>JALMGA010000003.1:81914056-84414056 GCA_023333525.1 Aspidoscelis tigris stejnegeri
TACCAACACCCCCCTGCCTTCCTTTGTGGTTAACTGATTGTTTCCATCTCTGGGGATAACATATAATACAATGCCCATTTTTACAGCTGGCAAGAAATGCTTGCTGGTGCCTTTTGTTTAAAAGACAATTTGTTAGTTTTGGGTTTTACTAGGTTCCCTTGTTTAGCAATATTCAGAATGGTTTGAGTTACAAAATAGGTGATTATGCAACTGTCTTTGTGGGAATGCTTGTGTATTTTCTCTACAAAAGGTTTTTTCTTTTAAAAAATGGCAATTAGTTGTTCAAATTTTTAAATAAGTCATGACTTGAAAACAGATGTATGAAAATATTATTTTTTCAACCCTTCCCAAAGTATAAAATAAGACTATTTTGAACCTCTCCTTACTCCTGTTGGTACCTGACACAGCTTGACAGAAGGTTCTAAATGTCCAGGAAGTAAAGATTAAAGTTTACTCATGTGAAACTGCTTAGGGCAAAGTGTAAAGAAGTGACAGAAAATACTCTGCATCAAAATTTAGGATTAACTCCCATTGGAAAAAGTCATTGCTTGTTAGTGTCTGTTGTCTTTCCACTGTGGACACTGGGTCTATACTTTTTTCACTAATCATACACATTAATGGGGAATTTGAAAATTTGATGTCATTTTAGGGAAATCTTATTTTCGTGTCTACATCATGTTTCACCTGTCATTGGGCTGCCAGCATCTTGGAGCCTTTTAATTCTTGGCAATTTTGCTACCTTTCCCCTTGTTGTATCACATCTTTGAAATATTTCTTTCAAAATGTTTGAAAGTATTCAACTATAAATCCTTTTCTCTTCAAAGAAATGTTACGTTTATCTAATCTTCCCTTTCTTGGGTAAGGATTAGAGATGTGCACAAATGTGTTTTTTTTACATCAATTTGAACTGAATCGAATAACCAAAAATCTGTTCATTCAAATTTTTTATTTGAATCTGCACATATGAATGTACACAATGCATACTTGAAGATCTGCATCTTTCCCACATCCATATGCATTTGTATGGATCCGTATGGGGTGAAAACGGGTTACATACGGATGTGTATGGATGTGGGGAAGATGCATACGTGCACATACAAATGTTGTCAACATTTGTATGTGTAAGTAGGAACCATCCAGTTAGATATGTTTTTGTTCATTTTAAGAACCAGGTTGTGTGAAAGAGCTTGGACAACTTAGCTGTCTTCTATTTTTGTATATTGTTTTTGCAACTGGTGAATTTCTGGTTGATCTACTTTTTTTTTAAAAAAATTCTTTTTTATGTATTTTTCTTTTTCAAATAAAGAATCTTAACCATTTATTCCATTTGCTTAAAACACAAGCATAGAAAAGCCTTCCTTAAATCTTGCTTCATACCAAGTTGCAAATAATTTTCCAAATGGAAATCCCTCTTGATCCTAGCCAACCAATGTAAACTTTAAACCCTGAGTTGTCTATGATTCTTTGTTTCAGTGCTACTCTAGTTCTTCCATTTAGATTATGTAAAGCCTGACTGGAAAAACCTAGAGATAGGAACAAGTTCTTGTAGAGTAAACTTTTCACCATTTTCAGCAGGTTCAAGAAATCATAGCCCAAGTAGACAGCGTGGTGGATCTGCTCGAGTGAATAAAGATCTGGACGACTGTATTTCTCAGAGCAAGCGCCACAGTCAAGGTCTTGTTGCAACAGAATTGCAGAGGTTGGCAGAGAAGCAGGCCACCAGGCAGTATTCTCCACCCAGCCACCTCAATCTCCTTACACAACAGGTACATAAATAATGACTGGCTCCACATGGAGCAAACATAGGATTTTGAGGTAATGATTTAATGGGAGAAAAAAACCCAGCATGACGCACGAATAGGAGCTAGTCTGACTTGAAACTGATTCTTCTTGATGGGTCTTTGGCAGTATGTCTTTACCAGTCATTTTAAATTGGTCAATTATGTGTATATTTTTGTTTCTAAAGGGTGACATTTGAGTTAAAATGTTATAGGTACTGTGTGTCATTGGATCCCAAGTCCAGGAGGTTAAGGGGAACCCAGTTCTTAGTGGGGTGGTTTTGCTCCAGAAAAATCAGGTACGTGACTTGGGAGTGCTCCTGGATTCATCACTGTCATTTGAGTCCCATGTGGCAGCAACTATCAGGAGTTTCCCATTATCTTCACCTTGTCTGCCAACTTAAGTTTTACATAGATAGGGATAACCTGGCCACAGTGATCCATGTTCTGGTAACCTCCAGATTAGACTACTGTAATGTGCTCTACCCTTGAAAATGGTTTGGAAGTTGGAACTGGTGCAGAATGCAGCAGCTCAACTGATGGGAGTCTTTTGCCGGACTCACATCACACCGGTATTAAAGGATCTGCACTGGTTACCAATTTGCTGTCAAACCCAGTTCAAAGTGTTGACACTAACATGTAAAACCTTAAATGGCTTGGGTCCTGGGTATCTGAAGGAGCGTCTTTTCCCATATAGACCTGCATGTGCAATATTTCAAGAAGAGGCCCTTCTTGTAGTTCCTTCAGAGGTACGAGGTATAGGGATGTGCAGGAGGGTCTTTTCTGTGGTGGCCCCTAGACTCTGGAACAGCCTCCTCTTTGAGATTTGCTAGGTTCCTACAGTGTCTAGTTTTTGGTGCCTGGTGAAAACATATTTTCACCCATGCTTTTGATGTTTAATTAGCTTCCTCAAGGTGCTGTCCTGTTAGGGAGTGGGGGGGGGGGATAATTTTAATTGTATTTTAATATTTTAAATGTTTATTTTTATTGTTACCTGCCCTGGGTTCCATGCATGCATAGATAGATGGATGGACGGACGGATGGACAAATGCATGCATACGTGCATACATAGGAGTATAATTACTTTTAGAACTGGACATGCCAAAAGATATTGAACAACTAGCTATCCAAAACTTTGTTACATTGAAAAAATCACTCCTTGATGTCATACAGAGCAAAAACAAAATGCAGTTAGTTATGAAGAGAGATCTTGTCATTGGATTCTCAGTCCTAATATCATGAAAGCAGATGGCAATATTATTGAGGCTTTGTTCATGTTAAACAATCTTGTAAAGCAGGAGTTTGTAGAGTCTTCTGTCTGTTTGCAAGTTTGAATAAAGTTCTTTTTCCTGTGATTTGCTGTTAATCAGGGAAGAAAAGGCTTCAGAGAATCCATTCAGTCTACATTCCTGAAGAGCAAAAAGGAGCAGGAAATACCCCTGTAGTTACCTTGCTCCAGATTGTCTTTCCCAATAGGCAGGGATGAGGGAGGAATTTGAGCTCTGTTTACAAAACCCACTCACCTGATCAGTGCTATATAAATCAGTGTTTGGCTCAAATTCAGTTAAAATTGAACCGCCTTGTTGAATTACATAATGAGGAAATGAGAATGATACTTCTTTTCCTTTTTTAACAAGTGGTCACAATTGTATAAACCCAGGATGTCTGATGCAGTACACTGGAAAATAATATAGCAAATCCTCTTCAGACTTTGAGTTATCAAGGCATCTGTATTGGCATATTGGATGCAAAGGCTGTTTGAGCCTGACTCTCCTTAAAATACAAAATAGCAGATGGTTTAGCACAAAGAAAATATGTTCCTCTAGCTGTGTTTTTTCTTACCTTTGTGACTGCTGACTGAATATAGTGGACTGTTATAGTTGTGAGATACCTAGATAATAAACACTGAGAGAGACAATAGTGTGTAACTAATCTACTACATTATTTTATTAATAAAATATTAAATTTAGACAGTATGGCTAGAACTTAGCTTCCTTTGCATGTCATGTGGTTTATATTGTATTTCTTTCATTTCTATTCCAAGGATCCATGTTGTAGGCCTGGGAAAACCTTTGCCTGAATTTCTGAAAAACTTTCACTTGGCATTTTGTCCAAAGCTCCCTTTAAGCATGCACACATCTGCTGCTGGGTGATGTCACCTGCTTTGTGTGCCCACCTGCTTACTTATAAAATCTCTTTCTTCTTTGCACCAAAGAGTAAAAAAAAAACTGCACAGAGGGAAGCAAAGAGATTTTCCTGCAGCAGGCAGCTGGTTTTTTTGGACTGTACATACTACAGCTCAGGTGCCCAGTGTAGCTTGACTGAGGCCTCTTAGTAACTTCAGAGTTATATTTGACTGAAGAAATATTGTCAAGAGTTGCAATAATTACTTCTCTACACTCCTGTGAAATCCCATGGGATTTCAAAGGCATTATTGGGTGTCATTTTGGGCCATTTCCTGCCTGTCCCATAGCAAGTGTTCATTTGGGTTAATGTTTTATGACATGGTGTGTAGGGATGTGCACAAATATTTGTAACATTTGAACTTCATATGAATTCAGACATTCAGATTTGAATTGAATGTTGGCACATTTGAAGATTGGTGTTCAAATTTGAATTGAATGCTTTGAAACATTTGTACAAAGCTTCATTACATTTGTGAACCTGGGGTGCTACAGCGGATGCAGAGTGGATTAGAAATGGATTGAGAGAGAATTCAAAGTGAAAGGGCAGATTTGAAGTGTTGAGAGTGGATACTTAGGGGATACATATCGGATAGTAGGGGGTATGTAGGGGATTTGTATGCAATTCATACTGAACATTCATATTGAATTTGAATCCTGCTACATTTGAAGGGGATCTATTCAAACAAATATGAATTTTTTTGCATTCTATTTGATACAAATTGAACACCCCACCCCCCCAAAAAAACCCCACACCATTTGTGCATATCCTTAATGGTTTGTGTTGGGAGAGTCTGGAAAAAAGAGAAGTGAAGAAGTGAAGGCTTTAGTGTAAGGGGGAAAAACAATCATTTGTTATTTTTGTCCTCTCATTTTCTGATCCTCCTCGTTGCCAATAACATGCAAGCCCATTGGGTATGTCCTTGTCTTTAGGCACTCCCTAGGTCATGGATATATTGTCAAAAGTGGTTGAACATTTCAGCTTAATTATTGAATAAACAGCTGTCATTTGATTGGCGAGGCTTTTCACATTGAACATACATTTGTAAATATATGCTTGCATATGAGTGGTAACCACACAAGGATTCACTTTTTGAAAGAAATTATTTTCTGTTCAGTATTTTGGTAGATGGCATTGAATCTGTGTGAGGTCTTTATCGATGGCTGTGTATATTTGATCGGGGTGGGAAGCTGTAGTCTGTTAAGCTTGTCTCCTAGGCTGCAGCACTTTGTAGTTTATTGGTGGTAAATAGAAGAATATGTTGAATTGGCCCAACTTGATAAAGAGGAGGAGAAAACTTGTAAGAGCTCTGCCCTTTTCCATGAATTATTGTGTGAGAATTTAGGGGCTGGCTATCACTAGGAACAGCTCCAGCTCTTCCATCCAGGGAGGCTGATCACAGGGATAACATCAGACCACCCAGGCAAAGGCTGGAGTGAAAGTATCTGTCTTTTCTGTTGAGCCAGCCAGCATGCAAGTCTTGAAGCCAGGTTTCCTGCAAATGTGCTTATATATATATTAAGGTGATGAGGAATGAGTATTTCTTTCACTTGGATCAGGAAATGATTACCAGCAAAAATTGCAGTCCTTATATAACTCTTTAGAGAATTTACAGTGTTGGTATCCACCAGAGGATTTTTTGATGCATTTTCAAACACAAATACCATCTTTAACTACTGTCTCAATATAACACATGCTTAGCCCTCGTTTGTAACTGGGAACATGGCATAACAGCCCCAAAACTGCTACATATAAGATTGAATCCGGCCATGGAAGCCTACATATGACCATGTTTAGCCCTGTTTCTTACGTTGTCCCAGCCTGGTTGTTCATCCCATTATTTTCTTGATTCTGCTTATATTTTGCTTAGTGGGTACAAGCCATGTTAAGATGGGGTGACTCACAGATAATTACCTTCAAGTTGGAGACCCGTGGTTTAGAGAGAGAAAAGTGACTCCAAAACAGCACCAATTCCTGCTTCTCTTCAGCTGGCAGAAGCTTTTCTGTGATTGGAATGGACCTTGTGGTTTGAAGGAGTCCTCTGGATGAACCAAGCTGAGCTTCAAGGAACCTTTGTAGGAAGGATTAGTACTGATCATCAAGCATTTGGCACACCCATATCCTTTTGAAATAGTTCTGTGAGACATTTCAAATCTGAAAGTCTAGTACTTAAGTCAGAATTTGACTCTTTCAGTAACTGCAAAAGCAAATAACCACCCCCTACAGCTCAAACTACTTTTTACTGTTAAATGGATGCATACGCTGGAGACACTACAGACAAATTTCCAAGTTTGTCAGGTTTCCCAGGAATGTCTCTGGCAGGTCTTTGTTTGGAAAGTTTTCTAGAGACTAGAACACTTATGCTTTTTATGCATGCACATACCCTGTAAGCTGGTAAGCTCAGCAAGCAGGGAAGGAATGTCATGGGCCTTTAGCCAGATCTGCTTTGGTACACACACAGATTTCACACCTTTCAAGCACGTTAGTCCTTGCTACTATTTTTCTCAAATTTTACATAGCTGTAATTGTGTATGTATGCAAAAGTGTATTGTAGGGAAGTGGGACTGCAAATAAGCCTCAGGAGCAGAGTGGCAAAGAAATAAGTGCCTGTTTTCCTAGCCCCACAAAATCAAACCCTTCCTGCATGTCCAAGTTATGGTCAATAATAGTATATCTTCAATCTTCCTTCCTTCCTTTCTCCCTTTCCTTATCGTTGATAATATTTGTACTTTTCAAAAAGCAGTATAGGAGATGTCAGCTTGGCAAACCTTTGCTTTAAGAATGGGTAGATGCAGAGCGATGGTTAAGGACATTTTATTAACAGAGATAGAGAAAAGGAGGTGACAGCCAAGATGCTTGCTTCAGTGGCATCTGATCTCTGAACATAGTTATGGTTAATTGGCTGAAAGTACAGTAATGTTTTAAATATAAAAAATAGTATTAAACTCTGATTTATTTTATTGAGAAACATTCTATGCTGTTGAAGTAGCCAGTCAATGGCTTACATGTAACTTAAAAGTCATTTTAGATATACATACTTAGATATTGAAATGCTTCAGACTGTGTTGCTGTATGTTTCACATTTTCCCTCTCTATTTGTGACTCTGCTGTCAGCTCCCATTTTTTCTTTTGAGAACACCCAGAACTCCATATTCAGGACATCTGAGTGGCTTTTAGTTTATAAGAAAACATGAATGTGAGGTAACTTTATTATTATTAATGACTTCTGAACAATTAAAAATGTAATAATGTAAGAAATGCCTCTCTAGTTAGGACCTATAGTCCATGTGATCCAGCAGTCTGTTCTCGGGGAATCCTACCAGCAGGACATATACATACTGCTTGCTCTGCTTGAAGTCTCCCAGCTGCCGCCCTTCAGAGACATGCCATCTCCTTCTGCCAGCAGGGTTAATAGCCATTGATAACCCTGACTTCCACGAATTGGTCAAACTTTTTTTAAATCATCCAAGTTGGCAGCCAGTACCCCATCTTGTGACGGTGAATTACAAACGTTTAATGGGTTATTAAAAATAAACTGCATGCAGTATTCCAGATGTGGTTGCACCAGCCTTTTGTAGTAGGACATGATAATATGAACATCTTTGTTTCAGTGTTGTACCATTTTTATTATTCCTAACATGCTTATTGGCCTTTTTTGTAGCAAATACACATTGTGTTAACACTTCCATTTCAAGATCTCGTTTCTCATCAGTCAATCAGCTCCAATCCCATTAGTGTCTATGATTAGTTAGGATTTTTAGCTGCAATATGCGTTATTTTACATTCATACTGAATAATACCTGGCATTTTAATGCCAGTTCCCTATGTACAGAAATACCTTTGGAGCTATTCGCAGCCTCTTTTGCATTTACAATTTGGTGACATCAGCAAACCTGACTATTCGACTTTTCACACCTGCTTCTAGGTTATTTATAACTATTATCTTTATTACTTTAAGTATTTATATCCCACTCTTAATCAGAACATTTGGTAAACAATAAAAACAACAGTGCAACATTCACAGAGCTAGACAATGAAGGCCTGGGTGAAGAGATGTGTTTTAACTGGGTGCCAGGTGTCTATAACACCTCAGAGAGTGGCTAGACTACAAGAAGGGCCTTCTTTTTAATACATGGGAAGGTCTGTGTGGGCGATTTGGCAACAGCTACCAAGATTACTAGAAGCCACAAGGTTTAGGATAGTATCTTGAGAATCCCACTTGTTACATCTTTCTAGTATGAGAAATGTCCATGTATTCCTACTTTCTGTTCTCTGCTCCTTAGCCAGTTGTTATCCATAATAGAACCTGCCCTTTTGTTTGTTACCTGTTAGGCTTATGGCTAAATATGAGCTTTTAGAAAATCTAAGTAGGTATCTACTAGATTGCCTTTATCCAGAAGATTGGTAGAATGGTAGAGGATTTTAGACAGAATTTTTCTACAGAAGCCATATTGGCTATCCTTGAGCAAGGCCTTCTCTTCTAAATGTTTAGTAATTTTAACTTCAGTAGTGGTTTCCACTGTTTTCTCTGGTACACCTTGTCTGCAGTTTCGTTTTCTTCTCTTTAGATCATTGAGACCCTTATCATCCAAAGAACCAACAGGATTCTTGGCTGGGTTCTTCTAATGAGAAGAATTTTTTATTATTGGTACTTACAGTTTTGGCAGTATGCTTCTTAATTTTATTTTTGCTTCTCTCACTATCTCTTTCCATTTATTTTATCAAGATCTGTGTACATTTTGGTTTTGTCATTAGGAGTTTTCCACTTTCTAAAAGATGTTTTTCTGCCTCCAATAGCTTCTTTGACCCCTCTAGTTAATAATGCAGGCCTTTCTTGTACTTGGAGGTCTTTTTCATAATTTAAAGAATCCATTGTCACTTTGATTCTATTTTTGTGGTTTTCAAAACATAGACAAGATTTCTAGAGTGTGTTTGCCATCTAGATCTTCCCTCAGTTTTGTGAATTTTCCTTTTTGAAATAAAAAGTACCTTAATTGGACTTGTTTTGAAGTTTTCACTTTTATAAACGTTGAATTTTATTGCATTATGATTTCTATTCCCAGTTGGTTCTTCCCCCACCAAATACTGAGCAACACTTAAGTATTACCAGTATTACCCCTGCTGATTCTTCAACCAGCTGTTCCAGTGCACAGTCTTTTATAATATCTATGAATCCAACCCCTTTTATGGTTTGAGCAAACATTTACTTAGCCAGCAGTTGGGTAAGTGAAATCTCCCATTATTACAAGTCTTCCTCTTTGGGATGTTTTTCTGATTTCCTTCTTCATCTCTATGATAAGGTTGGAATACATTTAGTATAGAATGATATATGTTTTGGTAAACTGGCTCTTTCCCAGAGATAGTAGTTGGAAACAGTGTTCCCCTTGTGATTAGGATTTCAGCTGACAGTTTCCTTTCAAATGTTCTCTTAGTTTGGAAAGTGGGGCCCTCATAGGCAGTGAGGTGGGGTTGCTTGTTTTCTCCTTTCACATAACATGCATTCAGGGAGCCACTGGAATAAACCTATTTTGTTGGCTTCCCTAAGTTGGGAGAAGTTTATGCCAGTTTCTTTAGGCAAATAAAACCAAATTTGTTTTCTCCTGTTTTTCCCTCCTTTAAATATAATGTTAAATGCAGAATTTACTTGGTATAAAAAGTTTATCTAGAGCTAATAATAAAACTTCCTTTTCTACTACATGGTGGTTTGTTCATGTCTTTCTTTCATAGTTTCTTCAAACCTTTAGAGATTTGAATTTCTTGATCATGTTTGTCTTGGCTGTGTTTCAGTAGATGTTCAGTAGGAACATAAACACAGGTATGATTTCTTGAGATGTAGGCTCACTAGTCAATTTAGTCTCCATTGTTTCTCTAGACTTTGGAACACTGTAATCACAGTTCTGTCCCTCAAAATTATTGCTTTTGCTCAGGGATTTTTCCTCCTATTCCTTTTTGGTAAAAGTTAAGGGTTTAAAAGATCTTTAAGAAATAAAGTAGCAGCATGTGTTACATAATATTCATGGCAGTCTGAAAGTTGATCCACTGACTCTGAATGCCTGTATCAGGCAATACAAAACAGAGCTTTTATTCAGATACATGGTGTGTTGTGGTATATCCAAGGAGTTCACTGAGCTGGCAGACTAATTATAGCAGCTGAAAGAAATCAGTGTAAGAGGGAGTGCCCAACAAAGCTGGTGGGCTGGTTCAAAAAAGTCTTATGTGCATTCTCCTTTGAATTCATTGCTTGTATATAATTCTACTGTAATTTAAACACCTGTCTGCATGGAATGTGTGAAATGTCCTTACCCACCACGTTCAACTGTTTACACACCTGCCTTACTTGGAAAGACAACTTTAAAATGAATGCTATCTTGATATTGGAGGGAAAATGCACTAAAAGCAAATACTGGAGTCATGAAACAGCTGGTCATATGCACGTTGATGCAGATGGGAGAGGACTTCAATTCACACAAGTCTTTCTCACAGGAAATAAAACCTCTTGTGAGTGATTAACAGTGTTATTTGCATCCCTGGATACATGAATTCTATCAAAGGGAACATGTGTTCTCCAGTCACACTGAATTTTGCAATCAGAGCACATTCTGTATGCAGTGTTTGTTGTGGGTAATGCTGCCTTCAGTAATTCAACATCCTTGGAAATTTTTGGGTGGATTTTTAAATTTGTTTTGTTGGCAGTGATAATGCAAAAAGCAGGAACTTTCTCATTCCTGACACCAGTTTGGATGGAAATCTGCTCTTAAATTGAAACATTGTCTTGATGCAAGTTTTTCTCACATGTGTCAGAGTTCAGTTTACTTCTGCACATGGAAAAGTCAAAGCATCATGGCTGGACCTTTTAATCTATATATCCTGTCATATATGTAAACTTTAAGGCTACAGCCTGTTTCTGAATAATCCAATGATGTAAGTTAGTCATGAGCAGTGGCCTACATTAGGGCTATGCATGAGTCTATACCAGTAAGCCACATCCTCATTAGTATTTGCTCATACTGATTCTGGGGCTATATTTTAATCTCATATTGAGTGGCAAGCTGCATATTAAGAAGAATGTTATAAAATATAATCTCTGACTTGTTGAAATTGATCTTCAGATTAACTTCTATCGCGGTGATGGCCAACCTATGACATGCGTGTCACAGGTGACACGCCAAGCCCTTTTGGGTGACACACCTGGTCACCCTGGCACCTGGGCATGTAGTGCTTGCTTGTTCTTGAAGTGTGCGAAACACCAACTTTCAATTGAAGATTTAGCAAATGAAATTCAGCAACAAAAGTCACTAATGTAAAGAATTATTTGTTTTTGCTTTTAAAAAATACATATATCAAAAATTTAACTTTTTTACTAGAGCTACAAATATCACAAAATTATGGATATTTCTAGATGTGACACAGTACCTGAGTTAAGCTAGGTTTTCTTGCGAATTTTGACACACCAAGCTCAAAAGGTTTGCCATCACTGTTCTATCGCATATGCACTTAGTTCACCATCTATGGCTCTATTAAAATTAATGGATCTTGTATCATTACAAGTAAGTCACTGGCATTACAAGTTCACCTTCCAGCCAAAAGGGTCAAAATTATATGAATAGTCATTCTAGCAAAAGTGAACAATATGAATTTCTGATTGCAAAATTCAGTGTGACTGGAGAACACAATATAGGCCTTGCCTTGTGGCATGCTTAATCCTAACCTGAGCAGTCAGTTCTCCATTGACTTTCACTTTAGCCTCAAAACTATCATATAAGACTTGTAGCAGTTTGATGAAATTGCCATCAGATTTCTTTTTATCTAACACCTTGAGTAAAAAAACATGATCTTTGGAGTCAAAGGTCTTAAACCTGTCAAAACTGAATAACAAAGACTTCTCTTGATTTCAAGAGATGATTGCATTGAACACAAGGCAAATTGGTTCATCAATGAATTGGCCTAGTATGAACACAAATTGTCCCTTGTTTATCACAGTGTGTATGATATATAAATAGCAAACTATATATAAACAGACAACATTTTCAGGGAACTCAGCCCTGCAGTTGGTGGCACTTTCCAACTTCTTGTCAGGAGGGAGGATAATTCCTACTTCTTGGAAGAAATGACTGATTTTCCTGAAAATGTTTGTAGAACATGGGAGGAAAGTTACCAGACCCTGGGGTCTTGAACTTTTTAATTGTGGCAGTTATTTCACTGACAGTTATTGGTTGTCAAGATATATGTTTTCATTCAGGGTTAAATCATTTTAGTTCCAGGACCTGCAAATATTCATCCCTAGTGACACAGTCAATATAAGTAGTATCATATTGATTGGCATAGAAATTATGGACTGTGATCTGAATATCTGATTGAGCTGTAACCTTTTTGCTTATCTGATGTTTGGAATGCTATAATATGATCAGGGTTTTTTGTTTTGTTTCAGTTGGGACACCAGAATTTGTGTTTGCTACAGGATTTTGAGAGATACAGTGAGAAGCAATGTAATTTACTTCTAACAGTTCAAACTCTTTACAGTTAGCTATCAGCTACTCAAAAGTTACAGGGAAAAAGTGATATATGGGATCCAGCTTTCAATTGTTTGATTTCCAGCACTAATTTTTTCTATCTACTATATCTTTGTTTCTGCACCCAAGCTTCCTCTGAAATACAAATTCCATGAATCATAGTAATAATAATTGATAGGATTGGGTACTAGCTTGAACAATATCTGCAGTCAGATCATTAGTGTTAAGATATAGTTCAGACTCTGATATGACCTCTGATGGTAAGAATAATGTGTGGCCCTATCACAGGTTTGGTTGCTAGTTGCTACTGCTTTCAGGTTCATTGGAGCTATTGAGACTTCCCGCTGTAACAAGGAAGTTATATATAGTTAGCAGCTTTTGTTTTTGTGTGTATATAGTAACTGTACATCAGAGGGCTGGATGCTTGCTTCAATATATTAGGCTTAATATGTAATGGAAAGGTTTATTGTCCTCAAATATTATCCTGCAGTTCTATTATGTGGCCATTTAACTCTTATAATCTGTGCCATGGAAGAGATGCACTGTTTGTGACCATTCAGCTCTTATGGGACTCTTCCACCATCTCTTCCCCAAAAGATTCATTGGGTTGGAGCTTTATAAAGGTGAAGCCAAACTGTGGTGGAAGTTAGCATAAATTCTGTTACTATGAATAAACCAGTATTGCCTTTGCTGTTCATTGGAGTTTAGCTAAATTTAGCTATATTCTTCTCATGATTTATTTTTATATTATGGGTTTAAATTTTGCAACTGGTTCTGAGCTTTTGAGATAGGATGGAGTTAGATGAAATCTAAAGAAACACATTTTGAGTAGAAATTCCAAAAAGAGATACTGTCCTATGTATAAATACTGTTGCAATTATTGAACTTTTATCCTGTTCTTCTTTGAAGAAACTCAAGAAAACTTTTATAGTCCTACACTCATCTTCCTTCCTTTTATTTATGTGTTGATGTAACTCTTTTTTGATACATATATCTTTATGAGTGAGAGAATTAAACCTGAGATTTTGCAATTTAATGTTTCATAGTCTTTCCATAATTCTATGCTACACTGGTTATCTAAAAATAGATAGTATCTATTAGAAAATGAAAACATTTTTGCTCAAAGTCTGTTTTGTTGTTATTTCCTTTAAAGGTGTCTGATTCACTGTTGTTCCCTGCTCCTGTTTCTTTTCAGTTAACAAACTTAAGTCTGATGAGTGGAGCTGTAAGTAGAGGGAATGCAACTTCTTCCAGCTACCGATCATCACTTAATCCCGGAAGTTCATTCTGGGCCTTCCAAACACATGCACACCCTACTGACATCAGACCTTCATCATTGACAGTCGGGTAGGTTGATAATTTTAGATTGAGAATGTTAGAAAACCATGCTGAAAAGCTGAAATGCTTCCAAATATTAATAGTTTCCAGGACCATGCCAGAATTGGATTAGATTGTATAGGTATGATGGCTGGGGTGGATGTGGTGATGGTTTTGAATTTAGGAATAAATTACTGAATTTTTTCCATATAAGACTATTTTTTAAAGCAGAATTACCTGGTATCCCTTTTAAAGTTTATTTTTCCTAAACATTACTTGCCAAATTACATGTGCATTTTATATGCCAGTGTATTTTACGAGACAAAAAATAGAGCAAGTCATTATTTTACACTAGTGTTCTATTCTGACAGGTTGTCACTTTGTACAGAACCATTTAAATTGATCAGTAGAATTCAGTATATATGTCAGGCTTAGGGGAACATAAGAACATAAGAGAAGCCCTGCTGGATCAGGCCACAGCCCATCTAGTCCAGCATCCCGTCACACACAGTGGCCCACCAAATGCTCATGGGCATCTCAAGCAGAGACAAGGTCAAACCTTTGCCTGCTCTCACATCCCAGCAAATGGCCTTAGAAGTGCCCCGCTTCCCCCCCACAGCCTGAAAGAGGCAGCCATTGATACATCTGTCATCCATAAATTTGTCTAATCCTACCTTAAAGCCATCTAGACTGGTAGCTGTTACCACCTCTTCTGGCAGCACATTCCATAAACTGGTGACCCTCTGGGTGAAGAAATACTTCCCCTAGTCAGATCCGACTCTCCTACCCATCAGCTTCATAGAGTGCCCCCTGGTTCTAGTGTTGTGTGATAGAGAAAAGAAATGTTCTCTATCCACTTTTTATATACCATGCATAATTTTATATACTTCAATCAGGTTCACTCTTAAACGCCATCTCTCCAGACTAAAGAGGCCTAGATGTTGCAGCCTGATTTCGTAAGGGAGGTGTTCCACACCCGTAATCATTCTGGTTACCCTTTTCTGCAGCTTTTCCAGTTCCACAATATCCTTTTGAGATATGATGACCAGAATTGCACACAATATTCCAAATGTGGCCTCACTATAGATTTATAAAGAGGCAAAATGACACTTGCTGATTTATTTTCTATTCCCTTCCTAATTATTCCCAGCACTGAATTAGCTTTTTTTGCTGTTGCTGCACACTTCATTGAACTGTCCACCAAAACCCCGAGATCCCTTTCCTGGTGTGTTGCAGAAAGCTCAGACCCCAACAGTTTATAGACATAATTTGGATTTTTGGCCCCGATGTTCATTACTTTGCACTTAAGGGGTGTTTTTCCACTGTCACTAGAAGTACCCATTAAGTACCCATTAATGGGTAACAAAAATGCCATTACATACCCATTAATGGGTACTTAATGGGTACTTTTAGTGACAGTGGAAAATCCCCCAAGATTAAAGCACATTTGCCACTTGGTTGCCCACTCACCCAATGCTAAGAGATCCCTCTGGATCAGTCCAGTTCCCTAACCATTAGACCAAACTGGCTCACTGTTAAAAGAACAGATATCAGAAAATGGCTGTTTCATGAGGAAGGTCTCAGCATGCTGAGCCTTCATATCTGACTTTTCTCCTTGGTGGTGGGAAAATGCATACAACTGAATCAGGGATAGAAGGTCTCAGGCTGTGTTCCCATACAAGTTTAAAGTCGAATCAATTCCGTTTTCAGGATTGGAAGATGCCATTTATTTTTTATTCCTGGACTTTATGAGGACGTTCCTGCTAAAATCCACAGGAAAAAAGTCCTCACAAAAACTGTTCTCAGTCCAGAGAGCCCAGCCTGCTCTTTTTCTCCCCTTTGGGAATGCTACTGGACTATCAGGGGTGGAGATCTATGCATCTGGCCAATGCCTGCCAGATGTGGGTGAGATTTCACAGCTGGGAATGTCTCCCTCTTCTTGTGCCATGCCTCAGTTAACAGAGGGGAATGAAACTGAAAGGGAGAGTTATAGCCTCTCTCTCCCCACCATGCGAATTGTCTTTATCTCTCTCTCCCCCCACCATGTGAGCTGTCTTTATTTCCCCCCCATGCAAGCTGTCTTTATTAGTCTCCATATTTAAATGGAGGAGAGATTGCTTTGCGCTGTCTGATCTTTTGCTGCCTGTGAAAGGGAGATCTGTTCTTTCGCTCATTCTGAGAAGGGGATGTGAAAGGGTTTGCACGAGGGGTGGAAATCAAAAGATCCTGTTTCTCCCTGCTGGGGATTTTTGTGGTTTGAGTGGGAACAGCAGTATTCAGATTCAGCCCGTGTTATCTTCAAGGAAATGGGGGCAGCCAGATTGTGCACTGGGTCCTGAATCTGGATTTTAAAAGTCCAACCTGGATTTAAAAATTTAAGTGGGAATGCACCCTCAGTAATTAAATCATGTTATTTTGAAAACATGTAGATGGAAATTACATAAATGGGGGACTTATTATACAGTACTTGGCATTTAGCACTTGGTGTATATGGATTAGAAAAAATCAATAGAAGTTTATTTTTCCTGAAGATGTAAAATGTGAAATCCAGAAGGATGAAACAGGAGATTTAGAGTCTGTGTAGGGAATGTATTGTTCAGAAGGAAGTTCTGCCTCCCTAAGAAGGTAAACCAACTGTCTGAATCACTCAGCCACAAAGTCTTCCTTTCCTGTCGATATATGTCCAAAAGGATGGGCAGATTTTTCTTGTGTCTCCCCATGTTTAAATACGTGAACCAAAGAGCCCTTCCCTTCTATCCTTCTACCTACAAACTTAGGTTGTTGAGAAAACAAATTGAGACTCTGAGATGCAATAGAAGAATGAATCCCAAGAAGAAAAGCTCTTTCTTGTCCTGTTCACCAAACTTTGCTTAGATTCTTTTGTATGGCTCTTCTGACAAGCAGAAGTTCATGACAGGCACCCTGAAACAAGCAGTGACCCCTACTTTATCTTGGCGTCATCTGTTTAAGCAGTAGTCAGTATCTTGAACTGAACTTTACTAGCAACCAGTAAAGCTGAAATGCCTAATACCAGTTGTCTTGGTAGGTCTTCCTTAACAAACAGAAAGCAAGACTCTCTAGGCCACGTGGAGTTTTCAGATTGTTTTCAAGGATTTCAAGGGTAGTTTTCTGTAAAGTGTGGTGTAAGCCAGTCTGGAAGTGATTATGACATGAATGACTAGTAGTCTGATTTCTTCAGGAAAGAATGCAGTTGGCAAGCCAGGTAAAGACAATCCTGACCACTTCCAAAATATGAATATACAGTGTTGTTTTGGGAGAGCACAGCCCTATGGTTATTCTTTCTCTGTGCACTATTGTGTCTGACTTAGTCACTATACTTATGCAGAAGCTTGCTTCAAAGCAACTGTTATCCCTCTTTTCCCCTTAACTCAGTACCTTCAGCCCTGCTGCCAGTTGCAAATGGAAGTTGATAGTTTAGCCTTGTTATTAATTATTAGGTTTGGCTGCTATGGTATATGGTTGTTTTATACTAGAAGAATGGTTCTGCTTGAGTATATCTAAACATAAGATCCAAATCATCTTTCTTCACTAGTCTAGAGTTTCTGAGAGTTTTAAGCTAGAAGTAACATATCTCAACATTTGTAGTCTTACTACAGGGATTATTAAATAAAATGGAGAGCACCCCCAGCAGGTGATCTCCTTATCCCATACGAGCTGAGAGGGAGTAGTACAGCTGCTTCAGTCTTCTTTATTTCTTTGTGCCAGTGGGAATTTGTGTTTATTCTTAAACTTCCCACTATGCTGTCTTTCACCCTTGGCGTGAAATGTTTGCTTTGAATAGGTATGTCAGTTGCCAACAGATTTTATTCTATATCCATATTAAAATTTTCTCTGTGTAAGTGCATATATTATCTCTTTCTGTATGGCTATCATTGTGTTTTCATTAATTTTTTTTATCAGACTTTGGAAGTGTAAAGATTTCTCATGTTGATTCTGATTTTTGGGGGGGTTGCATGTAAATTCATTTCAGATGCTGTCATTCAGTGCATAATATACTTCTTCCTTCCAGAGTTGCTTTGTTGTTCATTTCTTCAGTGTTGCTTCATTGCTTTAATCCACAGTTTGTTTTGCAATGGCAGTTTTATTACTTCCTTTTAATCTGGTTTATAATGTCAGTGATTCTTTCTGATTAAATTTTATTTTTAAAAAGCCACAGAAGCTTGCAGTTTCAAAACAAAGTTCTGTGGGGAGTTGGAAAAGGAATAAAATTAATTTGAATATTTCACATAAAATACAACAAATAAAATATATTAATTAAGATCAAAACAGATGATTTTTTAAAAAGCAGCAGAAAGCAGGGAAAAATAGAAAGGGGTTGCTTTGCACTGAAAATATGGGAGTGTAGCTTCCAGGAAGGGCATGTGTTGGATGGGGAGCTACTAGTAAAAGTAATACTGTATTCATAGCCATCTACCATAACTTTTTCTGGAACGATGACAGCGAAGCCTCACAGGACAGTCTCACCATGAAGGTGGATACATGTGAGAAGTTATTTGATTCAAGTAGAACTCCCTAGAATAAT
The DNA here is from genome assembly GCA_023333525.1 of Aspidoscelis tigris stejnegeri. Classification (NCBI taxonomy): domain Eukaryota; kingdom Metazoa; phylum Chordata; class Lepidosauria; order Squamata; family Teiidae; genus Aspidoscelis; species Aspidoscelis tigris. The sequence goes on from JALMGA010000003.1 coordinate 81,932,389, forward strand.
ATGCTAGAAATGACCACCCAAGTTTGAGAGAAACCACAGAAGAGTTGTGCTGCCCGTGTTCAACTTAGACTCCCTAGAATTCAGAGACTCCCCACTTTGCTACTGAAACAAGATGGCCAACTGGATGGTTTATCTTTGATTCTGAATGGTCAGTAGTTCTTCTGTACTACCTGGCCTCTGCATGAAATTTAAAATATTTTCTGGTCATTGTGGTTGAACACTCTTCTTTTTCCTTTCTGTGCTAACTAGAGAAGCTTTGAGAAACAAGGAGTGGTTCTTTTGATCAAACTTTTAAATTAATTTCCATATATCTTAGCAAGCTTCATGTAAGTTATATTTACAATAATTTTAAAGAATTCTGCAAATACTGAATCTCTCAGAAAAGGTTAGTGACCTGTATTTTTGAAAACTATTATGGCTAATGATTAGTAGTCTTGGAGGTATAGGAGAATCTAGATAGACTTGTTTCAAACGAAGGTCACTCCGTTGTTGTTAGTTAAACCTTTGATCACGCCAGTAGTAACATATGGCTGTGAGAGCTGAACTTGATCAGCTGAGTACTGAACAGTTGATGGTTTCAAATTGTGGTGCTGGAGAAAATGTGTAAGAGTGCCTTGGGGTTCAAGAAGATGAAATCAGTCAATACTAAAGGAAATAACCCTGACTACTCACTGAAAGAACTGGTGCTGAAGCTCAAATACTTTGACCACTTAATGAGAAGGTAGGATTCACTAGGAAATGTCTTGATGCTAGGAGGATTGAAAGCAAAAAGAAAAGGGGATGCAGAAGATGAGATAGTTAAGTTGTGGAGACAACTTCCATGACCTTGGGCAGACTCTAGGGCGCCGAAAGACGCGGTGTGCAGTGGTCCATGGGGTCACAAAGACTTGGATACCACTGAATCCCCAAACAACAAAAAGAATACGAATTTAGACCTAATTTTAAATTTAAATGTGTACATAAAGTTGGTTAACAGCTGCTTGCTTTTGTAACTTTCCCAGAAATTAATGAAAACCTTTGCACTGCAGCATGTTCAGCAGAAAACTCTTTTAGTTCAAAATGTGTGGTTCAAGCTGGGAATAGGTTGAGGGTTTTCCCGGCCTACCTTGGGAAATGAGAACAAAATTTCCCTAGCCTCTGAAGTTGTAGTCTGGAGAAATTTCCTTGCAGCCCCAGAACTGGACTATTGCCTGGAGCATGGCAAAATGTCATGGGGCTCTGGACTTATCCTGCCTCCATCAACTGTTTACATGACAGTAGCATGAAGGGAACCTGTTCCAAGGATACAAGCAAGACTACTTTAAGGTGTTCTCCTCCTTGGAGCACTCCCAGACACTGTTATTGTACTAGGAAGCAAATCAGGCTCAGGGCCCAGTGCACTGACATGAGAACCCTATAATCCCAGACCACATCTAGCACAGTCTAGCAATGAGTATGGAGAACTTCCAGGGTGTAATTCCCTAGATCTGCATAGGATGCACAGACATTTTTAAGATGTAAGATCTTCAAATCAAATGTACCTTTTGGAGCCCAGTTAGTAATCTACTCTAGGAACATCAGTGCCTGTCATTTTTTCAAAAGAGAAAGATGTTATTTCTTGAATTAGGTTGGAGTTACTTAGTCAGCCTGTTCCCACTAGGACTTTTTTGGGTGTTCAAAACGGTTTCAAAACACTGTCCACATTGAAAAATGGCTTTTTGCATTAAAAGAGTAAAACTGATAAAACAAATTAAATGAAACACCCCTTTAAACAACTCTCGCTCCCTTTTAAAAAATGAAATGGTTTATGGGGCATTCCCACTTGGATCAGGGTGTTTTCAAACTGTTTTTAAACAGAAACCCACCTGCCTGCCCACTGTTGCCTTGCTTGCCCACCCAGGTGCTTGCCTGTCTGCCTGCCCGCCTGCTACTTCGGTGGCTGCTTTGTCCACCCATTGTGGCTGCTGCCCGCCACAGCCACCCTGCTGGAATGCTCCACTTTCCGCCAAGCAGCCCTGGTGCTCCTGAATCATAGGGAGGAGGAACAGAAAGTGGCCGGCGAGCGAGCGAGCTCCCTCTCCCTTTCGGGAGCTGCACCTGCTGTGCTGCTGCCGCCGCCACTGCCACGCTCTGCTTTAAAGTGGAATTAAGAAAAACAAATGGGAACACAAGTAATGTGTGTTCGCATCTGTTTTTTAAATTCCGTTTTAATGGAGCTAAGTGGGAATTCACCCTGTGAGTTCTATTTTAACACTGTTGGAAAATAATACAGTAAAAATACTAAAGTAAGCCTCCGATGTGGACCTCTGCAGTGCAGTCTACGCCGGTTTACCCATGAAGATGGTTCAGAAGGTACTTCTGGCTGAACACATGTAATCCCAGTGTTCAGGTAACTTCAGTGACTGCCAATCTGGTGAGCTTGATTTGACGTTTTGGTACTGATGTACAAAATCTTAAAGAACTTGAGGGACAAAAAGTAAAGGAACATCTCCCATATGTACCTGTCTGTCAGTAAAGATCTGCAGGAGAGACCCTCTTGGTAATGCCAACACTGTTAGCAGTCATAAATGCAGCATGTGAGAAGGGCTTTGTAATAGCCTTTATTGTACCCATAGTAAAGATTACATTAGGTTGCTTAGATGCCAGAAGGGTTTGGAATTCAGAGTGAAGAGGTTAGACTGTAGGACTGAAAAAAAATGAAGGACTTCTCCCTGGGATTAATGAGTTCCATTGGAAGCAGTGGAATTTAATTCACCCCCCGCCCTTAGGTTTCTAGCCCAACCTCCTTACTTTACAAAGAAATGACCACTCTCCCACTTTTAATGGAAGCCAGTATTGGCAGCCCCATTTGCAGTCCTTTATTAAGCAGAACTGTAAGAACCACCTATCCATGCCCATGTTACTGGTGGGAGAGGCTGAAGAGGAAATTTATTGTGTAAGTGCTTACTTTCACCTCTTTCAGGATCTTTTAAAAATCTGTTATTAATGCAGGATAGATTTTTTTTCTAAGTTAGTCAGAAGAGTAAATGGTTTTAAGACAGATTAAATGTCCCACTTTCAGTGTGTGAATGCATATTTTTTTTAATAGACCAAAATTTGTGAAAAGCAAGTACAGTCTCAAGCATGTTCATGTTTCAGTTTGTGAAATGGAATAAATTAAATGACTATTCTGAATTCCAGAAACACAAAAGATAAAGGAGATGATGATTTTAAAATCTGGTTTGTAGCAAAAAAAGATAAATATTTAGAGGGCTATTCATCGGGGGGAGGGGCATAGATTGATCCAGACAGGGATATTTTTGCCTTATACTGAATCAGGTCTTGGGTTCATCTGGCTCAAATGGAAGCAGCTTCTCAGGGCCTCAAGCAGGTGTCTGTTTGGAGGTGCCAAAGAGAAAACCTTGGACCTTCCCATTCAGAGCACACACTTGACTACAGAATGGAAGATCTGCAGTCTGTCTGAATCAGTTTCCATTCCAGGATTAACACTGTTACAAGGGGACTTCCTCTCTCAGAGAAACTGGATACTTAACAGAAATGGGATGTTGGGGTGGGGTTATTTATGTCAAACATGTGCCAGAATATAATATTGTTTCTGAATTGCAAATTACAACCTCAAATATGAAGATGAATTTTGTGCTAGCATCACATAAAGTAACTGAGATTGTGGACAGTTGTGCAACTTTGTACAACTAGAGCTACTTTGATTCAAATGTGCTGGCCTTTGTTTTCATTTGTCTTAGATGTCTTTGTGCATGCTTCCAGCTCCTCCCTCCTTTGTGCTAAGCAAAAGAAAATCTTAAAACTTTTTTCAATATTCTTCCCGTCCCTATAACAAAGTAGTAGCCGACACTGAAACATTTTTATTAATGCCTCCCCGTTTGGAGAATTACGTTCACTGTTCTCATCCTTTTTATCCTTCTGAATGTAAAGTATGCAGCCTTATGTTGTTATTTCATCTTTCATCAGGTTGTTGCTGATGTACTGTAACTGCTATGCTTTTCCTCCTGGCTTGCACTGGGCCTGATACTCTGTCCTTTGGCCACATGCTCTTGACATGGTAGACATTGCAGCTGTTTCTTCTTCTAATGGACTGTAAGAATCCTGGCGTAGGAGGAGCTGTGTAGGGTTTAATGACAACACCCTTCTCTGAACAAGGGAGAGAAAGGCATTGTAACCGAAGCCTTGTTGCTTCTCCCGCTCCATAGAAAGGAACTGCTGCTACCTTTTAAAAAAATGAAAGGGAAGTAAGGCCCATTGAATACAGTAGGATTGACTTCTAAGTTAAAATGTAAATTGGCAATGAATGATGGGAAGCAAATGTTTTAGAATTCTGGTGATCCCAGTTTTGAGTAGCTATAGTTTATATTTTATATACTGCAGTTAATTTCATTCATTATTGTCTGCTTTTTAATTCATTATAATTTGTATTCCATCCTAATCAAAGATGGGGTGGGTTACAACATCAAAATATATATGCAAATTTCAAAATATATCTAAAGATAAACGTCACAACTGAAACACAAGCCGTCACTCAATAAATTTAAAAACAGAAACAGAATGAAAAGAGAAAAATAGTAAGGGAAGAACAAGTACTTTCTCTATCATGGATGAAAAGAGAAAAATAAGGGAAGAACAAGTACTTTCTGTATCATGGATCCCTATAATACATATGCTTTCTTGATGGTCCATTCTCATAGTAATTCTGGCAAACATTGATGAAATCTGGAGCTCAAGGCTGCAAGGCTCTGGCTAAGAGCTTCAGAGAATGATTCCTTAGGCTTTTGCCAAAGGCTTGTGTTATGGTCCCTAGAGGTGCCTTGTAGGAAAGAAGAGAAGGACAATCTCAGTCTCCAGGCTATTGATTAACAGGTTACTCCAGTCATACAGTTTCTTATGTGGTGTTCAGTCTCTCCCTTCATTTAGATGGTGTAATAAAATCCCTCTTACCTAAGTTGAGCGCTGTTTCAGCTTTGATTTGTTTGTGTACTGAGTCATGGAACATGTGAAGAGTTTAATAGGATTGATCACTTCCTGTTACTAGGTGTTCTTTGCTCAGGTGAGCTTTGAATGGTCTGAACTGACACCCTGGATAAAAAGTAACTCAATGCAAGGAGGCAATAGATCACATCAAGCTTTTAAGTGCTTTCTGATTTAGAGTGCTGCTGATCCAAACCAGTGCACATACAGTAAAACCTTGCATAGCGCAAAGTATAGGTTCCTGGAAAATTGTGCATTTCACCTTCTACAGGGCCTAGGAAATACACCTACACTTCTTTTGCCCTTGTCCAAAATGTTTTCCAGAGTGCAAGCAGCATAAGCTAGATGTTAGGACAGTTGTAAAGATTGATTTGTTCTCAGCTAGCAACATCAGAAAATTCTCATCCCTGTTTGCCAGTTTTCACATGGGCATCTTGGAGCTGAAAGCATCTTCCAAGGTGATTTCCTTGTGGATCAGGGCATGCATGGCCTTCATTTTTTAGGTTAAGAAAGCAGTTTCACCCATGAGAATTTGAGCTCACTCTGCAAAGTCCATGTTGATGTCAGCAGTATTCATTACAGATGTACCTGTACAGGAGGTTTGCAGAGCAGTAGTGTGGTCTGGTTCATTGACCGGGCATTATTGGATGGACAAATTCATATCAATAGAGGTGACATTTACATACAGAGTACTGCAGAGAGTAGTTCCAGTTCCAGTAGGCGAAAAAATTTCCCATCCTTTCAAAGAGCAACCAATTTGTTCATTGGAATTCTCCTCACAGTTGGAAAGGGGAGCTTTGGCACATCCCACAGGTTAATTATGCTAAAGTCTTCTGAGAATGGAACCTTGTTTACTTATGTGACAGTTTATTCTGGAAGGGTTTTTCGGCATAATTGATCCCACACAGAATTCCTTTTTTCATGGTTTTATTCTAGACTGGACAAATTGCTAACTGAACTATTGCTCCCTGAGTGAATGAGGTACAGAGTGCATAGGGAAATGTTGTAGTTTTAAAATGCCATCTTGCGGTTGGAGACAATGGAACGGAAAGGGACAATACAGAGATTAATTCTGTGGAAGCCTTTCCAGAATGAACTATCACATAAACAGACAGCATTCCATTTTCCAGCTAAATTCCATTCTGTCTGCAACAACTAAGATGCTTGTATTACGGAATATTAGCATTCAGATAATTGCAACTAATCCTTCATTTAATTTTAAAGAGAACAAAGGGAAGGGAAGAACACTGTACATCTCTTGTGAACTTATATCAGTTTTTCCCCCCTGAAATTAGTTCATTTAGGATAGCTCTCTAAAGTTTCCCATTATTGTGAGAGTGTTCCATTGCCCTTACACAAGTATTTTTATTCACTCTTCACCTGAAAAACATTTCAGAAGATCAGTGGAAAGACATTCTTTGCCCTTATCTTATTTAAAAGCATGACATACAAACAAAAGGTGATAGAGAAGAAACAGGAAACAGACAAAAAAGCTTGGGAACTATGTGCTGCAGTTAACAGTTCCTGTAATAGCCAGTTGGCATGGAAATGATATATCGTATTTTCCGGCGTATAAGATGACTGGGTGTATAAGACGACCCCCAACTTTCCAGTTAAAATATAGAGTTTGGGATATACTCACCGTATAAGAAGATGACCCCAGCATATAAGATGACCCCTGACCTTTGGGAAGATTTTCCTGGGTTAAAAAGTAGTCTTATAGGCCAGAAAATACAGTAGGTGACCTGATAAGATGGCTATTGCCAATTAAGAAGGAGCCAGTCATCTGGTCTCTTTATTATTTTTGGTCTAGGGTTCAATACTTATGAAAATTCTTTGATATTCATATTGCTCTCTCTTCCTCTCTCCCTTCCTCCCCACCCTTCTTTCTCTCATCCCCTGCCCCCTTTGACCATGCCTAATAGCAGTACTTAAGAGTGGCTGTGTATTTTCCAAGCCCAACACAACCTGAATGAGGCAAGCTGCTCTGACAATAAATCTATTTCGTTGAAATGTTAGTAGCATGTGACCTTTTGGCCCTTCTGGCAGTTTAAGTGAGTTTTTCACTGACACTTTGATGTTAGTGTTTTGATTCCCCAAACTATTATTTTAAATATGTATCTGAGTACTTCCTTCTTATTCCAAGCTTAACATAATGGAATATCCTCTTGGTCATGCTTTAATTTGCTTAACCTTAATGGAATAATTTTCTGTTCAAGCTTTAATTTAGCATGCTGATGAGAATAGCCTGGGGTGGGTGGGTTAAGTCATATCTCTCTGTTTTCACCACAAGTGTGAATGACTGCTAAATAAGCAAGATAAGGAGAGTGTGAACTCATGGCTTGTTCGTACTTTTCAATCCCTAATATAATGCAATGATAGAATTCACAAAAATGCCAAATATTGTTTCCTGTTAATGATGGAAATAGAGCTTGCTTCAGGACTTCGCTAGTCAAGTCAGAATGATGAGCATTTATCTATTGCGTCATCAAGACTGACCCCAATTCAGTGGCACCTGAAAACTCTTTTAATAGTGGATCTGTCATTTGCATTACAGATTCCAGCTGATATGGAATTGGATAATTTGAGTTAATTTTTACTACAGTACAAACAGATTGGACATTTCTGGTTAAATTGGGTTATTAAATACTGTTTCTGGAAAAACTCAAATTGTGTTGATGCTGTAAATGTCAGATAGCTATTCTACTCGTAAAAGAATGCTAAGGCTTACAGCATAAGCAAATAGCATCTCAAAGCACAAAGTACAAGAAAAGTGCAGGGTTTGTATTCCTTTACTTGATGTCTTAAAATTACAAAAATATAAGGATGGACCTTGGCTTGGCACCACATATTATTACAGTCTAGGCTTTTTTTGGGGGGGATACTAATATACCTTATATATTGCATGCATGATAAAGTGTAGATTAAATGTTCACCTGCTAATTCTAAACTAGTGTGTCTGGTTGTGCTAAACTGATTGTGAGGTGTTACTGATGCTCTAGAGCATGGGAAGCAATGGGAGGTGACCATGAGTGAGCACAGCTGTCACAGGCCTATAAATGCTGTGTAAGAATATTGGCAGTTTTAGTTTAATCCCTTTTCTAATATTCCTTCACATGAAATTGGGATTTTTTAAAAACATCATTACACACTGGGGCAAAGTTTTCATTGAACTATCAACCAGACTATAAGATATTTCCTTAAATCCTATCAGTTTATGCATAAACATATTTTTTCTACTCTAGTGTATATTACTTTACATTTATTCAAATTTAGCTACATTTGTCATTTCGATGCTCTTTTCTCCAATATGAATAAATGCTTTTGGCTCTCTTTGCTTCATCCCTCCTATCTTCTGCTCCCCTAAAGAATTACCAGTGCCAAACTAAATGACACCAGGAAGTGACTTACTTTACCTTGCTAAAATGACAAAGAACTTCCCTTATCTCAATTCAGTGTATCTTCTGCTTAAAAAATATATGAGCCTTCAAAACTGATGCCTTGCCACATTCATTGAGACAGTGATGTTTTTGAGATGGGTCTATGGTTCTCCTGAAATTCAACCTGCAGCAGACAAATGATAGCCCCAACCTGGACGTTATTACCCAAATGCAATTTTTGATGGCATTTCAGCTCCACTTTTATGACCAGCCAGAGAGGTTGTTGGGTAGTTACACCAGGACCCAAACACTCAAATCCAGTCTTAAACACAGTGAAAGGGAAATTATATTCTTATGCATGATGGCCATCTTGCCTGATATTTCTTCCTGTGTTCATGCTGCATCAGCTAGTAGCAAGGCTGACCAAAATCTAAATCTCCTACTTCTCTTGCCCAGGATAGTCGGCCCAAGGTTTCTTGTCTGAGGGTCTACATAAAAATTGTTCATATTCTTGTATGGTTTAGACAGTGTGGTAGAACCAAGAGATCATTAAAATTGCTTAGTTGCCTTGAAATGACTGCTCTTTAAAAACACCCAGGGATGTGAGCGGTTGTTGTCCGAGAATGGCTATCTCTGTTTAACAGTAGAACAGGGAGAAAACTCGGTGGAACTGGTCTTTTCTTGGCCCATCTAGTGAAAAGGTTTTAATAATTTTCCTCTTGCTCTTCCTTTTCCTCACCCAGGATTCCGTAATACATGCTAGGCTGTCACATTTACCCATAATCAAGTAACTGATTATAGACATGTTGTTGTGGGTGGACCTGGTCATTGAAAACAGTTCACTTAGAAATTTGTCTGAAGTCCATTCATAATACATAAAATATTGTTTTTTTCCTCTTTTTTGAACAAAAGAATCTGAAAGTAGCCCACTTGATGCTATCCATGTGCCTTGTTCGTATCTACTCAAAGAAGCTGAAAAGAGCCGTTTTCCTTTACAAGAAACACTATGCAATTTCTCATAGATTCTCCACAAAATACCGACCAGTCGCAAAAGCAAATATATATGAATGAAATATGAATACTACTTAACTTTATTTTGATTATATTCATACATCCTGAAATATTCAAAATTCCATATAGACAAAGACATGTTGTTTAGCAATAGACTCTTAGATATTGTTATTTTGGGAGAATGCAAAATATAAATGCTAATGATTATGAAGGGAAGTTGTCAAGCACTTTGCAAAAGTAAAGATCTACAAAAATCTGCAGGAGATAAGCAATGGCTGCTAGTACCAATTTAAGTTCCCTCACAAAGTGAAATAGGAAAGGAGATAAATGACAGTAATAATGCATATTACCATGGTTTAGTTTTTCAACATAAGCAATGAGTGACAACAGGATATAACTCATTGATATCCCTGGTCTTGATCCCAAAAGGTAAAGCAAAACTAATATTATAAGTCTTTGAGATCTCAAGGACCAAAACATAAATTACCCAAGTCAAATCTTTATCTGTCATTGTTCATATAAAACAAAGACCAGAAATGGTAAATTACCCGATTGAAAATACTAGGGAACAAATGGAACTCCATGTGTTAAGTTGAACAGACTCATTTCTTCTCCTAGAAAAACCTCCTAGAAATCTGCTTACCATACAACTGGCAAAAGAAAGATGTGAGGAGAAAGCAATGCTAGTCTAGTTTACAGCACACAGTATAATATGCAGAATACAGCTGCTTGCATCAAGATCAAATAAAATGTATATTAGCCAGGTGCAAACATCAGAGCTTTGAGAACCAAGTACAGCAACTCAAGGCTAAGGTTATGAAATTAGAGTAGAGAGTATTACAGTGAAAACAGCTGAAGGTATTCCCTGAAGACCAGCATGCAAATAACTGAAGCTAACTCCAGCAGCTTTTGTTCTACAGAGATGATACTAAAACTGGTGAACTTAAGAATCTAAGGTACCTGAGGCCATATGGTCCAGAACAAGGAAGTCGTTATCCAAACAGAAGCCATAAGTCACAATGAACAAAATAGGCACACAGGTGGTAACATCTAGGTTTATTTGGGTACTTGCTGTGAACATTCTTTCTCTTCAAACTGTGCTGAAATATCCAAGAATGATAAGGTGATATCTTACTACTATCCTGAATTCTGACAGAAAAGACAAAGTTTGCTATAGAAAGGGAAAAACACTCCCTTCCCTGTATATAACTAATAAATAGAATAGGGAACGCAGTACACACTTCAAATTACTTTTGTAACATGTATATTACTTTTCTGTAGGATGTGTGCCATCCTACAGAAAAGTAACATACATGCTACAAAATTAGCATCCAGCTGATTCTTCTCAGTAGACTAAGTGCTGGAGGTGTGCACTTAGTTCAATGACCTAAGTACATGCCGAACTGTCTGTCTATCTATTTATTTATATTTCTATCCTGCCCTATACCCGGAGGTCTCAGGGTGGGTGACAACATTTAAAATCCAATACATTAAAACAATAAACAATCTATATTAAAACAATGTCTGCAAATGACTACTAATGGCTACAAGTGGGAAGGGAAACGGTGTCTCAATTTAGCCAAAGGCCAGGGCAAAGAGGAGCCTCTTTACTGCCTTCTGAACATATACAGTGAGGGAGCCTGATGCATCTCAAAAGGGAGATTATTCCATAGCCTGGGGGCCACCACTGAGAAGGCCCTCTCCCAGGTGCCCACCCATTTTACTGCTGAGGGTGGTGGTACAACCAGGAGGGCCTCCCCTCCAGATCTTAAGACATGGCAGGTTGATATAGGAGAAGGCGCTCCTTCAGATATTTGGGGCCCAAGTCATTTAGGGCCTTACTAGTTTGATATGGTCTGGGTAGGGGAGTTCATGGGGTTTCCTACTGACCAAACGCCACTGAAATTTTGATTCAAACTAGGTTCTTACCAGATTAGAGGGGTTCATGGGGTTCCCTATTGAACAGAATCCCACTGAAAATTTGGAGTTCAGCCCAAAAGCAAATTGAAGATCAGTGAGCAGTTGATTGGTTCTATCCTTCTCCTCATGCACTGGCCTGACCCTCTTCCTGTACAGTAATCCCCCCCCCCACCATCCTCCTCCTTCCATTGTACATCTGCCCATCCCACCATCTTATCTCTTTCCAACAGTCCAACCTTGTTCCGTAGTTGCCAACTGCATTATCTTTGTAAGGCTGTGGCCGAACACTGTCTTCTAGGCTACTAGGAGACCTACTGGAATGGTTGTCACAGATGGCATCAAAAGATGAAATTTAGAAAAATTAGCAATGATGGTAAAGGGTTGAAGAGGAAAATTATAAGTGCAAAATCTCTTCAAAATGCTTTGTTCTTACTTAAAATCACATCAGAAGCCCAGTCACAAATTATACAATATTATGGGTCAAAAAAGACTCCATCAAAGCCAAGATAATACTGACATAGTTAATGAACAGTGTCAAGGAAGCTACATGAGACTTTTTTTCAGAAAGCAGGTGGTTTGCCCGATGAAGGAAATAAAGGGTTTTTCCCCACTAGCACTAAGTAACCGTTAAGGACCCGTTAAGGACCCATTAGGCTCAGAGCAGGAAGACCTCATTTCCACTGCAGACCCCATTAGAGCCACATATGTTTCCACCAGTTCTAGGGAAATCCAGATTGAATGAGTCCTTCCGGACCTATAATTCGGATTTTCTGTAGACCCCTTTGGGTCTACAATGGGGTCTGCAGGCGTCAAATCTGGATTATACAGAGCGTGTTTCCACCACGATTGGGCAATGGGGTCTGGGGGCGCTCTGGGCCCCCCAAACCCATGGGGGTTGCCCTGAAACCCAAAGCTTTGAACCCTGTGCACAATCTCCAAAGCCATCTCCAAAGAATAGCACAGGCTCCGAAGAGGACCCCACGCGAGAGCAATTCCAATCCTATGGACCTTTGTCAAAGGCTCCAGAGAATCTTTCAAGGTTGCGGCAGATCGCTCCGGAGAATCTCTGGAACTTATGACAAAGCTTGGGAGATTCTCCGGAGCCACCACAGAGAATAATTGAAGAATCTCTGGAGTGTCTACAGAGGTTGCACCCCCTGTCCCCCCAAAACACTTGGGGTGACGGGTGGGCCCCACATGGGTCAATCCAGATGCGCCACACGGGTGCTCCCATTGCTATTGGGTGCTGCACTGCCTGTGGGGACACATCGGGTACCTCCCTTAATTCAGATCTACTGTGGGAACCATGCATAGAAAGATTGTTAGCACAAACAAATACATGTACTGTAGTTTAGAAGTTGGAGATTTTGGAGCTATGTTAGTGAGCCCAGGTTCTGACACAGCTAGGATACTATGAATTCTCAGCTAATGAGCACTGAAAATGATTTCAGATCATTCCCAGCTGTTGCCTTATAACATGGACTCAAGATGGACTTGCTCGTTCCCACTCATCATTTCTCCGTGCTTGGCACAGGAGAAGCTCTCTGCTCTCTCTCCTCCCCTTACCCAAACCCCTCCCCCCGCAGCCAACAGTTGGGCACTGGTGTATACATAATACCATGACTTCTTTGGGGCAGGAAATCCAAACCCCACCCTCTATATAAACCTGCTGCCTCATCGGTTCATGGAGTCCTTTGGCAGCAGTTTTCATCCACCACTTGTTCTCACCCCCCTCCATCTTGTATCCACCATAACACAGCTTTCCCCCCATGTTAGCAAGGCAATAGAGCACCTTCAAAGACAGCTCTCCCTTTCTTTTTTTATTGGAATCATGGTTTTGCACTAGATCACTATAGCAAAGCAGCACCAAATGGTGAGGAGTGTGGCAAAAAGTGGGGGATAAGAGTGGGGATCTATATTGGTGTCATTGAGGCTACAGTTTGGCATGCCTCCACCATGAAATCCACAGGGCATAGGAAACAGCCCACTCTCCCTTTCTTTTTTATTGGAATTGTGATTTTGCACTAGATCACTATAGCAAAGCAATGTGGAAAGGTGGGGAGGGTGGCAAAAAGGGGGATGACATTGGGTATCTGCATCATTGAGGCTAGAGTTTAGCACATTGCCCCTGCTTGACATGCCCCCACCAAGAAACCCACGGGAGCCTAGGAAACAGCCCACTCTCCTTTTCTTTTTTATTAGAATGGTGATTTTGTGTTAGAATGCTTTAGTGTGTAATGGCAGAGAGCACGGCAAAGAGGGGACAACAGCAAAGGAAATAAATGCTTATCACTGGATCAGAGGAAATGGGGGAGGACACCCCTAAAAGTATGGTTCTCTTCCCCCAAAGCCCACTTGCTGTTCCCATTTTCCAAAATAAAATGCTATAATACTAAGAACAGCACCAAAACCTCATTTTATCCAAATCCAGATACCCCATGTTTTTGGTACCTTTAATCCCCAGAAACTGTGGTGTCCTTAAAAACAGTTGGAATGCTGAATACTCAAGCTGGTTTCTAAACTGATTAAATCCTGTGTTGGAATGCACCCTAAGTGTGTGTGTACAGCAGATCTGGTAGACATTGTTGACTTGGATTTTTGAAGTAAGCTTAATAGCCATTGAATAAAAGTTCATGTCTTCTTATGGGTAAACAGGGGACTAAACAGAAAGAAGGTAGTATGAATAAACAACCATATCTGACAATTAAAGAAAGTAAAGGGCTCCCCAAAAATTCTGTAGCAGGACTGATGCTTTTAACTTACAAGTAATCTAACATCAGGAACTAGTAATACAGTTGTCTTTGCTTATGGCAGAATTTCTTCTGGGTGGTAGAAACAAAAAAGAATTGTGAAGAACCACAAAAATCTCTCTAGCTTGGGGGGAATGGGCATCATATGGCAAATGCAATTTAATGTAAACAAATTAATATACAATGATGCACACCAGAGAGAAGAACACAGAATATACACTCATAGGATCTGAGTTGGCTGTAACTAATCAGGAAAGAGATCTTGGGGTTGTGATGGTGTGTTCAGCAAAAATGTTGGCCCAGTGTGCAAGGGATGTTGAAAAAAGCAAATTCCATCATATGGATCACTGGGAAAGGAATATAAACTAAAACTGCCAATATTATAATCCCCTTATATACAACTTGATAGTGTGGCTGGACTTGGAATATGGTGTATGGTTTTGATTGCCACAGCTTTCTTATGTTAGTGAAGTTGGAACAAATCCCCTGTGTGGAAAGGGGATTTTAGAGTGTAGAGTAGATGACAAATGTGTATAAAATTATTAGTATGGGGAGAATAGATATAGAGAAGTTTGTTTCCCTTTCCCAAAATACTAGAATTAAATTATGAAATTGAATCTTACAAGGTTCACACAAATATGTCTTTACACAGTATATAGTTCAAGTGTGCACAGTGTGGAGGAGCGTGGTAGCTTGGGTGGCTTCAAGATGGGGTTTCATGGAGGCAAGGCTATTAATAGATATCAATCTTAATGGCTGTGTAACTCCCTCCTGTACAGACGGTGATATGCATCAAAAGGTCAGCCTTATATGATAGTGTAGCAAAAAAGAATTTTATCATGCTTATGTCTAACTAGCTACTATGGGAACAGGCTGCTGGGCTTGATGGACTGTTGGTCTGGTTTCTTGTCCTTATGCTTTTATGGGGTATTTTGGGATTCTTAACCTTTTTTGTTCCACGGACTCCTTTGCCAGTCATGTGAAAACCAGGAACCCCTTCTCAGAATATAGCTGTGGGGGACACCACAGACCCCTTCTTGGAATGTAGCAGCAGATAGATTTATGAAATTCAACATCAGCAGATCAAGCTCAAAGACCTCCTGAAATCTTTTCACCAACCCCCAAGGGATCTGTGGACCCCTGGTTAAGAACTCCTGCTTCATCATCTTACCTGGGTGGTACTTAGTACTGCAAAATGAACTGATTTTCACACCTATACAATTGTGCTTCTGTCTTTACTAGCAAACCTGTCATCTCCAGTCTACTACTGGTTCCGTGTGTTTGCTGACTGACTCATGTGCTGTGTTGTTTCTTATTAGGCCAAATGGGGAGTGTTACAGGGTGTTCATCTTGTACACTTCTTGAGTGTCACCTGATTCAAAGAACTGAAGACTGCCAAGCATGCTGAACTGGTTAAATTCTCACAGACTCTTGGGGAAGCTGAGGGGGGGGAGTGGCTCCTGGCTGATGGGTTTTCAAAGTGAGCCGAGCCTTTGAAGTTTCGTTTAAGCAGCTGCCAGGTATTTTTGCCTCAGCCCTATGCAGTGTTTCTGAACCCAGACGTTATATTCTGCATTCTTCAGTGCACATGCCAATGTTTGTGAATCAGGGAAGAGAGCAAAATAATTAGCAAAGAGTAAAAAGATTTAACCAGTTCTGTTTTGTACAGAATTGTTTCAGCACAGATTTGTTCTGCTCATTTGCTCTTTATTCCCATGATATACCCTTCTTTTGACTCATCCTCTATCTTCTTCCAGTGTTATTATTACTTGCTATTTGAAATAAGTACTTTCTCACTTTTGGAACTTAGAATGTCGTAGTAACATGTGTAAGGCTTCCCACGTTTCCAGATATGACAGGTTGTACGAGCCTAAATTGGAAAACATGACTTGGTGTATTTGTTTTCTAGAACAGGGTAAATTATCAACCCAATCTTCCTCCGATGCTTGCCTTACAGAACTGTTTGACTTCAGCTTCCATCAGCTCACATGGACAATGGTCTGGAATGGTTAGAGTTGTATTTTAAGACATCTGGAGGACATCAAATGGGAGTAGTCTCTTGTTTGCACACCTGCTTTATGTGACTGTGCCAAACCAGCTTTCCCAGCTTTTCTCATTTTTGAGCTCCTTGAATTCCATAATCTACACTGCATTTGATTTTTCCTCTATGGATTTTCTCTGTAACATGTTTCTGTAACAAAACTTAAATTAAGATAGTGATCAAAGTTGTTGACATTTGAAGACACACTAATTTCTTTGGTTACATGAAAATGCTTCTTGTAGGTAAGAAGCTGATATACTTAGGCTGTTCAATTCATTAGTGCCAGTAGTAATGTCAGAAAAATACATACGGTACTTCTATTTCTTTTTATACTATAGCCCTTATGGACATGTAATTAAATGCAGTCAACTCGTTAAGATTTCCTCTTATATAAATTAGGTAAAGGATTATTTTTGAGAGAAGCAGTAGTACAGATTCTATTTTTGATGAAACTGTCCTTGTAGACTTTGTTGCATTTGAATACCAGAGTAGAGAAGTTGTTTGTTCAACAAAGTGTCTGTCTGTCTTCTAATAGGCATGGGTGGTAGTTGCAGCTAACACTATAATTTAACTTTTTCAGTGCATGCATCAACCCTTCTCTCACCACTGTTGTGACTGAAGCTATATCCTGCAATATACTGTTCCATAAAGAAGAGGGCTTAGGCCACACTTTGCACTTGTATGCCTACTGTACAATTTTATACAGATATTTTGAGGTGCAAACCATTAAGCTTGTTTGCATCTATTTGTCTTCTTTCTCATTCCTGAAGGGCTTGAGACTCCAGCAATGTATTAAAATACTACAGTCACAACATGCAGTATTTCATTGTTGTGTGAGGAAATAATTCGTTGTGATTTAGTGAAATTTATGACATGCATTGATAGGTTATTTGAAATTTGTTGATAGGTTAATTGAATAAGTTAATTGAAATTTGATAGGTTAATTGACATTTGTGACACATTATTTTCAATGAAGTCTGTCCCTCAGTTCCAAATGAGGTGAATGGTAGCAGGTGCTCATCTATTCTTTATTGTTAAAATGTTCCAGCAGGCTGGACCTATGCATGCCTTAAGTATTCAGAAACCAGAACTATTGTTTAATGTGTCACACCATTTAGCTGTTGCTAATTGAAAGGGAAGCTGTGGTTTGCCATTTTGCTTCTCTCAGTCCAAATCTCATTGACAGAATAAACATGGATGCCATTACTGTTATTCTCTAGTTTGAAGAGTTTTGTGCCAAGAAATAATTCATGGCTCTTGTTACCACTTTGATGTCTGCAACAGATTTTGTTGCTGTTTTAGGACTAGGTGACTTCCAGCACACATTTGAAAGTGACTGTCACAGGGCTGTCAAATGCCTAATATGGGGATTGTGCTTGAAATCTCCCAAACCATCCATGGCAGTAAGCCCAATAGAACTAAAATGGATGATAACAATGGCAGACATCAGTCTCTTCTAGTTGGCAGCCTACTTGGGGAATACAAGGTGCATAGTTAGTTCAGACTCAGAATGTGCCAAGTGTATTACTTTGTTTCATTTCAAAGTTCCCATCTTAGATCACTTCAAGCACCAACCCTCTTGCCTGGGAACTTCTTTTTTTAATTAACACTCTGCCACAAATTTCATTGTAATACTAGCAACTAATGGTCCAAGACGTTATTTCCAGAACTGTCCACCATGTCTGTGTTGGAACCTGCTCACTCGCTAGTTTACTTAGTTTCAAGTTTAGATGTAATGTTCCCTAGAAACATTTATTGCTAAATATGTGTACCACCCTTGAGAAAATCCAGAAGTATCTACAACTGAAAATATTAATACTTCTGTATAGGCTATTCTGAAGAGTGTGCCAGTGAGGAAACGTGCGGGCACAGTACAGATTGATTATGTGAAGACTATAATGCTTTTTAAGTTCTAGGAGCAATTGAATTATGTGATGTGCTTTGGAGGAACTTCATACTCCAGGTCCTGTCAGTCTACCACCTGTTTTCCACGAGGCAAACATGTCTGGCCTAAAAGTGTGTGGTGCTGCAGCCAGACCCATGAACTCAAACTTCAAAGGAAACAGTCAGGCTTCTTTTGGCTTATATCACATTGCATTTCACAGCTGAGCTCTCCCTCTTTTCAAAGCAGAGCTTTAGTGCTTTTGTCTTCTCTGAAGATAGTTCTTTATTTGAAGAGCTTCCTGTTCTATAAACTATTATACTAGCATCAAGAACAAGAGAAATCCATCTTTGGATTCTTAGTATGCCTCATGTTGGCTTGCTTGTCCTTTGCTTTCTTATATGACTGTACCTGGATTCCTTGTACACCAATATACCCCTTTTAACACCTAGAAATACTATGTTTTATCCATGTGTGTATATTATATTTCAGGAAAGCCCTGCAAATGGTGAAACCTTGAACCTCTAGAAAACCTCTGTTTTTTGCCAGCTCTATTAGTATCTGTGTTTTTCATTTATTAGATTTTCTGGAATGTTCAGAGGACTTGACTCTGTGAAGAGTCAATTGGCTTTTCACACCGTCAAACCCTCTGTAGAGAGATATTTTTATTTTATTTTTATTTTTCTACCCTCCTCTGTACTTAAGGTCTTGGGATGGGTCAGAATAAAACCACTGTATAAACAAATAAAATAGATTATCTAAAATAGCGTCTACATGTGGAAAGGATGTTGTTCCCTCAGTTGAGGAACAGGATAAAAAGGCATGTCTTCACCAAATGTCTAAATTACTTATAATAAGGTTACCATGGGCGGGGCCTCACTGAGCCCGCAGTGATCGCCGATCATCCAGTGGCTGGGGGGGAAGAAAGAGAGAGAGAAAGAACAGAGAAAAAGATACAAGAGAGCTCCGACCAATGGAAAAATTGCTTGGAATTTTCCTGTACCTTGATTGGAGGAGGCGTGAATCTTCAGAACGCCTTCTGTTCGGCGAACCAGCCAATTGGGCATTCTAAAATTTTTAGAATAAGTCATGCCCCCTCCTCCCTCTAGAACAAGGGTTGGCAAAGCGCATGCGGCTCTTTGAGCCCATGATTATGGCTCTTCCCTGCAGGCGCGCCCAGCGAAACTTTTGGCCCAATCGCAAGCAAGATTTAAAAAAGATAAAAGATATTGCTGCTCCCATCCCCAACTGCCCCTACGGAGCCTTTCCGGCCGGCATCACAATAGCATAAAGGCCAGCCAGGCGCCAGGCGCCTTTAAGGCGAAAAGTGTTCCTCTCCCAGTCTCCCCCTTCCACGTGGTCCTCTATCGGGAGCTGGAATCAAAGGGTTCCAGTTTGGAAGGGCTGCATTCAGCCTCCTCATCACAACCCATCGCCACGGGAGCTCACCCCCAGGTAAGTGGGCCGCGGGTGGGTGGGTGAGCTCCAGCTCTCTCTCCCTAGCCTTCTTTCTTTTTCTCTCTTCCTTCTGTCCTGCCTCCCTGCTCCCTCTTTCTTTCTTAAGAACCACAGGGTGCCTGGTTTGGAAGTCTCTTCGCTCCCCCCCCCCCCCTCGCAATGGGCTGAAGCAGGAAAATAAAATCTGGATGTTTCTTAGGAAGAGAAGCAAAAAAGAAAGAAAGAGGGGGGAGGGAGGAAGAGAGAAGAAGAAGGAAGGATAGGGAGAGAGAGAGGGAGAAGGAAAGAAGAATATTAGGAGCACAGACCAGACGCCAGCAAGGAGCTCATTAATATGCACCTGCTTCCGCTTCAGTGAGTCAGCCTCCCTTAATTCGCATTAAGCTCGGCAGCTCCCTGGCGATGCACCCAGAGAGAGGAAGAAGAAGGGAGAAAAAAAGAAGAAAAAGAAGGGAAGGATGGTGAAAAAATTATAAAGCACTCAGTGTTCCTGGTTCAAAAGAGAAAAATGTTGGGAAAGCATTCCATCACAAAGAAAATTGAAGGGTAAATAGACAACAGTATAAACACTGATGTTGATATATTTCAAGGGGCAAAAATATGGATCTCAGTCTTTTGGAGAAAGCTGATCCAGGAAGGAAGGCTAGAAGGAGAGAGAAAGAAAGAGCAAAGGAGGAAGGAAGGAGTCAGATGAAGGAAGGATAGAGAGAAAGAAAGAGGAAGGAAGGAGATGAAGGAAGGAATGATAGAGAGGGGAAGGAGAGAGAAAGAAGGCAGGAAGGATAGAGAGAGAGGAAGGAAGGAAAGGAAAGAAAGAAAACCCCAAACACATGCAAGTAGCTTAGATTTCTTTGCCTTTTCTTTTTGGGTAGTCATGATTTCTTTTTCTCTTTTTCTTTGTTACATTGGGCTGTTCCAAATTCATTTCCAGTTTAATTTCTGAAGAGTTGCCAATAAAGAGTTTGTGAGGCTGTAAGTCATATAGATGAAATGAAGCAATAACATCTTATGGAGAATTGGACAGTTTTTAAACAGTGTGGGCTTCCAAAAAATTTCTGGCTTGGAACTCTTATGCTCAGTTTATGGGACCTCTTTCTGTGTCTCCTCCACCCTCAAATACAACCTGACATCAAGAAGTTGAGGATTAGATAAATACAGGTCCTTCTCAGTGGTAGTTCTCAAGCTTGTTCACAAGGAAGGGAAGAAGATGAAGTATTTTGGCTTTCTTTAAAAAGAAGTTTGCTGTGCAAATATTTAAATTAGCCATAAATCTTAATTGTGTCTTAAGGCTAGTATATTTTATTTTTTTAATTACAAAATGCCAGCTGACCTAATTTGAGTACTTGTGTGTAAAAAAAAGTTGATAGCATAAAGACAATACAAGAGTGAGGAATAATGCCATAAAGAATTAATATTGTATTATATGTACCCTTAACTGATTTCAAAAACAGGATTTTTTATTGTCTTTGGAGAACATTTTTCTTAAAATGTTAGGTATTTCCCCCTTACTTGGAAAGTCAAGAACCTATTCTAATCATTTTATAGAAATCACTGGGTATCCTTTTTCTAGTACTGATAATAAGCTGTACATTCAATTACAGGGTTTTGATTTGGGTACTGTTTTTCAGCTGATAATGTTTATCAGTAAATTGAACTGCATACTGATAATTTTCAGAGACCCCTGTGCTGCTGCATTCTTCAAAAACTAAAAACTGTTCCTTTAAAAATAAAGGAGATGCCATGGGTCTCTTCCACCTGAGTGTTTCAGCTTGTAAGTGGGAAATGTATGCACCTCTCTTTGAACCAATATGCACTGCAGCAACAGTGGTCTCTGGGGGTGAAAGGGGAAGAGTCAGCCCAAATCTGTCCCAAGAGCATACAACTGTGTTCACACCTTAACTTTTAATCCAGCTTTAGATCGCCATCAGAGTGAAAGGACACATTAGCAAAGTAACTTATTTCTTTTTCATTAATTTTTCTGAGTTAGATAAAACCAAAATCAAACAGTTTGTCACTTTTCCAAGGTGTTCCATCACTCTGAAAGTGGACTGAAGCTGGATTAAAATTCAGGTGTGAACGCAGCCGCAGAGGTTGGTTCTTGGTGCTACTTAAAAGGTTGCACATGAAGTTCAGCTTGTGTTGAACCAAAGCGAGAACCAAATACCCACAGTTCACCTTTTGAAGTAATTATGGAGTGGACTTTGGCAAAGCCAAAGGCTAGGGTTCGGCTCTAGTTGTAGGGGGAGTTAGTGTTGTTCTTCATCTTTCCTGCAAACTGTTTTGAGGTCTTTTTTTATAAGAAACAGTATTTATATGGTTTAAATGTAATAAATTATCAACCATTCAGCATTATGAGCAAGAACACTTGACTAAATAAATATGGAGTACTGTGAAGTCAGCTGTATTGCAATTACTTTCCTCTTGGTTTTGAAGCTTGCTGGGGTGTGAGTGCAGAATTTATGTGCCATTCTGTGTGTGAGCTGTTTGTGCTGAAGAGCAATATATTTTGCATTGTTAAAGTTTAGAAGTTTGCTGTGCTGTGAAGTTTGCAGGTGTACAAAGCTTTTTCAGTATCAGCCAGAGCTGGAATGAGGTAGTATGTGAACAGGAATTCAATAGGCCACGTATGTGGTTACTGCTTGTGGGTGGTTTCTTTATATTTAAGAAGCTCTTTCTAGAAGTTATTTTTATTACTTGTTGCTTATATGAACGGGCTGCGTTCACACTTAAGTTTTAATCCAGCTTCATTCTGTGGCTACACCCCCATGACCTCTGTGGCCACACACCCCACAATCTTCATGGCTCCGCCCCCCTGAACTCTCCACTGGCTGTGAACACCCAGCCCTGAAGTCCACCAGCCGCCACTGAAGGTTACTGAAGCACTTCACCAGGGAGACTTTTTCACACACTGGAGGTTGTCACTGAGAATGCTATTCTACGCATCCCCACCCCCTTAACTGTGGAAGGAGGTGGTAAACCAAGAGAATCTCACCAGCAGATCTTAGGGTACTCTGCACGAACACCATCTATTTCATCTAGAAAATTCCCCAGAACATTCAAGAATCGCTTAGATTCCATAAATCGCTGAGGGTGCACCATCTTAGTGGGTCCTCCATCCCTGTGAAGGGGAGTTGCTACTGCAAGTCCAAGTCTTACCAGTAAGTGATTCATCCGTGACAACAACAGCCCTCCTATCATCAGAATCTTTCCAATATGCTCTGTGGCAAAGACTGGTCTAAGGGTATGTCTTGCTGTATGTGTTGGGTCAGTAGCATATTGAGACCACCCAGTGGTTTTAACGGAGGCCATGAAGAGCTAAGCTGGTCCACTGAGTGTTGCTCAGCATGGATATTGAAATCTCCCAACACCACATCTGAGACTTACTCAAGACAGCTCAGACAGGGAGGTTGCTGGGCAGCTGGATGGGCCATGCACCAGCAGTATACTTATCCTGCTTATCTTTCACTACAATAAAATCAGCCCCTCAAATTCAGGCACAGATATCCAGACGCTCAGGTTCGTAACTGAACTGTAGACTACAGTGGAACATCTCAGAAAATCCAACAAATGCAATGACAACTGGTTGTGAAAGCCTTTGTCCTTTCACCAGTATCTGTGCTGCTTTTTCCTTCAGGGGGCAGGGTAGACATGATCTATCCATAGTGCTGCCTGTTTTCTCTGCCCACCAGGTTCTTCACAGTAATAGGCAGAGAAGCCTGTTGGTCAATTCTTCCCCTCTTCTTTGTCAGTGTTCCATTTGCTCTGTCTGTCCAGCTTTGCATCAGACACAGACACACACACTAGCATGCCAGAGCGAGGCATTTTCTTGCTTGCTTCCATGTTACTCTGGGCTCTTGTACAGCTTGGAATGGATAGTGGAAAATCAGGAGCTCGACAGGATTCCTTGATTCACTGCTGCTCTGGGAAGTGGGATGACAACTCCTATTAAGCCTTCCTTGCTCCACCCCATTCAGCGGTGCTGAAGAAAGGAAGTCTCTCCCTTGCTTCCATCCTGCTCTGGATTTGTGCCTAGTGGGGGAGGGTAGACGTCAGGAGCTTGGCAGCTTTCCTTACCTCACTGCTGACCTGGGCAGTGGAATGACAACTCCTATCAAGCCCCCCTTCTTTCCCCCATGAGAACGAAATAAATAAAGCAGCCCCAGAAGCAAGGGAAATTTCTTCCTTTAGATCAACACTGAAGGAGGGGAATTATTTTTCCTTTCCTTCAGTGTTCATGTGAGGGTTGCCCTGACTACTGACACTGTGGCTGTGATAGATTTGAAGCCATGTGGCAGATACATATGTCATATGCATTATTGGTGTGTGATATAAATTCATGGATCCACCAAGGGCAGCAGAAAACATGCATACTTTCTTTTATTACTTTCACTTATTTACCAATAGCACTTTGGCCTCTCACTAGAAAAGGTGTTGAAAAGAAATTGCCAGGTGTGTGGATGTGGATGTCCTTTCTCCTCTGAACAATAATGTCTCTGTACCAGATTTTGGTGAAAACTCACCTTCTAACCACTTTGAAAAACAACATTCAATGCATGTTTGAGGATGAAAAAAGCAAAGCAGAAACTTGCTCTCCAAGATACAAGAATTAGTAGGTGTATTTAACTCCTCAGAATCCCAAGTCCTGGTGCCCCCAGGTTAGTGCTTGATGGGCACTAACTGCCATCCTCCCACCAAAGAATTGATTAATCCAGGGGAGTTTTACTTATTTTTTAACCCATTTGTCCCCCGCTGCTTACTGAATGGCTTTGGGCGGTGCCTTGGGAAAACAAAGAATCAAGGAGGGAAGCTATGGAGATGAAACCTTGGAAGACAAGGAGAGAAGGAGGTGGGAAATGACTGGGAGTATCAGAGAAGAGAAAAGAAGTGGGAGAAGAAGAAAAACAAGGCAAAATGGTCACTTGAAAAGGCAGGGAAAGGAAGCAGTTATGGTATTGGCTGTCCCTTCTTAATCACTGATATCTCAGTCAGAATAGCAAAGTTTGGACCAGTTCATGGAAGTCAAGACTATCGATGGCCATCAAACCTGATGTCAGTAGGATGTGGTGTGCTTCCATAGGCCATTTGCTGGGAAACTGCAAGTAGAGCAAACTGTCCTGGTGGGTTGTCCTATGCAGATGTTTGGCCTCTGTGAGAACAGACTGGTATACTAGATGGGCCATGAGTTCAATCCAGTAGGGCACTTTTTTCCTTTATGTTTTTATAAGCAGTGTAATTACCCAGTCATGAGTATACAAATCTCACAGATCCAGAATTCAAGCATACAGTGGGATAACTATACACTAGGACCCAGAACAGGTACCTGCTGTCCACTTGCTAGTGGATTCGGAGGGCTTGCCATAAGTTTACATTAGCGTGCGACAACAGGCCCCTATTCCAGAACATAACTGGAAATAGGGCTCAGGTTTGGGAACGGAAGAATACGCTGTTTGTAAAATAAAATATCGGTTAGATACTTAGCAGTTGATTTCTACCCAATTAACATTTGTGCATTTTAAAGCCTATTTCTTTGCTTCATGATAAAATTATTTAAATCTTGTTGTACGACACTTCTAGATGATCATGAACTCCAGACTACTGATGTTCCAGTGATCTTGCTTAATTAGTAACATCTGTTCTGTCAGCATTGTGGTGCTGTTTCTGTCTTAGATCTTCTTTCTTACCACTGTTCGTTCCTTTTGTGTTTGGATAAAGTGTATATAAGCCTTTCCAAAGGATTGCTGTACTGATCAGCATATGGAATAACTTCCACTTTCACTCAAGCATAAAAATATTTTTGTGAAAAATATAGGCAAAAATTTCTAAAACATAGTGAGAATGGGAAGAGAAGCTTCACATGGTGTGGAATATGCACTAATCTTTAAAAACAGAAATGTTGACACTCTTGTCCCTAGAAATAGGTTGCTCCCTGATCCATGAACTGTAACAGTGACATTTATCAGATCAATGGTGTTCAGAATTATGTACTGAGAGAGTGAAGGAATAATGTTGTGTAAGAAATACTGGATTAGGGAACAGTCTGTTCAGCCAATCCGGTAATTAGCTCAGCAACAGTAGGCCTTGAAGCTCTGTGATATTTAATTAATTTGGGACTGCAGCAGAACAGTGTACCAGCTGGTCATCTGATAGGACTGGAGTGAAGCCAGCTATTAAAGCAGTGGTGGGAGGGGGAGAGGAGGTAGTGTGCCTTACATGTTGCGACCTGTGTGCATGTGTAGAAGGCCAACAGCAAGAGAAACCTGTATGCAAAAAAGAGAAATGCTGGAACAAAATACTGGATGATCTGCAAAATCTGAAACATGTTTTTTTTAGACACCTGTCACCCAACTACATTTAAAGGATTGCCATGATTGGTAAATGAGTGTCATGATTAAAGTTAATTTGCAGGTTAGTTAGAGTAAATGCAAATGAGCAGAACTTCTCTGACAAAAGTCTTATTTTGCAAGCAGTACATAAAAGAATTGGAAAAGATTTGTGATGCCTCCCCAGTTCAAGAGGCTACTATTTTTAAGTTGTTGATATTTGATGGTCCGTGATATGTTCCCTGTAGAAGTTAACAGCATAGCAAGTTTACTTCCTCAGGCCAGTAATATTGACCAATTCATAGCTCAATTCAGGGGAAAGCGTTCAGGGGAGGGAGAGAAATGTTTGACAGTGAAATAGTAAAATAAAATGCTTAACAACTATATTCCATGCAGGTGGAATATACCTCTTCCCTGATATGCCTCCGTTGATGGTATTATAGTGGTTGCAGGAGTGAATTAAGCACCAGGTGTGTCATTCCCACAGCAGCTGAAGGGCTGAAATAGGTGATGCTCGCAACACTAATGTGAATCCTCTAGCAATGGAGATGATCAGCATCCTAGAGCCCAACCAGTTCTGTGGGGTTCTGCTTCAGTATTGCAGAGCTAGCTTCCAGGAATTAGATCATGCAGTATAGTATGGGATATCAACTATCAATCTGAAATGGATTGTGTTAAGAGGCAGCAGCCTCCTGAATGGCCCCCAAATCATGATGTTACTAGATTTCAGCATTATGAGATTTGCAAGTGTGTTCTGATTACTGCATCTATACTTTGCTTTACTGAAATTTGTCGATGGAGGAAGTTGAAGACAAGAAGAATTTCCAAACTGAGTGTGGGCTTAATTCTAGGCTGTTCATTTTTCACAGAAGTAAGACTATGGGTGTTTTTCCACCACGTTCCTTTAATACGGATCTAAGAAGATCCGGATCTAGGGAATGGGTACTTCCCTTAATCCGGATCTAGTAGATCCAGATTAAGGGAAGTACCCAGTGTGTTTCCATGGGTGGTCTAGCACCCAATAGCAATGGGTGCTAGCCTCCCTGCTGTGGAAACACTGGAGCACCCATTTGGAAATCCGGATCTACCTACGAGGGGTCTGCCTGTCACCCAAGATGTTTGGGGGGACAGGGGGTGCAATCTCCGAAGCGGCTCCAAAGTCACTTCAAAGTCTCTGCAAAATAGCTCTGGAGCATCTTTGAAGTCTGTGCTGCTCTTTGCTGAAGTGACTTCGGAGTGACTTCAAAGTGACTTCGGAGTCACTTCAAAGTCGCTTCGAAGTTCACTCTGAAGATCAGCACAGACTTCAAATATGCTCCGGAACTATTTTGCAAAGACTTCGAAGTGACTTCGAAATGACTATGAAATGACTTTGAAGCTTAGGTTTTGGGGCTCCCCCAAGGGTGCCCCCTCCCCCTAGCCTCCTCTAGACCCCATTGCCAAACTAACGTGGAAACAGGCTCCCTTTAATCTGGATTTTCTGGCTGAAGACCCCATTAATGGGGTCTATAGAAAATCCGGATTAAAGGCCAAAAAGTACCCATATCCAGATTTCCTGAGGTGCAGTGGAAACAAATGTGTCCCTAATGGGTGCCGTGGTGGAAATGGGGTCATCTGGCTCTCACCCAAATGGGTCCTTAATGGGTGCTAAAATGGGTACTAAGTGACCGTGGAAAAACACCCTATGTTGACACCATTGCCTTCCATTATGCCAGTTAACTCTATTTTCCATATATTACAAAAAGTTCCCTTCCTTCTAGCTCACATCTCATCATAAAAGGTAAAACTGGCAAGAACTGGCAGTTAAGAAGAGCATTCAAATTCAGTCTGCCTAGGGCAAGAGATTTTATGTGTTGGAAGCCTTGTTTATTTTTTCAATGCCTGGATGGCTCAGAAAATATCTACTAGTGTAGTTTGCCTGAGGAATTAGTATGTACATTAATCTTTCATTAGATTATAGGATCCTTTCCAGCTTGTTTGAAGAAAAGAAATAGTAGGATCCATAGGGCATTATTTTAAATATCTGTAACTGAACATAGATTTTTGCATTAGTAAAGGTAGCATTTGACCAGTGTGTTCTATATTTAAAAAGCTTTTGTTCTACTAATTGCCTGACATTTGCTCTGTTTGTTTGCGCTGTTACAGTATATCTCAAAAGAAATTGATACCTCCTATTCCTTGTCTGAGTCAAAATAGTATATCACTGTAAGTCCACATTCTTGAGAAGACGAAAGACTAGCTCTGAATTATTATGATGGTTTGATTATTCCAGGTGACAGACTCAGGAGATATTAAGACCATCTGGAATCTAACTTGTTTTTTTTAATATCCTTTTTGCTGTCCAGTATTATATGCACTACTATATAGAAGTTGTATTTGTTGGATGTGTGTGTGCATGCGTGCGTGCGTGCGTGCCCATAAAAGATGATTTATGCCTCCCTGGTGTCAGAATAGGCAAAGATGAAGAATTCATTTCTTACCCAGGAATGAAATAATTATTGAATTCTCTGCAGAGGCCTACATGTCATTTATACTTTTTTCTAGTAGCTTGAAGATTTCTTAGGTAGAATTAATCATTAGTTAACTCCATGTGATGGTGAGGGGATAGCCCATAGAATATTGATCTACTTCCTGCCATTCGTGAGAATAGCAATTGCTATTGTAAAAAAAGAACATTTGCATTTTTTTTAACTGCATTGTACGTATCAGTGACACTTGATAGTGATTTGTATGGCATTTCATCATTCCCAGTGAATTTTCAAGTACACTTTTCCCATCTGCAAGAGAAGAACAACAAGTGACAAATCTGGCGTCTCCTTGCACACCTCCTCAGGTGACTGCTAGGAAGACCTTTGGGATTGCTTGCTCTCTCTGTGTGTGGACGTTTTACAATACAACTTAAAAATCTTTGATGTGTTTCTCATTGCAGAAATCTGAAGAGAGATGGCTTTGTTTGGGAAGGTGATACAGAGAGTAAAACACAGAGTAAGTTAATAGGAAGCCAGTCTGGACATCCCAAAACTCCATCAAGTGCTGGCAGCTATAAGCTCCAGTTTGCCCTGCAGCAACTACAACAGCAGAAACTCCAGTCTCAGCAGCTTTTGGATCAGAGCCGAGCCCGGCATCAGGTAATTTTTAGTTTAGTTTAGTTTAGTTTAGAGAATGTTGGATAGCAGGAACTTTATAGGAGGATAGGAGAAGCAATTAACCAGGTGAAGATGCTGCCTGTAAGACTGAAGTCTTTTCTTTATTACTGTTGTTAATGTAAAGAGCATAGGATATGCTTGTAATGTTGTGGTTTTGACTTCTGCCGACTTTGGTATCAGTTAGTGACAAATTTATTATAAGCTTTAGTAAGATAATTTTTCTTCCCTCTGTTTCTAAAAGCGTTTATTTCAGTCACTTAAAACTACTATCTCAGTCAACCTCATGAACAGTTCATTGTTAGTATCTTGATGTGTTTGTTATTCTGTAACCTGATTACCTTACTCTGTCAACATAATGAAATATAGGCCTAATCTGCACTTACCTAAATAGAATGGTCTTTGAAGACCTGTTAATGTCCAGAATGGCTTGTGCCATTTGCATGCACAGGAATGTTCCTGTACCTGTTCAGCAGTGCAGGTGTGCAGGTGGCTATGTTTCAGATCTTGTGCCTGGACATTGGAGCCCTGCCCACTCTTAGCTGCAGTTGGGCAAGGGAACAGCATGCATGCTATTTCACAGGCAGGGTGAGCTGGTCGAGACAGAACTTTCAGAAGCGACCCAATTGCATGGCTTCTATATAATTCCTGATGGCTTGGGACAGCTTGGGGACAGCTGTTAAGCTGTCCATGGCAGGTTAGTCTCGGGAACGGGCAAGAGGCCTCAGGGACTGTTCCAGGCAGATCACAGTGATCCACCTGGAACTGTCTCCAGGCTGTGTGCAAACAGGCCCATGAAGTCTTAAAGTGCTCCATGTTAAAGTTGACTTCTTTTAGTGATCTTGTTTCACCATTTGTCTAGAGTTCTTTACTTTGGATTTTTTATTATAAGCCTCTAATTTTCTAGTAGTGAAATTTAGCAGCCAAATACGATATTGGGCAACGTGCTTCCAGGTAGACAAACAAGCATTATTACTGATTAGCTTCTCATACATACATTTAAAATTCCTTGTGTGAAATTTTGGTTGTAGACAGAAATTGGGTACACAAGAAAGCCACAGAGTAATTGATGATATAGTTTCACGGCATACTCTGGAAAAGAAGCCTAAAGAAGCAACCCTTGTAGTTCAGCAGTCCCTGTTTCATTGTTTGCCCTTCCTTCTAACTTAGCCAAGGAGATGTAGTAGGTACCCTTTTAATCTCCTTCTGAAGGGCTCTGTGTGAGCAGTGTTCAGCACAGGGTAGCCCTATGAGCAAAGCTGTGCTTGTGAGAGGTTTGAAGGGGCCTTGCTGCTTAGCTGATCCCTCTTCTAATTGCTGACATTGAGATGATGTTGTTCTTGGCTTGGAGCAAAGCCATTACTCAGGAGTTTCTGTTAAAGTGATTCTTTGTTAAACCTCTGCTTGCATTCCCCACACTCCCTCCTCCTCTTCAGGCTCTGAGCACAGCCGTTCAGAGTTGGAGTTGCCATGCCGCAGGCTCAGGCAGGACTGAAGTTTCCATTATTGAAGAAAGGGGGTGTACAATGCAAAGGCTCTCGCAGTGCGCTCTCTAGACTAATTTAGTTAAACATTACGTTAGTTGAATTTTAAATGTCAAAAAACAAAGCAATGTAAATAAGCTAGTTTTGCTCTTGATAACCAGCAAGCTTGTCATAGCTGTATGTTGACACCAGACACTTTTTAAAATAATAGTTGCATGCCCAATATCATAACCTATTCATTAATTGTATGTAATATACAAGTTTCATGAGTCATAAAATGTGGCTTAAAGCATGATTAAAATAAAATAATGAAAGCCATTGATCCATCTGCAATGTATTTTGATATACAGAGCCTGAATTCATTCCCTCTTTGACATGGCCTCTCTGAATGCTAAAACAGGAACAATTATGATTGATCTGCCTTGGGTGTGAGGACAGGCACCTTGTTTGTTCAGCACTTTTCCAATAGCTGCATTATTAATAATACTTTCTTCCTCTCAGAATAACAATTTACATGGATTTTAACAGACTTATGCATGCATAGCATATTTTCACCTCATTATTTTAAACCAAAGCACCCTCCTAGTTTTTAGAACAATCCTGATTTTTTTATAATCTGTATTACACAATAAAATCAAGGTTGCTATAGTAGGCACTGAGATGCAGATATTGTTCCACATTGTGTTCCACATAGTTTTGGAACATATTGTTAATTATTTCTTGATAAAACCTACTTTTTTTAAATAAAGGTTTTCCTCACATAGTTCTGCCTTTTCTTTGCTGTACCCTCAAAGGGTGAAATTTTAACCTTTGGCCTGTGATTTGGAACAAGATGTATTATTTAATTTGAAGTTTTCAATTATCAAAAAAGTGAGTTTATTTAAAAATAACAGTTGATTAAATAAGGATCAAACAGCAGTTTTAGATTTTGATTTGTTTTGTGTTAGGCTATATCAGGAAACTGCAAGTGACCTCAAATTCCAAAGAACAGATTTAAACTTTCTTTTCACTGACACAAAAAGGAGAAAGGCATTTTCACAGTGGAAGTGAACTGCAAGAAGAATTAAAATGGAGCAGAGAGCATGGAACTGTAGAATGGACTTTTTCTGTACAAAGATCCAGGGTAACTTGAAAATATGATATACATTCTGAGCTTACATTTGAAAACATACAACATGTGGATCATTCAAAACTTCAGAGCTTTCTTATCACATTTCTTCCTTTATACAGTACTTTGAGCCAATTTTATCTTGTAGTTAAGAGTGTCAGATTCTTATCAGGAGGTCTTCCTATTCAAGTCCACACTCCTACATAAAGACAGCTCTTTTTCTGAGCTCTCACAGCCCAACCTACATCACAGGGTGACTGTTGTGGGGAGAAGAATAGAAAACTTTGTCAGCCGCTTTGAGTCCCCTTAAATGGGTGAGAAAAGCAGGGTATAAAAACCAACTCCTCTTCCCTTCCCCTTCTCCTTTCACAACAGTCCTGATACAGATCTTCTCAGGATAATCATCAGAGTTTTGTGTGCTCCCGTTCTTCAGTTT
Source organism: Aspidoscelis tigris stejnegeri (assembly GCA_023333525.1). Lineage (NCBI taxonomy): Eukaryota > Metazoa > Chordata > Lepidosauria > Squamata > Teiidae > Aspidoscelis > Aspidoscelis tigris. Next base: position 81,964,281 of record JALMGA010000003.1, read on the forward strand.
AACTAGAATATGATTCTTTCAATTTATTGTATTTTGAAGATGAAGAGTAGTTTTGACTTTAGAAATGTTACTCTTTACTCCAGAAAGCTTCCACATTTAGGCTGCTTGGTACCAATCTTGGAAAGTTGCTAGAATGAAACCTGGTTAGTATTCAGATAAGTGATCCACATAAGGGCACCAGGTACTGTAGACCAGACTGAGAAGTAAAATAAAAATTACTGGGTGAAAGCAATGGCAAACCATTTCTGCATTTTGTTAGGAAAATTGCATGAATTTTTCCATGCAGCCTTGAGAGACAAACTGAACTTGGTAGAGATTTTATTACAGAACAATCTATTCAAAAGGGTCTTAATTGGATTGAAAAGAGTTCTTGATACGGAACTGTCAGAAATCATGAAATATTGCCTAACTTTAACTGGCCATGAATGCTTTTATCCTGAATAACAGAATATAGTAGCCATTCATGGCTACTGTGTAACATTCAGTGTGGCAAGATTTTGCATGGAAGCCATTAAGGCATGTAAGCAGTTGACTGTCGAATAATCTATATGACTTTTCCCCTTTAAAGTGATTATCCGGTGTAATTTTTATTTGTATTGTTTTTATTTGAGAATTGTCTGTTACTAAAATAGCTATATTACTATTACCAAGCCTTCAAGTGGTTCAGTGATTAAGAGTACCAGGCTGGAATCCTCAGTTTGTATCTGTGGTCTGCTATGGAAGCTCACTGAATTTTCCCAGTTAGGAGTAAAGTAGCATCACACCCTTCTGGGTTTCTTAGGAAAGGCAAAGACTAAGGGAGAAGAGAGTAAACCCTGTCAGAAAATTTGGAGTGGAGCCCTTGAGGCGGTTGGATTGATCAATGGTCATCTCTCTGGCAGCTTCTGCAGTACCAATTGTAGTGTTTTATGTGCTTTGGAATCACCCTAGCATGGTTGAGAGGGAAATTCTGATGCCTGGGCAACTGGGAATTTTTACACCTTCATGCTTAGGCTCTTTTCCTTGTCTTTCAAGACAGAAGGATGCCATCAACAATTGTTATTACTATTTCTATATTGTTACAATCTTTTCCACTCCATTCCAGTAATTGGTACAGAGACTCCTCTAAACCCATTGCTTCTTAATGTTCTTCTCTTTGCCACAGCCTTTACTGTTCCAAGCCCTTTGTTTCACTAATCCTGGGATGTTGTACATTTGCCATTTTTAAGGTTCCTTTGCCTTTGGCCTGCAGTGCCACAAATTTATTTTGGATATGACTTTAGTTATCCATATAGAAAAATCATGCCAGGAATGTATTTAAAGTATTTTTAGCATAACAGCTGAGAAGAAGGAATGGAAGCTAGCTTCTGTAGCTCATTCTTTGGGAACTTCTGGTTCAGTTCTTCCATCAACCTTTCCCTCACTCTTTCCCCTCCCCTCCCCTTCTCTCCCTGCTTCTTCCTTTCCCTTTTTCCCTCAGTATTTCTTCCTTGCATAAATCACTAACCTTGAATGAAGAGTTTTGAGTTATATATAATTTTCAGGATAGAAATCTTAAATAACAGGTGTAGTAAGTCTGCTGTGCAACCTGCCAATACAGTGAAAATTGTTGACTAGCATTTTTCAGAAATTACTGTGGAAGAACACTTACCTTGTCATGATTTAACTCACACTAGCAAGGCAACTATCTCTGCTCTGAAGCTGGTACAGACCAGTCCCAAACTGCCCTGAAACATGCACAAGATTTTGGAGCACCTTCTGAGGGCTCCAGCAGCCAGGAACAAAATTTCCTAGCCTCAGAGCCCCCATTTTGGCAATACAGTTTCATGCACTGCTGAAATTGATTCCCAGGCAGTCAAAATAAAAATAAAAATGGAGACATGCCTTCTGTGCACCTTTGGAATCTGGACTGGCCTGAGCTGGTATGCCAGTAGTCCTTGAGAACAACAGTTAATCCAGATCAAGAGACTCCTGATCTGGATTATGCTCCATCCTGTGTGGACTGAGGGTACCAGCAGTGAGCAGGAACTCTTTGATCTGCACTGAGGTGCACTCAGAAGGGCTTGGAAGTGGATCTCAGAATTTGCTGAAAACAGGTCCTTACTATATTGTATTAAAATCAAGCAAGAAAAACTAATCATCTGCCACATGTGGTACAACCATCTGGTGGGCTCCAGGGGTAAGAGTCAATGCTGACATTTCCTTGGTGGCATAGTCAGCAGGGTTAACTAGCACTGACCTGTTCTTGGTTGTCTGACCCTCCTCTGCCTTCTACTATAGTAGGTGAAGGATAGCCCCTATCTCAAGATATAGGGTAGGATGTCAGTGTGAGTTAATAAATACTGGAGTACATGCTTAGCAATGCCATTCTTGGGTATAATTGGCACTTCATTTCTTTGCATATATCATCAGTTATGTATCCTGCAATCATTTGAGTTAAAGTGACCCATTCAGGTTCACATGGTCTTACTAAATACATCTAAATGTATACAGTTCATTTCTGCATTGACAATTTTGAGCCTCCTTTTCATTATCCTCCTTATATTCCGTGTTCTGATAGCACGAATCAGGGAACTTTTAATACTGAAAGCATAAATGACTATTGACTTTTGACTGCTGTAGCTGCATCTGCTTCATACCTTTTAGAACTATTCAGGGAAGTTCTGCTATTAGGGAAAAGCTCTGAGGAGTGCCTTAAAATCTTTCTATTTGTCTTCAGATTGGACATCAGAACTCATTTCAGTAGTGCATACAGCATGCAGTGATCTTAGCAACAGTATGGAAGTTGTTTGGAGTGACTACTTCTGTGTTGTATTTTTAACTTACCAGTAGAGGTCTGATTTTACAGCCCCCACTTCTAGGTGGGTTGACTTCCTCCGTGCTTGCAGATTCTTCCTCACTGTTTCAACCTCTCTGTGATAGGCTCTTAGTTTCACCATTTCTCCTTTGTCCTTCCTAGCAAGGGTTGCCCTAACACAGTGATGGCCAACCTATGACACGGGTGTCACAGGTGACACGTCAAGCCCTTTTTGGCGACACACACGGTCACCCTGGGATCTGGGCATGTAGTGCTTGCTTGTTCTTGAAGTGTATGAAATACCAACTTTCAATTGAAATTCAGGAACAAAAGTCACTAATGCAAAGAATTATTTGTTTTTGCTTTTAATAAAATACATATATCAAAAATATAGCTTTTTTACTAGAGCTACAAATATCACAAAATTGTGGATATTTCTAGATGTGACACAGCACCTGAATTAAGCTAGGTTTTCTTGCCAATTTTGACACACCGAGCTCAAAAGGTTTGCCATCGCTGCCCTAACATATACTTATGCTGCTGCTGGCATTTGGGGGGAGATCATTGAAGCTGCTAGGCCCTCCTACTGCAGTAAAACTGTAGTTTCTGAAAGAGAAAACCAAAGTGAGAAGCATTAATCAAAATCATTTCATTTAGACATTCTGGTTGATTATTTTTTTCAGATATATTGATGCCCATACTTTTATTTGCTAACATGACATACTAAATTTATTGTGAGAGAACCTGATTCTTTTGTTTATTTGGAGAACAAAACATAACATTTTGAATATTTAACCCAGTAAAAAGCTTTAATCCATCAAGTTTTACTTGGAATTCATTATCATGTACATATTTAGATGTTCATATGCCTTAATTTCCATAGTGTTCTTTTATTCATCACACTTTATCTTTGATTGTTGTTCAGTTTTAGCTTTTATGGTATTTTAAAGGTTTATGTTCAAATGTTTCCCCAATTTTGCCACCTTTATGTGGTCTTTACCTCATTGCTGCTGTCTTGTTTTTAGAGTAGCCTTTCCTGGCTTCATATAAACTAAAGAGATACACAGCTGGATTGCTTTCTTCGAAGCTGCTTCCAGAAGTTTGGTTCAGTGTCAGCTGCCTGTGTCTGTATGCCAGTGAAAGTGTAGAACAGGCAGGATTACAACGCATTTGGGAAACAAAAGCCTTTTGGATGTCTGCTGCCCTTAACAAAAATAATCCTGACCTTTCTTCAGCCTCTGGCAGTAATGTTGGAAGAAGTTGCTTTGTTGACTCTTCCCACTGGGTGACAAGAGTTCCTTTTCTGCGTGCCATTAAAAAGGATGCAGAAATAGTGTGGAGCTACAAATCTATGAACAATCAGTATTTGTAGGATTTCAACAATGGAGCAAAGCATGGATTCATGCACTTTTTCCTTGAATGATCAACTTGTATAAGGAAAGTACAAAGTTAGAAATTTCATGGTAATGTTAAGAAGAAAAAAATTATCATAATTGTCAAAAGACGTACAATTATTTCAAAAGTTGCTAAAAGGGAAGAGTATCCAAAGCAAAAGGAAGCCTGTGTTCTCTTGAGTAAACTGATAATGGTACCTCAAACTGAATTGGTCAGAGTTTCTCCATATTGGAATTTTGAAGCAAAACCCTCATTTAAATTAAAAGCAAATTTTGTGTTACAAAAGGAAAATTCCAAGCAGTTGCTGGGTCCTTTTAACTTGAAAATGTAAGATACAGAGAAGACTAAGATGCAATCATTAACCAGGAAAGGTTACTGGCGTGATTGGATTAGGCTTCTGGGTGAACAAAAAGTGTGACTTTTAAGGCAACTGGAAGAAGCATTTTGGTAACAGAAAATTGCCTTTGCTCTTATTTTTAAATTTTAACTATGCTGTTCTTTGGAATAGGAAACTACAAGAAGTAGTTTTAATTAAAAATAAATGTTTTCCTTAAGATTTATAATCAGGGATGTTGAAGAATTCCAAGAAATAGAATTTTTGGTTCAGTGGTTATATCACTCTGCTAGACAATATCATTTTGCTCTACTTTTTCTGTGCTTTTGTTAGATGTTATCAGGGAACGTGGGTAAACATTGATTATTTATACGTACATGTGGTCACGTCCATAGGAGTTTTGGGGTTCCATTGGGGTTGGTTTGATGTGCCTTTTAAGGAGGGTCTAATTCTTTTTTATTATTATTATTATTATTTTTTTAAATTTTTTAATATACACATGATTATAGTTTACAGATAGTATGATTGGTTACATATATGTCATCCCCTCCTTATTCCCCACCCTCCCCCCACCCCCTTTTCTACATATAATCTCTTGGGATACATCTGGTTCATATTTGCATAATTAATTGTAATTTCATTTTCCGGGCCTCTTCAATCCTTGTTTGTAGATATTCCTTAATTGGAAACCATTTTCGTTTGCAGTTCCTCAGTCTATTAATATTTTCACACTTTATCTTCAAATTGGTCAGTTCTATCACCATTGCTTCCATAATATAATAATATACTTTTTGCATTTCCCATTTCGTTTTGTCTTTCCATCCTCCTGCCAAAGTTATTTGTGCACACATAATTATGATATGAATCACCTCCCTTACTTCTCTTGGTCTTATATCGTCTAAATCTCTATTCCAGATTGCCATCCTTTCTGTTATAACAATTTGGATCGGGTATATATCATTTATCATAGTTTCAATCCTTCCCCAAAATCTTTGTATCTCAACACAGTCCCATATCATATGTTTAAATGTCCCCCTCATATGGCAACCATGCCAACATCTACCATCTATATTTTGCAAATTCCGAAAAATATGTGCTAATTGCATAGGTGTCCTATACCACTTATGTATTATCTTTCTTTTAGTCTCTTTCATTCTGTTGAAATTGCAATTCTTAATTCTAAATATCTCCTTTTTAACTTCTTCCATATTCAAATTCATATCATCATTCCATAATCCTTGCAATTCTTCGTAAATTTCCCCTTTTACTGTTGTTAATATTCTATATATATCTCCTGTTATTCCTTTTTCTCTTTTCAAAATTTTTCTAATTATTTTTTCAAAATCTGTATCATCCCTTCTTATCAACTGTTTTATTGATGTACCATCTATAAACGTCCATATCCCCCTTGCCTGGAGCCATCTACCCCCTAACCAATTTTCTATTCTCACTATATCGTAAGGTATCTTATCTGATGTATATAATTGTTCAATGACCTGTATTCCCTGCTTATATAATATTTTTAAGGCCCCTTTCATACTATTTTCATCACTCTTGTTTATTATCCATATGGGGGCTAATTTCCCTACATCCCTAACTAATTTTCTTTTTACCTGTCTCCATATTTTCATTGAACCCTTTAATGGTTCTTCCCATTTCCTTTCATCTCCTAATGACCAATCCTTATATATGATTTCTTTGTATTTCATATTATTCATTTCTTTTTCTATTCTAACCCAAACTTCATCTCTATATTGTAATTCTAATACCCTCTGAATCTGAAAAGCCTTATGATATGTTTCTAAATTGGGTAATCCCCAGCCTCCCTCCTCTTCCTTAGCATATAACCATTTATATCTTAATCTGGGCCTCTTCCCGTTTCCCATCCATTCTCTCAGTTTTCTATCCCACGTTTTCAACATTCTGATCGATATACTATGTGGGATCGTTTGCATTGCATAAAATATCTTTGGTATTATAAACATCTTTATAACTCTTATCCTATCCATTCTACTCAAACCTTTCTTATCCCAATTCCTCAATAACTTTTCTATTTTTTTCCAGATTTTTTTGTAATTCCCTTCTAAATTTTTTACGGGGTTTTTATATATCCATACCCCTAAATATTTCATCTTTTTAATTCCCAATTTCAACCCCGTTAAACTTCTTATCTCTAATTGTTCTCTTGGATTTGTATTTAAAAACATAATTTCTGATTTTTGTACATTTACTAACAACCCTGACTGCTTTTTAAACTTCTCTAATATCTGCATAACATCCCTGATCATCTCCAGAGGTTCCCCTGTAATAATTATCGCATCATCTGCAAAGAGATTTAACTTAACTTCTTCCAGCCCAATTTTATACCCCTTCCATTGTATCCTATCTCTTATTTCATTTGCCAACACTTCTATTGCTAATAAAAATAAACTGGGGCTCAAGGGGCACCCTTGTCTAGTTCCTCTTAGGATTTTTATCTTATCTGTTCTATATCCATTCATTCTTATCCTTGCTATCATATTACTATATAAATTTTCTAACATATTACAAAATTTATTTCCTAACCCCATTTCTCTACACAATCTGACTAAATATATATGATTTAAACTATCAAAAGCTTTAAAAAAATCTAGTTTTAAAAGGGCAACCTTTCCCTTACTACTATATGCATGCTCTATCACATTTATTACCGTTTTTATCGGGTCTCCAATCTTTCTATATTTCATAAACCCATACTGGTCCCTATGTATTAACTTTCCCATTATATCTTCCAGTCTTTTTGCCATTATCTTGGTAAATATTTTATAATCTTGGTTAATTAAACTTATTGGACGAAATGAGCCTACCAATTCCGGGTTCTTCTGAGGTTTCAAGAGAGAAATTATCTCAGCTTCTCTCCAGGTATTTGGAATTTCCCCCTCTTCATATATCTTATTAAATAGAACTTCCATATGGGGCAATAATTCCTCTCTAAATATTTTATAAAATTCTGCACTATATCCATCATTCCCAGGAGATTTCCGAAGTTTTAAACTTTGTATAATTTCATTAATTTCTCCCCTTGTAATCCTGGCGTTTAATCTCCTTTGATCATCCTGATCCAATTTTTTATTTATTTTTAATAATGAATTATCCACCTGCTCCGCTTTATATAAATTTGTGTAGAATTCTTTCATTATATGTAATTTTCCCGGTTCATCCATTACTCTATTTCCCCCCTTATCTATGAGACATTTTATATAATTCTTTTCCTCTCTCTTTTTTAACATTCTAGCTAATCTCCGCATCGATCTTGCATTCCAAGTTTTTATTTCACCTTTATAATACATCTGCTTCATCTCCAACTTCTTTTGCATCCAAATATCCAACTTTTTTTTCGACTCTTGTAAATTCCTATAATCTCTTCTATTACGTGTTCTTATATAAATCGCCTGTTCCTGTTCAATTTGCATCAATAATTGATCCCTTCTATGCCACCATTCTCTCTTCTTAGCAATTTCCAAACTAATACATTTTCCTCTAATTGTGGCCTTCAATGCATCCCATACAACCTGTGTACTAGCTGTCCCATTATTATTTAAAAAATAATTTCTAATTTCCATTTTTAAAATATTATACTCTCTCTCTTGAGTTAATACCCATGGGTTAAATCTCCATATTTTTTCCCTTTTCTTTACCCCTAGTTTAATTTTGACCTTTATTGGCGCATGATCCGATATCCATATTGGTAAAGTTATAGCCTCAATCACTTGACCTCTATTTGTGATCTTTGCTAAGCAATAATCAATGAGACTATATGAAGCATGTCTTGAAGAGGGTCTAATTCTGATGTCACAATTTCTTTGTTAAGTTCTGTACAAAATAGGCACAAGGCAGAAGCAGGTATCAGTTCATTTAGGATCATTATATAAGACTAATTGTTTCAGATTAATACATTGTTTAGTGATCTGAGGGTTGCTGCCCTAATCTGGGAGCACTTCTGGTGTGACTTGGAGAGGCTCACCTTAGTATTTGCTGCCATCAGGCACAGAGGGGAAAGTGTCTTCTCCTGATGTATCAGATGTTAGGAAGAATGCCAAAGCCAAGCACTTCCTATTCCCCTTAACCAACTAAGTATAAACCCATTTTCTTAAATCACCGGTATGAATGAACCTTAGGATTCTAGTTTTTAAAAATATGAGCCTGAAGACAGGTGTCAAGAAGAAACAGTTAGGTTTGATAAGTCAGTTTTATTAAAATAAAATGAGAAGAATTAACTGCAGAGCTTAACAAAAATATGAGTTGGATTCAACAATTAGTGATGGTGGTAGTAAATTAATGCCCACAGTGATCTTGATATTCAGGCAGGTCTATATAGGAGAAGGTACCTGTTCAGGTATTTGGGATCCAAGCTATTTATATGGAAGACTCAATGATAGCATCTTCCCTTTCATATAAAATTAGCTATATTTTTGCATAAGAGCCTGGTACTGCCTGCAGGGCAGAGTGGTAAGCCTTTCAGATTCAGTTAAGAGCAGTTAAGATTCAGTTATTTCACTTGGGGGGGGGGAGAAATTGTCAAATTTGTGTTTTGTATTAAATTTGGTAAGAAATGATGCTTTGTAAAATATGTAAGATAACACAAACTAAAAATAAAATTAAAAAAAAAGAGCAGGCTTGAACTGGAGGTGAATTCTGTACAACCTTGTGAGTTTTGATATATCGTGTTATATCACCAGAATATACATAGATGTAATCAAAACATCTTTTGTCACTCAGACCAACTTGTATTGTGTAAATTGGTAAAGTGCAAATCTCTGGAAATCTTCCTACAAGAATTTGAACGACACTGCAGGAAGGGTGGTGTCTGGATTATTGATTACTTTATTTCGTGTGAGCTACCCCATTGACTTATCAGTGTCCAGCCATCTGCACAGCCTCAGGAGGACAATTTTATTGGTAAACAACTTGAGCCAAATGACAGTAAGACATCATCCACTTGAGAACGCAGTGGTAATGAAGAAGTAAGGCTTCCTCCTGCCACCACTGTTAGGTAGAAAGCATAATAATAAGCTGTTGTGTTTGGTCAGATTCACAGTGGGATTTTTGTACTCCACTCTAGCCTTTGCCCCTCCTCCTCCATTGCGTACGGCTCCCTATTATATCAGGGTGCTCTGCAGGGGTCTCCAAAGCCACTTAGGAATGATTGTGTCAACAGCTGCACTCAGCTCATGATTCCAAAAGGAGACCAGAGTCTCAACAGGAGCACCAGCCATGTCAACTAGAAATTCCGCCAGAGCTGTCAGGAGTCCATCAGATTCCTTAGGCTTCTGAAGGTAGACCATTTCAATGGGTCCTTCATACCTGCAATGATGAACAGGCACCATAAGTCCAAATTTTTACCAGAAAATCATCTGTACATGCCAGTGGAATCTCTACAAGTCCACCTAGCAATGGATCAGCACCTTCCCATTACATGAGTGTTCTTGTAGTTTTATAATCCTGCTCCTGTCATAAAATTTGTCTTTAAGTGAATGTTCTACTTGTAATGTATGAACTACTCTGATGCTTTCAGGTGAAGTGAAATATAAACAATAAATAAAATTGTTCACCTTTGTTCCTTTTCTACCAGGTTCTGTTTGCCAACTTCCCACCATCCAGCATCAGCTCTGTGGCCCTGACATCTGGTTCTGGTAGCCATAGGATATCAAGTGCCATTTCTAGCAGTCAGAAGGCACCTGTCTTGAATAAGGTGATGCCATCTGAGAATGCATCTTCACACTTGGTCCCTAAGCCTCCAGCCAATCACAAGCAGGCAGTTATTAGAAAGGTGTCATCTCAGAGAATTTTCAAGTAAGTTTGTTTCCTAAGAATGTACTAGCTTTCAAATGTATATAGGTAGCAGATGTATCTGACTTAGAGATCTCTGTTACACAATGTTAGAAAAGAGGATTAAGGTAGAAATGTTTGGCCAGCTCTGACTGCAGAAATTGTTAGATTATGCTTTTTCTCATAATGCCTTTCTGTGAGCCAGTTTGGTCTAGTGGTTATGGAGCCCAGACTCTTATCTGGGAATACCGGGTTCGAGTCTGTCCTCCCCCATGAAGCCAGCTGGGTGACCTTGGGCTAGTCACAGCTCTCTCCTGAGCTCTCCAAGCCCCACCTACCTCACAGGGTGTCTGTTGTGGGGAGAACAGAAGCTTTGTCAGCTGCTTTGAGTCCCCTTAAAATGGGTGAGAAAAGTGGGGTAGAAAAGCCAGTTCTTCTTCTTCTCCTCCTCCTTCTCCTCCTCCTTCTCCTTCTTCTAATATTGGGCTGGGAGGAGGAGGGGGAGAGATTTTTAAACATTAGTTTGTGCTTGCATTAGGTATACAGAATATTTCCTTGATAATTTGATACCTTCTCAATTTTGATTCAAATTTTTGTCGTCAGCATACTTTGCTTGTATAGATGTTTTATTTATACCATGCAAGAGTCTATGTGTTATGCATACATATCCAAAATGTTATGGAGGAAATCTTACTTTGTTTTATTTGAATTACTTAACAAACACTTGTGTGCGTTTTCAGAATATATGATTGAATTGAATGGGAAAAAGAAAATTCTGCCATTTGACAATACATAATATAGAGTGGAAACTACTGAAACAATGATTAAAAAGTTTGATTTTTTTTTTAAATTAACAAATTGTCCATAAACTTCACAATGTGGTGATCCTTTTCTGGTGCTCAATAAACTACTTCTATAACTTGGATAACCTGTTACAAAAACAGCATTTCATACTGTGTTCTTAGTTTAGTGTAATATATTAATAAGGTTCCTGAACGTAAGAGGAGCACCTCAGGATCAGGCCACAGCCCATCTAGTCCTGTCTTATACAGTGGCCTACCAATTGCTTATGGGCAACTCAAGCAAAGACAAGGGCAAACCTTCTCCTGCTCTCAAATCTCCAGCAAATGGCCTTAGAGGCATCCTGCTTGTTCCCCCCCCCCCTAGTCTGAATGATGTACTTAGGTATCCATTCTAGTAGCCATTGATACATCTATCATCCATAAATTTTTCTAACCCTTTCTTAAAGCCATCTAGGCTGGTTGCTGTTACCACCTCTTCTGGCAACAAATTCCATAGACCAATGATCCTTTGGGTGAAGAAATACTTCCCCTTGTCTGATTGGACTCTCCTACCCATCAGCTTCATAGAGTGCCCCTGGTTCTAGTTTTGTGTGATCGAGAAAATAAATTTTCTCTATCCACCTTTCCTATACCATGCATGATTTTATATGCATCAGTCAGGTCCCCTCTTAAATGTCGTCTTTCCAGGCTGAAGAGGCATAGACGTTACAGTCTGATTTTTTAAGGGAGGTGTTCCAGCCCCTTAATCATTGTTGTTGCCCTTTTATGTACCTTTTCAGTTCTACAATATGCTTTTTTAGGTGTGGTGACAAGAATTGTATGCAGTCACTTTCAGCAATTCTTTCAATTTCCCCCCCACTTTTTCTATTCCTGGCCGTCTTATTTTTTCATTCATTCATTCAGACAAAATGTCTATATGAGGGGAAAGAGGAAACACTGGAATAGCAATAGGATGCTTCAACCACATGCAGTTACATGTACTGTGCCCTTGATTCATCCTAGGGATCTGGGGAAAAAAACCCTACTCTGCTAAAAGAGTGCCAAAGTGAGCTGTGGGGGTACATTTATGGCATAGGGCAAACTGGGGTCAGCATGTGCCATGTTTCAACAGAGACCTCTTTCTGAAGATGAGATTTGTCTGCTCTGATGGGTATAGTGTAGGTTGCTGGAGAAGAACATGATTGCTGCATTTCAATATCTGGTTTTAAGGGGAGCCCAAAGCCCACATTTTGGAGAGGGAGGCTGTTGCTAACTCTTATATTTGTATGTCCATGTCTGATTTATATTTAATTTGTTACAGAATAATAAAGGCAATTAATAAATTGACTTTATAATAATTGCTTCCATGTATTTAAAGATCTTTTATGGTCTTCTGTGCATTCGCACAACAAACTCCCCTCATCACTATAGTATATTTTTGTGAATTGAGAGATAAAGGAAGGACTCTGCCTCTTAGCATGTGCATGTAGTGTTTGAGATGTACCTGCTGCAGAAATCTATGGAATGGTAGTTTAACCATTTCAGCAATGCAGATATCTGTATACATAAGAACATTTTTTAAAGCCCTGCAGGCTTACACTAGCTGCTCCTCTAGTCCATCTGGTTCTTCTCAGAGGGACAACGAAATGCATATGGAAGCTAATAGTAGAACATGAGCTGAACAACTTACCCCATTCATTGTCTCCCAGCAATGTCTTTAGAGCATTTTGTTGTGGTTGAATAGAAGAAGAGTTGGTTTTTCTACCCCACTTTTCTCACCCATTTAAGGGGATTCAAAGTGGCTGACAAAGCTTTCTATTCTTCTCCCCACAACAGAACACCCTGTGAGGTAATTAAGTCTATGAGAGAACTCAGAAGAGAGCTGTGACTAGTCCAAGGTCACCCAGCTGGCTTTGTGGAGGAGGGCAGAATCAAACCTGGTATTCCCAGATAAGAGTCCATCTCCTTAACCACTAACCAAACTGAAACACACCTGACTCTTGGTCAATTACTTGGACACCTCTCTGGACACATCTATGCAATTTTATTGACAAAGATAGAAAAATAGTTCACCATTGCCTGTTTCTGGAGAAAGTTTGGGAACTGAATATGTGACCATCTGCTTTCCAGGCAGATTGCTTTACTGCAGAATATAGATGCTCCTGTGCTTTCTATACTAGAGATAGTAACAAATCCATCAGGCCTACAGGCCGCTTATAGCCTTGTCTCCATGAATTCATTTAAACTTTTTTTTGGAGCCAGCCAGACTGGTGATGTAGACAACACTTGGTTCTTCTAGGTTCTTACTTTACAGAAGCTTTTCAGATAAGAAAGTGGGACATAAATGCAAGGTGTGTGTGTGGGGGGGGGGAATTCCCCACAAGCCTTTGAGGTAAGGTAAGCCATTCATAAAAAGGATTTTTCAATTTATCTTCCAGATACACTCAAAATATTAATTGACGTGGTCAGCTCAGAAAGTTCTGTGCTGCTGATGTTTTGTTTTATTCACTCTGTGCTGAGAGTCCTACTTGTTAGTTCAGGTGATAAGCCTCTTCATTGAGTTTGTACACCAAGCAATAAGATACATATTTGAAGTTGCCAGGGTGCTGTGTGCTCACATACTGGCAGGGGAAATGTTTATCCTTGTGAGATGGAATTGCAGCTACTTGGACAGGCTTGATTTTACTGCGTTCCTGTGGTTTCTGCACTGTGACAGGCAGAAGTGTGGGAAAACCGGAAAAAGCTCGGCATCAAAAATGCACAGAAGGATTAAAAAAACCAAAATATTTCTTCACAATTTCAGAACGTAGTCCAATTATCAAAAGCTATGAGAAGCCATTCCAGAAATACTTTGAGTTGCTGTTCAAACTCTAGTATAAGTCTCCAAGTCTATTCTTGTTGTTTGTGGGATTGCATAGTAGGTTTTCTCAGTTACATGGAAATAGAAGCTCCTAGGGTGTTTTTCCACTGTTACTTGAAGTACCCATTAAGTACCCATTAATGGGTATTTAAAGCCATTAAGTACCCATTAATGAGTACTTAATGGGTACTTCTAGTGACAATGGAAAAACACCCCTAGTATGTTCCAGGAGAACTGGGGATTTGTCACATGTAAATGTTTTTCACTGGTCTCTGTGTCATCTTGTGTAATCCAGTTTGTCTTTCTAGCAGGATCAGATAACAAGAAAGAAGAGCAATAGCCATTGTGTTTTATATACAGGAAAAATTTTCTTGGGTTCAGAAGCAGCTGAATAGAAAACTTTCTTTAGGTGCTTATGTCCTTGTTTTGTATTATTTTTCATCCATTTAGCACAGGCTATTTGTTCTTTGTTGGAATTTTCACCCTTCTTTGAACTCTACATACAAGAATTCCATTACATCTCACGAAAGAAAAATGCCAAGAGATTTTCATTTTGGTCCAAAATGAATGTCTCCCATCCTGGCAACAGGAAAGGATTAAGTACTACATAAGATTGAGCTAATTTTTTAATCTTCATGTAGCATTTTTTCTCCCAGGTTAAAAATCTACTAAATGTATACTATAAGAAATTGAGGTAGCAAGAGAATGTGCAGATCAAAGCAAATTTCTTTGGGTGCTTGTGAGATAAATTTCTCTTTGAATATTATTTTTGATCAATTATATTGCAGCTCTTGCATATCTACTTAGAGATAACATAGTGAAGGCTTGCTCTCATCTAAATAATCATGGCCTTATAACTAACCATTTATGTTGAGTATTTTCTAATCTAAAAATTGGACTGATATCCCATCTTGGATTCATTTAGTCACTGCTTATTATACGCATGTTAATACAACCATTGAATCCCTTTTCTGGGATGTCTCTTTGAAATGGAAACTGTTAAGATAACCCAAATTACTTCCATTTTTCTGAAAGCAATTAGATCTAAAGGGGAAAAGAAAATTCTTAAGAGATACCCAGCATTTTCTGAAAACATGATAGACATCCTAAATATAAAATTAGTGATTATTAATTGAAGGCCCCCTCTTCTTCAAATGTTCCCTATTTCATCGCTTGAATACATGCTTTCCTTTTAAAAGGCAATAAAAACTCGACATAGAAAGCTTACCTTTTCTACAAACTCTTTTCCTATGTCTATCATCATAAAGGTGCATGCTCACACACTAATATGTATTGCTTTGTTTTCTTTAAATGAACTCTACAGCTTAATTAAAAACATGAAACAGTTGGATTTATCTTTCAATCAGTGTTTTTTGTTATACACTATGCTAGCGGCCTGCGATGAAGCACTTATAGCAGATCAATTGCCGAGATCTTCCTTGTTGTTGTTTTTTTATAAGAAAGTGTGATTACAGAAAAAAGATGAGGGTTTCTACGTGTAGAATCTTATATCCATACTGGTTCAGATTTTCACTTAATGTACTACTTCTGTAGATAATTGTGAAGGAATGACAAAACCTCTACATTGTCTTCCAGCTATAAAGGCTTTCAGTGTGGTGATTTACACCTTGGTTTCTCTCATATTTCCAAATGGTAGCCAAATAAAACTTGAGTGCTACCCTTCCATCAAATTTTATTTGGACAGTAGTTGGATTCTGAAAGAAGCCAAGGAGTTTTCTCTTTCCTAGGAATGAAATTAGATCTGATTTCCAAGTTAGAAACTGGCTTGAAGATTATATTGGCATGGCAGAGAAGGCAAAGTGTTCCTGTGTCAGAATGTTGAGATGTGGATATTGGTGCATATGTACAATAACTGTTGTGTCCTGCTACTTGAGTTGGGACTGTGATGGGTTGAGAGAGCCTACTGATTGTCATGGAGGTCATGAAATCTCAAATCAGTCTACAGAGGACATCATCAGAGTGGAAGCTGAAATCCCCCAACACCACTGTAGTAAGGTTCTGCAACACTAATTCTGAGATCGTCTTATCCAGCTTAGGTATGGAGGCTGCTTTGCAGTAGTGTGGGGAGTACACATTCATATTTTGTCTGTAGAGCACAACACCAGAAGCAGACTTTCAATCTACCCAGACCTTTTCATGCTTAGTTTCCTCTAAGTATTCTAAGTGCTGCCAGGGAGGAAAGGTGAATTATATTTTAAAGTTTGTTTATAATGCCTTATAGTTTTTCTCTTTTAATTACTGTAACCCACTCTAAGACCTTTGGGGGAGGTGTGAAATATAAACAAACGAATGAATGAATTCTGAACAGTGCAGGAGATTGGTCATCTGGTGCAAAAGATGGAATCTTGTAGCTTAAAATAGGTAGAGGGGGCATTCCACCTCCTTTCATTCTTTGGGAGCAACATCTCTTCAACCTGCAGGAGGTTAGTCTTAACACATTTTTGAGGTAGAGCCAGCCCTACAAAAAACATCTGCATGTGTTAATTCTGTTGGGTATTTTCACAGCTTTATTGCTATAGTAATTTTCATTGAAATTAACTTTTATTGTATTATTGGCTGCTTAATCTGGTCAGGCTGAGAACATTATGAGAGAGTCATAATGTAAAGAAATGTTTTGCAAGGTTAGATTGAAGGTTGATATAGTCCGGTGTTGTCATAGTGCTTCTGGGAAGCCCATCAATATGGCACAAAGGCAATAGCTTTACACTGTTGTTGTCTCCAGCATATGATGTTTAGTAGTCACTTTCTGGAGTGCTGAATGCTGTATTAATACACTTATTTGGCACTTAAGATATTTTCAGCAGCAAAAATGTACATTGTCACAGCAGAAATCCTATATTTAAAACTCTTAACTTCTGGCTGGACATGTGAAATACAGGCACTCTGTTCAATCCCTAAGTTATCAGTGACACTGCTCTTTGAATCTGAAGTTATCCTGTTTTCAAACGCCAACTGTTTCCTAGCATCAGCACTGCCTTCTCTTATCTTTTAAATCCATGTGTAATGTCCCCAGCACACCTGTGCAATCTAAAGAAATTATTTGGCAAGAAAACTAGGCATAAGTTCAGGTCTAGGCCCATGGAAAAATGAGAGAAGAGTGGTCGAAAGTAAAATGGTAATATGCTGGCTCTAGAAAACAGTTGTTAGGAAACAAACGAAAGGACAGTATTTTACATTGAGCAGAAAGATCAGGGACACCCTTCAAAAATACACAGTCAGCAGCCATTATGGCTTTTTAGTCCAAGCTGGACAATTAGAAATAGGGAAAGATGTGAAACCATCTGTGAAAAGTAACATATGAGACTGAAAAATGAGATATACTGTAGGTTAAGTTCAGAGGTGCTGGTAGAAGGAAGTGGTTCTTTTAATTTTCAGTGCTGCAATGAACAAAATGCAGTTTTCCACCCTAAGCTGAAGAACCTTGGAGCTTCTTCAGAGTTTAACTTTCTGAAGGAAGAAGAAAAACAGCTCAGCGTGTCTCCAAATTATGTCTGAATATAGAATTTAGCTAATGGAACTTCTAGACCTTTGGGATTAGGCCTGCAACTTATAGTAAGGCTATGGGTTTTTTTGCACATGAAAGGAAAACTTGATGCATGTAATAGATTTGGATTTTGCTTTTCAAAAGAGTGAAGGTACATTCTAGCCCTATCAGTTTTCATGCAGTTATCATAAGAGTAATTTGACCCATGTACTCTTTCTGTACCCTCAATCTGTTTTATAAATGTAACATTTTCCATTACTCCTACTTGCCAGACTTAAATAATCTCTTTTGGCTGGAATATTTTATTCTCAGAGTGTACTTTCATGCAATTTTGCTCCCTTTGATAAATTTATAAGAAAATTATACCATGCATGTATAAAAGCAAGCATATCTTAAAAGATAGGCTTTTGATTAACCATGTAGTGTTTTCTGTCTCCATTTGCATAGTAAAGACATTTGGAAGAGACATTACTTTCAGGTGTAAGATTTTTCTAACACTGTTGCCTTTTTAAATTCTGAAACTTTTTGGAGTGAAAACAGGTCCAGATTCCTACTCAGTCAGGAAACTGACTGTTATCTTGGGCCAGTCACTATGAATTTATTTGCACTCCCATTCCAGGAGTGATTCCAGCTGTCCCTGAGGAGATCTGCCTGCATGCCATGCCACCACTGCCATGCCAGAGCTGACCCCAGTTGTCCCAGTCTTTGCTAGCTATGCGCAAGTAAAATCTTGTCCACAGCTTGATAAAGAGCAGCTCCAGCCAGCAGCATTGGCAGCCTCTTCCTGGTGCAAAGCTGCGTGAGTGGGCAGGGCAGGGTAGCTGCAGCTACACAGTTATGTGACAAAGGTCAATTGCCGTGGGAATGTCTGGGCACAAACTGGATGTGCGGATGGTTTCCTCAACGCCTGATCTTCTCCTCAGTTGAATGGTATTGTTATTAGTATTATATCATTCCACTGAAGAACGTGCGAACAGACATCATGGAAAGAATAAAAGGGGACAAAGGTTCAGTGTATGTTATGTACATTGAAAGAAAACTGGGCTATGAATGAAATAAATAACTGGCAGAATCATCTCCTCTTTTTGGAGTATTTGCAGTAGTATTTCCTGGACCTTATGGTAATTTTGATAGGTGAATAAGTGTGTTGATGGAAATCTGTTAAAACCACCAAACTATGAAAGATGAGATAAGGAGGCTTGTATCTGGAAGAAAAAAGGCTTTAATTTATTACAGTCAGACTGAAGGGACAGAAAGCTATATAAGCTTTTCTGCAGGTTTTTTTTTAGCACTCCAGTAGTTTCCTTTAAACCTTTTTTTGCCCTTATTTTGCTCCTTCTGGTGTTCAATACTGTTTGTCTTCTGAGTATAAGTGCCTCTAATTATTTCCAGAATGGGGCATTTGGGGTATGTGTTTTTACCTTTTTGTTGTCCTAAGGGTGACTAAAGTTCACTTTTTCCTCACACTTCCCATGTCAAAGGGACTTACCCGCTGCAATTAGCTTATCTTCACCTTTATACCCTCTTTGCAGCTGGTTCTTCTGTTTGTGTGTGAGAGTCTGTTCATGGCTAATGTTTACTGGGCCTGGTCTTTTAGCTAGGGAGCCTCTTCTTTGACAGCTTCTCTTGAGAGGCCAAGCAACAGAAAGGCTTTTTGCTTTCTAAAATGGCTGTCCTTGTGACAAGCTAAACAACTGAACCTTTTTTCTAAAAGCAAGCATAAATACAGAAGCAAAAATAGTGATTATTATAATAGCACCATGCCTACACTAGTTTGCTCTTCAGTAATATAGTTGAAGAATAATAAATACCATGCCTTAATTTTGTGCAACTTTATTGGAAGAAAATTTATTGTAGGCTTCAGTGCAATTGTAAGAGCATTTGAGTTACTAACAGGTTTCTCATATCAGGCAATGAGAAGTCGCTTGTTAATTTTATGAGGGATGGCGTACTTCAGTGTCTTAGTTAATAAAATGTGACATGGAAATGGGAGATAATTATTCAGAAGAAAGAAGAGAAAATAATTCAGTATTTGAGAAGTCTAAAGGATTAATTGTAACACCATAATTATGGTTGTCTTACAAAATTACCCACTGACAGTCATTTCATCCTTTATTAGGCCAATTAGCCATGAAAGCGAAGTTTGTTCAGAGGTGGAAAATTGTGAATGTAAGTGCTATGAAAGAAAGACTGTAGCAGGCATGCACATTAATGTGCCACTTTGCAATCAGTACTTGTTATAACAATTCCTTACAGCCACTTCTGACTTTATAGTTCTCATTGTGGGAGATGAATGGAAGGCTTTAATGGAAATTGATGACTAACCCAAAATAGAGTTCCAAGATATAGCCATGTTAGCAAAAGTGGGGGGAGGATCTACAAGCATCTTAAAGACTAACAAAGAGAAAGAGATGGTGGCATGAGCTTGCTTAGACAAATCTACTTTATTGCCTCTTTCTCTTTCTTAGTCTTTAAGGTGTTACTAGACTCCCCCTTAATCCAAAATAGAGTGAGTAAAGATCCTAAATGATACATTGTGGTTTCAACTGATAAAGCAGATGGAAACACCAAGTATTGGATAAAAGAAAGAATGAAAGAAAAGGAATTCAGTCAAGTTTTAGTTTGCTAATACTCCTTCTCTGTTACTGAGACTTGAGTATCTAGCATTAATGTCAGTTTAACAATGGGCTTGAGAAATTTTATTCTTTTGAAAATACTGCAAATTCTATAGGAGAAGCATGTTTCTAGATGGTTACCTTTGTCAGTAAACTGTGATTCTGAAAGGATCTGTGCAATTAATACCTTTTTTGTAGAACCTCTACATGCAGTTTAGCAAAGGGCATTGTAACAAGTTGCCCCATTCTAATTAGATGTCAGAAAAAAGTGCATTTAGCTTTAATTTAAATATGTGTAGGTACTAGATCTATCACTTAGTTTGACTGGCCTTGTAGGAATTCTTTGTTCATTGTCACCAAATAAAAGTCCATTACAGAGACCTTCCATTTTGTCAAGAAGTGCAAATATTTTAAGGAACAGCATGTGGCTCACTCAAAGAAAAAAAGAAGAAAAAGGATTAACTTCATATGTGAAAGCCAAAAGCAGAATATGATAGAGGGCTAGAACAACAGCATTCTATATTGCTAATACATATTTAGTACTATATATGGAAAAATAAAACTTGTTTAGAGGGATTTCTTCTGCCTTAAAATACTAGAATTAGGTCTATAGATAAACCTTGAGAGCACTAGTTGCCAAAGACTAGCTGTATCTGTTTGTCTCCTGATTCAGTGTTTCTCTGGCAGGGCAACCTCTTCTGAAGGGCAACTGAATGGATTCCAGAATAGCCTTAACAGTGCTACATCCTGTGAGCCACTCACAAATTCCACAGGTAAGCAAATAACAGCATTATGGATGTTAACTTTTATCAGAAATTTGCATTGGAATGAAATCTGATAGAGAAAAATATCAGGAAGAAATGCATTACAAATCTACAGAAAGCATGCAGTATATAGGAAAACTTTTTAAATCACATTTGAAATACTAATTCTAAAAATTATGAAAGGATGTGTGTCAATTCCATGCTTGACACAGAGTAGTAGTTTTTGTTTGTAGGGAATACCTAAGGCATCTTGTATTGCACATATGTTACGAATGTTTAAGGAACAAGCATTCAAAAGCGGCTGTAAGATTACCACATTATTTAAGAAAGAGAAAAATATTTCATGCTTCTGTATTGGCTTGCACTGAATCCGCATAAATAATGGAGCTACACTTTTCACTCTTTAAATAAGTCAAATATCAAGATGGAGCCCCTGCAAACTAATTTGTGTGGTGTTTTTCATGCTGGTGAGTATGTTGAAACATGCTTGGCAAGATAAAATTAGAATACATACTTGGTGTTTGTTTCTCATGGAGATTTTGTTGCTTTTCTTTGGGTGGATAGATAATAAATCAAATAGAGAAAAGGCTTTGGTGCAAAGAAGTAGGTGTCTAAGGCATTCTTTCCATTTTTTCAGGTCCTTCGGAATCTGTCCCCCACATTATATTTGCCAGAAATAGACCTTTGTCCGGCCGAACCAGAACAGACTCAGTGATAGGGCAAAGGAGGAAAAGGCCAGTGGAGGGAGGGCCACCTTAAGGTAACAGCAGATGCTTCTGTGCTTCCCATCCATTTTTATTTAGTATACTTCCACAAGTTTCTCTAAAGAAAAAGGCATTTCCCCCTAATAACGTAATAAGTTGAAACTTTTTATTATGAAAAGGTAAACGACTACGTAGGGCAGTTTATGAAAAGAGAAAAGCTACAACCAAGCTGTATGTAATATTCTACTTGCCAGTTTATTCTAAGGAAGAAATAAAGGACAACTGTCAAACATTTTCCTTCAAGGGCCAGATGAAAAAGAGTACTGTGAAGAAGGAGGGAGAATGCTAATTTCTAATATCATTGTACGACTGATCCATACACAGATTCAAACTTGCAAAAATGCAAAAACAAGCTATTTAAACTCAGACTAGTATTCTAATTTATGCTTTGTTATGTCAGCTTAACCTTGCACATGTATTTTGTTCAGTTTAAAAATCTGAAGTCTACTTGTAGGTTTTTAAACTGAAGGGCTTTACATGAATTAGCATATTTTTAAACTAGTGGACATCATCAATGTAGCGTGTCTTACATTTGTCCATGTTCTGCACCTGCGATTATTTATCACCCTTACTCTCCCAAGTGTTGGAAAGAGGGAGCCATGTTGCATCTGGACTCACCTAGACCTGCTGAAAAGTACATAATGCTTGGCCTGGCTGGACTCCAAGCCTCCATGCTGGCCTGGCTCATTGCGCCACTCAATCTGCTCTTCCAAGAAGGCAATTGGAAAAGACACAGTTTGTATAGTGATTTCACCTTATTAGATACAAGCAAACAGCCTGATCAACGGTGGAGATTCTGTATCCATGGTCCTTTTTTCTGCCTCTCCTGATGCTTGGGCCCTATTTAGGCCTTAGAGAGGAACACAAACAATTAGTTTGTTATAAAAATGGATGGGACGAAGAACGAAAGAAGTGCTTCTGTTGTAGTCACAGATCCTGAGGATCTATAGGTGGTTGAGAAACCCTTTGAGCAAGTAGCTCAACAAGTCTCTCTGACCCAAGCTTGGACATGATCGATATAATGGACATTATCAGTATAACGAATTGTATATTTCTCATCATTTTGGCTATCCATCCAGGTCTTTAAAATTTGGCCATTAATGTAACTTGGGTGTGAGGGCTTGGTACAGTAATCCCTTGTCAACTGTGATGAATAGGTTCCACAAAAACCTTCTAGTTAAGTAAAACTAAAATTGGAAAGATAAAGACCTTAAAGGAAACAGGATTAAGGTAACACAGTTGTAAAATTTCTGTAAAATCAACACAATTGAAATAGAAACATGAAACCACCTCCAAGCAAAAATCACAAATTTCTCAGCAGAATTCAAAAAGCCTATAGATTTCCAAAAGAATTCACCTCTTCTTGAGAGTATTCAAAGCAACAAGCTCACAACAGAAATCCCTAGCCCAACAGATCAGGTGACAAGAAAACATCATGGACACGAAGCATAACTACCACTCAGTTAATCTTGTTTGAAATCATGCAGCATTGTCCAACCCTTGTTGTCTGTACTAGAATCTATGACCCTGTGGATGACAAAATAGTTTATAATGTAAAAACTGATTGTACTCAAAATTCACACATGTTCAGCAAGGAATTTCTGTATTTTTGGCAAATTCTGAATAATCTGTAATAGATGTTGTAGACTTGGCCTTTTCTATATGCTGTGGTCACATTTTTTATCAAATCCCTGAAACTATGATTTAGATTTTCAAGGAGTTACCAACAGTCCCTAAAATCAATCCCCCCCCAAATGTGAAATATTTGAGTTGGTTCAACCAGAGCTTTTATATTGTCATTTTCTCACAATGGTAATTAGCTGCATAATATCACTAATTTGACACAATCATAGTTTTTCAACAGTCTATAAATTTGAATCTTTCTGTCCTGAGATGATAACTGCCCATGTTGCCCAAATTACTTGTTTAATAATATAAGAATCTTCCTGTTTTACTTTGTTCCCCTTAAAAATTGACATAATACGATTTCCTGGACAATTCCCTTGAATGAGGAGGCCTGGAAATACACTCATAATGCTGAGCAAAGTGGAGAATTAGTCACTAGTGTGCAAGCAGAACGATGCAAGGGGCAGTATAAGGATTCACATGTTCCTCGATGGCAGAATTTGGACCAGAGGAGTGAATACAAATTGATAGATGCAAACATCAGAAGCTGTTGAGCTAAAATAGGGGAGCTGGAAAGCTTAGTGATGGATAATAGAATTGATATTATTGGTGTAACTGAAACCTGGTGGACCAATGAAAACCAATGGGATACAGTAATCCCAGGTTACAAATTGTAAAGGAAGGACAGGGAAGGGCAACATGGAGGTGGTGTAGCCTTGTATATTAAAAAAGAGATTGAATCTTACAAACTGGAGTGTCAAGGTGAGTCTGACAGAAGCAGTGTGAGTAAAAATACCAAGCCAAAACGAAAGCCTAACAATAGGGACACGCTGTCGTCCTCCCAACCAAATGCCCAAAGGAGATCAACAATTGGAAATGAGGCAAAGAAGGTATCTCAAAAAGATAGGATAGTTATAATGGGGGACTTCTATTATCCTCACACAGACTGGGTGAACTCCTGTTCAACTCAGGAAAGAGAGAAAATTCCTAGACCTGCTAAGTGACTGTTCCATGGAGGAAATGGTCATGGAACCAGCCAGGGGAAAGGTAGTCCTGGACTTGATCCTAAGTAATGCTCAGGACCTGGTAAAGGATGTCACTGTGGCTGATCTAATTGGGAACAGTGACTACAATGCATTAATCTTCAACTTAAATACAGGGATAAAGTCTAATACAGAGACCTTAAACTTTCATAAGGGAAACTTCCCCAAAATGAGGAAACTAGTAAAAAGGAAATTGAAAAGGAAAATTAGAAGCGTTCAATCACTTCAAAATGCATGGAGACTATTTACAAACACAATAATGGAAGTGCAACTAGAATGCATACCTAAAAGAAGAAAGGGGACTCCTAGGTCCAAGAAGAAACCAGTGTGGCTCACAAGGACAGTAGATGAAGTCATTAAAAATGAGTTCATTTAGAAAATGGAAGGCTTGTCCGAATGAGAACAGGAGGGAACATAAGACACTGGCAACACAAATGCAGGACAACCATTACGGAAGCTATGAAAGATTTTGAGGAGCACATTGCTAAAAACATCAAAAGAAATAACAAGAACTTCTATAAGTATATCAGAAGTAGGAATCCAACCAGGAAAGCAGTTGGACCACTAGATGGTAAAGGACAGAATGGGATAATTAAAGGAGACACTGAGATTGCAGAGAGACTAAATGAATTATTTCCCTCCATATTCACGGAGGAAGACAGAGCTGACAGACATGCCAGTAGCTGAGCCTGTATTTTCTGAAGAATTAAACTGGACAGAGATAACCAAGGAAGAGGTCCTTGCATGTCTTAATAAACTAAATGTTAACAAGTCACTGGGACCATATGGTACTCATCAAAGAGTCGTTAAGGAACTCAAATGTGAAATTGCTGACCTTCTAGCAAAAATATATAATCTTTCCCTAACATCAGGCTCTGTACCTGAGGAATGGAGAGTAGCAAATGTGAAATCCAATGTTCAAAATAGGATCCAGGGGCGATCCAGGCTATTACAGACCAGTTAGCTTAACATTAGTTCCATGCAAGGTGATGGAGACCGTCATTAAAGACAAAATTAGTGTGCACATGGCGGAGCAAGCATTGCTGAACAAAAGCCAGCATGGCTTCTGCAAAGGTAAATCATGCCGTACAAACTTGTTGAAATTCTTTGAGAGTGTCAACAAACAAATGGATAAGGGCGAACCAGTAGACATTGTCTGTCTGGACTTTCAGACGGCCTTTGACAAAGTCCCACATCAAAGGCTACTGAATAAACTCATCAGCCATGGAATAAAAGGACAGGTTTTATCCTGGATTTGTGACTGGCTTAAGGTTAGGAAGCAGAGAGTAGTAATAAACAGCCAATTCTCAGGGAAGAGGTGAAAAATGGGGTCCCCCAAGGCTCAGTATTGGGACCAATGCTTTTTAATTTATTTATCAGTGATCTAGAAGAAGGGGTACATAGTAAAATAGCAAAGTTTACTGATGATGCTAAATTACTTAGGGTAGTAAAAACCAAAAGAGATTGCCAAGAGCTCCAGAGGGATCTCTTAGCATTGGGTGACTGGGCAACCAAGTGGCAAATGTGCTTTAATCTTAACAAGTGCAAAGCAATGCGCATCAGGGCCAAAAATCCAAATTATGTCTATAAACTGTCGGGGTCTGAGCTTTCTGCAACACACCAGGAAAGGGATCTCGGGGTTTTGGTGGACAGTTCAATGAAGGTGTCAACCCAGTGCGCGGCAGCAGTGAAAAAAGTTAATTCGATGCTGGGAATAATTAGGAAGGGAATAGAAAATAAATTAGCAAGTGTCATTTTTCCTCTTTATAAATCTATAGTGAGGCCACATTTGGAATATTGTGTACAATTCTGTTCAGCACACCTCAAAAAGGATATTGTGGAACTAGAGAAGGTGCAGGGAAGGGCAACCAGAATGATTAAGGGTCTGGAACACCTCCCTTACGAAACCAGGCTGCAACGTCTAGACCTCTTCAGTCTAGAGAGACAGCGTTTAAGATGGGACCTGATTGAAGTATATAAAATTATGCACAGTATAGAAAAGGTGGATAGAGAAAATTTCTTTTGTCTATCACACAACACTAGAACCAGGGGGCACTCTATGAAACTGATGAGTAGGAGATCTGACAAGGGGAAGTATTTCTTCACCCAGAGGGTCATTGGTTTATGGAATGTGCTGCCGGAAGAGGTGGTAACAGCTGTCAGCCTAGATGGCTTTAAGGTAGGGTTCGAGAAATTTATGGATGACAAATGTATAAATGGCTTCTAGAATGAATGCCAAGGTGCCTCTTTCAGGCTGCGGGGTGAAGTGGGGCACTTCTAAGGCCATTTGCTGGGATTTGAGAGCAGGCAAAGGTTTGACCTTGTTTCTGCTTGAGATGCCCATGAGCATTTGGTGGGCCAATGTGTGTGACGGGATGCTGGACTAGATGGGCTGTGGCCTGATCCAGCAGGGCTTTTTTTATGTTCTTATCACATATGAATGGGACTTCCAAGTAAATTTTACACTTCTTCTGCCATACCTTTCCAATAATCGTGTACCTTGTCACATTCCCAAATGAAATGCATATATTTAACTGTTTATAGTGTAGTTATGCCAACATGTTTTTTGAAAAATAAATTTTATTAATTAACAGTAAAACAAAGAATCAGTATTTTTACAGAAATCCAAGGGTTCACTAGCACCATCACGTGTGTGCAAAATCCATAGTTATTTAGGACTAATTTTAATTCTCATATTAGCAATCTGGCTTGGGGTCTGATACCATTTGTTCATCATTTTCATTTTAAGCTCCTTTACTCTATTATTAATATCTTTTACAATGTCTGTTATAACTGCCATAACATCCAAACTGTTAATTTGCAATTCATTCTTCCATATCCATAGAAAATTATTTTCTATTGTATACTGTGAGAACTTTCTAATATTTCTTTTATTACTTCTTGTTCCAAAAAAGTTATTTCTTGTCCTTGTAGCCAATTTTCTCTCTCTGTTACCTCTAATAATTTCTCTAGTGACAATTAGATAAATAAATTTTCCTATCTCTTTGTTCACTTATTTCAGATTTTTGTTAAACTGATCAATTGGATTCAATTTTGAATATTCCTTTACCACTAATATAAACGCTATAAGCTAAAAGAATATTAAACATTAAAATGAATTAAAAAACAGATCCGAATGCCCACTACCCACCCCAGCCCTCCTGCAAATCCCTACAGTTCCTGTTGAAGGGGAGTGGTTCTCACCCCCCCCCAAAGTAGTTCCCCAAAGGGGCAGTCCACTATGATGACAGGTATGCCACCACAATCTGAGAGCCTACATAGGCATGCAGAGCTAGCAGGTGTTATTAAAGGCTTTCAGCTGTCTTGGGCATAGCCCTGCGATAAAGAAACACTATTAATGAGATATTTTCAGAAATATTTTTCATATCTAGTGAAGTTTTAATAATTTAAACCATAATTGAAATCACTAATGAGGGAGAACCTAAACACTGTGCGTAGTTTTCAGATTAATTTTAATCAACAATTGGATGATTATTTGGTTATTTAGAAGGAGATATTTGCCTTAGTATTAAAAGTCATTCAAGGCAGGCAATGAGCCATCTCTTTTAAATTAGCCACAATATTTTTGTCTTATGTTAGACCTACCACCAAAGGCTTTTACCTTGTAAAATTAGCAATAGCAAGCACATTCGTTTCTAAATGGTGAACTCTTTCAGGCTTTTTAAATACACTTAAGAAAAAAACCCCTAAAATAGGCAGTTTCAACCAAGTCATAATAGTGTTTTTCTTCTGCAATGGAGGGTATGTACAGGACTACATGAGTATATTCTTTTGCCTTGGAGTTTCACTTCCTATTATTGTCTCCTATTATTGGTCTACTGGTTAGGGAGCCGGACTCTTATCTGGGAATACCGGGTTGGATTCTGCATTCCTCCACAAAGCCAGCTGGTGACCTTTGGCTAGTCACAGTTCTCTTCTGAGCTCTCACAGCCCACCTACCTCACAGGGTGTTCTGTTTTGGGGAGAAGAGTAGAAAGCATCAGCTGCTTTGAGTCCCCCTAAATGAGAAAAATGGGGTTAAAAAGCCAACTCTTCTTCTTCCTCTCTCCCTTTCTCCAAAATTCTCTACGCTACCCAATGTTTATTCTCACTGACCTTTTAAATTTGCACTTATAACACAGAGAGGCAATGGTATGAGATGGAGCATATATGCATGTCTTGTACACTGGCCAAATTAGCTCTGATATCTGGAAGCTGCCTTTAACATATTGTCATAGAACATAATTAGAAATCCTATTATTGGTGCTCACAATGATATCTTTAGTCTCTTAAATCCACTTTAATTTTTTAAAAAGTTTTTACCTACCCCATTCAGCAGCTGCAAAACACAAAAAGAGAAAATTTTGGAGTCATGTTGGTATTATGTAATTTGGCATGCAGTGTCATTTTTTCAAGAAATTCCCTACTAACATGACTTGTTAAGCTTGCCTGGTGTGATTTTAAAATTGACACATTTTAGTTATCAAATGTGCAGTTGACACCAACTCTGTTCCGGGTCAGAATTGCTCTATGAAAGTGGCATTTCTCCAGACCTTCTCTGCGAGGGCAACAATTATACAATGCCAAATATCTTTCTACTCAAACTAAAGAATTTTGAATCAAATGGTATATAGGCAAAGAGAGATGTTTTCCTCAAATAATGCTGGAATATAAAGGACTTTTATTGAGCTAATACCAAAATACAAAAGGGTAGATATTCAGCTTGGAAGAGAACAAAACTCTGGGTTTCACATGTAAAAGACAATACTGGGTGAAGTGACAAATACTTAGATCAGCATCTTGGTGAGAGAAAGGAAAATTGCATAGGAAAATCCTGGAGTCTATATACATACAAAAACTAAAAGCCTCGGTTAACGAGAAGAAGTTGGAAGCTTTGAGGTACATAGGCTTCCAAAGAGATCAGAATAGGGTAGTCCGCAGTGTTTAATTAGAAACACCTGGAGCTTTGTATATTAGTGTCCTATGTTGAAATGTTTACTGTTTTGTATATTGGTGTTTGGCACAATAAAAGATGAAATGCATCATTTTGAACCTGTCCTCAGTTCCTTGGATCAGCTACTTTGTTTTACAAGTTGAAAAAAAATGATTCCTTTTATTTGCTGGTTTGCGGAGTAGTTCTGTACAGTCAGAATACTTAGGGCTCTGAGGTGGGAGAAAAAATGGTTGTCATACCAGCTTCTTAGAATCAAAACTGAAGGAGACATTGCAGGTTTTGACAGTTGCACAGTTATTCTTTCATTATAGTCCATTTACTTTGTTTTGTACTAAAAAGTTGAGTGGCTTGTGTGATTATTTACCTTTGTTCGAACAAAACTCTCAGGATGGGTGCATTTTCAAATTTCTGTTCGGTGGCCTAACTTTCCGTTTTATTCTGTTGGATTCTAGTGGTATCAGTACAAACATAATTTCATATTCTGTAATCTTGGGTGATACTTGTTGCATATGTTCTTCCAGAAATTTCTGATTATATTTTTAAGATTACTCTCAACACTAACCCACAGCCACCTTTTAGCGATTTGGCAAGTGTTCTATATGAAAAGGGATTTTAACAAAAGAATTATACATTATGGTAAAAAAGTAAAAACTTAAAATAGTTCTGTAATCCCTTGCTTTCATCTTTTTTTTTTTTTGATAAGGTGGTGGGATATAGCAGCTTTTATTCACAGATAAAAATAAAATATTGAATAGAACATTCATAACACAACTGTTGAAAATCATGATGGACGTTAGGTTGGAATTCAAGGTTATTGTTCCAGTCAACTGCAGTACTAAGTGCCTGGCTGTGCTGTCCATGTCTGGATCATATCCAGGCATTGCTTCTCACATTCCATGTTGGTTACTATAGTGTCCAAATTGGAACACAGTGACCAAAGGAATGGCAAGTACCTCTTCTTCTTCTCTTCCTGCAGTCTCTCTGAGAAAACAACTGTGCCATTACAGATCGTGTTCTGGTTTCCAGGTCATTCAGATAGATTTAGCAGGACCTGTCACTTATTCTGGAAAGCAGGACTCAAACCACTTCAGCATTTCCTGTTCCTGAAGCTCAGGATGTCTAGTTTTATGGTTTGTGTCTATGGAACTTTCTGTAATCCTGTACGTCACTGCACACTTCTGTAACCGTTCAGTAGTTTTTCCTTTTTGTCTTTTTCAGCTCCTGATCACACTTACATTTTGAAATGAAAATTAATCCTAAATAATGGTTCGGCACTCCAGCATGCAAGGGATGGATCAGAGTGAATGACTGTTCTTCGTTCTATATTCCTGGCAATACCCAGATTGATAGCAAGATCTGTTGCACAGTGCTGATTTTTTTCAAGGACATGCAAGCAGTTTACTATGGAAATGGAGAAAGAGCTCTGATTAGTAGCTTTTGGTATCACATCTCCTTCCACCAACTGACCCTAAGAACATGGTTATGATTCATTAAGATAATTGGTCTGTATAATGTATCTCAAAGCACAGGTTTCTTCATCTAGTCATTTTGACTCACCCTGAAAGCAATCAAGGTTTTCTTCTGGATACTAGGCAAAGTTCCTAACATATAACCAGCAATGATTCAAGATGTTAAGATGCTGACTGAAGATAAGTACTTTTGATGGTTGTTACCTTGGATAGAAATGGTTGGTCTGAATAAAGTAATTAATTTTTGTTTGGTTAATCTTTATTATTACTATTCTGGAAGTGAAGGTTCTTTTTCTTTTTTTATTCCCTCCTCCCGTCCCCCCGTTACATGCTGGCTTCTTTTTTTTTCTTTATCAATAGGAGGATTTTATTTTTCATGCAATGTGGCATTTTTCTTATACTTGTTTACATTAATAATCAGTTATTCTGAAGAACTAGAATTTCCAAGAGCAAAATCAGTCTCAGCAAATGGATTCACTTGGTTATTAATCATTTCTTATTTCGTCAGGCGATATTAAGTTATTGCCTGTGATTTGCAGAACTGATGATACACAGATATTTAATGCACAGATATTGTTCTTTCATACCCAGACTATGTATTTGATTCATTATGCTGAACTTTTCAAGCTTAACAGTACATTTTTATGCATGTCTACTTTATCAATGAATCTAGCAGGGCTTATGTTCAGGTAGGTGTATCCATAGGGTTTAATTCTAAATATCTGGTGCCTATTCAGTGTTGTTTGCTTTACCATATAAGCTAAAGCATAGTCCAAGACAGCAGCATTTGGACAGGAATGGTGTATCATTTGAGCTGCCAAACAAATTACCATTCTTGATGAGGAGAGTTGTATCAAAATTAATATAAATAATGTTCTGGTATACAAATCAGTAAACTTGTCCTCACATACTGCAGCAATAAGTAATCCTTTGAGCATGATCACAGGGCAATGAGACCTTAAAAAAAAAAGGATTAAATTCAAATAATGAAGAGGAAGCAGTCAGCCAGCTAGCCATAGTTTTTCATTTCTTGTAAAAATGCTTGAAATTTTAAAAGAATATGAGTGGACAATATCACAGCAAAAGCTTATGTCAACAGGCAGGGCGGGACCACTTTCAGTGGCTACAACTGTTGGTTGCAGTAATTTTTGCGTGGGTACAAATGAGGGTATGCTCCCTAGTAGTAGTACACATACATGGAGAGAACATTACGGTAGATATACTCAGTCAGGGGAGGGGAGACTCAGCAGAATGGAGTTTGTCCTTTGGTGGGTCTGTTTGCACCTGCCATAAACACAAAGGCAGTGGCATATTTTTAAAAAATTTAGGACCCCTGAGGCAATGAAAGCTGATGTGTTGTCTTTCTCATGGCTATAAGGGCTATTATGTGCCTTTCCACCACTAATGGCATTGCTTCTAAAGGTGGTACAAAGGATCCAAAGGTTTGGGGGTAGCTGATCTGGCTGTGGAGGACTTTGTCCCTATCATTAATGGTGATGTGCTCCAGGCCACTATGGAGAACCCCTCTGGTACAGGATATGTTGATTGAAGGACCATTCAGGCAAGCAAATCCAGCATTGCTAAAACTGACAGCATGGATGTTGAATGAACAGTCTGCTTTAGCTTGCCAAGTGATTATGTTTCCACATTCTTAGCAGCAAGGAGACCAGGAAATAGGGACATATATGGGGTGAGGTAGAAGACTTTTGCAAATTTGTGTCATAGTTCAGACAGACTGCTAGGCGCCTACCATATTTTTTAATTTACCCGTATTTTCCGGCGTATAAGACGACTGGGCGTATAAGACGACCCCCAACTTTCCAGTTACAATATAGAGTTTGGGATATACTCACCATATAAGAAGATAACACCCGGCGTATAAGACAACCCCCGACTTTTGAGAAGATTTTCCTGGGTTAAAAAGTAGTCTTATACGCCAGAAAATACAGTAATGTTTTATATTACTTGCAACATCGCATATGCTATCTCTTTATTTTACTTACATTTGAATCAAAACTGTTAAAGAGAAAATTTGTATTTACAAGCAATTTAACTTTTTTTTGTAATATTTAATACCTCCCTTCCCTCCCCATTGGGTAATGGGACTATACTTAATTAAAAACCTTTCTCAATTAGGGAGGGAAATAATTTTTATAGTGTCAGGTAGCTCTTTATCCCCCTTATCCTGTAACTCATATTTTATCACCTTTTCCAACTGCCCAATGTAAATGGTTCTTTCTGTGATGAACCCAAACTTGAACTGTTCTTTGATATTCTGATGCCAATAGTCTATGGTCCATTCAGTGGAGTCTTTCCAACCTTAGACCTAGAACTGCTTCCACTGCCATGATCAGTTGTTCAATATATTGATTGGTCTTGTCAAGTTTTTGTGCCTTGTGCATACTTCGTAAGTTCATACTAAGTTAGTCTCCATTACTTTGTCAATTTCTTAACTTTGTTGCATCCCCACCAAAGGTGTATATATGTGCCTTTCTTATTATATGCCAAAATTATACGAGATAATTGACAGGGTGTTCTGTACCATGTTATTCATGAGTTTAATATCTAATTCTTTAATTGTTATTTTTAATTTTTGCAGTCTTATATACTCCTGTATTTCTACTTTACTTTCTGCCTGCATCTCCCACAAATTAATCAACCCCTTATATATTTTTCCACCTGTCTCTTCCTCTGTTTATTTAACTTTTGATTATATTTCCAAAATGGTTGCATAGTTTAACTATCATTTCCTTCAAATTTTCATTCCCTATTACTTTGATGTTTTTCAAATACTAATGTTCAAGTTATTTAAATTATTCATTTTTTCTCAACACTGTATCTCAAATTTAATACTCTAAAAATTTGGAATGCATTATAATAATGTTCCAGACTTGGCATTCTCCATCCTCCTGCCTTGAAAACCATTTTCCTTTTTCTTGACTTTTTATTCCCAAAAATCCACCGATTTTTTTTATTCCACAGTCTCAATATTTTAGTTGGAACTAATTGCATACTAATGTACCTAGTACCACCTGTTGCAGCCTCTGCAACCAACACCGTTTCCATTGCCCTTTAGAAGTCCATGTGATAATGTTTGGAAAATGTAGAGAAGATCTTGCGAGTTGTGAAGCTTCTGTAGAAAAAGCCACTGGGGTCAATGCAGACCATGTTGAATAAGCCTGAGTATATGCCAGTTGTGGTACCCTCTTGACCTCATAAGCTAGGGACATGCAGGCTCATCATGAGACAATGACTTTGCCTGAGTTTTCATGGCCAGATTTTCCATGTTGAAACAAATATGTATGACAATGTCCTAATGTCTTTAGTTCTACCTAGGTAAACTGCAAAGGCCTGTCTAATATCCAACCAATGCTATCTGCATTTTAGCTTATGATTTTTAAGCCTCAGATCTCCTATCCTCTACAAAAGTGAATGTCTGCCTTGGTTCTCCATTAGGTCCAATTTTAGAATAGCTGGATTCTTGCATATAGAAATCAAATGGCTCTATGGATAATGCAGGCAAGTTACGAACATTAAAAAGAGCACCTTCAAGGTCAAATGTTTCAGGGAAATGTCTCTTGAGATGCTCAAAAACCTTCCATCAGTACTATGAGAACTGATCTCATGCTTACTGCGGACCCTGTGTAGGAAATCTGTGTACTACTGAGGGAGATAAGGCCTTAGCTCCTAAAAGAACAACACTTCGTAATCAGTAAAAGGCAATCTTAGAATCCTTGGAAATTTCTACAAAATTGTAGCCCTTTCTGCAATCCCACCTGAAGAAAACTTAGCTATTGGTTTGCAGTGGATCCAAACCTTACGAGTTTTACACCAGGCTTCAATATAAATTATCTTCATGGACTGCCTCCTTGAACCTGTTATGACCTAATAACTGACAAGAACTTGGCAAAAGACTAATTCTCAGCTTAATAATTTTCACTGAAGAATCCCACAGCACTTCAACAGAATGCTGGATAGATTACAGGAACAAATGAGAGCCAAAGTGAGGAGTGATGGATCCAAAGAGTACAGTGAAGCACAGCACAGTACAGGTAACGTAGGCATAAGTCATGGAAACTAGCTGGGCACAAATATTATTTCCAAACATTATTTCCAGCAAAGGTTTGTGAGAACACCGGGGTTCTAAATAGGGCAGGCAGATCAGCTGCCCTTGCACAGTTGTAGTTCGTTCCTTTGAAGTTTAAGTATTTCCATGCTGAGTATTTCTGGCAATCCATTCAGACCTTCATTGTTCAGATATCCAAATCTCAAACCTAAGCATTCTTCTTTGTCTATGACTAGGTGATGCTTCTGGTTCTGAATCTTCAAAGGTGGGTGCAGTCTGGAAATTTGCAAGGAGACTTGATTCTGGCAATGCAGGAATAGAACCCCTTCTTCTGGGCAATTGGTCCTTAGCAATTCTGATTCATAGCAGTTCTCTGACAGGGATGTGATACTAACATGAGAGATATTACTAAGCAAGAAGAACTGCCGAGTCTCCAAGCTATCAAAGCTACCCATGCTGGATCTAGGTGGCAAATAACTTGCTGAATAGGATCCTTCATTATTGAAAACCTGAATGACTTATCAGCATGGATGTTAACCGAGGAAGCTAAACATTTCAGGCCCAAAACATGGCAACATGTTTGAGTGGTGGTGCAGATTGCCCAAAAGGTAATCCCCCCTATTGCAAAGTAAAGAAGTATCTGGATTCAACATGTACAGGGATGTGAAGATAAGCCTCTCCCAGATCCACATAAGCAAAACAAGATGGTTAGGACTTCCTCATCTTCATCTACACAGGGAAGTGCCAGAGCCAAGGACAAGCTACCGTGGTTATCTTATATTTTTTTCACTAGGAATTAGCAACAATCATGGTGGCCCTACATCCAGAAGGGGATGTGGACAGCAGCAGTCATCCAGAGGGAGCTTTCACCCTTCCAATTAACCATGTCAGAGCTCATAATCAGATGGTATACCCTATTGGAGGCCATTTATAATTGTTTAATCAAGCTTGGCAAGTTGATGTTTCTCATGCTTAAGCATTACAAAGGGATGGTTCTTAAATGATAAGGGTGGTGGAAGAAGAACTTCAGCAGGAATGAGACAATGGCATCTATTCTATTCTGCTTGTAGTGTGCCCAAAGGGAGGAGTCTTGGTGAACAATTTTGTTAATAAATTTCTAAAGAAACAAGAATTCAAGATGAAGTTTCATAGCACCATCAAGCATCATACAAAAGAGGGACTGTTCTGCATGTCTTTAAGGCATTTTCATCAAACTTCACCAGATCTGATAACTCATGGCCTGGAAGTAAAATCTACTTTCCAGTTGTGAAACCATAGTACTCAATATGCTGCTGTGGATAAAGCAATGGATATTGCCACGAGTTGTAGAATTTCTGAAGCTAAATCAGCTCAGGGCAGTCTTGAACTCTTTGGTTAAGCCTGGGTCTGTGAAGAGATTATCAATCCAGTAGAGACTCTGGTGAACAGGAAGACATTAGTTGAGAATTTCTAGCCAAAGGGAGACTGCAGGCTAGACTGGTCAGTAGTATATTAAGCCAAATTTGGGTCACACTGCATTTTCTGGCATGACAAATGGTTGCACATGAATTGCTGACTAGACACCAAGGCAGCTGCCTAAGGCAGTAATTTGGATAGTGATACTGACTTGAAGCCAACTGTGGGAAGATGGATCTATTGAATCTTGCTTCTTTTCAGCCCACTACAGTGACATGTGGTATTTGGGAGGATCATTCCTCATGGCTAAAGGTGGAGATGTCAGGAGCTGCAGGAGGCTGAAGGCTAGTGGCAAAGGCCTGCCAGGTTCTAATTTACCAGAACATTGGCCAGGCAAACACCCAGCCAGCCAGTTCATTTGGCAAGACCTCTGACCCAAGCATTCATGCGGACAGGGCCTGTCACTCCTTAGTGTTGAGGGGAGCTCCTTTTCCTTCTGTGTGCTGCCAATTGCTATGGGAAAAGCCTCTTAATATTTCTTTAACAATGCACGGTTTGTTGTGTGCAAGGCTGCAGTGACTGAAAAGGAAATAGAAGATGTCATTAAGTTTTTTATAGCAAAGAGCACCACGTATCTGTTGAGCAAGACAAAGTGGAAGGGATTAATGCTAACTTTATAGTTTTTATGCTTGTAATGACGCTAAGAAAGTAGAAACATATAGCACCCATTCTACCTCATCTACATTGGTTCTCGCTATGCTTCAAAGCTCAGTTCAAAGTGGTGATCATGGGTTCCGAAGGATTACATAGCTTAAAACCATAGTACTATTGAAACACCCTTCCCTATATAATCCACTATGGGTTCTGGGTTCAAGTTATTCTCTTCTCTGTATCCTCCCTCCCGAATCTGATGAGTGGTGGCTGATATGGAGGTATAGATGAAAAGGCCCTGACTATGGAACTCATTCATAATAGAAGTTCTTTTCACATAGTTGGGCACTGGCCACTTTAATAATTTCTACTTGAATAATGTTTAACTGTTTTATTTCTTTTGCACTTTAATTTCTTTTGTTCTTTTTAAACTGTTGTACATTGCCTTGCCTTGTTCTTTTTAGAAAGGCAATCAATAAATAACTTAAACATTTTTGAGGAGGTGGCATGTAAAGAGGGCACAGAGCAAGGAAAACTGGATTATTATAGATCCTTGAAGCATACAGATACAAAATGTAAGCAGATTAGAAGACAACAAGTAAGATGTCAAGAGTGGAGATATCACCACTTTCACTGTACTTGTTTCTCATAAAGTCAGCACAGAGAACAAATCCTGTGTCAAATTCCTGGTAAATCCAATAAAGGTGGACAGCAATAAATTAGAGCAGTATAATAAAACAGCTTCCAGTGCAAATCCATCAAATGTGATTGGATTGTAATCACAGAATTGCTGTCAGGTTCAAAGTAAACCGATCATCTGGGCAGTTCACTGTGAATCTCAGTCACTTAGACATTCATGATGAGCTAAGTGGCTCCACCTTTAGCAGCATTTAAAATCATTTTTATGACTAATTCCTTAAGCTAATTCATCATCCTATAACATTCTAAGTTAGTGTGTTTTCACCAACAAGCCAACTGTGACAACCCCCCTACC
Source organism: Aspidoscelis tigris stejnegeri (assembly GCA_023333525.1). NCBI lineage: Eukaryota > Metazoa > Chordata > Lepidosauria > Squamata > Teiidae > Aspidoscelis > Aspidoscelis tigris. The sequence goes on from JALMGA010000003.1 coordinate 82,002,082, forward strand.
CCTTTTCTATTTCTTCAGCAATGGGGTTCACATATGCCCTAACCCAAGCAACTGCTCTAAATAGGAATTCCAATTTCCAAAAAATATTTATTTATTTAATTAACAATATTTGAGATTAATGCTTCTTTATAAAACCATGACAGGTATGGCCTGGGCAGGTCCTTGTGCAAGATACGTGCAGATTTCCTTAAAATACTTCAACCCTCACAGCAAATACAGGCTCCTTTGAATATTACTGCTTATGACTGGATTGGGGCACAGAGCAAACCTGTCCCCTCATGCCCCAGAAGTGACCTAGGAGGTACTCCAGAGGGAAAAATAAGCTATAAAGAAGTCACCTTAGTGGGAATTATATTAAACATCTCTAAACTGGCCATTCTGAGCAGTTTGGACCACAGAGTCCTACACCAGCATGTGCACAGATTATTTATTTCTGTTATGGTCTGATCCTAACAAAAGATTTTATTCCTTGTGTAGGAAAGGGTGACCTTCTAGAAAAGCTAGTGGTTGGACAAAAACTCCCTGTTCTCTCCTTCTGTCCACAGTGTTAATGCTTTTCTTGAGTGAAATTATGATTTGATTCTCCTTTTCAGCAGACGATTTAATAGTGTTTATGTCTGCTTTCTCAAGCTTCTGTATGGCAGAAAAATTCCCAGATAAAAAATGATAAAGTCAGAAAGATAGAGAGGGTTTTGCTTTGTTTTTTAAAAAAATTCAAAATGGTTTGCTTGTCCTTCATTGCACTATGAGAAGGATAAACCATAGTGCCTTCCTCCAAATATTTGTATGTTGCTTTGGGACCAGAGGCTGAACTTCTGAAGTTTCTCAGATATTTTTGGTGCTGGGCTCCTTTCAGCTGCATTTGCAGGATTTCACCACCATGTTGGAGAGCTGCTCCACTTTGGGGGTCCTTCCAACATAATACAAGATTGTGAGAGGCTCCAGATCCTGAGGCACACAGCAGGGAGAAGCAGATGCTTCAGGATTCAATGTGTTGTATAGGCCAAGCACCTAGGAAAGTAACCAGGAAAAGAGTGAAAAACTTAATTAGAGCCAATCAAGATAGACAGAAACAATGCTCCAATAAATAATCCATTAATATACAGCTAAAACATCTAATAATTCAATATATTTAACCATCTGTTCAAAATATAGATATGAATATAATGGATCAGTGCTAATCAATCAATTGATCTAGGAGTGACTAATCTGTATATTGTATATTATGTTGTTCAGCGTATTGTTGATTTACTGTTCACATATTTTTATCTATTTTATAAGTGATTTCTTTGAACCAGTAAGCATCTGTTACAGTGAGTCATGGCTGCTGCTGCTGCTGCTAGTAGCAATAATAAAAAAAATTAGGGAACTCAAAATGAAAATCCAGCCTGAAGGAACAAATTCTAGTACAGTTATATAATGTCCAGACTTCAATACATTGAAAAAATCAGTTGTCTTGTATTGTCTGATGTAAAAGGAAAAAAAGAAAAAGAAAAAGCTATTGAGTGTAACCATCCTGTGGCCCTGTTCGAGTTTCAAGAAAAACAGCTAAAAAAATCAACTTATTTTGGCTAGCCTCTCTAGATTATGCTGGATTTAATCCAGTCACTTTCCAACATCTACCTTCTCCTCCCATCATTTTTTATTATTTTTTATAAACTCACTGAGGCCTCACTTTACACGCCTCACAAACTATTAATAAGGAGTTAGAGAAGAACGCTGGAAATTTGGTCATTTCTTACACTCTTACATCTCCCCCTTCTCCACAGAAGATTTAAACCACTCTCTAACCATTTAGCCACAAGGCCATGTTTCTTTAAAGAGGCTGCTGCTAAACAGTCTAGAAGGATTCCACAGCTCACAACCAATCTTGAACAGAGATAGTTTCTTGAATTCTGGCAGCGGATTTAGTGATGGTAAATATTCAGAACTTAATCCACACCTATAAATTTGGTGACTTCTTAAAACAGCTTTCCCCGGCTTTCGCCAAGAGTTCTCTTCTTTCAAGGCACACAGGGGGAATCAAATTCTTCTTTTAATAAGTAAATCTTTTGAGTCCCGTTGCGTGTATCTTCCCCCTTCCCCATTCAAATTAAGAGTCTGGAAAGTTTGCTGTTTTACTTACAGCTTGCATAAACTTTAACCAAAACTACTTCACCTGAGGCTTAGGGAAGCTCCAGTCCAAAAAAGAATTCCACAGCTTTTGTATTTGCACTATCCCAGACTCAGAGGGGTCAAGCTAATAATAGTTTTCTCCCTTTACAATCTGAGTAGCACATGACTACTAAGTGGGTCTCCAGATGCTGCTGGACAAAATTCTGCTTGTCCTTTTCCTTTAGCAGTAGTAGCTGGGCTCAGAAGTTCAGCAGCAATTGTATGGCTAACAGCCATGCCTGAACTGAGCTTAAATAAAGGTACTTGCAAGTTATGCAGTCTTTCCATATGTTTCTAAAACTAGACTCCACCACCTCCACCCCACTCTCACATACACATTTTGCACTGGGATATTTTGGTCAGCAGCCATGTATTGTGATTTAAGGCTGGTTCAAGATAGTCCACTATAACAGAAAAGTATTTACTCCAGATGGACCTCAGATGGTTTCAGTCATGTTTAATTTTAGCATGTGGGAAAGTTCTATCAGTTCAGGTATATAAACAATTCAGCTGTAGATGATATTCTCTTTTCATCATCTCAGGGAACTGAACAATGATCTCACAAGGACGGAAGATCTTCACTGGCTGGTGGATACTTTGCCTCACTGGAAGGGGGCAGGGAGACAGCCTCCCATTAGCTAGTGGCAAAGTTGCATTCTATCCTTAGAAAAACTTCATGATGCAGAAAGGGAGAAAATAAGGACAGGGGGCAGCAAAGAGATACATTTGGCAGTTTTGAATGATGTGTAACTTCGTATCAAATGACATTTCTTCCTCCTGTTGTCAGATTTTGACTGGTTGTGCCTAACTGAAAACTGCAAGAAATTTCTTCTAGGCCAGTGATGGCGAACCTTTTGAGCTCGGTGTGTCAAAATACGCAAGAAAACGTAGCTTAACTCGGGTGCTGTGTCACATCTAGAAATATCCATAATTTTGTGATATTTGTAGTTCTAGTAAAAAGTTATATTTTTGACATATGTATTTTATTAAAAGCAAAAACAAATAATTCTTTACATTAGTGCCTTTTGTTGCTAATTTTTCAGTTGAAAGTTGGTATTTCATACACTTCAAGAACAAGCAAGCACTACACGTCCAGGTGCCAGGATGACCATGTGTGTCACCCAAAAGGGCTTGGCGTGTCACCTGTGACATGCGTGTCATAGGTTGGCCATCACCGTCCTAGGCCAAGTAATCAGTTTCAGATTCATGTAATAAGAGTTCTTTGCTAAAATATCACATTTTAGGCAGTGGAGAAGCAAGTAGGTAGCCATCCATAACATGAATATCTGAATAATCAATACGAGTTCAAAATATTTTTTTAAAGTAAGTTATTGGAGAGTTTATCACGACACTTGATCTTTGTTTCCCAGGACATGGCAGACTGTCCCATGTTAGGCTATCTGGCCCGTCCCAAGCTGGGATGGGTTGCTGCTAGTGTGGAACAAAGCCATCTTTTTTGGGACAGCCTGTCCTGCACCAGCTCCTGATGCCAGCTTTGGAGCTGGTGCTAGGGTCTCTGAATGCTACCAAGGTCATGAGCTCCTGGCAGGGGGCATTATGGTGGCACTACTGGTTGCGTCACCAAAAAGGGTCTCGTGTGGTGTACCAGACAGGAACATGCCATCTGCACTCCTCCGTAGTCTGGTATACTGACCTTGGCTGGACTAGGGCACCATGTGGATGCCCTAGCCTGGTCTACACTCTACCCTCTGCAGATGAAGCCTGCTAGGTAGGAAAAACTCGGGATTCATGTCATCTGTGGCTTCCGTGGGCTTGACTCAATGCATATCAACAGTCGAACTCCGGACTTTGTTTTCACCTCAGAGAAGTTATGCCATGACCAGATTATAAGGAACAGAAAGCTATCCCTTTGCAATGGTCAGATAACTCGTTGGTTCATATGCACATAATGGCAGCACCAGTTTTCTGCAGGGGTCCAGGGCCTATTAGAATGGCCCAGCCAAGGTCCCTCAAGGATCATATAGAATTCAAGACAGCACTCGACAGCTCAGACACAATCTTTCCAAGGCTGTTGTTATAGCTAGGTATTCCATATGGTCTATGAGAAGGACTTGAGATTCATTTAAGGACAGTCTCCTTTACAAGGAGAAGGTGCACAACTTGGGGATCCTTAATGATCCCCTCCTTTTGCTAAGGAGAGGGCTGCACATCATCTGCTATAGTAGCTCTGGCCTTGCCAGTGACTCAGGTCCTTGTTATCTCACGACTGGACTACTGCACCATATTGTCATGGAAGATAGCTTGGAAGTTTCAGTTGGTTTAAAATACAACAGCCCATGTGCTAACTAATTATGGGAAATGTGACTCAGGTGACTCCTCTGGTTACCCATTTGTTTTTGAGCACAATTTAAAGTGTTGGTGTTAACTCATAAAACCTTACAGGATCTACCTGGGTATATCTGATCCTGTCTCCCCTGCCCAATTTGTACTCATCCTGTGCACTGGGATTATTCAATAGATCTTAAAACTTCCTAGGCCACATGAAGTAACAGGAGCCAGGACCTTTTCAGTAGTGGCCTCTTCATTCTGAAGCTCCCTTCCAAATAAGATCTGGGCAGGTTTCCTGCAGTTAACACTTAAAAATAATTAAATACTATATTTTCACATGTGCCTTTAGTAACGATTGATAGGGTGACCATGTTCAGTCATCATCTCTCTGTTGATCTGGACTGATACTTTATCTGTAAACTGCACAATCTTTATGAAATCTGTGATATTTAAGTCCAATAAACAAGCAAATAAATATTTCAATACTAATGTTTCATCACCACTGTCCTAACAATATCTGGTGTTATCACAATTATCTTCATCTACAGTATTTTTCTATTAACAATCTGCAGGCCAAAGCAAGGGCCAAACAAAACAAAAGAATATTCATGAAAATAATCTTTGCTTCTCTTTCCTGAAATATAAAAGCAGTTGAAGGGATCACCTTCTCCCAAGTCATTTTTCCCATCCAAATCTTGCCTCTGCCACAAAATTCTGGTTATCATAAATGAGGAGTGGATTTATGATAAACATGCTTGAGGGCCTAATTCTTTTTCCAATCTCCAGGGATACCATTTAATTTAGAAATGGCAGCTAAAATAATGTTTTAAAGGCGACCCCAACCCAGGTGGGGATTCAAATAGTTCTCCTGTCACCAAATCAACTTCATAAGCAAGGAGTGACAATGACTTATGCCGTTCCATGAGGTTGGTGAGGAATATCTCCCCATATTGCAGGAAAAACCTGGGCTTCCATTTGTTCTGATGTCGAGCAAGCAGTCAAGCTCAGTAGCTTTTGTTCCTTCAACAGTTAGAGAAGAAATAAGCGATATCTGTTCAGATTAAAAGGCTGCTACATTTTCATTGGTATTTACAGGCATCTGGTGGTTGAATGGACTTGTAGATGCATTCTAACATTTCTAATTTTAAAAATCATTTTGTGAACAACTACAAATGCGGCCATCTGTGAGAACTTAAGCAGTTCTTGGTAGTTCAGAGATACAGGGAAGAATCAGATCTCCTAAATTCTCGTCCCTTTGTTCTTGCTAAAATTAAAGTATTGCTCTACCGTGCTGTGAGTTGTGTCTGCACTGCGGAGGTAGGGGCATGGTCCAGAGCAAAAGTTTGCAAAGTACCCCTTTGGTTCATAAACCCATTTCCAACCCAGGTCTTGTCGAAAGTCAATGTAGAGCCGCCGCACGCAGCAGTTCTCCTCCAAATTCCTGGAATAAAAGAGGTTTGTATAGAATCAGTTTTTGTACAGCATCGTAGAAAGAATTTCTATTCCTACCAGGTACATCATACTCATCATAAGAGTACCACTAGGCTGTATGGAACAGGAAGAAGCTGAACTTCTAACACCCATTGAGAAGCATACGGGAACCCAGTTAACTGACTCCAGTGGCAAAAGATGCAGGTTTCTGAATACATGAAAGCATTAAGAATTACTTCTAGAAGAGTGGTGCAGTACTGCTGCAAAGCCAAGCTATATTCACTCCAACAAAAGGAAATGTAAGCTGAAGGAGAGTGAAGGGAAGAGAAGAAGAAAGGAATCCACTCTTCTCCTTGTTGGCTGTCATGTAGAAGAGCAACAGCAGAAAAAGCTGTTCTAGAGAAGCAACAACCCTCTGCTTGGCAGCATTTGGGAAGAGAAGGAATCTAGGCCACCTTGTGGGCAGGGACACTCCACCCAAAGGATGTCTTCCAGGTGCATTCTTGGGCATTATGAACAGGCTTGGAAAGAGCATTTTTGTTTGCTTGCCTTTTGCTTTCAGCTTGTGTAGATGGCCTCAAGTTAGCAAATACAGTTTGTCAGCATTTTTTAGGGTGCCATTCCCAGAAACCCTTGGGAGTACAGAAACTGCAAATGTACAAACCAGGCATTCAGCTCCCTTTCCCAATTAAAAAAAAAACACAGGAAACAGCCAGTTTTCACCAAAATTTGCAAATACATGTGTCCCTCCCTTCTAACCAGCAAGGCAGTCTTGCAATTCTGGACATCATGAATGTGGAGAAAAGATTGTACAGTCACCCAGGGGTTGTCACTGTAAAGTACACTGACTAGTGGAGTTGTGGAGAAGGGTATGACCAGCAGCCACAGTATACAGTGTGGTTTCCTTGTAAACAGAATGAAGATTGCTGGAAGCTTTTCGCTGATGAAGTAAGCCCACTTTCAATGTCCACCATGCTAAGTGTAACAGAAGATTATCTGTGGGCTATGGTTAGATTACCAGACTTTTCTTCAAAAATACTTTAGGTCCAGTCATGCAAAAGAATGAGAATTCGGCTAGGTAAATTCAGCCTTTGGGATTTAATGGTGGTCTAGGATGGGAGCTTTAAATATTCGTGTATTATTTCAACTACAAAAAGTTATGGATGAATCTTGCCAAGTGAATTTCACCCCATGGAAATTCCATAAACCAATAAGCTTCAGGGTGAAAAAAATACTTCCCCTTGTTGGTCCTCGCTCTCCTGCCCATCAGCTTTAGAGAGCGCCTCCTGGTGCTAGTGCTGTGCAATAGAGAAAAGAATGTTTCCTCTTTCCACCTTTTCCATACTGTGCATGATTTTATGTACTTCAGTCAGGTCCTCTCCTAAATGCTGTCTTTCAAAGTTGAAGAGGCCTAGATATTGCAGCCTCATTTCATAAGGAATGTGTTCCAACCCTCCTGGTAATTCTGGCTGCCCCTTTCCAGTCCCACAACATCTAAGTTATGTTGATCTGAATTGTATCCAATATTCCAAAGGTGGCCTCATCACAGGTTTATAAAGAGGTACAGTGAAGCTTGCTGACTTATTTTCTCTGCCCCTCCTAATTACCCCTGGCACTGAATTTGCTTTTTTCATTGCTGCCGTGCAGCACTGGGTCAACACCTTCATTGAGCTGTCCCCCAGAACCCCAGCTGGGGAAAGAGAAGTGTCTAGGAAGGGCTGCTATTGATGCAACCTCTGGACCCTGAGAAAGAGTTCCAGAATGCTTTTTGACGTGCATGTCCTAGAAAAAAAGAGTTTAATTAACTTAATGTGGCCTTCTGAACTGTTCTTTGATGCCTCTGTCATATGAACAGGATGTGTCAAAGGCACTTCAAAAGTGTTCTCTTTGCCACGTAGACACTTTGCTTTCTGATGGGAGCTGAGAAAGCAGGTACATTGGTTTCTGAGCCCAGTTGCTGTAACAAACTAATCACTGGAATCTATATCTGTAGAACAGGAATCACACGACTATTTGTCAAAGCACCTGGTTGCCTCTTGCTCCTGGTTTAGCTTGGGGGTTTGCAAATCATCTTGTGCAGGCTAAGAGACTTCTAGACACAGTGCAGAAAAGAGGGGGGGGGGGAAAGCTTATAAACTATTGGCCTTGTAAATATGGAAGCAATCAATGGAGCCAAGTCAACTTTCATGCATGTGACTAAGATACATTAGCTTACCGAAAGCAGTAATTGGTATCTAGTGCTCTTTTTTTCCTCTGGTTTCGTAGGGCTGGGCTCCCAAGCCGGTGTGGGGGCAACATCATCAAGATCAAGTGAGGGTTATGAAGGTCCTTTTTTCTCAGGCTCCCCAGATCTCCACGTAAATGGTTTTCCTCACTATCAATGCCTGACAAGGAAGATAAAAGGCATATTTAAATCTCGTGGCTCCCTTGGCACAGTGTTTGTCAATACAGTGCCTTATGAGCTCTGGACTTCTAAATCCCATCAGCTGCAGTGAGCATGGTTAGTGCAAAACATCTGGACAAACCCAGACTAGCAAAGAACTGCTTTAAAACTACAATAGAAAATGTTTGGATCTCTAAATGATGTGACACAGGATAGTTTGGGAAGCTTTCCAGCAGCTTGGACACTGTGAAACTCCAATGTGAAGACAGAAGGTTTCCGTGCCAAGATAAACTTGGTTGCTCTTAGCCTGAAATGAAGTTTTGTGGGTCATTGAAGTTTTATAATTTGTACACTGGTGGTGGCATAATGCATCTGCCCTTATGTTATTGGTTTCAATCCCAGGAGAAGCCGAAAGTGATGAATGGTTTAAGGAAGATCTCTCAAACTGAGCAGCAGAAAGAATATCCAGGGATATAGTGCGTGTGGGTACCAGTAGCCACAGCCCAGGGCCCAGAGCCAGCCAGTTACTAATGTTGAACCTAGCCAAGCAACTGGCTGGCTATGCTACTTTAGGCAAGGTGCCCAGCTTCTGTGCCCACATCACAAAAGCTGGAAACTAGAGGGAAAGCAAGAATGCATCAAAACCAAGCTTTCCAGAGAGACAGACTGAAATGTTAAAATTTCACTGCTTTGTGCATGTTCCTAAGTATTAGTCACTTTTGCAACCAAGTGCTTTCCAGTCACCTTGAACTACAACCCCAATCAGCCCTAGCCTGTTACTTGATTTCCCTGTAGACACGTGATGTTAGTATGGTATTAATATTGCTACTTCATGGATTTTAGTATTGTTTTAAGTCTTGTTTTGAAGCATGAGTGCAAACTGTCTCAAGAGGTTTTAAAAATAAGATGGGAAATGCAAGTGAATAAATATTCAGTATCTTAAAGACTGCAAAACAGAGCACGACTACAGTATAAGAAACCCTATAATCTGTGCATAGGCGAAAACCAGAGTCCTCTGGGTGTCAGGGGGTCTGGGCAGACAAATCCCTCTATCCCAAATTGGCTCCTGAGGTGTGACTAGAGGGTCTTTTGGCAGGATTGATTTGAGTACTCCTGAACCACCTTCATAGCTGACTTATCTGCTGCCTAAATGTGTGCAGTACTGTAAGAAGAATCTCCAAATGGGAGACGGAAACTGGCAGATTTCAGCTGGCACTTCAAGACTGCAGCAGTGGTACTGTCTAGGATTTGGGGCTGCTCCAGTATTCCCCGGAGACTCCATGGTGCCTCTTCTTCACCAAGGCCCAGATGCTGGTGTGGATGGTGCTGAGAGCTCTATTAAAGATGCCAGGTATCCCTCAGAGAACTGTAGTTCCCCAAATCTTTCTAGAAGAGGAATTTATTATTTATGTTTCTATCCTGCTCTATAGCTGAAGGTCTCAGGGTGGGTCACAATAAAATCATAATCAGATTTAAAAAGCATGACTAAAAAGTGGCAATGTCTGTGTGGGGAGGGGATGTTGTTCCTTCAGCTGAAGGGCAAGATAAAGAGGTTCCATTACCTAAATTTGTAACTTGAAAGTGTGACACACTTTGTATCTGCGTTCATTCCTCTGCTTTTTTTCTCTTGTTGTTAAAGGCTACATGCAGACCCAGAAGCATATAGCACAATTAGCAGATGAGGGATTTGTTTTCCCCTACAAAATGCGCACGTGCTTATGAAAGAGTGAGAATTAATAACTTCCTCTAGTGACCCACTTCACCCATCTTTGTCACCTTTGAACTTGATCTCCAGGACCTCATGCAAGTTCTCCAGGATGTCACCATTAGATTGGAAAGTGTTACATGGACAGTGGATGCTGATTTCCAGTCCCAGGTTAGACTCTGTGAGAAAGAAAGAAATGGGTGAAAACAGAATGGCTTTCTTGATTCACAGCCACTAATATTATCCTGTATTTCTGGAAGCGTACCAGGAAAAGGGATTGAAGTAAATGCACAAAATGTAAGTGAATAAATGGTTTATTTACAGTCCCTGACCATTTATATATATGTGTGTGTGTGTGTGTGTGTATCAAACATAGTAGGCGCATGTTTCTCCTTTCCTACTTATGCTGCCTAGATGAAATAATTTTATGTTCTGGCATCATTAAAGTCATGCATTCTGTCTCCTGTGAAAAACTGGCATGCTTATGGTATCACGTCACAGAAGGGTGAAAGGAGGGGATACTGACACAAAAGCTTCATCCAGACAGACAGACAGAAAAAAGGCTACCTAAGGGGTGGCGTGCCAAGATGCATCACAGAGAAGGGAAGTCACGCTGGTCAAATAGTCAGTGCTTGCTGACCGCTGAACTCTTCACAGCTGCAAAATAATTGGTTCCCAGCTGTGATGTTTCCATCTCTACCAATTTAGTGTCAGGCCAGAAGTGGGCCCAGAAGTCAGCCAGGATTCTATATTGCAGCAGAGGAGACAAATCAGGGTACAACCTGCCCACGGAGCTGCTCATCCCACCCTAGTCCAAGGGAGGATCTGAGGTGATTGTGTTTCAAGGGCACCCTTCTGGCCGGGCTTTTTGTCTTTCAAACTCCATGGCACTTGAGAAATACCCTTTTCCCCATATGTGGATGCAGCCATCTGATGCCACTCCATCTAAATTCCGCGGTACTAAGATCCCACAGAAACGGGTTACTAATGTCCACTCTAATTCATTCTATCATGATTTTCTTCAGTAGAGACTAATAATTAAAGCAGCTAATTATGAGGACCTTTTATAGCAAATTTTGTGTCTCCAGTCACCAAGTACGCTGCTGTAGAAAAGTATCTGCCCCCTTCCTGATAACTTATATTTCTGCATATTTGCCACACTCAGTTTTTCAGATCTTCAAATAAAATTTAATATGAGACAAAAGCAACTTAAGTAAACACAAAATACAGCTTTCAAATGACCATTTCATTTATTGAAGGAAAGACGCAATCCAACAACTTGTTTGAAGATCTGAAACAATTGGGTGTGACAAATATGCCAAAACAGAAGAAATCAGGAAGGGGGCAAATACTCTTTCCAATAAAAATGAGGATTAAGCTAGATAGCTCTGACACAATCTTGACACATTTAAGAAACTTTCCTGCTGGAATTCTGCATTCACCAAACCAGAAACCCTGTAATAATCCAAATGCTGCAAGAAGGGCGTCACTAATACAAACACATATTTACATTGTTGATTATTCATGGAAGTGGAAATATGGAAGTTAGCAACCAGAAGTTGACGCTGCTAGTTGGAGTCAGGGGAATTGTTTGAGGCTCCAAAGAGTCAGGCTACAAACAGCCTTTGGAGCTCAGCACCTGTCTAATTCTTCCAGCTGGCTGCAGCTGCTAGATCCCACAGCTACAACTCTGTAGCTCAAGAATTTTCTCCTGCTGTTCTCTGATGCCTACTCAAGCAACTGCATAAGCCAGAAGGTTGCAAGGTTCCTGCCGCTTGCTCTACTAGGAGTTAGCCCTGACCTCTAGCCAACATCGAAAGAAAAGGTGCATATAATCAGCTACGCCTCCTATAAACTATTGCCTGGATGTCAAAGATTATATAACTAGCACTCAGACATGTGGAAGGATATCCAGCTGTGAGCCTCAGCAACTATGAAATTAATGTGTTTTTGCCTCAGCTAGCCCCAGTTGTTTGGGCTGAAAAGGAGTCAAGACAAATATCTCAGCTCTCCTCTAATGTAGGAAAGATGTATGTTCTACATGCACTGAGCAAAGGAGTGAATTTGAGATAGGTAGCTTACGGCAGCATAAATCAGTCTAGTCAATTTGGCAACAGACTAGACTAACTGTTCATGGATTCTTTGCAGACAGACTATCAATCAGCGGTATTAAGACTTCTCGCCTTTAAATCTTTTAACATAAAACGTGGTCTCATCTGCTTCTGGCGATGGACTATGGCATCATCAAATGACTGTAGGTCTGTCAACAGTGCAACCTTTGGGGGTCCTCAGTGGCATTTCCGTAAGTCTTTGTTCCAGGCTCCTAGCCTGGGTAGGTTTTGAGGCCAAAGAACAAAAGTTATCTGGTTTCAAAGTTGCCAGCTTGTGGCCATGATGTGAAATGTCAGAAATGGCCCTGAAAGTCAGCCATTTTTGGAGCTCTGCATAATGATGCCAGGCAGCAGGAATGGAGTTTATCTGTCTCCAATCGCTGCTGGTCCTGTGCGTTGTGGATGCAGGAGTAAACTAAGCCCTCCTTCCCTTTTAGCGAGCAGTTTTTACAGCTCTGCAAAAGGAGATCTCCTGGAAGCAGGCTATGGGCAAGCTGAATTCACTGGTGTCTGGTGAGTAGTGCTACTATGTTCTTGGAGCTATTTTAGTGCTTGCACATAAAGGGCAAGTGCAACATCCCTCCCTTGTTCATGGCCCATTTTGCTGAAGCGAGGGCCTAAGTAGTGACCTGAGAGTTCCTTCTCACACAATGGCATTTTGGCAGCACTGAAAGGCACCCAGATCCCTTGCAGTACCTTTTGTGATGGAGACTGGGCATCTTGGGTGACCATCAAAAGCCACTGACTTTGACCCCAGTCAACACATGTAAGTCACTGGCACTGCAGAGCAGAGGACCAGACTATCAACAGGTTCATGGTACTGCAAAGCTCTACAGTGGAGCTGAGAAGTTACAAAGTGTACTGGTATTAGGTCAGTGATGCTAAATCATATCACTGAAAATTTCAGAGACTGTATAAAACAGGAGAAGAGACATTTTTACCAACTACAGTGGTACCTTGACATACGAGTTTAATTCGTTCCGTAACCTTGCTCTTATGTCAAATCGCTCGTATCTCAAAGCAATTTTCCCATTAATCCATTCCAGCTCCCAAAACACCACCTCAGTTGTTTTTGTTATGTACTGTACTGTATTTACATACTCGTATCTCAAATCTTGCTCTCATCTCAAAGCAAAATATCACTCGCTTGGTGGCTTGTATCTCAAAACACTTGTATGTCAGGGCACTTGTATGTCGAGGTACCACTGTACAACACAACAAAGCAAAGCCATGCTATAAAAAAGAACGCATTATGTACAGGAAGTAACACATTATATTAAGGATGACTACAGTAACAATCAGCATACACAATACACTTACTCAGCTTTGACAGCTTAACGTGGACGTTACAAGAAGCCAATGCTATATGAGTGCAGCAATCTGAATCTGCCCTGGAGCCATAACCAGGTTTATGGATCAACCAGGTTTATTGCTGCTCTACCCACCTCTGCGCAAAAGCCATTCCCGCACGGTCTCCGTGACATCAAAGGACAGCCACTCTGGAGAGCCACGTGTCAACACGTTCCGACCACTGAGGTAGCGCTGCTTTGCGATGTGTTCGTCAGGCTTCAGGATCTACAGTTGAAGAAGACAGATAAGATATTCTTCCATTCTCCAAGGACAGAAATGGTTTCCTCTCAAACAGGAGCCAGTCAAATGTTTTAGATACTGAGGCTGTTCTGGCGCCAGGGCTTATATCTGGATCAAAGGGCCTCCAATCCGTATTCCACATGCCGATGCGGATCATGGAGCCGCCACTGCCCATAGGCTGGATCTTTCTGCACAGGATGGAAGTAGATCTGATTGAGAGGGCCTTGATCTGGATCTACTTTAGACTCCATTAATGTGGGCTATAATCCAGCCTGAGGGTCTTAAGCCAGATCAGGGAAATGCGCATATGGAACACCTCCGTGATCCAGACTTCTTGGAAGTGGCTTCTGGCATGGCACCAAAATTCACTCCAACATCCTGTGGCTAGGAACTGTCATTCCTAGGTGTTGGGGATTGGGGGATGGCTACAAAGCTTGGGCCATGCCATGGAGGTGTGTGGGGGGGAGGGATTAGATCTGGATTGGTGCTGTCTGTGCAGATGGTGCAGATCTGGCCTGCACCTCCCCAGGATCTGGATTTTCTGTCCTGCAGTGCAGAAACAGCACAGTATTGTCCAATGGGGAATGTAGCCATTAGAATACCACAAGTGCTAATTCAGTCATAATAAAAGGAGGCTGCAAAAACATACACAGGCAAACGTAAAAACTAAGGAAGAGTGACAGAACAAATAGTTCAGATCAGAATGCCAGATTGGGGTTTCTTCAACCTTAAGGTGTTCTGTGAAAAAAAAAAAAAGCAAACAGGAGCCTACGTTGTGCCACATACTGTTTGCACAAAATTAGCACTTCTGTTTTTATACTTAGCAGAAACGCAACTGGAAAACTTCCTTTGTACCAATCCAGTCATTGCAAAATTTGCCAGGCAAAATGGCTCGTGCAAGAGAGGATATTGTAACGTTTCCAGGGTAAGTCTCAAGAAGCCCAGGATAAAGGAGACCTCAATTCAAACCCCTATTCAGACATGGAGCTCACTGGACAATCTTGGATCCACTCCTGATTTTTAGCCTAATTTATATCTCAGAGTACATCCAAAAGGAAATGGGGCAAGGAGATTAACTGACTCCTTTGTAATACTTTCAGTTTCACAAGACAGTGAATGTGATAAAATATTTCCAAAACAAGACACACATCTTTACTTGTGCTTTTGGCTGAAGTGGGGAGTTCTCCTCTTCCAAGTGCTGTACTGTTTTTAATTTACTTTTAATTGATGTGAGCTGGCCTGACATCTCAGAGAACAGGGCAAAATAAATAAATGCATAAATAAAGCACATTTAGAACAATACTAGGGATGTGCACGAATGTATTTTTTCCATTTGAATTTGAGTCGATTCGAATATTCAATTCGAAATTCAAAAATCTGAATTTCTGGAAATCTGATTCGAATCCAAGTTATCTGAATCTGTATTTGGATCAAATGATACGAATGTTGGGAAAATTTGTATCCAATTTTCAAATTCGCGCACATCCCGTTTTCACCCTGTTTGCATCCCATTGTCATCCCATGTTATAAGCGCAAATAGACCTGATCTTCGGATGCGATATATGACGTTCTAAATCTGAAATCTGACTAAATTTGGAAATTTGGATTTTCGAAAATCTGATTCAAATTTCAATATTCGTCAAATTCGAATGGGATTTTTGAATTTTCGAATATCCGTGCACATCCATAAACAACACCACAAAATCATCTCTTTTTAGTGAAGAGAATAATATTTTTATTTTTATTTTTAAGCCCCCTCTATTCGACCTCTTTTCAGGAACAGAGCGTGCAGAATGATTTTGATTTCCAGGGAATTCAGCACAAAGTGGCCTTTTCCAGCTGCTTGAATGAAAGTGAACCTCAGGTTCTGCAGCCGCCAGCTACATTTTCCCACCCCCGAGGTCTGCTCACCTGGAAAAGTTCGATGCGTTGCTCAGTTCGTTTTGAGTTAGGGTTTGGCACCCGCAGGACCCGAAACTCAGCCCGGAACAGATTGCTGCTGTTCTTCTCAGCCGCGGACACATTGAAGCGGAACAAGTTGGAGGTTACGCCTTTGGGACAGAAAGTCAGCTCATCTAAGAGAAAATGAAGAAACCTTCGTAACAAACTAGCTAGGGTGACAGGTAAATTTGATCCATCAGGAGAGATGAATCCCACAAACACAACCCGGAGTGTGAGGGCAGGACAACTGAGGCAGGATCTGGACTGCAGTGGGAAACTGCTACACACACCCCTCTCACAGAAATAGTACTTGCAGCATTACTTGCAGTGTGGAAGCTGCTGTCCACACAGCTCTGATCCCTGCTGTGAATTCTGAAGATTGGTCTTCAAAACTGACAGCAGGGAGAGTGGTCTGAAAAGCTCTGAGAACTATTTAAATTGCTCTGCTGATGCGATGGTCACAGCAGCACCGTGATGAGAAGCACGTGGCTTCCATGCAACAAGGGGCACTGTCCTGCAGAAAACACGCCCTCACTGGCCACTGAAAGTCGCATGAAACCAAAGTGTGCAAAATGCTGTTTTCAGCCACACAGAACAGCAGTTTGCACATTCTTTCCATTTGTCCCAAATGGCCATTTCAGACGCATCTTTTCAGACTACGTTGAAGTACGCCTCTTCTGAAAGTGTACTGGAATTGTACCTTGTCACTCAAAAGCTGTTGTCACACCTTCAGTCCACTTTGAGAGCAAGAGAACGCATCGGCAAAGCGACCAGTAATTTTCTTTCCACATTATTGATCCTAAAGGTAAATTTTCTGAGTTATTTAACACTTAAAGAAAACAGCTTGTCACTTCGCTGATGCATTCTCTCATTCTGAAAGTGGACTGAAGCTGGATTAAACCTTAAGTGTGACCACAGCCAAAGTCATACTAGATGTCCCTTCTCTGAGGTGCGGTAGACAATGGTCTTTATCTTTTTTAAAAATGAGGAACATGCAGATCTTTTTAGCATCTAGTAACACATTTTTTGCTCACCCAGACATCTGGTGATCAATTTCGTTTTGATCTCTTCATCACCCTCATGGTATTGATAAACTTTATGCAGTTTTTAAAAATAGGTTTTATTTAGTTTTATTTCATGTGTTCACTACCCTGGGATTAGGATGAAGAGCAACATATGAAAGGACAGATGGACGGACGGACGGACGATTCTACCGCTCGCCCTTTCATCTTTCTTAGCCAATACCCTGTCAGAGCTCCCATTTTAAGGCTCTCTCCACTGACAGCTCCTCTTAGTTTGTGTTTCTGCCAGGATGGCCAAGTGCTGCGGGAATAGCTCCAAGCCTCCAAACAACTATCTCATCACCAAAGGCAAAGAAAATGGAAGGAAAGAGCAGGTTACTCCACCAGCAGATGAGCTGAAATGTCAGCCCCAAGGGAAGGCTTTAGACCCCATCCTGCACACGCAGCAAATCTCTGCTCCACCATTTATGGTGCACGTCAAAATCCAATGTCCTGGTTGGCCCCGTGGAAACCTCTTGCACTCAGCCCATGAGGCAAATCTGCCCATCCAGCCTTCCTTGAAGAGCCCTGAAAACTGCTCAAAGAAAAAAAGCACAGTGCAAACATTACCTATGTCTCTTGCTACAGCTGTCCTTATTTCTGTATTTTTGCACAGTACATTTATAAACCACCTGGATTGTTGAAAACCACTGTCGTCTTTGGTCAGGCTACTGGAGGAAATGTTGCTTTCCCTACTCAAGATGTCCCAGACTCAAAGAAAGACAATAGCTGAGAACATTGCAAGGGAGCCAACATGGCAGCTGTCTTGTTTCTCGGAGTCTGGCCAAGCAAGCCTTGATTTCAGCTGGTGACTAGAATCATATTTGCCTGTCAACTGAGGCTGTGATCAGATACAGAAAAAAAACAACCCACACCTCTGAGGCAGCTTACAGAAGGCACCAAGGTGGGGCACACACACAAGTCTTCCCTTCACCCTTCTCCTAAGCATTCTCTGCTCCCCCTGAGCCTCATGAAGAATCACCGGTAGGCGCCTGTGTGCAGATGTAACAAAAGGGCACTTGAGAGAGACAATGTGTGCCCCCCATGTACCCAAGTCTTTTCTAGTACCGAATGTTATGGAGAGGGGTCAGGGGAGACTCCTATAAGGAGTCTGGTCCTTCCCCAACCATCCTGCCATAAGTCACAGTTGCCTCCAGCCCCGGGAAGCTGGGCCTGTGACAATGAGGGGCACACAGCAGTGCATCTGGAGGGCTCTTTGGGCCTCTCTGGGGTTCTTGGGGCCCTTAACCCACAAAGTAGCACCAATAACAAACCAGAAAGAAATGTAATCTCTAACAGTGCAATTCAATGTGTCTTTTGCCTTTATAAACCTGAATCATGCAGTTTAGGTTTTTGAATAGTTGCTCAAAATAAATTAAAAACCCAGAAAATACAACTTTGGCACAGAGGGAATCAAGTACTGTAAACATGTCTTTCCCAGCTGCAATCTGGGGTGGAGTGGGAATTTAATGCATCAATTTTATTTGCTCCAGCTATGCTAGTGTAGCCATGGAAAACGTGACTGCCACGTGTCTGCTTGTTCTCTGCCGTGAGCACATACATTATGAAAGGTGATGTACAGCTCTAAAACCTGAGGACAAGCCCTGGGAACCATAAATACCCCTAACACCCCTATAGACTGCTTGTTTGGAAATGTGGATCTGTTTCATTTTGAGCATTTATGATTGCAGACTTTGCTCTAAAGTCAACACAGCCACAACAAAATTACTGTGAAAAGCATGAAATAGCCATCCTAATGTGCTAACTGAATTGCAAGTAGTGCAGAAAGAGATTTTATCCACTACTCAGATGCTCAATCTGTCAGTGAGGAAACAATTCCTGGTACTATTGAATGAAGAACCATGTCACAGTAAAAAAAAAAAAAAGTTTAAACTTTAGCTTTAAGAAAAAAACATATCAGATTTTAACCCATTCCATTTCAAATGCCCAGAGGTTGTTTAAACAATTTTTAACAAACAGAGTAAAAAAGGAGTTCAGGATTTCCTTCTGTTGATGTATCTATCATGGGCATCTTAACAGCCTTAGGAAGGGCTAAATCAAAAGAGCTTACAGCATCTCCATTATTCATCCAGAGGCCTTTCTGTTTGCGCATTAGTGCAGGATGCAGGGAGAGCCTGACCGGTACACTCCATCTGCACAGGACAGAACATGATCCAGTTTGAATAGTCCTTATGAATCACTGGAACACATTGGGCAATTTTGCACTTCCCTTCCTGTCCCATGGATGGGAAACGTGTGTGAGAGACTAACAACAACAGCCTAACCCCGTGCGATTGATCATTTACCTGAGATGGATCATGTGGCCGATTCCCGGTTGCATGGGGTAAAGGTTAGGTAGCTTGTGGTGCACAATGTAATGCACCACAACATCTGGGCAGGTAGGGGGCGCTTGCAAGCTGTAAGCACTTCCTGTAAGTGCTGATACACCTGGCCAGATGTTGACTAATTCTAAACTATGGCACAAAGTGCAAATTGGCCTCTTGATTCAAAGGTCTGTCAGCATTCCAGCTCAGTTTAGTCTAGATCATAGATGTGTGCAGAAAGTGCGTGTTTTCTTGTTCCGGTTACAGGGGGACCCATTTCGCCAGTGTGCCTTACTGTGCGTCCTCAGGGGCTCTGAAGCCAAGAACTTTCATTTCCCAACCTTTATAGAGCTTGTGCAACCTGGCTCTGAAGCTCACATGGGCTTTGGGACTGGTGCAGGGATTGGAACATAATATTGCTATGTGGCCAATGCTGTACCAGCCCACAGTAAACTGTCCCCACCTTCAGAGGGATCATTCTGACTCAGAACTACCAGACCCAGACTTGGAGGTGAGATGCAAGATGACCTTAAATGAGGCCATTAATCCTAGTGGAGACCAGCTATTCTCCACTTTTCCAGTAGTGAAGCATAGTGACCACCTCAGTGGCAGGAGGCCTGGGGCAGGAGGTCTAGATTACGTTTTATAAGAGCTAATAAAGTTTGAAAACTTGCCAGGATTGTAATCATATAATCCCCTAGAAGAAAGTTCTGGAGTTTTTGGGGGGGGGTGGTGGTGGTGTCACTGAGAAGGCCTTTCTAAACCAGCTTCCTTGGAAACTGGTATGCTAAGGTAATTTATCTAAATGTAACAATCACCTACTGATCTTACAAAATGCTACAATACTAACACAGGCTCAGCAGATCTTAAACACCAGTAAGGGGAGACAGAGCTTACAGCTGCTTCCTCCCATTAATGAACATGCTTAAATACTGGGAGAAACAAACCAAGTTCTGCTCTATGTTCCACAGACATCAGCTGTTCCATAGGCAGAGTTCTTCTGGGCCTGTGGCCAGACTATGCCAGGATCCAGGCAAGGGTGGGTCAGGATCTCGTTTGCATGCTCCACACTAACACTGAAGCCATGAAACAAAGTGGTGATACGTGGGCTTGGCACAGCTTTTTCTTTGTGGGCTCAACACAGGCTAGGAGAAGAACCCATGACAGGTCTGAAAACATGTGTTACTGCCTGATGATGTCATCACATGACACAGTGCTATTTGGTCCTCCCTCTCAAGCTCAGGACAGCTGAAGGCTTTACTTTGCTCCAAGTGGGCAGTAAAGATGCATTAGTAAGACTGAGCACTGGCCTCCACAGGGGTGATGAACCACTGTTTTGTGCACAAAATAGGGCCACGTAGTGGGGGCTTAATGAACTCTTACATTGCTCAAAGGATGCGCCAGGGAAGAGTTTCAAGTGAAATGGAACCCTAGCAAAGAAAGCAAGATGGCTCCCTCTGCCAGGTCGACTGGGACAAGCAACATGTGATAATGATCACCAAGCTTCGCAATCAGCTAAATGCTTCAAAAAGACACCCACCCACCCCAGTACTTCCTAGGATCCCGTCAAATAGCTGGATTTGCTCGATGATGGCTGCACTCCTGGCCTGCATTCTCATGCACACTGGGCTTGTTCACTCAATACATAAAACAGCCATGTTCACAATTGCTTTTTGGAAAAGAACAGAGTCCTCTGGGAAGGATGTGGGTCCTACTACACTGAAAAATAATGTAAACAACATCCAGTTCATTCTGAAATGTTGGGAAAGGCAGTCTTGATGTCTGTCCGTATACATTCACTTTGGAGCAGGGGAAACTTCCTCTGCTGTCATTTATTGGAACAAGGATCCTGGGCTTGCTCTGGAACAATCAGGCCTGCTTTCCTATCAGAGCAAACTTCTTCTCTTGCTGCTATCTCACTTCCTGTGCTGGAATGAAGTCCTGAAACAGCACAAATATTGAGCTATCTGGATAATGGTTAGAAGCCAGGACCACTTCCTGTGTGTGTAGCTCTGATCTCTCCATATCAGCCCTAAAACCTCAATGGAATAAGACTGTCCTAACTTCCTTAGAGGGAGGGAGGTGGAAGGAGGGAGAGGACACTAGTTTTGGCTCAAAACTCATTCTGAATCACCACCTGGCAGAAGGACAGAGCCATGGGAAAGTTGAACATCAGCCACTTTTGAAGATTTGGGACCAAATCCATAACTAAGAAAAGCGCCTAGTCTGTAAGGGACTGCTAGATTTTAGTCGCCTTTTCCATCATAATCTAAGGCAACATTGCGAGGGGCCTTTATGATGCCATGGCACTACACTGAGGGCACAGGGACCGCACATCATTGTGCCCTTGTTGCTCCATGAAAATGCTCAAAGGGCACAGGAACTGCACATTCCCCACTCTCTTTGAGCAGTCATTCCCCCATAAGCTTTGTGTGCTATAACAGTGGACTAGTGGAAAGAGCTTCAAGAGCTCTTCCTTCCACTCTTTCTCCTCCCCTCCCCCATGCAGACACATCTGTCATTGTCAGGAACACAGAAACGGAGCAACTTCCATGGCCATTTACTGTGTTCTCTATAACAGTCCTGGGTAGAAACATGGAAGCCAGGGAATGAAGTTCTCCAGCTGAAATGTTTTCATGGCTGGCAGCAGTGGCCACTGCATGGCTCAGGAGGCACACCAAGTGAGGAGTGCTACAGCAGAGGTCTTTGCTTGCTGCACTCCTACTTAGTCTGAGTATTGTCTCTTGAGGCGCAAACTGTTGGTCCAAGAGGCCAAAAGAAATGCTGCCATCACACACCTCCTCTCACGGAGCAGTCCTCTGCTTGAGAAGCTACTCAGTCCATGTTTAAGGAACGTAGGAAGAAAAAAAGCCAGTGTGAAGTTGCTCATCAGCAGTTAGCACCCAAGCAGTTAGCACCCAGACACCACCCAGGCCACGTGGTCACAGTCTTTTCTGTGAGAGTGGTATCCATTTCTATCTAGAGTATTTTTTTCTGAATTGGCATGTCCGTGAGTGCACGCCCCCTTGGTCTTCATAGCTTCCATGCACAGAGCTCAAGGGTCAGTAATTATCTCTGCAATGCATATGAATATGCACAGGAGCAAGGGAAGTGAGTGTCCTGCCTGGAAAGCAAGCCTGTGTTTGCACATAGCAACAAAAAAGCATCTCAGAAGTGTCTCAGTGACAGTAGCGTGTGGCTTTTGTGTTCTCATCCCATCGCTAATCCACCTTTTCTAGCCTGAACTAGTTATGATATGAAATTATTGAGGATAGTAAAAACTGAAAGAGATTGTGAAGAACTCAGGGGTACCTCTTGACACTAGGAGAGTGGGCAACCAAGTGGCAAATGTGCTGCAATCTTAATAAGTGCGAAGTAATGCATGCTGGGGCAAATAATTGTAATTATGCCTATAAACTGATAGGGATTGAGCTTTCTGTAATATATCAAGAAAGAGATCTTGGGGCTCTGGTGAACAAGGACAATAAAAGCTAAGTCAGCCAGTGTCATTTTGCTTCTTTATAAATCTATAGTGAGGTGACATTTGGAATACTGTGTGCAGTTCTGGTCACTGCACTTCAAAAATGATACTGTAGAACTGGAAAAGGTACAGAAAAGGGCAACCAAAATGATTAAGGGGCTGGAAAACATCTCTTATGAAATCGGACTGCAACGACTAACCTTGAAAGGTGGCATTTAAGAGGGGACCTGATTAAAACATGTAACATTATGCATGGTACAGAAAATGTGGATACTGAAGAATTATTTTCTCTATCATACAACACTAGAACCAGGGGGCACTCTATGAAGCTGAAGAGTCAGATCAGACAAGGGAAAGTATTTCTTCACCCAAAGGGTCATTGGTCTATGGAATTCACTGCCAGAAGAGGCGGTGACAGCAGCCAACCTAGAAAGCCTTAAGAAAGGGTTAGACAAATTCATGAACAGGAGTATCAATGGCTACTAGAATGGATGCCCTGGTACATCCTCTAAGCTGAAGAGACAGGCAGGATGTCTACAAAGGCCATTTGCTGGGATACAAGAACAGGTGAAGGTTCTGCCCTCATCCATGTGGACTAGAGGGGCTTTGGCCTGATCCAGCAGGGCTCCTCTTATGTTCTTATGAGTAGGGGAGAGGCAGACTTGCCTCTGAATGACCCAACCTGTGAACCAGCTCTAAGCTGCCTCAGAGGTGTATTTTTTTTACCGCATATGAATGATGCAGCCCTGGTACAGAGCATCTGCCAAAATACCCCAGCAATGCTTGGTAGCACTTTGTTCCCTCCCCAATGGTGACCTGTGGCTACACCTGTCACTTAATCTTAGTCTGCAACATTAAAAAAAAGGCTGGACAAAACTACTCTTGTATTTTCAACAGGCTCTTATTTTCCTTGAATGCAGAGTTATTTCCATGCAGCCCTTTAAATAATTACGGTATTCTCTCTGTTTTTGTTTCAATATCATTCCTTACTGGCTCTTGCCAACTGTTTCATACATATGAACAGAACTTCAGAAAGTGCAGATGTATGGCAGGGAGGCATACAGTAAATGCAGTCCCTCCCACCCCACCCCAAAGAACAAACGGTTTCCTTCAATGCCCCTACAAAAAGGAATTCCGGAAATTGGGACCTGACAATGTCGTTTCCATTTACTCAGCTCTTTGCTGCTGAGCTCTGTTGTGGTTCTTTTCACAGATCTACTTTAATCTGAGTTACTAACTTTAAACCAAAATTCCTTTAAGAAAGGGGATCGCCCTTCTGGATTACACAAGCAGTTTGATACGTCCCTAATTGCAGTTGTTTGAAAGTATTGTTGTGATAGTCTTTAATATATATACTAAAATCAGTCTTATTTTTAAAAGACACTATAGCACATTTAAAAAGAAAACCATCTTGGTTTCAGACTACAAGTTACCCTATAACACTTTTTACAGCATCGTTTTGCTTATGTGCAATCACTAAAACATAAACATAATTACTATGCATTGTTAAAGCCATGTTAACCACATCACTGCTGCTACTGAAAATTGGGTGTTAGGGAAATTGCTTTCGGTTTCGCGAATAACAACTACATAACATAGCATTTAGTTCTGCACTGTTCCAGATTATATCTTAGAATAGGAATCTGCCATCCACATGCAGTCTGCATCAGAATGTGGATAGCAGACCCCTATGTAAGGTGGAATAAGGCCTAGTGCAAAAGGGGCCATAGTGGTTTCCCAAAATGGAACCATTATCTCATGCAAAAGATTATTGTTATTAAGAGCAGGAGTTTGACTCTCTGGCCACTGACCATGTTGGCTGGGGCTTGTGGAAATTGGAGTCTAATAGCATACAAGGCTTCCCCATCAATACCCTACATAATGGTTGGATCATTAGAGCTTTTATAAAAAAAGGTCTCCAGACGTTGATTACAAAACCCAGCATACAAGTCCATGAGGAAATTAGATCAGATAAATAATCTGGACCATTTGCTTTCAAAGATAAACTGTGTTACATGGATTAGACAATGATGTGCCAAAGTATCTTCCTTCAGGCATGATACCTAAATTGTCACAGGAACATGCACAAATATGGCCATGCCTTGGTGTACTGTGGCTCTGCTTCTGAGGTCAACAGACCCCCACCGGAAAGCACAAAGGCGATCCAAAGCTCCTGGGCGCGAGGATGAGAAATAGCACTCTCAGAGTCAGACAAAGGCCAATTCACACTTGGCCTTGTAGTTTGCGACAGGTGAACATCTGGGCAGGTGCACCTGCACTTGCCGGAGGTGTTTACAGCCTAGAAATGCCCCGGCTGCCTAGATGTTCACCTATCACAAACGAACGACGGTGGATGAAACTGTGTACCACATGTGACTTAACCTTCACCTAGATCACTGTTGACTTTCAGGAAATTCCTGGTTTGCAGTAGGTGGACAAGCAGACAAAATAGAGGTAAGCCATGCAGTAGCATTAGTTGAAGGATGGCTAGCTTCCAGGTATTGGCTGCCTCTCATTTTCATTACTCCTGGCCATTTTGGCCACATATATTGTATGATATTAAAAGTAGCCCTCTGCAGCTTCTAATTCATTCTAATTCAGTGTATGTATTAGACTTCCCTACACATTCCTGAGTTGTTTTCCTAGGAAGAATCAACAGATCTGCTGCTGAAATGTATGGGTTATATGCATCCCCCGATGTTCACCCTATAATATGGTGGAAAAAAAATCAAAACTGCAAAATGCCATGAACTTCGAGGCCTCCATCCAAAGGAATTGAGACCTGGATGAACATCAAATCCTTCCTGGAACGTTCCTACTGAGGAGGACACGCAAATGTAAAACACTGACTGCAGCATTTCTATTCAGCACAGCAAGAAAGTAAGGAAAAGAAAGAAAGAAAGAAAGATGTTACCACAGTACGCCAGAGATCTGAGCATGTTTCCTGGGTCTTTTCAGCACTGGCCTTATTTCCCAGAACAGGGTCCTGCCATCTGAAGGCTGGTGCAGACCCCAGGCAGAGGGCAGGTCCCTATTCTGGGATACAATCCAGAATGAGGTCCAGTGCAGGAAGGACCCTAGTCAGCTGCCATTCCTCCATATTCCTGTTCCTTCCTTGTGAAGAGATACACAATGCATGGCATCTGTCTTTGGTGTGACAGCCACCAGCCTGGATAGCTTTAAGAAAATATTAGATAAATGCATGTAGGATGAGTATTGGATGAATGTCTAGGTACTGTGTACAGGTTGGAGAGACGGGCGGGATGCCTTTAAAGGCCATTTGCAGGAAGTCAAGAGCAGCTGAAGTTTCTACTCGAGTATGCCCAGAAGCAACTGGTGGGCCACTGAATAAGACTGATGGGCTGTTGGCCCAATTCAGCAGGGCTCCTCTTATGTTCTTAACTGGCCTCCGCGTCATCTCTTCTCTGTCCTGAAAAGAGGATCTGGCCGTTCTATTACGCTTGCCTTCTGCACCAGTCTACCAGACATCCTTTCAACAGTCAAAAGAAGCCGCTTTGCTGTTCCTCCTCTTCTTTATATCTGCCTGCCTGCTGTAACTTCTTAAACCTCCCCGGAGTTCTTCTGAGGATCCATGCACACAGATTGAGGCCACACTAGCTTCTTGGAAGGAAACACATGCAGCTGTGTTGGCAGCTGGGAAAGCACTAATGTCAAGTGGCACTTCACCCAGCATGGCTTGGGCATGTCAACCACTGCTGACACCACTTCTTTTTGTGAAGCTAGAGCTTGGGTCAGACCAATTTCCTGGTTGGAAAAGTCCACACATTTTTGCTACCAAACAGCAGACGACAAAATCACTGCACGCATCACATCGTATAGCCCACGTACTGCGGAGGGGATAAGGACTAAGGGCAAAATCTGCCAAGGGTTTAAGTGCCTAAATTACCACTTTGCCATTTACCCAGATTACAGCTCACCCAAACTTTCCCCTTATAGCTGCAAATCCGCTGCAGAAAAACACTGGGCTGAACGGCGGCGGTTATGCTCTCTACGTCCATCTCCCATCACATGAGCGTGCACCGGGTGCCAATCATAACCCAAACCCACTCGGCTCCACATCCTGCACCGTGCCAAGGCAGAGAGCGTGTACGCACACGCCTGTATATTCCATGAGAAGTCTTGCCCAGTGTTTGTGGGGATTACAACTCACATATGGAACATTTTAATCTATCTGCTCAGCCCTTCAAGGGTAATTTTGGCTTCTATGCCTCAAAATAGTTCCCCCCCTCCCAGTCCTGAAACACTTTCCTTCCCCCCCTCTCTCTTTCTCTCTCAGTCTCTCTTTCCTCTTCCTTCCAGCGTTAGTTTTCTAGACATTGGCTTAGTTTTCTATTCACTGGCTGGATTCGGGGCTGATGTTATTCCAAGGCCCTGAAAACGAGCCCAGGCCTCGCCCGCCCGCCCCGTGGCCAATTCTCCAGCTCTTTCACCTGCTGGGAGGGGGCAACGCTGCTAGGAGAGGCCAACTTTCGTAACTCGTGGCTTCAGATCGGTTAACCTCCTGACAGCTTGACGGTTGTGTGCGGTCGCTCAAAGGCACGCCTCGCTCTGCTCGAGGACGGAACCGCTTGGAAGGGAGCGCGCAACCTAGGCCAGCCCCGGTTGTGCAGGCTGATTTTGGACCTCTCCTCCGCCCACCCTCTGACCTCTGCTGCACTCAGCAACACCCTGAAATACACCCCAGCAGCATCTTCTCCCGCTGCCGCCGCTCCTCGCTCTTCGACTCCGCCTTTGACAGCGCTCGGCCGCCCCCTTTTTCCCACCCCCGCTGATCGCTGTAACTCAAGAGCCCAGGAGGACGCCTAATGGCAGCAAACAGAAGGGAGATCGCTGCCAGACTCTCACAGCCCCCAGATGATTGGAAAACCTGCCTGTGCGCTCTTGGCTCCATCCGGAGCTCTGAAATGTGTTTACCGAGGGGCCAAAAACTGCAGCTTCCTCTGAGCGATCCGCGCAAGGAGTTCACACAGCTCACAAGGGCAAACCTCCCGCATCCGAAACGTACCCATAGGAGACCGCACCGTCCGCCAGAGGCCTGGGCGAACTCCAGGGCATTTCCCACAATCTGGCCGGGAAAAACGGGCATCCCCCAGGTGTTGGCTGCAGGGGAACTCCGGGCGCCTCCAGGGCATACGCGCTGCCCGTGGCACACGCCAACAGGTCTCTCTGCAACGCAGGGGGGCATCGGAGGATCCGTTGGCCAGTGCTCCAAAGCTGAACCACCAACGCACAGATGCTTTTCGACACACGCCCGGCCGCATGCGAGGGAGCGCGCGCACACGCACACATCGGGGGGGGGGGCACACCGGGGGGGGCTGTTGCCACCCTCCCTTCGCCAAGAGACGAGGCACTCCGGCTGCCCCAGCTTCTCCCTTCTGATCTAAAGAGCCCCGTCGGAGGAACGCGCTCCTCGCCGTCCGGAATTCCTGGGCATCCGAGCGCAACCCAGGGAATCGGGCTCCGGCCGCGGAGGAGAGCCCCGCGCGAGCCAGGCAGCCCGGCACGCCTCGCGCCCCCCCCCCCTCGGCGCTCTCTTCTGCGCCCCGACCGCCTTCTGCGACCCTCCCGGACCAAGGGGAGCGCCCTGGCCGCCCCTCGCCACTCCGCCCCTCGCCTTTCGCTCCCTGCCTCTCCGCGCTCCTTTGCTCGACGGCTCCGCTTTCCACGGCTGCCCGTAGCCCTCCCCACCCCCGCCTCGAGGAGCCCCCGGCCAGGCTGCCACCTACTGTGCTCCGGGAAGCCCTGGATCATGTCGAACTTGTAGACCTCCTTGGCGTAGTACTCGGTCTCGGAGTTGTCCTGCGAGCAGCTCTCCTCCTTCTCCTCCTCCATCTCCTCCAGGAGCTCGCGGGTGCTGTTGTAGAGGGCGAGGATGCCGTGGGGCACGTGGCTCGGGCCCGGCGCCTCCGGGGGGCTGGTGAGGCGCAGCTTGCTCAGGATCTGGCCCCGGATGGCCTCCACCCTCTTCCTCTTGATGTGCTCCAGGTCCAAGGTGGCGCAGGAGGAGAGCGCCAGGCTGGCGGCGGCCAAGCTCAGGAGCGAGAGCAGCAGCAAAGCCCTTTGCAAGTGCATCTTCAGGCTCGGCGCGGGGAGGGCGCGGGGGCGGGCAGAGGCGGAGGCGGGACGCCCCCCGGGCGCGGCGGCCGCCGGCGGGGACGCGCGCACGCGGAAAGGCGCCGCCGGCGGCGAGGCTGCTCTCGCGGGCTGCGGGCGCTTCTTCGCGGGAAGGGGCATGAAGGAGATCGCGGCGGCCTCGGGAGCGGGGGTGGCGGCTCTAGGGAGAGGCGCCGCCGACGGCAGCAGCCCTCGGGCGACCCGAGGGGGAGGAGGAAGCGGCCCGACGACGCCTCGCCCCTCCGGCGTCCCTCGCCATGAGTGCGGACTG
This sequence comes from Aspidoscelis tigris stejnegeri, assembly GCA_023333525.1. NCBI lineage: Eukaryota > Metazoa > Chordata > Lepidosauria > Squamata > Teiidae > Aspidoscelis > Aspidoscelis tigris. Next base: position 82,030,958 of record JALMGA010000003.1, read on the forward strand.
AGACGCCCTCGCGCCGCGCCCGACGGGACGGGGGGACCTGCTGCCGCCGCTGCAGCCTGCTCGGGGCCGGGCGCTACTGGGACGCGGCGCAGGGCGGCGGAGCCGGGCGCCCCTGCGGAGGCGCGGCCGGGAGCGCACGTGCGAAGAGGCGGCGGCGGCGGCGGGCCCGGGAACGCGGCGGGGGCGGCAGCTGCCGGCGCGCGCCGCTCATGCCTGTCCCGCGGGAGCCATTCGCTCGGGAGCGGCGGAGCCCCGACGCCTCCTCACCAGCTGCGCCCTGGCTTCATCGGCGCCGCCGGGGCAGGGAGCGCCGCCACCCGCCGCCGTTGCGAGCGAAGCCGGTCGGTCAGCTGGGCGGCCGGCTCCTTGCTCTCTCGGCGGCTCCCCGCGCTGTCCCGCAGCAGCCCCCGGCAGGTACGAAGCGGCCACGTCTCCTTCGCGGGGGCTCCGCCGCGCGCTCCCCTTCTCACGGCCCCGAGAGCCGGCCTGGGTCCGTGCCGCCGTGGCCGAGCCCCGATCGCCTTCGCTGGCTCGCCGCCGCCGCCTCCCGCGCGCCTCCCCAGTCCCGCCGCTGCCTCTCTCGGTCGGCTCCTCTCGGCTGAAATTTTATACCTCCCTCCCATGACGTCTCTGCGACCGGGACGGGACGGGGCGGGGGGCGGAGGGCGGTCGGCCGGCCGAGGGAGCTCTCCAAGCCCAGCCTTCGCGTCCTGCGCACGGTTTTAATGTGTTAAACAGGCGCGTCTTGTGCGGAGGCCGGGGGTAGCGCTCGTACACGTCCGCCCACGGGTCGCGAGCCCGGCCGCTCCGTTTGCGGCAGGCCCTGCTTGCCTGCGATCCTTGGAGGGGACGGGGGCCGAGGGAGCTTCGCTCGCCCCGCACAGTCGAGCGGTCTGCGCCGCTGCCCACGGAGCGAACGGGGATCGTCCGCTCTGCGCGGGGCGCTCTCGTGGGAAGCGAGAGATCGCATTCCGTGTTGCAGGAATAGGAGTGCGGGGGTGGGGGGAGAGACACGCCAGCTCAGGTCCCCGGTCCCAGGGAGCCTCCGTCCCTCCACGTGTCCGAGTGAGGTTTTAAAGGGGAGAGGGCGAGAGGCATCAACCGGGGGCAGTTGATTCGCCTGAGTTCGTTGATCCTGAAACGTCATGCTAAGATCATTTTTTTTTGCATTGCACGATGGAAGTACCCCCCCTCCCCCAGCAGAATGTTTTTGCTCTCGGAGCACCAATTAAATGAACCGCCTCCCTGCAAGGAACTGAAAGAAAGACGACGTATCTTGCACCCAGATCTCCGAAGCCTAGACGGATCTTTTTAGCCATAGTCCAACTCTTTAGGTTCCTCCGTAAGCAACATTCAAAAAGCAGGAGGGGAGTGTCTGAAGTTTCCGCTCCTTTCCAGTCCTTCCCTGGTAGACCCCGAGCCTGCATCTTCATACAGGAAGTGTATCAGAAGCGGCTTGGAAAGGTAGCGTCTACACGTTAGTGCCTTAAACCATGTCAGAATCCAGAAAGTGCATTCTCTGGCCTTTAGCATGGATCAGAAGCGGTTTGGAAACACTAGCGTCTACGTGCTGTCACCTCTTTTGAGATACTTTTTAAAACGTGAGGTTGAGCGGAGGCGCACATGAAGAAATGACGACTCCCGGTTTTCCAAATTGGGAATGTGCTATTCTGTTGAAGTTACATTCCCTCCTGCTCTACTTCATTTCGTTCTGAAAACAATGTAAAACCTTCCGAAGTGAGATTCTGAATGAAAGCGAGGACTCATTTCATTTATTTTTCCAAACACTCTGCAGGGAGTATTTTGACTTCAACTGGCTCAGGCGAGGGCATAGCGCCCTCTGGTGAGCGGTCTAGAAAGCTGAAATAGTTGCCTGGAATTCTCCTGTGGTTTCCAAGAAAGATCGCTTCTCCTGAGCAGAGGAAAAACTGGGTTGGGTACTTGGCTTTATGTCCTCTGACCAGCTATTTTCAGCTATTTATGAGCATTTTAAAAGCTACAGCTTCCCTAATGTGACCTTTCTCTCATATGAACATTTTATATAGTTGTGACAAAAATAGGGCAAGTTATAGAATTTGCCTTTGGAGCTGTTAGGACAGAAGGTTGGTTGCCAGAGGACCTTTTGGTGGATTATGAACAAATTGGTTGGTTGTTTTATGTACTGCTTTTCAGCTCCATGTTATAATCCACATATAGGGCTTTTCAACTATATAGTGGCCAAAGCAGTTTTCAAAGACTAAATGAACGATAAGCACATAACACAACAATGCTTCTTTAAAAGGGCATCCCACAATTTTGAGACTGTACAATTAGAACAAAAGAATTGAAACCACCAACCAGACATTAAATGCCTTAAGGGAAAATGATTTAAGAGATACAGTGGAGTCTTTTTGCTTAATCTCCCTGCAACTAGACGACGTTGAATTAAATCCACATATAATCGGCATGCCAAGAAGGATCCTTAAGTGCATGACATCCACATATCGGTGGTGCCCCTGGGCATGCCGTGGATGACAGATGTAACAATGGCTACTAGAATGGATGCCTAAGTATATCTTTTAGCCTGGGGGGACAAGAAGGATGCCCCTAAAGCCATTTGCTGGGATTCAAGAGCAGGAGAAAGTTTGCCCTTGTCTCTGCTTGAAATGCCCATGGGCAATTGGTGGGCCACTGTGTGTGACAGGATGCTGGACTAGATGGGCTGTGGCCTGATCCAGCAGGGTTCCTCTTATGTTCTTATGTAGTGCACCTCTGAGGGCTGCTAAGTGCCCTTGGAACCATTCCTCCCCCAGAACACTGTAGCTGGGTGAATGATTCGCCTTCACTGCTTGGAATTGTTTGTTGTCCTGATGAAAAGGACCAACTTCAAGGATCACTTTAGGTACAGTGGAAAACACAGCCATGATTCATTCCCCAGCTTCAAAAGAGAAGGGGGACAAGCTACGTAGCATACTGTGCTCTTTCCTCTAGGGCAGGCTGATAGGGCCCTATAATAGCTCGGTTGGGGATCTTTGAGCATCCACACAGTTGTCTTGCTTCATGGGCGAGCATGGGTAGGCAGAAGATTTCCCAAGACAGAACTGTGGAGGCCAGGGAGATTAAATACCCTGGCTTGTTGCACAGGTGGAAAAGAAATTTGAATTTATATTCTGATTTTCAGTAAGTAACCAGTTTCCTATATAAATCTGTAGATTAGCTAATAAATAGCAAAGGCTAGTTTTAAATGATTATTACATTCTATGGAGAAAATCTGTGTCTTTGGATAGACAGAAAAATGAAAACCAGTTGGCTCCAGTGACTCATCGCAGCTACTTTTTTGGCCACAGCTATTGTGGCCTATGCAGTTAATAAGCAAAACTTACAAGAACTTCAGTTTTAATTTATTTAAAACAAAGACACTCTACTGCACATTGGCTAGGGCTGAGGTAGTTATCGCTCGAGAACGTCTGGAAGGCCATAGGCCACAGTAGAGCATCCCTGGCCTAGAATATTAAACAGAGGAAATGTTCTTTCTCCTTAAGTTTGGTGCCCTAGGCAATCCTCTAGCAAGCCGTGGTTGGAAGTAGAAAAATTAGTTTGGCACTGTGCCCGAATCTGAAATTTCAGACTCAGGACTTGTTCACTGCCCAACAAACAACAAATGCAACTACCAGGAAAGAACAGAGGAAGAAACATGGGAGTAATAATTGCAGAGGTGGGATGGGCCTTCATATTTAGCAGAAAGCCTAAAAACTAATAGGGCTGAGAAGAATTAGAACAGTGGTTCCCAAAGTTGTCTGGGCTACGACCCATCTAATATAAATTTACCAACCTGGGACCCACCTCTAGGAAATTTAACCGTTACCAATATGAATAAAGGACTTTTCAAATAACAAAGTTTTAATACAATTTTTTTATTACTTAATTCTACAGGCAAGGCCCACTCAATATTCGCTCGCAACCCACCAGTGGGTCCCGACCCATAGTTTGGGAAACCCTGAATTAGAAGGTATTAGGTACGGCTGGTATATTGGCATAACACCTCAGGAGAAATACACTTGTTCCTCCTTAAGACTGTGTGGACAGATTGATCAGCAGGTCTAATTCCCTAATTTTCTTTTGGTGGTAAGATTTTTTAAAAAGTGTTTTACGGTTTAATTTTAAAACAAAAACAAACCAGAAGGGTTTTTTTGTTTTGTTTTCCATATGTAAAGTAGTGCATAATTATTATTGTCATTATTGTTAATTCAAATTCCTATTAAAAAAGCATTAAGACACAATTCAAATGCAGTTATTTAATTTTTACAGTACACAATACTCACAAGCACCTGCACAAATAAATTTCTTCTTTTCAGCACCAGAAAAAGTGTTGAAATATTAAACTATATTTGTTTACGACAGTTATGATCCAAGGGTTATCCCAGCCTTTCTTGGCATGCCTGATGTGGGAGCTGGCAAGCTGAAGGGTCTGGAGGTTAATAGATATGTAAAGGATGGTGTAAAAAAGATGTGGAAAGATTTTAAGCTTGTGTACAGCAGTATTAGCCAAAGATATCATAGGAGCATCATAGTTAGAAAAACAACGAAGTCTTATTATTTTGTAATGTTTTGGCCTGCTTGTTAATAAAGAGAATGCCCTTCTATAGAAACTTGTGATTTTAATTTCTTGGTTACTGGGTAAAAGCTTTTCACACTTGTCCAGATGCCTTCTTGGCCTTTATTACATTGAGTCCTAGCGGATGTGTGTGTGTAACAATCAATGAAAGGTACGTTTTGGGAGTTTTGTTCTGTCAGGGCCTGATGGGCAAGCAGTGACATAGGTAGAATGGAATTGGTCCCTAGCAAAGAAGAAGTACCAACAATGTACGTCTCTAAATGTGCCCTGAGTGCAGTGGTGGCCATAAGTAAAGCAAAAAAAGTATCTCTGGGGCAGCTTAGAGGAAGCTTCAGGGTGGGATTGTTCACACCCAAGTCTGCTGCTCCATTCAGACGCAACAATAGAGACACCTTAGGGAGACAGTGTGTGGCCCTCAGTTCCTCCACCCTCTCTCATTCATGTTTTCTAGCACATAATGGCTATGAGTGGGGGAGGATCAGACGTGTGTGTGTGTGTGTGAACAATCCCACCTCTAAGCCAGTGAGTGTTGTGATCAGAAGACAGACTGAATAAGGTTTAAAGCGAAGGAGTGGCCATAGCCAGAGATGCTTTTTTTTTGCCATTTCTGGTTTTGGCCGCCATCTCTCTTAGGTGCCTCTTTTGCTATGCCCGAGCACAGGTTCTGTCTCCACAGGACTTTCAGATCACACTAGGAGGCCACTAAAATCTGCCTGCCTCCACAGTAGCCCCTGTGCTGAAGAAAGGTGGGCTGGGATGTCAATAGTCCTCAAAGGTGTAATGGGGCTTCAGTAATCAGAATCCTTTGGGGGGCGGCGGCGGGGCTGCCCAGTTCCTCTCTGCTGCTGCCTGAGGCCGCAAGGGCTGTAGTCACACTTAAGCTTTAATCCAGCTTCAATCCACTTTCAGAGTGAGAGGATACATAAGCAAAGTGACAAGCTGTTTTCTTTCAGTGTTAAATAACTGAGAAAATTCACCTTTGGGAGAGGTAACGTGGAAAGAAAATGACTGGTCCCTTTGGTGATGGGTTCTTTCGCTCTGAAGGTGGATTGAAACAGGTGTGGCCACACTTAAGGACAGCCTGGTTCTGCAAAGGGCCGCTGCCTGGAAACATGCTCAGTAAAAACCAGGTTTTTTTTGGGGGGGGGGGTGCAGGTGCTTTGGCAGGCTTACTTATTGCTAGTTCCATCCCTGCAGCAGAGGCGCCGTGAAGGCTGTGGGTCAATCCGCAGAGCTGCTCAGCCGCTGCAACACCAAACTGACCCGTCGATCCGTCGGGGAAAATATTTCTTTTTGGGGATTTAGGACTTCCGTGACTTGTTGAGCATGATGGGAGATGTAGTCCACAAAAACAATTTCTCCAGTCTCCCTGGATCAACGCGGCGAGATGTCTATTGCTCGGGTTCGGGATCGAAGGGAGAGCCGGGAGAGGGCGACGGAGGGCTGCGCAGGGAGCGCTGGTGGTGGACGCGTCCTTCCAACGACGAGGCATTTTAAAGGTGCGGCCCCTTTAAGTGAGGAAACGTGAGGGTTGCTAAGGACGCTTTTCTCGGGGCGGGCATCAATTCCCCGGGACCCGGATGTGAAGGCGGCGGGCCTGGAGGATGGACTGCGAAGATCTGGACCTGGAGCTCGAGCACGAAGTGTGCAAGGGGGTAAGCGTTGCCTAGGGACGCTGGCTGGGTTACCATGGGGACGCAAAGGGCTCATTGGCTATCAGGATCCCCCCCCCCTCCTCGGCCCGTCAGGTTTGCCTAATCGTTTTTTCAGCAGGAAATAGGAAAGAAGAAAATGGCTGCAGCCTCCCCCCTCCCAGGCTTGCTTGCAGCGGAGTGGTCAAGGGGGAACTGGAGTTGAGTGACGGTTGATGTTGTGGAAGGGGCAGGCGCCTCGTTTACAGACTGAAAAATCTCTTTCTTTCTTTCTTTCTTTCTTTCTTTCTTTCTTTCTTTCTTTCTTTCTTTCTTTCTTTCTTTCTCTCTCTCTCTTTCTTTCTTTCTTTCTTTCTTTCTTTCTCTCTTTCTTTCTTTCTCTCTTTCTTTCTCTCTTTCTTTCTTTCTCTCTTTCTTTCTCTCTCTCTTTCTTTCTTTTTCTCTCTTTCTTTCTTTCTTTCTTTCTTTCTTTCTTTCTTTCTTTCTTTCTTTCTTTCTTTCTTTCTTTCTTTCTTTCTTTCTTTCTTCATAAAAGGAGCCTTGCTAGATTGGGCCATAGCCCATCTAGTCCCCATCCTGTCTCACACAGTGGTCCACCAGTTGCTTGTTTCATTCTTAAGCAGAAAACAAAGGCAAATCTCTGCAGATAACCTTAAGGGGCGTCCTGCATGTCTCTCCAACCTGGAGGCGCTATCTAGGCATCCATTCCAGTAGCCATTGATGCACTTATCCTTCACGTATTTGTCTGTGTCTTAAAGCTGTTGAGGCTGTTTGCTGCCTCTACCTCTCCTTTCTTTCCTTCATTTCTGGTTTCAAATTGCATTGCAGTTGATTGCAGCTATAGTCCTTCACAAAGCAACGGTTCCAGATTATGCCTCCCTCCAGCATTCCGCAAAAAGACTAGCTGTTTATTACCTCAGGACTGGCAGTGATATAGCGCCATAGTTTACGGTGTGCAGTGTGAGCTACGTGGTGCACACACAGCTCTGCCCACGGGCCCTCACTGCATCTCCCCAGTCTGACCCTCACTCAACCTCCAGGCGTGGCCGGCAACCTTGTAATAGGTTATATCTCCCATTAGCTCCATGACAGTTGGCTGTGGCTGATGGGTGTTGAAAATGAAAACATCTGGGTGGCACCTGATTGGCAACAGTTAGTCTGTGATATAGTGTAGCCCAGTGGTTCTCAACCTATGGGTCACAATCCCTTTGGGGGTTGATCTGGTTCTTTCCCAGGGGTCGTTATGAAGTAGCAACAAAAATAATTTTATGGTTGGGTGTTAGGGTTAGGTTGGGGATCACCATGACATGAGTAGCTATATTAAAGGGTCGCCGCATTAGGAAGGTTGAGAACCACTGGTGTAGCCAGTCCTAGGATTGTTACAGGGTCTGTATTGCAGTAGCTGCATCATTTTCTTCACATTGTTGTTTCCTATTTTGAAGAAAACCCAGATTGATGGTGCTATGAAGAGGGTGAAGAAAAAGTGATTGGAAATGTACTTCAGACGTTATGGAGGAGATTCGGATAATTACCCCTTACGTCAGCATTCCTTCCTTTTCTCATAGGCTCAAACTATGTGTTCCTCCTGAATTGCACACCTGAATCTCACTTTCTTAACATTTTTTTTAGCTGAGACCAGCAGATTTCTGGCTAAGATGTTGCATTCACTTCAACCAATAGCCACTACATGCCCAGCAGTATAAAACCAAGCATGTTATGGTCATACATGGCATCTCTTTATTTCAGCTCTGATTTCCACAATGGGGAAAAAGGGTTAAGGTGGCGATTGGTGCTTCTCTTTGATTGTGCCAAACTACACTTTGATCAATACAGTTCTGAAACTGGCCTTTGGAATAATTAGTCTTCATCTTGTATGTAGGTACTGAAGATGGGTCGACGGGCTCATCACAATTATCTTCCAGAGGAAAAACATCCTAGCCAGATCTCTCCTCCAGCTGTAGCGGTAGGTGCAACTAGACTGAAGCTTAGGGCTTAACTTCTGAAGAGGCAAAGAATGTGCTGAATTTTCATTTTTAGGAGACCATGAAAATTCTAATGTTGCAGAAAACTTGATTCTTTAAAAAAGTAAGACCTGTAGTTCAGAGCAAAGGATTATTGTTTTCTGCAATGACTTTGCCTTTGGGAAACCTTCAAGCTGGAGCTTTTCTATTCTCTTCTGATCCTAGAAGTCATACAGGGAGATTGGCTGCTACTGTCCCTTGCGATTCATTGTTTAATCTTTAGTCTCAGTTTTAATTTTGTATAGCAATTTGTTTGCATACTGGTATATAACACTAACTAGGTGGAGAAGGTCTAGAATTCAGTCACTGAAACTCTTAGGGATGGGCCATTTGCGTTTAGTTAGTCTGTTTGCATTTAGCTGACATTCAGTTGTAGTTCTGTTCTGTTTTCGGGTTTTGAAGAAGAACTCTGCATTGCAGACTTCTTAGACAAAGAGCATACCCAAACATAGGCTGCAAATCCTCTGTTTAGTCTATAAAAACAGCAACAAGTCTGTCCTGAAGATTCTTAAAGGTTCTGATCATGATCACACTCCCTTTTTGCAGAAGGTAGTTTCCTGGAAAAATCTAGTACATGTATTCAGGCCAGTAGGTTATTTTGTTATGTAAAATATATTTTCCATATAAAAATTATAAAATTTAAATATATTTTGGGTGCAGTCTTAGGTTGAGCTGAGGGAAGTTTAAAAAATTATTTGTGTCCCATTCCATCCACCATGAAGCTACTTCAGAACCATATATTTAGTATACTCAGGTTTGTTTGTAAGTAGGCATATAAATGGTGGTAGCAATGCAGATCACCTAACATTCTGCTTTTCCAATGCTTTGGTCCCCAAAAGGGACATTATTGGACTTGGAACGAGTGTTATCCTGTCTTTGTGCAGGAATGCCTTCCCTGAAGCTTTTTTTGCAACTTGTTGTAGGCGTTTAGTAACTTTATCTTCTATAGCAAAATAGTTGGTAGTAAAAAATGAAGTCCCATTGTTTCCTGTGGATACGATGGAGCATGTACTATGCTAAGCCTTGAAAAGCTGTCCCGTACAGCTGTAGGTTGCTGAATGTCTATAATATTTGTGTACATGGTTGTATAAGAGAAAGGAACAACTCACGAAGCAGATGGAATCTGTGTTTTTTCTTTGCGAACCTAAATCCCTTTCAGTGCAAAGGTGAAGAAAGTGTACAGAGCGTACCTGTTCAGTTCAAGCAAGAAAACCATAATGCTCAAGCCTTGGTGAGGGAAGGAGCTCTGAGCAATGTAAGTTCCCTTGATATCTGTTTTCCAGAATAATAGTAGAGATGTTCTCAAAGTTAACCTAGGGCCTTCCTGCACTAATCTTGCCTTGTTCTGAGACAGTGAGTCCGGAACAGTGGCATCTGCAAAATGGCTCTGATCCAAGCATTTGGATCCTCTCCTTGGCCCCAAAGCTTGCGGGAGCTTTCAAGTTGGCCTCTAAGTACTCCAAAGGGATATGAATGAAAGTTCCCAAACTCAGAACCACCAGGGGACCCGTTTTGGTGGCATACTTTGGTGGACTGCCAAAATGAGTTCCCCAGTAGTCAGACTAGGCCACACTGGTCAACCAGTGATCCAGTTCAGGGGTCTCTTGATCTGGATAAGGCTATATTTAATGCAGAAAGAGTGTACCAGCAGTGGACAGAGCCTCACAGATCGGCATTGTCCAATGACTCCCTGAAGAAGACTATGAGGGATTGTAATCCAGATTAAAGGTAAGTGTAGTAAGGTCCCCAGTTTATTGATAAATCTGTTAATAAAATAATTGAACTTTATTTAACGTATGACAAACACACGTAGTTTAAACAATGTTTAAATTGATCTTTATTATGGTCAGTGATTGGGAAATGATAAACTGACAATTTAGGCAAGTGTGAAATAAGAATAATCCTTTATCTGTATTCTATAAATACTTCATTGTATGGGATTCACACTTTTGTACAAGATGTAGATCTCAGGGTTGCAGCATGCATCTTCTATTTCTTTTTTCTTATCACTGCCTCTCCTGCTTTGTATTGAGGCTGATTTTGTATTTTGTGGGACACAAAAGCTTATTTACTTTGTTTTCTTTAATCATATTATTCTATAGATTTGATTTTTCTTTAGCATTGAGATATATATTTTGCTTCCAAATATTTTTTCTTCTGTTCCTACTGATCCCATTCTAGGAAGTCCAAATTATCTAGAACATTTTATCTAGGTGGCATTTGCTTTAAGACAGAAATCAGGAGCTTGTCACTCTCTTCTTTTAGAAGACGTGTTAATTTTATTGGGCAAATCATCCAACACATACTTACAGTATACTGTGTCTTAGAAGAGTTTATGGCTTACCATTAAGGGAGCTGTCCACACCCTTCAGTGCTACAATTAGATGTTTTTCCTCCTGTCCTCCCCTTACCCCTTACCTCTTGTACATGTGCATATAAGCCATAGAACATCAGAAGACTTGTAGGGCCTATAGACAATACACACTGCACAAATGGAGCAAGTTACATTAGCTACCATATGATGCTGTACTTCACTGCTTCATTTGTAGATTGAGACAGTTATGATGTTTTAAGTAACTAGGGACATCTTCAGTGCTAATTTAGATTTCTCATCCACTCAGCAGACCTTTGGCTGAAGTATGTTACAGGTACTCTGTTTTTGCCCTTGACTGGTAGAAGAGATGCTTCTTTCACTGGAGGGTTAGGGTAGACCAGCACTGCTTATGTTAATTGAGTGCCTGTGAAATGGATCAGACTTTTTCTTTCTTTCTTTCTTTCTTTCTTTCTTTCTTTCTTTCTTTCTTTCTTTCTTTCTTTCTTTCTTTCTTTCTTTCTTTCTTTCTTTCTTTCTTTCTTTCTTTCTTTCTTTCTTTCTTTCTTTCTTTCTTTCTTTCTTTCTTTCTTTCTTTCTTTCTTTCTTTCTTTCTTTCTTTCTTTCTAGCCACCCAGATGCCTGCAGAAGTGTTGGATTTCCAGCTGTTCTTTTGGAATGTGGCCAAATTCTCAATAGGAATCTAAGAAATGTAGCTGAACTCATGTTCCCTAATTAGGTCAGCTTAGTTAGTATAAGCTGTAGCCTCATTCAGCCTGGAGCTCCCCAAGGCCTTCCCCTCAGCCCCTGGCACCCTGAATAGTTATTTTCAGCCTGCTGGGGTTATCTCCTGATCCTCAAAAACATTTTTCATCATCCTCACCAAAATAGCTCTCTTAAGCATCCCTTTTTCCCAGCCCTTTTCATTCTAGCTTTCACTATGGGTTTGCAGTGGTGATTACTAAGCGTTGAGCAAAAAGCCATGGGAAAGAGTTATATTAAATTCTATTTCCACACATTTATTTCATTCTTTGAATATTTTCCAACCTGAGTCCACGAAAGGAAAAGGGAGGGAGCAATTGCCTAAACAAAATCACACAGTAAAAGAAAACTGTAATATCAACCTAGATATAGCGCTGAGGCAACAAATGGCAATCTTTGAATCTTGAGAGGTTGTGTGGGAAAGATAGAACTGAAGCCTGTCATGAGGCGTCACCCTGCACAGCTGAACCATTTATATGAAGGCTATTAGAAGCCTTATACATTTAAACCACTTTGAAGTATGTTAGATCAGGAAAGGTCAGGTTTTGAGTTTATAGAGCTGTGTTTGGTATGAAAATATTCTACTTCATGATGGAACATGTTAGACTTAGGGGCAGTTTATATACAAGTGTGAGATCATCATGGACGCTGACTGGAACATAGGGTTCGTTCAAGTAGCTATATGAAAATGGCTTGTATTGAAACATTTGAAAGGATGGGAGACAGATTTAATTCAGTTTCAATAACAGAGCCCTGCTGAGATGATTTGCTTTGCTGTTCTTAACTTCCAGTCTTGCAGTTTATTCCTTTAGTTCCATTACCTCCTGAATATTTATGTCTTTCTTGGCATCTTTTGTCCATGTTTTTTTCTTCCTTTCTCTTGAATTTTTCTATATTTGCAAGAGCTCAGATCTCTCCTGTCGTCCTACTCCCAAAAGCTATTCCTCTTTTCTCTACAAACTTTTTAAGCTTATTGTCTGTAGCTGTTCTACTACTTTTATCCTCCCAGTACTTTTCTCATACGAATGCTTTTTTAAAAAAGTATTTTTTCCTTTTTAAATCTAGTTTTAACCTATTTTTTAGACTTCCACCGAAGTCTCAGGGCCTTTATTGTCCTATTTACTGTCTTTGGCAGTTATTCCATTTTTTTCTCCAGATAATTACCCAGTTTTCCAGCTCATCCATTGATGAGACCACTTTGACCTTGAGGTGTCCATCCATGAGAGTCTGTTGGTAAATGTGACTCCATAAAGATCTCAACTGTGTATGTACCATGTTTTCCCGAAAATAAGACAGGGTCTTATATTAATTTTTGCTCCAGAAGACACGCTAGGGCTTACTTTCAGGGGATTTCTTATTTGTTCTTCCCTCCATCCCTGGACTTTACTGCTTTTCAGTAAACACTGCCAGCCAATGTTGGAGGAGTTTTTTCCCCCCAGGGATAACTCTGCCAACACTGGCTGGCCCCTCATGACTGCCTCAGTGCTCGCCTCACCTGGTCCAAGGTTTGGACTGGGGGCTTTGCAGGGCTGTGGTCGCGATGCCGTTCTAGGCAGCACAGCTCTGTGCCCCTGCTGCCACTGCCTTGTGTTGAAGGCCCGGCTGCTGGTTCTACTTCTCTTTCCATGTGGCACTAGTCTTCCAGTGTGGCAGGGGCCAGGCAGTAGTTGTCAGTGGCATCTTCTAGCCCCTTTTTACCAGGTCCTGCTCCCGGGCGCGTCCTTGAAGGTCAGAGCCTTCTCTGCAATTCGGGGCGCTCTAGGCAGCTCGTCTCGCTGCTGCAGAGCCTGCTGTGGCTGTTGGAGTTATTCAAACTCAGTATTCAAAACTTAGCTGGTGCTTTACTACAGCTAAGTGTAAGTTGCCACCATTATGGTGGCGATCACTTTGCCACCAATACATCTGCATGGTACCATTGCTGCAGCAACTGGGCGACACAGCACGCAGTTGCACCTGTGTTTCCGGTCACATGCTCTCCCTGTACCTCTTCCACCCAGAAGAGGTGCAGATGGAATTTACTGGACTATCCCAGCCCAGTCACTAGTATAGATGTGGAGCAGTTTTAACTGCCTCACACTTATATGCACGGGGGAAATTCTAGCATGCTTGGAGCATTTCTAGTAACGAAGCAGCTCTGTGAAGTGCAGATGAACTTTGCCAGAGTGTCCCCCACATTCACCACTAAGGTAAGTGTGAAAAGACCCAGAGTCTGTAATTTGATGGTATTGTGCTGCTGGGAATTGCCTGTAAAATCCAGAGAGCCCAAGAACAACCTTGTCCATGTTTTTATACCATAGTGAAGCCATAAAGCCCTTGATCCATCATTCCTATGTTTCAGTATGTGTGCATGGATCATGATTTGACAGTGGTTTGCAAAGGTGCCCTACAGATGATTTATATTGGAGGAGGGAGGTTCTAACAGTGTAGTGCTTTGAATGGAAAGATCCTATTTTTAATAGTTTAATGCACACATTTGAATATGATGTGTATTCTGAAAGTGTTTTAGGAAAGACCTCATGAGGAAAAGTTGTGCAAGTCCACAAGGAACTGCCCTTTTTCCATTAGTGACCAGAAAAAGGAATAGATATCTAACGTTTTATCTACTCCTTCTATTTTGTTTTTTGTTTGTTTCCTGGATCTGAGTGGGATTTGAGTGAGCAGACTCAGTAAAAGTCTTGCAATTTTGTAGGATTGCTAACTATATTGGAGCACACCAAGATATTATCCACCCCTTCCCCTTGCAGTGTGGTATAACAGTGGACAAATATGCACTTACCTGCAGGGGGGACTCTGGGGACACTCTCAGATGCTGCGTCCATACTGCACAGAGCCACTTCTTTACCAGAAACAGCTCCACGCATGCAGGAGTTCCTAAATGCATATAGCGGTAGAGCAGTTTTAATGGGTGGAAGAGGTACAGATGGAGCACGTGACTGGGCAGTGCAGGCATGTTGCACACTGTTGTCCAGTTGTGGTAGCAATGGTACTGCACAGGTGTGTTGGCGCCATTGCTGAGGTTCCACGATGGCCTTTGCAATGGAAGTAATTTGCACCTCACCAGTGCATGGGGCAGCTGGTGAGGTTTGGGACAGATCTGGCATTTTGAATTGCAGGCACTGGATTTATCCCCTATCTTGACTTCCCTGGGACAATTTTTCAGGGAAGCGAAAATGTGAAAAGGCTCTCCCTCACGTCATTCTGGCTCTTTCATTTCTTGCTGTGGTAGGGAGCAGTTCTTGCAATTCATCCGATTGGGTGTGGGTGTGAATAATTTTGCCCTTTTCTATCCTTTCCACAATTGCTTTGAGAAGGTGATGGTGGAAGTAAAAGCAAAATTGCTCAACCCAATGTTACAGTGGATGGATATGCTGTTAGAAAAGGAGGTGCACCGAGAGGAGAAGGGGGACAGACCCTGGCATCAGTTCAGCTGAGCTGGGATCAGATTGGACCTGGTTGATTCAGTTCAGAGCCAGCTTTTGGGCTTTGAGTGGTTCTTTCATACCCCCAACATAAATTGGTTTGCAGGTTTGTTTGTTTTGTTTTTAAGTGGAAGCTGGAATCCAGGCCAGATGGTGGTAGACATGGCATGGGCTGGTGCGGTACAATTCCACAAAAAGGGGGAATCTGTAATGTAAAAGTGAGCCCTATGAGCTCATTTGCAAGGTGAATTGTCTAGCCAGTGCAGAGACATATGCATCTATTTTACAGATGTGTACATTTTTTCCTGTTCACTTCTCATTGAAGTGAATGGGACAGCAAATGGAACCATTTCAAATGTACTAAGCTTTGAATTCCCTTCAGATCCCTGCCACCATGAGTCATGCCTATGAATCCCTTCCAAATCTGTTCTGAATCTGCTCCGAATTAAGGCATAAAAGCTTTCACTTTACATATGAAGGTCAGGCTTTGAATATAGCCACTATTTGATTCAAATGTGAAGTTTTGAACCTTCCCAGTTTGTACAAATTGTAAAGGTGATGAACATTTCCCTCCCATACCTAATCTATTTGGGCATCAGTGACTTACTAGCTTGGCGCTTGGCTTTGGAAGTGGTGGTTTTGCCTTGATATTGAAAGGTAGTTGAGAATTGTGTTAAGAATTCTTAGTAATCTTTTGCTTGAACTGGTAGCAGCATTTCAGTGACCTTGGCTGATCTCAAAAAATCCTCCTTAAGAGTATAGCTCATTATTATTGGGACTGGAGAATATCAAGATTCCAGTGGTATAGGCAAGACTGGGAAATTATTTCAGCATTGTTATAAAGAAAACTATATCTCCAAACCAAGTCTATCTTGATTTACCTTTTTAAAATATTATTTCACTATATGAACGAGCAATAACATGATGTGAGATTCTTGTCTTTTATATAAAACATGAAAAAAGCTTTGAAAATTACATGAAAAAAGAGCAATAAAATTAATGCTAAAATTGGCAAAAGTAAAACGGTCCGGCCGTGGCACGATAGCAGTTTATTGTGATAAATCTGCTCACAAATAGTCATGGCCAATAGGTAACAAATTGTTAAAAGCCCATCACCACCACCTCCATTATGGTTATTTTTAAAGGCTGTAGATATGTAGAACACGTGTATGACACAGCTTTGGATCTATTTGGTGTTCAGTATAGGGTGAAAAAGTACACATAAGATCTTGTCTGTTTGTGCACATAGACGCCCATATGTGGTGTGTTTTCCTGAAACATCTCTGTTCAAAATGCTCCTTTTTTGGCACTGCGGCCTCTTTGGTTTGGCATCTGAAGAATCTGGAGGAATCATTTAAAGATCACAAAACTTTGTTTGCTGCAGCCCCTGAAGGCTTTGCATTTTGTGACATCGTCATTCCAGTCGACTGAGCTCTGTCGCTTGCGGATGAGCCCATATAAGGAAGCTGTTTCCTGCTTTCTGAGCGCTCGGTTTGTCCCTCTGCCCTTCCATGCCCCCTTTGCTGAAGAAAGTTGGTATTTGAAATTGCAGCTCTTGGCTCATTCCTGTTTATTTTTGGAGAGTGACTATTTTTGCTCTGTTAGGGAGCTATGTTGGGTCATGCCCCTTCCTTCTCGGAGAAAGCAGACCCCAATTACAAGCACTGTCCATTCCCACACATCCCAGTATTGTATTTCTTCACCTGTAGGAAATGCTGGGCTTTTCCTCAGGTTGTAGCCTCCAAAGGCTTTCTGAAGACTTGCTGGGTTTAAGCCTTTTCTTGGCTACTTTCTGCTGAGATCTGGATTCCTCTTCTTTGAAAATGGTGTAAGTGCTGAAGTAATCTGTATTCCTGAGCAAATAGTGCATATACTGCCCCCAAGTCAGAGGGGGACTAAAATACAGATCAGTATATTTAAAGTGACTTTCAAGTGGGGTCTTGCTCTGCGCCCATCACCCAGGTTTGAAGCATTAAGTGGCCAAAGTGTACTGTGAGAACTAGTGAAGCTCAGCAAGTCCAGCACTGCTGGAGGCATGGGCCCATCTGCTGAGTTATCTGGGTTCTGCACAGATATGCAAATATAAATAAAAGCAATAATCCTTAGAGGACTTTGTCCCTTCAGATCTCAAATGGGAGGTAGGATCACTTAAACTGATGGTATGCTATTTCCATGCTGCCTGCTGTCCCCACGCATCAAGATCGCAACAGGGGAACTTTTGTTCCCTAGCTTCGACCTTGTCAGCTGGGCAGGGATCTTTGACTGCTGAGGAGACAGGCAAGACCCCTTGACCATTGGTAGCAGGCCTGCCACTGAGTGTGAGAAAGTACTGTCAGGGGTGCTTAAAGATAGTAGGGCAACAGAATGTGTCTATGCTGACATTACACTCGTCCAGCACTAAATACACTGTGAGGAGGCAGAGTCATGCTGACCCTGCCCCCTGTTGGTACATCTGCAGCACCATAAATGTGTTGTGTGGATCATGCCTAGGAGAAACCAGCCAAGCCTGTGAGGCTGGCCCCCAAAAATCTCAGAGCTGAACATTCCCTGATATGTTGCAGGGCATGTGAAGAGGTATGTTCCTCCAATGGGAGGCTGAGGGGCTACCACAGAAAAGGCTGTCTCGTGTGCCTCAACCTCTCACATGTCTGAGAGTAGTAGTTATTATTCATTATTCATTATTTATATTTCTATCCCGCCCTACACCCAAAGGTCTCAGGGCGGGTAACAGCCTTAAAATCTACCATATCAAACAAAATATATATTAGAACAATAAAAACCATCACAGCATTTAAAATCCAACATGTTAAAAACAAAACAATATCAATTAAAACAGTGATGTTTACAGTGGGGAAAACATGATTGACATTTGGCCAAAGGCCTGAACAAAGAGGTGTGTATTCACCACCTTCCTAAACATAAACAGAGAAGGAGCCCCACACACCTCAAGGGGGAGACTATTCCACAGCCTGGTGGCCATTACTGAGAAGGCCCTCTCTCAGGTGCCTACAAGCCTCACTATCGAAGGCAGTGGGACAACCAGGAGGACCTCTCCTGCAGATCTTAGGGCACGGGCAGGTTGGTAAGGAAGAAGGCTTTCCTTTAGATATTTGGGGCCCAAGTCATTATCTGGATTCAGCTTCAATTTATTGGCCCTCATCCAGCCCATTGCCTCCTCCAGGCACCTGTCAAGCATTCCTATTGCTTCTCCTGATTCAGATCGCACAGGGAGATAGAGCTGGGTATCATCTGTGTATTGATGACACCTCACTCCAAATCTCCTGATGACCTCTCCTAGCGGCTTCATATAGAGGTTAAATAACATGGAAGATAAGATTGAACTCTGGGGAACCCCACAAGTGAGTTCCCAGGGTGTCGAATCACTATCTCCCATGACCACTATCTGAGATTGGTTCTGGAGATAGGAGCAGAACCAATGCCAAGCATGGCCTCCAACTCCTTATCTCCGTAGCCTCTCGAAAAGGATACCATGGTCAATAGTATCAAATGCCACTGAGAGATCCAGGAGAATTGATAGGGTTGCATCCCCCCTGTCTCTCTCCCAGATGAGGTCATCAACCAGGGCAACCAAGGCAGTTTCCATGCTATAGCCAGGCCTGAAGCCAGATTGAAATGGGTCTAGATAATCAGCTTCTTCCAAGCATGCCTGCAGTTGCCTAAAAAAAGTATGTTGGCCACCGGGCGATAGTTGTTCAGATCTTCTGGATCCAGGGAAGACCTTTTCAGGAGGGGGCGTACCACAGCCTGTTTAAGGGCCAGTGGAACCACCCTTTCCCTCAGAGAGGCATTCTCCACTTCCTGAATCCACCCAGTCATCCCTTGCTGGCTAGCTTTTATCAGCCAGGAAGGGCAGGGGTCCAGAGAGCATGTAGTCAGCCGCACCCCCGCAAGTAGGTTGTCCACATCCTCAGGCCGCAATAACTGAAACTGGTTTTTTAAAAAATTGGACCAGACAGTTCTCTGGATGCCTCCCCTGAGCTATGTCCAATTGTGACATCTAATCCCCTACAAATCTGAGCAACTTTGTCCTCAAAGTGCCTTGCAAAACTGTCACAGCAGATATTGTGTGGCCCTGGCTTGCACTTCCTCGAGTCTGGTTTTATAAGGCCATTTACTATTCTAAAGAGCTCTGCTGGATGGCTGCTCGAGGATGCAATGGTGGTGGAGAAAAAACTCCTTTTTGTCACTGTCACCGCCACGTGGTCAGCATGATAATGTGCTCTAACCTGTGTTCGGTCAGATTCACAGCCAGATTTCCGCCACCTGCGCTCTAGTTGTCAACTTTCTTGTTTCATGGCCCGTAGTTCTGTGGAATACCAGGGAGCCTTTCGGGCTCTACAAGTATGTCAAGGATACTTGGGAGTGATCGTGCCAATAGCCCTGCTCATCTTCCAATTCCAGAGGGAGACCAGAGCTTCAACAGGAGCACTGGTCATGCCAACTGGAAAATTTCCCAGAGCATTCAGGAATCGCTCAGATTCCATAAGTCTCCGGGGGTGGACCATCTCATTAGGGTCCACATCCCCCACAGAGGGGAGCTGCCACCTCACCAGTGAGTGATCCGTCCATGACAACAGGTTGACAGCCAGCACTCCTATCAACGGATGCACACCAGTCCTCTCTGAGGCAAAACCCAAATGAAGCGTCTGGTATATGAGTACTACCAGATACAAACTGAGACAGCCCCATGGTTGTCATGAAGGACATGAAGAGGTGAGCTGGTCCATTGAAGTCCCCCAACACCACCGTGGCAGGGGCTTCCAACACCAGATCAAATAGCTCATATAGGGAGGATGCTGGGCAGTGGGGCAAACGGTCTGGAACAGTGCTGCACTGAGTAACTTGGAGGACAAAGCTGGGTCAGAAGAGGCCTGCCCAGTTCATCCAACCAGGTCTCAGTGATGCATGCCAGATCAGCCCTTTCCTCAAGAATTAAATCTTGGATAACTGATATTTTAGTCTGGACCAATCTGGCATTCAGAAGCAGCATGCTCAGAGCGTAGGGCTCAGTGGCAGGCCTCCCCAAATTCTGCTGGCTGGGGGGCAGAACAGAAGGGGTGATAGCTTTAAAAATCTAACACCCCTTCTCTGAAACTGCCTCTTCTGCCTCCCAATGCTGTATCTCCCCTTGCCCATTTGCACCGTGGTAGTGGCCCCCAGCCATACTTCTCCCCCCTCGCCTGCGCTCGACACATGCTCTTCCCCACAAAACAGAACACACACACTATCACACACACACAAGGGAAAGAGGGGGGAAGTTAAAACAGTATTATTCAATAAACATTTAAAAGAAGGGTTTAAAACGGCAGCTTGCTATTTCTTCCTGGTGGGGCAAGGACAGATGCCAGCCAGGTAGCCAGCCAGTTCTTTTCTTCTTCCTCCTCTCAGCCCTATACCATAGCCTGGGAGTGGGTATGGCAGGACAAACGTGCGATCAGCACCTAGCCAGTTCTCCTCCTCCTCCTCTCAACCCTACAAGAAGGCCCTCACTTTGAGATCTTAAAGCATGGACAAGTCTAGATGGGAGAAGGTCCTTCCAGTCCTCCAGGCCATAAAATGCAATTCAGCATTTCACATTTTCGACTAGACATTCCCAAATTTCCCTTCTGTGGTTCCCAAGCTAGCTGCATTTACCCATCATGCCCCATTCCACAGCTACTATGGCTACAGTGTGAGTACATATTCAACATAAAGTGCAATGCACAATGGCAGTATATAAAAATACAATACTATACAAAAATACCTTGGCAGAGACTAATAGGAGGTGACACCATATTTGCATACTGCCAAGACTTCCAGCTGGGTGTTTCCTGTACTCCACTGTATGACAGGAAAATAAGAAGTCTCACACTAGAGTGAAAGTGAGCCAAAATTGATCAGCAGATGCTACCATCCCTTCTGTTTCTATTTTTAAAGTAGTGTACATAGGGACTATGGAGATAGGCCTATGTCTGTTTCCACATATTGTGGGGTCATGGCATTTGGTTGCAGAAAAAAAGAGTAGTTTCTCAGTGCAGAAGACTAGGAGATTATGCAGGAGTTTCAGATATCTCAGCAATGATATTACTAGGAATTTTAAAAAGTAAGGTTGTGTAAAATACTTACCGGTGCTTTTTGTGGGCTCCTAGATATTCCTTTGCCTCCAAAATGGGATTTTATACTTTCCCAAAGTGTTTCAATGCAGCCTAGTAAAACAGAAATAGAACAGGCAGTTCATTTTCCCAAGGAAAAGCCGTGATGTTCTAGTAATATCAGCCAGCTATTTGATATGGCTACTTATATAGCTTTTTTGCTGCAAGTGTCTGTGTTCCAGATTTGGCTAGTACTGTTGGGAAAGCCCTATTGCCCAGCTTCCATCTCTTGGTTCAGGAAACAACTGTATTTTCCTCCGATAAATATACAGTATGTTTGCTTTTTTTACAATCCTTTGGACCGTCAGTATCATTTGTTTTAGCAGCTTTATATTTTTATTAATCATGTTGACTTTCTTATTATTGTTAGCTATCCTGGAGATCTCATTACTGAGACAAAAAGAAAAAATATAATTTTAGTATACTAAATGAACTGATAACTCGTTTTCTCTTCCTTTTGTCTCCCTGTTGTTTGCTGCCTTCTTTAAGTATCCGTCAGATACGCGGCAACGTCGAGAAGTATGGTGTCGTTCAGGTGTCATTGGTTCCTCCAGGTGAGTGCAGTCTTGTTCAGTTTAAAATAATATGTAAGCATGAGGGCAGAGTGGGCATTTTCCTACAGTGGCAAATATTTGCATGATTTTTTACCTCTTCATCATCTTATTCTGATATGTGAAGTTTCCCGTGACAGTAGTGACTGCATAGGTCTTTTCCTGGTGATTGCACCAGTGGGTGGGTTAGTGCTCAAAGGTACTAGGTGTTGAATGGCTACAGACTGTTGGGTGGCTCCCACCATAAGTATGATATCTCTACAACAAGATTGAGTCCTGAGGAAATTAAGCAGGGAGCTCATCTGCACAGTAGTCATTGCAGTGGGCAAAGCCACATCATGCTAATGTTAAGGACTCAAGCAAGACTGACTTTGCTCATGACAGGGCAATAATGGTGGTGAATACATTACTATTGTGCAGGTAATTTTCTTGGGACAACTGTATTTAACCTAGATCTTGCTGTTATAGAGAGTCTGGACTTGTGGTAGGAGCAACCCAACAGTCTTTAGTCTTTCTATGCTGTCTGATCTGGCCAAATTGGAGTTCAGTGCAAGCTTCAAAGGTACACAGAGATGAATTGAGCCTTTTGAATAGCACTGATACAAAATAAAATTTCCTGGTATAGGGGCCAGTCCCTTTATTTGGTTCACCTAGATTTGTGGAAATATTAACTGTACTTCTAGAAGTATTCAGAATTCCTAAAAAGATGGATGAGTGGAAGGAGGGTCCAAGGTGTTTTCTGCACTTACAGGCTTCATTTGTATTAGTGAATCCAGAGTAGCTAGATCCAGATCAACTGCAGCTGGAGGTATCCACATTAAGCAAGCTGAACTATGGCAAATGAGTTATATGGATAGACTCAAAACAGACCTATAAGCACCATTCCATATTAGTAGATGTGAACTACTGCCGATAGCAACTCTGAAACCCCGATGTAATTGGCCTACATACCCATTGATCTAATGTTGCATCCTGGTAGTGGGGACAAGAGGTGTTTCTGCACTTGCTTTCCTATCTGTTGAACAGGGAAGGTGCAGAAGAGACTAATGTTGACTAGTGCTCAAACTTTTGAGTGCTAGTCTACAATAGAGATTGGGCCCGTGCATGATTGGTCAGTTACCTGGGTCCGGTCATGCATCCAATCCTCCGTGGGATGTCACCATCTTGGACCTGGTGTCCTGTGCAACTGTGTGTGTGCCAGCACCATTGGTATGGCAACACCTGGGCAGGCAGAGGGTGCTTGTAGGCTGTAAGGGTCTCCTGCAAGTGCAGATGCACTTGCCCAGATGTACTAATTATAAACTATGAGACGAAGTGTGAATTGGCCTGAGGGGTCTTCACAGGGAATGCAAAGAGTCTAATCACCATCAACCTAGCCATTGCTCCAAAGGCACTCTGAAGGTGTCTTCGGAATCTCACTGTCACAGCACATGGTCCTTCCTTGCCTCAGTTCATGCAAACATAGAGGAAGTTGTGTGAGGCTGGTGGGCAAGACCATCATCTGGCTCTACTATGTCTGTGCATCTGTATAACTCTTAGTTCTCCTTGTCATCCTGCAACTCTGAACGCCTTCCGGTCAGGCCTTAGTCTTTTCCTAGTCTTTTCCTTACCTTCTTGCTCCTTATCTTCTTGTATCTTACTCCAGACTCCCATGAGCTTTGGGACTGATGTGGAGATGGGGCTGGAACAGCTGTTGCCATGTAGACACTTATGTTCTGGCCCAGAGAGATTCAACCCAGCTATGGGATGGATTGCTTTGGTCCAGACAAGCTGATCCTGAATCAAACAGATCCTTTGTCTTTGAATCCTAATGAACCTCTTGAGGACTGGTCTTTCCAAACAACTCTTTAATCCTCTAGTCAGCAATTTCTGGAACTGCCCAGTGACACTGTCTTTTAATTCCACATGTAGTCCGTTCAGGTGTGCTAACTGTATCTCTCTGAGCTCTGTTAGTTCTTTTGGCATGTCATTTTAGTTTCGCAGATGTCATGAAGAGAAAGATGGAGGATGGGATTGAAACTAACATGAATGATTGGACTGAAATCTGGGAAACCTTCGTCTGTAACAATCTGAGCTAAAGTTTGAATTACAGTACTGAAATACCCACTCTTGCCTTTTTCAAAGTATTGCTCTCCAAATATTGTCAGATATAAGCTCTCATTACCTCGAGGCACTGTATGGTGAGGGGCAAAAGTTGCAGACCAATATTTTTTGGCAGATACCATGTTGTGAAGCTTTGCCCTGTGGGCTGGGTTTTTTGAGAGCATATTCCCTGTAGGAGGGTGTAAGAAAAAAAGAACACAAGTTAGAAAAAGTAATTAATGATCAGCAAAATATGAACTGTCTGCTTTATTATTTACAATATTGGTTATTTTAAAATTCACATATCCCCTACATTTTCTTAACACCAAAGCAATTTGCAGTTATTTCAACAATAAATATCAAATAGTAATAGTTAATCAATACAAATAATAGTAGTTAACTGTCTTTCTTCAAAAATCAGCAAAACAGCGTGGCACAGTTTGACTCCACTCAGTTAACCCTGATTCATTACCCCCCCTTTTCCCCATTACGGTTTCATTTTTAGCACATTATATTTAGGTTAAACGGTCTAAATAGAATGTTATTTCTATACAGAGACAGTATCCAACCAGCAGAGGGCGCTCAGATTCTGTCCTGCAAGCCATGCTGATACACCAGCTGACATTATTATCTTCTGATAAACAGATTTACATAAATGCCCTGTTATGTTTGCTTACGCCCTGTACTCATAAGATGCAAGGGAGAAAGAATATGTCTTCTTAAAGAAATTGCTAGGCACCTGGCAAAGAGTACTTACTCTCTTAAGGAATTTAACCCCCTCAAAAAAGGGTTAGGTAAGAAAATGAGAAACTTTAAAGAAAGAAACACCATATAATTTCTGTTTCCGTCCTGGAGAATGTTTTTATAGTGCAGGTTACAACTGGTACTTTGACATAATTTCTTGATTTGCCTCTGTTTTTGTAATGCATTTTCACACAGAAAATACATGTTGTCTTAGAATAGGTGGTCCATCAACATTTCAGATTACCCACTGCATTTCTTAATGATGCTTCTTGTGGAAAATGGTTGTGGGAGGGAGAAGGTCATTTCATCCTGTACAATCTTCTTGATGAAACTCCTCAAAGTGCCTAGCATTTTTTTCATCTTTATTGCTGTTTTAACATTTAAAATTTGTATTTAGGTCTAGCAGTAAACTACCAATTCTAAGCAGAGCTGGAATAGAACTAGAAACTCAGGGCCCTTCTGCACTTACCTCCCAGAACAAACATCCCACACTGGGACTGATTGTTGCTGGAGAAGAACTGAGACATCTGCACTTGGATAGCCTATTCTGCCCCAGCCCTGGGCATTGCCTCCAGAGGGCCTTCAGGGACAGCGCCTAGGTTTCCTTCCCAGCCTTCTCAGTTTCCAGCCTGGCTGTTTTCAGGCTGGACCCATTTTCAGCATTGCTTCCTGGAGCACTGCCACAAGTGTGCTATCCACTTGTCTCCATGATTTGGTATACCTGCCCTGGGCCAATTGTAGACCTTGATGTCAAGGTCTACAGCTATATCAGGCTGCAGTTCCACTTTGGGGCTCCGTTCATGCTTTGTCCAATGCAAACCGAGTGTGATCAGGACTTGCTGTAGTCTGCACTGGCACACAGATGGCAGGTCCTTGTTCCAGGATTTATCCCAGAACAAATATAGTTTATGTCCTGAACATAACGGATAATGTCTTCTGGAGCAAGGATCAGGATGTGTCATGGATTACAAGAGCATATGAAATTGTCCACCTTTGCAACAGTTCCCAGAAGCCAGATTAAAGTATCAGTAGCATCTGCAAAGTACAAATAATTGTACAAGTTTAGTAGAAGTGTGAGGGAACTGAGTGATTCCTTGCTTATGTTTAATAAAGCTTGAATGCAAGAACACTTTAATGTATTATATCAATAGAGACCTTATAAATCAGATGAGTTTAATGTTTTAATTTGTATTTCTATCCCACCCTATGCCCTAGGCTCTGTGGGAAGGTTACAATAAACCCTATAGAAAAAAACACAATTAAAGGGCTCATTAAACAAAAGACAACAGTGCATGAAAAGAGAGAATAAACTACTTCTTCGATCACAAGCCAGGGTAAAGAGGATTGTCTTCACCATGTCTCCGAATGTGTGGCAATGTTGGGACTACATACATCTCAGGGGGGGAAGTCATTCTACAACTTGAGGGCTACTTCAGGGACAGTCAAGTTCAGTGATCTATAATGGAAATAGTTCCATTCAAGTTCGTTCAGAAGAATATAAGAAAACTTCAAATAGGCAAGATATGTCCCCCCCCCCCCAGTGTTCAGTCATAAACAATTTTTATTACAATCTGCTTTATATTATAAATTATTATGCACAGCTCAGAAGTAAATATTATAATACATTGTAAGTATTGATCTAACTGTGTGCATATTATAAATTGTTCTGAGAGACTGAGAGTAGAATGCAACATGGGGTATATTTTTTCAACCAAGTAGGATGCTTAAGTCTTAAGTTAACATCCAGCATGTCCTTACACTCAATTTAAGGAAATTGAGTTTATAGGCTGTAGGGTGGAATGGAGAATGCCTAGAATGCAGCAATGGACCATTTTCTGAGGAAGGAAGTGCAAGATATCTGGTTCATATACTGTATTGTGAGTTTGCTTTGTGCTTGTCGAAAAAGAAATCATTGAGTTCATTTGGAACTAGTTCCTCCCAAACACTGGGTGGTTTTTTTTCTTTAAAATGTGAAATGGCAGAGACAGCTGTTTAAAAGCTGGTCAGTGACAGCTTAGGGTTCTGGAACTAGCAATAGGTAATTGAGGCTGACAAGGAAACCTCCAGTGCTGAAGAATCTGAAGGGGACAGAACTGGAAACATTTTCTCATCTCTGGAGATTGAACCCATAATTTGAAAACTCTGGAGCTAAGTGAAAAATCCGCTAATCAAAGATGGGACTTAATTGAATTTTAATAGGATGTTTTCTATTGATGTTCCAATTTTTATTTTTGTCCATTCCATGACTTCAGAGTGAGGTGGCCTCTGAATTCAAATTATTAATAATATCCTCAGATTATCCAGGCATGAAATGGCCCCAAGGGTTTGTGAAATCACAAAGCAACTCCTCTCATGCAAGCAGATGCTTTTATTGTCAAAGGAAAGACTGGCTCACACATGCAAATGAGATGTTTATTTTTTTGTCACACAGGCTTTTCATTATTTGGGATTATGAGGAGAACACTCTATCTGAATTAGGTTGTAAGAGCCACTTCTGCTGTTCCAGTGCTGTTTCTGTCTCACCCTTACCCCCCAGTTGTTCAAATCCTAGAAAATATTGACAGCACTATCCAGAGGTTGCACTATGTACACTTACAAATGGAAGAGACAGTTTTAAATATGTTAATCTACCTATAGTCCTGAGAAAGAGCTGTGTGTCTTAGGCATGGTCTGTGCTCTTGCCACACGCCACCACCAGTTGCTGACCCCATTAGGGGCGAGAGAGAAGGCACAGGAGGCAGGCTGAGCCAACAGAACTTGGAAAGAAGGAAAGGTAGTCTGATTAAGTTTTTTCTTGAAGTGTCTGTTTTTGGGTTTGTCCCTGCATTGATCTGCAAGGGAATGAGGCAAGTAATGGCCCCTTGGGGACTTTCAGGACTTTCTTCTCAATGTCAGCCGTCATTTTCAATCACCCTCTCCCTCCCAGCCATTAATTTTGGCCCAGGATCATGGGGACTTGTCCATCTATCACACCTAATTGACACTAAATGATCTGTCAGTTTATTGATGAACGGCAGGAGTGGAATTGTCACAATATATTTTACTTTCTAACAACTCCTCCTGACAATTTTACCTTGTCCATCTCATTCTCCTCACATAAATCTCCATTGGCCTCTCATTCCTTCTCTTGGGCTGATCTAGTGCCAGCCGCCTCCATGCCATCAGCACGCATCAAGGACATCAAGATGGCGGTAGAGCTGCAGTTTGTAGGTTTAGATTTTTTTTTCCTTTTTATTGAGTGAATGTTCCAGGAATGCTAACTGGCTCTTGTCCTCTTCTCCTTCAGTGTCATTGGTGGGGTGGTTCTCTCCTTGTCTTTTCACAGTCAATTCTTATGTTGAGACCTAGCCAAAAAATGAAAAGGAAAGAAGGGCAAAAAGCAAATCAAACAGAACAGAAGCGGCATCTTAAGAATCTTGTATCTGCTCAGAGGTGCCCTAGGATACATTTAG
Organism: Aspidoscelis tigris stejnegeri; assembly: GCA_023333525.1. Classification (NCBI taxonomy): domain Eukaryota; kingdom Metazoa; phylum Chordata; class Lepidosauria; order Squamata; family Teiidae; genus Aspidoscelis; species Aspidoscelis tigris. The sequence continues at coordinate 82,058,698 of JALMGA010000003.1, forward strand.
GGGGGTGGTGCTTATTTGTTTGCTTTGTTAATTTCTGGGTTAAAGAGATATTAACAGTTCTTCACTATTGGTTGCTTATTTTGCTGCTTTTTATCAAGTTAGACTGAAATAATTCGGCTGACATACTGGTTTCAAAGGAATGATGAATGGAGCAGTAGAAATGGAAATCCTGCAAAAAGAGCCATCTAAAATTGTTAAGGAGTTGGAACTCTTCAGTGAAAAGGGGACGCAAGATTTTGGGTTTTTCAGTTTGAAAAAAAAGCACATAAAATTATGCATGGAGTGGAAGCTTTCTCTTTCCTTTAAGACTGCGGGCATAAAATTAAGCTAAATGGTCAGAGATTCAGCAGAGACAGTAGGAAGGAGCTCATGAGGCACGTTAGTTGTCATAAATTGTACCTATGTCTGCCAAACTGTACAGCTTTAAAGGGGATAAAACAAATTTATGGGGGATAAGTCTATCAGCAACTTATCAGTTATAGTATGCCCAGTAACAGCGACAAGGTGCCCATCACTACCTGTTCCTGAGGACTGCAAGTCCTGCGCTTATATCCTGCTTATGTATATTTGTTGACCTGTGGATATAGATCACTGGAATCTGTCCACTCTTACCTGTACATGCTGCTGAAAAACCTCTACATGACTCATGTCTCTTGTGGGGAACTAGTAATAGGACAGATCACAAAACCTGTGTGGTTTGTGTCTGACAAATTGCAAACATCTGCTCCTGTTTGCATAAATGCTGCACAAATTGTGGTAAAATATAAGAGTTTTGTGCAGTCTGCACAATATTGACATTGCAAACATAACATATGACTAGCTAAATCCAAAGGGGTTTTCTTGTGTTCATAAGATTTAGTAATTGTTTCAGCAGCAGCTCTGAGAGCAACTGCAACAGTGTTTTTTGGGCAGGAAGCACCGTCATTAAATAGATGTTGAATTGTTACCATGTTAAGCTCAGAAAGCGATATTTTAGTTGTTGCATTTGACAAGTCTTATCATTTTTTGTGACACTGAAATCCTTAGTCTTTACTTGCTAACTGTAGTTATTATAACATGTCGGAAAATGAGGATTACAAATTCCAAGGAGTGTTAGAAGTTCTTAAGATCTATAGCTCCTTCATAGGCAATTTTCTATGAGTTCTTTGACATAAAAAATTCTCCCTAAAATCTTTTTGACATTAACTGAGAATCTGATATCCCAGAGAGACTTCCAGTAACATCAGGAGCCATTCCACTTTATTATTATTTTCCTATAATATAATATGATATATAATTCACTTTGAATAATGTGAATGTTTTAATTCTCCTCTGTGAAAATGGGTGACGTTGTAAATATCAAAAAATTGGTTTAGAACCTGTCTTGAATTTTGCTGCCATCTCAGGTCTCAAATAAGTGCATAATGTTTTAGAAGGAACTAAAAGAAAACTAAAGTTACACACAGATTTTGTTGGCAGTGAAAGTGTGGTTGACAGTGAAAATCTCACCCAATCAACATTTTCAATAATTTTCAGGATGACCTGAATAAATTTCTCTCATTGCTGACAGTTACATTCACTCACTTTTGGTGAAGTCATCACATAGATCCAGTTGATTATGTTGTATTATGACATGATCATACTCATCATGATCTTAGTTGCATGGGATTAATCTAGGAAGCATTGCTCTCACGCTTGTTTGCTTTAGCGATGTAGATACATAGTGCTATATACCATTATGATGGCATTTGCCTGCATGCTCTGTGAACTATAGGTGACTTACGGTGCTTCCAGATGGCTAGAATTAATCATGGGCTTTTACCTCTGTCTGCCAGCTCCTTTTGTTATAATTTCTCCTGCAAATACCTGGAAGTGCCCACCTACTTCACTTGGTTTCTTTTTGCATGCTTGGCTGGCTTCCAGGTAGTTACAGTAGCAATGATAATATAAAAAGGTAGTTTTGAAATAGTAAAGTCTTTAGGTTTTGTTTAGGAATTTTAAAGGATGAATAACGTTGAATATACTTACAGAAAAATTATTGTCCTCTTAACTAATATTTCTAATCTAAAAGTGCATATAGGAATAAATGCAAAGCAGCTCTAATAAAAGGAGTGCCTTATAGCATAGGTAATTATAGCGGGGTCTTTTGTCTATTTTAAAATTCCTATATATGTTATGGAAATAACATTCAAGTTTTAAAACCAAATTGTATATTGATTATAAATGTATAGCATTTAGTCGACGTGAAATCTTGTAGCTGGGAATGAAAATCTATATAGACAAAACAATAGTTTTGCTGGAAAAGACCCAGTAGTTGGCTTAAGCACAGAATACTGCTATTTGCCACCAGAACCCCTGCCTTGATTCTCTGAGTCCCTGGCAGATACCGTATGCAAGCTAACCTGGCACTGTTTGAAACTTGAAGCCAGCTGTACTCTGTGTTTATCCTAGGTGTATAATTCTGTCCTTTCTTTGTCCCTTGAACCCGTGGCAATCATTGAAAGCAATCTCTGTTTTCAGCTGGCTTTGTTTGGATGCAGCCTTTCAGTGCTACAAGCTTAACAAATTGCTTTGTTTTCCCTTTGATGCATCCTCTCTTCAAGAATAAAATGTCTCTGAACATCAGTCCTTTCCAGTCCTTTCTGTTCCTCTAGCAAGCGTGTGTCTTCAATGGGCTTTCCTGTTACAGGTCATTCATAAAAGAGAAGTGGCTCAATTGACTAGGAAGTCTGTTTGCTGCCATGCTGAAACATCCCCTTCAGCTGTGATGATGTTTCCATATCGGGGCCTGTAGCATCTTTGATATTCTAGTCCTTGGCATCCTGCGGAGCTCTGCTGAGTCCCTTTTCTTATAACTTGCACTTCTAAGTGACTCTGTGTGTGTCACTCTGCAGAACTGAAGAATCAGACTGCACACTTTTTGCATCTATTGGCTTGCTGTTTTGTTTTGTTTTAACTTTTTCTCAAAGTAGGTTGACCCCTTGATTAATACTGGAACACTTGCGAGATTCAAAAGAGGCAGCAATGATACTCAGAATTAATCACTGAAAGCCTTTTTTTTAAGATGGAAAAAACTGTGTGGCATCCTTTCAATGGCTTCTTGAATTCTGAGCCTCTAATGAATAATGGCTCTGTTTTGGAAATTTAACAGAACAATTATTGACATTAACATTTAAACTGAGGGGTCATAATGAGGCTGTTGAATCAAAATCTGGAAAACATGAAATATTCTAATAATTTTATGGCAAGGGTCAAATTCTCTGTTAGATGCCAATTTGTACAGCAGTAGGGTCTTTAAAACAAAAGGCTCAAAAAGTTCCCTCAAGTGGCGCTTAAAAGTCAGAAACTATGAGGAGAGAAATAAATGAGAATGCTGTTGCAACTTCAGTCAGAAGGGGGCAAGCTTTGCAAACAAATGTACACAAATTTTAATACCATTTCAGCCATAGTATTCTCTGTTTCACTAGCAGTTTGAGTTCTGTTCTGCCAATATTCATTTAAATGCTTCTTGTAGTAGTATGGATAAATAATGTCATGACTAGGAGGGTGACAGAGCTGGAAGATAGGGTGGTCCCTGCCTCTGATGGAGAAGTGGAAGGCAGAACTAACTGCTGTGCAGAAGCTCAGCTTGTGTGGTCATCTTAATGTACTTCCCTCCCCGCCCCCGACATTTTTAACCAAATGTCATAATTCTTCAAAAGCTGCTCACTTGAATTTTAGCAGAATTACCTTTGGCCGCTCTTTGAAGTAAACACGAGGGTGGCATATGATTCCAGTAAGGTGGTTAGTGGATCTTGTCAAGGGTGATAAAATGAACTTACTTGTGCTCTGAAAATCAACTCCAACATGATACTGTGGAAGTGGAATGACTGGTGAGGGAATAGGTTATGGAAATGTATTCTGATTCATACTTATCCTATCCATTCTGTATCTCGTGATGATTAAGCACTCTTTTCATACATAGTCACATACCCCATATATTTATGCAGTATTTGATTATTGTCTCATTTAGGTTGGTTGGGAGATGTCCAATATACCAGTTAGAGAAGAGCCTGAATGCAGAAACCCTGTAAAATAGAAGGAAACAAAACCATAATAAAAATAAATTAAAACCTTACACCTTATAATCTGGGGTTGTCCTTCAGTGGTCCCAACTCTGCCGTATTTGTCAGTCACCTGTTCTGTGCTACATGCCTGCACAGTGCTGTATGCTGTACTTTATGCTTTATAGTATGGCAAAGAAGAATAGCTAGGGTCCTTCATGAGCCACAGACATTAAAAAGTGTCAAGGTCACCTGCCCACATTTATCCCACTTACATCCCCTGTTAAAACAGGTTAACGTGTCTGATTAACAACTTAACGTTGTCATCATGCATGAATATTAGCATCCTTCCTCCTCCTGGAACCTGGCTATTTCATCGCCATTAAACCTCTACCTTATTCCATTAAATAAGAGAGAAACATTTTAACAGAGATGATGTCTATATTAGTGCTGTCTTTCACCCTTCAGTACGTAACCTTAGAGACTGTGGCTCTTATGGAGGAGAATTGCTTCCTTACCCTAAATCTGGAACTTTGCTTGCGGGTTGGGGAGAGAGAAGAGGAGCAATTGTACATAAAGGTGTTCAGAGAAAGCTGTTCCTGTTTCCCAAGTTTATCTTCAGAAAACACCAAGTTGGAATTCTTTTCATTGGTGTTTCTTCCCATTTCTAAACTTCAGTAAGGTTATAGTGTTGCATGCACGCTGCACACATTTCATTCTTCCTAAATGTTCATCTTGTAGAACAGGTTAATCTAAGAGTTTCCAGGGATATTTTGAATATTCAGATATAAGATTCTGTTATCTGTGTGACCGATCTGCTTGATTTCACCAACTTGTTGTCTTCCAACATTTTTGGGGCTATGGCACTGATCAGCCCTAGCCAACAGGTTAATGCATAACTGGTGTGTGAATTTGCATCCATTGGGTAGAATGTCCTCATTACAAATTTCTCTCATGGAACTCCCAAGTGAGTTTCTTTTACTGAAAGTGGCTGGTAAAAACCACAGTGATGGAACACTTGAGGCATGAAATGATAGAGGACAGCCTGAATTAAGCCTAAATTTCAAATATCTGTCTGAATGCAAACATGTCTGTTTTCAATAGAGTTTATGGGATCCTGTCATAGAATGAATAGCAGAATGTTCTTGGTGCTGTGTGAACTGCTTTGAGATTCTGTTTTAATGAAAAGCAATATAGAAATACTTATAAATATGTTCAAAGTAAGAAGGGGTGGGGAGACATCGTAATCTGTTGTTAGACTTATCTACATTGCAGCATCAGAGTTGGATGAGATCTCTTGAGTTTACTAACATATGTTAATTAGAACTACATCCATACAGAGATCAATTGGAAGCAACTCCTGTTGTCCAGCCACTCCTTTTATCCACCTTTGAACCATCTCCTGAACAGAGTACTTCCATGCTGCCTTATCATTTCCATGTGTTTTCTGTCTTCTTCTGTGCCCCTTTCCCTTTTCCTCTCTGCTCCAGACCTGTTTTTTTGGGTTTGAACAATGATTGGCTGGTCCCCTACCAAGTCCTGCCCAGCCTAAACATCAGTCAAATAATACTACCTTTCCTTTCCCTATTTTTTTCTAGAGTTTTTATAGAACCCAAAGATATAACTGTTATCTGGCTTACTTCAGAGTTTTGATTACTTCAGTGACCCTAATGAGCTGTAGCTGGAGTGAGTGACTGGTTCCTATTTAGCCATTGTAGCATTTATAGAATAAAGCATTTGATAGTGATCTTAGAAGGTGTCAGAAGTGCTGCTTCACATGCTGGCAAAGAATGACCACAATACTCTTTCTTTAAAAAGATGAACAGTGATTTATTTCAGCTCAGCATTAGGTCATTTCTTGTTGGGAGCAACTTGGAACAGAAAGCCCAGCATATTTATACGTTTCATAGCTGGGCAGGGTTTGGCCCGTAACCAGTGAACAATACCTATTTTTCAAAACCAGTTTGAACTTGGAGCCAAAACCTTCCAACAGAAATGTATCACTTGACCTCAGCAGGCAGGGGGGAGTCAACTGTCAGTTCCAAAACAACAGGCAGCTACTATACCTATATATACAGAATCCCATTGGTGGAAGAGATCTTACATTCAAATATTATGGCAGGCAGCTAGCCCTGCCTGACACTGCTAGACCTTCAGTTGGTTTATTGAAGCCTCTGGAAAAGTTGGTGCAGAAAGGGCCAAAAAAACTAGTCGCTTTGCTGATGTGTCCTCTCATCCAGAAACTGGATTGAAGTTGGAATAAAACTTAGTTGTAGCTGGGCTCAAAGTATAAGAGGTGCTTCCTGAACAAGTCTCATAGAAGAGTTTGTTTCAGAAAAAAATAATTAGGTTTCATACCACATAAAATTCAATGCATTAATTTCTGAATACAATTCAATGGCTGTATTTGGTTCACAATATTAATTTGAAATAAATATTGTATGTCTTGTGAGGAAATAGTATAAGTGATATATTTCTGTATACATTCCTTCACACGTTTCCCTGTCTTCATAGTACCACCCATTCTGAAGCACCCGTGAAGACAACATTTAAATATAAAAAGATTTGTGCACAAGGAGCTCTACTGTTTAGGAAATGCTTTTTCTCACATTGCTTCATCTTTTTGATAAATCTGGGAAATGAAATTTTATTTTGATTTTGTTAGTGATTCTGTAGATAGCCACCGAACGAAGTGCTTGTTTCTATGAAAATTAATGAGAGAAGGAGTAAGATGCATATAAAGAAAATGATCTCATATCTGGAATTTTAGGAGGTAGCCCTTCCTTGGGGGCAGAAAAAAGGAAAACCCTGTTACATTCCTTGTCACACTGCGCTCCCACTCGAGGGAACAAGAAAAGAGTACTTCCCTCTGCGTCGAGTTAAAAAAACTTCATCCTGTGAAATAGTCAAAGCAATCAGCAAGTGATGGAGTATCTGCTAAAAAGAAACCTGGCATTTAATTAACTTTTCAAAGTGCTGGTTCAGCAACCTCCATGTTTTACATTTTGAATATTGAACAAGCATCCCTAATCGGATCTGAATTAGTTCTGAGCTTGCTGGGGTGGAGAACGAGCAAGAGAGCTGCCTACCATTTCTCCCACCCTTCCTTTTCCTTCCAGCATACATGATTATTATGAAGTCCTCGTGGTCATGCAGCCAGATTTTCCTTATCTGCAGTACATCTGGCCCAGGTGCTTGCAATACCATGTGAAGCAACAAAATAGCAAATTCTCGTTTCTGGTTAAGACAAGCTGCAGGATCTAGTGCCCCAAATATTTGTATCTCTCACGAGTTTGGCACAACCTTCCTCTCAGAGTTTAAGATTCTGCAGTCTCTTTCAGTAATGATTTTGCCACTTTCCCATACCCAACCTTCCCTACTAGTTTTCATTAAAGATGCTGCTTTTTTCCTGTGAAATCCATGTGTGCTGATAGCTCTCTGCTGGGAACTAGCAGGTTGTTATTGGAACTCAAGGTTACTGGGCACAGCCCGAACTGTGGGAATCAGGTGGGAAAGGGTGTTGGATATATACACTGAGCAGAGCTATACTTATGTGATCTTTTATCAAATAAAGCTTGCTAGCATGCCTAAACATAGTCATTCTGTGTCTGTTGACTGAGGCCTGGGAAAACGATCCTAAAATATTGCTGCTTTGGGCTACTATTCAAGGGCAGCTTTGTAGGACTAGTATACTAAAAGGGCATTTTAGTCAACTAAAACGGAAACTACTGTATTTTCACATCCGGCATTCACTGCAGTCTTGTTCAATTGCTTTTAGTTCAGTAGGTAGTGTTTTATTTGATTTTGAACCAACACTGGCTGCTTATTATAATTTTTAATTTTTTTTATAATAAATAGAACACTGTTAGAAGGACCTTCTTCCTCTTCAGTGATCACCATTAATCACTTTTTCCTCCCAGTACAAAGGGCTTGCATTGCTTTTGAAAGAGAACAGCTTGAAATGTTACAAGAGAAGTGCAGTAGCTGATACGTTCAGAATGACTTTCCGCTCTTTATTTGTCCTTCCTTTTTAATGTGCCTTTCAGAAACCTTTGCATTCCATCACAGGGAAATGCATGCCTTCCAAATATGAAATGTGTGCATTTCAAACCTGCACGTCTCCCTACAGGGGAAATGAGTAGAATTGCACTTTGGATATTACCCCAGAAAATGTGGAAACAGGATGTGCTTCTGGCATTGCTGCTTCCTTGAGACAGGAACAGTGCCATTTTTCCCCTTGTCACACCTCAGGTAGCACAAAAAGGCAAAACTTGACCAATTAATTTCAACGACTTGTATGGCAAAATGCCTTTTGGATACTGGAAGTTAAAAGCAGTGGCTTTAGTTTTACCTAGGTAACCTAATCAACACAATGTGTTGTGCACTCATTGCTTGCAAATTGTTAAGAGAACTCATTGAAAAGTACTGCTTGGAACATTCTCTTTCCCTGTGTTTTCTTGAGAGTGAAACCTTCTCATGTTTTTTTCATCAGCGCCCTTTAAAAATTATTTTTATGTCTTTCAGATCAAAAAAGAAACCCACAGAACAAGAAGTGGAAGAGTAAGTATGTTGGTTTACCATATATTCAAAAATTTCAAGAGAATCCACAGAAAAGGAACATGAAAACAAGAACATAAGAGGAGCCCTGCTGGATCAGGCCACAGCCCATCTAGTTCAGCATCCTGTCTCACACAGTGGCCTACCAATTGCCCATGGGCATCTTAAGCAGAGACAAGGGCAAACCTTCTCCTGCCCTCCAATCCCAGCAAATGGCCTTAAAAGCATCCTGCTTGTCCCTCATACCAAAGCTGCCTCATACCAGATCGAGCCATTGGTCCACCTACCTTAGTGTTCTATCTTTGTTCTCAGCTCTACATAGTTGCCAGATGTTGAACCTGGAACCATCAGCATACAGGGCAGATGCCTCCCCTGTGACACCTTTGATATGTATGGGGCTGAGACTGTATTGACAGCTGTTAATGCAGTGATTTGAGATTGGCTGTGGCCAACAAGCAGAGAGCATATTGTGCTCCAAATGCCTACCCAGGTAGATTAGTGATTCCATTGCAATATAAAAACATGGTTTGAGAGGAGAGAAACACTTCTCATTCTTGTTGTTCCTTTGTAATTGTAGAAATCCAGTGAAAGTGTATGCACAGAAAAATTATTGAGGCAGATGGAACTTAAGATCTGCTTCTTAAAGTTTGTCCGTTTTTATTTTGTGGTGTCTTCTAGCCATCACCAAAGACAGCAGAGCTCAGAGGCAGCAGATGATGAAGAAGGTAAGACTCTCTCTGCTTAGCTGAAATCAAAGTACTGTATTTCATACCAAGTAAGATGCACTGATGTACTATATAATATCCATCTACAAACTGACAAGAAATATTTAGGAAAAAATATCATGCTGGTCTTAAAGAATCTGCATTGGTTACCTATTTGCTACCGAACCCAATTCAAAGTGTTGACACTAACATATAAAGACCTGACCTGAGCAGCTCAGACCCTGGATATCTAAAGGAGCGCCTTCTTCCAAATAGTTCTGCCCATGCACTGAGATCTGAAGAGGACCTTCTTGAGGCATAGGGACATGCAAGAGGGCCTTTTCTGTGGTAGTCCCTAGACTCTGGAACAGCCTTCCTCTTAAGGTCCACCAGGTGCCTAGGCTGTATAGTTTTCGGTGCCTGGTGAATTGTCTCTTTTTACTGTTTAAATAGTTTCCTCGGGGTGTTGTCCTGTTAGGGAGGGAGGATGGGGGTTATATTTTTAATTATGTTTTAATATTTGACATGTTTTATTCTAATTGTAACCTGCCCTGGGACCATTTCAATGTATATTCTATTTGTTACCCACCCAGAGACCTTCGGGTATGGGGCGGGATAGAAATGTAAATAATAAATAAATAAATAAATTTGGTGAAGGTCGATATATAAATTCCTTAAATAAATAATTTTTTTTTTCTTTGACCATCATGGCTCTTGCCTCAATATCGTTTTGGTCAGTGATTTAGGATACTGGATATTCTCCTGTTATTTCAAGTGAACATTGGTTAATGGATTTCGTTTTTTAAAAAAACGAAGCGGCAAGTACCATTTGTTGTATATATCACATTACTTCTAATCTATATTTTAATATAATAGTAATAGTAATCTATTACTTTCAACTATACATGCTAGGCTTAACTACAAATACTTTCATAGTCTCAGAATCCAGAAACTACAAGTACTCAGTGAGAAAATGGGTAATAACATTTGAAAAAGAGGATAATTATAGGAGGAGTCAGATTGAGCAGGAGATGGAGAAGGAAAGGGGGAAATAACATGTCTTTATTAAAAATATGTGGATCAGGACCACAGAATAGGGCGACAAGGCTGTGATTGGATTGGTTTGTAGTTTCAAATCACTTGCAAGTTGCTCTGATGGGCAGGGCAGGGTACAGATGTGACAAAATAAAGTGCTACCGCTTTCTTGTCTTGAATGACAGGTTTTGGAAAATACAAGGCCTGTTGACAGTTACTAGGTGGAACGGTTCCAATCTGCTGCTTTGTGAGGCCTGCCTGCATGCCTCTGCCATTGTCTCAACTCTCTGAGCCTCCCCCAATCCTAATTAGTTATGGACGAGTAAAATGCTGTCCACAGCTTGACTATGAGCAGCTAGGGAGCTCACAGTCAGCAGTGTTTGCACCCTCTTCCAGGTGAGATGTTGCAAGTGGGCGTAGTGGTGCAGTTGTGTATCCCAATCACCACGGCAATGTCCAGGCACATGTCAGATGTTGCTGTAGCCTTTGCCATAGTGATCTGGCTGCCTGGGTCTGGCCATCCACACTTCAAGTGTTGGTGTGTCATGCCCCTTCCTTTCATATATTTAGGAAGGTGGTTAAGACACACCTCTTTATCCTGGCCTTTGGCTGAGATGATTATATTTCCCATCCCAGCACAGATAGCATCATTTTAAACAGGCTGTGTATTGTTCTAGATTTGTTGAATTTTTTAAAAGTGCTTTTAATTTATATTCTGTTTTTAATCTGTTGTTTTAATGGTTGTTACCCGCCCAAAGACCTTTGGGTATGGGGTGGGATAGAAATGTATAATAAATAAATATAAATAAAAGCACCTAAATCCAAGTCCTCTTAACAACTTTTACTTATTGCATTTTTACCTTGCTCTATACCTGAAGATCTTAGCGTTGGTTACAATATTAAAAATCAAATGTAAAATTTAACATCCTAAACCACCAAGATGCCTGAAAGTCAGCCCGGCTCACTGGTCCAGATTGTGGGATGGCATGGTTTGGATCATGCTCCCGTGAATGTCCAAGCTGTACTCCCTCACCTCCAAGGGCTAGGGACAAAGGTTCCTAGACTTGGGAGCAGAGGGGGGTGCTTTTAGGTGGCACACTGGGAACACTGCTGAAAAGCACATCCTGGTAGTCCTGGAACACAGAGGCATAGCTTCTGCACATCTCTTGTGGTCCAGATCAGACCATGCTGGTCCCCCTGGTGACCATTTTGGTCCAGTGAGACGGTTTGGCCTAGGGGTTAGGGAGCTGGACTCTTATCTGGGAATACCAGGTTTGATTTCGCCCTCCCCGATGAAGCCAGCTGGGTGACCTTGGGCTAGTCACAGCTCTCTTCTGAGCTCTCACAGCCCCACCTACCTCACAGGGTGTTCTGTCATGGGGAGAAGAATAGAAAAGCTTTGTCAGCCACTTTGAGTTCCCTTAAATGAGTGAGAAAAGTGGGATAGACAAGCCAACTCTTCTTCTTCTTCTTCTTCTTCTTCTTCTTCTTCTTCTTCTCCTCCTCCTCCTCCTCCTCCTCCTCCTTCTTCACGTGGACATGATTAAACAGGTCCATCATAGATCCAGATTAAGGTCTTCTTTAACCAAGATCTCACTCTGTCTTGTGCAGATGGAGCTGGACAAGTGAGGGGGCAGAGCCTCCATGATTTCATTAATGTGCAGATGCAGAGGCCTAGAACTGTACTAGCATGGATTTTTAACATAGATTAAAGGTCTGTGCAGAAAGGGCTTTTGTCAGTAGGAAACCAGGCCAAGAAATAATTTTTGCCAAGTGGTGCTTGCTTGCTTGTATTTCTACCCTGCCCTCTACCTGACGATCTCAGGGCGGGTTACAATAAAATCAGCATAAAAACAGATCAAATAAATTAGCTAAAACAATGATAGTGCCTGCATTGGGAGGCATGCTGTTTCCTCAGCAAAATACCATTGAGTTAATATGACTAATGCTTGATCTATATAAAATATAAAAAATATTACAGTATTTCAAATTGAGGAGACTGATCAAAATGTTGCCGCGGAGGTAATGGTAGAATGACTGTGCTGTGAATTGAGCAATCAAGGTGAACTCACAGACACAACCATAGAAAAACTGTTAATACAACAACAAAATGAAGCTGTCCCTCTACTTTATGGAACGATAGGCCTACAAATGTACTTCTTCTCCATTAAAAAGTCTTCCTTTTTCCTGTCCGTATCAGTTAACACTGATGTATATCCAGATATTTTCTGTTTTTTAAAGGACAGCATACTATCTTAATTCATTTATCATTAGCAATAAAATTCAGTGCTTGGAAAAATTACATTTTACAAAATTGCAAAATCATGCATGCAAACTAGATTAGATTGATTTATATCCTGGCATTTCATTTTCTGTAGAAGTTGCTGAGGATAAAGCAGAGTAGTGGTGGATGGCTCAGAGTGGGTGAATTAATTAAATGAATGAAAACAGACTAAAAAATGTAAGCAGCACAGTTTAGAACAGTGGTTCTCAACCTGGGGGTTGGGACCCCTTTGGGGGTCGAATTACCCTTTCAGAGGGGTGCGACGAGTCTCCCACCGCCCTTCCCTCCCACCTCCCAGCTGCTCTGCCCCCATGGTTGGGGGTCTCCACAACATGAGGAACTCCATTAAAGGGTCGCGGCATTAGGAAGGTTGAGAACCACTGGTTTAGAACAGTAAAATAGTTATTTAAAAACATCAAAATATTAAAAAACCTAAGATAACTGTGGGCAGAAGACATGACTGTAAAAAGCATACATTCTTTATTTTATGATACTTTGTTTTTTAAATGATTTTGTTGCTACAACTATTTAATTTCTGTTGCACTTCCACAACCATGAGGACTAGAAACTTGATTTCTTTAACATCAAAGATTTTGGAAAAGCAGTTTCTATCCCAAATACAGAATTCACTAGGAAATCTATGCATGTGAGAGAAGGAAGGCAAGCATTCTTCCTTGGCATATACGTGCACACGTATCTATATGAGAGGTCTAAGCAGTGAGTACTGAGTCAATAGGCAGAATATTTTGCTACTTTTGCTTTATTTCTATCCAAGTTATTTTGCTCTAAGAGTCCAGGAGGACCATGGGAAGTCTGCTTTAATAGGATTTAATATAGTGACAACCTTTGGAATAATAAACTCTTGCAAGCAACAAAAATTGTTTAATTCCTAAAGGGCAGACCAGGTTGAACTGCTTTTGGCCACGGGCAATTGAGGGTTTAATATTGTGTATGTAGCAATCTGGGTGATCTGAAAAAGAGGCATTTAAGGGTAATTGCTCAATTTTCTGTCCATGTCAACAGGGAAAATGGGCAGAACTGACCGAGCTCAGCACAGTAATGAAGCTGGATGAGATGGAAGATGCTAGGCTGACAGGGGAATAGAAAAGGACAGTCTGTTGAGTGTCTCTTCCACTAAGTCAGATGTTTCTCCTAAGCTCAAAACTTCTTTGTAGGCTTCCATAAGGAGGAAATAATTATTTAAAAATGAGAATTTGGAAAATTGCAACTTCTGGTCCTCTCTCTGTGAGTTAACAGAATATTTCCTAGCAGTAGAAATGACGATGAGGAGATGTATTTTTTAGCACACAAGCTACAACACACATTCAATCTACATAAAAATGTGATAATTCAAAATTACAGGAAAACTTGTGTATTAATCCCACCTCATGAGGGATTATACAATATGTGCCTTAACTGATTCCAGCATTAGAAACATGATTCTTTAGGCCCAGTGCCTCACTCATGTGGTTGCCTTGCAGCACCACCCTTTTGCTCTTCCAGAGGGTTTAGGGGCAGACGTTCACTTTTGTATTATAAATTGGTATCGGCTTAGGCAAGACTTAGGGCGAATCTCCACAGCAAGCTTATTTCGCTTTCCCTAAACCGAAATAATAGAACCAGATACAAACGCGAATGTGCCTGTTCCCATTACTTTTAACTTAATCGCGTTGGATCCGGATTCTGAGGATCGTACGTGGGGTACGTGACTCAAGGTGGGACTCAAGTGGCTACTTTTTAAAAGCCGCTTTTTGGGGCTGTCCTGCCCTCTTCCTCCTGGCATGGACGCACCACCCATAAGGGACCCCTTCACCGAGCCTAACTGGGTGGCTGGGTGGCTGCCACTTCCATGGATGGAGGAAAAATGGCAGTGGGCAGCCAGCCAGCGATTCTTTCCCCTCCTCTCCCCATTGCTCAGGGCACACAGCAGCAGCGGCAACTGAAGCCCCTTTGCTTTAAACATTCACATTCAGCTGCTTTCCTCCCTTCCTTTCCCTTTCTAAAGTCAGAACTTTTGGAATTGCGCAAAATTGCAACATTGTTATCAGGTTGAAGTGGTTCCATCGCTACAGTGTAGCGCTGCTGTTAAGGGTGGATTTTTAACACTGAAATCACTGTCTTTGGAAGCAAGCTATTGGGAGAGGGAAACCCTAAACATGGATTCTCATCCCTTAAAACGGTACTGTCCACACAGTAAAAAATGTAAAACGTTTCAAGCGCACGATCCGGTGTCATGGACTGTGGTGGCAGCCATTTGTATGACAGCCACCCCATCCTATCCTACTTTCAGAGCCAAGGAGCTCAAGTTTCTTGGTCTTCAAAGTTGCAGGCCAGAGAAAGTTCAGCATCACACTTAGAAAGAGCCCTGAAAATGGACCATTTCCAGAGCCTGTGGGACTGGGCCACTCTAGCCTTGGTATAGGAAGGAGAACATGACACAGTATAGTCTGTAACAGACCAACTTCCACATCGGCCCTGAAGCTCACACTAACTTTGGAGTCAGTCTCCAAGGGCTCTAAGCTTCTAGCCTTGGAACTGGTAGTCAGGAACATGGAGGCACGCTTTGCATGCCTTTATGTTTAGACTAGGCAATGTTGTTCTGTAGGCAGACCTTAACATTGGGGTCTACCCATGATCCAGACCAAGAGTCCTTTGATCTGACTATACAAATGGAGCTTACCAGCAGTTGGTGGTGCCTCACAGATCTACAGTAACATGAGGACTAATGAGGCTCTGAAGAGGACCACAAGGGATACTAATGTGGAACAAAACTTAATATGGAAAAGGTCTCCAGTATTCACCATTGGATTCTTATGCTGCCGAGATCAGTTGAGATCAAAGACTTCTTAGCTTTCAAGCCATGTTGTTGCTTTTGTTTTTTTTCTTTGGGGCATGTGAAAGATGCGAAAGCCATTGTGTGAGACCCAGTCCTGATAATATTATGTGATAAAATGCAGCTATTATGAATAATAATAGTGTCTAGAAAACAAGAAGACAATTATGTCTCAGAAAATTTTAGTTTCTAAAACAAAAAGTTGAGGAAGTTCTGAAGGGCAAATCCTGAATACTCATGAAATTATGGCAGTAAGGGCACACAGTAAATGAAGATAATCGGCTAAGGAATAGAGCAAATAATTATTATGGTACCTTTAAATTTTGCCTGTTCCCATTTTATATTGAGCCATATGTCTGACTTTGGCACATCTTCAGAGGTCTGACTCACTGCCTTCTTCATTTCCAGTCTTAATGGAGTCTTATTTAGCAACTACAACAGATCAGTATGATGAATTTGTAAAATGGGCAGAGTAATAAAGATCCAGGAATGTCACTGGTGAGGCAAGTGATGACAAAATTTGCACAGAAAGCTGCTTGTTTCTTGACGCAAGGTTGATCGACACTGAATGATCGAGTGTTTGGTTGTATAAAATTAGTGTGCTGCTTCTCTTCTCCAGAGAGGAAGGGGTACAAATGATGCCCTGCACATCATATGGCAATAGCACCGGACAGTTCTAAGCATACAGGCTTCATAGTTTTTCTCATGCAGTGTTTTCCTGATGGAACTCTGCGAAACAGTAAATATAGAGGCACATTGTAGCTGTGATTGTTCAGTCTATAAGTGTAGTTGACGGACTAGGTTTACCTAAAAGACCCGGTAAGAAAAACCTCTTGAAATATGATTACAGAATTGAGACACCATCATTTGAAAGTGCCTGAGGCGAGCGTCTTTGAAAATTGCAGCTGTAGAGGGACAGCAAGAGAATCGCATAGCCCTTGATTGTAATGTTGTTCCCTCAGGACGTACTCCTCCACCCTCCACCCTCAGTTTCTCATCTGATAAGAGTGAGAAAGAAAGCAGCAGTTAGGTTCTTCGTCTGTCTTATGAAAATTCGATTCCAAGTGACTGTGATCAAACCAGTTGGCTGTCAGCTGGGGTATCCTCATGTGCAAGGAGGGAGGGCTTTCTGAGGAGTTTCTGGATGTGGAAATGTCACAAGTGCTACCGATCAAAGCTCCATGTTTTAATAAATATATATGATTTTTTTTAAAAAAAAGCTAAGGAATTTGGCATAAAAGAAAGGTAGTTTGTCTTGTTTTTGCATTGGAACATAGAAAAGATGAAATAGTATCAGATATACCTGTTCCCTAACATAATTCAGAAAATGCTTCTTTTCTGCCTTACATTGAGGCTAGTATCACTAGTCTTTAACAATATATAAGGAGAACATAGGCTTTTCTCCCTTTCTTCATGTGTGCTTTGGTATAAATGCAAAAGATCATACAAGTTTATCCTGCATTAAAAAATCACATAATAGCTATCAATATCTTATCTTTATTTTGTGAGCTAAAGATAGATGTGGATGAAAATGACAAAATGTGTGCATTTTGAAGGGCTGGGAAAAGCTAACCTATTACTGCTACCGTCAATTATGTATAGAGAAAAGTAGATAAAATTGGATTATCCTGAGAGCATATCCTCATCTTTGGTCGTTTTGGCATAAAATGACAATGAGAATATACTTGAAGATGATTAAAGATCTGCCTTCCTGGAGTAGATGAGTGGCCTAGCCATCCATCGTACAAAAAAACAGTTCCACACACTTCTGAGAAGGTCTGTAATAATGTTGGCTGTCCAGTATAGGGAAGAAAATACATCTGAATAAATGGTCCTTGCAATGAAATGTTGTGTGTATTCCATACAAATGAAACATGGCTGCTAAAGGCAGCCGTCATGATCCATTTCTAAGTAATTGGGAATAGTATTCATAGGGCTAATTATTAGGGGCTGCAAAACTCAGTGCAAGTAAGTTGGTGTCTGTTATTAATGAAGAAACATTTGTTGTAATTGGAATCTCAAGTCAAAAAATCATAAAGAGCCATCTAAATGAGGACTGCAAATGATACAGAATTACATAGGAAATACCAAAATGTAGATACAAATATAAATTACCAATAATCAGTTAAAAGAATACTGTATTTTCTTTTTCCCATATCATTCCCTCCTCATCGCTTGTGTTTCCTCTGAATTATGGAAGACGTGGATTTTAGGTTCTGATCAGGACCTGCAGAGTTGCAGGCGCACTATGAATGCCAGAGGGGAGACTCTTTCAGAGGGGAAGTACCACTATAGAGAAGGTCTGGCTGTGGGTAGTCACAAGATGACACTCAGCAATTTGTGGTATTCATAGCAGGTCCTCTTCTGAAGATCTTAATGGTTTCACTGTTGTTTTAATATATGCTTTTCTCTGTTTTAATACGTTTTATTTTAAATCTTGTTACCTACCCTTAGACCTTCGGGTATAGGGCAGGATAGAAATATAAACAAACAAACAAATAAAATGATCATGGCAGATAAATATAAATTCAGTAAAACATTAATCCCTAGTTTGTTTTGTCTTTATGATGTGTTTTTATTCATTTGTAGGAGAACTTTACATATCGTTGTTTTGTTGCATGTTAGCTATTCCTGGTATTTTTTTGTGAGTAACTCTGAATTAGAACCTTCTGTTTTTTTTTAATTTTCAATTTTTCAATTTTCAGTTTTATATTTTGTAGAGTAAGTGATGCCCTGTGGGGACTTCTGATGTATTTTGGTCTTAAATATTTTTTTATTTCCACATGTTAGTATAAGATGTTGTTCTCTAATGTTCTAACTATACTTACTGCTTTGGCTGGTTTGTGTGTATCACTTAGTATTAGAAGAGAAATTGCCTTTTGTAGCAGACAGCACACAGTTAGCTGCTCTGAAAGTAATAATTTATGGCATCCACAGTCATAATCTTTGCATCATGCCCTCAGGCAACATTTATGCAATTATTACAAGGACAACTAAAATCTGCTCTGTGTACTTGCTTTTTTTAAAAAAACTTCTACAGTCTAAAATTCCGCAGTTGTCATCATTAAAATGGCTAAGTGGCCTTTCATTTAATATTATGTGTATGTTATATTATAGCAGGGAATACTGCTTTGTCTAAAACAAACCTGAGCCCTTAATATCTGAAAGTGTTTAACTATTTGGCATAATGCCATAAAAAGAATTTTTTTTTTAAACTGGCCCCATAACTAAGAGAGCCCTTGCTTCTGTGCTGGTGGAATAGTTACCGGATTCGGTTCATGATCGCTCTGGGAGAGAAACGTGCTGTCCCATGAAACTGATAGCCATCCCCAGAGCCTCTCTGGGCATATTGCCAGTGTTCACCCATCAGAAATTGTGCTGGTCACAACATACACCTGCCACCCACACACACTGAATTCAGTCACAAGGATACATTCCCAGCGCAGAATGTTGAATCAGTGTGCATATGATGGCACCAAACTCAACTCCATGACCTCAGTTGCACAAAAAACAAACCTGCTACTGTTCTTTCTCTAGGCCCTTTTCTTAGTCTCTCTCCTGGCAAGTGTTCAAATCTCCTTGTGCTTCTTTGAACCATTATTTTATAAGCACAACACAAATACAAAGAGGATGAAGAACACAAAATAACCCACAAATATTACTTACTTACTTACATTTATTTCCTGCCTTATGCCCAAAGGTCTCCAGGCAGGTAACAACATTTAATAGCACAAATAGCTCACTGAGCAGAACTTCTGCACATGGGCACATGGCAACCTCCCCTAGGACAACTGTTTCAGAAATGTCCAGAAACAAATGGCATATCGGTTGTAGCTTTACTGGGAGCATTGTTTGAGTTATGAAAAGTATTGATTTCTATAACTAAGTTCCTAATCATTTTAATTGCCTTCTCAGTGTAATGCTAGGCAGTTTAATTAAATGTATACCATTACACTTTAGATTCAGATTAGGAGGAGCTAGGCTTGTGTAGCCTACAGAAGATAAGACTGGGAGGAACAATGGCAGCTGTCTTCAAGTATCTGAAGGGTTGTCACACTGCAGAGGGATCAGCTGTATTCTTGCTTGCACAAAAAGACACTAGAACTAATTGGATGAAACTTCAAGGAAGGAGATACAATAAATTTTTTACAAAAAAATTCTGTCCATAAGGGCAATCAGCAATTGGAATAGGCTGTGGTAGGTTCTCCTTCACTGGAAGTCTTCAAGCAGAGGCTGGACAATAATCAGCCTGGGACCTTGGAGGTCCCTTCCAACTTTATGAGTGTCATTGCGGCTTTGCCTTACTAAACTCAGGGTCTAAACTCAGGATGGTATAACAGTCTGCGAATATCAGGCACAGAGACAGGCATCCATAATTCTAGTGCCGGTGCAGCCCCAACTGGACCACCAGCACCTTGAAGTCAGGTCTCTATGGCAATGGCAACATCCAGCATGTACCAGGCAATAGGCCCATCGTGGGCTATTGCTCAGCTATAGCCATGTAGCCCTGCTCACTTGCAGCATTAGCACCTGAAAGAGAGTGCTCACCAGCTTCTCCTGGTAAAGCTGTGGACAACAAGGTGATTTTCTTCTGTTTAGACTAGTAGATGCTTAGTTTAGGACAGGATGATTCTTTTTTGTGAGTTACTCTATGGATAACTAATTGGTAACCAGTGTAATCTTGATACACATACCCAACAATAAATCTAATGAAGTTTCTTGATGGTCCTAGATACATTTAACTTGGAAATAAATCTCAGATGTATATGGATTGCAAGTGAAATATATTGGCTAAATTAATTGCAGCTGCTGAACAGGGAATGTTGGTCCGTTCTCTCCTTTTCAGCACTTGACCACTGAAACAAAGTGTATACTAATTTGAACAGATCTTAAGTCTGATTCATCAGCTTGCTTGTGTTCGGATTCAGTATTAATAAATCTACTGCTAATGAGTTCTTGTAGAAATCAGCTTGTCTCTACCCACATTTTGTTTCTTTATGGAACAGTCTCAATGCAAAAAGAAATAATACAGATGTATGTTTTTCCTGCACAGTAGGTAGGAAACATTCTCTTTGAAGGGTAGTTCTTATTGATTCTGCCCCTTCCTCCCCAAATCAGAGGAGGAAACTATCTGTCAGGATTCGAACCATTTAAGAAACAAGAAAATTACAGCTTGTTGTATTTTATTACAATGAAAGTAATGATTCTGGCCTCACTGATTATTTGATCTATTAGTGTGTTCTTTCTAGATCAGTCTATGAATTTTGACAAAGGGCCTGCTTCCACTTAACTTTGTGGGATGGTATTACTGTCCCACCTAAGTTAGGTTCAGGGTCAAGCAGCTGGTGTTTACACCACGCATACTGGCACTGTCCCCAGCTTACCTACTGGCTTTTGAAGTATGGGCAATCTGCCCGGACCATCTGAATCACCATAACTTCTGCCATGCTCCAGGCCATTGTCATTGCAATCGCAATGCAGTGAACATTCGCCCAATTGCAGTTGTGCTGCCCCAACCTACCCGACCCCCTTGCAGCTTCACTGCAAGAAGTGGGTGCAGACACTGTGGACTGGGAGCATACTAGACATTCCCAGTCAAATTGTGGAGAAGTAAAAACCTCCTCAGCTTTGGAGGATTGGGACGCTCTGGGGTGCTCTGGGACAGAGGCGGTACCACAGCATGCAGATGGAGCATCCTGGAGTGTTCAAAGGCATTCTGGAAGGGTAAGTGCAAAAAGGCCCAAAGTCTCAGTTGTCCATTGTCAGAAGATAGACTATTTATTTGTTTTTACTGGGTTTCTCCCCCTTGCATCATTTTAGGGCTGTCATTTGCCTTCATTGAAATGATGTGGAAGTCACTGACCCCCAAATTATATTACAAGTGTATTTACTGGCTTGGTGCTAAAACCAACCATTCATCCAGTTAAGAAGTGGTTGGTCTTCTAGAAAATCTGGAAACCCATGTGTTAGGGGTTGCCTTCTCAGGAGAGAAAACACAAATTTGGTTGTATGTTCCTTAGAAGCTGCTTCTCTCCCATGTTTCTTTGCGGTTTTTGAAGACTGTTGCCTGTTGCTTTCAGTTCCCTGTTTTTATTCCTTCTTTTTCTATTTAAATGGAAAAATTATCAGATTGAGATGCACTAATTAAAGCCATTTTCTGGTATTTGGTTGCTGGAGTGTTTGATGTCTCTCTGACAAGACCATGAAATGCAAGGGGCGTCCACAGGGACAGAATTTGCTGAACACGGTGCTTTGTAAATGCAGGGACAGAGTGTCGCAGCAGCTCATGAATATGAAACGCCCATGATGCTACCTCAGTGGACTCGAGAACACAGATGAATCCTGTCATGTGCTAAATGAGACCAATTTCTTTCACTTAACTTCATCTTCAATCAGATACCTTCTTCCATTTGCCTGTTTAAAATTCCCAAAACGTGATACGGAAGGTAACAGCATTCAGTAAAACAAAGTTTTGCAGCAGCAGAGAAATTAGAATTGTCTGGCTGAAGTTTCATGCTCTAAAATATAAAACTTGGCATCTTTTGCTTTTAAAGCTTCTCAGGATGCTTTATCCAAAAAAGAAAGGCTGCTCCAAAATCTTGTTATTTTTATAGGTGCGTACAGACCATTTAAGCCTACATTCAGGTCTTCTATATATATTGCAACTTATCAGACTGTTAGGAGTTTCCATTCTGAATTGATTATTGAAAATGGCAGGTCAACAAATATTGGTAAAATATTGCACAGCAATGGTTGGGGCTGGTTAGAAGTCTTGGCACTTGATCTTTTAGTTTGATTGAACTTTGGGTTCTATAGCTTAAAATGATTGGGAGGGGGGAAACTGTATATTTTAAACTGAGCTTTGTTTATACCTTTTCAGCCATGGGTGTGTAGGTTGGTGTTTTGTCCACAAGCATTTTTCTCATACCCTTTTTCAAAGTGGGTGCACTAAATTTTTTGTTGTTACTTGTTACTTTATTTATATTGCGCTTTTTCCCTGAAGGGAATCAAAGCAGCCTACAAAAAATTAACAATCCAATATATAACATTCAAAACAACCACATTGTTATATAAAATCTGAACATACAATCTAAAACATATAAAACAAGCTATATAATACATATAAAAACATTGTCTTTGTGTCACTGTGCTCCTGTAGCTGTTTTGAATGGTAGTATTTGCAAGAAGGGTCCTGAACTTAACATGGGTTATTTTTGTGGTAACCATTGGAGGTAGTTGATAGAGAAGGAGGAAGTTCTCATTCACCTTACTAGACATTGGTTGTTTTTCCACTGGCACTAGAAGTACCCATTAAGTACCCATTAATGGGTACGAAAATGGCATTACGTACCCATTAATGAACAGTGGAAAAACACCCATAGATGTTTCCAGGCAGGTTTTGCAGCAGACACAGAAGCAGTTTGCCATAATCATCTTCTGGGGAGATGCTTTGATTGAACTTGTGATCCTCTGGTTTCCAAGCAGTTTCTTTACCAATGTGCTAGAAACATCAGAAGAAAGTAATAGCTCTTCCAGGTTTTTTTTCCTTCTCAGGTTAAATATGAGGAGTACCGTCACTTCCAAGAATGCAGTGCGAATTGCACTTTCTCTGCAATGTGTACCCTAACCTTCCAGATGTTAACCCCTGTAGTTTGAGAAGACAGAGGTTTGGTTACTGTGAGAAAGTTGAATTACAAATCTGTCTTGTTTAAAATAAGAGAAACATAGGGCCTTTCGGCTATGATCTGGATCTGTGCATCTGAATCATGTGACTCCTTCTGGTCCATATCACAGAAAGATTGGACTGGAACAGCACTTCATGCAAGGTGATGGCTATTCCAGCCCAGCCTCCACACTGGCATCAAAGCTTATATGAGTTACAGAGCTGGTCTCCAAAGGCTCTGAAAGCTAGGAAAGAAAGTTCCTAGCCTTGGAGCCCGTGGGGGACCCATTTTGGCAGGGCACTTTGATCTGCTGCTGAAATGCCCCCCAGTAGCCTGGAAAACACAGGTATGCCTTCTGCACACCTCCATGATCCAGGCTGGCCCACACTGCTACACTGATGGACCTGCTTAATAGGTCCACTGGTAATCTAGATCAAGAACCTCTGATCTGGATAACACTTTGTCTGCTGCAGACAGAGCATACTGCCAGTAGATGTGGTTTCTCTAGTCTGTACCAGCATGAAACTGGTTTTGAAGAAAACTGCAACATGCTTAAATCCAGAATGCAGGAAATGCAAGAAGGTGTCAAAAAAGCATCTCTTCCGCTGATGCACAAAAAATGCCATTCAAATAGTTAATGAGTTGAGCACCTAAAAACCTATCTCATTTTTCCACATTGCAGTGTTCATTCACTTCCAAGCCTGGCACAGCCTTCCTTGATAATGGGTACTACTTGCTGATTGGCCTCTCATCTGCCCAGCTTTTCATGGCTCTTATTGGTTGGTCACCCATTGCAGCTGTTCCTATTCTGTGATTGGCTACATTTCATACTTCTTTGCTTACATACTTTCCTGCTCAATTTGACTGAAAAAAGAGACACCCTCAGTGCTATGAAATCCCAAATGAGAAAGGGCCCCCATTCCCAGTCTTCAAGATCAAATAAGGTGATTGCAGTGAGAAAATGCTTGATGTTTCAGATTAAAATTTTCCCAGAGGGCACCTCTTTAAACGTATCTGATTGCACTCTTAATCTGACTTTTAAATGCCCTTTCACTCCTCGTATTTTTCTTTTTTTATTTCATGATTGTGACCCTCTGGTTTGTTAATGCTGCAAATGAAAACACATGGGAGGATTGGTTCATCCTAGGCTGATTGATTATTTTGAGCATATAGTAAAACAGCTAGATTACCTTTTCTGTTCTTGTCATGCTAAGTAGTAGAGGTGTGCAAAATGGCGTGCTAAATTCTCCTTGCCTCTTTTGGAAGCATCCTGCTCATATACACTAACTTTTATTTACTGTGATCCCAGGAGGGTCATTTAACTTTCCTCATTTGCCTCTTGAAGCTGTAGGGGAGGTGTGGAACACTCAGCGATGGTCTCATAGAGAGCTCGGCTTCTCCCCTGAAACCTCTGGAATGAAGGTGGAGGCAGGTTTGCACCCCTTCTGGGAACCTGGTAAATCCAGTTTGCCCACATGAAAAAGACCCCAAATGAATGTGAAGGCTCTTTTTGCCAATTGAGTGTACCATTTCTACTAAAGGGACTGGTTGAAATGGCCCTAGATCACAGCTTAATCAAGGGATTGGTCTATAATACCCTTCCACAAGCTGCTTTCTTCCAGCTGCTCTTATTCTTCACTTTCATTCTTCCATGAAGACTGGGCATGCCACCTGGGAATGGTGGAGTTGTTGGCCAACAACATCTGAAGAGCACAATGCTTATGGTCTGTCTTTTCTGAATTACTGTGCTTAAAAATTGTGGGCTTCGTCCAACATCCTTGAAGACTCATTTAGATCCTCTCAAAAAGAAACACATTAAAGCCAAGAGCTTCTGTCCAGGAATTAAGCCTTAAAGGGGACTTATGAATGAGCAAGGCCCTTGATATTAAGCCGGATTCAGATCTTAGCTTCTCTCTCAGATTATCCCTTCTCTACTGTTCATTTTTGCATCTTCCTTTTGAGTCCCATTCAGCTCAGCAGAGATTGAGAACTCCTATCATGCTACCCACTCACATGTATAAGCCTCTCTGCAACATGACACTGAGGAGGTGACAGCCACAGTAACCCTCTGCTGTAGGAGTTGGTGCCAAAGAGGGAATCACAGGTGCTTCAGATCTCTCTTCTCCACAGTGCTGTAGTCTCAAAGCTGCTCAGTTGAAGGCAGCAAGTCCTTTGGCAGTTGGGAAGCTGGAATGCACAGCACTTCTGGGATTGCCCAAGCTGTCACCATCTCTGGCTTTGGCTTCAGTTGCTGTTTCGTTTGGGCTCTTCACCAGGCAGCCAATTAGAGAGAAATCCCACTGTGTGGGTTACTCCAAACAGCCCTCTTGTCAGAAGCTGAGGGTAACACTTGCCCTGCTGCAGATGGACCAGTACAACTGCCATAAGGGTCAGGGAGACTGCAGGGGAGACATGAAGATGGGACCTCGGAGAGAGCTGAAAGGGAGACCTGGATTTAATTTGTTTTTTTTTTAAGCATTTTTCTGCCCAGCAGAGTGGACAAGCAGGGCAGCCTTCCAGCTTTTGAATATTCATTTCAGCCTGAGCAGAAGCAAGGGGATAGCTAGAAAAAGCCAGACGCTTACTTACAAAAGCAGAGCTTTGGATGAAATAGGAAGCAGCCTGTTCATCGCTGAAGTACCACCTCTTTTTATTTGC
Organism: Aspidoscelis tigris stejnegeri; assembly: GCA_023333525.1. Classification (NCBI taxonomy): domain Eukaryota; kingdom Metazoa; phylum Chordata; class Lepidosauria; order Squamata; family Teiidae; genus Aspidoscelis; species Aspidoscelis tigris. The sequence goes on from JALMGA010000003.1 coordinate 82,084,455, forward strand.
AAGCAATGTGCTAAAGGATCTCTGTGGAGCCAAGTCATTTGATTTCTCACATCCATCTGTGGAATGTGGGAATCTGGAAGAGCTTTCAGTCAAAAATAGGCAGCCCTGAGAATAGGGGTTGGGCAACATCTTAAACCTGCAAATCCCGGCAGGCTCCCTGACATCTGAAACACATGTTGACCGTGTTTCATCCTAGTACAGTAGGATTGTTTTGATGCGGCATCCTTTCTAAAGCACACAATGCAGGAAGTGACAAACAGCAATCCCAAGGCAAATCGCTGCTTAATATGGTGTTTTTCAGAGTGGTTTTTGGCTATTTCATGATAGATTTTTTTTCCACAGAAGTGATTTCTGGTTGCTTCAGTTATAACATCAGTTGCAATCCTGTTGTTACACTTTGTAACCTTGTGATTGGTGGCAGGCTGATTGGGCCAGTGAGGCCTGTTTCAGCAGATGAGCAAGAGGAGAAGCTAATTTTAGGCTCCCACTCCTAGAGTGCTTTTAAAAATGGTAACTAAGCAGATCTGTGCAGAAACAAAGTTATTCTATTCAATATTTGAGAGTATTTTTTTTTCAGTTGGAAGGGTTTTTTTTTTTTTAGAGAAGCAGAGATTCAAGTGCTTTCATTTCATCTCTTCCTACTAGAACCACATGGTCCTTTCATTCCTTGGGGCTAGAGCATAAAAGATCCCAAAACAGGAGGGGAGGGTGAAGTGCCAGGAACGTAAAAGCAAAAAGGTGCAGTTCTGCTGATCTTGTTCCTCCTGCTTTCTCATAGAAGCGTCCCTCACGGTAGAGGAAAGCCTTCTGTTTTTCTGTAGTGGAGTGTCTACAGGGCATTCAGTGCGGATGAGGATAAACTGAGTAATAGCCTGCACTCTATCCCTTCTTAATCTTACATTAATGGCATTTCTTTTTTCCCTCTTGTCTTGGGGTCTTGTGTGCTTTGGGTTGCCCTTTGCATAGATGGAAGGAAGATGGTGTACTTTGTATTTGCTCTTCCATTTCCCAGGTGAGCCTCCTGCTTTAGCAGGCCTCTGTATCTGCGCAGGTATGCTAATTTGCATTGGCTTAAATATTACCTTCCCTATCAAACAAAGATGTTAAAGCAAAGAGGGAGGGAGGAAAATGTGGTCATAAGTGCCTCAATTACATCACTGAACGAAGATTTAGTCTCTCTCAGCATTGCTCCTATTCAGGAAGAAATTCCAGAATAAAAGGCAGCACGCCACATGTTAATGTGGACTTGGCCACACCACGCCCACTTTGATCATGCTTCATCCACATTGGATGAAGTGTGGTCCGTGCTAGGGCGCTGAAAACAGCACCTGAGGCTCGTATAGGAGTAGGTTCCTTTAAAAAGATCTACAATCGATCCAGTGCTGGTATACTGCACCATGGAGGTGTGTGGAGGGCATGCTTCTGTGGCCCGGTATACTTATGGGGGACCCTTTCAATGGAATTCCAGGAAGTGCTGCAGGAAATGGGGCCCCTCAGAACTGGCCAAGCCAGGAACTCCAAAAGCCAGGAAGTTTTAGCTCCCACCTTCAGAGCCTCGCCTCTGTCTCTGAGGGCCCTCTGGAGGCAGTGGTGAGGGCTGGAGTGGGATGGACTATAGGAGTGTGGCCAGACGGAATGCGGATAGGATGCAGTGGCTTGCCTAGACCTGGAGCACCACACACAAATGCAGAAAGGGCCTTCTAAGGCAAGCCTTGGATGAACTTTGGAAGTCAGTCTCTTGAAAAAAGGCACATGCCCAGACTTGCCAAGCCAAATAAATTCTTCCATTCCCAGCACCTTGGGTTTTATACCTCTCCCAAGAAAGTAGTGTAACAGCACTGTAAGCCATACGAATATACCTTCTTTAATATATTTGGCTTTAGCAATTTACCATTTTTCGCACTATCAAACACCAACCAGCAAGTCTGAGCCTCTGGCCTGCCAGTTCTGGCGCCTTTGTTTCTTCAATGGCAACTGAATGGAGGGTTCACTTTGCATCAAAGGAATCAGCAAGCTGTCATTTACTGGATGCATTCAAACAGACTGGATAGGACACTTCAACTCTGGTTCGCATAGAGAGTGGGAACAGGTTTGGACTCAGTGGCCCTTTTATTAAAAAAATTAAGGATCAGTTACTGTTGGATTTTTTTAAAAAAATCCTGTGCCAGCAGCAGTTGAACCTGAGCTCTACAATTTGTGCTTTGATACCGAGCTGTGTCTTTACCACAGTTTTTTCCCCACTCAGAAACTGAGAAAAGTTGAAATATTCAACTTCTTTGCACTCTTTTGCCCCTTGCAGATATTCTAGCGATCCCTGACTTGGAGGAGGTACGAGATGAGGACTTTGCCATGCAGGTGGCAGCTCCACCCAGGTAACAATAAGATCAGGTAGCTGCCCTCAGTCCTTAGGCTTAACATGTTGTCACAAGTGCGTCCATTTCTTTCCCCCTCACAAAGGTTTTGTGCCATGCAGGGTGGTTTGCTTTGCTTGATCAGTTATTATTATTATTATTAAAGTTTATTTCTTGAGTGCTATAAATGTGCATAGCGCTGTACAGACTACAAAACTGAAAAACAATACTGTAACAGGAAACATAAAGAAAGTTAAAATTACTAGAATAGTAAGATTGAAATAATACACAGTATAATCATAAACACATTAGAGTAAACCAGATGAAGAAGTTCAGTCGTCAGGGCCAAAGGCCATAGAGAATAAAAATGTTTTTCGTTGAGATTTAAAGGCTTGCAAGGAGGTTAAGGAGCGAAGATGGCTGGGAAGATGGTTCCATAAATAAGGGGCGATAAGAGAGAAAGAACGGAGACAAGACCAGGCAGTGGAAACCAGGGGTAAAGAGAGACGACAGGAATGAGAGGAACGTAGTGCACGGGAAGGAGTATGGATAGAAATTAGGGAAGAAAGGTAGACAGGAGCCAAAGAATGAAGGGCCTTGAAGGTTAGGGTTAAGAGTTTAAATTGAATACGGTAGGAAAGGGGAAGCCAATGCAAGGATTTTAAAAGAGGGGTGATGTGAGAGAAGCGACTAGATTGAAAGATAAGTCTAGCCGCGGAGTATTGAGTAGAGATTAAAGGTTGAAGATGGGAAAGAGGGAGGCCGACTAGAAGGTGATTACAGTAGTCAAGCCTGGAAATAACTAGGGCATGAATGAGAATCTTAGCAGAATAGAAGGAAAGAAAAGGAGTTCAATGGAGCTCTATAAATAACAGTTCAATGGAGCTCTATAAATAACAAATGAGGACACTGTTGTTTCATCTGTACAATGGGCATAGCTTTTGTGGACTCTGTGTGTATACAGTACATCCCCCTGAGAATGGGAATTCACTATTCATTATTCATTATTGTTGTAACAGGTTTCTGAAGTTCACCTAAAATGTTTTATTGTCAAAAGTCTGGGGGAAGCTTGCAGCATGCTGGGATTTACCCACTGTGCCCCTTTAAGTGCAGATCATTTTCCTTCACTGATGTATTAGGAATCCTTTCCCCATTTGAGCCAATATAATTTGGAACAGAGGTTTTTGCTGCAGTTCCCTAATCTGTAGGTTTACATTGAAGACTGTTGCTCCTTGGATGTGATTTCAACAAAAAGAATGCTGGCCTTTTAGGAGGATGCATTGTACATATATGTAAAAGTAATCAATGAGAAATCTTATGGTTATATTAAGACCAGCCCTATGCTTAAAAAACCAATGGGTTCTGCTGAGAAACATGGAATACTCTGTTGGATTTCTTCCTGTGTCCCCCAACCGCAGCGTTCAGGTGAATAGAGTGCTGACCTACCGTGATCTGGACAATGATCTCATGAAGTACGCTGCATTCCAGACCTTGGTGAGTGTGACCATCAGAAAGTTCCATCCTTGCATATTGAAGAATAATCTTCTCTTGAAGAAACAAATAGGAGTCATTTCTTTTTCTGCCAAAAGTTTGCATTTGTCACAGGATATTCTTTCCCCCTTTGTTGTAAGAACACTGGGCCAATGAATATTTAGTTAGAGCAGGACTTTGTAACTTTCTGCAACCGCTCTGGGTAGAAGGCCTTCCTATAGGTCACTGACCTGTGGCTGTGTCACCTAGTAGTGCCACCAGCAGGTACCACCCAGTCAGTGCATGAATTGGCGAGCATTGGGGGAAGCATGCTGTCACATACTTTTAGCCCAGCTTTGTAATATTGTTGCTGTTGTTGTCATTTTATTTAAAACCTTTATAAATCCGTTCATTGTTTAAAACAGTGGTTCTCAACCTGGGGGTCGGGACCCCCTTGGGGGTCGAATTACCCTTTCAGAGGGGTCGTGACGAGCCTCCCGCCGCCCTTACCTCCCATCTCCCAGCTGCTCCGCCCCCATGGTTGGGGGTCCCCACAACATGAGGAACTCCATTAAGGGGTCGCGGCATTAGGAAGGTTGAGAATTGCTGGTTTAAAATAATCCCAAAGTTGTTTACTATATAAATCTGAAAATAAGGTTAAAAATATATGAAAGGCAGCAAATAGAAACAAGAGTTCTCATACGTACCCATACACATCTTGTACCCATCCGTATGGGATGAAAACGGGAGGCATACAGGATACGTAGGAATGCATACGGATACGTATGAAATGCGTATGTACACGTACAGATACAAATGTCTGAATTATTCGTACAGATACATACAAATGTATTTGTATCAATAGAATGTCCGGACATTCGTTTTTTCGTTATTTGGATACATTTGAATTTTTGAACATTTGATCCATTACAAATTGAATTTGAAAACTGCATTGGTGCACACTCCTACTCCTGACTCAGCTTCCCAATGATCTTCAAGGGTTTATGCTAAGTAAGCCATTCTTCAGGGAGTGGGTGTAGCTCAGTGGTAGAGCAAACTGCCTGGAAAGCAGAGGGTTGCCAGTTCAATTCTCAGTTTCTTCCCTGAAGTAGGCAATGGCGAACCATTTCTGTTCCCATTAAGTCAGTGGGGAGTTGGACACTACTTAGTGGTACCCAACAACAACAAAATTGTCTTGAGCATATGAGAAACTGTACAACTGAGATCCCAGTGCCACTGGTTGCTCAGGTGGAACTATATATACTAGTCATTGTTCTTGGAGTTGCGCTACGCTTTGTGTGTGTGTGTTCTCCCATAGGATGGAGAGATTGACCTGAAGCTGCTCAGTAAAGTTCTGGCTCCAGAGCAGGAGGTACGAGAGGTGAGTTTTTTCTGGGCCAAAAACAAGGGAACAAGACTGCCCTATTTGCCAAGCCTATTTCTCAGTAAGGCAGTGATTTATAAGATCATGTAGTGATGCCCTCAAGACAAATCAAGACCACAAGAGAACTCCAGCTTGACAGTAACAACAGTGCCAGAGTTTTGCTTCTGGTTCTTTGCAGTTTAATTTGAAAATCTGCTTACACTGTGTCAGGCACAGGTCCATCTTGTCCAGAACTGTCTACAATGAGGAAGCCAATGTGATGTCCTTCACATACTGCTGGAGTGTAATTGTCCTCATTAATGCTAGCTGGTAACAAATGGGCACTGCAGTGCCATCTATCCATGGCCTGCAGTGACTGGATGCTGCTCTCCAGAGTATTTTCAAGCCCTAGTGAGATGCCAACATTTGATTCTGTATGTAAAACAAGTGCTTTGTCATACAGACATGTTTTTTCTCTCTCTCGGGAGTGTAGACTGTTTATTATTAAGTACATTTTTTAAAAAAAAATCAGGGCTATATAAGTATAAACATGTTTACTAAACCTCACACACAAACTCTACATGAGCCAGTTTGGTCTTGTGGTCAAATCTGGGAATACCAGGTTCAGTTCTGCACTCATACATGAAGCCAGCTGGATGACCTTGGACTAGTCACAGCTCTCCTTCTGAGTTCTCACAGCCCCACCTACCTCATAGGGCATCTGTTGTGGGGAGAAGAACGGAAAGTTTGTCAGCTGTTTTGAGTCCCCTTAAGGGTGAGAAAATGCAACTTTTCTTCTTCTACTACATTAAAAAGGAATGCAAAAAAGTAGGAAAGTGCCCCAGTGGGACCTGGAGAAACATAGTATTCCTGTTTTTAATTGGATAAAATATAATGATTGCACTTTAATGTGTGTCTTAATATTTTACTTGTAGCATTATGAAAAGCAAATGTTTTGATACTGAAGCTGAAAGTGTTGTGGTAGGGATTGAAACTCACCTTGCAAAACTCTGGGTCACTCCTTGCTACATGCAAGATATTTTAATGCTACTTTCTAATATTACATTTTAAAGCAGTTTACAAATATTTAAGATCAATTCCAATAATTCATGGAAACATACAAAATTTCACATAAGTATTAGAAGCAGTGGATAAGAGACATTAAACCATTTACATTAGGAAGGTGTAAATGAACAAGAATGGAGCCTTGTTTCTGTCTTCTTAACTATAAAGGAACATTTAGAGTAATTTAACAGGGTAATTTTTATTTTTATTTTTTAAAATCTTCTTTTTGGACAGGATGATGCCAGTTGGGACTGGAACCATCTCTACATCGAAGTTGCATCAGAGCTTCTGAGCGAGTGGGATTTGGGGCAAATGGAAGAAGCCCTTGCCCTGAATAAGAATCTCTGAACTTAGGCTAGCTTAATGTTTGGCTGTCAACTACACAGTTAAAAAATGAATGTAGAAATTTTTAAATGAAATAAATATGCAGGAAAGAGATTTCATGGTTTACATAAGACTTTGGGTAAAGGTTTCTGGGCCAGGGGCTATATTTGCCCTTTGCCAACTCTCTGAGGCTGAATGCCAGCAGAGGCGGTAGGCACCCCATATTCTTGCATGCTTGCACAACATATACATGCAAATTAACTCAGGAAAGACATTATGACCTTTTCCTGACCATCAAATGATTAACCTAATGACTGTGAATGAAGGAGATTTGTGTCTCTGACCTTTTCTGCACTGGGCGTGCTATGGTCTGCACTACCATGTGGCTGGCAGGTCCCTATTCCAAGATAAAATCCAGAATAAGGCCTAGTGCAGAAAGGCCACTTAAGAACATAAGAGAACCCCTGCTGGATCAGGCCACAGCTCATCTAGTGCAGCATCCTGTTCACATAATGGCCCACCAATTGCTTCAACTGTTCTCAAATCCCTACAAATGACCTTTAGAGGCATCCTGCCTGTCTCCAGCCTGGAAGATGTATCTAGGCATCCATTCTACTAGCCACTGATACACCTGTCATCCATGAATTTGTCTAACCCTTTCTTGAATCTATCTTGGCTGGTTCCTGTCATCACCTCTTTCAGCAGCAAATTCCATAGACCGATTATCCTCAGGGTAAAGAAATACTTCCCTTTGTGTGATCTGACTTTCCTACTGATAGAATGCCCCTGATTCAAGTACTGAAAATCATGTTTCTTTATGCACCTTTTCTGTATCATGCATGATTTTATATACTTCAGTCAGGTCCCCTCTTAAACACCATCTTTCAAGGTTGAAGAGGCCTAGACGTTGCAGTCTGATTTTGTAAAGAAGCTATTCCAGCCTCTTAATAATTTTGGATGCTCTTTTCTGCACTTTTCCCATTTCCCCAATATAATTTTTGAGATGGAGTGACCATAACTGGACACAATATCCCAAATGGGGCCTCACCATGACATTTGTTGACTTGTTTTCTAATCCCATTTTAATTATTCCCAGCATTTTGCCACTGCTGTACACTGGGCTGACAGCTTCATTGAGCTGTCCACCATAACCCCAAGACCCCTTTCCTGGTGTGTTGCAGAAAACTCAGCCCCCATCAGGATTCTTTGCCCCAATGGGCATTACTCTGCACTTCTTCATTACATGGTGGAGGTGCCCTTTGTCCATTACCAGGGTGGACTGTTCCCACCGGTCCCTGGGAACCCATGCTGCCACCTGGGGGACAGGTGAAAGACACTTTAGGATCAGTGTGGGAGTTTCAGATCTGAGGGCAGAAGCTCGCATCTTAGCTTGTTAATTTGCTCACAGCATTTTGTGGAAATGATGTGAGATAAATTACAGGGCTGCTGGTCGCTGCACGTGGAGACGGATTTGTGGGGAGTGCAGGTGTTGGAAATCACTAGTGTGATCAGCTGATGGCAGTAAAAAGGTCCTACCCTCTTACCCAGACTGCACTGGGAATGTAGCTCTCACAGCTCTCCTGCTAGGATAAATGGAGACCTGGCCAGGGTTACCGAACTGGGAGAAGAGATTTAAGTCTCTGTGCTTGCTTAGTACTATGCCTCTACAAAAATCAATTTACAGAGAAGATGGCAAGAGTATGGATGTGCACTTTAAAAATGCTTATAACCTTTTCCTCAAAAAACGAAGCACGCGTTCCTTCACATACTTGTCTAGAACATCAGATGCTGATTAGTTCAAGTGCCTGGCTGGTCTCCCAAAAACAAATTAAGTGAATTCTTGAAGTGAAATAAGTGAGTTCTTGAAGTGAATCCACTTTTGCTTTTACCACTACTAAAGCTTCTAATAAAAAAAGATAGGGCCTGTTGCACTTTCCTCAGTGGAATTGTACAATAGTACCATTCCATTGAGGCAAAGATCAGGCGCAGAGGGAGCCATCTTCACTTCAAGTGCTGGTGCAGTCCCCAACCAGACCATCAGCACTTGAAGTGCAGGTGGCCCAGCTTGGGTGGGCTGGATCGCCATGGCAATGGATGACGCAGTATCCAGTTTGCACCTGAATGTGCCATGCTGATTGGCCCATGACATGCAACGGTGCAATGGTGCCAGACTGATCACTAGCAGGTTTGCACCCAGAAGAGGGTGACTGGGCTGCTGCTGACTGGGAGCTCACTAGTTCCGCCTAGTCAAGCTGTGGCAATGATTTTACTTGTCCACAGCTGGTGAAGACCAGGACAACTGTGGAGTGAGCTCCAGGATGCTCCAGATGGTGGCATTCGTGTGGCATGTGGACAGACCTCCCCAGGAGCAGCTGGAAAAAGCGCAAACAGACCCAAAGAGGTAGGACAGTAGCAGGATCTTCAACAAATGGCAGGATTCTGCATATCAAGGGAGCTTGCAACCATGTAGAAAAAGGAAAGAAAGAAAACCAAGAATCCTTTCCCATGTGAGCTGCGTTTGGTACAACCCCACCACTGCCCAAGAACAGAACACTAGCAAATGCCATGTGAGTGAGGAAAGCAAGAAGACTGAAGAACCTTCTTTCCCTGTAATGAAGGATGAGAAACCCCTCCATGGAGCCTCCTCCCCACAGTGGTTTCAGCTAAAACAGCCTTTCTCTGCCCCAGTGGTCTGAATTGCTTTGTTTTAAAAATCTGGTCCAGGAAAAAAGAAAAAAAGGCAGGTTTACCATCAGCTTTGTGGAAGGGTGGACTACAGCATAAAGTGCCACCAATTAATCTATGGCAGACATTGAAAAGAGCGGTCGTTTTATCTGGGACGTTTTGTAGCCAAACGGGTGGGGTGGGAAGGAGAGGCTCTGGTAAATAAATTGCCAAAGTGAGTTCTTTTCTGCTTATTTTGAGAGCCGGCTAAGACCCTATTATGCTGACTGGCAGGCCTTATTCCAGGGCTAGAAGTGGTGCTAGGTTACGGCACTGGTATCATGGATTCAAACTCATCTCAGTGCTGTATTGCTAAGAAATAATATTAGGCAAAAAGAAGGTAGGCAGCTTTCAGGTCCCCAAAGAGTCATTGTACTTGTCTGCCATAGCATAATTTAGAAACTGGTCACTGAGGAGAAATTGCTATTTATCTTGATGTGTGTGTGTGTGTGTGGGGGGGGTTTCCTGCATCCATGGTGCCATCAAATTTCCTACACATGCTCTGTTGGCTTAGTTTATTATATAAGTCATAAAACTGCATTAAGAAACTCTGCCATGATGTAGTTTCCATGTAGTGCTATGAGTACTGTACAAAATGAGGGACCACATTCATAGTGTTGACACATTTCAATAGAAGTGAATTGTCCTCTAAATCTGAAGGGAGCATCTTCTCAGTACATCTACTGGAAAATACAGCGCCTTTCTGTACCTGTTGGCCCTTAATCCAGATCACAGGCCTTCTAATCCACACATTACTGTGGATCAAGGGGGCTGTGCCCCCACTGGTCTGGCTCCACTTCCACTAAACAGAGCCGCATCTGGATTAAGGAGGCCTTTCAGCAGAATCTGTTGTAGGCCCATTTAATCAAGTCTACAACTGGACCAATGGCCTTATTCCAATCATGGTAGGTGTGCATAGGGCATGTCTTCATGCTCTGGAACTATCAGGGGAGCTGGGTGCTTTTCGTCAGTGAGCCATAGGCAGGGGCTAAGGCTAAGAACAGTTGTTCCTACCCTTCAGACGTATGACTGGGCAGCTGTGAAGCCTGCATGAGCTTTGCAGCTTCAGGGAGGCAAGGACCAGATTAGTCCTGCCAGTGCAGACGGTGCTAATCCAGCCTACGCCTCCAAGTAATCAAGATGAGTGGGATCCAGATTAACAGGAGGTAGGTGCTGAAAAGGCTGCAGTCTTTCAGTGAGCACAGAAAGCCACTTGGCACAGAATGTTTTTCAGTAATAGTCCTTCCCCATTTTAGCTGCCTTTTCTTGTTTCCAAACCTATACACAAGATTGCATCCACACCCCACTTGAAAAGATACTCATTAAAATTCAGGGAGGGGGGAAGTGGCTCAGTCCCTTGCAAGCACACCTGGAAATCTCAGAAATCTACACAAAGAAAACATGTAATGCAGTTCTTAATTATAAGCTGTGGGACTTGCTGGGGTAAGAATACTTTCTTCCTTATATTCAAGGGTCAAATTCAGGCGTACTCAGCTTCCCTGTATAGCTGGCGTCCTGCTGTGGTTGTGTTTGCTGTTGTTTGTCACTCCCAACTTTTAGTATTCAGAAACCCTAAGGGAATCTCTACCTTGAGAATAAGGGCAGAAGGCCTCTGTAGCCTCAGGAGCGAGCCAAGCCAGTGGACCCGGCTGGTCTCTTGACAGGTTGTTCCACCTGCTCAGGGTACTGTCAGTCTTTCCTTTAGTGCACAAAGTACCATTTCCTTTCAGCTTGAAAACAAAGGAACCCAGATCTGGATTGATTCACATTTGGAGCAGGGGAGCGGGGGAGGCATTGAGCAAAGGCTACTGCTGCATTCAAGTTCAAAGGAGGGCTCCAACCTTGTTTTAGGAAAACAAAGCTGAGCTTGAGCAACAACAAAAGGTTTCCTTTCCTCAAGACAACAACACTGAAATTAAAACCAGCAGCACTGACTCTTAACCAGCAAGCTGATACAAGCGGAATTTGCTTCAGTCGTGACCCTGTATTGTTTCTTGTCTTGCCTTGATTCTGTTTCCTTTGCTCATCTCTTTTGAATACACTTGATGCGCCGGGGAGAGAAGAATGTAATGCAGCCTCCTGTTTCACATGGGCCGAAGCGCTAGACTAGCACCCCAGTCCTTGTTCCAGCATTCAGACACTTTGCTGCGTGGCAGAGCAAGCACATACTTTGCATATGGAAGGTTTCAGGGCAGACATGGGAGGGCTGAGAAAAACTGTGCTTGAGACCCTGGTGACCTGCTGTGGATGACTGGCCACTGTCCTAAACAGGGTCATCATTTTAACTTGAAAGAAGGTAACTTTCTTTGTTCAAGCAGTTTTAAAAGTTCCAAATCTAAAATGTCGCAACAATTAAAGAAATGTTTGATGGCTGTAAATTCTTTCTGTGTTCAACAACAGGGTATAAATAATTAGATAAAATAAAAAAATATTAATACCATTTGCGGTCGAGAGGTGAATATATGGCATCCTGCTCTTCACTTTCACTGCCCAGCCAAGCAAACTGCACCAGGAGAAAAGGACCTTTTTCTTTTTAAATTTCCTAGTTTCGGTCCTGTTTCTTTCAAGGGTACTATTTTTGGCTGTGTTACTGACTTTGGAATGTCGCTGGGAATTGTCACTTCCTCTTTCACATGACCTGATGTAGTCCCAGGATGAGCCAGAGTATCATTCTTGCTATATAAGCAAATGGAACCAAAAAGGCACAACTGGAGCTCTAGTGAGTTCTCTCTTGTGTGCTGGAACACACACCGGTGTCCTGGCTGGTATGGAGCTGAATGTGGAGCCTGATCTGAAAGCAGTGCAACAACTCTTAAATTACACTGAATTTTAGCCTTAAGTGACATGTTTTGCAAGCTGATTTTAGCAAAGAGTTGGTATTGTCTGTGAGTGGTTTTTAGGGGTCTCAAACTGGTTATTCTACACTGGGCTAGTACACTGGGATCCCTCATCTGCATTGTGGACTGCTCTGCTGCATCTGCATCAGATGGAGCATTGGACTAGACTGTGGTGTGAAAATGACCCTGTAGCCCACTCCACCCATACACCACTTGTAAACAGTCGACACAACATTCCAGGCTGTTATACCAGATCAGCTGCTTGTGGGTGGAGTGGGTGGTTCCGTATACTGAGTCCAAGAAGCCCAGCACCATTTCACCTGGCACCTGGAAGTAGTGCTGAATGTGTGTCACTTTTGGGTGCCTCCGCACAAGGTCCATGAAGAAGCACCTCATCAGAGAAGCTCGCCCTGATATGCCTTAGCCTCCCCAAGATCTGCCACACTGGCATCAGCAAGGTTGATATGAAAACTGCTGGAAAAGACACTTTGCAGCCATGAGCTACACTGCAGAGCCAAAACTCTGGACATTCAAAGTATCATCAGGTTGCTGTGACTTGCCAAACATCCAGTTATGGTCACATTGACAAGATAGGGTACCCTGAACATGGTAAATCCCACTTTCCCATTAGGGTGCCCTGCCTACTGCTTTGGGGTGTCTGCTGTTCCTGTGGGCCAACCATGAATCACCCCCACCACTGTCTATAGATGTAGCCAGTGCTTTGGGAAGATATAGTGCTGCTAGTGGACCACCAACTTTAAGTACCTGGATTTCTCTTTCCAGTTGAGGGAAATTGCCTAAACTATATTGTTTTGGAGTTGAGAAGGCTCTAGATTTTCATTCGTTTATATTAAAAGCAAACATATATCAGTAACCATTGACATCAAAGCCAAATGCTCTGGATGTTTAGGTATTAGAAGTCATGCAAAAAAGCACTATCACTCCATGTCCCCATTCAACTTTTAAAGAGCTTTTCAAAGCTGGCAATTACCACAGGATCAAGCGAATCTGCAGTTTCTGGGGTTAAATGTCCCGAAACGCAGATTATCTGTATTCGAATCAGAAGAACTCTCACTGGGACTTACAAATAATCCTCTTTTTTGCAAATGGAATTGCACACGGTTTTTTAGGGGCTTCTCCTCAGTTTCCTTCAGCCAATGAGAAGGCATGATTATTGCCTAAAGGAATTATGCACTGGCTGAAAGGGGAGGGAATGGAGGGGAAGAATGAACAGAAGTTGTAACAAAAGATCAGATGTACGGGGCTGTGATTTTACAAAGTATCTGATTTTACAGCTATTGAGAAGTCTTCCTCCCTTCCTTCCTGATCCATGCCTTTTTGCCTCTGATCTGCTGTAGCAATCCTGCACAAAACTCTGTAAAATCCTGATCTTCCTTGTGAGAGGGGAATCCAGTCAGCAGCTCTGCAAACTGTTACTTCCTCTTTAAATTGCTTCAGAAGATCGCAGCCAGCAAAAGATTAAAGAGAAAGAGAAAATTCTCCCATCTCTCCTCCCTCCTCTTCAGATAGGTGTGTGTGTGTGAGAGGGGGGTGGTGTCACTTTTTTTACACATTTTCCCCTTGATTCAGTTTTTAAAATGATGGGGATGGGTGGGATGAATTCTGCCTTAAGGAAGTAAATGGGAGAAATTAGCAAGAGGCAGCAGCTAGCGTGGGAGTGAGAAAAAAGTATATACAAGACAGAAGGGGTGGGAATAAAGAGGGAATGAAAAGTGCTATCGGGTTTCTCCCCTGCCAGACACTGAAGAATGGAGGCTGAGTCTGCAGTATAAGTTAACAATGGAAACCCAAAAAATCCGACTTCACTGCTGATTTAAAAAACCTTGATTTAAATCTAGATTAAATTTCTCAGTGAGGATGCAGCCTCAGTCATGCAAAGTGAAAATCTCGCTTGGGAAATTATTATCCTATTTTTAGGCCTATAGCTTCTTTGTATGTATGTACGTACGTACGTATGTATGTATGTGTGTGTGTGTGTGTGTGTGTGTGTGTGTGTGTGTGTATTTATTTATTTATTTATTGTTCCATTTATTTATTTATTTATTGTTCAGGGCAGGCTACAACAATAAAAGCAAAATGAAAACAACCCACTGAAAACAATAACAGTGCCTGAAAGTGGGGAAAGGAAGCTATTCCTCAGTCAAAGGCAAAGGGTAAATAGATGCATTTTTACCAGACTTCTAAATTTGTATGGTGAAGATGCCAGACACACACTTCATGGGGGAGACTACAGTGCTGTTAAAGGAGATAGGGTGTTTCATGGTATGATCTGCATTAAGTAGGAAAAAAAATTTCCTAGCAATTTTCAGAATCAATCCTCTTATTAGCAGAAGAGCCTCAGAAAGGGCTCCATTGTTAAGTGAGACAAAGTGATTGGAGGTGGGGGGGGGGCAGTGTTGCTACATTAACAAGTTAGAAAGACTGCTGATTCCTCATGCTGGAGTTTCTCAGGGAAAGCAGCATTAATTCATGGCATATGCTCCCAACATCTGCTGTGGTGGCCTGGAGTGGCAGGATCACAGGGCTAAAGAGTGAGAGCCAAAACTGTGCATTCCCCAGATCCTTCCCCCTCCCTTCCTTGGCACGTAGCCTGTGTTTACTAACTGGCTAGAGAAGCAGGCACTGCATTCACTGAAGGTAAACTGCCCTAGAGCAAATGCAACAGGTGGCCGGAGGAAAGGGAAGATTAGTGACCTGAAAGGGGAAAGTTGGGATTAGTTCCCTGATATTTGAATGTTTGCACAGGTCACAGGACGTTCTTGCATATATTCTCTGCAAGCCAGCATCGTATCTTAAATAGATGTGGAAAGTAGCAAAAGGTGGCAGAATCAGGGGTGGGAAAAGCGATGGGCAAACAAGAGAACAGCAGTCATGCAGGGGGCAGCAAGTACTAGTTTAACCAAATCTGGCATCAACCGGTTATTGGCCCTTTCTGGATTGGGCCAGTGCAGAATGGGCCATTTCCTTGATGAAGAAGTCCGCATTTCAAATAAAATACCAACTCTTTGGGTGAAAACTGGGGAGTGACTGTAGCCTAGTGGTAGAGCAAACTGCCTGGAAAACAGAGGGTTGCCGGTTTGAATTCCAGCCTCTCCACAAAAATAGGCAATGGCAAACCACTTCTGTATCTCTGCCAGGAAAGCTGCCTAGAGCTGCCTATAGAGATGCCCAAGAAGCTATAATTAGTTACCCATTTGTGCATAAGAGTTGCTGGGCCTAAATTTCTGACAGCAAGAAACTCAGCATATAGAGTTTGAACCTATTGCTCTTTTTGCGCTCATAACCAGGTGGCCAGCCTGAGGTATTTTAGGCTGTGGTCAGATCACAGTTAAGGTTTAATCCAGCTTCTGTCCGTTTTCAGAGTGAAAGAATACATTGGCAAAGTGACAAGCTGTTTTCTTTCAGTGTTAAATAACTCAGAAAATTCACCTTTGGGATAGATAACGTGGAAAGAAAATTACTGGTCACTTTGCTGATGTGTTCTCCCGCTCTGAAGGTGAAGATGGATTGAACCTTAGGTGTGACCACAGCCTTTGTTCCTTAAGGCAAAAACAAGATAGATGGCTACATTAAACAATTATGGAATTCTGTTAAAAGGATAAATTGGCTTGCCATGTGAATTTTAGCTTGTTTACACCTAGGGCCTTTCTGCACATGCCACCGGAAACTGATCTAAAAGATCCGTTGAATGTTTGCACAGATCCGTTTTCTGGCGGAACAGTTCTAAAAAAGAATCTGTCTCAAATAGAGACAGATTCTTGGAGGCCCCACGCGTATGCAAACGCGTTTAAACAACCGGTTTTGCGTGCCGATGTGCAGATGTGGCGTCCTCAAAGGGACCCTAATTGGGTTCCCTGTACGGATGCCACGTCCAAATCCTTCCCTGAACAGGCTCTAAATGCGTTTTTAGAGCCTGTGCGGAAAGGCCCCTAGTTACAGTAGACCAGGACAAGGTGTAAGGCCCATGCAGTTCCCTTTCAACAGGAGGCCATAATCAAAGAACAGAAGAAGAAATGCTAGGGGGCTTCTGTCATAGCCTGCACTGGTATGCAGATGGAATAAGACCCAGTACAGAAAGGTCCAGAATCCCCTAGCTGAGGCAGATATGTTATATTCCTAATGCAAAAGAGGACCCGGCTGTGACTGGGAGCTAGCAATGAAGCCGGTATCCTTTGAACATGCATTTCCTGGCCCTACGTTTTACTAATAGTTCAGGTATTGTTAAACTGGGGAGGTGGGAAAGCGGCTCTGCTACTCACATCTGCAACGGATCTAGAGTCCATTTGGCATGGATTGAGAGTGCATTAGAAGTGGATTCATGTTGGATTTGATGCTTTCTGAGTGGATTTGTTACAGGATATGTAGCGGATACGTATCTCAGATACATATCTGATATGTATTCGCTCATATTAGATATTCGCACAAATTCGTACGAATACACTCGTATTGAATAGAATTTTACCACATTCGAAATACAACTTTTCTAACATTTGTATTTTCATATGAATACAAATTTTGTGACATTCGATTTGTTATGAACTGAATGCCAGAAAACATATTTGTGCACATCCCTAGGCCAGTGTGTTTCTGGTTCAGCAGAATCTTGAAACATGGGCGTCCCTGGTTTCCAGGACTTCAGATGTTATACTACCCTTATTTTCTTTCTTTCTTTTTTAGGATTTATTAACCTGAACATATAGCATTTACATATAAACCACAGCAACAATCCATTTAAATAATATTATGAACATAGAAAACAAAACAAAACAACACATACTTATTTTCTTGTGTTCTTTCTCTCTCCCAAAGAAGAAGATATTTACTACGGAATCCAAAGAGTACAAAACTTTGCTCCTTCTCATTGCAATTCTGCCACTCTACCTAAGCAACATACCAGTATGGGATGGGGGACAGTGTCTGCCTTGCCACAGCAATGGCCATGCACAGCCAGCCATTACGATGGCGACTGGGCAACATGGCGTGTGACAGGGCAGCCTTAACTGCCCTGCCTCTCTGCAGCCTTTGCACAGAAGTAAAGGCAAAGGCTGCATCTGGGGCTGTACTAGGCGTGCCATGGGGACTCCTAGTACAGCTGTGAAGCAGTTTCTACTTCTCCACAGCTATCAAGCGTGGGGACGTTTGGGCATGTGCTGGAGTACACCTGAATATCTTCATCTTCACAGTGTGAAAAGGCCCTATCCTGAATCTTTAGAAGGGTCCTTGGGTAACAAAACAGTTCACTCTTTACACAATGCATACCCCAAAGATCTACACATAAGCCTAATAATGCCTGGGCATTTTAATTTTGATCGGTAGGGTGCCAATTCTTTTGGCTTTGTTCTGGGGCCTTGCATTTCTGTTGCCAAAATTATGATGGCTGGCTAGAATTAAGGCATGGTGGCCCACATCTTGTGGTACTGCTGGCAAATGGGAAATCCATATCAACAGCACTTATGCAGAGCTCCTGGCTAGGGTGAACCAACACCCAGTATTTTAGTAAGTATGATTGTCTGTGCTATATGTGCCCATGTAAAATTCTTTCTTCTCTTTCAGATTCTTGCTTTCCTCCCAACTTTTCCACCAAAGTCTACTGCAGGTCTTTCTACTGCAGCTCCATGGCAAGACATGTTATCAAGGTCTCATCTCCTGTCACTTTCAAGACCACTTCATTATTCCTTTATTATTCCTCTTCTTCTGCTTATCATTATTAATCATCACTCTGGATTGTTAGAGTGCTGACAGCTGCCCCTTGTCTATTCTTTCTGTCTATTTTAATCCTTCATGCTTATCTGAAAATAAACCTGATCCTTTTTCTTTTAATTAAAAGAAATCTGGTCAGCCAAGTCTTCCCTGTGCAAAGAAAAGGCTGATTGCTTCTCCTGATAAATAGGAAGAGATCAGCAGGTTGAAAGGGCAGACGAATGGGCAACAGTACTTTCCACAGCTTGAAGAAGCAAACATCTTGATGACCATTTTGAGGACCAAGGTATACATGGTCAAGCCATTTGGGTCATTGTTCATACAGCTGCAAGGACCACAGTCTGCCACAGTCTGTACTACCATGTAGACAGCAGGTGTCTGTTCTGGGACAGATCTTGGAATAAGTTCCAGTGCAAAAAAGGCCACCTTTACTGAGGCCAATTCACACTACCCCCCAGTTCATGATTAGAGAACTTCTGGGGAAGAGCATCCACACCTTGGGGAGACTGTTACAATCTCCAGGTACCCCTTGCCTTCCCAAAAGTTCCCTAATCGTGCACTAGGTGTAGAGCACAGAATCCATACCTTTACTAATCTTACCTAGGAACTTACTAGAAGTGTCCAGCAGTGAGCATCTGCACCTCTTCCTGTGCTTCAGGGTTGTCTGAGGTTCTGGGGATGACCGTAGACGCAACTGCGCTTGTGCAAAGTGTGAGCGTCATCATGCCAATGGCGCTGATGCACACACAGTCGTGGACAGTGCCACAACCAAAATGGCGGCACCCTGAAGAGGAATGGCCCTGGGATCAGTCACAGGTGAATGACAAATCGTGTGGAGCATGGGCTGTAGTTACCTAGCGCTTGCAAGTGCAAGCCGTAGTTAACATTGGGTGATTACACTCCTTTCCCATTCAGTGGAAAGTAGGAAATCGCCCCTGTTCTAGGAAGCTGGGCAGAAGTATCAGCGAAGCAGATTTTTGCTGAAGTAAGAAATGGGAAGTCTATGACCTTATAGGTGTTTAGAACTACAGCTCCCAATTGTCTTCATCTGCTAATCATAGAACATAAGAAGAGAAAAAACAGTCTTCCACCAGATCTGGTCAACAGTCTAGCTAGCTCAGACTACAAGTGGTTCTCCAGTGTTTAGATGGGCTTCTCTCCAAGTCCTGCCTGGAGATGTCACCTGGGACCTTCTGTACACAAAACAGATGCTTTACTAACATTCCCTGATTATTTATTTAAAATACTTTCATACCATTTCCCATTATGGGATTGGAAACAGTTTCCTTTAGTTCTGACCCTTCCAATTTCTGGAGGGTCACAAGCTTCCCATGCTCAGGCTAAACTTCCTAACCACAGGAACTGTGTGGTAGTGGAAAGAGTACTTCTGAAGACACTGAATGTTTCTTAACAGGAGATACGACCAACATGTCTGCATTGTTCTCATGGAAACCTGACAGCCTTTGAAAAAGGCGCCTGCTGCTGCTGCATCTCCAACTTGGTGGCAGCGAGTGCTTCGTGGTTGTGCAGATCCTTTTGCCAGGTCAATGGCTGTCTGAGGCACCTTGTTTCCAGGGTGCAGTTTTGCAATTTGCAAATAAGGTGCTGTAATTGGCCAGCTAAAATGGCACCTTCATACTCCAAAATGGAGATGCAAAGGTATCTTCTTTTTTTTCCCATGGCAGATCAGGGCACCTAGAAAGAAGCCACCTCCAAGAGGAAGTGGAGATGTGGCTTATGTTAAACAGAGACTGGACGGACAGCTACACATGGATAGTGCCCTAGATGTTTCTTGAACTGCTGATCCTGCAACAAGCAGAATTTGGAGTACATTACCATCAGGTTCTCTTCCAATGCTGCAGTTATATAATAATATGCAAAACTTTAGCTTTTCAGACCCAAACAGTCCATATTGCAAATCCAGTATATAAGGAGTGAAAATATCAAGAGCGCCAGCATTCCTCAAAGGGCAGAAGACAGTCAAATGTTAGGGCAACTCAGTCACAAAAGAACTAGCAAAACAACATAATCTTTACCTAGGAGTGTGCAAAATATAGCTTGTTTCAACCTGTTTCGTATCTGCTTCTCCTTTACTCTTCCTGACCACCACAGAGGAGCTGAGGCCAAACACTGTCATGGTCCATGACATGATGATGCTGTTGCACACTGGTGAGCACTGCTGACATATCAGAGCTTCCTGTTTGTTTGGCAGTTCTCCCTTTGTTTGAGTTGTTAATGAGTCATTGGTCTTTTCCTGGCTGTAATCTGTTGACATTGCCCACTGGTCACTCAACCCCAGGAATTATGCTAACACATAATAAACAGGTAAGCCCCAACAACCCTCCATTAATACTTCCATCCAAGGAAGCAAAATCAACAGATTACATCCAGGAAGAGACCAACGACTCATTAATAAATAGCAGGCACCTAAAAGAAGGGGAACAAAATCTAGGAAGTCACCAGTTGCTTTTGACTCTTCCAAGAGCAAAATCCTCTAAAGATGGATATCGCAGCTATATCTGAAAGCTTAAGTTCTCAGAAGAAACTTGGAACATGGCATAACAACCCCCCAAATGCTACAAGTAAGATTGAAACTGGCCGCGAAAGCCTACATGCAACCACTATTCTGTACCTCTTTGCCTCCAAAATAGTTTAATTGCTAGCTGGCACCAGAGAACCCTGAGTTATGACCTGAGTTTTCTTTCTACTCCACGACCTTTCAGACTCCATAGTTTCTAGAGTCAGCTGCCGATCACTGGATGCAAAGTGAACGCTCAAAGTCACTTACATAATTGTGTCAACTTATGGCTTCACATAATCTAATAAGACATATCTAGGGTCTTAGTATGCATGTGAATTTTCATAGTGCTATTGAACACTGTCCCATTCAAGCACTGAACATATGATATCTGTCCACATTGCAGTCTGATTACCAAGCCCTTCATATACATACTTCTGTCATCTATTGGACCCCTTTGTTCTTTCTATATCATATCAGACAAGTGATTCTTTCCCCCTCCCATCACTTCGGCAGTTCTCTGGGTCTGTCTGTATCTTACTTCATCCCCTTGTCTGCTCTGCCTTGTGCGTATGTACCAGAGCATGGCTGA
The DNA here is from genome assembly GCA_023333525.1 of Aspidoscelis tigris stejnegeri. Taxonomy (NCBI): domain Eukaryota; kingdom Metazoa; phylum Chordata; class Lepidosauria; order Squamata; family Teiidae; genus Aspidoscelis; species Aspidoscelis tigris. The sequence continues at coordinate 82,105,420 of JALMGA010000003.1, forward strand.
GGTTGGAAGTATTTATGGCAATTAAAATACGTTGCCTGGGAGCTGTTTGGGGCCTTTTCTTTCTTTCTTTCTTTTTTTGAAGTGCGGATTTTTCAGACTTCAAGGTGTTAACAGCCCCTCTAAATGGTTTTGTTTTTTAATTGCAGCAAATGACTGCTGAGCCATTAAAACAAGTGCCTCTCTCCCTGCAGTTGTTTCTAAGCCCTTCAGTCCCACTTCTATTTATTCTGTTTAATTCAGTCAGGTAGCTTCAGGGCAATGAAGATCAATACTTTACTTTGATAGAAAAGAGTCAGGTTTGAAACACAGAGATAAAACTGACACATTTTGTATAAATTTAATTAAAAATGCACCTTTAGTGGCTTGTTGCAAGCACAAAGCTAGCCCTCCGTCTCTCTCTTTCTTTCTCTCTCTTCCCCCACCCCCTTTTCTCTTTCCTTTCTTGTTCCTAAACCGGTCCGGAAATCTCAGAATCTGCCTCATGAACAAAGCTTTGCTTATTTTGCTGTATTCGCTGTGGTTTTTTTCCTTGAAAGTTTAGTGTTCTGGGAGAAAGAAGGTGGCATGTGAAATTCTAAGCAGACCTTCTGGTCTCTCCTCCCCTCTTCTTGGTATTGGTGGAGGGAGAAGTGATGGGGGGCGGTAAAGAAGGGTTGTGCTTCCCAGTCCCAATGGACTGGGCACCCTGGGCATTTTCTCCCTTGATCCTTTCCAGAGTGGCCTTTTCTTTTTCGGGTTCTTTTTCAGGAGCGTCCATTACTAAGCTGCATCTCTATCCTCCCCTTCTTGCCCATCTTACCTCTCCTTAACCCAGTTGCCAGAGAGGACATTTGTCTTGTGTTTTACAATCTGGCCCTTTCAACCCCTTCCCCTCATGCCTCTCTTTCTCAATCCTGTTTGGCTTGGTTCATTTTTCACATGAGTGGCTTTCCTCCCAGCCTCCCCTTCTGCTCCAACCTCCATCTGCTCAACACCAATAAAATACGCACAACATAGGTAGGACAAGGTGCCAGGGCTCAGTGTGACAAACTGCTCATGCACCACTCAATAACCAGGGCTGTAAATCTTCCTCTGCTCACCTTCCTCGGGCTGGGAGCTGGTGGAGGGTTTTGCTGAAGTGGGCAGGAGAAGTCAATCGCTGCCTGCCTGTGTGCTGAAGCAAGGCATTTGCTTGGCACGGGTCAGGCAGAGTGTCAGGACTCTTGGGCTACAATATGAGCATTCATGAAGCACAGCAAGTCCTCTTTAACTTTTAAGGACTTGACACCCTAATTCTATATAGATACTGTAGGGCTGAATGACTCCTGCAATTTGGGGATGAAAGCGTTTCCCTCCACCACTGTAGTTTTATGATCCAAAGTGTGCTAGCTGACTAAATCAATACAAGTGGCATCATTTTATAGTCCTTTGACCCCTTCTATACTGGGCCTTATTCTGGATTATATCCTGGAATAGAGCCTGCCGTCTGCATGCTGGTGTAGACAATGGCAGGTTGTATGTAGGAGACATGCGCCTTCAACTGGCATCAGGGCTAATAGCCATTGATAAACTTGACTTCTGTAAATTGGTCCATGCCTTTTTTGAAGCCATCTAAGCTGTTAGCAAGCACCACAGCTCTTGGGAGTGATTGTGTAAAAATATTATTTCCTTTCATCTGTCCCAATTTTTCCGGGACTGCCATAGGGTGACTCCTGATTCTACCCTTGTGAAAAAGTATTTATTTATTCATACCATATTCCCTCTCATTTATCTTTTTTCTAGCCTCAAAAGCCACAAACATTTATGCTCTTTCCTCATACAGAACCTCCTTCAGACTCTTGATGATCTTAGCTGCCCTTTTTCAACTTTGCCTCTGGAGATGAGCTGACCAAAATTTTCCCCAGTATTCCAAATGCAGTTACACCATAGATCTGTATAGGAGCAGCTGTGACTCCATTTCCCAAGTGGGAGATAAACCGAGGAGACATCTCTGCTAGCTTGGGCTCCTCTCATTTCCTCATGTGGCCTTGGTGAAGAGCTTGCTATCTCTGCTGTTATTAAGAAAGTCAAGGTTCTCAACCCAACAATGCGTTTCACCGTGCCAAAGACTCATCCCTGGACTTGGGGAGCAGCTTTAGAGGTGTATTTTGTGCAGTGATATTTTTGCACTTGAGGGGGGCATTAAAGTCTCTCCAAGTGCATTCAAGCCACTTTGGTGGGGGAAGGATGCTATGGACATGGGCAGACTTCAATGCCTCTCCGCAATGCTGGAAAGTCATAATTATCCAGATCCCAACTCATGAATATGTGAATCTGAGCAAGGTCTTGTTTCACAAATTCCAAGGACTCTCTTACTGTAAGTGGAGGGATGTCTGAATAGGTAGAAAGCGGTGTGAGAATCTTGCCATGCAAATGAAGGCAGAATGGCAGATGAGAAGATACTGGTGGGATCCAGGACACTTCCCTTGGTCCTTAAGAGAACAATATAACAAGAGAAACCATGCTGGATCAGGCCACAGCCCCATCTAGTCCAATATACCATCTCACACAGTTGCCCACCAATTGCTGATGTGCATTTCAAGCAGAAGAAAAAGGCAAAACCTTCACTTGTTTTTAATTCCCCACAAATGGACTTGAGGGGGCATCCTGCCCGCTCTCCAACCTGGAGGCAGTACCTAGGCATCTATTCTAGTAGCCATTGATATACCTAATATCCATTAATATAGCTAATCCTTTCTTAAAGCCATTCAGACTAGTTGCTGTCTCCACCTCTTCTGGTAGTAAATTCCGTAGACAGATGACCCTCTGGATGAAAAACTACTTACCCTTGCCGGTCCTAACTCTCCTGCCCATCAGCTTCATAGAGAAACCCCTGGTTATAGTAGTGTGAGAAAGAGAACAAAATTTCTTGCTATCCACCTTTTCCACACTGTGTAATTTTATATACTTTAGTCAGGTTACCTCTTAAATGTTGCCTTTCAATCTGGTTTTGTAAGGAAAGTCCTTTTAGGCTGCATCCCCATGCACTCCATTTAGTGCAGATTGGACCATTTTTAGTCTGGAGGTGGGTCGAGTTCAAATTGAGCTGTCCCCATGCATTTGCTGATAATACGGGCTCAATTCAAATATGCGTGTCCCCCATGCAAACCACGCTAAAAACCCTGCATGGGGAAACAGCATCTTTTTCTCTCCGCCCCCTCTGTTCCGCTAGGAAGCAGGGTTGGCATCACCAACACCTGTGCCACCTGCTGTAGTGATGGCAGGCAAATGTCACCAAACGCCTCCTTCCCTGATCATGGCACTTAGGGCTGAAAGGCAATAATAATATGATAATAATTAAAATAATATGAAAAAGCCGGATCACTTTGCAAAGCCACTACGGGGTTTGGCGGCAGTTCAGCGGAGGTGCTGCTCGCTGCAGCAATGACAAGGAAACGCCACCCAATGCCACTCCCCCTTTTGGGGCACATAAGGCTGAAGGGCAATACAAATATAATAGTAAAAAAAGAAAGAAAGAAAAAGCCATATCGTTCTGCAAAGCCACTACGGGGTTTGGAGGCAGTTTGCCAGAGCCGCGCACCTCTGCTCCACCCAGTACAGCAGTATAGCACTCTTGCACAATTTAAATTATCATGCCCAGCTTGACGATCGAGGAGTGGGGTGGAATAATGGTCACGGAAAGAGACGTGGGATGGCAGTTGCATCTTTCACTGTAAAACTGGGGTGCTCAGTTATTGTATGCACATTTCAGAAGCTGCTATTTTGTCTTGCACATTCACCTGGCTTGGCAATCGGGGAGGGGGTGGTGGAATAATGGTCGCAAAAGGAGACTCGTTTCTGTCGTTACCACTTATTGGAAAAAATGCCCTAACAGTTATGATTCTCAATGCACAGGACAGGAACAGCGAGCACAGGGTGTGAAACCCCACTCACTAATGACATGAGCATCATTCTCCTCCCCAAATAGCCTGGGAGCATCCTCATGGGTGGACTTGGCCTCCAAAATGATGCGGACTAAGCTCCCAGACCACGCTGAGAACAGTTTTCTAGAAGACTAAATTTAGTGTGGATTTGGGTGATTTGGTCCGCATATGGTCCGATTAGGGGGCTTTGCATAGGGACACTCCTTACCGAATTTGGATTTGATTTGGGCTATATAGTGTATGGGGGTACAGCTTTATTCTGTTCTCTTTCTTTCATGCAAGTGCAGCCTTGCCTCCATGGAGCACCCCCGGTGCAAAAATCATGCCATAGAGTGCTCTCTTTGAAATGATCCCCTAAGAGTTCCTAGGTTCTGGGTTGTTCCAGCAGTCTACCATATGAACACTGGAGTGGCCTAGGCACCGCACAATATGTAAGAACATAAGAGGAGCCCTGTTGAATTAGGTCATACCAGCCCATCTAGTCTAGCATCTTCACAAAGTGGCCACCAATTGCTTATGGGCATCCTCAAGCAGATGAAGGCAAAACTTTCACCTCCTCTAAACTTCCTGCAAGGGGACTTCAGAGGCATCTTTTTCTTGTGTTTCTCTTGTTAGAGATTGATGGATAAACCTGTAGAACCCCCCCACCCCCCGGGCCCCTGGGCTGTCCTCTGGAAGAGAAAATAATGTAAGGTTTGTTCTTGGAACAAATGCCTTTATTCAGAGCAAGGCCCAAGATGGGCCATTCCTTCAACCACTGCTTTTGGGAACCTGCAACAGCTGTCAAAGGAAGTCACAAGCAGAAACTCTTCCCTTGTGCTGCACTGATTTTTTAGCTTTTTGTTGAAACTCCTGTGCCAGAAAGCTGCCTTGGGAGGTTAAAAAAAGCCAGCAAACCACTGCAGCAGAGAGCAAGGGCTTCTGCCTGCGACCCCCCTCACGAACCCACCAATGTATAGCACAAGGGCTGCCTTCCCATGGGTGCTTGCTTTTATGAGGTACGCACTGCTAGCACGCCACCCCTTGCTGCTTTTGTTTTTCTCTTTAAACATGGCAAAATAAAGTTCTGCAACAGAAGAAAAAAAATGCTCAAGTTTTGTGTATCGCAACCAGAGCCGCCTCTTCTCTGCTTTCAGGGCCACTAATTGCTGGCACAAGTTGCTTTGTGTTCCGGGGGGGGGGGAGTGGGGGTAAGAAAAAAATGGCAGATATAATTGAAACAGAATTCAGAATCAGGACCCTGCGGGCAGCACTTGTTGAAAGAAGAAATAAAGATCATTTGGGTCACCTCTTTTTGTAATTTGTGTTTAATAATCGTTCCAGGAGGTACATACAAAGGAAGGGGAGACGACAGACGTGGTAACCCAGCTTCTCTCTGCCTACCCCCCCCCCCCGACAGTCCTTTCACTGGAAAATGAGGAAGGTCTGAAAGAAAAATCTCTTTTCATGTAGGGGGTGGGACTACACTTGGATCTGCCAGCTCCAAAGGACAGAGGGTGGGTTCCCCTGGTGAAGGGTAAGGTGCTGCTTAGAGCTGCCAGCTGCATTGAGGAGGGGTGGGCTCCCTTCTTTTCTCTGGTTACCCGAGCCATGTTTTAGTGACATTTTTGAACCTGCACACCCTTAACCTGCTAAGTGCGGCTTATACTTTGGAGCAGAAGCCACATCAGCTGACCAAAAATCTGCTTTTAATTGAAACTTACATTTGAAATAAGAGTTTTCTTTTCTTTTCCTTTCCTTTTGTGGATGGGCGTAGAGGTGACTGCTTCTAACTTGCTGATGTGGTTGGGCGTTTGTTCTCCTTGGTGTGCCTGCACAGAGGACTGTAGAGTTTGTAGCACACTATTTGCATTTGACTATTTTTGTTGTTGTTGTTGTTCAGGGGGCTGTTGCCATTGCTAGATGGCTGGGAAAAGAAAGGCTGTTCTATAGATTTTGACAGAGTATTAAACATCAATACTACAAAGGATAATTCATGCAAAAGATCGTAAACAAACACGGGAGGTTTAACTACATGATCTTGAAGGTCCCATCTCAAGTCGGATTCTAACAATATCTTTTGTAACCATGAAAACCTGAGACTGCCTCCAGATAGCAAGAGGAAAATGCAAGAGCTTACCTTGCCTGGATGCTTGTTTTTGCAATGATGTGCTGCGTACATTCAGATATTCTGATTATGCAAAATACCCAGAAGTATGAATTTGTACAGCCTTTATTGCACTTGCCATTTGCTCTATATTGTGAACCCTTGGACCACATCTTTTTAGCTGCCTGCTCCTCTACCCTGCCAACCATAATGGCACCAGCCATCACCGGGGACAGAATGTTCTTCCCATAGTAAAATAGCCCATCTATTTATATTTATTATCTTAAAGCGCCATTAAAGATTTTGAATGTTCCATCTCCTCTTGGAATACTCTGTTTAGGACAACCAACAAGAGATTATGGAAACACTAACTTTGTTAAAAGGAGTCCAAATGGAATTTCAAAATTTACATTTTTGTATCACCCTGTACCTGATGTCCTCAAGGTGGTTAACAATTAAAATGGTTAAAATTGTAAAACTAAAAAAGACAACACCAGATTGAGAGAAAGAAAACTAACAACCAAATCCTTATGTGAAGAGGTACATTTTCACTAGGTGTTGAAACATACTTAGCATTGTTGTTTTGTGCACCTCTATGGGAATGCTGTTCCACAAACTAGGGGCTACCACAGAGAAGGCCGTCCCTCAAGCTGCCACCCTGTTTCCAACGAAAGAAGACGGAGAGACAAGGAAGCCACCCTTATTATCTTTAACTATTTTGACAGGCCTTTACAGGAGAAGGTGCTCCTTTAGAGTTAAAGCCATTTAGGACTTTGTATGTTAGGCGGTGTTCAGACATAACAAAAGGGGCACCTCAGAGAGTCAATGTGTAGCCCTTGAGTTCCCAAGTATTCTCTAGTTCACTTTTTCTATCACAGAATGTTTAGAAAAATGGAGATGGGCAGACTGATGTGTGAACAATTCTACCTTGAAGCCTTCTCAGAAGGCCATGGGAAGGCCATGCTTCAGATTCCTTCCTTCCTTCCTGGAGGGTTAACATATTTGGTCACTGAACTGTCTTGAATCTTGGATAGGAGGCTCAGGAATGGAGCCATGAGCTCCTAAAAGGAGTCTCCTAGGAATGCCCGTTTTGACTATACTTTATGCCTGGCCAGCTAGCTTAAGGGCTTTAGGATATGGTATGTGTAGGTGTCTCTTAATTGGTTTCCACACTGACACTTTGCTTGTTCTGCAGGACTGTTTGTACACATGCAACGAAGACCCCAGTAGGAACCCGACAGGTACTCAATTGGTATGGATCAGTTACATACCTTCCACACACACAAGGACCCCATTCTGAATGCACTGTACCCAGGAGTACAGATCCAGATTTAATAGGGTCTTCAGGCCCTTAAATCTGGATTAACACAAGACCCCTTTAATGGTGTCTTCAACTCGGTCTTCTGCCGTAAAGACTGGATCAGAGGCTCTGCTTCCACACATATACTTCCGCAATGGGGTCCAGGGTTGGGCTCTGGCTCCACCCCTCAACACACACCCTACCTAGGCCCACACACCCTTCATAGCGGTCTACAAAGCTGAGCACAAGCTTCATTGCAGGTACATAAGCAGCTACAAAGCCATGTCTCTCCACCGTTCCCACTATAACCAGAAGTGGCCCCTGATTGATGGGTAAGTGGGCCAATCACGCTGTGCCACCAGTGGGCCTTCCTGCTTGGGCTTAATAAGAGCCTTGGGATGGGTGGTACGGCATCCACACACTGGCCCTGTTTAGCACCCATTGCCATTGGGTGCTAGATGGCCCCTGTGGACGCATGGGGCCCTCACCATGATGCGGACCTTCAAGGACCTGGATTCAATGAGGAGCGGATATCTAAATCCAGATTAATGGAGGTACATGCAAAAACAGTCCTCCCCATGTTGATTCTTCTTTTTTAACTTCCCACGTGGTGGCACATAAGCTTTTATGTGAAGTTCTAGCAAATTGCTGTGACATAGAAGTTTTTTTTAAAAAACAGTACACTGTGAGGAAGGAGCTTCCCATTGCAGCACCCCTCACTGGCTACTGCTGGTAGGCTGAGATTTTTCTCCTAGTAGGAGCACCCATAAAGTGTATGTGGACACTTGTGGAAATCCCTTTCCCTGACTACTGGCCCCTCTATCAGTAGTCTCATCTGCTACAATCTAGAACTGCTCAACAAATCTCCCAGGTAGGACTATATCCTAAATAAGTCCCTTGCTTTAAACCTCCTTTTTACCCTTTGCTCTTGTGAGATGTAGATTCATCTACTCATTCCTTTTTTCAATTCATATTTATTCTTCAATTCCTGTTTTTAAAAGGAGGGTGTAGTGGCAAAATACAAGTTTTCCAACAAGCAACATTATTATTTTCTGCATTAGGAAGAGAACTCTTAGAATCCTGGAGCTAGGTAAGAGGTTGTAGACCATATGTCCCCAGATGGTTTAAATTAATCCATCTCCATCTGTTAGCCTCCAGAGAAAGAGGGAATATTTTAAACACAATGGAACAGCAGCTACTGAAGACCGCATTGTAGAAAGGGACATACTTTACATTTCAAATATTACCCTGCTAGCAAACTCTTATTTATAAGCCATGTTCCAGAAAAACGAAATCCAGTTATATTTATTATGGTTATTAGAGTGAATAGGATAGCTAGATCTTTGCATCCATCTGCCCAAGGTTTTTGTTCACCCCGCTTAACCTGCATTTTCCCCTCTCCTTATAGAGGCGCTCAGTGATTCTTGAGTGCATCTTTCTTGCCTATGGTCAGGAAGAACAACATCTGTTGGCTGCATCTGAACATGCTGCCCGAGGTACCTTTAGCCTATGGGCCTCTCTTAAAGGAACCATAATGTGATTACAACTGCCTAGTCTGGACTGAGGTAGAACGAGGAATGCAACTTCTAGTTTTAGCATTGGTTGGAGGGACAACCCCTTGTGAACTCAAGAGTTTCTCTGCCTTCCAATTTGAAAATGGCGTTTAATCATATTGAAAGTATATCTACATTGATATATTGCATCTTTTATTTATTATTATTTATTTAAAATATTTCTTGTTCACCCAGTGGTCTTCCTGGCTGAAAGGTTTTAGATACTGGTAGCCTGCAGATTGGAATCATGTGCAGGGAAGGGAGGAGGCTGATCAAAAGGCAAGGCAGAGATATTGAATGGAAGCTTCCGATTGAAGACTTCTCCCTTCCTATTGACTTCATGGGAAAAGACCCATGGGATAAGCAGATCTTTTCAGTCCAACTCTAGCATTCTGTCTGTTGCTAACCTCGTATCACCATGGTTTTCTCCAAGAACAAAAGTGCTTGTGTATCTCCCCAGCAAGGTATCATCTGCCTGCCCGCCCGCTGCCCACCCATCTGTCCATCTGTCCATCTGTTCATCTGTCCATCCGTCCATCCGTCCATCCGTCCGTCCATCCATCCATCCATCCATCCATCCATCCATCCATCCATCCATCCATCCATCCATCCATCCATCCATCATCATCATTTTGCCTGAGGCATGAAGGTCTCAGGGTAGGTTACAGCAATAATTTTTTTTTAAATGAACACACTAAAAACAGCAACAATGCCTGAAAGTGGGGAGGGGAAACTGTTTCCTCAGCCAAAGGCCAGGGTAAGCAGGTACATTTTCAATTATCTATTGAATAAGTAAAGTGAAAAGTGCCTGATGCACCTCAGAGAGGAGACTATACCATTGTCTGGAGGCTACCACCAAGAAGGGCCAGCCCTAGGTAGAAATAAATACTCATGGAACAGTGCACCATTTCAGATAACTAAATTGCATTCTTTCAAGCACCTTCAAGGAGACTTCTAATTGCACTTTGACTGTATTCTAGAATATATCTCAGGATAGGGGTGTGTTGTCCACATGCTAATTCATACTCTAGCAGGTCTCACCTAAGGCCTGTTGTAGGCTGCACTAGCATGTGGATATATTCCAGAATGAAGCCAAGAGCAGACAGGTCCTCTGTTGGGATTAGAGAGTGGTTTGTTGCATATACAAGCCCCCACCTCTCTCCCTCCCCCTACTGTGCAGGATGGTACTGAAGCAAATCTAAATGTCAAGAATCAAAATATAGCGTACTCTTAGAAACGCTGTAAAATGATTCTAGGAGTGATGAGCATTGGATGTCATTCATTCACAATTTTTACAACAGCAGAAAGGCTAAAGCAACTGAAGAATACTTACAATCTTTAGTTCTAGCTGCTGACAAGAATTATGTAAGTTCAGGCAGGTGGAGAAAATAGGTGAGCAAAGGGATTTGCAGTATCTTTCAAATTGTTTTCCTAATAGTGAAGCCTAAGATGCAATGGGCTGCTGCAGTCTTTTAAAAATAGGTGCCTGCATTCAGAAACAAGTGTTAGTGTTAATGTATTCAGTCTCCATAAGCCCACTGGTCAGGCGTTTCTCCTCGCAGTTTATTTTCTGGTGCAAAAGTCTGAGCCCTTCCCGTCTCCCATCTCTACTTGCCATCTGGCCATTGGTTTGAAATCTGTTCTGCTTGACCTCTAGCTGACCAAAGCTTCCCTGTTCTCTCCATCCTGCCACAGGCTCCTCCAGACGGTCCCAGCTCAGTCCTGGCACTTTTAGCTGAATATGCAAATATCCCCCCAGCCAGCTGGTGTCTGCCTCCCAGAAACACATGTTCACAAGCCCAGCGGACTGCAGAGGGAAGGAGGGAGCAAATCTCTGCACCCTGGCCTGAAGGCTGTGGAGGAAAAGTGACTTTAGCAAGGAATTATTCAACAGACAGATGGGTGGATGTAGAGGGAAGAGAGCAACGAAAATGGGATCCAGATTGTGCATATGCCCACGCATGGAGAATGTATACTTTAACTATGCCATCTTCCGCTTTTGTGGGAAGTGGGAATGTTGCCTTGCGCTAATGGCTCTTCAAATTATGCTGTGCAAAAGAAAACTCAAAGGTAGTTGCAGGTGAGCCACAACGGGAAGGGAAACCCTCTCCAAAGTTTTTCTCAAGGAAATACTGCTTGAGATAAGGATTCATGTTCTCCAGAACTCTTCATGGGGCAAGATGCTGAACACAGTGGAAGTGAGGAGGGAAGAGACGAAAACAATAAACGTATAATAGAAAACAGAAAAAATAACAATAGATGTAATGAAATCAGCTATCGTATCTGGCTTAAATCCAGGGGCCAACTTGTACTTGGCCTCATAGTTTGCAATAGATGAACATCTGGGCAGGAGCATCTGCACTTGCAGGAGGCGTTTACAGCCTAGAAATGCCCCCTGCCTGCCTAGATGTTCACCTGTCGGAAACTAGTGGTGGTCCACGAAATTGTGCACCACATGCAACCTAACCCTAACTAATCATGACTGAAAACTTACCTGTAGCATCCAGCAGTGAGCATTTGCACCATTTCCATTGTGAGATGTCGTTTGAGAATCTGCACAAGGACACTGGCACTCCTGACACGACTGCATGTGTGCAGAGCACTATCACCACCATAGCAATGGTCCTGGTGAATGCACATTGCACAAGGTGCCACAATCTAAATGGCAGTGCCCCGCTGAGGATCACATGTGCACCCAGATGGAGTTGAGTGTCTGGGCGCGTGGGGCTTAGGCTACCGTGTACTAACATTCCTTAGTGCAAACACTAGTACATGTTAGTCTGTTCTGCACTTTCTTGTTCAATGGACGGGAAGTGCAGAAATGCCCTATATCAGTAGGTCTGGAATAACCAGGCATATGTATGTGTGTATGTGTGTATGTGTGTATGTGTGTATGTGTGTATGTATGTATGTATGTATGTATGTATGTATGTATGTATGTATGTATGTATGTATGTATGTATGTATGTATGTATGTATGTATGTAATATCTGCAAGAACATTTAAAATCCAGGATGTTAAAACAACACAAATGTATGTTAAAAACAGTACTACCTATACCAGTCAAATAGCAAAAGAGTGCTTCAAGCAGTGAGTAAGGGACATCGGTGCTCAAAATGATATTGTAAGCTTTTCCAACATAAAATCACTGAAATGGTTGGCACGAATGAAATCTATTTTCCAAACTGAAAAATACGTGGTTTACAAAATACCCCACTCGCTAAGACAACATTTTACTTATGCACAATTTGAATTAACTGACTCTATGATGAAGTACAATAGATACCATCAGATAACCTATGAAGATAGACTGTGCGTCCTTGGGGCGCCAGAGGTTGAAAACCTCCCACACATTCTGTTTACATGGCCCCTGCATACCCTAATAAGAACAACATGTCTGGATCCCTTTCTACAAATTATAGCTCATTGGAATACAGAGCATAAAGTGACCTATCTTTTACAGGGAGAGAACACTCAGGCAACATACGAGGTAGCCTTGTATTTGGCTAAGGCAGCTCGACTTAGGAAATCTTTTATCGATCTTAATGGAGTGCCTTGTAAGGGTGATGAGGATCAGTAATGATGATTTATACACAGACTTGATTTTATTTTTGTATATCTTGATTATTCTTGTATGGTTTTATCCTGGTATATTTGTAACTTGATATAGTCAGGAGACTAATCAATAAAGATTATTCATTATTCAGTACTACCTAAAAGCGGGGCGGAATGTTACCACATTTTGTTGAAGGCCAGGGCAAAGAGGCACATTTTTACCACCTTCCTGAATGTATACAGAGAAGGAGCCTGATGCACCTCAAGGGGGAGACGATTCCATAGCCTGGGGGCCATTACTGAGAAGGCCCTCTCCCGGGTGCCCACCTATTTCACTGCTGAGGGTGTTGGGACAACCCAGAGGACTGCCCCACCAGATCTTAAGGCACGGGCAGGGCGGTATGGGGGAAGGCGTTCCTTTAGTTATTTGGGCCCAAGTCATTTAGGGCCTTACAAGTCAGAATTAACACCTTGAATTGGGTGCGGTAGTGAACTGGCAGCCAATGCAACCCTTCTAGAACCGGTGTGATGTGCATCCAACTACCTGTCATGGTTAGCAACCTGGCGGCTGAATTCTGCACTAGTTGTAACTTCCGAACTGTCTTCAAGGGCAGCCCCATATAGAGTGCATTACAATAGTCCAATCTAGAGGTTACCAGAGCTTGGATAACTGTGGCCAAGTCATCTCTGTCCAGAAAAGGCTTCAGCTGATGCACCAGCCATAGGCACTCCTGGACACAGCATCTATCTGACCTTCAAGCGTCAGCACCGAGTCTAACAGTACCCCTGAATTATGTACCTGTCCCTTCCAGGGCATTATAACCCCATCAAGGACAGGGTGTCTCCCAACTATGCGGTCCCGAGACCCTGTGACACACAGCACCTCTGTCTTGTCTGCATTCAGCTTCAATTTTGACCCCATCGAGCCCATTTCCACCTCCAGGCACCTGCCAAGCACTTCAACCACCTCTCCTGATTCAGATGGCACAGAGAGATAGAGCTGGGTGTTATCTGCATATTGATGACACCTCACTCCAAATGTCCTGGTGACCTCACCCAGTGGCTTCATATAGATATTAAATAACACGGGAGATAAGAATGACCCCTGGGGAACCCCACAAGTGAGTTCTGAGGATGTCGAATCAGTATCTCCCATGACCACTATCTGAGATCGACCCTGGAGATAGGAGTGGAACCAATGCCAAGCATTGCCTCCACCTCCTAAACTTCGTAGTCTTTCCAAAAGCGTACTGCGGTCAATGGTATCAAAAGCCACTGGGAGGTCCAGGAGAACCAACAGGGTTTTCATTACTCCTGTCTCTCTCCTGGAGGAGGTCATCAACCAGGGCGACCAAGGCAATTTCCATGCCATAACCAGGCCTAAACCCAGATTGAAATGGGTCTAGATAATCATCTTCTTCCAAGCATGTCTGCAGTTGAACAGTGACAACTTTCTCTTGCACCTTGCCTATGAAAGGTATGTTGGCTACTGGGCAATAGTTGTTTATGTCTTCTGGATCCAGGGAGGTCCTCTTCAGAAGGGGCTGTACCACAGCCTATTTAAGGGCCAATGGAACCACCCCATCCCTCAGAGTGGCACTGACTACTTTTTGAATCTACCCAGTCATAGTTTAATATATTAAGTAGTACATAATAATACAAGTGATACATGGGTGTAACAAAAATTGTGAAGATGATATGACTAAATTTTGGGGATGGATGCCTATTGTGTCATATTTAGAAAAAGGCTATGATGACCCAGACATATGATCTCTCCATAAGGAGAGGAGCAGGAAATGGACTTTATATTTTCTGGGCCAATTTCTTCTTTCACTCACTTCAGTCTGTCTTCCCAGAATGCACTTCTTTGATAGTCTACACAGCTCACAAACCCTTCCTCCAATATGACCCATTTTCTTCTAGCACTATGGGTATTTGCTGCAAGCAGTCTGATTCTTATTTGTTTATGAATCCCCAGCTTCCACAAGGTGCTTTTTTTTTTCTTTTTTAAATCGAGCTAGAATAGATCTGTAACCTTGCGGGACAAGGACATCCGCCTGACTGGCAGAATACATGGCTCATCCCTTTCCCCAATTACTCTTCATTCTCCTTAGAAAAATAAAACACTACTGCAATAACAGGAGCCCAAGCAAAAGGCTTTTTCCTCACCCTCAGCTAGGGTTCACTGGGGTTTGCACTGGTTTAAGAAAAAGGGGAAGGCAGGAGGAGGCAGGGCAGCTATTTCCATTTGATTTATTTCCAGACTCTGATGCAGAAGAGCCAGTCGAAAAGAAAGACAGTGCTTTGAGCGCTACTGATCTGCACTGGTGACGAGACCACGGCCATATATTACTGGTTTACAACACAGGAGTCCTGAAAACTTGGAGACATGCCCTGCCTATGGGTTCATCATTCTGGTCAGCTCCATTTTTCCACATTGTGGATTTTAAATATTACAAATGCTATCAACACGTTATGCTGAAAAGCCAATTTGGGGAAGAAGTATTATTCATCACAGTTTTACTTTTGACTTTCCTCGAGAAATGCTCCCTGGAGAAACTTTTGCATATTCCCCCCTTCCCTTTCGGTTGTGGGGTAAATGGGGGCTGAGAAAAAAAGGTGATTCTGCACTGGCTGGTATTCATGGGGCCTCCCTTTGACCACACCAGCATGTGGAGGGGGTTTGTAGCAGGTTTTCTGGTGTGTTATACCAGCCAGTGCAGAATTTCCCAAAATGGGTCACTCTGTGATTTTTATGAAGGGGATATGTGGACCTCTGCATCCACACACAGCACAGCTCATTTTGGCACTTCCATACCCAGTTATTGTTATTTTCGGGACACTGTATGTGCAAGTGAACAAAACTCACAGTTATGCATAGGGGGCACGATCACCTACATGTATATTTTGCCCCTTGGATCTCAATTTTGTACATTTCATTTGATGGGAAGTCAGAATACAATGCACTTTTGTCCAAGACTGCAGATAAAGAAAGAGACAAAGTAACAGAAGAAAGGAATTACAAGACCAAACCAAGAAACATTGCATGCATAAGAAATAAGCCTATTTATCTTTTGTTTTATGACCAGCAGATTCACAGTAGACAGCACGTATAACAGGTGCTTTCTTGCAAACCATGGAAGAGGCCTCTGGCACTCTAAAAAATGCATTTTCTTATGCAAGGATCTTATACACGGGCCTGCAGTTACAGTGCTAAAGTAGGTTTCTGAACTGATGAGAGGCATGCTCCCTGCAGCATCACTAGAGGTCTCTCTCTACCAGTGAGTTCTTGACTAGAGGGCAAGAAGAGAAAAAGACACTTGCGTTTAATAACTTCTTCATTGGGCTCTTGACATCTTGCATCTTTCTGCTGAGCATAAACTCATCTACAGGGGTCTGTACTTACTCATGTGGTTGAATGTCCCTCTAGACACAGAACTAACAGGGAATGCTTTGTGTGGTGGTCTGGTTTTTGCATATAACTGTAACGTAACTTCCCTAGCCCACAGCACTGTCTCAGGTGAATGACAGCCTTTTTGCAATGTTATCTTAATACATTTTGTTTCCTTTTTTCATTGATGAATTTTCCATGGAAGTTGTGAAGACAGAGGCTCTTTCAAAGGACGGTATTTTGTCTGAGAGATGCATAAGCCCGCATTGATGAGTGCAGTGGAAACCTGAGGGTGACTTTCTGGTAGCATTCTGGTAGGAAAAGGGGTGGGCATACAGGGTAGGGCCTTCTCAGTGATGGTTCCCAGATTATGGAATAGTCTTCCCCCTGAGGTGCATCAGGCTCCTTCATGTGGTCAAGAGACCAGTAAGGATGCATCTCTTTGCCCTAGCTCAGTGATGGCGAACCTTTTGAGCTCGGTGTGTCAAAATTCACAAGAAAACCTAGCTTAACTCGGGTGCTGTGTTACTTCTAGAAATATCCATAATTCTGTGATATTTGTAGCTCTAGTAAAAAAGTTATATTTTTGATATATGTATTTTATTAAAATCAAAAACAAATAATTCTTTACATTAGTGACTTTTGTTGCAAAATCTTCAATTGAAAGTTGGTATTTCATACACTTCAAGAACAAGCAAGCACTACACGCCCAGGTGCCAGGGTGACCCTGTGTGTCACCCAAAAGGGCTTGGTGTGTCACCTGTGACATGCGTGTCATAGGTTGGCCATCACTGCCCTAGCCTCTGGCTAAATAAGGAAACGACTTGCCCACCCCATTTTCAGGCACTGTTATTGTTTTAATATGTTCATTGGACATTTGTTTTTTAATGTTGTAACCCACCCTGAGACCTTCGAGTATAGGATGGGATAAAAATACAAGTAAGTAAGTAAGTGCACAAATATTTGAAACATTCAAAATTCAACCGAATTCGATCGAATTTGGACATTTGAATTATAATTGAATGTCTCCAAATTTAACATTTGAACAAATTTTCAAATGACTCACCCTGCTTTCACATCTGCACAACTTTGAGGTTAAGCTGCAACATTTCATTTCATTGCAGAGCATTGAACGAGGGGCTGGAAGAAAGCTAGAGAGTGCCACACTGAGGAAATTTTAGTTTGGATTAAAAAAGAAAAGAAGCAAATGAGTAAAGAGGGCATGATAGAGAGTTATAAAATCACACATTAATGGCAAGTGGAAGAAGAGAGGTTTTACTCTCTCTGATAAATCACCCAACCAAAGTGACTGCCCACAGTTTGAGGAAAGACAACAGAAAGTAAAGCATTTCTTTACAGAACACATAAGGACTTTTATGGCGTTTGCTGTCACAAGATGGTGCAATGGCTATTAGTTCGCATGGCTTTGAAAGGGGATTAGACAAATTAATTCATCTTGATAAATATCTGAATCCTCCACATTCAGTGACTGTATACCTAAGTGGGAGAGTTTAAAAAGAAAGAAAAAGTGCCTACTTTTGAGTTTCTTGTTAAGATTGGTACTCTAATATCTCTCTAGACTCTCCCATTCAGCTGCACTTCAAATCTAGAGCATCTATTGTTTGAGTGCATTACTTTATAACATGTATCAGTGTACTTCCTATTGAATTTTGATTTATCTCATCAGTCAAGATAAGGAGGATCCAACTAGATGCACTTACTGATATAACTGGAGGAACTGAGAGTGGTCATTTTATCACCTCTTTCAAGTGACTAAAGACCTGTCTCTCGGGCAATAATGGGTGAATGTGCAGTAGTGCTAGCACATCATGTGACACACCAGCACACTTGTGTAGTGCATCATGTGCCCCTCTGTGCACCACAGAGGTGCAGATGGGGCTCTGCAGGGCTGGGAAAGAATGCAACTGGATGGGGTAAGTCAACCCACAGTGCGCTCCTGCATGAAAGGGGCCGTTTCTAAGTTGGAAACAACCCCTGCAGTACAGATGCTTTGTCTGGGTGTTCACTGCAGGTTAACTACCAGGCAAAGTGCAGAAAGGCCCTTGGTCTTAAAAGAAGGTTCCCCACATAAGAGGAGAAGCTATCATCAAGATGGTCTTCCCACATCTGAACAGTTTCTGAATGCTTGGAAAGCTGATAGATTTCTGAATACTTTAGGAGAGTTTCCCAAAGCCAGAGCTGGTGATCCAGTTGAGGACCTTGTGGACTGAATGGAATACAGTACTGAGACTTAATGGAACACAACACCACCTGTTGACATGATTGTTTTCATGTGCCCTCTTCAATGTGATTAAGCCTAAGTTGCATCTTTTCTGGGAAGCTTCAAATGATGGAACAGGCAAGGAATTGGCTGGAGTTGGACAATGGATGATTGGTGGTGCGAGAAAGACACAGAGTGTAAATTCTGATAATCCTGCTTGATCTTTCAGCAGGATCATACTACTTTGCTGGATTGCTTCTGCTGCTTAGTAACTCCTCTCCTACCTTCAGGAGACAATCTAAGAGAACAAGGTTGGGTGAACATATGTCAGTAGCCTGGGGTGCCACCAGCACAATTTTATTCCTAATGCTTTTCAGTACCTATATGAAGACAGTGGAAAAAGACATCAGGAATTTTGGAGCGTGGTAGTATGAATATGTCTGCGATACTCAAGTCTAATGCTTTATAGCATCTGGATCAGGAGAAGTTATGCATGTATTGAACTGGTACCTGGTTACAGTAATGTACTGGATGAAAGCCAGAACCTAAGGCTGAAGCCTAAAAAGGTAGCATCCTTGTGGATGGGTGAGTGGGAAATTGTTCAAGATCTTATTGCACATCTTCAGAAGGAACAGGTACACAGCTTGAGAGTGCTAGTGTTTGTGGTTAGTTGGTTGGTGTCTCAAATATATCCATACCTTGTTACCTCATCTTTAGATTACTGTAATGCACCTTTGTACTTGTTCCAGAAGCGGCAGCAGCCAGATTGTTGCATAGGAAGCCTGCTAACACCCATAATACACCTGTGTTTCAGCAGTTATAGTGGTTGCTACTTAAGTACGAGGTCAGATTCTATGAATGCCTTCAGACAAGGCAAAAGAGACGCTGTCCTTTCACAGCCACTTCTCATCTAACAGACTGGAGAACCAGAAGCTGCAAAGGGACACCGCTGCCGCTTCCAGTCTGTTAGACAGGATGTTTGGCAGCTGCACAGGGACACCACTGTGTTTGATTACCTGACAAAAAAGTGCACCATTCAAGGGAAAACTACAGTAAAAGTGGGGTATAGACTGCTGCACTCCTACTGTGATCAGAGCAGTGCAGTCCCTCTATTGCTTTTGCCCATGTCTGGAGCACCCTAAGACTCTTTCTTCACTAGAGCCTTATTTCAGACAATGGCCCTTTCTGCATGAGTCCTTCATCTGGATTAAGGGCCCTGCTGGTCCGTCTCCATCTGCATTAGACAGAGCCTGAGACAGATTAAGAAAGCTTTAGACCTCCAGCACACCTCCATGTTCCAGGACTACTGGAGGTGCTTTTCGGTGGTGCATTAGAGCATGCCACCAAAGAGCACCCCCAGGCTTGCATGAGCTTTGCAGCCACGGCATAACTAAATTCAGATCAGCACTGTCAGTGATCTGGTCCACGTTTCCACATGATCTGGATCAGTGGGCCCAGTTATTCTGGACCCACTGATCTGGATTTAAGACAGGTAAGTGCAGAAGGGACCTGAGCTAAAATGACTGTGTTGGGGGTCCTTTCTACTTTAGGGGCCTCCTATATGCACGCTAGTGCAAAATATGGAAAGCCACAGGCCTGCCGTAGTTTGTACTAACATCAGGACAGCAGGCCCCCCATTTATAATTTGGAATAAGGATTAGTGTAGAAAGGGCTGAAGTGTTATCTGTTTTCAAAACTGATTAATATCTCCTAGGTTAAGTGATGGAAGTGGCATCCTACTGACCTGGCCAGTTTAATTTTGTCTGGGATTATACAACGCAAAATTGTCTGATTAGTCATCTACATATGGAACTGGCAAACAATCATAAATCTACTTTTACCACAAGGCTATCTACAGATTCTACATTGCCAGTTCTGGCCTCCATGCTAGATTCTGCAGCTTATAAGCACGCCCATCAATATGTCTTGTGTTATTTTTCTTCCATTTGTTTCTGGAGGCTAGCCCTGCCGGTAACCCTCTAACCCCACCTCTCCCAGTCAAATTCTAACATGGTCTGACCATGCGCACCTTTTTTGAGCCAGTGCAGGCCTTAGAACTCCATAGAGAGCCTAAAATTGCTAAACTAGCATTTTCGGCCCTTATAGTCAGCATCTTATTAAGTGTCCTGAAAGTGTGATCTTGCTAAGGAAGCATGTTCTGAAAGGGGATTTCTAACGAGTTCTTTTCTGTATAGATAATGCTGTTATACTGTAATCTTTGTGAACCCTCAGCGCCGCCATCTTTTGTGCCACCTACTCAGCAATTTCTTCAGTCACCATTTGAATCCTCCACAATCATCATCAATCTATCTAACCTGCCACAAGGCTGGAGAAGATCAATCTCAAAGCAAAGAAGACTGAGTTGTTTGCAGATCTTTCGGGGCTCTCAGGGGAACCCTTGCAGCATTTGATGAGACTAAGCATGGCAGGAAGCTGGGGTGATAGATTGAAGAAGATGAGGCCATTGCTTGGCTGGGAAGTGATATGCAGCAGCTGTGACAGGTGCCTATGTCTGTCCCCTGAACCTGCAATCTCTCCTAATGGGGAAGATTGAGGAGCCCAGGATGGAACATGTCATGTCTAAGAGGGATGGGAAGAAAGGTGGGGACTCCAGAGATGCAAGCAGTAGAATGAATATGAACAGAGGGAAAGAAGTATTTCTAGCTACATTAAGGATCATCAGTATATGACCCATGTGCTTTTGAAACAAGAAGGTGCTTGTTTCTTTTGTTAAATGGCATTTTGCTAGATGGGCAATCAAAAATTAAAACTGATTAAGTATTATCTGTAACTGAAATCTTCACTGTACCAACTCCTAGGTGAGATTTCTTGAATCAGACTTGTTAACACTTCATCTACCAAAAAGTTAAGTGAGGATCCGTCTCCTGCTTCTCATTGGCTGCGTTCCCATTATCACTTAAAACGGTTTAAAAACAGTTTAAAAACAGTTTGGATCCTCGCCATTCCCACCACCAATCAAGTAAAATGGTTTGGATCCTCGTTGTCCCCACTGGCAATCAGTTTCAGGGGTATTTTGAGGATTATTTGGCTTTAAAACGGAATAAATAAACACCTGATTTTTCAGAGTTTTCTGGGTTTGGCTTTTAAAACGCTTCTTCCTTATTGTAGTGGGAACACTAGAGCAGTATTTGGGCAGATACATCATGAAATGGATTGGGGTTTCACCCTGCAGGTCAGACCTTTCAGTTAAAAGGTACAGCAGCCGGTTTCACTGTAAAAATCCAGCCTGTACAGCGGCAGTAGTAATCCACCTGGTTCACACCTGATAACAATGTTGCAATTCTGTGCAATTCTGACTCTTTAAAAGTTCTGACCTTTAGAAAGGGAAAGGAAGGAAAGCTGCTGCAGGATCTGGGAGATGTGTGAATGTTTTAGGCTGTGTGTGCAGGCAGCAGCAGCAGCAGAGCCAGGGTGCTTTTTTCGGAGGGAACCCCTGCTGGGGATGATGGCTGTGGAGGTGAGGGGGCGAACGGGCCTTGAGTTGCCACTGCTGCCATGTATCCTGGGCAATGGGGAGAGGAGGAGAAAGAATTGCTTTCCCCAATCCATTTTTGGAAGTGTTTTAAGTGTTTAGAGTGGGGACAGAAAATCGGGGTTGAACCTGATTGCCAGATGCTCTTTGCTTTCTTTTAATGGGCTTTACAGCATCTCTCCCCCCCCCCCCCGCCATGAGCTGAGGATTACCAGCTATAGCAGCAGGAAGGTTTAATCAAGCTGTTCCAGGCCAAAAACTGCTTGGATACGGCTGCTTTCCTGATGTAGATTTAAATGGTAAGGTGTAACCACGGCCTTATTCCACTATATTTGGGGGTTCTGTAATAAAGCATGGAATTTCTGTGCTTTATTCCTGGAATATCCTAATATAATGGAACATGTAACTGATGTCTGGATGCAGACAGTGTCTTGTGTATATTCCTGCGATCCTTTCTTACCTCCATCTTGGGTTTGCCTACTGTTTGATGATTTATATTTGCACATCTCTGTACCTACTGGCCAATGTAGTGCAGTGCCAAGGCACAGAGTGGCACAGAGGCCGAGGTCCTGTGTTATACAAGCAATTGCAGTAGATATACCACTGGTCTGTGAGGCAGACAAATGGCCTAGCTCTTGCACTGAAGTCTATTCATTTTAATAAAATGGACACCCTGTGTTATTAAGCAGAGTGTTTATTACTGTCGCTATGTGCTGACAGCCGCTTCCATCATCGTTAAATGGCAGATGGGGGTGGGGGCAGGGGGGCATAGAACTCTGTACTTGACTCTCTCAAAGGCTGGGGCTGTTGGTGTGGGTAGGATGCCATGGGATGCTTCTAGCTATCAAGCAAAAGAGCTGTGCCAGCAGAAGAGAATGCGGAGATAAAGGAAATGGTCTTGTCCTTCTGCCATGCTAAGGAAAGCAAGGAAACGTGATTGGAAGTAATTCCCCCTCCCTGTCTAATAGGTAATCCTCCAGATTCACTCTGTCTGTGGCTCTGTTCACATGTAGCAAAAAGTGAGTCAAAAGTGCTTTAGACAGTAGCCTGTGGCCCTTGTGTTCTCATCCTATATCTAATCCAGCTTTTCTAGCCTAGAATGTTCATAAGAAGCCATCTCAGAGGTACTTTTTTTAACTGCATGTGAATGCAGCCTTAAATGGAATGAGGCAGCTATAAGAGGCAGGATATTCTTTAAGCACACAATTTCCCGAACTTTAAATATTTATGTGCTGCTTTCACATCTTTTCCATATCTCTGTATCTCTGTTCTATGGTACTTAATATTTTATTTATTTGAATATTTATATCCCGCTCTTCCCCAAAAAGTCCCAAGGAGGTTCACGATAGTAAAAAAAAAAAAAAAAAAAGAGCACAAAAGACTATAATACATACATTAAAATATAACTCTCCCTCTCTCCCTGGCAGGGCAACACTTAGAGGAAGCTAAGCATCAAAAACTTGGGTGAAGTGTTGTTTTAAACAGATGACTGTTGCAACCCAAATGTGGGCGCCACCACAGAAAAAGCCATCTCACACGTCACTGCCCCTTGCACATCTGAAAGACGTGGGACTACGAGAAGGCCCTCATCTTGTGATCTTAATAGGTCGGCAAGTCTTTATTGGATAAGGTGCTCTTTCAGGTAAACAGGGCCCAAGTAATCTAGGGCTTTATATGTTAACATCAGTTCAGTATAACAAGACCAGCTGATATTCCAGATGCCTCCACTGGACCATTTCCAACTGTGGACTCTAATTCCATGCGAGTCTAAGTTACTTTGTCCTGAAAATGTCTTACAAATTGATCACAGCAGGCTTTCAAAGGTGGCAAAGGCAAATCCTTACAGATAGATGATAACAGTCTTTTAACCACTCGGAATAGCTCTACTGGACAACCACTTGAGGACACAATGGAGGTGGAGAAAAAAAGCCTTCTTTACCAGGTAGGCATAATGATGTGATAATTTAGATTCATGTTGAGATGTTATGTCACATTCATTCTACGTGTCAGTCCTCCAGTTTCATCTCCCATAACTACACAGTATATATCAAGGTGCTTTATGAGTTCTGCAGCATTGCTGAGGGCATTTGGAAGAAATTGCATCAATAGTTCTGCTCACCTTGGCCGTGTCTTCACGGCAACCTTATCGAATGCAATTAAGTTAAAAGTAATGGGAACAGGCAAATTCGTGTTTGCATCCGGTTCTATTATTTCGGTTTAGGGAAAGCGAAATAAGCTTGCTGTGGGGATTCTCCCCTTGTGATTCCAAACTGAAACCAGAGCCTTAAGTGCCATCCACATCAACCAGAAACTCCCTAGGGCCATCAGGAATCTATCAGATTCCATAAATCTATGATGGTGGACAATCTCAATGGAGCCTTCATCCCTGTGGCGAAGAACAGACACCATAAGCCCAAATGTCACCAGGAAATGAACCACCCATGAATGGGTTGCTACAAGCCCACATACCAAAGGATTCTAACCCTCTTGCTCTGTAGCAAAGACCAGGTCAAGGGTATGTCCTGCAATATGGTAGGGCCCATAATATGTGAGCAACCCCCATGGTTGCAATGGGGGTCATAAATTCCTGAGCTGGTCTACAGGGAGCATTCTCAGTGGGAATCTGAAGTTTCCTGGAAACCACCATTTTGGAAAACTAGTTGAAAACTATCAGCAAAGGCTGATAGTGTTTATTGATGTGTTTACATTGGTCCTTTGCTTGGACCTGTTGACTGGTGTATTTTGCTCTGAAGTGCGTGGATATTCTGCTGACTCTAAACCTCTTTGAGATTGTTATCAACCAGGCATGGCATTAAGACTCTTCTAGGCCTTTGTAGGATGTGCAAGGTTGATGAGGACCAACACATGTCACTCTAGGCTACTTCCTCATCACCATAACTCTAAGGTGAATAACAAGAGGCTGAGAATCTGCTAGCATGGGCTCCTGCACAGCACCCTTTCACTCTCTTTTATTTGCCCTAGAGATTTATGCTGCCTATCTCCCTTCCCTTTGTCCACTGGCCAGGTCCTATAAGTTATGTCTTGAGCCTGACAGGTCACATGGGCTGTGCTGCTGCTCTGTCAGAGTGAGTGATGCCAAGGAGTGATTAAAAGAGAGGAGGGGTGAGAGGTCAGCAGCAGACGGCATGATGGGAGTGTGGAATGTAATTATCAGTCCTATGACATACTGCTGGGGGCTTTAACGGATCAACACACATTGGCTGGGGGTAGGGAAGGTGTTCTAAGGAATGGGGGATCAGGGGAAGGTGTAAAAAGATTTTTTGGAGGGGGGGTTCCTCTCTCCTCCCAGCAAATCAAGTAAATGAAAGGAAATAGATGGCATGTTCCCTGGCAAGTGCCTTAGTTTGCAATAATGTAAGCTGTGGAAATATTTCTATGACTTGGAAAGGAGGCCTTAGTAAGGTTTCGGTCTCAAGGCAGGTCCACTCCATGCAATGTAGGAAGTTCCTGATCACATTGGGACATTTTATCTATTTGGCCCTCTAAGCTCACACCCACAGCTACTTTAATAGGATCATATGATAATTGCCTACTGTGTGCTTATTGCCCTTGTCACAACTGTCTGTAAGGCTATCACAACACATGGAAGGCTGTGATCAGACACAGCAAAAAGAAAAGCATCACAGAGGTGCCTCAGAGAAGCTTCAAGATGCGATTGTTCTCACACCAGACTGCCTCTCCCTGTCTCATGCACATTCTGTGCAAGAAAAGGTGGGCCAAAAGAAGGCCTATGGTGGGGTTGCTACAGATAATGTGCTGCAATTCCACCATGATTGGGATGGTGCTATATTCCCCCCCTCTGGATGGGGCATCAGATGCAGTACATTTTAGCATATTTGTACTGGGCATCATTGCCTGGCAATGGCCCAAAGTCACTCTGCAAGTTCCATGACTGACTAAGAATTTGAAACTTTGTCTCTTGAACCTGTTATAAACACTACACACAATAATAACAATATTAATAAGATACATGTAGTAGCACATAAGGGCCTTTTTGCACTTAGCTTCTGTCAGATACCACTGAAGTTATCTTAAGGGACCACAAGTGCTAGTATGAAGGGTTAATAACAGATAAAAGATTAGATAAGAGATTTGCAACAGAGATATGTGTTAAAGAGCCAGAAGTTGTTGTTTGGAAGCAATATGGTAATGGCTGTATTAGGAGAACTATGGTAATGAAATGCAATGGTTGAAAGTGCTGATATGCAGAAATTTTATGACATGCGTATTGTAACTTAGGCTAATACTCCGCCTTCCTATAAAAGCTGTCTTTTCTGTGAATCCGGGGGCAGTTTCTGCAGTCTGTGATTCTATGGTGCAGTTTGGAGAACTAATTCCTCTGCTACCATTTTGCATGCAAATAAAGACTCTCTTTCTGGAAGATTCCTTTGACACTGATTCCTTGCATAGTGTGTAGTGCGTAATTTGACCGTAACACTAGCACCACCCCCAACCTCCCTACTACCTTTGTAGTGTGGATGATCCAACCCAGATTGTCCGCAATGGTGCAGCAATGACCACAGGAACTTCCAGTGCACGTTGGGCCATTTATAGGTGTTAAGTTCAAGTTTATATTTGTGAGTCAGATTGGTCTTGTGGTTAAAGATCTCTTTTCCTGAACTCTCCTGGTCCAATACCACACTTCTCCACAAAGCCAGGTGAGTGACCTTGGGCTAGTCACACCTTTCTTTCTGAGCTTTCACTGTCCCACCTACCTCACAGGGTGTCTGCTGTGGGGTGAAGAAGAGAAGGTTTCTCAGTCACTTTGACTCTCCCCTTAAAAGGGCAAAAGAAGCGGGATATAAAAGTCAGCTGTTCTTCTTCTAAAATATTATTAATATCATTCTGAATAACTCCAAAAAAGTTTTAGTACTATCACATTCCCACCAAAGATAGAAATACATCCTTCTCTGTTCACACCCATGCCAGCATTGGGGTGATATCCCAGGTATCATATATGCTAATTGAGATGGTGTTCTATGGCACTTGTAAAACATTTTAAGTGCCATTTCCTGTGCCCTTTTATTCTTCAGTTCACTATTTTTTTCACTCCCTCTAATATTTTTTCTTCTAATATTTGAGTGCCATATATGGTACATACTATCCAATATTTCATATATTAATTCCTATTCCTCTTGACTCCTTCAGAACTTCTTCCAATATTTCTTCAAACTCTGTCAATGGGTGATAAATTATATTGTTATTTGTATAATATTGGATTTGTGTTATATTAACTAACCTTTGGCCACGGTGGGATTACCTGAGTTCTAAGCAGCTGCCAGTTAGTAGGAAATGATATTCAGGGCTCCCAACATGGCATTTGTGGACTTAAATGTGCCTCCTAAGGACTTCCTTTTTGCTTACAAGGGAACATTGACCCATGGAAAGCAAATGGCCAATGAGAGATTGACCCACTTTGCCTACTGGAAGAAATTTCTCCTCAGTCTCTGACTTTTGAATCTCTGGGCCCTGCCATAGTCTGCCATAGTCTGTGAACGGCAACCTCTTATTGTGGGATATAATCTAGAATAATGCCCAGTGTGGAAAGGACCTAGTTTAGTGAAATAGTTTTTGATATTTAATTCTATTTTTAATATACTTCCCTCAGAGAAGAAGAACTGGCACTCAGTTCTTCAGGAACAATTTAAACCTTTTTTATTTTCTTGAGTATTTAAAGTACTGTTTAGACTCTTCATTCTGTTGTTTCAACTATTAAATTTGTTTGTATTGATTGCTTTTATATTACCATATTGTATTGTGCATTACTTTGGTAGCCAGAATAATGAAACATAGTTTTAAAACAGTTTTCCCCAACAATAAATCAAATAAATCACAGATGCTAGAATCATAAAGACAAGTGGAAATTAAAATAAATGTGAGGACCCCAATTTTCTTTTGCTTAGGGCTGAGAGCAACAGAGAACAGCCAAAGAGAACGGAGTGTGTGTGTTGAAAATACACACTGTGCAAGCACAGGGCAGGCACTTGTGCCATTCTGGGTGTTTTGCACCAATAAAGCATCATGGGGGAAAGCATCAAGCTTGCTCCATGATTTTGCCCTGCTGTCTGGTAGGAACGGTGACAGGTAATTGTGGAATCCAGACAAGAGGCTTATTTGCCCTTGGCTGCTAGTGAAGAAGTAGTGAACGTCTGGTGAAGAGCATACACATGTTGACTAGGCTGCTACAACCTACAAGTGTGCCTGCCCTCACCCAGAAGTTTGCTAATTGTTGATTAGGTGTGGAGCACGATTAACCAACATTTACCAAAAGCTTATCGGAAGCATCCAGTGGCACAACCATTTACTCTGTGTCTGGTTTGCTGAGTTTGGTGGGCAAGGAACACGGCATCCACACAGGTGCGGTGGTGGCCAAGATCACTCACTCACCCATGCTGTGATCAGATCTCCAATCCCTGGGAGTGGAGATTGATCACAGAATTGTGAGAGGGGTGTTCGATCACGGCATGGGTGAGCAATCGATCACGCCCCTCTCGCAATGGCATTTGAGCAGCCAATCTCAGCAGCGAGTAGGAGGAACTTCCAGCTTTGGAGGCATCAGCACGGGCTGGTGAATGGGAAGACCATGCAAATGGTCCACCATTACCTGAAGTTTACCAGCCTTAGCTCATGGCAGCCTAATCAGGTGCGAAAAGGCCTAAGATCTCATGTTTTCCTCTTGCTGTCTGGAGGTAGCCTAAGAGAGAGAGAGAGAGAAAAACAAACAGATAAGCAGACACAGAGGCAGAGAATTTTGCTCTTGAGAACACATAAATTAAATTTCCTCTTCTAGGAATCATTTACATTACTTTTCTCGGTGGGCAGAAGCAGAAGAATTCCTGAGGGTATTTCCCAGTGGCCCTAGAAAAGCACGGTAGGCACATTTCCCACCTTCCTGGGTTTCTGCAAGGTTGAGAGAGGCACTTAGATTCCCATTTACCATTAGTACAGTCCAGGAAGAGGTCTAAGGCAGGGGTCCCCAACCACCATCTGCGGACCGGTGCCAGGCCGTAGGTTTTTTTTTTTTCCAGTCTGTGCCACCGTCGCAACAAGCTGCCCTGTCACACCACACCACGCTGCGCCCCCGCCATGCCCCACAATGCCCCACAATGAAAAAGGAAGCCAGTCCCTGGTGCAAAAAGGGATGGGGACTCCTGGTCTAAGGGACCTGGCTTCCACATGCTATCATGGGATAACATAGGCCTGTTCCCTCCTGGAATGCTCCATCTGTATAGGATGGACATAAAGTGCAATAGAATGCCCAAAATGGCACCCTATACTGCTCTACCAGTAGACTATGACATTGAGGTCTACCAGCATACTATTTATCATGTTCTGTAACAGTGGGTTGTGTATGGAAACAATATCGGTCCATCTGCCAGGACATGCACCCCATTTTGATGGCACAAGAGGATGCTCCACCAAAATGCACCTCCTGTGGTAACTTCACAGACCAGAAAGCTTCATTCCTGGCCTTCAGAGGTCCCGGTGCCAGTTCTGAAGCTGATGTAGTCTTTGGAGCCAGCTGCAGGACTGACTGGCGCTTTCCTCTGCCAGCAGCCTGGAATAGGGCAGCTCACTTAAGGTAAATGTCTCCAAGTTGAGATACAAAGAGAGGACCTGATTGAAGTATATAAAATCATGCATGGTATAGAAAAGATTGATAGAGAAATTTTATTTTATCTATCACACAACACTAGAACTAGGGGGCACACTATGAACCTGATGGGTAGCAGAGCCAGACCAGACAAGGGGAAGGATTTCTTCACCCAGAAGGTAATTGGTCTGTGGAATTCGCTGCCAGAAGATGTGGTAAAAGCAACCAGCCTAGATGGCTTTAAGGAAGGGTTCTGGATAATAGATATATTCATAGCTACTAGAATGCATGCCTAAGTACATGTTTCAGGCTGTGGGGACAGGCAGGGTGCCTCTAGGGCCATTTGATGGGATTCAAGAGCAGGAGAAGGTTTGCCCTTGTCTCTGCTTGAGATGCCCATGGGCACTGTGTGGGACAGGATGCTGGACTAGGTAGGCTGTGGCGGATCCAGCAGGGTCTTCTTTTGTTCTTATGTTCTTGTTGTTATGAGTTTCAATCCAGCTAAAAACACCACATTTGAGCCTGCGATCAAACAGGGCTTTTTCATGACAACAGTTGCTGTTCATTGATCGGACAGTGGTCTGCCTACCTTTCCCTCTCTTTGATTGGTAAAATGACTATAGCAGCACTTTCCATTCTGTGAATGACTAGATTTTCCAGTTGCAATAGTCACTGTGCCTTAACTCTCTTGGATTTGGAGGTTATTTTCAGACCCCTCTGCAAGTTGACTGGATTTGGAGTTAATACTGCGTAGGCTGGGTTCAGAAGTGGGATTTTGAAGCTGGGTAAATACTCCATTCTCCATGTTCAGCATATGATGAATCTCCATTACATGTTCAAATATATAAGAACACAACAATGCAAGAGGAGCCCTGCTGGATCAGGCCACTGCCCATCTAGTCCAGCATCCTGGGTGTTTTTCCATTAAGGACCCATTTAGGTGTGAGCCGGATGACCCCATTTACACCCATTTGGCTCAGGAAATCCGGATCATATGGGTACATCTCAGCCTTTAATCCAGATTTTCTGTAGACCCCATTAATGGGGTCTACAATGGGGTCTTCAGCCAGAAAATCCAGATTAAAGGGAGCCTGTTTCCACGTTAGTTTGGCAATGGGGTCTAGAGGAGGCTAGGAGGAGGGGGCACCCATGGGGGGGGGAGCCCCAAAACCTAGGCTTCAAAGTCATTTTGAAACCATTTCAAAGTTACTTTGAAGTTGCCTTCAGAGGTTAGCAAAGGCTCCGAAGTCCCTCCAAAGGCAACTTCGGAGATTAGCAAAGGCTCTGAAGACAAACCTTCCAAGAACAAAGGAAGAACAAAGGGACTGTTACCTTCAGGCATGGAAAGAGGTACATATTAATGAGGCTGACTCATCCCTGCTCACAAGGAGCTAATTAATATGCAAGCTCTCGCAAGGGGTTTGTCTTCAGAGCCTTTGCTAATCTCCGAAGTTGCCTTCGGAGGGACTTCGGAGCCTTTGCTAACCTCCGAAGGGACTTTGGAGATTGCACCCCCTGTCCCCCAAAACACCTGGGGTAACAGGCAGACCCCTTGTGGGTCAATCCAGATTTGCAAATGGGTGCTCCAGTGTTTACACAGCAGGGAGGCTAGCACCCATTGCTATTGGGTGCTAGACCACCCATGGAAACACATTGGGTACTTCCCTTAATCTGGATCTACTAGATCCGGATTAAGGGAAGTACCCATTCCTTAGATCTGGGTCACCAATTGTCCATGGGCCTCTCAAGCACAGACAAGGGCAAATCTTCTGCTCTCAAATCTCAGCAAATGGCCTTAGAGGCATCCTGCTTACCCCCCAGCCTGAAAGGTGTACTTGGGCATCCATTCTAGTAGCCATTGATACAGGATGATGTTACATGACTTCTCTCACTCTGGCTGTTGCTTATGTGGGTTTCCTGCCCAAACTGGCTTGAAAAGAGAGATGACTCCAGTGCTTAGAAATCCCGAACAGCAATGAAGTGACCTTTCAGAGGCTTCCAGACTGAAGTAGTGGCATACTGACAATTAACATCTGTCAGTTCAGACTGAAAGAGGGCAACTCTTTAACATTGTCTGATCATTTCCAGCAGTATTTGCCCTCTTGCTAGTGCTTATTTAAATAATAAATAATAATAGTGCATTCAAATCCATTCCCAACTGCATTGTTAGTTTTCTCCCCCACACACTTGTATGGGGGTAGTGGCCATTAAATTTACATTTTAAAATGTTCACAAGATCCAAATACTTGGATCTTTGACCACTAGAACCTACAGAAATTCATCACAGCACAAAATAACATTATGGTGGACTCTTTGGAACAGACTTGGTTTTTGGAAAAATGGTCAACATTCTTGGAATCCTACTTATCTCTGTTGTCTCACCATTTATGTCCACTTTTCTCAATAACAAACTTTCTGAAACCTTTACTCACCTGGTTCAACTGATCACCACTAACTAAATTAGGTTACTACAGCTAAACCTTGAGACTTGCAAAAGTAGTTTATAAAATTGTTATGTTTTGATTTACTGGATGTTATATGTTTCATTGTTTGAAATTGATGTATGAAGTAGTTGTTGCTCTAAAGTCCTTACAAGTGAGCTTTTATTTTTATGGTTTGTGGGGAGAGAAGAGAAGCAAACTCCTGCTGTTGGTGCTGTGAGACCAGTGAGGACACATTCCCATTACAAGCTTAGTATGGTTTCCCTAAACCAAAATAATAGAACCAGATGCAAACACGAATTTGCCTGGTTCCATTACTTTCAACTTAATCATGTTCGATCCAGATTCTGAGGATCATACGTGGTGTACGTGACTCAAGGGGGGACTCTAGTGGCTACTTTCTAAAAGCTGCTTTTCGGGGATGCCCTGCCCTCTTCCTCCTGGTGTGAATGCGCCACCCATAAGGGACCCCTTCACGGAGCCTAGCTGGGTGGCTGGAGGAAAAACGGCACCGGGCAGCCAGCGATTCTTTCCCCTCCTCTCCCCATTGCCCAGGGCACACAGCAGCAGTGGCAACTCAAGCCCCCTTCGCCCACTCACCGCCACAGCCTTAAAAACATTCACACATCTCCCAGAACCTGCAGCTGCTTTCCTTTCTTTTCCCTTTCTAAAGGTCAGAACTTTCAGAATTGCGCAAAATTGCAACATTGTTATCAGGTGTGAAGTGGGTGGATTGCTACAGTGTAGCGGCTGCTGTAAGGGGTGGATTTTTACAGTAAAATCACTGTCTCTGGAAGCAAGCTATTGGGGAAGGGAAACCCTAAACATGCATTCTCATTCCACTAAAACGGTACAGTTCCCACAGTAAGAAATGTAAAATGTTTCAAATGCACGAACCAGAGCGAGACCTGTTGAAATGAGTGTTAACATTTACAACACTTTGGGGCAATTTAACACACGGAAAGCGTGTTAAGCCAACTTGACATAGGGACTGCAAGGATTGAAACCGTTTCGAAACTGTTTTAAGATTGTAATGGGAATTCACCCTGAGTGAAAGTGTTTCTTCCTTTTTGTGATAAGTGTTCCTTGAGACATGTGCAACAAGAAGTTGCACGTGGGTAGTCAACAGGCTGCTCAGAATTTTGGTATGTCCTTGAGAACCTGAGTATTGGGATTATGAGCTCCTGTAAGACAAAGGCTGGTAATGATCTACACCACTCCAGTCCCAAGTGAGGGAAGAGGGGCATTTTTGCATTTCCCTTCCTGCCTGCTGGACAGAAAAAGAACGCAATTAACCAACATTGACTAGTGCTTGCACTTGGAGCACTAGTCAACTTTAGCCACCTCCCCTCCCCCACGATCAAATACTTACCTGAGTTGGAAGCATGGATGTAATAGCCTGCATACTGCTCCAATCCAAGCCACTGTTCCGCAGTATTTATTATCCTAGCTAAAACTTGGTTCAGCTCGGAATTTCATGTGAAAACACATGGACATCACCCTGAAATCCATGTTCTTAGTGCTTCTTTTTCACCCTGAGATTGCAACTTGATTGATTAAATTCCCCAAACAAATTGTTATAGCTGGTAGAACATGGCCTAAGGAAAGTTGCCAAATAAATTGTTCCAAAATAAATAAAAGTGAAATCTGTTAATTAAATACTAGCAGAAGAGAAAAGAAGACTAAGGAAGAACAAATAGTTGAAAAAGAAAAATCTTGGAAAGAGGGATGCTGAATGCAGAAAAAATGATTCATAGTAATAAATTAAAGGTATTGGACAACAGGTGCACAGAATGAGAGTGGTTGACAGAAATGGGAGCTACTGAGTGAGGGGAGAAAAAGAATATTGCAAAGCAGGGAGACGTGAATGCCCCGGAGAAGTGAAGACAGCGTGACTGTGTCTGATCTACACTGACGAGTACCAATGTTAACTGTCACCTCTCATCTCTAAACTAAATCACACCTGGAATTGGAGGGAGCGAGGAACTGATAGTCAGCCTCAACAAGACGACAAGTCAATCAGAGCAGAGATGCGTGGCGAGACACGAGCTTTATAGGGCTCAATGCCTTCGTTCATCTTGGGATTTACACCTGTCAGGCTTTCTGGAGCGGGGAGTGATGGCACTCACTTCAACACAGCTTAACATGGGACAACACTGACATGCCCTCCTTCCTGAAGCAAGTGTTTCTGTATTGACCCTCTTCTCTATATGCTTGCATTCCTGAGCATTGATGGGGAACCCATGGCCCTTCTGGGTGCTTCTGTGCTACTGTTTTCAGTTGCTTCTGACCACCGGTGCAAGATGAAACCTGGGGCCTTTCTGCACTTAACTGATTAGGCTGCCGTACACTAGGGCTGATAAACTTCTGGTAAAGGTGAACCATTCACACTTGTAATGAGGAAAGCCTCCCCAAGGCATCTATTATCGGCCAGAAGTGCAAACAGTCCTCATGTTGACCAGCCTGTGACACTGTGTCTGAAGCCAGAAGTTCCACCTCCTTGCTGCTGTGATTGGCCACCATTGTATTCAACCACAGGGGTGTATTGTGGCTGATCATGTCAGCAACTGGGAACATGACCTAACGTGTTGTGATTGAACATATAGTGCCCATTACTCCATCACTGATTGAACACCCCTCTCACCATCCCGGGGATTGGAGGTCTGGTCAAGTCAATGGTCAGTGATTGAACTTGGCTGCCACTGCCACTGTGCCTGCAAGGATGCCACCTTCCCCGCCCACAGGGAACCAGAAATAGAGTGAATGGTTGTGTCACTGAACGCTCCAGGTAAGCTTTTAGTTAATGTTGGTAAAGATGTGGAGCACGATTTAGTGCTCCACACCTAATCAACAATTAGTGAACTTCTGGGGAGGCAGGTGCCCTGTGTGCCATCTAGAGGCTGTAACAGCCTCCTGTAAGTGCAGGTGCTCTTTCCCAGAAGTTACCTAATTGATGACTACAGGACAAAGTGCAAATAGGCCTCTGGAGTCATACAATTACTGGTGATCCACAGGTTCCTCCATTCAGCTAAGTGCTTCAGTCAGAGGAGGGCACAGGGATCGTGCATGGATCCATCTGTATGCAGTGTTTAAACCACACCAGTTCTTCAGTTTGCAAATAGAAATCTGCAGCACAGTGCCACAGTGCAGAATATTGCTGTTCAGTGGGCCAGCCAGGCGAACAGGCCTGTGTTCTTTCAGGACATATTATTCCACATGCACATCCTGTTATTTCACACCAAAATTCCTTGCAAATAGATGCTAAGTGTTCGTAAACTACAGTTGCCAGCATTCAACGTCCAGCATTCTGTGCCAGTCCTTCGTTGGGCACCTCTGCTGCAGCCAGTGGCCCAGTGGGAGCATCCATGCTGCCTCACAGGGTTTTCTCGGCAAACTTTAGGGTTCCATGAACATGCTGATGCCTCCTTATTGGCATCATAGTAGCATCATTTTCCTGTTATCCCATATGGATTTCCTATTTATAGAGCTATTTCCAATATGATAGAGCTATTATCAACCACATATTTGCTGATCCCTTAGGTACAGGGCATTCTTTAAGTACTATATCAGGAGTAGATGATGTGATGCACCCTAAAGATTCAAATTGCTGCTGTTTTGATAGGGCACCTAGCCGACTACATGGGCACCTCCATAGACTCCTCAAGGCAGATTTTTTGGGGAAGCAAAGATACAGAAGTGGTTTGCCTTTCTGCTTCCAGAGAGATGCTGGAAATTAAACTGACAACCTTCTGTTTTCCAGGGTGTTTGCGTTACAACTGAGCTACAGCCCTTCCCATAGCCTTCCCATTAATCACCCTTTTTTTCAGCCAGCCCTTCCTCATATAAATGGTCCTTTTTCTTCAACCAACTCTTGTTGTTCTGACCAAACCATTTGTTGTTTTTATTACTGTGACCCTGCCAGAGGGCTTTGTGCCTTCAACTTTTTGGGTTAACTTTCTCTGGGCTGTTATAAAACATCTACCTTCCTGGGACCTCAAAGTTCTCCAATACCAGAGCTAGGAAATATGAATTTCCCCATTCAGATTGGGCTTATGTCAGGCTGTTTCCAGATGGGTAGATGGACCAGTGTGAGCTGGGGGGAACAACAATAAAAATGGGCACATTTGCTTTTATCTGTCTTCCTGCACTTGTAATCTAGATATTAGCTAATAAACAGATTTGTTGAATACAGTACACAAGGTGTGAGAATGGGAAACACTTAAAACAAATGAAGTTCATGCTGTTCTCCAACACACAAACTCACACACACACCAGCCATCATAGCCAGTGGCTAGAGACAATGAGAGGGCACAGTGTCAACTTCCCTGAAACCATAGAAATGTCCAAATCATGTTGGTTCCAGGAACCACAAAATATGGCAGGCAATTATGGTTCTGTCGCACTACTTGCAAACCTATGCTCCATATGCAACTTTAGCTTCCTTTAAAAAAAGGTAAAGAAATATCAGATGTCGAAAGAAGACAGGCCATTCTGGGACAACCTTGGCAAATTGAGGAAAGTCCAAATGGAGACTGGAAACTCCACAAATAAAACAGAAATGAAAAGATGTGAGCAGTCAGACCTGAAGATGGACTGAAGAAGGTTTAAAGTGAAGGTGTGACCATGACCCTTAAAACTTTTCTCTAATGGCTATAACAATAATCTAACCATCTTTCAATTCCATGAGTACTAGAATAATATTTAAAACAACCTAAAAGTTCTACGCAGATGAGAACTGGACCATTCCAGGCCTGTGTTCAGCAGGAACATTATTCTGACTCCAGGCAACTAAATAGGTCTCAGCTCTGCTACCATGTAACATTACTACTACCTGGGGCTGCTGGTATTTATTAGAAGGCAAGAATCAGTGCCGGCTGAAAAGCAACCACTACCTTCCAAAATTCCCACAGTTTCATATCCTCTCCCTTTTTAAAGGCACCCCCTGATCAGGACACTCCCTGATGGCTAAATCCTGGGCACCAAAGCCGGTGTTACAAGCTTTGAACAGCCTGATCTCTTAATCCAGCTGTGCTCATTCATTTGAAACTGAAAGCAGCTCCTTTTTATGTCCTCCGCTTCTCGGCATTAACTTCGCTTTGATGTAATTCTCGCTTCCGATGCTCTTTCCCTTCATGAGGAAGATTAGTGTGAAATTGGCCTGCTTCTCCTGAGACTGCAGTGTTAAGTCTCCAATACTTGATGCTTATTGGAAATCTTTAAGCAAAGTGGGCAGTGAGGAGAGGCTGAAAGACCTGTGCTTTTGTGTTTGTGCTTCTGCTGCACTTGATGAAGTTCAGCCCTAGAACTTTGCAAATAAGATCCAACAGTTTGGTACACCAATCCAGAAGGTATACTGACTAATGTACAATTTAGTAGCTGTCACTCCAATGTGGTGCAAACCGGAGTCTGATTTATAGCTATGGCATTAAACATGCAGGATTCTACAACTGTTAGTAATTTAGTTGTCCAGTAGCCATTTCCTCTGGAACTGGCACCCTTCATCACTTTTCATGGAACATCCAGATAATTTTTCTTCTGGAACCATGAGGATTTCAACACTATACTGTCTTTCTGTGCTCTCTCCCCCTTGTAATAAACTGTAATTTCAAGATATCCTCCATAATGCAACCAGCCATGGCATGGCTGGAAAACCATTACTGAAGCTTGTCTCAACACTGTGATTTTAATTAAAATATTTCTATTACAATTGGTGCAAACAATTTTTATTATTGCGTAATTCAGTGCAACAGGGTCATTAGTGGCTATCCTTTAATTAGTCAGCAATTCTTCTCTGCAGGTGTTTTGGGGGATGAAGTTCTTGCTATCAAAATGACAATGAAAGGAATAGTGAAAGAAAGTCAATTGCTTACTGTGCCAACATGGAAGAGAATCTCAGCACTTAAGGAAAATAATCTCATCTTCTATGCAGCTATTCAGGAAGCAAGAAACCCTAGGTCTTTTCACACGACAGCCACTTAGTGCACCACATGCGGGGATGGAAGAACCATTCGCTTTGGCTGGTAAGGGACACATTCCCAACGTGTCCCTTATTGGCCAAAGTGTGAACAGTCATTCAATCTCTGCATGTACCAGCCCCAAAAAGGCTGCCACAGGAGCCAGACACCCTGCCCCAGGCTGCTACCATTGGGCAATATCGGCCCACTGGCTGGCAGCCCGGTTCCGGCCTGTCTTGGGGTCCCCTGGGCTGCCGCCGCCCCAAATGTGCTAGTGAAATAATTTGAGAATCATAATGTAAAATTCATGCAAACTATTGCAAACAAATTTCTTTTCTCTATCGCACAACACTAGAACCAGGTGGCACTCTATGAAGCTGATGGGTAGGAGAATAAGGTCTGACAGGGGGACGTATTTCTTCACCCAGAGGGTCATCGGCTTATGGAATGTGCTGCCGGAAGAGGTGGTAACAGCTACCAGTCTGGATGGCTTTAAGGTAGGGTTAGACAAGTTTATGGATGACAGATGTATCAATGGCTACTAGAACGAATGCCTAGATGCATCCTTCAGGCTGAGGTCGGGGGGAGGAACTGGGGCACTTCTAAGGCCATCTGCTGGGACTTGAGAGCAGGAGAAGGTTTGTCCTTGTCTCTGCTTGAGATGCCCGTGAGCATTTGGTGGGCCACTGTGTGCGACAGGATGCTGGACTAGATGGGCTGTGGCCTGATCCAGCAAGGCTTCTCTTATGTTCTTATGACAGGTCTCTATTCTTGAACATATATAAAATTAAGTGTATGATTGTATACTCACCATGGAGTAAGTCCAACTGAAATCAGCAGATTTATTTCTGACTAGAAACACATAGGAAAAGTGCAAGCAAGCAAGCAAACATTTAGGCAACATTTACTCCGGGTTTTAATCCAGGACATTTAAATCAGCAGTGAGCAATCCCACTGGCAGCTTATTATGGGGACTTGCAGGGGGAAAACCTCCTCACCCCACTCTTTTCTGTCCTACCTTGGGAGGGCATCCAAGCCCCACCCCCTATATAAGCCTGATTCAGATTGCCATGGGAAAGCAGAGATGGAAGCAAAGGCATGGGTGGAAGAAAAGATTAGGATTGCTGGCAGAAGAGTCCCTCTTTGCCAAATGGAGGGACAAAGTAGGCACTAGTTTTGCGCATCATCGGCAGTGCGCGAATGACGGGCATTTTAGTCTTTCCGATCCCTGTCTAAGCAAAATCATGCCCTTCCGGGGCTATGGTCTAAACCACTTCTAACAACGTATTGTTTGATCCCTTGATACATTTTACTCACACTTTCAGCCAAGTCCGACATAACGGGCAGAGGGAGAAAAGGGAAGAGAATTGCAGCCTTTTAAGAGCTGACACACTTTCGCAGTCCCCAGCTGCCAATTTGAGCTTCTGGTGGGAGCCAAAAGGCAATGAGAATCCTCCCATCCTCCTTCATTTATTCTTCTACAGCTGAAAGGGGAGACTGAGTGCTGAATGGCACAATACAGCCAGATCTCATTAGCAAATAGCTGGGGGAACGGAGCGAAATCCTGGCTTATCATTGGCTCAGTAGAAAGCGAATAGAACACCCCTCAATTATGCTTCCATACCTCCAAAAAACCGCTCGTATCCCCATTGACAAATAATGAGGATTATTTCTAAATCCCACAGTGAGAATTCTTTTTGATTCAAATGCAGATAATCCGTGTTCCAGGACCTTTAATCCTCAGAACCTGTGGATTCGTCTGATCCTTTGGGAACGTTCAGCTTTGAAAGCGAATTCAAAGCTCTTTAAATCTTACATGGGGATGCAGCGTTAAAGAGAACCAAAGGTTTGACTTAATGTCTCCTGATAACTGATGGGGTTGGATTTGAAGTCACATTGAACTTGGATTTGGGAAAAATTTTAAAGTAATACTTTAAATATATAATATATCTTTAAGTATACTTTCACATTATTATGAATTGTATCTTATAGCAACAACTATAAGACCCCTTAAACTCCTTCTAGCTGAACACTCTTTTAATAGGGCTCAGATAAGGTAGCAGAATTTACTACTTCTTAAAACACCACCTAAGCTAATGATGATTGTATGCATTGGAAAGAAAAAAACCCAGCTTTCTTGCATGCCTGCTGGAATGTACAGTTTCTCTATGTATGTGTTTATTTAAAATATTTACCTGCCAGTTCTCATTAAAAAAAAGTCATAAGAAAAATTAAAAGCAAAGATGCATAGAAAAACACATTTTAAAAACTTGGAGGGTCAAGGGAGAACTTTGATTCTGCCCTGAGTAGGCAAACTGTAAAGACTGGGTTATAGCCACATGGAGATTAAATGGAAGCACCTCCCAATATCCAGTTCTGCTTTCCCTTTAAGAGTCTATCAACCACATTACCACAAGCTCCTTGGATAGAGCACTTGCATCTTGTCTTATCCATTCCACTCTCTTTCTGCTGCTGTACCTCATTTACTTTTCCCCTCCTCTTTTTGCTTAGCTACCCACAAAGTCTTGTCCCATCCAAGTATTAACTGAAATATATTCAAATACAGCAGATCCACCTACAATGCAGAATCACTCAGTGCCAAGCAGTTTTGCAATCGACTCCCTATTGTGAGTTTTAATGCCAAAAATCCAAAGTTAAAGGTACATTATGTAGCATGCTTGGACAGGTTTACTGGTTCAGCAACCATTTCCTCACTGTCCTTGTGTAAGATGTTTGCTTTAAATGTTTTTGGAAAAATGACTTCCGAGTGAGGATTTGTGTGTCTTAGTGAGGTTTGAATGGGTTTTGCTGAGTTTTTAGGGCTTTTTTTTGTGATTTTGAGAGCTTTTTAGTACTTTGGTATGCTTTTGTGTCGTATGTCGTGTTGAATACAGTGGTCAAGATGCTTGGAGGTAGTAATGGGTTGTATAGAGGCCAATGAAATAAAGCAGAATCCAGCTGATCTTCAGAGTGAACTTCGAAATGACTTTGGAGTCACTTTGGAGTCACTCTGAAGTTCACTCCGAAGATCAGCACAGACTTCAAAGGCACTCCAGAGCTATTTTGCACAGACTTAAAAATGACTTTGAAATGACTTTGAAGTGGCTTCGGAGTGATTTCGGAGCCTAGGTTTAGGGGGGCCGCAATGGGTGCATCCCCTCCCCCTAGCCTCCTTTGGACCCCATTACCTGTTTCCAGTGGTAACGGGCTCCCTTTAATCGGAATTTTCTGGCAGAAGACCCCATTGTAGCCCCCATTAATGGGGTCTACAGAAAATCCGGATTAAAGGCCAAAATGTACCCATTAGCTCTGGATTTCCCCCACGGCAGTGGAAACAATCAGGTCCCAAATGGGTGACGTGGTAGAAATGGGGTCATCCGGCTCACACCCAAATGGGTCCTAAATGGGTGCAAAAATGGGTACTTTCTGACAGTGGAAAAACACCCATACACATCCCTGGCCCCAGTGAAGGGTACACGTACCGTGAATTTCCTCCTTGCTTCCTGTGTGACCCATGAGAGGAGCTAAAGATGGGAGAAGGGCCACATTTCCCTCTCAATATCATGTCTTGCTCATTCTGTTGCACTGCTATTTCTTGATGGACTTTGAAACAAATGAGGGTCAAGGCTGTATGGTGTTATGAGCTGATGTGCCTTTCGGTTCATGATTTGTGGCTGCAGGAAAGAAGGAGGCAGAGTTTTCTGTGACTTTTTCTTGGCCTCTGTCGAGAAGCCAGGTTGAGAGTTTCTCTTGGTTCTTTGTGATAGAGAGACCTTCTGCTTGGTGGGCAGGCTCCAATAGAAAGGAGGGCAACAGCATCTCACGAAAAATACACTGTCTGTTTTACTGAAAATTTCAGGAGCTATTTCTGACTTGCAGAAGGTACACAAATGATGGCTAAGCAATGGCAAAGCAGCCAATGCAGCACTTGTAATTTTCCATGGGCAGGCAATGTGATGGCCCTTTCATCTGCCTAGGGTGCATGTACCCTCCCCCCCCCAGTGGTATGAACCTGGACATTTAGGGATTCTGTGGGGAGAAAAAAAGAATAATGACATAAAAAGGTCCATATGCCAATCCTATTGAGCAGCATCCTTCATTTTGCTAATTATGAAGGGTACAATTTATGGAAATGCACTGCTAAGAGCAGGGGTCCTCAAACTACAGCCCACGGGCCACATGCGGCCCACCGAGGACATTTATCTGGCCCGCCGGGTGTTTTTGAGGCTGCTGCCTGTCCTGCTTAGCAGCTGACTTGTCCCGGGCCCACAGTGCATAGGAATTTGTTCATTAAAAAAAAAAACTATATTCCAGCCCTCCAAAGATCTGAGGGACAGTGAACTGGCCCCCTGTTTAAAAAGTCTGAGGACCCTTGGCTAAGAGGATACACACTGAAAAATGGTTGGGACTGATTGACGTAATGCACAGGGAGAAATTTCATCTGGAGAAAGTGGTTTCTTTCTTAGAAAACTAGAACCAGAGGTTGCCGATTGAAACTGCATTCTGAGTGAACCAGGACAGACAAAAGGAATTTTTTTTTAACACAACACAGTGAAATTCTTTGCAACAGATTGGCCACTGTGAGAACAGACTATTAGACTAGAAGGGCCATGAGTTTGATCCATGTTAGGCATTTTGCATTTATGGTACTGGGAAGAGAGAGAGTGAACCTGGGAAGAGGATCTGAATCTTCCTTATCTCTAGCCTTTCCTGTCCTCCTTCCTGTGCACCACCATTCTCTTGACCCCCTAACCTTGCATACGGTGCAACAGAAACTGAATTCCTTCAGTATTCCCATCACTGTCTTTCCATTTCCATTCCTCATGCTCCTCTGCTTCTTTCTAAACTTTTTCCTTCTACTCTCCTTCTATATCTACAGCTGCCACTTTGCCTCTCACTCTCTATTCCCCCAGATTTAGCGCTGTAGTCCATCCCCTCTGTTAGCTGTGGGAAAGAGTGAAGAAAAAGAAAACACGTTCGGATGTGCATTTTCAAAACACATTGATAGTGTGTCTGCCTCTCCTGGGAAAGAAAGTAAGCTGATACGCTGCAAGGTCAAGAAGTGTTTTCGAACACGTATCCCAAATGGGAGGGGGAGACAGCTACACCACCACCGGAAGTTGTCAGCAACAACGTCCGGTTGCTAATATGTATAAGGCTTCTGTAGTCTTTGTTCTTTGAACGGATGTAGTGTGTTGTGTATTCTGAGAGTGTGTAGTTCAGCTCTCAATGCTTTTGCCAAGAATGTGAGCCTGGGAGGAGATAGCCATGCGCTAAACATGGATTGGAATGCAGATACTCCAGGCTAGAGACTGTACTTGCTTTCTATATGCCATTGTAATCTTACTTGCAATAAATAGTAGCTCATTAGAAATAACACAAGGACTGTCTGCTGTGTTTAATGAGCTGCATTCCTAGTACGCTGGAATGCCGGATGCTGATAGAAGCTGGGAGCAGAGCTACGAAGTCTGTCGGCGCAGCGGAAAGCCAGGAGACAGATAGCACAGGTAAATCACTCTGCAACAAGATCAAATCTCAAGATCTTATCAAGATCAACACCCTCCTATGCAAACAGAAACATTACTTTGTAAGACTTCCATGATGGAATCCAGGAGAGTAGGTACCACATATAAATTTGTTGCCTCTCTCACGAACGTCACTTCCTTGCTCTAGGGGCCCACCACAAGCTCTAATTTCAGTCACCTCTATGGCTGCATCCCCATGCAAGCCATTTGGCTCTGACTGGGCACACATGTAACTGGATGTGGGACCGAGATCAGATGTTGCCCATTCCCATGCCATTCCCGGTAATGCGGGCTGGATGTAGGCTGCCGTTCCCATGGAAACAGTGTCAAACCCCAGCACAGGGGAGCAGCACCATCTCCTCTCTGCCCCCTCTCTCCTCATTGGAAGCCGGGTTGATGTCACTCCACCCCTGTGCTGCCCGCTGCAAATGTTGCATCCCCCTCCTTAGCGGTGCAGAGGAACCAGGACTGAACATCAAAAATAATGATTTTTTTAAAACCCAGCTGTTTGAGCAAAGTCACTACAAGATTTGGTGGCAGTT
This sequence comes from Aspidoscelis tigris stejnegeri, assembly GCA_023333525.1. NCBI lineage: Eukaryota > Metazoa > Chordata > Lepidosauria > Squamata > Teiidae > Aspidoscelis > Aspidoscelis tigris. Next base: position 82,148,998 of record JALMGA010000003.1, read on the forward strand.
GAGCAGTTGAGCAGTTTTGTGCACCTCCTCTCTTCCTGGGAACCATGAGAACACCCAGCAAGCAGAAATCAAGCCATTATCATGCCTGCCTTGGGGATCGGGAAACAGGGATAGAATATTTGCCGTGTAAAAGGGAGAAAAATCAAGCCATTATCCTGCCTGCCTTGGCAATCGGGGAAGGGGTGTGTGTGAAATACTTGTATAAAAGAGTCTCGTGGGGCAGCCAAGGCCATTCGATCCCCTCATCATTTTGGCTTTAACACCATTTACTCCCCAAAAATCTCAGCAGTTGCAGTCTCCAATGCACAAGGCAGGAACGCCAAGCACAGGACATGAAATCCCACCTCCCACAGACGCAAGCGCCAATCTCCTCCCCAATGTGCAGGCTTGGCTCACAAAGCAATGTGTGCCGGGATACAAAACCTAACGAGACTCTTTTTTTCCAGCATCAGATTTGGTCCTGGATTGGTCCTGGTGTGGGTGATTTGGTCTGCCAAAATCGGGTGCTCAGTCTAAAATGCATGGGGACACCCCTTCCCAAACCTGATTTCTGTTCCAACCAAACTATGCATGGGGAAGTGCCCTATCTGTGTATTTTCTTGGGTTTGCATTAGTCTGCATTTTTAAAAGGGTATGAACAGATATACAGATATGAGCAAAATCCTGCTCAGGATGATATAGGGCAAGACAGATGAAGATCTGCTTTCAGGCCAGTTAGAACAGGCTTGAAGATAAGTATTCACCGGATCAAGGTTTCTCCTAAGTGTCCATGCTCAACCTGACCTACACTTCCTTATTTTAGCTGTGTAGATGGTCTCCTTGTGGCATTTGAAGCAGTATCCTCCTCCTCTTTCCTCCTCAGAGCTTCTGCCAAATCTATTAAATATCTCTTATCATTTGGGTCCTTCTGCACCTCAGTTTTATCTCCGAACATCAGTACCACCAAGCTCTGTGCTCATTCATGATCATGTGAATAGTGACTTGCTAAGGAACTATTAAAGAAGAACTGCTTTAGGATATAATGGCAAGGAGGAGAAATGCCTGAGACCATAATCCTTTTCTTGCCTCCTATTTTATCCTGAATTGCTCCTTCGCACTGCTCCACCCTCAAAGGGCCTCAAAAGTGCAGGGCCAACTGTGTCATGCAAAAAATGAAGCAGCCTCTTCAAACGGAAAGATTTAGCATAGATAACAAATTAAAGTAAGTGTTGATCATGATGGGAGGGGAATAGGAAGGATATTTATCTATTTGAGTCACTAAAATATCTTGGTTCAGTAATGCTGAAGTTATATTTTCTTACTTCCCTTGCCCTTTCCTGCTCCTTCCCTTCAATCTCTACTCCACGTCCTTCTTCTCAGTGCCCCACAATTTCATTATCTATTCACACTCCTCCTTCCGACCTCATCCCTAGCAGTTTCCTGTCCAAAAACACTGATCTCTGACCTGAAGACTATCTAAAAGCTTGAACTTTTCAATACCTTTGGGCCTATGACCATAAACCGAATAAAGAACCTTTCAGTTAGAAATTTCTTTTCATCATCAGGGAACCCTGGTTGTTCTAAATGGTAATGAGAAGGGTACAACTTGTGTGGTTTCCATGTTCACACCGACGTTTTAATCCAGCTTTAGTCCACTTTCAGAGTAAGAGAAAACATCAGTAAAATGATTAGTCATTTTCTTTCCACATTATTTAGCCCAAAGGTGTAATTTCTAGGTTAGATATTGCTTTGGGCGTGGGGGGAGCTTGTCTTTTTGCTGACGTCTCCTCTCACTCTGAAAGTGGACTGAAGCTGGATTAAAATATAGGTTCCTGACCAAGCCTTCCTTCCATATCCCATGAGACACAACACATCAGGTATCCAGAAGCCATCAAATCAAGTCCTGTAGTGCCAGTAAAGTTCCTGCATGGTGGCTTCAGACCTTGCACGATCTGAAAAGTAGAAAAACAACAGGTCTGGGAAAGTCTGTGAGGACTTGTGTGGACCCCTGAGGTTTCAGCCTGAAACATGAGGGGCCAATGCAGGTCCTCAGAGACTTTCCCGGCCAGACCTATGGCTCGTTTTTTCTCCTTCCTGCCTTCTTAAGGTCCTTCCTTGCGTTGTAGACCTTCTCTCCCATTGTCTCCAGGAGGACTTGGACCACCCTCCCTTTAGCTTCCTTCCTTTCCCTTGGGCGCGACCCCTCCCCTTCCCAGGTTCGCAAATCACTCCTTCCCGTGTCAGCCAGCAAATTGGTTTATCCTCCCCCCATCTCGGCTTTCATTACCTTGCTGAAATGAAGCGATATCTCCTCGGTGGAGGCTTCCCGTCGCCGCAGCCGGTACCCAAATCATGAGAGCTGGCATAATAAATGAAGACAAAGTGCTGGCGGTCTGGGCCATCTCTCCCACCGCACCACCAGCCGCTGCCAGCTTCATTATTCGCTTAAGTTGCCGGAGAAAATTACTTAACCCTGACCCGTGTATTAGGGGCCTGTATTAATGCCGCGACAGGCGCCTCTTACAGCAAAGAACAATTTATTAGAGCCGAAACAGGCTGCTTTTCTCTGTCATTTTTCCAATCTGAGCTTTGAACACACATCATTAAACTTGTCTGACTCTCTCCCCTTCTCCATCATTCCTTTTTTATTTTTTTAAACAGAAAGCGCTGTAGAGAATAGAGATTGTTCTGAACCCACTAACCAAAGTGCCTTGGACTTTGCCCCCCCCGCCCCAAGTCCCAGGCTTCCTATCCCTATCTCCATCTCTGTCTCATTTGTGTCTCTCTCTCTCTCTTTGCTTTGTGTTTCCGGTGTCTGAAGATCCCCTTTCTCCGGCACTCTCACATTTGCTTTTGCTAGGCGAAGTTTCATTGAGACATCACGAAAAACAAGAGCCGATAACTGCCGAAAGCCTATTCGTGGACGTCTTCAGCAGTTACATTTACTCACATGCAAGCCCAACCGAGCTTCTCCGTAGGGAAAACGGGCAACACGCTGCTGCACCAGACTGAAGGGTGCTCAGTCGCGTTCCTGCCTTGGAGCCAAATTAAATTCACATAGTGGTTATTTAATCTGGTATTACAATAATTAAAAAAAAAAAGTACATTATAATAACAGGACACTCACGGCTGGATTCCAAAAAGCTTGTCTGTAAAACAATACATGAGCTTGAACTGAAATACATAAAAAGAGTATCTCAGAACAGAAGCATCAATAATTGATATAATGTATTATAAAAAATAGACATGGCACATGGATATTAAAATGGCTGAAAGTACATAAAACAACAGAATAGGTGTGTACAATAGTTTAATAACCAAATATACAAAGGATTACAATAAAAACAGCACAATAAAACATTTCCTTGGTTGGTACTATAGATAGACTGCAAGACCTGTATGTGGGGTTCCCAGCTGCACATCTTCACCATGGCCAGACACATTTTTGACCAGTCTTCTTCTGTGGCCATTTGTAGATGTATGAAGCAAACATTTACCACAGTTTTATAATACATGCATCTGTTTGAATCAAATGAAATCCATAGGCTTTTTCTGCACCAGGCATTATTGGAAAGTTAATTTCCCATTCAAAAAAGTGTATTATGTTGTTCCTCAGTTTTGGATCTTCACCCCCCTGCATATGCATTCCTTTGCCCCCTCCCTTCCAAAGTTGTGATGTTTAAATTTTGACTGTGGTCAAGATCAGTGGCACCAAGTCACCCTGGTGCACCCCAACCATGCTTTCACAGGGCCTCTCTGCTGCTCAGCTACCCACAGGCAGCCATTCACTTGGACTTTTAAAAACCATCCACACATAGAGATATTTTGAGCTTTCTAAGGCTGCCTCAGGACACAAGATACATCCCAGGGGTCTCTTGGTACTTTATTAAGGATGCCAGATAAACTCTTGGCACTCCCAAAATAGTGCCAATTTAATATGCCAAAAACCTGGTTTACTGTTATTGTGGGAAATCCAGCAATGACCCCAGGTTTCCCACAGTAGCTCTGCTTACTTTGATATCTGGTGAGCATCTTTCACAGTTGGGCTGACTGAGGCTCCTTGAAGCCAGCCAAGTACCCCAAAAAACAGCAAAAGGAAGCAGGCAGGCACTTGGCTGGCTTCTGGTTGCCCTAATTGGGCTGTTCACGAAAGCTGCTCACCAGATGTTGGGGTAAGCAGGGCTTTGCTGTCACATCCAGCAAGATCACCAAAATCACCAAGTCTCGCCAAAATCTGACCTTTCTGTGTTCATTAAATGATCGATATTTCAGCAGTGAAGCAAATTTATTTTCTTTTTTAAAAACTCATTTGAGAGGGTTTCAGCTTTCATATGAGTCATTTTTAAAACCAATGGATGAATTTTAAGTCAGGTTATAGGCTTTGGTTTCAACAACATGGATAAGCGACAGAACTTTTGTCAGGCACTGTAGAAGCCTGTCTCTGGGCCTTGCTCATGCAGGCCAGTCTGCAAAATGTATCAAGGACGACTAGAATGAATGCCTAAGTACTGCCTCAGATTTGGAGAGACAGGCAGGATGCCTCTAAAGGCAATTTGCAGGGATTCGAGAGCAGATGAAGCTTTTGCCTTTGCCTTCTGCTGGAGACTGCTTAGAAGTGATTGGTGGACTAATGTTTGAGATATAATGCTGGATTAGATGGCCTCTGTGGCTGATCCAGCAGGGCTCCTCTTACATTTTTATCCCATTTTCCACTCTCATGAACATTCTAGGCTAGAAAAGGTGAATTACTGATGAGAACATGCTACCCTCTCTAGGGCACCTGTAAGCTGCTTTTTCTTACATGTGAACACAGTATGAAAGAAAGACTTGCCTAATGCACATATGTCTCCATACACATGCACAGATGTGTTTCCAATACACATGTAATGGCACTTCCATGCTACTGCCCACAAACACTATGATTTTTTTCTACAACATGCTCCAGTTAACTAGCTTGAGAAGACTGTAGTCACATAAGTATATTTTGAACATTCTGCAACTTTCACAGATCTTGCTCCAATCCTGCTATGTGTGGATGAGCCCAGAGAAAGCCTTCTCTCCTGTACATTCCTTTGATCTCACCTATGGATGGGACAGATAAACCCCTTTCCTATAACCTGTTTGCAAAGGTTCTTTCATGCTGGGAAAACCAGATGTGAGCCATTTTGGGAAATACTTCAAGAAATAAAGCAAGCAAGGGGTCAGAGGTTGGCTTAATATATTCACATGCCACTGTAAAAATATAATCTGATACAATGTGCTGCATTTTGTTAGTATGTATCAGGTGATGTTCATGTTGTTCACATTGGGACTCCTCATTTATATTTTAGGGGGGAAAACCTGGCTGGTGGGAGAGGATGATGGCCATTTTCAAAGTGCAGACACCCAATGCATCCCAGGAGTGAGCCAGCCTTCATGGTAAGTGAAGATATTAAAAGGCTCTCTGTCTCATGACCCTCACCTAGTTTTTAATAGTGACTGTATATTCTGCTGCTTTTCATCTTGTTTTTAAAGTTTATTGTAAACTGCTTCAGAGTTTTGGTATCAACAAACACTATAAAATGTGTTAAACAACTAACTTTATTTGGAACTTAGTGCCAGTGGAAGAGTAAGAATAAAATAAATCCTTGTTATGTGCTATAATACCAATGTGTCCTCATGTACCAATATATGCAGAAGCAAAGCAGAAATTCTCTTGCAGTGGAAGCGATATAGATCCATTGAAAGCTTGGCCTCATGAGATCCTTATTTATTGCCCAAACTCTTATGCACATTTTGGATCTAGGACATGTCCCTTGGCAGGAGCCTAATAAAATCTGCAGCTTTTGAATGTGATTGGCAAGCATAAGAACAAGAAATGGTACAAAGAGGATTAGAAAACAGCCTTCCGTGTATGATAATAGTGGTCAAGTGCTTCTCAGATAGACCTAGGAAAATAGTTCTATGCGGCGAGGGAGCTTTCCTCCTAGGAATCAGACAGTATTAGGATACTCGGTCAGCAACGGCAGTAAAAGCCACCATCTTTGCTGCTGCAGCTAAAGTGGATTTATAGGATTAAATGTCCAGGCTGAAATGCCATGCTTCTTTCCTGGCTTGGATCTCCAGTGATGTTTCTTCATTCCTCTTTCCTATGAGTTGCTCTCTCTCTTTCCAAGTAATTTACTTTATGTATCTATCTGTCTGACTAGGTTTAAGTTAAATCTGTCTTCCCTCTTCTGCTGCTTAGTTTTGCCTTTTTCTTATTTTTTAAAATTAGGTCATGATCCATTATTCTTGCATCCCCAGATTTCAGTTGGGTTCATCATGTGCTGGACACACTGTTGCGCACCCAGTAATTACAGAAAATGTGAGGCCCTCTGAGTGGCCTGCTTCTCTCCAGAGCCCAAAAAAGGTGTCTACAAACTCTTTGAAAAACTGGCAAGTCACTTTTCTATAATTCTTCCTAAGGCAGTCTTTAGTTTCTTTTTTATTTAATCTTAGGGAGATCCATTATACAATACAAATGGGCTTCTACATTCTAGTTATCTGGCCTAGTAAGTACCAAGGCAAAAGAGGATTGCAAGGCTACTGGTTCTTATAAATTTATTAACAATTTCCTGTAGCATGTTCTGACGTGGCATGGAAAATCTGTATTGGCAGAGGATGAGGATCGAGTACATGTTCCCATCATTCTCGCATTTGCATTATAACACAGACTTAAAACAAATTTGCTCATTCTCACTTTTCCTTTTTCCCATGCTTCGCCTGGAGAAGCTGTATCTTTTTCTCTCCTCACCAAATAACCCTCCCTGTACAGTCAGCAATTGGATGGACGTCATTCCGTCCTTCAAATCATGACTTCATTGGGGCTGGAAAGTCATACTCCACCCTCTGTATTTCTCTGTTGCCGCCTCAGAACAGATCCCCTTGCCAGCAGTATTAGTCATTCAGCATTTGTTCCTTCTCCCCTTCCATCCTATATTCACCCAACATCTGCCACATCTGCAACATGGTAGAGCTTCTTTAAAGCCACTCTCACTTTTCTAATTGCAGTTTTGTGGAGTGCTTGCATACGTGTTTCCACCCTCACTTCAAAACAATGTGCATTGGGAATGTTGCTTGATCTCGCTCGCCATTTCTTCCTTCTCCCCCTTCAGCCTATATGCACCCAAGCACAACTTCAGTTCCACATCAGCAACACGGAAGAGCTCCTTTTAAAGCCCAGTCTCACTTTCTTTCCCTTTGTAACAGCATTTTTGCGCTCCTTTGCGATTTCAGTTTGTTTTCTCTGTAATTGCAGTTTTGCAGAAAGGTGTAATTTCAGAGCCTGTGCAATGGGGGAGAGCTCAATGAAAAGGGGGGAATGTGTAAGGGGATAAGTATTCATGGTAGTGAAGCCAGTGGTCAGCAAATCACCTCCATCCCACCTGCCTCTGCTGAAAAATCCATGGAGGCATGGGACCCACATTGAAGTTGTTTGGTGCAGATGGCAAACTTGATGGTAATGGAGGGTACTGTTGAGGTAAGGGGACTGTGCCCCCAAAGAGACACAGCTGAGGCATACCCCAGCCAGCATGCACCCCCAGAAATTACTGGTCCTACAGAGAACCCTGAACACTGACTGTAAGCTCATTATTTGCCCTTTCAGAGTCTGCCCTATATTATCTTGCTTAAACTTTAGAAGACTAACCTTTTTGAATTTTGCTGGCAATGGACTGAATCTTTTGTGGCTTTGTTGTGCAACCAATTAACCAGTGCAGCTTAAGTACTAGGGCTTATGACCATTTAGACCCATTTGCCACTGGTCAGCCTGGAAGCCTCCAGATGTTTTGGACTAGGAAGTTATAGTCCTCACCCAACACAAGGGCATTAAATACAGTACTTTGATATTCCACACACGATGTGCATTGTGAGAGAAAAGTCTGTAAGCAAATTGAGACATAATATTCATTACAGGTAAATATGTCCAACATGCCACATGCTTATTTCTAATAATATGGAGTTTCCTACTAGAAGACGTGGCAACAGCAACTATCCTTGCTAGCTTTAAGAAAGAGTTAGACAAAATCATGGAAGACAGGTGTTTCAGTGACTACTAGTGACTTCACCTCTATGAAGGAGAGACTGGCAGGATGCCTCTAAAGGCTATTTGCAGAGAGTCAAGAGGGTGTTTCGCCAGTAACTTTTGCTTGGGAATCCCCAGAATCAATTGACAGACCTCTGTTTCAGACAGGATATGGGTCTAGATGGGCTGTGGCCTGATCCAGCAGGGGCCCTCTTATGTTTTTAATAACCAGTTGCAAAGAAAGGGACTGAGTTCAGGCCTCATCACTCTTTCAAACCATATAGGTCACTTCTCCAAAAGGTTTACCAATCTGATCATTTGTTATGATAAGGACTGTGAAATTAGGATTTGCTAGATTAGGACTAAGGAAGGGACATTTTGTTTATTTATCTGGATTTTATAATATTCAATAGAGCAGGAAAAGGTTTATCCTTGTCTCTGCTTGAGATGACCACGGGCATTTGGTGGGCCACTGTGTGCGATGGGATGCTGGACTAGATGGGCTGTGGCCTGATCCAGCAGGACTTCTCTTATGTTCTTATGTAAAACACAAACTAGAAGATAAAATTAAATTAAAAATAAAAATATAAAAATAAATGTAAAAACAGGAAAAGGAAGACAGATGTTTAAGTATAAGATGACTACACTTAGGGAAAGATCTGTTCCAGAGGAGTTTGAATCACACCTTTCTAGGTTTAATCATCCAAATCAAAGCTGATGAAATCCCATTTGGCAAATGCATTTCCCCCCACCCCAAAATGAGAGAGGTGTGTAACATGCTGTTTTTCACTGCATTCCATTTCTCCATTCGGTTCTACCTCCTTACAACCACTCATTCCAGGTGCTCTCACCAACATTTATTTCACAGTATAGGCTTCAGAAGTTGTGATGAGGTTTTGTCATGCACCATTTTTACTAATTTCCCATCTGTACCTTCCCACTCTATCCAAGAGTAGGCCTTTAAGTCTAGTAATAGTAAAGGGACCAACTGAGCTCAAGACAGGGGAGGACAGCATGTGGGGTGAGGTGAAACAGCAATTGCTGGAATCCTTCTCTCAAATTTCTCACCACTTTGTAGCTCATCCTGATAGCTCCTCCAAGTTCTCTAATCACCTTCCTGCTGTAATGAGTCTCTCATCTTGCTGATGGAAATCAGGGTATTTGGTTATGAAAGGGACACTGTTAATAACACGATCTCCCTCCCTCACCAGCTCCCTCCCAGCTTTCCACACAATTCTCTCAATTAACGATAGGCAGAAATTAATTTTTCCCCGGGACTGAAACAATTGTCTAGTGGAGGATTGCCAGCTCAGATCCAGATAGGAACCTTTCCCAGCAGAGCCCAGAGAAAAGAGGAGAGACCAAGGCGATAACGAGGGCTCTATCAGCAACCACAGGACGCCGTAATACAAATGTTATCCTTAGAAATGTATTTAAAGAGGATATGTTTATAATTCGAAAGAGATTGTCAAACTGCTCTCTTCCCCTCCCATGGCAGCTCCATCTTGCCATGCTTCAACTGCTACCTCTCTGCCATAGAGCTGTCTATTGCCTACATAGGATTTGACTGTGACAGTCCCTTCCTTTTGACCTACTGTCCGCAGAATAGATCAACATCACAAGCAAATTGATGCCGGCAAGAAATAACTTATTAGACCCTTGCTTGACAATGAGGAAAAGAAGAGGAAGGACATTTCAGTGTCTATGAAAGGTGCTACTAGATGTAGGCCATAGTTTTACACAGCTACACCATAAATGCCAATAAATGATAGTGGTTTCATGAATGATGAGAAAGAGGCCTCTAATAGTATGTAGAGTAGTAGGGCTGGCTCAGGAAATTTTGTAGCTTGAGGCAAAGAAAAGAACCTCCCTCCCTCCCTCCCTCCCTCTACAGAATCTAAGACTGTTTCTGCTCTCACCCTGCATTGAGTGTTTTAACTTTTCCACTCCAGCCTGTTCCAGAACAAGCACAGCATGTTCCATATCCATTGTGAGGGTTTGGAAATCGTCCATCCTGGACCAACACTGATAACAATGTGGAGGCACCACAGCTATTCTGTTCCTCCTAACTAACTCTGTGCCCAAGGCAGCATCCAACCCTGCCAGTGATTGGCACAAAGGCAGAGTTGGCAAAATAATCTTCAAAGGTAGTGGACGGACGGACGGACGGATGGAATGACATGGATGGATGGATGGATGGATGGATGGATGGATGGATGGATGGATGGATGGATGGATGGATGGATGGATGGATGGATGGATGGATGGAGGTTGGACTGGAATAAGATGGCTTGGGACAGTTGCAGATCTCTTCAAACAGGTCTAGAGCCAATCCAGATTAGGATAGTTCCAGGCCAGAATTGTACTAGTCCCATGTGGATGAACCATATGAAGCAGCTCCATGGTCCAGACTACTCAATGAATGTGGAAATGGCCTAAGTTGACCAGACAGAAGCTGAGGTAACTGGGTGCGGGACCGAGATCAGATGTTGCCCATCCCCATGCCATTCCCAGCAACACGGGCTAGATACAGTTTGGGTGTGGGTCCAGCCATCCCCATGCAAACTATGCCAAACCCTGGCACGTGGGAGCAGTGCCATCTCCTCTCCACCCATCTCTCCTTATTGGAAGCTGGATTGATGTCACCCCACCCCTGTGCCGCCCACTGCAAATGGCGCATCCCCCCCCCCCCACTTAGTGGCACAGAGAAGCCAGGACTGAATGGCAATAATAATATTTTTAAAAAATTCAGCTGTTTGAGTAAAGAAGAAGAAAAACAAGACTTGGCTTTTCTACTCCACTTTTCTCATCCATTTAAGGGGATTCAAAGTGTTTGACAAAGCTTTCTATTCTGTGCCCCACAACAGACACCCTGTGAGGTGGGTGAGGCTGTGAGAGCTCAGAAGAGAGCTGTGACTAGCCCAGGGCCACCCAGCTGGCTTCATGGGGGGAGGGCGGAATTGAAGCTGGTATTCCCAGATAAGAGTCCGGCTCCCTAACCACTAGATCAAATTGGCGGTTTGGTGGCAGTTGAGCAGTTTTGCACACCTCCACTCTTCCCAGGAACTGCAAGAAACCCGGCACACAGAAAATCAAGCCATTATCATGTCTGTCTTGGCGATCAGGAAAGAGGGAGTGGAATATTTGCCAGGAAAGAGGGACAAAAATCTGCCTGCCTTGGTGATTGGGGAAGGAGGGTGGAATACTTGTAGAAAAGAGTCTCGTAGGGCAGCAAAGACCATTCGAGCCCCTCATCATTTTAGCTTTAACACCATTTACGCCCCCAAAATGTCAGCGGTTGCGATTTCCAATGCACAGGGCAGGGGACATGAAACCCCATCTCCCAATGACTTGAGCGCCAATCTCCTCCCCAAATAGCCCAGGACTATCCCCATGTGCAGGCTTGGCTCTCAAAGCAATGCATGTTGGGACACCAAACCATGACGAGACTTGTTTTTTCCAGTACCAAATTTGGTACTAGTTTGGTCCTGGTTTGGACAATTTGGTCCAAATCAAAAGTGCATGGGGATGACCCTTGCCGAACCCAATTTTAATTTGGACCAAAACATGCATGGGGACATGCCCTAACAGTTACTAACCCATACTGAAGACACAGCACTGTTTTAAATGGTAGAAAGTGCAAAAAGGATTAAACTGATGAAAAGGATGGAGTCACTGCCCTTGCATACCACACCAGTACCTGCTGTTCCCAGCCCACAGCTCACTCTGTTTAATATCTGCCTGGCCCTGAACTGAATCAGTTGACAAGAACAATCCCGGTTGTTCTGAGTACAGAACCTCCGAGAAACCTGATCTGAAAGAGCAAGCACTACACAATACAAAGGTCTTATGGTTCTGTTGCAAAGTTATTTTTTGAGGAAGGAGGCACTGGGAGCAACTATTTAACACACCTTGTGTTGCAGCCCTTGGTATCTGTCAACTTAGTCTTTCTTTTCTGTCATTTGTACCTTGCATTTCAGAGTCTGCTTTCTCTGTTAAGTGCCATATCGGAACAGAAATAGGCCATGGAATTTGCAACTTAGCCCGGCAGTTAGCTAACGTGTTTCTGAAAATCTAGCATCCAACGACTTTAGAAACTTCGGCAGGGCAGTGAGGAAGAAGCTGGAGGCACAATTGTTGCTTTGTCCAGTATTCGCTCCTTCCTTCTCTCTTTCAGTTCTGTCCTTCTCAATACCCAGGAAAGATTAACTCCTCTCCGTGCACCAGAGAAAGTTATTATCATTAATGAAGAATTAAAAGGGAGCGATTAATAAAGGGTCCTTATCTGGTAACGAGGAGGAGTCTGGACAATGGGAGGAAGATGGAGAAAATGAAAAACAATAAATACGAAGTGTAAAAAGGAGGCGAGTGCGGCTCCCGCTCGTTAGATCACAGCTGCATCTCCTGAGGGGGGAAGACTCCAAATTGCTAATTACTGCCTCTGAAAAGACCTCTCTCTGATATGTTTGCCGCTGAAAGGCTCCCATTAATGAAGCAGCAATGATGCCGTTTCCCTTTGACTTGTCTTCAATTCCCTCTCTGAGCTTCCTCCCAAGCTGGGAACAATGAGGCCCTAGGAACTGGCGGCTCCCACAGGCCTCACAGAGACTAGGCCGGGGGGCAGCAGAGTGAGGGAGGCTGAGCCGGCTGTGAAATATGGAGGGGGGAGATAAGGCAAAGACAGAGGAAAGAGGCTCACTCCCAGGAGCCCAGGGAAAATTTGCAGTTATTATGAAGGAGATGAGACAGATTAAAAGCCCTTGTGTTCTGCACTGCCCTTTTATTTAGTGGCTTCATCTCTGAGATGAAAGAAGTTGGAAATGACTTTCTCTGCATTTTGCTGCAAGAAGCTTCATGGCACAATTTTTGACTTTATTCCTCCCTTTGTCTCTTGTCCCTTCTATCTTTCTCTTTAACCCCTGAAAGGTGTAGCTGAGGAACATTAGGGTCTACTACTGAGGATCCATGGAGGGAAAGCAAAATAGCTCATCTTCCCTTCCTGTCTTACTGAAGGGTTCTGGGCCTTTCTAGGAAAAACCTTGCAACAGTCAACAAGGCCAAATAACAAGAACTAGGGCTGGTGAGCACAAAGGCATAAGCAGTTGTTATCCTAAACAGAGATATCTGCATAGGAAGCATGCAACATATTATACAAGTTACACTACTGAGCCTCATTGTGTTTCAGTTCACCGGTACAAATAAAGATCTGTGCAATTATTTTACATTTTGAAAAAGGACATTCTTTACCTGCAGATAGTATGTTAGTTATTTCTTTAACTCAGAACAGAAGAGGCCTTTTCTACCCAAGGATGCAACTATATAAAAGCTTAAATAATTTGTAAAAATGGCATCTTGGACCCTGGCTACACAAAAGCCTTAACTCGTGCTCCAAAATGAATTCTGGGTGAAAGTGCATGAGTAAGGCGAGAAGGATGATTAAGGAGGAGGCAGATTTGAATAACTGCAATACATCTAGTTTGCTTCTTCTCAGGATAGATCAAGTGAACATGGTTGTTAAGGTGTCAGGGCTGCTCTGCCTTTTAGCACACACACACCGTGTCTGAAACCCCTCCCCACGATGGTAACTGATTGATCGGAACAAATTGTCAATCATCTTTCCTGCACATTTCAATACTCAAGTGTGTCCCTGCACAAAATTGTAAACTGTCAAGCCTAAAATGAATGCCTGAGTGCTCCTGTGCAACCCTGCAAATAGTACAACAACAACAACAAGGATGGAACCAAAGGGCTTGTTCAGTCTGGAGCCATCAACAGGGCTCTGCAGTGCTAATGGTTGTGAACTGGCTGGTTGCAGCTATTTTCTTCAGAACCCCTTTGGTTTTAGTTTTCCCTAATCAGGTTGTATTGCTACAAGAACTACCCTGGCTCTCTAATTTTTCACCCCTGCTCTTTCAGGCAAAACTCTGTACACAGGTTCACTCTGACTACCTTTCTACAGTAGGGATGTGCACAAGTGCAATTTTCAGGATTCAATCCAATTTGAATCAAATATCAGAAAATTTGAATCATTTGAATGTTTACAATTTGACTATATTCACATTTGATTCAATTTGGATATATTTGAATCTATTTGTGTTAATTTTTGATCCGTATTTGCAAATATGAATGTTGACAACATTTGTATGCGCCCATACACATCTGTACATATCCCATATTTATCCCTTATATACCCTGTTTTCATCCTGCACGGATCCATACAAATGTGTACAGATGCGGGAAAGATGTGGAGGGGCAAGTAGGCATCATGTACATATCTGTACACATACAAATGTCCAAAAAATTCATACAAACGTTTCAAAAATTCAAAATTTGTTCGAATGTTTACATTTGAATTTATAGACATTTAATTTGAATTCGAATGTCCAAATTCAGACAAATTTGATTGAATTTCTAATGTTTTGAATATTCATGCACATCCCTATTCTATAGACCTCTGTAGAGCTGGAATATATGCATAATCAGCCACAAATGAGTGGTTGGTTCTTCAGATAAGGAGAAAATGGAGGCAACGTCCTCTCACCCTCTCTGGGAATGCTCACACCGGGCCTCCATACATTTATTTACTTAAAATATTTACATATTATTTCCCATTAAAATCTAATCTGAAAGCTGTGTACAAAAAATAAAAACAGTGAAAAGCATAATTGTTTTTTTTAAAAATAATTACAATCAAGCAAGGGGGAAACAAACATTCACTCTGGATTCCAGCCTGGGTAAAAATTGGCACTTAAAGCCACAGTAGCCATGTTAGGTAGAATAGACCAAGGGACGAAGCTTGGCCCAAGGCTGTCCAGTGAGTTTTCATGATAAGGTTGGAACTTGAACCCAGGGACTTCTGGGTCCTAGTCTTAAACATGAGTCATCACACAATACATCTGCTTTATGTACTTAATAGTCACATGCCAGACCTTGCTTTGCCCTATTTTGTTTCAGAATAAACCTAAACCAGGCACTGCTAGAGCTGTTTGTCACCCCTCCCCAAAGTATCATTGACCAGCCAATTCATGTCTTCTTGACAAATCCCTTCCCTGTAGGTTTTCCTAGAAGGCCAAGCACCCAGAAATGGGATGCTGTACTTCAAATCAAGGGTGGGAGAAACAAATATTTATTCTGGAAAGGTCTGGATAAAAATTGGTGCCTAAGGAGTGCAGATGTCCTATGAATAATCAGAAGGAAAACTATTGCAGAGGATGGGTACAACCACAGAGAAGACCTGACTGCATGTAGTCAAAAGAAGACATCCAGTGATTTATGGTAACCACAGCAGCCCCCCCCCCCCCCGCCAAAATCTTAATTATCTCACAGGCCTGTACTGAGAGAGTTGGTCTGCCAAGTAAGCTGGTCCCGCGTTGTTAAAGATCTTATATGCCAAAGATAAAACCTTGAATCTGACCCTGCAGCTAATTGGCAAGTAATGCATGTACTTAAGCAAAAGTGTGATATGTGCATGACAAGATGTCTCACTCAACAACTTGGATGCCACATTTTGCATTAACTGCAGATTTTGGACCAGATGCAAGGACAGCCCCACTTAGAGAGCATTACAACATTCTAAATGAATAGAAAACAGTGGCTAGGATATCTCTGACTAGATATCGCACCAAGCAGCACCTCCAAACTACATACCTATTCCTTCTGAGTGCAACCCCACATAGAAAAGGCAAACTTCCAACGACCTGAACATGAGAACCACCACCACCACCACCACCACAGAGACTCTATCCCAAATCATGGCGCTGATAGACATATAAAGCTCCAAATGGTTTGGGCCTCAAATATCTGAAGAAACAACTTTTCTTTTATAGACCTGATGGGGTCTGAGCTTTCTGCAACACACCAGGAAAGGGATCTTGGGGTTTTGGTGGACAGTTCAATGAAGGTGTCAACCAAGTGTGCGGCAGCAGCAAAAAAAAAAAAAAGCTAATTCAATGCTGGGAATAATTAGGGAGGGAATAGAAAATAAGTCAGCAAGTGTCATTTTGCCTCTTTATAAATCTATGATGAAGCCACATTTGGAATATTGTGTACAATTCTGGTCACCACACCTGAAAAAGGATATTGTGGAACTAGAGAAGGTGCAGAAAAGGGCAACCAGAATGATTAAGGGTCTGGAACACCTCCCCTATGAAATCAGGCTGCAACGTCTAGGCCTTTTCAGTCTGGAGAGACGGTGTTTAAGAGGGGACCTGATTGAAGTATATAAAATTATGCATGGTATAGAAAAGGTGGATAGAGAAAATTTCTTTTTTCTATCACACAACACTAGAACCAGGGGGCACTCGATGAAGCTGATGAGTAGGAGATTTGCATCCAACAAGGGGAAGTATTTCTTCACCCAGAGGGTCATCGGCTTACGGAATGTGCTGCCGGAAGAGGTAGTCACAGCTACCAGTCTAGATGGCTTTAAGTTAGGGTTAGACAAATTTATGGATGACAGATGTATCAATGGCTACTAGAATGAATGCCTAGGTACGTCTTTCAGGCTGGGGGTGGAGAGCAGGGCACTTCTAAGGCCATTTGCTGGGATTCAAGAGCAGGCAAAGGTTTGTCCTTGTCTCTGCTTGAGATGCCCATGAGCATTTGGTGGGCCACTGTGTGCGACGGGATGCTGGACTAGATGGGCTGTGGCCTGATCCAGCAGGGCTTCTCTTATGTTCTTGTAGTTCTCCTGCCCTCAGAAGTACAAGGGGCTATGGCGCATGAGAGGGCCTTCTGTGTGGCAGTCCCTCAGTGGAGGGAAGCAAAGTACCAACTTTATATGTATTTTGACGCCTGATTAAAATGTACCTCTTCACCTGGGTCTTTGATTCATAGTTCCTCTAAAGTTCCATTCCAACAATGAGTTTAGAGTTTAAGCCTTCAACTTCCTGACAGTTTTTAAAGATTCCATACCTTTTACAGACTAAAGATCCTAAAAGTGAACTAAACTGTGAGCACTCAGTCCAGTTTAAAGCATTAGCCCATTTTATTTTGCAAAGTGGAAATGGAGAAGTGGTCTTTTGGGGGATGGAACTATATTGGGGATGTTCTCCCTGTTTCCCCTTATTCAGTTGTAAGCATTGTACTCAGGAGGCTGTGAACATCATTATTGGGGAGGGACAAGAGAAAAAGAGGGAAGACAAGGAAGAAGTTATGCTGTATCTGCTTCTTCTTTCATTCTCTCCAATCCCTGCAAGGAGGACAATGTATCCTTTAATTTCTTTCTGTTGCATTCCTGGAAGTAAAAGGACAATGTATACTCCCTTTTCCCTACTTAATGAATAAGGGAAACAAATGTTTCCTTTCATTCATCACCTAGAACATACTGCTCATTTGCAGAGAAGTCGGATTATCTTTGCTGTGTCCTTAACACAGCCCAAGTGTAATCCTGCCAGGGAAGAAAGGAAGGACAGGGGTTATATTTTAAATATGGGTGTTTTTCCACGGTCACTTAGTACCCATTTTAGCACCCATTAAGGACCCATTCGGGTGAGAGCCGGATGACCCCATTTCCACCACAGCACCCATTAGGGACACATTTGTTTCCACCGCGCCTTGGGAAATCTGGCCTTTAATCCAGATTTTCTGTAGAGTCTACAATGGGGCCTTCAGACAGAAAATCCGGATTAAAGGGAGCCTGTTTCCATGTTAGTTTGACAATGGGGTCTAGAAGAGGCTAGGGGGAGGGGGCACCCTTGGGGGGGGAGCCCCAAAACCTAAGCTTCGAAGTCATTTCAAAGTCATTTCAAAGTCTGTGCAAAATAGCTCCAGAGCATCTTTGAAGTCTGTGCTGATCTTCAGAGTGAACTTCAAAGTGACTTTGGAGCTACTTCGGAGATTGCAGCCCCTGTCCCCCCAAACACCTGGGGTGACAGGCAGACCCCTTGTGGGTAGATCTGGATTTCCAAATGGGTGCTCCGATGTTTCCATGGCAGGGAGGCTAGTACCCATTGGGTGCTAGACCACCCATGGAAACACACTGGGTACTTCCCTTAATCCGGAATCTACTAGATCCAGATTAAGGGAAGTACCCATTCCCTAGATCCGGATCTTCTTAGATCCAGATTAAAGGAGCGCGGTGGAAAAACACCCTATGTTTAAACCCTTCAGTGATGTGAGTACAAATAGTATAAAAGAACTTTTTCTCTGTCCTTCAAAGTGTAGAGCTATGTAAGTTCTCCAGGAACGGGTGACGGAGACCTTGTACAGGGAGATCCAATTAATAGAAACTGAAAGTTATGATGGATGTCTCCACCGCACCATGTCTTGCCTGTCAAGTACCAGATGGCATGGCAGAAAGTTGAGGTTGCCTGCTGGAATGTGCAGAGGAATAGCTGTTGTTAGTATATGTACAGATGGATGCCAGTGCCTTCAGCAAACATTAATGAAAAACTGATAATGTATATATGGATGTCAGTGTTTTTTACAAACATTATTGAGATGTTGATTTTAATAAGTTAGTAATCTAAAATTAAATTAATTAAATTAAAATTAAATTTGGCCATAGGTGGGCTCACAGTGGTACCCCAACCCATCTTCCTGAGAACTAAGCACAAGGGACTCACTTTTTTGTAGACATGATGAAGAGTACAGTATTGTTCTTAGACATTCCCATGAAAAGTGATATAGGGAAATCCTGTTATTCCTTAATCAGACTCTTCAGTGCAAAGGAAAAATTGTGAAAACACAATTGCAATAATAATGGGTCCTTCTTTCAAGTAGTTGTAAATTAAATATATCTGAAGAAGGAAATCAGTTAGAGAGTCAGCAGTCCATTAGGTGTAATTGAGAGAAGACAAAATCACAGAAGCTAAATGAATTATTTGAAGATGTCTGAAGAATGCATATATTTTTTCCCAATGGTGAATTAAACACTGCAGCATTTTTAAAGAAAATAAGGGTGCTTCCGCACAGGCCCTTTACACCCATTAAGCACACATTCCAATGTGCGCCTCCGCACACGGGTCGCTAATTAGGAGACTTCTGGTGAGGGGTGTCCGCACAGCGAGCCCGTTTTTAATGCGGATTTCGGCGGCAAATCCGGTTTGCTGCCGGAGCTTCTGCATTAGCGGGGCCAAAAAAGCACACGTCCGGTGGGTGCGTCCGCACCTATCCGGACTTAATGTGTGCTTAATGGGTGTTTCTAGCACACCACATTTCAAGTGGTTTTGCGCTGTGAATCCGCATCCGTTTCAGATGTGACCGCACTGCGCAAGTGTGCTAACCCATGGCCCTCCCCCGGCTCGCCATGATTGGCTCCCCGGAGCCAAGCATGGCGAGCCGGGGGGGGCTCCTACCTTTCGGCTCACCCTCGCCCCAGAAGCGGTGGATTGCCGCTTCTGGAGCCAGGGCGAACTTCCCCAAAGCCCACACTAGCCCACCCTGGGGGGAGCGCAGCGCATCCCCTCCTTATCTGGTCGGCGTCGCCCTGAAACTGAAAGCAGGCGCACAGGATGCAGCGCGCCTGTGTCCCGCGTGCCGCCTGATTGGCCAGCATGCAAGTCCTGGCAGCGCGCCTGTGCAGCGCTGCTCCTGAGGGCCGGGGCTGCCAGGCACAGCCCCGGCCACTCAGGAAGAGCACAGGACGCAGGCGCGCTGCATCCTGTGCACCTGCTTTCAGTTTCAGGGCGACGCCGACAAGGTAAGGAGGGGATCCATCGCGCTCCCCCCAGGGTGGGCTTTTTAAAATGAGGAGATGGATACATAAGGGTAATTTCTGAAATATGGGAAATCTAATGAATCTGTTAATTTAAATGTCTAGCTATTACAGCCATAAAAAGTATTTTAATTGCATCATAAATTAAGTTTTTTCTGTGTTACGTCTTGGGTTCTGTTTCTGCAGCTATTGCTTGGTGCTGGAACCTGCAGCTCTGTTCAGACTTTAAGAAAAGAGACTACCGTGCAAAATTAGAGTTCAGTAATTCTGGCACCATCCACAATATACTGATCTTTCTTGAGCCTGTTGTGAGCTGATAATCTACATTGTGCAATTGATGTTGTCCACATCAAATTCCTAGTCCTCACTTTATGTGGATTTCCCCTTATTACAGAAGCTTCAATAATATTAGGAAGAGAGATTATTTGTACAGTCAGCCTGGAGTTTAGCAAAATTCTTTGAGTTTGAACGCTGCTCATGTCTGTTTCAAACATATACTATGTTTACTTATTCTATTTTGCTTATGTATGATTGTTAGAACCTTAACCTTAAGATCAGAAAAGTGGGATGAAAACATTTTCACAAACAATTAACTTTACTAGACCAAATTATTATCTATTTCAGAATAACTTTTTAAAAATATCTGGCAATACCTTTGCAAAATACAATTAGAATTGATGTATTTGTAAAATAAGTGACTGGGGAGAACGGCATATAAAGTTGTTGTTTCCAAATAATCCAATGTTTTAGCAGTTGTTACTCTGCATTAAGTTGTTTCTGTTGCATGACTTTGTGGATTGAACTTGCTCAGCATCTGTATTTGTATATGCTATGATTAAACTTCTATGCATTAACATCTTAGGCTAAATACTAGCAAATAGATAAACATTTAGAAAGCTAACCAAACTATAAGCAACCATCATCAGCAATCATTTATTTTCTGTGCTAGAACTTACAAAATTAATGGATGTCATTTATGTAATGTATTTAGATCCTAGCAAAGCATTTGATACAGTATTTTGTAAAATGTTACTCAAAAAATGAATTGATACTTTCTTGTCACTATGACATGGATTAAAAGTGAACAGATGACCCAGGGCCAACCCAAAAAGAACATTAAATTGTAAAGGATGGGATTCTAGGAAACAATGCAGAGATGGGTGCAAGGCTTGGTTTTAAGTTTTTTTGGATGGAAAAGATCAAATTATTTAGAATTTGAGCCAGGTCTATCCCTTGCAATGACATGGGTAGCACAGCAGTATCAGAGTTTCATGGCAGCTACCTTCACATGGCACAAGCACACATGTGGACAGCCAAACTCACTACTTTTTGCTGAAAAGCTCTGTCTCTTGTTCTGAACCAAACTCTGGATCTCTGGTTTATACAGACCCAGCTTCCCCTTCAGCATGTATCTCTGCTGACTAATCTGATTGGTTGCTTGTGGGTCTCCACAGCCCAGAGGCCAGCAGATATACCATTAGGTTTGGCATTTTCTGTCCCAGACCTGGTCTTACACAAGATGAAAGCAGTATATAGAAGGAGAACTTTCTCCCATGCAGACCTGCCCAGATATTAAGAGGCCTGCATTTGCATTGTAGTTCTGCCAGTGTCTCATGCTGAAGCGATGGTGACATGTGAAAGGGTCTTCTTTCTAATGGCCCACAAGTTTGAACTAGCCTTCCTATTATAATTCATCATTACACAGTTTTTGGTGCCTGGTTTAAACTTACTTCTTTATCTAAGCCTTTGAAGTTTAAGTTCCATCTCATATGTTTGTCCTGCAGTTTTGGTAATGGGTGATACAGGTGCAGGGTTGTGTTTTTATTAATTTTAACTTTGCTTTTAATTGCTATTTTAAAAATTCATGTGGCTGGCACGACACCCCTGGGTGAAAGGCATGGTATAAATTTTAATTAATGAATTAAATACTCAGACAAGAAGAGCCAGCATAGCAAAGTAGTTAAAAGAAATGGGCTAGAACTTAGGGTAGGATCTCCGCACACTGCGTTATCCCCTGCCTGTCTGGTCTGAGTTTGAGTGATCTGGCTTAAGACTGGAATGGTAGCAAGGAGCCCAGTGAAACAGCAGCAAACTCCTTGTGCCTGGTAGACTGGATTAGCCACTCATTGATATCCACATATGAGCAGCTGATCTGTTCTATCACTAAGGAATACTTCAGAGACTGTTTTTCCAACACTATATTCCATGTGGACACGGTGTTCCTCAGTGTAGATGCAGCCTTGAATATGAACTCTAATGTACCATGAAAGTTTGCTGGGTAACTTTTAGCAAGTCATACTTCTCAGTTTAAACTCTGCTGTTTCTAGTCCCAGAATCAGGCTCCCACTTGCCAAAATGCATACAGTGCAAGCAGACCACACAACCAAATGGGAAAAACATTCAGAAAAGCAACAACTCAAGATAGCTGATCATATTACATAGCAGGTCTACTATTTCTGATAAATATTGTGACTGAACTATAATAAGGTTGAGGAACTTGTATTTCAGGTCTATGCTTTTGTGTTTCAGAATGAATAGTCTTTCTTTCCATTTACAAGTAGTGCTGGCATCTAGATGTCTTTCAACTGACTGTTGTTCAGACCCAATATATTCCTGCCTTCAAGAGTGTTTAGCTACTCAGAGAAGCTATAGCAATATCTGACATTTAGAAATTCTCATTTAGCTAATTTAGGAAAAGAAAGTTGTTTTAAGGTGAACATCTTTGTTTTTCAGTCTTTTATGTTGGCCTTCCCTATTGGAAAGTGGTTGCTTCCCATTAAAAATCCACTGTGTGATTGGAGAGCAGTGTTAATTAAAAAGCAAAAAGGGGTAGTAACAAACTCATTAGATCTTGTAGCCTTATATTGTTAACATGGCGATTCTTAGGGGAAGAGCTGTGATTCTAGCATTTGTGCAATTAATTAAGGATTTGAGAGGCTGAAAGGAGAAAGGAAGAAAACCAAAGCTCCTCCCTTACAAAAAACTAGTGCAGGAAGCGTTTGTCTCATATTTTGGATTCTAAAGTGCTAAAAGATTAAACTGTGAATTTTCTTTTCACATTATCTAACTCAGAAAATTCACCTTTGGGAGAGATAATGTGGTAAAGAAATGATTGGTCAATTTGCTGATCTGCTTCCTTGCTCTGAAGGTGGACTAAAGGTGGATTAAAACTTGAGTGTGAACGCAGCCCAAGTGGGCATCCTATTTTTCCAAGGACTTTCCTAGCTGGAAGTGGATAATCCCAGCACTGAGTCCAGGGACAGGCAAAGACCTGCTGCTGCCACAGCCGCCACCAAGCTATTCCCCTCACCTGGTAAAAGATGAACTTCAGTGTGGCAATGGAAGCGGTGGAGAGTGAGTTCCCCTGCTAACCCCTCACTCTCTTGCAATGCCCCTTCATGTTGCCCCCTGCTGCTGGCACTGGTTCTCCACCACCTCCTTGCTCTTCTGTAACACCCTCCCATCCTATCACCCTACCGCCACTGCCCCAACCACTGCCTCCCCTCACCCCCTTGATGTGCAAATACATATCCCAGCCCCTCGCCTTCCCACAATACCCCCCACTAGGTTGTCCCCTCCCTGCCACTGTTGGTGCTGTCACCGCCACCAAGCCCCTTACCCTCCTAAAACACTCCCCCTTGTGTGTAAACCCTGCCCTCCTCCAACTCTCCCCCATTGCCTATCCAATGTGTAAACTCACCTCCCTACCTTGCCCTTTTTACCTGCAACACCTCCCCACCAAGCTGAGCAGCCCCCACCCCCTGAAGCTAACCTTTTCCCAAGAAGGCATGGGGAGATAGGTATGGGCATGCTGTCCCAGGCTAAAAGTGGCCTGGGCACGGCTCCCTCCTTGTTATCCCAGAGATGGACTTAAAGACTATCATGTGACTGTGGCCTCCATTTGGGACATCCACAAGTAAACTGGATATAACTGAAAAGGTGTGAGCAGTCAGACCTGAAGATGGACTGCAGAAGGTTTAAAGTGAAGGTGTGACCACTGCTGTAGAGTAGTATGGGGTAAATCTTTCCTTTCTTCTAAGAAACTACAAGAAACTTCATTTCCATAGGTATATTTATTCAGATTTAAGTTCCACGGACATTAGTTGTCTTCACACAGGGAAAGGTTTGTGCCACATTTGCCTACCTTGACCAATGTACACAAGACCCAATGAAGTGCGAGCAAATATAGCATCTACTGTATTCAATGTCTAAATCTTGTTCTTATAATCTTATTCAAACCTCAGGTTCAAAACCTAGCACCATAAGCAAAACAATCTTTGTGCCAGTTCTTCTATAAAATTTTAAATTAAATCAGTCTTGCATTGGAGACTTCTGGCTCACACTTCTCAGTATTAGAAGAACACTATGCTTTTGTGGTCTATTTGCACTAGATAAAGAAAGGAGGCTGGGGGAAAGTCCGTTTCCTTGCCAACCACTGGGTATTCTTTGAACATGATATGCACATGTGAATGGCTTTTATAACTGGAGTGTAGACCTTCTGTACTCAGCTGCCAAGTATTAATGATGTCTTCTAGAACGTGTGTCCTGGCTAAAAAGCTAAGGTGCTTGTGCTTGGCTTTAAAGGCTATAACAACTGTAGCACAGCAAATTTGTTGGGTGGTGCACATGTACTGAACTTGGGTTTCCCTGATTCTGGGAGTTCTTTGGGAGTTAAATAACTCAGAAAATCCACCTTTGTGATAATGTGGAAAGAAAATTACCGGTCACTTTGCTGATACGTTCTCTCACTCTGAAGGTGGACTGAAGCTGGATTAAACCTTAGGTGTGACCACAGCCCTGCTAAGTGACTTCACAGCCAGAGCAACTCTCATCGAAAAACGCTGCGTGCTGCGCCGCCGGAGATTCACGCCGAGCCATGTGTCCAGAAACAGGTGTGTGATGGGGAAACCACAGCAGCGAACAACCTTCCCTTGCCATTCGGTTCCTCGGTCGAAAACCCCCAGCAGCAGCCAAGAGCAACGCCATTCTCCGTGAGCCAGTTTGGTCTAGTGGTTGGGGAGCCGGACTCCTATCTGGAAATACTGGGTTTGGTACCACCCTCCTCGACGAAGCCAGCTGGGTGACCTTGGGCGAGTCACAGCTCTCTTCTGAGCTCTCACAGCCCTACCCACCTCACAGGGTGTTCCGTTGTGGGGAAAAGAATAGAAACTTTGTCAGCCGCTTTGAGTCCCCTTAAATGAGTGAGAAAAGCGGGGTAGAAAAGCTAACTCTTCTTCTTTCTAAACACGCTGAACGGCTGTCTCGCGTTTCACTTCCTCCCTCAGGCTCCCCCCATCCTCCGCCAAAGAATTGTGACGTCAGCGCCCCAGACAGGCAGGAGGAAGTGCCCCCCTTCCCGTTCTCCGGACCGGAAGTACTGTTTGGAACCGAGTCGGTTGGTCTCCAGCTGGATAGGCCTGCCGCAGTCGAAGTGAGGCGGAGAGTCGATGAGGCCTGAGGGTCCGCGGAGGGAGCTGGGTGAGCCCGTGAACGGCTGCGGCGAGAGGGGCGCGATGGGAAGGTTGAATCGAGCGGGGGAGAAAGGGAGACCAGTGAGGTGAATTTGAGGAGTCTGAGGAAGGCGTAGCACAGCTGACCTTATTTCCTCCCAGCCAGTATTGTTTTGCCTGCTGCTGCCTCAGGCCAACACATTTTCTCAAAGTGAAACTAAATTAAATATTAAATATAATACAATATACGAATACATCGGTCAGGGTGACAGGGTTGGCCGTCGTGAACTCCCTAGGGCGGTTCTAGGAAAGCTTCCTCGCCTGCATCAATGTTATTACGACGAAAGGGCTATTCGTTATCTGGTCTTTGCACGAACGTTGTAAGAATTAGCAAATTATATACGATACAATCTGCAAACTTCGCATAGAGCGTGCTTCAGTCTGCAGTATCAGGTATTAGTGCTTCATCCGTAAGGATAAGTTGCAGTAAGAATTGCCACATAAATTTGAGGTGTCATTATGAATCGATCCTGCGTTCTTTGTGTTTCTGCTGCTTACTTGGTGTGCTTGCCTTTTGTAGCTGCAGTCTTGCAAGAATGTTAAAACTTAATATATATTTTTTTGTTTTGAATGATGCATATCTGTAAGAGTAGTGTAATGTTGTACTTGGACCAGGAAGACCAAGGGTAGCTTTCAAGGAGATTTGGGGGGGGGGAATAAAAGTTCCTGTGTGCACTACTTTATAGTGCTGCCTGGGGTGTGTTTATTCATAAGGAATACCATACTTCCATACACTCAGAATCTCTTTCCTTTGAAGGAAGTGGGAAATGCAAACAGGTAGGGCCCTGGATCATTCAGAAAGACCAAAATAAGATGCTGTTTAATATGTTGGAACCAGTCTTGAGAGCCCAAATCCCTATTCTGCTATGAAAGTTCGCAACAAGATGGTGAGAAAAGTTAGGTTTTGGACAGCCAGGAAACATTCAGGCTGCACTTAAGAGGACTCAATTTTAAAATTAGTTAAATTTGGCCTCTAGATCATATTAGGATCTTTCTTACCTGTACTTATAAGTTGGCCTTAAGGATTCATTCTCTCTCTCTCTGTATGGCCTATGGTGATGTGATCTGGTTTTACAAGTTTTAACTTCTGCCAAGCTGTTTGTGTTGTCGTGTATAGTGCTTTGTAAATGGAAATTTTAAATTAAATTGTTACATTTTAATGTGTGCTTTATAATGCTGCTTGCAAGAATACTTCTTGAGAAAGGATTGGACAATTTCTTTTTCTCTTTAGCTGTTTTTCAGCTTTTCTTCTTTTGCCAAGTTATCTATTTTTGAGAACAAGAAATAAGCTATTTATCATGGCTAGAAGCAGGATTTGTGGCACACCCAAATACTTATTGGATATATTGAAGATATATTGATATGTTCTTCTGTTTACAGATATTGCCCATGGATGAATTAGTGCATGACTTGGCTTCAGCCCTCGAGCAGACATCTGAACAGAACAAGCTGGATGAATTGTGGGAAGAAATGACTTTGAGTCCGAGGCAACAGCGGCGACAACTTCGCAAGAGGAGAGGACGCAAACGACGTACAGACCTTACACACCAAGCAGAGCATGCGTGCTGCTACAGTGGGGCTTCTGAATCCAGCCTGGATGAAGTCATAGAGGACAGTCGGGAAGTACCCACTGCTAACTTTAGTGACTCAGATGATATGGCTGCAGCCAAGTGCAATCCAGCATTGAATGCAACTCTCAGGAGTAAGCAACATTTGTGGCATGAGTCAGATTCTTTCACAGAGAATGCACCTTGCAGACCACTCAGGCGTCGTCGAAAAGTTAAACGTGTGACTTCAGAGGTTGCTGCTAGCCTTCAGCAAAAACTCAGAGTGTCAGACTGGAACTATGAGAAAGGCTGCAGGTTCAAGTCTGCCAAGAAGCAGCGTTTGTCCCGTTGGAAGGAGAATGCCCCCTGGTCATCATCAAACCGAGGATTATGTGAGTCAGCAGAGACTAGAGCGTTCCTCAACAAAGGAGGAAGAAATGAGAGGATGGAATGTGAAGCAGATGAACAGAAACAAGGTTCTGATGAAAACATGTCTGAATGGTAAGGTGTATGTTACTTTAGGTTGTTTGTTTCAGAGACTGTTGCTTTACCTGCTGTGTAGAGGGAGTGTTTGGACCAGTTGTTGATATGGTAGAACTATCCATGGTTACTAGTCCTGATGTCTGTGTGACTTCCTTAGATTTGGGAGGTAATTACCAGCTGCTAGGAAAATGTGGGACAAGACGCAACCCTCCACAGATTAATTTGTTGGACCTGTTTGCTGATTTTAATGGAGAGCGCATAGATGTTTTCTATCTGTTATTTTGCTGATGCTTGAGGAAGGTAAACCCTGGTGAATCAGACAAATGGTTCAAGTTTTCTTGTTCTCATTGTAGTAAGCTCTTGCACATCCAAGCTCACAAGCAGGACATAAGTACCACCCTTGCTTTACTCAGTGCTCAGAACCTGGTCCCCAGAAGGACATTATTTCCTACTTCAGAGGAAGTCACACGGACATCAGTCCTAGAAGCCATTGATAGCCCAGTCCATCATGAGCCGATCCAACCCCTTTTTGAAGCTTCCCAGGCTGGTGGTGATAATTCTGAAGTTTGTGCTGTTTAGAACAAAATCTGTTCATGTCTTGTTGGAGCAGCAGAGGGCCATGGCAGAGGGGCATCGGGGAGGAGCGGGGAGACGTGGACCCCTCTGCCTCCCTCCCTCCTGTGCACCCTCCCCCCCCCCGGCACCTGGACAGGGTTTGAGTTTGCCCTGTTCACTTACTCCTAAGCTTAAGGTAAAGGATAATGGTGGGGTGTAGGGGCAGGGTGGTGAGGTGACGAATGAAGGGGAATAGGGGTATAGTTGAAAACAGGCAGTAATGTGGGGAAGCCGCAAACAGCCTTGACCTCTAACCAACTTAAGCATTTGAACAAAAGTATTTCAGTGCACATCCCTACCTTTGCCCATACTTCTCAATTTTATACACCACTATCATGACCTCTCTGTCTGAGATCCTTTATAGTTTAAAATCTCCTACTTTCAGTTTTCCTCATGGGAGAGTCCCTCTAGTCCTTTCACCATTTTTGTTGTCCTTATTTGAGCCTTTTCTAGTTACATGCAGTAGCCAAAACTCTACATGTATCCCAAGTGTACTATAACTGTATATAACACCTTACAGTACTCTGATTTATTTTCAGTGCCTTTCTTATTATTCCTAGGATGGTACTGGCCTTTTTTTACACTAAGTTGATAGCTCAAGGAAAATATTAACCATTACAAGATTTTTCCTCTGGTGGTTCACAACCTGCTTGGATCCTATGAGGCTATAGATATAGTTTGGTGCAAAACCCCTCAGTGATCATGACTTCCTCATGTTGACTAGCATCTGCACACTTCAGCGTTATTAACAATGTTGGGTGTTTGATTGTTTACTCCTAACAGTATGCCATTGATGTGTGTTAAAAAGCAGTAGTCCCAGTACAGAATCCTGGGGGGCTGTACTTGTTATAGCTGTCCTTTGTGAGAAGAATCCATTTACTCCTATCTTCTGCTTTCTTTTCCTTAAGCAATTGCTTATTCATAAGAAGACCTGCCCTTTAATTTTATGGTTGTCCCTCACAAAAAAGTTTCTTAGAAAATTTATCAGAAGCTTTTGGAAAATCCAAGTAGGTAATGTCCAGCAATTGATTACACAAGAATTTGTCTTCCAAAAGCCATGTTATCTACTCTTAAGGAAGAACTGTTTCTGAATGTTAACTTTATCTTTAGTTGGTTGTTTTTATTTTTTGCAGTGAGGTGTTCTGAGACCTGTGGTGATTGGGCAGTATGTAAATGAAAGACATTGCAGAAAACATTTTAAGCTAACCCTCCTACAGGTTCTTGGCTGTTTTTTTGAGTTCTTTTAAAACCTGAGCCCTTTCCACACTTTGCCTTATTCTGAAATATATCCTGGGATAGGGGCCAGCTGTCCACATGCTAGTGGTGACTATGGCAGGTCCCAGGTGAGACTTGGCAATAGTCAGCACTAGCATATGGACAACAGACCACCGTCCCGAGATATATTCCAGAATAAGGTCAGTGTGAAAAGGTTTGTGAAGTTAACACTTCTCACTCTTCAGCTAACAGCAGCTGAGATTAGGAGCCTGCATTCTCATATTTCAGTTCTTTACTTATTTTATTTTAGAATTGAAGGATCTGCCCCAATTTCTGTTGTAAGCAGAGCCAGTAGTACTGGGTTACCTTTTCTATTCTGAGATTGTTAGTTACTCGTAATAATATTTGTATATAATGCCCCTTTAACCAAAGAGTGGAACAACAATCAGTACAGACAGACAAAGGAAACAGTATTAAATTGACACTTCCCTTACATATTACAGGTAGGTAATTCCAGCTACAATACTATGCTGAATTAGCTGTGTTCCATAGCCTAGTACTGCATTTAAGAAGCTATTTGTTCCTGTGCTTGTAGCTCACTCACTTTCCCTTTGGTGGGTGGTATGTTTGGTGATAGCCTGAAGTGGCAGTTGAGTGCACAGCTGAACTGATGTGTCAGAGGTTGCCTCCCAGGAAGGGGATTGAGAGAGAAAATCCTCATTCTAAAAGGCAAGTGACAGAGACAGAGTGTTTAGCCTCCCCCTCCTCTGTTAGCCCAGCCTGACCTTCTGCACCCCCTCTGTGCTTCTTGTTTTCTTATTTTTATAGAAAATCAATATCTATCCTGGCACAAACAATAGCTCAGGAGCAAGACTAAATGGAGGAGAGCTGAGATCTGTCCATCACCTCTCAATTTAACTCTTCCAAACTATTTAATTATAGGCATGCTTTGCTCCAGGTGTTTGCAACAGTGCAATTGCTAAATGAGGGCCATTTTAACCAAAGATTGGGCGATCAATAACACTCTATAGCAGTGGCTTGTTGGATCAATAGCATTCATTATTTTGTGGTTAAGGTAAGTAGCCTCCATTGTAACTGGAAGTCATTAATCAGTGCTTACTGAACTGCAAAACGGGCTCTAAAGGATAGTACATTCACCATGTGTGAAGTATGAAAAAGCTAGTGTTGCCTTTCCTGGGCATTTGAACTGGACCTGAAATATGAAGGATAGATATAGTTCTGTAGTCTAGTAATTTATTTACAGTATTTAGATTCATTTAATCCACCTGTTCTTGTGGATTCTGAGTAAGTGACAGTCTTTCAGATGCAAGCAAAAGAAAATCCCAAATGTTCTTGAAACTGAGAGTATACTAAATTTCCTTCCATGCAGTTTTCTTAGCAGATTTAAAAAATGGTTTGCATTACTTTCTTCTAGTGAGATGTTGAGGACTGAGTCTCGGACCCTCTGCTTTCCAGATAGTTGCTCTACCACCTGAGTTATAGCACCTCTCTAATACAAGATCATATAAATCATGAAGCAAAATATAACAGTTTTCCCAACACTTGCACCCATGCTAGACAATTCTCAGAGGCTATAATGGTGTCTGGTTTTAATCCCTTTAATCTTACATTCTGAAGACTCACTGTGGTATTGATGTGTCATTCTTGTAAATCCATTTGTGTATGTAGCTTTTTGTTTTATTCTAATCTTGGAATGCAGGAGTTAAACGTTAAGATGGTAATGTTTACAAAAGCTGTTCTAATGGATTGCTCTTTTGAGGCATGGTTTAGCAAGCAGAAGTTAACATACTTCAGGCATGTGATGCAGGCTGACAGAACTAGAAAAATATTATGCTTCACGAGGTTAAGGGAAGCAGAGGAAGCCAGTCAACAAATGAGTGGGATTGAAGAGACTACTTGAGTGTCCTTGAAAGATGGATCAAGATTGTGTGCCTTTATTCTAGTCAAATCCAGCCTAGCATAGCAAAAGCAAACTTTTGCATGATACTTAAAACAGACAACCCATAAGTGTTAATACAAGTTACAGCAGGGACCATGCTTAGTCTGTGGGACATTCTGATGATATGGCAAAATACTGACTCTTTCAGAGGAGCTAGGCCTTCCACTCTTTTGGCCTCCCAGGAGCTCATCAGATTACCAACTCTTGTGGTGGTGCCATGTCAACACATAATGTGATTCTTTAGCTGTCTGCTACCCTTTACAGCCACTAATATACCTGATTCAGCCAAATAATGCAGATTAAGTAAATGGTGTCTTTATGAAGCTTGAGTCAGCCTTATGGACAAGTTTATAAATACTACTTACCCACACACTCCCCCCTCACAAGCACATTTAGTATCTGTTTGCAGTATAACAGGCAAAACAGTGTCTTAAAAGTACCTCCAATAGCTGTTTACTCTCCAGAAATCAATAGACAAAAATAATTTTGAACAACACTAAAGTTAATCAGTCATCCTTTGCTTTTCTTTATAAAGTTTAATACCCTTCCCCAAATAATTAGTTTAGCATAATCTGATAAGTTTAACTTCGCGGCCTAGTTTGCACTTTGCCTACTCTAGTTACTGCAGTAAATGTGGTGCAACCCCTGTAACGTTGAGAAATTCTATGTTGTTGCCCATGTTCATAAAACCTGTATCCTGTCATCATTCATGTCTCTTTGGAAACACCCAATCACTAGTACTAAGTTCATACTTTAATTATCTTCTGAAAGACAACTGTCATTTGAGAGAGAATACTGGTATATTTGCTTCCCCTGAAAGTTTTTTTCTTTGAGCATGTCTGTTTTGCACATTTTTCTATGTATTTATTTATTTGTTTGCATTTCTATCCTGCCCCATACCCAAAGGTCTCTGGGCAGGTAACAGCAGATTAATCAGAAGATTAAAAACAAGATAGACATCACATTAAAACGGAATACACAGTAAAAATGGAATACAGATTAAAAACACTTTAAAAATTCAGCAGATTTAAAACAGTACGCTCCATATTGTGTTCGTAGTGACTGGGGAGGGGGGAGAATATAATCACCTCAGCCAAAGGCCAGGGCAAAGAGGTGTGTATTTACTGTCTTCCTAAATACCATATTTTCTGGCATATAAAATGACTTTTTAACCCCAAAAAATCTTCTGAAAAGTTGGGGGTCGTCTTATACACCAGTAATACCCTCACCCGGGTCCTGCTGGCCACAGCTGCCAGCACAAAACTGGGCTGCGCAGCCTAAACCGAGCCTTGGACTTGGGGAGAGACAGCAGCCTTACCTGCTAATCCCAATCATCTGGCTTGTAGCTTTCCTTCTGGCGATGACACGAAGAAAAAACCTTGCTAAACAGGTGTTCCACGAGCGAAATATGAAGAATCCTGCCCTTATTTTCTCTTCTCTGCTTTAGAAGAGTCTGCCCCTCTAGTGCAAGATTCGTCTATGACCCAGTAGGGCAGGGGTTGAAAGCAGAGAGGCTTTTGAAGAGAAAATGATGGCAGGATTCTTCATATTTCACTCGGTGGAATACCCCCTCACCTACAGGATCATAGACGAATCGCACTAGGGAGGCAGACTCCAAAGCTGCATTGCAGCCACAGATCTTTATCAGAGCAAGGTTTTCCCCTCTGTCAGCGCCAGAAGGAAAGCTACAAGCCACATTCTTGGGATTAGCAGGTAAGGCTGCCATCTCTCCCCAAGTCCGAGGCTCAGTTTAGGCTGCACCCCAGTTTTGCAAAATCTCCATTTTAAGTAGAAAAATTGGGGGTCATCTTATACACCCAGTCACCTTATACGCCGGAAAATACGTTGTATGTAAGGAAGGGGCATGACGCACCTTGAGTGGGAGACTATTCCATAATCTGGGAGCTATCGCCGAAAAGGCCCTCTCCCGGGTGCCCCCCAGCCTCACTAATGAAGGTGGTGGGACAACCAGGAGGGCCTCACTACTTGATCTTAAGGCACGGGCAGGTTGGTATGGGAGAAGGTGTTCCTTTAGATATTTGGGACCCAAGTCATTTAGGGCCTTATAGGACAGAGTTAACACCTTGAATTGGGCTCTGTAGTGAATTGGCAGCCAGTGCAACTCTTTTAAGATCGGCATGATGTGCATCCAGCTAGGTGTTCCGGTCAGCCCTCTGGCCGCTGCATTCTGCACTAGCTGCAACTTTTGAATCATCTTCAAGGGCAGCCCCGTGTAGAGTGCATTACAATAGTCCAATCTAGAGGTTACCAGAGTGTGGATAACTGTGGCCAAGTCGTCTCTATCCAGAAAAGGCTTCAGTTGATGCACCAGCTGTAGTTGGGAGTAAGCACTCCTGGCCATGGCCTCCACCTGAGCTTCAACTGTTAGCGTGGAGTCCAGGAGTATCCCCAAGTTACGCGCCTGTCCCTTCCAGGGCATTGCAACAATATCAGTGCTGAATAAGTAGATAAACACTGTTCCTTACTCTATGAGTACTGTAGGCACACAGCTTATTTTTCTAGTTCTAGCGTAGTTGCGCTGGGTACTAGACTGCTTTTGGTTGCAATGCAGAATGTAGGTGCTTACCTAAGAGATGTTAAATGCCTTAAAATTTGGAGTACAAAAAAGGTCATTTTTAAGTGAATGAGCCTGGCAAAATTTTGTAATCTTTGATAGAGGAATTTTGCTCTGAAATCAGTCACCTATGCTTACCTGGTGTTAAGTCACACCTTTTTCTGTGTTCAGAGGAAGATCCTTTTTTATTCATCTTGATTTACCAGCGTGTGACCTTAGCTGGTTTTATTGATTCTTCTATCGCTTTACTTTCTTGCATGATTTGCTATTTCCTTTGGTTTTAATGTTGTACCTTTATTGTCTTGCCCTTATAATTTTATACAAACTTTGCTAGGAGTCTTTAAATTACTACAAGCTTCTTTTACATTTAATTAAAATAAGTCAGATTTGAACAAGTGGGATATTTATTTATGATCGCATTTATATCGCTTCCTTCCAAAAATTATTCTAAACTTAGCATTAAATCCCCACATACAATTTTAGTATTGAATAACACAAAATATTTGTTACAGAAATATTTGGAATCCAGTTTGCAGTCAGTTTAGGTTGTACAGAAAAAGGCTATAATAGATAGAGAGCAGGTTGAATGATGCAGTTGACAGCTGCCTGTAATTTGCTTTAAAAAGGAGCATTTAGTGTTCCTACTCACTGAGTTAGTTGAGTCCCACAATAGCTTCAGGGCTGCCAGTTGAATTTCCCCAGTCTAAAGAACCTTGCTATTTCTGAGACACTAGATTGCACTGTTGTGTGTTCATACAAAATGGCAAAAATGCAGCTTTGTTTTTAACACTTTGTATGTGATGAGTAATCTAGATGAAACACCCATTTTTTTAAAAAAACCCTCTGCTGTAGTTTTAACTCCAGTTGCCTCCATTAATTTGTTTAGCATTAGGCTGTCTTCAATACATTTTTTTAAAAAAACATGACACTCATTGCCTTAACAGGCTGCTTCACTGCTGTTCATCTTGGTATCTCTTGATGTGTGCAGGCCAAAATGACTTCTAAAGCTTATACTAACAATTTCAAATGCACATATGCTAAATTTTCTGTATTCTCTTTTCAGTGACACAAGCAGTGTGTGCAGCAGCAGTGACACTGGCCTTTTCACCAATGATGAGGGCCGCCAAGGTAAAAAGAGAAAATTAAAAAGAGCTTGTCTTTGGGTGGTGGGATGTATGTTTGTCACAGTTTTGTGGGTATTTTGTTGTTATTTTTGTAATATTTATTTATAATAAAATTTTTTAAAAAGAGGGCTGCCAAGGTAACCACAGGCTGATTTGCCTGTTTGTGCTTTGAAGTACAAAATAAAATGCAAGGATAAAATGCAAGGGGATCTGATTGAAGTATGTAAAATTATGCACGGTATAGAAAGGGTGGATAGAGAAAATTTCTTTTCTCTATCGCACAACACTAGAACCAGGGGGCACTCTATGAAGCTGATGGGTAGGAGAATAAGGTCTGACAGGGGGAAGTATTTCTTCACCCAGAGGGTCATTGGCTTATGGAATGTGCTGCCGGAAGAGGTGGTGACAGCTACCAGTCTGGATGGCTTTAAGGTAGGGTTAGACAAATTAATGGATGACAGATGTATCAATGGCTACTAGAACGAATGCCTAGATGCATCTTCCAGGCTGGGGGGGGGGGAGGAACTGGGGTGCTTCAAAGGCCATCTGCTGGGACTCGAGAGCAGGAGAAGGTTTGTCCTTGTCTCTGCTTGAGATGCCCATGAGCATTTGGTGGGCCACTGTGTGCGACAGGATGCTGGACTAGATGACCTGTGGCCTGATCCAGCAAGGCTTCTCTTATGTTCTTATGTTCTAAAACATTGGAGAGATGTGATTTTTTAAAAACCTAAGGACATATAGAGAAGCTAAAGGAAATGCCAAAGAGATATTCAAGGGATCCAACATGGAAAGCTACACCATAATGAATGAGGCTGTTGGTATATTTAGGGGTGTTTTTTCACTGTCACTAGAAGTACCCATTAAATACCCATTAATGGGTACTTAATGGGTACTTCTAGTGACAGTGGGAAAACGCCCTAGGTCTCCATTATATTGTTTTCTATCATTGAAGCTTTTTTGAAATGTGATAACCTTTTAATTGTGTGTAGTTATAGTTTAGCTTTTGAATAATGTATTCTGATGTGCATGCTATTTAGTCTGGAGTGTTCTTAATCGTACTAGAAATACAAAGTGTGATGAAATGGTCTTACCCTCTATTAGTCAAATAATGGGTTAAATTTGGAATTTAGGCAGAGTGGAGGGAAAAATATGCACATCTAACAGGACAAATGAAACACTCAGATTTTGTGCATGATTGATGGGTTAGAAACCACGACCCTCCTTTGTTTCTGCTATGGGACAGAAACCTAAAATGTACAAATGTGATAATGTCATCAGTAGTAAGCATAGAAGAAGTTCAAAATTGCCTGGTAAAAGTACCTCCAATGAGTGACTAATGCTTAACTTGCCCAATTCATATATTTTAGAGAGGCATTGTTCTACGTATATTCTGAATGCTTCTATCTAGCATATAAATAAACTATTATGTGTGAGCTAGGACCATGGTTTCCTCTACTTTTAAGAGAGTTGATTTCCCCCCCTCAATCTATTAATGATTTATTGGGACTGAAGGATTCCTAAGTTTGATGTAACCCTAGCCAATCTAGGAATCATGGTTTGTTTCTTTACCCCATTATCATGTACGTGTGATCAACTTCCACAGAATAAACTGTACTTTATAGTTCACTACAAAATGGAAGCATAGTCTCTTTACGACAATAGCGTTATTTAATAATATTTTAGGGGTGGTAGTTGTTCGGAAAGGGAGAATCAGTCTGCTTGTATTTTTTTCATGCTGCTATGAGGTTTCTTTCAAAATATTTCCTCTTGCTGTTGATAAAGAAGTGTTTGGTTTGTACAGCAAAATGATGTACCCTAGAACACTAAAATGTAAAATAGCTCTGGTTCACAAGTAGGAGTAATTCATTCATAAAGGGAATTCTGCTTATTGTGCCTTGATAGGAAGTTGACTGTAAGCCTGTTTGCCATTTTCTTATCCTGTAGGTGATGATGAGCAGAGTGATTGGTTCTATGAGGGGGAATGTGTCTCAAGATTCACAGTCCCCAACCTTTTGCCCAAGTGGGGGACTAACTGTCAGTCTGACATGGAAAGAATGGATTCCAGTCTTGACAAAATCTCAGATCGAACATTCCTTCTGCCTTCTCAGCCTGCTACAAGAGGTAAGGTCTTTAATGGACATATCAGATTTCTTAATACCTGTGTGAACTGTATTGAAACATTGTGTTTATCACAGTGAATTTGAAGGGATTTTGGACCCTTTTATAGTGAAGAAGGAAAGGATGGCGATACTTAAAGAAGGCTACTCGCACTTGGCATAAATATGCCTGCTGTCTTATCTGGCTAGCTTTGTGACTGTGTTCACTTTCCCCCGTGTAAGGTAACTACAGTCTTAGACATTTATTATCAGATGTGTTATCTGTGTTATCAGATGTGGTTGCTTTTACCCAAGATGGCTTCTTGCCTTAGGGTTACCCAGAAAATGGCCAAACTATGGTTTGTGAGTTCTGTCCAGGTAGTCTGTGGAATAATCTGAAATACTTAATCTTTGATTGTAGTTTTCCCCTTTCATTCCCTTCTGTGGGTTCCATGGATCCACAGAGTTCTGTTAGAGACAGAATCCCAGCAAAAGTGAAACCAATATTGCCTTTAGCAAAATCTAAGTGCTGACAGGAAATGCTTGCTTGTGCTGTTTTTTAGGTTCCTAGTATATCACTTTTGCTGAGCTTCCATAGCTAAAGGAACCTTGTAGGTAGGTATGCTACCTGAAAATGACTAATTCAGTTTCTATTGAACCTGAAAAAGCCATGGATGGACGTTCTGCTTACAAATACAAACTGCATAGACTGGTTCTAATAACCAGTTCATCAGTCAGTGAATGAAGTGCCCTGTCATGTTCTTGGGCTTCCTCAGGGCCAGTCATGCCTCCCCTGTCCCATAGGTCCATGAGGGCCTCACTAGGATCACTGGCTCTTTCTGCACCTGACTTTTTTCTAGAATATATCTTGGGATAGAGGCCCGTTCTCCACTGTAGAGGTAAAGGATCCATTGAGATGGTTTACATCCAGAACTCTTTGGAATCTGACGGATTCTTGGCGGCATTGGAGGAGATCACCTGTTGAAACTTTAGTCTCACTTTAGAACTGTGACATGCTGGTTGACATAATTAGAGCTTTTCTGGGTAATTAAGGGGCTAATGCCATCTAGACACAAGAAGCCATTTATATTACCTTTGAAGGCTTATTGTGATAACATTTTCAAGGCACTTTCAGGACATTCATATATACATGAGATTGAACTCTACAGTTGGAAATAGTTCAGTAGGAGAGTCAATAACAGTATCTGTACATTTCAGTTATTGTAGTCTGAGGAAGTGAGTAAACTGCTTGCAGGGCTTTGACCAACCACTTGTCCTCTTGATTCCTTTCCTTCATGGCTAATAAAAGCTATGAGGGGGCATGGATGGGTAGGTCTAGAGCAGTGGTTCTCAACCTGTGGGTCGCGACCCCACGCGGGGTCGAACCACACTTTTCCCGGGGTCGCGCCATGTCCCTCTGCCCCCCCCCCCGCGCGCCCCCGCGATGCCCCCCGACCGCCGCCGCCTGGTGCTCCCTGGCACATTCCTCTGCCCCCTTTCCTTCCCTCGCCTCTCCGCCCCGCCCTGCAACATCCCTCTGCCGCTGACCACAAAGAACGAACAAACGCCCCCGGCAGCCGGCTCTCCCACTTCCACCAGAGAGAGGCTGGAGGAACAGGCAGCCAGAGCGTCTCCCCGGCCCGGCTCGGCCCCGCCACGCCCCTGGCTCCGCCCCGCCCCAGCTCCGCCCCTGGCTCCACCCCGCCCCCAGCTCCGCCCGCCTCCGGCTCCGCCCTGCCCCGCCCCCGCCCCGCCCTGGGGTCGCAAAGGCTTTTGGAACTTCATTTTGGGGTCGAGGCCTTAAAAAGGTTGAGAACCACTGGTCTAGAGAGTGATAAATGTCTCATTATGGGAGGGAGAATTGCCAGCAGTGCTTAAGGAGCTATGGTCCTCCTCAAGTGGACCTCAGTGGATGCAGAAGAATTTTAATAACTATTGCCCAGTTCCCAATATCTTCTTTTTGGACAAGGTATTAGGGAGATTTCCCCAGGTATTAAGATTACAGGAGAAGGCTCTTCTTGTCTTTCTGTCACTCTCAGAGGTATACAGGAAGACTTTTTCTGTGGTGACCCTCAAGCTCTGAGATACCCCCACCACCACCTGAGGTGCTCCAGGTACTAACATTATATTGCTTTCAGCACCTGGTTAAAACATACCTCTTTAGCTATGCCTTTGATGTTTAGCTCTCCTAATGTTGTTCTGCTACAGTGTGTGGCGTGTTGTATTATAATTATTGTATTGATTTTAGCCATTTTTTAAAAATATGGCATGCTATTATTGGGTATTCTGACCTTCTCTGAGGCCTTTGGGTGAAAGGCAGAGTATAAAGAAATACAAAATATACAAAGTTATGATTTGGAATATTTGTTTAGTTTTGTATCTTCAGTGATCTTTGCCTTTTCAGGATTTCATGCCCGCTTGAACCGCCTCTCCAGTGTTCCAACCCGCTGCCTGAGGAAGGGTCGTAGGAGGCTGGTCAGCAAGGTATTGTTTTTTGGGGGATGCTAACTTGTTTAATGTCTGATCCATAATATCATAGCTAAAGATGCACTGTACAGCACAGATTACTTTGAGTGCTAGCTCATCTTAAAACTCTTCTATCATTTTAGGTAATCACAGTAAAGCTCTTTTTAATACACTAAGCTTCATTAGGAAATAATGAAGGAAAAAGCAGTTCTGGAAGCCATTGTAGAGGGATGTAAGGAATTTAAAAGAGAGGAGAAAAAAGGGGCCTTCTGATATGTGAGGAAGATGACAGTAGATATATCTTTGTGTATCCTGTTGTGTTTAAATACTGAGAAGTACAGTTGTCGGTGCAGGAATCAGGCTTTACATTTGTACCTTAAGAACATTCCTTGTCACCCTTGTTGTTCTTTTATTTGATAGAGTGGGAGTTATGCAAATACCACTTCTTAAGGACTAAGCATAAAGGGGAGGGGTGAGGATAAAGGTCATTTATATGCTAAAATTAATATGTATGTAGATAGAAGTTGATTGTTCTGGAGGCTTTGTCCAAACATCTTTAGATGGAAGGACACTTTAGTTTTGGACAGAGTCCTAATCCAGTGGAAGTTTGTGCTTTGGTAAGTGGAGGCTTCTCTGAGTCTACCATATTCTGTGCTGTGTCTAAGGATACAATGATTCTCCAAAACAAACTTAAATTGGCAAAAATTACTTCCTTCCCCATTTCTGCCCATAGTGAATGGAATTCTACTTCATACACCTCTGACACTAACCTGACAAGGATTTTCTAGTGGTGAGATCCGTTTGGTGAAGTGTAGGTGGTTTTGTGGTATCTCCTAGGCTGTGGATTACCCTGCTCCAAAAGTGTCTCATGTGTTCTTTTACAGCTTTTGGTGATGAGTGAGGGAAGATGCACTTCTTTACTCATGTCTTTGACTAAAGAATAATGCTGTAGCCTCCTAACTTTCAGCGTTTAGTAATTTAAAATTTATTTAATGAATAGAAATTGTATTTTTTTAGAAAGTTGTTTCTGTTACTGTTTCTAGTTATTTTTATGTGTATAATATTGTTGTGGTTAACCTGCCTAAGATCTTACAAACAACTGTGTGTTTGTGTTCATCCAAGTGTACCGAACAAACATCACTAGTCATAAAGGTATCCTAAAGTGGAAACAATCATCACTAAGAAGGCCTTTGTGTTGCACATTATTGGAAGGATCTCCCTTCAGCAGCTTGCTCTTTGGATAAGGGGGTATTTGATGTTCTCTGTCTTTGACAGACTGATCATGTCACTTCTCTCTGCTGTGCAAAATACACTCAATAGAATTGCTATTTCATATCTAGTGAGTACAGTGCCTTTGCTTACGAGCATTTAAGCGACTTATTAGGGCCTAAGGTTGTATGATTTTTGGAATTATTTCTAATGAACCAAAATGAGAATAATAATATTTACTTGTTTAATTCATTTCCATCACCTTAAAGGGATCTATGTCATTTGCAGTGGAGGTCACCGCGCTCCCTCCCCCATGCTCATCTAAACTGTAATAATAAATAATGAGTTCCTTTCAGAGCTTCCCGTCAGCGAGCTGCTAATTACCCAAAGTACGGCTTGTAATTTACACAGTAATAAACCGTAAATTTCAACATTATGGCATTTTAAGTTAATAATTTTTCTATTGTAATAAATAGCCCATCCTTCACCCCACTGATGCTTTCCTACCAACCTTATATGTGATGATTTTCAGGTTCCTAAGCATGTCACCTGTGTTGATAATCACATTCAGATGGTACTGCATGATAAAAAATCTCATGCAAAGAACCTAGTGTTATGAGTGTATGCAACGATTTTATAGCTGATTTTTCTTACTCTTATTCAGTTTGAACTGTCATGGCTGGTATAATGCAATTTGGCTTTTGCAGTATTATTGAGTTACATAGGTAGCTGGGTACTATTTGTATAACCTTATTTAGGGATGTACACAAATTATCTGTGCATTTGGAATCTGGATGAATATGTCCAGATTCTGAGATTCCGGGACGGATCGAAAATAGGGCCCTATTCGAAGGGTCCTATCTGTCCATAAATCGGATAATCCAGTATCCGTAGAAGTTTTGGTAGAAGCTTCTAAGGATACTGGATTACCCTGGGGCCTCCCCCCCCCCGAGGCTGGCCTACCCTAAACCTCCCCCCCGGGGCCCACTTATCTGCTCCGGCGGTGCTCCGGGCCTCTTCCAGGGCCCTCTGGAACCATGAGCAGGCTTCCCAGAAGGTAAATACAGGCCTGTATTTACCTCACGGAAGCCTGCTCATGGTTCCAGAGGGCCCTGGAAGAGGCCCGGAGCGGTGGTGGTGGCGCTGCAGAGAAGGCGGCCAGGGTTAGGGTAAGTGTGGAGGGGCTGGGAAAGGAGGGGTGGGTGGATGGATGGGGAGGATTCATTCCGGGCAAGGATATTCTACTATAGAGTATCAGTGCCTGGATCCAAATGTCCCCGATGTGGTATTTGGCCGGAGCAGAATTTTTCCACGTTCTATTTAACTCGAACCCCTAACCTTATTAACTTTTATTAATAGTCTCTGTTTCCCTTTCATGGGATCATTGATTTGTACTTGTAGACTGAGCCTCTGCAGTTCTCCATACAGTTTTCCATAGCATGGCTTTGCATTACACAGCAGTTTGCAGGAACCAAACCACACCTTCATGTGAAGGATCATACCATTATCCTATCTGTTTAAAGTAACTTAAAGTTTATTCTTATGAAAAATGTACTGCTTTGTAATTGTTCAGTTAGTGCAAACAGCTAGAAGTAGCATACAGAAAAGGTTGCCAGCTGTTTCAGATAATCAGTAATTTAGGGATTATGTTTCTGATTGTGGGGTTGATTCTGCAGAGATTCAAAACAAGTGGAATAGGGAACAACTCCATTGTTAGCAAGCTGCATAATTTTTAACCCTTATTGATGAGGGTTAGGATTGACCTTGCACTCCACTGAGACAAACTCTGAGTTAGCGAAATGAGGAAGCCAGCCTTTCCAGTGTTGCTTTGTTTTTTCAGGAGACCATCATGAGTGCTATGGGCAATGAGAGGATCAGCCGCATCATTGGTGACTCCTGCCGAAAAGAGTAAGCTCCTGACAAAGGTCTATAGGTTGGGGAATGGGAACATCTGCTGTGGAATGGAATGAGACTTACTTTATAGAGAACCCTTCTATTTGATTAGAAAACCGCCACCTAAAGAAGAGAGTATGTGTTTGTCCTTGTTCATTTCTGTTGGATTTCCTGCCCACTTTGCACAGA
Organism: Aspidoscelis tigris stejnegeri; assembly: GCA_023333525.1. Taxonomy (NCBI): domain Eukaryota; kingdom Metazoa; phylum Chordata; class Lepidosauria; order Squamata; family Teiidae; genus Aspidoscelis; species Aspidoscelis tigris. The sequence continues at coordinate 82,191,559 of JALMGA010000003.1, forward strand.
AACAGAACGGGTGCAGTGCTTTTAATAAATTAATCATCTTCCTACAATTTTCAAAAAGTGCAGAGACTCAGACATAGATAATGAAAGCTTCTTCTGCTACTGGAATTGCCAAATCAGCTAGATTTTGGTAGTGAGGAGGTTCAAGTTAGGGGTATCCATTTGTGTCCCTAATCAGCACTGCATTTCTGGAGTAGTTAGATGTAAACTCTTTTATCTCAAATGTGAGATGACCGGTGGTGGGTTAAAATCAACTCTGAATTATGATCCTATTCTTCTCATTCGGTTAGGCGTTAGTGCTGGAATGCTTTCCCATCCTATTACTTGATTGGATTGAGTTTCTCTTATTGGTGGTGGGTAAATTTCCCTCATTTTAAGTCTATAATTATTACACTAGTCTTACATGGAATTTTCATGTTTGTCCCATGAATTCATTTCTTCGTGATATTTCCTTTCTTCTAACACAGTTTTATTCTTCCCTCCAATTTCATCTCTCCTTTTATCTCCCTAGTTTCTGGTTGCCATCAATGGGGATGAGAGATCGCAACCAGGTAAGCTGCTTCTGCTTCTCTTTTTTTATGTTCTCATTTGATTTCTAACTGTTTAGAAATAACCAAGTGCTGGTTCCAACTTCTTCTCCATCGAAGCCTGTGTGCAAGAGGTAAGGCAGCCTTTTTTGCTAGGGGACCTTGTCTCACAGTGGTTCCTTATACCCCACACGGTCTTACAGCCCAATTTCTTTAGCACCCTTTCCATCTAGCTTGGTTGTATGCATGTTTCTGGCCATTCAGTTTCCTTCAGAAGTTGTGTTATAAACACATATAATTTATCAAGACCTAGGGGAAATTTGCACTTTGCCTCCGTTCATTAGGAGGTAAAGTGCTAGAATGCCTAGAGCATTGGATGCCTAGAGCATTCGAAACCTAACCTAAGTGTGAATGGTCACCATTATGGTGGCCATCGCAGAGCCCTGCTCTTGGCCTGGCTGTCCTAGCCCAGGGGCTAGTATAGCATGCTTATTCTGCTTGGGGGATGATCTGGCATGCATAGAGCCATTTCTAGTTAAGAAACAGCTCTGTGTGGTGTGGATGCACTGTCTGGGAACTCCCCTCACCTTGACTACCAAGTCAAGTATGGAAAGGCCCCTATACAACTGTCCCTCCTAGAACATGGTTTTGCCACTTGCAGTTTTGCTTTTCTGTTGTTGGCAAAATGTGACTCTATTCATGTACTGTAATATGAGGCTTTAAACTACTGTTATCTGTCTAAACAACGTCATAAAGATTATTTCCCCTAATGCAGTTTTGCAAAATGCAGAGCACAGAACTAAACCATAGTGTGAGGGATGACTGCATCATCCTTTACTCCCATTCCCAAAGTCTTACTGCATTTTTATAGATGTTTTTGACTGGCAGATACAGGTGGTCTTGGCCACACTTGTCAAATGCAAAGCACTCATACCTCTTAGAAGTTTATTTTATTTTATTTTATGTTTTGTTTTCTTTCTTCAAAGCAGGGGAAGTTTGGACCACTTGTAGTTATGTGCTCCCTCTTAAATTTGAATCTTCAGCTGGGTTTCCCCAGTGTTAAAACTTCAAAGTGTGCCAAATGATTAGTTCAAGAACCCTTGATAGTATTATTTATTAAAATGAGACCTCTCTGTTCTTTTCTAAGTTTAGAAACAGTGCAGTTAATTTATTGTCAGTGCAACAATACCAAGATGCGAGTACAGTAATCCTGTTGATGTCTCATAAACCGTTGTGATTCTCATAGGTGATTTTATTCTATTTTGCTTATCTGTGAGAATTCTGTAGTTCAGTCTTTACCAGAACCTTTTTGTGAAAAAAAGCATTTAAATGCTTGTTCTTGTAGATGGAGGGCTTGCGAGTTTGACATCAGAAATCTTTTTCCTGTTAACCCTTATCATAATTTTCTAGTCATTTATCTGCTTGAATAGATATCTGATTATATCACATTACTGAATTTTTGTGTTATCTTTTAGCACTGTATTCTTTGTTCCTTGGGTTTTATGTTAAGGACTCTGCTCTAATTGGAAAATTATCAGTTTAAATTCAAAACTGAAGTAAGAAAACTGTATTTTAAGGGGAAAATAGTGCTAAAGAATGCATGTTGTGATTAAAGTACACAGCTGACCAATCCATTTAATTTCTACAATGTTTCAAAGCGGTAAGAGTCAACTGTACTTCTGCAAATATTTAAGGAACACCAGTAAAGCAAAACATCTTCCTCTATTGTAATTAAAATGGGGATATAGCTTTTTCTCCCCATTTTCCAGACACTTTTATTGTTTTAATATGTTTATATTTTGTTTTTAATGTTATAACCTGCCGTGAGACCTTCGAGTATAAGGTGGGATAAAAATGCAAGAAAGAAAGAGGTCCATTATTACTTTGCTGAAAAATGAAGGGCATTGGATAGATAAAAAATTAAACTGATTTAGCTTTATAGTATGATGTATGGTACTGTTCTCTTCTATTTTGTTGTATCATATAGTTGAATATTGATAGCTTACTATTCAGTTGTTCGATCTTTTCCATTTAGTACAGTCCAAGGAGGATTATATCACATACCTTATTCAGCATTTGAATCACTTTTAATTTTTCTTCCTGGAACTTCAGGTGCTGCTTTCTGGAGCAATTCTGTCCAATTTTAATAAAGTTTCTGAGTACAGTAGTTCTTGGATGAATTAATATGGTATATAGAGGCACCTGATTTTGAGAAAATCATTAAGAAGAGATGTTTTTGCAGTTGATTTTGGCGTTTTATTGTCTTGAGTTGCTGAGGTGGTCTTATTATGATACATAGTCCTGTGCAGATGAAATATTGAGATTTTTTCCTTGCTGCTAAAAGAAAGAAGAAAAATCTTGGGACTTTTCCCGCTAGGACTTAGAATCCTTCTAGGACCCCATTAGGAACCTGGACCCCATTGGCCCCATCTGCAAGGCCCTGTCCCCACAAGGGCAAGGGTAATCCAGATTTACCTCCAAGCCCTTAAATCTGGATTTTGTGTGGACCTGATTAAAGGTGTCCACAATGGGGTCTTCAGGCATCTTCAAGACTTGGATCTCCAGGCGGACTCCATCTCAAAGATCTGGATCTTGAAGATCCGGGTCTTTGGCTAGGTATGGAAAAAAGGGGGCTTGTCTTATCAGCTTAGTCAGCAATCTCAGTTGATGTGTCCAGTTGGTTTCCTGACTTCAAGGGAACAACCTGTATTGCTGAGGCAGAAAGTGGCCTGCCTTTGATATTTCTTGAAAAACTGAGTGAGTATACTTTCAAATAGTGCCATTTTACAATATATTAATCAAGTGTCTTTGCTTTTTTTTCTAGTTCAATCCACTTTCTCCTCTTTACTCTTTGGATGTTCTTGCTGATGCTTCTCATCGAAGGTGCTCACCTGCCCATTGCACTGCCAGGTAATCCTCATCAGGAGAAAGACTGGTTGTTGGTATTTTAGATATGTACGCCAGAAAGGAGATTGACAGCTGACTTTTAAATTTATTGTCTTGAAAACAGTTCTGTTGCCTTTCTCTGTATTGGACTATGGTCATTAAATACCATGAAGTAAAAACTATAGAAAACCCATGAATGTGGTAAGGAAGTTAAGATAACTGCAGAAGTGAAAACAGCAGAATAAAATAAATCATTAAAAGCACTTCTTAAAGTGTGAGTCTTTAAGCAAGTTTAATAAGTCTTTACATCTCCTACACCTTCCTCTTGCCTCTGTGGCAGAAAGCTGCTAATGAACAGGAGCAGTGCTACCTATTGCTGTCTGAAAGCTCTCACATGGCAAAGATGTTCAGATTTCCATAGTTGCAGGTGCTAGTCACAATAGAAGTGCTTATAAATAGAGAAAAAAAGGACCATTTTTGGCCTCATTCATTCCTATTCTGGATTTCATTTTGCCTTACTTTGTCCACCTGCCACCAGTTTGCTTTTTGTTCTCCCTCCAAGATGGCCATCATTTTAGCACCCACTCACTGTTGCTTTTTGCTCCCTTGTTACTTACACCAATATTCCACCTTTATTTAGACACCATAACTTTTTTCCTTGTTTGTCAAGCCGGTCCAGGAAGGAAAACTTTTTTTATTCAGTCTTTATAGCCACTTTTCTTTTTGTTGCCTTTCTCTTCCCTCGTGCCTTCTGTCAACCCCCCACGCAGCTTCTCTCTAACCCATTTGTGTGTTTTCAATGTTATTTGGGCCCTCTGCAGCCTTCTGTCTCTTCAGCGTAAGCCCCCTGCCGCTCTTGGAGTCTGTGAGATCTTCTAAATTTTGGATTAATGGTTCTGTACTTGTGAATCCCTTGTGAATCTGAGTGTTTTCAATGTTTTTTCACTATTGTCAGGAACTTATTAAATGGGATGCCTACTATATTATGGGCAGTGTCTGTACTCAGAGTACGTTCATGTAATAAGATGTGGTTGTGGTTCTTCATTGTGAATTTTGTTTAGTCTGGAGCTTTAGATTCAAGAATAAGAAGTATGTTGTTCTCTAGAACTTGTTAGACTCTGTCCTAAATGATCTTTTTGACTGCTCCTATAGTGGCTCAGAATTTTAGAAATAGTATGCTGGGATTTATGGGAATATCTGGAGGATTGAAAATTGAGCAGCCCTCGTAGCAGATGAGGAACTGTTTTGATAAGAATAGTCAGAGCACAGTCTTCAGAGTGTGAAAGGTGTATACCGTATTTTCCGGCGTATAAGATGACTGGGTGTATAAGACGACCCCCAATTTTTCTAGTTAAAATGGAGATTTTGCAAAACTGGGGTGCAGCCTAAACTGAGCCTCGGACTTGGGGAGAGATGGCAGGCTTACCTGCTAATCCCAATCATGTGGCTTATAGCTTTCCTTCTGGCGCCGAAGCAAGGAAAAAACCTTGCTCAGATAAAGATCTGTGGCTGCAATGCAGCTTTGGAGTCTGCCTCCCTAGCGCAATTCGTCTATGATCCTGTAGGGGAGGGGGTGTTCCACCGAGCGAAATATGAAGAATCCTGCCATCATTTTCTCTTCAAAAGCCTCTCTGCTTTCAACCCCTCCCCTACTGGATCATAGAGGAATCTCGCGCTAGAGGGGCAGACTCTTCTAAAGCAGAGAAGAGAAAGTGAGGGCAGGATTCTTCATATTTCCCTCTGTTTAGCAAGGTTTTTTCCTCTTGTCAGCGCCAGAAGGAAAGCTACAAGCCAGATGATTGGGATTAGCAGGTAAGGCTGCTGTCTCTCCCCAAGTCCAAGGCTCGGTTTAGGCTGCACCCCAGTTTTGTGCTGGCAGCTGTGGCCAGCAGGACCCGGGTGAGGGTATTACTAGTGTATAGGATGACCCCCAACTTTTCAGAAGATTTTTTGGGGTTAAAAACCCGTGTTATACGCAGGACAATACGGTATTTTCTTTTCTGGTATATAGAAAATTTCATTTGGCAGAAATTCACTCAGGGAAATGAAAACATTTCTTTGCAATAAAAGCATATTTCATCTCCTTGGAATAGGAGAGCAGGAAGGATTTTTCCTCTGAGATCTTCTTTTCCTCTCAATGAAAACAAAAGAAGGAAACATCAAGAACTCTATGACCGTAAAGAAATGAATCCGTGTACAATATAAAAAACAAAGAAATATAAGTACCATCTTTTACTACAAAGTAAAAGTTAATACGAAAAGTCCAAATTACAGTAAGACTTTGAATACGACAGTCTTGTGCTTTTGAAAAAATATTTCCACTATATGTGAATAGAAAATAATCTGAATGTTCCACCATATAACAACAAGAATATTTATAACACCTCTTTCATCAAAGGGCAGAACAACAAACATATACAATCAACAGACGAACAACAACAACAACAAAAATTCATATAAAAGTTAAACTGTAGCTATATAAAGTCAACACCCCATCTCCTCACCAAGTGCTTCACATCTCTGCAGCCGCATACCTAGATGATTCACTCTGGTGAATCAGAGAAGGTCCTCAAAACCTTCCAAAAGGGAGATCCTCTTCCACCCCAAGGTCTACAGGAAGACCATTCCACAAACATGGGACCAGGTCTTGAAAGGCTCAGAGCCTTGAGGTGTCTGTGCATGTTGGCTGGACAGCCAATAAACCCTTAGCTGTAGAGTAAGGGTTCCGGGATGGTACATACCATGTTATCCTAGCTGCCAAATAGCTACGAAGGTTAGAGCACAGGGCTTTAACCTTCAAACCCAGCTTGAATTAGCAATCAGTGGAGGCTTTTGTGAGTGGCAGACATGGGAGTTCTTAGGAAGATTTGAAACCACCCAAACAACATGATTCTGAATTAAAGTCAGTACAGAAGGGGAAAAAAAGCTGTTTTTGAATTTACTGCTGGGTTGCTACCTTAGCAGTGTGACATAGGGTGTTTTTCCATTGTCACTAAAAGTACCCATTAAATGCCCATTAATGGGTACATAATGGCCTTTTTGTACCCATTAATGGGTACTTAATGGGTACTTCTAGTGACAGTGGAAAAACACCCATAGTTTGTAGACTCTGAGTGCAATCCCACTAAACAGTAATTGCTTACATAACAATATGGTTTGTTTCCCACAAGCCATCTCATGGCAAAATTGTCTTGTACTAATAATTGCCACCTGCGAAAGACTGAATATCAGGAAAGCCATGTGGATCTGGCTTACCAGTGTTTTATGTCAATGACCATTTTTCACCACCCTGAATCTTAGTAATAGGGTGAAATACAGATTTTTAATTAACTAAACTTTTTGCTGGACTCAACAATGTCTCTTTGATTAGGAAGTGAAGAAATCAATTAAATATTGGTGATGAAATTCTGGTAATGTTTTTCTTAAACATACGTTTTAGCAGTCTTCAAAAGTTAAAGAAATCTTTTTGATTAGAGTTTATCGGAAATTATTTTGGATTGAGACTGTGTTTTAATACTTTCAGAGGTTCATATTCTTTATTATATACTCAGTATATTGGAAAATGATCATTGGATAGTGTAGTTAGATTCACCATGTTACATGTAGTTACCCCAGAAACACAATGGATGACATAGTCCAGTGTTCATAATCTGAAAGTACTGTGTATCTTTTACTGAAAATTACTCATAATATTTCTCCTGTATCATTCTTCCCCTTTGCTGTCTTTTTCAGCATACATTCAAAGTTTAATTTTTTAAAAGTTCTGCCAAAACAATCAAATATGATATGATTCAAATTTTGTATAAAGTTATTTATTTACTTACTAACTGTATTTACATGCATCCCAAACAGGCTTCTTAAATAAATTCTGAGAAGGCGAGAAATCAGGGAGTTGAGAACAGATGAAGGTTTTGCTTTTGTCTTCTGTTCGAGAATGTCCAGAAGCTACTGTATGGGACACGATGCTGGACCAGATTGGGTGTGGCCTGATCCAGCAGGGGCCGTCTTATGTTCCTGTGTTCTTATGGACATCGAGTATGTCATTGGGTGGTCCTAGAAGAAACTAGGTTACATGTTGCTGTATTTCACGTTGTTTGCCTTCAAATGAGGCAGCTGTCTAATTTTGTTGTACATCTTTATTAGCCAGAACCATGACGACATGTAGGGGTGTCTGTCCCTACCTGCTCCTACAGATATTTTATCACAGGACTGATAGCTTGATCATGATGTTTGAAGAAGGAGAGATGGTTTTTATACCCCACTTTTCTCACCCTTTAAGGGGACTCAAGAAAGTGGCTGAAAAAGCTTCCCATTCTTCTCCCCACAACAGACATAATGAGGTGTTCCTTTTGTTCATTCAAATATGCATGTATTTGCATATGTGTGTGTGTGCATGTGCCTTTGACTGCTTCTTCGTGCATTTGCGTGTAGATAATTTACTATATTTCTCACCATATGACTCACTTTTTACCGAATATTTTTCCCCAAATCACTCTGCATCCTATTTTTAAAATTGTATTTTTCTTAAATATCCCTTGCTAAATCATAGGTGCATCTTATGTGCTGGTGTTTATTATACGGTGAGAAATGCTGTTGTAAGAAACGTTTGTGGACCCTGCATCTTCTGCCTCTAATAAGAGCATATATGCTAAAAATGAGACCTACTAACAAATCCACATTTTTCTGAGATTACTAGGAAACTTAATATTTTGTGGCTCAGGGGAAAAAAAGATCATTGCTTATCCTTGCTTTTCGCCATGCAGATTTCTCCCTTACAGCTCAGACTGCCAAATCTAAAAAACATTGTCTATCTTTGGAAAGATTTTAACATCTGCATTATAGAATTGAAAGCATGGTTAATCAGGCAAATTCTGTTTTTTCTCCTGCTTGCCTTAACCCCCCTCCTTTTTTGGTTTTTTTTACTTCCCTAGTGGCTTCTGATGCAATTCATTTTGATAGCACAGTGACTGTCTTGTAACCCACTGCTTCATTTAAACAGAGCCGCCAGCCAGATTGCTAGGTGTAGAGCCATGGATGTGTGAGGAGGGCCTATCTGGTGTCAAGGAGAAGAAGTCTCTGTGTGGAGTGTTCCTTGGAAGATAGTTAAAAGGCTGTACTATGTAATTGTAATATGCCAAGACTTCCTTTCTAGCTTTCTGTTTGTGATGTGGCAAAACTTCGTTCAAAGCGTCAGAAGCAGTACTGGGAATTCCACACCCATCATTAAAGTGCCTGTGCTGGGGGAAGGATGTGTTTGGTAATTCTGTTATCATTAGTAATATAATTTTATTTTGCAAAGCCAAGAGACTTATTCTCCTTCTTTGCCATCTTCCCCGGGGATGGCTGGTGTATTAATTTGCTATATTGCCTCCTGGCTGTTCCCAGGCTGTTTTGATTCTTCATCATGGAATTTTAATGGCCTGCTACCTCTTGGGAGGCATGTGAGGAAGAGCATCTCTGGGATTGCTTTCCTGCTTTTTGCTTGCCTATAATTGCTGCTATTTAAGAGCAAAAAACATTTACTAATCATGCCTTGTCTGTTACAGCTTCTGTTTAGCACTGTACTAGGGTTTTTTTTAGGAACCAGTGAAGAAGCTGGCATTGGTGACTCTGTCTGTAGCATATGAATTGCACCTGATTTCATTCCTTTGCAATTTATTTATATATTTATTTTTTCTAACAGGCTATCAAATTCTCATGACCTCACTTTTACTGAGGTGCTTAGGACATTCCTTGATCTCACTACTGTACTTAATGTTACTAGTTTGTTATTTCTCAGCATTGGTTAGCATTTCACAAGCAGAACCAAGCTTCCATTGGTTTTATAACACATTGATTCTATTATGGGAAACCTCCATGTTGTAAAGATTGTATTAGGGGAACTAGAGGTGATCAGTGGTTTCCCCAGTCATTGGTTTTCAATTGCTCGTAATTAATTCTGTAGTGTAATTTTGCTTAACTTGATTTCACATGGTACAAGGGAGGTAGCAGTTCAGTAACTGGATATGAACAAAACTGTGTTATACAAGGGATAACTGTATTAAGACTATGATTTCTGTTGAATGCAAACTGTAAAGAGAACTTCATAATTGAGGTACTACTATTTAGTGTATTATCAATGTAACACAATACCTATATATCAGCCATATACTGTGCTTAGGGTTTAAGTGGTTGTCCCCACCCTTGGAAAAGATCTTTATTATGGAAAGTATATTCCTGGCTTATGATTGACACCAGGTGAGTAGCTGGAGTATCTCTCAGTCTTTCCCTGCAGGCAGATTTGCTGTGTGACTAGATGTTTCCACTATAGCATAATGGGTAAGGGGAGTTAATGACATGAGTGTCTGTAGGTTGATTGCTTCTATGTTTGTGGTTGCTTGCATCAGTATTATTGGCCAGCATGAGTAGGAATCAAAATCAAAGGGCTGCAATAAAGGTTTTTGTGTGCGTAGATGAGTGTGTATGGCACTGGTTCCATGGAATTTAAGTTAAAAGATGTGTCTGATAGTAATAACAGTAAGAGATGTTTAAAAAGTGGATAGAACTGCCTCTGTAGAGTTAAGTTGTGGACAGACCAGTCTGATTACCTGTCCCTGCAGTATACGGACTGGCATGTTTTTGAATGGTCTCATTGGTTTTTGATATTTGTGCTGGGTTAATGTTTGAATGCAAAGATGCTTGTGTAATAAGGCAGACGGGATAAGCAACTTGTAGTGATTTCTACTTATGATGTGCAGATCAGATCTGGGTGCCCAGCTGGCTTGTGGTGCTTCAAAAAAGAAGAGGATCTCTGTTCTTGCTATTAATTCTGACCTTTGGAGCGTTAGGAATAGCCCCAGGTGGTACCCCAAGGCTTGGAAGAAGTTTATATTTGCAGTGGATGCTATGTGTACAGCTGCAGTAGCTGAATATTGTCATATTATCAATAACGCTTAATGAGAAGCTTATTCTGTTGGCTGTTTTGTCATACATGAACTTAAATGAATCAGCAGCATACTGTAGAAAAGGTCCACAGGGTGGTGGGCGAGGGTCTTTTCACTTTTGCCCTCTCGAAAGTATGCTTTAATCCACTGCAAATCAAAGGGAGATTTCTAATTGGAGACTTGTCCTGCTCCCACTATCTTACAGTACTTTTCTGCAGTCCTCTGCTCAGTTGAACAGTTTGCTGGGGGGAGGGGGGCAGTGGATGAATGAGCATTTTACCCATCTGTATTTTCCTACTACTGTGTCGTTTAAAATCAGATAATGCAAGAGCCTTCAGCTATCTGTAATGCTGAGGTTTATGTTGGAGACTGATTCTTTGGGTCCTTTTGATAATACTTTCCATTGCTCAAAGTTCCTAAGTTCAGATGTTACATTTCAGTCTCTAAGAGGTGGTTTGCTGTTATCTTGGTATTGATCAGTTGTATTGTGTTTATAACAACATGATGGAATGCATTTGTGATACATAAAAGACATGTGGACCAAACTGTAATAGAAGCATGTGAGACACTACGGTAGGACATAGTACAAAATTATATGCATATGAACCTAGCTTTAAATGCAGTCGTTTTCACTGAACAGGGCCCTTTCTGCACTTGGTTTATTCTGGAATGTAACTCAGGACAGGAACCTGCTGCCTCCATGCTAGTGCAGACTATGGAAGGCCCCAAGTGAGGCCTGCTGCAGTCTGCATTAGCTCATGGCTGGTAGACTGCTACACAGAGATATATTCCTGAATAAGACGCAAGTGCAGAAAGGGCCCAGAATACCTTTCTTTTGGCTTCATTCTATAAGGGTTTTTTTTGTCTTTTGTTGTTTATAGAATAGTGAAAATCTAGAAGAGGAATAGCTGAGTGCTCATATACTTCATATATACTATGTGTATTTGTGGACTGCCTCTGCTAATCTAATCTAGTATGTTTAATAGCTGGTGTATTCTGTACTTCTAGCATGTTTTTCCAGCGGGCATGTTAAATTTCTATATGGATTTATGAGGCTTACTAGTGCAATGATATGAAATGGACACTTTTACCACCAGGTTGGTCAAAGCCAGTCAGAGATCAATAGGTTTCTGATTTATTAACCAGAGGGAAGGTGATCGATAAAAGATAAACTTGAATGAAATGTATGCTATAAGGATTTATGACCCACTCTGGCTATAAGTACATTAGCTGGTGGATCTGTGCTGCTTGACCTGTATAACTAAATACCTGTATAACTAAAAACTCTGGATTTTTTTGTCTTTTGAGGAAAGTGTTTCCAAAAATATCCTTCCATTCCACAGTTACTTATTGGTTTTTTTTACTGATAAACGTTAAGCTGGAGTTTATCAACCCAAATCAATGAAGTTTGATTATTTTGTTAACCAATATCAAGAACAAACCACTCTTTTTTCCTTCAAAGAATGAAAATTAAATATTTTCGGTTTACAAAATTACTATGTGTGTGCAGGATATTTCTGTTTCATGCCAAGAAAATGCCAATTCTGTTTCATACCAACAAAATTCAATATTTAAATCTTGGGCTTCCTGCAGGAGCATCAATGCCGATACTACATTTTTGTTTCTTCTAATTCAAGTGCTGTATGCTTTATACATAAATCAGTGGTCCAGATTTTCTAAGCATAGCTTAGAGTATAGTTTCCTACTAAACGGATTAGATTCAGAGGATTAGGGTACAGTCCAAATCTTTGTGTACCAGCAGTGAGCAAGGTTTGTTTTTCCTTACCTCCTCCAGGGGTCTCAGGTTCTGCTATAATTCTGCTTGGATGAATATCACTTAGCTTCTTCACTGTTGCTGGCAGCTATTGCTGCCTCTGCTCCCAAAGGAGTTATTTGTACAAGGGTTATCAAAGGCCGTGGGCTGAGGAGGCCTGGAATGTTCTCTGCCCATATTTGGTAAATATAGCAGATCCAACAGAGTTTTTATGCCAGTGCTGGGCACAAGGGGAAAAGGGAGGGAGGCCAAACTTATTTATTTAACTTTTTTTAATCACACCCTGTTACCCAAAGGTCTCAGGGCAGGTTACAACATTAGAAACCAGTGAAACAAAATTAAAAATCAAGCCAAATCTCGAACTTGAAGCAGGATTCGGGCTGATAGTCAGAGTTATTGAACCTTCAATGTTTGCAGCAAACTGGTTAATCTAGAACTCAGTTCAACACTTCCAGCTTGCTTTATAAGGCTGGAAGGTGAGTGTACTCTTTGGCTAGTGGAAGTATGAATCAAAATTTACAGCAACAAATACAACACATGGCTGTTCATACTATGTGTAGCTTTAATATTTTGGAAGTATTTAAAATGGCATGTTTATATTGCATTTAAAATGTATTTGAAGTTAATTTTTTATGTTTTAGTTTTAGTTTATTTTAAAATGTCAGTAACATTAAACGTAAATTCTCATTTGAATTTGTAAAATCATCTGAAGAATTCTGTTAATATGCATGGCCTTGTACAACCGGAGAGGCATACACCTTATATTTTGAAAAGTGAGTGTATTTATAGTGCCATTCACATTGTTAAATTAGGTAATTAAAAGTGTCCAGGGTGGATGCTGCTCTCTTTTTTTGTGCGTAGCCTTCTCTATTTCCATTACACTCAGTTAATTACTGTTTGTTTATGACATTTGTACCCCACCCTTCCCCTGGTGGTTTCAGGGCAGGTCACAACATATGATGAAGCACAGAGACTAAAGGATACTTAAAATATACCCCACTTCTTTCCCTCCCTCTTTGGCCATACTATATTCAGTAGAAATTACGTATCAAAGGACCAGGTGAAGAGGTACATTTTAACCAGGCACCATAAACCATATAAGGTTAGTACCTTGTGCACTTCCACTGGGAAGCTATTCCAAAGCTGGGGGGACCCTCTTGTGTGCCATAATCTCTCCCACCTCCAAGTGTAGCAGAACTACAAAAGACCCTCACTTCATGGTCTTGAAAGCACAGGTAGGTCTATATGGGAAAAGACACTGCTTCTGGTATTTGGGGCCCAAGTAATTTATATATCAGTGTGAGCACCTCAAATTGAGTTTGGTATAACTCTGGTGAAAGACAACAGAGGTTCCCTTTCAACAAGAAGTTTGTGCATTCATCATTTTTGTGTGTGCAAATGATGTCCAATGTATCCCTTTCTTTCCTTTCCCACCCCTCCTTTTCAGTTTCTATCATTACTTGTGAATTGTTTCCTTAAAGTTATTTAAGCTGGATTCTGATTCTGATTGGATTGCTGTTTGGAGTTATTGACTGCATTCTGCTCCTTCAAAGATTTTTCTTTGTAAAGAGCCATTAGGAGGACAATTAGTGTTTAAATTTTTTAATCAATACTGTTATTTTTCTCCTTTTTAGGCAAACTAATATACATCTTGGACCTCCATGTTCAAGGGACATCAAGAGGAAACGAAAGTCAATAATGGCTACAGCCTCCATTTCCAGCCCAACCTCAGGTAAGCTGCTTTACTGTATAGGGACTTATTTATTTATTATATTTCTATCCTGCCCTATACCCGAAGGTTTCAGGGCGGGCAACAACCTTCAAAACCAACAGACTACAAAACAAAACAATATCCTAAAAACTGTAAAGATCATAAAAACATTTTAAACAACACAATTAAAACAGCAACATAAATATTAAAATAATAGTATTTGCAGTGGGGGGACAGTATAACCACATTAGCCAAAGGCCAGCGGAAAAAGGTACGTCTTCACCATCTTCCTGAAAATAGATAGAGAAGGGGCCTGACAAACCTCAAGGGGGAGCCTGTTCCACGAACTCAGGGCCATCACCGAAAAGGCCCTTTCTTGGGTGCTCACCAGTTTCACCACTGAGGGCAGTGGGACAACCAGGAGGGCCTCACCTCCAGATCTTAAGGCACGGGCAGGTTGGTAGTGTGATTATTTGTAGTGTGATTATTAAAAAAATAAATCTAAGAAGATGTCTCCTTGTAATCATTTGCCTTGTAACATGCAGACATTTTCCACTTTTACTGCAGAACCTTCAAATCTGGCATTGGATTCAGAAAGCCAAATTTCTCACCGTTGTGGCAGGGCTTTGTAGCTGATTGAAAAATGTGCGGGCAATGCCTAGTGAGTAATTGCAAGCCAGGGAGAGCTATGAATAGCATGGCTGCTGATGACCAGGGACAGTACTTTTGTTTCTTCTACCCAACCCTCAGGTTAATAGGAATAGAACCAATTATGGAAACTTACCCCAGTAATTCCTTTTAGTTGCTATTTAGTGCCATTGAGGTTGACTCCTGGGGACTGCAGGGATACATCCATGCAGTTTTCTTGGCAAGAGACAAAAATGGTTTACCATGATCTTTTTCTGTGGAGATTCGGGGGGTTGAACATGAGTCACTTTGCTTTCCGGGCAGTCTCTCTGTCATTGAGCTACAGTCACTCTGTCCTGCTTTGTGTCAGTGTAACTCATTTTGTGAAAATTCTTAAAAACTGCTCTTAGTGGGAAAACACAGTGGGTTCCCATTGACATTGTTCATGCTGCTTTTTCTGTCTCTTCTGTAGCTTGTGTAGTAAATTCCCATTTCTGCTGTTTACATTGCCATTGCATTTCTCTTACTATTAAAAAACCCTGCCTGTTTAGCGAAAAGCACCTAGAAGTGTGCTCTTACAGTGGTTGCTTATCTGTAACATCTCTTACAGTGGTTGCTTATCTAACTAGGAATAACTGTACAGTAAAAACTTAATTATTAAGAAAAAAGGAAGGGAGGGAGAAGAGGTGTTTTTCTTATTGGTATTTGTCAAGGCTGAAACCAAGACAGGATTAAGGCTGTGATCAGTGATCTTCACAGGAGTCTTCTAGATAAGTCAGAGGTTCAAGGAAGATAGAACCAAAGGGGAGATGGGTTGCTGGTGCTTTTTTTTTTATTCTGATGAATTTAGGTAGAGTTAATTCATTTGAGAGTTGGGTGACTCAAGCAAGAGAAACTCCAAGGCATATATGTTGGAAGCTCTAAAGTCCCACGGTGTACCCAGGTCACCTACAGTTCCCTCAACAAAGAAATTTCAGAGGCCAGCTGCTGCGAGGAAGGCAGGTTGTTTTCCTTCCTACATGGACCAGTGGTCTCTTGTGGCAGGACACCTCTTGTGTTCAGGACTGCAAGTTGCTAATGGGGGTGGGGGGGAGGTCTATGCTGAAGGAACACACACACACACACATCTGGCTTGTGGGGCAAGGGGAAAAGCAAGGAGCTGTTCTGGCTAACCAACCATACTATTTTCTGTTTTTTTTCCCAGAGACTTTTCCCTTGTGACATTTGTCTGTACTGCCATTTACAACCCTGCCTGGCAGCAAAGTCTGTTCAGCTACTTTTCTTTGTGCTTTTGTGAGCACTTGGAGAATAAGGGGTTATGGAAGTTTGCTTCATAGTTTCAAATGTTCAGGATAAGATGGGAGAAAAGCTGGAGGATTTTACAGAACAATGGGGCTAATTAGCTGAGTTTTCATGTTAAGTGCTTTTCTGTTTTTATGCCTAAAGATGATTGACTTTTGTGTAATTTATGCTTGTTTTGCACAGTATTCATTGATATTAAAATGTTAAAAAGAATGTAAAGTATGGGGTCGTTGGTGTCCATCCATGATCAGTCAAATCCCTGGAAAGCTTTTTTGAAGGGAAGCAAGAGCTGGCTTTTGGCTCTCCTTTTGTGACAGTGTTTGAGAATTCTTCCTAAAGAGCATTTCACTCTTTATGAGAAATAATCTTGGAGCTTGCAAGTTCACCTTACACTGGAATATTTTCCAACTCAGGGATTTTTTGGTCCTGAATGAGAAAAGATTGTACCCTGGAATTAAGAGACAAATATTTAAAAGAACAAACCAACCTAGCAGAAAATCATATTTTTAACTCTGGAATATGAATTTACATTTATTAAACAGATGGCTGGATAGATCTGAGGTAGGGATGTACACGATTTTCCCCCACCCCACCCCATTTGCTTTGCAATGGAGTGAATGGGATGGAACTTCACATTCATGCAAATGGAGCCACTTCAAATGTGCTAGGCTTTGAATTTGTTTTGATTCCCTTCCGCACCCATTGCATCTCCAGATCCACTCCAACCACTCTCCGAAGCTTTGATTGAAGGCACAAAAGTTTTCACTTCACATGTGAAGGTTAGTCTTCTAATATAGCCGATATTTGATTCAAATGCAAAGTTTTGAACCTATGCAATTCTTATGAATTGTGAAGGTGATGAACCTTATTTGCCCATCTCTAATCTGAGACAGTCATTAATCTATTAGTTGTCAGGGCTTAACCCTCCCCCCCAAAAAAACCAACAACAACAGCAACAACACAACACTACCCTCATTAATGTGCCAGGATGTTTTTCTTTGGTTTTCTGTACCTTGTTTCAGTTTAGGCATTAACAGAGAGTGGAGGCTGTGGATGGTGTTCACTTACACATCCCCTGCTTAGTTGGTAGGATTGATTTTCTTAAAAAGTAGATTCTTCTGCAGGACTCTCCCTGTTTGAAACTTGTGTGAGTTGGTCCTTCTGTTAGATAGAATGTCTTGGGCCCTAGAAAATGTGTGTGTGTTCTGAAGGTTTTGTGTGCCTGTATGTGGATAACTAGTGAAAGTATAAGCATTTCTTGAAGGATAAGGGAATGAGGGGAATGTACAAGGCAGTAGATGGGATGGGTATGGCAATGTGTAGATTCAAGGCAGATTTACAATTCTGTATTCTTCCAAGAAAGCTAGAAGTACAGTTGAGATAGGAGACAAAATTATGTCAGAATGGTCTTAGCTTATATTATTTGTATTTCTTGGAATAAAACATATAAAATCCATCTGGTCCTGAAATCTTAAAATGCTGGGCAGTCTTTTTCAATAATAGGCAAAGGTGCCTGACCTGTTTGTTCCCTCTCTCTCCAGGAATTATTTTGTTGTGTTTCTTCCAGTTCCTTAAATTTCATTTCATTTGCTAGCCAGCCATATGTTGTACTTTACTTTGGTATTTACCAAATCCAGAGCAGACCAGGCATTGCAAGCCTCAAAAGCATGGCCAGTAAGATCCCATTTCTTTTGTCCACTGTTAGAGCAACTGGCTTCTGTTTTGCATTTAACTGGGCCCCTGTGTAAGGACATTGCTTGAGACACGGGGGCAAGTATATTCAGTTATTTCTTGTGCTTATCGATTGGAAGGAATATAAAGTAGCTTTAAACAGGTGGTCTAATTGTGACCCCTCCAGATGTTTCTGAACTGCAACTGTAATCAATCCCTGAGAAGCACCTGCAGAACTGGAATTAGAACATACTGACTTAAAATATAAGTAGTGTGCAGTCACCTGAGATGGAACAATTATAATTGTTAACTGAGTTCCAGCTCTTTCAGCTTATTCATCTCCTTTTTAAATCTCTGTTGACTGAGGGGAACTGTTGCAAACAAGACTTGAGGACTGGCTTTAGACGTGGGAGACTAGGGCCCTTTCTGCATTACTCTGTTGATCCAGATCCTTGGCTTCCTTATTCATACAGTAATCTGGATCAAGGTGACCTTGTCCCTGTTAGTCTGGTTCTATCTGCATAATACAGAGCCAGATCTGGATTAAGAGGCCCTTAATCTGGATCTGTTGTAGATCTGATCTGTTGGGTCTACAAACTGGACTAAGGGCTGAATCTGGATCAGGAAGGCATGTGGATGGCATGCCTTTGTGATCTAGAATTACAGGGAGGCCACTCCCCATGCCCCAACATTAGGAGCCTTCACTCCTAGCTGTTGGTGGGAGGGGGTGGCTGTGCAGCTTGCACAGGCTTTCAGCTTAGGGAGGCTTGAACTAGATTAGCACTGTCAGTGCAGGTGGCCCTGATCTGGTCCTTGCCTCACTGTGATCCAGATCAGTAGCTTTGATAAATCTGGATTTATAGTGCCTCAATGCAGAGGGGGCCTAGGATTCAGGTGACCTTGAGCCATCTACTCTCTCTCAGCTAAATTTACCTCACATGGTTTTTGTGAGAATAAAAAGCGTGGTAGGGAGGAAAGGTGAAGGGCATAAATGCCATACGCAGAACAGAACAATATTTGGAAGTTTCCACTGTGTATTTATGATGGATGGAGATTTAGGCGAAACAACTTGTTATATTAATTTTACTGAAACAGTCTTTAACAGCAAGATGTTTTTGGTATAAAGCCTAGGCTAAGTAAGCCATGTGTGCAAAGGGCGATTTTAGGCAAAAGGAGGCATGCCAGTCAGGACAGGTGACTTGAGCACTGTGCACTTCTTAATTCTGGAGCTGTGCACTTCTTTCTAGCCAATTCCTAGCACCCAAAGGAAAGTAGACTGAAAGGAAAGATGCCTAAAATCAGGCAAGTGAGAATTTGATTCCCTTTACCTGACTGATTTTACTCAAAACAAAGCAGGTCTTTTCCAACTTACACATACTTTGCTAGAAAGCAGTCTTAAAAATATATATTGTTGTTTTAATGAGGCAAGTATATGAACAAAAGATATAATTGCTTTTATTGCAGATGAGTTGTGTCAAAATAATATATTCCGAGGTACAGGGTCCAATGCACTGGCCCTACAAGTGAAACATTCTTTACTGTTAGATTGCTAGTCTGTCCCATTGTACCAAAAAATGAGGGTGGGCAAGGACTGTGGATAGTGGCCTCAGCGTGCTTTTCTGTTCTGTGTAGTATGAAACACGCGTATCCCAGTTCACCGACGTCCTCCTTTTCCTCTTCCCATCTTCGCTATCTTTGCCTCCTGCATGCTTTCAATATTTGGGTATTTCCTGACTAGTTTGTATTTAAGGATATTGATGTTGCTCCTTATAGATATAATGTGGTATGATGACATTTCTATCTGCACTGAAGAATTGTCATGAGTCACAATTAAGGCTTGAGGATTCATTACTTCCATGTGAGACTATTCTCCCAAAAACAAAACCCCACCGACTTTGGCCAATCCCAACTCCTTCCGCTTGCCTCACTTGTTGACCAGGTCCTGCTTCAGTGAGCTCCTTTTATGCAACCCGAGTGCCCCGTGGAGGTGAAGGACACAGCCTGAGCTGGCTCCATCAGTCAGCAGAACAAATGGGCTCGCTCTGCCTAGCATCGGGCCATCTCGGATTCCACCTCTTTTAGAGAGATGAGTGATGAAGAGAAGCTCGTTCCGCTTTGCCGCTGTATTAATACACATCAGAGGCCAGCTCCCGGCACTAAATCACGCTACTGCATACATCTGTTATCGGACTCCTCACCAACGTGATGAACAAGACTGCAGATAGAGGCTTCCTTGTGTCATTCTTTATAGGATTTTCCTAAAAGAATAAATAGCTCAAATCTCTGCCAACACTCTCCCCTGTCATTGTGATGAATTTAGCTTCTTTCTTAAACATGCAGCAACAAATCTTCCTCTGTCATAGACCCCTCCCCTCCCCCTCCCCGCCTACAGAAAGTTTTGTTGAATTTGACTGAATTTAGATGATGATAATCAGGCTACAGAAGATATATGCTCACACTTGGAGCTCGCCGTGGAAGTAGT
This sequence comes from Aspidoscelis tigris stejnegeri, assembly GCA_023333525.1. Classification (NCBI taxonomy): domain Eukaryota; kingdom Metazoa; phylum Chordata; class Lepidosauria; order Squamata; family Teiidae; genus Aspidoscelis; species Aspidoscelis tigris. Next base: position 82,211,459 of record JALMGA010000003.1, read on the forward strand.
GGGCCAGACCTTAAACAAAAAAAGCACACCTGAGGATACTAACACTATCCGATTTATGCTCTCTTGTTCCATGCTTTTGTTCTTTTCATCATCATCATCATCATCACCATCATCATTCGTACCTCTGGAGGACTGGGGCTCATGAATGGGTGCTCGCCAAAAAGTCATCTTGTTATTCGGTGTATTAAAAGTTACATTGGTGTTATCTCTCAGTTTTATTGGTTGACAACTCCATTTGTAATTTTGCACTGAAAAAATTGGGAAGTTCTCTCTTTTATTGAATGGTGATCAAAGCTCACAGTGTCCTCTAGCCAGTAAACTTCGTTTTGGACTAGATAGAAGATATCCCACTTTAGCCTTTCTGAAAACTGGTTTCTGAGTGTGTTTGTAGAAAAGACTTATAGTGGCCCATTTCTTTTAAGACTGTGTCGTTTGGGTCCTGCTGGTTCTGATTCTGCAGTTGCTTACTGACAAACTGGTGTACATTTTATAGCACCTTTCATTCCCCTCATTTGCTGTAAATGTGTGCATGCAGAGCACGTATAATAGCACAGATTGTTGGAAGAAAAATAAAGTGGAAAATGTGAAGAGAGATGCAAATTTTTCTATGCCTGGTTGTGGAATTTTGTTTACCTGGAGGGAAAATTGACATCTTCATTTGAAATTCATGCCTAATATATTGGTACATAGTTGGACACTGTAAATTTGTTTGTACAGAGAGATAATGTGATCTTATGGGTTTATTTCTACAACACTGAATTTTGGTCTCAAAATGTTGAAGAGTTACAGTTCCATTATCCATGCTAGCTGGGGTTGATGCAAATCGGGCTCCTTCAGGAACCCCTGTCTCCTTCCAGAATCATAAAACTCACTGGAACTTTTCAGAGTCTCTAGTGCTGAAATTAGGAATAAATTTCAGACAGTCACTCTTCAAAAGTCAGCTTTTAGGAACTATGCATAGAGATCATAGTCTTCATGTTGTTTGTACCTGATCAGCAGATCTCTTTCCCTCCCTGGTAACTCATTGTCTGTTAGTAGGCTGTGGAAATGAGCATACGTTTGGAGCACCAAAATCTGTTGGTGGTTTGCATGTAAAATTTGGTATGCAAAATTGTAGTTATGGACTGTGCTTTTACATTACTATTCATTGTATTTCTCTTTATTCTGGTGTTCCAGCAGCTTTATCCATCCACCTGGATACATCAGACTCTGGCCTATCTGTTCCACACTCCCAGAGGCACCAGAACTGACTACAAAGGCAGCATCCATCCATCAGAGAAGAGCTCCATCACTACAATGCCAGGCAGCTGTTTTTGAAACGCCACAGGGGATGATCCTGACTGTACTAAATGGAGGCAGCTTTTTCTTTTAACAACTTGTTGGCCTTTTTATATATTGGATTTTAGATTATGTCAAAATCTTCCTCATATGCCTTGACTGGTAATATCCTTTCAGTGTTAGCATGTGACATATCCGTCTGTTGGTATGCCCTACCCATTTTGCAAATCATGTTTGTCAGTCTATGTAAAAAAATCATAATCAGTAATGGTTTCACACATTTCTGACTTTCTTGCTGTTATCCAAGTATTTTATTGCTTACTCTCATCTCCAGCTGCAGCACCTGCTTGAGGCATGTACAAATTTTAACTGGTTATTGCAGATGCTTGTCTTTGTCAAAAAGGTCAATTTCTGAAATATCAGTTGCAACAGATTCCTATGTTCAACAGAAGGAATTCTGCCTGCGATACAGTATTTTGCATAGGCCAGTTTTGTGTCTCTAGTAGCTGAAAACAAACCAGCAGAGATCCCTTATTTAGATTGAACATTAGTAGAGTAGTGAACACTTTACTATCTAGATGACTTGAATTTTATTTTGGGGAACATTTCCAAAGGTTGTTGGTTTTATGACTGAATAACCCAATTGGGTGTCCTCTTTATTGATGTTCATTATATGACATTATATTTCTGGGTTTTAACTCTTGTACTACTCAAATATCTTAGTGTTGCTTTTAAATTAGGCCTGCACCCTGTCATTCCTCATAGTATCTGAAAGTTGCAGCTAATTCTGCCAATCTTTACAGTGCATTCTCCTTACAGGGGATGACAGTGACATGGATGAACCATTCTGTTCCAGGAGGCCCTGCAAGAACAAGCTGAGACAAAAGCCTAAAGTCTCTTCTTAAAGCCTTTTATAAACAATGTAGATTTCAAAAAGCCTTTGTGTATATTCAGCTGCTTACTCCGGTTATCTTCAGATTAAGATGTTTCCCACAACGTACATAAGGGATGTGCATCCTAGATGTATGAACTGGGATGAGTGAACAGTGATGCTTTTTCCTTACATCTCTTCCTTGCTGTTCTGTGTTCAGTGTGTACAAGTTTCCTAAACAACCGCATCAGATTCAGGAGTTCTAATGGCTATATGCCCTTATCTGTTAGCACCAGAGTATGTCTTCATGCTTTCCCTCTTGAAATGACCTGTCTGAAACTCCTTGGAAAAGGTTTGCAAGATGTACCTGGTTCAATATGCAGAGTGTTACATACGATCCTGATAGCTGTGCAGTATTTGGAAGTTCAAGGAGAGTGCTGTTGCCCTTATAGCCTGCTTTTTTATTTCACAGTCAGCTGGTTGACTCAAGTGAGATTTGCATACCACATTAAGCCTTTGTTGTTCTGATCCTCTTAAAATCAGAGTAAATGAAATTTGTGTTTATGCATCCCCAAATTTTGAATTGCCGCACTGGAAAAATGACCGCTTGTATCAATGGATTTTGACAAAAAAATGTAAAGCAGTTTATATATGCCTTATGAGTATATATTAAAAATGCTTTGCCTGTGTCTGAGCCATTAATACCAACAATTTCAGTTACAGACCTATCTCTACAGAAGCACCTGTGTGCCTCACCTGAAATGCACCTGACTGGCCAAGGAAAGTTTCTGTAATTGTAACAATATGCAAGGCAGAGTCTTATAAGAAGGTTTGCTGAAGACTTGAGGGGCCGTTTTGGAAAACTACCACCATAAATCCTTTGCTTTCTGACGAGATATTGTACTGTCTCCTGATAGAAATCAATAAGAACCACTGGTTATGTGGTGGTCTTTTATCATGCCAAACACAGCTGTGGCCCATAATGGACTGTAATGCCCTGTAGATCTCTTAACAATCTTACTCTTTTCTTTTTTTCCCTTAAATTTCAAGGGATATAGTTAGTGATTGTTATGTTGGAGTGCAGTTCATATGAGATGCTCAAATAATTGAATTTGGTAAAGTGGTTCCAGGTTGCAGCTTCATTGGTTCTAAATTGTGTTTGAACTGTCTCTTTAATCTGTAGCTTGATTCTGCACATGATTATGCAACAAAACAATAGCCTGTAGTTAATTAAAAGGAATCTAAACCAAAGGCCCAAATGTGTAAGCAACATTCTGTTGTTGAGATTCCTTAAGTAGAGCTTCTTTGAATTTTTTATACCCTTAAACCCCCCCAGTTATTTGTAAGATATAAAATTCTTATATTGGATAGATATAATCACTACTGTATGCAATAAATTAGCTTTTCAAAATAGGATGATTGTGCAGCATTTAAATCATGGAAGCAGAGCCCTGGGCATTTCATGCAGAATGCCCATTCTTTCTGTAGAAAAAACTCTTGTTTTATGTGTTGAATTGACATAATGCCCATTCTTGAGAGCTCTGACTCCACTGTGGATCAAAGCAACTGAAGCAGAACCGAAGCTGCTAATTTCTTCAAAAATGCTTGTAATAACCATGTAGTGCAGAAGTAGTTATGCTGAATTACAACTTGAATGAGGCCAGCAGTCAGTAGGAGGAAATGATGGAATTTGGAGAGTCCTTTTCAGGTCCTCCTGCTGTAGTGAAACTCACAGGACCTGAAAATTCAGATTTTCTGTACTGCATACAATGTATTCTGGCGCTCCAAGTCATGGTTTGAAGTACTGACATATGTATTTCAGTTTTTTGATGTTACCTTAAGTACCAAAATTTGTAGCCTCCTTTACTCCTAATTCTGTAATCACTTGAAAGTAACGGCTTAATTTGTGTTTAAATTTTTTTCTTTCTAAATATTGTTTTAACCATATTCAGGCACCCTAAATCAGATCTAGTAAAATGTGACAATCATTGGCGCCCAGCCCTGTTGAAATGTAATTGGCCACTTCATTTACTTGTTGCAGACTCCATATGTTTTGTGAATGAGAACCTGTATAAGCTGCCCTTGTGAAAGCATTGCATAGAACTTCTACAAGTGTAAGAATATATCCTGATCAATGGGAGTTGTTTGTTGCTCTGAATTTGAGACACTGTGCCAACCAGCATCACTAAATGTTGGGGAGTAGAAGATGCAGGACAGTGAAGAGGTTGTCTTTATATAGCACAATATGTGGAAGTTTATTCAGGAAAATAAGGTAATAACTCTTATTGTACATGACTTTGAAGGAAGGGAATCAGACAGATTCACAGGGAAGATGATTTCAAGTGGCTACTAATCATGGTGGCTATATGTTGCCTCTGGAGTTGTGGGCAGTATGACATGGAATAATAGTGACTTCTTCAAGTGGCTTCTCAAAACTTGCAGTATGTGAAGGCTTCTTGTTTTGGTCTGTACTTCAGTTCCACGAGCAGTATTTGGCAATGGCAAGTGGTTATGTCCACATGGATAACAGGTACTCAACTGAAGCTTTCTGGGTGCAGCAGCCACTATCTGGACATGCTTTCAAGCTGTCTGCATAGAAAACCCATCCTTTTCTCTACAACTCCTTCATCTCCAAACAAGGCTGAACCGTGGCATTGCAAATGACACCAGATTATGTGTTTTCTTAGATGTTGCTTGGGATTCTTGAACATGAATTTCAGTAACTAAGGATCTAGTAAAAATTAGATTCTCTTAGTTGGTTATGCAAATCTGTAAGTATGCACAGTGAAGTAAAGTGGATCTCTATACAGTGACACTAGGGATTTCTCTATGCATATTTTTGTTCCTTCTATACATTTTGAACAGGTGGGAGACCCATGCTAAAATCCTACATGTCTAGATTTACCGAGAGCATAGAATGTTTAATAGTGCCAAATGTTTGCCTCCTATATCAGGACTGGGAGATACAACCATCTAGCATTTGGAATCTGAATTTCTGAAAGAAATAATTAAATAATCCCATTTATTAAAACTTAATAAAACCTAACTTTTCTCAACTGTCTTTTCTAGCAGAATGATAACATTTTGCCTTTGATTAAACAAGTTAAGATCTATTGCCAGAACACTTCTGTTAAGTGCGCTCATGAAAACTGATTTGCAGGTGCTATTGTTTGGTTTTGTGGTTTTTGTTGTTGCAGTATTTTGTCTATCAGTATTTACTTTAATCTATATGCAGTTTTTTCTGTAGTCATACCAGAACTAGAATTGTCCAAGGCTGTGTGTCAAGTAGCCATCAGTTCTGATTTCAGAAAGGAAAGTTCTTAGAATAAGTTCTTGTACAGAGGACTGGTTCTCCCAGTAACATTAGAGTGCCTGTGCTGTGGTGCTTTAGTTACTTAGAGATGGGCTTCTGACTAAGCAGGAGAACAAAACAGTTAATCTAGAAAATCTGGATGGGTAGAAAAACTGGAAGCTGTCTAGAGCAGTGGTTCTCGACCTTCCTAATGCTGCGACCCCTTAATGCAGTTCCTCATGTTATGGAAACCCCCAGCCGCGGGGGCGGGGCACCTGAGAGAGGGAGGTAGGGGCGGCAGAAGACTGGTCGTGACCCCTCTGAAAGGGTAGTTTGACCCCCAAAGGGGTCCCGACCCACAGGTTGAGAACCGCTGGTGTTCAAGTCCTTGGGGAAAACATTGGCAATGGTTACGTTGGCCCAAAGCAGAGGTGATGCATGTATTTTCAAGCATGTAAAGGACTGCTTATCTTGTACTTCAGAGGATATGATCCTGGAATACAGGTTCACATTCTAATAGATTTAGAAGAAATGTGACAAAGAACTTCCTGACGACCTGTCTGACTGTATAACTGTCTTGGAAATTGATGCTATCTACTTTGAAAACTTATAACAACCTAGATATGCCAGCCTTCCAAAGCACGCTGCCAGAGATTAGGATGGTCTACCAGAAACTTGTAGCAGTGGAATCCCTCCATTGCTCATGGAGAAGACTGGAAGACTTTAAGGTAGCTTTCTGGTCTATAATAAGGCTAGACTGGGCCCCTACGACTGGCCTATTGAGGGACTTTTAAGGGGTAGTTTCCACCTTTTACCCTGATATAGTGAATGCAATGGCAAATTTGCCACCTCAGAACTAGGTCTTTCTGTACAAGGAGTTCTAAGCCAGTGGTTCTCAACCTGGGGGTTGGGACACCTTTGGGGGTCGAACTACCCTTTCAGAGGGGTCGCGATGAGTCTCCCACCGCCCTTCCCTCCCACCTCCCAGCTGCTCCACCCCCGTGGTTGGGGGTCTCCACAACATGAGGAACTCTATTAAGGGGTCGCAGCATTAGGAAGGTTGAGAACCGCTGTTCTAAGCCGACCTTCTTTCAAATTAATTAAGCTTCAGCTTATTTGAATAAATTCTGTGGGAACCTGTAAGTGGCAGTTCTGAGAAAGAGCATTTCCTATTCTTGAATGGCTAGGCATCACTTTTGCTAGTTCCTTAATAATGTACGGCACTTCACTTCTTCAGGAGTGTCATTCATTTTAATCTCTGCAAGCCGGGATCTTTTTCTTGTTTCTACTGGTGAACTGAGTTTACTGGCTTTTGCAGGTTTCATTAGGGCAAGTGAAATGTTATGTTGTGATTCTGGAACATTTTAGAAAGTATCTTTTAGATAGAAGCTTGCTTGATAATGTTGAATAAAGTTCTCTTGCTAACCATAACATGTATTATTCTTAATTGTTATTAAAGCATAAAAAAAAAAGCCTTGTGTACCATACATATCAGACCTACAACAGTTGGAATAGGCTTGCAGTGGTCATTCAAAAAACTGATGTAGTTTATAGCTAGATTTAAATCATGGGTGTACTTTTCAGTATGTTTGACGATCACAAAGGTCCCCATCAAGCATGGTTGCAAACTCACATTGCACTTTCAATAAGAAAGGAGTTTTTAGTTAGTTTTGCTTCCTGATTTTCTTCCAAGGAACAGAAGAGTGAAATACAGGGTCCCTTCCTCTTTATTTTATGGTCTCAAGAACCCATGTGTTCTAAAACAGTGACTGGACAAAGATCAGCCAGTGAGTTCCATGGATGAATGGGATTTGAATCCAGTCTTCCCGTAGAAGTGTAAGCACTGCATCACACATTGCCTACATACTCCTTCTTTAATGCTTTAACTCATTACTACTTAGATTGTTAAAGCTGTTTCCCATATTGACTAAATAAGGAAATTTCTTTGAGTTGTACTGACAATCTAGAATATTAAATTCTACTTTAAACTGTAGTCCCATAAACTATAGTCCCATTTGGACATGCAGGGAGCTGTCTTATTAAACTTCTTTATTCATTTCTTAATAAAGTCTCTATGTTACAAATTTTCCCTAGTGTGTTTTCCCTGGCTGCATTTTACATAACTTTATACAAGCAGGCACAGAGAGTGAGGGGATGCTGATGGTGGGGGTTAATACTCTAGATATCTGGGTCCATCCATGTTCTGATATATGCGTGGCAGCAACTCATGATGACTGTTTTCTTGTATTAGTTTAGATGGAATGCCCGTGAAGATTGAAGAAACACAATTGAAGAGGTTTCTGTTTCATTCATACAATGCTCAAGCACATTTTAGGAAATCCATTCAGCTGGCTTCTGTGATAATAGGCTGTGGGACCAGATGGACTTTGATCTGATCCAGAGGGATTCTTAAATTCTCATCTCCAAAGGCTGTGCATGAGTACTTGAGTGCTAGGCTTCAAGCCAGAAACATTCTCCTTTAAAACTTTGTACCCCTCAACAAGGAGGTAGTCCAGGGACATGGCTATAGTCTTTTTCTTTTTTTAAAGATGTGATAGAACTAGGATGATGAAGTCCTTAGGGATCATCTATTCTCTCCGGCCCGTCAATTGGTATACAGTGGGTTATTCCTGCTCCGCAAACCCTCCACGACCGCTAGATGGCGCAGTTTTTTGCCCCTTTATATAGCCCTGCACCATCATCTGTTTCCCAGTATCACCTGGAGCGAACGACACCTCACCAGAACTAGTCTGTAACACAAAACAACAACATTAGTCTTCCTGGGAGGGCCCAATTGACGGGCCGGAGAGAATAGATGATCCCTAAGGACTTCATCATCCTATTCTCCACCGGCCCTTACAATTGGTATACAGTGGGATATACCCAAGCAACCCCACCGGGCGGGAAGAAGACACCTCCCAAACCAAACCACCGTTCCAGGGGCCCCATATCCTACCACCTCTGGAACCATGGAAGAGAGAACCTGGCGGCCAAACTGTGCATCTGCTGCCCAGGCAGAGTCCAGCCAGTAGTGCCTCGCAAATGTTGACAGAGAGCTCCTTGCCGCCGCCCAACAGATTTCTTCCAACGAGGCCTCCCAACCAAGCCCTGTAGTCACCATCTGGGAACGTGTAGAACGTGCCAATACCTGCCCCAGAGTCTCTTTCTCCTCTAGCTGATAACAGAGGAGAACACAGGCCCTCACCCAAGCCGCCAGAACCATAGCCGAAGCCTTGGTCCCTTTCTTGCTCAGCTCAAAGCAAACCAACATACTTGGGGGACTTCCTCCAGGATGAAGTCCACTCCAAATACACTCTCACCGCTCTGCAGTCATCCACATCAGGCCAATCCTAACCGGGCTCCACCAGAGACGAGTTGTCCAAGGCTGGCAGATGAATCTCTCAATCCCAGTGAGAAAACAGAATCTACCTTCATCGGAAAAGAAGGGACCAGATGTAGCACCACACTGCCTGGAGTAAACCTGCAGAGACCTGGTTCAGTAGAGAAGACGGAAAGTTCCACCACTCCAACTGAACACATGGCCACTAGAAAGACCACCTAGTAGGAAAGAAATTTTAATTCAATGGAAGCAAAAATTCAAACGGATCTTTCTGTAACACAGTCAAAACTAAATGTAAATCCCAACTTGGGTAGCAGTGGAACACCAGTGGATCCACCGCCCATGGCCCTCCACAAAAACCCATCTGACCAGAGGGTCCTCGAAGAGTCTGGGCTCCCTCGTGAACTCCAAACCTGCCGAGATTGCAGAGAACCAGCTTCCATAGGGTGTTGAGCTTCAAACCCCTTCCGCAGTCCAGCTTGAAGGAAGGCCACTAGCTGCACCGGAGAAGGCCGATCTGGGAACACCTCAGTACGCCAACGCTAGTCCTAGAAGGCTTCCCGTGCTACATTATAAATCCTATCGGTAGAGTCCCATCTGGATGCCCTTACAGAATTAACTGCATCTCTCGCCAGTCCCATCCGTTGCAAAACCCCTCCTCTGACATTCCAGGCTGTCAAGGCTAACAAGGAAGGGTCGGAATGAGTTAGGTCCCCCTGGGACAGAAGGTCATGCCCCGATGGGAGACTCTTGGGTGGGAACCCTGACAAGGAAAGCAGATGTGGGAACCAGGGACATTATGGCCAAAAAGGTGAAATCACCACCACCCGCACCCCCAGTTCTCGATCAACTGTACCACCCTGGGGAGCAGGGGTACAGGGGGGAAAGCAAATACAGGACCTTCCGGCCACTCTGCCGCAGGGCCTCCACTGCCCAAGCCTCGAGACGAATATCATGACAAGAAGACTTCCACTTGAGCATTTTCCAAAGTGGCAAAGAGGTCCACCATGGGGGGGGGGGGGGGGCAAAAGTCCACCCACTTCAGGAACACTTCCTTTTCCCGCAACCAATCGGAATGGGGGATCAGGGCTCTGGACAGCCCGACAGCTACCACATTGGACTTTCCCTGCACATGCGCCAAAAAAGAAGAAAGGTTATTTTCAGGCCAAGATCTAAAAATTAAAGGTCAACAACATGAGAGACTTTGAGCAAGTCCAGCCTGAGGATTAATATGTGCCTTGGTGGTCATCTTGTTGGTGGCCACCAAACTAAGTTTACCCTGTACCAGTGGGAGGAAAGCAACCAGGGATTTCCAAACTGCCATAAAGTTCCAGCCAACTGACCGGATGTCTGGAATCCTCCTTATCCCATATCCCTTGGGCCCTCCTCCCTTCACAGTGGCCACCCCGGCCAGAAAGGCTGGAGTCTGTGGCAACCAGAACCCTGGGTAGATCTCTAATTGGGACCCAAACTTCCAGATTGGGCCTTCCTGCCCCCCAAGCTAGGGAGGTATGAACCTTGGGTAGGAAGAACAGCCACACGCTACGGGAAGAGATAATGCAGCCATTATAGGGAAGAAGAAACCACTGGAACTCCTTAAATTGTAGCCTTGCCCAGGGCAAACAACCTTAAAAGAAATCTTGCTGCCCAGCAAGGAGGCCAAGGTGAGAACATTAGCCCTCACTGAAGAGGACACCAGTCCCACCAGGGCTAACACCGTTTCCACCCCCTCAGGAGAGGGCCTAATCACATATAGACGGGTATCAATGAGGGCTCCCACTTGTACCCAGGAGATAAACAGGATGAGAGGGCTTATCTCCCTGTTAACCTGGAAATCAAACTCCTCAGGATAGTGGGGATAGCCAACCCTGCCTCCCCAACAGAACCTTCCACCGGGCAAAGGTCCTCCAGGTAGGCCTAGAGCTCCACCCCCAGCAACCTAAGGTGGCGAACCACCTCCTAGAGCAAGGTTGTAAAGGCTTGAGGTGAATCCTCATGGATCAGGATATGGTTGTGGGCAGAGCCAAATTCCAGAGAGCTCAAAGCCGTTCCCTGATCCAGCAGCCCCCTGATGCCGGAAAGAGATTCTAGCTTGAACCTCTTTCCCTAACAGTTTTATTAACTGACTTCCGGTCCAGAATAGCCCCAAGCAAGCCGTCTTTCCTTTTAACCAAAAAAACCCCCCAAAAAACAAAACACCAAGTTTGAATAAACTCCCAAGCCCTGTTGAAAGTCAAGAACAGGCTCGATTACAGTATCCTCCAACAATTTCTGTTTTACCTCCACCACCCACGTTCTTATACGGGGTCAGAGGAGAGGGATGAAACCACTAGTCTGTCACTGGGTAGCTGCATAAACTCAGTCTTGTAACTCTGGGCTACCACCGACAGTGTCCAGGGGTCCAAACAATTTTGGGCCCAAACTGATAGAGGACCAGGTGCCCCCCCCCCAGGGGGCACCTATCTAGTGTTGGTTCTCTTGGCCTGAGAGCTTGGTAGGGTGAAAAGGGCCCTTCCCCTGCTGTTGTTTGGGATGGAAGCTGGAGTTCCAGGCTTCTGCCTGTCCTTCTGTTGTAGCTCGGTCTTTGAAGGGAATGGCCAAGACTTTCACCTTTAAGTTGGCACTGGCATTCCAAGGCCGCAACTACAGGGCCCCAGCGAGCGGCCATCTGCGCCCCTGAGGCACTGCCACACATCTGAAGTGCATCCAGTGTGGCATCAGCCAAGAAGGCAAGCACCTCCCTGATGTTCCGGATTGCAAGGCTGGAGAGGTTAGGGATACCAGAGATACCCATCAAATCATCAGCCCACTCAAGGCCGGCCCTCAAGGCCATTGAAGCAGTCACAGAAGCTCGAACAGCCTCAAACCTCCATTCGAGCAAAACTTCCTTGCGTTTCTCAATAGGGCCTTTGAGAGACACATCAGGTATAACCTGGTTCACAACCAGGGAGGAAGTACTGAGTCAACACTTGGGACAGCTCACATGGGAGGGACAGTGTCAGGTTCCTCAAAATATTTCCCGGTCAACTGGGGGAGCTTCTTGCTAGAGCCAGGCAGGGACCACTGCCCCTTGACTATATTAGCCAGAGTGGCAGGAGGACCCTATGGGCACTAGGCAGTGCCATCATGAGAAGCTGCTTCTGCCTGAAGGTTAGACATATCAGGCGGCGGGGGTGTCCCTTGAAATAATTCTGTCAGAATATTCAGGAAGGGAGGATAGTCATCACTGGGGAAGAATCTGTTTGCAAGGCTACAGCTTCCTTCTGAATCTCTATGTCTTGCTTAGAGTCCACAATCTCCCCCTCTTCTGCCTGAAATAGGGAACTGGCAGGCCAAGCCGGGCCCAGTGTGCCCGCCTCCTGGTCAGTACCCCCAGAAGGAGCTGAACAGCCCAAAATCTGGGTGAGCAGGGGTATTAAAAGAAGCAGAAGCAGAAGCAGGGAGGGTAGAGATAGAGTTATGGAAGAAGAGATAGCATGAAGCAGTGAAGGACCATATACAACAGTAGCCCTTCTTGGGGTAGACTGCACTGAGGCAGAGGAGGCTCTACTAAAGGATGAGCTACTCCTGCCCCTCTCCCCATGTCTATGTTTCTTCCTATTTCCACTTCTTCTTCCTCTTCTCCTGCCTATGTGAGGAGGAAGATGAGTAGGAGGAGGGAGGGCAAGGAGCAGCCTGCTCCCTGGAGCGCATGGGTCCATTTTAGAATGGCCCTCCAGTATGAAGAGGAATATCTCTTCCACATCCCTCCTGGGAAAAACCCTGTCTGTGTGGGACCTGCAGCCACTGGCTCCAGTCCCTGTCCTTCCTATGGGCCTCCTGGGCTCCAGAGTTCCTGGTGGGACCAGATACCATGGTCACAGACTCCCTGCAGGCAGAGGAGAGGAAAGAAGGAAAAAGGGGGAAACGGCCATATGCACAGCTTGTCCCTCGGAGATACCCTAAGGGATCCCTCTGAAGGAAAGGAAAGCCTATCTGCTGGCTGCAATGGCCAGTCGTCCGTCTGAGGAAACCTAAAGGACCCCCATGCACAAGCCTCTCTGCTGCTAAAAGCTGGGGAAGGCCTTTTCTTTCTCGGAGTGAAAAGGGGCCCAGGGAGAGCTGCTAAAGGCTTCTTTCTCCGAGACAGAAGGGTAGAGGGAGGGAGGAAAAGGGAAGCCCTGACTCCCAGCAGGGACGGGCGTCCACGTCTCACCTCAAATCTTCCAGGTTGCCAGAAGGTAAGGCTGATGGAGGCTCCTCCTTAGGCAGACAGCGTTCTGAGCACGTGGCCGCCTGGTGCAGCTGCTTTCGCTTTTGCAGCACTGAGCCTGGAGGCCTTCCTGGCCTTTGGGCAGCCGCCTTGAGTTATCCAGGGAGGGAAAGAGCTTCAGGGGCGTCCCAATGAAGCGCTGTTGGAGGCTCCTCATTAGGCAGACAGCGTTCTGAGCACGTGGCCACCTGGTGCAGCTGCTTTCGCTTTTGCAGCACTGAGCCTGGAGGCCTTCCCCGGCCTTTGGGCAGCCGCCTGAGTTATCCACGGAGGGAAAGAGCTTCAGGGGCGTCCCAAATAAGCGCTGTATGAAGCGCTGAAAGGCTTGTTCCTCCTCCCAGCAGGGAGAGGCAAACAGCCACTTCTAGGCCAGCTGGCACTAGAAAATCCAACGGAGGCAACCTGCCTCTTGAAGTAATCTTCAAGGCTCGCTTCCAGAAGCGCAGCCCTAGTCGTGAAGGAGTTAGCGACCGAAGATACTGGGAAACAGATGATGGTGCAGGGCTATATAAAGGGGCAAAAAACTGCGCCATCTAGCGGTCGTGGAGGGTTTGCGGAGCAGGAATAACCCACTGTATACCAATTGTAAGGGCCGGTGGAGAATAACAGTCTCTGCTCAGTGGACTCTGTCCAAGGTACTGAAATTCAACACATCTTTGGTTTCAAGGATCCTAACATTGACCGATCTGGTTTATCTCATTCCTGCCTGTTCTTCAGTCATCTCACCTGACTGGAATTCACCTAACCACCTGTAGGCTATGCTTTTTGGGGAAAGGATGCCACCTAATGGCAGCTGCTGATGTGAACTGTCTTGATGATTATTATGAACCATCTGTCTCCTCTGGAATGTACATGTTATGGATGCCATAGTCTAGTTTCTTTACTCAAAACTAGATGTCACCTGTCTGATGAATAATTTCAGTCCCCTCCACATCAAATTTAGTTTTTTATTTAGATTATGCAGTTGCTTATATAGTTGGTCTTATTGCTGAAAATTCTTTCAAGGTGATTAGTGGGATTGACAGTTATACTTCCAACTATTGTATAGGAAAAATTTAGCCTGACTTGAGGAACAACAAAAACAAAAAAAAAGCAAATGAATCTAGCTGTCCCCTCTTTGGTGCCAGAAGCTGTCTCTTGCTATTCCCTTTCCCCATTTATAGATGGAGGAAGCATTAACTTCAAATAATCAATGTGACTTCCTGGAGAGCCCTTTGAGTAAAAGCCCTGTCATGTTTCTTCATTTAGTGGAATAGATGGGGGCTTGATGTCAGGAGGCTGGAGTTGTTCCCTTGCAGATAGATGCTTCAATTTGCAAACATTTTGCAGACTAAGTTGCTCAAAGTGTCTGCAAGGAACTTTTACTTAGAAGGTTCTAGGAGTTGGGGACTGCAGAGAGCAATTAGTGCAGCCAAAGACATTTGGGGGCCTAAAATAGGGTTTCTTGAAGAACATTTGCTCTACTGAACATTACCTAGTAAAGAGAGACTATCTAGTTTCCCTTAAGATGAAAAGGTTGGCTGGTATGTGGCTTTATGAAGTCCTTTAAGTGGCTCTTTAATGAAAACAATATATTTGCCAAATTTGCAGTAATTCTGGTTTTCCAATCAGTCAGAAAGTCTTGCTTTCAGAGTGATCCGGGCCAAGCACTAGCATTACAAATGGCACACTCAAAATAAAATAAATCCCATGGTGTTGATGGTATGGGGGGCGGGGCCACTGTGAGCTTTGCATAAGTTATGTCTCTTAGGAGAGTGTGCAATCCAATGTGCTGTGAAAGATGAACATCTGAAAGCACTAAGAGAGCTGAAGGCTTGGTATGCATATTAATTTTAAGAACAATAAAAAACAAAGCAAGCTGGAGCACACTAGTAACAGTATTTATTGTTTTATATGTGGTACATAATGCTTTTCGGTGGTGCATCTGGAATCTTCTATTCTGTGGAGCCATATATATTTCACATACAGTAGATACAAAGTGACCAACTCAGAGAAATGGAAGCAGGCTGGGGCTGGTAGAAGTTGGGGTTTAACAGCTTCTGGTAGAGCATGTGTTCCAATACACAAAACACAGCATTTGAACAAGTTATCTGCTCTCCAAGTTTTCCCAAAAACACCATATCTGGAAGAAATAGAAGATCTGAAGGAAGTAAATAAGGTGGTCATGCAATAGTGCTTTAAAGAGCATTACAGGTGTTGGAAAGCATGAAGAGCAAAATTGGTTCCAAAACAGAAGATCTTTGGGTGAGTGTGAGAGATGGTGCCGGGTGAAGAGAGGTCATATGCAGTTATGCACTATTAGGTGGGTGAAAAGCTGTTGAAGTTTATGCGAGATTCTGAAGTGGATAAAAAGCTAAGGACTATGCATGCTACAGCTTATACTAGTGCACTCTTTTAAGGCAGCAGGTAATCTTGCAGCTTTTGGCCACCTTAGAGATGAACTTCTTCGGATTAGGAAAGGAAAATTAGAAGAAGCAAAAGAAGATGCCATAGTATGTGTGGCTGGATTTGCCTTCTTTCCCAGAAGGTGTCAGTCACCTTTGGGAAGAATCCTAATCACTTGTTTTATTTTATTATCTTTTTGAAAGTGGGTATTCATGTTACTTTTAAGTTATCTTGGGTAGATCTGAAACTTGAGATACAAATAAGTGTCATGAATAATAAAGATCCAGTGTCTTCATAGTATGAAGAAGCCTTGTTTTTATACCCCACTTTTCTCAAGCATTAAGGGAACTCAAAGCAGCTGACAAAGCTTTCTATTTTTCCTGTTCTTTTCCCCACAAAAGACAGTCTGTGATGTAGGTGTGGCTATGAGAGCTCAGAAAGAAAGCTGTGACTAGCCCAAGGTCACCCAGCTGGTCTCATAGAGGAGTGTGGAATCAAACCGGGTGACTACCAGGTAAGAGTCTGGCACTCTACCTGCAAGACCAGACCGGCTCACTTGTGCAGCTTCATCGCTGTTTGATGTCCAGGCTGTATTTCCTCTTGAGAGAAATTATGCTCCTGCTTGTGTGAACGACTGAATAAAGGGGGAGGGTGAGAGTAATTTCTTCCCACTTCTATTTAAATAGCAAGATGGAGGAAGCCAACTTGTTCAAGTGCATCAGCCTTTGAAAGGAAATCCACAAGTGATTAGTGAGCTAAATCCAGATTCCATGGCAAATGCTCTTTCTCTTTTCCTTCCCTGTAGTACAGGAAGAGAGATCTGAGAGTCATCATTCACCAGTTCAGTTTTTCTTTTTCTCATCCTTCCTGTCTGCGTTTCTAGCCCCTTAACCATGATCTCTCTTCTGTCTGTCTGCGTTCTGGTCGGGTTCTTTAAAGGCAATCACTGTCAGCATTTGTCATTAACCTTTTTTCATTCTTATTTATATAAAAAAGAGAGAATGGCAGAGAAAGCAGGAAGCAATGGTAACAGCAGGGCAATTGCAGATGAATAATGAAAGGATTCATCACAGCCATACTAGGATATATATATTTTTTGCAGCCAAGCGAGACGGATTCCCATCACAGCTCGGGGACTCGTTCTATGCAGCCACTCATCTTTCATGCTGAAGGGAAAGGGAAGGGAAAGGTGGAGACAGTATCATTATGGATATAACTGGGCTGTAAAGTGACTGGTCAAG
The DNA here is from genome assembly GCA_023333525.1 of Aspidoscelis tigris stejnegeri. Classification (NCBI taxonomy): domain Eukaryota; kingdom Metazoa; phylum Chordata; class Lepidosauria; order Squamata; family Teiidae; genus Aspidoscelis; species Aspidoscelis tigris. Next base: position 82,228,118 of record JALMGA010000003.1, read on the forward strand.
GTTGCTGCTTCACTCACAGCAAAACAGTGTATGGGATTGGAATTCTCTACAAATATCTGATTTTGGCCTGACAAAGCCACTACATGGAATCCTTTGCAGAGAAAGTACATAGCAGGGCTGGGGATCTGTTCTAAGAACAGCCCGTGGGCAGCAGTGGCAAAGAAGGAGAGAGAGAGAGTTTAGCAAACCAGCCAATATCATAATTTCTTCTTGGATGCTCGATCAGGAAATACAGAACAGAGGTGTTTTTTTTTTTTAAAGTCCTTTGCGTAAGTTAATAAGCAGTCACTGGGGATTATGTTTTCTCTCTTTGTTTTGAGTTCCATGATCCTACTTTCTGCAGTGTTTATCAATCAGATATGCAACTATTTGGCAAACAATTCTGTCTTCATTTGTTCTCTGGACTTTTCTCATTTCTCCTGAATTTTTGAAATTGTGAGCATTTTAACTAGTAAAGTTTTAATTATTGGGCAACTATCCAAATTCAGTAAAGAGATGAATAGCACTGTATGATCCTTTGTATTTCCTTTGTGTTGTAGGACTGAAGGTCCATCCACTTTGTGTGTATTTCATCAATTGTTGAAGTCCTGATATGTTCCCAGGTTGGTGTGTATTGTCATCTTGGTCAGCTTTCTTGCAGCGTAATGCTATTTCTGTCTGTTAATTCATTTAACAGAATTTTATTCCTATGTAAAAGTGAATATAACTGCATATGAGTAAACATATATAAGATTCTGCTAACTCCAGGAGACTGTAGTTTGCCTGTCCTTTATTATCTTAAGCAATTCAGGAATGTATGGATGAGTTCTGTTCATAACACCTTTAGATCACTCATTATGTGTTTTAATGTACGATATCTGTAGTTTATTATGTAAGCCGTTCTGGGACGTCATGGTGAAGAATGGTATGCTAATGCTAATAATAGTAATCTATTCAAGAACATCCCATCTGGAGTGATTAATTGTTTAAGTAAGGAGGCTCCTGGCCTAAAAGATTCCCAAGGTTATTTAAAAACATAAGAAGAGCCCTGATGAATCAGCCACAGCCCATCTAGTCCAGCATCCTGTCTCACACAGGGGCCCACCAATTGCTTCTGGTCATTCTCAAGCAGAAGACTTGCTCTTGACCCCGTGTAAATATCCTGCATGTCTCTCCAACCTGGAGTGGTACCTAAGCATCCATTCTAGTAGTCATTGATACACCTGTCCACCATGAATTTGTCTAATCCAGAGGTTCCTGTATTTGATGTTTAGAAACAAATAGATCATTGGTAGTATCCATTGTTGAATAAAAACAATGTCAACTTTTCCTGTTCAGATTACTAGAACAGATAGTGCCGTTTCCTATAGCTTGTACTGCACTTCCCCCACCCCTGCAAATCGCTCCTTTATCTTGTTTTTGCTTCACATTACAGCTAACTATGAAAAAGTTACTTCAGTTCACTTCAATCATAGAATTTCTGATACTGTATTCCTGGACACCATTACTGCTCTTCAGAAATTCCTCTGTGGAATGATTAGATCTTGCATTCAAGAAGCCTTTGGTAGAATCTTTTAAAAAATTATCTATGCTTTGCTTCACACTCTGATTATGTACGTAAGGCATATTATGGTTTCCGACAAAACCAATTATTTAAGTGTCAAATTATCTGTGCATCTAATTATATATCATCTTATTGACATTAGGGGATGTGGATGCCAAGTGATTAAGTAGCCTGATAATGGCCCTAAATATTCTAGGTTTGAGCCTTGATCTGTTCCTGGAAGATTACTTTCACTTCATTGAAACTGGAGAGGAAATCTTGCCTAGGTCTGTTCTAGGGTGAACAAAAAACTTTTCACTGTGAAGATCTCTTGCATTTTTTAAAAATCTTTCTTGGGATCTAATTATTAATGTTGAAAATAGAGAAAGACAGAAAAATGTAGTGGATGAAGAGAGAACAAGGAAGGCAGAGATCCAGATGGTGACTTCCTATTTCCTTTACAGAAGCTACATCAGTATTGCAAGCCTACATAGAGTGCACTACAGAAGTCCTGCCTGGAAGTTACCAGAGCAAAGATTACTGTGGTCAGATTGTCTCTGTCCATAAAGGGCTGGAGGTGGCAAACCAGCTGTAGCTGGAAGTAAACACTCTAGGCTGCCACCTCTACCTGAACATCAAGTGTCATTGCAGAGTCCAAGAGCACCTCCAGGTTTTGCATTTATTCCTTCCAGGGCAATACAGCCTCACTAAGAACAGTGGCTTTCTGCCTTATGAACTCAAGATCCTGTGACACCCAGCACCTCCATCTTGACTGGATTCAGCTTCAATTTATTGTCCCCCATCCAGCCTAGTATTACCTCCCAAAAACCTGTCAAGCACTTCTCCTGCCACTGCAAGTATAAATCTTACCAGTGATCTGTCCCTGACTATGGGCTTATCACCAGCCCTCCTATTAATATACTCCCACCTAGCAGCTCTATGGCAAAGACCAGCTCAAGAGTATGACTTGCTGTATGGCTTGGATCAGTAACTTATTAAGATAGCCTCATGGTTGTCATGAAGACCCTGAGGAACTGAGGGTAGCCTCTGCAAGGATGTTTAATCCTCCAACCCCACATCTCAGCCAGCTCAGATGGGAAGGTTTCTAGGCAGCGGGTTGGGCGGCACACTAGCAGCATCCTTCTTCTGGCTGGCTGGCACAGGAACAGGGACATGTCCTCAAACCCAGTCACAGAGCAAATTGGCTTCCTGGCAAGAGGGATGGAAATTCAATGGATTACAGTGGCCCCATCCCTCCCTTTCAGTCTGGAACAGTGCTGCATGAATAACGGGGACAAAGCTGACTGAGGTTGAGTGCACCCAGTTCACCCACCCAGGTTTCAGTAATGCATGCTAGGTTTGAGCAGCCCTACTGAAGAGGCAGGCCAGTTGACAATCTAGAAATATATCTTAACACTCCTAATCTGTTTCTTTCGCATTCCTCACTGTCAAGCACCGTAACAATGGCACCTCCCCGCTTTCATCATTGGGACAAAGCACATTTCTGAGGTAAAAATCATTCTGTGAGACCCTCTCTTCCTGGTCAAGGGAAACATGACTCAGAGTTGTTCTACAGATCTCTAAATATGGCCAGGGTAATGCTGGAGGAAACAGCATTTCAGGTATTTGGATACCAAACTGTTTAGAAAAAAAATTGACTTACAACTTACAGTTGAAGTCTCTTTGTTTATGTTACTTTCTAGGCCTGCCTATAAGATCAATCATGTTGGCAGACCCAGGATAGTTGTGGGTTTTCCTTCCAGCTATTGTTCATGAGGCACCATTGGTGTCAGCCTTCAAAAAGGCTTTTAAAAATCATTTATTTCAAGCAAGTGTTGCAGTGATTTTAGTAGTGTGTGACATTAATCCTGAACCACAGTGTTTTGAAGAGTTATTTTGTGGTAACCATGATACTATAATTTATAATTGTTATATATAAATATTGTATTACATATCATACTTACCAGTAATTTCCAAAATAAGGTAAGTCTGGCATGGCAGTGAGCCAGACACACTGAAAGAAGAAATGAGGAATGGTTAACAACAGAAATACTGAATTGGATATCAAAAGACAAGAAAAGACCAAGAGGTTACCCATGCAACAGATGAAGGGATAATTTTTTAAAAAATAAAAACATGGTGGTATATTATAGAAAAGAACTCCCCAGAAAAGTAAAATATAGAAGAAACTTGGGGAGACTTTCAGCTGTGGATCAGAAGTGGGTTTTGGTCAGAATTGGAGTTAATGATGGATGGTTTTGGCTAAAAATTAAAGAGCAAGCGGAAAAAGAACAAGAGACATTTATGGGGAGCAAAGAACTAAACAGCAACAAGAAGAGGAGTCTGAAAAATGGTGGACATCACACAGTAAACATAAAGCAATGTAGTAATTTGATATGGGGAAATTATGTTCTTTTAAGGTTGTTTGGAAAAAAAGCCTTTAATAATAATATTTATTATTATTATAAACCTTTTTTCCAAACAACCTTAAAAGAACATAATTATTTAATAATAATAATAATAAAAGCTTTTATATATATATAAAGTAGGCTTTGGTTTTGATTTGTTATTGTGTTTTACATATACAGTGGTACCTCGACATACAAGTGCCCTGACATACAAATGTTTTGAGATACAAGCCGCCGAGCGAGTGATATTTTGCTTTGAGATGAGAGCAAGATTTGAGATACGAGTATGTAAATACAGTACAGTACATAACAAAAACAACTGAGGTGGTGTTTTGGGAGCTGGAATGGATTAATGGAGAAATTGCTTTGAGATACGAGCGATTTGACATAAGAGCAAGGTTACGGAACAAATTAAACTCGTATGTCAAGGTACCACTGTATATCACTTCCTGGGGATTTGTACCTAAGATGTAGCCAAAAGGAGGAGAAAAAGACCATTCCCCCATATTCACTATAATCCTTTAGTCCATCTTCAGATCTGACTGCTCATACCTTTTCATTTCTATCCATTTTATTTGTGGATTTTCCATTCAGGAAAGTCAAATGGACTGAAGAAGGTTTAAAGTGAAGATGTGACCACAGCCTTGGAGTAGCTTTTCTTTTTGCTGTCTTAAAGGAAGGGATCTCTTTCTTTCCCTTGGGGGTATTTTTCTTTTCCTCTCCTTCAGCTATTCAGATTGCTGCAGAAAAATGATGGGGAAATCTCTGCTATCACTTGTTTGATGGAAGAATGTGGCTTCTACTTGAAGCCAGAAAACAAAAGGTTTTGTTTTCCTGAAACTCAAAATGTTTCAAGAAAAGAGAACCTGTATTTATTCCAAATTTAGGGCATCTTATGGTTAGATCAGAACTAGGGATGTCACAATCAAACGCAAGAAAAATTGTATTTGTTTGAATGGCTCCCCTGTGAATGTAGTTGGATTAGAATTTGATATGAATGTTCAATCCCATATGAATCCCATATGAATGTATCGAAACATTTGATTCAAATTTGAATGTCAATCTTTGAATGTGTCAACATTCAGTTTGAGTACAAATGTACAAATCTGGCCAAATTTGTATGAATTTCATGCACATCCCTAATCGGAACGGAACACTCAAAACAGGGTATCCCATATGTGCTGATGTTGTCAAATTAGGGGTAGCTGGACCTGATGCCCTTTGCCCAGCAACATACGATAATGCCCATTCTCCTGCACCCAGCAGTACCTGCCAGAAAACCTGTCTACACTCCTCCCACATCGGATGGTCTCTAACAAATATTGCTTTCAAAAGTGTGTGTCAAGGTCGGGCAAGTATTCCTCCAAAGTGCATTGATATAGGCTGCAGTGCGACCCTAAGTGCTTGAAAAGATGAGCTTCTAATTGCTTTCTTTTATTTTAAAGGTAAGAGTAAGGCAGTAGGGCAGTGAGGTCATCTTGGTCTTTTTTGGGCCCATTACATGGCTTGTGGGACCATAGGTTACAGGTGACAGGGCTGCTGTATGTAGGTTCAAAGAAACAAAGTTTCACTTTTTGATCTCCTCTTGCTCACCTCTCCCCCTCTGTCTTTCAACAGTCTGTAAAATATTACAGGTTGAGAAATCATTGTTCTTGCTAACGGCCTGTGCTAAAGCACGCAGTCTCCTCCCAGCCATGCAGGCTCTTTTCAATTGAAAATATTTAACACTCTATTAGTTTCTGATTTCTTCTTAAATATATTGGTGATCATAATGTTCTGAGAGGGGTTTCAGATGATGAGCGCTTTGGAAGTGTAACTTTGCATAACCTCCTCTGAAACAGTTCTGTTCTGATGATGTATATGTGGACTGAGGACTCTTGAAGTGTGAATTCCCTGAGCAGTTATTGTGTTCCTTTCCTGTTTCTGTTGTGGGTGCCAAACACCAGAACCAGCGTGGACTTAGTTAAAATTCCAGTTCTTCAGATAGTTTTGATTGAATTTAAAAGTAATCATAATCTAGTTAAGGAGAAAAGTAAGCCAGCAGAGATTCTAAGGGCTGCGTCTGTAACAGGGCTACTGTCATGAGCCAACAGCACCCAAGGAGTGTGGGCACTGCGCAATGGACTGATCTTGGAGGCATGGTCTCCAGGATGAATACTGTGTATGGATGTGGTATAAGAGTAATCTGCAGTGTGAAGATGACAGCATAACCTGCTCCACCTGATGATCTTCAAAGTGCTTCTTGGTGGCACACCACTCCAGCATTCTTGCACGGATGGCACTGAATCCTGGGTTGGTCTACTGGGTGTGAGGAGGCTGGCACAGGTACTGGGTATCTAGCTAAAAAACCCTGCAGTTGGCAACTAGGAGGCTGGGCACGGAAGTTGGGCCAGGATGGCCTGTCTATCATGTGGCTGACTATTGGCACAAGCTGTTGGCTGTGCCTCTCATCTTGGGCTGGATTGGATTTACACAGTGTGGAATAATGCGCATGGCACAGATCTTACCAAAGAGTCGACTAAAGACCTGGCTTCACCTGAATTTTAATCCACTTTTCATTAGTCTTCCTGTTAAACAGCATATACCAGCAAAGTAACAATCATTTTCATTCTTGAAAATTGGATAAAATCCAGTCAGCAAATATTTTTTATCTCCCAAATGATGTGTTGCTCAAATGTTGCAAATGGTATGTCTCACATTCATAGTTATTAGTTTATTCCATCTTTTCCCAGTACACATGTTGCATATTCATCTCCAATTCATTCCAGGTAACTTGCCCATTACCTCTCCTTACAAGCAACACGTTCATTTTTGCCTTTGCTGTTGGTTTAAATGAATTGGGCTACCTGGAATGAAATGGGAAAAATAAGGGCTTGAAGTGAACTAACAGCAATCAATATGAACATTCCTGATGCAGAGTAAACTGTCTTTTTGGTTCAAGGAGCTTCAGGAGTAGTATGCCAAGCTGGGCCTAGTTCCATTATACCAAATAGTAGGTTTACACAAGCTTTGCATGTGCTGTTATTCAGCAGTAAGCATTCAAGCCAAGACTGAAGAAGAAGAGTTTGCTTTTCCACTCTGCTTTTCTCACCCATTTAAGGGGATTCAAAGTGGCTGACAATGCTTTCTATTCTTCTCCCCACAACAGAATTTTGCAGATACCCCCAAAGCCTCTGAAGGTTCAGAATGAGAGTCTGTAGCCTTGGAGCCTGGCATGTGAGGGCTCTGTGGTGGCACGAGCCGTTCGCTGGTATTTGAGAGCAGATGAAGGTTGAGATGCCCATAAGCAAATGGTGGGCCACTATGTAGGACAGGATGCTGGACTAGATGGGTTGTGGCCTGATCCAGCAGGGCTCCTCTTATGTTCTTATGTAATGGCATGCTACTGAATAGCACTCGCTGGTAGTTCCATCTGCATGCCTCCTGCGATCTTCATGTGCCATTTGCATGCCTCCTGCAGTCTGGAACAGGAGCCTTGGTTGAGTTGTAGACTTGATTAAGGAAGCCCTTAATTTGAATCTGTTGTGGACCTATTTAATGTGAATGGAGCTGGCTCAATTTGGCTGGGCCCTCCTTGATCAGCATTAATGTATGAATCAGGAGGTCCATGATCCTGATTAAAAGTCTCTTTAATCTGCTTTGCTATTGAGTGCGGGAAGAACCATAGGTAGATCTAGATATCATAATAAAGGTAGGGCTTTTTAAAAAAGAGGGTGGTTTTTATACAACTCCTCTTCCAAAGAGCTGAAGGTAGCACACAAAAGTTCTATTCTGTTTTCCTCACAGCAAACCTGTGAGGTAGTTTAAGCTTTATCTGGGCCCAAGGTCATCCTGTGAGTTTTCATGGCTGAGTGGGAATTCAACCTCATAAGATTCCTCAGTACAATACATTGGCAATGAGCAACGTAGTGAGGCTCCCAAATATGATTGTAATGAGGTAATCTGGGTCCACTCTATAAAACAAGTTGGTTTGTCAATTCAGCTTCTGCCATTCTGGCCCTGGAGGAATCATTTTCTCAGCTGCAGTTTTCATGGTGTCAGTAGAGCAAAATCGCTAGTGGTTACAGATTTGAATCTCTACTCAGCCAGAAACTAACTGAACGACCTTCGGCAAGTCACTCATTAATTTTTTAAAAAAATCTATCTTGCTTCTTGAAGAAAAATGCTCCCACTGAGCCATTTGTATAAATACTCTTAAAAACAGGCCCGTAATGGTAAGAAACAGATTTTGCATATGTGTGGAAATAAAAACAACTTTAGAGCACTTTAAATGATATGTCATCAGCAGCCACAGTGTGCATGGGCCCTGGCCAAAGTTTAAAGAACACTCAGATTTTTTTTGAGTGTGTGTGTGTTAGAGTTGATCCAGTCTATATTTGGGGCAAGAGAGTTCCATGATATTGGAAACCTAGTGCGTGCCAGTGGGGTCCTCTTGGAAATGTCAAATGCAGAACCAACGTTCTTCAATGAAGGTTTTGTCCCATGATGAGGGCTTCAAATTAAGAACCCAATGAAAATCTGCACATGCTACTTTTTACTGCTTCCAGGGGCTTCATTGGGTTTGGTTACTGCTTCCCTCAAGAGGGCCTGTTTATCTCTTTGTAAATGAGGTGCCATATGGAGGTAGATACCATTCACACCAGGAATGCCTGAGTGAAGAGACAGGTCTTCAGCATGTGGCTAAAAGGTGGTGATGGTAGGTTCCTGTGAACATCAGTGTTAGGAGCATCCTGGAGTGTAGGGACTGATACAGAGAAGACCCAGATTTGGGACACCACAGGATGACATTGAGTAATTGGTGGTGCCTGCAGTAGAATCTCCCTAGACAATCTTAGGGATGCCTCTGGTCTGTAACAGAGAAGGTGATGTAGCATGTACTCTGGTCCCAAGTTTTTAAGAGCCTGATATACCAAGTACAAAGTTTTACCTTGAATCATGGCAAATTTTCAGCACCCACTAGAAAGGGTGACTCCAGTGTCAGCTGGCTGTCATGATGCTGTGGTATTTGCTGTCATGGCAAAGCAGAGTTGTTGTGAGGGCATAATAGAGGGAGGGAGATCAATGTGGGGTGTTCGGAGGACAGAAGGGAAATGAATCCCCAAAATAAATTTTATACTAACTTACTATAAGTTGTAGCAATCAGTTCTATGCCTGTGCATATGTGCACACACAAACATACACACACTTAACGAGTCCTTGGTCCCACCTCTTTTGGTGTAATGTATAGATCACTCCTGGTTTGATGGGGGGGGGGGTTACCTGGGTGGAGGAATTATATATCTCCTTGCTCCAATCTGCCATGAAGCTTATTTTCCTGACCTGAGCTTGGGAAGAGAGCATCCTATCCTGTTGTTTCCACTCACAACAGTGGCTTAGTCACTGAAGCTGAATTAAGTGGGGACTGGGTGGTCACAAGTGGCTATAGAAAAGGCCTTATAGCAACACAGTCAGCAGCCCCCAAGACATCCTAGGAAGCAGCTGTTCAGTCAGCCTCCCAGGAGCATGATGGGCACACCTGTAGTGGCCCCCTTCCAGAACTTTGAAAGGAACCAAGGACTGTAGGGCCCCAGGCATTTCTGAATGGCATGCTGAAAAGCATTTTAATCAATGGCATTTCCTGTATTTCAGTGTTCCATGAGCACCCATAAGAAAAAGCCACAAAGGCCTTTTAGCCGGTCCTTTTTTACACAGCCAAAAGGGGCTGCAGCTCATCCACTTTGGCACCTGGTTGCCAGAACACCATTTTCATCTGCATTTGCTGCCATTCCACATTTCTGCACTTCCCCTTCAGCCGGAGAAGGAGGGAACAACATCTTGGCAGCCGATGTGACCTTGTGCTTTGTTTTTGTTTGATTCTCTTTGCACATGTCTCTAATTGATCTTGAAAAGAAGGGACAGTTAAAGAAGACGTTAAGGTGAAATGAAGCCATAACTGTGACTGGAGACTTTTATTAAGTGTGGCAAAGTTCCCTGGGCTGCGTTGAAATTGTTTATTGATTTTAGTATGGCTGGGTGCTTTGGAGTAATCGCCTGCAGAACCAAGGGAGAGGAGGGAAGGAGTGGGGAGAGAAGCAGGGCAGAGCAGAAACACAGAAGCTCAGATCTGATTGGTCTCGCCGTCTCCGACACATAACTACCTTGCCTTCGTATGCTGGCCTTTTTCTCCCTCACCTGTAAATAAGCATTTGAGGCTCTTGCTTGTTAACTCTTGTAGAGCCTGGCTTTCAAGACCTTGTTCCTCTGATGCCTTAAATCTTCTGATGGTTGCTACTAGGCAGCTAAAGTCAGAATTTGTTTGTGTGGCATAATTTTAATTCTGAATGCCCCCCTAAAAAAACCCACATCTTCTTTGTGCTAGCTGTGCTAGGAAGCTGTCAGCAGTGAAGAAGGGAACATCCACTGATTAAAATACTTTCCACACAACGGTGTGATTTAACATAAGAACATAAGAGGAGCCCTGCTGGATCAGGCCACAGCCTGTCTAGTCCAGCATCCTGTTGCACACAGTGGCCCACCAATTGCCCATGGGCATCTCAAGCAAACTTTCTCCTGCTCTCAAATCAGAGAAAATTGCCTTAGAAGCATCTTGCTTGTCCCCCTAGCCTGAAAGATGTACTAGTAGCCATTGATACATCTGTCATCCATAATTTTGTCTAACCCTTCCTTAAATCCTTTCTGCAGTTACGACTGTATTGTTGACCTTCAGATTGCTTGAGATGAGATAGGTCTAGAAGTCTGAGGTCTTGGAACTGGTCTGAAGGCTTCTGATATCATTCTGTAAGGTGTTGAAACTAATCCAATTTGAATGGCTTGATGGAACAGCATAAATGTCCTTATTATTCTTTTTTTCTTTGCCATCTGTAGGATTTATTTATGTGTGAATGAAAAAATAAGGTGGTGGGGTTTCATTTATCTCCTCATTTGGGCAGACTACTGCCCTGTTGAGTTTTATTTTTCTCCCCTGGAGGTGTTGCAAAATGCTTGGCCATGGTTGTATCTTCACTTTTATACCTTCTTCCGTCTACCTTCAGGTCTGACTGCTCATACCTTTTCATTCAGGAAAGTCCAAATGGAGGGTGGAAAGTCCACAAATAAAATGGATAGAAATGAAAAGATGTGAGAGGTCAGATCTGAAGATTGTGACTTCAGTGAAGGTGCGACCACAGCCCTGGTCTCCTCAGATCTGACCACAGCCCTGGAACCCTTGGAACTGATGTGGATTTTGTTTCTAATTATTTGGTGGAATCTAGAGGACCTTAAGTGATATTCTTCTTGTTCACTTATGTTTTGTTATTGCCCTACTGTTGGGTATCCTCTTGAGCTCTCTGGTATTCTCAAGGCTCCATCCAGCAAGGGTGAGAGAAAGTGCATGCTGATCCAGCTGAATGGGAAGCTGGAGATATGCTAAATTTGAACTCAGGTCTGAGGGAAATGTGAAGCTTATCTACCCACTCACTCTGTTTTGTACTTGAGTATGTCCTTCATATGTGGCCATTTGCTTTTGAGCTATAGTTCCTGTCATTCTTTGCTGCTGACCATGTTGACTGGACTGAGATGTTGAGATTTAGCCTGGTACCTTTATGTGTGGAATAATGCTTGGAATAAATTAGCAGCTACATACAGGTAGAAAGATATCAGATGGCTAAAATGCCAACCCTTTCTGGCATAACTTTCTGTTCATTTTGGAAAAAAACTTAAGTCAGCTTTCTGTGCACTGTACAATTGTAAAAAGCACAAAAACCTGGTTTTTAAACCATATAAACAGCTCAAGGTTCTGGAGTTGTAAAGCTGCCATGTTACTGGATGTTTTTCATCCACTGATCTGAGTCCAGCAATGCAAAACCGAGTGTGATATTCAGGGTGGTATCAGAGAGCAGAGAGTCAAGAGTTAAGAGTTAAGTGTTTGTAAAAAATTCAAGGTTTACATTGATTAAATAGGAAAACTGTCATTGTATTTTAACAGCATTTGATCGGGATGTTTATTATTGACACAGTGACTATTGGACTACAGTAAACTTATCAGAACAACCATCTTCTTATTTCCTTTTCCTGATCAAAAAAGAGTCAGAACTCTCACCCGCCTTTACCTGTTTATATTTTTATGCTAGCAGAACAACCTACTTCCAAGACTCCCCCTATTTCCCACCTAGGTGGAAGTAAACAATAACTTCCGCATTGCTATTTGCAATCAGTTTAGTAACCTTCCTTGCATTTCCCTCTCCAGCTTATTACAGGACTCATCTAATTTACCAGTTACAGCCATAGGTTGATTGTGTGGGGGAAGAGGCAGAAGGGTTATTTCATTTGTATTTGGATTAACAGGAAATTTAAAAAATACATACTCAGAAAAAACTAAAATGAAGAAAAACATGGGGACCTAAGCCTGCCTGCCTGCCTGCCTGCTTCCTTCCTTTCCTTCTTTATTAAATGACAACTGAAAGTCTTGAGTCCTCTTCTGACTCTGGTTCATTTACTCTCTACCCCTCCTCCCATTGGCACCCACAGTCCCTCCACCATAGAAGAACTTTGACACTTGGAGGCAGCTGCAAATACTGTATTTTCAGTTTTATTTATTGTTTTTTCTCTCAAGTCAAGCAGTAACAAAATGGATGTTGTCATCCTGGTGGAAACAGTTAATTAATGTAAACTTTAGTTATGTCTTTAAGCAAGAATGACAAGACAAATACAGGTGTTTGACAGGTGGCATGGTAATTGGATGAGTATGGTTCGAACATTTTTCAGCCCTCTGAACAGGCCATTTTTAGGGGGTGGGGAATGAATTGCTGCATTCCCTTCCCTACCACCCTGCCAGTTCCAGTTCCATTTCTGGTTTGTTGGCTGTTGCTGGTTTTAATGGCATGATTACTTGGTAAAAAAAATGCTTAAGTGAAGTGGCCCATGATTTGTTTATGTACACAATCATGAGAATCTTTCTGAATTAAAGGGGGTAATGGAAGTCCATCAACTAATCAAATAAACTCAAGGTCACACTGCTGTGGGGAGAACAAATTTTATTAGCAGCTTTGGCCATTGTCACACCTTCAGTTGAAGCCTTCTACAGGTCATCTTCAGGTCTGACAACTCACACTTTTTCATTTCTGTTTGTTTTATTTGTGGACTTTCCATCCTCCATTTGGACTTCCCTAAATGGAAAGTGCACAAATAAAATGGATAGGAATGAAAAGGTGTGAATATTTTGACCTGAAGATGAACTGAAGAAGGTTTAAAGTGAAGGTATGACCATGCCTTTGAGCAATCCCAAAAGCCAGGACCTTGAATGGGATCCAAAATGCATAGTGAAGGTAAGTTAGTAAATGTGAATGTATTTCTCATAAATGCAGGTCTATCAATGAACTGCGGGTTCTGAATAGTTTTCAAGGATACTCCTTGGTAGTTAAAGCATGTTATTAACACCTCCATTCATCCAAAGGCCTGGAGCTACAGAAACATCACAAATACCACTTTAGTGGATTGTGCTACAAACCATCCTGAAATAACAAAATCATCATATTCTAGTGGTCACACACATTATCTCCCGAGCCGTGCAGTGCTCCTAACAAGATGGCTCATGTTAACTTATACATCCAGGAAAGAGGTTTCTTGCTTTAAAATTCCTCATTCCCAACACTAGAGAATGAGAAAGTTATTTTAAACCCTTCTTGACCCCTGCTTGAACAAGAATAAAATAGGGATTGGGTGGAATATGACACAAATCAATATGTTATCCCAACAGATGTGATCTTTGGGGCATGGTATCCCAGGGACACTTGCTGCAGTAACAAAGATAAATGGTGATTCGTTAACACTGAGATCCAGGGGCTGGTTTGTTCAGTGGATCAGGCAGTGATCTTTAACCTCTGGTTCATGGAGCCAGAGAAGCAGGGAGGGAGGGAAAGATATGAGATTGCAATTACATAGTAGAAGTAGATAGTTTGGTGCACCTTTGGTGTCAGATTGTGCTGCATAAAATATAGTTAACTACCTCTCAATTGACACACACTGTTTGGCCTTAGTCATTTTCTGGAAGCAGGAAGCAAAAGTACTTATTTTGTTTTGCTACGTAGCACTTCCCTGCTGATGGCTGTGCAGGAGAAGAAACAGAAGGTGAACTTGCATTTTGCCTTCTGTCATTGGGGGGCAAAGCATTAGAATGTGTTAGGCATCTGAATTAGTTAAGAGTGAATAGTTGCCTTGCGGACCCCTAACAACGGCGCCAGCACACCTGCGCAGTGCTATTGCTGGGACAACCTGGTGACACACTGTGCAATCATGCCTGTTTTGTCAGTTACATGTTCCACCACACCTCTTCCACCAGGAAGAGATGTGTATGCAGCATGCAGGGCTGTTCCAACTCTACTGCTAGTATAGGCATAGAGTGCTTTTGAGTGCTAGGGATGTGCACGAAAAAATTCACATTTGGAAATTCAATTGAATTTTTGAATTTGCAGATTTGCTCATTGAGATGAAAGTATGGACATTCAAACATCCTGACTTTCAGACAAAACGAACAATGCTTCCAGCTCATGAATACAAAAAAATTCAATAGGATTTTTGCACTTTTGCAGTATTATACTAATGAAAATAGATATTTTCAACAGGAAAAACTCCACACACAAAAAATGTTCACCTATGGATGCAAAAGTTTGAACAAATGGTTCAACAACGGATGTTTTCAGGTGCTCACTTTGGTTGGAAAATGATTGTGAATTTTCATTCATGCACACCCCTACTGAGTACTCCATGCCTATACAGCGTGAGGGATGCTCTGGCACACAAGGAACTGCTTCTGGTAAAGAAATGTCTCTGTGCAATGCAGACACTCTGTGCTGGAACATACCCTGTGCTTACCACTGAGGTGAGTGCAAAAAGGCTCTGAGTGAGCTGTTGTGGAGGTTAGAAATCCATATTCTGGAAGAATTATCTCATAGTTACTGTTCATATTTTTTTAATGGCACCATGGCATAACATCTTCTGAGCTTCCTGGTGTTTCAAACTGTTTTAATCTCATCTTCAAAATGTTCCTCCCTGTTTTTGTATAAAGAATAATCTAACAGACAATTTGGAAGGGAATTGAGATGATCTAGTCATCCATTTTGTTTTGCTTTTGAAAAGGATGAATCTGATCTGCTCGTTGCTTTCTGATTGGCAATATTTTGCTCTCTTGCTGCTACAGTTCTGAGCAGAAGGAACTTGTTCAGTTTTAGAGAACCCTAAACCCTTTCTGCCTTTTTTTTTGGGGGGGGGTTAACATGCTATTTGGACAATTGATTGTCTTTGTTTCCTTGTTTGATATTCATCTTAGAATGGTAAATCTGGTCCATATAGACAGAGTTAGTTATGGTTGTGGAGGCATTCATTTTTTGTTGTACTTTCATTTGGTTATTATGGTTGTTGTTGGTTACGCTTAATGATTTACTATAACATGTACAGTGGATCATTCCAACTTGGCGTTCAGGATTTTCCTGATGTGCTGTCACCCCTATCAGAGCTTTTGGCTTAACCTTTTGTGAATTCCTTTTGTGATACATGATTCTGTTGGATTAAATCCCAGCCAAATATTAGAGGGACTGCAGGCAGGATGGTTAGAGAAATTATCAATTTGTAGCTATTTAAACTGGAATAACAATAATCCAGCTTTAAATAGACTGCTTACGGTCTATGAGTATATTATTAAGGATGACAAGATAACGGAGAAAGGCTTATCATCTAGACTGTATAACTTATTATTAGACTATAACACATCCGACCTAATTGGCATTAAATCTTTATGGGAAATGGACTTCAATGCAAAGACTGATAACACTGTTTGGTTGAAATTACCTGAGAAAATGTATAGTGCTTTAAAGTCTCAAGCAGAAAGAGAATTATCTTTTAAAGTTTTGTTCCATTGGTATATAACCCCTCTGTTTCTTTTCTGGATCAAAAGATCTCCCACACCCTTGTGTTGGCATGGATGTAAGTAAGTAGGTACATACCTCCATATGTGGTTGAGTTGCCCCTCTATTCGCTCTTTTTGGACCATGATACAGGATGCAATCGTGATTATCACACAGCAGTCTGTAATTTTGTCACCTACACTGGTCTTCTTACTGCTGCCCACAGAGGCTAATATCCCGCTCAAACACAAGGTCCTTATCCAGTCATTGGTAACAGCGGCAAAGGCTGAGATAGCTTTGTTTTGGAAAGCGGCCAGTATGTTAGCAAAGGACAAATGGCTCACAAGAGTCTGGACTATCGCTCTGAATGACTTAACTGCAATCCAGATACCATGGATGACTGCTGAGAAAGAACAAACCTGGTTCCTGGAGAAATGGTTTCCACTCTTGGACAAAGCTAAGACAAATCTTCATCTGAGACTGAACTCTTCATTTCCATCTTCTCTCATGAATAAAAAAAGAATATTTCCACATTTGTTCCCATATTGACTGAATTATACACATCACACCAATATGTTTATTGAATTTTATTATTATTATTATTGTTGGCTTTACAGCATTTAATGATGTTTACAATATCATATTGTACCAATTTAGTAGTTCAATAAATCTGTTTCACTGGAGAAAAAAAGGAAAATGGCACATCTTTAGCACATTGAAGTATAAATCTTATTTCATGTGCACCAAAACCTAACTATACAATACTGTTTTCAAAACCCACACGATTATTTCAGAACTTTACTTCTGTCCATGTAGCCCTCAGAAATGCCCGTGCTACCTTTAAATCTTCTCTCTCTCTCTCTCTCTCTCTCTCTCAGACACACACACAGAGTAGCAGCCAGTGACTATGATAGAATCTGCATTGATCTGCTACATTCTGTTATTTCAGTGCCTGTTGACTATTTGTGGCGCATCCATCCTATTGTTATCATCTCTCTGTTCTTCAACAGGGAAGTGGAACTGTCTGTCATTTGATGGCGGTCAAGTGGCTCTTACAAAGTTGAGGCAAACTTGGATGGAGACAGCCGGATCTTTCTCCCTTTCCCGCTGCCTGACTCCCTGGCACTGTGGGTTCTTAGCCAGAGAATCTTGGAGCGGCTGCAGCGCAGTTCCGAAGCTCTGCCTGTCAGCACTGTGATTAATGACCAACAGGGTGCTTAAGCGGAACAGTTGTAACCAAAGCTGCAGAGTTCCTCTGGATGTTGAGAGCTCTCCGCAGGCACTTCCTCCTTGTAAGAAGCCTGCAGAGATAATTCCATCGTCAGCCTGATAAGGACGAGGCATACAGAAAGAGGAGGGAAGGGGTTGGCCAATGGGAAAGTCTTTTTTGTTCTCAGGTTGGCCTGAGGGCAAGCAAGGCAAATCTCATGTGGGTGTCAGATGTTGCTTTGTTTTGTCAGTTCAGTTGTCAGCACCCAAATGCTGTGGCCTCAAGCAAGTCCTATTCTCCATTTTCATCCACAGATAAGGAAGGGGGGGGGGAATGGATTTTGCTTTGCGTATGTCCCTGAATCGTGGCAGTATACTTCCTGGAATGGAAGCATTTTATGGGGAGGGAGGGCAAATGTGTTCTGCATATTGTAGCAGTGTTTACATCTACTCAGATCTAAAGCCCATTGAGTACAGAATTGCATCCTAAAAGGTTTTTAAGAGCAGGGTTTGTCTTATCATGAGCCAGTTTGGTCTAGTGGTTAGGGAGCCGGACTCTTATCTGGGAATACTGGGTTTGTTTCCGTCCTTCCCCCTGAAGCCAGCTGGGTGACCTTGGGCTAGTCACAGCTTTCTTCTTAGCTCTCACAGCCCCACCTACCTCACAGGGGGAGAACAGAAGGTTTGTCAGCCACTTTGAGTCCCCTAAAATGGGTGAGAAAAGCAGGGTAGAAAAGCCAACTCTCCTCCTCCTCCTCCTCCTCCTCCTCCGTTATTACCTGAATACAAGTTTTGGGCAAGAATATTCCTTCCCTTTGTAGCAGATAAATTCAGGCTACGCTGACAGCTAAATTTTTTTCAAGTGGACAGCATACTACAGTATAGTGGGTTTTTTTTGTTTCTTTTTGGTGAACTATTTATAAATGTATAGATTTTGCTCATAAGGAGAAAAAGACCCAGCATCATTGCGGTCAACAGAAATACAATCTCCTGGATTCATATGACCAATGAAACAGTAATAGTTGGGGTGTGCACAAAGCCCATTTCCCATATTTGATTCGGTACAAATCAAATGTGGGAAAATTCAGCTTTGGACAAATCCCACCCCTACAAATCTGGGCAGCTTTGTATTTGTGCTTGAATATTCAAGTGAATATTTGTGCACGAAATGAAGCAAAGGGTCCCCCTCTTTTCCCACCACCCACTTACTAGTCCTCCTTACTGGCTGCCATCACTGCTGCTGTGCGCCAACTTCTTAGGCACTTCCGGGTCTGTATAGTGCCTTGACAGCCTCCGGGGAGTGGCAAAATAGGCCACAGAGGCACCACCCGAAAAGTAAGGGTGTGTGTCAGGGGTGTGAGGCCATGGTGGCACCTCTGGAGCTTATTTTGCTGCTCCCCAGGGCCCAAAACAGGCCTTCCAGGTCAGCATTATGTAACCCAGACCCGGGAGTGCCTTTACAGCCCTTTGGTGCCACTGTGGCCCCCAAAAAGGTAAGGGGGTGCATGAGAAGGGGACATGAGGCCATGGTGGGGTCTCCAAGGTCTATTTTGACACTCCCTGGAGACCAAAGAGGCTCTTCCGGTTCCATGTGCATCAGACCGGAAGGCCTAGGAGAAAGTGGTGGTGGTGGTGGCAGGTAAGTGGGTGAGAGGAGGCATGGGGTGGGGTGGGTGGGAAGAATAAGGGAGCAGGAGGCCCCAGGATATCAAATATCTACCAAAGCATGGTGTGGAAAAAGTGGATAGAGAAAAAACATTTTTCTCTCTCACATGACACTAGAAACAGGGGGCACTCTATGAAGTTGATGGGTAGGAGAGTTAGGTCAGACAAAGTTTTTTTGTTTTTTACCCAGAGGGTCATCAGTCTTTGGTATTTATTACCCAAAGTGATGGTGACAGCAACCAGCCTGGATAGTTTTATGAAAGTGTTGGACAAATTCATGGAGGACACGAGTATACTGTCAATAGCTCCTAGAACTGATTCCTAGGTACTGGCTTCAAGTTGGAAAGACAGGCTGCCTTTCAAGTCCATCTGCAAGGAGTAGAGAACATCCTGTCTCACGCATTGACCCATCATTAATTGGTTCTCTGCATCTCAAGCAGAAGACAAAGGCAAAAACTTCACTTGCGCTCAGTTCCCTACAAATGGACTTGAGAGGCAATTGTCTGTTTCCCCAACCCAGAGGTGGTACCTAGGCATCCATTCTAGTAGCTACCACTACACCTCCCCTCCATGAATTTCCACACTTCTTGCCCCAGAGCTACCTTTTACAGAGCCCATCTAGATTCATGCAGAGATACTGATAATTCTATGTGTTCTCAAGGTCTGGATTGCTCCTAGGAATGTTTTATAGTGTAATGCTAAAGCATTTTAAAGTGAGTTGTCAGTCTCAGCCCTAAAAAAAATAGATTTGTTAACTCTACCTTATGTACTTAATGTATTTCTTGTGGTGTACAATTCAGATTTGAAATCCACTGAGCATTTTCACCACAGTAGATTTAAAGTTTAGTGTATTTTGCTGCTGTGCATGCTAAATTCCAGATCAGATATATTTTTGATTTCCCATTCTTTTTATTTATTTATTTTTAGTTTTTTTTCCATTTGGGGGCAGATGTCATGCAACAACAGTAGCTGAGAATTGCAAAATTGCAGGAGGAGTAGACAGGGATGGATAGGGAGGTTGGAAGATTCCATTGAATTTAGAACACGCAGTGGATTTCTGACTCTTTGACAACATGAACTGATAATTAGAATGGACTTGATCAATATTGGCTTGAATCCTCTGATGCAGACTTTTTTTTTAAAGAAGTGCTTTAAAAAGGTTGTTCTCTGAAGCTTCAGATATTTTAAAACTTTATTAGTAATGTTGCCACAGTAGAGGCATGCAATACATTTCTGCAAAGGCGATAAAAGAGGGATAAAGTTGTTGCAGGAAACTTTCCTTTGATCTCCTTGAACTGTGAGTTTATCCAATGTGGGTCAAAAGAAAGTTTAGGAACAGTGCAGGGAAGTTTCCAATCAAAGCTTTGTACATCTTTCATTGCCTGTATAGTCCTCAACTGTGGATCACTACTGACTGAAACATAGTGCCTTTCTGCACTTACCCTTGGAATGGTTTCTGAAAGTGATTAGTGACTTCTGCACCTTGGTTTGGTCCAAGAGAGGCCACACTCATTTCTAGTATACACTATAGACTGGACTAGACCACCTAATCTGGTACATTGGTAGGTCTACTGGTGCCCTAGCAGATCTTCAGCCAGACCAGTAGAAATCTGGCTGCCTCCTTGTTCTAGGAATGGGAGAAAAATATTTGTCACATTCACAATTCACACAAATTTGTACAAATTCAGTGATTTGTGGGTGAATTGAAAGCCCCCCCCGTCTGTGCCCCCTTACTTGAAAATCTGACTGCTGCTGTGCCCTCAGAGACTCAACTAGGCCTTCCAGAGGTGTGTATGCAGCTGGATAAGCTGCCCCCATTTGGGAATCGTGGGAAATCTCATGAGCTCAGAAGAGAGCTGTGACGAGCCCAAGGTCACCCTGTTGGCTTCATGGAGGAGTGTGGAATCAAACCTGGTATTCCCAGATAAGAGTCCAGCACTCTTATCCACTAGACCAGACTGGCTCACAAATAAGCTTTTAACAGGGTCCTAAAAGTTATAATAGTAGGTGCCTCTGAAGGGAGAGCGTTCCAAAATATGGGTCTATCATAGAGAAGACTCTTCTGAGAGACATCGCAGGGTGACATTCTGTGATGGACATTACTCACAGCACAATCCTGTGAGCAATGCCCTGACCAAGGAGTTGCTAAGAATTCATTGTCTGCACTACACCTTCTCAGTTCTTATTGGCAGCATGGGAATAGAGTAGATCTGGATCATATGTGTGCTAAGGGCTCATAGATCCAGATTAGTGGTAGACTTGAAAAATAGGATCTACAGTCTGTGCTAGGATGCTGTGATCTTGATCAATGAAGAAGTTATAGGGCATGGTGGTGATAGGAAATGTGCATGGTGGAGTTGCAAGTGCAAATATGTCTCCAAAGTGCCTTCACAACAGTGGCCACATATTGGGCAATGATGTCTTCAAAGTGCCTCCAAAGAGACTTTGAAGAGCCTCCAAAGGCATTTCAAAGCAGTTTTGGAGACACTTTGAACACACCTGAACACACAGCTACAGCGTACGCGTTGATCCCAATGGCACCAGGAGTGCTTTGAAATGACCTTTAAGCATCAGGAGAGAACATGTACTCAGATCCCCCTTGCTACAGCTCCTGATCAAGCATGTTTGTGCCAACTGTGGGTAGTGTCTTGGGAGGATGAGGTGATCACATTCTGACCACTAAATGTGGACTTCTGTGGTTGCTGTTTACGGGAAGGAGAGAGCTTCATTCAACATTTTGTATTGTATTTAAAGGCCCTTTTCTTTCACTGGAATTAAGCTGGAACTTGGGAAAAATGGATACTATCAGAATAGAGTGCTTGCCTAAGGTAATATCTCTAAGAAAATTTCCAGATTGAGAAGTTGACATTCCTTTTGGATGGTTCCTCTTTTGTGAGATTATAATATGAATTTACTGAGAACCTGGGAGGGCGATCCAATGAGGTGGAGAAGGCATTCATGTTAGGTCTGGTGTGATTAATCCTCTTCATTAGTGCTCTGGAAGAGGAGGTAAACAGTCCATTAATTAAATCTGCAGATGATACTTATTTGGGAGTGTTCCAAATACAAGTGAGGAAATGGCAATAATGCAGGCAGCCTTGAGCAGATTAAAAAATGAGGAAGAAATAAAATTGCACTCGCCCTGGACAACACAACTGCCGCCACCTATACTGAAATGGGGTGGGGGAATCATTGTGAAACCCACATGTTTAATGAACAGCAGAAATGGAGAAAAGAAACATAGACTGGAAAAGACATGAGGATTAAAACAAACAGCAGATTTATTAATGAGTTATGGGGAAGGCATAGGTATCAGGGGTGGGAGAGTAGCTAGAAATGTTTTTACAGAATAGTATACATGTAGGTTATAGATGGGTATTATATAGTTTATTTTTTAAAATAAATGATGTCTAGAAAGCACATTTACATAGATCATTTTTAAAATCTGTTTATATTGTCTTATGTGTTTTTTAAAAATTCCTTTTCTGAGCTATGCAGTTTTCATCCAGCCTCCCCAACCATATTGAATCCTGTAGTACCACACTTAGGTGACTATGCTTTGTACGGATTTTGTTTTGGAAAGGTGGTATACAAATAAAATGGAAATGAATTGAAAATGAAATGAAATTAGCTAATCCCTTTTAGTAGTTATCATGCTAATAACATCTGGCAGATTAAATGATTTGTTATCCCAACTATAGGAGTAAGATGGGAAAACAGCACACAAAATGCAATCAACATGAATATTCTTAATTTTGCAACGTTTTGTACAAACATAAAACACCTTTTCTAAAAGAGTTGCCTAGATCAGTAAGTAATTCCTTAATGTTAACATGATTCTAAGTCATTTAAAGAAGGAATACCTTCTTCCACATTGCTTGGTTTCCCAGCCATGGGAAGTCTTGGACGAAATGGCCCTGAGTGCATTCAGACTCTCCCCAATACTTACCTGAAATGTGGGTGGCTGCCGGATAGGTGCTGGTGCCATAACCAGGCAATCCCGTCAGTGTGTCACATTATGCATCACATTTTAGTGCTCCACACTTGTACTGTGCATGGTCAGTTCTCAGATGCTCTGGGAAATGTGGAACTGCTTCTGGAGCAGAAATGGTTCCATAATGTATGTATGGCATGTCTTGGAGCTGACATTACACAGGTAAGTGTGAAAGGCCGCAAGATATTTGATGTTCTGCAGATGAATCACTTCTGATAGTGTTGCTTTTTAGGAATTTGCTAGCAATTGACTCAGACTCTGTTTCAGTAATGGTTTTAATGTTGTTGCGGTAGTTGCTCTTAGTCTTATGTTTTTATACAGTACATTAATGTATTGGTTCTACTCTGTTTTTGTTGTTATGTGTCACTCTGGAATGTTTGATGAGGTGCAATTGAATTGGGTTTGACTGGGCTAGCTGTGCAGGGAACAGAGAATCTACCCAATAGAGCATTTTCTGGGAGGCTGTCCCTCCTGGGGATCTCTAGCTATGTGGACCTTAACCTTGGAATGCTTCCCAGTGCAAAAATTGTACCAGAGTTGCTTCAATAGGAGACCTCTTTAAATGCCCCCCCCAAGTATTTCAAAGTGTGGACTAGTCCAGCTGTTTGTCATGTGGATGGCTAGACTAAGCCAAGTGAAGCTCAGTGGCCCTGGAAATGCCTGTTTACGGCAGCATGCCGTAAAATCCCCCTGACCTGCAACCTCACACTCTCTCTAAAGCTATACCAGGGCCCTTTCCACGCTTGGCCTTATTCTGGGATATATCTTGGAATAGGAGCCTGCTGTCTGCTTGCTAGTGCAGACTATAGCAGGCCGCAGGTGAGGCCTACCATAGTCTGTATTAGCATCCAGACAGCAGGCATTTATGCAGGATACATTCCAGAATAAGGCCAAGTGCAGAAAGGGCCCAGGACTGGCAGCCATCACGTGAATGATGATTGGTACAGTCACCACTGACTCTCCCTTTCTGGCCTGAATCACTTGATTTGAGCTAGGAAGTATGTAACTTTGTCTACAGCAACATGTATGTAGAAGCAGCTTCTGATTCTATTCATCAACCTAATCTGCCTTGTTTTTCTGCTGCTATATTTACCTTTACCAAGGACAATTATTTCTTTTCTAGTCCACCTCACTCACATCATGTGCATAATATATACTTCAGTCCAGAATTGATTTACTGGCTCTTTTTGCAGCCCGTGCTATTTACGTTCTCTAGATCCGTAACTCAGCATCCTTTCTCTTACTATCTGGTTTCATTGCCATACATTACAGCAGGAAGGACCATTGTTTTAATGATTCTGATGTTTGGAAATTTATGATTACAATGTCTAATTACAAATGTATTATGCAAAACACAGTGAATTTATACGGAACTTTCCTTCTGGTTTTGATGTAACTATCTAATGTTCCTCATAATAATCTTTAAGTGTTGCCTATGTGTTTTCTTCAAGAGATTTCTTCTTTCCCCCCTGCCCCTTTAGATGGGCAATTTAGGCAGATAACAGGGAAAATTTCCTCTTGCATCTCTCTAGCCATCCAGGCAGCCTTCCATCCACCCATCCACCCATCCACCTTCTCTTGCATTTATTGACAGTTGTTCTGGTCTCCTTTGTGGTTGGGAGAGTGAGTTTCATGCAGCATCTAGCTTTACACTATGACTGCTATTCTTTGTTGCTTGGCACATGCTCTCCAGGTGTTTATACCTACAGAGTTTAGCCTTGGAGGCCAACCCCTTGACGACAGGTGCCTGGCTCCCCATCAAAGGCCCTATTTATAGCTGGCTGCAGAGTAGACAGAAAGCTGCAGTGTTATACCCCGAAATCTGACACACGGCAGCCTAGTAATTTTTCAGAGGGTCCTTGACAACCCTTCAGCTCACATCTGTCAGCCTCCATGCCAGGCACACAAGTTCACTTCCATCTTGGAAGAAAGGGAGAAAGAAATGTCATTTCACCGGGCAGTGGGCATAGGAGGAGACAGTGAGATAAGATGAAGGTACAATGACAGCTGAAATTCCCCAGCGGATATTGCGTTGCTTGCAGGATTGATAGGTCAGAAGCACACCTGGGACAGGCTTCCTTCTTTCAAAAAAAACTTTCCAAGCAGATTGGAAAATAAAAATATATGGGGTGGAGATGGCTACTGGCCTCGGCTTTGATGGTGAAGTTGGATTTACTTTAGCAGAGATGATGTGGGAACACAATTATTGGCTGCTTCTTGGCATATACCATTGAACTTTCGCTTTCCCCAAATCCTAGTAAACACACACACACACTGAAGGAGGTGTGATGGAAAAGACATGAAACACTGGGAATAAAATATTAACTGTTTCCCTATATTGATGCATCTGTATAGGTAAAAGCCGCTGGGCAAATAAGTTCATTTCACTGCTCACTTGCAGTTTGGCCTCAGAATTCAAAACACTAGTGAACAGCTGACATTATATTTAATTTTCTATTCCGTTCACCCCAAGAGCTTTTTGAAAGTGAAGTTTAAGCGATGAGAATCATGTTAGATATTGTTGACGTGCAGCTATTTCTGATGTGAGAAACTGACAGACTTTTAATATCTATCTAGAAAGTAATAGATACACATTCAGAAAATGCTAGTAAAGCAAAAATGATTGTGACTTATTTGGACCTTGGGGGTCTCTCTTCTTCGTACAAAGGCTAGTCAACTACAAACAAAATGCAAAGGTAAATCATCTTCAGCTGACACTGTTTATCTGGACTTTCAGAAAGTTTCTGACAATGTTCCTTGTCAAAGGATTTTGAATAGACTCATAAGTTATGGAATAAGAGGACAAATCCTGTTCTGGATTGGAAACTGTCTAAAAGAAAACAATTGTAATAAATTGTCAATTCTCAGGGTGAAGGGAAGTAACAAGTGGAATCCTCTGAGGGTCAGTATTAGGACCTGTGCCTTTTAACTTATTCATAAATAATCTAGAAGTAGGGTAAACACAGTAAGATAGGAAAATTTGCTGATAACATTATTCAGGGGAGTAAAAATTGAAAGAGGTTGTGAAGAGCTCCAAAGGAATATCTTGATATTGGTTGAGTGTGCAGCAAAGTGGCAAATGTGCTTAGTAAGTGCAAAGGAATGAACGCTGGGGTAAAGAACTCATTACACATATAAACTGATAGGAGCTGAGCCTGACATGTCAGGAAAGGGATCTTGGGGTTCTAGTTGACAGCTCAATGAAAGTGCAACCTGGTGCGCAGCAAAAGTGAAAAAAGCAAATTGAACACTAGAAGTAATTAGGAAGGGAGTAAAAATAAGCTGGCAAATGTCACTGTGATTCTTTATTAATCTATGAAGAGGCCACACTTGGAACATTGGGTACAATTCTGTTGCCACAGTTCAGAAAGAATATTGTGGACCTGGAAAAAGGGGCAAACAGAATGATCTGAGGGCTGGAACACCACCCCTAAGAGAAATCTGCACTGTCTGGGTTATTCAGTCTTGAAAGACCATGTTTAGGAGGTGACGTGACTGAATGAAGTATAAAAAATTGTGCACAGTGTGAAAAAAAAAATGGATAGAGAAAGATTATTTCCTCTGTTGCACAATAGGGGTGTGCAAAAGGTTTTTTTGCATTAGAATTCGAGTCAAATCGAATGTCAAAACATTCAATTTGAATGTTTAAAATCCGAATGCAGCAAAAACCAATTCGAATCCAATACATTCAAATCTGTGCATTTGAATGTTAGATATGAATTTGAAGATACCAATGTTGACAACATTCGTATGTGTTTTATGTATCTGTACACATTTTGTATGCATCCCGTTTTATCCCACATGCTTCCTGTTTTCGTTCTGTATTATAAGCACAAATGCATACAGATACATATAATCTGTACATTCGAATGATTCAAATAATTCAAATGAAAGTTTCGGAACATTTGAAATTCATTTGAGTGTCTAAATTCGAATGTGAAGACATTTTATTTGAATTAGAATGTGAAGACATTCTATTTGAATTCAAATGTTCACATTCAAACGAATTCAATTGGATTTCGAATGTATAGAATATTTGTGCATTTTCCTATTGCACAATACTGGACCACTGTCTATGAAGCTGATGGTTGGGAGAGTTAGGACTGACAAGGAGAAGTATTTTTTTCACTCAGAGCCTATTGGGCTATGGAATTTTCTACCAGAAATAGTCATGAAAGCAATTAGCCTAGGTAGTTTTAAGAAAGGGTTAGACAAATTCAAGGAGGATAGATATACTAATGGCTACAAGAACCGATACCTATGCACTGTTTCCAGATCGGAGAGACAGGCAGGATGCTTCTAAAGACCATTTAGTTATATTATGTTATTAATTGTCAGGAGTTGAGAGCAGCTGAAGGTTGTTCCTTTGTCTTCTGCTTGAGAATACCCAGAAGCAATTGGCGTGAGGATGCTTGACTAGATGGACTGTGGTCTGATCCAGCAGGGCTTCTCTTGTGTTCTTATGGAGATGACTTGATCTTAGACACTTTCTGAAGCAAATCCATAGATTCCCAAGAAGAAAATTATTATGACCATATCTTTGTAGATACCAAGTTTTCTGTACAGATGTTTACTTAATCATTCATTTAGAGCATAGTCCAATGCATTATTGAGGAGCAAATCTATTGATTAACAGGGAGGGTTCTTGAATCAGAGTAATTAGATACCTAAGTCCCTTATTATATACTAGGACTGAATTCCTAAAATCCCATGACTTTCAAATTCGGAAATATCATATCATCATGCCATGAGGAAATACAGGTTGTGGAAGCCATGTTTGAAAATTTCACAGAAACAATAGAAGAAAATGCAACTACTACCAAATGCATCCCAAGTTCATAGAAGTAACTGTTCAGTTAGTCAGACTGGCTTGCAAATGTCTGAACTAACAACTGATCTAAATGTGAGATACCATAACTCATACAGGGCAGCAGTGTGATATTTTCAGAATCACCAGAACTCAGATACGCCACAACTCAGAACTGCAAAAATAACCAAGGCTCTGAAAAACAACAACAAAAGTCAGCACAATATTTCTCTTATCTGGAAAAAAAGAGGGGAGTTGCCATTATGGGGACATGGATACCAAAGTCTTGTACAGTTTTGCCCTGTGCATACAACACACAGAACTCAAGGTTATTAAAACTATGAATAACAACGGTGACTACATAGCACTGAAGCTGCATTTAGTCTTTTTGTGCTTAGTTTCAGATAATACATTTCATAACATTGTATGTTTATTTCATATCATCACTTCCTTGGATGATTTGATTTAGTGTTCATTAACTTATGCCCCCTCTATATCTCACTATGTTACAAGTCTCATCTTCCTTGTCCATGACAGCTGGGGCTGATGAGTAATGGAGTCCAAAACACCTGGAGGACCAAATCTTAGGAGAAAGAATTTGCTCAGCAACCTGCTACAGTTATTATATGCTTATAGATTAAAAGAAGTGGTTCAGGAGTGACTTAGAGACAACCATGTATGGTCCTCATAGTCTCATTCTGTCTCTCATCTTCTTTTTCTAGCCTAAGATTTGCATGAAAGGAGGAAAGGCAGGCCCGTGTGTAAAAGATCCCCAGTAAGACCATCTTTAAGCTGCCTCCTTTTTTTCCCCCACTGCATGCAAACAAAGATGTCTCCTCTGTTGTAGTGGTTCTGCCACAGCCTCTCTAGGATTCAGCTAAGGAGTGTCCCTGGCTTTATTCCCATTGGGTAAGCTGCCTTAGAATGAGGGTTATTCAGACATAACAAAAGGGATGCTTGAAAGAAGCTTCACAGAGACGGTTTGTGGCCCTGGTGTTCTCAAGCCTTTTTCTAATCAATTAACATTTCTTTATCTTAGTACAAAACAACAACAAAGCGAAACAAATATACCCTTATTTTATTTATTTATTATTTGTATTTCTGTCTCACCATATACCTGAAGGCCTCTGGGTGGGTAATGGCATTTAAAATCAGACATATATTAAAACAGTAACAGGGTCTGTAAAGTGGGAAGGGACAGTATATTCCCATTTAGCCAAAGGCCAGGGCAAAGAAGTGCATCTTTACCGCCTTCCTAAACATATACGGAGAAGGAGCCTGACACACCTCAAGGGGGAGACTATTCCATAGCCTGGGGGGCATTATTGAGAAGGCCCTCTCCCAGGTGCCCACCAGTTTCGCTACTGAGGATGGTGGGACAGTGAGGAGGGCCTCCCCACCAGATCTTAAGGCATGGGCAGGTCAATATGGGAGGTGTTCCTTTAGATATTTTGGGCCCAAGTCATTTAGCGCCTTGTTAAATCAAAGTTAACACCTTGAATTGGGCTCAGTAGTGAATTGGCAGCCAATGTAACCCTTTTAAAACTGATGTGATGTGCAGTCTAGCAGCTGCATTCTTCACCAGCTGCATCTTCTGAACCATCTTCAAGGGCAGCCCCATGTAGACTGCATTACAATAGTCCAATCTGGAGGTTATTGTATACTCTTTCCTTAGCACCAACTCTATTTAGATCACTTTGTCCATGACATAATATTCAAAATGGCACTTTTTCCTGTTTAGACTGAGGCTTCGTTGAGATGTGGGAATATAATGCCATTGTGTGCCACTGTGGTGTTGCTGCCTCATGTATCTGAGGCAACCCAACCCTAGTCCTGCTCTACCCCAAACACTCTGTGTTTTCCATCAATAGTGCTTTTTAAGCTGCCTACTTACCTTTTGAACAGAGCCAACATTATAGCTCTGTCCAGCACACACACATGTCAATTAAAATGTGAGAAGACAGCACCAGCCACAACACTACCTAGCTAGGAGGTGGTAATCACGTAGAGAGGGTTTCCTGCTTTAGCACTTCCTAGCAGGATATCTGGTCACTGTCTGTAGGTGGCCTGAGAGCATTTCTTTTGTTAACAGTTTTGTAACATTGAAATTCAGGATAACATAAAAGCACCTCATTCAAGATCAGAATCTGTAGCCGAAAACAATTTCTTCATTTTAGGGCCAATCAAAACTCCCCCCCTTTTTTTGATACTCGTTTTATAAATGGCTTAATTATTGCCTATATGAACATTCATTTTTTCACTCCTGAAACCCCTTTGCTTGATTAGGAGGTGTTGCTGTAGAAATCAGGCCTCCCCTGTGCATGTTTATAGCTACAAGGCGTCTTACTTCATCCCTTTCCCACTTGTAGCAAACACTGTATGGCTCTGCAATGGCTTCTCCTCTTCTACTTGTAGCAGCAGTTGTTTCTATTTTAAGAAGAAGGTTAATAAAGACCTACAGCCTTGGTTACCTTGGGCCTTTCTAAAATAAAAAATACAAATAGCGTGTAAGCAACATTCATTACTGAGCACTAGGCCCGCTCACTGTTGGTTGGATACACATTCCCCCCTCCTTCTGGCATCTCTCTCTTTTTAATATGTTTTTTTTAATTTGTTTTGATGAATGAGTGACAACTCTGACACCCGATTCGCTGAGATTAATAGAAACGACACAATATTTACGTCGCGCAGACGAGCAATTATCCTGCCATCTATCTTTGAGATTATCTTTCTGATTGAAAACTACTCATCCGTGTAATCGGAATTATTTGGAATTAGAAGGGAATTTATGGCCCTTCTCTCTCTCCTTCCTATACCTACTCCTCTGTCTCCATCTTTCTCTCTTACCTTCCTCTAAATTCTCCCTTAATTCCTTTCTTTGGCCTTTTCTCCATTCACTGTGGACAGATCCTTATGTGCTAGATGAAAGACTTTATCATGTGATAAATACATTGTGTATTGAGATAAGGTGCAAACATTGGGGGAGGGGTGGGGGAAAGGCATCCAAGGGGAGGGCATGAAAGGCAAGAAGACATAGAGGGAAAAGGGCTCCAGTTTGTTAGGGAAGTGCAACAAACAGCTGAACCAAAACAGAAAGGAGCAAGAGTGTACAAATTAATTTTCTGTTTAGTTCTTCAAGGAAAAAATTATGCAAAGCACACTCATTCATAATTATTATCTTAAGGTGTAGGATGTTAGGTTGCTAGCAAATGGGACAAAAAGAGTGTAGTTGTGTTCATCCTGCAACAGCCCCTGCTACTGGCTCCAAAAGTTGCATTGGCTTTGAAGCCAACGGCTTCTGGTGCTGAAACCTCCAAAGGTCAGGAATGAAGACTAGTCAGGGCCTTTTTGCTCCTGTGGGAGATCTGGGGGCTGCTTCCACACAGACCATCTGTACCACACACAGCTGCTTCTATCCCAGTAGTGGTTTCATGCGTGTTGGAGGGTCCCCCAGGCATATAGCCGTAGAGCACTAAAAAATGTTCTACAGCTATATTAGTCACTGGCTAGCACATGCTGGCATGGCTCCATTCATACCTCTTTCAGCTGAACACAGAGTGGGGTGGGGTGGAGCAGTTATGGTTGGAGTTGCACGGTACATCACCTGATTGCCACAGCAACAGTGCTGCACATGCCCATTGCTGCACTGAGGTGATCACTACAACCACACTTTGAGTGCTTCTAGCATTGCAATGTGTGGGCCATCAGTGTATCCTAGTACTTAACTAGCCTTTGTGCTGAGCAAAGAAGGTGAGAAAAGGCCCTCTGTTCGGTCTGGAGGAAGTCAATCCATATGGTTACCAAGAGTCACTTACAATTAGATGGCATCAAGGGGTGTCCCTACACTTGTGCCAAAAACAAAAGTGAGAGTGAATAGCCATGACTATAGGAACATAATGCAACCTATGACCTTTGCATGGCTCATGTAAGCTAAGTTTGGCTGAGCATTTAAATTTCTTCTGCCTAAAGTTCGGTTTATCCATTTTTACATCAGCCTTCTGGAAAATTCACCTATATGCAATTTTTTACATGATTTTGCCTAATAGATACGTTTTGTATTTTTGTACATTTTCAACATTGTACACATTTGTTATGTATGAGAGAGCCTCTTTAAATAATGCCTTTTGGTTGGCATATCTTTGTTAAATTCAGACAAATGCAAATATCCAGGATGCTTGCATTTTCAATTTGCATATTGGTTTGGGAAGTGCAAATTTTATATATTTGCATTAATATGCAAAGTAAATTAATTTTGCCCCCATCTCTATGTATTACTGAAAAAAAAAGCCATAAATGCAAAGGTGGAAAATGTGCTGTGAGGTGCTACTCTCAGCTCTACATGAAAAACATGCACTTAGGATAACCAGCTTTTTTTTTTAATTCCAAAATTCCCTGAGTCCTTATTAATGAGCATGGATATACTTCTGTGACTGCTGAGGAGATTGTTGAATTGCCGGTGGGACAACAGGGGTGGTTAGTCTATCAAATGACTATTAATTAGGTTACTTCCAGCTGCCTTTGACATGCAAAAAGATGTGCTCGTGGGTCACAATATAAAGAGATACAATTGGGGGGTGGGAGAGAGAGAGGCGGGTTGTGCAAGTGAGGGGATGATGCGAGTTGGGAAGGAAAAGTCAGAGGGGATCTATAATAGAAATGTGCTAGAATCCGAAATGAGCCTTCTTACCCACCACTTAATAGTAAAATATGTTAAAGACAGATGTTCAGGAAAACACAGTAAGCGCTCACAACTGAAGCAATCACTATAAGAAATTTCAGTACTGTGAGATTTGCAAACTCCTGTTTCTCAAACGCAATATGCAATTTTTCACTTTGTTGGAGCACTTTTGGTTAAATTCACATAATACGGAATAACTATATAGGACTAATGTGAACATGCAAGGAAATAAGCTAGAGGAAAAAGCCCTGAGTCTTACGAGATTTGAGCCATGCTTTGCTTTAAGGTAAACATGTTTTTTTTTTTTTTGTACACTATTGCCTGGTCAAAATGGAATTCAAAGGAAGATTTTGAAATCCATTTTGACCAGGCAATAGTGTACAAAAATAGTTGTTGCTTTGGGGTGTAAAAGGAAATTAAACTATTTTACCAGAGGAATTATTGCTCATACCATAAATGGTGTTCCTTCTTTCAGAACTGTGTGAGAGAGGATGCTGAACTACATGGGCAGGGCTCCTCTTATGTTCTTATGTAACCCAATTGTTAGTTTTCTGCATTTTGACAAACATGCACAAGCACGTATTTCTTCTCAGTGGATTCTTACAGCTATGTAAGTGGGCCTGCTTGTGCTTACCTGTTCCATCCACTTTTCACTGCCACTGTAGCTTTCCTGAAGTGGGATAAACGTTCCCTGGAGCAACCCAGCTGTGGACTGCTGAAAAGCAATCCTCAGCCTGCCCAGAAGTGACTGGATCACCTTTGGGGAGATGTTTTCACCACTCTTCCAGGGTGTGGCTATGCAATTGTGGGTGCCAGATTGCCATAATGACACACAGGATTGTCTGACTGTGCACCAGATACTTGTTTGAACTTCACCATGGTGATCCACCCATCTCATTTTGCACTGCATGTGGTGTTGGCCGAGCACAGGGCTAGTTCAATGTGGGCAGTGCAGATAGCCATTACTGTGCTACTATCTTACCTGACTGGTATGGTTTTGTAATACTCTGCCAGTCAGATAAGTGTGAAAAGGCCCAGGGACTACACTTCCTCACAGACTCCTAAACAGAGAAAAATCACGACTTTTACAAATTGCCTAGGCCTTTTTCCTTTTCAATTGCTACAGTTTGTCTATTCAAAATAATTTTTAATGAAACAATGCCACTGTAATATTGCTGTAGCAAAAATCTCCCTGGCTTCAGTATACAGTATCTAGTATACTGTATACAGTATGTGTCCAGTATATGTATATATCATATTTATTTCTCATTCTTGGGATGAATTATGCAATGAAACTGAATTAAGCAGAACAGAAAGAAAGGCTACATGCGGATGTCAGTTATAAATTCTGCTATATTTGGATATTGTGGAATAAAGCATGAATATTTATTTATTTATTTGCATTTTTATCCAGCTCTATACCCAGAGGTCTCTGGGCAGGTAACAAAATGAAACATTATAACAACAATAACACTATACATTAAAACAAGAGGATCTGCAAGTGGGAAGGGAAAGTGTATCCCCATTTAACCGAAGGCCAGGGCAAAGAGGTGTATCTTCACTGCCTTCCTAAATGTGTACAATGAAGATAATTGACGCACCTCCATGTTTTATTCCAGGATAGCCAAATATAGTGGAATAAGTACCTGATGTCTAGATGCAGCCAAAGAAAGACTCTCAAAGGATAAAGAGAAAGAAATTATTATTTAATGTCTTTTTTCAGCTAGGCTAATGACCCACATCTTCTAAAGGTGTAAAGTGACAGAAGTGACAGAACTTGATGTACTTGAGAGATGAGGCAATCCTGTAACATGGGGATATAACTTGGGAACACGACTGAGAAAGGCCTACCTTTC
This sequence comes from Aspidoscelis tigris stejnegeri, assembly GCA_023333525.1. Lineage (NCBI taxonomy): Eukaryota > Metazoa > Chordata > Lepidosauria > Squamata > Teiidae > Aspidoscelis > Aspidoscelis tigris. The sequence continues at coordinate 82,262,133 of JALMGA010000003.1, forward strand.
ACAAATTCCCATACTTTTACCTTCAGAAAGTAGTCAGATTGCTACCTGTGTCTCTCCAGATGGTCTCAAAACTTATGAAATGTTGCAAGTTAGAGTTAAAACCTGGAATTGGGTTCTGTAGGGAAAGTCAATTACCACAGTTCTTTTAAAATTGGTGTGAGGCGTGTCTGCTACCAAGGGCCCCGTAAGTAGCCTCATTCCTGTATTCTCCATCAGTTGCAAGTTCCAAATTGTTTTCAAGAGTGTAGGTAGGTGTTGATCCAGTGTGGAGCAGAGGTGAAGAAAGCAAATTCAAAGCTAGGAATAATTAAGAAGGGAATAGAAAATAAATTTGCAAGCATCATTGCACCTCTTTGGTGAGGAAGCATTTGGAATATTGTGCATAATTCTGGTCACCACACCTCAATAAGGATATGATGGATCTGGAAAAAGGGCAAAAGGAGGCTAGAACACCTCTATGAGATTAGACAGTAACATCTAGGCCAATGCAGCCTTGAAAAACTGTCTGAGGATGTTTCCACACTTACCTTTTGGTAAACTGTTCCAGTGAGACTTGATCAGTTGCTTGGGTCCAGATGTCCTGCACCAATCCCATCCACATTAGGATAGCTGTTTTAGGACCACTGCCACACCAGCCCTGAAGCTCACATAGACTTTGAAGCCAGACTCCAACATTTCTGAAGGCCAGGAGTGAAAGGCCTGGACCTGGAGGCCCCCCAGGGAGCCATTTAACATATAAGCATCAGCTTGTCTTTTTGTATCTTGGACATGAGAATCCTTGGCATAATCTTGCTTGGATTCATGGTGACATTGTTTCTGCTTCATGGAGGTAGTGGGAGCCCCTAGTCAGAGTAGTGTGGATGTGTTTAGACAATTCATTTTAGAGACTCTTTCCTGTTTCCCTTAAAGCAACTTCCTGGTGCAAATGGACATGTTTTCAGATTCAAATGGAATATTGGCCATCACTTTTAAGAATAGCCTAATAGGAGTAGCCAGTTATTTTGAAACTATTTCGGTTATGTGGTCTGAAGAGATGGATAAGCTGCTTGTTGTGATCTGACTGACTGCATGCTCTCTTGATCCATGCTCATCCTGGCTGACAAATCCTAGGTGGTAAGATGTGGTTGAGTGGGTTTAAGGACCAGGGAGGCCCTTGTTATGGGAGAGAAATGCCCTTATCCATTCTAGAGAGGACGTTCCTGGAAACGTCTGCATGTGGAGGCCAATTATTTTAAGGCAGAGTGAAAGGAAGAGCTCTGACAACTTTTTTTATTCTGTCCTCTGTGTGGTGGTGCCCTTATTGCCAATGTTGCTGCTGGTGTACCTGTTCCATTGGTGGCAGTCATGATGTCATCATTATATACATGGGGGCATTTCTTGTGTTTAATGACTACTCCCTAACATTGAAGCTGGAGATTCTCCTAATATAGTCTTAGAATCATAGAGTTATAGAGTTGGAAAGGACCTCTAAGGTAATTGTGTCGAACCCCCTACTCAATGGAGGATTTGCTAGATGTCTGTCCAGCTTCTGCTTGAAGACATCCAGCGAAGAAGAACTCACTACCACATGGCAACCTATTCCACTGAATGATCACCTTTACTGTAACGAAGTTTTTTCTAATATCTAATTTGTATTGACTCCCTTGAAGTTTCATACCATTGTTTCTAGTCCTCCCATCTTGTCTAAGTGAGAATAGGGATGATCCTTCTGTGCTGTGACAGCCCTTCAGATACTTGAAGACCACTATCATGTCTCCTCTCAGTCTTCTCTTCTGCAGGCTAAACATTCCTAGATCCTTTAACTGGCTTCAAGACCAGTAACCATTTTGATAGCCCTTCTTTGAACTTGGGGTGTTCAGAACTGGACACAGTACTGTAGAAGAGATCCAAACAAGGTAGGGTAAAAAGGACTAATCTTGGCACTGGGGAAGCCTCCCCCATCTTCTGGTGTCAAGATCAAAGCAGGGGTTCCCCTGCTGCAAGCCTGATGCCAGAGAAAATCCTTCCACTCTAGGCTGATCTTGATGCTGGGGTAATAGCTGATCTTGTACCAAGGACAGTGGTGGTATGCAAACAGCACACCATTGCATTACAAATAGTGCTGCTTATGCAGCACTGTACTTAATGTGCAGGGAAAGGAGGTGATACACTTGAAGTGCTCCTTCCTCTGCCATGCAGATATTGCCTAAATGACACACTCTGCTGCCCCTTGCTCATACTGGAGACTACCAGAGCGTGGATTGCTATAGCCAAGCTACTCCATTCAGGAAACGCTGCAGCTGATGAATCAGAGAAATGCAGAGCCATTAAGGCCACCCTAGTCTCTAGTCACAATGTTAAATGAAGCAGTGTCTCCTGGCTGCTTGTTGAGAAGCTTTAGTTTATAGGCATTCATCCAGCTTGTTGCTGCCTCCAGGCAGTACCTCACTTCAAAGCTCATGATGACCTCACCTTGCAGTTTCAGATACACATTGAAAAGGATAAGCAAACTGGTGGGGAAAAAAGGATAAATATTAAAGTGCCCTGGTATCCACCCCTTGGGAAGAGAGTTACTAAGCTTTCTAGTAAATAAAGATTGATCCCGATCCTTGTGTTGGATAGAACAGCACTGACCACAGTATCCTTCTGGAATGAAACTGGGTGAGTCTACCTTCTTCTAAGGGTTTTGGTCTTTCCTGGATGAGCATTTTGAGAAGATGGTGAAAGACGATTCTTATTTGGCTCTTGGCCTATTGTGCCTTCATCAAAGGTTCTTCTTGTCTTCCTGTTTCAAGAAATCTGTGGAAAACATTTTCTGAGATTTGGTGGTGTTCAAATGTGTGTATGACATTAAACTGTCTTTCTCCTCTTCTCATTCTCTCTTCCCCTGTCTTTGAATATTATTTTACATTTACTTGCTCTCTGGCTGGCTCCTTTAGGTACTATTGAGTACCCAGATAGTAGAAATCTGAAGTGTATATTGATTTGATAAATTCATTTGTTTACAATATTGTGTTACTCTTAATTAAAGTTCAGTATGGCTAACAGCCATAAGAAAAACCAACAAATTAATACAAGTGGATACAAATTATTAAAAAAAGTTTTCAAAAGCTTTGATTCAAAGGCTGGCTACACTGTTGATCCTTCATCATTTTATTTTGTTTTCTGCCATTCCTAGTACTTTAGCTGTTGTGAAATTTAGATGTTGTCTATCTGTGCCATCCTTGATCTTCCTTTTGCTTGTGATCCTGGTATTATGCCTCTTACATTTTCTTTCTGCAAACATGGGATGCTGTTCCAGATAACATGGGCAAAATACTGTTGCTTTCCCTTTACTATAGACTGCATTAGATTTCTTCCTGTTCCCTGTCCTTTCCAGTATCCTTTCCTTAACTGTCCACTCTGTCCAATGCTCTGATGCAGAGTTCTTCATCTTTCTTTCTCACCCAGGTCTTAAATCCACAAGTACCATAAAACGGCATACATTTTTGCAGCCATTTGCAACCTCAGGCTTCCTGCTCAATTTGGCTCCGGAAGCTAAACAGCTCCCCTTTGTGGATCACTGCCTTGTTATGATGAAGGAGGTTGTGCGTCTCAATGAAGCTATGAGCTATGTCATGTAGGGCCACGCAAGGCAGACCAGCCATTGGGGAAAGCTCAGGCCAAATGGGATCCACTGGAGAAAGAAATGGCAAACCACTCCAGTGTCCTTGCTAAGAAAACACAATGGACAAGCACTATAGGAAAAATGATATGAAATTGGAAGATGACCTCCCCCCCAGCCCCCGCAGGTCAGAATGGGGGCAAATTTAATTCAGATGACTATTACATCTACTATTATTTATTTATTTATTTATCCCACCCTGTACCCAAGGATCTCAGGGAGAGTTACAACATATAAAATCGTAACTCGTTAAAACCATTAAAACCATACCATATTAAGCATATTAAAACCTGAATATAGGGAGGACCAGGGTAAAGAGATGCATCTTCACAGCTTGTCTAAAGACATAGAGTGAAGGTGCCTGACACACCTCAGGAGGGAGACTATTCCACAGTCTGGGAGCCATCACTGAAAAGGCCCTGTCTTGGGTGCCCATGCCTTTTACTGCTTGTGGGGGGGGGTACAACCAGGAGGACCTCCCCTCAAGATCTTAGGGCAGGGCCAGGCTGATATGAAAGAAGGCGTTCCTTTAGTCATTTAGGGCCTTATAGGTTAAAGTTACTACCTTGAATTGGGCTTAGTAGCAAATTGGCAGCCAGTGCAACTCTTTTAAGTCTGCCATGATGTGCGCCTGGCCAGCTGTTCCTGTCAGCATTCTAGCAGCTACATTCTACACCAGCTGCATCTTCTGAGCTGTCTTCAGGGGCAGCCCAATGTTGAGCACATTACAATAGTCTAGTCTGGAGGTTACCAGAGCATGGATAACTGTGGCTAAATCATCTCTGTCTAGATGGGGCCTTACCTGTTGAACCAGCCATAGTTGGGAGTAGGCACTCTTGCCAACAGTCTCTACCTGAGCTTCAAGCATTAGCACAGAGTCCAAGAATCCCTCAGAAAGAATGGAGTAGTTCTTAGTCAACAAAAGGGTAAGAAAATCAATAGTAGGTTGCAATCTTAAAAAGACAGAATGATTTCCATTCATATCCAAGGCAAACCACAGTCATTCAAAATTATGCTCTAACCACTGATGCCAAAGAGGCTATGGTTGATCAGTTCTACAAAGACCTGCAAAACCTTTTAGAAGTAACACCCCCAAAAGGCATTTCATCATAGGGTTTGGAATGCTGAAGTAGGAAATCAAAAGATAACGGGAATAGCAGGCAAATTTGGTCTTGGAGTATGAAATGACGTAGGCAGAGATTATTAGTATTGTCAGAAAAACTCATTGGTGACATCAAACACACTTTTCCAATAGCCCAAAATGTATAACTGTATATATGGATGACTTATTATATAGTTTGCAGTCACAGATGGAGAAGCTCTATACAGTCAAGTGAAAACAAGACCCGGAGATGACTATGACTTGGATAATGAGCTTCTTATTGCAAACTATAAATTTAATTGAATTGAAATTGAAGAAACAAGTTAAATTGAAGAAACAACTAAATAATAAAGATATGACCTAGAAAATATCCCTTATGAATATGCAGTGGAGGTGGTTAGTTAGATTTAAGGGATTAGATTTGGTAGGCAGAGTTCCTGAAGAACTATGGACAAAGATTTGTGACACTGTATAGGAGGCAGCAACAAGAAAAAGAAGAGTAAGAAAGCAAAATGGCTGTCTTATGAAGCTTACAAGTAACTGAGGAAAGCAGGAAAAAGAAAGGCAAGGAAGAAAGGGAAAGGAAGAAGTAGAAGAGATTAAGAAGAGGTGACAAGGATACAGAGAAGAATTATGCAAGAAAGATCTCAACAAATCTGATAACCACAATGGAGTGGTCACTGACATAATGCCAGACTTCCTGGAGAATGAAGTCAAATGGGCCTCAGGAAGCTGTGCTAGCAACAAGACTAGCATGGGGTGTTTTTCCGCTGTCACTAGAAGTACCCATTAATGGGTACTTAATGGGTACTTTTAGTGAGAGTGGAAAAACATCCAAAGATGATAGAATTCCAGCTGAACTATTTAAAATCCTAAAAGTTGATGCTGTTCTATTGCAGTATAGTTTTACAATATTTTAAACCTTTCTTTTAAATATCTTTTTATTTGAACCATTTCAAGATTTCCTCTTTACTTGGGAGTAGGGATGTTCATGAACCTTATTTTAGTAGTTTGCTTTGAATCAAACGAGGTCAACAAACCAATTTGTTCAAACTAATTCAGCAATATATTGAACCGGTTTATTATCTTTCTAAACATTGAAAAATGCCTAAAATAGGCAGAAACATTGCTGATGTGGTGTATATTTCAATTTTGAACTGAAATGCCAAATTACCAATGCCGGTTTGAATCCTAAATAATATGAACTCCTACAATTCATGTTGAATGAATTCTAAATAGAAAGGAGGAAGAGGGAAAATTTATAAGTTATTAAGCAGTATGGGACACAAAATAGGAATGGAAGATTTTGGAAAGAGGATCTTACTGTGGGGAGGGAAGATATACAGAGACAAATAAAAATTATTAAAATAGTTAAGCAGAACAGGCTGAAGGAACTGAGAATGAAGATTTAGAATAACTAATTTGGATTGTTGGCATGGATATTTAATAAAATGGAGTTCCTTTCATCAGTTTTGGAACTTGCAGTGAAGTTCAAAATTTTTGGAGAACTCTACATAAGGAAAATAGTCCAAAAACCAATAAATTTGACTCAAGGAGTAGTAATGATGCATTATTATAGGGAGATAGGTTTAACTATAGAGGAGGTGTTTTTGCTGGATTAATCAACTATCAGGACTTTAGTGGTGATTATGAGTGGAAAGACAGTACAAAATTGACTTTGGAAAGATGGACAGACAGTAGATAGGGAATTGAAAGATAAATGGAAAAATAATATCTTGAGAGAGATGTGAGGAGTTAATAGGAGAAGAATAGGGTAGGAAAGATTTTCCATTTGTAGGAAGAGTTAGGCAGAATAGATTCACTGGGGAGAAGATGAGAGATATCAGAACCAGGGGTGTTTTCGCACTTCTATTTTCTGTGCAGTCAACTGACATTGACTAGCGTTCATGCTTGTGATTGCTAGACAATGTTAGTCTATCCCCTGCATGATCAAACACTTACCTCTGATCGATTTCCAGGCTGGTCCTCTTCTGGGCTCTGCCATCTTGTGTGCAGTGCCCTCCGTGGCTGCCCATGTGTCAGCGCTGTCGCTATGACTACGCTGATGTTCTGTGCAGTCGCAGTTCTGTCAGGGGGCCGTCGGACCTACCAGCGTGCTTACGTGGCAGCTCTGATGACCTCCCCATCTGGCAGAGATGTGAATGCTTTCAGGTAAGTTGGGGTAAGGCTGGGTGAGCTTGTGGAGCATGGTTTTGTGTCCCACAATTAGTATGCAACTAGGCAACTTCTGGGCAGGCAAGGGGCGTTTCCATGCTGTAAATGCCTCCTGAAAGTGCAGATGCCCCTGCCCAGATGTTGCCTAATTACATACTATGGGCTGAAGTGCAAATTCAGCCAAGTTCTAAACCAAACCAGTTTGAGACATCTCTCCTGGGAAGCAGTATACAAATAATAAATAACTCCCATTGATCCAGATTGACTGTGTCTTCCAAAACTAAGTAGTATGATTTTCTTTTGCACAATTCTCATGTAGCACACAACAATGTAGTAAATAAGACTGCCGCATAAAATGTGACTTATTATCTCACATTTGTTTCACTGGTGTATTTTGGAGGGGCCTGTTGCTATGTGAATTTTAACACTATTTGAATACTAGGAGTCTCACCTCTTTGGATTAACAGCAGCCAAGGCGATATTATTTTCCTGTTTTCCAGAGACAGAAATATGTGATTGAGAAAGCTGATGTCATAGTACAGTGCTGACCCTTTTTATGTCAGCCGTGTCTTGGTGAAATGGATGGTGGAAGATGGGTCAAATGGGTAATGACAGAGAAAGAGAGATGTGCAGAGGAGATTTCAAAAAATGCTTATGAATACCTCAGAAATGATTTCACACAAGTGGTGGAAACTGAGCAAGTGGATTACCTAAAAATACATGCAAACTTCCCCAAAAGGAACAGGTGTGGGTAATTTGGGTGTATCTCAGAAGGCAATTTTATAACTATTTTCAGACAGGATAATAGTTTAAAAATGTTTTGCAGTATATAGAAGTTTAACTGATGGGAAAGCAGGTTTAGGAGTTAATGTTTATTAAAGCAGAAATTGTTGTCTTAAAAATAGAACAAACAATCACCTCTAGGCAAATAATATAGTGAGGGGAGGGCTATGAGACCACAGGTTGAAATGAAGCCCCTTGACTGTTGCCCTTCCCCACTTTGCCAATGTCCAACTTTGTGCGCATTGCCATTCTCAGATGGGAGAGTGCTGGGCATAGCTGGAAGCTCATTTCCTTTGATTCTCTCCCTCTCTGTGCATTGTTGTGCTCTGTTGGAGTAGCCAAACATTGGACATTTTGTTTCCTTCCCAGTCCCAGAGGAAAGGAAGAGGAGGAGGGACATAGTTAGGCCAGTCAAGCCAAGCAAAAAAGGGCTAGCAGTCTGGTGCACTCATCACCTGCCCAGGCTGCTACTGGCTCCCCAGGGTACCTCTCATCCAACTCAGCTCACCTGGTGGAGTGCTGCTGCTGTTCCATTATTCTCCCTTGTTTAGCATCAAGCACAAATCCTCAGGCAGCTGCATTCCTGGGAGTACTAGACCAGAGTATGGGAGTAGATCATTGCTTTGGTTTTTCTTTCTTGCAGAGTTATGCTTAGCTAGAACAGTGCATAAAGATCAAGCAGGAAGCTGATGTTACTGAAGCAATTGCTTTGCCTTGGAATCAGAGCCTGATGCACTGTTGCCACTGCTAGCACCGTGGTTCTCAGACTTGTGCATGAGCAAAGACTTCAGCTTCTCCAGGCCACTGTGGATAGAGCCACAGCTGCTGGTGCCTTTGTCCTGCACAGCATCATCTTTGTCCACGAATGAGGACGCCAGCTACTCCAGATCTCTGTGTGCAGAGCTGCAGCTGCTAGCACCTTTGTCTAGCTCTGTGGGATAGGTTGCCAGGTCATTGTGTCTGCTACCTCCCACTGACTGCAGTTGAGGCATTGTGCAGTGGGGTCCTACTGTGGCAGGGGGGCTACCTACCCTACCCTATACCTGTCTCAAGCTAGCTTCTTACCTTACTGTTTGAGATGGCAGTGGCTGCAGCTGAGGCAGGTGTGAGGTAGGGACCCCACCACCACAGCAAGTATCCTCCACACCATGCCTCAGCTGCACCTGTGCTTGCAACCACTGCCTTACCCCCTGTAGTCCACACCTCCCAAAAGTACTAAGGCAAGAGGCTGGGCTGAGGCAGGTGGAGGGCACCCACCTATTCCATTGGGACCCTGTTGCATCATACCTTGGGTGCAGCTGCTGCCTCCACCTCCCCTACAGGCTGTGCTTCCTGAAGCATTATGAGAGGAAGCCAGACTGAGAAAGGTGGGGATAGAGAGCGACCCCTGCTCCACTGGGACCCCACTGCACCATGCCTCAGCTTCAGCCAGCAGGGGGCAGCAAAAGCAATAATTTCAGCACCCTGGAGGAGCTGATGCAATGTTTTTATTCCCCCACCCCCCCAGCACATCCACCATTTCCCAGACTTACCAGATCTTTTGAGAAATGGATTCAAAACAGGGCCTTGGTTGCCTCTGCATCATTCTTTCTGTCTGCCAGTTCTCACCCTCACTGAGTAAAAAATTATGCCATTTGTAGACTGTAGAGGTGTTCTATACCTACAGCAAAATCATATGTGGTATTGGTTTGATTCCTGTAGGTTCTAAATTTGTGAAGTTGTTCTACATAATCACATTTTTTTGAGATGCATACAAAAAATCATCTATGCTTACACTTGGCCGGGACATAAAGTTACCCTACATGTCTTGATGAAGGTTAAGTCTTGCATTCAGCTTGGACTCTTCTTCCCTGATGAAGAAAAACTTCCAGAAGAAATTCTTCTTTCAATGTCCTTTATTCAAATTATTGATACTTCTGAAAAACGGTTGTCTTAGCAAGAAGAAGTTTCTGTTGGTCATTTAAATCACATTGTGCACCAATAGATTAAATGTCTACATCATTGTTTTGTAAGGGGATAAAAAGCACTACTGTCATTTCTTGATTCATTCTGTTTCTGGCAGCACGGTTTTGCTGTTGTGTGATTGACAACTTCTAACCTGCCAAGATTTACATGTTCCCACTTATTGCTTATTACAAGGCTTTCCTTGAAAACCTCCACTGACTTGCATTGGGATGATGTATCTGCTGGAGAATTGACCTGAATAGGCTTGATTGTTACATTGACTTGACTGGGGAATGGGCCTCTGAATGCAAGTCAATGGAGGAAAACCTCCGCTGACTTGCACTGGGTTGACCAACCCACCTGAACACTTACATTGACTTGAATGGAGAATTGGCCTCTCAGTGCAAGTCAGTGTGGTTTCCTGCTAAACATTACAAGTCCGAAGGCAGGCTAGGACCTTTTCCCTTTGCAAAGAGCATTTTCCTACTTGAGTTGCTATAGTGAGCAAGGTGTTAGGTTCAGTGAGCGAAAGCAAACTCTGAGTGTATCTTTGTGTGACTTGGAGTGTGTGGAGTGGATGGAGTGTGTAATTAGGGCACATTTGTGTGTGCTTGGCTTGTGTGTGCATATTTCTGCATGTCCATCTTGTACTCTTGACATAATTCAGTCTTATTTGCTTGCATTCATTTTGTTTCCTTTAGTTCAGCAATAGATCACCTGACTGTGGGAATGGTTATCTTGGTAACAGTATTGCCATAGGGGTCTTGAGCAATGGTGGGGGCTGTGGGAAAGATACTCGAGCCCAAACAATATTCTTTGTCTTCTGTTATCAACATTAAGTGGAAGAACTTGCTGTGAACAAACCTATGTCTTGTTAGAGATTTTCTGGGCCCTGGCTGATGATTGTGACATGTGTGTGGAGTATATTACAGTTGGTGTCAGAGTGATTAGGTTCCTGAATGAGTGCAAAGTACTTTTTGAAATCTGTCCACGTGCCTGTGTTCTGGTGTGTGCTTTTTGGTGCAGACATCTTTTGTTTCTGTGCACACAAATTTTGGTTGTGCACCCAAATTTTGATGGAATTTATTTTGTATACAAATATTTTCCCCTACACATTCTTTTTGACAGAAATGGCTCCAAAGCTTACTGTCAAAGTGCTGGAAGCTCCTGCAGTGGTCAAGCAGAAGAGAGTGGCTTCCATCTTCATCCTCTCCAAAAGTCACCGAAGGTAGGAGGCATGCTTCTTCCTACTATTCCTGCTCTGTTTTGTCATAGAACTGGTACGTGTAAGGTGCAGGCATCTTGCATGGCATCAGTATGGGCAGCATTTCAGTCTGTGAAAACCCCTTGTCTTTGTGTGTAGGTGTGGGTTGGCATCTTATGTGGCACTGGCATGTTTAACATTGCAGTTTGAGAAAAGCCCTTGTCTGGGTGTGAGTGCACATTACCACAGGCATCTATAATGTACAGTTTCAGGGTTGGCATTTATGTCTTTTGACATTGTCCCCATACTAGATCCTCTCTGGGGTGGCTGTGTCTGTGCTGTCTTTGAATGCAGGTTCTTGTCCTCTACTGACTTGTATCAAAAGTCCCATTCTCCATTTGAGCCAAGGTGAATTCTCAGGTGGGTTGGGCCCCCCAAAATTAATGCAAATTCTTGTGATTTCCCTTTTTTATTGACTTGCATTTAAAGGCCAATTCCATATTGAAATCAGAACAATTCTTTGGTGATGGGAAGAATCAACCCAATGAAAGCAAATGGAATTTTTAGGCAGGCAGGTCAATCCACTGTAAGTCAGCTAAGGTTTTTGCCATAGTTCCCCTAAACCCTGGCAGGTTTGAAATGGAATTTCATATCTCACAACTGAACTGTCACTTGTCATTAACTATCGACATTTGGAAAAGTTCCTTATTTTTGGACAGTCATCATGATCCTTATATTAGCTATTATGATAATTGGCTCAGTGGCTAAACTCTGATTTTTATTACTACTTAAAAGGGAATTTGCTTTGAAAATGTACCAGGAAATTATCTTTGGCTGCTCAGCTTTTTTTCCTATTTGCTCTGGCATCACAAATGGTTTAACTTGAAATCTCTTTATCTTTCTACCCTTTCTCTTGTTATCAGAGTTTGCATGTACCTTATTACAATGGGTGTTTGCTTAAAAGAAAAAAAAAGTGCTCAAGACGCAATCTTTCTCCTCTTCCTCTCCATTCCAAGGTTATTGGGAACATGAAACCAGATCTCTTTCAGAGGGTGACCTTAAACACATCTGAGATATACCTGTAGGAAAACGGCTCTGTTAATGCCTCTTCATGTATTGGGTATAGTACTGAGCAGCTTGAACTACCAGCAAAAATACAAATACAAATATATTTATGCTGGACAGATGCAAAAATAGGGCAAGTTTACTCTGTCCAGTGAGGAAGAAAATCCAAATGTAAAAGCTGCTCTTATACACTGAGATTTTCTGAAAACAGTAAAAGATTTCAAGAAGGTGTTCTGTATGAGTACATGCATTTTAAAAGCTACGGTGACATAGTAGAAGATGGTCTTAAAAGGAGTTCTAGGGAGAAAATGGGGAATATACTCTAATATTAAAACAATTCTTGCTATATTATGAGCAATGTGTGTCTTTTTAATTTTATTTTAAGGAAGAGTACATTAAACTGAAAGCCTGCCTCCTTATTGCAGATTTTGCTCCTTCTTTCTCCCTTTGCTTGAGGTCTCATAAGCCATGCCTACTCCTGCAGTTGGCCTTTTAATTTGGTCAGGAGCCAGGAAAAAATTGCTGCCAGACAAGCCATCTGGCTTTATCCAGGCAGAAGACAGGAAAATTCCAGTGTAACTTAGAGGCAGAGTCAACCAGAGCCTCTACATTCCCTTGTGTGTGCCCAAGACTTCTGTAGCTCAAATGAAATGGATGAAAGTGTTACTCAGCTTCAAAACCAGAAACGATTGCCCCTATTGCTGAAAGCAGATCTGGCAATTCAAGAGAGGCGGAAAGCTTCCCTTAAAAATATTTTCAAAAAGGTATTGCACGGATACAGGTAACTATTTAACATAGAGTAACTTAACTGCAGTGTGTGTGTGTAGCTCTCAATAAGCTGGTCATGCTTCCCTAGATAACTGACAGACTGTGATGCATAATAAAATTCCTCATAGTGTTTGGAAAAGCATTTCAAGAGACCAGCCTACCATGCAGTTGCATATATGTTATATATAATGGCAAGCTATCACATAGTATTATATACAGGAATCAGCAATGGGGTGTGCAGCAAGCTTGGAGGAAGCTGATTATCTGGACCCATTCCAATCAAGCTTCAGGTCTGACCACGTAACTGAGGTGATCTTGGTCGCCTTTATCAAAAGACAGGGGCAGAGCTACCCTGCTGATTCTCCTTGATCTCTCATCAGCTTTTGATATCATTAACCATGGTTTTTGAAGTGGGAAGCACTGCATTGCACTGGTTTTGATCCTACAACTGGGTCTATAGCAGGGAATTGTCATGGGGGATTTTTGTTTGGTGTCCCTAAGAATTATTCTGTTGGGTCCTTCAGGGGTTGACCCTGCTAATCTTTTTAAATATCTTCTTAAGGCACCAAGACTAAACTGAAGACACACAACATTTATTCTCCATTCTATTGGGGTCAGGGATGGTAATTCTGGTGCTTGACTTTTGCCTGAAGGTGATATGGAGAATGCTGACCAATGAATCGAAGCTGAATCCAGACAAGACTAAGACCCAGGTATTCTCCTGTTGGATTGGGTCAAAGCCCATCTAGTCCAGCATCTTGTCTCACACAGTGGTGCACAAATTAGCAAAAGACAACAGCAAAACCTTCACCTGCTCTCCACTCCCTTCACCTGCTCTCCACTCCGTGCAAATGGCCTTTAGAGGCATCCTGTCTATCTCTCCAACCTGGAAGTAGTACTTAGTCATTCATTCTAATAGCCATTGATACACCCCAGGTATATAATCTGGAGGTATTTCTGGATCTGTTGTTTGTATGGAAGTGATAGGCAAGAGTGTCTACTGCCAAATTGAGTTCATTCACCAATTACAGTCCTTTTTGGGCATAAATAGCCTGGCTACAGTGATCCATGTCATGGTAACCTCTTGAATGGACTAATGCCATGTGCTCTGTTTCTGCCTTTCCTTGAGAACAGTTCATCAGCACCAACTAGTACAGAATACAGTAGCTGATATCAGGCCAGTCCCAAATGAACTGCATTGGTCTCCAATTTGCTAACAGGTCAATGTTTTAATACTGACTTATAAAGTCCTAAACAATTTGGGCTTCAAATATCTAAAGGAGCAACCCCTAACATACAGACCTGCTTGTCAGTAAAGATATTCTGGAGAGGTCCCTTTCTGAAATGCCAATACTACCAGCTTTTCTGCTACCCTAAAAGTTCCACTGTGTGGTCCACTGCTATCTGCAGTGGCTTTATGCTAATACGAAACATTTCGGCTTATGTAAGAAGTGGCACCCTGTGTTTGTCATTCACTCTTCCTGCTCCAGCTGCTGTGAAAGGCTACTTCTGAAGGTTAGGAGAATCCTTTGGAACAGCATGCATGGACAGTCAAAACACTGTGGCACACAACAGTAGTACCATTAGTTTTTGCAAACAATTAGTGACATGTTGATTTCAAATTCAGGTTCTGCATTCAGATTCACTCTGCTTCCAGCATGATATGGGAGACTCTTAAAAGTTGCGCACTGAGGTCTGCTTACATAAGAATGTTAGAGAATATAAGAGGAGTCATGCTGGATTAGGCCCTGCAAATGTTTCTAAGTAGATATACATAAATCATATGTACATATTACAAGATCAGTAGTTATTTGGGGGAAATGAACAAAAGAAGCATCATACTTTTGCATCCAGATGAAATAGTTTATTGTATTGCATTAACACATTTTCCCTTGCCTTTCCATCGACAGTGCCCAGGGTGGCTTGCAAAATCAAGATCCAATCAAGGCAATCAATGCAGCATGTACTAATAAAACACTAATAAAAATGCTCTGGAGAACCAATGGGTCCTTCTATTGGCTCCAAAAGCAGAACTATGATTTCTTTTGTGGCAGTGTGCACCATGATAGCAGAGCAGCTATGGAGAGAACCTCCTCTCCCAGTATCATCCTGCTCACCAATGAACTTAATGTGCTACACAGACAGAAATGGGTTAGATATTCCACACCTCCCTAAGTCCTTGACCCATGATAGTGCTTGATTGGCAAGTGCCAATAACCTGAACTGAACCTTTAGCTTAAAAGCAACCAGTGGAGTTCCCAGAAGCTTGGGATAATATCAACTCATTTCTGAAACCCATATGTTATCCAGGCTGATGTGTTCTGCAATGGCTGCATCATCTAAGTTGTTTTGAAGGATATTCACATGTAAAATGCAGTTCAATTAGCTGGTTAAAAGGCATGGTCAGGATGGATGTGTCAGCCACAGGTGGGCAAAGGTATTTCTGGTCCCTGCAAGATAATCTGAAACCAAGTGGCAGCCTTGGATCAAGGAGCACTTCAAGGCTCTGGAATTGTTCTGGTGAGCAGAGTGCCATCTTGTTATGGACAGCCGCATAGTACAATTCCTGAACTGGATAGCCATTTAGAGGCAGAGACTATTTAGCTGAAGTATATTGACCTTCATGTTGTCCACAGAATCTTCGAAGCCCATTTCTAAGACAAGCATTAGTTCAGGAAAAAATAAATACAGCAGAATATCATCAGCATACTAGCAACAATTCACTCCAAAGCACTTAATTGTCACTAAGCCCACACTTTGGGCCTTTTTGCATTTCAATTTCTCTGGAAAAACATCCCAGGGAAGCAAAGTTTTGGTATGGTTTGAGTGTCTGCACCTTGGGATGTCCAAACCACTGGAAACTTAATTGGCACTAAACTAGGTGCCAGTTAAGTGTGAATTGCCTCCATCAAGGAGGTGATTGCATTGCTCTGGCAACAGTGCCAACATGCATGCTCTGCTACCATGATGGCTAGGCAATGGGCAGAACCATACCTGTGCTGCTAGTCCCACACTCCATGCTAACCTCTTCCACCCAGAAAAGCTGCAGAAGAAACATGCAGGTCTGTCCCAGTCCTGACCCTAGTATAGTTGTAGAGTACTTAAAACTGCTCTAACATTATACACATGGAGCCATTTCTAAAGTGTAATGTATATGCTCTGGGAGCGCACCTGGAGTTCCCCAGCTAGGTAAGTGCCCTCTATTTCCAAGGCTTTCTGCCCCAGCTCCAGGAGCAGTGAGCAAAAAGCTTGACTTGGCCTGGTCTGATATACGCACCTCCTTCCCAGTCCCTGTCCTAATTACCCCTAGCATTGAATTTGCTTTTTTCACTGCTACTGCACACTGGGCTGACACCTTCATTGAGTTGCCCACCAGAACCCCAAGGTTCCTTTCTTGAGCTGTCACAGAAAGCTCAGCCCCCCCCCCTCAGTTTATAGGTGTAATTGGGGGCGTTTCTCCCAATGTACATCACTTCCTAAAATTATACCACTTATTAAAACTGAAGCACACTTGTCACTTTGTTGCCCTGATGTCAAGAGGTCCCTCTGGAGCTCTTCACAGTCTCTTTCAGTTTTTACTACTCTAAAGTAGTGTCATTAGCAACCTTTGATAACATATTGCTAGACCACTGACAAATAAATTAAAAAGTGCAGGTCCCAATACTGAACTTTACTTCCCTCCATTCTGAGAATTGTCCATTTATTACTACTTCCTATTTCCAGTCTTTTAGGCATTTACCAGTCAAGTATACAACCTATCCTCTTATTACATGACCAATGTTTAATAAGGCATGATTTACCTTTGCAAAACCTATGCCGATTTTCCTTCAGCTATGCTTGTTCCTCTATAAGCACACTAATTTTATCTTAATGATGTTTTTCATCACTTTACTTGGAACTGATGTTAAGCTGACTGGCCTGTAATTTCCCAGATCACCTGTATCTTTTTTTTGGAGATTCTTGTTATATTTCCTACATTTGTGAGGTTGACCTGGAAATTGTATATAAATATTAAATATAAATGCCATAAATAAATGAATAGCCAGAAGATGGTAGTTTGGACATCCTCTTCAAGAAGAAGAGTTGACTTTTCTGCCCCACTTCTCTCACCCATTTAAGGGGACTCAAAGTGGCTGACAAAGCTATCTATTCTTCTCCTCACAACAGAATACCCTGTGCGGTAGATGGAGCTGTGAAAGCTCAGAAGAGAGCTGTGACTAGCCCAAGGTCACCCAGCTGGCTTCATGAAGGAGGGTGGAATCAAGCATGGTATTCCCAGATAAGAGTCTGGCGCCTTAACCACTAGATCAAAATGTATCTGGTCACTTTAAAGCAGACAGCATTGATACTGTCCATAATGGGGCATTTATTAGTTCCTGATAATCCAATCCTATTAGATTTAGTAAGTCAAGGGGATCAAAGGATGAGAG
Source organism: Aspidoscelis tigris stejnegeri (assembly GCA_023333525.1). NCBI lineage: Eukaryota > Metazoa > Chordata > Lepidosauria > Squamata > Teiidae > Aspidoscelis > Aspidoscelis tigris. The sequence continues at coordinate 82,279,247 of JALMGA010000003.1, forward strand.
AGCAGTCCATTATTCCTTTTTAAAAATGCATTTATTTTACCACTAGTAAACAAAGTTACAGAACAGATAAAACAGGGGCTTTACAAAGCATGAGAATAACAACAAATTTACAATAAACAATAATAAAATAGTAACAAGGTCTTTGAAGTCTGTTCCTAACTTGAAGAGCATTTCATGAACTTTATTCCAGAGTTTCTTTGTTTAAGAAAAAGAATTCAGAGTTCATAAAAAGAATAGGACATCTTTTGTCCCAGAGTTATATAGACTTTCACTGTTTCAAGGAGCGGGGGAGAACCAATGGTCTAAAACCCAGATCTATTCTTTGGCATCTAAAATTATTGCCTGTTGCACAGATATGAGATCACTGTGGACATTAGATTAGATTTTGTTTAACCGGGGTTCCAAAGGTGGTTCATATGGTGATTTTCAGTGTAGTTCTATTTCTGCCTGATGTAGGTTGCATCCCTAAAGGAGCAGGATCCAGGCTAGAAATGAACCATCTCATGTGAAGCATGTGCAAGCTGCTTCTGGAACAAGAGGTGTGGAGTACAAATGCTGTGTGCTTCATGGTATCTCCTTAAGACCTTGCAGCAGAAGAAATAAAGTTCTGACCAGGCTACTTTTGCATCAGATTTTCCCTGGAAGTCAGCCAGTTCTGGTCTGGCACAAAAAGGGCTCAGCCAGAAAAAAGCCTTAATGCCTGGCAACTGCCCCAAGAGTCCTCAGTCCAGCATTCAAGGTAAATCAGTTCCTGAGTAGGAATGTGCACCAATATTCAAAATGTTCAAAACTCAATCGATTTCAGAAATTTGAATTTGAATCAAATTTCTATTCATTTGAATTTAAATATCTGAGCGAATTTTGAATCTTTTGAATCAGTCATTTGAATTATTTGGACATTGTATGTATACGGATACGTATGCGTTACATACATATCTGCACGTACCTTGTTCATATCCATATGTATTTGTACAGATACGTACAGGATGAAAATGGGATGTGTACGAGTGTCTAAAAATGTGTATGGATGCATACGAACACATACGAATGTGTCAAATACGAATCAAAACATTTGTATGAATAGATTTGAATGTATTCGATTCAAATTGAATGTGAATACATTCAGATTTTAAACATTCGGATATCTGAATCGAATCAAATGCCGAAAATTGAATTTGTGCATTCCTGAGTCAGCTGAAGCTGAACTGACTGGACCTGTTCTAACTGTGGAATAATGTTTTATTCTTAATGCAAATTGTATGCCTTTGGATGTAGAGTGGGACAGAAATCCATCCATCCATCCATCCATCCATCCATCCATCCATCCATCCATCCATCCATCCATCCATCCATCTTCCCAGCTAGAAGCCAAGAGGGCTGTTAAGGCAACACCAATCAGCCCATGAACCACATAGAAAACTTTCAGTAGGTGGTTCACTGAGGGTGCACGATAGATCTTCTTTGTTTCTAGCTGTCAATGCAGTTAATGCAATAATGTGTCTTCATCGATGTTTGGTTGCATTTATCCCAAGAGTTGCACCACCTGTACTCCAGCCGACTCCTGGCTCATTTCATTGCTCTGAAGCACTTGGTAATCTCAGGAATGGTGTGAGTTCCACGTGACTGGATCAGGAGTGCAGGTGATCCTGCCAATGCCTCTTGCCGTTGCGTCATTCCATAATGAGAGCCTGAACAGGAGTATCCCCTGTGACTGTCAGAAGGTTTCTAGCACACTCAGGAATTCTTCAGACTTTGTGCATCTCCAAGGAGTGAGCAATTTTAAAAGGTCCATCTGCAGGGGGATGAGTGAGATCAAGTGCTCAGGGTGAAAATACAATGCATAACATTCATTTGTCCAATCAGCTCACCACCAGCCCACTGGGATTAAAATACCAAGCCAAGTGTCAATCCTGCAGGATGTATCTGGGATCAAATATCCTGGGATCACAACGATGACTTTAATAGTTTACAGCTCCTGCTGCTGCAGAATCGTGAAAACCATAACCAGTCTTACCTACACAGGTAAAGGGCCACTCAAAATGAGCCTTCCCAATGCCATTTGCATGTTCTGCCTCCCAGTGGCTCCTGGTCCCTTTCTGCACTGGGAATTATTTGAGATTATATCCCAGAATAAGAACCTGCCATCCACATGCTATTGGAAACTATAGCAGGCCCCCTTCTGGGCTTGCCATTGTCTGCACTACTATAAAGACGGCAGGTCCCTATCCTGGGATACAATTTGGAATAAGGCGCAGTGCAGAAAGGACTCTGGTCTGCAGACCACTCGTGAGCAGGGCTTTGCAGCCTAAATTCAGGCAGGTCCATTGACTGACAGCTCACACAGAGAGGCAGGAGAGATTGGTGGGGCGGTTCTATCAAAGAAAAATTCCTGATCTGCCAGCAAACCAGACACAGAACTACTGCCGAAGAAAGCACCATTCTCTGTGTGAAACTGAAGCTCCAGTTCTCCACTCAAGCTGATTGTCCTGTAGCTGCTTGTTCTCAAGGGGAATGGTAAGTTAAAGGTAAAGGGATTTTTTGCCATGGTTTTTGGGGGCGTATTCTAGATTCTTCAAACAAATGTCTCTTTTCATCTACATTTAAGAGACATGAGGTTGCCATCTATGTGTTTAAAAAGGAGATTCTTCATCTGCCTTTGCTAACTAAAATGCGATGCAATGTGAGGTCAGCAATCCAGCCAGGAGTGCAAAGGAGGGGGAGGGACTTCCTGGGATTCATCAGGAAGCTTTGAAGTCAGGAAACTTTAGTGAACCAGGCTTTGATGTATAACATATCAAAGTCCCATTTGCCAGGGTCTCTTGATTTCAAAGCCTATCGAGTAATCTCCAGTAAGACCCTTCCCCAATACTTGCACGATGACTGCCATGTTGGGGGAGAGGGCATGGACTGGAGTTTCTTTGAGGCTGCGTATTCCGTTACATGATCAAGAACATCTGAGGATGTAGTATGAGAAACTATTCCAATAAAATAGCATACCACAATACTTTTTACAGCCATTCTTATTTCAGAAATATTTCCACAGTCAATTTGAACAATTAAACCTACTATCAAAGTTAAAATTCTGCCTACTGAAAACGCATTGCATTTTTCAGAAATGTACATAGGATATGCTAGACTTATTTATTTATTTATTTCCATTTCTATCCCGCCCTATACCCAAAGGTCTCTGGGCGGGTAACAATGGATCAGACAAAATATTAAAAACAAGATACAAATTAAAACATAAAAAATGTCAACACCTCTGGGGCAAAATTAGAACTCAGGTGTGTGAAATGGTTTTCTAATCCATCTGATGATGAGGAAAGTGCTCAAAAAGTAGTATGAAGATACACATGTGTGATTTAGCATTGCTATAAACAGAGTCTGAAGCACCTAGATGTGAAAGTGCTTCCATGATTGTCCTTCTGATAAATTGAAGCTGAATCCAGACAAGACAGAGGTGCTGTGTGCCACAGGGTCTCAGGTCCATGTAGTTGGGTGATACCCTGTCCTTGATGGGGTTGCTATGCCCTGGAAGGGGCAGGTGCATAATTTGGGGGTACTCCTGGACTCTGCACTGACACTTGAAGCTCAGGTGGAGGCCGTGGCCAGGAGCGCCTACTTTCATCTACGGCTGGTATGTCAACTTTTTTTTTTTTGGCTGGTACGTCAACTTAAGCCTTTTCTGGATAGAGACGACCTGGCCGCTTTCAGAGTTGTGTTGAGTGTCTGACATTGCTGGTCAGATATATTTTGTGGTGCACAGCAATGGCCCATTTTTAGGGTCATTTCTAGAGTCCAGTGGAATGGTGCAGGGATCATGCAACACTTGGGCTGGGCCAGCCCATAGGAATGCTTAGGAGTATCCTAGAGATGGTCTCCAATGTGGTTTTCATGCCAGAGATCAACATTTAGCCCTGTGCAGTTACACCATTCTCTAGGAGGCACAGCCTCTAAGGAACCTCTCTAGCATACAGACTTGGTGTTGAGCTAACATGGTTCCCCTGGACTGTGCTGAAGCTGCCAAAGTGACTACAAGAATGTCCTTGGATGCGCTGTAAGACCTTTTTACAAAATAGGTTAGGACAGCAGACATTTGTCTAGGCAATCACCAGGAGTTCAGTGACAACAACTCCTTTGTGCTGGAATGGCTTGAAGCTGTCGATATGTCTTCCAAATTATCTGGAAGAAAATACTGATCAAGATGGGAAAGTGTTATTTCTCTAGGCAAGAGGATGACTTGAGAACAGCACAATGGCTCCCACCTGGTTGCTTGGGATGCAGGGAAGAGGCCAGATGGCAATTTGCTGTTAGCCTTTGACTGTAGCAAGCCAGGCTTTGATGCAGTGTGGAAATAAATCTGGTTTGCATTGGATTATGAAGATCAAAAGCTAATGGCGAATCATGGTTTAATTCTTTTCTCACGTTCCCTGCTGGCTGCTGCAGATGGCTTGATCTATTCCCCCAAGCGAATTTTTCAAGTCCTTCAGGAGCCCAACACAGGGCTTACTAGTAAGTCACAACAGAGCTCCTGAGAGAAGAATCCCCAAAGCTCCATCCATCCACAAAAGAAGCAGCCAAAGATAACATGCCTTTAAAATTCAAAATGCACTCATTACTTCCAAAAGGTTGGGAGCCTTCGGCCTAACAATTTGGCAGAGTAAGCCGAAAGAGAAGAGAATGTCAATGTGTTGAGATGTCCTAAGAGGATCTAAATTTCTCAGCCCAGCCCCTTGTCCTTTTCAGGTGCAAATGTGCCCCTCTCTCTGACATGATTTTTGAATGATATGCAATCTAAACAGCAAAACATTTTTTAAAAAAGTCTTCAACTAGAAATAGGCTATTTGGGCATTTGGGCCTTTTCTACACTGCTCTTATTGTGGATTATATCCAGGAATAGGGACTCGCCGCCCATAAGTAAGTGCAGACTAGGGCATGCCTTAGCCGCTTCTGACCAAATTGGATAGGTTCAGTGTGTCCTTCTGCAACATGAGATCAATTGTTAAGGAGTAGGGATGTGCCTAAATAGTCATAACATTTGATATTTGTCCAAATTCATACAAATTTGGACATTCGTATTTGAACTGAATGTTATGACATTCATACATTGACATTTGTGTTCATACGAATGTTTTAGAACACTCACACAAATGCTTTGGAGCATTCGTGAATTGGAAGGGTGGGAAAGTGGCTGTGCCAGTCACATCTGCAATGGATCCAGAGTGCATTCAACATGGATTGAGAGCAGATTCAAAGTGGATCCAGGGCGGATTTGACGCTTTCAGGGTAGATATGTTACGGCATACATATTGGATACATATCAGATACATAGGCATTCGTTCGTATCGGATATTCTTACGAATTCATATGAATACATTTTGTATCGAATAGAATCCTACCATGAATCAAATGCAAAAAACCACCATTTGTGCACATCCCTAATAAGGAGGTATCGAATCTATGCTGGCAGCCACAGTTGCCCTGTGTTTCAATATGTTATGGTATGTGATGGAGCAGCCCCATCCTAAGCAGATTCAGATTTCATCTCTATTATGCAGTAAAGGTGTCTTAACCAGGGCCTCAGGGTAGCCAGTCCCTATTACTATAATGGAGACTGGCTGCCCTGAGGCCCTGGTTAAGGCATTCTTGCTGTGTAATGAAGACACAGCCTAACTTTGCACCTGAAAAAAAGGTGGTGCAAGTAATTTTAATCTATTTCTATGTCCCTCCCCTCATCCTCCCCGTTTTTTCCCCATCATGAAGTGTTATGTATGCTACCCATCCTTCTCTTGTTGCACTTAATGACTGAACATGAAGAACCTTCATATTTATTTTAAACTAAGGATGTACAAAACTATTTGGAATTCCATGCCAGACCAGATCTACCCCTCTTCTCAGAGGAAATGAGACTTAATTGCCTGTTTGCCTGAAAGTATTGGGGTCTGTAGAGGAGCAGCAGAGAAACAATTGGAATGGCATATTTGATAATACAAAATGCAATAAATATAGAAACCCAATAATTTATCTCCCCCTTGCCTGCAGATTCCAATATTTCTGAGTGTGTGGCTGGAAATGCAGTAAATCTAGCCTTCCCAGTAATTTCAAAGCACATCATTGCTCTGAACAGCAGCTGGTTTTCTTAGGCATGCAGTACGATCAGTTGTACAATGTATCTACATATCTCTTTAAAATATGTTTTAAAAATTCTCCATCCAACAGTTGGATAAAATTAGGTATTTGGAAAATCTGGAATGCAAATAATTGTTCTTTGTTTAGATGAGTGGATCCCTAAAACAGTGGCTTGCATAGATTATCCTTCTAGGTTTCTTGGCATTTTTCTTTCAAATATTTATTAATTTATTTGAATTTTTATCCCACCCAATACCTAAAGGTCTCAAGGCTTTTACAACATTAAAAACCAGTGAATATATTAAACACAATAAGATCATAACATTGCCTGAATGTTGGGAGGAAAAGCCATTTCCTCATTTAGCTCAAAGGACGGAGCAAAGAGGTGTGTCTTCACAGCTCTCCTGAATGCATAAAGCGAAGGTGCCTGATGGATCTCAGGAGGGAGACTATTCCACAATCTGGGAGCCACCACTGAAAAGCCCTATTCTGGCCCTATGTAATGGAATCTGCAGAAGATACCCTGACCTCTAGATTGAGCTGGATGCCAGTGAAGAAATGGGAATTTTCAGTGGTGGCATCTTGGCTGTGGACAGCTGTCTTTATTGAGGCTTTCCTGGATCCGACACAGCCATTTTTAAGTACTATACCTGAGAGATGTCCCCCAAAATGTTTTCCGGTTTGGCTCAGTTTGAACCAAGCCACACATAATGCAAGCTAGTTAAGACTAGAGAAGTATGAAATTTTGTTCGAATATTCCTTGAACAGTTGATGGAAGGGAACAATGGAGGAGAATGAGGGTGCAGCAAGGCCAAAGTTCTGCAGAGTTTGGTCTGTGGGCCCTTCAGAAATCCCTGTCAAGTCCCAGGGTAATCATACACAGCCTTGGTTTTTATGGGTGTTTTGGGGGAAATGATTATCTATCTGTCCATCCACACTATACCTGAATGGCTCAGGGAAGGTCACATTAAAATCACTATTAAAAAAAGAGAAAATAGACCAACAGCAATTCCCCAAGACAGTTCATTCCTTATAGGGGAATTGCAAAGCTACATCATGTGTGTAGCTGTATTTCTGCACCAGACCATGTGCATCAAGATGGTCTGATGCTTTTTTAAAAGAGCAGAGCAGGTTTTATTTTTATGCCTTTTTTAAAGGCGCAGACACTTCAAATTGTTCTTCAAACAGTTCATTGAATGGACTTAGTGTTTGATTTGGTATCAGACTCTTTCATTTGGACAGAACAGGTTTTCGTTTGATAATGAACACTTCGGACACCTCCTGTATGCTATGAACTGAGTTTAACAAGAACAAGTTTTTCATATATGTACTTTAAAGTGGTTGCCATTTCCGTAACATTTGGGGTTAATGCTTTTTGCCCCCTCTAGTTGTCTCTTTTATACTGATAATCTGAGTGGTGATTCATATGTTCAGTTTAATTGGTAGGCTGTTTATTTCTTGGTTTTTTATGTGTGGCAATACATTTACTCATTTTAAAGAGTAAATACAAAGGTATGTAGGGTCTTTTTGCACTTACCTTTAATAGATTGGACCAAGTAGACCAGATAAAGTAGACAGGACTCTGCTGGGATTTATGGATAGATTCTGACACAGAAGATGGCCACCTGCATTGACAGAGTCTGTTCTATTCTATTCCAGTTCCCACACAGCTTCAGGGCTGGTGCAGGGAGCCTCCAAAGGCTCTGATGCTCCAGGTGACTCATTGCTACAGCATGCCTTGTTGCATGAGGGCCATGGGTCCTGCAGTATATCTGGCCACTAAGATGTGTCCTCTGCATGCTTCTATGGTCTGGTATACCACCACAAGTATTCCAGTAAACCTCTCAAAAGAGGTCTACCAGTAGACTGGATTACCCCATCATTTTGGGCCTCCTGGTATGGACAACACTCTGTAATAGAAGGGGGTGGAACTGTAGATTGCAAGAGCATATGGAAGGGAGACTCCTAGTACACTTGTTGGTCTAGCCTACTGTGTATGGCATTCAGTTTATAGGCTTAATGAAAAATAAGGGGAAGCTGAGAGAGCAGGAGTAGTTTTCAGATGACAGCCATAGTGGCTGAAAGCCCAGTTTGCCACTAATTCCCCAAATCAAAAGGTATCAGGCCCTCCCCGATGCTTCCCCACAATAGAATTGGCTCTGGTATTGCTCATCTAAATCTGGTCAATTTTCTCTACTTTGGTGAGATGCAATTCCCTTTGTTGTAGTAGTTAATTGTATATTGGCATGAATACATTTTATACAATTGTGTGTCGGCTTTTGTCTTTTTCAGATGACAAGTGGGGTTCTTTTTCCTTTTTGGAAATATGCGTATGCTTTTTGAATCAGCTAGAGATGATATTACCATAGCCACAATATTTTAAAAAGCCAGTTAAAAAGTAGTTTTGTCCTTGAGATATTCTGCTGTGATTTCAGATGTTCAACATCTGAAAAAAACAGACAAGACATTTAAAAACAAAGTTATTGTAATCTCCAGCCAAACCTGTTACTCTTTCTCCTAAACTCCTGCAACTTAAATATAATAAATATAATGTGGGAGGATTGGATATTCTAACTTGCCTTGCCTACTTTCAGGTATCATCAGGCTCTGAGGGTGTTTCCACATTTGTGGGAGCTGGATTGCTACAGCTGGAACAGTTCCTAGAGGTGGAATGGTCCAGCTGTTCTGGAACAAGGGCACCTTGGACTAGCTGTCTAGGATAGCCTCAGTGATGTCCCAGTGCCCCCCCCCCAAAGGCTGCTGTGAACTTGCACAAGCTTCAGGGTCTGCTGCGAGGGCTCTGATGGTTAGGAACAAAAGCTCCTGGACTTGGAGCCTCCGGGGGAACCATTTAGTGGTGCAATTTGGTGTGCTGCCAAAATGGGTGTCCCTGCTAAACTGGAATTGGGAGGCATGTGTCCTTCCACATGCCTCCACTTGTGAGTAAGACAGTGGTAGATCTGTCTAGGTAGCCATTTTGGGCTGCCTAGACCAGGTTATGTTCCATCCAATGCAGATGGAACAGCCTACCAGCAGTTGTGGCCTCTTTAGTCCACACCAGAGTACAGAAGAAAGAGGCCCAGAGGTGGGCTAGGTCTCACACTGAACAGGGGTTCCAGTACATGCATTAGTATTTTTTTCCTTCTATAATTCATATTTCCTATATTTTAGTGTTCCTGGACCCTCTATTAGAAACCCCCAATTTCAATCTCTTCTATATCAGGGCCCAGGATTTTCCTGCTATATTTGGCCATCTTTATGAGACAGAGGGTGCTTCCGCATTTGCTGCCGAGAAACGGCTCTAAGAAGAGCTGTTTCTTGGCGACCCGACCTCCTGAGGATCCGTCCCTATTTCAGATGGACCTGAAGGGCCCTTGGGTGTCCGCACACACATGGGGAGGCCAGATTGGGTGGCCGGATTGCCTGGGTGCTGGGTGGAAACCACAGCACCCATTCCAAAGGGCATCTGGCTTCCCGTGCTGCCGACGCTGCCCCCGGAGCCGCAAGGACTGGAGCAGGCAGCTGCCAGTCACCGCGCATTCCAGCAGAGCACGAGGGAGGGCAGAAGGAGGCAAGCTGACCTGCTTCTGCCCTCCCCAAGATGGTGGCTGCAGGGACATCCATCCCTTCACCTGTCCACGTGCAGAAGAATCCTTCAAGGGACGGATTGAAGACCTAATTTTCGAGGTCTTCACGAAGAACAGATTCTTTGGCGGCAAGACCTAATTAGGGTCGGGTCTTGTGTGGAAGTGGCCACAAGGAAGAGTCCCGGATCCGGCCTCCTGTGTGGAAGGTAAGTTCTTAGGTGTCTTTAATGTGTCCTGTATGTGTGTCTATATGTGTTTTAACGGCCTGTGCAGAATCACCAGGAGAACTAACTCCACCTCTACAACTAACTCTCAACTTCAATCTCTACAAGCTCTTATGAAAAAGAAGGCTGTTCGGCTATGCTAGGTGATGTCTTGAATTGGGAAATCAAGATATGTTTTATGCAATGCCTCAGCCTAGGGTGTGGTTAGAGCATCCTCTGATTTGTGGTGCATCTAAACAAAGCCTCCTACGTTTTGGTCCCAGTATTCTTCAGTAAATAAGGCTGGTTCAAATTCTCAGGACCAGCTAGTGTCAGAATTGAACTTTTCAAAGTCAGAGCCCAGAAACAATGCACACAGCTTTAAAGTCTACTTTGTGTCAGAGGCCATATGGGAGAGAGACCAGAGATCCATTGCTGGTTAACCCACTCTCTCTGTGTGTGTTTCAAACATGCTGGATTCTGTTGATTTTGATTCCCTTGCTTCACATTACTGCAAGGCTGTTGGGAAAGCAATTGCTTTGCACTTTCTCTTACCTGTACCCATGAGTGAATACAGAAGCACTCTTTCCCAGTGGTGGCTCAGAGTAGGAAGCCCAGCTTTTGCTGCTGCTTTGCCTAAGACCTGCTTATTTTTTTCCCCCCTCTTGTCAGCTGCCTGTTATATCAATCACAGAGCTGGGATCTATTTATAGGTTGGGACTCAGAGTACTGTGTCCTTAGTCACAAAGAGACACAGAGACGCAGAGGGGACTGGCTAGTGCAGGCGGAACCAAAAGATATTTAATCAGCAATTAGAAACACCTGAGGGGCGAAGGAATTTCTGCTCTGGTGCTGAGGTTCATCGTTCAGCCTGAATCATGTAAGTACCTCATTTCTGACCTTTTGTTCTGGGATCCATCTTCCCTTCACCCTTTACATCAGTCTTTTTTATTTGGACTTCAAATTAGGAGGACACACACCTTAACCAGACTCAGTGTGGTGGTGGGAAAGCTTGGGAGTAAAAGTCATTTTAAAAAAAGATATTTTAAGTGAGGGTCGCTGTGACTCTTAGGGAAGGCAGTTTGTTTCAGAACTTTTAAAATAGGCAGGACAGTTTTTGACTTTTCACTTTGAGTTGTTTTTCATCTTTGACGTGAACAAATGAAAGTTTAAGCTAGATAGCATTGTTTGGGGAGTGCTAATAACACAGATTGCCAAGGCTCCAAAAGATCAGCATACAGTATAAACTTGACAGTTTAAGGACTTCTCAAGGTGATTTCCCTACCATTGATTTAAGAAGAGTCTTGAGAATGGAGTGGGGGGGGGACTTTAGTAACACAGACATTGTTTTTGCAACTAACATTTGCATCGGAAGACTTTACTGGAAACAATTGATACCAATGTTTGTTCAAGTTTAGATGTGAAAAAGAGGCGACTAAATGTTTTTTTCTGCTTTTGCAGTTCTAGAGTTGATCATTTAAAATGTATCTGATTACTGTAGGAAGTCCCCAAGGTGATAAATGGAATACACATGACTTTGAGAAGATAGTTTGGTGACATCTGTGTTAATGTGGGAAACCTTTTTTCAAGACATTTAACGTACAAAAAAAAAGCCCCATTAAAATATTCCTTCTCTCAAAGTAAAACGGTACCACACGGAAAGAAAATCAGTGTTTAGTCCTTATTCTGTAGGTGGTGTGGAGTTTTATTTTAGTGAACTGATGGCAATATAACACAATTTGTATCACTCTGTAGCATTTGTTCAGATAGATTTTTGTATTACATTCACCTGTAAGAAGTTTTATCAGTTTTCAGTTTTCTTTCAACACCTTGTTCCTATTCCACAAAAATTAGTGCTTAGCTTTTCGTTTTATATGATTTTGCTTTTTGAAACAATCCCAGCAGTTGTTTTGGAAATGGTTTCGTTGTTAGTGTTGATTTAATGTTTTAAATGCAGTTGAACCAAGTACATCACATGTTACTAATTCCTTTTAGGTAAATTATTTTTTACTATGTTAAGGGTATATAGCTGATCTACATAAAATTTTACACAATAATTGACAACAGTTGCAACATGATTGGTTTAAAAATCTGTAAATAATGTTTTTGTATTAATATGCACCACAATTTCCTTTTGCTTACTTATGAGTTAAAATTAGCAAAATTTTGTTTGTTACATGGTTATTTTAGAGTTTTCATTATCCTAAACTTACCCTTGAAAAGTTTGTTAACATCTATTTATACCTCTATTGGCACAATATGAATGGAGAAAATGTAAGTTCTGATTTTATACAAATGACGTTCAGATAGCCATGAAAATTGAAGATTTTGTTACAATTTTACCAAATAAAGACAGTATAGAAATTACATAATCTGGCAAAAAGAGAAGCAAGCAACTTTGCTAATTTTTGTTGTTCAAGAATCAAAACTTTACCTTGGCAAAGCTAGAATGCCCACCCCCCCAAACCATGGTTGTTTCTATCCTTGCTCAATTTTTTCTTCAGGTGTGTGAGAAAAGACTAGATTTTGCAAAGAAAAGTATTGCCTTTGATGATATTAAAATTAGTTCAAAGTATACTACTGATTGAGCATTAGTACTGAAAACCCAGACTGCTTTCCAAGTACTCTTGTCAGTGAACTCAGCCGTGTTGCTTTTCCTAACACATATGAATCATGTGTGTGTATGTGCCCTTCTTCCTGCTTCAACTGGATATGCTGAGGTCAGTTTTGGAAAGTGTGACTACAATGTAGTTAGATTTTAACACTTTTAGAAGTTGCTTACTGGGGTGAGGCTATTTTTGGGCTGATCTTGTTCAGCCTATAGATTCCTTGTTGTCTTCAGGAGGGTAGGTGGGTGGAAAGATGAGGTAACATCATCAACAACTTCCACAAGAATGAGGTATTAATTTTCCCTGTTTCAACTGGTTATTTAAATGGGGAAATAATGCACCTTGGAAGCCCATGGTTTTGGGCATCTCAGCCCTATCCCATTTAAATTTGTTTTCCCAAATACATTTATTATTGTATTGTTTTAGTGTGTATATGTTTATATATAGGTCTGGTTTTTCTTTAATGTTTTTATTGACTCTAACTGCCTCAGTTTGTTACAGAGTAGGCTAAATATGAGTGAATGAATAAATTCCTAATTGATCAGTTTTGCTGATGATCTTGAGGGATAATATCTCTTCCTTAATTCACTTCTTTACATATCCTTGTTACGTTGGCTGACCTACTTTTCCAACTCCTCCCCTATTTTACAGATTCATCTCATTAAAATGCTATAATATATGAATGCCCCCAAAGGCTTTTATTTTAGGTGTGTGGACCTGGCTAAGAGTACACAGTATGCTTCTGAGCCTGCCAGAGACTAGGAAATGGATGGACCCTTGGAAAGTGGGAAGGATGAACTGGTATTGCATAAATAATTACAAATCATAACAGCTCCTTTTTTTAAAAAAAGGAAAACAGGGGCTTCACTAAAATAGTGTTTTTGAAAAAGATTCTGCAGCCGTCTCTTGCTCCTGTTATCCTGTCACCTGTGTATCAGCCTGTCTTTTTAGCATCTCTCAATTTTTACATTTCATTATGCCTTTTCTATCTCTTGCCTCCCCCCTCTGCACTTTTTTTTTTTAAAAAAACCCAGAAAATGCATTTCTTTCTGGCATAGAAAATAAACTCAGATTGCTGGTAGTTATGTTAATCTAATTCAATCCTCTGTGGGTTAGAAGTGAAATTCTAATAGTGGAGCTGTTGAGGGCTTTTTTGTTAATGGCTTGGGGATTACATTGAGTTAAAGGCTCATTTCCTAATCAAACAGAGAGGGAGAGAGTGACTCCGAATATTTATGAGTCTCCCAGTGCGAGTTAAACATTGAACTCCAAAAGCAGGATCTCAGCACAGTGGAAAGAGTTAAACCCCCTCAGGGCTGCTGTGGAAAAAAAATGAAACCAGTTAAGCCATCAGCATTTTCAACTGCTGTACAACTTCAGTTCTCTCTGTGTATTTGGGGGGTGGACTGAGAGGAGAGAATAATTGTCTCACAATGTTAAAATGGATACTGCGGTGAGATATTTAAAACAAAGTTATGTGATGTTTCCAAATAGTTTTCCTATAGGTAGGTGTATGATGGATGTACAAAAGCTAAATAGAAGCTACAAATTATTATTTAAATGATAGATTTTTTTGAACTTAGGTGAAAGGGGATTGGCTATATACATATATAGTGTAAAGTCACCTTAAGATGTTTATCATACTGATTGCAAATTTCATGGATGTGCATTCATTTGGTGAATTGACTTTTGTAACATGGGGTGAAATTCTCCAGTGTGTGGAAAGGAGACTCCTACCAGCTCATGTGGAATAGCTTTGTGAATTTACTACAGTAGTCATTCAACTGTCTTCTCATGTGTTTTATTGCTGTATAACTCCCTTACTGCTATATTCTAGGGGTGACCAGGTGGTAGAGCTGAAACTGCGGGTTGATCCAAACTTCTCATTCTACAAGTGAATGGATTTTTTTTTTCTGCATGCAAAAGTGAGTCAGAGCCAGAAGAGCTCAGTGCTCTGAGGACTAGAGGTTCTTGTGGACATGAGAAGGCAGTAAGTTAGGGTTCCTTTCCCTGATTCTTCCTCTCCCTTGCAGCCCTTGGTATCACCCCCACATTATAAGATTTTCCAGTACCTTTGAGCAGCTTTTTTGAGACAGAGGGGACTACAGGAGAAGAAACTTGTGGACCTCCTTAGTAGTATGCATAATGCTGTTCTAAATGTTCTGAATTAACTTCATACTTCCTGTATGGGGACTGAGATTTATGTTGGAGCACCTTACCAATTTGCTTAGGAGTCTAGTTAAGTTCCTTCCTCAGCAACCTAGTCCTTCTTTGTCCCCTTGTCTTCTCTCAGCCTGAGGGGGTTGGGCCAACTACTGTGTATCATGTCACATGCTGATGCCAGTGTATAGTGTTTGGGAACTATTAGGGCTTCTTTCAGCTTGTAGATGCCTATATTCAGTCTTAGAGGCTGGTTGGACTGAAGGAAGTCCTGATGGGTCCTAAAAAACATGTTGATGTGTAACAATATCATTGTGTGACACAACATGATGACACTTGACCCCATCCCCTCAGATTTCCATAAAAATCTTGGAGGGGGCAAAGAAGGAGCAAGGAGTTCTTAAGGTTTTTGAATATAGCCAACTGTCACCCCCTTCCCCCATGCAGAAGGTGCAACATTGTTTTGGAACATTTGTCACAGCATTTTGGACACCTACCTAGTCCTGATAGCTGCAGTTGGGGTTTTATAATGAAAATTGGATTTGGACAACTTCTGGAAGGCCAGACATTCAGCATCCTGGCTCTAGTCCTATTTGTTGAGGTCTCTCATACTGCCAAATTAATATATGCACAAGATTAGCTGTGGTTAGCCTGTCTCTGGTCAGAATGTATTGATGACAGTCTGGATACTTGGCATCTCAGAGATCAAATGGTCATTTCTCTGTATTGAATGATGATCATCAGGTGCTGAAAATGGGTGTACCCTTAGTGAATCCCTGTTCTTCACATGAGTTGTGTACTGTCCTCTATTTTGAAGCAGACCACATGAGTTCATTGGAAGCTGATTTTCTTTGTACGTGCAGGAATTTGTCTATCCCAAACCACAATCGGCTTTTTAAAATGTAATATTTAAACTGTTTATACATTGATTGATTGATTGATTTAAAATATTTATATCCTGCCCCATATCTCAAGATCTCTGGGTGGCTTACAATAAAAAACCCATATACAAACAAATGTAAAATTACACTGCAGTTTCAAGTCAACACATTTTCAATCTGGATTAGGCCCTCTATGTCATTATATACTTTGAAAAAAAATGCTTCCTGGAGGTAAGATGTGGCTAAATCTCAACATTGCTTAATATTAAGTGATGTTCACACATATTTCTACTATTCATTATTTGTACGAATTTTCATGAATTTGGGCATTCATACATTAAGATTTATACGAATACAAATGTTTTAGACATTCAAATGAATAGAGCAAACATTTGTTTAATGGTACAGATATGTACACCTCCGTGTGTATCCGAACACATCCTCTACGCATCTGTTTGTATCTGTACGGATACATATGGGATGAATACGGGATGCATATGGATACATACAGGATGTGTATGAATGCGTATCATCGAATGTGCATCCATACATATCAAGTATTTGAACGAATATGCACAAATACATTTGTATTGAATCCAATGTCTGGACATTCAAAATTGCATATTTGTATGAATACAAATTTTGGGACTTTTGATTCATTACAAATTGAATGCTGAAAATCACATTTGTGCAGATCCTTAATTAAGTGTACCCAACAACCAATTCCAGCTTCATCCTAGCCATCCTTCTTGCTTTCAACAACAAGCATCTTTAGCAGACCTCCCCGTAACAGATCTTCTCAGATCTGCACAAAAACACACATTTTTTTTGTCATGTCATAGCTCTCCTGTTTCCTGCCTTTTCTTAAAATGTAGAGATTTATTTGGGGGGTTTGGCTGTAAAAATGTTTCACTTCCTCTGCTGTTGTCTGGCAAGTGAGCTGTTTTCTATTTTGCAGCAATATATATATATACCCAAATTGTGAAAAATGTATCATAAAGGTGCACTCAGATGGGTCAGTGGTCATATTTATCTTGAGAGACATTTAGGTTTTTCAAGATGAACTGTGTCTGTTATGTTGAAAACCTGATATTTCCTTTGAGAATAGAAGAAAGTAATATTTCCCATTTTAAAAATCTTTGAAATGTTTTCAAATAGGACCATGATCTCATTTACTGAAAGGTTATCCCTGAAATTGGGATGGGTAGCAGGAGGAAGATAGGTAAACAAAGTGAAAACTTGGGTGGTATTTTTTCTTATTATTACTAATACACCGCATGCCTCTCTTTCCCAAATATAGCACACAGGTGAATTTTTTGCTATTTACAGCCCAAACCTATAATGTCAACTTTAAAGTGAATGTTACTGAATTTGATGGGGCTTACCTTTAAGCAGGCCTTATATATTCATGTTTTATCTCCTTTGTTTTCCCACTCCTGTAAAAGGGATTTTCCCCCCAAAGAAAGTAGCTGACAGAGCATTTTGCCTTTGTCTCAAGCATCATGGACGTTTGCTCCCAACTAGCAATATGCACAAATATTCATCAAGTTCACAATTCATATGAATTTATGTGAATTGGAACATTTGTAGGCAAATCAATGTAGACCCCCATTTGCCTGTGAGTGGAATGTATCTGGCCCTTGTCAGACCTTCAATGCCTGCTCCCAGCCAACATCATCCTGGGTATAGAGTGATGTCAGAACAAGACACCACTGAAGTATCAATTTCAGGGACTAGAGGTATGAAATTGAAATGTGGGATTCTTGGAAGTGCATTTTAGTTTCCAAATTTTCCTCCAGCTGGATCCAGGGAGTCTGAAGTACCTGGATTGCCCTTTTACTGGACCAGGGCCCAGGGTCATACCAGTATGCAGAAGGAAGTCGCATAAACTTGCAGATCTGGTATACCAGCTAACGCAGAATCATCCTTAGTCTTTTTCCCACTTTTGTATCATTTACTCTTTCTTTTGCACAACTCCCCTTCCTTCCTTCCTTCCTTCCTTCCTTCCTTCCTTCCTTCCTTCCTTCCTTCCTTCCTTCCTTCCTTCCTTCCTTCCTTCCTTCCTTCCTTTTTATTTTCTGTTTGCTGCTCTCTGTGTGTAGTCTTCTCCCATGGTTGATTTAGGGTATTTCCGGACTGGCCGCGGAAACCAGATTAACGTGAGATTTAAGACCCATTGGCACTTACCTTCTGCACTGGAGACCACATTTGGACACTTGGAGGCAACTGCTTCTGCATTTTGGTTCACGAGATCCGTCTCTAAATTGGGTCTCGCTGCCAAAAACCAGATCTAAATGAAGACCTAAAAAATTAGATCTTCAATCCATCCCTTTGTCTGGATCCGTGTGGAAGCAGGACACTTCTGCACGTGGACAGGCAAAGGGACGGATGTCCCTGCAGCCGCCATCTTGGGGAGGGCGGAACCAGGCCAGTTTGCCTCCTTCCAGCCTCCCGTGTGCCGCACGCTGCTGGAAATGTGCGATGACTGGCAGCTGTATGCTCCAGTCCCATGGCTGTGGGGGCAGCGTCAGCAGCATGGGAGGCCGGATGCCCTTTGGAATGGGTGCTGCAGCCTCTGCACAGCACCCAGGAGATCTGCCCACCTGATCTGGCCTCCCCATGCGTGTGCGGATGCGCCCGAGCGTTCAAGGATCCGTCCCTGTTTGGGACGGATTCTCGGGAGGTCAGATAGCTGAGAAACGGTTTTTCTTAAATCCGTTTCTTGGCAGCATGTGCGGAAACACCCTTAGATAACTTTCTTCTTTCTTGTTGTCTTGATGCTGAAAATTTTCTGTGAGAAAATCCTATTGCTTTGATTGCGTACCTTTCCAGAATGAGAATTCTTGGGCTTGTGGCTTGGTTTTAGTTTCTAGTTTATTATTTTGATACTCTTAACCGTGAAAAGTGCTTCTCCAATATTCCATAGGATCCGACAATAGAGATTATCTCTGGTTTCTATGAGTTCCTGCTTGTCCCTTTGGCTGTATTCACACTGGAGGTTGGTATTCCAGACCAGAGTGAAATGCTCTGGTCCAGGATAGGCAAACTGTCCCAAGCTTGGACTGCTTGCATTGGGATGGTCTGTTCTGCATGCCAGTTTCAGAACTGGGATGTCTCAAATGCTCCAAATACCAGGAGTAAAAGTCCTTGGCTTTCACTTCCATCTTGGGCTTCACCCCATTTGGAGAAGATGGGGCCAGGCCTCTACTATTCCACATTTGTGTGCAGAGAACAGAGGCGTTGACTAGACAATGGTCTGGTCTACTGCCCAGGGTGGAGAATCCCTTAACATCACTTGGTTATATCTCTTATTTCTTGCATCTTGCTGAGGTCTCTCTGTTGTGACTTTTATCTAGAATCTTTTCATATTCACCAGGGAAATGTTGCAATAGGTGATAACAGTTTCTTAATCACAATGGGAAATTCTGATCTTAATGAGCTTTTAATTTTAGGCTTAAAAAATCCTCATACATTAAAGCAAATTGAAAATTGTGTCAGTTTACAATCTTGGTGAAGCTGTAGAAGGATGATTTCAAGTTATGCAAGCTGATAGTTTCTTTTTATTACTTTTACTGAAATAATGGTCCTACATAAAATTCATCCAAATGTTACGGACTCCATTTCCATCTTCCCCAACCATTGGGCTTGCTCATATAAGGGCAAATGGGAGCTGGAGTACACCACTAAGACAGGCATCTCTGTGATGAATAGAGTAGGTTTAAGCAGGCCTTTTCCTTTTTTAAACTGCAAATGTTTCAGGAGCTGTATCTGTCATGAAGGGTGAATGCCTCCAGGTAAAAGCTGGATTAGAACTGGTGATTGCATGTGATATAGAGAGTTCTAAGACGTTTTCGCACGGGGGAAAATGGAACGCGAAAAAGCCAGCTGTGGACACGTCATCCGCATTGGCCGCGCGCGCCTTGCGTCCCGACGTGTCCGCAGCTGGCTTTTTCGCGTTCGAAATGTAGAGCACTTCGAAGTGCTCTACACGCGTTCCAACGCGGACGAGCCGCCCGCAGGCGTTCGGGAGAAGAAGCGTTCGCGCCGCTTCTGTCTCCCGATCGCCTGCCGGCTCGCCTCCGACGCCGCGCGGCTTTGACAATCAGCTGTTTTTCAAACAGCTGATTGTCGATCTGCCTCCGCGGCCGCCGGCGCGCCCCTGGCCGGCGTTTGCCGGCTAAGCCAGCTTCGGGCGCTTTGACCATTCGCACCCAGACGCTCCGGAACGCGTTTACACGCGTTCCGGAGCGTCTGTGTGTGAACGGGGAAAGCGCCCGAAGCTGGCTTAAGCTTTCCGCCTGAACGCGTTCGGTTTCGAACGCGATTCAGTGCGGAAATGCCTCTAAATTCCATCATAATTGCTAACCTATCCCTGCTAAACCTTCCCAGACATTTTCCCCTTTAAGTTCTCAATGTCTTGGCTGTTGATTCTGGTAGCAATGACAATGCTACTTGGGGGAAGGTGACATAAGTTGCAGGGCCAGGGTGGTAAGCTTTTTCTGCCTTCTCCCCTTGTTCTTCATGGAGCCCAGAATACTTCCTGTATGTGAAGGGAGAAAATGCTTGATACTGGCAGCATTCGCATGGTACCTGGCAATTGTGCCAGATGTGTGCCATGAAAGGGTATGGATTGGCATGCAGCATGGTGACCACATAGCCTCTGTACCTGGTCCTTTCTTGCATGTGGAAATACTCAGAAGCCCTTTAGCAGGAGACTAATTTAACGTGGTCAGTTTGGGTTACATTTCCTGCTGCCACTGTGCAGAGATAAGAGCGGTCCAGACCTTATTCCAGACCATGTGACATTTTTATAGACTCTGGAAGATGATCGACTTTCAGGGTCATTTCCAGGAGTGTAGCAAAATGCCCTCAGCGTTTCAAGGCTGGTGAACCTTTGTTCCACTGTATCAACTAGACTGGACTGGGGCAGCCATTATGTGAATGGCTGCCAGCATGCTTAACACAACCCACCATATTCTTGTTTGGGATTTTTTTTTGTTTTTTTCCAGGCTAGGACCATTCTCTGCAGCATTTGCCTATGGAGGGGACTAGATTTCCATCCACTATCTTATGTTATCCAGAAGACATTTGGGTTACAAGTGATGTGTTTTTTGTTATAACCATTTCAGAAGACTCTTGTGCTCCAGTTAGACAGTCAGGTGTTGCTTGACTTGGAGGTGAATATAGATTGTGCATATGGGGATGGGATGCTTTTTCTTAAAGGGATGAATTAAAAATGCACTGGCAAATTATACTCTAAAATTAGTTCAATAGAAGCCATGTTGGTTATCTTCGAGCAAGGCCGTGCCTCCAATTATTTAATTCATTTCTCGTTAACAAAGATTTAATAATGGTTCCAACTGTCTTCCCTGGAATAGATGTTAAACTGGCAGGGCTACAATTTCCTGTGTCTCCCTTGGAGTACAACTAAAAAATTAGAGTCATGTAAGCCACCTTCCTGTTCCCAACTTTGAAAGCTGAGCATAATGACAAGTTCCATATTTTTTTTTTAAGAGATCTGCAATCTTAACTTTGAGCTCTTCCATAAATCTTGTGGGGTTGCATGTGTTGATCTTTAACTTTTCAATAAGGGCCACCACTATATGTATCAGTTCACCCTTCTCCTTTTCTGAGAACAGGAGCTCAGATTTAGGAATCTTTTCCATGAAGACAGATGTAAAGAATTCACTTAGCTTCTCTACAATTTTCTTTTCTTCTCTTAGCACACCTTTGAAGACCTCTTCATCCAAGGGACAAATAGTTCCCTTGCCTGGTTTTCTGCTTCTAATATACTTGAATAATCTTTTGCTAACAGTTTTTAGAGTCAATACTTTCCTCTTTCTCCTCCTCCTCCCTCTCACTGTATCTTTGCACGTCTTTTATTAAAGTTTGTGTTCCCTTGTTTTCTTCATTAGGAGAAGCCTTCCACTTCCTGTCTGCCCAGAGCAATCCAAACACCACAGCTACACTGTTTACAACCTCTTACACTCTAAAGGGAACGAATGGCTAAGGGACCTCAATTACAACTTAGGCAAGGGTGCTCAACTGTGTCTGTCTGCATGTTCCTGAATTACAGCTCCCAACACTGCATTGGCATAGAATGCTGAAGGTTGAATGCTGGGGTTTGTAGTTCAGGAACACCCTAATCTAGTGTCCCACTAATTTCTAGAGTTGCCTTTGGTGCTACAGTAGATTCAGAAAAATCTAAACCCCACGAACATGAACACTTGAGGTACGTTAGACTCCTTCACTGTATATGTTTAGGAAGGTGGTGAAGATGCACTTCTTTGCCCTGGCCTTTGGTTAAATGGGAATGTACTGTCTCTTCCCACTCTATAGCCACTGCAACTGTTTTAATATCTCCTTTTTAAAAAAATATATGTCTAATTTTAAATGTTGTTACCCACCCTGAGACCTTCAGGTTTAGGGCAGAATAGAAATGCGAATGAATGAATGAATGAATGAATGAATGAATGAATGAATGAATGAATGAATGAATGAATGAATGAATGAATGAATGAATACACACACACCTGAGGCCACATATGGTCCACAGTGGCTGTTCTTGTTTCTTGCCCACCATGACAGTTTCAACAGCTTGCTTTTTTCTTTAAACTCAGTTGGCAGCAATCTATACAACACTACTCCCTTATGACTGCCTTTTATTTTATACAGTGCACGCTGATGATGCATCTGGCCTTGCATGCATTTTATTTATGTATTACTATTCTGAGTCATGGAAAAATATCTTCCTTGTATGTAATTGGTCTGCAATGCAAAAAGAGAGCACTGTCTGTTCAAACCCAACATTTCCAGCATGTATGTATAACAATAAACACCTGATATCTGGATGACTGGCATCTACATGGAGACCAGGAATTGCTTTGGAATTACATGTTTTTCCCTTGTTCCCCCACTTTTTCAGCTTTCCTCCCCAACTGTGAAAATCTACCATTCTGTTGTGATATAAACTGGGTTTGAAACCTAAGAGACAGGGACTTGGACAAACCCAGAGCTAGAGTTAAAAACTGCAGTGGCTATGCTTTATGCAAGTGTTCCAGAACAAAGCAAAGTCAGGTACATTTATCTAAATACTCTTTACGTTAACCCTTCTCCACAGCAAAATTAGTTTAAAGAAACAAAGTAAGAAAATATGTAGATCTGTCATTAAAATTCCATTAACACACAAAATTGCACACACAGGCACCACTGGCCGCCAGCACTGTGTCAGAGGTCAGGATGTGATTGGTCAGAGTGGACCCAAGATGCAGCCTAAAAGGGTTTATGTAAAGAGCCAGGTGGCATTATTTGGTCCTGGGGGAAACAGGAACTGTTATGGTGAAAGAGGTAACGGTTAGATAAAGAAGAGCTGAATTTTAGAATTCTAGCAGTTCTTACACAGATGAGGTTCCTTCAGGGACCGCTGACCCATAGGTGCAAAATGGGCACTGCCAAATCACACTAAGAACATAAAAGGAGCCCTGCTAGATTGGGCCAAAGCCCATCTAGTCCAGCATACTGTCTCACACAGTGGCCCACAAATTGCTTATGGGCATTCTCAAGCAGAAGCAAGGGCAAAACCTTCACCTGATCTCAGATCCCTGCAAATGTCCTTTAGATGCATCATTCCTTTCTCTCCAGCTGGGAGGAAGTACCGAGACATCAATTCTAGTAGCCATTGGTACACCTGTCATCCATGGATCTGTCTTAACTCTTTCTTAAAGCTATCAAGGCTGGTTGCTGTTACCATCTCTTCTGGCAGCAAATTCCATCGACTGATGACCGTCTGGTTGAAAAAATACTTTCCCTGGTTTGTCCTAACTCTCCTACCAATCAGCTTCATGGAGTGCCCCCTGGTTCTAGTGTTACGTGGTACAGAAAATAATGATTTCTCTATCCACCTTTTCTATACCATGCATGAGTTTATATACTTCAATCAAGTCCCCTCTTAAATGCTATCTTTCAAGGCTGAAGGGGCCTAGATGTTGCAGTCTGCTTTAGTAATGGTGTTCCAGCCTCACATGTGGTTCAAAGCTTTCCATCTCCACAGCACCCCATGCCAAAGGGATGTGAGGGCACATGAAGAGATTTCAAATCCCTCTCCAACACACAAAAACTTCAGTGCATGAAAAGAAAGTCTGAAATGGCTTCTTCCACACAGAACTGAGCACAGCAAAATGGGCTGAATTTCCATGCAGGCATTCTGCATCTGTGCTTGGAGAGTAATGAGACCCTCCAAACACAAGTGCAGAAACTTCAAAATGGCAGCTTTGGAGATGGCAGTGGAGCCATCAAACTCTTCTCAAGGTTGCCTGAAATCAGGAGGGGTCTTCACGGAAGCCTAATCCAACTGAGGCCAGCAGTATGGAGACATGCCCTCAGCTGCAAAAGATGCAGTCCACCCTCCTTTTCTATTTCATTCATGTTTTAGTTCAGTGCTGTCTAATATATACACAGTCTATTATGCCCAGTGGTTTAGGCTTGGTTTTCATGAGGGTTTACCCAGAACTGCACCTTTATAGTGCCTTGCATACCTTAGCTCTACCTGTTCTAAGCACCAGTGCCACGTCATTTCATTGCTTTGCCCTTTGCCTCTTCCAGGCCTAAGGGGTATCAGCTACCTCTAAGTCCAAGACAGATAATAAATAGTGGATTCTTTTTGCATTCCCCATTTTTGCCTTGGAACAAATAGAACAAATGGAAGATGGGAGCAGTAGGAGATGTTCTGCTTAATTTTCATTCTTTTTTAAAAAGACACACACACCACAGGACTGCACTAATTCCTTCTCACTGACAGTACACAAGGGCAGGGCCTTTTCCTGTATCTTAGACAGTTATATTGCTTAATTAAAATAATATGACAGTTTTCATTATTATGTTTTGTTACTTGGGAGGCCAGGTGGGCAGATATGGACATTCCACTGTTAGCCATTTCCTGCTCCAATCCCCAGAAGACCACATTTGCTTAAGAGTGGGGGATCCAAGCCTCTGGGAATCCTTTCCCACAGAGTCACCAGTGGGGCCAGTAAGATCAAAAAAGGTGCACGAGACCGAATAATCAATTTGTGAGAATGCTGGGGAAAGAATACAGTAGAGTAGCAGCAACATAGACATTATTTTTCAAGCTCCTAGGAGTCCACAAGTTTACAATTCAGTCTCTGGAATGTAATGTTTACAAGGCTGAGGGCCTGCAAGGTTCCTCATGAGACTGCTTTGTCTTGATATGGAAATGGGTAGCCATCTTGTCACTCTCTTCTCAGCTGCCACCTCCACCTCCTTGCTGCCACCACCCTTCTTGTTCTCTGCCTCTGGGGCTACCTGCTTGGCAGCCAGTGGTGAGGGGGGAGCTCTGAAGTGTGGGTGAGTTTCTTCTGCTCACAGTGTGGCTTTTCCAACCCTTTTAAGAGGACTCAAAGGCCGCATCCCCTTTACAAGCTTAATTCGGTTTCGATACGGTTTCAATCCTTGCAGACCCCACGTCAGTTTGGCTTAACACACTTTTCGCGTGTTAAATTGCCCCAAAGTGTTGTAAATGTTAATCCTCATTTCAACAGGTCTCACTCTGGTTCCTGCGCTTGATATGTTACATTTTTTACTGTGGGGACCGTACCGTTTTAAGGGATGAGAATCCATGTTTAGGGTTTCTGTCCCCCATAGCTTGCTTCCAAAGATAGTGATTTCAGTGTAAAAATCCATCCTTACTGCAGCTGCTACACTGTAGCAATCCACGCACTTCACACCTGATAACAATGTTGCAATTTTTGTGCAATTCTAACTCTTTGGAGTTCTAACCTTTAGAAAGGGAAAGGAAAGCAGCTGCAGGTTCTGGGAGATGTGTGAATGTTTAAAGCATGGGGGCTTGAGTTGCTGCTGCTGCTGTGTGCCCTGGGCAATGGGGAGAGGAGGGGAAAGAATCGCTGGCTGCCCGCTGCTGTTTTTCCTCCATCCATGGAAGCGGCAGCCACCCAGCCACCCAGTTAGGCTCCGTGAAGGGTTCCCTTATGGGTGGTGAATTCATGCCAGGAGGAAGAGGGCAGGGCAGCCCCAAAAAGCGGCTTTTAAAAAGTAGCCACTTGAGTTCCCCCTTGAGTCACTTAAGCCATGTACGATCCTCAGAATCCAGATTGAACGCAATACTGGCTGAAAGTAATGGCATCAGGCAAATTTGCATTTGCATCCAGTTCTATTATTTTGGTTTAGGGGAACTGGATTAAGCTTATAATGGGGACGCGGCTAAAGAGGCTGTTCTTCCTCCCACAACAGACAATCTTTGAGGAAGGTGGGGCTGTGAGAGCTCAGAAAGAGAGCTGTAACTAGCCCAAGGTGTTACCAAATGCGGAGTAGAATTTTGGATAATTTGGATTAATTTGAAGCCCCCAAATACCCCAGATCTAAACTCCCAGGGAATTTGTAGCCAGACCGTTTACATAGGC
Source organism: Aspidoscelis tigris stejnegeri (assembly GCA_023333525.1). NCBI lineage: Eukaryota > Metazoa > Chordata > Lepidosauria > Squamata > Teiidae > Aspidoscelis > Aspidoscelis tigris. The sequence continues at coordinate 82,305,249 of JALMGA010000003.1, forward strand.
TTTTACATAACAAAAAATATCATGAACAGAGACAAAACTCATTTCAAATTCAAAAAGGCGGTATTTCTTGTTAAATCATTAGAAAAGAATTTATTAGAGACATAGAGGAGAAGTTAAAATGAACTGTAAAGCCATCTCGGAGACATATCTCATTTAAACATTAAAAAGAACAGAGATAGACATCCAAAACTCCAAACATTGCAAAATAAATGAGCATTTTCCATTAAGGTACGTTTTATGCATTAAACTGAGTCCATCCCATCTTATTAAAACAACTAGTTTGTAGTTATGCAGCAAAAATTCCCAAAACACCATAAAATTGTCTTTTATGGGGGAAAACATAAAAATAAGAATAAAATTCCCACAAGAACAATTTCAAATCTTAAAGAAAAATATATAAACCAGGTCACCCAGCTGGCTTCATGGAGGAGTGTGGAATCGAACCAGGAGGCTATCAGAGTCTGACACTCTACCCACAAGACCAAACTGGCTCACTTCTTCCCATCCTCCCTGGCAGCACAGTGCCCGGCCTTTTGAATAAATCAAGATGATTGGAACTGATCATGGTATGCACTGGGGCATTTCAAATGTTCCAAAGCAGCCCCTCCAAGTTGCAACAGAGTCTGGTCTCCAGACATGCTAGCCCACCTCTCCCAGTGTCCTGGAAGGCACCTGCTCACATGTAGCATTCATCCTTGTCTGTTTTTCATGTGAAGTCCCCACCACTACCAAGAGCACAACAAATGCCAGAATGTGAGCTGCTTAAGTGCTGCACCTCTGCTCCAGAGCTCACTTTTGTTATTGTACCCCTTCTCTTCTTCAGCAGTGATGAGGAGCTATGTCAGAAAGGAGGGGGAAATCCTACTAGTTAGCTCTTTGAAAAGGCACAATGAATTTTAAAGGTTGCAAAAGCAGCTGACAAGTGGACTGCAAAGGCACCACAAACCCGAAAGGCCTGTTCATGAAACCTTGGAGTGTTTTAACAAAACAGAGTCCACAGAAGAGGCTCTAGCTTGAAAAAGTCTTTTCTTTTGTGTTTGGAAACACCCTGTTAATGTGAATGTCCCAACCCAGAATGTGCAGTACACCTCTCCTCATCGAATTGCCTCCAAAGCGTACGCGTTGTTGGGTAGTCAGACTACCGTGTGCAGGTTGTGTAACATCCTGCCAACAAGTGCATGGCTCGAAATTTGGAACGCTAAATAGTTTTTGTGCATTTGACGGTCCCAACAGGAAACCTTATGTAACATTCAGCGCCTGATAACAGTTCCACACTTAAAAAAAATAAAATAAATTATCCTGAAAAATGTTACCACGTCAAAGCGGTGGGCATAGAAATTGATCTCTTTCTCTCCCTCTTTGTGTGTAGGAAGACACATTTCTAGGGAAAGGGGCACAAGCTTTCCTCTGTGTTTGTATGTTTGTCAGTGTGACTGTATGCTTATACTATACACAGAAACAACAGGCAGTGACCTATGCAAACACACAGCAAATTATAACCCCCACATAAACAAATTAGCATGTTTTAAAAGGTGAGAAGTGCTATAAAATTGTCTCCCCCATTGTTTATGGTGTGTATGTGGATGCACAATGTTACCGATGCATGCAAATTCCTCTATCCTTCCCCCCCAAAATCCTGAAATGGACTCGCACTCTGTCCATTTTGCCATTGTTCCTGCCAGCCTGGTCCCAGCAGGGGTTCCCTAATTAGCAATCTCTTCATTTCCAATCAAAGCACAAAACAGCCCCAAAAGCCTCTCTTTATGAGGGAGCTGAGCAGTGGCTGGGGACACTGAGTGAGATAATTGCGTTCGCCACTGGCAGCGGTAAGCAGCCTGGCTAATTCATTATTGTAATAACTTTGCTTGTCCTTGGGGAGTGGCGTGGGGGTGGGGAAAATGGGAGAACCGAGCCTGCCAGTGCTAGCTGAGGACATGGGACGAATGGGAGCGTAGCCAGGGTTCAAATAAAATCTGAATAATTAGCTAGGGAAGGGCAAACCGTTACACGTGAGGTTTTCCCTCTTCTGTTGAAAAGAAAACACAAACAGAACTGGCGAGGACCGCCCCACCCTCATCCCTTGGTTTAATATTAACAAGTTTCCCATTCCATCTTGTGGGGGCATTTGGCGTAATAAAACAGGCATCCCAGTGTATGCAGAATTCTGATGCCGAGGCTGCAGTGAGAGAACAGAAAAATATACTTGGGCTGTAAACAAATATGTAGGTAGTTTGACAGAATGAGAACATAGGATTTGTTGTCCTTACTGGAAATCAGAGGCGTCTTCGAGCGATACGTGGCTAGGATACATGGAAACGCTTTCTCCATTTGCACAGAGGGAGGCAGGAAAGCGTCTACACATGTTCCTTGCCCCCCTCTGTGCGGATGGATAAAGCACTCGGTGTGCCCTAGGAGGGTGCGGGACGCTCCTCCCCCAGCCTCCTGCTACTGGGTCAGGCAAGAACCAGGGCGGGAGGCCTGTTGGCTGCCTTCCCTCAGTTCCCACTTGCTCCAGGAGCCCAGATCAGGTTCCTAGGGCCAGCAGGACCCACACCCTACACCCCCCAACCCACCCTGGGGGTGCGTGCACGTGAACACGCCTTACCTGCTCGCCGCCGGCTTGCAACTGAGGCAATAGGGCCAGCTGAACTCTGCATGCGCGCAGGGCGGTCCCTGATTTGTCAGGCACGTGTGCCTGCACAGATGGCCAGTTGAAGCCAGGTGGGTGCCTGGCGAATCAGGGACCACTCCGTGCGCACGCGCAGAGCTCAGCCGGCCCGATCACTTCAGTTGCGAGCCTGTGGCGAGCAGGTAAGGAGCATTCACGTGCGCGGGCCCTGGGGTGCATTGGGGGGACTAGGATGTGGTTCCTGCTAGCCCTAGGAGCCTGATCTTGGGCTCCTAGAGCAAGTGGGAATGGACGGAAAGGAGGTGCCTGGGCTGCCCACTCCTGGCTCCATAGGAGCCAATGGGAGCAGCCCGGGGGAGGGCCCCAGCTGTCATGGAGGGAGAACATGCAAACGCTTTCCCTCCGGTACTGCTGGGAACACGCCGGGACATGCCGAATGTGCCGGGACGGTTTCAGAGCACTTTTTGTGCTCTAAAACTCGAACACGTCTACGACGCATTGGGACGCCTTGGAACGGATCTGGCTGCCCCAGAAGAGCGAATGCTCCATCCCAGCATGTCCTAGACACGTTAGAAAACCCCTTGTGTGAAAAGGCCTCTGCTCCTGCCCTTTAGCTGTGTGACAGCTTAGTGGAAAAGCCTGTACTTTATAAGTTGAGGGTCCCAGGGCCCTTAAACAGGCAATCTGGAGAGGACTGGGGAGACGAGGTAGTCTGCCTCCAGGGGGCTGGAAGAAAACTATATCTGTAGGTGCTTGCAGACATCACATTAAAATGTGCAGTTTACTTATAGTCTGGAGTAAAGGGCTTCCAAAGGGAAAATGGCTTACCCTCACCTATAGATACTACAGATTTTAGATGTCACCGGAGCAAGTATTCTTCCATTCATGTGCTCAGCTCCTCCCTGTATGCTCAGTTCTTATAGGTCCATGGGTTCTTGGGTGAAAGTGAGTTCTTGTACAGTTTCCCCAAACACATGAGAAAATGTGGAGTAATGGAATACTCTGTAGCAAAAGTCCTTAAAACTACTGTTTTTAGGGTCTGAAATACTGGGTTATAATGCACGGCCATTTTTAATGTGAGCCAGTTTAGTCTACTAGTTAAGGAGCCAGACTCTTTTCTGGGAATACTGGGTTTTATCCCGCACTCCTCCACAAAGCCAGCTGGGTGACTTTGGGCTAGTCACAACTCTCTGCTGAGCTCTCACTGCCACACCCACCTCACAGGGTGTTCTGTTGTGGGGAGAAGAATAGAAAACTTTGCCAGCCGCTCTGAGTCCCCTTAAGTGGATGAGAAATGGAAGGTAGAAAATCCAACTCTTCTTCTTCTTAACCCTGTCTGGACACACCCTAAATCACTCTGAGGAATAACCACTGGTTAGTGTGAACAATATTCATTTGGATTGGTCAGTCACTCAGTTCCACGGAATAGAGGTTTCCAAGGAGTGGGAAGATGTTGCATTGTGAGAGTTTTCAGAGCTGAATCTCCTCTCTATCTGCTGACATTTTGCCACCAGGCTAGGTAGCATCATTAGTATGTCTAGTCTGGTGGTGAAACAGCAGAAAGAAGAGTCAGCCTACAATGTCACATTCTAACCCTGAGACACAGATAGTCTCTATTAATGCAGGGCTGAATCCAGATATTGAATATTTTGGTGGCATTTTTGAGGGCTTGGTTCTCAGTTTAAGGACAAAACATTTATTAATAATACATAACATTTTATTTTTTCCCTTCAGGGGAATTTCTCTTTATCTCCCTCTGGATTTAATCCAGTTAATCACAGGAAACTGAATCCATTTTTCTTGCTTACTGTGGCTGCTTATGTGCCTCCCTGCCCCTGAAATGGACATTTAGAATAATGTAAATGTTTAGAATAATTATTAGAAATAAAAATCCAATATCTAATTCAGTCTTCTTTTTTTTTAGTGTGCTTTTGTATGTATGAATAATTTTTCCTCTTTTGCAGAGATCATCTTGATAGATACCGTTGGAAAGTATCTTTTCTTTGCGTGAAGTTGAAATTTTGGAAATGCTTATTAATAAAAATAAACATACGTGGTCGACTGGAAGGAGCCCTAAATGAATCTTCCATATCTGCAAAACAGCAACCATCTGTTACTTCATTCTGTCAGCATCCCAGATAAAAAACTGGGGCCACATTCACACAGTCTATTTGACAAAAGCAGAGCTGCCCAGCTGTTACTGAGGGAGAGTGTGCAAATGCTTTCCCTCAGGTACAGCTGGGAACGCATCGGGATGTGCCAAACATGCCGGGACGGTTTCAGAGCACTTCTTTGTGCTCTGAAACCAAATGCATGGAGGGCGCTCTGGGACAGGTTGAGGCGGTTCCAAATGGAACCGCCAGCCCACAGGAGCGAATGCTGCAGCCCAGTGTGTCCTCCACACGTGTGAGAAGACCTCAGGGTGAACACTATCAAAGCAGAATATTTTCAGTTATAAGGTTAGTGCACCTTATCCCCTACTTCAAGGTGATTGTGGAAATCCTGAATGAGAATGGGTGCTGCTCATCCTAATCCTGAAGACAACCTCTGGCCCTCTCTGTACTAGCCCTTATGCTGGATTATATCCCAGAATAGGGCCCTGCCATCCTCGTGCTGATGGAGAGTATGACAGGTCCTGGGTACTCATGATGGCCCATTAATTTTCATTTCTGACTTTGTGGGCAAGACGTTGGAAAATGTACTGGGAGATGCTGAGGCTGGGTTGCTGCTCCTGAAAAGTTTTCCGGTCCTTATAGTAAGCGGAGTAGAATGAGAAGTGCAAGGTGACAGAAACCATGAAGATACAGTTCACCATGGCGGGCAGATATGCCAGATTATAGTTGATATGGTTGAGAAATGGTGAAAGGTTTTTGAATTTCTTTCCCTTCCTTTCATTTCAGAGCATAAACTGTTGCGCTAGTAGCAATTGCTTGTGAAAAGGTAAGAAATCGTCACAATGGACAAGAGAGGGGAATATTAATGATTCAATTTCCAGCAGGGTTCCACTCCAAGGCCTCGCTAGAAGACAAGCATTTTTAATCATAACTAAACAGAATGAGGAGTCATTTACGATATAGCAGCTTTGTGTGTAGGGCTATTGAGTGTGACTCATTTTGTACCTCTGCTGCTGGGAAGAAGCTGTGCTCTCAGGTGAAATAGCATTTTACCTTGTTCTAGAATGTGCTGTATTACAGCAACTTATTAGAAAAGAATAGCAGGAGAAAGATCAAGGAGCTTCTAGATAGAACAGTAAGGTAGTGTCCACATGGTCCCTTATGGACTGTACTGTCTGCAGGCTGTATTATTTGCTTGCCACAGTGATCCCCAGGAGGCACAACCATGTGAGGAACATGCAAGTCACATGACCAGATGGCACATGGAATGCTTCTTGGCACAGAAACGGCTTCTGGGAGCACACCAATGGGAGACTTCTTTAATGTAGTATCTGCCATGTTCTCAAGGTGTGGGCTGCTCCAGCAGTCCACTATGTAGATAGCTGGAGCAACCTGTGTGGCACATAAAACTTGGTACCATTTTTTAGGCTCCATAAATGGCCCTGGAAGTGGGCCATTTGTAGCATGCCCCTGAAATCCCCTAGCCTTCAACTTCAGAGGTTGGGAACCTTCATTTCCTGGCCTCTAAAGAAGGTCAAGATAGCGGCTTCAGTGATACGGGTGACCACTGACGTGTATGCGTGTATGCATATTTCTATCCTATTTTCTATCCAAATATTTCAGGTGGGTTATAATAAAACAGATAAATAAGTACCATAAGAACATAAGAGAAGCCCTGCTGGATCAGGCCACAGCCCATCTAGTCCAGCATCCTGTCCACCAAATGCACTTGGGCATCTCAAGCAGAGACAAGGACAAACCTATTCCTGCTCTTGAATCCCAGCAAATGGCATTAGAAGCATCCTGCTCCCCACCCCCCAGCCTGAACGATGTACCTAGGCATTCATTCTACGTAGTAGCCATTGATACATCTGTCATCCATAAATTTGTCTAACCCTGTCTTAAAGCCATCTAGACTGGTAGCTGTCACCACCTCTTCCGGCAGCAAATTCCATAAACCGATGACCCTCTGGGTGAAGAAATACTTCCCCTTGTCGGATCCGACTCTCCTAGCCATCAGCTTCATAGAGTGCTCCCTGGTTTTATTGTTGTGCCATAGAGAAAAGAAATTTTCTCTATCCACCTTTTCTGTACTATGCATAATTTTATATACTTCAATCAGGTCCCCTCTTAAACGTCGTTTCTCCATACTGAAGAGGCCTAGGCGTTGCAGCCTGATTTCTTAAGTGAGGTGTTCCAGACCCTTAATCATTCTGGTTGCCCTTTTCTGCACCTTTTCCAGTTCCACAATATCCTTTTTGAGATATGGTGAGCAGAATTGTATACAATATTCCAAATGTGGCCTCACCATAGAGGCAAAATGACACTTGCTGGCTTATTTTCTATCCCCATCCTAATTATTCCCAGCATTGAATTAGCTTTTTTCATTGCTGCTGTGCACTGGGTTCACACCTTCATTGAACTGTCCACCAGAACCCTGAGATCCCTTTCCTGGTGTGTTGCAGAAAGCTCAGACCCCAACAGTTTATAGACATAATTTGAATTTTTGGTAAGTGGGGGGAGGGGTGGCAATGGGAATGGGAGGTGGGGAAAGGGTTTATTTGTTCTGGGCATGGATATTCTATAGAATATCCATACTCAGATATGAATACCCTCACATCCGGGGTGGTTGGGTATATTTGGCCAGAGCTGAATTTTCTACATTCTATTCAACTCAAATGGAATGTGGAAAATGGCTCCATGCACATCCCTACTGTGAAGTGAACTTATTGCCACCATTATAGGCAACTTTGTGGGTAGGGCCTGCAGTGTGTGATGGCTATCACATGCATGACCATGCACTGTGTCTCTCTGCACATGCACCATTATTGTGTCTCTCAAAACAGGGTGTGCTACATGTCTATTAGGATAAAACTCTGTAATTTTCTTCCTACAGAAAATATAGATATAAATAAACTATAATAATAATAGATGAATGTGACTTCTTATGTCACAGCATGTTTTTGCCTTTATTATATTCCTGTAATTTGCTACTCCTGTAGCCTTTTAAAGATTCAATAATATGCTTTGCTGTCTGTTTTGCTTGTTGAATACTGTGTTTTAACTGTCGACATGCAGTTGATATTAGCTATCGCATGCATCTAAGAACTGAGACCACTCAGCTTGATATAAGACCTACAAATAACAATATGGAGTATTGTTCTATCATAAAAGATAGCATATTCTGCATGAGATCAAAGCAATTGATATTCCTATGATTTTGGCTTTGCTAGGTATCTTGTACCTACACTGTACCTTAAAGGACATCAGATAGTTGATTTCTGCAGAAGAACTTGTGACAAGCCAATCTTTAAAATCCTACTTGGGTAGTAAAATACAAACCTGGACCCATCTCACTCTGCCTTAATCATTAAGGCACAATACCTTCGAAGACTGTTCTGTTCAGTCCTACCCTTGTGGATCAGGCATGATAAACAAATGATGGGGCCTGGGTGAATTGCTGGCAGGGTTGGGACCTTGGGTGGGGAATCAGTTGTGTGAACCTGAACAGCTGTGGTGCCTTCACATTGCTGCTGTTGTTGGTCTAGGATGGATGGTGTCTCTGCTTTCGTAATGTGAATGGAACTTGGTCTGTGCTTAGCTTGAGCAAGGTTGGAGTAGAATAGTTAACTGCTCCAAGCAAGGCGTGTATGGAAATGGCCTTAGGCATCTCATTTAAGTTCTTGTTACTTCCATAGTTCTCCAAGATGTTCCCTTTTTAAGTCTAATTTTTGACATCCCAAATATCCCTAAGCTGCTCTGAAAACTAATATATCAAGACTTTTTGCAAGAATCCCAGGATCAGAGGAACTTCCTTTATTTTGGAAAATGGTCAGAAAAAGTGGACCTCAAAGACTGATGCTGCTAGACATCTGCCATGCCAAGGAAACCCCCTAGCAATGGCCTCTTAGAGTCAGATCCCCAGCCCTTCTGACTTGAGGAATTGAATTTGCAGGAGCAAGAGGAACCTGAAGCTGCTATTGACATTTCGGCCGCATCCCCACGACGTCGTTATCTCGAATTCAAAACGTTTTGATTTCGGGCCGTGCACACATCACTTCGGCTTAATGCGGTATTTCCGTGATAAACCACGTTATCCCGATTTGAAATAAATCCTGATCTCAACAGGTCTCACTCCGGAACATGCCCTTGACACGTGTTTAATTTTTTACTGTGTGGACAGTATCGTTCTGGGATGAGATTCAGTATTAAGGCTGTCCCGCCCCCCCAATCGCACTGTAACCAATGGCTGAACGTATTAGAAGCACGTCATGTTTAGGGTTTCCTTCATTGAAAAAATCCACCCTCAAACACCCACTATAAACCTCCAGTCCTTAAAGATACATTGTATTGCTGTAAGCACTTCACACCTTAAAAAATGTTGCAATTTTGCGCAATTTCAGGCCTTTGAAGGTTCGGAACTTTAAACAGGGAAAGGAAAGCCCTGGAGCCTGTATTTTAAAAGCTGTGGCCCTCCTCCCCCCTTCTTTGCCATTGCTGCTGCTCCTGTGCAGCAGCAAAGTGACCATTCATTTTCTTTATCAGCCGCTTTGAGCCCCCTTCAGAGGCTACTTTACTTCTGCCTGTGGTTACACCTAAGGTTTAATCCAGTTTCAGTTCACACCGTGGTTTCATTGAAAGAATCCAGCTACGATTCAGTGGCGGCTCCGGAGGACTTCCTCCCGTCCCTTCGCCAGGCGGCAAAGCCGAGCCGGCCGGGGGCCGCTTCCCTCTCCACGCGACCTTTTCCTTCACTGTCACCCCCTGACGGCCCCGCGCGGCCCCGGCCTTTTCTCTCTTCCCGGAGGGAAGAGGTGAGCAAGGAGAGCCCCCTTTGCCCTCTCCCGCGGAGGGCACACTGCGCCCGCCCACCCGCCCGCCCGCCGCCTCTCGGCTCTCCTCCTTTTCCAGCGGTGGCCGCTTTTCTCACCCATTCAAGGGGACTCAAGGCAGCTGATCAACCTTCTGTTCTTCTCCCACAACAGACACCCCGCGAGGCAGGTGGGGGGGAAGGAAGGAAGGAAGGAAGGAAGGAAGAAGGATGCACTTGCTGAAGTTGGCCTTTCTAACCCGCGTTTCTCACCCATTTAACGGGCTCAAAGTGGCTGACAAAGCTTTTCTATTCTCCCCACACCAGACACCTTGTGAGGTGGGGGGGGCTGTGAGAGCTCAGAAGAGAGCTGTGACTAGCCCAAGGTCCCCCAGCTGCTTCCATGGAGGAGGAGGAGGAAGAAGAGTTGGCTTTTATACCCTGTTTTTCTCACCCATTTAAGGTGACTCAAAGAGGCTGACAAAGCTTCCATTCTTCACCCCACAACAGATGCCCTGTAAGAGCTGTGACTAGCCCAAGGCCACTGAGCTGGCTTCACGGAGGAGGAGGAAGAAGAGTTGGCTTTTTTACCCCACTTTTCTCACCCATTTAAGGAGGCTCAAAGCTGCTGACAAACCTTCTGTTCTCCTCCCCACACCCTGTGAGAGCTCAGAAGAGAGCCATGACTAGCCCACAGTCACCCAGCTGGGTTCATGGAGGAGGGTGGAATCAAACCTGATATTCCCAGATAAGAGCCTGGCTCGCTAACCACTAAACTAAACAACACTTCTGCTTGACTAAATGGCCAAGCACCAGAGCATGAGAGTGTTTTAAAGATCTCATGTGGGCAGCATTTTCATACAGTTAAAAAAAGAAGTGTCTTTTTTTGCCTTCTGCCCCAGATTGGGCATCCTTTGTTTGGGGGTGGCAGTGCCATGCAAGCCCAGGAGGAGTGGGTGGTGATGCAATGGGAGGCCAGGGGCAGCCTGCTTCAGGATGGGAAGTGGAATCTAATCTGGAATTCCCAGATAAGATTCCAGTTGCCAGGATATTAGGGCAAAGCGGACCATGGATAGGTGACCACTAGGAAATCCGATAGGGCAGGATCAATCATGTCCCAAAATCCTGCACCGCACTACCAGGCCTGGCCATGGGTCAATAAAGTTCTGTGCATGGGGAAAGTTCTGATCTCTGTTACTTTCAGAATGAGAGAATATGTGGTCACACCTAAGGTTTAATCCACTTTCAGTCCACTTTCAGAGTGAGAGAATATAGGCTGTGGTCACACCCTATGCCTCTTTAATGTTTAAAGCCCCTCAGCTGTATTACTTCCTTTCGTTCTAAAGGTCTGAAGTTTTAAAATCGCTACAGTGTAACGGAAAGGAAAGCCCGTCCCCCGGGAACTTTCGCAGCCTGGGGAACTTTCTCCCCGCTCTCTGCAGCGCCAGAATGGACGGACGGAAGGATGGATGGATGGATGGATGGATGGATGGAGAGCCTTCCCCTCTGCGCCCGCTTGCTGGGCGCCCCGATGGCAGGAATCCCCGGAGCAGAGGGGGTCTACCCCCAGCTGATGAGCGGCAGAAGGGCGCCCGGGGATGGTGGGGGAGACCATCTGGGGAAGGCAGGCAGGCAGGCAGGGAGGCAGGAAGGCAGGAAGGAAGGAGGGAAGGAGGGAGGGAAGGAGGGAAGGAAGAAGGAACCACAGCCATATGCCTCTTTAATATTTAAAGCCCCTCAGCTGTATTACTTCCTTTCATTAAAATTGCGGAAATTCGCAACATTTTTTAAGAGAGTGAGCTGGTTCCTTCGCTACAGTGTAACGGAAAGGAAAGCCCGTCCCCCAGGAACTTTCGCAGCCTGGGGAACTTTCTCCCCGCTCTCTGCAGCGCCAGAATGGACGGACGGAAGGATGGATGGATGGATGGATGGATGGATGGATGGATGGATGGATGGATGGATGGATGGATGGAGAGCCTTCCCCTCTGCGCCCGCTTGCTGGGCGCCCCGATGGCAGGAATCCCCGGAGCAGAGGGGGTCTACCCCCAGCTGATGAGCGGCAGAAGGGCGCCCAGGGATGGTGGGGGAGACCATCTGGAGAAGGCAGGCAGGCAGGAAGTAAGGAAGGGGATCCCCGACGAAGCATAGATGACGCAAAGGGAGGGATCACCAATCAAAGAGAGGGGGTGGGCCCAATTGACTCGCAATGATGCTGCCCGTGGAGTTTCCGAAGACTCAATCCGAGTTAACGCTGGAATCGTATGCCCTCCAAACCAGGTTAAACTGCAAAACGTGTAGCCGGATTTATCGCAGATCAGTTGTTTCGGATTTGTTAAACTGAATTAACGCATGCCATGGGGATGCGGCCTTCTTCCACATAATTAGGTGGGGTGTCTTGGTTCTATCTTGTGTCTAAATGATGCATGATCCAGAAGGGCCCCAAATGCCCAAATGTAAGGGCCACTGCATGCCCATCTTTGACTCTTACCAAAACAATGCCTTCCTTGCTTTTGTTACTGTTAGATCCAGCTTTCTCATGGGAACCATCCTAGACAGAGCAATTGTAAAGGTCCAGATGAAGGGAGGGAGAGACCATAGGAAAGTATGTCTCTGAAAACCAAGTGAATTGCTCTAACTTACCTGACCCCTGTATTCTACTATTAACCCTAATAAATGGAAGTACCTGCTGAGAGCAGCTCTTGTGTCATTGTCTTGTCTACTGTTTGGGTCCCTGGGTGGTGGTTTTGACACCAAAAGAGCTGGGAGGGGAAAAAAAATCTCAACCATATGCCCATTTGGCATGAATGAAGGGCCTCCAGAGGACAGGGAGTTCCAACCCACAGATTACCCTTGTTCTGAAGAAATACAGCAATGTCCACTGCTTTCCCCCGAAACTTCCTGCCGTCACATCCTTTGGTGCTGGTTAAAGAGGAATCCCCCGCAGTGCTGCTGTTTCCCTTCAGACAGAGTCCTTTTGGCTCTCTTTTTCAGAAGACTACATTCACTCAACACTGAGGCTGTGGTAATACCTTCACTTCAAAACTTCTTCAATCCATCTTCAGGTCTGACTGTTCAAAATTTTTCATTTCTATCCATTTTTTGTGGACTCTTCTGAATGGAAATTCCACACATAAAATGAAGAGAAATGAAGAGGTGTGAGCAGTCAGACCTGAAGATGGACTGAAGAAAGTTTAAAGTGGTGTGACCGTGTAGTGATAGTTGGCAAAAGCATGGTTCCAATTGAAATTCCAACCTTTCAATGGAAGTATTAAAATCAGACTTTCAGGCACATAAGATGTGAATGTTTTGCACTCAGCAGAACATTTTTCTTGAGTGTGCAAGAACATCCTATTTGTAACTGGCTTGCTTAAAAACCACTTCTTTAGGGGAGAGGGGCAGGTTTGAAAATACTGTCTAATTTTCCCAGGGAGTTAATTGAAAAATATTTTTATTCAGTTTTCAACAAAAACACAAGAACAATGTAAATTATGTCAAGAACAATAGTGTAACTAGAGAAAACTCTAGAAAAAAATCTAAATAGTACTATAACAATATAATCTTAATAGTACTATAAAATCATCCAAATAGTACTATAACTTAATATAATCTTAATAGTATTATAAAATCTGAATAATACTATAACTTATCAGGTCCCTGGGCACACTCTTTTTTCCATGTAGTCAAGCAGCAAGCCAAGTTAAAGATTAAGAAGAAAGAGGTGGGGGTTTTAGGTGTTTCCATGACTGGGATTTAGGACCATTTCAACAAAAGAGTGAGGGTACATGCTGTTGATGCTTCTTGTGGTGTTAAACTTAGGGAGATAAGCTAATAATAGAAACCAAATGTCTAGGAAAGAATGGCCCTTTCTGCACTGGGCCTTATTCTGGATTATATCCCAGAACAGGGGCCTGCCATCCATATGCTAGTGAAAACTACAGCAGGGTTCATCCAGAGCCGCTGCCTGCTGTAATCTGCACCAGCATGTAGATGGTAGCCCCCTATTTCAGGATATAATCTGGAATAAGGCCAAGGTGAGAAAGCACCAATGTTTGGTCAACTGACCATATATCACCTTATATTGATAAGTAATGCTTTCATTGACTGCAAGATCCCAGATCTTGCTATACTAATGTGCAATTGTGAAATTAGAATGATCTTTGCAGTCTGTAAATAGTTACTAAATATTTTGCTGCCCAAAGAACAGCAGGTGGCAAAGCTGAAGATATATTATGTTGATGCACATATAGCAACATAAGGGCATTCCCACTGTGCATGAATGAACATGTCATGAGTTAATTTTTTTTATATGTGGCTATTTCATTTACTTATAACTTTATCTTATTTTTTGGTTTAGATTTTATTGCTTATACTTTGTAAACTGCCTTGGAAAAGTTTTCCATTGAAATGTGTAGGCATGTTCTGTTGGTTACTAATTAAAAGTGGACAAAATGTTGTTCCATGTGCTATCTGAAGCATTTGAAATGTCCAGCCCCCTCTTAACATGGAAGTCAAGAGGAAGACCTAGCAAACATAGTTCTAGAACAGGATGAGCTCTCTGTCCCATCAAAGCTGGTAGGGGCAGCCAGGAAATGCTCTTCATTGCTCTACAGTCGAGATTGCTAGGTGTTCCACCTAACAAACTTAGTCCCTATGTACGAGGTGCATGGCCAGGTTGACTGTTTAGAAACTGGAAGAATGGAGGATCTCACATCCAGTTTGTCTCACTTGTGACAGTTTTTCAGTTCTTATGCCATGTTCCATAGCTATGCTTTGAACCTAAGTTTTCAGGTGAATGGTTGTTAGGTTGGTGATATGCAATTGTGGTGGTATACAATTGATTTGGTTTGCTCCTGGCAGTTGTTCCTTAGGCTGTGTCCCCATGCAAGCTGTTTGGCACTAATTGGGTGAGGATTGGGCTCGCATGGAACCGGGTGTGGGACCGAGATTGAATCTCGGACATTCCCATGCCATTCCCAGTATGGCGGGCTGGGGGCAGATTCAGCTGTCCCCATGCAAACTGGGCCAGGATCAGGTTTTTTACTCCCTTTCCTAGGCAAGCCACTTGCTTGCCTTGAAAGGGGAGTAAAGTTTACTCCCTTTCCCAGGGAAGGGGCGTAAGGGGATGCAGAGGCTTGAGATTTCTCCCATTTCCAGGGGGTCAACTGGAAAAGGGAGAACACTCAAACCTCTGCAGCCCCTGTTCATAATTTAAGCTGACAGGAAAGAGGCTTGGCTTTAAAACTCAAGCCTCTTTCCTGTCAGCCGAGACTGTGAAGTCCAGGATTGTCCTCATGTGCAGCCTTGGCCCAGACCAAATCGCCCAAACTGTGCCCAGACTTGTTTGGTCCAGGTTTGGCACGGGTTTAGGTGATTTGGTCCACAGAAATCAGGCCAAATCTAAAACGCATTTCGGTCCCGGACCAAACATGCATGGGGATGCATGTGGTTGTTGATACTGAGTCATTGGTCCATTCCTGATACCCTTTAGTGTAATTTTTGGTGTTGTTAATCTGGTCCTGTGCTAATAGATAGGATGGCAGGTCCTAGACTACGGAATAGTTTCCCACTGATTTTCATCAGGCATCTTCACTATATACATTTAAGTCTGATAAAGACATATCTATTTTTCCTTTGGCTGTTGGACAGTTGCCCCTCCTTATTTTCAGGCACTAGATTGATTTTAGTGGGTTCTTTTAAATTTGTTTTTGGTGTTGTAACTTTCCCTGAGACCTTTATATATAGTGAGTAAGGGAGGAATAGATAGTGGACCACAAGCAAGGAGAGTTTCTCCCTCTTGTGCCTTGCTTGTGGCCTCCTTGCAACTATCTGGTTAGCTATCATGAGAACAGTTTGTTGGATTAAATAATTTTTGGCCTAACCCAGTGGGACACTTCTTGTGTCTTTAAGTAACAGTTTCTGGCAAAAAGCCACCAGCCTTGTGTCACCTTGTGGAAGTGTTGTATAGGTGGGCTTTCCTGGATTGTCTAGACATGTCCTTGCAGATGCAGTGTTTAGCAAGTGGGAACTGATGTAAGGCTGAGAAGCAGATTTTTAGTATGCAGTCAGCAGGATGAATTGAACTGTGAAAGGTGGGCTCTCTCATCTCATCCAGGATGAGCTGACATCAAAATATCTTCTACTGATGTGTTTAACATTCTAATCAGTGTGATGTGTATTCGCCTGTGTCTGCCTGGGTAGTTTGTGGACATATTGTCCCTCCCTTTATGACCAAAGTTGCTGCCTATACATCCAAAATGATACCATCCAAACACCACATATCTGCAGGATTGAAGATACTCTAAGACAAGTCCAGTGAGGAGAAATACCTACTTTGCTGGCAGAGCACAGCACAGCATAGCACATGGATCTCCAAGTAAGACTAAGAAATATTCTGATTTGAAATACTGAAGGGCTGCTGTGCATTACTACTGAAGAAGTGGCTCTCTGGGGTGCTAGCTGCTGGGAGGCAGTGCAGACAGCCACCCAGCCATTTCTCTTGAGTCCACAGCTGGTCTCCTTCTGAAAACAGTAATGGTCCCCTATGCTTCTGCTTGTAGAAACAATGGACAGTCTTTTCATTTACCAGGTTTGAAATATGCTTCAGTTACCAACACTGTAGCAAACAAGGGGGGGGGGGATGCCATCTTGTCCTTCACCTCAGCAACACAATGTCTTGGATTGACTCTGTGGCCCTGTCTGCAATGGGCCTTATCCTGGGGTATATCTTGGAATAAGGCCTGCCATTTGCATGCTAGTGTAGACTATGCAGGGCCTTCCTGAAGTCTGCTTTAGTCTGCACTAGCATGCGGGTGGCAGGTACCTATCCTGGGATGTATCCCAGAATAAGGTCCAGTGCAGAAAGCACCTATAAGAACTGGCTCATTAAAAGATGGATTTACCAATAAAGGCTGTGGGATGGTTTTAGGATGGAAAATTAGGGAGCAGAATAGAATGGACTTGTGGTCTTAGAGATACTATTTATTTATTTACTTATTTACTTACTTACTTATGTATTTAATCAGACTCAGCTGTAGTGAAATCACATCAAAAAGTGAGTTAGCATGTCGAATGTGCTTTTCCCCCCCAAACAAATCCTTTTTTTTTTGCAGATTGTATTTCAAATATTTTGCTTTTTCTGATCGTATTGTGGCTTTACAGATTTACAGTATTTCCTGTCTGATAATAATATTAAGTAGGAATGCAGGATGTGAGCTATTTTGGCCTTGCCCTGATTGATTTGCTCCAGTACATCAATTGTGCAAATGGTACAATATCTACATACCTTTCCTGGCAGTAGGTGGACCTCTATAGTTTACAAAGACTTTCAGCAAAACTCCCTCTAAAGAGCAGTATACCAGGATCCCTGCAACCAGACCACACATTATAAAATGCCTTTTTTTAAAAAAAGCATGGATGTCCTCATTATCCTAGAAGAAAAATATGGCATTTTTTTATATATATATATAAATGTTGCAGTCTGACAATGCATCCAATTAAATTTTAATCCCTAGTTGCCCCTCTTAAGAATTTGTATCAATACATTTTAAATCACAATAGATTTGTGGATGAGGCAG
This sequence comes from Aspidoscelis tigris stejnegeri, assembly GCA_023333525.1. Classification (NCBI taxonomy): domain Eukaryota; kingdom Metazoa; phylum Chordata; class Lepidosauria; order Squamata; family Teiidae; genus Aspidoscelis; species Aspidoscelis tigris. Next base: position 82,322,376 of record JALMGA010000003.1, read on the forward strand.
AACATTAAGCATCTCTTGTTTTATTTATACCTATTTTGTGTCAATTAATGTGTGGGTATGCCTGCATGTTTGTGGCACTTACATTTGCCTTGATATGTGGAAGAGAAAGCGCTGCTTCTGATTCTGTGCTCCAGCAACCTGCCTCTGATTTAAGGGCAGGTTTTATTCCCCAACTGCCTCAGGGCTCCTCTTTTCTGATTGCATTAAAGTCTCTGTAATTCTCCCCTCATTAATGATTGGCATATTTTTACCTCTCACTAAAGGAGCTTGGAGGCAACTCCCTCTGGGAAAGTAGGGGAGGGGCTGCTTCCCAAATGAAACAATTTCATCTTGTTCCAGAAATGCATTAAAAAGGGTTTGTCAGGATCTTATCGCTAGTTAGTGGAAGCTAATCAAATTACTTCTATTTATTAGCTGCAGCGGCTTTGTGTCATTCCATCAAATGCAGGTACTGGGACAGGCAGATAGCTTAGTCAACATTCCAGGCTCATCCCTTCAGTGCCTCCTGCTGGGAGAAGGAGCACTGGTGGTTTTTGAAGCCATGTACTGACCCAACCCTCCTTTCCCTGGAGCAAAGTTATTCTGGAAACTGTACACCTGATAGCTGAATTCATACTATAACATACCTGAATCCAGATATCACTGCTGAGTAGAAAGCAGGGGCCAATTTGCACTTTGGCCTGTAGTCAACAATTAGGCAACATCTGGGGAAGAGCATCTGTTACAACCTCCAGGAACTCCCTGCCTTCCCAGAAGTTGCCTAATCATTGATTAGGTGTGGAGCATGAAATCGTACTCCACAACCTTCCCAGCCTTCCCCCAAAGTTTACCCGAAGTGTCCAGCCGTGGAGCATTTGCTCTTCTGCTGGATGAGGAGATCAACAGAGCTGCTGCCCAAGCACACTGGTAACTCTGCTGCCCTCCTGCAACTGTGCAGTGTCAGTGTCATCATGGCGATGGTGCTGACGCCCATGTAGTTGCAGAAGGTGCTGACATCACACTCAAAGATGGCAGCACCTTGAAAAGGACCAGCCCTGGGATTGATCACAGGTGAGTGACAGATCGCACAGGGCTTAGGCGGTAAGTGACTAGCACTTGCAAGTGGAAGTGTTAGTCAGCATTGAGTGATTGCTCTCCTTTCCCATCCAGCAGACAGGAAGGGAAGTGCTAAAACATCCTAGGTTTCTTTTCCTTGCCCTATTAACCTTCTGCAACTCACTCGCAGTTTCCATGCATGAAACATCAAGGCCCTTTGCACATAGTTACATCCACAAATTGCCCTGAGATTTAATTGCACGTATTTTCAAAGCCACAGCTTCAAGGCAGCACAGATCAGCAGGAGACCCAGGCCTTGGATGGTCATGCGTTGTTGGGTTTGCAAAGGACAAGGGTTGAATCTGGTTACAAGGCTGTAACTAGATGGACTGTCACATCTCTCTACCTCTATCACATATTTTATTGCTGGAGCAAAGTAACTGACATAAGCTTATCAATATTTATTTGCACAACAGCCTTATAAGGTGGGGCAGTTTACTGTACAGTAGTGTCTTATTTTCCCAGCCTTGGATTGATGACAACTTATTCATGGAGGCAGATTAGATATACATGTTAGTGAGTTAAACAATGCAGATAATTTTGCATCTTCTGAAGTAAATCAGAAATCCCTCATCATTCTTTGTCCAACTAGTTCCACTCCACTACGACTTCCATTGTGGTTGTTATGGATGATGGATCTTGGGAAGCTTGAGGCAGTTGAAACTAAACTAGACCTCACCATTATTTGCTTTCTGCAAATACTGGGGGAAGCATTAACCAAAATCTGGAATGGATAGGGTGCATCCACATAGGGCGCATCCTCATTATAAGCTTAATCCAGTTTCCTTAAACTGAAATAACAGAACATGAATTTGCCTGTTCCCATTACTTTTAGCTTAATCGCGTTCAATCCGGATTCTGAGGATCGTGACTCAAGGGGGGACTCAAGTGGCTACTTTTTAAAAGCCGCTTTTCGGGGCTGCCCTGAACTCTTTCTCCTGGCATGAACGTGCCACCCGTAAGGGACCCCTTCAGGGAGCCTGGCTGAGTGGCTGCCGCTTGCCTGGATGGATGAAAAATGGCACGGGCAGCCAGCGATTCTTTCCCCTCCTCTCCCCATTTCTCAGGGTACACAGCAGCAGCAGCAGCAACTCAAGCCCCCTTCACAGCCACAGCCTTTAAAACAGAACCTCCAGGGCTTTCCTTTCCCTTTCTAAAGGTCAGAACTTTCAGAATTGCGCAAATTTGCAACATTGTTATAAGGTGTGAAGTGGGTAGATAGCTACAGTGTAGCTTTACGGAGTGGATTTTTATAGTGGCTGTTTTGAGGGGTGGATTTTTTCAATGAAATCACTATCTTTGGAAGCAAGCTATTGGGGGAGGGAAACCCTAAACACAGATTCTCATCCCTTAACACCCTACGGTCCCCACAGTAAAAAATATAAAACGTTTCAAGCACATGAACCAGAGTGAGACCTGTTGAAATGAGGATTAACATTTACAATGCTTTGGGTCGATTTAACAAGCGGAAAGCGTGTTAAGCCAAACTGACGTGGGGTCTGCCAGGATTGAAAACGGTTTGAAATTGAAATAAGGTTGTAATGGGGATGCGGCCAGTTTTAAGAAGTAAAAAGTTCAAAAGCAGCTTAGATGTAGTAACTGTTGCATATCGTTTCATTCTACCTATAACCCACATTAAAAGGCAGCAAGTGAATAAAAGATGGAATGGGAATGCGGGCTTCTGTATGCTACCATCTCCAAGCAGCTTTTGAGCTCACTTTGTTACAGTTTTTGGGCTGTTATGCTGTGTTCCATTATTCTGCTTTTGAACCTAAGCTTTTGGATATGGCTATGATATTCATCTTCAGAGGATACGGATGCTAGGAGAGTCAAGTGGAAGAGTCCATTCTTCCAGCATTTGAGCTCCTTTTCTAAGGCAATTCTTTGCAAACACACATGAAATTGAAACCTACTGAACATAATGGATTATGCACACATTAGCCAAGACTGATTTGAAAGGTGCATGAAGGAGAAAGGGAAAATAGACTCAAGCTCTGAGCTCCTGGGTATGGTGAGTTGAGGTGCTGCTTGTGTTGACATTTTGTGCCAGCTGCCCATGTATGGGGAGGAAATGATTACACACAATCCTCACTCAGATGATCAATAATGATGAGATAGGCAGCATGATGTTTGAAGCTGGCAGGTCAATCCAGGCAGAACAGAGACATGAGGAAGAACTGTCGAGGAAAGTTAGCAGACAGGGCAAAGATATGGGTCAAATTTTTTAATAATATGACAAAATCTGTAGTATTTACGTATGGTGGCTGGAGGAACTGAGTATATCCAGTGACCTGGTAGCAGTGCTTCTAAACACATTTTCTGGCCCTTGATGTGGATTTAAAATGGGATAGGAACATTTATGCAGCAGCTACCACCTGTAAGCTGCTTTTTTTGTTTAAACTGCAAGTGGATGCAATCATAGGGCGACTCTGAAGTGGTCAGTATACTGGACCAACAAGCATACTAGGAGCCTCTCTTTCAAATGCTGGCACCGTCTAAGGGAGGCACTGTGTGGGGCCACCCTTAGACCATAATAGTGTTTGGAAGTGAAGCTCCTAGTACATTTGCTAGTCTGGTGCCCCGGCCAGTGCATAACCACTATAGTGTCTTAAACTCCAGCCCTGGAAGCAGTAAGTATTTGACTTGATTACTGGGCCTATTGGCCTGTTAGGCCCATGCTGTGGTATCCTTGTTATCCCACGGAGCTGAAAAGCAAGCCCAGAATGTCCCTTCACATTCCACAAAAGACCGTATCGATTGGCCTGTCAGTGTGTTTCCTGAGGTCCTTTATATCTCTCTGCCTCACTGCTGGTAATGAAGAGACTGAGAGCGAGGAGAGTCAGCAGATGCTGGGCTGCTGGGATTTCTTCATCTTCTCATCAGGATTTTAATTAGACACGTCCAAGAGGGCACAGTGTGTGAGGGCAGGCAGGAGCTTTATCAAACAGGCCACATCTTTAATTACTGTTTACTGACAGATAACAAGTAGTGGGGTTATGGGGGTAGGCGGCCTTCACGGAAGGACAGCAACACCCGGAATATCCTTTCAACTGAGAAGCAAAGCTTTCTTACCTAACACCATGGGAAATTCATGGCCACTTTGCCTTGCCTGGAAGGAAGGGAACCCACTTCCTTCTAAAGCAGGTATGAAAGGAAAAGAATGGAAGAAGAGAAGGGTGTAGAATGCGGCTCAAAGAAAATCCGGTTCAGCAGAAAAAACACACCCACAAACACATCAAGCTATATTCTTATAAAAGTATCCTTAGGCTAGAACTATTTTGTAAAATATAGATTAGGGATGTGCAAAGTTCAGTTTTCATTAGAAAATTTGATCAAACAGTTCATTTTTGTGATTGTTCGCCTTGCACTGAATAAGCCGTTGTTCAGATATCCGGAAATTCAGTCAAACTGAACCAATGTGCAGGCTCGTGGATATGAAAAGTTTGATTGAATAATTTGTGTTCACTGTGCGTTAGCCATTGTTTTTAGCCACTAAAAATGACTTTTTTTCAATTAAAAAAAATGTGTTTTTTGTTTTTGAACAAGTTTGGAAATGAATGCCAGTGATTTATTCGATTAACTGGTTCACCGTCAAACAGAACGAATGGGTGTTTGATTCAATGGTGAACCAAACATACAATTTTTGTTTGTGTTCATCCCTACCAGATATTTAAAAATTAGATGTTGTATAGTGCTATTACAAGTATTTCTGGGCATACTTATGGGGAAAATTTGCTCACAGCCATCTGGCTGAGGCAGTTTGTATGTGTACTAGAGTACTTAACTAAGTTATTTTTGATAGTGTCGTTCTTGATTTTTATTTTTATTTTGTCTAGCAGTAAAATACTGGGTGCTTGACAGTTCTCTCCCCTAGGATTTTAACTTTTTTTATGAGGTGGGAGCTGATTGAGATAAAAGATGAGCGGCTGACTTATTCCAGTGTTTGGGGAATGACTCTCCCTGACTGCAAAAAGTGTTTTGCTGACTTGGCATTTTCCTACTAGGAATAGTTAGGAAGGGAATAGAAAGTAAGCCGGCAAGCATCATTGTGCCTCTTTATAAATCTATGTTGAGGTCACACACATTTGTAGTATTGTGTACAGTTCTGGTCACCACAGCTCAGAAAGGATATTGCGGAACTGGAAAATATGGTGTGGAAAGGGTCAACCAGAATAATGATGGAACTGAAACACGTCCCTTATGAGATCAGCCTGCAATGTCTAGACCTATTCAGCTTTGAGAGGCGGTCTACAAGAGGGGATCTGATTTACGCTTATAATATCATGCATCATGTGGAAAAGGTGGATAAAGAAAAATTATCTATTGTACAACACTTGTCTGCTGGTGAGATCACGTTCTGTCCTGTGTGGATGGAATGTACTACTAGCAGTGGGTTACGCCTAAAGTGCAGAAGGGAACCCCATAATATCCTTGCTGGTAGAAATGAAGCAAATGAAGAAAAGCCCTAAGACAAGATCTGCTGAAAGTGAGGTCCTTAATGATTGGAGATACCCATGTATGGGAGGCTGCAGACAACAGCACCTGGCGTGTTTTTGCGCTTCCCATATTTTGGATGAGAAAGGAGCACAATTAACCAACATTATCTAGTGCTCACACTTGCAAGCACTAGGTAACACCAGCCTTGGCCCCGCACGATTGGTCATTCACCAGAGGTCAATCCTGGGGCTGGTCCTTTTCTTGGCACCTCCATTTTGGCTATGGCACCCTCTGTGACTGTGCATGCGTCAGCACCATCGCCATGATGACAGTGATGCTCTGCAGATGTGCAGTTGCATTTATGATCGTCTGAGGTACCAGTGCACTTGTGCGGCAGCTCAGACAACCCCAGAGCACGAGAAGAGGTTGCTCCAGGTAAGCTTAGAGTTATCGCTGGTAAAGGTGTGGAACATGATTTTGTGCTCCATACCTAATCAGCAGTTAGTGAACTTCTGGGAAGGTAGGGGGCACTTGGAGGCTGTGGCTGTCTCCTCCAAGTGCAGATGCCTTTCCCCAGAAGTTCGCTAATCATGCACTACTGGCTGTAGTGTGAATAGGCCCCTGGAAACTGTTCCCATGAGTGGTTCTTGGAGAATGGGAAAAAAACTGTTCTGCAAAAGGCAGCACAGGTCCATGAAGCTCCTGGACTGACCAATGTCCCCAGACCCGTGATGTGAAATGCCAGAAATAATCTCCTTCTAGGGCCATTGCTGGTGTGTTATGTTGTAGGTCTAGTTGGAAGTGTCAATGCCAGGGAACGTTCACATCTCAGCCTCATAGTTTCCAGGGGCCATATGCACTCAGTCTCGGGAATGATCCCCACAACATGTGTCCTGCACTTGTATGGTTGGATCTAATAAAATGTGAGTTGAGGAGGAGACTTATTTTTGTCCACAGGTTATGAAGAATTTATAAACCCTTTTCTCCAGCCCATACTCATGGTCACCAGCTTTCATTATTGCATTTTGTTGTGGAGAAGCAAGGAAGAAGAAAACAGCTGATCTTCCTAGGTGTCTGATTTGGGAATATAACACCCTTGGGCACCAGCTTCCTGCTTTAATCAGAGAAAGCTGCTTGCACTGGGCCAAAGGATGACATCCCTCTGGTTGGGAGGGGGAATTTATGTTTCGTGGCAGCAGGCTTCTCAAATGTTAATGAGGGAAATAGGTGAAGAAGAAAGAGGATTTGATGGTTTTCTTCAAGAACATGAAGGGCTGTCACAGAAAATGCAAAGGCTTGTTTTCTGCTGCTCCAGGGAGTAGAACTGGATCTGATCAGCTAAAGTTATCCTACCAGCCAACATGGCTTGAAAAAAAATAGAACATAGCATCATCATTTTTCTTTAACAAAATTGCCTCCTCTAGAGCAGACAGATGCCCATCAGCACTGGCTGATAGGAGGAGATGGGGCAGGAATGAAATGACAAGTGAGGGGCATCTCTCCTTGTGTCAAGCTTGATGTTGAACCACCATAGACCAGAACCCAATTTGATCCATGCAAATATGCCCAGCCCTTCTCAATTCATTCTCCAACCTCTCTTTGAGTCACTGTGTGGGGCAGCAGACCTCTGCATGCTGCCCATTCTGGAGGAGGCAATAATGGAGCAGAAATTATTTTATGGCCCAGTGAGTGAGCAGCGACTCTTAGGTTGTGTGGTGCCCAGCCTATCTTATTGTCCTATTTTGAGAGTAAGTGTTGTGTTCAAAGATTGTGAATTTCAGTTATTTACTACAGTCCACACTATGGAGGCACTTTGGAACTGTAGTGAATGCAATTGCAGGTAGACAAGGGGCAGGGCTCACCCAGCCGTCTGAAAGGGAGGCGGGCAGTGAGTGATAGAATTCCGCCAGCCAATGAGTGAGTGGTTTGAACAGTTGATGGAGGAGTTAAGAACCCTTAAGAGAAGAGTTGAAACAGATGAGAGAATTGTGAAGTAATTCAGGAAGGAGGTGCTGAGGAAAAGAGCACAGTCACAGCCTGTTCCCATTACAAACTTAAAACGGTTTGGAAACGGTTTTGATCCTCACAGTCCCCGCGTCAGGTTGGCTTAACACGCTTTCTGCATGTTAAATCACCCCAAAGCGTTGTAAATAAAGCACTCATTTCAACAGGTCTTGCTCCTGTTCTTGCATTTTAAATGGTTTACATTTCTTACTATGGGAACAGTACCGTTTTAGTGGGATGAGAATGCGTGTTTAGGGTTTACATCCCAATAAAGCTGTGTTTGAAGTTCTTAAAAGCAACCTTGTATCCAACAGCCTGTCCCCATTACAAACTTAAAACGGTTTGGAAATTGTTTTCTTGTCCCTTAAATTGGGGTGGTGGTGGATACTATTGTTGCCACTCTTTCATCCTGTCTACACCCAAATTTTAATCCAGTTTTAGTCTACTTTTGTAGGTAGAAAACGCATCAGCAAAGTGAGAGGGCTGTTCCTTCTTGGTATTATGTAACTCAGAAAAGCCACCTTTAGGTTAGATAATGTAGAAAGGAAATGTCTAGTTATTTTCCTGGTCTGTTCTGTCATTCTGAAGGTAGGTTGAAGCTGGATTAAAATTCTGGTGGAGATGGGGCACTTACTTCCTTATATAACTTGGAGTTGATTAGGAAAAAGGGTTTCTGAAGGCATTGTAAAGTTGCTAGACTTTAGTCCTGCAAAGGAGCAGAAGCAAGCAGGCAGGTGTGCAGATCATATAGCACACCACTGAGGACAACCATGAGGCTGCTGGCTTCTCATGTTATAAGGGCTTGAATATTGTATGTGGCAGTCACATGGCTTCATTCACACACGTTCAAACAGAGGCTCCAAAAAAGTTAGAACATGTGGCTGCTAGAAGAAGAAGAGCTGGCTTTTCTATCCCACTTTTCTCACCCATTTAAGGGGACTCAAAGCGGCCGACAAAGCTTTTGTTCTTCTCCCCACAACAGAACACCCTGTGAGGTAAATAGGGCCATGAGAGCTCAGAAGAGAGCTGTGACTAGCCCAAAGTCACCCAGCTGGCTTTGTGGAAGAGAACAGAATCAATCTCAGTATTCCCAGATAAGAGTCTGGCTTCCTAACCACCAGCCCACCATTAATCCATATTAAAGATCAGAGTATGCATTTTGGAGTTGCATTCCTCTAAGATGCTTTTGAGATGCATGTTATTTTTAAAAAACTGTGTGTAGAAGCAGCCAAATAATACAGATTCCAAAGATGCTTTGCTGATTATTCAAAGGGAGATTTAAAGCTTTGGAAAATAAAAATGTTAGTGCCAACATGAGTTGGAAAGGTTGGCAGGTAGGCACAGCTGGCTACCAGGTAGGCAGAGCAAGCTGAAGTACACTGGAGGTCAGCAGAGGCAGATTCTGGATTATTTCTCCTGGATCCCCAGTCTTAGCTTCCTATTGGCCTGGCCTAGGTGCCTAAAATCACTATGATGCTTAAATGGCATGATTGATACTATCTACCAGCATTAGTTAAGATTCAGCTGCCAATTGAAGCAGCTGATGTCTTTGGAACTAAAGTATTTTAAGTAGAACTAAAATTGTCAGACCAAACCAGACTAGGGATGAGAAGAGACACCCTTTAATACCTCTTTTTTTTGGCTGCGGGGAGAGACTGGTAAAATATTTATTTCTGAAAGGAAGTTGATAAAGTGGCTAATACAGATGCAGTCCATCATGTGCTATTGCCCACTCCACCCCAGATGACTGACATGCTTTATGGGGAGACCCAGAGCAAGGGATATCATAAAGAGGCATGAAGGAGGTATGACCAGCAAATGTGGCTCAAGTGGTGTTATTTGTTTATTTCTAAGAGTTTTTCATTGTTTTCGGTTCTGGTGCTATTAGATGCAAGCAAATTGGCACAAAACTGGTATTGAAGGATATGCCCAGGAGCAGCAAGGACTCGGTAATTGGACGGTTGTTCTTCCATTTTGCTACATAGTAGCAAGCAGATTATAGAACCTACTTGCTATAGATTTCCTGTCAGCCCTCATGAATCAAGCTCTACTGTCTTATTTACTGGTAGCCACTGGCTGTGAATAACATCATCACCTGGGGATACATTCTTGTACAATTCTGCTTTCTCTTTCTCTCTCCCATTTTCACTGTCTCTGTCTCCCTTTCACACACAAAGGCATCACATTCTGTATTTTTAGGCCTTCCTTGTTTATTGTCAGGGAACATAATGTCAGCCTGCAAGTGATGCACAGCTAACAATTAACTAAACCTCTAGATGTTGTTAATTCTTCTGGCAGAGGACACTATTCCAGCCCCTGGTTCATACCAAAATTTCTGTAGGTGCTATATGTCCTGTTCCTTATAAACGATACTACTAGGTTTCTAGGCTATTAGTAACAGTGGGCAGTCTGCAAAAGCTCTCTCTTCCTTAGCCAGCTCTGAGGCACTTGGTATAAGTGTCTCAACAAGCTAATTAAAAAAAAAAACAGTCTGAAAGACAACTCCTTCCCCACACTCGTTGACCAGCATGGAACTGTTAAAATGGATGAAGATGGCTGGATGGAGAGTCCTGTTGCTCTCCTGCTATTTTACTTTACCCTCATGAAAGCAAATCCTCGTTGCCTATGAAGCAGAAGCTGGAAGAAGAAAGGTCTACTTTGGTGCTTTTGTGTTTGCTTAACTAAGGGCCTTTCTGCACTTGTTCTGGTGGGAAAGCTGGAGCCTCCCCACACATAGAGTATATGTACTGTGTGGAGCTGCTTTTGTCACAGAAGTGGCTCCACATGTGCTGGAGCATCCCCCAGTTGTATAGCTGTAGACAACTAAAATGTGCTCTGCAGTCATACTAGCCGTGTGGCTAGTAAAGCTCTGCATGCTCCACCTGACCTCTTCAGGGCAAACTGGCTATGGGAGGGGGGGCAGGGGGGCACAGCCATGGTTCTGCACTGTGTTGCCCAGTCATCGTGACAATGGTGCCACACATACCTGTCACTGCAGCAAGGCAGTCATGGTGATCACACCCAGCACTTCTCCGAGCCCAGGACGGTTGTTCTTCCATTTTGCTTGGGGAAACACTTGGGAAGTTTCCAGTGTGTGAGGTGCTGTACCCAGCTAGCCTTCATGCCAGGTGGAGATGCAAAAAGGCCTTAAGTGTCTTCTAGTACAACACTGGCATTTAGAGATGTGCTCGAAGCCCATTTCCTACCTTGGATTCAATATGAATGGCAAGAGGGAATATTCAGCTTCATGCAAAGCCCCATACCCCTGTGAATGTGGGAGGTTTCAACTTCACACGTGAACATCCATTGAATGTTTGCATGAGAAGGGAACCCCCCATCCCACAGCATCCCTCCCACTCATCTTATGCCATGACAACCATAGCCTCAGTAGCCATCATCCTCTCCTCTGAGGCTCAACTGTGTCTTCCAGAGGTGTGCATGCAGGTTTAGAGGCCAACCCCAACTGGGAATCACAGGAAATCATGAGGCCTCCATTCACCCACAAATATTCAAATTCATACAGATTCATATGAAGTGCTGAATTCCCCCCATCCCTATTTGTATTATATGATTGTATTATTAGTGCCTTTTTTTCAAATCCTGTGTTAAGTTTGCATGATTCAGAACTCTTCCATCTCACTCAGCTCCTCAAAAGCAAAACAAAACACAAACCTGCAAGAACCTTGTTGGACTAGTGTCATTCTGAGCAGTGTTTTCTTGAGAAGATTCTGATGTTTGTAGCTTACAGCCTACCACTGGTTTTCTTACAGACAGTGACTTCCCAGGTGGTAGATATACACACGTTTGAGAGCTTTTGTCCTTGTAGGTCAATTGTATTTCCTTGGGGAACTTTGCAAATGTGTTTACCTGTTTATTAATCTTTGTGCACACTGTGTGCCCAAGAGTGCAATATACTGGATGTACTACATCATGTTTACTTGCAGAGCCTTTGAGCATCTAGTGAGCATAATTCCTGTAATGTGACCATAACATAACAGAAGCAACCCAACTCTGCTGTTCTGAACTGTACCTTCCACTGTTATTTCCCAAGATGCATTTAATGAAATCTACTTGATTCCAATACATCCTGACTCCCACTTACAGGCGCATGTCAATTAATTGCTTAATCCCACTCATCTGTCTTAACAACCACTCGGCCCCCCACTTGGTTCCATAGAGATGCATATCAACTAATTGCACAGGGCAACATTCTGGAACCTTTAACTGGTTTTACATAGAACCTTAATTAGTTAGCCAGTAAATGCAGGCTGAAGGGAACAAAAAATTCTTGATCTTTTCTATCGTACTTGCTTTGAAGAGCATTTTCTATTTTTTTTTTATTTTATAACTTGCATATTTTCCAGCAACTTTTTAAAAAGAGATTTCTATTGCATATACTAAAATGCAAAACACAAGAATGTGTTTGATTTTGGAAAATTTGAAGATTTTATTGTATGCAATGGGCCGTGTTAAACTGGGGTGAGGGTAGGAGGCAGTCAAATACATAAAAGGAACAAACTGGTTTTGGGAGGGATTACTTGTTTCCAGTTATTCCAGCAGGATCCAAGGCTAAGAAGTTGGTTTTACAGACTGCCAATGAAAAGGCAAAATGCAGTTGGCTGGGATGGAACCTCAGGGATAGGGGAAAAGGATGGAATTCTGAGATAGATATTATCAAATTTGCATTATTTCTTATTAAAGTAAGTAGAAAAAATAATAAAACACTTTTATTCTAAGGTATCAATAGCTAGTGATGGAGGCAATAGGATTTGTTTCCATACAGCAGTACAGATAGGCAAAATAGAACAGTGCTATCTAGTTAAGTTGTCAATCAGGCTTAGAACACAGCTAAAATGTAGCAAGCAAACTAGAGGTGTGAAGCAAACTAGAGGCCTTTTCGCCCTTAGGCTAAGACAGTTCAGGATGCTACGTGCAGATGGGGAAAGCATCCCAAACTGTCGTAGCCTGAAAATGCCAGACAGGGATGGGAACACCACTCCCAGGCCTGCCCACCATTGGGTGAGAACACCCAGGGGTGGGCAGATGTGGTAGGGCCCTTCCTCGGGTTCCTGCACATTGTACGGGACAGGATCCTGTCCCCTACAGCTGGCAGAACCCCCCCCCAGGGCCAGGTGATGAATGCATGTGTGTGCACACCTACCTGCTGCCTGTGCTGTGTCTGAGTGACCCGGCCCAGCCAATCAGAGGCCACATGGTGCCTCCTGAGCCAGGTCACTCGGACACAGCACAGGCAGCATGTAGGTACACGCGCGCATCCCCAGGGTGGGTGGGGTCCCAAGGGCCATCTGCGAGGCTGAGCCATTGGGATCCAGGTGGCTGGGCCCCACAGAGGTCGGCGATCTGCCCTGATGGGCCAGGGGATGTGAGGTCCCTTGGTAGACCAGGACCAGCTGGTCCTTGTCTACTGATGGATCCCACATCCTCTGGCCCATAGACAGCTAGCAGTCCAACTTCTTGCTGCCCTGGAAAGGGGTGTGGGGAGGCCAAACTAAGTGTCTCCCCCTCTGCTTCAGTCCTGATGGGACTGAAGCAGCCAGGAGCGAGCCACCCTCCCCCCACGCCCACAATCACTTACCTTGTTGGCCCTGGGATTGCCGTCTGCTGCAATCTGTGTAGGCGCACGCACTCCCGGTAGATGGGACCCACACGGTCAGCCTGAGTCCTGTCTACCAGAGTCCACGTGCCTGCGCAGACTGTGGCAGATGGCAACCACAGGGCCAGAAAGGTAAGTGATTTGTGCAGCCCTGCCACCTGTTGCGTCAATTTCGGTCCAGTTGTGGTGGGGGTGGGGCGGGTCGTGCAGCTGTCAGGGAGGGAGGCGTATGAATGGCTGGGGACGGCTGGAGCGCGCTGGGGCGTGTGTAGAGCATTTTTTAGTGCTCTGTATTTGGAATGTGTCTATGACACGTCGGGACTCTTGGGGCGGCCTGGAATGGATCCAGCCACCCCACAAGAGCGAATGCTCTGTCCCGGCGTGTCATAGACACGTTCCAAACCCCCTCGTGCGAAAACGTCTTAGGTGGCTGAATGGACTTTGTCTTGTAATAGTTTTTACTAGTTACAGTGTACCAAGTGCTCGGCTGAAAATCTTCTCATTTTTTTTCCTTCAGAGTGCAGAAAGAGAGACTCAGAAGGTGTCTAGGCTTCACACTGGACTGGTATTCTGGCCAATGTGGAAAGGTCACATTATTTTTGTTAATGTCTGTTTGTTTTATGACTCCCACCCAGTTATGAATAGTGGGTTTTTTTATGTTCTGCTATGTTAACTGTTTTTAAACTCATTTTAAATTTTATTGTAAACTGCTTCAGAATTTTGATATGAAGATGCAATATAGCAATGTTTTAATATACGCACACACACATATACATGCATGTATACATACACACATGGCATGGATGAGATGGGTGAAAATGACATTTCAATTCTGCTCAGAAGTAAGAATCACTGTACAAAACTAAACGTAGTAAAGGAATGTAATGTGATGTCTTCTAAACATTTTGAACTACTTCTCTAGTATGGTTCTACTGGCCGCAGTGATAGAATTGTTGCATAAAACAACTGAATGCTACCAAGCTGAAAAAGTTGGAATGGTCGAAGGATGTCAATAAATGGTCCTTAAATAATTGGTGCAAGTATAGTATAGATCAATATGATTTTGATTTTTTAGAGCTGCTTACTGCATATGGATTGTAATTTATGGGGTACAGTGTGTGAGAACTGTAACTACTTTTTACCACAATATTTTAAAGATAAAATTATAAGAATTAACAAAGTGTTGTCATAATTGGATTAATATAGGTCAATGACTATCCAGGGAGAGGAGGGGAGGGTTGGTAATGGGAAGGCATCTATAAATACTATAAATGTCAATATGTGTATCAATATAATTATTTGTAAAATAACAAGTATTACAAGGTAATAAAATTAAAAAATTAATAAAGGTTGAAATGTTCACCTTTGAATATTCACTTTTACATGAAAATAAATTGGTGCAATATTTAATGAAAATCCACTGAAAGAGCCAAGATGTGGGGTGGAATTTTTCATTGTTTGCTCAAGACGACATTAGTCTCAATGAATTAAAAATTCTAAAATGAAATAACTAGGGATAGAAATTCTAAGCTAGAAAAAATTGAAATACCACAGTGTGAGTAATGTGCTCCCATCACTAACCATTGACTGAGTAGTAACGTGTGTGAATGCAAAGACTTGATAATTTGCTTGCCAGCTAGATGCAAATAAATTAAAAAGGAGAATTAAAAACATAGATCCAGGTGCAGGTTAAACCCTATGATTTTTTCAGGACTATATGGGGAATGCCAGACATAATTGTACCATTCCCAGTATAGTCTCTGGTTAGTGAAACAATAAACCATAATATTGCTGTTGTAGGAATTCTGGCAATGATGCTGGGTTTCCTGTGATAGCCATTTTACTTATGGATCTTCCAGCCTGTTTCATTATTATTTTATTTGGTGCTACCCAGAAGTCAGCCAGGTGCAAAAATTAACAAAAAGAAGTAAACAGTTGTTTGGCTAGCTTCCAGGAAGCCCTAAATGAGATAATGAAATGGGCTTGCACTTACAGGCAAGGGCTGCATCCAGACGTTGCTTGCTTGATCCACTATATTTGAATATTCCAGAATAAAGCATGGATATTCCAGAATATCTGTGCTTCATTATATTTGTGCTTTATTCTGGAATATCCACATATCACAGGACAAGTAAGTGGCATCTGGGTGCAGCCACAGAGTAAGCCTGGGGTAGGTCCCTGCATCTGGCAATCATGATATTTTTTTTTGATCCCATAAGTGCTGATGGGTAGTAAACCATTACAAGGAGCTAAAAACTTACATATTGTATAAGAGGAATGTGAGACTGGCCATAGACATCACAAAAATAGCATCGACTTCAAATGAAAAGATAATTTTGAAGGTTAGAAAATACTTGCTTAGTATATCTGTAATATTAGGTGGCTACTGGCTTATTACCTGGACTGAATGGAAATGAAAATTTGGGATAAATTGGCATTTATCTAATATGCCTTATGAATTCATGCTGCTTGTTCTTAGGAAAATGATTAGCCATAATAGTGAGTGTTTTGCCCTGGGAAGGTGTTTGGAGGCAAGCCCTTCATCAACGCACCCTGGCTGGTTTAGCTTGAACTTTTTGCTGCCACTGGCCAGGGCACATGTATGAGCAGGGGGTCCAGTTCATGAAGGATAACCTCATCCTTTGTGCCCAGGTGGAATAGTTCCTTCAGTGGTCTCATAACATATTGATGGAATGCTGCAATATGACAGAAGGAGAGGACAGGGTGCTAGGTAGAGACTGCAGTGACAGATCTCAACATCCTGATCTTAAGACGACTTTCCTGGGCCCCTGGAGTTTTAATGTCTCCAACTAGGCTCTTCTGTTGCACAGAAATGGAGACACACCACCTTGGTAGCCTAGGAAATGTGCCTGAGTTGCATGATGGAGATGCAACCTGTATCATTTCACTATAGTTTGCACCGGGTGCACTTGGAAGTAAACAGACCTTTCAAGTCATGGTATAGTTATTTTCTGCTCCCTAGTCACGAGGTGAAGAGAGCCCTTACACACAGACACAGACACACACACATCATAACTGGGGGACAGCAGCATGTATGCCTGCCATCCAAACCAGCTTCGTGTTTGAAGGCAGGCACTGCCCACCGAGTGTCTTTTTCTCTCTTGCAAATCTGTCAAGCAGAAAATGCTTGTCTGCTGCCTTGGATTCCAGATCAAGGTGGAAAGAATAAAAGTGATTTGGATATCACCTGAATGAGCAGGCAGGCAGCAGAGGACAAATGGGACAAAGAATTCTTGGCTGGTGTGGGGTTCAGCTGGGGATGGGGAGACACAGATGACCAGATTTATTTATTATTCATATTCTAATTTTTCTCTGCTCGTATTTCTTCAACTGCTGGAAATAAGAATTTTCTTAACTGTCTCTGCTGTTTTGTGACTTGTGATCTCTCACTGTGACATTGACTCTGTCTTTGAGATGGGGAGCACCCTCTAGTGGTCAAGGACATTCCAACAACATTTTGCAACTAATAAGCGCAATTTCAGCAATGCAGGTTTAGCATGTTTGGATTAGTTTCTTCTGGCTGTATAATTTGCAAATACCACAGAGCACATGGGGGATGCTGCTTAGGGTGGAGAAAAGGAAGTGGGATCTGAAGGTAAGAAACTGAAAACCAAAAACTATGGTGTTTATGTCTAAAATCTCCTTCAGGTTTACCGGGACTTTGCTTTTAAAGACACCCTTTATAGAATCTCACATTTTTCTGAAATGTACATTGAGCCAGGTTGGTTGACAATGTCATGCAGTATGGCAGAAGCTCATACCCAGTATTTACTCCAGGCAGCATGCACAGCTTTTTAGGGGGGGGGGGCTTCATTTCCCAGCCCAAAGTTACTCACATAGGGTGAAACGCACTATACGTTCTGTAAGTCAATTGCTGTTTTTCTCATGCCAGCTATCTCTAGGATCATCATTCATTTATATACACAGAATCATTCCACATATGGTGATCTGGGAATGTGTATAATTCAAGCCTTACAGGACCCTGTATAAAGTGGTCAAAAAAGCTAGTTTTGTGATTTCTGGAGAGAGCTGTTCCCTAGCTGTTGGTAGTATTTTAAGTGGCTTATTTTTCTCCCTCTCTCCTTATTGTGTATTTCATGGTGTGCAAGAATTCAGCTCAGGCTCTCCTTTTTCTTTTTCTTTTTTTGTAAATTAAACAGACTGAGAATTCAATCTTTGCCTCAATCTTGATTAGTTAACATGTTCCACTAGGTGCAATCACATTCAGAGCTGAAGTACTGGAACACTCTGTATCATCAGCTTCATTCGTTAGCAAAGAATATAGATTTCTAATCCTACTTCTGCTGCTTGGTTTATGTGTGGTGGGTTGACCATAACTGAAGGTTTCTGGGAAGTCAACAGGATCCTTAAAGCATAGCTGGAACAATTGATAGCTATCTCTGAGGAGGAACAACATATCGTTATGTACTTTGTACTAGAAAGCTGTTGTTTTAAGAAGTCTAAAGCAATCTACTAATCAGTCAGTTAAACAGTTTCCTTTGTTAGAATTTTCATCTGCAAAGATGAAAAAATGCAGGAGGAGCTCCACAATTCAGCACAACCACACTTGATTCCTTACAAATTTGCCTGGAATTTGGTGTTCTGGCAATCACTGGGGATACTTGGAGCTTTGGGACAAGCCAGAGCAATGTCTGCTAAGTGTGGGAACTCTCCAAGGTTCTGAAGAAAGTCCCTTTGATTTACTTCACTGGAAACCTGTCCCTCTCTTATCAGGCAGATATTGTGTGCTCATGCCCATTTGCAATTGTTCTCATATGGTTTGCAGATTTTAGTTCAATTGGTGAAATATGACTGTGAATTCAGATTCGGTTTTAAGGCAGGAGAGGAGAGGTGTGTTCCTCTCTAGTTAAAGTTTGGGATAGAGTTAACCCCCCCCCCCCAAAAAAGAGTAACCAAAGTAGAATACGGGAAGTTACCATTTTGGGGGTTCTTTAGTTTACAAAGAAAAAAAGATCAGGGGAGATGGAGAGACCAAATAGAGAGAAACTTGTTTTTGTCATAATGCTAGGACACAGAATCATCCAGTGATACTTAAGGATGAGAGATTCAAAACACAGAAGTACTGTATTTTATAAGCCAGAAATGGTTTGGAGATGGCTGTTAAAAAAAAAATCTATGGTGGGAGTTGTGCTGTTCTTCAGTGCTACAATTTTTGTGTGAAACCATTTAGCATCAGGACAGAAATAGCCATGGAAGTTCGCCATTTTTGGTCTAGCACTAAATTGCACTATATGTAGAGGAGTGGGGGCAAATGTGGGCAAAATCCATCCTCAGAGTGGTTTAGAACACTGTACATGAAGGACGCCTCCAGAGGTGGATTTTGTGATCCGCAGGTGGATTTTGTGACCTTTGCCTGTTGTTCTCCAAGAGTGCTCTAGGAGCACCCAATATTAATGTTATGGATGAAGCAAATGCTAGAATTCATCAACACAAGCTAGTTAGAAATTATGGCTACCAACCTAGATATCTTTAAAAGGGCAAGGCTATTAATACTTACTACTTACTATTTGTTATATTGGTCCTGTTGACATACTGCAAGATCAGAGGCATCATTCCAATTTGTGGTTATCATGTGTAGAAGAGTTTCTTTGTGGTGTATTTCCCATTGATCTCTTATCTAGTTTACTGATATGGGAAAGAATATTAGATTAGGGAAGCCTTTGTTCTGATCCATGAAAATTCACCTTTTCCCATAATTTCTCTTCCAATATCTAAAGTTCTGAAATCTGAATTACAGTTTTTAAATTATTTATACTGGATGTTTAGTGTCCAAGACAAGGAAGGAAAATAAAACTTGTCTATATATGTGCAGAAACTGCATTATATATTGAAGAAGAAATGATGTTGAATTTTTAATTATCCAAGCATTACAAAGTGGAGAAATTTATAATATGAACACTTAACTATTGCATGCACACCAGTTCTGAAAGATGGAGACAGGGGCCTGGCATTATTTTGTGTAGCTGTGTTACTGTAGTGGCATCACAAAAGACCATTTTTATTTATATGGAAATCAATGTCTATTGCATTTTTTTAAAATGCAGAATTTATAGAGATTATTTATTGATTTGTTTATATATCCTGCTATCTGATCTAGGTCTTAGGGCACAGCAATTAAAACATTACAAAACTAGAGACTGACTTCCAATGTGCTGATTATTTACAGAAATGATTGCATGCTCTGAAGTAAATAGCAGAATGTTCAGCTACAAACAATGTTCCTTTTCTATACAAAAAAAGACATACAGATACATACTTGACTAAAAATGGAATTTTATAAATGTAGTGTTTGCCCGTGTACAGTTAAGGGTTACAGTCCCAGTTCCTTATGCAGGAAGATGCAGTAAACCCAAAACTATGGCCTCAGAATACATTTCCCCCAGAATGCAGTTGAAGAATCCTATTTGCATGGGCTCAACCCAATACTGAAGGTTGACTTTCAGTAGTGTTTTTGGATAAGCATGAACTTTCTCAAAAGCCATCAGTGTCTTGTGAAATATGACTGTTTTGCTCTGTTTGTGCCTTGCTGAGATCTGCTTAAATTCAGGAGTTAGATCAGTCTAGCCAATTGCAGCATAGGAACAAATGCTGCCGGCAGTGAGCAATCAGAGGCCTGGAAAAATGGGCACAACCAATCCTTGCTGAGCATTTGTGGCTAGGAAGGCGTTGCTAGCCTTCCAGGGAAAGGAATGAGATAGCACTTCAAATGACTATCTTTATTTTCAACGTATTTTTTTTAAAAAAAGCAATTGAAAAATGGCCTGTTTGATAAGAAGAAGAAGAGTTGGCTTTTCCACCCCACTTTTCTCACCCATTTAAGGGGACTCAGTGGCTGACAAAGCTTCTGTTCTTCTCCCCACTACAGAACACCTTGTGAGGTAGGTGGGGCTGTTAGAGCTCAGAAGAGAGCTGTGACTAGCCCAAGGCTACCCAGCTGGTTCCATGGAAGAGTATGGAATCAAACCCGGTATTCCCAGATAAGAGTTCAGCTCCCAAACCACTAGACCAAACTGGCTCACCAATTCCATAGTCTCCTGGCTGTGTTACATTCTTCCTCAATTCCAAGGAAATCTTGGTCTGCATTGGAAAGGCTTTTTTGAAAAAGAGTGAAAAAATGAAAATGCAAGTCGAAAGTCCTTAGGCTTCTGTTCCTAAAGGAAATTCAGTGAAAAGTATTTGGTTTCCTCCAAGTGGAATTTGATTCCACCCAGAAGGCTGTCTTGGTGCTCTCAATAGCCTTTCCTCCCCTTGAGACTCTTGTACATTCTACATGGTGTGATGAACATTCTGTCCATGAACCACAGCTGACCTCCCTGAGACTCTGGCTGAAGGAACCGAGAGGAAATGGAGGAGCACGTGACACCTTATATCCAGCCCTCCCCTCTGAAACCTTGGTAAGCACCAAGAGATGCCCCAGGAGACGAGAAAGGATGCCATAAATAAATAATCTCTTCTGTCTTTTGCAATCAGTCCAAGACCTGGGTGAGTGGTCCTTAGTGACCAACTTGCCTTAAAAATGGCTGTTGAAATGAACTCACCCTCCAATGTGAAGCTTCGGAATATTCTTGAAGTGGGAGGTGGGAAAGCGGCTGCGCCAGTCATACCTGCAATGCATCCAAAGTGAATATGACTTGATTTGAGAGCAGATTCAAAGTTGATTCATGGCAGATTTGATGCTTTCAGAGTGAATATGTTATGGGATATGTATTGGATACGTATGGATATGGATTGGATATGTATGCATTCATATCGGATATTCGTACAATTTTGTAGAAATACATTCATATTGAATAGAATCCTACCACATTTGAAGGGGATCTAGTTGAACAAATACGAATTTTCATGCACGTCCCTAATAGCTAATGTAGCAATGCTATAAGGCTGCAGTTCTGTGCAAATCCACATGAAAATTGAGCCCGCTGAACATAGTAGATTATGCACAGATTAGCAATCCTTGGACTGAAATATATATCAAGGAGAAAGGGAGAGTGGACTGCATAGCAGTGAAGGCTATGAAGAAAGCTTAATCTGCAGCCTCCATTGCATCCTCAAGGAATCATCCAGCAGAGCTCCATAGAGTGGTGAAGAGGCTGTTGTCATCTGCTCCATCAAATTTGGTATTGGAGCTCCCAAAAGCCTGCAGGATAATAGAGTTCATCTTTGTGCTGTCTTGAATGATGCTTTTCATACATTGTCTATTGAGGTGTCCAGATTGCTGTCTGGTCTGGTTTTACGGGATCACTTCCAATTTTTAAGTCCTGATGCCTGAGAAACTATTTGGCCCACAACATGCTCCCTTGACTTGGCTTATTAGAACAAGTCATGGGTGGATCCAGGATGTAATGAATGCTTCACTGTGTGATGAGCACTGAGGGTGTCTGTGGTTTCTCCACTCCTTAAAAATGCCCTCTTTTGATCCTGAGGCATTTTCCAACTCTTGCCCAATTTCAAATACCCCTCTTTTGGGGCAAGATGTTAGAGAGGATGGTTGCTGTGTAGCAGCAGCCATTCTTGGAAGAAACTGAATATGTAGACCCATTTCAGTCTAGGTTTAGCCTTGATTTTGGGTCAGAATCAGCTTGAGTCACCCTAATGGATGACCTTTGGAGGGAGAGAGGTAGAGTGAGTAGAACTCTTTTGAGTCTTCATGTGATTTAGCTCTTAAATAAAACATATGTGACCCCGCCCATAAAGAACCCAACAATTTTGACTATAGCAGAAGGAGGACTAGGTGGGGGCAAATTAAAATGCAAATAGCCCCCTACCTGCAAACTCTAGCTTGAAGTAAACTCTGTGGCAGAATATTTTGTGTTAGGTGATGGTCTTTCCTTTGTGCCACAGCGAAGGGACCCTGGCTCTCCTTTTTGAGTCCCTTATAAATAGTGCTGGTAGACAAGATGGCTAGTTTTGGTCTAGATAGTATCCTTGCTGATCAGTCTTCACCAACGAGGCATTTTGCATGCGTCTTCCTTCCCCCTCCTTTCCTGCTGTGTGATTTGAGCATTGCTGCTGCTGTTCTTTGTCCTCTCGCTCCCCCCATGTTCCCCCTCAGAGCTTTCCTGGTGGTCTTGTTCTTTTGATGACCCTTTGGGGTTTTATTGAAGCTGGCATCTCAGTGGCGTGCTGAGCTGCTACAGAAAGAAGCTGTTCAGTTTAGGCACAAGGCACCAGCCTAGCCCAGCGGCATCCAGGCAATGAAGAACAGTGTGCTAACACAGTGCGTACGCCTGTCCCTTGGGTATTTCAGCATGTAACATATATCATCACCCGTCATTCAGAGACAGCTTTACTCACTGTACAAGTATTAATTAATTAACCCTCACCATGTGCTGTGAGGGCAGCATTAAAATGCTCATTTCCCCACAAAGGCACAGAGAGGTTAAGTGACTTGTCCTAAACTGTTCATTCAGTAAAATGATAGATTTGGGAATAGGACAAAGAATTCTGAGCCACCCGCACTCTCCATTCACTGTTATGTATTTAGATGCATAGCCTGCCTGATCCCGAAGGCTAAGGCAAGTAGCACACGCTGTTTATCCCTTTCATGTACACCACGGCATTGCAATCTGGTTGCTTTTATTGCTGTTTTTATTGCCGTACAACAGGGGTATTCTCTCCACAATCAATCAAAACAGCGATCAAGGGAGCCTGTGCATGAGCTGAGATCTGAACTCACTTTTTTCACATGCACATACATAACACCGTATATGAAGGTCTTGGACAAAATGGAGCAATCTACTCATATTTGTTTGAGATTTGATGTTAAGGAATTCTTTTTCACTCTGTTGTGGCACCAGCAGAAACAATCTTAAGCCCCGTTTCCACTTACCCCTCCAGGGAACCCTTGTTGGTAGAAGAAGGTACTTGTGCCAGCCCCTCTCCATCTTGGGTGGCAGCAGGTACCTTGTGGGGATCACACTGGGATTTTTTTTATAGGTGGAGGTGCCTTCTGTATAGGGTGCTTTCTTGCTCCCTACATGGAAGCACTGTGGAAAATGGCAGCTCTCATTCCAAAGTGTAGATAAGGAACATGCCTCATCCCACTGTGCCTCTCTGGTCCAGCTGCCATTGAGCCTTCTCCGCCTGGAAGTGGAGATGTAGACCGACACTCTTCAATGTGCAACTGAAAACTGTTTTATGAAGACTTCTGGGCAGTTCATTGAAAAATTATTTTAAAATAGCACCATACTACCACCCCCCAACTGGCTTGTTCACTGAAGTGGTGCTATTATGAAGCATGCAGGGTCATTGCTTTTATGCCCATAGACTCCTTGGTTCACTGACTTCCAACTTAGCCTCTCGGAGCAGGAAGCCAGGAAAAATAAGTGATGGTAAGACACTGACATATTTGCTGTTGGTTGATTTGGCAGCAGCTATGCAATGAAAGGATGAGCATGAGACCAGATTAAGGGCCTACTTGCCCTTCCTAGGTGGAATAGTTCCATCCACTTGCTGGTGAGACCCCTCTGCATGCTGCTGTCGCCATCCTGGAGTTCACCAAACTTGTGCTGGCCCTAACTAGCTGTAGAGAAGTAAAATATTGTCAACAGCTTGACCAGGAGCAGCTAGGTAGTTCTTGGGCATCACTGGTCACACCTTCTTTCACGTGTGATGCCTGTGAGTGGGTGTGGTGGCATGGTTGCAGCTCCACGATCATGTGCCACATCCCAATCACCATGGCAGTTTTTGGGCATGTGCCAGGTATTGCCATGGCGATCCAACCTGCCTAGGCCTGGCCATCTGCACTTCAATACTGGTGCTAAAGTTTGGGACTTCACTAGAACTTAAAGTGTGGATGACTCCTTCCACACTTCATCTTTACCTCACTGGAATGAATTGCTATACCATGCCAGTGAGGGAAGTGGCAATGGTAGCATCTGCTTTCCAGTAATCCCCAACAACATTAGTCTGAAAATGGCTGACTTGTTTACAACATTGTATCTTAACAGGATGCTCCAGAAAGACTCTGTGTAAATTCTGCACAGATGTCATGACATGAAGGAACTGGGGATAAACTGACTTGATGTCCTGCTATTAGTACTGTATTATTTTAATATTCAATTATTAACCTTTCTATATCACTGGACTCTAAGGTGATTTGCAAAATTACAAATAAAGTCATTGATAGAATTGTGGAAAATGCAAAAAAAAAAAAAAAAAAATTACAGCCAGGCTCTCCCTAGTCCCCTCCACCAATATATGCATGATTAACTCAGAATCATTTATTCTAATTTTTATTACTTCATTGTATTTAAGACATTTCTATACTACTCCTTATAAACCTGCAATTTAATATATTTTTAAAAAGAATGCAAGTTTAAGATGCTAAACAAATTGTAAAATGTAGTATTATCTTGACAAAGTGGAAGCTTTGTCACTGAACTATGACTCACTATGAATGGAAAGCCATAGACAGAAAACGTGATTCCTGTATATACATTTGTGGCAGTGGTGGTTGTACAGTCATTTAATTGTCTTCAACTCTTTGTAATCCCATTGACTACAGCATGCCAGGCCCCTCTGTCTCCCACTGTTTCAAGGGCAATTTTATCCTCTGATGTTTCCTTCTCCTTTTTCCTCTAAACTTTTTGAGCATCAGAGTATTTTCTAATGAATCCTGTCTTCTCATTATGTGGCGGTGGTGGCGGCAGCCGGGGCTGCTTCTCTTGGGCTCTGTGCCCACAGAGGATGAGGACGACGGCAGAGGTGATGGGGGCAGTAGTACCAGCAACAGGACAGCAACATCCATGCCGTGGGTGGGAATGACTGTACAAGTATTAATTAATTAACCCTCACCATGTGCTGTGAGGGCAGCACCTAAGCGAGACTTAAGTGTCCCGAAGTGCCAACTGTCCAATAAAGCCTATACTGAGAATTTCTTGCATCTATGGGTCTTTTTGCATTTGGTCTACTGGGACAGCCTGGGGATACTCCCACATGGAGAAACTGCACTGTGTGGAAATGCTTCTGTTCTGGAAGCAACTCTGGATGTGCCAGACCATTCCCCAGCTGGCTAGTACAGCCTGGGATGTACCCTTTGCACTTCTTCCGAGTGAAGGTTGCATAGGGCAGGGTGGGGCCATGCAGTGCAACGGCCAGCACATAAGGCCATTGTTGCAGCAAGGTAATTGCCACCAGTACAGTGGCGGGCAATTTGGGGATGGACCGGATATTCTGAAATGAGGATGCCTGATCCTTCCAAGTTGTTCACCAGTTTTTATGCTAAAGTGTGGAAAAGCCCTGTGATGCATTTCAAACCAAGAATAGGCACGGAGGAGTATTTTAGGGAGACTCTACACTGTCCAGTATACCAGACCAGCAAGCCTGAATGACAGCGGGAATGACTAGCCAGTTGCAAGTGGGGTTGCTGTCGTCTGTGCACCTTCAAAGCGCTTAAATCCTGCTGCATCTCTCTCTCTCTCCCTCCCTCCCTGACAGTGACCTGGAGGGCACCAAATGTTAAGAATATTCATGCTTATGCCTTTAAAGATGTTGGGTTATGCTTTTAAAGGAAAGGGATATCTGTGTGAAGGTGCAACTGAGCTGGTTCCGACCTGTCATCGCTGCAGCAACCTGGCTTCCTATCAGCAAGAGAGGAGGTGGGGAGAAAAATCATGCGAGTTCACTAACGTGGATTGCATGGGGACAGGTACATTCGATTGATTCCGTGTCATCCTTAAAAGCACGGGGACGATTTATTGCATGTTGAACACGTAGTTTAAACATACGTGTCCAAATCGCATCATCTCAGCAGCCATGGGGACATGCCCTGTGTCTCTACCAGGGTTGTCTAAATAGCCTCATCAGCTCCATTTTGGTAAGTGAGCTGTTTTAGAAGATGCACCTACACCTAGGTACTGCCTCCAGGTTGGTGGGACAAGCAAGATGCATCTAACAGCCACTTGCAGGGATTCAAGAACAGGTGAAGGTTTTGAGATGTCCAGAAGCAGTAGGTGGACCACAGTGTGAGACAGGATTTTGGACTACATGGGTTATGGCCTGATCCACAGTCTTGTGTCCTTATATGTACAGCCCATGTGCAGACATACAGCAGCTACTTGAGCTGGCAAGTGCAAGTAGTTAAAGTGCTAATAGAATTTGCCAGCATGTTTGGAAAACCATTCAGTGGCCAATGGATTGGAAGCCGTCAGTATATGAACTGATACCAAGAAAGGAAATCTAACTGACCGTTGCAATTACTGGACAATTTCTCTTATCTCACATATTAGTCATGGCTTGGCTTTGCGAATGAAGATTTAGGAAGGGCTCAACCCATGCTTGTTGTGTGAGCGCTTGCTGCATGTTAGTAAGGTTATGTTAAAAGATAATTCAAAATTTCTACCTTATATATAAAGAGAATTACAAGATATACAGAGTGGTTTTAGGAGGGGCAGAGGAGCTAAAGATATCATTGCTGATGTAAGATGGAATCTGGAAAAAGCAAAGGAAGGAATTGTTACATCAATTACAGGAAAGCTTTTGATTGTGTGGGTCATGTTAAATTGTGGAAAGTTTTTAGGAAAATTGGCACTGCAGAACACCTGATTCATTCTACTTATGGAGAACCTTTATACTGGCTAAGAAGCAATAATCAGCACAGAGCATGGAGAGACAAAATGGTTTTCAGTTGTTAAGGTAGTAAGACAAGGGTGAATACTTTTAGCATATCTGATTAACTTATATGGAGAATATATAATACAAAAAGCTGGAAGAAGATGAGTGTAGCTTTAAGAAACATTAAGACTATCAGATATGCAGATGATGTCACTCTACTGGCAGAAAAACGAGGAGATTTAAGGGTCCTACTAGCCAGAGACAAAGAAGAGAGTGAGAAGATGAGTGTAAGCCTAAATTTTAAGACAAAGATCGTGTCAACACAAATTTCCAGTTAGAGAGTGAAGCTCTGGAAACAGCTAATGGCTACATCATTAGAGAGATCCACGGATCATGATTAATAATAAAAGTGTCTAGCACTCAGGAATTATGCCAGAGGTTGGCACTGGGAAGAGCAGCAGTGAAATATTTAGAGGTTTTTAAAAAAGTGTTGTGACGTCTTACTGACAACAAAGATTAGAATGGTTAATGTCATTGTTTTAAGTACTACGTTGAATGGATGCAAAAGTTGGACAATGTAGACTTTTGAACTTTGGTATTGGGAAAGTCTCCTTGGGGTACCATGGCTAATTAAAAAGACCAGTCAGTGGATTCCAGGTCAAATGGTCCAGGTACATGGAGACATGGCCTAAATCTGCACTCTGCTGACAGGCATTAGGGCTTCTTGCTGTGTGCATTTTTAAAAAATACTAATGCTAACAACATAAAAGATTATTTCCACACTACCTGTAGAATGGTTCACATGGAGGCTTATTCTGGGGTTCTTTCACATACTTTAATACAGACTAGAGAGGCCCTGCCCCTCCACTAGCAGGCTATGTCTGTGTTGGAAGCAGCATAGCCTTGTCTAATAGCATTTCAGGGGTGGGTAGATCAGCCCAAAGGTATATAATCCACTTTAAAAAGGTTTTTGTATAAAATATGCCAGTAAGTACAAGAAACACTTACTCTTATTAGCCTATATATTAGCCTGAATTATATATTCTATATGTTTTTTGTGCCTTGTTTCAGTACAAAAGAATCTGTGTTAATATATTTCTTTACTACATGAAGGAAAAATACCAAAATACAAATATTTTTATAGGCCGCTTCTGTACCTACGTTTGATCTGGATCAAGGGTCTGTGTGGGCCACATTCTGGGCCTCTTTATCTGCATGCTAATGTGGACCAAGTTGGTTGTACCCCCAGTGGTCCTGCACTGTCTGCATTAGATGGAGCAGGATATGGATTAAGAGGTCCTTAATCTGGATGGCCCTTGTTCTGTAACACAGGAGGCATGCACACAGCATGCTTCCATGTTCCAGGATTATCAAAGGTTGTTTTTCAGTAGTGTGCTGCCAAAAATCACCTCCCCAGGCTATGAACTTTAGTTCCTAGCCTTTGGGTGCATGCGCGAGTGATTTAATGTGAATTAGCGCTGCTTATTCCAGGCCCACTGATCAGCACTGATTATTTCAGGCCCACTGATTAATTTATTCTGGGTCCACTGATCAGGTATTCCAGGCCCAGATCTACAGCTGGTAAGTGCAGAAAGAGCCTTAAAGTCTGAAAGGTTACAGTTCAGAATTATACCATGTTGTTCCAAGTAATATACACAACAACTTTTTACTTGAGTTCATTGTTTTCTTCTGTTTAAGGATGATAGTTTAACTTGGCACCAACCAAGGCCACTTTCTACCTGGTTCTGTTCATCATCATGTTTTGAAGAGTTGTGCCAATTTCCATTACTTCTCTTTGCTCTGAGAATATACTGTAGGGTAATGGAGAGGCCCTCTTTCTTTCTTTTTCTTTCTTTCTTTCTTTCTTATAATGTTTTAGACCTCTTCAAACCACTTTTGTTCCTTTTAATTAACATGCAGTATTGCATTATCAAATGGTGCAATCAGAACTTCTTGGCGGATTTTGATGGATATTATACTAAATGAAAATTCTGCCAGTCATTCTGTCAGCAAACTGGGAAGTTGGCCATTATTATATAATTTTTTTTAAAAAAAGAGTTTTTAAAAATCCATAAAGAATTGCTTAGTCGTTAAAAGATGGCAGGGTGAGAGTGTAAAGCCAATTTCTACTTCTATCATATCTGGTGTGTGGGAGGCAGATCATGAGAGAGAAAGAAGCCATGCATGTTGTTCTTATTACTGGTGGTTTCCACTCCTATTGGGCCTGTGATTTGGTGAAATTGTATCAATAGCCGTGTAAGGCTGCACTCGAATTATATTTCAGTTTCCTTATCTTACACTACAAGAATATGCAAAGAGCTGGGAATGGGGCACCTATATTTCATTTATGCAGCAATTATCTACTAGGGATGTGCACAAATATTTGTAACATTCATTATTCGTACAAATTCATACAAATTTGGACATTTGCATATGAATAGAAAGTTACGACATTCGTATTTGTGCAATGCTTTGGAACATTCGTGAACCTGGGGAGGTGGGAAGGCAGCTGCGCCAGTAACATCTGCAATGGATCCAGAGTGCATTCAACATGGATTGGGAGCAGATTCAAATGGATTCATGGCAGATTTGACACTTTCAGAGCAGATATGTTATGGGTGATGTATCAGATACATATGCATTTGTATCGGATATTTGTACGAATTTGTATGAATACATTTATCAAATAGAATCCTGCCACATTCGAAGGGGATCTATTCAAGCAAATATGAATTTTCTTACTTTCTATTCGGTACAAATCGAATGCAAAAAACCCCATTCGTGCACACCTCTATTATCCACTCATCTATTGCATTATGCTTTTTGAAACGTGGGATGTGAAAACCTGCAGGCTTCTTCACATTACCATGCAAATATCTATAAAAGGTGTTTTTTAGGTATGGATTGTGAAGTAACTTCTGTATTTCTGCCAAGATAAGTGCATAAAAGTGTCCAACTAAATCGTGCAAAAGAACATACAGCACTCTGCAAAATCAAAAAAGCAAGACTTAAGTGTCCCAAAGTGCCAACTGTTCAGTAAAGCCTATACTGATAATTTCTTGCATCTATGGGTCTTTTTGCATTTGGTCTACTGGGGCAGCCTGGGGATGCTCCCACATGGAGAAACTGCACTGTGTGGAACTGCTTCTGTTCTGGAAGCAACTCTGCATGTGCCAGACCATTCCCCAGCTGGCTAGTACAGCCTGGGATGTACCCTTTGCACTTCTTCCGAGTGAAGGTTGCATAGGGCAGGGTGGGGCCATGCAGTGCAACGGCCAGCACATAAGGCCATTGTTGCAGCAAGGTAATTGCCACCAGTACAGTGGCGGGCAATTTGGGGATGGACCGGATGTTCTGAAATGAGGATGCCTGATCCTTCCAAGTTGTTCACCAGTTTTTATGCTAAAGTGTGGAAAAGCCCTGTGATGCATTTCAAACCAAGAATAGGCACGGAGGAGTATTTTAGGGAGATTCTACACTGTCCAGTATACCAGACCAGCAAGCCTATCAGGAGCCACACTTCTGGACCCTGGGGTGGTCAGAGGGAAGCCCCTCTCCGTTCCAATATGCTCCATCCACCTGGGATTTGCTAGACCATGCCAGTGTGTGGAAGAGAGACTCATAGTACGCTTGCCAGTCCAGTGTATAGGCCAGGGCAGAATATCAGAGTATTACAAGCCTAGGGATTGTTCATCTCACTGTTTGGATCTTCTTCACAGGAGTTCAGATAATATCTAAAGGTGTAACAGCCCATGAATTCAAATCCGCCTAAGGGAAGCAGAGCTACAGGCTGTGGGCACCTGATGAGCTGCAACTACAGTGAAACTGGTCGTGTACAGTGAAACTGGCCGTGTCCTGCTTGTGTCAGTGGTGGTCATGTAATGTAGAGTCCAGATCTGTTTATGAGGTCTTTCAAAGGCAGAAAAGTCACCTTGTGTGAGAAGTAATACTTTGAGCATTCCGTTTTTGTGAAGATCTACTCCTCAGCCTGGCTTTGCTACCTGATTAAACTAGGTTTCACCCTTTTAATGACCCTTCTCCTTTCATGGATCTTTCACCTTCACATATGCAGTGTTTGGATCTTATCCCTGCTATATGCATGTTATTGAAGATACATATTGGCGGGAAGTGAACAATATTAACTGTACTGTCCAACTTTGCTTTCAAGCAGCAGTGTCCTTCCCCAATTTTATCTTGACAGATATGAATTATTTACTAGGATGAAGTCCAAAAATCTATGCTTTGTTGTTTGCTAATATCTCTCCATTAAGGCTGAAAGCCTTTGTTGATTAATTGATATGACCAATTAATTAAAACATAGATCTAATTTGAACAAATTAACTTTTTGGACTTTCTCAATGGCTACATTAACTCTTGGCTTAAAAAGCTATGTTTGCATCCTCTCCTGGAATATATTTTAAATTCCTCTGTAACGGAGGATTATGTTCAAAAATGGCAAACAGATTGACAGCCTGAGCCCACAGAACAGGACAAAAAGTAGAGAGACAAATGTTCTATCCAAAGGCAAGAGAAGCTTCAGTCACTGTAGATGACAAATAGTTTATTTGTTTGTTTATTTTTCAGCTGAAGGAGAGGAAGTGTGCGCTGAAAATTTGATGTTGATATCACTAGGATGGTCCTGAAAACTAATTATGTTAGTTTTCCTAATAATAAACTTGAACAACCCTATAAACGTGAACCGTTTCAGGACTGAATGCTGTTTAAGGAATCATGCTTTTTCCTGCTGGGTACTTGGTTCAGAGCAGGTTTTTTGGTCCTGCAAAAAGCCACATTATGCAAAATAATGTTAAGGAGCAGGGATATCAATGGCTACTAGAATGGATGCCTATTTACTGCCTCTAGGTTGGAGAAACAGGCAGGATGCTTCTGAAGGCCATTTGTGGGGAGTCAAGAACAGGTGAGGGTTTTGCCTTTTTCTTCTGCTTGAGAATGCTCAGAAGCAATTGGTGAGCTTCTGTGTAGTAGAATGCTGGAGTAGATGTTCTAAGGCAAATACACAGTGGGCCCAAATTAAAAACTTGGACAAAGTTGCAGGCCAACCTTGATATTTATTGAAAAATTGTCTACAATTGAGGAAGTTTTTTCTTCTCATCAGATATAATGAAGAACTTTTTCATATGGAAACAAACTTAGGTTTTGCTTAAACATTGCATCTGGAACAAGCAAAGCTTAATACTATAAACACATGTGAAATCAAATGTCAAATAAAAGACACATCTGTGGCATACCCTTTTCTAGAAAGCTTCTGTTTTCCACCTTGTGTTGGGCCATTTTTGGGAGGGGTGGCCCGATGTGACTGGTAGCATGAGGTTGCTAATGAATGTCAACAGAGGAGGGGGTGCTTATGGGTTCTGATAGATGCGCCAATGCACCAGCACATCATTCTAGGATTTGTAGCAATAGTGGTGCTAATCAGTGGGCCACCTCTAGTAGACATTTGATATTTCCTCATGGGCTAAATATAATGACACTGTGGGCCAGATTTGGTCTGTGGGCCTGAGTTTGACATCTATGTTCTAAGGCAAGCAACCTTAGTAGCATCCCCCCAACAATGGATTTCCATCACCATCAATGTCTCGCATAACATGGTTTGTGTGGGATGCCATGGTTGCCTCTTTATGTTACATGCTGGAGGTCAATAGAACTGCTTTCTTCAGAGAATGACTGTGTATGATTCGGAAGATCATGGAGAAATGTAGGAAGAGGTTATCATATAGGGAGTTTCTTGAAATATTCATTGATGCAATCAATACATTTGCAAGAAAGACAGGGAGAAATAATTATCTGTGGCTATATCCCCTTGCAAGCTGTTTGCATCTTATTGGGCACGCATGGGACTGGGAGTGGGTCCAAGATCAAATCTTGACTGTCCCCATGCCATTCCCAGTAACACAGGCTGGGTGAAGGTTGGGTGTGGATGCAGCTGTCCCCATGCAAACCATCCCAAACCCTGGCACAGGGGAGCAGTGCCATCTCCTCTCTGCCCCCTCTCTCCTCATTGGAAGCTAGATTGACATCACCCCACCCCTGTGCTCCCAGCTGCAAATGTCCCTGTGCCACCACCTGCAAATGCCGCATCCCCTACCCTTAGTGGCCAGGATCACATGGAAAAAATAATAATTTAAGTTTAATAAATTTTAAAATAATTTTTAAAAAACCAAAGCTATTATGAGGTTTGGCAGCAGAGGAGCGATTGAGCAGTTTTGTGTACCTCCGCTCCACCCGGAAACTGCGAGAACACCAAGCAAGCTTAAAAGGGGGGGGGAAATCAAGCCATTCTCATGCCCACCTTGGCGATTGAGAAACGGGGATGGAATATTTGGGAAAAGGGACAGAAATCAAGCCATTATCCTGCCTGCCTTGGCAATCGGGATATTTTTACTCCAAAAAAATCTCAGCTATTGCAATCTACAATGCCCAGGGCAGGAACGGCAAGCACACCCCACCTCCCAATGACGCAAACACCAATCTCCTCCTCAAATAGCCCGGGACTGTCCCCGTGCACAAGCTCGGCTCGCAAAATGATGTGTGCTGAACCTCCAAACTGTGCCCAGGCTTGTTTTTTCCAGTACCAAATTTGACCATGGTCAGGCACGGGTTTGAGCGATTTGGTCATCGGAAATTGGACCAAATAAAAAATTGCATGGGGATACCCCTTGCCGAACCCGATTTTGGTACTGGACCAAATGTTCCTGGGGAGGCGCCCTGTGTGATTTTTAAATTCAGTGTTAAGTAGTTTCCCGTCCACAGGTGTAGAGACGTCTATTTCTGTGGCTTTTATATAGCCATGTTTTGTGTAACATTATGAATTGCTTCCTGCAAACTACTGTGTAAGGGCAAACTTGTTTTATCCATGTAATTTCACTTGTGGAAAACTGGGGACTAGGGGAACCATGCCTATTGATGTAAGTCAGTGGCACCACAGAGGTGAAACCCAATCTACCATTGTAATTAAATGTCATTGTAGAGGAGAAGCCTAGTCTCTCTTCATAGAACTTTAATAGGACTTCAGAGCCCACAGTACATTACAGTATTGGAAATCAGAAAAGTCACATTTTGCCATGTAACAGCAACAGCATGCTGTTTTTTTTTAAAGTATTATGCAAAAGGCGACTGTATTTCAGCCCTATAGGAATATATAAACTATGATTGACCTCACTGAGTGATTGTACATGACTGAATACTTCCATTTTGTTGCAAGCTGCATATATACACTTCATGCAGTCAGATTGTGCACTAACAAGTGAGAATGCATTCACACTTCACCAGTTAACGGAAATTTGTTCTGTGTAGATCCCTACAAATGGGCTCAAAACAGATCATGAATCAGTTGCCGTTAAAGTGCAGCCATGATATGTGTGAATACTATGGAAAAAAATAAGGGTCAAATTTGCAAGCCCATCTATGGGACAGTCTTTATTGGGTAAAACACACAAGACCACGACTGCCATGAAACTTGAGTCTATGCCACACCTTCTGAGCCATGCCTGTAGGGATATGCTGAACCGGTTCATTTTCAAACCAGTTCAGTTCAAACCAGCTGGCTCAACCAGTTCAAATTCAAATCAAGCACCCTGCCAGCGTGTCGAGGAGGAAGAAGGAAGAATAGGAGGAGGAGCTGGCTTTTCTACCTCATTTTTCTTACCCATTTAAGGGGACTCAAAGTGGCTGACAAAGCTTTCTATTCTTCTTCTTGCAACAGATACCTTGTGAGGTAGGTGGGGCTGTGGGAGCTCAGAAGGTTGCTGTGACTAGCCCAAGGTCATCCAGCTGGCTTCATGGAGGAATGAGGAATCAAACCTAGTATTTCCAGATAGGAGTCCGGCTCCCTAACCACTACACCAAATAGTGAAGGTTTGGATTTGAATAGAATCAAGAGGTGTTGAAACTAACTATTCAGTTTGAATTTGAATGGTTTTTTAAAATTTATTTTCCTCCAGGAATTGGGTCAAACTGGCTCAAACACATTCAAATTCAAACTGAACACCCTGCCAATTTGAAGGAGAAGTCCAGGGGCCTATTCGCACTTGGCCTTTTTCTGGAGTATATCTCAGGATAGGGGTCTGTGGTCCACATGCTAATGCAGACTCTGGCAGACCTCACTTTGGGCCTACTGAAGCCTGCACTAGCATATGGACAGCAAGTCCCTATTCCAGGATATATAACAGAATATAGCCAAGTGCGAATAGGCCCCTGATTTGAATGGAACCAAGAGATATTGGCCAACTTTGGGACTGGGCGGGTAAGCAGGAAAGCCCTTCTACCTTCATGAAAGAGGTGGAGATATTGTCATTGCCACAAATATTTCTTGCCAAATTTTAATGGACAGGGTGGCATCAGCAAGAGAAATGGGAAGCTGGTAGTAAGTATAAACCAATTACTTTTTACTTTCCTTTAAAGCAGAAGCAAATGTAGCAAGTTGGTAGTCCATAACTGAGTAAGTTCTGAATATTGACTGGTTAAGGTTGTATCTGTGAGATGAAATTAAAAAAGTCTGTCCAACTTGGTTGCTTGATTGTACCACCATCTACAATCACAGAGATATAGAAGCCACTTTTTAAGGAAAAAAATCTTTAGGAAGTTGTATTCAAGCAAGAAGTGCAAATGCAGTTCAAAGCATTAGAGTTGCCACTGATCATAATGACTATTAAAAAGGGTTTGCATTGATATGTAGGTATGAGCCACTCAGAAAATATTTTAACAGAGACAAATGTGTGATAAATGGACCCTTTTTATTTAATAGATTGCCTGGAGTAAGGTGAGGCCTTAAACGGGATCATGGTAATTGGGTCTACCAGTGGACCAGCACGGCCATGATGCAGAACATGGAAGGTGTGCAGAAGGTACATCTTCTATGCTTGGGTCTACCGGAGGAGTTCCTTTCAATGCTGTGCCATAGTGCACTGATCCCTACCTATCTGCATGAAAGAAGATGATATTATACCCTTCCAATAAACTTCAAATGTGGAAGTAAAAAACTAAACTAGTAACCTCAGAAATCCTCATGCCTTAATGCTCTAGCAAAAGTTATTTGGATTTCTTCTTCTAACTCTCAGAGAGCTTTCAGGATGATAAATGTAGAAAGTCAGTATCAGTGGTTCCTTCGCTTTCGAAATGATGGAAGCAAACACTCCATAGAAAGGAAAAGTTAATTTGTCCTTCTGCACTAACTATAAAGTATTTTTTTGTATCAATAATGGTTTTGTCAAGTCTTTTCAGAAATCCTCTTCTCTTTTTTTTTTATGGGCATTTCTCTGTCAGCAGGAGTCCATTATCTGAGCACAAAACTTCATTGTGTAACCGTTATCAGTTAATTAGACCACATGAAGCCCATGCCAGCCAATCGGGTGACTTTATAGCTCACTCCGCTAGCTCTTGCAACAAGGGTGTGCATATGGGCGGGGGGGGACCTAGATTCAAAAGTTCAACTATTGGGGGGGGGGAACCTTGGCTTAAAATTCAGCACTTGTTCTTGGAGGGTCTGCAAAGTGATGCTAGAATAGGTTTACCATTTCTACTAAGGCACTTTTTGTATGTATTTTAAGTAGAGAAAGCTAAGTAGAACCCTGGACAAATAACGACAGACAAAACGAAATAATTTTTTACACATTGGGTAGTTAAACTTTGGAATTTGCTTCCTTGAGAGATGATTGGCTGCCATCTTGGAGGGTTTAAAATTCATGGAAGTCAGGGCTATCAATTGTCATTATCCTGGTAGCAGCACAAGGCAGTATGTCTCTGAAGGCCAGCTGTGGGTAACTGTGCTCATGTCCTGCTGGTGGGCTTCCCTGTGGTGTTGGTAAGCCAGTGTGGTAGGAGACTTCTGGATCTAATGGGTCAAAAGTCTGATCCTTTCGGGTACTTCTTACATTCTTAGACTGTTTCTGAATTTACAGGAATTTAGTGTCATGCCCTTCTGCTTAAACTGGGGAAATTCAGTGCCCAGTCAAATTGTCTTCTGCTCATTCATAGCTTGGCTCAGAATTCTGAAGGATGCTCAGCCTATGTGCCTTCATTCGTGGTGACGCCACCACACCACCTACAGTATGTTTTGCCAGTTGTCTGTGTCTTTTTACTTCTCATTATTGAAGTCTTCACTCCTTTGCCTGGCTCTATTTCTCCTTGTTGAACACTTAATGACACCATAGCCCTCTCACACCCTACAGTACACCCTAGCACTGAATGTTGATTTTGGATGATCACATACAAACCTCTCCCCAGCAAAATAGCTGCACCATCAAGTTACTTTGCAAGGTAATGCAATTAAGATTCAGTCACCTCCTGCCATAAGGAGAAATATTTTAGTGTTCACAAGTTCAAGGGGGAAAAAAACTTTGAAGGATATGAAATATGATTGTGAATCTGTCACTGATGCTTCTCTCTCCCTGCCCTCACCCCCAAATTACAAAAATCACATTGCATTCCAGTACAGTGTGTACAAATTATCAGGGAGTTCATTTCAGTACCAGTCCTCCTGGTTCATTCTGAACTGGCTTTAAGCAGAACTGGTTTGGCACATCCCTCATCCCACCATATTCTATAGAGGAAGTTGATTGAAGCTGCAAAAGGAGTTGTGGGATCTGAAAAAAGACCCTGTTTTTGCGTCTTGTCTTTGTGTGCTGGTCTCAAGGGGAATTCCAAGGCTTACCTTGACATCCAGTGAGCCCCTTTTACCCACTTCTGTTTGTTGTTGTTTGCCCACAAAGCTTCTTTTCATTACAAGGGGACTTTTATGAAAAACAGGCACTGTGCTTCAGTGGTCCTAGGGCAAAAAGTACAGCACAGCCTATCAGTCTTTTCTGAGAATGGGCAAGGGTGAAGTCCCCTTACCCCAGCAATGACCCGTGTCACCATCAACTTTGTTATCCGCGCTACACAACTTCATTGTGGGATGCATGCCACTATGGGATATCTCAGGAGGAGGTGAGGTAAGACCATTTGCTGACCACTAACATCACTACCATGAATACTGTTCCCCTCACACATTTCCCCCTTCTCACTGAGAACAAGCAATACCCCTACTGAGTGCTGCTTAGAAATTGCAAGTAGTGCAAAACTGCAGTTACAAAGGAAAAGAGAGGTCAGGAGTTAAATAAGTTCTACTGTGTGGTAGATGTAGATTGAAGTTGTACTTGGGGGGATACAGGCTAGAGAGGGAGAAGGAACAGGAAATGAACAGAAAAATTACCAAGGGAATCCATATTCTAATATGGCAGCAGGGAAATAAGGAGGAAGGCCCTGCCACTAAGTCAAGATGTGAATGACAGGACTGCATCCAATCACTGACCACATAGGGAGGGAAGTTGAGTGAGAGGTGGAGAGAGAAAATGTACATTTTTTTCATGCTAAGCATGGGAAAAATGAGAATTAGCAAGTCCAAATTGAGTCCAAGTTATAAGATATATACTTGATTCTCATTACCCTCAATATGGATTATCCCTACAAAGTCTTATTGTATTATACCTTAAGAGTGTTTTAGATGGCACCATTACTTGGATTCACAGATATTGGCAGAGCCAAGTTCAAAAAGTAGTTAGCAGTGAATCTTTGTCAAAATATAGAATGACATCAAATTTGGTGCAAGGTATAGTCTGGAGCCTGGTACTCCCCAATGTGATTTGGACAAGCGCATGAATGAAATTCTCATCAAATTCACAGATGGCAGAAAATTGGGTGGAGGATAAAGCTAGTATCTTGAGAACACAATCAATATATAAAATTATTTTAATAAATTAGAGAACAGTGCTGAAAACAGGAAGTTGAAATCTGACAGAGACGAAATATATTGCTCCTTGCAGAACGATGCAAGAGACAGTATAAGGATTCACATATTTCTCGATGGCAGAATTTGGACCAGAGGAGTGAATACAAATGTATATATGCAAACACCAGAAGCCTTCAAGCTAAAATAGGGGAGCTAGAAAGCTTAGTGATGGATAATAAGATTGATATTATTGGTATAACAGAAACCTGGTGGACCAGTGAAAACCAATGGGATACAGTCATCCCAGGTTACAAACTGTACAGAAAAGACAGGGAAGGGAGACATGGAGGTGGTGTAGCCTTGTATATTAAGGAAGAGATAGGTAAATTCTGTTTTGGATTGCCTCAATAGAAATATAGGTGCCAAATCAAAGTAATAATTCTGCTCCCAAGACGGCTGCTGTTCAGAAGTGTTGGTGCAGTCAGGGAGGGTACCACACTGATCTGTGTGGCATTTCCCCCATCCTCCAAACTAGTTCTGGTCAACTGTAGATTTTTGCAAGAAGCAGATGATTGAACTTAGTGATCCAAATGCTCTTTAACTGTATGGCCACCTCCAGAGGGGACATCTCCACTAGGGGACGACAATGTGGGAAATCCTCACTGCACAATTTTTGCTTCCCAGCTAGACAACACCACAGCTGTGCTATCTTTGTGTGTTTTAATTGATGTATGCATTAGGCATCCAGAATGCCTGGATGTGCTCATTGTCACTTCCACACATGTGTGAACACCTATTTCAGTATCCATGCATGTTTGCTGGAGAGTGCAATTGTGGTTTTTCCCACTAACACTAAGTACCCATTAAGTACCCATTAGGGACACATTAAGGACTCATTAGGCTAAGAACAAGAAGACCCCATTTCCACTGCAGACCCCATTAGAGCCGCATTTGTGTCTACCAGTTCTAGGGAAATCTGCATTACATGGGTCCTTCAGGACCTATAATCTGGATTTCCTGTAGACCCAGTGGGGTCTACAATGGGATCTTTGGGCATCAAATCCAGATAATTTGGTACACGCTTCTACAGCGATCAGGCAATGGGGTCTGGGGGGGCACACCCATGGGGGGGGTGCCCCGAAACCCAAAGGCCTGAAGCCTGTGAACAATCTCCAAAGCCGGCTCAGAGGCTGGCTCAGAAGAATAGCACAGGCTTCAAAGAGGACTCCACACGAGAGCAATGCCATTCCTATGGACCTTTGTCAAAGGCACCAGAGGATCTTCAGAGTTTGTGGCAAACTCTGGAGATTCTCTGGAGAATCTTTGGAGTTTATGGCAAAGCTCTGGAGATTCTCTGGAGAATCTTTGGAGTTTATGGCAAAGCTCTGGAGATTCTCTGGAGCTGCTCTGGAGAATCATCAAAAAATCTCTGGAGGGTCTATGGAGATTGCAACCCCTGTCCCCCCAAAAACCTGGGGTGAGAGGTGAGACCCATGTGGGTAGATCCAGATTTGGCACATAGGTGCTCCAGTGTTTCCACTGTGGGTAAGCTAGCATCCATTGCTATTGGGTGCTGCACTGCCTGTGGGGACGCATTGGGTACCTCCCTTAATCTGGATCTACTAGATCCAGGTTAGTTGAAGGACCCATTCCCTAAATCTGGATAATCTTAGATCTGGATTAAGGGAGGTAAGTGGGAAAAAAACCATTGTTGGAAAACCCACAATGAGCTCTGGGTTAGTTTTTAGCATGTCTTTGGGAGAGGAGAGGAACTCTGGTGGGGCAGCCCCACCATAGCAGTGCTTTAATGGTGTTATGTTCCCCCCATCTGGATAGAGCCTATGATTTCTGTTTATATATCATTTTTTCCAGGGGGGGTTGCGTGATGCAGTATTTATTTTCTTTCTGATGTTAGGCAAAGACATTTTAAATTTGCCCATACTTTCTGACAATGCACATACTTAATACTGGGTGAAAAATTAAGTTTATCTTTGTTTTGAATGTGTGAGTTGTGTTTTTCAGTTTAATGTATGCTGCTGTATGTGAAAGAGCCTTACTTGGTAAAAAGAGAAGGGAAATAATCATGAATACTAGGTATGTGCATGAATATTCATGCTGAAAATTCACATGAATTTGTAAATAGTTGAAAATTTGCAGGTGAATTGAAAGGGCCTACATTTGTAGGCCCCCATTCACCCACAAATC
The DNA here is from genome assembly GCA_023333525.1 of Aspidoscelis tigris stejnegeri. Taxonomy (NCBI): domain Eukaryota; kingdom Metazoa; phylum Chordata; class Lepidosauria; order Squamata; family Teiidae; genus Aspidoscelis; species Aspidoscelis tigris. The sequence continues at coordinate 82,363,052 of JALMGA010000003.1, forward strand.
AAATGGATCCAGCTTTCATAGAAGTTTTGATGAAGGCTGCATCTGTCCACCCCCAGCCTCTGGTTTCCCAAGCCGTGCTCCCTTACCTCTAAATGTGGCCTCTGCTGTGGCCTCCGTGGCCTCCACCACCATTCTGCGCTCTTCCAAAGCCCAACTAGGCCTTCCAGATGTGTGCGCACACCTCCTCCATCTGGGAATCATGGGGAATCTTTGAACAGTGCACAGTGGCAGTGAAGGTCACAGTGCTGGGTGGTGAATGGGGGGGGAGGCAGGAGGGAAGGGAAGGGAAGGGAGGGGTGGGGGTTTCTTTTGTCTTCTTTAAAACAAAATAAATAAATTTAAGATTTTACTGCAATTTTATATTTGCAGTGAAAAGTGTTTTTTGCTCTCTTACAAGGTAAATTTCACCAGTTCGTATGTATCTAGTGTACTGCAAAGAATATAGTATTTTTCATTTATATATGCATATAATTTGTGTTCTTATGGGTGAAATGTCTTGAAAAGTCAGCAGAAGAAGCAATTGTTGAATAAGAATCAGTAATTAATAAATGTTACTTCCTTTAAACCATGTGTTAGGTAAATAAGCATAATCTTTGGGGTTCTTTGAACATACAGTCATCAATTTTTATTGGGGTTAGAGTCTACCAAAATGGTATGCTTTTAAAACTCACAAAAATTGAGGGAATTGTTGAACATTTGATTTTTACCCTGCTCCTTCTGTACTTTTGAGCTTGAAAAATGAGCTGTTTGGTAGTGGCAAAATGGGATTATTAGAGTTTGCCACCAGTTTTTCCATTACAAATTGTGAGGATATGTAAATCTGCAACCTGTGAAATTTGAGGGATCACCTTATATTATTTGAATGTCACAATCAATTATGTTTTATCAGGGCAGAAATTATCCACAATATGCTTCAGGTCCATATACTTCCTCTCTCCTTTTCTCTACTACCGTCACTGTCTCTGCCTCAAAAAGCTCTAAATAATCATGGTTTGAAGCAAGTATGCTTAAAGTTACATTCAACAGCTCTAGTGAAGCACTATGATCATGTTAAATGTGGATGAAAGTTTGAATGTGGTTCATTCCTGTCACAGTAAACATGCTATTAGCTCATCAGTCTTATAGGCTAAGGAGAGATTTAGAGTGATTCTGATCATATGCTGCAATTCTGTAAAAGTCAAAGAAATAAAGATTGTCCTGCTTCATTCACACAGCACTTACTTAATCCACATTATTTGGAAAATCTGGGATAAAATGTTACTGTATGTGCTTTACTCTGGATTATTTATTTATTTATTTATTTATTTGTATTTCTATCCCATCCTATACCTGAAGGTCTCAGGGTGGGTAACAATGTTTAAAATCAGACATACATTAAAACAAACAACAGTACACTTTAAAACAGTAACAGTGTCAGTAAAGTGGGAAGAGACAGTATATTCCCATTATCCAAATACTGTGGATTATGAAAGCACTGTCTGGATGAAGCATGATTTTTCCCCTGAGAATGTGACAACCTATATCAAAAGTTCTTATTGTATCTGATTTAAATTCTGCAAATGGTTGCTTCACATACTTTTAGCTAAGACAAGATGACAAATGATGTATTAATTCTGCTGAGGCCAGTTTCCTAAGTTTACTTCATCTCCTAAAGAAATATTTCCGAAGTATTTGCAGGTCATTTATAGTACAGCTTTTGGAAATATGCAAAAAGTGACTGTCTGCATTTGGTCTTTTACTCTACTTGCAAAATAATACTTGATTTAGCTGGTCAAGAAACTAACTTTCTGTGAGATTATTCACTGAGGAACTAGTGACGTGAATACACTGATGAAATTTTTCTACATCTGTGCTGTTTGGAGAGACAGTCCAAAATCCTAACTGCAGATGGATGCGAAAGTTTCTTTAAGTACTACTAATCATTGCATTTTACTCTAGCTGGGGGTTCATACTTGATCTCCTGGTATTCCTGTTGTTTGCACATGTACTCACTGTAGGAAATAGCTGTATGTCTGTGGTCCAGTGCACATTTCATATGCCAACAACCTCATGTTCAGTTCTAGGACCTTCCAATAGATTCAATAAAGACTCCTGTCTGACACCCTGAGGCTGGAACCCTGAGGCACACCTGCTCAGGGAAAACCATGCTTAGTTGTATGAGATGAATGGTCTGAGTTACATTCTGGCTTTTCTTTTAAATATTCGGTGCCACTGCAGATACCTGTTCCACCAGGTGTTATGCCTAGTACATGTGTTTAGATTTGCAACCTGTGTCTGTGATCTAGGTGGAATTTAGCATGGCTAAATCCCATTAGTGCCACAGGATCAAACTGGATGGTGCTCTTTATGTTCTCAGCAGCAAGTAGACAATTGGAGCTCATTTACACTGATCTGCTTTTGGGCAAAGCTGAGCATTTCCATAACAGAGGCTTGATGATATGGGGAAGTGTTAGACCACCAGCAGAACCAGCAATGTGGGCAAAAGTTCCTCAAATTGTAGCAGGACGTTCATGCAGACTGAGTACAATTAATCTGGATATTTCAAGCAGTTTGTACTAAGTGCTCCCTGGGTTTCCCCAGCTGGAGTGAAGGCAGAAAACTTTCTTCTGTTGGGATTGTATCATGGTGTTTTTCACAAAGAGGCATTTTTGATACGAACAAAAGCATACAATATAACTTATGTGAAAGACCCACAACTTGGCCATCCGTTTCAAATTAGGCCCTGATTTGTCCCTGATCCTTCCACAATGGAAGAAAATGAGCAACTTTTTTAGTCTTGTGCTTCATTTTTCATAACTGTTTTAAAGATGACACATGCTTTAATGTTGCTGATTTATCCCCGCACCTCTATGGCTACGATCATGAGACCTTTGGGTACAGAGTGAGATAAAAATGCAAATAAATAAATAGTAGCTAGAGAGCCAGCCATCAACCTGGGATAAAGGTAAATATGGCACAAATCAAGATCAGTCCTTTGGTGAGTGCCTGGACAGATCCATGCAGGTTTCTTGGCAGCAATACAGAAGTGGTTTGCCATTGCCTTCTGGGACAGCTTCGGTCTTCACCTTCTAGCATCGGGGGTATTGCCAGGCCCCCTCCATCCAAGTACTGAGCAGCAGCCCGAATCTTTCTAAAACGAGGTGCTGAGATGGGACCTTGACCCTCTCTCTTGGCGACTTCTCAGAAATCAATGTCGTTTTCTTAGTAACGCTGCCGATTTCCGGGGAGATGTTCGAGTCTGTTAGCGGGGCTCGTCGTGAGACATGATCTTTCAGAACGGAGAGCTCGGGCTCAGAGGGCGCCGTCAGATGTGCTGCCACACGCCGCGTGCACGGTCGCTCGAATTCGGTTTTAAGGGAGTTGAGGACGGTGGCGGCGATTAATAAAATTCTCTCTTTTTTTCCCAGAAAGCAGAGGGGGAGGAATAAAAGGAAAGAGGAAACAAGGTGGGGTGGGGGTTTGCAAGGAGACTAACCTTTCCGATCCTCGACAGCGATCGGGGAAACCCTAGCCGGCATTCTGCTCAGACAGGGCGCGTTTTCCTGAAGCGCTTCACTTTTCGTCTCTCAGCGAGATCCGGAGCCGGTTACGTAGCAGAGCAAAACTGAAACGCTAGTTGGACGGGAGAAAGGACTGCACCACAGAGCACTCTTTCTCCCTCTGGGATCTTTTTTTCCTGATTTCCCAAATCCTCAGGGCGAAAAGGAAGGAAGGGGAAGAGGGCTGGGGGAAGAGGGACGATACGATGACGGAACCGCGCACGGGAGCCTCGGTGGGAAGGTGGAAGAAAGGATGGCGCGCCTCTCCACGACCCCCCACCCCCGCCAGCTTTCCCGACCGACCCCTTTTCCTTCCTGGCGCGCCGCGAAAGAGCAAGAGCAAGAGCGCGCGGACTTGGCGCACTCGGCGCGCGACCGAACCGAGCCCTGGAAATACGGCAGCAGGCGCGCGCGCACGCTGCAGCCTTTATGAGCTGGATCGGCGCCTCGGACCCTTCGCGACCCGCGCGCCTCTGGGTCGCTTGGCACGCGCGCAGGCCCTGAGGGGGCCCCCGCTCTGGGTCCCGCCGGGGCCGCAGCGCCGGGGAAGCCTGAGGCGGCGCGCGCCTCGCCCGCCAAACGAGCAAGCGAGGGCTGCTGCTGCTGCTAGTTGGCTGCGCACGTGTGGGGACGTTTCTCGCCCTTGGTTTGCTGCTGCTGCTGCTGCTACTGTTTACTCTTCTTTCTTTCTTTCTTTCTTTCTTTCTTTCTTTCTTTCTTTCTTTCTTTCTTTCTTTCTTTCTTTCTTTCACTCCCTCAGTCTTTTGCTCGCCCTGTTCGTTGTCCGTCTGTCCACCGCCCCTCTGTCACTTCAAGCCCAGCCCCCGAGAGGGAGCCAATCGCAGCCGGGCCACATTCATCAGCCGCTCAGCCTTAAAGCGACAGCGGGGCTTAGCGGCGCCGTCTAACCCTCCGGTGCCTGCGCCGCCCTCAGCACTCGCCCTGCCGCTCTCCGCCGCCTCAGTGTGATTGGATGAGCGGGAGCGTGTGGATGGGCTCCAGCCTTGTCTCCCTCCGCTGCCTGCCCTGCTGCGCCCTTTCCCCTGTTTCTTGTACCCACCCTCAGTCCTACCCCCACCCCACCCCACCCCCCTTTTATTTTCATTTCCCCTTCCCTCCGCTGTCGCCTTCGTGGTCCTCTCTCTTTCCCGCCGCGTCCTTCCTTCCTTCCTTCCCTCCTTCCTCCCTTCCTCAGTGCGATCTAGTCGCTTTTCTCTGTCAACTGGGAATGCTAAAACAGAACTGATGGACATTTCCGAACTTTGCATCTCAGATCCTCTCAGCTACCACAACCAGTAGGTGACCTCGTGGCCTTCGACTCCTCTCCCTCCCCCCCTCACCCCCGTATTTGCCTTTTCTTCTTGCTTTTCCCCCCCGGTTATGGAAGTGACAGCAAAGCGTGGCATCCAGATGGGATGTTTGAGCGAGCGAGTGATCGGGCGGACGGGCAGAGGAGAGGCAAAAGGGATCCTTGTAACTTTTGAATTTCTCCCTGCCGTGTGTAAGGTGACCCGTCACAGGTGCGCGTGTATGTGTGCGCGTGTGCACGGCGAGTGTCAGTCGGTTGTGTGTGCATTACAACAGAAATGCTTTGCTCCTCTCCAACGGGCAGGAGGGACAGAAATCCTGATTTAAAAACAGCCCCTAGAGACAGTCGGATACAGTTTGCATGCAGTTTTGGCGTATTTTTAAAGAGGAACTTTCCTAAGAAAACTGTTTACTGTGGGTTGACTTCAGCTTGCATGGCTTTAATTATCTTAAAACTTTCATTCATCGCCCACCCCACCCCACCCCACCCCACCCATCTCCCCGCCGCCAGCCATGGATATTGTTGAAAATGAGATATTCGTGTTTTCTACTGTCAAAAAATGTTGCCTTTGGCTTTATTTGAAAAGTTTACAAGGATATAACGACCTGGAGATGTATGAATGACACGACGTGCACTTGCGATCGTACTTTAACAGTTCAAGAGGGTCTGACATTCTCTAAGGATGGGAGCCGCTCTCTACCTCTCTGTTTAGGGAATCCAGGGAAGAGGTACTTTGAATGGAACAGGGCGATATTCTAGGCTGGGACTATTAACACAGATCGGCACCTGCTGTTTTTCATATTTTTTTTATGATGTAGTAGGAAGTGCAGCAGTGATGCTTTGTGGGGAGTTATTTTCAGTAAATTCTGGTGGAGCCATGCGTGGAACTCTGGAAAGTGGGTGCAATGGTTATTTTGTGCCCCCTCCGCTAGAGAGATTTCTTTCCAAGCCAGCTTCTTCCTTTTTCGATAAACCGGCTCCCAAACCAAGTAGCCTTTTTTTTGTGTGTTCGTGTATTGGTCTGTTTGTGCAAAGCTTTTGTGGACTGTATGCTGTTAGTATATCCGAGTGGATGCACTGTTTTTCATGGATGGACGTGATATAGTCTGAATGACTCTACTTTCACAAGAATTAAACAACAGCAACAGTAGTAACAACAACCATCATTGCAAATAATTCATTGCGTTCCCTCTTTTGACATCTCTTTCTCACCTCTTTCTTTTTTTCTGAACAGCTGTCATTCCTCACCCCATCTTATTTTAGTCCCCACTTCCTTTCATGCCAATGAAAGACATTAATCATTGTTGGTTTTTGCTTTCCAGAGCACTTCACCTTATGCCACCCGCTTCCTAGATTGACTTATCTAAAGTTTTCATGAAAGGATGAATTAAGAGATGCCATTTGATGCTCAGTAGTATAACTTCCTTGAACTAAAAGCATTCATTGTTTTGTAGTGAACTAGGTACATATTTTTCTTTTAACTTTCTTTCCCCCTGCATATGCACAACCTATGTGAAGCATGAAAATGGTGAATGCCAACCCCACAAAACAACCATAATGAAACACTTGGCAGATTCTTTTTTAAATAGCTTTGGTAGGACCCCTAGCAAGTACCTGGTAATTCTCTGCCTAAAGGAATTTGCTTGCTTCACTGTGAACCTGGCTCTTAATTAAAGAAATGGGGTAAAGCAGTAAGAATGTATAGTGATGGTCCTAAGTGAAGATGCAATTATTTTTGCTGTTAAATACAGTTTCACAACAATCTGATTCTAAGTGGGCTTTTTATTGTTATTTCACAATAGCCATGACTTAGTAATGTTGAGTTAAGAAGTATAACAATTTGAAAAGTTTTCCCTGATTATTTTGGCATCTTGAAAAATATACATACTTGCCTGAAGGCTTTTCTTTAACTACAATAATAGTTATTTATATGCACAACATTTTGTATGCATCAATTCATAACATTTAAAATCAACTCTTCCTTTAGTAAATCAGGTTTACTATAAAGATCAGTAAGGCTGCAGCTGGGGGTTAATGTCTAAGGTGCTTTAAATATGTATATAGTTGTGATATATACAGTATGAGAGAAAACTAGTAAAAAAAAAGTGAACAAATCTTGTAGCTGATTTTCAAAACTGCATGCACTTTGATATTAATGAATTCATATCTTTTATGAACCTTAACCAGGATCTCTCTCAACTGGGGAAATCTCCTTTTGCTCAAGGTGGCTATGATGCCTTGTATGTCATCTTCTTGGGGTGAGGAAAGGTACCCCATTACTTTTCATTAGCTGCTATGAAGTGAGCACTGAAAATGGTTTTTGATATAGAATTGACTTCTTTTACTTTCTGCAGCCTGAGCTTAATTCTTTGATACCAACCATTTGTTTTTCCATTAATAAACCTATTTTGTACATTGATCTTGGAGGAATTCCTTGTAATTGTTAAGATGGACTTGGGAGAGTTTTTCTGTATGTATCCTGGAGAACAAACTCTAGACTGTGACCTCTCATAAATGTAGGAGAAGCAAGCAAGCAAACACACAAAATAACAGAATCTTCGGTTTTTCTTGCAGATCAAGATAGGCAAAAAACATAAAATGAGTCAACTGGTACTGGTGGTGTTTGTCTGCAATACTATGATCGTGTGATATACATCAGCATGTGTGCATAAATATCTACCCTACCCAGATACGTCCATACATATATATCTTAAATTGGTGGCTGTAAATTTTGTCTATAGCACGTATTTTAAGGTTAGATTTAGCACTTCTTGTTTGCTTTAGCGTAATGTCATAGGACTGTATGAGAAGTGGTTTTCCCTCAATTTCCTTTAACCTTAGATATTACTAGAATTGAAAATACCTCTTGCCATTCCTAATGAATACACAGAATAATGATGCTGATAATGATAATAATAAATACACAGAAGACTTGTAGAATAGACCCAACTTAATTCTACTGAATAATACCACTTTAGAAACAAGGTCAGGCTGTCAGAAATGTTTTTTAAAATGTTTTTTGCTATGGTCAAGAAAGATGCAACACAATACAAGTTAGCCCAGTACAAATTAATATGAGTAGTTAGTTGCCAAACATAGAAGTCCAGCTCTAGAATGTTCAGTCTGATCCTACTGAGAATAAGGGGAAAATGCAGAAGATGGCTTGATTAATGTGTTTTGGATTTGTGTTTATTTCTCTGGAATCTTTTTTGCAAGCCAAAGAAATGTGACTTGGTTTCTGAAGAACTATTGTTAACAATTTATTTTTGAGAGCATGTTTCTGTGACTTGTAACCCACTCAGGGACTAAGTGGTGGATGATGGAATAAAATCACCCAAGTTAAATATATACAAAAGCAAGAGTTAACTGCTAGGCCATGTGAAGTTCCTTGAGTTTTAGGTACTCCTGGAGCTCTAGCAGAAGGCATGTTTGTCCTTCACCCTCCTATGCCATATACCAGTCCAGTAAGTTCTAAACAGAAAGATTGAATAACACTGTGATTGCTGTGGGCACCTAATATGTTTGCAACAGAGAGTTGTTTCTGTGGTTCAAGCATAATCAGTAATGCAAAGCGACAGACCAAGTTGGTCCTCATAACAAATTTCCCGTTGAGTAGCTGAATGTCTCATCACCATCCCTCAGTGTGAAAGTGTTAACTTTTCTTCTGTCTGTCTTTCAGATTCTATTTTCTTTGTTTCAAGTATTGAAAATTATGGAAAGATCAATTTATTAGTAGTATTTTTCTTTGGAGGGAAGCACCCAACGATTATATATCTTTTCGCTGTATTGATTGAAAGCAATCAATAAATATTGCATTTAGCCTGAGAGGTGAGAGACTTCGGAGGGTCTGCATCAGAAAAAGTTGCTGTGACAGAAATTTCATGACAGTCTGTATGGCTTTTTTAAAAAGTATCTCAGCTCTTAATTTTCTGACCCCCTTTCACCCTTGAAAAATGGAGATGTGATTATAAACCAAAACTTGCTTAGGCTTCCCAAGAAGAAATTTTGTATATGCCACAGATCTGAAGACCTGAAACTTTCCTCTTTTGGACTGAATGAGAAAAGAGGGAAAGAGTCTAGATTTAAATGGAACCAAAGTCCACGAACACAATAGTGCTAGAGGCATTAAAAGCCTAGATAAATGACTAGGATTTATTTACATAAGGGGAAAACAGGATAAGCCAGACATATTTATGGTTCTGTCTACTGTGTTCTGTGATCATGAGATGCATTTTGTGGATAGAAACTTACGGCCCCCTGGAGATACTTGGATGATCCTTGTGTCTTAATTTATAGACGTTGTAGTCCTGAGCATACATACTAGGACACAAGTTTTACTAATCTCAGATGGGTACACTTAATGAACATGTTTGGATTGTACTAAAGGCATCTTTGACATCTTGGCCAGCTCCAAAGGAAGGAGAATGTTAATTCTGATTTCTGACTATGTACATTTGGAACATTAGTTGCAGTAACTATGAAGTATTAAAAGTCATCACAAGAAATCCATAGCATTCCGGAACAAAACATGGTAGTAACTATGCTGTACATATGTATTAATTTGTTGAATGTTTATTAAAAGATAGATAGTGCCAGATTTACTTTTAAACTCTAAAACTAACCTGATTCCCACCCCACTCAGTATTTTCATTTTATAAAGTTAGCCAGTATAGCTGGGTTCATCATATGACAGAGTTTCTTTGGAAGGCTGGGGGAGAATTTAAATGATAGCTGCTTAGGTAAATGAAAAGTAAATGTGCAATTTGCAAACATTAACAGAGAATTGAAGAAAACTTTTTCATTTATGGAGGATTGCTTTGGAAGAGCTCTTGCATTTTAGGTTGTCTAGGTTTGTTCTGGTAGCCTGGCCTCCTGTACTGAAAGTGTCTTCCTTCTTGGCTCCTTTTGCTCTTTGTCTGTCTGTCCACAAAGTGGCTCTTACCTCTGAAGTGCCAGCTATTTTGTCTGTCAAGAAGTGCTTGTAAGCTGTTCTGCCTGTGGCCGCTGTCTGTCAGAAGTATGCCTGCTAGATGTGGAATCGTATCTTTGCCATGTTTGTAATTGCAAATGTAATTAGCAAACAAGCTCTAGGGATTAAGGACTTGAAACTTTCATTGCACATGACTTGACCCTGCATTAGCCAAACAGGAAGAGAATGCCCTGTTTAATCCATGCCAGTCCTGCCTTTTTGGCTAGGGGTATTTGATGTGTAGATTTGTGACAAATAACTTTGCTGTTTTCCATCATTTGAGTCTGGACAATTCAGATTGTTTTTTTTAATTATTTTTATCTTTATGATATCAGAATATATTAGTATATTATATGATCAGCTGTCTGCCTTGGATTATGTTTATCAGCGTGGAATTTAGCTTTGCCCTTAGTGGTCCTCCTGTTGTATTTTGCACAGGTGACCTGTAAAGAGCAGGTGGCAGGCAGTTAGTTGCATAACCTGAGCTGGCTATGTGGCTGATCTTTCTCTGCCCTTCTCTTCCCTGCACCACTTCTACTGTGCCTATTCTAGTTTCTCTCCCCACACACCCTACATTCATACTTAGATTTTGGGGGTTGCCTCCTCTATATTCCCAAGTCTCCTCGCACAGAACATTCTTAAGGCAAGAGTGCCTTGCAGATAATAGGCACAGAATCTATTCAGAAAGTCACAAAGTTTGAGTTTGTGCATGTCCAGGGAGTGTTTGCTTTCTCATGCAAATGTTTCCAGGCTAGAAATTCCTTTTCTGCCCTTCTGTATCCAGTATTTAAGTTGCAGCAACATGCCATGACCAAGCGGTCTTTACTTTGTTTTCTAATGTGAAAGGGATGGATTGAGAATAGAGAGAGACAAAGTATCTTGTCCGATGCTGACTGCCAGTGAGACATTGATTTCTAGGGTATCTCTGAATCCTGATCCTATATCCTGATTGTAGGGTGGCTAAAAGGAAGCTCTGAAGGCAGGCTACTGAAATTTGGACAGCACCAGGTATCTTTGCATCTCACTCCAACCAAATTCAAGCAATGTTGCTTTAATATACTTCTCCCCCTTGCTTCAAGGGCTTTAGCTGGGACTTTTTACCTGAGTGCTCTTTACCTGTTTCCTGATCTGATTGCATACGTATACTTTAGCTGAGCTGATTTAGATGAAGATTTTGTTTATTTTCTCTCTCTTTCTGTGTTTCTCTCTCTCTCACACACACAAACTGACTATGTACCAAATCTTTTCCCACTCACCTGGATGTTTTCAGTGAGCTTTCTTTATTCTCTGTAAATTCAGTTTTTACTGTCCCTTATTTTAAAAATCCACTCCATAGAAGCATAACTGCTTTTATAAGTTTTCTGCTTAGTCAAGGTTTAGAATCATCACAGTGACTTTTAAAAAATTCAGTTGCATATTACTTAGGTCAGTTGTTTGAAAAGCTATTTCTGATTTCTTGTAAAAGTGCAGAGAAAAGTAAAGGTCAAAAACATGAGCTCCTATCATTGTCATTTATAAAATAAATAATTATTAAATATTTATTTGAAAACTCAAGATTTTGCTGGTGCAATTAGTTCAGATACTATTTTTGGTGAAGTTTACATGAAACATTACTACACTGAAATAAAGCTCTTTAGCTCTTTCTGTTTATTATTTAAGGCTGCTCAGGTTATTTATTTCAAGGCAGAAGATGCTATTTCAGTATTTTTTCACAATTTTTAGTTATTTGTCTTGTTGGCTAATTCTTCCTTTAATCTTTTTAAACCAGAAAAATGTAATAAAAGAAAATGGTTTGGTGACTTAGCGGATTTTTGCTTGCAGTACAATGTCTTCATTATGCATCTGGCAGCTTAAAATTATTTCCTTTAATAGCAACATAATGATAAGGAGATTAGATGAACCTTCATTCAGAATTCTGCCTGTAACCTATCGCCATCCACATTCTGCCTTTCTGAACATATTTGACCTCTCTCCCTTCCTCTCCTGTTACCGCTTCATTCAACATCTCAAGTGTTTCTATTTTTATGCTGTCTGCTTTTTTTGGTACCTTAGGGAGGGGGGTACAGCAGAATTGTGGGGTATTTCTGCTGTACTAAGGTGCTGAAAAGCAGTTCTTGTGAAACCTAAAACCTTAATGCCATTGCCTGCCACATATCAGTAATCAAACTGGAATAGAAGTCTTTTATGTTGTGGAGTGATACCGGAACTGGTCTATGATACAGTGACTGTCAAATCACTGTAATTTGAGGTGCTGTCTAACCCAGGACCAGAGGCAGAGGAAGATGGTGCTGGTAGAATTGCTTCTATCAAAAAGTGCTTTCCAATGACCGGCTTCCTGGGTGAATATTCCAATAGATTTTGGAAAGGTATACTGTATCTTGTTTTCTTACTAGCTTCTGCAATTACAGGTTGTAGTAACATTTCCCCTCTTATTCTTAGGAATGATAGCAGCTTTCAAAACATATTTGCATATCATAATACTTTTTATAGATAGTAGTAGATGGTTCAGCTTTAGAATCAATATATACTATATGAGGTTGCATCTTTATTCTCATACTGACATTACATAAATGACAGACCAGAATCCATTATAATCATACATGTTAGGACTGAGTAATAGGCAAGTATATAAGAATCGATGTATATGTAGTTTATTCCAATCCTTGAAAAGTATAGATGCATTTTAGCATATGCAGATATGTACATACTCCGCATGTCCATATGGATCTGGGTCTACACACTCTAAATGCATCGGTATCTCAAAGCATATCTATCTGCAGGAAAGAAGACAGTCTTATTTTCCATGAAAGATGGTTCTAAATCAGTATGCATCAAACCTAAGAAATCCTTATGTGAACAAGAACAGAAATGTGCAGTCTAGCATGAAAATATTATGTCCATATTTGATATAGTGCAAATACAGCATGGGAACAGTTAGCTTTTCACAGAAGCAATTGAAAATTTGAGTTCAAGACTATGTCTCGGAGGGTGTCCAGAACATGAACAAATCACTACTTTTTGATTGTCAACATGGGGTTATAAACACAGGAAGTGTGTTACTTTTTTAGGATCATTTTGATTTAATGTGGATCTTTAAAAAACATTGGAGGAGGGCATGTTCAGCGGGGGGGGGCATGGGTTATCGTATACTCAGTGTACACAATTCGGATATAAAAATTGAGTATACACTGTAGGTGAAGTCCTTTCTAAGAGATTATTCTTGAATATGCTTTCTTGAAACTGATGAAGTATCTTTATTTGCATAAATCATATTACATTTACTGCATTTACAAAATATCACTGCCAGTTTTTAGTTGTTAAAGTCTGCTTCTGAGAGTAATGTTGCATAAGAAACAATTCTTTTTATTTATTTCTTGGTTGTTTCCTAACAGTGTATTGACTTACTGAACATTTTTGATCTATGTATCTATATAATTGATATGTATGTATCTATCTGTTCTTCTATACTTTTGAAAAATATAACTGGACAATGTTACATTTCTCTTGCAATTAATGTAAATGTTTTTTTCTTTTATCTCTTTTATGGATTAATTTAAGAAAAATAGAATAAACATTCTTTAATAAAGTAATGGAAGAATCGGGTTTGATTGCTTCTTCCCTGTCAGACTGGAGCTCCTTTGCTTCAATCTGTGCAAAATGTTATAAATTTAATTCCCCTGTCGGCCCAAGAGTTAAAAATTAATTCATGAATAATAAAAACCAATCAGTCTTGTTGAGTTTAAGAGGGATTAGAGGAGAGGTTTTTGTACAGAAACCATTCTATATCTTGGTGCTGATATTGTTGGGCTATTAGACATTATATTGGGTCTTGCTGGTCTATCTGATAACAGTGTCTGATTTGCAAAATACTGTTGTTATCCTGATGAATAACGAGCCTAATATTGGATGGATTAACAGAGGTCACACAGCTAGTGCGTGTTAACAAGTTCTCAGTCTTTCAGAGATAATTCACTTCATTGGAAAGCATTTTAAAGTAAGAGAATGGCAACAAATCATGTTTGTGCAAGAGTATTGCTTGCTGCCGTTGCTTATTAGTTGCACAGAGCTTTTCAGTGAGATTTAGATTATTACTCCACACTGATAACTGGATGCTCAGGCACCCACAATGTTTTCAGCAATATTCACGACACAGATTTATTCACAATAGCTCCTGCTTTGGAGAGGTTACGGTTGAGCACATGAGTACTAAAATCTGAATTATTGGAAAGGTTTCACATGCAATACTGAAGTTAGGCTATCCTTTTGAGTACAGTACTTTTGAATTCCTTCTTTATTTGAATATGTTCGATAGTGTGGAACACTAGGGCTTCGTCCAGACATTGATTACTTATTCCACTATATTTGGATATTCCAGAATAAAGCATGGTTATTCCAGAAAATCTGGAATATCTAAATGTAGCGGAACAAGCAGCTGACATCTGAATGCAGCCTAGGTTTTTCCCCAGTCTTAGCTGAGGTGCTCAGATGTTAGGAGAGGCGGGGGGCCCTTGTAAGGACTCTGATTCATAGGTGGAACTTAGTGGTATTGTCCTCCACACCTCACAGACTTCAGTCAGCATGCATGGTCAGGGAAGATGGGAGTAAACAGCACTGAGGAAGCCTCAGATCTCCCCCTATTTCTTTAAGGCCTGGCCCATACCAGTGGCCACACAAACGGGTTCCTATGACAAATGGTTTCTGTTTATCCCTTCATTTGCTGGTGCTCAGCTTTAGGAAGTCACAAGGTAAAAAACAAAAAAACATTTCTTCTTTCCTCAAATTACATTCCTGTTCATTCATTTTGGTTTCAGAGAGCAGATATGCATGTGCTTGAAATCATCTCCTGGATTTTGTGCTTTTGTGGCAATGGGCTTTGCTAACTTGTAGAAGTAATGATGTCCAACACACGCTATTGTCCTTTTAGCTTGGCTTCAGGAAAACTGGCAAATCTGATGGTAATTGGTGAGGTAGAACAGATTGGAATATGAATGTTTGTAAAACACATCCTTAGTCATGTGAAAGCTTCGTTATGGAGAGCCAGTGAAATGCTCACTGGCTTTTTCACTGCAATTAATTGCATTCTAGGGGGGAAATGGCAACATTTTGATTTTGTCTTCCTTTTGTCTCTTAAGACAAAACAAAACAAAACTGTTTGTAGTTATAGCTGTCACTCAGTTAAATTGTTGATGCACAATTCTGTGTCACTCAACTAATTATACCCAAATTTTCAAGTAAATTGAACTATTCTTCTTAACAACAAAAAAAGAGATTTTCTTCAAGTAGAATTCAGTTTTGTTCCCTTGTGGTCATTAATAGCTTGTTGATTCACTAGGTGTTTTAAAAAAACTGAGTAAAGGAAATTGAATTTTTTTTATTGTGCTTCTTTTCCCCCTCCCCAATTTTCTGTGGTGTCAGGAGAGGCTTCAGCTATCCTGTGCCAATTTTGGGGGGGCAGGGAAATAAATAATTGGAAATAATTAGATTTTAGCTTCCCCCCCCCATGCTGCTTGCTTGTATTGCATCATGCAAAATTTTAAAAGACAGCCTGTCAGCATGTGTGTGTTTGTGTAAAAATAAGGTAGGGTTTTCTCATACCAAGGATGCACTGTAATCAGTATTTAGGGATGTGCACAAATGTTTTTTGCATTTGAATTCAAGTTGAATTGAATGTCAAAACATTCAAATCGATTTGAACTTTTAGAATCTAAATGCAACAAAAACTGATTCGAATCCAATACATTTGAATCTATTTGTTTGAATGTTAGTTCCAAATTTGAAGATATGAATGTCGACAACATTCGTATATGTTATACGTATATGTACTCATTTCGTACACATCCCGTTTTCATTCCGTATTATAAGCGCAAATGCGTACAGATGCGTATGATATCCATACAGATACGTATGTAATACATACATATCTGTACATTCAAATTATTTGAATGATTCAAACAAATGTTTTGGAACATTTGAAATTTGAACAAATGTTTAAATTTAATGTGAGGACATTCTATTTGAATTCGAATGTCCACATTTGACTGAATTTGATCTAATTTTGAAAGTTTAGAACATTCGTGCACATTCCTATCAGTAATTGCTCTAATGATTTGTATTTAAAATATTAAGTAATTGGGTAAAATGCTTCTGATTATTTGGAGGCATTTTTCCAACTCACCGAATTTTTTAAAAATCCAATCCTGTGATTGAAGGTTGCAGCCTGATTCTAGTGTGTTTATTACCAAAACATGTTATTAGAATATCTGCTTGTTCCTCCAATGTTTCTTTCTACCTGTGGCTTCTTCTGTATCATCTTAAAAACTGTTTAAGAACCTAAGAAGTTCTCTACCAGTGGTCAAGTAGACTAGTGGTCCTTCCAGTCCAGCCAGAAATGGGTCATTGCAGTGCCCAGTAAGAGTTATGCAGAAGCCCAGATGTGGGGCCTGAGCACAACTCACTGTGTTCACAATTTTCCAACAGTTGCTTATTACAGGAGTCCCTATCCAAGAACCATTAGCAGCTGCTAGCCTAGACTTCCCTGAATTTGTCCGGTCCTTTATGAAGCCATGCAAACTAGTAGCCAATACCACACTTAGCTCCAGTGATTTCCATCTTCCAGGATAATCAAGGGCATGAATAGACTTGTCTGAGGCAGTACTGATGTTCAGGAAGGGGTATGTGGGTGGTTGGGGTAATGGGAACCTCAAATTTGTTTCCGATTTGACAGTCGGTAGCTATCATTCAGATCAGGAAGAAAGACGGTCTTGAATATAGCACAAAGAAAACATTTTGCTGGAAGAATCTCCTTCTGCCATTGCTTGCTTGCTCCAAGCCATTAAGTCGTATGACTTCCTCCAGAGAGACCTGTCTTCTGAGATCTTTCTTAGATCTGCCAGGGAGATTTTTATCACTATTATAATGGAATCTATCCATCTACTTGCTGACTGTTCTTCTGCATTCTACTTTCTGAAGCATCACTATATTTTCCAGGGAGTTTGATCTTCTCATTCTGTGTCCAAAGCATGACAGTTTAAACCTCATCATTTGTGCCTCCAATGAATATTGAAGCTTTATTTGGAACAAAATCCACCAACTGATCTTTTTGGTATAGCTCCTGTAGTAGCTGGTTTTAAAATCTTTCTGCAAGTGACACAGGGGGTAATTAATTACAGAAGAATCATTATGTGAGTAATGCAAAGGAGGAAAAGACAGCACAGTTCTGAACATACTTAGTACATGGGAATGTCTCTCAGTCTTCAATGGACTTAGAAATCCATGGGATCACAGTGGAACACTTTTGTTTTTGGCAGTAGAATTCATGGGGCATAATGGCACTTAATTATGTGTTCTTCTTGTTAATGTGGTCGAATGAATAGAAGTATTTTTAAAGTACATAGACTTCCTCTTTATGAGCAACAGAAATCTTGAATACAAAACAAAACTTAGCAATTACAATTGCAAATGCAATGTAAGCATAGTGGAGCATATGTCACTGGGTAGGCAGGAAGGGAAAGACACTTGCTTAGTACAAAGTAAGCCATTTTATGTGGATATTTTGTAGAGAAGGTACGATGGAGTCCTTTGTTTTGACAGATGCAGATCAGTTAGGTTAACATCTCTGCTTAAAAGCTTCTTTCTCCAAACAACTTGACTTACACTCTCTGTCGGTGTGTTATAACAGCTGTAGAATGTGAATGCAGTAGAACTTGACCGCCCCCTACAGGAAGACTTTGATGCACGGATTTCAGCACAGGAAGGCCTGGTTGCTGCTGATTTGCACTGGAGGGTAGTATTTCTGCAGATGTAATCCAGAAAAGTAATGAAATTACACTGTAGTCTGAAAGGTAAAAAACAAATTCCGCTGCCATACTGCAATGACCGCTTAATCCCTTTCTCAGGCACAGAATCAAAATGTTTCAAATGGCAATACAGGTTAGATTCCCTAACAGGCTTTCCTCTGCAGTCTCAAGAGCCTGTTTTACAGAACTTGAGTTCTGCTCTAACTAAAGTGGTGCAATCTCATTTCGGCTAGTTAGGAGAATCTTTGCCAACCTGGTGGCTTTTGGCTATTTTGCTTGTGAGAGAAGGTGGACAAAGGTTGGGTTAGGAGTACAGGACCATGTAAGGCACACACAGACTTGGCTAGCTACATTGTACGCTGCATTGAGAAAATAGAGTTCATGGCAGACTCTTTCTAATTGTATCTATGGACATTTCTGCACTGGCTGACATTCTGGTATACTGGACCAAAACAAAGTGTTGTTTTCTGTACCCCACTTTTCTCACCCCTAAGGGGATTCAAAGGGGCTGACAAACCTCTATTTTTTCCCCCTCATCAGCCATCCCGTAAGGTGTTAGAACTCAGAAAGCGAGCTGTGACTAGCCCAAGGTCACCCAACTGGCTTCATGGAGAAGAGCGGATTCACTCTGAGAAACTACCAGATAAGAATCCTGCACTCTGACCACAAGACCAAATTGGTTCACCAAGAGCCTCCCTTCCCTACATGCAGAAGGGACGTTTCTAGTACGCTTTCTGGTACAGTATACCAGCAAATGCAAAATCGCCCTATGATTCTTATCCCATTTAGGGAATTTATTTTTGAAGAAGAAGAGTTGGCTTTTCTAGCCCGCTTTTCTCACCCATTTAAGGGGACTCAAAACAGCTGACAAAGCTTTTCTATTCTTCTCCCCACAACAGACACCCTGTGAGGTAGGTGGGGCTGTGAGAGCTCAGAAGAGAGCTGTGACTAGCCCAAGGTCACCCAGCTGGCTTTATGGGGGAGGGTGGAATCAAACCCGGTATTCCCAGATAAGAGTCCGGCTCCCTAACCGTTAGACCAAACTGGCTCATGAAAAACTTTAAAAACTTTGTTTCTTCTACTTCTCTGTCAAGAGGAATGTTTCCGTTTGTAAAGAGATTTTTTTCTTATGAAGAACACTTCTGCATTGAGTTAGTTGCAAAATTACTCTGTGATTGTGTTTATATTCTGCAATCCCAAATTCTCTTTTTGGAAGAAATGTTCATATTGCTTTTTCTCTAGTCTGCATTTTCACCATGCTATCATTTACTCATTTCATTCATGCTTTTCTTATTTTCCCTTGGGAGAATGTTGCCTCAGCCAGTAACTAATTTTGTTACTTAACATGTGTAACAGATCTTTGAAATTATCTCTGTATTCCTATGTAATTCTAGATAACTACCATCAATCTTCATTTTAAAAAAATTCTGTCTAGGCCTCTTTTTTTAATTTTAAGTTTCTGTCTATTCTGAAGTAATTGTTAATAGCTTTCCAAAGGTGTATTGAATGTTAACACTTTTATATTGAAAGCTTTTTGCTCCTCCAGATTTTTATTATTTATATTATTTTTAAAAAGGCTGAGATCCACATGAGATTATTGATTTTTAAGTCTCACTGATTTCAGCTGGAGATTTGGGCTGCAATCATAGGCATATCTACTCAAATGCATCTCTCATTTAATTCAGTATACCTTGTTCCCAAGCCAACATAGGATCTCAGCATAACTTCGTCTCATTAGAAACAAAATTCTCAACTTTTTGAATATTAATCTTTCTAGACAAAAAGACAGTCAGACATTACTAACTATGACCTTTTTAAAGAGAGCATGGGCTGAATGAGATGAAATTAAAAGCAGAACAGCTTAGGCAATTGTTTGCTCTGGATGTTGGACTGAAAAACATTTATGGCATGCTAATATCTGCGATATCTACTAATTTATTGCTGTATCTGCATTCTTGTAGGAATTTTTCAAATGAGATCTTCGAATTCTCTATTATCACTGGCAAGTTTCACAAATTCATTTTATTTACATCCAGTTTCTCATTGAACATTTTTCTCCCATGTCAGCACCACTGCTAATGAAGATGGGCAAACAATAAATATTTATTTAATATTTATATTTATTAAAGTTTCATTCTTATCCTGGGTTCTCTTTTCTTTGAAAATTTGACGGCTTCCACTGCATTGAATAAGTTGCAATTAAAAGGCAAAATCTTCTGAGGTTCAGGGCAGTCATGCAGACTCTGTTTTGACATACCAATCAGCTGGGTTGCAGAAAGGACCACCCCTGTTGCCCTCAGGCAAGTGAGCTGATTTGCTTTAGGCAACATTGTGAGGTTGGGGGAAGCAGCAGTACAGATGAAGCCAGAGACTAAGTGCTCATGAAACAAAGCCTTTATAAAGTATTGAGCCAGGTGAGGGAGATGGAGAGGGAATTCTTTTGCTCTGTTTTGGGCAGTGCAGTGTCTGGGGAAAGTAATCGCTGCAAGACTTTTTAAGGGTCATTCTAATGCTTTTCACGCATACACAAGATATTTTTTTTTAATAAAAAACCCCCAAAATTACTTTACAGTTGATTAGTGTTTCTGGAGGAATATAAAATCTGTTCTGGAAGTATCTAAAACCTATAAAGTGATTTTAGTGCTAATGTAGCAAAATGATTTGGATGATAATAAGACTGCAGCGTTTCATTGTGAGGCATCTCTGATGAATGCCCTGTCACTGAGTCCTTTGCAAATTGGCAGAAAGGCTTTTTACTGTAAGGAGTCTTGGGGACAACCTTAATTCTCCCCTAACCGGTACAATCTCATTTTGACTGGTATTAAGATAAATGGAAATCCAAGTTTGCCTGTCTTTCTGCAGCACCTGCTCTGTAGCAGCTCAGGAAGCACTCAGATGAAG
This sequence comes from Aspidoscelis tigris stejnegeri, assembly GCA_023333525.1. NCBI lineage: Eukaryota > Metazoa > Chordata > Lepidosauria > Squamata > Teiidae > Aspidoscelis > Aspidoscelis tigris. The sequence continues at coordinate 82,383,566 of JALMGA010000003.1, forward strand.
CCCTTTCCACAGGATAAGGCAGGGGATTGGTGAGTACCACAGCCATCCATCTGGGACCGTGCATTGCTAGAGAACTCATGCCTGCAAAAATGCTGGTGCAAGTAACTCAAGGGCTGCGATCTCACTCAGTTAAAAAATCTGCTTACAAACCATTTTTATAGTTCTCTGTTCCCATTCAAATTTTTATTCCTGGACTTTATGAGGACTAAATCACTAAAATCCACAGGGAAAAAACCCTTGGAAAAACAGTTCTTGGTCCTGCTTTAGCGGCTAGCCTGCTTTATTTTTTTCCAATGGGAACGATACAGGAATGTTCGGGGAGTTCCTACCTTTCGGGCTATCCACCGCAAGCCTTCTGTCCAATCCCTGGTGCCATTGTGGGTGTGGTCTTAAATGGGGGGGGCTTTCATGCTCAGGAAGGGCACCCCCCTGCCCTTGCCATCCATCCCGCCTGTTCTCCTCCTCTTGTCTATATACTGAATGCCACCTCCACCACAAAGCGCCAAGCATGTAAGTGATCTTGGCTTCTTGCATGTTTTGAAAATGAGCGCTGCACTGTGACATTGAGGTCCAGGGCTGTGGGGCACAGATGATTTTGATGCTTTGCCCTGGATGTTCCCTGGATGGGGATTCAAAGTGGCCAACAGTGCCTTTTTTGCCCCTTGTCCTGGATTGGGCACTCTTTGTGTGGTGGGTGGCAGTGCCATATGAAACCCAGGATGAGTGAGCTGTCACCATCCTGGGCGGGGGGGGGGGGGGAGGCATGGAATCAGTTTCCTATGCACTCAAAGGTGATGCAGTGGGAGGCCAGGTGTGAGCCATGACCAGGCCAAGTTCATGCAGCCTGCTTCATGGTAGGAGGTGGAATCTAACCTGGAATTCCCAGATAAGATTCCAGTTGCCAGGACAGTAGGGCAAAGTTCACCATGGATAGGTGGCCACTAGGAAATCCCAACATGCCTACTTATTCGGGCAGGATCAATCGCACCCCCAAATCCTGCACCTCACACCAGGCCCGGCCATGGGTCAAAATGGATGCTAAACCTGTCTTGGGAGGGCTAAGGGTTCTTGTGGAATTATGCTTGAATGCTGAACTGCCATTGCCTCCTTGGACTGCCGGCCACAAGGCAACCCCTGACCCTGCACCAAAGCAGAATAAGAAGTTGGCTTTTCCACCATGGGGATTCCAAGTGGCTGTCAATGCTTTCTTTGTTCACCCACCCCAGATCATGTGCCCTTCATGTGGTGGGTGGCAATGCCTTCCAAGCACAGGAGAAGTGAGCTGCAGCCAGGTCAGGTAGAAGGTGGAGGGGTGTGGCCGCAACAATGCCAGGAGTGCACCCAGGGGAAAAGGCCTGGCCTTAATGCTTTCCACCAAGAGCAGGATGTGAAGCAGACTGCGTGAAGCAGAACCAGCAGGGTACAATTTGCCAGAAGGAATTTCTGCTGATGGGGAAATGCACTTCTGCGCAAAAGTCCTGCCCTGATCGAAGAGTAAAGCTGGGCCTCCCCAGCCTGGGTCACATCATGTTTGAGTGGCGGGTGCGAAGCCAAACAGGGAGAGGAGCGGGAGGATCAATGGGTAAGGGGAAGAGAGGCAAAGATCCCGTTTCCCCATGCTGGGGACTTGAGCAATTTCAGTGGGAACGACAGTATTTGAATTGAGGCCGTTTTATTGTGAAGCAAATGGGAACGGCTAGAATACACACTTGGTTCTAAAGGAAACTCAGTCCGAATTAAAATAGTCCAGTGGAAATGTGGCCAAGTTGTTTTACAATGTTTTCCTCTCTCTCTCTGCTTCCACTTCCACCCCCAGAATCATCAGCTGCCCCTCTCCTAGCCTGAAAGCATATAGGAATGGTAGCGCTTACTGTCTTACACAAGTCCCTCCGTCTCCCTCTCATCTGACCTCAGTTTTGCACACTTTGCAATGTGTCTTATTGCGCTGGCTACTTCCTGCTCTTGTGTTGAAGGCATGAGAAGAGGCAGAATAATTGAAAGCCACCCTGCTGATGCCATTGTGACGCTTTTATTGTCCCTCTCTTCCCTGCATTTTTACAAGCAAGGGGGAAATACCTTCAAAGCATCTTGTACAGCTGTATCTTAAACATCTTAAATATAATAGAAGATTCATTGACTTTCCACTAGTACTATGCTGCATATTTAGTGTATGCTTGAAACATATACATGCAGTCAGGCATTTGCTAGACTTTGTGGCTTAGTCATTTGAGTTCACTAATAACCTACACAGTTGTTGTTGTGTCTCCACCACCACCATTCTACATCTATCATTCTTCTGATGGCTCAAGAGGGCAAGCTTCCCAGTCTCCCTTCATGTAAATTCTCACAGCGATCATATGAGGTAGGCCATGTTGAGATGGGTTTGAACCCTGGTTTCTCACCTTCTGATCCAACACTGTCGCCACTATGCTTTGCTACGCTATGCTGGTACATTTTGAAATGTTGTTTTTCCGTAGTAAGCCTGTTTGGTCTTGTGGTTAAAGTGTTGGATTCTTGTCTGGTTCGATTCCGCACTCCGACATGAAACCAGCTGGGTGACCTTGGGAGCAGAACAGGAAGGTTTGTCAGCCATGTTGAGTCCTCTTAAAAGGATGAACTCTTTCTGAGCTCTCACTGCCCCGCTTACCTTACAGTGTGTCTGTTGTGGGGAGAAGAATAGAAAGCTTTGTCAGCTGTTTTGAGTCTCCTTAAAGGATGAGAAAAGCAGGGCATAAAAGCCAGCTCTCCTTCTTCTTGATTGTGAAGATATTTCTTAGGGCTGATTAGTTCATGGGTCAACAGATACGTGGCATTGTGAATCAAAAGTAGCTTTGGGTCTAAGAAAACAAAAGTGTGTGTGTATCTTTGGGAAGAAACCTATTTTTGCTGTGCCCACTGTAATGTCTTTCCTTCTCTTACCATTGGTGCCTTCAGAGCTCCTGGGCAGAGATGTGTATGAGCCGAATAATGAAAGTTCACCTTGCATTGAGCCAACTCCCTATATCCTGCCTGGAGTATTTTAATAAGGTGATTGGCTGGCTGACTCTATTTGCTAAATGTGAGCCCCCCCCCCCAATTTTTTAAAGCAATGAAGGCCATTATGGGGGCTGCCTCCTCCAGTGCTGTGAATGGGGAGGGGGTAAATTAGCATCCCTATTTAATATTCCTCTCCCTCCTTCACTGCCAGTATTTCTGTTGCTGCTGCACGTGGCCCTAAAGGCCTGCGTATAGCTGTAAAAGCTCCATGATGCAGCCCCCAAAGCCACCACAACCTATTATAACCACACAGAGACCTTTATGGCCATGCACAGGACATCATCCTCAGTGATGTCAGTGGCAGAAGAGGAGGTATTGAGAGCGGCACCTCTTCTGCCCCCCTGGATGAGAAGATTGATAAAAAAGCAGAGGTGGACCCACAAAACAATACAATGCAGCAAAACACCCCACCCACTCTCTCCCATGGAATGGATTGGAGCTAAATTTTTAGGAAAGGTCCCAGTTGCATGACCGCACACTGGTGTGAAATTGTGTCCTGCCACTTCTGCAGTCACTGTGTGTAGCTGAGGACTTTGCCTTTACTAGTGTGTTGTTTGATGGTGCCCTTACTTTGCAATTCAGTGGAACCTCAGAGGACTGTTTCCCTGCTGTTCTGGAAGGGGTCTGTTTCTGGAGACTCATGCATGTATCTGCGGGTGAATTCCCACTCAAGGAATAAAACTGTTTCAAAACGGTTTGGATCCTCTTTGCTTTCACTCCCCAATCATTTAAAGTGGCTTACAAACAGTTTGGATCCTCTTCGTCCCCACTCCCAATCAGTTTCAGGGGTATTTTGAGGATTATGTAGCTTAAAAACTGAATAAATAAACACCTGATTTTTCAGGTGTTTTTTTTTTTCACGTTTACTTTTAAAATGCTTCTTTATTGCTGTGGGAACACTATTGTATTCCCCTCTACAGCAGACTGTTTCATTGTAACAATTCAGCCACTTCACACCTGATAACAATGTTTCCTTTCCTACCCATGTCAGCCTAAAGATCAAGGAAAGAGGGAGCCTGTGCCCAATTCTGGCTGTTTCCCTCCTTCCTTGATCTTTAAAAGGGGAAAGGGGGGAAGCTGCTGCAGGAACTGGGAGATGTGTATATGTTTTAAGTGTGTGTGTGCAGGTGGTGGCAGCAGCAGAACGAGCCAGCCAGCCAGGGTGTTTTTTTCGGAGGGAACCCCTGCTGGGGATGGTGGCTGTGGAGGTGGAACGGGCGAATGGGCCTTGAGTTGCCGCCACCGTGCACCCTGGAAAAGGGTGAGGAGGGGAAAGAATCACTTTCCCCAATCCGTTTTTGGAAGTGTTTTAAGTGTGGGGACACAAAATTGGTGTTGAATCTAATTGCCAGATGCTCCTTTGCTTCCTTTTAATGTGTTTTACATAGCGTTTTAAATAGCGCTGTAAATAGTGCTGTAAATTCACCCTGCATGTGGTATGCAAAAAAGTCAACCCTTGAGTGTTGCTTCCATTGTCTGCTGCCACACATATGCTGTGGATGAGTTCAGGGCTAAAATCACAGGTGGGTGGCATTTGACCAACACCCCATTGTAGATAAGGGTATATTATGTACAGTTATTACTCTTTCCAGTGTAGAGATTGATGTAGAATGGAAATTTTTGTGATATAAATGCGGTGAATAGTCAAAATTATGTGGTTTACTACAGGATCACAGTAGGACACAGGTGAGGGTTTAAAATCTGAGGATTCCATTTGCAGTTTCTTTTGTTCCTGATAGAACTGCATCTTTCTAGTCCTAATGATTGGCAGGTCTGGCACCTGCATCCAGCATGTTTGGGAATTTGCTGAGGACCATAGTTCCTGAAGTGTCCATTGGGGCAGTTATTTTCCTTTGCTCTCCAAGGACTGGTAACCTTAGTTATCAGATAAGAGGGCTGCACCTCTTAACCTGGCTTATCATTCATTCTCTTGCAGTCAGGCTTGCCCACGAGTATTACTTTGTGTTCTCCTATTATTATGGCCCTGTATCAACTCTGATTCATCAAAGAAGGGAGAAGAGGAGAAGGCAGGTGGCATCTCTTTGTGGCCAGTCATGGCTGAAGAACCTCTGATGCCTCATGCCCATAGAGGGAAGCACAAGATTATGACTCTTGCAAAACTCTGCCAGGTGCATTTATTGACTCAGATCACCAGCTGCTTCTTTCTGAGTTCAAGTTTCATGCTTCACGTGCATGAAATGATTCTTTTAGCTCTTTGGGAGTAATTTGGATTGTGTTAGAGGATGCTCCAGGGTAGCAACTGGGGAGCAGTTTGTACTGGTAAAATGCACAGAGGACAAAAATGGCAAATGAGGTGTGAGAGGAGATGAAGTGTGAACTCGCTGAAGTTGCAAAGAATATTATTACTGGGATTTAAAAGCTTGCGTGTGCGCACACACTGTCACATGGATATGCATACCTGAGATGGGCAAAGGGCTCCGATGCAGATTTGTGCATTAAACAGGGAAGAACTGGAAGTTGGCAGCAAAGAGGCAATCTTTAGTCAAGGGCAAATCCATGCAAAGACTCAAAAGAAGTTATTATGTTGCAGATGACAAAACACTGAGAAGGATATCTAACACATCAGAAGGTGGGTGTAAGATTTAAAATGACCTTGCTAGAATAGAAAGCCAAGCAGGTTAAAAGTCTAAGAGTTGAAATCAGTTGCAAGTAGAACATGAGTCAACACTATGTTGCATCCGCAAAAAGGGCATATATTACTTTAGCCTGCAGTCATAGAAACTCATAATTTTAAAATCACCCAGGTTGCCTCCAGATACCCTTAGAGCTTCACAGCTGCTGTGCTGCCAGTGACCATGTGACCAGAAATGCAGTAAGGAAGTTCTGAAGTAAAAAGCTGCTGATTAATTCTCCTCTGTTGCTGTGGATGATCAGTTGTCCTATCTGGATGATGGGAAGCCACTGCGCAGGGACTCCATGCTCCCTGCACAACTTCTGCTCGTTCCATCTGTCTGACAGGAAGAGGCAGCATAGTGGCGGCAAAGATTTAAGCATGTCTGGAGGCACCAATAATTTGTATGTCTAAATATAAAATAATAAAAAACATATGGACGTCTCTTCACCTTTATATTTGGAAAATGAGATCTGAAAAAAGAAGAAAATGCTTTTTTGTTTAGACATGCATTTTGGATAAGACTGTCAACCGTTTCCACTCACAGAGGCCATATATTTATCTAGTATCAGATGTTAATATGCTTTTGAATATCCAATGACAGGGAGCATTTAATGATTTTATGTTCTGCTTGTATTTTGCTTTTCTAGGCAAGGACAGCTAGTCCATAAAGGGCAAAATACTCCAGGATAGGAATGTGCATGGATATTCAAAAATTTGAAAATCAATTCGAATTCGACAAATATCGATATTTGAATTAGGAGTGAATTTTCAAAAATCTGAATTTTTTAATTTAAACGGATTTTGGATTTTTGGCAATCTGATATGGATTTTCAAATAATTCGACTGAATAGAACCTCGTATATTGCATCTGAATATTGTGTTTATTTGCTCTTATAATATGGGATGTAAACGTGATGCAAACTCGATAAAAATGGGATGTGTAAAAATTCAACAATCAGATATGAATGTTCCCGACATTTGTATTTTCGAGTTCAAACTGAATTTCCAAAAGTACTGATTTGAATAATTCGGGTTTGAATCAGATTTTTGAAAGTCTGGATTTTCAATATTTGGATTGAATAGAATATTCAAATATTCAAATCGACTCGAATTTGACTGCAAAAAATGTGTTCGTGCACACACTTACCCCAGGACTCATCTTGGGCCCACTTTCCGTTTCTCTTGTACATGTTCCACATGAACACCATACAAGATCTGTAGCACAGAATTTCCATGTTAACAAAGTTTCTTAACAATGGTCTACCTCTTATGGCCCTTGGCATATCTTTCTTTTAGTTGCATTGACCTCTGTGCCTCCAGTCATTGTAAAATATAGTTTCCATCGCTTCCAGAAGTATGTTGGCCAATGTGGGACAGCATCTGTATTTGATGGATCTTTGGTCTGATTCAGCAGGGCTTTTCTTAGGTCCTTTTCACAATTTCTTCTCTCCCTCCCTCTAAAATAATAATACAAACATAGTAAGCTTTATGGGAAAAGACGTCAGGTTTCCCTATGGCATCATGCGATTTCTTGAAGAGGAGGAGTAGGAGGAGTAGACCTTTATACCTCACTTCTTTCACCTTAAGGGGACCCAAAGCTGCTGACAAACCTTCTGTTCTTCTCCTCACAACAGACACCCTGTGAAGTAGGTGGGGCTGTGGGAGCTTCAAAAGACACCTGTGACCCACTCAAGGTCACCCAGCTGGCTTCATGTGGAAGAGCGGACTTGAACTGGGGAACCACAAGATAGGAGTCAGACACTATAACCACAAGGCCGTACTGGCTCACAGATTAGTGCCAATTTGGTTTTCCCAGGTACAGTTTTGGAAAGTGTGTGGCCTTTAGCCAGTCAAGTGGAGTAACTCTGTAATAGTGTCTCAGTACTTAACGGAACCACAGATGGGGATGTGGGAACAGAAAAAAAGAACGACTTCCTACAGATCATCATAGGACTTTTCCCTAATGTGACCTGAGAAGGTTCAAACGATTTGCAAAAACTTTACATTAGCAAAATTGTAATACATACGAGTGAAAATGAAGGACAATGTGTCAGTTGCACTGCCTGGCACAGTGCAAGGTTTCTGCCTGCACAGACGTCCCAAGCTATTTAGATATACCCTTCTTTTTAGTTCTGCAAATACTTAGATTGGCTGGATTATTCAGCAGGCAAGGACAGAATGTTTCCAGCAGCACAGCTGAAATCTTTGTGTGACCGAAAGGGCATGGTGGTTTCCAGGAGGCACCAAAGGGCAGCACTCAGTAAAATTAATAACAGTGAAAGCACATTATATAATTCATCAATCTTTTGTTTCTCAGGGCGATAACAGCAGTTTGGGGTTACTCAATCCTCAGGTTATATACAGACCAGGCGGCCTATTCTGCCAAGATATGTCATATTGCTTACTTCTGTAATAGTGTTAACAGCAAGAGAAAGTTTGGGAAATGAACTTTATTTAAGAAGAGAGCCATGAAAGGTATAATAATCCTCTCTTCTGTATGCACAAACTCTTTGAAATTTCCATAGTGTTAGTACAAGCCAAGTCTGGTTTTTAAAATGAAATATGGGAACTAATTAATCTACATCATTGTTTAATGGCCTGTGGTGCTTTTTTTAAAAAACATTCTTATGTGAATTTAATGCTCATGAATATGAGGTTCTGGCATCCCAGGCTGAAAGCAAGTATATACCAAATTGGTGGATTCAGTCAAAACTGACTCTCCACACTGGGATGGAGAATATTCCAATCTAGGCATCCAAGACTGCAGCCTATATTGGAATATTGGTAGACCTGTTTTTAAGGGGTGGTGAGACAGGCCCAAGGAGATGTGCAGAAGGGCACATGCCTCCCTGTTCCAGTCTAACAGGGGGATGCATTTCAGTGTCACACCAAATTGCACCACTGAAATATATCCCCAGCAGGAACTGAGGCTAGGAACTTCAGTTCTTAATGTTCACAGAACCTGGATTTAACTCTGGAGCTTGGGTGATCTCCAGAGTCATTGTTGTATTGGGATAGCCTTCTAAATGCAGAAGGTTTATCCCAGTTCTTTGAAATCATTTCTGCTACCAGAATGGATCCATGCCCTAGGTGCTGAGTTGGTCAGAGTTTGTTTAATCTGTTCAAACATTTCACCTTCAGTATGGCCAAGACATGCTAAAATGCTGAATGCAATTTTTTTTTAAAAAAGCACGTGCTGTTAAATAAATGGCTTTGAATAGGTATCTGAAGCTTTCTGAAAGAACAGTAAGAACACTGAATTAATAAGAGTTGAAACAGTACTGAACCACGTGGGGACAGGTAAATACGTTTATACATTTTAGATATTTACCTTAGTCTTCTATAATGTCTGGAAAGGATTATGAACTCTACTGTGATTTATACTGCTAAAAATCACAGAAGGAGATCTGCTTCTCCCCAATAAAGTAAATCTCCCAAAAAGCCATCCCCAAAAGAACATAACATGCAAACAGGACTCCAGCATCCAAACAGAAGAATGTGAAAATATTAGAGGGAGGGGGAATCATTTTGTATTCCAATCTATAAGCAACTTTGGAAATTTTGTCACTACTTTGTTCAGCTTAATAAAATGGACAGTTTTTCAATATAATTGTTTTTACAAATATACAATTTTGATTTTTTGTGCGATCGGTGAAATAAGATATTGCTTCTTTGAATTCTGAAGGTTGATACAGACATGCCCACAATTTGAAGGTGAAATTTTCTGTTCTTTGTCATTCCTTTGACCAGTAGACGTCTGCAGTAGATGTCTCTTTTCCTATTTCCTATTTTTGGTCAGTTCAGTCTGGGTTGCTTTCTTTCAGTGCTTTAATTAAAAACTTATGCTGTGCACATATTGCTTGGTGTCATACTGATTGCATTCACGTGTAATCCAGAAGACTATGCAAATAAAATGGGATTGCGGGCTCAAATTGGGTTAGCGTGTAATAATGAAAAAAATGCTAGAGGATTTATAGTTTAGTGCAAATGGTTGTGTGAATGCAGTGGAAGTGAAAATGTTGTATAACATTTGCTCATTTATGTGTGTCTTGGGTCTTAAGGTGAGATGTGACGTATAGTATTAGAAAATGAATGAACGTTGTGCTTGTTCAAGACGCACTACTGCTCTGAGCACCAGCATTTTCCATCTGTTTGGCAACCACCCTCATATCGTAACAAATCCCCTTTCTGTACTTATCTCTCCATGGTCCAAATCAGTGGGGCTGGACCAGGCAGGCAGGCCCTCTGGTTTTGGACCATGGAAAGGCATGATCAGAACCAGCATTGTCTTCATGATGCTGTTCATCCAGACCAACCCCCCCACCCTGTCCCTGTAGCTTGTGTGAGCTTTGGGGCTAGTCTGGGTGCCCTGAGGACTTTGAACAAAGGTTCCTGGCCTCAGATCCTCTGGGAGATCCATTGTGGCACACTGTGCTGGAAGATGTCCAGTTGTGTGTTCTGTACTTTTTCATTCTAACATCACTAAAACAAGGCAAATGAAGATACATCTCTGGTGCTTGATTTAGGTCTGATATGTGTTGCCGGGTGATGCTGAGATTTTAATCACACGCAGACATGAAATACATGAAGCTGAACATTTCATGTTGGTAGTTAGAATATGCTGGTCACGCATTTCATTTGATGTCATTCACTTCAGCATGGAGACTTACACCTGACCTGAGTTCTTTTAGAAAGTGAGAGGGAACTTCCCTCAGATTCCGTGCTGATACTTGAAACTTAAATGGAGGTGGTAGCCAGAAGCACCTATTTCCAGCTATGGTCTTTCTAGGCAGAGATCATCTGACTACAGTAATCTATGCTTTGGTAAATTTCAGATTGGATTATTGTAATGCATTCAAGTAGGTTTGCCCTTGAAGATGGTTCAGAAGCTCCAGCTGGTGCAGAATGCAGTAGTTAGGCTGCTAACTGGTACTTGTGGCCAGATGCACATCATGCTGATCCTAAAATAACTGCATTGGATGCTACTAAGCCCAGTTCAAGGCAATAACTTTAATTTGTAAGCCCCTAAATGGCTTGGGCCCCAAATATCTAAAGGAAAAGTTCCTCCCATATAGACTTGCCTATGCCCTAAGATCTCCTGGAGAAGGTCTCTTAGGGTGCATCCCTAAGCAATTTAAAGTGTGCTAAAAATCTTCTTTTGCCTCTGAGCGCCCCCATGCCAGGGTTTTTAACCAGCTTCCAGCGCTACAAAAGCAGGAAAACTCACGGCAAAATACCTGCCCTTTAAAGAAGAGTTTCATCGCTCTTTTTGAAAGTTGTGGGTTTTCCTCACAGCATTTACCTTGGGGACGGTCCATGGCAAAAGGGGCGGGGATTGCCGCCTGCACACACAGCTCCCAGAACTGCAGCAGCTTTCAAAGAGCCAGAATTGCGGAGAATTGCAATATTGTTATCAGACGTGAAGTTTTATCAGGTGTGAAGTGGATGGATTGCAACATTGTTATCAAGCATGAAGTGGGTGTATTTAAAGTCACCGCTGCTCTACCGGGTGGATTTAGACAGTGATCTGTGAAAGTGCTGAGAGTGAATGAGCGAGCGATCACTCCCTTTGCCAGAGTGCCATTTCGGGGGATGGAGATCTGGGAGACAAACAGAGAACCGATGGCTATTTTTCCTTTGAACAAGAGAGGGGGCGGGGAGAAAAACACGCTTCTGTGGGGACGGAAGGTGCGTTTTAAACGCGCCTTTTGCTGAGCCTCATGGGGACGCTTATTCTGGAAGTGCAGGGCACTTTTAAAGTCCATTTGAATAGAGTGACAGTAGAGGGAGACTAGAGAGGCAAATAAGTCTTTTGGGGATGCAGCCTTAGTGGTACCATCCCCTTCAGAAGTTAAGGAGTGGGGATGTATGGGAGGGCATTCTGGGTGAACCCCCCCCCCCGGCTATGGAACAGTCTCCCCTCTGAGGTGCATCGAGCACCCTCATTATACACATTTAGATGACTAGTGATGACATACCTCTTTACCTTGGCCTTTGGCTGAGGGAACAGCATACTTCCAAATGCAGTCACTGTTACTGTTTTAGCTAATTTATTTTATCTGTTTTTATAATGATTTTAGTATAACCTGCTCTGAGACCTTCAGATCTAGGGCAGGATAGAAATGGAAATAATAAATAATATAATTAAATAATGCCGAGTATGGTAGAATTGAACTCTAGTGACACAAGAGGAGCCAGAAGCAAGCTAAGTAAATATTTGGAGCCTGTGATAAAAAAAGTTTTATAGTGCTTTCAATGATGGAATTAAATACTGAATAGATGAAATGCTCTTTACAGAAAAAATGTCTTGTTATCTGTATATGTTTGCTTTATTTTACCTGCTGTCTTATTGAGAATATAGGAATATTTGTGTTGCCCGTGTTGTGGACGGTTCAATTATGTAAGATAATTTCCATAACCTTGACTGAATACACACATATTCATTTTCAACTATAGGATGTGGAAACTGTATTTTTCCCTCTAACATTTTAATTACCTAGAAAAGAGCTCATTAAAGCAAAAGATGACTGAATATTTAGCATGGGCATGTGGCATTTGAAGCTCAGTAAAATCAATCCCAAATCCTATCAACATCTAATAAAAGAACAGGATAAGTAGTTTGCTAGCCTGAATACTGTGCTGGAAATGTCAGGTGATTCTGAATAGCACGTTTCCAGTATTTTTAAAGAAAAGGCTGGGACAGGGCAGCCAAATTAAGGCTAAATATTCTCTTGAGTCAATGTAAATTCCTGGTAACTAATTAGTTTACATCCTCAATGTGGAGTTTTCTTGGGAATGATGTGGAAGTGGTTTACTATTTCTTTCTTCAAGGAGGTTCTGTGAATTGAACCCAGGGCCTTTCCAGGTAATAGTGAACTGCAGATACCAATATTCTTGCAGTGATCACACTATCTATGGCTGCTGGAAATTTGTAGTACAACATCTGGTTAGCTCCATCTGGATAGCTCCTGGATAGGCAGCTCCTTTTCATGTCAACAATTTGTTCAAGAAATTCCACACCTGCTAGTACAGTTGCTGCAGCTACTGTGTCTGATGTGATCATGGGAGATGGCAGCGAAAATCTTTTAAACTAGTTTTTAGGTGTTGGGATTTAGGGATCTCAGTAAGTCTCACTTATCCTATCTGCGTTTGGCCTTAAGAACGTGTAAGAAGACCTGCTGGATCAGGCCACACAATGGTACACCAATTGCTCCTGGGCCTTCACAAGCAGTAGACAAAGGCAAAAGCTTCACTTGCTCTCAATTTCCTGCAAATGGCCCTCAGAGCTATGCTGCTTGTCTCTCCGATCTCGAGTGGTTCCAAGACATCCCTTCATATAGCCATTGATACAGCTGTCCTCCATGAATGTATCTAATCCTTTCTTAAAGCTGTTAAGGCTGGTTACCAAAACTCTCTTTTCTGATAGTAAATTGCATAGTCAGATGACCGTCTGGGTGAAAAAAACACTTCCCCTTGTCAGTTCTAACTCCTGCCCATCAGCTTCATAGAATGACCCCTGGTTCTAGTGTTAGTGTTGTGTGAGAAAGAAAATATTTCTCTCTATCCACATTTTCCACACCATGCATGATTTTATATACTGCAAAGAGGTCTCCCCTTAAATGCCACCTTTCGAGGCTGAAAAGGCCTACACACTGCAACCTGGGTCCTTTCTGTACTGGACCTTATTCTGAAGTGTATCTTGCAATAGGAACCTGCTGTCCGCATACTAGTACAGACTATGGCAGGCCCTGAGTGGGGCCTACTGTAGTCTGCACTGGCATGCAGATGGCAGGTCCCTATTCCGAGATATAATCTGGAACAAGATCATGCGCAGAACAGGTCCTGGTTTCGTAAGGGAGGCGTTCCAGCCCCTTGATCATTCTGGTTGCCCTCTTGTGCACCTTTTCCACTTCCACAATATCTTGAGGTGTGGTGACCAGAATTGTACACATCCTTCAAACTGTGGCTTCATCATGGCTTTATAAAGGGGCAAACTCTGCCAGCCACTTTTCTCTTCTCCTCCTAATTACCTCTAGCATTGAATTTGCTTTTTCCACTGCTGCTATTTTTTAACCTTATATACATTAAACTCACTTGAAGTGTCTGTCCCTGCTCACTGTTGCCCCCGTATGCTCCTTCCGATGTCTTTGAACATTTGGCTGACCTTCTGTGTTCACTCATGTGAAAAAAACAAAAACAAAAAACCAAAACCCAACCTTGCATTCCAAGGGTTGCTTCAACCTTTCCTAAGTCAACAGCCCAGGTGCTCTAAAACTCCTCTTGCTGGATTCTTACTATAGGACTCATTAGATAATATCACACCCACCACAACAAAGTTCTTTGTTTTAATTGTGAAAATTTATCCTAATTTTAGGCTCTGAAATTTGCTTTCGTTTTAACCCAAATCCCTGCTTTCCCCAGTCAGTACTCCTAAGGCTATCCTGAATTTATATGAAAACTGGAAGGGGTGTACATGAATATTCATAACATTTGAAATTTGGCTGAATTCAGCCAAATTCGGACTTTCGAACTTGAATCGAATGTTAGGATATTCATATGCTAACATTCAAATAAATACAAATGTTTCCAGACATTCATAGGAATAGTGTGGACATTCATTGAGCTGTGGATATTTGCTGAGTATCAGATATGTATCTATTCCTATCAGATATGTATCAAATGTTACCACATTCAAATGTGATCTATTCGAATGCCAATTTTTTGTGTGTGCATATCCCTAATAACTGGTGGCCTGTTATGTGATTTTACATATTGATTTTAGCTGTGACTGTTGTTTTTAAACATTTGAATCTCTGACTATAATAAATGCTTGACCGATACAATACAGTATTTATATCAATTTACTTAAAATATTTATTATTATTTCCATAAAATGTAAACGACTACATCCTATTAAAATATAATCCTTAAAGTGATTTGCAAAACATATAGAATAAAAACAATTAAAATTATAATAGTTATATAAAAACAATGAAAATCAGTGGCATATTTAATGTCACTATTGTTTTATGCATAGTGTCTTTGATATTAAAGTGTAAATGTAGCCATAATTTGTAAAAAAAATTTAAAGAAATCCATGCCTCATTTCACTAACTCACATCCAAATATTCTGGGGCAAGTGTATGGTCACTTGCTATAGCATACAAGGCTCAAGTACTGTAACTCATAGTTCAATTGTATCAATTGAGAACATCATTACAAGTTGCTAGCAGCAGCTTTAAGACTGCAGGATAATTGTATTTATTATAGTCATTCTTAAGTGAAGGCCCTCTTTCAGGGGAATACACAGTTTTATTCAAGAAATTCCAGATATGTATTTTAGATTTTCCTGCATGAAAAATTAAAAACTATTGTTAGTCATGTTGGAATTTTAACAGATGCAGCCAAAATCATTCTCGCTGTTTTGGCTTTGTCAGGATAAACAAGCTTTCCCTCCACTAATATCTGGCAGCTTATTCTTCAAAGATTTCTGCAAATTTCAAGGGATGCTTGAAGTCCTCTAGTAAAAAGCAAAAGCCAAGGAAGGGCTCTGATTTCATCTAACATAGCAGGGGATAAAAGGGAACAGGGATGAAGGAAGATGGATGTCTTCTCCAAGGATGCAAATCTAGGCAAGAAAGTGAAAGATCTCTAGACCCATCTTTAGACTGATCTCAAGATAGATGCAGGTAGGGACACTCTTATATTGGATTGGGGCCACAAGACTGAAATGAGATGGGATCACTCATTTTTCACTTACTTCATTCTCCTAGTTCCAGATCAGCTATTTGACCAAAGAGACAAAATATACAAGTATTTTATCTCTTGAGTTTCATGTCATCTTCTCTTGTTTAGCTGTAAGCAAAGACATAGCTAGCCTAGAATGGACCCCTAGCAAAACAAGCAAGTTATCCCTCTCCCATGAGGCAGAGTGAGACCTATAGCATGGACAGAGTGCAGTACAAAGTCCAGCAGCTAGTCAAACTGGATGCAGTCTGGAAAGCTACCAAACTCCTGGAAAAATCACATTTCATCCAGAAATAGTGGACTCTCACCAAGCAGAAAAAGGCAAATGTCTTCTAATTAAAGCTGCACCCACATGTGTTTTTTAAAAAGTGTCATGTGGGAGCTAAGGTTCTGTCTCTCTTTTTTTACCTGCACATGCAAGCAGCCTGCGTTTGCCAAATGGAAAGAAAGACAAAATTCCTCCACTGTTAATAATTCTACAAAAAAGGAAAGGAAATTTTAGCAGGAAATGCCAGCATTAAATGCTACATGTGCTGAAATCCTCCTTGCTCGCTGCACCTTGCCATGTGGCTGTGGTCACACTTAAGGTTTAATCCAGCTTCAGTCCACTTTCAGAGTGAGAGAATACATAAACAAAGTGACAAGCTGTTTTAAATAACTCATAAAATTCCCCTTTGGGATAGAAAATGTGGAAATAAAATTACTGATCACTTTGCTGATGTGTTCTCTCGCTCTGAAGCTGGACTGAACCTTGTGACCGCAGCTAGTGAAATAATAACAAATTTATATCTCAAGGGACTTGACCTACTAGAATCAGGAAGCCGAAAGTTCCATTTTATTTTATTTTTGTACATCACTCTCCCTGGCTGATTCTTTTTGTCCTGGATGGTGATATCTACATTAAAAAAAAGATGTCCAAGTAAGATACTTTATTTTGGAAGGCTGCAGTATGGGGAGCATCTGTCCTACCATAAGGAAGCAAGATCAGAGTCCTCCTTCAACTGTCTTCTAAGAACCTGTTCCACCTTCTTCCTTCCCAATCCCCCTTTCCTCTTGTGCCATGTCTTATGATGCTTGTGGAGAGGTTAAGAGCAGGATAAAAATGCATTAAATAAATGAAGGTATTGTAGAACTTGGAGTTTCTGTATGTGAAATAAATGCTGCATGAGTAAGCTATGGGTCTCGTACAAGCAGCAAGAGCTGGGGAACACATCACTTGTGCAATCAGACTCAGACCTACTCTTCAGTCTCCCTTATTCAGTAGCGCCCTCTTTCTGCCCCTCCTGTTGTAGTGAAATCAAGCATCAATGACTGTGTAGGTCATTGTTGGAGAAGGAAAGCTTCCTTTCCAGAGAGCTCAGGGTCACTCAGAAATATTAGCTCTGGGGATATATGCACATAGGCATATCTTCCTCTAGCACACAAGCTCAAAAAGGGATTCTCTTTCTTTATCTGGGTTAATGATATGGAAAGGACAACAGGAGGACTACACTTTTAATAGTTAGGGATGCGCTGAACACACATTTCATGAATGCAAACAGGGTTTAGAGGCCCAGGACGGTTAGCTTCATTCAATACTTAGTTGCATTCACTTACTTGTGAGTAGAACGGGAAAGTGGGGAACTTCTTTCTGTTCTTGTAATTGCTGACATTATATGCCCTTCATGGGCAGACCTGCAGCATGTGACAGCGCATGTGTAATGACTTCATCATGCATGAGGGAACATATAGACACTCTGTGCATGTGCAATGATGTCACCTCCTATTGAGAGAGCCCTGTCTCATATCAAGGGCATTAAAAATTCAACCTCCTAATGAAACAATAAGAAAAGATTTGGTTGCAGCAAGCTAAATATAGCAATTTTGTGTGTGTGTATATATATATATATATATATATAAAACTTATTTATTTTGAGTTTTTATCCTGCCCTATACCCAAAGGTCTCAGGTGTGTTACAACATTGAAAACCAATGACCATTGACAGCCGCCAGTTCTGACAGCTGACAGCAGCTGCTTGACTTTTGTGGAACTGTGATCCAGAGAAAAACCACAGGGAATGCCATAAACTTAAAATCAAGCCTGCCTCATATCACCTAGCAGATTTGGGGTGCAGAATAAGCAAAAAGCAAACCCCAACCCTGGCTGTCCATGCCTAAGTAATTGTGCTGAAGGGAAGTGATGAGGGGGTCAAATCACTGGCATATGCCTTCTCCCCCCCCCCCCACAGTACAGGCAAGAGCACTCACGGAGCTGCAGGATTCAAGCCGCCTGTTGCCTCGAGCCTGGAAGGAGAGGTACATATTAATTAAGTCCATGCCAGGCTGGTGGGAGGCTGACTGACTCATCAGAGTCTCTGATTCTCCTCTGCAGTCACACATCTCCCTATCTCTCTTTTCTTGCCCTCCTCTCTGCTTCCTCCTTCCCTCCCCATCTCTCTCCCCCCTCCAGCTCAAGCCATCCTCTCTCTCTCACACACACACACACACAGAGGGTGGAATCCCTGTCAGACTCGTTAAAAAGATTAAGAACAGTGAAAGGGCTGCTCTCATTTTAGTGAGGCTCTGAACTTGCACACATCAGCTCCAACCCCTGCCTGAAAGCTGCACAGCTGAGTGCAGGGCAACCCCAAAAGAGTGCTTGACAGCTGAGCAGGTTTCAGGTAGGGGTTGGGGCTAATGTGCGCAAGTCCAGACCTCACTAAAATGAGAGCAGTGCTTTCGCTGCTCTTAATCTTTGTAATGCGGTTTGAAAGGGATTCCACTCTCCCTCTCTCTCTCTGTGAGATATGAGAGAGTGAGAGAGAGAAGGAGGGCTGGGCTGGAGGAGGGAGAGAGAGAGAGGTGGGCTGAGGGGAGAGGGGGCGGAGAGGGGGTGGAGCTGCTCCCCATGCCGGCGCTCAGCACAGCTTGCTGGGGATGCCTCCATCTGTGCTGAGCCCTGAACCTGGCACACATTGCTGGGCATCCCGTGCAGACACCCGAAATGTGTGCCCGGTACCGTGCCCATCCCCTGCATACCAATACAGCACCCAAAGGGTGCCAACTGGCTGGCATGGGGATGCAGAAAGTGAAGGTGCCTGAGGCATCTCAGGAGAGAGACTGTTCCACAATCTAGGAGTCACCACTGAAAAGGTGCCCACCTGTTTTGCTACTGTGGGTGGTGGTACAACCAGGAGGGCCTCCTCTGCAGATCTTAGGGTGCAGGCATGTTGATATGGAAGAAGGAGTTCCTTTAGATATCTGGAGTCCACGACAGCTTGTACTTATGTAGATATAATCTGTCCAGCACAGTAGGAAACCAATAGTACAGCAAAGCTATAAAGTAGACATAGCATGCCAGTGGCTACAAAACAGTGGCTATTGAAGGGTGAAGATGAACTGAAGTCTCTGTACTGTCTTGTGTTGATATAGACTGCCTCCACACAGAGGGAGGAGGTCTCTTCTGGACAAGTGCACTTGTGCAGGTCCTAGAGGTGTGAGGTGTGGTATCTGCATGCCCCTCTGTCTTCCAACCCTGCAAATGCTGAAGGTGGGGAATGAAAGTTAAATAACACCAGGAAATAGTCCTAGAAGTTGGCCATTTTCTGCACATTGATAAACAGGGATGGATGGACGGTGACTCAGGTGATATCACTAAATATCTCCATGCATCCAAGAAGGTGCCCAATGCCACACAGTCTCCATTTCTGGAAGAGTGGGCCTGTTCAGAATTACTGTGTGTGCTGTTTTGCAGAACAATCATACACAGAGGTACCTCTGAAGGAGATGAGACGCAGACGGGGGTACCTCCCCATTCACCCAAAATAGAGTTGGCTCCCTCAGAAGAGGAGATGTTGTCTGAGGCAAGCTGCTCCTCTGTATCCCTCTGCACTTCTAAGAATGCTTGCTGTTCTCTGGAGAGGGCTGCAGGCCTAGGGTAACATGTGGTCACTGTTTCTCTTCAGGGCCTTTTCTATGTGGCCTGTTGTTGTTGTTATGTCCATGCCTGAAAAGCAGGAGATAAAAGTCTTTGGTTTCATTGACTAAGTGTTTTTTTTTCTTAGCATATATCTCCATTCTGGTTTAAGGTTATTGTCTTTCCATTAGATATATGTTCTTGAAAGCTTTTGCTTGTGGCACATCAGCTTGCCAGGCTGTGACTGCAGCCATCTTCCCTTCTTTTGATCAATGCAAACACAAAACCTGAATTAGTAGTATCCTATATATATATATTGCTTTGATTAGAAGCCATGTGCATTTTTTAAAAAAGTTATATAGCCTCAGGAACGCATTCACAGGAACCTGCTGTAGCCAAAGAACTTCTTACCTCCATCACAGCCAATAAAACAATTTCATTAGCCTGAAAAGGTTAATTGCACTGAAAGTTGGCATCAAAGGCAGCCTGTCTTTGCCATAAACTGCACCACAACAGGAAGTTTGAAATCTGCCCAGAAGGTAGGGAATTCTTGGCTGTTTTAAACAGCAATGACATCAACTCCATTTAACCTAGCTTTTGTATATAGGAACATTTAGGCCCTGTCCCCATGCAAGTTTGGTATGGTTTTGAGCGTGGGATCGGCACTGTCCGTCCCCATGGGTTTTGGATTTGGTCCGTGAAAAGCATGCCAACCCCTCCCAAATTGTGAAAGAAGGGCGCCAAATTTGATACCTGAAAAAAGAAGTCTCAGCATGCTTTCGAGGACTGGTACACATTGCTCAGCGAGGTGGGAATGCACATGGGGACACTAGCGGGCTAACGGGGAGGAGATTTGCGCTCACGTCACTGGGAGGTGGGGTGTGCTTGCTGTCCCTGCCCTGCCCACTGAAGATTGTGGCCGCTGACCTTTTAAAATGTTGGTAGCAAAGGCAGACTGGAGAATGGCTTGCTTTTTAAATTTTCTGCCACTTCCATGGAGGTAATTCTAACGCCATTTCAAGAATGCCAAGGCAGGCTGCATAATGGCTTGATTTCTGTTCCATTTGCAACCCCCATTTCCCTGATCTGCAAAGCAATCATAAATAAAGGCTTGATTTTCAGGTTACGGCCGTTCTTGCAGTCCCCGGTGGAGCGGAAGTGCACAAAACTGCTCAAACGTCTACTGCCGCTAAACCTCGTAGCGGCTTTCGATGTTTTAAATTTTAAAGTTATTTTTATGGATGAAGCTTTATTTTAACTTGTTTCCATGCCTCCCACCCCAGTCCTGGCTGTCTGTGCTGCTAAAGGAGGGGGGGATGCGGCACAGGGGTGGGCTGACAACAATCCGGCTGCCAATGAGGAGGAGGGGGTGAAGAGGAGGTGGCGCTGCTCTGCCATACCAGGGTTCAGCACGGTTCTCATGGGGACACCTCCATCCGTGCCCAACCCATATCTGTCCCACGTTGCCAGGAATGTCATGGGGATGCCCGAAATGCGTTCCCGGTCCTGTTCCCGGCCCATGCATGCCCAAACAGTGCCCAAACAGTGCCCAAACAGTGCCAGATGGCCAGCATGGGGATGCAGCCTTATACTCTTGAAACAGGCCCTATCTGCACTCACTGTTAATCCATAATAAGGGATCACAAAGTCCTCTTCTGGGTCTCATTGGTCCACTTGTTAGTGCAGATCTATGGTGCCCCACACACCATTGGTACACTCCATCCATACTGGATAAAGCATAATCTTAATCATGGAGGATTGGGATTAGCCGTAGACCAGCAGGCCCTCCTGGTGCAGAATGTGGAGGACCAGTGGGCCTGACTTGTCCAGACGCTCTGGTTCAGTACACAGAGAGGTAAGTGCAGAAAGAGACATAATGAAATCAGAGTCTTGTAGCTAAGATATGACACTTCAGAAATTGTCAACAATTTCATTGCCCATCACTATTTCCCTCCGCACTATTTCCAATGCTAAGAGATGTCAATGAATTCTGGATCTTGATAACACTTTGGTAGGACATGAATTAGCCACTGTGGCTCTGCCCCCACTACTCGTTCTCTTATCTCCGTATCTTTATTCCATCTGCCTTTTTACTACTTCATTAAGCCTTTTGTCTCATAACTTTGCAGTGCTTCCTTTTTCATCCTTGAAAAGGCAATTATCTTTGGATAGCCATATGGGTTTAGTATTGTGAACAGATTTTGAGGGATAAATAAGTAAAGTTCTCCATAGGGTGCACCTTTGGCATGCTTAGGAGCTAGGGATGTGCATGAATGGGGTTTTGGGCATTCGATCCACATTGAAACAAATGTAAGAACATTTGTCTTCATTCGAATAGATCCCCTTCAAATGTGGTTGGGTTTCATTCAATCGGAATGTATTTGTACAAATTCATACTTATATCCAATATGAACGCTTATGTATCCAATACATATCCTGTTACATATCCACTCTGAAAGCATCAAATCCGTCCTGAATCCACTTTGGATCCACTCACAATCCATGTCAAATGCACTTTGGATCTGTTGCAGATGTGACTGGCACAGCTGCTTTCCCACCTCCCCAGGTTCATGAATGTTCCAAAGCATTCATATGAATACGAATGTCAATGTACAAATGTCATAATATTTGATTCCTATACGAATGTCTGAATTCATCCGGATTCATCTGAATTTGTCCGAATGTCGAATATTATGAATATTCGTGCACATCCCTATGAGGAGCATCTTCTTGCCCTGTAGGAGAAAGACAGCTGTGAGATGAGTGGGATGGAGCACCTAGTTTCCTTCAGATATTTTCAACTATGGACATAGTTTTTGGTGTATCGTGTGTGGGAGAGCCTAGGTGCCTCCTTAGCCCTATGAGATGGAGGTTGGACAGAATATGAACTGGAACAACTGGTGGGATATGGATTTAACTTGGGAGCTCTGGGTAGACGTGTCCTGTGAGGGAAATTAAAAAAATTAGAGATACTTTCATTTTTGTAGCTTCTGTACTCTTCTTGTATCAGGGCAGTTCTCTGAACCTTCCAGCTATGCCCATTTTGGCAACAAGGGCTTTTGTCCAAAATATCGCTTGTTAGTGTGATTCTCAGGCGGTGCCTGGAGGTGGCTTTACTTCTGCAATTACATAATAGCTGCAGGCACATCACAGCTGTATAGGTATTCAGAGGGCCTGCTGTCAAGGTGTGTTTTGCAGACGAATAACCTCATCTAGATGGGTGGAGCTCATCTAGAGATATGTTTTTGGGGGCAGCAAAGCACAGCGGTGTGCTCAGTTTTGCTTCCTCACTATGCGTGGAAGGTTCTGTATGTACATGACTTGGGTCCCAAATATCTAAATGATTGGTTTCTTCCATATCAACTGCCTGTGCCTTAAGATGTGGATAGGGGGGCTCCTGGTTGTACTACCACCTTCAATAATAAAAGAGGTGGGCATCTGGGAGAAGGCCTTCTCAGTGATGGCCCCTACATTATAGAATAGTCTCTCCCTCGAGATCTGTCAAATACCTTCACTATACATGTTTAGAAAAGCCTTCAGTTAAATGGGGATACATTTTCTCTTCCCACTTTCAGACACTGCTATTGTTTTAGTACATACTGTTATTGCTACAATTTTAGATATATATGATTTTAAGTGTTGTTATCTGCCCTGAGTATAGAGTGGGATAAAAAATGCAAATGCTAATACAAATGCTAATAAGAATAAGAATAATTTATAAATAGGGTTTGGGACAATTATACAACCCTGAGAGTTCAGTGTTTCTACATGGTGACGGACTTCAGCCCTTAACAGGCAATTGTCTATATCCATATACTCAAGTTTTGAAAGTTCTGCACAAACCAATTTTCCAAGTCTTACATTTTGTGTGAATATGTTAAATCCTGGAAATAGCACTGTAGAGTTTAAAGTTGTTCAAAGAATTGTTTTGGGTATTTAAAATGTGATTACACTTTAAATGTTCCAGCAGCCCAAATAATTATTTTTAACTTACAGTGTTGCAAAATAATTCTGTTATATTCACATGTACACTCACTTTTTGGCGGCTTCCTGCTAAAACTTGAAGCCTTAGTCTTTTCTGAAAACGGCAGTGCTTCCAGCATGATTATTGGAAAGCTGCTCTTCCATGCCAAGTATCCCATGCTTCAGTTTTATTATCATTCTTCTCTTGAAGTAAAACTTTATCTTCTTGAATATTGTCAATTTGCAACTGTGTGCATGCATCTATCTGAGTGACTTAGCAATCCAGTCTGATTTTGGAAGCTATGCAGTTGAGGAGCTAGTTACGGAAAAATCACCAGAGAACATGGGGTTCTTGTAGCTTAGAGAAGACTGAAAACCACCCCAGAGAAAGGTAATTGCAAAGCACTTTTGTGTTGTTGCCAAGAAAACAGCAAGGATTTGTCTAAGCCGGCATTAGAAGTTAAGCCCAACTCACTGGCATTTTTACCTTTACTTAAGATCTATTGAACGCAGTGGGACTGACAATGCATTTCAGTCCCACTGTGTTCAATGGGGCTTAAATACTCTATAGCCGAGGGTGGGTCTGCAATACTGAAGGCAGGGAGAAAATTAAGCACAGAACCATGTTCCTTTATTTCCATCCTTTATCACAGTTTTCTAGCATACAGCTTATTTATATATTTGTTAGTGACTGAGTAGAATGGTATTTGTATGATTAACTTTCACCCTAGTTGTCTCACCTGAAGAATGCACAAAAATTCATTTTTTGATAAACAATCAGTGAAAAAGTAAAGAAGTCCATGTTGCTTCAAGGTGTCTTTAGTGACACAGTTTGGTAATGCCTTGCTTGGGTGCTGTGTGGAATAATAAGCAGGTTTTCCTGTCTACTACTGTAGAGCTCATCATCAGGTTGAATGTTCAAGAAAGCAGGGCAAGGAGGACTAATTTTAATTTGGTTTTGGACCTTTAAACTACCTGTCATGCTGGAGAGGTTCTAGATTACAATAAAAGATACAGTATATTGATATTTTTGAAAATATAGAGTTCAGCAGTTATATGGATTTGTATCCAGCTGTAAATGAATTTCAGATCAAACCCTTACAGTTGTATAAATACTTTTTTTTAAATTTTATTTAAGAATTTATATTCCACCCTTCAACAGAAGGTCCAAGACCAGGATCCTTCCTTTGCTTAGCCAGGTCTATAAGGGAAAAGGTGTTCCTTCAGGCAATTAAGGGCTTTGTATGTTAGCATCAGTCCCTTAAATTGAGTTTGGTAGTGAGTAGGCAGCCAGTGCAGTCCTTTCAGGACCGGTGTCCTTTGCATCCAGACAGAAACTCCCATCAGCAACTGAGCTGCAGCATTCTGCATTAGTTCCAGCTTCTGAACTGTTTTCAAAGGTAGCTCCTTGTAGAATGTATTGCAGTAGTTTAATCTGGAGTTTCTATATTTATATAAAGGAATATTTTCAAGCATGGTTCAAGCAGAACTCTTCTCAAGCAACAATGCTTTTTTATCAAATCTAATCTAGGCTTTTAAAGCCTTTATCAGGTTCTGCATAGCAGAAGGATGCTCACTCACCCTTGCTTTTTTGTTTTGTCTTGTATGTTTGTATATGTATTTTGAAATGGTCTTATGACTAGTCAAATAAAGTTTTATACACTAAGAAAGGTTGTGCATAATGGTGGAGGCAGCACAATAGTGAGAGAGTGCTGCTTCAGCAATCTCCAAGCCCTGTGT
Source organism: Aspidoscelis tigris stejnegeri (assembly GCA_023333525.1). Lineage (NCBI taxonomy): Eukaryota > Metazoa > Chordata > Lepidosauria > Squamata > Teiidae > Aspidoscelis > Aspidoscelis tigris. Next base: position 82,408,582 of record JALMGA010000003.1, read on the forward strand.
GGTTTATCATTGCAGCAGTGGTATGCTCTTCATAGCCTACCACTGACATTGGTGAACTTCCAGTGTCTCCACCTAGCGATTTTTGCAAAACAAAGGGAATGGCGGTGAAAGTTGCCTATTATCCTGTGCTCTTCACAGCAAAGCAGTATGGGGTTGCAGAGAGATGGCAAATACTGTCAGAGATCTTCCCATTGATTTGCTGTTGTACTGAATGTTTATGGTACAGGGAATGTTCCCAGGGCACAGGACAGTACAAATCCTGAGCCCTGAGAGTTTCTGCACCACCATATCAATCTTGTGCTTCAAAAACGCCCTGTACGGAACTCGCTTTTGTGATGCAAAGTGAAGGCATTGCTCTTTTCCTAGGCTTTTGATGCTACTAAACCTTTCTCTTTCTTTTGTCCCTTCTTTTAAGTTTGTTCTAATTTCGCTTGGCAAGAAGTTGTAATCGAAAGAGTGTGTTTGCCATTCCAGTCACGCTAGCAAGAACTGTGGCTTAAATTATGCTTATTGTGCCCCCATTATGTTTACTTGGTTATTCAGAATTTATATTCTGCCCTGGCTGATATAACAGACCAACAAGTTTACTGGGACCCTCCCTTCTGCATGCTGGTGTGGTCTAAGGGAGGTCCCATCCAGTATACTGACCAGTGAAGAACTGCCCCATATCCTGTTTTCTTCCTGAAAAGCTCTTTGTTTTTTGGCACTGGACATTTTTTGGAAATGTTCATCTGATCATCAGGATGGTACAATCTGTGTATAGAATTAACAAATCCAATAAACTAATCACAAATACTAGGACCTGCAAAATGAAATTTGAGTTCACAAATTCAGTTGAATTTTTTTGAATTCATGAACATTGAATAAAAAATCTCGCTGTTCAAACATCTGCATATTTGATTGAACAAAGCTCCTCCTTGTGAAAATCAAAATTTTGATCAAACATGTTTGGGGGGGGGATAACAAGGACTTTTTCAATTGGGAAAAAGTTGTGAAAAGTTCCTGAAAACATTTGAATGCAAAAGCAAAAATATAGTTTTTCAATTCAATGATTCGACAATGAAATGGATTTTCAGATGTTCAGTTCTATAGCTCATCAGATTTGAATTTGTTTGTGTATATCACTAGTAAATATGCTGCTGCCTTTCTTTGTGGAGCAAGTATTTGAAAGTATTGTGTTGGGGTTGGGAATCATAGAATCATTCAGGTCCACACCTGTCTCTATCTATCTTTTTTGCCTTTCTCTGAGCAACTTGGTGCAACAGATACAACTTATCCTTCTCCCTAATTTGTCTTCACAGAAACCACTAAGACAGATTAGGCTGAGTGGCAGTAACTGGCCCAAGGTTAGTTAGAAGTCTTTTATGACTGGAAGGGGATTTCATGTCTGGTCTCCCTAGAACAGTGATGGCGAACCTTTTGCGCTTGATGTGTCAAAATCAAAATCACACACTAGTAAAAAAAAAAGTTATATTTTTGATATATGCATGTATTGAAAGCAAAAACAAACAATTCTTTATGTTAGTGACTTTTTTGTTGTTGAGTTTCATTTGCTAAATCTTCAATTGAAGTGTATTTTGTACACTTCAAGCTCAGGCAAACACTCCTAACTTCATCTGTCAGTCCATTTCATCGGTTTTAATATTATTTAACACTGAGAATAAGATCTCACAAATGTATGTAGAGGGAAAAATTGTGAGTAAAGCCATTGCTGCCACACACGTGTCTTCAGTCCTCTAGTTGCAGGGAGCACAGACACACTGTGTGTGACCCAGCAGCGCAATGACGTGACTCCATTGTGACTCCTATGCTGGGCACAGACAGTGCATCTGTGCTCCTAGTATCTTGTAGGCTGCAAGCCAGAAGCGGCCTGTGGCCTATAGGATACCGAGCAACAACAATGTGCCCAGGCCCAAGAGGGCTTGGCATGTCACCTGTAACACGTGTGTCATAGGTTTCCATCACTACCCTAGAACGAGATATGGGAAATCAGCTTCAGTATCCTTGCCAAGGAAACTGCATAGCTATGCCCATGAAGACCAGCAACTTTGGCTGACCACATTTACATATTCCATTATATTTTGGAATAAAGTGTAGTTATTCTAGAATATTCATGCTTTATCCCAGAATATCTAAATATAGTAAAGGTACCCACTGTTTGTAACCAGCCTGTTTATTATAAGGATGGTTACATTTTTCTGCAGAGGATGACAGTCTAGTCACTGTGCTACACTGGCTCTCTTTGTCTTACTGTATCAGCTGTTTAATCAGAGTTATTACGATAGAGGGGATCCTCCAAGGTCATTTGGATTTGCCACCAAAGTCACAGGCCTGTTTTTGAGTTCTTTCATTTTTCTTTTCTCCCAAGTATGTCTTTGTAACGAAAGCTCTTAAGAGATTTAACTTAACATGGCAGTTTCTTTCTTCTTCTTTTTCTTAATTTGCCTCAGGCAAGGATGCAACACACCAATTACCTTATTTTTTTTCCTTTTAAAAACCTTCTCGAGCATTGTGACTTCAGAAAGGACTGCACTACTTGTTATATTTTTCAGTCTGGGATTTTTTTTTTACATTAATTTACCAATCTTCATAATCTTCTTCTGACTCAAGCTTGGCTGCTTGTGCTAATCAGGATGCTTTGGTGTCAAGAAGGCCAGTTTGGGTGTTTTGAATCCCCCCCCCAAAAAAAAATGTACCTCAGAATCTCTGTAGCAAAACAGAAGCAAAGAGCTCTCTCTTTATTACAGCCTATGTTTTATCTCTTCAGTCTTTGTGCAGACTTAGTTTAAAGATCTCGGCTCAATACCATTAGTGTATCTCTGCTGATGGCCCTTTATAAAATTGATTAGAAACGGGGCTTTTGCATGTGTGTGTGTGGGCTCTAATCTGATTTGAGTCCAAGATGGTATCTTTAATTCAGTGCATCGTGGCAACTAACTCACGAACTTCGCTGAGAGTCAGAGTCACTAATTTGGTTTGAGAATACATTAGCAAAACGAGCTCCAAAGGCCCCTTTTGGGAGGGGGACAAGTGGGGGAATGCAGAAAGCTGCTTGATAAAGAAATGTAGACTTAAACAGAGGTCCTGGACACAAGAGTTCTGAAACTGTTTCCAGAGTAAAAAAGGAAATGGAATATAGATATTTTTAAAAACCCTGCAAGCCTTGTACAGATTAAAGGCCAACATAATGAACCTCAGAAGAGGATTAATGTATAATGTACATATTCAGTATCTTCAGTGCTGTGTTTCTGTTAGGCTGAAGCTTCATGGTGCTGTTATGGGGCACTGAGTGTGCACTGAGAATGTAGCATCTGCTTGATAATTTACTTTCACTGCATTATCAAAACGGAGGGAAAGTGCTCTCAGAAGAGAGAGCCTTGTCTCGTCATTGCTGCTTTCGGTTTTCTTTGGAAACCCTCTGCCTTCTTCTTTGAAGCCAAGAGCCTTTCCCCCTATCCATCAAATGGCCCAAAGTCTTTTCTCCTGACCATCTGATGGGTGATGGAAGCTTGCTGTCCCCTGTGAGATAAAATATTATACAGCTGATTGCATGGGGAGGACCACCCCCAGATTAGGTGTAAAACAAGATCAGATCCAACAGGAAGAAGGAGCAAGATCCCCTCACCCATCACATGGCAGCAGTGAGAAAAGCTTTTGCACTATTTGATGGAGCAGGTAGACTATTTGGCTTAAAGGGAAGCAAATTCCCTTTAAGCCAGTGGGGGTAGGTTCAGCTTTATTGTTCATTCTCTTTGTACATTCACACACTAGCATCTATAGATATACCTGTATCTGTTGCTCACCATAATCTGTTCTTCAACATAAAGCTTTTAGAATTGTACTGCCTCTGCAGCAGAGATTTTGTGGAGAACTGCTTAGACTTTTTTTAAAAAATCCTCTTAGGCTACTGATGAACTTGTCACAAATGCCAAATCTAAAGTGATGTTTTCAACCATGTTGAATCAAGACAAACAGTTGTGTTCTCTGACATACTATTCTGCTGGCAGATTACTTACTTCTCTTGACTATTCTCAGTGTTAAACAAATGAGAGATACCCTTTGTATAGCTGGACTTGTTCCCCTTATCCCCTGCTGTTTCCTTTTGAAACCAATAGAAAGTACAATCCTCTGGAAGGAAGTAAGGAAGGAAAGAAAGAAAGAAAATAAGAAAGAAAAGCCCATGTGAAATTAATGGCAGAAGGACAAAGGACATCAGTGGAGCTTGTGCTGGACGTTAAGGATTTAGTGGATTTGTTAGTATCCTCAGGTCTGCAGGCTTTTCCCGTTCATGCTGCTTAAAAAAAATGCTAGCTCTTACTTCTAGCTCTGGTCTAACAGCCTTAGCATGGTATTCTAAACCTCAATATATGATGACTGTAAAAGAGGAAAATGTATCATTGAAAAGTTTTTTAAATTCATACATTTTCTGTATGTAAGTATCATGGCTGGGCCACATGCAAGCCCTGACATGCATCAGATATTTATTTATTTATCTGTTTATTTTATTATTTTATTATTTATATTATTTATATTTATTTATATTTATTTTATTATTTATATTATTTATATTTATTATTTATTATTTATATTTCTATCCTGCCCTATACCTGGGTAACAACCTTAAAATCCAGCATATCAAAAGACCTATATTAAAACAATAATAGATATCACAACATTTGAAATCCAACATGTTAAAAGCAACACAATAGCAGTTAAAACAGGAAAAACATAAACATTTAGCCGAAGGCCTGAGTGAAGAGGTATGTCTTCACCACCTTCCTAAACATAATCAGAGAAGGAGCCTGATGCATGTCTGTCATTTGGAGGTGTCTAAATGGTGCATGGATTGGAAGGAGATATAGTTAGCCTGTAAATGGGGCAAGGGTACAGAACCTGGACATATCCAGTTGATCATAATCTGAATCCTGAGGCCTATTCACACTACAGTCAGTAGTGCATGATTAGTGAACTTCTGGGCAAGGGCATCTCCACTTGGAGGCGGTGGTGGCTATAGCCCCCTGCCTTCCCAGAAGTTCACTTATTTTTTATAAGGTGTGGAGCATGAAATCATGCTCCACCTTAACCAACATTGACCAAAAACTTACCTGGAACATCTGGGCAGTGGCCATTCACACTTCTTCTGGTGCTGCAAGGTTGTCTGAGGTGTTGCACAAGTGCGCTGGCACCTCAGACAACCATAGATGTAACTGCGTGTGTGCAAGCTGTCAGTGGCATCATGGCAACAGCACTGATGCATGCACACTCGTGGAGGGTGCCACAACCAAAATGGCGGCAGCCAGAAGAGGACTGGCCCCTGGACTGGTCACAGGAGACTGACTGATCACTCAGGACTTAGTCTGTTAGTGACTAGCATTTGCAAGTGTCAGTGCTAGATAATGCTGGGTCACTGCGCTCCTTTGCTATCCAGGGGATGGGAAGGGAATTGTGAAAATGACCATGGTGAAGGAGACAGGGCTATAGTTGGAAGGGTGTCATAGGAGAACTAACATTCAACTACTGACTTTTCTATATTTAAAAATTAAGTAGAAGGTTATGGGAAAGACGTTACCCTGGAGACCTCCTTTCGGTCAACAATAGACAATACTGGACTAGACAGAAAAGGTAGGAAGTCTTCTGAAGCACTTCTGTAGAAAGTGAGAGTTTGGTCATTATGTTTGGTGATGAGCACACATTGTTTCCTGTAGATTGTATTGCATGGTGACTAGTGAATTTCCTTTCCCCCTCATTTTCCATGACAAACTGCAGCAGTCAGCTCTTTTACCGTGGTGGACTGCACCAATGAACTTTTGTGCTGCACCTCCATCTCTCTCCAGTCAGCATAGCACTGCAGAGAAATAATCCAATTTTCCTTGATTATTAATAATTACTCTCTGCTGCTATTTTTGAGTCGATTGATTAAAATAAACTGTGATCCGACAGGATATTCTATACCGCATAACCTAACACCTTCACTCTTTCTCCATTATTTATACCTACTTTGATTTCTTTGTGGAGGGAGAAAGATCATGTGGTGCCACCCACTGGAAGGGGGCAGGTGGAATTGCAAGTAATTTCTTAAGAGGTGTTGCATATATAGGATACAACAAACAAAGAGAAATGAGATAAAATAACACAGCAGTTAACAAAGTGATTATCATGGTGACGTGCATCAGATATTGTTAGATTCTAATTCAACTCCAAGAACATCTGGAACGTATTGTCTTGGCTGTATTGAATTGTGGCATAAGGTTTGATTTGTAAATAAATGTGTAAATTAAGCTTTTTTCTTTAGTAGACTAATATGAGTAGTATTTGAAAATACACAGGATCTAAACTCCTTGCAGAATTCATTTCTGGGGCCTCTTTGAAACCAAAACTCCCTTGGTTCTAAGCAGAGAACTGAAAAACAAAAGAAAACCCAGAAGTGCATGTTCCAGTATTAGTGCCAGGATGATAATCTGTGATTTGGGGTTAAAAAAAATGACCAGTTTTAACAGTAGACTGCCAAGTGCCAAATATAACCAACTTCTTTATTTTCTTGTTAGGGATGTAGCAAAACAATACATTTATAAGTACCCACTCATTCCAGTGAAACTTCCTTCCTTGATGGCTATCCCTTTCGTGACAAAGTATTCACTTAATAAGAATGATCCTTCGATGTATTGTGTGGTAATCTATTTTGAAATTGTGTTGTTGTTTTTATAGTCTTGGAAAGTTTGCTTCATTAATATGTTACACAGATTTTATTTATTTGCTATTTGTTTATATTTTATTTTATTTATATCCCACCCCATATCCCAAGATCTCTTGGCAGCTTACAGTAAAAACCCATATAAAAACACAACATTAAATACATACCCCATTAAGACAATATTAAACAGCATAAATGGTTTAAAAATTTAAATGTTAAAATGCTCTTGAAACATTATCTGCATCTAGTGGTTAGGAAGCTGGACTCCTATCTGGGAATACCAGGTTCAACTCCGCCCTCCCCCATGAAGGCAGCTGGGTGGCCTTGGGCTAGTCACAGCTCTCTTCTGAGCTCCCACAGCCCCACTTACTTCACAGGGTGTCCTGTTGTGGGAAGAAGAATAGAAAAGTTTTGTCAGCTGCTTTGAATCCCCTTAAATGGCTGAAAAAAGCAGGATAGAAAAGCCAACCCTACTTCTTCTTCTTGAAATTTTATCACTTCTTCTATGGCTCATGGTAGTGAAACTGATGTTTGCAGACCAGATTGTTCCCAAATGTAAGTAGCTAAGTAAAATTAGGAATAAATTTAAAATTAGCATTAGCAAAATGAAGCCTTTCCTAGTAGGGAGTGGAAGTTTTGCCTTCTGCTTGAGAGGCCCATAAGCAATTGGTGGACCATTGTGTAAAACAGGATGTTGGACTAGATAGGCTGTGGCCTGATCCAGCAGGCCTCCTGCTGTGAAGACACCTTTACCTTACTACTACTGTACTACTAACAGCAATACTAACTATTAGGAGCTGCAGCAGATCTGCCTGTGAATGTTAGTACCTACCTCCAACTCAGAATTGAAATTCCTTTTAATTAATTGCTTCCAATCTTGTTAGGAAATATGCCAGAATCTGTGCACATATTTATATTAATGAATGCTCACATGGATGTCTCTTCCATCAACTTCCTGAAGACTTTTACTGAGGCGAAGATGCATTAAATCAAAACTCTTGAGATATGCCATAAAAATAATGAAGCAAATGTTCAGTTCAACTTTTGTAGTCTTTGATGGTCTTTCCTGGTCCTTGATTTATGTAAGAGACAGTTTAGATGGTACCAGTGGGAGATATATCGGTCAGTTACACCAAAAAAGTGACTGTTACTGTTAGCTAGTCCCTGTGAAGATAGAAAAAGAAAAATCTGACTTTTCAAGTGTGAATGATTTGAAAGACCCACGAAGTTAGATTTGGATAATCTTGAAAGGTCATTTTGTTCCCATTTCCCTATGGCTGAAGGAAGAAATCCCAACAGTGACAATCCAGACCCAGTGGCTATGTGGCATCTGCTGCAAAGCCACTATCAATGGAGATTCTACCACCTGGTTCCCTTGCTTTCACGCAAGAGTTGTGTTTTCCATTCATGATTCCTTTTTGGATACTGACAAAATGCTCATTATTATTACAGATGCCAGCCAGAACATTTCTTGCTTGGTCAGAGAGGTTTGTCTAGTTAAGCAATGCACAATATGACAGAGAGGCAAGATATCTTTGTAGGCTTCAAAATACTTTCTCTGTACCATGTTTCCAGTCTGATCTTGAGCCACTGATGACCCTGTCTTGTTCTCCATGTGGCCAGTTTTTTGAGGAGCATATTGTATTCAGTTCTGGTCACCACACCTTAGAAAGGTTATTGTGGAATTGGAAAAAATGCAGATAGTGGCAATCTGAGGGCCTGTCTGCTAGAAATGTAAAATAAAGCCTGCTAAAAATCTTTTGCCTCTGAGCGCCCCCATGCCAGGGTTTTTAACGAGCTTCCAGTGCTACAAAAGCAGGAAAACCCACGACAAAATACGTGCCCTTTAAAGAAGAGTTTCAGTGCTCTTTCTGGACGTAGCAGGTTTTCTTTGCAACATTTACCTTGGGGACAGTTCGTGGCAAAAGGGGCAAGGATGGCTGCCTGCACACACAGCCATAAAGCATTCACACATCTCCCAGAAATGCTGCAGCTTCCCTTCCTTTCCTTTGTAAAGGGCAGAACTTTCAAAGAGACAGAATTGCAACATTGTTATCAGGTGTGAAGTGGGTGATCTGTGAAAGTGTTAAGAGTAAATGAGCGCATGATCATGTGGCCGGTGGCTGCAGCGAAGCCATTTCGAACAGATAACAGAGTGAAAGTAAGTGCTGAGAATGAGATCTGGCTACTTTTCCTTTGAACAAGAGAGGGGGCAGGGAGAAAAAGATGCGGGGAAAGAAAACACACTTCTGTGGAGACGGAAGGTGCGTTTTAAACGTGCGTTTTGCTGAGCTTCATGCGGACGCTTATTCCGGAAGTGCAGGGCACTTTTAAAGTCCGCTTGAATATAGTGACAGTAGAGGGAGACTAGAGAAGCAAATAAGTCTTTTGGGGATTCAGCCTGAATGATCAAGGGGTTTTCAGGCCTTGGTAGTCTTGAAAGGCAGTATTTAAGCTGCATATATACTAAAATTGGAATGATACAGATTAGCACGTCCTCTGTGCAAGGATGACACAAAAATATGTGAAGAGTTCCATACTTAAAAAAAGAAGAAAAAGGGCAGTATTTAAGACTGAATTATATAAAATCATGAGTGAATTCTATAAAACCATGGATGATGTGGAAAAGGTGGATAGAGGAATATTCTTTTCTCTAGTTTTGCCTTCCTCTTATGCTTGAGAATACTGAGAAGCAATTGGTGGGCCACTGTGTGAGACAGGATGCTGGACTAGGTGAGCTGTGGTCTGATCCAGCAGGGCTTATGTTCTTCTGAGTCATAGCCCATATCATTATGTCTTCAAAATATTGCGTCAGAGTAATAATTGTTACTGACCTCTATGAATTTGTCTAATTCTCTTTTGAAGTCATCTGAGCTTGACTGACATAAGTTCATCTTTGAGTAGTGAATTCTATAATTTCAATTGTGTTCTCATCTAAAATAGAGATGAGTATATTGTGCCTTTGAGAGAAGGAGCAGGTTTTCCTTTATTCACCCTGAGTGCTCTGGTGTCAGACTAAGCACTAATGGTGTGCCTTGTGTCAGTCTTGGAGGGTCACATGGGGGACAAAATCTGCCTTTAATTGTTGGAGCTGTGAGTTGCGTCAACCTTAATTAAGTTACATTTCCAGCACACATTCTTGAAAATAGTTTCTGTGTAATGGATTATTTTATCTGCTTTTGCCATAAGCCTTACAATGGAAAACTTGTACATAAGTATTTTAAATACAAGAAATAAATAGATTTTTTGTCTACTTTAGGATCTGTGCAGCTGCACAGTTATGCATGGCTCCCTTTTTCACTACTATCTAAAATCTCATGCTTGTTACAGGATCTATTTTTGCTTGGTTCCAAATACTGGACTTATACCTTACTATACCTGTCTTCTCTTCCATTCTTCTACTTCAATCCCATCATATTTTCCATCCATCCATCCATCCATCCATCCATCCATCCATCCATCCATCCATCCATCCATCCATCCATCCATCCATCCATCCATCCATCCATCCATCCATCCATCCATCCATCGGCAACTTAAAAATAAGAAATCAGATGCACACACATGTACTGTATATTCCGGCGTACAAGATGACTGGGCATATAAGACAACCCCCAATTTTTCCAGTTAAAATGTAGAGTTTGCGAAAATGGCAGGCAGGGCCTAAATGGAGCCTACTGAAACTGCCTCAGACTTCCTGCTGCTTCAGGGGCTTGGGGAGAGACGCCAGCCTTATCTGCTAATCCCAAGGACAGAGCTTCCGCACGGGGCCAGGAAAGGCTTTAACTCGGCAGCGTAAGTGAGGGGGGAGGGGCAAGGACAGCATCCTCCCTTCCAGAAAGAGCCCAGTTTAATGCAATGCTGGTGAATCGTGGTGGGAGGGGGGCACCATCAAGTAGAGTTAACTGAGGCCACCGCCGCCACCTTTTTAATGGGAAGGAAAGGCAAGGGAAAGAAGGAAGTTAAAAACCAGCACGCGGTGGGGGCATTACTAGCGCGTGGCCCTCCCTCCCTCCCTCACACCTGCCTGGCCTATCTGAGCTCCCCTCCCATGGCATCTTGAGCACCGCTCCCCTCTGTCACCCTCCTGCCACTATGAGCAGCAGCAGGCAGGGACAAAGTACAAAAGGGCGAGGGAACGAATTGGTGGTCTCTCTGTGGGCACACGTGCCTAGTCCTCCTCTCTGCCTGCCCGGCTTCATTTGCTTGCTTGCCAGGCTTAGCCACTGCGCCCCACTTGTTCCCTCACCCGCTGCTTGATTCCCCTCTCAAAATGTTGCTGAAACTTAAGTGGACAGTGGCTAAGTGCAAATCACCTCTATTAAGGGGGAGAATGGAGAACCATGGCAATGGTGCCAGAATGCATGCACGTGATGATCAGGTGATGCAGCACACCACCATTATTGTACCACCTAGTCACATGTGCCATTCAAACCTCTTTCAACCAGAAGAGGTGTGAATGGGAGTGTGCAGAAGTGTCCCGGATAGTGCCTAGTAAGTTGTGGAGCGTGAAAATGTGTTTCACACCTGTCCTGGCTGTGGGACACTCCAGTACGTGTGAAGACACTTCTAATATAAAAGCATCTCTGTGCAATCTATATGCTCTGTCTGGGAACATATCTGGGGTTTCCCTTTTCACAAAGTCCAAAATGAGCCAGTGTTAAGTATCAGGGAGAAGAAATTGTCTTTGCATAATTTTTTTGTAAACTAAATTTTCACTTTGCATAATTTTTTTTCTAAACTAAAAATACAGTGCTCTTCCCCTGGCTTTCTTTCTGTTGGTCATTTTAGTTTTCCTCTTCTATTTTCAACTCTGCTACTTCCCTTTTTGAGATGTGATGTAGCTTAAGTGCAACTATGCTATTGATTTTAATATGCACATTAAAATATTGGAACTGTTCTTATCTACAGTCGGCATACTCTGGGTTTTGTTGTGTATTGAGATTTCTGCTCCAAAGCCAAAATAACTTGTCTAATCTGCCCATGGTAAACAGACAATATGGGTGTACAAGAAGGGCTTTTATATAAAATGTACCTCCATTTTTGTTAGCCTTGATCCAATCTGAGAGGATTAAAAAAAAAATTACAGGTGTTTTGAGAATTCTAAGTATTTTGTGATTAGGAACAATGGAAGACCCATTCCATATGGGAGTTGTAGAGATATTCCATTATATGTGGAACTGTAGGGACTTACGGAGATTTGTTGGGATTCCTGAATGGGTGGGGTGGAAATGCACACTGAGTTGTATCTATCACTTAATTCATGGATTTAGTAATTGGGCTGGTTTTTAAACATATCCCATTCGACTGGTCTAGATCCTCGATCTCCTCATCCACATGTTGATGCAGGCCAAGGAGATCCTGCTTCCATTAGTCTGGCTCTGTCTGCACAAGATGGAGCCAGATCTGAATTAAGAGCCTCTTAATCTGGGGCTTATTTGGAATTTAGCCCATAGTCAGCAATTAGGCAACATGTGGGCAGGTGTATCTGCACTTGCAGGAGGCGTTTACAACATAAAAACACCTCCTGCCTGCCCAGAAGTTGCCTAATTGTTGACTAGGTGTGGAGCATGAAATTGTGCTCCACACCCTTACTAACCCTTACTCCAGCTAACCTGGGAGCATCCAGTGGTGACCATTCATGCCTCTGCTGTCCAGGGAGGTCATTGGAGGTCTGCTGGCCTCCTGACGTGATTGCGCAGAGTGTCAGCATCATCATAGCGACAACGCTGATCCATGTGCCATTGCAGAGGATGCTGCGCACAAGGTGGCAGCACCCAGAAGAGGACTGGCCAGTGATCCAACAGAGGTATATGTTTGATCAGGGTTGTGCGTGTAGGCTAATGTTGATTAGCAATTGCAAGTGCAAGCACTAGTCAGCGTTGGTTGATGGTACTGATTTCCTATCCCTGGGATGGGAAGGAAAGTGCGAAAAAAACCCTCTATTGTAGACCTGTTTAATTGAGTATACAGTCAGATTAAGGGCCTTGTTCCAGATCGTGGAAGTTTGCAGATGACATGCCTCCATGATCCGGAACTTCCTGGGGGCTGCTGTTCATAGTGTGTCACCATAAAGCGCCCCCCCCCCAAGCCACAAGGCTAGGAACTTTCATCAGGGGTATGTGAGGGTGAGTGAGAAACTTGCATGAGCTTTCCAGCCACGGGGAAGCATGAACTGGATCATTTTGATCCAGATCAAAAGAGATAAGAAATGCCCAGTGCAGAACAAGCCTGGAGCTGTTAAGAATTCATTTTCATCAAATAGGTCTGCTTTTTCACTTGCATAGTTTCACCTATTTATATGAATAGCCAGCATCCATTGCTTCTCTTTCTTGCTTATGCTAAAGGGCAGGTAGAAGCTTGGAAGGTGGAACTTTGATGCTTATTATGTGCCAAAGCTTGGAAGGTGGTAAAATGATGAATATGCAAATATTAGGCAAAGTAGAGTAGTTACATTTTTCTTTCCAGATTGTCACTTAAAAAAAAACAAACAAAACTATAACTTTCTGCATAAAAGAAAACCTTGAATTTGGACTTTCTGAATTTAGTATGGTAAACTGAGGGTGGGAGTTAAGCTTTTAATTAGGATATAATCATCCGTGGAAAGACTGGAAGTCACTTTGAGTTTATTACATGTATGCATCTCTTTTATTTCTCTTTCTCTTCTTCAAGAGAAAGCTACGAAGAGACGATAATCCAGAGGAAATTCAAAGGGAAAGTTTTTCTTTTTCTTACTTGTCAGTGCTGGTATTGTGATCTTAATCTCCCTTCCTCTTGAAGCCCAAATGTCACATCTTGTTTCACACTTTCAACACACAGGTTTGTGTATTTTATAGGAATTATCATAAGGTTAAACTGAAATTATGTCTGCGTTATTGTTTTCCCTGCCTATCTGAATTTGAAGCTAGATGATGTTTTCAAAGTAGTCAGTTTTTATATGTAGTACAAAGGTATAGATAGAAACCTAAAGTGCTGAATCAGTGTGCTATATAGATGAGGTCACAAATCTACAGAGCTCAGAAGCAAACTCCATCTGAAACAAATGAGGATGGAGGGTAGGAGCAGAAAGGGTAGGCAACTGGGGTCAGAAGATTCCTGTGAGATGCCTGGTAGACTTGTGGAGATAGGAATAAGCTAAAGATAATATATGAAAAACAAGATTGATCTGTGGCTCCCTTTTCGTCTGCATGATGCAATGGTATGTACGCATGTCCTTTTATATCCAGCTCCAGTACTAATGATCACTATGATTTAAATCTCAGCCTTTTCCTCAAATGTTCCTGTTCATTAGTTTCCAAGGAAATATGTTTTGGGTGATTTCTCTCCCCACCCCCCACCCCCGGCAAGTTTTGTATTACGGAGTGAATACAACATTTTCACTACTTTCGCCCAGGTGCAGTAGCCTGTGTGATGTTTTTCTATTTGTATGATTTTGGAAATCCTCAGATATCTTTGCAGGGTGACTTTTTGACTCCATGGTAAGATGTGCAAGGAGTCATAAATTTAACCCCTCACACGTCCATGTAGAGCTGGGAAAACATCCTGCCTGAACCCCTAGAAAAACACTGCCAGTTTATAGAAAGCTAGATGGAAGAAACAGTCCCTATATTCCTAACTGCAAGATATTCTCTTTTTCAGAGTATTCAAAATAGGCAAGTTCTTTCTCTCTCTCTCCTGTGCCTGAACTAGACAACATTTCCTTTGATGTGCCTGGTACCTCACATGTTTATTAATCAGTGTCTAGGGCTACTTGGACACTTTCCACATGGTCCTTTTAAACTGTGCTGCTGATGTGCTGGGACTGCAGGATTCATACAATATCCTATGCCAAAGGATGCTACAGATTCCTTTACTACATAGTGATTGCATGGCCCCAGCACCAAGTCTGTTTCCAAGTGCAGAATCTGTGCTGGGAGTATTCTAGCAGAGGACTGTTAAAAAGCAGTCTTCACATAGGCCATGTGGGTTCTGGTTCAGCAGGAATGTCTCATGACCCGTTCTGTAGCCTGGCAACATTTTGCATACCTCTGGAAGATGGCCCATTTCTGGGGCACTCCAGGGTCATGGTGAAATGTCTCCAGCCTGCAAATTAGAAGCTAATGAACCTTTGTTCCCCAACTTCAAAGGTAGACTGAATGGGGCTGGCTTTTGAGTGGATGGCTATCAGCCTACTCCGCCCTGCCCGGCTTCGTTTATGTCCCAGAAGGATTTTTCCAGGTGCCATCTCCATGGTGTTCACCCACAGCATTTGTGCAGAAGTTACCCTGGAGATACAGCTCATTTAGTAGCATGGCTGATTCTCTACATACGACTTCCTTGCGCTTTGCAAAACTGTTGAAATCATGTAGTATAGTAACAGCTTTATGATAGGACTTTCATTTGGTTGAAAAGACATGATTAATCTTAGAGCTCAATCATTCCTTTCATGCAGATAGGCTCGAAGTGGGGGGGGGCTTATTCTTAAAAAATAAAAAGAAATGCAATGTTACAGTGCAAAATATTAGTAAAAATTAGACACATTTACTACAAACTAAATCATATTTCCCCCTTTATTGCCATTATCACATATACTTGTGTTTTAGAGAGTGATCTTTATCTAAGTCATCAAAATCTCCATACTTCAACAAAGAGTCACAGAATAGAAGGAGAGGTCCTATCATGGACAAGCAGCTGGATAAGGTGTAGGAAACAGTAGGAGTAAATGGACATTTCTCACAATGGAGAGATGTGCTTTTTAATGTATTTATAAATAATCTGGAGACAGGCATTATCAGTGGAATAACCACATTTGCTGATGTAATTAAATTGCTCAGAGTGATTTTTAAAAAGTCTGTGAAGAACTCCAAAGGGATCTCTACACACCGAGGGACTGGGCATTGAAACGGCAGGTGACATTCAATCCAAAGAAGTGTAACATGATGCACAACGGGGCTAAAAATCCTAACTCTATACATTAATGGAATCAGAGCTGACTCTGACTGATCAAGAAAGAGATCTTGAATTAACAGTGGAGTTCAGTGAATGTGTTGAGATAGTAAGCATCTATTGTAAAAATGACCAAGTAGCATGTTAGGGATGACCAAAAAATGGCACTGAAAGCTGAGATGCTAAGATTATACAAATCAATGGTGTGACCACATTCGTTTGGAATACTGTGTGCAGTTTTGATCACCACATCTCAAAAAGCGTACAGCAGAATTAGAGAAGGTTCAAAAAAAGGGTGACTAAGTATATGACATGTGTTTAGGAATGTCTCTGGGGTGAATTTAAGGTGCAAGAGACACACAATGTTAAAAAATTTTTACTTTGTCCCTTTTGTTCTCCGGATGGGGAGAAAGGCTATAGAGGCTCCTGTATCCAATGTAGAGGCTCATACCCTGGCTGATCAAT
Source organism: Aspidoscelis tigris stejnegeri (assembly GCA_023333525.1). Taxonomy (NCBI): domain Eukaryota; kingdom Metazoa; phylum Chordata; class Lepidosauria; order Squamata; family Teiidae; genus Aspidoscelis; species Aspidoscelis tigris. The sequence continues at coordinate 82,424,663 of JALMGA010000003.1, forward strand.
CAGGGACCTGGAAAAATGGGCCAGTGGCAGCCATTATGAGGTGAGCACAGAAGACGATGATAAGGAAGAGAAGCAAGGTAGGAGGCTTTTTAGGCACTTGTTTTAAAAACTATGACACAGGGTTGTTGTTTTTTTTACATCCACAGATGGGATGAACTTTTGTAAATAGGTGCCACCTAAAAGCCTTCTTTGATCATACCCTAAGATGAAGAAACTAGAGGAACTTCCCTACGAGGAAAGGTTGCTATGTCTAGGCCTTATTAGTCTAGAATAGAGACTAATAAGACGAATTAGAGGTATATAAAATTATGCAAGATAATTTTTCAACATATTAGAACCAGAGGTCACTAAATGAAGTGAATTGTGCACAAATCAGGACAGACAAAAGAAAACAACGGCTAGTAAACTTTGTGGTTTGCTACCATAATATGAGGTGTTGACCATCAGTTTGGATGGTTTCAAAAAAGAAAAATACTTGGATCAATTCATGAGAGTCAGGGCTGTAGGCAGGAGGTGATGGTATGCCCCTGAAGGTCAGCTGCTTGGATACTGTGAGCTGTGGCATGTAGTCTGCTGATGGGCTTTCCCATGCGCCTAGTTTACCTCTGTGAATCTTTCTGCAGTTGCATGCAGTATTCTAGGACAGTGTGAGAACAAGCAACCCATTCCAATCTGGGGCAGGTTGCCAGTGGGGTGAAGCAGTCCCATTCCATTCAAGTCCTTGCCACTGTCACTGGAGAATCCTTGGAGGCATTAGTAAAAGGTTTGCTATGGGGGCATGCTCTGCACATGCATCTCTTGTCCTCCTGAGACTTCCTCTTGGCCAGTTGTAGAGTTCAGCATTGGGGTCTACATCTAGCTCAGTCCACATTTCATCTTATGCACACACAGCATGAGGGGGGTGGGGGCAGAGCTTGGCCTAATTCACATTACTGTGCAGAAGTGCTGCCCCTTATTCCTTCATTTGTTCTGGAATAAGGGGTAGTGCGGGAAGGACCTGTGACAACAGACTTTTGAACTGGTTGGCCCGTGGATCCAGTGTTCTTATGTTAATGTTGGTAATAGTTTGTACAAACAAGTGGAGTTTGACTGAGTTGTATGTGAACATATGGGCTCACTACTTCTGTGATAGTCATGAGTTCAGTTACCAGCATTTCAGTGGCAGTATAACAAACCACTTCTGTATCTTTGGCAAGAAAACTGGGTGAAAATAGTTAGCCAGCCATTGATTTTGAGGATGGTTGGAGCTTGCTTTGCTTTCCACAATCCTCTTTCCAACAAATGAGCAACAGTTCTGCCGTGAACAAAGTCTGAGTTAGATTTGGAAGGATGACGGATGTCATCTATTCTGTGAGCTACTGAGATGGAAAGTAAGGGGCTGCAATCAAAGTGAAACTAGCACTTCAAAGCCTCATATAAATTACTCTGGGAATGGTATTATATCATTAAATAGTAAGCTTGACGTCAGAGGTCCTTACTTTGAAAGGAGTGAGACCTTGTCTGCCAAGTGTAGCTTTTCTTTTAGTTGAAAGAGTAAGGGAAGGAAAAGTCTTCTAACATTGTGTCAAATATTGTGTCTTCAGTCCCACCTGGAAGTGCTGCAGTAAATCATTAAAATATTGAGGAGAATAGAAATGTATGTTTCTGATGCTTAAAAAAAGATAATAGTGGAGCATCACCGCAGAATATCCATGCAGAAAGGTAGGGCCATAAGTGAGGTGTTACTAATTTTTTAAAAGCTCTTTGCATTATTGTTACCCACTTGCTCTTTAAAAATGTTCAGGCAGATCAATAGAAGTGACGGCCATTGTTAGTGGACCTGAATCCTATGGCATTAAGTAGATATTAGAGTTAAGCCCAGCCCCCTTTGAGTTTGACGGCATTCAATGTGCTGGTGGCCCTCATTAGAACATAAGAGGAACCCTGCTGGATCACGTCATAGTTCATCTGCTCCAGCATCCTGTCTCACACAGTGGTCCACCAATTGCTCCTTGGCATTCTCAAGCAGCAGAAGAAGGTGAAATCCTCAACTGCTTTTGTCCTCTTGCAAATGGCCTTTTTAGGCATCCTGCCTGTCTCCAACCTGGAAGTGGTACTAAGGCACTGAGATCTCTGCATGACAGACCAATCCTCCGTGAGACTGTGCCTCCTGGATAATGGCCTTGTCCACATGACACCAAGCTCGGAGCACCCCCAATGAGAAAATGGTGCTGGAGAGTGCCTCAAGGGAAGAACACTTCAGAGTGTCCTCCCAATTATTTTAGGGTATAGAGTTGCCTGTTTAGTCCAGTACCATTTCACTGGGCTCCCAGAAATTGGCCATTTGAGGTGCCTTGGGGGAAACAACCCCCTCTATAAAATCCAGAACCTGGGAACTTTTGTTTCTCTTTCTCACTGTTGGGCCAGGATCGGCTACAGGGTGAGCTGCACCAACATGGATGACCATGGCCTTCACTGCAGTCTTGGCCTAGATCACTCAGTGAAGACCAAGATTAGCATGCACAGCATGTCCCAAGAAATGCTGTGTAGAAGTTACAGTTGTGTTCATTGTGGACCTCTCAAAATTCCAGCACCAGCTCTGTAGGACAGCTTCTGTGCCCCTGGATTCTTGATTCAGATTGTCCTCTTCCCACAATTTCTTTTTAACATATAATTCACATCATTTGCTTAGTTACAGTTATTTTTTGCCTCATTGTATACAGTTTCAGGGCAGGTTACATAATTACAATGGAATAAAAATACAATCATTCCTTATGTAACACAATGGTTTGATTTCTACAAGTCATTATGTGCCACAGATCTATGCTGTGGAAATAACTGCCATCTATGGCAAATAAAAAAAAAAGTCTACGGAGAGGCCACATTTGAAATGCTGTGTACAATTCTGGGAACCAAGCCTCAGAAAGGATGTTATGGAATCAGAAAGTGTAGAAAAGGGCAACCAGAATGACTAGGGGGCTGGAAGACCCCCCTTTGTGATTTCAGGCTGCAATGTCTAGGCCTCTTTAGCAATGAAAAATAGCATTTAAGAGGTGATGTGACTGAAATATATGAAGTGCATGATATTGCACAACACTAGAACCAGGAGACATTCTATGAAGCTTATGGGCAGGAGAATTAGGGCTGATAAAAGGTATTTTTTTTCACCCAGAGAATCATCAGTCATGAAATTTACTACCAGAATAAGTGGTGTCAGCAGGTAGAGTGCATTGATTGAAGAAAGGGTTAAACTAATTCATGGAGGTCAGGTGTATCAATGGGTACCAGAACCAATGCTTGGATTTCATTTCCAAGTTGGAGAAACATGGAGAGGCAGCGCTTCTCTAAAGGCCGTTTGCAGGAATTTGAAAGCAGGTAAAAGTTTTGCCATTGTCTTCTGCTTCAGGATGGACCACTGTCTGAGACAGGATACTGAACTAGATGGGCTGTGACCTCTTATGTTCTTAAGGGGTTGGAGGAACAGTGAACCAGTCTATCAGTGCAAGTTAATATACTACATAGATGAGACTAAGGGCCTTTTTCACTTCCTTTCCCTAGATCAGTATCCCACAGAAGCGAAGATCAGAGATAGCAGTGTACATTTGCATTTCAAACACCTGCCCCATCCAAATGGTACCTGGCACTTAAAAGTGTTGGGTAAGTGCGAATGTTGCTGCATTAGCAGTGATTGTCTCAGGCTGTGTCCCCATGCACACTGTTTGTCATGGAATGGGCATGCATGGGACCGGGAGCAGGTCCGAGATTGATCCCAGCCCATCCCTATGCTGTTCTCGGTGACGCAGGCTGGGTGTGGGTTGAGCGCAGATGCAGCCATCCCCATGCAAACCACACCAAACCCTGGCACAGGGGAGCAGTGCCACCTCCTCTCTGCCCGCTCTCTCCTCATTGGAAGCCAGATTCACGTCAGCCCATCCCTGTGCCGCCAGCTGCAAATGCATCTCCCCTTCCCTTAGCAGCACAGAAAGCCAGGATTGGGCTGGGAGACATGGAAAAAAAAGTTAAAATAAAGCTTAATAATAATAATAAATTCATAAATAATTTTAAAAGACTGAAAGCCACTACAAGGTTTGGTGGCAGTTAGATACTTGAGCAGTTTTACACACCTCCACTTCACTGGGAACTCCACGTATGCCTGGCAACTTTAAAAGGGAGAAAATGAAGCCTTTATCATGATCGCCTTGGTGATTGGGAAACGGAGGTTTAAAATTTTTGGAATTAAAACAAAAATCAAGCCATTATCCTGCCTTCCTTTGCGATTGGGAAACGGGGGTGGAATATTTTCCATGGAAAATGTACAAAAATCAAGCCATTATCCTGCCTGCCTTGGTGACTGGGATTTTTCCACTCCCCAAAAATGTCAGCGGCTGTGATCTACAAGGCACAGGGCAGGAATGGTAAGCACACCCCACCTCCTAATGACATGAGCACCAATCTCCTCCCCAAATAGTCTGGGACTGTCCCCATGCGCAGTCTCTGCTCACAAACCAATGCATGCCAGGGCCCCAAATTGTGCTCAGACTTGGGGGTTTTTTGGTACCAAATTTGGTCCTGGTCTGGCACGGTTTGGGGGGATTTGGTTTGCAGAAACCAGACCAATTCGAAAATGTATAGGGACACCCTGTGCCAAGTCTGGTTTCGGTACCGGGACACTCCGTCAGTGCGGCAACAGCCTTGCACACAGTTTTTCTCAAGGACGTGAACATGCAAATTTGTCCAGGCTTTCAGTTCTTCCCCTTTCTTATTATTCTGCACATAAGGTCTAGATTGTACTACTATTTTTAGTGTCTTAATGAGCTGTTTTAAACCAGATTTTTATCATCAGTTTTTTAAATTAATGCATTTTAACCACTTTACTCTTGTTTCCTGTTTTAAGATTTAAGTTGAAGGGGGTTAGGCATATAATGAAACTCTATACTACATGACTGGTGTCATTGAAAGTCATTGAGGTCCAGAAAAATTATCATGTTTCCATTCCGCTGTGTTTTTCCCAGCATCATCAGCGTGCAATTAAGTTAGTCCCCAAGCTATAATGGAGCTTGTAGCTTGATGGTAATACAACTGTCTTTCCCCCCATAAAAGATACCCTAAAGCTGCCCAGGTGTTTGGGGTTGATAGTTATTACCTAATACTGTAGTTTCTGAAAAGAGGCGAGAAACTTTGTGCACTCTATGGGTTTTTGTATTGCAATGGTTACAAGATAATGAACAGTAGTTAGACACCATTTATGACCCTGAGAAGAGTGAGGAAAAAGCCAGCATAGCATCATGCTATAGCTGTAAATGCATTTGTGCCTTGTTGGCACAGAAATATTTATACCCTTTCTTCTTTCATCTCTAGGAATTTGTCTTCAGGTTTATGTCACACCAGAGAGCCGGTTACATTTGGAATCTGTTTGGTAGTTCAGGTCAATGGGTGTGGGTTTATAGATTCCCTGTCTTCACACATCATATTGATCTTTCTCACTTCAGTGTATTATACTGAACATTTCATTTATGTTATGTAACAATTTCCTCTCCCTTTGTTTATGTTAACCATTCGTTTATCAGCAAGTTCCCAACTTTGTTAGTCAACAAAATACTTCTTTTTTAGGGATTAAAGAATAAGTTAGTTTATCTATTTTGTCCCTGTTGCTGGGTTCCTGTAGGCCACCAGGTGCTATGAGGGTGCTCCAGCTCCCTGAAGGTAGGTCAGGGTAGGTGTTCTGTTGAGTGGACGGATATCTGTCCATTCTGCATCACCTGCCATGCTTCTGGCTTGGAATGGTTTTTCTGGGTCACTCCCAAGGGTTACTATGGATCCCGCCATAGTAAAAGTTCAGAAGAGGAAGAAGAGCCAGTTTTTATACCCCACTTTTCTTACACCTAAGGGGACTCAAAGCAGCTGACAAACTCTATTCTTCTCCACACAACAGACACCCTATGAAGTAGAGCTGGGGAACTAGCAGATAAGAATCCAGCACTCTGACCACAAGACCAGACTGATTGTAACTTAGCCATGGTCACACCTTGCTGAAGTAGTCCAATACCTGATAATCCTTCCTCAGTTCGTCCTCAGTTTGGGTCTCTATTCTCACACCTTTCTTTGACATCCTGAGATTTCTTTATGAGGCCTTTTGAGATTCCCACCCCTTTCACTCTGACAGGATAAAAGTTTTGTCACTCAGCAGTGTCTAATCACACATTAGGTGAAAGGGAAGGCAAATTTATGCTGTATCCACCCACTATAGTAAGGTTCAGCCCCCTTTAGTCCTCTTCCCTGATCACACCCAAAAAATGAAAATGGCTTGAGACCTGTAGAAATCAGGACTCGGAAAGTACAATTGAAGGGAGAAAACAAATTGGACCGAAAGGATGTGAGTATTGGGTTCCAACAATGGACTAAAGAAGGATTAAAGTGAAGGTGAGACCACAGCCTTACTGCTCGTCCCCATGACAATGTTATTGCGAGGTGAGTCCCCATGCAAAGCCCTGATTTGGGCTACATGAGGGACAAAATCCTCTAAATCAAAAAACACACACCACCCTTTATAACTGTTCTCACCCCAGATTATAGGGCAAGAATGGGTTATAAAGGTGATATGGACACTACCGGTTACAATCACAGCATTAGCGTGTGGGACTTCGCTGTCTCTGCTTAATTGCCCAGGTAAGGGCTTGATTTGCCCCAAACAATCTCACCTGACAGCTGCCCTGCACAACTGAGCAACTGTCAGTCGGGTATAGGGGCTGTCAAGAGCAGGGAAGATTTTTAAAACAGATGCAAAAGCCATTTAAAACAGACACGGCTTTAGCGTCTGTTTTAAAAATCTTCCCTGCTCTTGACAGCCCCTATACTCACCTGTCAGGCAGCTGTTTGGGGTAAATCAAGCCCTTACCTGGACAATTAAGTGCCCAGGTAAGGGGGGATGGAGAAAACCGTGGCATCCCGATGCAGGTTTTCATGGGGATGGGGGGGGGAACGGGGTTTCTCACACACCCTTACCTGGGCACTTAATCGCCCAGGTAAGGGCTTCATTTACTCCAAACAACCACCTAACAGCTGCCCTGCAGTCAGCTGTCAGGCTGCCAAGAGCAGGGCAGAGCTCTGGTAAAATTATTACAACAGACACGAAAGCCACGTCTGTTTTAATCATTTGTGGAGCTCTGCTTGTGAGCATGAGGGCAGCTGTAAGGCAAGATTGTTTGGAGTAAATCAAGACTTTACATGAGAGATTGAATGCCCAGGTAAGCGGGGGTGGGGAGAAAACCGTGGCATCCCGATGCAGGAATTTGCTGCGGTTTTCATGGGGATGGGCGGGTTTGCCTTGAACCTGCTGCCCTGTCCTCCATTTGCATTAAGGCTCCCCTGAATCCACCACAGGGCATTGGCAGCCCTATGGGGATTCGCCCTTAGAGTGCCTCCAGATAGCAGAAAAGCTGTGAATTCCCTTCTCAGCTGCTTCCTGTCTAACAGATGGGATGATGGGGAGCTGCGGAAGGAATTCACAGTAAATTTCTGTTGGACAGACAGGAAGCTCAGAAGCAAAGGCAGTATCCTATTACCCACACTATCTCCACAGCATCCCCGGAATCTCCAAATTTAAAAGCTGGTGTTTAATCATCAGCTTTTGACTTTCGGCAGTGGTAAGTTGCAGGGGATACTACAGATGAACAAAGCAGTGAATAAACAGTGGGTTTGGTGCATGTCTGGAGGAACCCTAAGAGGCAACTAAGATGATGATCTGCAGGTGATAGAAGTTCTGCTGTGAGGAAATGTTGCAACATTTGAAGCGATTTAGCATAGAAAAGAGTCAGACAAGGGAGAAGCATGGTAGAAGTGTATAAAAATATGCATGCTGTTAACAAACTAGATATACAGACATTTTTGCCCTTTCCCAAACTACCAGCACCAGTGAAATGTAAACAATCCTTCCTTCCTTCCTTCCTTCCTTCCTTCCTTCCTTCCTTCCTTCCTTCCTTCCTTCCTTCCTTCCTTCCTTCCTTCCTTCCTTCCTTCCTTCTTTTCAATAGTTAAAGTGTGGAATGATTAGGATGGATACAAGGCTTGGACATATACACAGAAGACAGCTGGGAGAATGTGAACAGTATAAATTATTGTGCACATGGTCTTTTTATGGTCTTTTATACTGAACCGGCTAGTCATGGTGAAAACAGACTGCTGGATTAAATTGGCCTCTGGTCTTATCCAGCAGAGCATTTCTTATGTTCTTTCTTACATAACCCTTACCACTTCATAGTCTGAAGCTGTTGTCAAATCTGATTCATGTCTGACTTGTTCTATAACTTGATAGAATGAGCACCAATGATACCACTAATTATGTGTTTTACTAACATAAATTATTTAAGTTTATAGAGCAGCAAAAACAATTTACTGAATTTTTTAAGTGTAGTTCATTTGTTTTGGTATATATGCATGTGTTGTAATTGAAATTAACCCAGATGGCTGTTTACACGGCATGAAAAGGACAAGCTTACTGTACTGCAAGAAGATTTGGTTGATAGACATGAATAAATACTAAGGAGCCATTTCATTGCTAAAGGCACCTATATTTTTATAGTTTGTAGACTGTATGTGAGAGAATGGTGTTGCTGAGTTGTACAAGCCCACTTTTTCAGTAAGGAGGTGACCTTGCGGGTGCAGCCGGACATCAGGTATCTGGAAGGAAGATGCTTTTAAACCTATGAGTTTGTCAGGCAGTCAGTGGCCTATTGGGATATATAGGTACTGTAGCCTCTAATCCAGGAAGATAATCTCTTCCGTCTTCTGCCAAAACAGACCTACCAGATCTCTCGATTCATGTGTTTTATTGCTGACCTTGTGGATTACACTTCTTAATTACACATTATATTAGTAGAATTTTTTTAAAAAAATAAAAAACCCGAAGGCATAACATAAACTTTAGGAAATTCTGGTAGTAAAGTATGTTTTAGAAGTATGGAATTCTATATTTTCACAAGACGCATTCGAGTGTAGTCTAAAATTAGTAATCAAACAGAACTCCCTTTTGATGCACCCTAATTATACTATCCCCAGGACTGTCCTTGAATAACCATCAGTGTCTCCCTTGTGGCTTCAAGGTTGTAGTTATTTAACAGGCTTCATTCCTGAACTCAAGCAATGTTTCTGTGTAATAGTTTCAGCAAATAAGTAATCTACTGCCATAAAGGGATGCGGAAAGCTTGGAAAGCAGACTAAGGCTTATAGGGCAGGGGCACTGGAAAAATAGGGTGTTTTTAGGCAGCAATATCCTGGAAGACACACAGATGCCTGCCTATGAATATCCTGCCCTCCTGACTCTGAGGAAACAGGAAAAGGCTTTTCATTTAGTTTTTGTAGGGCTTTCCAGAAATGCAAATGGCTGCATTTCTGTTTTTCATAGAGGTTTTCTATGCTATTGATTTCTGTAACATGAGATTTAATTGTTCCAAGCTACATTTAGTATGATAAAAGAAGAACAGAATGGTGTCATTTGCAAAAATAATAAAAAATCAATAAAATCTTATGAGGGGAGACAACAAACCTTTGTAGGTATGTGCTGATCAGAGGATCACTATGAGATATATAGTGGACTGTCTTCTGAAGGGTATTTTAAATAGTTGTGCCTTCAAATATAAACTGCATTTCAGCAGTGACAAAACGCATTGGAACAATTTGCATAAAAGAAAAAAACAAGCACTTGAGGTTTAAACCAGTTTCAGTCCACTTTCAGAGCTAGAGAATACATCAGCAAAGTGACAAGCTGTTTTCTTCCAGTGTTAATTAACTCAGAAAATTCACCTTCGGGATAGATAATGTGCAAAGAAAATTACCAGTCGGTTGCTTTGCTGATGTATTCTCTTGCTCTGAAGGTGGACTGAAGCTGGTTTAAAAATCTTTTCAGCTGTTAGACCTTGAACAATGGTGAAGTCAGTTGACTGTGATGTTATAGAAAGATTTCAGATGAATTACTCAAATTTTTGGATAATATAGACAGCTTACCATACTGAAACATTATGCTATCAGTACGGCCCCGTTCCAGCGCAGGGTTTAGTTAGGCTTGAAGTCGGCTTGAGTTCTCCCTGTCCCAACAGTTTGCAAGTGATCTCTAGTTTCCGTGGATTAAAGGTCCCAAAATGCAGAGAATCCCTATTTGCATTAAAAGAGGCCTCACTGCTGTATTTAGAAATTATCCTCACTATTTTGCAATGGGAATGTAAGCAGGGTTTTTTTTTTGGGAGGGAACCGTGCTTTAGGGGCATTCTCTTCAGTTTCCTGATCCAGTGAAAAGCTGTGATTTCCTGTGCCCTGGTCCCCTCTTTTCCCTGGCTCTCTGCCATTACGTGCTAGATTGGACTGCATGAAAGGGAGGGGGTAGGTGAAGAATCAATGGCAGAACCTTTGTAATAAGATCAGTGTAACAAATTGGCAGCTTCTATCCTGGGGTTGGAAAAGTGTTTGAGTTGGCTTATCTAGTGGGTGGGATTTGAATTGCCTGCCCTAGTGAAGTCAGGGTATGAAGGAGGAGAGAGGAGAGGGGGTTTCTTCCCTGCGAGTCTGCATTATAAGTTAACAGTGGGAACACACAAAAAAGACCTTGCTGCCGATTTTTTTTTAAACTGGTTTAAATCTGGATTAAATTGCCCAGTGGGAACCTGGCCTATGTGTGTGGATGGTATTAGCAAAGATGACAATTTATATTATTCTGAAACTTTCCTAGGACAGTTCTGGAAGAACTTTCTTTTTGTGCTTTCTCGAGCATCTTTTACGTCTTTAGGAAATGTATTCTTTTGAAGTCTGCTCTTTTGCCATCACTATAATCACAGGCAGAATCTTTATGATGCCCTCATGGTGCTTTACATTCACCACATTGCTCCTCATTGTATATTCAATTTGCAAGAAGTTGCTACACTGTTATTGTGTTCATCAGCAGAGCTTCCAGAAAAGCTTCCAGAGTGTTTCCAACTGCGTTCCTCTTATTGCCCTCTCTCTGCTTCAACCACCTCAACTGCTTGAGTGAACTTGCTGGGCCCCTTAGTGGTGTCCCTGGTAAGCAAACACAAGAAATTGGGAGACAGGAGAAGGAGGCATGAAAACAGCACACCTCTCTATTGAGAGTAGTGCTGTGGTTCAATGCAAATTGTATTGCACAGTATTTCAGTGTGAAGGTCGAGAGCTGATTCACGCTGGATCCTCCCATCCTGTGTGGATTCTGCCACTGCTTTCATGGAAAGCAAACTTTCTTTTCACCTGCATTCATGCTCAAGAAGGTCTGCCAGACAACTAACAGAAGAACTGGTTCCTTTATTATGACACTAATAGTGGTGAGAGGTGGCAAACAAAAGCGGTTAAGTCTTGAATTCTTTAATATGGAAGGAAGATGGAGAAGGAGAAGGTGAACGGCAAAAGAGGGCCCCTGCTGGATTAGGCCATAACCTGTCTAGTTCAGCATCCTGTCTCACACAGTGTCCCATTTATTGCTTCAGGGCATTCTCAAGCAGAAGACAAAGGCAAAATCTTCATCTGCTCTCTCAAATGGCCTTTAGAGGCATCCTGACTGATTCTCTAACTGAGAGGCAGACGCAATACCTAGACATCCATTCTAATAGCCCTTGATACACCTACCCTCCTTGAATTTATCTAATCCTTTTTTAGAGCTATCCAGGCTGGTTGCTGTCACCACTTCTTCTGGTAGTAAATCCCATAATTCTAATGCCCCCCTTGGTGAAAAAATACTTCCCCTTGTCAGTCCTAACTCTCCTGCCCATTAGCCTCAACCAGCCCTCCCTGGTTCTAGTGTTGTGCATTAGAGAAGTAGAATAAATCACCACCTCTCTGTCTGGCTCATAACCACAAATTGATTTCCAGTAGTTCTTTCCCTGCCTTGAATGTCTTAACCAACTGGGCTCAGTCCAGCTTTAGGTGTGCCCAGGAGCATAATGAACTCTCCACCTAGCTAAATGCCAGGGAGAACCTTCCTAGGGCTGCTTTTGACCTCCTTCTCGATCCTTACACGCTCCAATGTACTTTCCTTTCTGTCCATATCCATACCCTTTCCTTGCAGGACATTTCCCTATCTTCTCCTTTTTCTGTGCATCTAATGGGGGTGGTAATCCTGTTAGGTGCTTGCAGCAAGCCGTGCCGGCAAGTTTGCTCGCAGTGCCTGTGCCAGGTCGGGTGTCATTGCCAGCAGCGCTCTTGGCGGGATGAAGGTTGCATTAGTGAACAGTAATTGAAATGCAAAATAACATTTTGATCGAGCGAGCAGGCTGTTTATTTATCAGATCAATAGCCAAAATGCCCCATCTGGAGAAGTCAGTGTGATAATAAGTGATAGCATTCCAAGGGCAAGCGGAACATAAACCAAAGGGAGGACACAGAGGAGGAGGGTGGGATGTGGAAGAAGGTGTATGTCTTAAGATCTTGCCCTCCCCTTTTCTCTTCCTTGTCAGAGGCAGCTGCCTTCCTAACAGCATTCACCAAGGGCAGTGTGTTTGTTTCCACATTTAGCATCAGGAAAGCAAACATCCCTTAAATAGCCCATCGAATCCAATTTTAGATGCGTGTGTAAAATCACATGTAGGAAATGTTTCCCTCACATATCCCCCCGAAGTGGAAGGGTGCCATTTGACAAGGATATCCATCAAGGATTTTCTTTCCTTGCGGTAAAATTCAAGCATAGAGATAGTAAATTAGATCATCTTTATGGCTGGGGACAAATCATCACTGGTTCTATGCTGTGTTATAGAAACCGCTTTAAAAAGCATCCTCTCCACCCCCACTTTAAATAATACTTTAGTTTAAAGATCTGAATGGTATGGATTACAGAGAATTTTGACCTTTGCATGATCAGCAGCCCAAAATTGGAAAATTGACATAGACTAGTTCGCCAGTCTCTCCTGAGATTTGACCCTTGAACCCACCTTTCTTTTCCTTACCATCCAGAGAATATTCTGCACTCTCTGCTATCTCAATCTGTCTACTTCCAAGCTGCTTCTTCAAATTCAGATTTCTAGGCTGCGTCCAGACAGAATGAAAACTTAGCAGGTACTGCAGAGCAACTTTGAAGCAGCCAGAAAGGTTTTATGATGCTGCACAGTACCTACGGATTAAAGGCTGATACTCTGAAGGAAAACAAAAACCTTACACTTACAACAGCATTTGCTGCAGTTTTCCTATCCTCCTCATTTTCAGACTGTTTTGGTAAGATCTTGTGAGAGTTTGCCTTACTCAGAAGCAGGAAGCCTACCAGAAAGGACGGAACTGAGCATGTACATGGAAGAAACCTCCCTGCTGCTGCAAAGTACTGGCAAATGTGAGGACAATCCATTCTCCCTGTGGAAGGTCTTTACTGCAAAGTAAAGATAAGTTCCACATGTTTCATTAGGTGTCTGAAGACATCCCTGATGTTATGATAGAATGTTAGGATACTAAGAGTTCCAATGCAATGTGTCAGGGGCAGAATTCCTTAACAATTACCTCTTTTTAAGCCTTTTATTTTCAGTGATAATCTGTTCAGTAGTTTAAGCAATTATTCTAGCACTGTTAAGTGCAGCTTATTTTCTGTGTTACCCACAGCTAATAATGTCTTTTGAACAATATTAGAGAGCCAATGTAAGGAAAGGGCCATCTCCAATCTTAGCTTTGTTTGTAGTAAAAAGTGCTTCAATGCAGTTATGTTTATTTCTGCTCCTCTGTATCATAAATTGCATCCTTGCACCTCTGGTGTAATTTCTGTGTTAGATATTTTGTCTGTAGATAAAGCAGGCCAAAGCAACAGTATTTCTCCTTTTTTTTTCATGATTTCCATTGCCGAGGTCAGGTTCATGTCTTGGGCCACAATATAATAGAGACAAAATGTAGCAAGATATTATCAGCATGGAAAATGTGATATCTGAGCCCAGTGAAGCTAACAGTGTATCTCCTCTGCAGTGTCACAATTGCTTCCCAAGGTCCCTCAATGTTCAAAGCAGTTTGCTAGGTGTTTTAGGAAGGAGAATCAAAAGAGTGCCAGCAGTTAAGTCTACTGGACTCAGAGCTATACACACTGCTCCAGATGAAGTCCTGATCTTTCCCCATCTTGGTTATTGTAATCTTCTTTTCACTGACCTTCCTCATTCCCACCTTGACCTTCTTATCTTTGCTTAGAACACAGTTGCTAGAATAATTTACTTTGCAAGACATTTTGATCACATCAATTTTCTATCCAAAATAAACTTCTTGTCCTGCTTTACTCTCATTTACTTATCTTCCGTTCTTTTTCTGCTGTGCCTGCTTCTATAATATTCCATGTGTGCATTTCATTTTAGGCTGAAAATTGATCTGGCGATTTGATGGAGCAATCAGAAAGCTGCCTCGGTATACAGCCAGCATTAATGTGCATTGAACACTTTGTGCAATCAGAGTTGGTTGCACAGTTATGTCAACTTTATTCTAATTTTGTTCCTCTGAAGAATGGTACAACAGATTGTGTGTGTGTGTGTAAACCCTAAAATTTAAAGCCATAAATGACCTGAAGAAAAGAAATATGGTTCTGTTTCCAAACTTCAGAGTCAGTTAATTACATTTTCTTTTTTTAATCCTTGTTCGATCCTTTTTATCACCAAAGAAGCCCTAGTGCAGCAGGGACAAAAAAAAACCCCATTGGCACTCACCTGGTTCAGATGTAGCATGTTGTTACAGTGCCTTGCTTTATGGTGTGACTGTTACTTGTTGGTATGTTGTCATCACAAATAATATCATTTCTGAAGCTCTTTTAAAGTTGTCTCGGGGCCACACTGTGTCCAGAGGTTTGCCTAACTCTTCAAAGAATTTTTTTCAGTTTTATTGAATCATCCTTCACAAAATCCCTTATATGGGAAATTTCTTGCATGCATATCCAGAGATATACCACAAAATTTCACTTAAAGAGGAAATTAAATGACAAATCTACTGTTTCTTTATACAACCACATCCGGATATCCACATTCAAAGAAAGCAAATATGAGTAGGAACAAATCAGGTTTGGCAGTGTCAGTGATGATAGGAATGGAAAAATTGATTAGCACAGGCAAAGGGAACTTGTCTCCCTTGGTTTAGAAAAAAAGAGGTTCCACTTTCTATTAATATCTCAGTATCAGAACAGCATGTTAGAAGGGGTTTAGTGCTGTTCCTTTCAGAAATGGCCATAGTGTTTGTCGTTGTGTTGGAGTGAGAACCTCACTTTGGTTCAAAAGAGAGATGGTTATATTTATATAAAATACTATGGGTTTCTTTTCTGATATTTCTCTTGAATTAAGGAAAGGTTGTAGGTTCCTTTCTTCCTTTGGCACACTGAAGTCTGAGTCTAACTAGAGAACACATGTGAATGGACGTTTCATTTTTAAAAATCTGATTGACCTTCTGAACTTTCCTCTAACTCAGATTGGCTAAAGAGCACTTGGACTTCTTTATTTTTCCCATGAAATTGTGCCCTGGCTTCCTTATATCTATTACCAGCTTGTTCCCATAGCTTTCTGAAGTGTGTCTGCTAAAAGCTTATGGCATATTGTGTGGGTTGTATAGGCTAATGGAGTAAAAAGCCTCTGGAATGCTTCATCTGCACTGGAAGTGGGCTTCTCACTAAAACTCCCCATCCACATTGGACAAGGCTGTGGAGCAAAAATGGTGCCATAGCCTGCTCCAGCCATGGAGTACTTGTAAGCAGTCCACATAGTGTTCCACCTGGTATACAGAAGGAGAAGGAGTAGTAGTAGTAGTAGTCATTATTGGCAGCTTTTCTCACCCATTTAAGGGGATTCAAAGCGGGCCTGCAAAGCTTTCTGCTGTTCTCCCTGTGGCGACCCAGCCTACCCCTCCCTTTCCCATCCTCTGGAGAGTAATGTAGGTGCCCCAGTTGACTGCCAGTTCCTATAGCGCTTTATCCTAAAAGTCCCCTCCCCCACTGATGTCCTGCTTTATATGCCTGCATAATGCCTCCCTTAAAGCAGCAGACTGACTCTTGTTTAAAGCAAAACACTTGAAGTTTATTATTGCAGTAAAACAAAGTAAAGAAGCAAGCTTGAAGTTTAGCTTCAAAGTCTTTTGGTTACTTGAAAAGAAAAACGCTGCTCTGATAAACCTCCCCTATAAGGCTCTAACAGTCCCTATAAGGCTCCAGATAAAAGCCAAATAGTGCAGAGCCCCTTTTCTCGGGTCTTTCCCTCTCAGTTCCAAGAGGAGAGTTCCAACTCAAAATGCACTCAAGTCTGTAGCAGTTCCTTCCTTCTTGCATGGGCTGTCCTTCCCTCTGACACCGAGAAAAGAGGCCCACACAGTGCCTTGGAGCAGCACTCCCTGATCCCCCTCTAAACCCCAATGAAAAATGAGGGAGACAGCAAGCACCATGCAGAAAGGTCAGTTTCTCTGGATTGATCTGATTCTTCTGATTGCTCAGATTTGTCTCCTCATGCCTTTGGTTTGTGTTTCATTATAAGGTGGGTGTACTCAGGACGTTTCCATGTTCACCATAACCCACACAACTTCAGATAGCTTCTGGCATGCAATTAATTGTGTGGAAGGTACATTTGTAAAGTAGGTAGAAAACTAGATGCCATATTGAATGCATGGTTGTTGACATCTGCTAAAGACTCAAATAGGAGATTATGGGTTGAGAGTGTGCATAGCTGAAGTGAAAATGGGATTGAGATAATTTGTTTTTATATATTGCTATCAATTCCATTGTAGCTGTGTTCTCATTTTGCAGGTATCTTCTCTGTTTTCCGTGTTTCCTTATTTGTCTTTTGTCTTTTTTTCTAGCACATGCATTTGTGGGAAATTGTAATAATGCTGGAATATGAGTCTGGCTTCTCCTTATCCAATCGTGTATATGCAAATTCTGACCTTATAGTTTCGCACATCTATTAATACATATAGGGCTATCATGGATAACTGTTATTGAAAACATCTTTTTTAAAATTTTATTTTCTGTGCTATGAATGAGATTATTTTGCATAATCTGGAAAACGGGTGCTCTTTATTGAGCTGGCAGTTACTTTTGAGTTCTAGGGATTTGTCAAATGTTTGCCTTTTAGGTGTATTAGGAAGATACTGTCTAATTCCCTTGTTCTCCAAATTTCCAAAGCGTATAATACTTCACATTTTTCATTCCTGTGCAGTATTTCCCACCTTTACTCATATGGTTTTAATGGTGAGGTGGCTTCTATCACAGTCTTCCTTCACTATTGAATTGCACAGGTTGATGCAATTGATGAAGCATCTGCAGTTGATGAAGCATTTTTCATGAATGGAATGATATCACAATGGTATAAAAGTGCCCCTATGGTGCCATGCTGACAGTGCCTTCTGGAGAGCTTTTATCTTTACTGTGAATTAGGGATGTGCATGATTTTTTTTATATATTTGCTTCGTATTAAATTGAATGCAAGAAAATCCATATTCGTTCGAATAGATCCCCTTCAAATGTAGTGGGTTTCAAATTTGATATGAATGTTCATACCCATACAAATTCCATACGAAGCTTCTTACGAATGTATTGAAACATTTGATTTGAATTTGAATGTCAATCTTCGAATGTGCCAACATTCGATTTGAATACTAATATCCAAATTTGGCCAAATTCTTATGAATTTTGAGTGTTACAAATATTTGTGCAAACAGATCTATCTGCACTCAGCATTTAGGTTGTTAGCTAATCTTGTCTGGGGCCACTTCTAAAAGATAAAAGGAACTTTGGGATGGTCCAGCTCTGAGGCTGCTAGCAATCCAACCTTTTCCAGGTTGAGTGACTATTTTGAGTTTCTGAAGCCTAGCAAAGATCCTCAAGCTACTTTACAGTTATCCACACTCTGGTAACCTCCAGACTAGACTACTGTAATGTGCTCTACATGGGGCTGCCCTTGAAGATGCTTTGGAAGCTGCAGCTAGTGCAGAATGCTACAGCTAGAATGCTGACCAGGACAGCTGGCCTGATGCACATCACACCAGTCTTAAAAGAGTTGTACTGGATGCTGATTCACTACCAAACCCTTTAACCTACAGTATAAGGTCCTAAATGATCTGGGCCCCAAATATCAGAAGGATCGTCTACTCCCATATCAATCTGCCCATGCCTTAAGATCTGGAGGGGAGGCCCTCCTGGTTGTCCCACCACCTTCAGCAGCAAAAGGAGTGGACACCCGGAAGGTGGACTTCTCAGTAATGCCCCCTAGGCTATGGAATAGTGTTGCACGTATCTGGCTTACGTGCCCTAAAACGGCCATGGAGGAAGGTCTGCAGCAGCAAGGTTTGCTGCTCTTATGCTGGATGTTGCGATAGTTAAAGCCAGGCTGCTCTACCAGCAAGAGCCCTGGTGATCCACTATGTGGTTGCCCAGTAATGGTGGACCTGGCAGATAAGAAATACAGGGAGGAATGAGAGATGAGGCTGGAGATGGAGATCAGGTGGAAAGTGAGCTATATTTCCTTGCAGAAGTTTAAATATCCCTCCAAAAAGGGGGCATAGAGGAAGTGACATCAAAGCAACATCAGGGGAGGTGATTGGAGGAAAGCTGCTGTCTTCCGGGGCAGAGGTCCTTCTGATGTCACATCCTGTGGTCAGAGGCGGGGAAAATCCTCAAACAGGAAAAGATGAGTTGTCCTTTTAAAGCCATGTGCTTTGCAGATGCCATAATGCCCAAAGGCCGCTGCATGGAGTGGAAGGAATTCAGCTCCCTGGTTGTGCTGAGTGTGTACTACGAGCTAATAGGATAGGATAATTGTTCTCCTTTTACTCTGAGGCTTGAGAAATGGAAGGCTGAAGAAAAAGAAGCCAGGGGAAATGCTATGCAGCTTTTGTGGTTACTACAGAATACTCTCCCCCTTGGGGTGCGTCTATCACCTTCACTGTACATGTTTAAGAAGATATTGAAGACGCACCTCTTTGCCCTGCCCTTCAGTGAAATGGGGGGGGGATATTTTTCTCTTCCCACTGGCAGATGCTGTTATTGTTTTAATGTTTTAATTAGATGTTGTTACCTGCCTGGAGACCTCCGGGTATAGGGTGGGATAAAACTGTAAATACATAATAAAATTATAATAAACAAATAATAATAATACTGCTGCTGCCACTCCTACAAGTCATGGCAGAAAACTTTCATGATGCCGTGGGTTTACTCAGTCTTGGCCATCGGCTGATCCTTAAATTGGTAGTGGTTTCAGGAAGCGGGAAAATACTCTCCCTCCATTTTACAAGAGTTTGTGTGAATGCATGCTCTCCTTGTGGTGCCTTTTAGGATGGATTTGGGTGCTGGGGGTCGGAGAGCCTGGAATTCTGACTGGAATCCTCCTATGCAGGAGTTTGAAAGTTAAGAAGAGTTTGGTATGTTTATACTTGGATTAGAGACCACCTGGGAATATCAGCTGTTAGTGGTTTGTCTAGGAAGATGAAAAACATCCCCAAAGAAGGAAAATGCAACCCCATTTTTGTACTGTTGCCAAGAAGCTTGCATGGGTCTATTCTGGCATTTGCTAGGAGTCAAGCTCAGCTTGATGGCACCTTTACCTTTACACAACCTTGAATTCCACAAAGAGAGAAAGGTGGGATATAAATGTAATAAATGTTTTACTTTAATGAAAAGGAAGAACATTTATCTCAATGTGCTGCTCATAAGCATTCATTAGAGAACTGTAGATTTCATGGGCCACAGTCAGGATCATCAAGTCTGTCTGTTGAATTGCTTGAGAATGTGAAACACAGTTTTTTAACCTCTGCTCTGGGATGAAGTAAATACGATCAGGAAGGGAAAAAAGGGCACATCACCACTGAGGTTAATGCTCAGTACGTAACAGAGAAGAGTGCTTCTCCTTATGTATTAAGCAGCAAATATCAGTGTGAATTTTCTGTAAATTTTCTGTTGTTTAAATATCTACAGCTGAGCAGAAGTGATCTGGAATTTTAATAAAAGCTGAATTTGGGTAGGTAACAGGGTGAAAAGAAAGATGTAGTTATTTGTGTGGAATTTTTTTTTTAAGTCAGCACATTCAGCCACTGATCTAAATCTGGGTTCTAGCTACATGATGAATCAAAGGAACAAAATATCTCTCTGTATTTCTGTGCATGCATTTTTGTTCAATGTCTGAACCCAAGATTCTTCTATCTATACTGCGACACAGGAGAGCCTGGAATTGGATCTCACTCCATCCTCTATCTGGGTAAAAAATCAATTTCTTTTATTCATTTGGAAGAGCTGGGCCTCAGCCAACTTCTACATAAGTAGACATAATATAGCCCAGTCTTCTGCAAGCTGCCAGCAAACCTTGTCTCAAGTTAGGCTTCCCAGACTAGACTATTACTTAGTAAACTAGGTGCTTCATTTCCTTCAGTCCAAATCTCCTGCATCTCTTTACTTTCCACTTCCCCTCCACTCGTTAAATTTTACATTTACCAAATTAGAAGATGTGTAGTGTATTGCAAGAATTCAGGGAAAAGGACAAGAGGTGTAGATGTGCACAAACTTAATTTGAGTGTCTTTTTGGTTTGATTCAAAACCAAACCACACTGAGTTCAGTTTGATTTGAATCATCTGATTCAAACCTTCAGTTTGTCAAATGGTTCAATGTTTGAACCATTGAAAACAAGAAATACACCTACAAATACTTGGAAAAAATGCTGTTTAAAGGACAAAATGTAGTTGAAGTTCAATCAAGACATTCTGTTTGAATGGGGCTGGTTTGGTTTAGAGTAAACCAACTCCTTTTGAATAGGGGATGGTTATGTTTGAATCAAACAGCTCTGAGCCAATGGTTCAATTTTAACAGTTTGGATTCAAACCAGACTTGTGCAGTTCTAGACATTTTGCTGAAAAGCAATGTTGAATTGGATTTAGCATAGCTATGTTTGCTTGTGTTTCCATGTATGCCTGGAACAAGAAAACTTCAAGGAAATGTCAGTGGGTGTTCATTCTGCCCTGTCCTCAGACACTGAAAAGGCAATGAAGTTAACTGCTAGAGCTGGCAGTTATTATTGGTAATGTGGTCAGTGGCACTATAGACTCCACAGGGTCTCGCTCTGTATCCATGGGTACAGGCAGTCAGGGGACATAGAGGTGGCTCCCCAAGAAGCTGGAGAGTCATTCAGAGCACTTTTAAACAGCTTGCAATCTGTGCAGTGAAAACACTCTGTTCATTTGTAACAGAAAACACAGGTGAAAGTAAATATGCAGAGTTGCCACTTATTAAGTCAGACATTTAGAGTGCTGAACCCAGCACTTTCTCTTCCTTTTGGCAAAGATCTCAGGTGGAGTTTTCGTGCCTGATTGCTGGGATCTTTGTATCTGTATCTACCAGAGAAACAGCAAATCAAAACTTGAACTGAAATAGGCTTCAGTGAGCATCTTAATGCAAGTGGCCTTGGTGGTATTTCTGAATTTTGTAGATGCTGTTTCAAACTCTGTTCAAGCCAGGAAAGCTGCCAATAATGGCAGAAAACATATTTTTGTAAAAAATTAATTACTTGATGTGCTTTTTAGAAAGTTTGGGTTTGCTTCTGCCATCACAAATCCTTGACCCAAATGAAGATAGGATTAGGATAGGCCACAGACCTCAGATGACCTGACCTAGTATACTCCATCACTGGGATTTCGTCTGGCAGCGAATGCACCTGGCTTTTGATGCAGTTCCATTGGCAAATTTTTCATACATCATCTAGCCTGGCAGGCTGAACATTTGGACTAAACTCATATATTCTTTGGGAAGATATTTAAAAGGCAGAGGAGATTATTATTATTATTATTATTATTATTATTATTATTATTATTATTATTATTATTATTATTATTATTATTATTATTATTATTATTATTATTATTATTATTATTATTATTATTATTATTATTATTATTGACATAGGCGGTCCAATAATGTGGCAAAGAATATGACCTGAATATTCCCTCACTTAAGCTCTGTGTGGACATGGACCAGGTTATCCCAAGCAACCTACTATTACTAGATTCTGTCTTTGTTTTGCTTTGAACATATGGGAATAAGGATGCTACCTGACCTTGCTGTTCTAATAATAATAATAATAATAATAATAATAATAATAATAATAATAATAATAATAATAATAATAATAATAATAATAATAATAATAATAATAATATTTATTTGTATACCGCCCTATAGCAAACCAATCCAGGCGGTTAACAACAGTAAAATGTAAAATATAACAATTAAAAACACCTTATCCCTCCCCCCTTAAGACAGTATTAAACAGTATAACATATTAAAACACAATATCAATGCATAAACAATAATTTAAAAACTAAAACAATAATTTAAAAACTAAAAACCCTGATGTCCCTCTGTTGATCCTCAACCATCACTAAGATGGGGCCATGGGAGGAATCAGGGAATCTGGGCCGGAATGGTTAATCTGGAAAGGCCTGCCGGAAGAGATCCATCTTGACCGCCTTTTTAAAGCTGTCCAATGATGTTATCTGATGGATCTCATCCGGCAGGTCGTTCCAGAGTTTGGGGGCGACAGCAGAGAATGCCCTCTGGGAGGTCGCTGCAAGCCTAGATTTTAGAGGTTGCAGTAAGTTCCTCCCAGAGATAACGTCATTGAATGCTCGAAGTGAGAATTTTCTCTGTGGTGGTACCTAATTTTTGGGACCATCTGCCCTTTATTATTCATGGGATGCCTACATTTTTGGTAGATACATATTTTAAATAAATAAATAGAATGTACTGTGTAATTGCTTATCATTTCTGGGAATATTAAAATGTATTTTTCTGTTCCATGAGAAACAATATCAAGGTAACATGATTTAACCATTTGTTATTCATCAGAACTCTAAGGCTACCCAATAATACATGTATTTTGAGCAGCTCAGAAAAATTAAGAGAGTGCTATATTTAAATTATAGCAGAGAAAAATGAAGCAAAGCACAACAATTGTTCAACTTTTGAGACAGCAGTGGAGACAGGGAGCTAAATTATTCAGGGGTAAAGTGCCACAGATTATTTTAAAATACATACATAAAATTGATTTCTTTCTTTTTAGTACTGCACAAACAAAATTACTAAAACCATTCTCTAGAAAAGAATCTCTACATGTTGGGCTAGAAATACGTCTTATGTTTTGTTTGATATAAGGTTTATAGGTGATACCCCCAAATTCATTTCTTGTCTCCTATGCTTGCATTAACAACCACGGACACCACAACAAAATTACTAGGAGTCTCCCTTCCACATGTTGGTGTAGTCTAAGAGAGACCTGTGGGTCTTCCCATAGATTGCACCAGTATTTGGAAGGGAGACTCATTGTACAGCTGCTGATTTGGTATACAGGCCAGTACAGAATCACTCAGAATGTTGACTCTTGCAGATCTAGCTCTGAATAGAGTAAGCAGGGACAAACTCTAACGTCTGGAATTCGTGTATTTGTCATGCTTTCATCTGATCAATGCTAAGGTGAGAGCCACTATATTTTGGTTCTTGTACCATCCCAGTCTTAACTAAGTCAATGGATATAGGGTGTTTTTCCACTGTTAAAAGTACCAATTTTTGCACCCATCTGGGTGTGAGCTGGATGACCCCATTTCCACTACGGCACCCACTTGGGACCCGATTGTTTCCACTGCCATTGGGGAAATCTGGATCTAATGGGTACATTTTGGCCTTTAATCCGGATTTTCTGTAGACCCCATTAGAGGGGGTCTACAATGGGGTCTTCTACCAGAAAATCCAGATTAAAAGGAGCCTGTTTCCACTGGAAACAGGCTATGGGGTCCAAAGGAGGCTAGGGGGAGGGGATGCACCTTTGGGACCCCCCCCAATATTGGCTTCAAAGTGACTTCAAAGTCACTTCGAAGTTGACTTCACATTCACTTCGAAGTGACTTCGAAATCACTTCGAAGTTGCTTCGAAGACTGCCCCCCCTGCCCCCTAAAACACCTGGGGTAATGGACTGACCCCTTGTGGGTCGATCCAGATTCCCCAGATGGGTGCAAAGCTGTTTCCACAGCAGGGGTGTTAGCACCCATTCCTAATGGGTGCTACACCTCCTGTGGAAACACATTGGGTGCTTCCCTTAATCCGGATCTACTAGATCTGGATTAAGAAATGTACCCATTCCTTAGATCTGGATCTTCTTAGATCCATATCTAAGGGCTGCAGTAGAAAAACACCCATAGAGTCTGGAATCCACTGCTAATTTGTAATTTTTGCAAAATGAAGTATAGGATGAACACAGAAATTACTGAAGCAAAGAAATTTGGGACAAGGTACACTAAGCATGGTCAAAATATACTGTAACTTCCAGATAAGTAAAATATTGTACTTTCTCACTTTGATTTTAATGACTTTAGATTTTTCAGTAGGATCTCTAATTTTTCACTGTTGAAATTTTTATGTTGGAATTGATGGACTGGTTCAGATGGCACTTCTTGTATGTTTTGTGGAAAGAGTAATTCTGCTAGTGAAAAAATAAAATTAAAGGTCAGATTCAGCCATGAATCTAATGCCATGTGCACAAGATGATTTTCTACTTGTTTGTCTCATGTAGTGTATTTCATAATCTCTTACTTATGAACTGTTTCTAATACATTTGTTGCTGTAAAGGAATTAAGCAATTCATTCTTCAAAAATGAATTTCAGCCTTTCTGTGTTCCATAAATTTCCCTGGGAGGCATATTTTCAGAAAGTAATAATTTTAACCACCCAAGCTTTAAAAATTCTTGTTAATTGATTTGCATGTAAAACAAAAAGCACCCCCCTGAAAAAAACTTGCTGTAAAGCAATTAAGCAGTTGCTTATATAACCAATAATGCATAATCAATTTAATTCATTGATTCAAGTAAATAGAAGTTTCTTCAGGAGCATAGTAAAACTAGATAACATTTCCTTTCAGTTTATGTGGGAGGAACTGTCCATGGTATTCCGCATTACTAGGAAGCAAGATACTTTACACTTACTTTCTGGGCTCTTTACGTCCTTGCTGCGAGTATTTGAATCGCAATCATTAACTTACAACTGACATTGCCACCTGCCACTTTCATTTTGTTAACTATTCTCCTATATTGCTTTCTCTCAGTTCCTCAACATTCATTCTGTTTATATGACCTAATTTTTTTCAAGCTCAGCCTTTGTTTTCAAAAGGTTCTTTTGGATTGTTTTTCCGGAAGGCACTACAGTTTCTTCCAGACAATATAATCTGTAACTTTCATAAGGATTGAAATGTGTCAGATTTGTAGTATGGTGATGAAATATATTTCTTTGCTCTGAACTGAATCTTTGAAGTTAAACAAATATTTATTTTATTTCTATATAGCTCAGGGAATGAAATGTGTTTTGCCAGCTATTTTTAGTGCTTATCTTTTTTAAAATGACATTTTTATGATTTGTGTATCTATTGCTGTGGTCATAGAAGCAAAGACACAAACACTTTAGTCACTTTGAACCATGAAGCCTCTTCACATTGTCAGCCTTACCTTCTTAAAAAGAAGATCCTCTTTTTTTTTTTTTTTTTGGTATTTCAGAGTGCCCATTTTTCTTCTCACAGTGCACATGAAGTGGCCATAAGGGAGATTGTTAATGAAATTATTCTCATTTGAAAATACTTTCTGAATTTCCACAGTGTCCTTGCACATTAATATCAGGTATTCAGTTCACCTTTCCCTTGTTTCTGGTTAGGTTGCATGTGATAATCTTTTTAGATATTTAAAACATGACTTTACCAGCCTTTAAAAATGTATTTTGAGTACAGAAGCTGTCTTGAATTATATGAAAATAGGTAAGATACAAATCCAATAAAAGACAGGATCAAGGAAGTCTTGCAAGTTGAAAAGCATTAATCTGGACTCTCAGGCAACTTTCTTTGGGATTCATCACATTATTGCTTGTTGCTTGATACTGAGTTGAGTTCAGCACTTTGGACAGATACAGAAGTGGTTCTTTTGCGGGGAATAACAGGGATTGAACTGATGGCCTTCTACTTTCCAGCTATTATCCCTCTGGTTTATAGCCCATCTTCAGGACATCATGGCAATAACAAAAGGATCCCAGGATACAGTATTCTAGTATTTTACCACTGGAAACTGCCTTGGGCATATATTCTGACCTTCCACCCATTGTAAATGCCTACATACTTTACAGGTGTACACTATGAGGCAGAACTGGTAGTTTTGAAGTTACTAATTAATATTAAGCAAGACTTTTTAAAAACAGTTAAGGAATGATTATGAGCTGTCCTTTTTATTATATTAAGGCTCAGGCTAGGTTCCCATTTACCTTACTAGCATTGTCGAAGCAGATAGTTCCAGGCCAGTGAAGAACAGGAATGGTTAAAGCCACTCACATTCTGCACGCTGGGGCCTGTCCGCATGCTAAAAATAAGTCAAAAGTATTCCATGTCTGCCCTGGGAGCATCTCCATGCAAAGCCCTAATATGGGTTGCATGGGAGACAATACGTGTTCAAACACCCCCACTTTGCAAGTGTACTGCATCTGAAATAAGGGGCTAACACGTATTGTCCTGGAGTCATGCGGAGACTCCCGGTTATCATTCATTAGGGCTGTCATTAGGAGGCTGTCATTTGCCTTCTCCCACACAGACACAAGCGCTCACGGGGCTGCAGAATGGGAGACGAAAGGATTCAAGCTGCCTGTTGCCTCTGAGCCATAAAGAGCCTTTCTCCTTGCCAATTTTTTTTTAATTCATATGAATTGAATGCAAGAAAATTAGTATTCGTTTGAATAGATCCCTTTCAAATGTTGTAGGATTTATTTTCAATATGAAATGTTCAATACCATATGGAGCTTCATACAAATGTATCAAAACATTTGATTCTAATTTGAATGTCAGTCTTCGAATGTGGCAACACTTGATCTGAATTTGAACGTCTGAATTTGGCCAAATTCATACAAAGTTTGAATGTTGCGAATATTTGTGCGCATCCGTATTCCACAAAGTGAGTGTGAGAAGGTCCAAAGACACAGTGCAGTTTCCCAGTATCTGTATCTCTGACATGTTAGATTGAAGAAATGACGTTAATAAGTAGTTGAAGGGACACTTCAAAAACAGAGATGAAAGGAAATTCCCCACTGATGTGTCTATTGGTCCAGCAAACATACTAGGAACTTACAGTGCTGGAAATGTCAGGTGATTCTGAACAGCATGTTTCCAAGATTTTTGTAAAAAAAAAAAAAAAAAAAGTTGGGCTAGGGGCAGCCAATTTAAGGATAAATATGCTCTTGATTTCAATTCTTGGTGACTGAATAGTTTACATCCTTGATGTGGAGTTTTCTTGGAAATGATGTGGAAGGGATTTACCATTACCTCCTTCTAAGGAGGTGCTGGGGATTTTTAGTGATTGTTATTATTACTCACTGATATGTTTATTGTTTTGTTGTATTTTACCATTGCCATCACCAATTTGCTAATCAATAGAATGTAACCATCCATCCATCCATCGGTCTATCAAGCATTGTTTAAGTCATATTCAGTAAGGTGTGATCATACTTTGGTTCTCCAGTTGCTGCAGTCCTACAGTACAACCCTCACTTGCAGGTAACTGGGAGTTTGCTGGCTCTGATGACCAGTATGTAGTCAACCGTTTTCAGGTGTGTGTGATGTATCTGAAGCTCAAAAAAAATCAGACTTTGAAGTGACCTGGAGATAAGAATTTTCATGTCTCTTCAAAGCCGGGTTTGGTGCACGTCTCATTATTTGCCATTCATGATCTGCAGGTGCTCTAATGACAAGTCTTCATGTATCTGCTGATGCCCCCTGTTTGCATCACATGACAGTCTCAGTCCTGGAACACCTGCCAGGATGCAACTTTAAGCAGTCCTGAATTACATGTATTGAAATTTCACCCGATAAGTATTTCCTTGGATAATGATGCTAGAATATGACATTATTCTGTAGAACATCAGCTGTGTGAATTGTAGTACAATCTGGAGCATCCCATAATTCATTTTTAATGTTTGTGTACAGCTCATGGTTAGTAAGATGCAGGAGAAAGATCTGGACTTAAAATGCCTTTGAGATATGCTTACAGGACAGCTGTTGCTGTTTTGGGGGAAGACAATGACGGACTAAAGCCATGTCTCCAATTACATGTTCTGGAGCACACTCTTTATTCATGAAGGCATCTGCCACCATCGTCTCTCCTTCTTTGAGGACAGCGCCACCATGAGGTGATCACAGTGACCTCTTTGTCAGCAAGATCTCAGATGGTGATACCTCCTATGTAGGGTGCTTTTTCATGTTCTGCAGGGAGGAACCACAGAAGATGTCAGCTCTTCAAAAAGGAGACATGACCTCCCTTGCTCAGTCCAAATATACGTAAAGATGTGTTAAGGTAGTTACATGTAGTAGATTTGCAGATAAGAATTTGTTCGCCTTGTTAAACCAATTACCTATGTGTTTTAAATTTTTTGGGATCTACCATTTGAATGATTTCTGGAGAAAAAGCAGCATGATTTTCAGGAGAAATCAGTAGGCGCTGGCTCTTGGATGGTATAGCGAGATGGGTTATCATCTCGCTATACCAAGACCGACCGAAGTTTTGATCTGTACTGAAAAGCTGAGCACAAGGCAGAATCGACATCAGTGAATTGTAGGAAACAGCAACATAGGAAATTGTTCTAAGATAGTCTTCCTGTCCTCTGTTGCAGTCTGGTTTTTTATGCCACTGACTGAACTGCTTAGTTAACAGCACAGTACTTGTTAGAAAAGGAATATGTTGTGTAAAAATCTCAAGGAGCTCTTTATGTAGGCATGCACTGATTGAACATGTCAGCTCCCACATGCACACACTGCAGCATTAGAAGATTTTCTGAAAAATTATCTACATGTTGGAAGCAGTTTGTGTTGGGTACATAACAAAAACTGTGAGCCAGTTTGGTCTAGTGGTTAGGGAGCTGGACTGTTATCTGGGAGTACCGCATTCAGTTCTGGCCTCCTCCATGAAGCCAGCTGGGTGACCTTGGGCTAGTCACAGCCCCACCTACCTCGCAGGGTATTCTGTTGTGGGGAGAAGAATAGAAAGCTTTGTCAGTCGCCTTAAATGGGTGAGAAACTCCTCCTCCTCCTCCTTCTCCTCTCAGAACCCTTATTACTCAGAAGTGATGCAGCCCTTCAGCATTTATCCGAGAGTTTGAAAGTAGCAGGAAGAGTTGTGGAGGCTAATGGATATAATAGCTGCAAAATGGCTAATATGCTATGTTGAGAGAAATCTGAGGGGAAGAATGAGTGTCCGGTGATATCAATCTGCAATGTGATACTTGGCTTAGAGAGCAAATGGCATGCTTAGCTGTCTTGCTAGCTGTTACAGGCTTCATCTTTAGGAAGCAACCTTTGCACTGCTGCCCCGTTCCATCTACATATGTTGTGATATGCATTGCAGTCCTGACTCCTTTGTGCAAGAAACACATGATTTGAAGAGGGTCTGGAGAAAGGCAGAGGTTTGATACAGAGAGAGAGGGCCGAGCAAGTCGTCTTGGCTTTGGTCACACTTAAGGTTTAATACAGCTTCAGTCAACTTTCAGAGTGAGAGAATACATCAGCAAAGTGACAAGCTGTTTTCTTTCAGTTTTAAAAAACTCAGAAGATTCATCTTTGGGATAGATAATGTGGAAAGAAAATTACTGGTCACTTTGCTGATGTGTTCTCTTGCTCTGAAAGTGGACTGAAGCTGGATTAAACCTTAGGTGTGACCGTGGCCCTTCTCTTTTCAGATATACCGTAGAACAAACAGGGTTTTCTTGTATTGAGTTTCATATGATTTGCATATATTTTTATTTAGTTTCAGTTAGTTCCTGCAATACAACAAATGAGGATGCCATTTTTTAAAAGGTCTTGGCAGATTTATTGAATGATGGGGGGATTCCAGGGAAAGGAAGAATCTTAGGAAGCATTGAACCTTTAATGCACAAACACTTAGTGACTTACCATCCCCAGGCCCCTTGCCCAGCCTCTTACCCTCTTTGAAAGTCGTGACTCACCTTTGGAATTGAGTTGTTGACTTCAGAGGTAAAGGGCTTCTATTGGGCTGGAAAACCAGTTTCAACTTTGTTTGCCACCATTCCTAGGATGGTCCCCTCTCCCATCCTGCTCCCTCCCCCTGATTCCCCTTTGTTCCAATCACATATTGGCAGACTCTGTCCATCATTTCAAAAAATATAAATCAGTTTTGCTCTAAACTGATAAAGCAATAGATTTTTAAAATTATATTATATTAAAATTATATTTTAAAATTATATAAAAATAAATATATAAACAACCTCATAAATGACAGCAACAGCTTTCCCTCACTGTGTGTTGACAACATGTAGGACTCAGTAGCTAGCTTTCAAATTAAATTTGATTCTTAATTATTCTTTTTAAATCTTATTTTGATTTAGACTCTATGGAAGGATTTGGTACACTGTGGCCATCTCAGTGTTGCAGATCTATGACTCCCATTATTCCTTACCCACGGTCAATCTTCCTAAGGCTCTGAAGAGCTGTAATTGGACCTTTCCTACTTTAGGATTATTGCCATGATCCCACCAAAAGTCAGATATTTGGCATTTCTTGCTGCCTGTTTGACAGGAAAATACCACTTTTGGCATTTTGGCATTTTTATTGTTGTTTGGCATTTTTGTGGCATTTTCTGGTGTTCCTAAAATAGCCTGGGGAAGGATTCTGGGTGGACCTGAGGGTGGCCTCATGGGCCTGGAATTTGGCAGCTTTCTGGTAGTTTTTACCTGGCAACCCAGTCTGAATCAGTGACAGCAGTGCATTTTATATGTTTATTATATATTGTGTGAAGTATTCCTTTTTTATATCCTGAATTACATGTCAAACCGATTGCAGTATTACTAGTGGTTTGAAAAGAGAATAAACAAATTTCCCTATCTGCTGTCTTTAATAACAGTTTTTCCTGTTTGGTGCCTAATCTAAAATGCTTCCCTCTTGGGAACTGCCATCATTTTTCAAATGGGAAGTGCATACTCAGGCACACATTATAAGGCAATTAAGTAAGTTCATCTAGGGATTTGGCCATTGACATTTTGCTGTTTTAATTGGGAATCATTTGGCTCAGTGGTGGAGCACCTGCTTTGCATATTGAAGGTTCCAGGCTCAGACCCTGACATCTTCTTCAAAGAAGACAGTAACAAACCACATAGATATTTCTGCCAATAAAACGGCATGGATGTATCCCTGTAATCACCAGAGCTGCCTCCAGACAGAGTGTAAAACCTGTTAGTATCCTGGGCCTAAGTTGATATTGCAAGATGGATCCATAGCAATCCCAACATAGCTCCTGGATATTGGGATGATATCCTGTGGTATTGTTATAGCAGGAAAAGAGACTCTTCAGCAATATTCACTTACTCATCTGGATGCTGCTCCAAGGAACCACCATCTCGGAGATGGCCACCACACATGTGCAAGCTCCCCAAATGGCAGTTGTACATGTGCAGGCATGATAGTTGTGCACTTCTGGGTCTTTTAGCCTTTGAAATATCCAGATGTATGTGGTGCACCAATGGCTGGAGCATAGCATCCAGCTAGGTACGTCTGTTCGCTTGCTTCCAAATGTTAGGCAGCCATCTTCTGGGCAAAAAACAATTACACCTAATGGAAAGCTATTCTGGAGTATCATGTGATTTTCAGCTGCTGTCCAGAGGCTGCCTAGAGTCAGCCTCCACCTCAGACCAACTTCACTGTTCTTTCTAACAGTATAGTTTGAGTGGTTTATTTTTTTTAAAAAAAACAATTCTTCTCCTTCTCCTTTTCCTTCTTCTCCTTCTGATCTAGATGCAGTAGACAGTAATAGAAAAATGATCAACAGCTTATACAGCCCAGTATCTTTCCAGTTGCAGAAATGATGTCCATACTTCCCTTGACTGGCACTAAAATGCTCCACCAGTTTGATCATTTGTAAGAAGCAAATAAGAAATGCTGTGGCCTTTGACAAGGCATGTACATTGTGTAAGAAGCTGGAAAAAACAAAGTGCTTTTTAATAACTGACATGAACAGGGATGGCATGTAGTCCTAGCAATGATTGCTAAATGAAAAAACAAAACAAAAGCCCAGCCCAGCTGTTTCATCTGTCTCTAGTTATAACATCACAATGGGCTACCTGATATCAGATTGGCCCTCCCTCCTGCTACTAAAGTCTTTAATGCCCTGACATATCTGACCTGAAGTTTCCTTAACATATTTGAATCCCCTGACGTATATGCAAAGTGGGATGACACTTATGCAGAGTCTATGCAGTATCCTTCCAACACTATACCTAGTCACAGCAGTACAAATTCTGTCCAGCCCTGCTCCCTTGCAGCTTAGTGCGCTAGCAGGAAAAGATCTTCATGGATTTACGTGCAACCAGCTGCCATTTTTCTGTAAGAACTCATTAAAGCACTGTTAAGACGAATGGGAGTCAGTGCTGAAATATTATTTATTTATTTGTGTTTTTATCCCGCCCTATAGCCAAAGGTGTCAGGGCAGGGTACAGCAATAAAAACACCAAAAACAATAACAGTCCCTGAAAGTGGGGAGCTCAGGGTAAGTAAGTGCATCTCCACTGATCTTCTGAACAGATAAAGATTTTCAGATCTTCTGAAAATGCCTGGTGCATCTCAATGATGAAACTGTTTCCTAGGGCATCTCTGCACTTGCCTTCCCATCCGCTGGATGGGAAGAGTGCATTAGAGACTAACGGGTACTAATGTTCGCACTAAGGTACGCTAGTAGACGATAGCCTAGCCCTAACACGACTAGAGATTTACCTATGTCCAGCTGTGCATCCGATCCTCCACAGGGTGCTGCCATTTTGGTTGCAGCACTCTGCGCAACTGTGCATGTGCCATTGCTGCCATGTCAGGGGTCATCTAAGTTACTGGTGCACTTGTGCTAGAATGGATGCCTAGGTACTGCCTCCAGGTTGAAGAGACAGGCAAGATGCCTCTAGATACCATTTTGCACCTGGAAGATGGCACCATTTTTATTGACTTCTTAAAAATGTCAAAGACAGGTGTAAAAATTGCTAAAGTTAAGACATATCTGCCAGGTTACCCAAAATGGTGTGAGTTTCAGGTAAGAATATGCCTGTTCGCCAGCCAACTTCCAAAAGATCTAGCTACTGCTGTGATTTTAAAGAAATTTTCCAAACTAACCAGGGTAAACAATGGGGTATTGAAAAAAGCACCAGGGATATCTTTGATGCCACCTAGTTATCCCAGTGAGACATCCTCCTCTGAAACATCTCAGATTGCTAAGCCTTTGCTGGTATTAAACTTAGAGGTGCATCCCAGGGCTGCCAAAATTCAGTGGCTTGTAGAACACAGCACAGTACTTCTATTTAACAACTAATCCACAAAACAACTATATAATATAGCAATTTTTAAAGAATTTTTGAACATTTTCTCCAATCCCCAAAGTTTTCTATGATATTTGGAATTTAAAATCAATTTTTTAAAAAAACCTTTAAAATGTGCAGTTGCCCCAGTGTTTTGTGAGTCAAGTGGTAAGTTGGAAGCTTACAACCCATTGACCCTCAAAAAGGAAATGAGGAACTGATTGTGTTTTCTATGGCAAGAATACTCAGAACAAATTCTTAATGGAAAGAATATTCTGCGTTGCTTTAATACACTCATTTTTATAATTGGTTTTAATGTTGTTACCCACACTGAGACTTTTAGGTACAGGATGGGATAAAAATGCAAAGAGAGAGAGAGAACAGAAGCCTGTTTCAATGGAACACTTTGAGTCAAAGCGAAATTCACAAAAAAAGAAAATCCCTTACAATCTGTTCCATGCACACTCTTAGCAATTCACAGCAAAAAATAAAGATATAAGCATAGGCATGCCACCCTCCAAGGCAGAATTAGATGTCAAAATCCTTGGTAAACAGAAAGGCTGATCAGTGAAAGGGCTCATTATACTGTATGTCTGAAAGAAGACTGCTCTAGGGATGTGCACAAATATTGGTAACGTTCAAAACTCGTCCAAATTTGGATATTTGAATTTGAATCACATGCTTCTGAACATTTGTTACATTTGTGAACCTGGGGAGGTGGGAAAGTGGCTGCACCAGTTACTTCTGTGATGGATCCAGAGTGGATGCGAAGTGGACTGAGTGTGGATTCAGGGCAGATTTGATGTGTTCAGAGCAGATACGTAGGGGACACATATCAGATATGTAGGGGATATGTATCAGATTTGTAGGAGATTCATATGGGATATGTAGGAGATTCGTATGCAATTCGTATCAAACATTCATATCAAATTTGAATCCTACCACATTCAAAGGGGATCTATTCAAACAAATACAAATTTTCTTGCATTCGATTCAATATGAATCGAACCTCCCCAAACCATTCATGTACCCCTAGACCAGTGTTTCCCAAAGTGTGGTACACGTACCCCCAGGGGTACGGGAAGAGTTTGGTGCGGGTACGCATTGCACCAGAGTTTGGTGCGGATCACGTGGGAATATCCACTGCACCGTGCTTAGCTGTGCCCAATTACAAGGAAAGAAATAGGTGCATATCACAGTTTTTACATGGGAACTGGGGCCATCGTACATCGTATCGCAACTCATTATGGTGGGAACTTCTGCGCATCCTTTGCGCAGCTCAGGTTCGGCCATTTTTAAACTGCAGGAACATTAACAGTTGACATTGAGCCGCGGAGCTGTTTAAACGCTGGAGAATTGCAGTGTTATCTAACAGTCTTGTGAGGCGTGACACGGCGTGAATATACTGCACTTCGTTACAGAGACAACTTACTTCTTTAACGTTAGTTCCGGGCGCCTGTTATCGTGCTTTAGTAAGTTCCACTGATTTTGATTATTTTTATAAAATACAATTTTTATCCCTAATGTTTTTTATGAGGGGTACTCAGCTTTACAAAAATTATAGAAGGGGTACACATATGTCAAAAGTTTGGGAAACACTGCCCTAGACCATTGCCAAAGGGCAACCATGGAAAAGGTTTTCTCTCTTGCCAAAAGGAAATTCTCAGAAGGGTCTCCTCTGAGGATCTTAGGTGACAGCCAGGACTATATGCATGTCACTTAGCACCTCAGCGATCTCAAAAAATGTCACTACAGTATGGACATGATCCATATTCACATTGTACCCAATTTGTCTACCCCAAAACATTAAACAGTACCAACAGCCTAACTTAGATCTGATGAAACTATAATGTTTGCTGTTGCCTCAGTGGCTGGGTGGTTTGTGATTATTTTATTTGTCTCTGTCTGTTTTGGAGCAACTGGTAGATTGACTTTCTGTGATTTAACTGGTTATTGAGTATTTGTTTTATGTTAAATCACCCTTCTCACAATGACAGGGTGTTAGAAGATCTCTAGACATTATTAATACAGTAGAGTAGACTTACTTGGATGAAGGGACCTCAGGCTTCAGGTGTGAGCAAGCATCTTTTTGCTGTGATTCAATAATGGTGAATCCACAGTATTTTTTAAAGTTATCGCTGTCTTTTCTTGTGCCATAGTTTCCTATATTTTACTTAGTAGTTTAGATTTTTAATGAAGTCTCTTTCTAGGAGCTTTATGAAGTTCTTTCTTCTTTGATTTTATACAGTGATTTTTAACACTGTTTTAAACCATTCTAAGCACCTCTGATGAGTAAACCAGGTCGGGGGGGGGGGACAAGCAAGCAAACAAATAAGTTGTAACTAATAAATAGAGTAAGAAAAAAAATCAACACCTTTGCACAAGACTTCCTGGGATCATCAAAATGAGATGTTCAGGGCAAGAAGCAGACCAGATGACTTTTTCATCTTGCAGAGTTTCAGATGTGGGGT
Organism: Aspidoscelis tigris stejnegeri; assembly: GCA_023333525.1. Lineage (NCBI taxonomy): Eukaryota > Metazoa > Chordata > Lepidosauria > Squamata > Teiidae > Aspidoscelis > Aspidoscelis tigris. The sequence continues at coordinate 82,460,421 of JALMGA010000003.1, forward strand.
TGGGGTGGGTCTTTCCACCAGCTAATGAGAGTATTTGTTTCTTACTCACAGGCTGCTAGGCAGAATGTCGACAGATGATCGGCACCTTACCTCCAGTTGTGGATCCTTCATCAAGACTGAGCCATCAAGCCCTTCCTCTGGTATTGATGCCATTAGCCACCACAGTCCAAGTGGTTCGTCTGATGCCAGCGGCGGCTATGGCATCACAATAGGTGGCCACCCCAATGGTCTGGACTCGCCACCCATGTTCAGCAGCGCAGGGATAGGTGGTGGGCCTTGCCGCAAAAGGTATGATGACTGTGCCAGTGCCATTATGGAAGATTCGCCCACCAAGTGTGAATATATGCTCAACGCCATCCCCAAGAGGCTGTGCCTAGTGTGCGGGGACATTGCATCTGGATATCACTACGGAGTGGCCTCCTGTGAAGCATGCAAAGCATTCTTCAAACGGACAATTCAAGGTAGGAGAACGAGAGAAGAGATCCCAGTGAGGGAAGCCACATATCAAAATGGGTTCCTTGGCTGGCAGACAGAAACTATAGCAGCATGTTTTATTATGTCTTGTGGGGAAGAAGCTAAAAGGAAGTGGGCTTGGGCTCAGAGGAGGGAGAGCTAATGGCAGATGACATTCTGTAAGTCTGCAATTAAACACGAATCCATCTGAAACTCATCCTTGCTGAATATACCAGTAGAATACACACACAGTAACTCACATGAAGGAAAAAAGGAAAGTCAACTCAAACCGTACTGACTAACAACTAGGGGTGCACCAGAGATGCTCCATATTTGCCATTCTTCAAAGTGTGTTACAGATGCCAGAAAGAGAATGGCTACTCACACGGTGCTTTTCTAGTGCATCTCCAACTACCAGGTTAAAACCCATGGTTCTTCCAGGCCTTTATTGGGAAGACCACATGTATCTGTAGTATTCCCAAAATAGTTGTGGGATATCAAGGTAATATTCTGAAACATTACTATTATGGGAAATTCAGCAACATTGCTGGGTTTCCTGTAATAGCAATTGCTTATCTTCTTTTGCTGTCTCCTCGTGTTATTGTTCCTGTTGGAAATGTCCAGATGCTAGCCAAACACGGGGGTGGGTGGGGGTGCGTGGGATAACAGGTATTTGCAATAGGAATGATAATGGAAGACTCCAGTAGATGGAGGTGAGAACCCAAGATTGCCTCCTACCATCTGGCAGGGGTGGCAAGAAGCAACTGCAGGATCTAAAGAAGATCCCACAATTGCCCCCTGCCTGTTGGAGGCAATTGGAGTTATTGTGAATGGGTCATTATCTGTAACTCAGAACGATGCTAGTAATAGGATAGGGATAAGATTCTTACTGCATATGAACTCTGATTTCAAAGCATTGGTAGAATGCTCCACAGCCAGTATACTTTAACTTTCAAATATAATAGCTCATTGTTGTAATTTGCTTAACTGCATTAGCAAATTTATGGAGTTCAGCATGTTCATTTTCAGGTGCATCTTACAATAGTTCAGTCTTTCATCTTTTCCAGCCTGAGAAAATAAATTTATAATTGAAAGCATTGGTGAAAATGAAAACTGCTATGTTTTGGAGGAGTATAAGATGAATTTCTGTTGCATCCATTCCAGGAAATCTAACTCTAGTAAAAACTGAAAATCTTCTAGAAAGGGAAGGAGGGTGCATTCAGTGGACATAGAAGTATATTGGAAGGAACTCACTGGTTTGTTTTGGTCTTCTTGGAAAAGAAGTTACACTTTCATAAAACCCAGAGCTGTACTTCTTGTTGCAGTTTGGGGAAACCAGAGGATTATATGTAGTTTTGAGAATTCATTCATAGATGAGAGCTGAATTTGGCTATTGAGCCCTAACTGCACACAACTCACAGTAGCTCCCCAAAAGTTCTCTCTTTAAATGAGTGCTTGACAGTCTTCAGATATTCTGCACTGTGTTTCTTAAATGTATAGATTGAATTACTGGGTCTATATACAAATATGATAGCTGATTTTGACATTCTACAGGGAAGTCTCATATGGAGAGAGAGAAAAATGTATGTATGTATGTATGTATGTATGTATGTATGTATGTATGTATGTATGTATGTATGTATGTATGTATGTATGTATGTATGTATGTATGTATGTTGGTGAAGCTCTACAACAGCACTACAGTCATGCAAATCAAATGAGGCAAGATGGAGCTGTGTCGTGCAGACGCTGCACCAAAGCACCATAAAGGTTCTGCATGGAAGCTGCCTATATATGCATTCTGTCTGAGTTAGAGGAAATAGTTGAAGTACTTGAACATTGCTTGGAGGCCATAAGAGCCTAGAACTGGACAAGTAAATTAAAATTGGAATTAGACATGGTAGAGATACTGTGGGTTACAAGGACTTGAATCTGGGAAGGTAGAGGTGTGTGGCTCAGAATGGATTTGATTTGCCCCAAGAAGAACGAGCAGTGCTTCTGCATTCGGCGCTGTCATTTGATGCTTAGGTAGCGATGGAAGTCAGGTATGCTTACATCAGTCTCTTAATCTTCAGACTAGAGGACTTTATTGTGGTATACTTGGGGGTATCCTGAAGGATGACCCAGAAGCTGATGTTTGTTGCTGATGAGCACCCCAGAAGGTCAGCTTGTTTTGAAGCCAGCCATGCTCTAATGACTCTCCCTTTGACTTGAGCCAAACCACGGGTCTTCATGAAGGCTTCATAAGGTGTAGGGAGGGCTTCAAAGGGAGCCGATGAATTGACATGCATCAGTGCTGAGAACTTCTGGATGCGCTCACACAACAGGCAGCTGCTGCCTGCCACATCACTTGCACGGTGGAGCACTGGAAAAATAATGTGCTCAAATTTAAATTAGCATAATAAATTAAGCATGGCTGGAGAGATAGCCAGATGTTTATGCACAGCTTAAAGCCAACTTCTTTATTTTTTATTGTTATTTATAAATATGGTCTAGAAGGCGGAGGCTGAATCTAGTTCAAATTTAATTTCATATCCTTTCACATAGGGTACAACTAACAATAACATTAGTTGACATCAATTCATACATTCCTGCAATAAAGGAACTATACAAAATTAATTTTTAAAAATCAATATTGACAGCAAAATTTGATTAAAACAGAGTACATCCCTACATGCAAAATTATTCTTCACCTCATCAGTCGTGTTCAGTGCATTTTCCATAACACGGTAATAAGAATAACCTGAGTCTTTGAAATGCTTTTAATGCCCAGCACTGATTTGGGGGCTTTGTCTGAAATCCATGCAAATACAGCAAATCTTACTTTGATTTGACCCCATTTTGAACAGGTGCTTGGGGGAAAGCTTTCCCTTGTGCTCATCCATGCTGTCTGCTCCTGCAAATTTATTAGAATCATAAGGCCTTTAGCATAGCAAAAGTGCTAAAGTATTTTGAACCCAATATAGCTGTGATGCTGCAGACATCATTATTGCAATAAAACATGGCACCGTTTAGTTAGTCATCTTACATTCTGCCAGATTTCCAGTTGTAAAATTTCAAGCCACGAGCACACACCCATCCAAATATAGCATGTCTGCTTAAATATTTATTGAATGTATTGTCAATATATACACATTCTGTGCCTACTACATTCCTTCATGCACATTTCTGCAAATTGAAAAGACCAAGAATATCATTCTGAAAGGACAAGCATATTGAAATTTCTCCAAAAGCCCCCTTGACTCCTATGAAGTGAATGAAGTAGTCATGTGGGAAGAGGGCACATTTTATTTTTGCTTAAATTAGTTCACTTAGTCCTGATTATTCTTTGCTGCCGAGTATGTTAAAATCTAAATAAACATTGCAATGAGATTTGCTTGAAAGTAGCTCTAGGGTAGAATATTGTGCTCTTTAATTACATTGATCTTGGTCACCTTCCTTTATGGCAAACAAACAACCATTCTTTATGTCAATCTTCTTCAAAGGCTTTTAAAGACCCTGGGATACCAAGCTTCATTCTGGAGGATCAGGATAGAACACGCCTTACTGTTTTTAAAAAATAAATAGCAAGCTTGAAATACTCACTAGGGCAACAGTTTTCTGCAATTCTACACTCTTGTCAAGCCAAACCCATTCATGCTGGCTTTCTTATTATTTATTTATTGTCTTTCTTAAAACCAAAACCATGTCCAGAAAGAACAAAGAAAAATATAAAAATGTCCATGCAAATATCATTAAAATAGAATACTAAACACACTAAAAGCAAAGTTAAAACACATTAATGCATTACAATGTATAAACTTAAAGTAATTCTGCTCTGGCCAGTATACTGCACCAGCAAGCCCACTAGGAGCTAAGATTCCTACTAAACGTGCTGGGCTGATATAATGGCCACTATAGAATTACCCATAACCTCTCCCTCAAACCAGCATACAAATTCCAAATGCTTGGGAGAACAGGCCTATTACTGATATTGGCTTGGCATGAAGGGCTGGACAGAGACATGTGGAGCTCCGAAGAATGGAAGGCCATAGATATCCCCATGTGCATTCAGGTGAGACTGTCCACCTGTCCTCTTACTTGTGACTGCTGCCATGGCTTGCCCAGTATGTACTGGTCATTTTTTCCCCCTCCTTGAGAACAGATGATTCTAGTGGAATGGTGGGTTACCATGTTAGCTTATACAGTGTATCTGATACAAATGTGGCTAATCCTGACCTGAGATTGCTCAGAAGTAGGTTGAGGCATTAAAAATGTGGCGGTAATTGGCATGCCACCATCTTCCCCTCCATATTTCAGTGACCAGCTAAGGATTTTCTTTGTTTTAAGGAAGTGTGGATGGTTTCAGGTCAGCCTTTTGGATATTGGCTATGGGCCAGAACATCTAGAGCAGATCAGGTTGTTGTGGTTGCTCTGGGATCAGTGAAAGATTGATGAGTAAGCGAATACTAAACTGGGACTTGATTCTTTCCAGCCATTTCTATACTCAAAATTTCTCCTGTGCCACAGCTGCTTTTCTCTATAAGGGGCACCAGAGGCAAATGGTACATTTTTGGTCTTTTCAAAATAAAATAAAATATAAAACAGAACAAAACAAAATAAAATGTAGCTACAGCCAGAATTCTGTCCCCCAACAACTAATCTTTTCAGAAGCTATAGGGCCAGAACAAGTAAGCATCAAACTTCAGGGGTAAACAACATGAACAACAAAATGCACACTAACAAGATACAGAGGACATTACATAACCTATTGCAGCCAGTCCATGTTTGCAGCTCTGAGTAAGACATTTGGTCATTTGGAATCAATTTTCCCCTAATGAAGATTTAAGCTTGAAGCATGCTGGGTAATTTGCCATCTTCAAATTAATCTATTTTTGGCACTATAAGCTGTTGATTCCATGGACATTTTGCAGTGGTGGTGGGAGGATATGAAACTGTTAGGCTGAACCAAACCAATGCTAGACCCATCTTAAGCAATGTCACATTAACAGCAAGTGATTCTACAGGCCAGCAGAAAGGAATCTTTTCAGCCCTATTTGAAGTTGTTGGGGAATAAACCTAATCCTAACAGAGCTGTATTTGCCAGATGTTTTTCTTCTGAAAAATAATTAAATGGGTATGGACTTTCCCCAATCCATGACTGAGAGCCTCCTCTATGCAATCTCTGAAATCATTCTTGTCTTTGGTGCTTATTACTCGCTGGAATGCTGTTCCTACTTTAAAAAAAAACTAACTTTGCTTTTTTTTTAAAAAAATGGCTAATTAAAAACTGTACTTCTTGATACCTCACCTTTAGATGCATTATTACTGTTATTGTTGTAATTTAACTTGTAATGCTGGTTTCTGTGCAATTATATCCTCATTTGCGCTAGGCATGTTCAAAATTAATTTTTTTTCCTTTCATTTTGTGGTGGCTACATTCTTCCAGCTGCAGCAGTGGAGACTGCAGTAGATTAATAGACATCTTAAACACTGCACGTCTTCAGAGGAACAGGAAAATGTGCATCCATTTGAATTAAACAGCCACATTTGTAAGAACTATCATTCAGGTTAAAACAGCTGTTGTCCACATTACATGGTGCATTAACTATACAGGCTAAAAAAATAGAAAGAGAAATACCTAAGAGACACAGATAAGCAGATTTCAAGTATCTGAAGAGTTGACACAGTGCAGAGGGATTGTCCCTGTTCTCACTTGCACAAGATGGGAGGACTAGAAACAATAGTATGAAACTTCATGGAGTTAATACAGATTAGATATTAGGAAAAACTTCCTGGTAGTGAGTTCTCCTTTGCTGGAGGTCTTCAAGCAAAGGCTGGACCTACATATGTCTGGGATGGTTTAGGAAATCCTGCATTAAGCAGGGGGTTGTATTCAATGAGGCTAGAGGTCCCTTCCAATTCTATAGGTGAGTTCCTATTACCACTTTAAAACAGTTTCAAAACAGTTTGGATCCTCGTCGTTCCCACCCCCCAATCAATTAAAATGGTTTCAAAATGGTTTGGATCCTCTTCGTCCCCATTCCCAATCAATTTCAGGGGTATTTTGAGGATTAAAAACGGAATAAATAAACACTGAAATTTTCCAGTGTGTTTTTCTGCTTTTGCTTTTAAAATATTTCTTCCTTAGTGCTGTGGGAACACTAGAGTATTCCTATACAACAGGCTACTGTTTCAATGTAACAATTCAGCCACTTCACACCTGATAACAATGTTTCCTTTCCCACCCATGCAAACCTAAAGATTGAAAGAGACAATCCTGTGAAATTCTGGCTGTTTCCCTCCTTCCTTGATCTTTAAAAAGGGAAAGGGGTGAAGCTGCTGCAGGAACTGGGAGATGTGCGTATGTTTTAAGTGTGTGCGTGCAGGTGGCGGCAGCAGCAGAGCCAGCCAGCCAGGGTGCTTTTTTCTGAGGGAACCCCTGGTGGGGGTGGTGGCTGTGGAGGTGGAGTGGGTGAACGGGGCTTGAATTGCCGTGGCTGCCGCACGCCCTGGGCAATGGGGAGAGAGGGGTGGGGAAAGGCTGAGGAGGGGAAAGAATCGCTTTTCCCAATCAGTTTTTGGAAGTGTTTTAAGTGTTTAAGAGTGGGGACACAAAATTGGGGTTGAATCTGATTGCCAGATGCTCCTTTGCTTCCTTTTAACATGCTTTACAATGTAAATCTCGATGTAAATAGCCTTGTATATAGTGCTTTATTCCTTGAATGAGAACTCGCCCAAAAGTTCTATGATAAGTTCATTAGCCTATACGTATTGTAGTTTTGCTTTGTTTTTTTTTTAATCCAGTATCTCCAAGATTTCCACAAGAAAGGTCAGAACTTCTTTTCCCAGAAACAATAACTAAACACCACTTTCTGGCTTCCTGAGATAAAATAATGCAGTTTGTTAAAAATGAAGTTAAGGTTCATCCAGACAAAACTTACTTAATCTGCATTATTTGGATAATCCAGAGTAAAGCACATCCAGAAACATTTTATTCTGGATTATTCATGCTTTATTTTGGATTATCCAGATAAAGCAGAGTACGTAAATGCTGTCTGGGCGAGGCTATTCTGTGATTGCACAGATCAGAAGGAAAGGTTCCTCCAATGCTATTGCAATGATCTATTCCTATCAGATTGTTTTGGGACCATTGTTTTGTATGTTTAGTTATAATGGGTGTATAATTGTATTCTTCATTATTGTTTTGAAATCTTTTCTGCACGTATTTGCATAAAAAAACATAAGAGGAGCCCTGCTGGATCAGACCACAGCCCATCTAGTCCAATGGCCCACCAATTGCTTATGGGCACTTCAAACAGAAGACAAGGGCAAAATGTTCATGTCCTCTCAAATCCCAGCAAATGACCTTGGAGGTATCCTGCCTGTCTCCCTAGCCTGGAGGATGTAGCTGGGGGTCCATTCTAGTAGTCACTGATACATCTGTCATCCATGAATTTGTCTAACTCTTTCTTAAAACAATGTAGGCAGGCTGCTGACATCACATCTTCTGACAGCAAATTACACGATCAAATTAAAGACAATTCTTGTGTTGATGATGAAATCTGACAACTGCAGGAAACCTTCTCAAGAGAACTGATTATTGGCAACTTCAGTCACTGGATAATAATACAAATTTTGTACAAGGTTCTTGATAAGTTATATATCCATGGGTTTTAATGAAAGAGATACATTGTGCTTCTTACAACAGAAAATAACTGTAGAAAGTCTTGTTGTAGCTTGTTTAATGTTTATTCCTCTTTGGAGAAGATTCCTTCAACAGAATTCTATTTGCAATTTTTGTAGTCTGGACAAACATTGCATAACAGCCTGTAAATCAAGGAGTTTCCACAAGCAATACACAAATTTCAAAGAATGCATTGCATTATGGATATCAGTGTACATTTTAAACATGCTGCCACTAAGAAATCTCAATAGTCCGTCTAGTGTGTTTAGTGTTTGTGCGCCCAATGTGTTTGCTGTGTTTATGCCATTGAAAAGGGATTTGTTTTCATTTAAAAAAATGTTTTCAAGCAAGTATGAAAACAAACACGAACTGGAAAAGGTGACACCAGAATAATGAGGGGGCTGTAATACCTCCTTTATGAAATCAGGCAACAGTGTCTAGGTCAGAAGTGTCAAACTCAATTTTGCAGAGGGCCGGATTTAAAAAAAAAAGTACTGTCAGGGCCAGGGGGCGTGGCTGGGGGCGTGGCTAGGGCACAGAGGAGGGGCTGGGGCGTGGCCGGGGGCATGGCCGCAGGCATGGCTAGGGCACAGAGGAGGGGCTGGGGGCATGGCCGGGGCATGGCTAGGGCACAGAGGAGGGGCTGGCTGTCCATGGCAGCGCCCGCGCACTCGGGCAGTGGAGGGTCCCGCCGCGTGCTCGCTCGCCTCGCCTCACCTCGCCTCCTTCGCGCCCAAGGAGGACAGCGGCGGCGGCGGTGGCGGGCGGCAGTGGCAGCGGTGGTGGGCGGTGGCCGCAGGCCACAGGTCGTATTAGTACAGCCCGCGGGCCACATCCGGCCCACGGGCCGTATCTTTGACATGCCTGGTCTAGGTCTATTCAGTACTGAAAAGTGGCATTTAAGAGAGGACCTGACTGGTGTTTATAAAATCATGAATAGTATGGAAAAGGTGAATAGAGAAAAAATATTTTATCTATTGCACACTATTAGATTGAGTGATCACTCTATGAATCTGATGAGCAGGGGGGTTAGTCCTGAACAGGGGAAGTATTTTTTTCACCCAGAGCATCACAGTTTTATGAAATTTACTCCTAGAGGGGTCAGTGACTAACATGGATAGCTTTAAGGAGCTGGACAAGTGCATCATGGAGGACAGGTGCATCAATGGTGACTAGAAAGAATGCCTATGCACTTCTTCCGTGTTGGAGAAACCCACAGGATGCCTCTAAGGATCATTTGTGGGAAATCAAGGCAGTTGAGGGGTTTGCCCTCGTCATCTTCTTGGGCATGCTCAGGATCAAATGGTGGACCACTGTGTAAGACAGGATGCTGAACAAATTTATTTATTTACATAAATAAGGTCTCTGGGTGGGTAACAACAGATTAAAAACAAGATGCACATTAAAAACACTTTTAAAATTCAACAAATTTAAAACAATACACTCCATACTGCATTAATATGGAGTGGTGGTAGTGTGGGCTGATTCAGAGGGGTGTCTCTTGTGTTCTTGATAGGCTTTCTAGGAATACTTTTTAAAAAGTCTTAATTTGCTGTCTGGCAAACTGCAGAACCCCTTATTTATCCTGAATTTTGACTGAACTCTGTGTGTCTATGAAGAAATTTTTGTTTGTTTGTTGTAGCCCACTCTTTCTTAACCAGTGTCTCATGGAACATTGGTATTCTGCTGTGCTTCGTAGAGCAGGAAAAGGCTTTTATTTCTGATTTCTCATTCTAGTTCTGTATTGTAATTGACAGGAAAAGGGGTTTGTCAATTTCAGTTTTATGTCCCAACAGTTAACAAATCTAATCAAAGACTGAGGAAAAGAAACTGAACATTATTTCAGTTGAATTTGCATCTGCTCAACCCCCCAAAAAGTTGCAAGAATGTCTGCTCAGGCATGGGAAGGGCATATTACTCATTGGGCCCCTCATCTAGTCCTAGGATTGGAAAAAACACCTTCAGAGATGCTTTGGTCTGGCAAAGCGCTCCAAGAATGCTTCATACCCTTGCGGGCCTCTGCCTCCACTGTTGGGAAGAAAGTGTCAGCAGGGACAAGTTACCTTTGCCATACTGTATTCTGCCTGATGTACTCTGCCAGTGGACAGAAAACAGCCAACGCCCACAACCTTGTTTGAATGAAAGAGGCCAAGTTGAGAGGATACCAAAAATGATGCAACATCATTACTTAGTATGTTTTCTGCACCACAATACTGGCTGAAGTTGCACATACTGAGAAAATATAGGATATCCGGTATGGCGCTTGGACTGGGGCCATGGGGTGGGGTAGGTGGGAGAGTGATCTCATTGGAAGGCTTAGTTCCATCCATCCATCTAAATCAGCTTTAATCCATCTGCATGGTACAATGATGTCATCTCACACATTTCTTTAAGTACATATAAGGAGGAGAAAGAAAACTCAGCAGAGCTTGCCAATCTTGGCAGCAGTCCCACAGCAGGCATCACTTCTATTTCTGGAATGAGATAAGGACAGTAAATCACACTGAAATGGCTATTTGTTCTTTAAACAATAGTCACAACGCCAGAGCATCCAGAAGGACTAGTTAACACCTGAGACAGATTTAGGAATACCCTAAAGTTTGGGTCCCCTCAGACTTATTTCACCCTTACTCCTTAAGGCTCACGTATTGACAAGCATCGCCAACAGAAGACGGTGACATTTCTCAAGGGTCCATCTTAATTATCATAACTTTGACATATACCTCCTCCTCTTCTTACTATTAAAAATATTTATATACAACTTCCCATTATAGTATAACTTCAAAGCATTTTACAAGTCATAGAGAAAACTAAAACCAAAACATGATTAAAATCAAGGATGGGGAAAACAAAAGAGCAGTGATTCACTCTGGAAAGGCCTGAGTGAAAAGATAAGTCTTCAACTGGCACTTAAAAACCAGAAATATAGGCACCTATGGATATCAGAGGAGAGGGTGAGTACAGAGAAGGCCAACTCCAGGTAATCATAAGATGACATTCAGCAATTTGTGGTACGCACGTCACATGTCTATACTGAGAAAAGTGGTCTGCTAAGTAAGCTGGTCCCAAGTTGTTAATCTGGTCCAGTAGCTAATTGGCAACCAATGAATATGCTTAAGCACAGGTGTGATAAGCACACTGCAAGGTTTTCCCTCCATTTGGACTTTCCTGAATAAAAAGTCCACAAATCAGATGGATAAAAATGAAAAGGTGTGAGCAATCAGACCTGAAAATGGACTGAAAAGGTTTAAAGTTTAACGTGAAAATGTCACCACAACCAAACAGTCATCCTTTATGGCCTCTGATGTGGTTGAGGCCAGGTGGAGTCCAGAACAGCTGACAAAAAGGAGGACAGTCATATTACAATATTCAGGACATAGATATTGTGCTAGATGTCAGAGAACAATAATTGGTGCTTCCATTCAGTCTGTATCCTGGTATTGCACATCACCTGAATTTCAGTTTCCGAGGAAGTATCATATACCTCTAAAAGCTAGAAATTGAAATTTAAGCTTGATCTCTAGCTAATAAATGAGCTGCAGCATCAATGTGTATGTACAACCAGACAGTCACAGACTTAAGGGAAAAAGAATCTCTCTTTCCATAATGTCCCATAGATCCAAGGAAACTTTATCCTCACCCCACCCCACTTTCTTTTTGCAAAAGACATGGTAAGTTGGTTGGTATTATGTTCCTGCATTTTAATAAGCATCAGTGAGCTTCCTGCAAAAAATAGTGATCAGTTTCAAGTGGATGACAAAATGTAAGAAATCAGTAATAAAGAACTGAGCCAGCCACATTGCTGTATGATGTTTGCATTATTTTATCAAATGTTGCATTTACACTCATTCATTCATTAGACACTAATTAAAGTAAAACTACCCAACTCTGATAAACCTAAAATACTTTTTTTAATGAGAAATTATGAGCCATTCCTTAGAAAAGATCCAAAGAGCATTTTGTACTGTGTTTAAAAATAAGGACAGTGTCTTGCAATGGATGTAGGAGGATGTAGGGACATTTTTTTAATGGGAAAAACTGAAGGGAAAGTAATAGAAAAGAAGGCATTCTATGAGCATGTCAGTGAGAGTTATTCGACTTTCTTCAAAACTTTAGAAAAGTTCCTGTCCCAGTTATTGCTGTTGTTGTTGTTGTTTCATTCTTTCCCTGAACTATCTCAATTTCTTTTATGGGTCCTTAGGCTGCTTGCCAAGACAACAGAACCACTCACACTGCTGTGCAATTTCTGTAAGTGCCCTATGATGAAGTGATGAGATTAACTCATTGGGATTCCAGCAGCCTTCTACCGGCTGGCTCTTTTGCTCCCGTTTCCGTCACTCTGGACAGGGGCGATCTAGCAGAAGCAGACAAAAGAGCTCTAGGGTGTTTTCAATGATCAGATGACAAAGTTGGGCATGTTAGTGAGCAGCAACAAAAGACACGTCCATGTGGACATGTTCCTAGGTGTGCATGAAAAAAAATGTTCTGGTCTGTGAATTTCACCATAGAATATCTGATAGCAAGGAGATCCCGGCTTGACCTTAGATCTTCAGAGAATGAAGCCAAGGCTTAATGTCAGATGCACTGGATACTGAGCTCTGAGAGACCTCTTTGTGTACAGAATGGGTCAGAGCTATGTGCTCAATAACCATGTAGGTTTACAGGTGCTGTGCAGCCCCTGGGTTGTTCCAGATAGCTACAAATATTAAGAGGCTAGGTGCTTGGCAGAGCAAAACCTGCTTCCTGATGTTTCCAGCTTCCATTCCCATATTGCAGAGATTATAGAACAGGTAGGGTAAATCCTATTTGCCCAGTTCCAGACAGCGCCAGCCAGGCAACTGAATCAGCCTGCCATGCAGCATAGATGGATAAATGCAACACAATGTCAATAAAGGGTTACAAGGAAAATTAAAACGTTAACAGAGTCTACATGACACCAATCTGGTCTAGTGGTTAGGGAGCCAGACTCTTATCTGGGAATACCGGGTTTGCTTTTGCTCTCCTCCGTGAAACCAGCTAAGTGACCTTGAGTGAATCACAGCTCTCTTCTAAGCTCTTGCAGCCCCACCTATCTCACAGGGTGTTCTGTTGTGGGAAGAACAGAAAGCTTTGTCCACCACTTTTGGTGACAAAAGTGGGGTACAAAAGCCAACTTTTCTTCTTCTTCTTCTTCTTCTTCTTCTTCTTCTTCTTCTTCTTCTTCTTCTTCTTCTTCTTCTTCTTCTTCTTCTTCTTCTTCTTTTTCTTTTTCTTTTTCTTTTTCTTCTTCTTTTTCTTCTTCTTCTTCTTCTTCTTCTTCTTCTTCTTTAGGTGTAGTCTAAGGGCAAAGGGTCCACACAGCCCCATATCAGTTGAACAAGCAGCCTGGCATAAGGACTCTTAGCAGCACCTTTACAGCTCCTCCATCCCATTGCAGCAAGTACAGACCTAACTGTTTACATTCTTTGGGGAGAAAAACATGGCCCTGTTTTCTAAACACAGAAAATGGCCAACTTCTGGGATTGTTTCCTGAGTTTGAGAAAACAGTTCCAGGCTGGAAATGTTGAAGCCGGGACTGAAAATACAGCAGCTGTGATATCTGCATGGCTGGGGTCAGTGAGGAGAATGCAGGCATCATGCTTGTCCCTGTAAGAGTCAAAGGACTTTCCTGAAAGCTCTCCAGCTTTGAAGCAGCAAGAGCTCCTGCCAGTATAACTGATTGCAAACACAATTTACTTAAAGCCAATAAGAGAAGTAAATTGCAACTGTGTTAGCATCCAAAATTAATAAAATGCCATGAGGAAAAAGAATGTTTTTGTCAATGGTATAAGTAACGTAGTACATAACATTAGTAAAAAAAAGACACTAATTTGCATATGTTATGCATACTAATATAGACATAATTAAAAATACCACAGTTTAATGTCATGATGCAACAATTTAAGAGATGAAGTAATTAAGTTGAAAGATGTTAATTGAGTCAAAGCTGACCAATAGGTTCCTGGGGGAAGGAGATCTAGGTTCTAAACTATATTCAAAACTGAAATGCTCCTCTGATGATACCTTGAAATGCCATCTCATGAAACATGCCTCTCTCATTGACAGAATTATGTCTATTAAAAAACCTTTCTGGAACCATTTCTATTCTTCCTGTTAGGAACCATTACTATTCTCTTCTTCTGTTATATAAGCACACAAATTAGGTGCTTTGCATATGATCAGGAGCCATTTTATTTTGGATTTTACTTTAAATGAAGAGGTGTGAGCAACCAGACCTGAAGATGAAAGTTTAAAGTGAAGGTATGACTATGGCCCTAGAGTCCATTCCAGTGTGGGGGCTAAATTAGAAGAAAAAGGTCCCATCCTATCTCCGGGATCCTCCATCCACATTGGATTGGAGTGAGGGCTGGTCTAGGTGGCTAAAATGGCTGCCTCAACTGGGACACCAGCTAGAGTGGCTGAGGGAGGCTTGTGGAAGGATGGATGCTTCCCTGTTCCAGTTTAACAGTGGGACCTATTTCAGGCATAGAACCCCAAAGGGTTCCTCCTACTGCCTTGGCAGTTCTGATCTGTGGACCATGGCTGCATGTAGTACTTTGGTGAATATAGTACAAGCATTCTAAAAGAAAGTGATTCATCTTCTGCTCTATACTTTTTATGAATCTTTCTCATGTTTCAACTCCATATCACATTGCAGAACTATTGTTAATCCATGCAGTATGCACAAAGATTGCACAAGCTCTGGCCCGGTTCCCATTACAAGCTTAAAATGGTTTTCCTAAACCGAAATTACAGACCCGGATGCTAACACGAATTTGCCTGATCCCATTACTTTCAACTTAATTGCTTTCGATCTGGATTCTGAGGATCGTATGTGGCATACGTGACTCAAGGGGGGACTCAAGTGGCTACTTTCTAAAAGCTTCTTTTCGGGGCTGCCCTGCCCTCTTCCTCCTGGCGTGAATGCACCACCCATAAGGGACCCCTTCAGGGAGCCTAGCTGGGTGGCTGGATGGCTGCTGCTTGCCTGGATGGAGGAAAAACCGCACCGGGCAGCCAGCGATTCTTTCCCCTCCTCTCCCCATTGCCCAGGGCACACAGCAGCGGCAGCAACTCAAGCCCCCTTTGCCCGCTTACTCCACAGCCACAGGCTTAAACATTCACACATCTCACTGAAAATTCAGCTGCTTTCCTCCCTTTTCCCTTTCTAAAAGTCAGAACTTTAAAATTGTGCAGAATTGCAACATTGTTATCAGGTGTGAAGTGGGTGGATTGCTACAGTGTAACAGCTGCTTAGGTGGTGGATTTTTACAGTGAAATCACTATCTTTGGAAGCAAGCTATTGGGGGAGGGAAACCCTAAGCATGCATTCTCATCCCACTAAAATGGTACTGTTCCCACAGTAAGAAATGTAAAACATTTCAAATGCAGGAACCGGAGCGAGACCTGTCAAAATGAGTGTTAACATTTACAATGCCTTGGGGCGATTTAACACGCAGAAAGCGTGGGGATTGCGAGGATCGAAACCATTTTAAGCTTGTAATGGGAACTCCCCCTCTGTGTCTGCAAGTGCACAAGCAAAAACTGCAGGTGGGATAGTGGGGATGCTGCACTGCAGGTGATGCAAAGTTCTCCAGAAAGAATATAGATGTCTGAGAAACGTTGCACAATGTTAGTCACACAAAAGCTAGTATGTATGAATGGCTCCTGAGGGACAATACTCCATGGCCGCATCCCCATTACAAGCTTATTTCGGTTTCAAACTGTTTTCAATCTTTGCAGACCCCACGTCAGTTTGGCTTAACACGCTTTCCGGGTGTTAAATCGCCCCAAAGCGTTGTAAATGTTAACCCTCATTTCAACAGGTCTCACTTCGGATCATGCACTTGATACGTGTTACATTTTTTTACTGTGGGGACCCTACCATTTTAAGGGATGAGAATCCATGTTTAGGGTTTCCCTCTCCCAATAGATTGCTTCCAAAGACAGTGATTTCAGTGTAAAAATCCAACCTTCACAGCAGCCACTACACTGTAGCAATCCAGGCACTTCACACCTGATAACAATGTTGCAATTTTGTGCAATTCTAGCTCTTTGGAGTTCTGACCTTTAAAGGGGAAAGTAAAGCAGGGCAGGTTTTGGGAGATGTGTGAATGTTTAAAGCCCCCTTGCTTGAGTTGCCACTGCTGCTGTGTGCCCTGGGGAATGGGGAGAATCGCTGGCTGCCCGCTGCCGGTTTTCCTCCATCCAGGCAAGTGGCAGCCACCCAGCTAGGCTCCGTGAAGGGGTCCATTATGGGTGGCACATTCACGCCAGGAGGAAGAGGACAGGGCAGCCCCAAAAAGCAGCTTTTAGAAAGTAGCCACTTGTGTCCCCCCTTGAGTCACGTACGCCATGTAGGATCCTCAGAATCCGGATCGAATGCGATTAAGCTGAAAGTAATGGGAACAGGCAAATTTGTGTTTGCATCCGGTTCTATTATTTTGGTTTAGGGAAATTGGATTAAGCTTGTAATGGGGATGCGGCCCATATGTTACAGGAAAATGTGAAAGTAGATCTGTTCTAGTTTGATGATATGATGTTGTGACCAGCTGGTCAAAACTATCATTTTATTCATTCATACATACAGAAAAAGTTGGACATATTTCCACTCTAACAATACCAGAAAAAAAAAAGGTGTTACCTCTAAATAAGTAATTTCAATAAATTACCAGCATTTTAATTTGATATTTGTGTCTGCATTTGTTTTCTTTATATTTATACTATTCTATATTTTGAAATGTTTAAAATTTTTATGAACACAAATACAGAAGTAATAAATTTCTGACTCATTAAGAGACTGTATCTTCTGCCTCAGTGCCTGATAACAATGCCAGATGTTTTAAAGATCCTTGACTTGTGTGTTCCTGAGAGCAGGTGAAGGCTGATATGTGTGTCTCTAAGCATATGTTGTTAACACCTCTCCATTACCGTTCATAAAATTATGCCTATTATTTAATTTTCTAATTGAGCATTATGGGCACTGATCTTGAAAATGCTATGTTCTTGCCAAAAATAATGGATCATTAAGTAAGCTTGGATCATTTTTATTTCTGAGTTTTTTATTGCCTTTTGGGCTTCTCCAAAGAAATTATCCAAATGTATGATGTATGATAAACATCTGTATCTGCCAGTTCCTATATATGTGACCACCACCACCACATGTATTTGGGTAAATGGCCTGAGAAGATCAGTTGTGATAGCAAAGATAGGTTGTATAGAGAGGGCTAAGCAGATCTCCAGATCAGTGCCACTATTGGGAACAAATTCATAACCATCCTGATCAAGCACGTAAAGCATGAACCTACCAAGAAACTATAATGATGCCATCTGGAGAGGCGCATGTGCCTGGCCAATCAGGGACTGCCCCACGCGCAGGCGCAGATTGTTGTCAGCCTCCTTGTGCCAGTTGCGTCCTTTACCTGCCAGTGTGGACGGGAAAATGTCTTAGACGCATTTGGGCCAAAGCGTTCTACAGCGTTTTTTTCTGTAGTGCGAAAAGGCCTCAGGCCTTAATCTGAGGGTTGAAGGAGGGTCAAGGAGGAGTGAACGGTGGGGTGGACAAGAAGAGAAAAGAGAACATTGAGAGTCTCTATATGAAGTCATTTAATTAAGGACTCGAGATTTCTGTGGTTTGGGAATATTAATAACAGGTTGCATTTTTGTCTGTGTATTTTGTTGAGAACTGTAAGGATTTTTGTATGTACATGAGGTGGCCTGAGATCATCTTCATTTTCTGAATCCCAGAGGCATAGCTCTGTGGCTCAATTTTTTTATTCATTTCCCCATGTTCCCCTTTGATTTTATTGCTTATGTTATGGTTAGGGCAGATTGATCAAAAGGGACTTGTAACTTTAGAGAAAACCATAAGCACGATTTTAGAACTGCATCAAGCTATTTTCAAGGCAATGCACCAGAAATGGGCTTGGTTTTAGAGTTATTTTACCAAGATTGCTTTTAGCGGATCCAGTTGGAATGATTTTTAAACAGCTGAGGCTCAGATGGAACTCAAGTAGAACCTGAGCTACAAAAAGACAAATAAAAGTCACTACTCAGTCTTCACTGCCACTTTTTCTTAAAACACCTGTTGCCCAAGCTCTTTCTTTGCTGACTTGCAGGTTATTATCAGGATATTATATTTCAGTAATAAAATAATGACATTAATTGCTGTCTGCTCCACTGTTGCCATAGCTGCTTTTGCCGACATGGCATTTCCATGAGCTTTTGACTACAGCTAGGACAACATGATGCAAGTTGTGATAAGCAGTGATGAACAACAATGCCATCACAGGTTGCTGCTTAGTGCAGCATTTTTTGGAGCGGATTTGTTTGAAGGAGGAAGATGTTTCCCTAACTAGCAGTGTCTGTTGTTTTTGTTATTGTAGTTTTATTGTAATATGGTTTTGAGGCTTTAGCTCACTGATCTATGATTAGAAGACTAACCGATTGGTTAAAAACTCCTGGTATGGCAAATGAGAAGCAGATGCCAATGTTTTCACACAGTAACAGCTCTTCTGGTGTTTTTAAACTAATGTGAACACAGCTGTCTGCATTTATGCACGAATGCAGAGATGTACTGGCTGCCTTGAGAGTACTCCTTTCTCCTCTGCAGAAGAGGACTTTCTCCTTTGCCATAATGGAATGGAGATAAGGTTCTCCCTGTAGGATAAGAAGAGGAAGAGCTAATGCAGGGTCTGCATCCCTTCCAGACCCCTTGTTACTCCTATCCCTGGCAGGTAGAGCAAATCAGATGAAAGAAGCCAAAGCAGCGATCATCATAACATAAAAGGAAAAAGGGGGTTCAGTCTAGGTGATCACCCTCTTTTTCCTCTTCTGGATGCCCAGTTTGGTCTTGCGGTTGGAGTGCCGTACTCATATCTCGTAGTTCCCAGGTTTGATTCCACACTCCTCCACAAAGCCAGCTGGGTGGCCTTGGGCTAGTCACAGCTATTTTTCTAAGCTCTCACAGTCCCACTGCCCGCACAGGGTGCCCGTTGGGGGGAGAAGAACAGCCACTTTGAGTCCCCTTAAATGGGTGAGGAAAGAGGGGTAGAAAAAGTCAACTCCTTCCGCTTCTTTCTTTCGCCATTGCAGAAGAGGACTTCCTTCTTGCAGTAATGGAATGGAGATAAGGTGCTCATTGCAGGAGAGAAGATTGCCTGTACGTCATCCCTTGCTTGTCTTAACATTAATAGCATCTCTTCCTTTTCCTGATTCAGGTTCTTTGTTTTATCTACTTGCAAGGGTGAAAAGGGGCACGAAGTGCTTTGCATTAGGTATTCCTCTTCTCAGTCAAGAAACCTGATGCCAGAGATTACTTTGGTGTTGTATTCAGGTCACTTTGTAGGTATTATTTAGAATTAAAAATAAAAATTACCTCCTCCGCCCCCACACAGGGGAAGGAGAAAGAGGACGGGCGCAAGTGCTATCCACTTAGTTCTCAAATTCTTATTTGCATTAGGATTTTGCTGAGTCCAGGGGGAGGTAGCATGATAGCACTACATCCCTGTGAATGTGCCACCTCTGAAGAACTGGAGTTGGCATCCAACGAAATGAAACTTTAAACGTGCCTGTGGATTTCCTCCAATAGCTAAAAATCCCAGAATGAAAAAACATGTCCTGTTGAATTGCATGAGTTTCCCATCTAGTCCAGCAGCCTTCTTCACTGGCCAACCAGTTGCGCATGGAAAGCCATGAGGCAGCTTGGTGTGTTCACCACCTCCCAGCAGCTGTTTTTTGGAAGCATATTGTTCCAGTCTAGAGGAGGTCCTACATCTATTGTTTTAGTAGCCTTAATTGGCTTTGTTTTCCATGAATTTGGCCAGACTTTTTTCTTTTTAGTCATGCAGGCTGCTGACTAACATTACTTCTTGTGACAGCAAAGAATGCATGGATAAGGCAGCAATAGGCAGGAGGGAGGATTTTGCATTTGTTAGACATTGGGGGGAAGTGTTTTTGGGACAAGCCTGAGCTCAGTAGAAGAATGGAGAAGGTGTTGAAATAGATTTTAAACAGATATCAGGGACAGGGAGTATTGAGAAAGAGTGCTATGAAACTTGGTATGAAACAATGGTATGAGACTTCGAAGGAGTCAGTACAGATTAGATATTAGAAAAAAAACTTCCTGACAGTGAGGGTGATCAGTAAATGGAATAGGTTGCCATGGGAGGTAATGAGCTCTCCTTCACTGGATGTCTTCAAGCAGAGTCTGGACAGACATCTGCCTGGGATGGTTTAGGGAATCCTGCATTGAGCAGGGGGTTGGACTTGATGACCCTAGAGGTCCCTTCCAACTCTATGATTCTATGACTAGCCCCGTGCAAAAGAAGCATACCAGCAAGCAGCTTTTCCCAGTATACCAGGGAGGTATGAAAAGGCCCTTTTACACCTAAAGAATTCCACTTGGGAACGAATTGGTAGCCCAGCTGTTCTAACAGGGGGCGTCACATGCTCCTGAAGGATCGATGGAGCGCACACATAAGAATAATTATAAAAGCATAATTATATTTTTAATTATGTTTTACCATTTGATATGTTTTAATCTCATTGTAACCCGTCCTGGGACCATTCAGTGAAGGGTGGGATATACGTAAGTTTTCTAAATAAATAAAATTAATAAATAATATTCTTATGTGTATTCATGTTCCAGTATATTGCATCTAGGGTGTGAGATTCCCCTGATAATATTTTGTTAAGCAATGAAATAATAAATTCCAATGCATTTATGTGTAGGGTCCCTCTGTTTTCTACTTCCCTTTTTATGTTCTCAGAATGAGGCTGTGTAGGATTTGCATGGACCGCAGTTGTTTCTCTTGTGTGAAGTGATATAACAATGACCTCTTTTGTGTTTTCAGGAAACATTGAATATAGCTGTCCAGCTACCAATGAGTGTGAGATCACGAAACGGAGGCGCAAGTCCTGTCAAGCATGTCGCTTTATGAAATGCCTCAAAGTGGGGATGCTGAAAGAAGGTAAGAAGCGGCAGCTTAATTTGCAGCACCTGAGCTCTCAAGCTCCTCCTCCTTGGCTGCGTCGCCAAAAGACTTATTTGCTTCTCTACTGTCCCTCTACTGTCACTCTATTCAAGCGGACTTTAAAAGTGCCATGCAAATCAGGAATAAGCATCCTCATGAGGCTCAGCAAAATGCGCGTTTTTAATGCACCTTCCGTCCCCATGGGAGCTGTGTTTTCTTTCCACGCATCTTTTTCTCTCTGCCCTTGCTCTTGATGGGGAATGGGGAGGGAATGCGCTCGGCACGGCCACAACCATACGAAGGTTTTTATGCCCCTGGTTAAATGATCCTTAAATTAGAGGAATTTTTTGATAAATGGTATCGTCTGTTGTAATGTTTTAAAGCACTAGAATGAAGTGTGTGTTTTTAATCTTGTTAGCCGCTTAGAGTCCACCAAGGTGGAGATGGTGCGGGATAAAAGCTAAATAAATAAATAAATAAATAAATAAATAAACCAAGAAGAAACCCCCGCCAAGTCCAAAGAAAAATAGTCATTGGTTCTCTGTTCATCTCCCAGATCTTCCACCACCACCCTGTCTTCGGGCTCTTGCTGCAGAAGCTGCGTGATGATGGCTGTACAGCACACGATCGCTCATTCACTCTCACCACTTTCCCCTGTTATTGCTGTCAAAATTCACCCCATACAGTAGCAATAATCCACCCTCTTCACACCTGATAGCGATTGCAACAATGTTGCAATTCTGCGCGATTCTGGCTCTTTAGTTCTGAGCTTTAGAAAGGGAAGCTGCTTGTGTTATTGCTGTGTGTGTAGGCGGCAATCCCCGCCCCTTTTGCCACGGAGCGTCCCCAAGGTAAATGTTGTGAGGAAAACCCGCAACTTCCAAAAAGAGTGCTGAAAGACTTATTTAAAGGGCACTTTTTTTGTTGGGGTTTTTCCTCATTTTGTAGCGCTGGAAGCTCGTAAAAAACCCTGGCATGGGGGCGCTCAGGGGCAAAAGAGGATTCTTAGCGGACTTTAAATTGCTTGGGGACAGGGCCCTTCTGACCCAAACCAGAAAGCAGTACAAAGCTGTCTGGCCTTTTGGTGACTTTGGCTGTGGTCCCATGTTCACTTTAATCCTTCTTCAGTCCCTCTTCAGTCCCCTCTTCTCACACCTTTTTAGTCCAATCCATTTTATTTGTGGACTTTTCCTCCCGTCAAGCATGCTTTCATGAATCTTGATTTTTACAGGTCTCAAGTTGTTAAAGAGTGTTAATCCATTTTCATTTTTGGATGTGATTGGGGAGCAGGACTAAAGGGGGCTGAGCTGTATTATACTAGATGGATATTGCTTGAATTATCAGGTATGGGTGTGGTCAGAGTTAGGGCATTTTGAGTCTGGCTTCTTAATAAGATTGACTGTTTCAGCAAGGTGTGGTACAGCCTTAGGCAGGAGTTTCCACAGGCATATTGCTTTGAAAATGAAGGTCTCTTTTTAGAGAAATCAAAATTTTGAAGCAGAAAAATCTGAAATATGTCTGTACCGTTAGCAGGAAGTTTATAATTAAATGACAGAAACTCAAGTGCTGACATGGAATTCTGCAGTATGAGAGGCTGCACAATTTAGCACTATATGATGCAATTTTGAATGCAGCAAGCGGAGGAATATATATACACTTTCTGCGAACTTCAAATGATGTCACAAAGATGGAACCAAATGTTGTACAATGGTTACAAAAATTCCTCAGGTATAAATAAGCCCCAAAACTAATACAACATCTATTTCCTGTGTGTACATGGGGAGGGGGGGGGGAGACAGAGTTGGGATGTATGTGAAGCCTCCAGCCCAGAAGAGACCATTTGCTGCCACTGTGTGGATCCTGCCTACGATAAGGAAGATACTGGGAGCAGACCCTTGGGAAGTGACATTTGAAAGGTTGATGCAAAAGTGATGCAGAAGTGGTCAGTGGTGCAAGACATGCCAGAAGTGCAGCTACCAGACACATCTGGCCATGCCTGTGTGTGCCATCCACACCTGAGTCAGGAAACTTAATGAGCAATGAAATGAGAAAAGGCAGTAACTTCCAAGGCAAGAGAGATCTGCATTATTATTTATTATTCTCCTTTGTATTTATTTTTATTATGCTTTTATGGAAACTCTCCTAGGAACATGATTGATTGGTGGCAGAAAATGTTCATAAGAAATGCATAAATAATAAAACGTGCAGAATCTCACAGCAAACAAGCATATTTGTCATAACAGTGTTGTGCATGCTGTCTTTTTATTTTTTGTTTTTAAAAAACTATGAAGCATTCCCCACTTTCATGTTTTTTTAGCAACACTATTTTTGGGGGTTTCTTTTAAGGTAGAAGAACCTTCTATTCATATCACCAGCTGTTTCTGCACATTTAGATTAAAATAAAGCTATGGGAAACGGCAACAACATTATTGTTGTTACAGGCGAAGTAAAGTTTAATCCATTTGCTCTAAGCAGAGATAAATGTCTCAGGCTGGAGAAAAACCTTTGTCCCTATACAGGTGGTCTCTTGCCCTACAGTGCTCAGCCTTCTGTCTCTATTGATCTGCTCAGTGTTGACTGAACAGTCCTTGGCTCAACCCCTTGTGCTCCGCTCTGCTCCGCTCTCCCCACCCCTTCTTCTCATCCATTGGAGGTACACCATTGGGGATTCAGTGGCAATTAAACACATTCTTATGGATTGGCTTCAAAGCTTCATTTCCTCAGGTTCCCTCTGGAATGAAAGGATGGGGGCAGGGAGGGAAGCTAGCTGTTGTAACGCTCTGCGCCGATGAATTCAGGGAAGTGCAGCTGCTTTGGCCAAGCCAGCTGAAAGTCTATCGGCTGTAGAGCGCTCTGATACATTTCAGTCAAAGCAGACAGAATGGCCATGGTGGGAGCCAGGAATGAGTTGAAAGCCAAATCTCTTTCCTCCGAGGTGTCACAGGAGTGATAAAAGCCAGGGCTGTTGGTAGTGTGGATTTATAAAGCCTGTTTTGCCCTTTGATTGACAGATCTTGTCTGAGGTTAAACCTCTTTCCCTTTCAAACGCAGCTCTCTTGACATTGGTGAGGTTGCCCTGTGAACCTCTGTGACCTTGATTTTAGATTAAGATGGTGATGGATTCAGAGAAAGATAGGAGCCTCATTTGAAGGTGGTGGTGTGGCCTGCTGATATGTAGCTGTCTGGAAGCTGGTGGCACAAAGTATAAACTGTGTCTTGGTCCCCTCTGATTTTTTTTATTACTTACTTTCATTTGCTTATTTTCCTTACTACTTCAAGGCTGCATTCCCATTCAACAAAAAAACCGCTTACAGACCATTTACATAATCCTCCATTACCGTTCAGAATTTTATTCCTGGATTTTACGAGGACTAAATTGCTAAAATCTGCAGGGAAAAAAGCCCTCAGAAAAACAGTTTGCAGTCCTGTTTTGGCAGCTACCCTGCTTAATATTTTTTCCAATGGGAACAATACAGGATATTTGGGGAGTTCATGTCTCCTTCCTGGAATCCTTCTGTCTAATCCCTAGCACCATTGTGGATGCAGCATTAAATGGGTAGGATGTCATTCTCAGGAAGGGCACCTGTCCTTGCTATCCATCCCACCCATTCTCCTCCTCTTTTCTGTATATTGAATGCTGCCCCCACTACCAAGCACTACCACTGCACTGTAACATTGTGGTGCAGGGCCATGAGGCACAGATGATTTCAGTGCTTTGCCCACGCACACCACAAGCTTTTCCACTCAACCCTGTTCCCTGGATGGGGATTCAAAGCAGCCAACAGTGCCTTTTTTTGCCCCTTGCCCCAGATCGAGCACAGTTTGCGTGGTGGATGGCAATGCCATGCAGCCCAGGAGGAGTGAACTGTGACCATTTTCAGGGGGGAGGTGAAGCATCAGTTCCCTACACAGTGCCCAAAGGTGGCCACCAGACGATCCCTCCAATAAAGCATAAGAGGTTTTCAATCCAGGCAGTTTCCTGTATGGGGATTCCAAGTGGCTGTCAATGCTTTCTTTTTTCCGATGCCCCAGATTGGGCACCCTTTGTATGGTTGGTTAGTGGCAATTCAGTGGGAAGCCAGGGGCAAGCCGTGACCAAGCCAAGTTCATGCAGCCTGCTTCATGATGGGAGTTAGAATCTAACCCAGATTTCCCAGATAAGATTCTGGTTGCTAGGACAGTAGGACAAAGTGCACCATGGATAGGTGGCCACTAGGAAATCCCAGCACACCCGCAGATTAGATTAGGATCGATCATACCCCCAAATCCTGCACCTCGCTGCCAGGCCCAGCTATATAAGCAGAATAAGAAGTTGGCTTCTCCACCCACCCCGCTGTTCCCAGAATGGGGATTCCAAGTGGCTGTCAATGCTTTCTTTGTTTGCCCGCCCCAGATCAGGTGTCCTTTGTGTGGTGGGTAGCAGTGCCTTTTGAACCCAGGAGGAGTGAGCCACAGCTAGGTCAGGTAGAAGGTGGAGGGATGCAGCCACAACAATGCCAGGAGTGCACCCAGAGGAATATGCCTGTCCTTGTGCCTTCCACTGGGAGCACACACACCCCAGGTCAGGACGGTCAGCCGCATGAAGCAGAACTGGCAGGGTACAATTTGCCAGAAGAAATTTCCACTGATGGGGAAATGCATTTCTGCGCAAAAGTCCCATCCTGATCAAAGAGTGGAGCTGGGCCTCCCCAGCCCAGCCCATGTCATGTCTGAGTGGCGGGTGCGAAGCCAATCAGGGAGAGGAGTGGGACTTATCATTGGATAAGTGGAGGAGAGGCAAAGATGGGGACATGAGTGATTTAAGTGGGAACTGTAGTATTTGAATTGAGGCTGTTTTATCACGAAGCAAATGAGAAGCGCCAGAATGCACACTCGGTTCTGAAGGAAATGCAATCCAGATTAAAATAGCCCAAGTGGCATATATTAAATCCAGTTATAATCCAATTTTTCACATCTCAGAAGTCAGTGCCAGTTTTGCTACTAAAATTTAGCAGTGTGTTCTTGCATTTAAATACAGTAGTGGCATCATACCCACAGCTGGTAGAATTGATAGAACACAGTAGCACGGACTAGCAATTCTGTGCATGCCTGTGGCAGGGATGTCTCATTATTGCTACCACATCTGTAACAGTAATTGAAGCTTTAACCAGAACTAAATATGCATGGCTGCTCTCTTTGTTTTCAGAACTAAGGATGAGACCAAAGGGGAAATTTACATTCATTCCATTTTCTTCCAGAGTGACCCGTCTTTCTTCACCCACTATTGAACTGGCTCCCGATTTATTGAAATGCCCAATCGATCCCCATCTAGTCATTTGGAATTTGGGTGGCACATGGTCAATAACTGCAGGTGGTAGATGCACCCTGAAGTGTCATGTGACCAAAAAATGTTACAAAATGTTACAGAAAGGGTGCATCCCCATGCAATTTAAAGTCCGCTAAAAATCCTCTTTTGTCGCTGAGCTTTTATCTGGGCTTCCAGCACCACAAATTAGAAAAATGTGCAGCAAAAAAGTGCCCTTTAAAGAAGACTACCAGCGCACTTTCCGGGAAGACGCAGGTATTCAGAGCAACATTTTGCATGGAGACGCTCCATGGCAAAAGGGACGGGGCTTCTCTCCGAGGTGGCAAGCTCTCTCTCTCTTTTTTTTGCCTCTCATCCACAGCCAGCATTCACGATATGAAAACAGTAGGCAGGCATTCCAATCACAAAGAGAAACAGCAAAGATACATTGTAATGAATTGCTTATATCAAGTGAAAGTGTTTTAGGCAAGATCGCTGGCTGGGGGAGGCGAACAGAGAACTTGTAAATTTTTCTTTTGGACTTGTGAATGAGTGCACAATCGCACGAGCACCCAATGAAACAGCGAGGGGCGGGAAGAAAAAGATGCGGGTAAGCAAAAGACGCTTCCTTGGGGATGGTCAGTGCATTTTAAATGCGTGTTTTGCTGAGCCCCATGGGGACACTTAATTCGGAATTGAACGTGCATTTGTTAGATCCGCTGTAGTAGAGGGACAATAGCGACAGGAAAAAGTACCATGGGGATGCACCCAAAGTGAACAACTGCACATGTATACAGTATTCTGATGCCACTATCAGTTCAGTTGTAGTTTTGTATGCAATTACATTGCAATTCAGTTTGCACCACGTCTGAAAACAGCAATAAATGTTTCATCTAAAGCTTCTAGAGCAACCAGTTGGGAAGATTTGGACTTGCCTGTTTTTCTGTGTTTTCCTGGTGCCATTTCTGTAATCGTGTGGTATGGGCTTTCCATATTTCCTCAGATGGTTGAATAGTGTGCTTAATTCTCTAAATGTGGCAGAGTAGCACTTTATAGGGAGTGCATTCATTGGTTAATGGTATGTTTAGTTGGCAAAGTATTTGGGGACTTTTTGGATGCATCATTTTGGAGTGACCGCTGCAAGCGTGGAAGTAGTCACATGACCTGACTGTTGAAATGGAAGCCCTGACCAAATTCTTGCAGTTCATCTGTCCCTTTTACTGAAAGTAGGGTACACTTAACCTAAACAGTGGCTGTTTGGTTGATTGTTTAATTGCCCAAAGGAGTCTGCTTGATTGAACTGTATATGTACTTGAATTCCAGCCTTTTGTACTTGAATTCTAGCCTTTTCTTCTTCCAGGTCTATGTAACAAAGAAAAGGTGTCTGAAACTTTCCTGTCCTCCACAGTGGCTATGAGTGGTAGCTAATAAAGTTGAGTAGGATGTACAGCAAGCACACACACAACCTCTCAAATCAGTAGTTACCTGCAGAAAGTAGGAGAAGTGACAAGAGTTTAAGGCTTTCCATAATAACTTTGATCCCAAGTATCTCAAGGAGTCCCACCATGTCCTGCTTGTCTATTAAGATCTGCCAGAGAGAGACTCTCTTGGCAGTGTCACTACCATCGTGAGAAGTTAAAGGGGGGGGGGTCATTGGAGCTTCCTTTGTGGTAGCCTAAGCACTTGGAGCAGTTTTTCTTCTGAGGTGCATCAAGCGTTGTCTCTGTATATCTTCACACTTGTTTACACAGGCCTTTGGCTAAAGAGGCACTTTTCCTCCTCCGAGTACTGCATTGATTTTAGCTGTTTTAATTCTGGTTTTATACATTTTAATTCCTGCAACCCGCCTTGATACATCAGGGTGTAAGATGGATAGAAATACAAATTCATAAATACTTTCTGGTCAATAGTGATATCCATTTTCGATGGTGAATTGGAGGGCAAGCAACTAAAAGGAAATTGTTGAGCTAATGGTAGTTGGTCCCTATGAAGTTACAATTCAGTGCAAATTCACATGGAAATAGACCTCATTGAATATAGCAGAGGATGCACACATTAACCTTGAAAGGAAACAGTGAAGGAGAAAGGAAGAGTAGGCTCAGGCTTTGAGTATCTGGGGTACGGTGGAGTATTGCCGCCTTTGGAATTATGCTGACTCATACAGAGCTGTGATCACAAAAGGTTTCTGCCTGCATCATTAACGGTATAGAACAGCACTGCAGAGCAGTACAAAAGGATAGTGCTTGTACAAACTTTGTACAAAGTGTATATGTGTCTGAGTAATACAAACTGTAAGCAATACGATGAGGTCTTTACATGAGGTCTGTATTGCTTGCCACTCAAGGAACATGGATCTCAAGGGAGCATTTAAAGGATCTTAGCTTTTTGTCTAAGGATCACACAAACTACTTCTTTATTTACTGCCCCTTTTTTAAAAAAGTACCTTACAGATTATTATTAATAATAATAATAATAACTCAGTTAAAGACAATCCAGCAAAAGTCTGAGAGCATAAATGTGTAAAGCAAGCCCTGAAACTATAGATATTTAGTAAACAAATAGATGTATCCATGCATCCATGCATCTTGTAACAGCTATAAATGCTCCTAACAACAACAATTCAGTCAATACAGTTATAAACAAGAAGAGGGAAGAAAAATAGTTTTATAGTACAGTATATTTGATCTCCAAAGAGTCAGCAGTTCTCAGGGAAGAACAAATCCATAATTGTTTGGCTTTCTGCACAGAGATGCAGAACTGGCTGGGGATTATAGTTTATAAAAGGTTCGTTGACTCTTCTTACCTCTTGTTTCTGTAATTCTGTTAAATCATCTCTTTGGTCCCCTAGACTCCACATGGTTGTCCCCAGCCACGCATTTTCTAGCAGTGCATCAAAGCCAGTCATACAAGTTCATGTTCTTCCCTCAAGAGGCTCTTACTGCACTGTAACTTTTCAGAAGGGGTTCTTGATAGTTTTCTTCTTTCCACCATCTCACTCATTCTGTAATATCCTAACACTGTAGTGAGAAATTCACCTCTGGTTGTACTGAAAGTAATGGAATTTGCCTCCTCATCCCTCACAGAAGGCAGAGGGACACTAGGGTGTTAGTATAGCTTGCTGTTCAGGTGCTCTTTGTGTGTGCACACATGTGTCCAATTTCTCCCCAATTTTATTGCTTTTATCTGTTGTGTCACACCCAAACACCTTTATTATAAGGTGGGATAGAAATGTGAATAGGTGAATCCCAGCTTTGTTAAAAATGGAATTAAGTTTCCTAGGCCGTGGTCACACAAGTGTTTTAGGTCAACCTGAGTAATTTTCCTCATTGAGTAATTTTCTTTCCACATTATCTATCCCAAAGGGGAATTTTCTGATTTATTTAACACTGAAAGGAAACATCTTGTCACTTTGCTGATGTATTCTCTCACTCTGGCTCTGGTCAGATGAGTGTTTTAGGTCAACCTGAGTCGGTCCACAGGTTATGTTATTCACATTAATGTTACTTAAATCATTTTCCAAGCCTTCCTACATCTGTTAGACCGTCTTAACCTGCACTTCTGTTTTTACTGGATTGACAGGGACTCAGACTGTCCTGGAATTCCAGGCTGTCTTCACTTCCTCACATGTGAACAAGGGGATGGGATAAAGGAGGCCCAACTGTGCTATGGTGGTGGGGTCCAGTCTTTCCTTTCAGCCAATTGGCACACTCAGAGTTCACGAGGCATCTCTCCTTCTCTCCTCAGTTTATGTGTACGATTCCTCTAGTGTTTTTACACAAATTTATTTTTTATTATTTAAAAAATAATAATTGCAAGAAGAAAAGCACATGAAAAAGGAAGAAGGGCATGGAGGTGGAGGAGCAGGCTTTAAAATGAACCACAAACACACTTGCCTCCCTTGAGTGACATGAGCAGGGTCCAATAGGAAATGAGATAGATTTGAAAGGGGTGGAGAGCCAAGAGCTCCATGGAGGAAACCCAGGCCAATCTGTGCAGAAATGTGTGACCAATGTGGCCCAAGGCAGGGACGGCCTAAGGACCACCTATAACGATCCAGGTATGATCAGCTCTGGTACGATATCAATTTGAACTCGTGAATAGGTCGTCCTGTGTTGGACTTGTGTGACCAGGCTCCTAAATTCAATTTTGATGCATTAGGCAGCAGCTACACTAATGTCTTTCTACAGACGCATGTTAAGATATGGCAATTTGCGCAGCTTTTATCGAATTCTGGGCAAAATCTGCAATTTCTGCAGGTGAATATTATCCACTTGTAGCCTGCAGTTCCCTCCATTTTGTTGTTTCTATGTTAATGCCATGCCAACTATTTGCTGTGCTCAATGGAAATTCCAGGAGACGAGAAGAAGCTTTTCATTTTTTTGAAGTGGCCAGTCATGGCACATCAGGGCTCGAACCCAGCAGCAAATTGAACAAGGCTGAGGCTTGCACTCTTCCACCTTACTGAAAGTGCAGCCCCCAGTGAGGAGATGCCAAAGAAAATGTGCCCTTGCTAAATTTCCCCCCCCCCCCCATACTCTTTTGGGAAGGTGCTGGTATGGGTGGGTGACATGAAGTATGCCACTCCATTTATCTTGGGATCCCCACTGGGAGGAGTTATTAGCTACCTCCTTGTTTTCCAGTGAGTGCTGCCACCAGCCCTCAAGAACAGGGCACACCTCCAACTGATAGCAGTAACACACATCACTGTTTGTATATTTGCAAATGCAAATGTGTGAATGCAAAACAGAGGCTGCACATGCAGCTGATAGTGATAAGTACACAGACCAGTACCCCCGCCCCCCATTTTGATAAGTGCTGAAGTAGTGAAGCGCCTAATTGGAAAAAAAACCCTACTGGCTTATTGAGCATAGTTTTGGCACTTTAAGAGGTGGAATTTAGCCCAGCGGGGTCTATGGGGGAAAGGCCTTGCTTTGCTCTGGTAGAGGTGGTGGGCAGGAGGAAGGCTGCCTCTTGTCTGTGCCTCTCTGTCTATTGACTCCTGATGTTTGATCCCCAGTAGAGACAGCAGTCATGCTGCTGAAATGGCAGGAGGGGGCATGACCAGGTGCTTGGAATGGAAGTGCTTGTGAGCAACTACTTCTTTCTCTGCTGTGACAGTGGCTGAAGGGGCCTGGACACCTCTCTCTGTGTTCAGTAAGGCACCATTTTGGAAGACCAAGAAAAGGGCAGGAAAAGATTCAGCAAATGGTTGTCCTGGTTTCCAGGTACAGGGATATGCATGTCGGGGAAAAGCTTCTCTGCTCTCTGTGCAGTTGCTGTCATGTTCCAGTCTCCGATATATCTGCAACCTTACCTCACAGGCATGCTGCTTTGGCCCTAGCCTTATGCCTTTTCATTCATTCATTCATTCATTCATTCATTCATTCATTCATTCATTCATTCATTCATATTTCTATCTTCCCCTATATCCAAGAGTCTCAAACTGGGGTCATAATAAAGCTAAGAAAAAAAAACAGTTAAAATGTACTCACTAAAACCAACAATAAAGGGGAGGGAAGACTGTTTCTTCAGTGAAAGGCAGGTGGTGAAAGGTGTGTCTTCACCAGGCATCTGAATGCATACTGTGAAGATGCCTAGTGCATCTCAGAGAACAGACTATCCCTTAGTCTGGCCCCCACCAAGAAGATCCTCTCATGTGTCCCCACCCCTTTGACCTCTGTGGGCGGTGGAACAGCCACATTGGCAGATCTTGAGCATGGGCAGGTCTGTATGGGCTTACCTAGATGGCCCTCTCACATACCTTTCTGCTGTAACTACCAGTTTCGTTTAGCACATTGATTCAGGACATTAAAACTTAAGCGCTTAAGCACTGTTCAGTATTATTGTGACAACTATTACTATTTTTTTTTATAGGGGGGGGACCTTAGATCAGTATGTTTTTGCTGTGACTGAAGGTTATTCCACAGACCTCAGAACAGCCGGTCACTTCAATCTGTGTTATGTGGTCAGTTCTGAACTTAAGTACCTAAACACTGGCTTCCTCTGCTACTGGAGGGACTGTGCCCCATCTTAGGTGTTTGCCCTCATCTTTACACCAACTTTCTTTAAAAACCACTCCAAAAGGCTTACGTGTGCAGGGATTTAGCCAAGATTGGAGAAAATCTTGTAAAGTGAAACTCAGCCCATAATAGTGTGCTGCTTCTAGCTTTCCACACAGGTACGTTGTTCTGTGTAGGTGCAAAAAGAACTTGGAGATTGACAGGCAGAAAACCAATCAACTACCAGAGCACTGAAGGGACAGAGATGGGATGGGTTTCTAGGACTTTCTGTGTGATTGAGATACTTGGCATGCACTAAGCACTTCTGTGTACTGCAATTAAATGGACTGATATTTGTTTCCCACGTAATGTATTTTCTCAGCCTTTTGAGCAGGCTAGCTTGTAGTTTAACCACATTTCTTCCCTTTGGTGAGGCAAAGAGCACACAGAGGACAGCAACCCTCCTTCAACTGATAATGACAGGAAAGAGAGGCTTGTGTGCATAGATGCATAAGTGTATGCATGTGTGTAAGTGTATCCAGAGATGGGGCAACATATCCAGGCTCCATGGCACTTCTCCTTGGAGGCAAAAAGGATCTCAGACACAGTGTTGGCAAAGGGGACAGGTTATATTTACCTAATGGGTTCTTTTTATTAAGGGGAAACCTAGATTAAGTGGCGTAAAAGGGAGGAAGGTAATTGACTAACAATGACATCATGTAGACAGAGCCAAAAAATAAGTATTGGTTAGCAATTTAATAAGAATGACATCACACGAATGGTGCCAAAATACATGCATTTAAGCAGCATCAAATTCTGAACAATCTCTCATCTGGAGGCAGCCTTCATTAGACAAAAAAGAGCAGAGCTGAGCAAAATTTCCCTTTCAGATATTCTCATAGTTAGGCCATGTGCTTGAATTGTTTTCTGAGCTATTATAAGGCCATTTTTTATATCATCTCACAGTTAGATTTACTTGGAATTTGGATTAAGGTTCTATTATGCTTATTTTTGTATGTGTATTTTCCAAGCCTGCCCTTCACCCAAGGTTCAGCAATGCTTCTGAAGGTTCCTAGTAAGCTTGCTTAAATTTTCTGCTGATATGCTCAAACACCTGGCTCTGTCCTCCAGCTTTAGGCAACATCTGTATCAACACTGGCTACAGATAAAATTTGCTGGATGCAAGTTATTGCCTTGAAAGAGTTTGCTGGCTGTCCTCAGCTCAGCTCACAGCAGGTATGTGTGTTGTAAGGATGTTCTAAACATTTGAAATTTGATCAAATTTGATCAAATGTAGACATTCGAATTTGAATAGAATGTCTTCACATTCGAATTTAAACATTTGAATGAATTTAGACTATTCCGAAACATTCATTCAAATGATTCAAATCATTTGAATGTACAGATACGTATGTATTACATACGTATCTGTATGAATATCATAAGTATTTGTATGCATTTGCACTTATAATATGGAACAAAAATGGGATGCATATGGGATAAAACGGGATGCATACGAAATGTGTACAGATACGTATAACACATACAAATGTTGACATTCATATTTTCAAATTCTTATCTAACATTTGAATGAACAGATTAGAATGTGTCGGATTTGAAACGGTTTTTATTGGATTCGGATTTTAAACATTCAAATCAAATCTAATGTTTTGACATTTGATTTGACTTGAATTCGAATGCAAAAAATAAAAATTGTGCATTTCCCTAGTGTGTTGTCCTAAGCCCTAGCAGAGTAAGGGACTTTGAGATGGTGGAAAGAATGACCACATAAACTCCAACCAGCACCTGTATTTTAGAACTTAAGCATTTTAAGAACAAAGCAACATGTTTGGTGATCTCAAAAGGAAAATGTCATCAGGTTAAGGAAAAAGAGGGGGTGTTCTTATTAAATAGGGTTGGTAGGTGCTTACAGGGAAAGTTGAACAGAAGCAGAGGATGGAGTAAAACTCCAAAGGGACACTTTAAGACTATGAAAGACTATCCCTGTGATGTACCCAGCACCGGGAGTTTGTTATGGCAATGAAAAAGTGACTGAGAAATGGAGGCAGGAAGAGGGCAGGGTGAACAATCAATAGGTTTCTCAGATATCCTGGTTATTTTGCTTAAGAGAGCCCTAATCAATGTAGTGCAACTAAGGGAATGCGTGTGCGCTGGCCCATCTCAGTTTCTTCCCTCATAATACCGCCAAGTGGAAACTCACCAAGGGAACGACAGCATAATGCAGAACTGCTCATATAAAACCTCATGTATAAGTCAGAATTCAGTGCCTTGGCTTTCTAGTCCTTTCTTATTATTTATTTATTCATTGTTTTATTTAATTTTATTTATATTTATATTTATATCCCACCCTAACTCAAAGGCCTCTGGGTGGGTAACAACTCCAGCATATCGAAAGAAACCTATATTAAAACACTAATGACCATCAACAGCATTTAAATCCAACACGTTAAAAAACAGCATGATATCAGTTAAAACAGTAGTGTTTGCGGGGGGGGGGGGGCAAACATAACCAACATTTAGCCAAAGGCCTGAGTGAAGAGGTGCATCTTCACTGCCTTCCTGAACCTAATCAAAGAAGGAGCCTGACACATCTCAAGGGGGAGACTATTCCATAACCTGGGGGTCATTACTGAGAAGGCCCTCTCCTGGGTGCCCACCCACCTCACTTCTGAAGGCGCGTAGTAAATTGGCAGCCAGTGCAACTCTTTTAAGACCGGTGTGATGTGCATCCAGCTAGCTGTCCTGGTCAGCAACCTGGTGGCTGCATTCTGCATTAGCAGCAACTTCCTAACCATCTTCAAGGGCAGCCCCATGTAGAGCCCATTACAATAGTCCAATCTAGAGGTTACCAGAGCATGGATAACTGTGGCCAGGTCATTTTTGTCCAGAAAAGGCTTCAGTTGACATACCAGCCATAGTTGGGAGTAGGCACTCCTGGCCATGGCATTCACCTGAGCTTTAAGCATCAGTGTAGAGTCCAGGAGTACTCCCAGGTTATGCATCTGTCCTTTCCAGGGCATTGCAACCCTGTCAAAGACAGGGTATCTCCCAACTACACAAAGCCAAGACCCTATGACACATACCACCTCTGTCTTGTCTGGATTCAGCTTCAATTTATTGGCCCCCATCCAGCCCATTACTGCTTCCAGGCACCTGTGAAGAACCACTGTGGCAGGGGCTTCCAGCACCACATTAGCCAGCTGAGATAGGGAGGATACTGGGCAGTGGGGTGAACAGTACACCAGTAGCATCCCTATTCTGTCTCTCTGGCCCAACAACAAAAACAGGCCCTCAACCCCTTTTACAGAGCAAATTGGCTGCCTGGTGAGAGAGATGGAAGTCTGATGGACTACAGCACCCTTCCCCTCCTCCCTAGTCTAGAACAGTCTGGTCTAGTTTCAGTTATACATGCCAGATCAGCCCTTTCCTCAAGGATTAAATCCTGAATAACTGAAGTTTTATTCTGGACTGATCTGGCATTCAGCAGCAACACTGTTAGAGTAGGGGGCTTTTGGTTGGCAGGACTCCCCAAACACTGCTGGCTGGGAGTCAGAACAGAAGGGGTGATAGCTTCAAGGTATCTGACACCCCTTCTTCTCATCTTGTCTCTTCCACCTCCCACCACCATATCTCCCCCTGCCTGTTTCCACAACAATAGAGGCCTCCTCCTCCACCCCTCCCCCTTTTAATTGGCCTTGGCAAATAATCCCTCTCACACACCTACCCACACACAAAGACAACCTACCCCTAAACCAGTACACACACAAGCCAGAAGTTAAAGACAACCACCCCCCACCCTCCCACCCACCCCCACACACCTCTTAAAACTATATTAAACAGTGACAAGGTTTTTAAAAACAGTACTATTTTTAAGACACACACTCTCATGTATACCACTTCTCAACTCTAATCATATTTTGTTGGGTGGGAGAGTCCCATCAGGCAGTGCCAGGTGTTATTTGGTGTCTTTCCTGTCCCTTCCTGCTTTTATATAGTTGCAGAGAAGAAGGCAGCACCAAGGTATTAGGTTTATGTCCTGCAGATTTCAAATGGCTTTATATGGTTTAAAAGTTAAATAACAATAAAATCAAAGACACACACACACAAATGTAAATCATACAACCAGAATACAGAAAATATAATTTATCATGATCACCCAACTAAACCATTAATTTTAGAGATTTTTTTATTAGCAAGGGAACCGCCTGGATTTCCTTTGGAATAGAGTTCCAAAGAGTGGGAGCCACCAATAAAAATGCTCTGCTTGTGGCCCTGGTTTCTCATACTTTTGTGGGCCATAATATTTTAGAGCTAAGAAATGAGCCAAGTGCATAGGATGGCTACTCTCTTAATAGGAGAGAGAGGCTTGGAAGGATCCAGGTGCTGAATTTCTGTTAGGCTTGGAAGCAAATCAGTAACCAAAGCAGTGACCAAAACAGGGGGAGGGATTCTCCAACTATATTTCCTGTGATTTGTTAACAATCAGTGGTGGAGCTCACAGGTGCCATAGCAATAAAGAAAAACCCTCTCAGAAATAGTTTTACCTCAAGCAGATGGGTCGCCACCAGGTGATCTGGGCATACATACAGGATTGATGCACCAAAAGTGTCACCACGCTTTCTGGTCTCCCAGCAGAAGAGAAATAATCAGTCTTGCTGCCTTTCAAGGGGAAGGAGACCCACGGAACCAGCTGGGCAAATATAGCTGCCCCAAACCAGCAGCATTTACACTTTTGTGTTATTTCACTGTAGTGAAAAGTGAAAAGCACTTACACTGGAAGCCCCTAGTGAATGCTTTCTGTCATAGGAATTGCCCATGGTATCAGGGGCGTGGGTGGGACTGAAGGGTAATGCTAGAACTTCCTGCCCAGCTAAGTCATGATTTGAAGGACGGGTGCAAATCCAGTCAGAAAGCTGAGGAGGAAAGGTACTTGAAGAGGGGAGGAGAGAAAAAGATTCTGTTTCTCCATGCTGAGGATGGGAACCATCGTCAGTGGGAACAAGAAATTCAAATTTAGTCTGTTTTATCAATAACATATGGGAACAGCCAGAATGTGTACTCGGTCCTCAGGGACTTTACCATGGCGATTTGGATGATCTGGACAGATTATCTGCACTGCAAGTACTGGCAGTAAAATTTGGGACTGCAGCAGTGCTCACAGTCCTATGTCCCTGAACCTAACTGCGGTGGAATATTATAGTTATACCATTCCATGCAGTTACGTGGGAACAGCCCCTCTTATTCTCCAACTAGACAAGAAGATGAATATACCAGTAATCTACTTCAATGTCCCTAAAAATTACTTAATACAGTGTTAATTTGTTTAGTCAAAAATTCCTTATTTTCTAAATTAAGCATCTTTCAATGAATTGTGACCATTTTAGGATTTTGCCATCCTATATATTCCCCACAATACCTCCCTCCCCCCCCCCCCCCCCAATTCTGAGTTTCCATTCCATGTGTTTTCTGGAAGATATTTGATTTCAGTGAAAGCTCTGCTGACATCCATGCAATATGCTTGTGCTTTCTCTTTGTGCTTCCTAGGAAGGATGAGGAGTCCTCGGGGATTCTGGGTAATTGGGTTAGTGGCCAGCTCATGTCAGGAAATTAAAAGGCGGTCCTGATCAGGTTGCTGCTGCTGCATGGGGTTTAATGGCTTTGTATTTATAGAGTATTCGGCCTGTGGCCCAAGCCAGAAATATCACTTTCCGACACTCTTCTGGCAAACAAAGCAAATGGATGAAACAAGTTGCCTTAATGCAACTGTGTTTTAAAAATAAACTTTTGTTTTTAATGCTCTCTTTACGCATGCACATTTAATCAGCAGTTCTGAAGAAATTTAATGCGCATGAAGGTTTTTTTGTTTTTTAAAACTGATCTGATACTTTGTGCAGTTATCCTAAAGATGTCAGAATCCTCTTGGATATCATCAGAGGCTCTTTAGGCAAAAAATGTATTAAAGTATGTTTCAATGCCTTATTTTAACATAAAATACAGCACAGTGAGAACTGGATACAAAGAGATGACATATTTGACGATTCAACAAATACTTCACATATCCAGGCCTAATGTTTAACTCTTTGCACTTTGGCCCAAGTATTGGCTTGGAGATTCATCCAAATGAATTCAGCTCAATTATGGCTGTGATCAGACACAGTCAAAATAGAAGAGACAGAGAGAGATGGTATCATAATAATCTCATTGACAACATTTTCCATTTGGGTGCGATATTTATATAATGCTCTGTTTTAAAGTTTGGTGTGGTTTTTTTTTTTCTGGGAATGGGATGACTCTTTGGATCTAGTGAATATCACATTTCATGCATTCTCTTTGTGTTTTTTCCCCTTTAAAGATGTCTCATGTGCATTGGTAATGCTTTCATTTTATGACATGCAATAATACCAACTTGTAACTTTAGAGGTGTAACAGAATTGGTCACCAAAAGGATGAGGTAGCAGCCTTCAGGTTGTGTGCAGTGCCTTTTAAGTGAGATTTTTGCATACTGTTCTTATGTGTGCATGTGTGTTTTTTGGCAGAAGAAGGAAAAACCCTGGGAAAATAAAAGAGGAAATTTCACATTATCTAGCCTAACTAAAGCACATTTACTTCCAAGCACTGCTATTCACATTCAGGGTGCATTTACAAATAGGGGTGTGGGATCTAGTTTTTGTTATAAAAACAAATTGTGTCTCCCCTTCTTCCCAAGACTTTTTTCCAGTCCACATTCTTGTGGAAAACCCACCTTAAATGTGACATAAGAACATAAGAGGAGGCCACAACCCATCTAGTTCAGCATCCTGTCTCACACAGTGACCCACTAATTCCTTTCTGAGCATTCTGAATCAGAAGACAAAAGCAAATTTTTCATCTGCTCTTGAATCCCTGCAAATAACCTTTAGAGGCATCCTGCCATCCTGGCTCTCCAACCTAGGGTGTTTTTCCACTGTCACTAGAAGTACCCATTAAATACCCATTGGGTACTAAATGGCATTTTTGTACCCATTAATGGGTACTTAATAGGTACTTCTAGTGACAGTGGAAAAACACTCCTAGTCATCCATTCTAGTAGCCACTGATACACCTGTCCTCCATGAATTTATCTAATCCTTTCTTAAAGCTATCCAGGCTGGTCGTGGCCACCATTTCTTCTGGTAGCAAATTCCATAGACTGATGACCCCTCTGGATGAAAAAATACTTTCCCTTGTTGGTCCTAATTCTCCTACCCATCAGCTTCATAGAGTGCTCCCTGGTTCTAATGTTGTGCAACAGAGAAAATAATTTTTCTCTATCCCTTTTTCCACACCGTGCATGATTTTATATGCTTCAGTTAGGTTACCTCTTAAACACTGTCTTTCAAGGCTGAAGAAACCCAGGCATCGCAGCCTTTTCATAAGTAACGTGTTCCAGCCCCTAGGTGCTAGCCCTTTTCTGCACCTTTTCCAGTTCTACAAGTTCCAATAACTAAGGTGCTGTTTGCACTCTGGCCAAGTGGAGGGAATGATCACTTTTACATTAAAATCAGAACAACCAAGTGAGGACATAGAAACAGAAGGAAGACTGAACTTTTGGAAAATGTAAAGCATCAAGTGCTAAATAGCACTTAGGCAAATGATCTGGACCAGAAGCACACAGCAAGATGATGTCTGGGACATCTCCAATGATGTGAGTATTCAAACATCTGGATTTGCCAGTAAAGGCTTGTTTTTTTTGTTTTTATTTTACTATATGAATTGCAGGCCACCTGCTGTGCCTATTCTGGATCTTTTTAAATGATGTTTTGCTATGCCCCTACCTGCATAATCTGAGGAATGCATTTTCCTGCCTGAAAAGCTGTAGAGATATATTAACTTGGGAAGACCTGGTCTTAACCATAAAAATCCAATTTTTAATCACTCCTTAGGCAACGTGTAGAAGTACTCTCAAGCCACTGGTGTACCTTCACCAAAGCAGAAATTTGCCAATGTGATACGTTGCGTGATTAAGCACTATGTGATTGGCATGTGGCAAAGAGGACAAGATTTAACAGTTGTATAGAAAAGGCTAGAGATTTGCCACTTGGTTTGGGTTTGAACCACTTAAAATCAAAGTGTTTGAAAGGTTTGCCTTTAAACTGACCATTCACACATCCTTTCACACATAATACTTTAACTACTGCAACATCACACGTGTAGTTTTGCATTTCTATTGCTGTTCACACAGAGCTTTGCATCTCTCTAAATGCATTCTATTTTTATTTTTATCTATTTTTATTTTTTTGCTATTCTCTCTCACACACACACAGAGCTTGCCTATATAAATCTTTTCCTAGGCATCCCATTCTATGCATCTGATAAAGCAGACTTTTCCACGAAAGCTCATGGCACAGGTTCTTCTCTGTGCTAATCTTTAAGGTGCTACTAGACAACCCCATTCCACTAAGTAACAAGTAAGTCCAAGTATGATCTCTGCAATGCGCAGAGCAAAATGAGAGCATTGGGTGCACTTTGTGCAAATATTGTATAAGCTGTAAGCCATCTTTGCACAAAATATGTTCCGTGTGAAAGGGACGTAAATAGGAGGATTCACAAGAAGATCTGCCAGAAGTAACAACTCTTTTATTCCAAGAACGTGGATCACTGATGCAAAATTTAGTAATCTGCAATAGTAGTGGTGTTTCTGCGGCTTGGGAGAAATGCATGATGGGGGACTCTTTAAACGAGCCATGTGGTAGAAACCTTTTAACAACATACATATATACGAAATGTACATACAGCACATATGCTCTTCATAGCAATACACCATATCTCAGGGATCACACACAAGATGACAGCTGAGGAGTCCTATCCTGCCATAGATACTCAGCTGAGAAGAACACATAGCCTGTAGATTCAACTTGACAGCTAGCATTGAACCTAGGCTGTACTTCTCAATGTCTTGGGCTTTGCTTCACAGAGCTTTTAAGAGTATTTTTAGTCTCCAAGAAAGAAAAAAAAAGAATTGAAACGTGATTGCTTGTGCTACCTTCTCTGCACACTCTGCTATTTTTACTTCCGACAGACCTGGCCAACATCCAGCATTTAGAGAGAGTGGGAGAAAAAAAGCCCTCCAAGTCCTGGAATTATTTGACTTCCATTAAGAAAAAAACCCTCCCAAAGCTTGATGTTATCAAGTCAGTAAGGGGACATCTGATCTCAGACTTGTTGGACAGATGCTCTTGGCAGAGCCATAGTGAAGAAATGCAGAGAACTTAAACTGATCAGCAGAACAGCTCCTGTACCACAGAGTGTCCTGGCAGAGGCTTCTCTTTGAAGGACTGCTGGAACTTGAGTGGCACCAACAGGGTGGTTAGAAAATTGACAGCATTGTTCAAGGCATTAGGCTGAATCAGATCTAGAGCAATCAGGACTTTTTTGTCTTATTTTTATCGGAGGAAGTGGAGGATATCATTGTGCTTTCCCCAGAAAGACAAATAAGCTGAAAGAAAGCAAAAATTGAAACTGCAAGGATCAGGGAATCTCCCAATTGTTATTTTCTGATACAGTTGGAAAGCAGAGTGGGAAATTGCCCACCTTTACCTTGTCAAATGCAAACATGAACACCAGTCTCATAATTAAAAGGAAAGGTAATGATACAGTGGATGAAGCTAAATGTCAGGGAAACGCTGCCAAGACTTCTATTCTGTGCAAATTCGCATGAAAATTTGCAATGGGACATAACAGACTGTACATCCACTGGCCAACCTTCAACTGAAAAAAGGGAGAAGGGAAAAAGGAGAATGAATGCAAATTCTGAACTATTGGATGTGGCAGGTCATGGGGCATCTTGTTCCTTGAGGCCAGCCTCCCTGCCACTGTTTTCTGAGCCAAAAGAAAGTCCCAGCTGAAGAGTGGGATAAA
This sequence comes from Aspidoscelis tigris stejnegeri, assembly GCA_023333525.1. Lineage (NCBI taxonomy): Eukaryota > Metazoa > Chordata > Lepidosauria > Squamata > Teiidae > Aspidoscelis > Aspidoscelis tigris. Next base: position 82,502,712 of record JALMGA010000003.1, read on the forward strand.
ATTATTGAATGAATGAATGAATGAATGAATGAATGAATATTTTGAAAATACGCAGGTACCAGATGAAAACCATAAGAGGATCCCTGCTAGATCAGGCCACAGCCAATCTAGTCCAGTATCCTGTCTCACACAGGCCTCGTCCCCATGCAAGCGATTTGGTGTAGGACTGGCTCGCTTTTGACCAGTTGCAGGACTGAAACCAAATCTTGGCTGTCCCCATGCCATTACCGCTAATGCGGGCTGTATATGAATACAGCCATCCCCATGCAAACTGCGCTAAACCCCGGCATGGGGGAACAGCAAACCCTCCTCTCCGCCCCCTCTCTCCTGATTGGAAATCGGTTTGACATCATCCCCACCCCTGTGCCACCCGCTGCAAATGCCACATCCCCCCCCCCCTTAGCGGCACAGAGAAGCTAGGATTGAATAGCAAAAATAATAATTTTTAAAATCCCTGCTGTTTGAGCAAAGCCGTTACAAGGTTTGGTGGCAGTTGAGCAGTTTTGCACACCTCTGCTTCACCATGAGAACACCCGGGAACCATGAGAACACCCAGCAAGCAGAAAAGAGAGAAGAATCAAGCCATTATCCTGCCTGCCTTGGCTATCGGGGAAGGGGGTGGAATACTTGTCAGAAAAGAGTCTTGTGGGGCAGCAAAGGCCATTTGACCCCCTCAGCATTTCGGCTTTAACACTATTTAATCCCAAAAAAATATCAGCAGTTGTTATCTCCAATGCACAGGACATGAAACCCCACCTCCCAATGATGCGAGTGCCAATCTCCTCTCCAAATAGCCCAGGGCCGTCCACATGCATAGGTTCAGTTCACAAAGCAATGCATGGCAAGCCACCAAACCACAGCGAGAACAGTTTTTCCCAGGACCAAATGTGGTCCTGGTTTGGTCCTGGTGTGGGCAATTTGGTCGGCGGAAATCAGACCAAATCTAAAATGCATGGGGATGACCATTCCCAAATCCGATTTTGATTTGACCCTTCCCAAATCCGATTTTGATTCAGACGTGCCCACAGTGACATACAAATTGCCTCTGGGATTCCTTAAGCAGAAGGCAAAGGCAAAACTAACTTTTGCCTGCTCTCAGTGCTTTGCAGGTGGTCTTCAGTGGCATTGTGCCTCTTTTTCCAATCTAGAGACGGTACCTAGACATCAGTTCCAGTAGCCATTCAGAGACCTGTCCTCCATGAACTTGCTTCACCCCTAGGCTGAAGCCTATTCGCACAAGGGCCAAAGGAACATGTGTAGGATGCCCGGGATGGAGGATCTGCCCCACTAGTCTGGCGGTTCAGTTCGGAACTGCCCCAGCCCGTTCCAGGACACGCACACGCGTTCGCACACTCCCTCCCTGACAGCTCTGCCCCCCCCTTCAGCTGCCCCAATTGGGCAGGCCGGTTGCGTTCCTTCCCCGTGTTCCTGCGGGTTCTAGGGGACTGGATCGGGTCCCCTAGGGCCCACAGGAAACCCCCCAGGCACCCACCCACCCTGGACACGGCCCTACACAGGGACCCACATGCATGCAAGGCACTTACCTCATGCTTGCCGGGTTCTGAAGTGGTGAGCGCGGCCGGCGGTGTTGTGCGTCTCCACGTGCCAGCCACTCTGATTGGCTAGCTACAATCAGAGCTAGCCAATCAGAGCCGGTGGGGTGTGCAGGTGCACAGCACCACCGGCTGCTCTCGCCAGTTTGGAACCCAGCAAGCATGAGGTAAGTGCCTCTCACGCATGCGCGTCCCCGTGTAGGCCTGTGCCTGGGGAAGTGGGTGCCTGGCCTTCGGGCCCTAGGGGCCCTGATCTGGTCCCCTAGAACTCACAGGAACTGGGGATGGAATGCAACAGGCCCGCCCTCCCCTGGGTCAAATTCGACCCAATGGGGGGCAGGCCTGGGAGTTGCATTCTTCCCCCGCACTAGTCTTTTTGGTCTAGCCCACGCGGGGATGGATTCTCCTTTTGCATGTAGGTAGGTAGGACTGCGTGCCCACACGTTCCCTACCTGCCTAGGTGTGAATGGGGAAAGCATTCAGCTGTAGTGTGCAAAGGCCTCATGTTACTATCACCACATCTAATAGGAGTAAATTCCATAGACCAATGGCCACCTCAGTAAAACAACAACAACTTGTCTTGTTGGACTTAAGTCTCCTGCCTATTATCTTCATAGAATACTCTTTCATGATTTTAGATATTTCAATCAGATCTCCTCTCAAATGCAGTCTTTTAAGGCTGAACAGGCCTAGACAAAGCAGCCTGGATCTGTAATGGAGGTGTCCCAGCACTTTGTCATCCTTTTCTACACTTTCCCTGTTCCACAATATCCTTTTTGAGGTGTGGTGGCCACAATTATACACAGTATTCCAAATGTAGCCTCACCATAGATTTATAAAGAGGCAAAATGACACTTGTTGCCTTGTTTTTTATTCACTTCCTAATTATTCTTAGCACTGAATTTGCTTTTTTCATTGCTGCGATCCTTTGAGTTGACACTTTATATTGAATCCAAAGAACCCAAAGATCTCTATCCTGGTCTGTCGCAGAACGTTCAGCTCCCATAACTTTATAGGTGTAATTGGGGTTCTTTCCCCTTATGTGTGTCACTTTCCATTTACTAAAACCGAAGTGCATCTACCACTTTATTGCCCAGTGTCAAGAGAACCATCTGGAGCTCCTCAGAATCTCCTTCAGTTCTACCCTGAATAATTTGGTTTCATCAGCAAACTTTGCTACTTCTAGGTCTTTTACAAATCAATTCTATTTTAACATTTAGAATACATTTTTTAAATATGCTGGATTTTACGTTGGTTGGTTGGTTTTTAAGTGTTTTTATGGATCTTACTGTTTTAACCTGCTGTTTTAAAACTTGTAACCCACCCTGAGACCTACAGGTATAGGGTGGGATATAAATATAGATAATAAATAATATAAATTAATTGAAAAGCACACCTCCCAATATTGAACCTTGAGGAGCCCAGATTTTACTTTCACTCCACTTTGAAAATTGCTCATTTATTACTACTTTCTGATTCTTGTCCTTTAATCAGTTACCAATGCAGGACCAAACTTGTCCTCCTATTCTGTGACTGATGGGTTTATCAAGGAGCTTTTGATGATGGTTCTTTGTCAAAAGGCTACCGAAAGTACAGATAGACAATGTCAGCTGGATTGTTGACACTCTCAAAGAATTTTAACACTTTAGAATGGCATGATTTACCACCATTGCAGAAGCCATGCTGATTTTCTTTCAGCTATGTTTGCTCTTCTACATATGTACTAATTTTATCTGTAATGATTGTTTCCATCATTTTACCTGGAACTGATGTTAAGCTTCCTGGTCTGTAATTTCCTGGATCACGCTTGGATCCTGTTGTGGAAGATTGTTACATTTAGTACCCTCCCGTATTCAGGCACAGAGCCTGATCTTAGGGAAAGATTATATATTTTGACTAGATGATCAGCAATTTCATATTTGAATTCTTTAAGAACTCTCAGATGAATACCATCTAGTCCCAGAGATTTGTTAGCACTTAGTTTATTAAGACACATAGGGTGAATTCCCATTACAAGCTTAAAATGGTTTCAAAACGGTTTCGATCCTCACAGTCCCCACGTCAGGTTGGTTTAACACACTTTCCGTGTGTTAAATCGCACCAAAGCATTGTAAATGTTAACACTTATTTCAACAGGTCTCACTCCAGTTCGTGCATTTGAAACGTTTTACATTTCTTACTGTGGGAACGGTACAGTTTTAGTGGGATGAGAATGTATGTTTAGGGTTTCCCTCCCCCAATAGCTTGCTTCCAAAGATAGTGATTTCATTGTAAAAATCCACCCCTTATAGCAGCCACTACACTGTAGCAATCTACCCACTTCACACCTGATAACAATGTTGCAGTTGTGCGCAATTCTGGAAGTTCTGACCTTTAGAAAGGGAAAAGAAAGGAAAGCAGCTGCAGGTTCTGGGAGATGTGTGAATGTTTTTAAGGCTGTGGTGGTGAGCAGGTGAAGGGGGCTTGAGTTGCCACTGCTGCTGTGTGTCCTGGGCAACGGGGAGAGGAGGGGAAAGAATCGCTGGCTGCCCGGCACCGTATTTCCTCCATCCAGGCAAGTGGCAGCCACCCAGCCACCCAACTAGGCTCTGTGAAGGGGTCCGTTATGGGTGGCGCATTCATGCCAGGAGGAAGAGGGCAGAGCAGCCCTGAAAAGTGGCTTTTTAGAAAGTAGCCACTTGAGTCCCCCCTTGAGTCACGTGCACCATGTATGATCCTCAGAATCTGGATCGAACGCGATTAAGATGAAAGTAATGGGATCAGGCAAATTCGTGTTTGCATCTGGTTCTATTATTTCAGTTTAGGGAAACTGTATTAAGCTTGTAATGGGAATGTGGCCACAAAGACCTCCTCCCTGGTTACCTCTAACCACTAGAACACTGGTTGGCTGAAGTGCATTTCTGTCCATTTTTGCCATGCTTATAAGGCTGTTGGGCCAGAGATCATATCATGTGTCTGTTATATATTTGGTTCACTGTATCCAAAGCGAATCATGAAGTGTGCAGCTCAAGGACTGTAAGTTTCCCTAGTGATTACATAGTTCGGCAGTATCCTCATCCCTTGCACCAGCCTTCACACTTCTCTTTAATGCTGGCAGTGTTGATTACTGTGTGAAGATGAAACAACAACTGTGACCTTATTTAAAGTGCTTGCCTCAAGGAGTGTCAAACAGGATGCAGGGACAGGAGGAGAACAAAGTCTCTGACTGGAAATTAACAAGCTAATGTCCTTGGATGAGCAGTCATAGCCACTCAGCAAAGAATAAAGGGATGGTGGTCGAATTGCACATCTCCCTCTCTCATCTCTTCTAATGTACTTAAGTCCTTTTGTGTTGCTCTAATCTGATTGAGGAGGTCTAATACCTCTGCAACCTGTGCAGCCACCTTCCCAGCCAAGTACTGAGGTCAGCATACTTGTATGCCCATGGGATTTCTGGGTAAAAAAACCACACACTACATACTTTATTCTCCTCCCTTTTGTTTATAAAAACAATATCTTGTAACTGCACTTTTGAGATTTGGAGAAGGAATTAGCTCAATTTGCTAAGCAGGGGAAGTGTAGGATATATTAAGCATTTAAAATTATTATGCTATTTCTTAAAAATATTACCACTTTCCATTATAAAATCATCAAGCAGTTTATAATAAAAACAGATTTTTTTAAAAAAATGTTCCTACTCACCTCATGCAGTTAATGAACCCATGAGGAGAAGGGCAGTTCAGTTCCTTCTTTCTCTCTTCTTTCTAATGCTATCTAGTGGGAGTGGGCCATACTGAAAGGGATTAGTACACTTTTCTCAGCCTTTGGACCTTTCTGCATTGAGCCTTATTCTGGAATATTTCCCAGAATAGGAGCCTGATATCCACATCCTAGTGCAGGCTGTGGCATGTCCTGAGCGGGGCCTGCCATAGTCTGCATTCACATGCCAACAGCAGCCCCCTAATTGCAGGATATAATCTGGAATAAGACCCAGTGCAGAAAGGGCCTTTGTTCTTGCCAGGAGGGCCTGTTTCAGTGGCACGCTGATTTGAAGCAGCCCTTCCAGTGGCACTTCCTTGGTGTTGCAGGAACAAGTTAGCATTTCAGCTTACCTTTCATAGTATGGAATGAGGGCCCTGGTCCAAATGTGGGCTTCTTCAGAGAAGGTCACAGCAGGACTGTGATACACTGCAGTTTTGGTATCATATCCTAGTCTGGTACTTTGTCCAATTCAGACAAAGTGTTCCACAGAAGGTGTTTGCCTGCTGCCTAAAAAACTAACCAAAGCCGCTACAATGTTTAGAGGCAGTTTACCAGAGAAGCGCTTTTCTGCTTCTCTGATAAACTGCCTCTAACTTTAGAAGCTGCTTGCTGGCAGTCGAGGAGGGTTGCAGGAAGAGGCTTGTGGGACAACAAGGGCCAGATGACCCCCCCCCCTCACCACTGCATCATTACCTGTCAAACTGGGGCGATCAGTTCTTTTATGCTGTTTGATCTTTAAAAATGGTCAGCAGCTGCAATCCCCAGTGCACAGGACAGGAACGGTGAGCACAGGCAAAACCCCACCCGTTAATGATGCGAGCACTAATCTCCTCCCCCAATAACCCGAGAGCATCCCCGTGCCTCCAAGATAATCCGTACTTGCCTCCCAATCTGCAGCAAGAACAGTTCGCAAGGGTTTTTTCTTTTACCGTGAATTTGGGCAATTTGTTCTGCATGTAGTCCGGATTAGAGCCTTTGCATTGGGACGCTCCAAGTCAAATTCAGGTTCGTTTTGGAGTGTATAGTGCATGGGGACAAGCCCTTACTGTTCTTGAGCTATTTCACTGTTTTTAATGGAATGTCTGTTAAGAGGTTAATTGGATATTTATTGTTAGTCAATTGAAAAAGTTTTAATGAATTTATCTGTTAAATAAAATAATTTTAGTTACAATGTCTTTGGTATATATTTGCATATTTATTTTACCAAGAACCAGCTTACCAGTTACCTCTTCTGCTGTAGCATCACTTTCCCAGTTTATCACAGTGTAAGACTAAGTTCTCCTCATCTTCCATCCCCAACAAATATTTGGTAAAAGGCATTCTAAATCTCCTTCTGCTTTTGCTTCCAGGAGTGCGTCTGGATCGAGTTCGTGGAGGCCGTCAAAAATATAAAAGAAGGCTGGATTCTGAGAGCAGCACTTACTTGAGCTTACAGATTCCTCCTCCAGCTAAAAAACCATGTAGGTCCCAACATCCCACTCTGTTGCCTAGCCAGATATGCAATAGGGATCCAAATGATGCCCAGTTAAGGTTAAAGAATAGCTGCATAAGAGATATATCTTTTATTTTCCAAAGGGCACATTCTGTGCCATTACATAATGTCAAACTATTTCAGTCATATGGTTCAGACATGGACGGCCAAGTTTGCCCATGTATCCACATGCTTGGCCTGTTGGGAGGATCCATGGTCCCCCTTTCAAGATGGTCTGACAGACCAATTGGACTGCTCAGGGATTGTGTAGCTGCTAGCATCTGGAAGGTTAGTTGTAGAATGGGAAGGTTTACCATAGATGCAATGGGGGGAGGTGCAGACATGTTAGAGTAAGGTATGTCATCAGGGAAGCAAAGGGGGCAACTGTGGGCATGATCAGGGCAGCCAGGAGAGTGATGGGGTGGAGGATTGAAGCATCAGACTGTTTGAGATTGAGCACCCATTGGTTTGGTTTGGTGTCAAACTGAAGACCATCAAATCTTCCATGGTTTGGCTTGGCATTGAATCCTCCATGTCAGTAAATAATACTGGGGCAGATGAACAATCAAGATGGCTTCCTGCATCACTAGGTTTTCTCAACCATCAGACAAAAGAAAAAGAAAATTCAGAGGTAGGTAGGATGTGTAGTCAGACGTGACTTGAACAAATTCACTAGAGGTACATACTAATTTCTGGTTTTATATTCGCAGTGACTAAGATTGTCTCCCATTTGCTGGTGGCAGAGCCAGAAAAGATTTATGCTATGCCAGACCCTACCATGCCAGAAAGTGACATAAAAGCATTGACCACACTCTGTGACTTGGCAGATAGAGAGCTGGTTGTGATAATCGGTTGGGCAAAGCACATTCCAGGTAAGAGATGATGCTTAAAAGTGAGGGTGGAAAGTGACTGTAGTTGACACTGTGGAAACTGTTGCTGCCCTGCAAAGAGCTCTGAGGTTTTGCCCCACACTTAGGAACTGGAACAAAAATGATGCTGTGATTTTGGTCTTCCGGTTAGAGTGCCAGACGTTTATCTGCAAGTCTCCCGGTTTGATTCTACAAGTCCTTCATGAAACCAGCTGGGTGACCCTGGGCTAGTCACAGCTACCTCACAGGAAGCTTTGTCAGGCACTGTGAGTCCCCTTTGAAAAAAGCAGGTATAGAAGTCAACTCTTCCTCTTCTTGTTGCAATATGTTGTAATAAGTGATGAAAAGTTGATGACCACACAAGTGCTTTTATTTCAGTTTTAGGTTGGTGCGTTCAGCATGTATATTTTTTGTGAGTGTGTGTTCTCCTTTCATATCTTACAACAGTACAACAAGAATTTGCTCAGAGTAGTTTGCTGTACCGCTTAACATGCAAAGTGGTCTCAAGGAGAACCTGAGTTCAATAGGCAACAGAAATTACAAGAGGACTCCTGCTAGCTCAAGGCAGAGCCTATGCTTTCAGTCTGAATCCCAATGCATTTATTGATTTATTTGTGTAAATTAATGGCTCCTTAGATGCTTGTGATTATGTTGTAGCTTTAGCTTTGACCTGAAAAAATCAAGTAGATAGGCACTCGGAAAAGGAGGTCAGTTTGGAATCTGCTTCTCAGCAAAACCTAATCCTGGTTATGCCCTTCTTGAAGGAGGCCTGTTATACCAGGGCTTACCCCGTTCATTAGCCACACAATCTGGCAAGCCCTGATTCAGCACAGACACTATTATACTGCTAATTAAAAGAACTCAGTCTGGATTGCTCTACTGACCCAGCTAGTGTAAAGAATTATCAGAACGAGAAACATCAAACTTGTCTTTGACAATTACTTAATAACGTTGGGGTCACATCTCCATACTGATGAGGCCCTTTCTGTACAATAATTTGCAAGAAAAGTGTGCAGTTTTCCACCTAGTGTTTTTATTCCTAAGTATATGCATTAATTTTTTTATGTATTTTATTTGTAGTGAAGCAAATGCGAACAAAATTGGTAAACATGTCATCATGAATTTGTCTAACCCTTTCTTAAATCTGTCTAGCCTAGCTGCTCTTACCACTTCTTCTGGCAGCAAATTCCATGGACCAATCACACTCTGAGTGGAGAAATACTTCCGCCTTTCTGATCTGACTCTCCAACACATCAGATTCATAGAGTGCCCCCTAGTTCTAGTGTTGTGTTATAGAAAAAAGAATTTTTCTCTATCCACCTTTTCTATACCATGCATGATTTTATATACTTCAGTCAGGTCCCCTCTTAAACATCATTTTTCCAGGCTGCAGAGGGCTAGACATTGCAGTCTGATATCATAAAGGAGGTTTTCCAGCCCCTTAATCATTCTGGTTGCCCTTTCTGCACCTTTTGCAGTTCCACAATATCCTTTTTGAGGCTTGGTGACCAGACTTGTACACAATATTCCAAATGTGGCCTCACCATTGAATTATAAAGAGGCAAAATGACACTGATCATCGGCAGCAGTAGCAACTTTTGTGCTGGAATCCAGCAGTTCTTGACCAGCAAGAAGGTTACAATGGTTGCAATGCCATTTTAACCAAACTGGGTCTAGATTAGCTCAAAGCAACCCACCACCAAGCCACTTTAATTCATGCCCCATGTGAAATAGTGGTTCTTGCATCTCTCTACTCATGATCCCATCTCTGTGTCTTCTAAGCTGTGGTGTCATTGTCCACTAGATGTTGGAGATCCATCATGAGTCCCAACCAGTCTGGTCAGTACTAAGAAACAATGGAAGCTGGCAGACCATAACTTGGCTATCCTTGAAGCAAATGGCAAAGACTGAGCCAAGTGCAATTTCAGTCCTGTAAAATTCCTGAATGTTGGGGAGAGATAGTAATGTGATATAAGGAACCATAAGAACATGTGGAGCCCTGCTGGATCAGGCCACATCCCATCAATTCCAGTGGTTGCTTCTGGATGTTCTCTAGGAGAAGAAAAAGGCAAAACCTTCACTGCTCTTGATTTCCTGCAAACGGCTCTTTAAAACCGCTTGAATTCTGGGAACAGATGTTTTTAGTGGTCTAAATACTGGGGATGTGTACAAATGTTTTTTGTATTCAATTCATGTTGAATTGAATGCAAGAAAATTTGTATTCGTTTGAATATATCCCCTTTGAATGTGGTAGGGTCTGTATTTGCTACAAATGTTCAGTCCTATATGAATGCCATATAAATACCATACGAAGCTTTATAGGAATGTATCAAAACATTCAATCCAAATTTGAATGTCAATCTTCAAATGTGTCGACATTTGATTCAAATTCAAATGTCTGAATTTGACTAAATTCATATGAATTTCAAATGTTATGAATATTTGTGTGCATCCTTACTCAGTACATTTTAGGTATTGAAAGCTGTGAGTGCGGGTGTTGGAGCACGTATGTAAGTTACACTTTTGAAGCTTGCATTCCTTCCAAAATATGCCTCATTTCAGATGAGCATTTCAGCAAAACCCGTTTACTAGTGAAAATTCCCTTTCTGTTTTGCCAGCAAACGAGATCAATTAAAGTTTATCCTTCTACAATTAGGCAGAGGATTTTATTTATATATATATATAATATAAAGTATTCCTTTCCCTCTGGGTAAGACTCCTTTTCTTTCATGCTTGGCACCCACCCCCTGCATTAAGCACCTGCACATTGCTTCTACCCTCATAGTGTAGGTTTGCAAGAAGATTTTCTGTTGTTGTTGGGGGTAATGACAGGGGATCTCTCCGAATGGCTGTTTCCTGCTCATCTTGCTGAGAAGATGAAAGCCCAGCCCAGGATAAAATATGACTAGTAGAGTGACAGCAGCTGTGTTTAGAGTGGCCTCAGATCTTATAATTACATCTCTCTTTATTACAGCTGCTAATGGCCCTCCAGGATGACAGAAATGATAATAAATTAACAGATTATGAACTCCACTTGCAACAAATTATGTGTTTTCTTTCTTTCCCACTCTCTTCAATTCTGATAGCTGTGCTGCCAAAAAGAAAAGGGGTTATTGCACCAATGGGTGCAAGTTCCCACAGGTTTCAGAGAGGTATTGCCAGGCTTAGCTCAAATGTGGCCATGAAAAGCTAAGAGATGCTATGTCTTGCCACATTTTTCTCCAAAACAAATTACTCTGTGTCATATTATCTTTCCTAAACATTCCATGGTAAGTAATAGATTCATCTCATATCAGTGTGTTTTATATGGTATGAAATATGGTAATTAGAGGATTGAGAAATTTAAGAGCATAAGAACATAAGTGGAGCCCTGCTGGATTGGGCCGCAACCCACCCAGTCCAACATCCTGTCTCACACAGTGGTCCACCAATTGCATCTGTGCATCTCAAGCAGAAGATCAAGGCAAAACTCTCACCTGCTCTCAAATGCCTGCAGATGACCTATAGAGCACCCTGCCTGTCTCTCCAACCTGGAGCCATACCTCAGCATCCATTTTAGTTGCCATTGATATACCTGTCCTCTGTGAATTTATCTAATTTTTTCTTAAAGCTAAAAAGCAGTGTAGAGCATGCAGTCTTCTCTTAACATAATGAGGGGAGCTGGGTCAGTCTCAGTCAACACGGGAACCAAATCTGTTCAATTGTATCATCTCTTTTCCAATTGGAACAGGTTTCAATAAGCCCCTGAAATATAAACCTGAGAAAGCAAGAAAGTTAAGCATCAAGGCAACTATTTGTTTGTCTGAGATGGCCACCAGTCACAAGCTGCTGAGGCTTATACAACCTGTGCTAAGGGAAGACTTTCCTAAAGTTGCCAAGAAACCACCAAGAAGCTGTTTCTTCATATACACCCAAAAAAGAAAGGAACCACGAATTTCATCTTTTTAGTCTAACCAAAGGCCATTTTCATCTAGCATCTTATCTCCAACAATGTGTTGTTTAATCCTGCTCATATCTAATAAGTGGTAAACTGTCTTGGAATATGGAGGCTCTGTTTTAGCTGTCATGACTAAGAGCAAATGCAAACTCCTTCCTTTGCTAGATAAAACCAAGTGCAAATTATCTGATCTTAAGATGTCAATGTTGTATGTAACGTATAGATCATCAGAAGAATGAAAGCTTTTGGGAGCACAACTCTGTTGCTCAGTACATGTGGAACATCTAATGAAGGATACATTTGTTTATGGAAAGGTGTCTATTGTTTAGAGACACAGAGGGCAAAGCTCTGGCCTAGCTACAACTGGCTTAGTGCTCTTCCACCCGATGGCACGCCTGAGAAGGATCAGCTTTGTAGCTCACCTCCTTGGTGTCCCAGACTCCTCTTCAGCTGTCCTCATCTTTCTTCTAGCCCTCCTCCCAAACGCTTTATCGATCCCTCCCTTCTACCCATCAGACCTCACGCACACACATATCTAACACGTGACAGCTGATTGGTATCTGTTAATTAATGTGGCCCGCGGCCTCTTTTCTATTCAGTGGCCTGATAAGGGAAATTGGATGTCCAAGGACTGCCGTGCCATTATCACCCCTTACCTCCTCTGGCAACACAAACACAAAACATGGTGTAGTGATAAATAAATACCACTAAACCATCTCTCTGCCCTCACTTCCTTGGGCTCCGATAGCCGAGATAGAAAAATAGAACTCCCAACCAGTCAATACAGCAATCACCAGCTCTTTTGTTAATTGCCAAGTTGATAACAAGAGAAATCAAATGACTCTTCCCAGTGACTGGCTCCTTTGGCCCAGATGCAGGCACACGCATAAACAAGCAGAGGACTATGGGAAGAAAGGCCTCCTACTGAGCATAAATCACAGCTGGTGTGACTGAAGCATCTGGGAGTCAAAGGTTAATGAGCTTAGTGGGAAACATAGGGAAACATTGAAGCTGTTCACAAAAAGAAGTAAAAAGGGACGAGCGATTTCTTATGATGCATGGCAAGAGATTTGGGGCTCTAAAATTTAGGCAGGTCCCTGTTGAGACTGACTTAATTCCTCACTTCTAGCTTCACGAACTGACTTATCAGTAGTTTTCTCCCTTTGATCTTCACAGATCCTCTGGATTTTTTCAGAGGGAAATGTTCCACTCTCCTTCCTTCCCCTCCCAGGGCACTCTATCACTAATCTTATCAGTCTCAATAAATTGCAGTATGACTAATGGATGAATCATAAGGTATGAATGAATCACATCACTACCATATTAAGAACCAGATTTAAAAACGTGCAATACTCAGCTTTACTGTGCCACATTACAAAATATTGTAAAATTATTGATAATTTACAAGTACTTTTGTGTAATTTTGGCAATAATTTCTCAAAATCATTATCAAAATAGATATCATATTCAAGAGGATGAACTGTTTATTTTTTAATGGGCACTCACATCAAACAGACATGATGCAAAAGTACAGTCTGGGTCCCAATCCGTGCGAACCATCTTGATTTTCACAGAGGATTGCAACAATGCCTCTGTTAATCACAAAAAGATTCTTGCTTGCAGACTGAATTGTAAAAATCTTGGATCCAGACTTTTATGGCACATCCTGTAGAAATATACCGATTTGTGATACAAATCCCTATGTTTTCTTATGAATTTTCACCCAAACTACTATCAAACCTCTAGCACAGGTATGTGTACGAACTAAAAGAGCTGGGGATTCTATGTTTCACAGCTCTTCTATCTATTTCAGAAGCAGGAATCTGAGCCATGAACCTTGTGTGTCCTCTGGTTTTCACCAGTAACCAGTTAAATCACAAACCATATCCATGTGTACAGACTGGATCCTAAAAAAATCATAGGTCCAAAGTTTTCCTGCTTCACCATGGTATGTGGTTATGGAATGCCTGATACAGATTTTCTCATTCCCCTGAAGCCTGAAGACAGACAGCTGAAACCAGAGTTCTATGATGCCACAAAAACATAGGGTGAATTCAGTACTGACTTGTTTTTGTGTAAGTACCTCAGAAACAATGTGTGTTTTCCTTTGGAAGAGCTTGTGCCAGCTGCATGTTGTTTCTCCATTAATTGGTCATAGTTTGGAAAAGACTACAATCCCACCTCAGATTCTCCCCTAAAATGCCTCTCAGAGGTGTTTCAGAGCTGCACTTTTCAGAGCTGCACAGCCAGAATAGAAGCAATTAGGGTGTGTTCCCATACAAGATTAAATGTGAATGAAGACTGTTTTGGGGATCATCAAAGCCCATTTAAATTTTTATTCCCAGACTTTATGAGGACTATGTTGCTAAAATCCACAGAAAAGAAATGTCCTTGGAAAAACTGTTCTCAGTCCCTTTTTTGCGCCTAGCCTGCTTCCCCCCTCCTCCACTATAGGAATGAATGATACTGGACTATTTGGGGAGGAGATCTGCCTTTTAAGCTGTCCACCCGTATCCTTCTGGCCACTGCCTGCCGCCGATGGGTGGGATTTCACATCTGGGAAGGTCTACCTCCTTCCCTTCCCATCCCTGCAATGCTAGTGTACTGAAGATTTTTTTTTTAAAGGCTTGGATCTTTGAACACAGACTTCCCTTTCTGTGAATGCCATTACAATTACGAGAGAGACATTTGTAGCAGCTAACAACTGCAGAGGGAAACTTTTTTTTAGCTCTGTTAAAAACCACAAGCCTCCATTTTCCTCCCATGCCTCACTGATTTGAAAGGGAGAGACTGCTTTGTACTGTCTGTTCTTCTGCTCAGCTGCTTCAGTGCAAAGCTTCTGCCTTCTTGGTAACATGAAAGGGAGAGTGATTGCTTAGCCCTGTGTCTGTTCTTTTGCTCAGCTGATTCTGAGTGGGGCAGGCTTCCAGAGTTTGGCCAAGGGGCAGAGATGAAAAGTTCCTGTTTCTTCATGATGGGGGTTTGGGCAGTTTGAATGGGAACTGCAGTATTTGAATTCAACCCGTGTTATGCTCAAGCAAATGGGAACAGCCTGAATGCACACTCAGTCCTGAATCCAGATTAAAATAATCCAGTCTGGATTAAATAGTCGAGTGGGAACATGGCCCTAGAGCAAACCCAGTCAGCAAGAAGCTGAAAAAAGAGACCATTTTTGTTTTGTTGCCCAGAAGAACTTAAACATAGGGCCTGTCCCCAAGGAATAAAAAGTCTGCCAAGACCCTCCTTTTGCCTCTGAGCATCCCCAAGCCAGGGTTTTTAACGAGGTTCCAGCGCTACAAAACGTGGAAATCGCGCAACAAAATACATGCACTTTAAACAACTCTTCCAGCGCTCTTTCTGTAAGTCGCGGGTTTTCCTCGCTACATTTACCTTGAGGACGCTCCGTGGCAAAAGGGGCGGGGATTGCCGCCTGCACACACAGCAGAAACACAAAAGCAGCTTCACTTTCTAAAGCTCAGAACTAAAGAGCCAGAATCACGCAGAATTGCAACATTGTTGCAATCGCTGTGAGGTGTGAAATGGGTGGATTATTGCTAGGGGTGGATTTTAAAGCGATAACAGGGAAAGTGGTGAGTGAATGAGCGATCGTGCGCTGGGCAGGATGGATTTTTGAAAGCAAAAACAGGGAAAGTGGTGAGAGTGAATGTTTTCCAGCACGAGAAGCCATTTCGGGGGGGGGGGGAGATCTGGGAGACGAACAGAGAGCCAATCGCTGTTTCTCCTTTGCACTTGTCAGGGATTGTCTTCCTAGTTGTGGCCACACCGAGCGCAGTCCCTCCCCATTCCCGCTGGCATCCTATGAACAAGAGCAGGGGCGGGGAGAAAAAGATGCGTGCAAAGAAAACAGGGATCCTATGGGGACGGAAGGTGCGTTAAAAACACACATTTTCCTGAGCCTCATGCGGACGCTTATTCCTGATTTGCATGGCACTTTTAAAGTCCACTTCAGTAGAGTGACAGTAGAGTGACAGTGGAGAAGTAAATAAGTCTTTTGGGGACGCAGCCATAGTTGTACCATTTAGATACTTTTGAACCCCAGATAATGAAATCCCATAATTTGATTGCACTATTCTGGTGACTGTGAAAAAGTGCCAATCCTTCATGAATAAGACCAGATATATGATTTAACCAAATCAAAGTCATATAACAGTCTGGTTAGTGAAAGAAGAATTCATTTCTCAAGATAAACATCATCAGAACACGGAGTATGAAGAACATGAAGCAACAAACACACACAAATTAGATACATTCTAAACTAGATGCTACAGGCACAGATAAACTCGGGTGAACTGATATTGGCTGCTTCAACTCAGATGACTACACGATATACTGACCAGGGTGCAAATTCATATGAATGAATAGAGTGGCAGTGATACTCAAGAAATATATCCCTTAAATATGTGTTTGGCTATAACCCAGTGAATAACGATCATATCTGTAATAATCAATGGAACACTTATATATATATATAACTCTCATGCAACTGTACACTACAACTACAATTGAGAAAGACATTGAGGAATTTGGGAAAATGCAAGAGGTGTTAGATGTAAATCAGGAAAGGACATTTTGCTGCTAATTGGTGGTTGGACTGCAAAGATTGAAGAAATGGAGGAACCTTGAGTCCCAGCATGCATATTTTATATACATATTTTCTAATACTTGCTTCAGTCAACACAAGTGCAGTTTCTACACATGAATGCCACTGGATGAACAATACCAGATAGACAAGATGTGATATGGAGAACACACAGTCAGATTCAAGATCAAGAAATCTGAGGAGCTCTGATAGAAATCAAGAGACATTGTGAAAACCAAAATGATGAAAATTGCTCCCAAAATATCAAAGAAGAAAAGGTCTAAATGGCTTTTAGAAGAAGGCTCAGACTTCTGATTTTAATTCATTCAGTCTATGGGCACAGATGTGATGTGTGTTTGGGCAATGTGGCTTGGAATAACCAGTCTGTGAGCAGCAGTGTGATTGTGCTTGTCTTTATGAAATGCCTCCAACCTGTATGTTAGCCCATTGTGAGCAAATCTGCCTGACATTTCTAGTTATGGTGGTTATTTCAAGAAAGCCTTTTTATAAAAATCATGCAAATGCTCAAACACTCAAATCAAAGCAGTAGAGAATTAGGCGTGGTCTGTGGAATTTACTATCAGAAGAGTTGGTGACAGCAACTAGCCTGAATAGCTCTAAAAGTGAGACAAATTCACAGAGAATTTCAGTGGTTAGTGGAATAGATATCTAGGTATTCAAGATGAATGCCCCTGAGGGTCATTTGCAGGGATTTGAGAGTAAGTGAAGGTTTTGCCTCTATTTTTGGCTTGAGAGTGCCCAGAAGCAATTGGTTGGTCACTGTGTGAGACAGGATGGTAGATTAGATGGGCTGCAACCTAATCCAGCAGAACTTCTCCTATGTTCTCCTCACAAATCACATCATTTTGCCCCTAATCACATTTTTAGCTGTTTTTTTTTCTTTTTTTTGGCTTAAGCAAGAGGGGAAAGATGAAAGTGGAATATCATTTCTATTTCCTTTCTTGGAAACCTTTCAAAAAAAGTGAATGTAGATAGCTTTAAACCATTTGAGAGAGGCACCTTGGAGTTGGATGGGTTGATATTGCCCTTTTGTATGAGTATTTTGTTTTTCAAAGTAAAATGCAATCACGTTTGGTGTGGTTAAGAGTTTCACTCCTAAGCTTTTTAGCAGTCTGTCTAGGGAGCAGCTTACCTTTACTCTGATTATACTGCGATTTTATTCTGTAAAATGTTATCTTACTTCCCTGATATGACAAGGTTTCTGTGCACGTGACTTTCAATGCTAACACCATGTCCCCCTCTTGTGTACAAAGCTGAATCTGTACCTCTCTTGTTCTACCAGGGTTTTCTAATCTCTCCCTGGGAGATCAGATGAGCCTGTTGCAGAGTGCCTGGATGGAGATTCTTATTCTGGGTATTGTATATCGTTCATTACCCTATGAGGATAAATTGGTCTATGCTGAAGATTACATCATGGATGAGGAACACTCTCGCTTGACAGGTTTGCTGGAGCTGTACCTGGCCATCCTGCAGCTGGTGCGTAGGTACAAGAAGCTGAAAGTAGAAAAAGAAGAGTTTGTTACACTTAAAGCCCTGGCTCTTGCCAATTCAGGTAGGTCTGTGGTCTGGAACCAATGCAATTGCTGAGCCTTCAGAATCTCATTAGGCCATACTGCAAGTGAGAGAGTGAAAACTGAAACAAAGAGCAATCTAAACCTACCTGTAGTGTGATTGGCCACCAGGGTGAAGCAGCATGTCATCATGTGTGCACTGCTAGTCACAGGCTCCCCTGCATCTCTTCCACACGGAAGAGGTGTGCATGGGACCTTGCTGGGCTGTCACAGCCCAGCGTCTAGTGTAAGTATGGAGTGGTTTTAAGTGTTCCATGCCTATACTGCCTTGGGGATGCCCTGGGATGTGCAAAGTCATTTCTAGTTAACAATGGCTCCGCATGGTGCAGATGCACCATCTGGGAGCAACCTCCACCTTGACTAGTCAAGGCCCATAGTTATGGGTTAGTAATAGTTACATATAGTACAACTATGGACATTCTACATGGAGAGTTCCCCAGGGTTAGTGGGCCTGAGAGCATAGGTGGAATTTGTAAAAAGGAGTGTGAGCACATGTCACATGTTATTAAGCATGTTGACAGTGGGGAGAAGCATTTAAACTGGACATAACATGATGCTTCCTTTTCCTCACTTCTGGCTGCCACTGAGGAGAAACTGGAGTAACCCAGGCACATTTCTGAGTAGCATGTTTAAACTTTCTGCAGAACTTGGAGTGAAAAAGGACTTCCTCCAACAATGCAAAGCAAAACCCTACACTTAGCATTTTGCTTCACTGCTTCTAGGTCTTCTTCATGAGGAAGTCTCTGAGGATGGCAGGTGCACCGACAGTGGTCCCATGGGCTCCATTGTTCTAGACTATGTAACTAAGGAATGGCCATTTACAAACTCCTTCATCAGTTTTCAGACAGAACAAAAATCCTCTTTGTTGTGGTCACACCTAAGTTTTAATCCATCTTCAGTCCACTTTCAAAGTGAGAGAACCCATCAACAAAGTGACCAGTAATTTTCTTTCAACATTATGTATCCCAAAGGGGAATTTTCTGAATTATTTAACACTGAAAGGAATCATCTTGTCACTTTGTTGATGTATTCTCTCACTCTGGCCCTGGTCAGACGAGTGTTTTAGGTTGACCTTAGTGAGTCCCCAGATGGTGTTACTCACATTAATTTTATTTAAGTCATTTTCCAAACCGGCCTACACCCATTAGACCATCCTAAACTGTAGTCCTGTTTTTACAGGACTGACAGGGACTCAGGCTGTCCTGAAATTCCAGGCTGTTTTCGCTTCCTCACGTGGGAGCGGGGGGATGGCCTAAAGGAGGCAGAACTGTGCTGTGGTGGGTGGCACCCAGAATTTCGTTTCGGCCAATCGGCACATGCAGAGTTCATGAGGCACCTCCCCTTCAGCCAGTTGACATGTGTGAAGTTCTCTCCAGTTTATGTGTATGATTTCTCTCTAGCATTTTTATACAAATTTATATTTATTTTTTTAAAAAAAGTTATTGCAAGGAGAAGAAAAGCACATAAAAAGGAAGGTGGTGTGGAGGTGCAGGAGCAGGCTTTAAAAGGATCCACAAACACACACCTTCACATACCTTGAGTGACATGAATGACATCCAATAGGAAATGAGATAAATTTGATGTAGCAAAGAAGTGGAGACCAAGAGCTCTGGGGAGGAGAACCCAGGCCGATCTGTGCAGAAACATGTGACCAATGCGGCCCAAGGCAGAGATGGCCTGAGGATGACTTATATCAATCCATGTCTGACCAGCACTGGTATGATCTCAATTAGAACTCATGAGTAGGCTGTCCTGTGTTGGACTCATCTGACCAGGGCTTCTGAAAGTGGACCGGAGCTGGATTAAACCGTAATATTTTCAACCAACTAGTTCGCTTTTAGACCACAGTTTTGAGATCGAGACTAGCAACACAAACACTTTTGCTCAATTTCTTGTCAGTTTCAACAAACTGTCCCTAATATTATACCATTTAGTGTTCAATTAGAACCTGTAGCAAAAATAAGATATAACAAATCCCACATTTATCAGGTTGGGTTTTGGGGGGGGGGAAGTGCGGGGGGCTGTGGATAGGTGGTTAGTGGGAATCATTTCTGTGAGGTATTCCATAGCACCATTTAATGGTAATCTATGAATCAGATAATAAAGGTGATGAAAATACTTCGATCCAGCTAGTATAATCCTAGTTGTTGTTATTGCTGGCTGTCTTCATCCTTCTGCTGCTGACACAGGAAGGAAGGAAGGAAGGAAGGAAGGAAGGAAGGAAGGAAGGAAGGAAGGAAGGAAGGAAGGAAGGAAGGAAGGAAGGAAGGAAGGAAGGAAGGAAGGAAGGAAGGAAGGAAGGAAGGAAGGAAGGAAGGAAGGAAGGAAGGAAGGAAGGAAGGAAGGAAGGAAGGAAGGAAGGAAGGAAGGAAGGAAGGAAGGAAGGAAGGAAGATAATGTCATACATGAAGGCCCACCAAAATCTGACCTGTTTAAATTTAACAGATGTAACTAAGGGAATGGAATCCCACATGAGCCAAAGAAGGAAAGGGAGGCTGAGAAGACAGACAAGCCCAAGAAATAGTGCCTGCAATTACTTCATTTTCATTCCCTTGTATCTCCAGCGTAGCTCAACTCTTGCTCACACATTAAAGCACCTTGTCAATTGACACCATGGTCCTTTCTACTTACCACATGGTAAGCTTCTGGGCCTTATTGATCTGCAAGTTAGGGTGAATTCCCCACTCATGGAATAAAAAGCTTTATAAAATGCTCTTTAAAACACTGTTTAAAATACTGTTTAAAACACTTTAAAACTAAGCAAACGCACATGTGGCAATCACAGTCAACCCTGAATTGTATCCCCACACTTCAAACACTTCAAAAAAAAAAAACATAATGAGGAAAGCTATTCTTTTCCCTTCACACCCTTTGTCCACCCCTCTCTCCCCATTGGCTTTGATACGATGATGTGGAGAATCCCAGCCCCCTCCCTCCTGCTTTTGCTGCCCCTGTTTGATTCCACAGACTAAATACCATTTACATGTTTCACAAAATCAAACACAAGCCAAACAACCAAAGCAACAGCCAGCCACCCCTAGCCTCAGAGACACACAAAAACGCAAGACACACGCACAGATAATTCCTGCATAAGCCAGGAGAAAGAGAGATAGATGGCTGAGAGACAGCATGACCTCTGCTGGGGGGATTCACCGTCTGTAGCCAGCAAGCAGTACCTTCGGCCCTTTCTTCACGGCATCGTTATCTCGAATTCAAAACGTTTTGAGCTCGCGCAGTTCAGACGGCACTTCGGATTAACACGGTATTTCCGTGTTAAAGGACGTTATCCCGATTTGAAATAAATCCTGATCTCAACAGGTCTCACTCCGGATCGGGCGTCGATACGTGTTTCCTTTTTAACTGTGTGGACAGTATCGTTCCGGGATGAGATTCAGTGTTAAGGCTGTCCCGCCCCCCCAATTGCACTGTAACCAATGGCTGAACGTATTAGAAGCACATCATGTTTAGGGTTTCCTTCATTGAAAAAATCCACCCTCAAACACCCACTATAAACCTCCAGTCCTTAAAGCTGAAACACTGTATCTAAGCACTTCACACCTTTAAAACAATGTTGCAATTTTGTGCTATTTCAGACCTTTGGAAGGTTCGGAACAGTCACTTTCAGCCCCCTTAATGGTGAGAAGGCTTGTCAGCCACTTAGTCCCTTGAAGGGTGAAAACAGAATGTCAACCGCTTTGAGCCCCATCTAGGCTACTTTGCCTGTGGTCACACCTAAGGTTTAATCCAGTTTCAGTTCACTTTCAGAGTGAGAGAATACACCAGCAAACTGACAAGCTGGTTTTCTTTCAGGGTTAATAACTCAGAAAATCCACCTTTAGACTAGATAATGTGGAAAGAAAACTACTGGTCACTTTGCTGATGTGTTCTCTCACTCTGAAGGTGGAGTGAAGCTAGATTAAACCTTAGGTGTGACCACAAGCCAAGGTTTTAATCCAGCTTCGGTCCCTGTGAGGTGGGGGGCGGCTGTGAGAGTTCAGAAGGGAGCTGTGACTAGCCCAAGGTTACCCATCTGGTTTCATGGAGGAAGAAGAGTTGGCTTTTCTACCCTGCTTTTCTCACTTATTGAAGGGGACTCAAAGCAGCTGACAAACCTTCTGTTCTTCTCCCCACAACAGAACACCCAGTGAGAGCTCAGAAGGGAACTGTGACTAGCCCAAGGTTACCCATCTTGTTTCATGGGGGAAGAAGAGTTGGCTTTTCCACCCTGCTTTTCTCACTTATTGAAGGGGACTCAAAGCAGCTGACAAACCTTCTGTTCTTCTCCCCACAACAGAACACCCAGTGAGAGCTCAGAAGGGAACTGTGACTAGCCCAAGGTTACCCATCTTGTTTCATGGGGGAAGAAGAGTTGGCTTTTCCACCCTGCTTTTCTCACTTATTGAAGGGGACTCAAAGCAGCTGACAAACCTTCTGTTCTTCTCCCCACAACAGAACACCCAGTGAGAGCTCAGAAGGGAACTGTGACTAGCCCAAGGTTACCCATCTTGTTTCATGGGGGAAGAAGAGTTGGCTTTTCCACCCTGCTTTTCTCACTTATTGAAGGGGACTCAAAGCAGCTGACAAACCTTCTGTTCTTCTCCCCACAACAGAACACCCAGTGAGAGCTCAGAAGGGAACTGTGACTAGCCCAAGGTTACCCATCTTGTTTCATGGGGGAAGAAGAGTTGGCTTTTCCACCCTGCTTTTCTCACTTATTGAAGGGGACTCAAAGCAGCTGACAAACCTTCTGTTCTTCTCCCCACAACAGAACACCCAGTGAGAGCTCAGAAGGGAACTGTGACTAGCCCAAGGTTACCCATCTGGTTTCATGGGGGAAGAAGAGTTGGCTTTTCTACCCTGCTTTTCTCACTTATTGAAGGGGACTCAAAGCAGCTGACAAACCTTCTGTTCTTCTCCCCACAACAGAACACCCAGTGAGAGCTCAGAAGGGAACTGTGACTAGCCCAAGGTTACCCATCTTGTTTCATGGGGGAAGAAGAGTTGGCTTTTCCACCCTGCTTTTCTCACTTATTGAAGGGGACTCAAAGCAGCTGACAAACCTTCTGTTCTTCTCCCCACAACAGAACACCCAGTGAGAGCTCAGAAGGGAACTGTGACTAGCCCAAGGTTACCCATCTTGTTTCATGGGGGAAGAAGAGTTGGCTTTTCCACCCTGCTTTTCTCACTTATTGAAGGGGACTCAAAGCAGCTGACAAACCTTCTGTTCTTCTCCCCACAACAGAACACCCAGTGAGAGCTCAGAAGGGAACTGTGACTAGCCCAAGGTTACCCATCTTGTTTCATGGGGGAAGAAGAGTTGGCTTTTCCACCCTGCTTTTCTCACTTATTGAAGGGGACTCAAAGCAGCTGACAAACCTTCTGTTCTTCTCCCCACAACAGAACACCCAGTGAGAGCTCAGAAGGGAACTGTGACTAGCCCAAGGTTACTCATCTGGTTTCATGGGGGAAGAAGAGTTGGCTTTTCTACCCTGCTTTTCTCACTTATTGAAGGGGACTCAAAGCAGCTGACAAACCTTCTGTTCTTCTCCCCACAACAGACACCCTGTGAGGTGGGTGGGGCTGTGAGAGCTCAGCAGAGATCTGTAACCAATGGGCTCTCCGTATTGTAGGCACATCATTTTTAGGATTCCCTTCCCCAATAGCTTGCTTTCAAATGATTTTATTGAAAGAATCCACCCACTACCTCCAGATACTGTAGCAAGTCGAAGTTTCACTTTTGCGGAGTTCTGAACTTTCAAAATGAAAGGAAAGGGGAGTCCCCGGGGAACTTTCCCCACTCTCGGAGTTCCCTCCCGGCCACGGGGGAAAGAGCAAGCGAGGAGCCCCCTTCGCCCTCTTGTCCACCCCTTGGCTCTCCTCCTCTGCGGGGCAAAGTGGCGGCAAAGCGGGGGGAAATCGGCGGGGGAGCCCCAGGGAGAAGCCGCTAGCGCCGCAGCGCCGCAGCGCCGCAGCGCCTGGATGAATGGATGGATGGATGGATGGATGGATGGATGGATGGATGGATGGATGGATGGATGGATGGATGGATGGATGGATGGATGGATGGATGGCGCGGTGGGCGCCGGAGCCGCCGGGGGGGGGAGGCAGGGGTGGCCCGGGCTGCGAGCGCGCTCTGGCAGGCCGGGCAAAAGGCGCCGAGAACGCGGGCAGCAGCGGCGGAGCGGCTCTGCCACTGGGCAACGAGGAGCCCCAGGGCGAAGCCGCCCGCGCCGCAGCGCCAGGATGGATGGATGGATGGGTGGATGGATGGATGGATGCTGCTGCTGCTGCTGCTGGGAAGGGGGAGGGTGGAATCCCCGGCGAGCATGACGCAAAGAGAAGGGAGGGTGGGATCCTGGCAGGGAAAACCAATCACAGGAGAGAGTGTGGGCAATGGGCAGGAGGACAATGCTGCCGTGTGGACTCCGAGTATTGATCCCGCGTTAAGGCTGCCATCGGAACCGGATCAACTTGCAAGTCGTCTGGACAGCTTTGTTCCGTTTCTTTTATTTCGAATTCTTTAAACTGAAATAACACATGCCATGAAGACGCACCCTTTGTTACTTTGTGGGAAATGAAAGTGTAGAATTGTTACTTATTATCAGAAAATGAAACTGTGAAGGGCTTTGAGAGGGGATGGAAAAAGGCTTTTGGCTTCCTGGTACTTTAGAAATCTGGCTAGGGACTGAATTGCAAGGAGAAATCCCAACCATTTCATGACGGGTCTACCCCAATATGCTGTAGCATTCCCAAATGAATAAAAACAAAGTGTTTTAACTGCAAAACCGGGGGGGGGGGGACGCCTGAAAAACCAGGTGTATTGTTTATTCCATTTTAGAGCCAAATACTCCTCAAAAAACCCCTGAAACGGATTGGTAATGGGGACAAAGAGGATCCAAACTGTTTCTAAACTGTTTTATTCCATGAGTGGGAATTCACCCTTAGAGTTAATCTGTGGGGTCTCAACCTCTGCAGGTATGCTCTGTCTGCATTAGACAGAGAATAATCTTGATCAATGAGTACTTC
Source organism: Aspidoscelis tigris stejnegeri (assembly GCA_023333525.1). NCBI lineage: Eukaryota > Metazoa > Chordata > Lepidosauria > Squamata > Teiidae > Aspidoscelis > Aspidoscelis tigris. The sequence goes on from JALMGA010000003.1 coordinate 82,527,501, forward strand.
ATCAGGATTATTGGTAGACTTGATTAAACAGGCCTGCCAGAATGGGCCCTGGTCCAGAACAGAGGAAGCATGCCGAAGGCACAACTCTATTATTTGGAACTGCTGGGGGACACATTTATGTGGCGTACCAAAGTATGTTCCTGAAATGCATCCCCCAGAGGCTTTGGTGCTAGGAACTTTTGTTCCTAGCCTTTAGAAGCCTCTGAATCTAGGCTGAATGTGTTTCAGGCTGGAGAGGGAGCTGGGTTGGACCAACCATGTTTCAGACCACACCTTTCCGTGATTGGAACCAGTGGGCCTGGCTGTTCCAGACCCACTGATTCTAACCATGGACAGAGAGGTGTAGAAAGGGCCTTTGGCAACAGAGAAACAGGAAAGCACAAGAATGTAACTGTTGCAAACATATCTGTTCCCTAAGTATGGGCAAGTTCCTCTCTTTATTATTTCTGATGCCCTTTCCTCTCGGTAGACAAAGTTTTAAGAAGGCCACTTTTCTCACAGGAAAATTAGGGTGAGGTTGGAGAAAGTGTGATATTTCTAACTCACTTTCCCCCTCCAGTGGAGAAGCTTAAAGCAGCCAACTAAATATAAAACTAATAATGATAATGCAATGAAACACAGACACATAATTTTTTTAAAAAGAGAGAAGTAGCATTTTTTTTAGAGTGAAGACTTCCGGGCCCTTTTTAAAATGTTCTTTAAGAAGGAAACAACATCCTGTTGAATAAAGAAGGTCTTCAGATACTGCTGAATTACATAAGAATGATAAAGATTTAATTTCTTTGAGCATAATGTGCTATTACAGAGAAGACCAAGATGCAGACTGTCAAAATGTTCCCAGAAGGCAATGGAACGCAAGAGGGATACTTGGAATGGAATGCTGGGAGACAGCCCATGATGAGCATCAAAAGGGTTGCAGTTTGAGGCCCCTGGCCCAGAAGCAAGGATAAGAATGAAAAGCTTTAAATTTTCTTAAAAGGACAACTTATGAAATATATACTTTTGGCTAGCACTCTTTTTGGGTGAAGAGGGGGAATGTATAAAAATATGTATTCAAATGCCATACTAAAATGAAGTTTTTTTAAAAAAAAAGCCAGTTGGTTTACAAAATGCTAGGCAAAACTATGGAAATTTAATAAATCACAAATTGATGTAAAGCAAACTAAACTTCCAGTGTGATAATATGAGATACATGTGAGAAATAAAATTGGGGAGAATTGTCTGTACCTCTGTTACATGAATAGAAGGGCATGTAAACGCCAGGAAGAATGATTTTCAGTTTTGCACACTGAGTTCAAATTTTTGCATTCAATATCTTTTTATATAGAAATAATTTGATAATTAACATTTAATTAAATCCTAAAAAAAGGGCATCAACCTCAAATACAGGATTTCTTTGCTCCTTGACATTTGTAGGATGCTTTACCCCTCATTTTCCTGCTACTACAGGGCAGGAGAAAGGTAAATGCAGCTAAAATCAGTCCTCAAAGGTATTTGTCACACTCTCTGTGTGTAGATCATACCCAAAGGAGTATTTTGTGCCTGAGAGGCTCTTTGTAGACCCAATGAGGATGGACACTTATTTAACTGAGTAGAATTGTGTTGAAGAATCAAGGGTAGGGACTTCATGAAAGCACAATGTAAAAGAGACTGTCCTTTATTGCATTTTTTCCAGCACACTAATTATTTCCCTGACTTATCCCCCTTCAGTTTTTCTAATTATAAAATGGCAAAATGACACACAGCCTAGGTTTTGCAGTAGTGATATTGGACCACAGTGAAAAGGTGTGCTTGCCTTGTAATGCATTTGCCTTTCCAGCATGCCTTTGCTCCTCAAACTGGGTGAGTAGAGCTAGGCTTTATTAGATTTGGCTGAGGTTGTCACTCTCAGTTCTCTAGTTAAGCATGAAGCACATATATTCAAAGTTTTCCATCTCCACTGAGCCAGCATTGTACTTTCTCCTTTGTTTTCCTCCTCCATACAGATTCAATGCACATAGAGGACATGGAAGCAGTACAGAAATTGCAAGACCTTCTCCACGAGGCCCTCCAAGACTATGAGCTGAGCCAGCGCCACGAGGAGCCACGGCGCGCAGGAAAGCTGCTGCTGACCCTGCCCCTTCTGCGGCAAACAGCCGCCAAAGCTGTGCAGCACTTCTACAGCATTAAACTGCAGGGCAAGGTTCCCATGCACAAACTGTTCCTAGAAATGCTTGAGGCCAAGGTCTGACAATCCCTACCTGGCCTGTGGTGCCCAGGAAGCAAACTGGAGACCAGGAGGTGACCATGGAGCAAACCAAACAGAGATGGCAGCTGGTTTTTATCTCCAGTCACTTATTATGGAAGAATTACTCAAAGTCCTCTTGGTGGTCCTGCCAGCGTGTATACCCATCTGGAGATTATTGTGTATAGAGAGGGGAACTCTTTTAATCAACATCACTCTTTACTTTTCTTTCTGGAAAAACCAAGAATGAGCTCTTGCACTGGCACAGGGAACTAAAGGAAAATTTGAGCCCCCTGAGCAGAGATACTGATTGCACTATCCAAGGCAGCAGAATCCTATCTCTTCACGATGTGGGGACTGAAGTGGAAAATGGTGAAAAATAAGAGCTGATAACCTTCATAGTGTGGTGGTGTGAGAGGGAATTTTTTGATGTGAACATCAGTAGGTCTACAGCTTGACACATTTCTGCAATGCACAGATCCATGTTATAGTTAGCTGTTTGGGCAGGCATCTCTTAAGTTCAAAATGGCTGCCTCTTATTCTCAAGCTACTAATAAATGCATTTGCATAGAGGCTGCACTACTTACTGACTATGTAAGGTGTTGTGATCTTGTGCAGCCTCTTTGCACCTAGTGTTTCCTCATTCATGTGCATTCATAACATTCCCAGTGGTGATTATTAGAGAAGCTGGAAACATGTCCTTGAGAGAGGGAAGGTCTCATTTTTAAAAGCGTGCAGAGGGAAGAAGCCTGGCGGTTGTATTTTTTTTCTTTTTCTGTTCCAAGGTTGTACTTGCTCACTTCAATCTCCTTTATGCGGTGCTATTTTAAACCCCTCTACCTCCTTTCTTCCTTTCCCACTTGGCTCATGTCCAAGGCCGCCAGAATCTATCTGCAGGGAGCAAGTGAAAATAATAAGTTATCCTAAACTAGGGCACTTCCCAGTTTCTTTCAACAAATGGGTGGAGAGGCTGAAATCCAATCAATGGGTATGGTCTATGAAGGGTAAGAGTGAGGGTATCATTTCAGAAGGCTGCTGGGATTGTCCCATACAAAGGGAATTAAAGAAACCCCTCCAGGGGAGGCATCGCTTTCAAATATTATTTCCGCACATGCACACTTAGATAACATTCTCATCTAGGGCAATTGCTTGCATTCAGCCTAGATTTAGGGGAGGGATGCAACAGGACTTAAATCTGGACGAGAGCCTTTCTTGAGTGCAAGGCACATGGTGTGCTGTGTAAGACAATGGGAAGTGCATTTCCTTTACTCTTGAAAGACTGGCAAGAGGAGTCACAGTTCCATGGAAGTACACAAGCACAGTTGGTCCTGAGAGATGAGTGCATTCCAGCATGCATATTTTATGCAGCCCTTTGGGAATTCACCAATGAGTTAAAGAAAGGATTCTGCTGAAGCAGGGCAGCATTGCGTTGAAATGGCAAAGCGCCTGAGTTTGTCACAGAAAAGGCGTAGTCAGACATATTCCGAGTCAGACAATTTAGACAGAAGCAACCAAAGCAATGAAAAAGTATGGATGGCCAAAAATCAGTTGCCAAATTGGGAATATCTTCCACTAGCCATGACATTGCCTCCAGATTCCTGCTCAGAGATCTCTGTTTTGAAGAAGGGGTAAAAAGGAACAGCCACTAACAATGCATAAAATGGTCTTCCGTGGCTAAATGGCAAAGGTAAAAATAAATCTTACTGTTAGGTAGTCCTCTGTGTGAGTCTGTTGTGCTGTATCCCTGGCAGCTGCTTGGGAATGAAATCCCATGTACATCAGGCTTCATCAAGCTGGTACCTCCAGAGTTTTGGACTTCAGTTCTCATCAGCCCCATCCATCCAGAGTTGTAGTCCCAAGTATCTTCAGGGCAGCAGCTGCACAAGAACTGATGTAGCTGGGATAAGTGCAAGAGTCTCCTGATTTGTTTTTGGGATGACAAAGAGTTCTGAGTGATTTCCCTCACCCACCCTTCCTAAGTCTGGGAAGGATGGCAGAGGACGATCTACTTCAGTCTTTTTCTTTCAGTTTTCTGCTTAACATCCCCCACCCCTGTTTTTCCATTCAAGTACGGGTGGCCTTCCTCATCACTTGGGTGAACTCCTTTATTCTGTCCACACGCATATATGATGTTCTTCACAAAATCAGCTGCATGGAAGGGTGGGTTAGCAGAGCCTTTGATTTGCATGTAGATGGATTATCATTTGCCTGAAATAATCAGGCAGCCGATGATGTGAAATGTTCCTGCTGAAGACCCTGGAAATCCATAGCTGCAAGTCTAAGTAGAAAATTGTACTCAATGCATACATTACATTCAGTACAAGACTTGGTCTAAGAGAGCATCAGATATACCTGTGCCTCATCTCTGCAAAGCAAAGGTGTGGAATTTCTTTGCAAATGGCTTACAAAAAAGTTTGTGGTGCTACAGATGTCCACAAAACCTCTACTGGGAGCAACAGGTTCATATTCATTTACAGAAAGAAGACTCCTCCCTTTGCTATTTGGAGCAATAAGTAAAGGGGAAATAGAAAAAAAAATATGAATGCAAAAATTATCATCCCTAGCTGAAGCAGGTAGACTTAAAAAGTTTTTTTTTTAAATGAAAGAACTGTGCTGGTAGATTTTTCTAAAAAAAAATGCCTGTTTGTTGATTCATATCCAAAGTCCATGTAATCTACCATTTTTGTCTCTGAAAGTGTCCACTCAGATGCCATTTAAAATCAAAAGTAGGATATAGCCCATGTCCAAAAAGAATCAAGCATACACAGTGTGCAGGCAATTGTACGTTCTGCAGCTAGAGGCAGTGATGAACCAGTTTCCTCATCATTCATGACGGCCTTTTAAAATCACTCAGGCCAAAGTTGCATCAGTTCTAAACCAGATGAATAAATGCACTCCAAACTTTCAGTGAATTTGAAAATTACCATTGTGTGGGTGGATGTGAAAATCAGTCACAGATCACAGATTTGGAAAGGCCAAGGCCAACTCCCTGCTCCATGCAGGAATCCAAGTCAAGGCCATTAGGGTATTGTAGCCACATATACTTGATAGAATATGCATCTGAGGAAGACTGTATTACATCACAGCAGGAACACAGTAATAATTGGAGCTAGCAATGAGGTGTGAGAATGCCCCAGACTAGCAACAGTTTAGCAAGATGAGGACTGCTTCTTCTGTACATTTAAAACTAGGGAAAAATGAGCTTGTGTGCACCAAACAATTACACACCTTGGCTTTGTAAGGAATGAATTCTTAGTACAGGCGTAATTCTTACACCCGCAAGTACCTAAGCAATTGTAGCTTCCATAGAATAGGCAGTATGAAATCCCTATGTGCTAAGCCCATGTTACTTAAGGTCAAGGCATGCAGGTTAGTGCCTTCATTAAAAATAGAAGCATGGAGCTAGTGAACCCATCCCTTTCCAAGAAAGCTGTATTGTCCAACTTGTACATCTACCTGTAAGCTGCAGTGCACTCTTTCCTTTCCAAAGCTTTGCAGATACGTTAACTTGTAATTGTCTTCTGCTTAGAAACAAAACCTTCCCCAAGAGTCTTGGAGGTAACAGATGCTGCTCCAAGCCACATTCCTCTCTGGTCTCCGGTTTTTAGTGCAAAAAAAAACAAAAAACCACAAGCTGATGGGAATCAATTCAGATCAGTGGTGAGATACCCACACTGCTTGTTTCTGAACAAACATGGGCATTACTTTGAACTGGAGAAACTGTAAAACCACAGTCACGCAGTATGGTTCATGCCAAATAAGTGGATGTTATTTCTCTCTCTTTTTTTCATAGCCAGACTAATTCACACATTTGGAACTGTTATACATTTGGAAATCACACTAAAGTGGCAGTCAAAAACAAGGGCAAAGTCATGGAGTAAAAGACCTCAGAATGTAAATGGCTGAACTTTCTGCTACCTGGAGCTCGGAGAGAGCTTCCATTTTGTAGCCCAAAGCTGCAACCAATCATGTGGTCGAAAGCTAACCCTCTTCCTGCGGCTTGATGGTTAAGAGACACCAAAAAATGAAAAGAAAAAAGAGGGTTTTATTGTTTTGTTTTAAGCAAAAGCCTGTGCAAACTATGCAGGGTGTCATAGTCTGAGAGTGAAATAAAAAAAGTTATCTATTCAACTATTATCTGCTCCTGGGGAAAAAACAAAAATAACAAAAACCCTGTTAAATAATTAACTAAATACATCGTATTCTTGTGGTACAGGTAATTTCAAACAAACAGTAATAAAACAAATGTACAAACAAATTCTGTGGGAAGAGCATTCATTGGGTGTTTTGAAGCATTGTCACATTATTGTATTCTCACATTGACTATGTACTTAAATCCTGTTCAGGCCACACAGGGCGGTGTGCAAGGGCACATGCTGTAAGGGATTTCTGCACATCACTTCATGCACATTCTGAAAGTTTTAACTCAAAAATCACAGAGACAATGGAGCATGGAGGATGCCTTGTGGTGTATCCAAATCAACCCATCAAAGAGGCTGGAGGGTACTTGTGGGACCTGAATGCCCCTCCAAGGTGCAGAAGTGTTAAGTGTGCAAGGAACAATTCTGAGCTTGCTTCTTGTACACTAAACAGGCCCATCACTGAAAAGAAAAGCTTCATGTTTGTATGAGGTTCTGCTGCACCAGTATTGAGAGGGCAAGGAGATTCTCTGTGTGCAGGCACACTGATTTGAACAACGTGGCATCAACAATGGTAATACAGCTGTCAAGCTCCTTGCCAAGGGTCCTGGAGGCTGTGAGAACAGTCCACTCCACCAGAGGCACCTCCCCAAACAGAGACACACACACCAAGTATGCTACAATTGATAATTTTATTATCTCACAAGTATATTAATTAAAATTAACAGTAAAGTGTGAAAAATGTGAAGTAACCCTTATAGCTCAGGTATTCAGAGTGCTAGGCTCTTTCTGCACCAAGCCTTCTTCTAGTTTATATCCCATAATAGGGACCTGCTATCAACATGCTAGTGTAGACTACAGCAGGCCCCAGGTAGGAGCTGCCATAGTCTGCACTAGCATGTGGGCAACAGAGGCTAAGACAGCTGTAGTGCGCTTCAGCTGGAACGCGAAGACAGTTTCCCATTTGGCACTGTGTGTATGCTCCGTCTCAGGGCGTTCTACATGCGTTTGGGAGGACCTAGCGCGAAAAGGCCTCAGGTTCCTATTCCAGGACAGAATCCGAAATAAGGCCCAGTGTAGAAATGGCCCTAGTCTTCTTTGAGTAACTAATTTACAGTTTTGCCACTCTGACAGCTTGACTGCAATTCCACAGTGTGCATTATAAAATGAGACAGCAAGTGGACTTCACAGTGTTTCTTCCCAGTGTGCATTATCCCATATCATGCTGGGCTGATCTTAGATCAGGCTAAGTGACCTGGCCAAATATCAGAAGGGTGGGCATTAGCCTGCACCAAAGGTTGTATATATTTCAGGTGGCCTGGCCCAGCCCAACTTCAGAAACCGGGATCAAAAGCTCTCCTGGTCAAGCCTGCTTCAGCTGGGCATCCTGAAGCAGCACACCTCCACAGCTGCTTCTGGGGACCCAACAAAATGGCACTAGGCTCTTCCCACCTGGTAGACTAGATCAGACACTCAGTGCCATCCACTTGTGAATGACTGCTCTGCTATCCACCACAGATTGCTATGACACTATTTTCATGCTGTAGGGCACTCCATTGCCTCATCCCATGTGGATGTCATGTTCTACTGGAAGCAGAGCCTTCCAGAACACCAATCCACAATGTAGATGAGGTGTTCCATTGGGGCTGCAGGGTTAGTCCAACCTATGTGGATCCAGCCATGGCTATTTGTGATTCACACATTCCATATCCCAATCATACTTCCTAGGATAGAAGGTGACTAATACAGAAAGTGATTGTCAAAGTACCTACAGCACTTTTAGAGTCCCAATTTTCATAGGGAGCTTCCAAACAACACATCTTGGCATGCACTTTGGATGCCAGTCTTGATCTGGGCCAGGAATGGACTAGAGTAAGGAGGCATCTGCCAGGCTATTTGCATGCTGTGGCCCCATTCTGGCCCTCTTCAGAAGCTGGGCTAGAAATGCTCCCCAGCATTCTTCAGAAATGCAGACCAGGAAGATTTTGGTGTCCCACCGGAAACAGCTTACTTCTCGAGGTATTTCTAAAGGGCAGCAAAAGGTCACCAGGCTCTGCGTGCTACTTGGGCTGCAACCCATGTCCTATTAAGTACTCACTGGTTCATTTTTCATGATGGGAACTGCTCCAAATGAAAGGCCTGTGGAACCAGAGCATTACTCAAGAGGCCATGCAGAATCTACATTCCTGGGCAGCAGCAAGCATGGTCGAATGGATCGTGTAGAAGCTGTCGTGGGGCCTCTTTGCAATCCAGCCCCCTAACCGCTAGACCAAACTGGTATATTAATACCATGCCATTCAGGTGAAGACCAAGTGCAGGGGTGGTAAGTCCCTAGACTGGGCCACCAGCACTTGAAGAGCACAGGGATAGGACAGGTTACCATGACAGCATCTGTGGCAATATGCAACATGCTCCTGGCTGTTGTCATGGCAATCTGGATGCAGCACTACACAGCTGCAGCCATGCCACCATGACCACTCACAGCACCACACCTGCAAGAGGATGCAGAGTTAACTGGGAGAGGGGTTAATACACTCTGGGGCAGCAGCAACAGCATGTTTGAAACATTTGCCCAGTGAACAGACCATCAAATCTAGGAATTTCCTGCTACATTTCTCTGGTACTACATTTCTTCCAAACCACTGGTATTTGGCAAGAGAAGGTTTTGCCTTTGTCTTCCGCTCAAGAGTGCCTAAAAGCCATTGATGTGAGACAGGATGTTAAACTAGATGGGCTGTGGCTTCATCCAACAGTGTTCCTTTTATGTTCATATTTCTTAAGAATGAACCACCACTTCTTATCTCCCTGCACTAAGCAAATGGGGAAAGCAAAAAGTGGAGGCTCAGTTTCCATCACAGCCTAAGATGGCAGAGCAGATGCCATCCTTACGGTAACAATGCATTTTTTAAAAACCCCACATAATTGTTGCAAAGGGTTGAAGAACTGTCAATACTTTCCAGGGCACCTGTTCCTTTAAATAAGGGGGGTACATAGGGGTTTCATATGTGATTTGTATCAAACATTCGTATCTAATTGACTCCTACCACATTCAAAGGGAATATATTCAAATGAATATGAATTTTCTTGCATTACTATTTGATATGAATGAATTGAAAAAATAAAATAAAATAAAATAAAGCACATCCCTAGAACCGAATTTGTTTACAAACTAAATTAATAAAGGCAAAACAATGAACAGGCAAATAAGAGCAAAGCTAAAGGAAAACCACTTTAGCTAAACTGGCAAGGAGTAATACAGACTAAAGCCTATACTTAACAGCTGAGTTAGAAACCAAATCACATAAATGTTTTTTTCATAGAGTGATGAGGGGGGTAATTTACACAGCCTGTCAATTAAATCAAGTGCAATATGCAGGTTATGAATAATCCTATTGGGGTGTTATTTCTGGACAGAAAATGATCTAAAGCCAGATTATATCGCCCTCCAACAATTCCATTTTCAGAGTTGTAAATTCACTTCAATTTTAATATTGAAGTCAGTCAATCCTGCAAATAATGTTTATTACCATTTACATTATTAAAAAGACGCACGTTAACATAAACATAATAACATGTACGGAAGCCACGTGCATACAGAGTATTCCATACGGAAAGCCTCACCATTTTAGCATGGCAAGGGGAAAAGACATCATGAAATGATTCCTCAGAAATGATTTTCAAATGACAATTTCATCTTCTTGTCTTCTGAACATTACATAGGGTGAATTCCCATTACAAGCTTAAAATGGTTTCAAAATGGTTTCCAGCCTTGCAGTCCCCACGTCAGGTTGGCTTAACACGCTTTAAATGTGTTAAATTGCCCCAAAGCATTGTAAATATTAACTCATGTTTCAACAGGTCTCGCTCCAGTTCATGCATTTGAAACGTTTTACATTTCTTACTGTGGGAACTGTACCATTTTAGTGGGATGAGAATGGATGTTTAGGGTTTCCCTCCCCCAATAGCTTGCTTCCAAAGATAGTGATTTTACTGTAAAAACCCACCTCTTACAGCAGCCGCTACACCAGTGATGGCGAATCTTTTGAGCTCGGTGTGTCAAAATTCGCAAGAAAACCTAGCTTAACTCGGGTGCTATGTCACATCTAGAAATATCCATAATTTTACGATATTTGTAGCTCTAGTAAAAAAGTTATATTTTTGATATATGTATTTTATTAAAAGCAAAAACAAATAATTCTTTACATTAGTGACTTTTGTTGCTGAATTTCAATTGAAAGTTGGTATTTCGTACACTTCAAGAACAAGCAAGCATTACATACCCAGGTGCCAGGGTGACCAGGTGTGTCACCCAAAAGGACTTGGCATGTCACCTGTGACACACGTGTCATAGGTTAGCCATCACTGCGCTACACTGTAGCAATCCACCCACTCCACACCTGATAACAATGTTGCAATTTTGTGCAATTCTGAAAGTTCTGACCTTTAGAAAGGGAAAAGAAAGGAAAGCAGCTGCAGGTTCAGGGAGATGTGTGAATGTTTTTAATGCTGTGGCAGTTAGCGGACGAAGGGGGCTTGAGTTGCCACTGCTGCTGTGTGCCCTGGGCAATGGGGAGAGGACGGGAAAGAATCCCTGGCTGCCCGGTGCGGTTTTTCCTCCATCCAGGCAAGTGGCAGCCACCCAGCCACCCAGCTATGCTCCCTGAAGGTGTCCCTTATGGGTGGCGCATTCACGCCAGGAGGAAGAGGGCAGGGCAGCCCCGAAAAGTGGCTTTTAGAAAGTAGCCACTTGAGTCCCCCCTTGAGTCACGTACGCCACATACGATCCTCAGAGTCCAGATGGAAAGCAATTAAGGTGAAAGTAATGGGATCAGGCAAATTCGTGTTAGCATCTGGGTCTGTTATTTCGGTTTAGGAAAACCATTTTAAGCTTGTAATGGGAATCCAGCCATGGCTAACAACCTTGACTTACAATGTCTAACCAGAGCAACTTCAGATGTGTCCACACACCCATACTCTTTCTTCTGAGTTCTGTGGAGTGTCTAAATCCTTGTATCCAAACATTTTGGATGTAATCAGAACATTTATGCCTGAGTTTCCAACGTAATGTAAACAGAAGGATAGAACAATGTTTTTATTACATATCTCTGGCTTCGAGCAAAGTAAAAAAAAAGTTGCCATAGACCACCATGTTAAAACAGAAGGCCAGAGTCGTCGTATCCAAGCTCATTTTTCAAGAATGTCAGGAAGCCTACAGTAATATTCATGATCTGCAGGAAGCCTAATGTTCTCTTTTCAACATAAAATATTAGGATAGGATCACTGAGTTGACAAGACTTAGACACGTTTAGCACAGCTTTCCCAGAAGAGTTGGAATTAGGAACATGAGTAATTAAAATGTCACCAGTAAGGATCAGTACTGGGACAAGGACATCTAACAATTCTTAATCAAAATTTGGAAATTGAATTATCCCCATTATAGCATGAAATCTGCACTTTCATCCAGGGTTTGGAGAACAGCATAAGAATTTTGGGGCAGAATTAAATGGGAGGGAGGGAACATAACTAACACACTTTGCCACTTCCCTCCCTCCGGCCTCTTTTCATGTGCTTGGTGGGCTTCCAAAATTTACTACAAATTTAATGTCAATAGAGACAAGCCAGACATCCAATAAGTTGAAAACATGTCAAATTTAGTGGCTGATAAACTGCCATAACCCTGACATGGCATTGGGGCCTGTCTGGCAGTCTAGCTCTCATGCCAGCACCCTGCCAGCATTTGTCTTGTGCCAGCCAGCCAGAGATTGGCACTGGGACACATGCACTCACATTCACTATACAATTTAAAATCAGGTCATACACTTTGCTCATGATCCCCTATATTACAGTTATTTGCAAGTGCTCAGAGAAAGATTAAAAATGTTCCGAGCATTCCTTATGAAAACATGCCATAAATTTCTTTTCTTGCAGGCCTGCAGGTTGGTATGCTGGGAGCAAAGAACATCTCTCATCCCAGTCTCTGGACAGAGTAGCAGTGCAGCCCACGTACAAATCGGTAATGGAAGAAAAACCAGAATCATTTTGCAGAACAGCACTTTGAGTTCATTCGGTATTATGTCTTATTATGCCTTTGACAAATGTCGACTGGCAGGCCATAGACCTCTAGCTGCAAATCATCTGTGGTATTTGTCTAGTAACTATTAAGGAATAAAATCTGGAGAAGTTATATCACCAAAATTAAAGCCAAATTCAAAAACCTCAGGAAAAAAATGAAATCTTTTTGCAGAGGGTTCAAAAATGAAAAAAAAACCTTCAAAATCAAACAGACCAGACATAAAAAAAACACTCCAGAAATGAATGTTCCTTCAAAACAATTCCCTTTTTATTAAAACACAGCAAAAATAAAAATAAAAAATCAAGAAAACAGCATATAATCTAGCAAAACGCCAAAAATGACAGGTAACAGCTGCTTATCAGATCATAAACTTTTCTAGTCTAAACCCCTCCTACTTCTTAGTTTTCTACTGTGCATGTGCAAGCTGCCAAATTAAGGACAGCGAATTCTCTATGGCAAAACTCAATGAAAAGGGGTTACTTATGGTGAATTTGGACAGGTCTCATGTCAAAGTTCTTATTATAACTTAAAATGTTATTTTAACCCAAAAAACCACCTAAAGTCACTAAAGGGTCCATTCTCATCCTCCAGACACTCTGCAGCTGTGATCGTCAGGCCAGAAGCTCCTTGGAGGTGGTAATGTTGCAGAAGAACATTTCAGGAAAAGTAAAGTAGCCAAATGAGCCCCCAACCAAACTTTTGTGTTTGTAGCAAAGCCCTTGCAACTAGGGGTGTGCACGAACATTCATAACATTCATTATTCCTACGAATTCGTACGAATTTGGACATTTGTACACAAATCAAGATGTCACAACATTTGTACATTAGCATTCCTGAAAATATGAATGGTTCGGAACATTGGTACAAATAATTCAGACATTCGTTACACTGTGTGGGGGGGGGGGGACTGACGAGGAAGCAAAATTGGAGAAAGAGAGAAGCAGCCAATATGAGTATGTTTAAGATGGCAGGCAAACAGGATCAGAGAGACAGGGATCCATATCCATTATAGATGCATTTGTATAGATTACATATGCAAGATACGTATGCATTTGGATATTCTTACAAATTCATACAAATACATGGGGGCTTCGCCTACACCCCCCATCCTACCCTGGGGGTGACCGAGCATGATCCCCTCCTTACCTTTAGGCAGCCAGTCCAAGTCAGCAGACCTCCAGACTGGCCAGGGCTGTGCCTGGCTTCAGGAGGCCCTCTGTGCAGGTATGCGGTCCTCACCAATAGGGAGGTGCACAGCCCTGGCATGCGCAGAGGGCCTCCTGAAGCCAGATGCGGCCCTGGCCAGTCTGGAGGCCTGCTGAATTGGACTGGCTGCCTAAAGGTAAGGAGGGAATTGTGTGTGCTCTCCCCAGGGTGGGATGGGGTGTGTGTAGGTGAAGCCCCCCCCCCCAGCTCCAGAAGCCACAATCCATGGCTTCTGGGGCAAGGGGCAGCCCTGAGATAGGAGACCCCTGGCTCGCCATGCTTTGCTCCGGGGAGCCAATCATGGCAGACGGGGGGGGGAGAGCCTTCAGAGCACGGATTGAGGTGGGGGCTGTGTTTCTGCCAAGGTAACGTTCAAGTTGGTTCTCACGTCCCTTAATGAGGATGGTGCCTAGGAGGTCCTGCAACATCTCCTTGAACAATTGCAGAGTGAAGCTCGCCGCACATGCTTGCGAAGAAAGATGGAGAGCTGACTGCAGTGATGTCAGGAATTGGAACTGCTGTGTGTAATATACGCTGTCAAAACTGTCACAGTGGCAGAGAAAATGTATGAGAAGTACTGAAAAATATGCTCAGCTTTATATATGGCTGTTCAGATTTTCATCGTTTTCCCTTAAGTCTTCCCTTCAAAGGAGCCAGGGACCACCTACTGGGCAGTGAGGTACACAAGAGAAGGCCTCAGAAGGCGCCTAACCCAGATGTCATGGAAGAGAGAGAGATGGGGGCAACTTCCAAAAGTTTATTAATGGTCTTTGACCCTTGAATTCCAGACAGAGAGTCACCTAGTAACTGAAACTTTTCAAGGGCTTCTCCTCTGCTTGATGACACATTAGCAAATGATTTGGGACAAGTTATAACCATCTATGAGTGCACGATAAAAGCATCCTCAGAAATACAAGGCAAGATAGAAAAAGAAACACTTACCTGCATTAATTCACATGATAAGCAATAGATAGAGAAATCAATAGTTCCACCTGCATATTCTCCATAGAAGCAAACCCTTTTCAGTGATTTTATGAACAATTGTGTGAGTACGAGAGGCAGCCTTCCTCACAGAAATGCCAGGAACCCTGGAGCTTGTGAAGGGCACCTTGGTAAATTGAAGACAAAAAGAGGAGGGGGACATGGCTCAATACCAATCCTGATTAACTGCAGACTAGTGGGTGGCCTGATAGAAGCCAAGAGACTTACAGGATCAAGAATGGGGGTTGCTATTTTACCAACAGTGAAACAGTGTGCACATTTGCTTGACAGTTCATCTGCTTCAGCGCAAACTTGTTGCCTTCCCAGCAATGTAAACGGAGGTAACGTTACTGGCAGAGTGAGGGCGAATCCCCACAGCAAGCTTATTTCGCTTTCCCTAAACCGAAATAATAGAACCGGATGCAAACGTGAATTTGCCTGTTCCCATTACTTTTAACTTAATTGCGTTGGATCCGGATTCTGAGGATCGTACGTGGGTACGTGACTCAAGGTGGGACGCAAGTGGCTACTTTTTAAAAGCTGCTTTTCAGGGCTGCCCTGCCCTCTTCCTCCTGGCATGGACGCGCCACCCATAAAGGACCCCTTCACCGAGCCTAACTGGGTGGCTGGGTGGCTGCCGCTTCCATGGATGGAGGAAAAATGGCAGCGGGCAGCCAGCCAGAAATTCTTTCCCCTCCTCTCCCCATTACTCAGGGCACACAGCAGCAGCAGCAACTAAAGCCCCTTTGCTTTAAACATTCACATTCAGCTGCTTTCCTCCCTTTCCCTTTCTAAAGTCAGAACTCCAAAGAGCTAGAATTGTGCAAAATTGCAACATTGTTATTCCAGCCATCAAGGTGTGAAGTGGTTCCAGTGCTACAGTGTAGCAATCCCTGTTAAGTGGATTTTTACACTGAAATCACTGTCTTTGGAAACAAGCTATTGGGAGAGGGAAACCCTAAACATGGATTCTCATCTCTTAAAATGGTACTGTCCACACAGTAAAAAATGTAAAATGTTTCAAGCGCACGATCCGGAGTGAGACCTGTTGAAATCAGGATTGAGATTCACCACGCTTTGGGGTGGTTTAACACGGGAAAAGCATGTTATGCCAAACTGCCATGCGGACTTGGAGGATTGAAAACATTTTGAATCCGAAATAAGGTTGCCGTGAAGACACGGCCTGAGTGAGCAAGCAAGTGAGGTTATTTTCCCATTCACCCCCTCATGGAGCGTCCGCACGGCACCAGGACAATACGTGTTAGCCCCTTATTCCACATGCAAAACACTTGTGAAGTGGGGTTTTTTAAACACTTATTGACTTATGTATTAGGGCTTTGTATGCGGATGCTCCTGAGGTGGACACTGATTCCTTTCGGATTATTTTTAGCATGCGGATGGGTCCATGGAGATTGTCAGAGGATGTCTGAATTTCCCACTAAAACGTTTAACTAAATCTGTTTTACTGTATGGGTAATAAATATGTGCAAGAATGACTTCAGAAATACTGGTGATTTGTCTCTCCATCTTCCTAGGTCATTAGTCAGGTGACTTCTTCTCTTGCTGAAATGATGGTGTCCTTGGTAGCAAAAGATTATCAGACAGATTTAGAATATTGTTTTCCCAGGTGACAAGGAAGTAGAACAGAAGCAGACTCAACTATTTGTACAGATCAAAGAGATTCTGACAAGATATGATTGGACCGGGCCGGGCCAGATGGATCTACTTTAAGAAACTGTGACAGAGGATGAACGTTCCTTTCTGCTTGCCCTTCAGGAAGAAGGTTGACTTGTTTCATGGAGGTGATTGAGAAATGAGATAGTTGCTCCCCACCAGCACGCCACAAGTGACAAAACTTTGAATGAAAGCAAACATGCTGGGGGCAATAAATATAAGGCAATACTGTGAAGCATGTCAGCAAAAGAAGGGCTCACTTTGTTAGGATATTTTCCCATGCAATTTTGTTCCAGTGTTTTGAAAATGTATGGAACAACGTACGCAGTTGACAATGGCAGTTTTTTTTAAAAAAGTGCTAATGGATCTGTTTGGAATGGCACATGTTGACAAATGCAAATGGAAATGAGAACTTTAACCATCCCTGTGACTAGGCTTGGCTGATTACATAGATGTATCCAGGCAGTTTACTTGGCAAAGATATGGAAGTGGTTTGCCAAACCTTCCTCTGGGAAGAAGCCAATAATTGAACCTGCAACCTTCTGCTTTCCAGGCAGCAGTTCTGAACTATCATCACAGGGGTTTTAAATCAGCAAGTAATAGTGTCATTCAGTAGAACAAAAGAATATATTTATCTGATGGTTTAATTCAAAAATTATATTTGACATGCTCCCTCCTATTGTATTTAAGTATTTGTGTGGGGGGGAGTGTTGTGTGTGGGGGGGATTTCAGCGCAAAACACATTTTTGGCTTTCAGGTCACATCTACTGAGGCAAATCCTGTATGCATACTTAGAAAAAAAGATTTGTTCTTTCCCTGCTCTATAATCCGCACAGATGTGGTGTTGGAGTTGGCTCTGGCATGATAATGGCACCATATCTTGGTCAAACTGGAGATTGCTTGCACAAGTGGGCTCCAAAGTGTTTCCCTTGGTAGACTGACCTACTGCTCACATGCTGATGACAGTGCGGATAGTGGGTCAGTCTACTTGCCATGAGAAGCTCAGTGCCAATTTGCAGACTCCTAGAAGCACCCAGCGGAACTTTGTTGCTTCTGGCTGCCTGGCTGAAAAAGCCCTGGCCAAGAACTTTAGAGGATCTGAACTTTCACCCCCAACCTCCAGTACTGGCTCAGGATGTGCCATCCTTAATGGAGACAGCCTGTGGCATGAGCTGCTGGCCAGATCTCTAAGCTGCTCTTGAGACAATTTAAAAAACAAAACAAAAACACGTATAGAGGTTGCCTATCAATACCCTGGCTTGCATGAGACTTTTGGAGGAGAAGATATCACGTAAACATTTACTTATTGCCAAAAAACACAAATTGCTTTATTCCCAAAAGAAACAAACATGCACCAAATGCTCCACAACTTGTGAACTTCCATAAACTTTGCATTTCTGGTCAGTATTGGAATCATTACTGAATTTCACACTTGTCCCTACAAATAATGGGCACTATTCAGTCTTCTCCCCAGGAGCTAACTTTGAATATTCAACTCTATGGGCCCTTCCATTTAACTTTCTTAAGGCTCCCCACATTTTAGCTGAACGTGGGCAGTAGCTTTTCCAATGCAGGACTGTGGCATGACAATTCTCCAAACAGAGCATTACCCTGGCAGACAGAAGGTGTAGGCTTTAAAGAGATCCTTTCCCAGTGAGTTTCAGCTGGGAGAAATTACATTCCAGCTTCACAGCAAAGAATCATGTATGAGGAGAATGCCCGTCAGCGACAAATGATGGATATCACTTGCCATGACACATTCTTTATTGGAGCTTTGTCACTCTGCGGCTTTGTGGATAATGCAATACAAATTACTATTATCATTACTTAGCCCTGTCAGTACTCTCCATTCTTCGAGGCAAAGGCCTTTCCGCAGACCTCATCTGTGTCCTGCAGAATTTAACCAACAGCACAAAATCTCCTGCGGTTCAGGAATATTTCTTTTCAACCTGCACCATATTTTTTTTCTTTTTAATAGAAGTTCCCCATATTTGTGGGGGGGGGGGGGCACTGGTGGTTGTTAGAAGGGAGAAAAATGAGTTGAGGGGGGAAAGAATTGTGATTTTTTTTTTGTCCCCATTTCCCTGTTTCCATTTTTCTATGTAGATGTTTCTGTCTTGTCATGAGAAAAGAAGGTGAAATCCATCCATTTCATTTTTTTTCTTTCAGTTTGCTACCTTAATGTTTCATTCATTCCTCTATTAATTTAGTCTGCCTATTTTTAAAGGGAGACAATGATGGAAACAAACTATGGAGGCACCTGATGTACATTTAAGAAGCACACTGCTTATATTTAATTCTACATATGTGTCCACAATCAAAGTGGACAAAGTGGATAGGGAGAAGGTTTTCTCCCTTCCTTGGAACACTGGAACCACAGGTCACCCACTGAAACTTGATTCCTGGATGTATCAAGACAGACTAAAGGATTTTTTTTTATATAACACATAGGCTGTGGTCACATGTTCACTTTAAACCCCCTCCAGTCCATCTTCAGGTCTGACTGCTCACACCTTTTCATTTCTATCCATTTTATTTGTGGACTTTCCACCTTCTATTTAGACTTTCCTGAATGGAAAGTCCACAACTAAAACAGACAGAAATGAAAAGGTGTGAGCAGTCAGACATGAAGGCAGACTGAAGAAGGTTTAAAGTGAAGGTGTGACCATGGCAGAGTCAAACTTTGGAATTCACTCCCAAGAGACAGACCCTATGTGTGCAAATAATTATGTGGGTTCCTTGAAGGATAACATTGCTCTATGATGTGATTATATAACATGTGAGATTGATTGTGGAAATACAGCTTTCTTGCAACAGAAGTTATGTCTAAGGCTCGTTTTCCAAGTGTGAATGTCTCCTTGCTTTCTTTTCTCATATATATAAGCATGCTCATTTCATCTGATAGTCTCCGATGTTGATAAACAGCTCCAATTTATTATTTATTCTGCCCTTCACCCGAAGGTCTCGGAGTGCCTCACACCAAAGTTTAAAATCAATAAAGCCATATAAAACATAATTAAAACATAGTACCCACAGAATGATATTAGACAACATACAGGACAACATTAGAAAGAAGCTTAAACATCAAGGGCCTGGGTAAAGAGGAATGTTTAACTAGGCACCACAAAGTATATAATATTGGCGCTTGTTATACCTCAGCTAGGAGGCCATTCCAAAACATAGGCCTTCTGCAGAAGAAACACTCTCTGGTGTTGAACCTTTGAGAGTGACAGAACTACAAGGACAACACCATCACATGCCTTCCCCTCTCTTGCTCATGAAGTATCTAAACTTATAACTTATAGGTGCTATTACAGAGGTATCTTTTTACCTAAGCATTCCCTGTGTGGAAGTTTGTTTATTCCTCAGCCCACTCAGCCTCAGGTGTTTTTACTCTTGCTTTTAGTGTTCTGTAAATGGCTTTGAAATTTTTTTTATTGGAAAGCGATATAGAAATGTCATTTTAAAAAAATGAATGAATGAATCTTAATGGCTGGGCAGGGTTTATATGAGAGAAAGAGCTCCTTCAGATGAAATTATGCTGGAGAGATTTCAAACAACTGATGGCCTTCCAGATATCCATCCTTCTGATTTCAAAGGGATTCTGCAAACTAAAAATGCCCCATATGACAAAGAAATATACAGAGCCCACATGAATGTGTGAGGACTGAGTAAGGGGATGACTCTATGAAGCTGAAGGGCAGGAGAGTTAGGACTGTCAAGGAGAAATATTTTCTTGCTCAGAGGGTCATTGGTCTATGGAATTTTCTATCAGAAGACGCGGTGACAATAAACCTCCCTATACAGCTTTAAGGAAGGGTTAGACGAATTCATGAAGGACAGGTGTATCAATGGCTGCTAGAATGGTACCTAGGCACTGCCTCCACATTGGAGAGACAGGCAGAATGTTTCTAAAGGCCATTTGCAGAGAATAGAGAGCAGGTGATCCTGAGAATGCCCAGAAGCAATTGGTGGATCGCTGTGTCATTGCTTGATCCAGTAGGTCTCTTTTTATGTTCTAAATTAGGGATGTGCTGAAGATCTTCATCACCTTTGCATTTGCATGCAAAGGTGGTAAAAGGGCCTGCTTCATAATATTTCGAGGCAGCTGGTGGCTGCCTCCCCTGGGTACCCTCAGGAGAAGCAGATGGATGCCTCCACAGCCATTCAAGTTGGGAGTTGGCTCCAGTCCTGAGTGGTTGTGATGCTTTATCCAGTCATGGCAGCCCCAGCAAAAGAGGCCATGCCTCCACAGCTGCTTGAGTTGGGAGTCAGCTGCTCACACCCTGAGCAGTTGAGGAGCTGTGGCTGCAGTTGACCCTTTCTCCTGGGACAGTCCTGAGAAGAAGGGCCACTTAGTCATGGCCACCCAACCCCCTTCCCTTCATTACAAACCTGTGACAAAAGTTCGTTGTGAAGGCAGGGCCCTCACACATTCATGTGGGTTCTATTTGCATGAATGCAAACTACCTCCCTATTCACTTTGATACAAAGTGAATGGGGAATTCAGGATTTGTGCACATCCCTGTTCTAAGTAGCTGAACAATATATCTTAATTTTTTAAACTGCCATGGTCAATGGCAGGATCCCCACATTGGGCCTTTCTACCCTTAGATGATTAGGCTGCCATGAACTAAGGCTGGTAAAGATGGCCCATTGGCACTTGTGATGACGAAACCTTCTCCAAGGTATCCATTTTCAGCCAGAAGTCCAAATGGTCCTCCCATTTACCAGCCTGAGGAGCTGCATCTGAAGCCGGAAGTTCCACCTCCTTGCTGCCATGATTGGCCACCATTGCAGAGGAGCGTGTTTGAGCAGGGGTGTATTGCAGCCAATCATGTCAGCACCCATTATTGAATGCCCCTCTCACAACTCCATGACCCAATGCCACTCCCAGGGATTGTAAGTATTGTAACTTATCCTGAGACCTTTGGGTATAGGTTGGGATAAAAACGCACGCACGCACGCACGCACGCACGCACGCACGCACGCAAGCAAGCAAGCAAGCAAGCAAGCAAGCAAGCAAGCAAGCAAGCAAAAGTAAGCAAGTAAAAGTAAGTAAGTAAGTAAGTTAGTAAGTATAAGTAAGTAAGTAAGTAAGTTAGTAAGTAAGAAAAGTATGTACGTATGTATGTAAGTGCAGCACAAATTTGAAATAGGTGAATCTTGTGTTGATCAGGTATGGATATTTCTGAGGAGCAAGAATTATTTTTTCATTGTGATAAAATTGAGGCCTCTATTTCCTTTAAACATGATTAAAACATTGTACCTGTTGATCAAAAGCTTTTTATCAAATGTTGTGCTGGATCTTTGCCTATAAATGCATTTGATTTAATCATTAAGATTATTTAGAAGCAATACTCCCAAACTGTGGTTTGAGTACACGCCCCTCCCAAACTATTTAACTTAAGCCATCATACAATTATTTTCCCCTTGAAACTGCTGAACCTTTGGTGCACAATTGCTTTAGTCCCCTTTGGGGAGGTCAGAAAAATCCTTTTGAGAGTGAAAAATAGGAGTAAACCAAAGTTCATTGATTGACAAGGAGCAGCTCAGCAGCAACAGCTTTGTTTAAAACAAAATGTTTGTGTGTTTAGAAGATGCACCACCATCAATCACTTCTTGCAAAGACCTACTTTGAGGAACAGCTTTGCTTCTAACCTGCCTAGTCAAATTAATGCAAATGATAGAGAATTGTCCTTAATGCTGCTGGGCTGGTGATGGAACTTTCCCAGGAAATATTACTATCAAATGATAAGTCACCCTAGAAGGGATACTTTGGGGTGTTTGCATTTTATTTATCTATTTAATTCATTAATTTGAGTATTTATATTACATCCTTCACCTGAAGGTCCCAAGGTGGATCACAACAATAAAATGATAAAAACCACAAAATGGTGTAAAATAGGGACGTGCACAAATATTTGTAATATTCAGAATTTGGCCAAATTTGGACATTTGAATTCAAATCAAATGTTTCAATACATTCGTATGAAGCTTCATTACAGATTAGTATGGGATTTGTATGAGATTTGTATGACATCCATGTGTGATCTGTATGGGCCTTGTATGGGATTTGTATGCAAATTCATATTGAACATTTGTATTGAATCTGAATCCTACCACATTCAAAAGGGATCTATTCAAATGAATAGAAATATTCTTGCATTTGATTCAATACAAATCAACCCCCCCCCAAAAAAAATTGTGCACATCCCTAGTGTAAAATATACATCAAAATATAATCCTCCCTCCTTTCCTGGCAGGACAATACTCAGAGGAAGCTAAGCAACAAAGGCTGGGTGAAGAGGTATGTTTTAACCAGATTCTGAAAAACGTACAAGGTTGGTCCCTCGTGTACCTCCAGGGGAAGGCTGTTCCAAAGTCTGGGGGCCACCACAGAAAAGACCTTATTTGTGCACCCACACCCGGACTTTCTGCTGTATTTTCATTTTCAGGTAGAATACAAGATAAGCCCTGATGGATCAGGCCAGAAACCATTTAGTCTAGCATCCCATCTCACATAGTGGCTCACCGATTGTCTCTAGGCATTTTCATCAGAAGATGAAGACAAAACCTTCACATGCTCTCAAATTTTTATAAATGGCCTTTGGAAGCATCCTGCCTGCTGTCTCTCTGGTTCAGAAGCCAGTGATCTTTGAACAGCTCAGGGCTCGAAGATTAATGGATCTTACATGGAAATGCCTGAATGAAGCAAATGTAAAAGAAGATGCTAAAGCTCCTCATTTTCTCTGAATTAGCCATGAAAGTTGCATTCTAACAAATATTTTGGCACATCCCTCAGAATTCTAAGTAGACTTTCCTTGGTGTCAGAAAACTGCTTAGTGCAAGTTGACGTCATTTCACAGCAGCTCAACCCTAAAATGTGCAAAAGAAACCACTTATTTTGATACTTGTCTCCTTAACTCCTTTTTTTCTATGAGCTTCAGGAAGACGGCACATTCTCTTCTCTGCAATTTATCCTCACAAGAGCACTGTTTTAAAAATGGTTATGCTGAGAGGTAGTGACAGGTTTAAGGTCCAAGATTCTAGCCTGACACTCTAACTACTACACTTTGGTGCTAAATGAAAATTTCATCTTATGGCTTCCTTTCTCATTCAATTCTTATGGCCTTATGTAAAACAAAATATTCCACTTGCACCAACATGGGCTCATCCACTGGACTGCTGTTAAAAGTTTGGGAATTCAAAGTCATTATTCTTGTCATAAACTAGTTTAACCCCTATTCCAACTTTGATGCCAACAAAGTATTTCTTCATGATCAACAAATAGGGATGTGCACAAATGGAGTTTTTGACATTTGATTCACAATTGCTGACTCCTATTGCTGAACTAAAGTTTAATCAATATAATGAATCAAATGTTAGAGAATTCATATTTGTTCGAATAGATCCCCTTCAAATCTGGTAGGATTCTATTCAATATTAACTTATTCACACAAATGTGTATGAATATCCGATACAGATGAATACGTATCTGATACATATCCAACATGAACATATGCATATAAGATACATATCCCTTAACATATCCATTCTGAAGCATCAAATCCAACCTGAATCCACTTTTAATCCACTCTCGATCCATGTCGAATGCAATCTGGCTCTGTTGCAGATGTGACTGGCACAGCAGCTTTCCCACCTCCCCAGTTTAACAAATGTCTGAACCATTCGAACCAATGTCTGAATTATTTGTACGAATAAACATTCGTATTCATGCAAATGTTAATGTATGAATGTTATAACATTCGATTGGTGGATGAATGTTCGAATTCAGATGAATTTGTACAAATAATGAATGCTATGAATATTTGTGTACATCCCTATCAACAAGTGTTCTCAAACTGTTTAGAAGAGATACCTTAATATTTTTAGAAATCTGAATCCTGTATCTATACCTGTTGCTTGGTGCCCTTTCAATGCATTACAATCAAACTGCAGGAAAGGGCTTGGTCTAATTTCATTACTTATAGGTTTCTCCTATTGCTGAACTAAAGTTTAATCAATATAATGGAAAAGAAAGGCACTTGCTAAATTTTATTACCAAGTCAAAGACATTCATTGCACAAAAACAAAACCTTTTTCAGGAGTTGTTTCAACATTATATGTATTCCTCAATGCTGTTTACAGTATTTGAATTGTTTCAATATCAGTATAAAACTACCTGGAGCTGTTAAAAAGTTTGTTTCACCACACTTCTAAATTAGCTTGAAATTTTTTAAAGCAAAAAGTCCACCATTTTCTCTTTTAAAAAAATATGATCTTGTCCAGATTTTTTAAAAAAAATATATATAGTGATGGGTCAGTCATGCATACATTTCCCCCAGAATATGTGCTTGTTGGTGAATGGCATCATAAAATTCAGGGAATTATTCATTCCTAAGAACTTCCTTTTTGTTTCTAGGAATGCAGGACACTGATCTGGGTCTTGTCCTCAGGCCAGTAGGGAGTCCATGAATAATGTTCTGTGGGTCTTTGTTGCTGACTCTGCAAGTGCTTGAGTCACAGAGGCAAGGTTGTGATTGGTTCAGCACATTTGCCCTTTGTATCAGCAACAGGCCACACTAGTTACTGTTTTGCTTCTCCTCCATGGACCAGCAAGTGCAAATTATGAACAGATTCCCCCTCACAAAGGGTACTGCCAGACTATGTCAGAAACTGCGTAGTTTATAGGATCACAGCAGCAGGGCAGTATATTAAGTAGCATCATTTTACTTTGCTCTTTCTGTTGAATGCTGTGCTTCTACTGTCGGTGATGGAGCATCCTGTGAGGTGGGCTGAGGCATTTCTGCACTTAGCTTCTGAGAAAAGTGCAGAACAGACTAATGTGTACTAGCATTCACACTTGGGAATGCTAGTATATGTTAGACTAATCTCCATGGGCCTGAAAAGTTACCTCCATCTGGGCACATGTCTGTTCCCCGCCAGGATGTTGCCATTTTGATCACCTCACACCAGAAATAGTGCAAATGATCACTGCTGGATGCATCAGGTAAATGTCTGGTACAGGTTAGTTTGTGTGTGGTGCATGATTTCATGCGCCACCACTAGTTTGCAATAGGTCAACATCTGGGCAGGCAGGAGGTGTTTCTAGGCTGTAAACATCTCATGCAAGTGCAGGTGCACCTGCCCAGATGTTAACCTATCATAAACTATGAGGCCAAGTGCAAATTGGCCTCTAGCCTGGACAAGTGCTGCTGAGCAGCTGGCACTATTTTAGACCGCACCTCGCCATGGTTGGAATCAACAACCTGGCTAGTCCAGATCCAATGATTCTGACTGCAGGCAGATAAGATGCCCTTCCATATCATTATCCTTTCATCACACTCTCACTCTTTGAATCCTTCAGTATGCAGCTTCTTTTTTTTCTCCTAGAGTTTTTCTACTTTTCTCGGGTCAAGAAGATCTTGCTCTCCTCTATTAACTCTATTGTATAAGAAGATGCAAAGACTCAAATCAGTGTATGACCAGTTAACCCCATCACTCTGAATTATTGCTTTGATTCTATCTTGTACATCTATGCAACACTGCCATCTCCTCTGAGAGCAAAAAGCTTGTCTTTTATGTGTCTGTAAAGTGCTCTGAATGTTTATGGCGCTCTATAAATAAAGGTTTTTTTAAAAGCTGGTAGCAGAATCCCAAAAGCAAGGGAAGATGTTGGCACTTGGGTCAAAAGATAAAAGGTGTTTTAAGAAGTCCCTTTTCCAAGAGTCAACCCTTGATTCTACAGACTATATTGGGAGCTCTCATTAAATTAAAAAAAATTAAATATGAGAGAAACCAAAAATGCTTACTTTTGCTAAACACAAAACTTTCACTTGCCAGCCATAGGCCCTTTCTGCATTTACCTCCTTTAGATTCAGAGCAATGATTCCAGAAAAGTCTGACCCACCTAGATTGTGGGGAGGCATGGGCAGGATCAGTGGTGTCTGTACTGACGATGCTCATCCAAATTAATCCATGCCATGGCTATGAAGCTCATGCAAACTTCTCAGCCATCTCTGAGGTCGTGTCCCCATGCAAGCCATTTGGCACCCTTTGGGCACTGCTTGGGCACGCATGGGCCAGGCATGGGGCTGGGAACGCATTTCGGGTGTCCCATGACATTCCCGGCAACGTGGGACAGGTACAGGTTGGGCACGGATGGTGGTGTCCCCATGCAAACCATGCCAAACTCTGGTACGGGGGAGCACCACCACCTCCTCTCCACCCCCTCTCTCCTCAATGGAAGCCGGATTGACGTCAGCCCACCCCTGTGCCGCATTCCCCCCTCCCTTAGTGGCACTGACAGCCAGGACTGGGGTGGGAGGCACTGAAACAAGTAAAAATAAAGCTTCATTCATAAAAATAACTTTTTCAAAAATATTAAAATGCAAAGAGCCGCAACGAGGTTTAGCAGCAGTAGGTACTTGAGCAGTTTTGCGCACCTCTGCTCCATCCGGGACCATGAGAACGCTCATAAACTGAAAATCAAGCATTTATTTATGATCACCTTTCAGATCTGTGAAACAGGGGTTGCAAATGGAACAAAAATCAAGCTATTATGCAACCTGCCTTGGTATTCTTGAAACGGGGTTGTAATTAGCTCTGTGGAAATGGCAGAAAATTAAAAAAACCAAGCTGTTCTCCAGCCTGCCTTTGCGATCGGCATTTTAAAAAGTCAGCGGCTGTGATCTTCAATGGACAGGGCAGGGACAGAAAGAACACCCCACCTCCCAATGATATGAGCGCAAATCTCCTCCCCGTTATCCTGCAAGTGTCCCCTTGTGCATTCCCAGCTCTCTGAGCAATGCGTGCCAGTCCCCCAAACCATGCCGAGACTTGTTTTTTCAGGTATCAAATCTGGCACCCCTCTGGCAGGGTTTGGGGGGATTTGGTATGCTTTTCGTGGACCAAATCCAAAACCCTTACCGATCCCACACTCAGAACCACACCAAACTTGCATGGGGACACGACCTGAAGGTTAGGAATGATTGTTTTTTGGTGGTGGGCTATGAAAAGCACTTCCTGGTAGTCACAGAACATGGAGGAATATCTCCTGCTCTCCTCCCATGATCCTGATCAGGGCCTTGGTCCCTCTGGTGGTTTCAATTAAATGGTACAACCAGAGATCTGAATTACAGGCCTCTTAATCTGGATCAAGATCTATTTAATGCAGACAGAGCTGGACAAGAAGTGGGTGGAGCTTCCTTGATCTGCATGGCCGTGCAGAGGGACACCCAGAATCTGTATTATTATTATTAATTTGCACGTTATCCCGCCCTATACCCAAATTTCTCAGGATGGGTTACATTTAAAGCCACATATAAACATTAAAACAATGAGTGTCTGAAAACTGAGGACAAGAGGCTATATTCCATTTAGGCAAGGGCTAGGGTGAAGAGGTGCATCTTCACTGTCCTCCTAAACATGTAAAGTGAGGATGCCTGCTGCACCTCAAGAGGGAGAGTATTCCACAGCCTGGGGGCCATCGCTGAGAAGGCTCTATCATGGATCACACCCCTTTTGCTGCTGAGGGCCTCTCCTAGAGATCTTAAGGTACAGGCAGGTCAGTATGGAAGAAAGCATTAAGAATCCATGCAGAAAAGGCCACAAAGTCCCTATAATTCTGATAATTGTGGCTTTGGGCCTTCTGCATTTGTCAGAAAAGGCCCCTCAAGAGGATGCAGGCTTGAGGAAACTATGAAACTTCAGCTGGGCAATTTGGATTAAATTTACCATTCAATCAGAAGTCAATTAAATCAAGAATTCACTAACACAATGGAGGCCGGCTACATTTTCAATTTAAGGAAGTGATCTCTTTGCCAGGAAGAGGGTTGTATTTTAAACTGTATTTTAACTATGTTTTAACTGTTATATATTTTATGTTTTTACTGTTGTAACCCAGCTGGGACCTCAGGTGAAGATCAGAATACAAATACTTTAAAGAAATAACTAAATGCCCCTAGCATCTGTTTGTCAACCAGAGCATTTGTTTTTCAAAATTCAATTCCAGTTAGCAACCGTGGTTTTTTTCAGGGTTGTTGCAAGGCACTTTGGCCTTCAAGAAAAATGGCATAAGAAGATAAACAGCTTTTTTTAAAAAACAAAAGTATAAACAAACGTTTTAAAAAAGTAATCAACAAGATATTAAAAATAAAATTAGCACGTTTTGCATTGTTCTGCCTCTTGCAAATTGGTTTGTCATTCAGCTTGTAACCACAGAGACATTCATAGCTTCTTCGGGATTATTTGTTAGGAAATATTCAACTTAAGACCATAGGGGGTGAAATGATCCTTTGAAGAGAAAGACGGCATTACAAATTATAGCTATGACTACACCAATGAAATAATCCAGCTTTAGGAAGTCTTCTTGGCAAAGACACTACATATTTTAAATATGGCCTCCATGCTATTCGGCTGAATATACAATAAGTGAAAAGTGCTTCTTTTCTAGTTGTGATGTCCTTTGAAATAACAGAATGCTTGCTTTATGGGCATGATTTCTTACTCCTGTTTTTGGTTATTGGATCTTGCTGGCCAGAGTGATTTTTCCTTTCAGTCACCTTGAGAGGATACACACAGAGGAGGGAAACCTTGCCAATCAACAGCATAAGAACAATCAGGGCCCTTGAAAGCTGAGCAGGTAGCAGACCAATCAGTGGTGAGCACCTGTTGTTAAGAAGTCAGTGCCAGACTTCACAGCAAAGGAAGAGCAACGTGGAAAAATGAGGTAGGATTATTCTTTTTACTGTTTGAATACCTGTTGTTTTTTTCAGAGCTATGGAAGGGCACATTTTCTAAAAGGGATGATTGAAAAAAGCCCTGTCTGATCACACCTGTGGTATAGCCCTCTACATTCTTGCTGTTTCTCTTAAAGGCACTGTGTGCCATTGACATCCTGGGAATAGAGGGTTTTTCAAAGACTGTGACAAATTGTGGCTATTATAAAAGCTGGAAAACACCAGCACTGGTCCTCTTCCCCTTTTTGTGCTGCTCCTGCAACCCTCATCTGGTTTCTCGGCAGTCTGCTGCCCTTCCCTCATTCCTCTGCCACTCCTGCCTCATATTTTGTGCACACAGACAAACCACCTTGATGCTCAGAGGCCACATTCCCATTACAAGCTTAATACAGTTTCCCTAAACCGAAATAGAACCGGATGCAAACGCGAATTTGACTGATCCCATTACTTTCAACTTATTCGCTTTTGATCCGGATTCTGAGGATTGTACGTGGCGTATGTGACTCAAGGGGGGACTCAAGTGGCTACTTTCTAAAAGCTGCTTTTCAGGGCTGCCCTACCCTCTTCCTCCTGGCGTGAATGCGCCACCCATAAGGGACCCCTTCACAGAGCCTAGCTGAGTGGCTGGGTGGCTGCCGCTTGCCTGGATGGAAGAAAAACAGCACTGGGCAGCCAGCGATTCTTTCCCTTCGTCTCCCCATTGCCCAGGGCACACAGCAACAGCGGCAACTCAAGCCCCCTTCGCCCGCTTACCACCACAGCCTTAAAAACATTCACACATCTCCCTGAACCTGCAGCTGCTTTCCTTTCTTTTCCCTTTCTAAAGGTCAGAACTTTTAGAATTGTGCAAAATTGCAACATTGTTATCAGGTGTGAAGTGGGTAGATTGCTACAGTTTAGCGGCTGCTGTAAGGGGTGGATTTGTACAGTAAAATCACTATCTTTGGAAGCAAGCTATTGGGGGGAGGGAAACCCTAAACATGCATTCTCATCCCACTAAAACGGTACAATTCCCACAGTAAGAAATGTAAAACATTTCAAATGCACGAACCGGAGCGAGACCTGTTGAAATGAGTGTTAACATTTACAACACTTTGGGGTGATTTAACACACGGAAAGCGTGTTAAGCCAAACTGACGTGGGCACTGTGAGGATCAAAACTGTTTCAAAACAGTTTTAAGCTTGTAATGGGAATTCACCCAGAGACAGCCTGAATATTGCCCATGGAAAGATGGAAAATAACCTCCAGTTTCCTGCCCCTGTGGCTCTTGCTCCAGCAGCCTTCCTTTGGTTCTCAGGAGCCCACTGTCCCATTGCTATCAGTGCCTCATTAATTGTGCATATCAGTGGCTGAGCATTTAAAGGGGAAATTCAGTACCCCCATCAATGGTGGATCCTGTCACATGAGGTGGCTATTGGGGAGCACACACAGGCTTATGTGAAAGTTTACTATGCCAGTCTGGGTAGGGGGAAGGAGATAAGGAAGGAGAGGCTTCCAACGACTCTATTGTCCCCCCATCCTTCTTAGAGCTTTGATGAGATATTTGAGCTGCTTGCCTCCTTCGGTTATTCTGGAGCTATAGGAGGTGCTGGAAGGACTGCATGTGAAATTTGACTTCCCAGAGAAAACTCACCTGAAACAATTGCAATGCACTGGACATTGGGCTGCCCTTGAAGACATTTCAGAAGATGCAGCTGATGCAGAATGCAAGACTGTTAAGTGGAATTGCTGACTGGACACACATCATGCCAGACTTAAAGGAGCTACATTGGTTGGCAATTTGATTCCAAACCGAATTCAAAGAGTTAACTTTGACCTATATAAGACACTAAACAGCTAGGGTCCCAAATCTCTAGAGGAATATCTTCTCCCATATTGACCTGCCCATGCCTTAAGATCTGCAGATGTGGTCATCCTGGTTGTAACACCACCTTCCTCAGTTAAATTAATTGGGAACACATGGAAGGTTCTTCTTGATAATAGCCCCCAGACTATGGAATAGTCTTTCCTCTGAGGCATGTCAGGCACCTTCACTGTATGCATTTAATGCCTAGTGAAGATGTTCCTCATTACCCTAGTTTCTGGCTTAAGAAACAGCCTCTCCTCCCCTTTTAAACACTGTTGTTGCTGCTTATGTTCATTTTAATTTTTGTTTTACAATGGTTTTATTGTGATCCACCCTGGATACAGAGTGAGATAGAAATACAAACAAATAAAATGGGAGTTTTGAAGCACATAAATTGGTAGGAAAGTGGTCATTCATTATGTAAAAAACCCTTCATTTTTAAAAACTGCCTAAACCATCTTTAATAAAGCCACCACTTATGAAAGTCTATATGGAAGTCTATATAAGATTATGCAACATTTCAAAAAAGCTTCCCCTGAGCATAAAACACCCGAGTGCCAGAGAGAAGGAAGCATTAAACTAGTATAGATGGAGGCAAACAGAAGGTTTTCACTTTATAGCAGATGATGAATGTCAACAGCAGTAGGAACAAAACCAAGCATCCTTCATGCTGTCAGAGCAACAAAACTGGAACATAACAAGATGTGGTTCCAAGAGTTACATTTCAGAAGATCTCAAAATATTAAGTCAGTTTTGGCCTGCTTCAGCACACTAATTCATCTTCCATAGTTTCTCAAACAACTGCAGGAGGGAAGATGGATACAGATGAAAGCAACTTTGTAAATTCAATTAGGGCACATATAGTTTATGTTGGGACATGCCTTACTGACTTGCATATAGGCCACTTTGATATATAGGCCACACTTCTAAATTATGCCGTCGTCATCATCATCCAAGTATTGGTAAGTTTCTTGATTAAAGACAAGATTTCCACTTTTGCAGGTTCAAATGATCTGCTATAGGTACCATGGATTCAATTATCATTTGCTTAAGCACAGGTGTGATGAATGCATAGCATGGTGCCCCACTCAACAATCTGGCTTCCATATTTTGCAGCTTCTTTACTAGGTACAAGGGCAGTTCCACACAGAATGTATTATAATGATCTAAACATGAGGTTGCCAGTGCCTGGACAACAGGGCTAGGCTATCCAGGAGAACCATCAGTGTTGCACTCCCCTTGTCTTTATCCCAGAGAAGGTCATCAACCAAGGTGACCAGGTCAGTTTCCATCCCATAAGCAGGTCTGAAACCAGATTGAAATAGATCTAG
The DNA here is from genome assembly GCA_023333525.1 of Aspidoscelis tigris stejnegeri. Classification (NCBI taxonomy): domain Eukaryota; kingdom Metazoa; phylum Chordata; class Lepidosauria; order Squamata; family Teiidae; genus Aspidoscelis; species Aspidoscelis tigris. Next base: position 82,559,719 of record JALMGA010000003.1, read on the forward strand.
ATAATCAGCATTCTTGGAGTTCAGCAGCCTCAGCCCTCTCCATTATCTTGCTCCAAAAGGGCATGTTAGCTACTGTGTGAGAGTTTTTTAGATTTTCAAAACCCAGGCAGGGTTTTGAGGAGGAGTCACTTGAGGAGGAGTCACTCATTTCTCAAAATGGCATTCACTACTCCCTGGACCCAACAAGTCATACTCTGCCAGCAGATATTTGTCACCCAAGAAGGACAAGGATCCAGAGGGCCTCTGGTTGGCCAAATCCCAGCAAGCAGTTTTTACATATCTTCAGCCACATTAATGGAAAATGATCCAAAATAACCAGGCTAGACGACTTCCACTGGATTGATCTCATAGTTTTAGTTCTGTTTAGCATGATATAGTTATGCAGATTAAGCTGGCAGCAACAAAGACCAGGGGTGATGTTATTTTCATTGGAATCTACATTCATAGCATTCCCCTCCCTCATGTGAATGAATTCTTTATTTTTCCAGCAAAGTCTTTTCTTTCTGGAGGCCTTTGTAGGTGTGTACAGTCTTCATACTTTCATTTTATTTTTACTGATATTAGTATTAGGGATTTGTAAGCCATCCTGGAGTAATATGTGTTAAAGGAAGGTAGATAAGAAGTATAATTTAATGATGAGACACATCTAACATTCATTGAATCAAGGAACATGTTCTAAAACTGAAGTCTCAAATACATTATAATGTATCATAATATATAATGTAATTACTACCTTCCATTTGCAGACTTGAGGTAGTATTTTCTAGTATTTCTTATAAATGTTCTCTGTTGGAAGGCAGAAGTAAGAATGAAACTATTTCATTTGAGTGTTAGATTTCACTCTTACTCCCCTTTTGCACTTTTTGCAGGCTATCCAGGGGTCTATTTGCACTTGGCTTTATTCTGGAATATATCTTGGAATAGGCATCTGCTGCCCACATGCTAGTGCAGCCTTTAGGATGCCCCAGATGAGGCCTGCCACAGCTTACTTTAGCATGTGGACAGGAACACCCTGTCCTGAGATATATTCCAAAATACAGCCAAGTGCGACTAGGCCTCTGTACTGGGACATGCAATCCATCCCAAGCTGGGATGATTTGCTTCCTGCACCAGACCCTGTGCCAGCTCCAAAGTGGCCCTTCAGAGCAAGCACTAGATGCCTCCAAATGTTCTGAAGGCCAAAAATGATAATCGCTGGTCTTCAGAGCTCTCAGGAGCTCCAGGTCAGCAGAATGAAATCAGTCTCCCATGGTATACCAGATCATAAAGGTGTGCTGTCCACATACCACTATGGGCTGCTGTATCACCCCCTGATATGCTGGTACACCTCAATATTTAAGTCTATCAGTAAACTGGACTATGAGACAATTTTGATGCCCTAGCTTGCTCTATGCTCCATCCCATGCAGGCAGGGGATACTAGGAGGCCTGTGGTCTCCTTTATCCTGCACCAGGAAATGGAAGAAGGCAGGCCCCTAGGCCCTTTCCTGCACCACACTAAGAGTGAATGTAGAACGGGCCTTACGTTCAGTTCCTTACACTTCCATGAGAACCAAGACCAAGAAAATGTTGACCAAAGGCATGGCTGGTGTTTTAAAAGCAGGAAAAGATCACCTATTTACCCTGGCCTTTCATTTCCAAAGGCTCTCAGGATAACTGTCTCTCATCTTGCCCATTACAAAATGGTTTGTAGGCACATGGGGAGACAAAAAGGGGATAGAATATCAACACTAAAAGCCTGCTTTGCTCACATGAAATGGGAGACATCATGAATATTAAATGAAAATAGGCTTTGAGAGGCTGCAAAAATCACTATTGTTAAATGGCCAAAAGGTAAACCCACAAAGGACCATTAAAGTGAAAAGGAACCTGCGTTAGATAATGGAAGCTAAAGGTATAGATAGTCACAAGTCTTGGGATTTCGGAAAACAAACTAGCCAAAGCTGTAAATAATTCTGCATTATGTTGGAACATACATTAGTAACAAAATAGTTATGATTGATTTGCATACATGTATAATTACATATTTGCCACATAAGATATAAGGAGAAAAATAGTAATGTAATCATAATTTTTATAGGCAGAAAGAAGAAATTAACACCTTGGTTCCATCCATGTGTATTAAAAAGCAACTCAGGCTGTGGTTACACCTAAGGTTTAATCCAGCTTCAGTCCACCTTCAGAGTGAGAAAATACATCAGCAAAGTGACAAGCTGTTTTCTTTCAATGTTAAATAACTTAGAAATTTCACCTTTGGGATTGATAATGTGGAAAGAAAATTACTGGTCACTTTGCTGATGAGTTCTCTTACACTGAAAGTGGACTGAAGCTGGATTAAAACTTAAGCGTGAACACAGCCTGAGAAGCACCTCAGAAGTAGTAGCATGTGGAAGCCGATGTTCCCATCCTACTTCTAATCCACATGGAAGGTCAAAAAATGTCTTTAATGTAGATTAGCACACAGTTATAATCTCTAAGGCTGCATCCAGATGTTAGTTACGGTACTTATATTTGGATATTCTGGAATAAAGCATGGATAATAACCACTGCAGCATTATAATAACCATGGGTTTCATAACCACCGCAGTCCTCTCAAAGAATGGTGATGGAAACCATCATTAAAAACAAAATCAGGGTGCATATAGAGGAGGCACTGGTAAAGGTAAATCATGCCTTATTAACTGCTCAGTATTCTTTGGGTTAGGGTTAGGCTCTTGATAAAGTCCCTCACCATCAGTCATGAAATAAGAAGGCAGGTCCTGGATTAGTAACTGGGAAAAGGACAGGAGTTGCAATAAATGGGCAATTTTCAAAAAGACAAGTAGGGTCCCCAAGGTTCAGTATTGGGATCCATGCTTTTTAATGTATTCATAAATGATCTAGATCTAGAATTTGGGGCAAGCAGTGATTGCTGATGACATAAAATTATTTGGAGTAGTGAAAAACTGAAAGAGATTGTGGAGAGCTCCAGAGGGCTCTCTTGACATTGAATGAATGGGCATCCAAGTGGCAAATGCACTTCAATCTTAATAAATGCAAAGTGATGCACAATGGGGAAGAGAACCCCAATTACAACTATAAATTCATGAGGTCTGAACTTCCTGTGACAGAGCAGGAAAGGATGTTGCACAGCAATATTGAAATAGGCAAATTCAATGCTAGGGATAATTAGGAAAGGAATAGAAAATAAACCTGCATGCACCCTTGTGCCTCATTGTAAATCTATGGTGAGGCCACATTTTGAATATTGTGTACAATTCTGGTTAAAATATAATGGCAGCAGTTGTGAAATACTGTGAGAGTGACTCCCCAGAGTATTACTACAGTTCACTTCCAGGGAACACCTGATGGGTAGTGCTGAAAAGACAAATGGAAGGTGCTGTGCACATGCCACACCTTAGGCTACTGTGCTCTCCAAAATAATATAACTGCTACCAAGAAACTCATGCCAGAAAATAGCAGGAAATTGATTTAAAATTTTCCTGGAATATGGTAATCTTTCTAGCCTGATCATTGTTCTCAAATTGAGTCTGCAGGTGGAAGGGAGAGCTTAGCCACGTTCTGAGTTAAATATCACATTATCTAGTTCAAAGACAGGTAGTGGTGAGGAAGAAAGTGCAGCTTCTGTTTTTTTACCTGCCATCTGATTTCTTTCCTTTGGCCTGCAAAATATCTAGGGAGTAAAAAAATTAGAAAGGAAGAGATTGAAAAGTGGGATTATTCTGCAGCAGAGGAAAGATCTTTTGGAAGCACTAACCACTCTTCATGAAGCAGGAAAGGAACGAAAAAGAATGGAGTCATCCATACCAGTCCCCACATGGGGTCACCAGCATGCATCAATGAGGTGCAACCACAATGCATGTGAGAGAGAGATGCCCACACATTTGAGCTCCCAAAGTGGCCTTCTGCAACTACAGGAACCAATATATAGGTGGAACATTGTCCTCCGAAGCCAAATTCTTGGCCAAAACTCCTGCTGAGGTAGAAGATATTGGAGAACTCTGTCCACATACAGAATATATTGGCTAGACCTCTGACCACTGAGTCAGTGTCAGATGACACATGTTGGCCCAAACCCAACTCTGCCAAATAGGTGTACCTCAAGAGCCCTTTATCCCTCAAGAGCCCTTTATCCCACATGAGTGAGGATATGCAGCTGCCCTGCCTTTTGGTCAACCAGAAATCATTGTGTAGATAGAACTTGTGTGTATGTGTTTGTATGTGGGTTTGTGCATGTGTGCATGCGTGTGTGCAAATGTCTAAAGGAAAAGGAAAGTTTTGTTTTTTATTGGCTGAAGCTAAAGCCTGCTTATAGAATCCCTACCTAAATTATAGATAATGTCTGCAGGTGCTAAACTGTAACATATTTCTGTGAACTCATGTAAGGTCAGCAAATTTATATCTGAGAATATAGCAAGGGGGAGTATAAAGCACATTTTACAGCAGAGACTTTTTGGCTTCTGTGAATGATCTCACTGTTCTATCAATAGATAACACTCAATAATGCTCCCTGTTTACTTATGATGGGGATTGGAAAGGTAAACCCCAAGCCAAATATGTCATTTGCACAGCAACTGTGTCTACATTTCACATTCTGGGGATGCCTGTAAGGGAGGGAAAGGTGGCTAGTGTCCAGTGTGCCTGGGATAGGCATTGCGCAAAAAGCTAAAAGGAAGTAGTACAAAGAAACAGAAACACTAAATCTAAAGGTTAATTTGTTACTGTAACCACATGAAAATTTATCACACACTGAACTCGGTGGATTAGGCTCACACTGGACAACAAGAATGAAGGAGAAAGAGAGAATGGAATTAAGCTGTTTATGATTGAGTGAGGTGGGGTGTTTGAAAGATTAATCGGTAATTTCAAACATTATTTGAAATAAGGAAAATAATTTTTAGGTTTTTTCTCCTAAAAGATGAGACATTAGGGGCCCACCTCAAATCAAGCGAAAGCTTCTTCCATAAATCTGCTCCTGCTAGGAAGTTTAGTGACTGATACCTGTTCCTTAATATCTCAAGCTCAGGAGTATCAGCAGAAGTTCTCCAGCACATCCCACAACTCAACGTGATTGGTACTGCGTGAGGCATCCTTTCAGATCATCAGGCCCAGATCTTTTTATCCAATGAAAGCCCATGTAGAAGAAATCTGCAGAATTTAGAAAAGTTGCTTTCTTCTTATACTACATTCCCAAAATCCTTAACCAAAAGGTCCACTGACTCCTTTTGCTAAGGATTGTGGGAACTGTGGTGCAGAAAAGGACATTTTAGTCTAGCTGAGTTTATATCCATCTCCAAATGTAGAAAAGAGCAAAAATGTTTGCTTTGCTACCAGATATATGTGATTTTTTAAAAAGTCATAACTAGGCATTTTCCTTCAGTGAGACATGTAGAAGCAACACGAAGAGCTCCATTATTCTTCATTAGACCTGATTAGAAGTCTGAAAATGATTGTATTATTTCTACATTTTCAGTAATGATTAAGAATAATGAAAACCCACACTGAGTCCTCTCTACTTACTGTTACAGAAGCTAAACTTCCTTGATACAGGCATAGCTAATAAGAAATAAATCTGAATGGCTACAATATACCAAGGAACACAGAAAATGGTCTTTAATATGAACCAGAGTCTTCACCTTCATGACAAGGCACTTGATCTGGGCCCAGAGGCAGGACGCATGGTACCTTCATGCCACCTGCCTCAGCTTCTTTCAAACATCAAAGCCAGGAAACAAAAACTGCCCAGTTTTGAAGTGACAGCATGGTCCTATTTTGGGACATATCCGAAGTAGCCCCAGATGCTGACCATTTTGGGCACCTCTCAAAATACAGCTTGCAGAGCATGGAGCAGGTAGGTCACTTATGCAGCTGCTGCCCATCTTGATGTTGGCCATGCAAATGCCCAAGGACAGCCAGGACCTCTAGAATTGCTCTTTCCCCTCCTCAAGGAAGATGTGTCCAAGGATACATGCTAGTCCTTGGAAGCACACCCCTTTGGCCTTTAGTGAGTGCTCTCTTCCACCTGTCTAGATGCAGACACAGGGCCTGTTTGCACTTACTTCTTTGAAGGGTTTGTAGCTGCTCCTGGGAAGATCTGTCTGCATGTTTTCTGCCACCACTGTTCTGGAGCATCTCAGAGCTCATTCCAGTGAGTGGAATGCAAACATGTTTCTAGCTCTAGTGGTTCTTTAGAAAAGATTGAAGGCTTTAACCAGCATGGCCGGTATTTAGGGCGGTTGGTAACTGAAGTCTAAATTATCAGGAGAATTATCTTTCATATTCTATGAGGGGGACTATTGCAAGTTGTATAAAAATCATGAAGTGGCAACAAAATGCAGAATGTTGTGGGTCACTCTGTTGACTTGTCTTATCAATCAAGAATGACCAATCCAGCACATGTCTGCACCTGCCATCTAGTGAGGAACGCATTGGGTTAACTTCTTTCAATTCCTGCTCTGAGACAAATGGTCTGTGTTTAGGTACTGCTGCTGGAAAGGAAATGGGGGAAGGCCCCCTTTTTATTATTCCAAGGTGCATTTTAATTTGCACAAGCGACATTGTGTCTGTGATGGATTATGTGGAGGGAAACATTACAGCCTAGCAAGCTTGGCAGGGGGGAAAAATAAGGAAGATACGGGGAGGATTAAAAACAGCTTTTTGCAATGCTGAATTCTGATAAGGGGGTCTGAGAGGTGTTTTCAGAACCAGAGCAAGTGGGATTCAAGAGCTCGAGAAATGAGAGATGGTTACAGTTCAGGTGAAAGAGAGACGGAAACAGCACTGCTCCCTCGTCACACTTTCCCATTGCTTTTTCTTGCATTCCCAAACTAACTGTTTTCTCTTTTAGTATCACTGAGTAATTTGTCATCAGGGACTCCCAATGGTTGGAATCAAGAATTAATTAGTCCCCACAGTTAGATGAGAAAATAGCTGAATAGTTTCCCTCAATTTTTCAGAACAAGGAATTAAATTTGATGGTTTAAGTCCTCTTAACACACAGCTACTGCCACATCTGGAAAATAAAGATGACTATGAAAAAGCAAATTGATACATACTGGGCCAATGACACCAGGGGGAGCTTGCCATCAGCTGCTTTTCATGTGGAGTGGGGGAAAAACATCCTGGCCATGGTCACACCTTCACTTTAAACCTTCTTCAATACATCTTCAAGTCTGACCGGTCACTCCTTTTCATTTCTATCCATTTTATTTGTGGACTCTCCATTCAAGAAAGCCAAATGGAGAGTGGAAAGTCCAAAAGTAAATCAGATAGAAATGAAAAGGTGTAAGTAGTCTGACCTAAAGTGAAGGTGTGACCACAGCCTCTGTGGACATTTTCCACCTTTTTCCCATTGTGCAAACAAGCAATGGTGGCTTTTCTAAACTAATTGTTTTCTGCATTTTGGAAGATGCAGAAAACAGCTGACTTCTGGGTGCATCCTCTGAAGTAGGCCCAAGGAGAAACTTCAAAGCTTGGGAACAAAAGTTGTCCAACTCCAATATTAGTATAGCTGGTAGCAAGGATGTGTGTGAACACTATATTTCCTGCCTCCAGAGCTGGAGTAAGTACTCTGGCCCTTCAAGAGGCAAAATTCACTGTTGTATACATTTTGCCTAGAACAAAAGGTACTATATGGTTTTAAATCTTATAACCCACCTTCGGCTATAGGGTAGGATAAAAATGCACATCAGCATCACCAATCTGTATTCTAGTGCTAAAATTACAATGCTATTATACAAAGAAATAGTGAAATAGTACTTAGAATGTGCTAAACATTTTGGTCATCCCAACCCATAAACGATACAGTGCAACTTCTCATAACATGAGAGATTCTTTCAAAATCATGCATTGTGGGAAATTGTGCTATAACCGCCATTGAAATGAATGGGAATTCAGGGCTCAGAGGAACTTCTCAGAAGCCAACTTGCGTGGAGAGGGGAAGCAGACATGAATTTAGAGCTTTATGAAAGGGGAAGGGAAGAGGTAGAAGAGAAAATAGCTACACAGAGCCAGTAGTCACAGCTTCACTTTCAAACTTCTTCATCCCGTTTTCTGATTGCAATGCTCACACCTTTTCATTTCTGTTTTATTTGTGGTCTTTCCAGGGTGGAAAATCCACAGAAATAAAAATGGATAGAAATGAAAAAATGTGAACATTGTGATCAGAAAATGGACCAAAGAAGATTTAACATGAAGGTGTGACCATGGCCAAAGAATGCAAAAAGCCTCACTGTGGGCTTTCACCTCAGTTGATTGGAGGGATTAACAGGCACTGTGTGAAGCAACCCTGAAGAGTCATCCCTGCTTGATCAAGACAAGAGTTCACAGAAAGGCTTTCAGAAGGCAAGTTCTGCTTTCTTTGTGATTCTGCTTTTCCTGCACTGTAAATGACCGCTATATCCAGACTCTTCTGGTTTCTCCTGGGTACTGTTTCTAGGATGAAATCTCTTGGGGCAGGTAACCCTTTTGGCAACTCTTCCATTTCTCCTGACTTTCAAATCCCTTTCTGGAAGTACTAAATCATGCAATATTGAAAAAAAAGGGGGGGGGTCATGTTAAGGGAGATAGTCACAAATAGTCAAACATGTGATAGTGAAAAATCTATCATGTAAAAATGCTTAAATAGAAAGTTCCACTATATTTCAGAGTTGGAAGGGTAACTAAAAGTGATCAAGAGAATGGAACTGTTCTTCTATGGTGAAGGTTATAACATTTGAAGCTTTTTTAAAAAAAAAGGTGAGTAAAGAGAAACATGATAGAGGTGTATAAAATTATGCATAAGGCTGAAAAAGTAGATAAGGAGAAGCCGTTCTCCCAAGCACAAAACTAAAAAAAAAAAAAAAAGAATCATCCAATGAAGCTGAATGTTGGCATAGATCAAGGAAATTATTTTTCCACACTGATTTCACTTAACTATGGGATCTATTATGTCGTAATGTCACAAAGGCTACCTACCTTATTGGCTTCAAAAGATGATTAGACAAGTTCAAGGATTTGCTACTGCTGTGTATCACAATAACTTGTGTAAAGGAAGTTTCCAATAATGTCTTTAAATCGTGCTGTAGAAGGCAGTGAAGAATAGATGGCCAGAGACAAAAGACCACAGGGGTTTCACACCTTCATTTTATAGAAAAGGAAATTTCAGCGGAGTAAATCTAATGAAATAATCTATTCTAGATGGTATTAGAGATTTAGCAGCCTTGTCACATTTTGTCTCTGGACATCGTAGATGGAGAAGAGATCAACTGCCAACTTCTTTATCAAGCATCAAAGCCATTAGCATGTATGAAGTAGGGATCCAGGATAGGTCTCAATTTATCAATAGAATTGGCTGATTTCAGGATGTGTGAAGGCACCATGATCACCACTAAAAATGACACTTCAGCATCTTCATTTCAGAATGTGGAGGTGTCATTTTCAGTGGCAAAAGGAAGCACCTTTGTTTAGGGTGGAAAATTGCACCCTGCAAAAACAGCACCTATGTCAGTAACCACACGATTACCGTGAAGAAGGAGGATGTGGTGGAGGAGGAGGAAGAAATTTTATACCCCTCTTTTCTCAGGCTTTTAAGGGGACTCAAAACAGCTGACAAACTTCTATTAGGGATGTGCACAGAGCCCATTTCCCCCATATGATTTGATAAAAATCAACAGGCAATATTCATCACCGCACAACCCCCCACTCCAGCTAATGTGGGGGGCTTCAGCTTCACACGTGAGCATCCATCAAATGTTCATGCACCCATCTATGAAGCTCTGATGAAGACCAGATACATTCAATTCGCAGGCAAATGTAGGCCCCTTTCAATTTGCCTGTAACTGTACAAATTCATACCAGTGTGAAAATGACAACAACAAAAAAAGAATTGTGCGCAATTCTTCTCCCCACAACAGTCACCCTGTGTGGTAGGTGGGGTTGTGAGAGCTCAGAAAAAGGACTGTGACTAGCCCAAGGTCCCAGCTGGCTTCATGGAGGAGTGCAGAATCAGACCCAATGACTGTGTGATATGAATCCTGACACTCTATCCACAAGACCAAAATGGCTCACATGAGCTGCTTTATTCTGCTGCAAATGGTGGCAGAAGGTCTGTTATGAGGAGATGTAGCCTCATAACACTATCAAAATGTAGCCTCTTACAGATTTTTATGGAGCTGACATATCACTAGCTTGGTGTGGAGGTGAGAGAAAAATGGGTAAACACACAGAGCTGTGACTTGGTGCACTATGTGTGCTAAATGTTGTTGACATGTAATTGTACCAACAGAACCAGGTGTTGTGGAAAGAGGAAAGCAGAAGTGGGCAGGAACCATACCACTTCTGTGTCCTGTTAAGGGGAAACAAGCAATCACCTACCTCTGCACACACACAGCTGTTGATCCAGCCACAGTTAAGGGCAGTCTTTCACAGGGCCTCCCTTAGATGCCCCAGCATGCAGAAGGGAGGCTCCTAGTTTGCTTGTTGGTCCAGTATACTGGTCTGTGTGTAATCACCCACACTGAGTGCATCATACTCCAACACCTTTTCCAAAGTAAGTTAGTGCCCTGGAAGCGTTGCAGCCATGGAGCAACAACAGGAGCACTGTGTTGAAAGATAATATTGAAAGATTATTACTTAAATCAGCAGTCTTTCCCTTTCCTTTGACCATCACATTTCCAGTCCCCCAGCTGGCTCTGTCAAGAGTGGTAAAGGAAAACATTCTCAGTGTGGCAAAAGCAAGAGTCATGAAGAGTTGGCTTTTTTATATCCCTCATTTTTCTTGCCCATTGTCACACACAGTAAAAGACAACCTTGAATGTGACCATACAGCTACCAAATGCCTGTTGAAAACAAGGTTTCAAATAGCTCAGTCTCCTTATTCTTTCCTCCTCACCCCACTTCAACAGGAAGGGCAGATTATTGATTCTTCAGAAAGCAATGCCACTACAATTCCCATAATCCCTGACTATTAGGCATATTGATGGGCTCAGGGTGGTCGTAGTGCAACAAAGTTTAGAGGGTTATATATGCTCTACTTCTTCCCCAAACTTCTGTTTGCACAAAAGCCCTTTAGTAGGCTTCCTCAGTCAGGACCACCACTTTGGGATGTGCACAAATATTCATAGGCATTCGAAATCTAATAAAATGTGCCAAATTTTGACATTCAAACTCAAATAGAATGTCCCGAAATCTGAATGTAAACATTCAAATTGAATTTCAAACTTTGGATCTATTCGTTCAAATTAACCAGACATTCATATGTGTACGGGTTCGTACATGATACGTAATTGGAGATCTGCATCTTTACCGCATACATAAACATTTGTACGGATCTGTACAGGATGAAAACAGGTTGCATACTGGATAACTATGGGATGCATATGGATGTGTACAGATGTGTATGGATGTCAGGAAAATGTGTATGGGCACATAGAAATGTTGTCGACATTCATATGTGCAGATTCAAATAAAAAATTCAAACAAATAGATTCGAATTTGGTAAATATGAATCAAATCTTGTTAAATTCAAATTTAAAAGATTTGAATTGAATCAGATTTTTGGGTATTCAATTTGATTCAAATAGAATGTAAAAAAAAAAACACATCCGTGTACATCTCTTCCACCACTTAGACATCGTTCACTTAGCACAGACCAGAGTTCCAAAAGAGCAAACCAACCACTCTTCTTTGTAGTTCATTCAGACAGTTCATGTCACAACATAGTCTAGTCATATTTTTCTGAGATAAGATGTAAAAAAGGACAATATGTAGCTTAGTTTTTTAAATGCTTGCTCTGCAGTAAGATCATCTCTGTCATTTCCTTCTAAGGTTTCAAAAAGAGATATCCAGGCCTAGCTGATGAGGATATAATCATCAGACTTGATACTATGTTCTGAAGAAAGGAAGTATTTCTAGGTTTGAAGGAAGATAGTTTTGGCTGCATCCACACTGGCTGAAAGGTGCAGCTGATGAGGGTCTGAGGGGTGTTGTTTCTGCAGGCAGACGGCCTCCCCTCAGGCATGTAGTATGCAAAGTATGAAGGCAGTCTCTGTCCTCAGGAACTTGGGTTGCTGCTGTGAAGATAAACAGTAGCATCATGAGCAACCTACCTTTCATTTCTTGCCTTTAAAATGTCAAGACCACTTCCTCAGTTCTCATTCAATAGACATAGGCAGTTTAACTGTGCCAAGCAAGCTTTATTGGACAAAAGATCACAAAGCTTACAACTTTGATCTGTGTGTACATTCAACATCCTTTCACTCCTGATCCTCTCAGTCCCATTCATGCCCAGAACACAAGGGAAAGGCGGCACCTGTAATCAAAGCTAGCAGGGGAGGTTGGGACAAAGATGGCTGTGCAATGGACAAGCCAGCATGAAGTTTGCCAGTGTGAGAGATGTGTGTGTGAGTGCCATGATTCCCACCTCAATGGCTGCACCAAGCACTCCCATCCATCAGGTGGTATTATTTTCCATGTTCTCTTAATTTGAGTTTCCAAGCCTTAACAGAGTGAGCAATGCAAGCCAGGCCTAAGATATACTACTGAGATCCATCAAGATGACAAACTAGAGACTGAGACAAGGACCTCATATGTAAAATGCTTGTTCTCTACCACAGAGCCATGACACTTTTTTGTGAATATGAGACCTTTGTTCATAAAGAAATTCAAACAAAATCTTGTACAATAATAAGAATAATGACACTGTTGTGATACGCTGTGATACAGTTCTGAAACTCAAGCATATTTTGACTCCTGAAGTAAGTTTTGGAAGTTGTACTTTAGAGTTCAAATTGATTCCCAGAATGAACGTTTACTGCAGTGTTACGAAAACTGATTACTATGTACTCTCCAAACAGCAAAGAAAACAAATATAAATATAGGATGTAAATCCAATTTGTTATATTAGTTGGAAAACTAGCTTAACAAATTATTTGTCCTGCAAAAAGCACAGAGTGTCAGAAATAAAGATTTATGTTTTAATTTATACAGTGCATCTCATTACAAAAACTTTCAGTATGTGCACACAGTTTGATTTTTTAAAAACCTTCCAGAATGTTTAGCATTCATAATGAAAAAGAAAAAGTTACAAAGGCAGCTTTTTCTTCCCTCAAAATTTGGACTGTATAGCTCATTAAATATGTGTTCAATATGAGATGATCATTGAAATGAGTGAGGTCAATTAATGTTTACTAATGGTAGAAAATTGGGTTAAAATGCTGAAATGTATATGCTGCAAATTCTGGCATAAATCCCTAGTTAGCCATGATGCTCCATGATGCCTTCAAGCTATTCATTACTACCTAGCCTCGAGGTGGTTAACCTTACCTTTCACCTCACTTCACGTTAGAGCACCATATCTATGTTCTAGCTGATACAGGTTATTAGAGGCCAAACAGTGGCAACTATGCAAATAACAACTTCTGCTACATCTTCTTCCTTCCTAGGAAGCTCTTAACAGGATAGACGATGAACGTACTCCACCATGCCCTTCTAACACCTTGCCCTCTGCCAAACCAGCCTAAGGTGTATTGGCTGCTGCATGTCCATCTTCATTTCTTGCCAAGACAGGGCCTTGCTTGCCTGCATTCCTGTTAGATACAGCATTCTCATGGCTGCCTCCCTAGTCATAGCAATTGATAGCCCTGGGGGAACTGTTATCTCCCTCCTAAGACTAGTCCTTTGGCCATATGGTATTCTGGAATATATATCAGGATAGGGTTGTGTGGACCACATGCTAATACACATTCTGAAAGGCCTCACTTGGAGCCTGCTGTAACCTGCAGTAGCCTGTGGACATGAAGTCCCTATTCTGGGATATATTCCCAAATAAAGCCAAGTGCAAACAGGCCCCATGAGAAGAAGGGGTGAGATGAATTTGTGGAGAAAGTGTTCTAGTTAAATACTCATGCCTGCAGCTAATTCCTTTCCCTTCTGCTATCAACAATAAATGGAAGGATTTGCTATGAGCAGCTCTGAGCCTTGTTTCAGAGTTCCTGAGTTCTGGGACCCTTGGTGGTCATTTTGACAAACCAAGCACCAGCCACTATGAAGGAAAGACCATTTTTCCTTCACGAAGATAGTTGGGCAAGTAAGCTCATGCATGAGGATTCTTCCTCTTCTTAAACGTGGCATCAGCACAATTTCAGATACTGGTCTGACACTGTACACATCAGCATGCCAGTGTAGACATCCCATGCTTGCATAAACACAAATCCATGGCAAACATGTGCAGAGTAACTCCTAAGAGTGTGAGAGTGAAATTATCCATCTGATTGACAAGAAGAAGGCAGCTTCCTGGAGTGGACATTTGGCTACTCCTTAATTTGTTGCTGCCCCACCAAAATGTGTGAGTTTATGGAGAAGGCTACATCAGCCTCTTGAGAAATGGAACTAGTGATAGCCCATTTCATGCAGTTATCATGATTACAAAAGGCTTTTGAGATGTTATAAGGCTCATCAGACCACAGGCAATACAACCAGGCATTAAATGGCTGGTGTTAAGCAATAGAAGACTCAGGCCATGGTTACACCTTCTCAATTAAATCCACTTCAAGAAGAAGAAGAAGAGTTGGCTTTTCTACCCCGCTTTTCAAAGCAGCTGACAAAGATCACCCAGTTGGCTTCATGGGTATTTCCAGATAAGATTCCAGCTCCCTAACCACTAGACCAAACTGGCTCACAAATAGGAAGGCAACTGTATCCAACCTGCTTTTGGCCTGGAACAGCTTAATTACACCTTCCTCAAGCAGCAGCAGCAAGGGGTCAAGGGGCACACTGGGGGGGCACTGGGGGCACAGCCACGGTGGGAGTCTGTGATGATGGCAGTGGGGGGGCAGGAGTTGAGGGATTCTCATTCAGAGGTACTTCAGATCTGAGGGGGGAAGGAGAGGGCAAGATAAAACATCACATCTCTGAGGTATGGAAGCAGTGACAGGCAGAGTCTCTGCTCTGATCTCTTTCTCCTTCCTCCCTTCAAGTTGAAAGGGGATTAAAACTTTAATCCTCTCTTAGCCTGAATGAAGGAAAACCTGAATAGTGGGAGGAAAATCTAGGGAAAAAACGGCTTAGTTTTTCAAGCGGTAATCAATTGGGCTGGAATTTGGGCTGAAGAATAGGGATGTGCATGAATATTCGTAACATTTGAAATTTGTACAAATTCATATAATTTTGACATTCAAATTTGAATCAAATGTTGGCACATTCAGTGATTGACATTTGAATTTGAATAAAATGTTTTGATACATTTGTATGAAGCTTTGCATGAAGCTTCATGTGGGATTTGTATGCTATTTATATGCATCTGTATGGGATTTGTATGGGACTGAACATTCATATTGAATATGAATCCTACCGCATTTGAAGGGAATCTCTTCGAACAAACACAAATTTTCTTGCATTCAATTTGATGTGAACTGAATACAAAAAAATTTTTGTGCACATCCCTACTGAAGAAGGATTAAAGTAAAGGTGTAACCATGGCCACAGGTTGTCCATCCCTGCCTTAGCCCAATGGTGTTAGCCCAAACTAATTAATAGTTTGAAGCGTGGGTGAAAAAGAGATGAAACTTGGAAAAGTAAATGCGTTCAAGTTGTTTATAAAAACAGAATTTGTTCACAAATAGGATTTTTATCCATTGATTTTAGCAGAACTAGAAAGATTTGGGAATGAAGCCTCCCTATAAGATCAGTTACTGAGTTATTTTAAGTGTTTCACAACGTCTGGCTTAGTGAGTGCCATAGGTTTTCAGGTTTCAGTGCATTTCCTCATACATTCTTAAATGTTTACCATCAACATTTGTTTTCCTGCATCAAAATTCATCAACATACAAACAAGAGTGGAGCATTGTTCTAGAGCCCTTTCTGAATGCCTGTAACTCTGCTTAATCATATTAGACTCAAAATATGGCCACCTTTCTCCCAAATAAAAGAACAAGAAAAAGAGGACAGCCTAATTGGTTGGCTATGATGGACACACAAGGGGACTGGTTAAAGAGCTACTGAGATAACCTTCCCTACGGAGATCTATTTTCAAGACACAGAATGACTGTGGCAAAAAGCATTATAGCATTCTGAAGATCTCTTGATATGAAAAAGGCTCTCCTGGCTTAGATAGGATGTTGCTAGCACTGGGTCACCTCAGCAGGGCCCATCTGATTCCTCTTCCTTTTAATCTCTTTCCTCTTCTATTTAGGCTGCAATCCTATGCCTACTTATTTCAAACCAATGGGATTTACTTGTATAGAACAGTGAGGATTGTCTATTTCACTGACTGGCAGGAAATGTGATTCAGCAAATCAAGTAAAAAAATAAAGTTTCCTTTTCCCTTCCCATATACTCCCATTAGGCTTATAGAGCAAGATCTATATGGCAATGGCCCTTCAGTCGGGACGGATCTCTGTCCTTCACTAACTGCCTTCTTTCCTTGGCTTCTCAAATAAATAGTTAAGTAAATAGGCTTGATAAATATTACTTAGTGCTGGCTGTGTTGCTTTCCACCCCACACCAAAGAGCTCGCCACTTTCCTTGCTTCCGCAAGTAAGCCGCCCTAGCTGAGAAGCATCTCTATCAGCCTTCCACGGCTTGCTTTCTCTCACTAGCTTTCACTAAGTTTAAAGTCACAGTAACCCCTTTTTTAGCGATCCCTGTGTAGTAGTAAATAGCACTTCAAACTCAGTTCTCTTTTTATAACAAGAAGATGTCCTTTATTAATAACACTCAGTACGAACCAATAGATAGTTAAATATGAAGAAGAATAAAGAAATAAATAAATCACTGGCTTCCAAGAATTCACACAGCAATTAGCATCTTACTTTAATCTAGGCGGCCTAAAGGTCTCACCCTGGCTCTTCCCAAGCCCAAGACCCCACTGGAACTGTGTGGGTTTCCCTCAGGTGAATAATAGTCACTTCAGAACCTTCCCAACCTGAAAACCCAAAGCATAGAACAGTTATACTTCTGGGTTTGTGCCTTTTATATGGCTGCAGCCTGGCATGGGCTGCCTCTGATTGGCTGCACCTGTGGGCATTCTCTCCTCCCTCTCTTATGTTAATTTGCGTGCTCTGCCCACTGCTTACCTGCTGTCCCTTATCTACAATAAATACATTAAGTATTTTAATTGCTATACACTGGAATATCTTAAATAATTAAATACATTGCCAACATTTACAATAATTATACAACACGACCCATAATAAATTCATCCAATAAGCGTAGGCATCACAATCTATGAACGAATGAATGAACAAGTGAACGAACATCTGCCTCTGCTATCAAACTAGTAAAGCTTTGGGGGGAAAGTGCATGCATGCACAGTGTTGCAAGCTATATATCCCATAGATGCTCAAGAAGCTCAGATTATTCATATGTTTATGTTTATTAAGATTTATATACTACCATATTATCAAGGTCTCAGTGTGGTGAATAACAATGAGAGAAATAAATTATATTTAAATTAAACATGTAAACAAAATACCCAAGTACAGAACTGAAGAAGAGAGGAAAAAACTAGCTAAGAAGCAAAGATCTAATTAGAGATAAATTCTTTAAGGATGCTCTGAAAAACAATCAAGGAATGTGCCTTCTATAGGCTTTTCCAGAGTCTGGGGATCACCACAGAGGAGGCTCTGGGGGTCTAGTAGTGGCTCCATGAGCTTCATGGGGTGAAGGGATCAGCAGAAATGGCTCACTAGCTGATCTTGGCTGACAGGGAAGACTATGGGAGGTGTCATTCCTGCAGATATTTAGGACTGAAGCCTCTCAGAAGCAGACTGGTGGCCAGCTCATATCTTAATTCAGTAATACCCCCCAAATTCCAACATGGTCTTGTGGAGGTTTTTTCAGAGTTTTTCACTAGCCTGGGACACATACAACTTCCATCTTATCTGGATTCAGTTTTGGTTGGTTGGACCTCATTCGGTCCATCACTGCTTCCAGACAGCTGTCCAGAACCTGAACAACCTCACCTGATACAGATGGCACTGAAATATAGAGTTGTGTTTCATCTACATATTGGGTTTTTTTCCCACTGTCACTAGAAGTACCCATTAAGTACCCATTAATGGGTACTTAATGGGTACTTCTAGTGACAGTGGGGAAAAAACCCTTGATGTCATCTCACTCCAAAGCTTCTAATTACTTTTTCCAGCAGTCTTAAGGTGAAAAGCATGGAAGACAAAATTGATCCCTTAGGAACTCCAGAAGAAAGTTCCCAGGGAGAAGAGCAAAATTGCCCCATGATTATTTTTTGGAATCTGGCATGGAAGTAGGACTGGAATTCCAAAACAGTAGTGGCACCAAAGCCAAAAAACTGTAACTAATCCAACAGAATATTGTAGACAATAGCATCAAAGGCTGCTGAAAAGTTTAGGAACATATGATCTACTCTGTCGGAGTGACTAAAACTGTCTCAGTAATGGGGATAGGCCTGAACCCAAACTGGAATGGGTCTATATTAGGGGTGTGCATGAATGCAATTTTCAAATTTGATTTGTAACATATCGAATATTTAAAAAAATGTATCCAAATAACAAAAAAACAAATGTTCGGACATTTGAATAGATATGAATACATTAGCATGTATTTTTACAAATAATTCAGACATCCATATCTGTATGGGTACATACGGATCTTGTACGTACCCGTACATATCCATACGTATCTGTTCACATTCTGTATGCATTCTGTATGCATCCCGTTTTCATCCCATCTAGATGCATATGGATGCATACGAGATGTGTATGGTACGTACAAGATGCATATTTATCCATACAGATACAAATGTCCAAATTATTTGTACGAATAAGTCAAGATATTCGTAGTCGTTCAAATTCAGAAATCCGAATGTTTGGTGTGACGGTTTCTGGGTACAGGCTGCAAACTGTTTTGCTTTCTGGCTTTGCAGGCTTCTAGCTAGCTGCAATAGCCAGCCTTGGTGCAAACAGCCTTTTGCAAACCCTGGGTTTTGGGGCTGCAAAAAGGGCGGGAAATCCTGTGCGGGCCCTGCTGCAATGATTGGTTGCAGCCGCTTTTTGGAGGGAAAAGCTGTCCGGGGATCTGAGTGCTGGAGGGGCTAGAGCAGGAGTTCCCACCAATCAGGAGTTTCTAGCAGGAGTTTCCAGCAGCATTTTATTGCAGCAATCTTCCCCAGGAAGTGACAGCCAATCAGGGCCACAGAATAAGGTATAAAGGAACTCAGAACACAGCAGACTATGTCTTCGTGCTGGGAGAAGAGCTGAAAGGAACAGAAGAGAGCTGAATCCTGAAGGAGCTGGACCAGTAGTTGACCAGGGGTCTTTTGGCTGGAAGATCTTGAAGGAAGACTTCACTAGCAACTGACCAGGCTGGATGATCGGGCAAGCAAGGATGGACTGGGCCTTGTGATCATCTAGGGCCACGTTCTGGTACACTGGCTGAGCTTGAGCTGTGGCCGAGCAAGTCAGAGGGGGAGGAACGTGGAGAGGTTTGTCTTTTAAAAAAGGAACTATTTTCCTTTAGGGAAAGGGGTAGCTCCTAACCTTAAGGGACTTACTGAGTTAAACCAACAAATACCTGAACCTTATTTTTTTCTTTCTAGTATTGCTTGTGTATAAAAATAAACTTGTTTTAGTTTACTGTTGAAACGCTTGCGACCAGTGTTTTGTGTCCACACTGTAGTATTCACTTGGCCATTGCACGAACTCAGCATCCTAACAGGGCCAAGCTACTCCTAGTGAGGGCAGGCACTGACCGGAACGCTGGGCATCGTGGCATTTGGGCATTTGATTTTTATACGAATGGCCAAATCCATATGGATAATGAATATTTTGAATATTCATGCACATCCCTAGTCTATATAATCTACTTCATTCACCAGTTGCATCAACACTATCCCCTGAAGAACCTTGCCCAAGAATGAGAGCTTTGGGAATTTTCCTTATGGGGTAACATATTTCCCTTTACTTTTTTGAAAAAGACATAGGATTCTCATGGTATTGCCTTCAGAAGAATCACAAAATGGAGATTAATACACTTGTTACATTTTATGAGGTTTTTATATCTAAAACATAGAATTGATTAGTAATGTGTTGCCATCAACATAGTACCCACTGAAGTAAAAATTATTAGGTAATAAATAACCTTGGCTACACTGGCTGCATTCCAGAACTG
This sequence comes from Aspidoscelis tigris stejnegeri, assembly GCA_023333525.1. Classification (NCBI taxonomy): domain Eukaryota; kingdom Metazoa; phylum Chordata; class Lepidosauria; order Squamata; family Teiidae; genus Aspidoscelis; species Aspidoscelis tigris. The sequence goes on from JALMGA010000003.1 coordinate 82,579,839, forward strand.
ACCCTATTCCCTATACCAACAAATCCCCCCCAAACCTCTCCAGGTCTGTGTTCAAAGATAATGGCTTTGCCTCCACAGAGCAACCCAGAAACCTTTGACAGGCCCATGCGGGTGTGGTTTACATCTCCCACTGCACTGAGGTGCCTTGGAAAAAGCATAAGGGCCCAGGACATGCATCAAAGATGTCTAAGGCTTAACGTGCAGGGAATCCCCCTAGGATGATTCCTCAGAGGCCTCGTCAACCCACTGCAGTCCATGGAATTGGGCACTGGTGACTAAACAGCAACTGTGCCTATTTATGGAGGCGTGGTCTACAGCCAGATCTGCTGGCATGGAAGCTGCCAACAGCAAGGATGCACACAACCAAATTCACAACTGAAAATTTGATTGCATTTTAAAATTTGCATATTTTTGCATCAAAATGAAGGTACGGACATTCAAATGTCTGGACTTTCAAATGAAATGAACAATACTCTTGGCTCATGAATTCAAACATTTTTGCAGTATTTTAATGACAAAAATAAGCATTTTCAATGGGAAAAACCTCAAAAATGTTTGATGGTAACTGCAAAAGTTAAAAAATTCAAACAAATTCATTTTGATTGTGAAATGAAAATGAATTTTTCATTGATGTAGATTCCTACTACCCAGTAGAACTTCAGTGGAGCCCCCTGTCCTCCAATACCTCTAGCAGCATCTTGGAGACTTGCCCAGTATTTATTCTTCCAGTATTCACACTAAGCTTCTTTCTTAATCTGTCTATAAAAATATAAACAAAATGAAGCATCAAAAACATTTTCCCTGTGATTTTTGGTGAGAACTGAAGAGAGGATAATAAAGTCCAGAAATTGCAGTTGTATTTGCTGCTTCTTTACACGTCATATAGCTCACTGAAACTTTTTGATATGTTGTTCAAATACATTTTAGGAGGCTGGAAATTGGATAAAAATTTAAAAAAAAAACCAACCAAGGGGTATTTCTGTGTTTGACATGGGCTGGCCCCTCTAGCTGGTCAGTTCCTACTGGATTAGTTCAGAGCTGGAGCGGTGAAGTTCTACCACTACCCCAGCCATTTCGGACCTCCTAGACTGATGTATGGTCCATCCAGCACAGACGGAAGAAGAAGAAAAAGAGTTGGCATTTCTACCCTGCTTTTCTTACCCATTTAAAGTGGCTAACAAATCTTTCTATTCTTCTCTACACAACACACACCCTTTGAGGTAGGTGGGGCTGTGAGAACTCAGAAGAGAGCTGTGACGAGCTCAGGGTCACTCACCTGGCTTCATAGAAGAGAGCAGATTCAAACCCAGTATTCTCAGATAAGAGTTCAACTCCTTAACCACTAGACCAAACTGGAGCACCTAGCAGGGGGTTGGCCTCTCTGTTCTGCACCAGAAGGGGTCTAGCCTCACACTATATAAGGATACTGGTAAAGGCAGAAAGGTACAAGGTTTCTGACAAAAAGGGATGGCCAATACCATCATACTGTGGGGAGGGGGAGGAAGTGGGCGGGCCTTCTTAGAAGAAATTGAAGTAGAATATACAAGACATGTTTTGGAAAGAGATTGGAGAAAGTAGAGTCTGAGGTAGGCTAACATTTATGAACATGAACATTACTGAAGCTGAACAAACTGTTTTCTTGGCTCAGACCACTTCAGGAATATTTCGTATACATGGGCCCTCAGTTTCTCCAGCCAGAGTCTGGCTGCGTCCAGACATCACTTACTTATTCTGCTTTTTTGGATATTCCAAAATAAAGCATAGATATTCCAAACTATCCAAAGTATCCACATGCATAGTGTTGTCCTTTCATTCTCCATCTGCATGGTTGCACTGTGGCACAATTTCTTTTAAGTGTGGAGGACCCAGCCTCTAGATATTACACAAGCATCTTTGGCTATAAACATATATAAAAAAGGGGAGAAGGTATGTATGCTGTTTTGTATAGCTACAACTCACTGTAACCAGGTGATGGGTGAACTTCAGGTAACAAACTCTCTTGATATAATTTCTGTAGTCCAGAGGTCCACAGGTGGAGATGAATAACTGATTTTTGAGCTTATGGGAGGTATTGAGGAAATTGCCCTCTACCTTTCCAAACAAAAAAAGAGACGAGGAGGGAGAATTAAAAGCGAGCCAGAGGACTGAGGGAGGGGGAAGGGAAAGCATTTGTAAAATTAAAAAGCAGGGCCCCATCAGATTGTGTTGGGCAGGGGAAAGCGTGTCATAGGCAGGAGTAATTGGTAATCGGAGCAGAAGTGAAGAAGGGGATGATTTATGGGAGCACGGAGACAGGGGTGGAATAATTTTTGGAGCAGAACGGGGAACTTACTGAACGCCTGAAACTCAGCTACTTATCCACTCGTTCTTGTGATAAATTAGCTCTTGTTTAAAGTAACCAGAGCTCCATTTTTCATTCTGATTACTACACTTGATATCTCTCTCTCTCTCTCTGTTTCTCTCTGACCACTGCCCCTTAGCAGGCTCCCTGAGCTAAGGCAATGGCTTTATGGAAAATCCTTAGCTCCCATCACCCAATCCTCCCACCTTTCTCAGCCCGCTATTACAGCAGGGCTAACTTGAATCTCTCCAAAGAATTACATGAGGAGCTCAGAATCTCCCTGAATCTTTGTCTGATGCAATGCTATGGAAATACAAAGTACATCTTAGAAAATATGCTCTCCGGCCATTCTTGCTGACCTGAAACCTATTTTTCTGATTTGTGCCAGAATAAAGCTCTATTTACCATTGTGGATTAGAAATCCAAAAGCAAGGAAAATGTTAAGATCCACAAAGGACCTCTTGAAACGTTTAACTTATGTAAATACTTGGAGCATGTAATAACACCTTGCAATATCTTCATAGCAACAGAGAAATCCTTTCTGAAAATATTGAAGCTGTGAAGGGAAAGGGAGATTTTGCCAATTCTTTCCTGGGGGGGGGGGGAATGGGAAAGGAATTTGAATCTAAACAAGACTTGCTTTTCAAATCTAAATTTGGACAGGACCCACATGACGGCAAATCCCACTGTTTTTAGGCCTGGACCAAGCACTGGCTGTACACTTACATGCCCCCTTCCCTGACTGGGTCTATTTTTGGGTCTGTTTTCAAAGAGACAGAACATACCCCCAGAAATTGTCCATTTTCTGTGTCTCTGAAAAGAGGTCAAGTCAAATTACTAGCAGAGAATCACAATGAGTTAAGTCCATACAGTAGCCACCTCCAGATGGTGGTCAGATATCCCTATAGGAGGTAATAATGCGAGAAATCCTCCCTCTGCGATTACTAAGCCTAGGGATGTGCACAAATATTTATAGCATCCAAAATTCATATGAATTCGGCCGAATTCAGACATTCAAATTTGAATCGAATGTACCAGTTCAAATGTACCAATATTGGAAGACTGGCATTCCAATTTGAACTGAATGTTTCGATACATTCATATAAAGCTTTGTATGGGATGCATACGCATTTGTAAGGGATTTGTATGGGATTCGTATGGGCTGGAACATTTGTATTGAATTCAAATCCTACTACATTCGAAGAGGATCTATTTGAACGAATACAGATTTTCTTGCATTCGATTCAATACGAATCGAATAAAAAAATAAACATTTGGGCACATCCTTACTTAGCACTGCAGCCTGTGCTGTCTTCACACATTTGACTGAAACACACATCAGGGCACTTGGCTGTCCTGAATACCGAAATGTGCATGTTGGCAGCTCTTTGCATGCATGCACGCGCTGGCCTCCATACCTGCATGGTGGATGGAGCCATGACAATGGCTCTGTCTAGGAGGTTAGTAAAAAGCACTATTGCTGGAAAAGGTGCAATTAGTGCTGGGTTTTCCAGCAATGGTGTTTAGCGCTTTTTAAGGGGGAAATAGCAGGGCTATGGTGACACTGTAATGGTGCTAATGTTCCCCTCATCTGGATGAGGCCAGGGTTGGCTGCAGTATAGTGGAAAATGTCAGATTGCTTTCTCCCACTCTACCGGGAAGGTTCTTCTAACAGCACTTTCCACATTTCTACAGCAAAATGGTGGTCCAATAAGTGCAAGATTGTGTAGATCTCATGCCCTTCAGCCCACCTCATGGAACGACAGCAGTAGCATGCGGATATTGCCCTAAATTTTAGGAGTATTATACGCATTGCAGCATAAAAACGGCAACACTTCCAAAGAAATGTGCACCTCATTATGTTGGCGGCTCTTGCTCATGACTTCCATGACACTCCCTTGCATTTTATAGAAATTTCACTTCTCTGGGGAACAGTATGAAGTGGTTGTATGACTGCCCAAGTTGTAAAACCCACCATTTGGAATGACACTATAAAACTCTGAACAGTACAAAGTGCAAATTCAGTTCAAAATACATCAAAGTTAACTCAGCAGATCAAAAGGGGAAGTACTTTTTCACCCAGAGGGTCATCTGTCTACGGAATTTGGCTGCCAGAAGGAGTAGTAACAGCAACCAGCCTAGATAGTTTTAAGAAAGGGTTAGACAAATTCTTAGATGACAGGCGTATCAATGGCTACTAGGAATGTATGCCAGGCTGAAGAGACAGCCAGAATCCCACCAAAGTCCATTTGCTGGGATTTGAGAGCAGGTGAAGATTTTCCCCTTGTCTTCTGCTTGAGATGCCCATAAGCAGTTGGTGGGCCACTGTGTGAGACACGATGCTGCACTAGATGGGCTGTGGCCTGACCAAGCAGGGCTCTTCTTATGTTCTTATGCTCTTATTCTGCTGTTTGCTCTATGATGAAGTTCAAAACCATGAATATCTTACAAGCAAAATTAGGATCACATGCCAAACAAAAAGTGGAGGACCTTCACATTTACACTGATTGCACAACTGTAAATGTTATTCACCTTACATTGTTTATGGTCTGAATAACAACCTCTGCTGTTTCAATTACATCTCTCCAACTTGTATGCTTTGAAGGAAGTTTGCCAATGTTTTGCCCAATTGCAATAATATTTTGTAATATGAGACTTCATTTTGGATGTGCAAAGTAGGATGAATGAAAGGGAGAGAAGGAGAAAAGGAGCAGTGCAGATTATATCCCAGAATAGATATCTGCCATCTCATTAGTATAGACTAGGGATGTACACAAATATTCATAACATTCTTTATTCATACAAATTTGGATGAATTTGGACATTCGGACATACTGAATATTACAATATTCGTACATTGATATTCATATAAATACAAATGTTTCTGGACATTCATATTAATAGTTTGGACATCTGTTAAACTGGGGAGGTGGGAAAGAGGCTGCACCAGTCACATCTACAATGGATCCAGATTACTTTTGACATTGATCGAGAACAGATTACAAGTGGATTCAGGCAACATTTGACACTTTCAGAGTAGATATGTTACAGGATACATATTGGATACATATGCATTCATCTCAGATATGTATCCAATACATATCCAATATGTATTAGTTTGTATCGGATATTTGTTTGAATACGTACAAATACATTTATATCGTATAGAATCCAATTACATTCAAAGATCTTGTACAGAAAGGGATCTTTGTTTTTGCCACCCGAAAAGCAGAAGGAAATAATAGACACCAAAACATTTTTAATAGAGATAGAGTGTGCACTATTTGTGTAATCGCAGTTTTAAGGGGCAGAAGTATATCTGGAGATTGATTAGAAATCTATATTAGTGCTGAAACTACTGAATTCTAGTTACAGAAATGCACCTTGGGTTTCAGTGTTCTGTGCAGTATATTATATACAGTACAACAGTAATGATATTAACTAACCCACTTTGGTTAATTTGCTATGCTAGAAAATGTTAGCTGCTACTCTTTTTAATTTAAGGTGGTATTTTATAGTATTACTGCATTTTCCTAGTTGATTTGGTTTAATTTTTTTAATGATATCACACAGCATCCTGAAGACGCGGTCGAAATAATAAATTTTCAAAAGAATTTATGCTATCCATTTTAACTGAGTAGAGCAGATGACTGAACAAACCTCTCCAGCCTCACCAGATATTAGCTAAACATGAATTAGCAGTGGAGCATGAAATCATGCTCCACACAGGACCGAACGTAACCAGAACTTACCTGATAGAGTCCAGCCAGCAACCATTCACACCTTTGCCTTCCCACACTTGGCTGGGAAGGTCATCAGAAGTGCAATGGCAGCTCCAATGTGACTGCACAGGGCATCAGTGTCATCATAGCAACACTGCTGATGCATGCATAGTTGCGGAGGACACCACACTCAAGATGGTGGTGCCCAGAAGATGAGCAGCCTGGCAATCAACACAAGTGAGTGTTCAGTCACGTGTGGGGTGGGCTGCCAGCAACTAGCACTCACAAGTGCGAAGGCTAGTCAAGGTTAGTTCGTCAAAAACTTTCCCCATCCACGGAATGGGAATGGAAGTGTGAAATCACCCATTGAAGTTTTGGTGTGAAGGATGGCCCAGATTATGTGCAAATGAAAAGGTTCTTCCCAGGGAGGGAAAATAGTCTTTTCCTAAAAAAAAAAAAAAAGCAACCTGGCCAACCACAGTACTTTCTCTACTACGATGCAGCCCACCCAAACAACCCAACATCCTGCGTGTCCTGAGGATAGGATTTGGGATCCAAGAACAGGTTTCTTTGCCCATTCACTGTCTGTAAATATCTTTGGCTACACCAAAGTCTTCATCCATCCCTGGCTTGTGCTGGGTCTGCTTCTATGTCTCCAGTGTCCCTAGTTTAATCTGAGGCCCACTATAACATATGTTATACGTTATAAATTAAAAATAAAGCATACTAAAAAAAAGTCTGGGAGCCACGACATGGTTATGTCTCCATTCATCTACAGTGTTTTTAGTTTACTCTAGGGTCCACATTCTTTGGCCCATTCTGCACTTACCTGCTTTTGACCCAGATTAACCTGATCTACTCATCTGGGTCATAGGGAGGTATGATCCAGCCCAAGCCTCCCTGAAGCCACAAAGCTCACACAAATGTTTTAGCCACTCCTCCACCCCCTCAAAAGAAGAAGAAGAAGTGTTGGCTTTTCTCCTGATTTTCTCGCCCATTTAAGGGGACTCAAAGTGGCTGACAAAGCTTTCTGTTCTTCTCCCCACAACAGAACACCCTGTGAGGCAGGTGGGGCTGTGAGAGCTCAGAAGAGAACTGTGACTAGCCCAAGGTCACAGCTGTCTTCATGGGGGAGGGCAGAATTGAATCTGGTGCTCCCAGATAAGAGTCCAGCTCCTTAACCGCTAGACCAAACTGGCTCACTAGACCAAAAGCTCTGAATGTTTGCTGTAAGGGTGTGTGTGTGGGGGGGGGGGTATTATTCAGTGATACACCATAGCACACCACTGAAAAACATCCCCCAGGCCCTGAGGTTAGGAACTTTTGCTTCTAGCTCTAGATCATGGAGATGTGCCAGCTGCACACCTCTGTGATCCAGATTAAGACCCTCTTAAACTAGATCTGGATCTGGTTTCATTTTGTTATTTCTTGGCTACTGTAACTCCTCAATCTTCTATTTTCAAACCTAAATGTATCTAGTTATCTCATTAAAAGATGTGCAGGAGGTGGCCCACCTTATATTCATCCCAAAATCAAGTTGGGCAGAGAACCCACTGAGGAAGTCACTTCTACCACCACTACCCCTCTGCAGAGAGGTGGCAGGAGCAAATCCAGGCAGAGCAGATCTTTACAAATTCTTACTTCCTGCACCCTAGGAATGTGCTATGTTGCAGGCAAGTTCTCTAGTCTTCATTTCCTTCCCCTGATTTGACATTTCTCAGTGCAAAGTACTGTAGAAGCCTTTGTATTAACCTCCGATTGTCTTGCCAGGTATTCTGTTTTCTCTAGGAGTCTCATGGTTTTTTTTTTCTTCTGGAACTATGCCAGGAGGATTGGGACTAGGGATGTGCATGAACATTCATACAAATTCATGCAAATTTGGACATTCATATACAAATAGAATATTACAACATTTGTACATTGTCATTTGTATTTGTACGAATGTTTCAGAACATTCGTGAACCGGGGAGATGGGAAAGTGGCTGCGGCAGTCATATCTGCAATGGATCCAGAGTGCATTCGACATGGATTGAGAGTGGATTCAGGGCAGATTTGATGCTTTCAGAGCGGATATGTTATGGGATGCATTTGGGATATGTATCGGATACCTATAGAATACATATGTGTTCATATCGAATATTCATATGAATTCATATGAATACATCTGTATCAAATAGAACCCAACACATTCAAAGGGGATCTATTTGAATGAATACAATTTTCTTACATTCAATTCAATACGAATCAAATGCAAAAACAACCCAACCAACTACCATTCGTGCACATCCCTAAACTAGGCTTAGAGTCTTGGCTTTAATCAGCTTCCTCTGATTGTCTGCAAACAAAGTTGTACACATAAATACATAAATTAGTGGAAGCAACATGGAAAACTCATGGCATTACTTTAAGGAAATTGCTTTTGCACAAAACAAATGCTTGAGGGAGGAGGACTTTTTCCTCTTCTTTTATTCTTTAAAGAGAGACACTTTGAAGGGATGTAGAAATGGGGTAAGCAGCTAAACTTTGGTTTGTTCACATGAAGAACATGTGAGAAATGACCATTGACAAATCCATCCAGGTAAGAACAGGGACTGCTTTGTATCACTACCCTGAATGCTACTCAGAACGGTAAGAAGAAAAGTGTGTTTTCATTTGTTTTATTTGGAGGGGGGTAGATCCATAGCCATGTGCACAGACTAACTTCAGGCAAGAAAGGAAGAAGGAGAATCAAAAACAATGTGTGTGAACACAGAGAGAGACAGGCTGGAAGTGCCGCCAGTGCTCCTCTCCATGCCCCCTCCTTTGACAAAGGTGAACTGCATGTCTTTAGTTAATAATTAAGTTGTCATGAACTCCATCAATATATGATCATCTGCCTGTCAGGGCCAGGAGAAGCAATGGGGGAGGGGTTCAAACCAATGTGCCAGCTCTGCCCACAGCCAGGATCTCGTCTCGGCCATAATAAATAGCATGAAATGCGCTCCTGATAAATGCCCATGTCATGGAGAGATTTTACCTTCACTCAGAAACAATGTAATATCTCAGCTATTACCCAAAATAATTTATCAATGTGTAATAGCTTTGTGCAGAGCTCAGATAGGAGGGGAGCTGTGCGGCTTGAGATGGATGGATCCTACCTTCTGCTTTTAATTTTTAATGTTCGCAGGCAGCTCCACATTAAAGGCCAGGTGTCATACATAGACTTAATGTAAGAATGGAGTTCATGAATTCTAATCAGGGGGAGAATCTCCCAGCTTTAAACACTTTTTTGTATTTATCCTTTCTTTTCCACACTCCCTTCTTTTCTGCTTTTCTCTTTTCTTTTCCCTGCTGTTTGTGTTCTCAGCATAAGAAAGCCATTAACTAAGTCCCTGGCTTTGGGACTTAGAACAATAATATAAATTGCAGGGAAGGTGTAGTATTCCTGACTCTCCTTTTTTCATTCAGTTTATATCCTGGGGCATTTCTGCACATTTCTTCCTATCCATTGCAGAAGAGACTAACATGTACTAGCATTTGCACTTGGGAAACTTGCCTGGATCCGGTCATGCATCCAATCCTCCCCAGGGTGCCACCATTTTTATTGTGGCCCCATGTGCAACTACACGTGCGCTGGTGCCATGCTATGGGGATGATGATTCTCTACGCATATGCAGTTGTGTCAGGGTTGTCTGAGGTGCGAATCCTCACCACCTGGATGCTCCAGGTAACTTTTGAGCTGGGTGTGGTAAGGGTTAGTATGCTTGCGGTGCATAATTTTGTGCACCACAGCTAGTTTGCAATTAGTTAACATCTGGGCAGGCAGAGGGCATTTGTAGGCTGTAAATGCCTCCTGCAAGTGCAGATGAACATGCCCAGATGTTAACCAATTGCAAACTAAGAGGCCAAGGGTGAACTGGCCTCTGGCCTCTCGTCACACAAAGGCTGATGTTTAAAATGTGTGCCTCAGAAAGAGACCACTAAATTGAAGGTGGATAATGCAAGGCCATTTCTCCATAGTGTGGTTTAAGGGAGGCCCCACCTAGTACGCTTAGTCTGCACAGTATGGCACATAGGTCAGATTAGGGTTGCACCCAGACATTGCTTACTTGTTCCGGTATATCTGAATATTCCAGAATAAAGCATGGATATTCCCGAATGTCCATCCTTTTTCTGGAATATCCAAATATAGCAGTTAGTTGCTCACACCTGCAGTTATATCAATACGTTCTGTAAATTGATATACAAATATGCACATCTGCTCGGAAATTTGCACTTCTCAGTAGGTTATAGTGCAGTTCTCTTGGGGAAAAAGTTTACAGAAAGACATATTTCATAGAACCACATGCACAGATACCGGTATATTGAGATTAGTGATTTATTAGTTTATTATTTACATTATTTAAAATACATAAATACAGGATATAAAGACAATTAAATAATTAAAAACAGTACCCAGATAATAATAAGTTCCTCTTAAGCCAAAGATGCAAGTAAAGAAGTGAATCATCATCAATCACAGAAGTGGAGTCATTCCACAACCCAACAGGTCCAATACCCCTTTAGTTTCTGCCATTAGCAGGAAGGTCCTTCCAGCAGATATTAACATATGGGCATGCCTATACAGAAGAAGGTGTTTGGGGTCATTTAGAAGTTTATAGGTCAAAGGTCAAAGTTTGAATCGGACACTGTAGCAAACTGACCATGGGTGCAATTCCATTAAGACTGGCATGATATGTATCTAGCTAGTAGAGTCTCTGAGCAGCTTTGTTCATTCTGCACTAGTTGCAGATTCTGAACAGTATTCAAGGGCCGTTCCTTGTAAATCAAATTACCATAGTCTAGCCTGGAAGTTACCAGCGAATGGATTACTATAGGCCAGCTATCTCTGTCCAGAAAGGGCCTAGCTGATGAGCCAGGCACAGCTGAAAGCAGGCATTCCTGACTACTGCTGTCACATTTGCTTCAAGTGAGATCTGAATTCAGAAGCATCCCATAGTACGCCTCTCTCTTCCCAGAGAATCAGAATATGTCCCTATTTCACAGTCACCAGAACTAATACTCCCTTCTTGTATGGACTAAGCTTTTATTGATTGGCACACATCAAGCCCACTATAGCACTATATGTATTAAATGGATTATATTAGAGAAAATTGATAGCAATTACTTGGCACCTTGCAACATCTGATGCATCCAGAATTTACCCAAGCACTGGGTAAGTGTCATCGCCAGGATCACCTCACTGCAGCAACAGGCATGCACTGTGCCATTGCTGCAGTGGCTGTGTGATGAGGCACACAAGTGCAGCTGTGCTGCCCCATCCTGCCCCAGACTCTGTTCACTCAGAAGAGCCATGCTATATGTGCAGGGATGCTCTGGCACGCAGAAAGCCAGAAGTGGCTCCATTCAGTGTTTATGGCACGAGCTGGGGCACACCAGGGGATCCCCTGTCAACTAAGTGTGAAAAGGCCTGTCTGCCTACCTGCCTAAACCTTTGAGGCTAAAAGGTTACTCTGGGGCTTCAGTGGTCAACATGCCCTTTTTAAAGCCACCCAGATGAAAAGCTGGCTTCAGGCCATCCTATACCTGGGAAGTATGGAAGCAGACTTAGGGTGCGTCTCCATGCACAGCTTAACTCTGGACTACATCAGGCGCAAAGGAGGAAAATCCACAGCATAAAAATAACCCCTTTGAAACAGCACTACATCCGACATTGGGGGAAACCATGGATTATCCTGGGAGCATGGAGATGCACACGGATTTCTTTCAAGTGTCTTTCCGGCTACATTAATCTTTCTCGCTCTTTACGCATGTGTGTGAAAACATTCCTTTCCTTGGCTGCCACAGTTAAAAGCATAACCAATGCTTGTAACAAAGTTACAAGCATAACTAAAAGCAGATCACTCCCTACAGCCTATCAGCCAGCCAGCTGTCACATCCAGCCTCCCTCCATTCCATTTTAGTGCACAAACACTCTACCGATCTCTTTCTTCGTTCACATTATTAGGAGGGGAGAGAGTTTCTGTGCTTGCTGTCAGGGAAAAGTGTGTGTGTGAAAATAGATGTGTCCCCCTCCATTGTTAAGATAATTAGCATCACTTTCCACTGATAGCAAGCACAGAATTTCTCTCCCCCTCCCAATAATGTGAAAGAAAGAGAGAGATCGCTGGACTGCTACTGCAGAGACAGCTGCAGGGAGTGAGCTGCTTTCAGTTATGCTTGTAACTGCTTTTAACTCTTGGCAGCCAAGTAAAGGAATGATCTGTGTTGTGTTGTGAAGGTTCAATTGAGGTTTTTGCATGCCATCGCTGCAGCAGGCGGGGTGGTTGTGGGGAGAAAAAGATGTGGGCTCACAAAAAGTGGCTTGCATGGGGACAGGAAAGTACATTTTAAATCTGTGTTGCCCCAAACCACATGGGGATGCTTTATTTTGAATTACAACACACATTTTTAAAATCTAATGCAAGAGAGAAGCAAAAAGGGACCATGGGGACGCAGCAAAACAATGATGCTTAGGGCAATTTATGAAGACATTTTGGTAGAAGCTGAGGATGGGCTTCTAGATAAAGGTGGGCTTCAAGAGGGGCAGTACAGGAGACAAAGTGAGATGCATTGAATCCCCATCGTGTTCAAAGGTCCAAATTCAATTTTATTTAGTAGGGCAATGCCATTGTTTGAGACGGTGATTTGCACATGCCTAATCTATCTCCTTTGTGTATCTTAAGTTCAGGTTAGCTAATGGTGGAATCATTTTTCTTGTGTGTCTGCATAAAATTGTAGGCATGTAGCACTTCACCTACTGTTAGCCATACCTATTCTGACCCTAGCACCACTTCCTTTTAGCTGTCTTGATGACTGCTCTTTTCAAATTCCCTTGGAGGAAGACCTGAAGAAAAAAACCTAATGATTGGAAACTTAGTAGACACAAAAACAGGGGATTTACTTCCCATAGTATGGAAGGATCAAAGTAATACATGATATTATCACTTGCTAAAGACTGTGAATAATGTCCTGGTCGTGGTCCTTCATGAGCACTGGGAGTAATAGGGAGCCAAGCTAGATAGCAACTATGGATGCTTCCACATTGTGTCCCTTGGCACACGATGTAGAGTCCATTATCTGGTTCAAATCAAGACAGTTTGAGGAGCACACTGACAGCATCAGGAAGACAGCTACCTGTCTTGGGATTTCTTCAAAGGATAGGGAATGGCAATCCTCCAACCTCTTAGGCCATTTCTGGAGTCCACTAAAATGGTTCTGTGCTTCACACACTGTGTAGGCTGCTCCAGCCTACATTGCCTGTCTATATGGTAGTGGCTGGAATAGCCCATAGTCCTGGAATGCACTTTAAAATGCTCTGTTTACAAGCATTCCCAGGTGCAACTTTCATGCTTGCAAGCACGCCAGCTGTCATGGTCATATGGCCAGCACTGTCCTTGGGAAGACATCCTAGGGACTTTCCAGGGATGACTCTGATCAGTGGATGCCACAATTCATGAAAGCAGCTGGACCAGTCCAAATGGACTACACAGAAGCTGCCTATAGTAACTCTAAGGACAAACTATTTCTAGGTCTTCAGAGCTCTGTACAATTTAATTATCAGACCCTTATAATTCCAGATAAGTGGTATTTCTTTGGGGTCCATAACGGAAATAAAATAATGATTTCATTTCAGCAAAAGCCCAGCCTTGGAGTGCTGGGATGCCCAAATGTTAGGCAGGAAAAGAGCTTCTGTTTGAAGACCAGAAGAAAGGCAGCACTATCATCCCTGGACACCATCCGCTTGCCCAAGTTCAAAGCTTTGCAATGCTGGATGCTCTCATCTGAGCCAAATAAAAGTCCATTGCAAACTGCAGGATGGCCTTAGGCAAAATTCCAGGAGCAAAGCTGAAAACCCTTCAGCATGTTTGTTCTTGTTGAAGGCCATTCTTTGTCCTACTGGAATGAGGGAGGTAGAAAAGCCACCCTTCTTGCTCAGCTACCCCTCTCTCTTGCATGACATCAGCTGAGCTTAATCAAGGTCTACTGCTGCCTCATTCTGTCACTAGCACTGTGGCTCTAACTGCCTTGTACTACAAATTAATTCATTCCTCCAGACCTTGCTGTTTAGTAACTGGCTGTCATAGCAATCTCCTGAGGAGCTAATTGAGAGTTGTGATCCGTGCAGTATTTCCATTAGCGTTGTAATGACAGCCACTCTCACACACGTACAGAGACGCGGCATAGTACAGGTTTCTCCCCCCTGGCAAAGGGATGACAGCCAAGCACCACTGGAAGGGCGTCATTCAGCTGGGAAAGAGGCAAAGCAGCAAAGGCAGCAAGAGCACTAGCAATGGAGGTGTTCAGGGTCATCTAAGTTCAGCAGCTAAGAATTGAAACTGTATCCAGATGTTGCTTATTTATTCTGCTACATTTGGATATTTGGGAATATTCAGGAATATCCATACTTTATTAGGGAACAGCCAAATATATACCAGAATAAGTCAGTGACTTCTAAACTTTTTTTTAAAAAGGGGGGAAAGTAAAACTGTATCTACACCCCTTGAAAAAAACCAGCTCAGAAGCAATGTAGAGTTAGTAGCATGTGGACATCAGTATCACCATCCCATCTCTCATCTACATTAAAGTCATAGGGTCTTTCTGCATGGACCCTTAATTCAGATTATCCAGATTAAGGATCTGTGTAAAACATTTCTAGGCCACATAGATCCACATGTTAATGCAGTTCTAGAATGTTCTTCCACCCCTTAATCTTGTTCTGTCTGCACAAGATGGAGCTAGATCTGGATAAAGGAAGCTCTTAATCTGGATCTCTAGTGGACCCATTTAATTGAGTCCACAAGAGGACTAAGGGCCTTGTTCTGGATCATGGGAAGTGTGCTGGTAGCATGTCTCCATGATCCAGAACTACAGGGTGGCTATTTTACCTTCTTATTGGCATGTCTTCTTGGCTGATCAGATAATCAGTCCAGTGCCGCCCAAATGTTCCATGGCAGCTATTAAAATATGCATATGGGCACCATTTGATTTAGCCTAGTTCAAATCATGTAAAATCAGAGCTATGAAGATATCCTTTACCTGCTGTGATGGCTATATGACAAAAGGTCACAGTAAATTTGTCTATCTCTCAAGGGTTAGAAGAAAGGATGCATCCATGTGTAGTTTTAAAAAAAACAGTCCAAAAGCAGTTTAGAAGTGATAACATATTGTAACTATGGTTGGAAATGGGTTACGCCAGACTTTCCTTCATTCTACTAAATTAATAATCTTTAGTTCTCTATTATGTTATATACATTTTATTCAAATCAGAATCCTATCTTTTGGGAGAAGCGGTACATATCCTGGTTTTTATAATGTGGCAAAGCCAAAAGATTTACTTAAACATAAGATGCCAAAACAGCCCAAGACCAAACTGAGAAACTGATGTAAAATTAGCAACAAAACTTAACAGACTGAAAAATCGACTCATGATTCTCAAACTAATGGATTATCTAAAATCATGCATTCCTTTAAAGAAAACAACCACTAAACACTCTTAGGCAACAGGAGTCTAAAATGATGAAGATTTCATGCAACCAGGGGGAAAAGAATTCTTCCGGATTCTTCCCAGGCTTGGTGGGCACACTGAGCCTACAGCCCCCCCTCCCCATCCAGAACATAAAAACTGTCCTCACAGTTGCCCTATGTGCATGGTAGGATGAATGATTCTGAAGGCAGATCATATCTTCAATCACCTCCTTCTTCTTGACAGCAGTGGAGGATGTGAATTACTGTGGAAATTTTCCATTCGTCCCAGTTTCCAACTTCTGGGGCCTTCTCCAATCTGATGGTTTTGCTCCACAGCTAGTGAGAGCATGTTTTTCTCCAAGTAAATGACTACTGAGAAGAAGCAAGAAGAACTCTATTGGCTGGTTTTGCTTTAGCTTTCTTGCTCCTTTAGATGATCAGCCGATCAAGGGGGGTTATTTTTGCTTTCCAGAAGACTTTTGGGAGAATTGTAACCTGATCTGCTTCTGGTGCCAGCAGAAAAACCAGTACAGAATCAATCAGAAAACCAGTTGACTGCACAGATCACTAGGTGCTAGTGCCTCCTACAGTCTACAAGAAACATGTTGCCCAAGCGTAAACGCATGATTCCCATCTTGCATCCTTAATTCAGCTGACATTTGATGTCACTACTCCTGTTCAAAAAAAGGACTCTTGAATTACTACATGCATGAATATTTGAATATAGAGCTTGGGTGATTAATAAATAGAGAATACGGAAGCTCTTTGACCCAAAGCATGTGATGTAGCACTCAGTCTAGGGAGAAGACTCAAAGGAGATGACCCAAAGATCCATCCCGCTTTAAGGTTTTTTTTTTAAAAAAAATAATTCCTGAGCCCATTGAAACCACTGTAGAAAAAAAGAAGAAGAAAATCTTCAGAGATGAGACATAAAGTAGATCTTTTATGCATTTAGGTTTCCCTGAGAGGTTAATTAATAGACTGTTGAGTGTATACCACATATTCTGTGACTAAGCTACAACCCCTGAAGGGTATTTTAAAAGTCTGGCTGACATCCCAGCCTTCAAAGCTAGGAAGACCAAAGACTGTTCCCAGCTGGCAAGTAATAGAGCAAATTATGGGCGACCTCATCTTTTAACGCAGGAAGGCAGATGAGGGAGCTGACAGGTCACAATGTGCTATGTTCCATCTTAATCTAAAGCAAATGCATCAGCTATCCTTCTAGGCATTTATATATATCATTCTTATCTAAAGCCCATTTTAACATCCTTGCTTTCAACAGTGCGGTTGCTCCTATTCCTATGGCTGTTTCCATAATGCTCATTTAGTCTGGCCACTGGGTTATTTTTGCCTTAAACATATGACTGATAATACCCAAAAGTAAGAATACAGGAGGCTTGGGGTCAAACTAGTTATCCATCTATCCCAATACCACCTGGTTTGATTGGAAACGCTTGCCAGAGTCCCAAGCTGAAGACCTTCCCTTCATTGGTGTAGGGGCTGCAAAGCCAAAGTGGAGTTCTGTGAGGTGGATTATGGGAACTTGCTAAATACGCAGTACAATTTAATTTGAGTGAGACAAAGCAGCTAGTGGAATGTGCACAGATAAGCATGGAAGTGGGAAAGACAGCAGATAAGATTGAAGAAAATATTTAGCCTTGAAGTTGCAAGTGCTCTAGTTTCTAGCCTGTGCTGTTCTCAGTTTGTTTTGAGGCCCTGCTGTATCCAGTTAGTGATATTATGCTATCTTTGTATTCCTGAACGTACTTGGTCCATCAAGAAACTGAATATGTGTGCCTAAACCACGCCTATGATAATCTGCTCATTTTGCATTATTCTGTATAAGCTTGTTATGATACAAGGAGCTTCACCATTTTGTTTTTTGTTCTGGGGTGCCCTAGTGAACTAGTTTAATAAAACTGCACTTCTGCCTTGATTTTCTTTTTGGCCCAGTTTGATTTAGCCTGTCATTAGCTACCTATTTGTTCTAATTTCTCATTCTAGCATTAAGTCTTTGGCTGCCTCAATGCATTTACCCTGCTTCTGTCCTAGGGTCAACAGTAGTATCATATCAAATGGGGAACCACAGGATAGAATATCATGCAATGCCCTCCATTGAGTGCTTAACTTCAGACACCTCCATCCCTAACCTATCTATCTGTCTGCACACTTGGCCAAAAGAAGCAGTAGAAATTCTAGCATTGTGACTTACACAATGAAACCATCAGACTAGCAGGGAGAGAATTAAGCTCTAACCACAGTTTTAGATTGTTTCCTCACTAGGTAGTTCAAGCCCAGCAAGGGCCAGGCTAGACTTTGTATGGGTTAAGGGCTGTGTATACTTTGAGTGAACTGTACCAACCCAGCCCCAGCCACTAGATTTGAAGGTTGAGCACAGCCCTTAAGGACAGCCCTCAGCCTCCACAGGCTAGGAACTTTCATTCCTAGCTTTCATGGTTTCTGGCCAAGCCCTTTTCAGTGTGCACTGACTTCTAGTGCCAGTTCTGGAAGCACTACTTGGTGCACTGCTTAACAAGACCTGGACTTTGGTCCAGCTCTGCAGGAGCTGAACTTCATATGCTGTGTATACTGAGCTTCCAGAAAGCTGTGGGCTAATAGCTTTGCTGAAATCACACTGGAGAAGATTTGAACTCACTTTCCCTCCTGCAAGCTTACTGCAGGCAAAGGGATCTAGGCAACTTGATCTTCCTGTGTACTATTGCTAGTAGAGGCAGAGGGTAACTGTGGGTCAGGCATATAATTGGTCTTACTTGATGTTTTATGAGGCTGAGAAAGCAAGCTCAATTAACATACTGATCTCCAGGACCCTATACCTCACATCACCAGTAATAAGAGGTGAGTGACTCAGCCACTTTCCCACCTCCCCAGTTTAACAAATGTTCAAACTATTCATATGAATGTCCGAAACATTTGTATTCATATGAATATTAATGTGTGAATGTCATAACATTTGATTTGTGTACAAATGTCCAAATTCATAAGAATTCGTACGAATAATGAAAGTTATGAATATTCATACACATCCCTACTCGTGGAAAATGAAAGCGATATCCCATAATATTGCTGTTGGGGGAAATCAGGCAATGATGTTGAGTCTCCTGTAATAACAATCACTTACCTCCATCTGCTGGCTCCTTTCGTGACTGTTCTTGCAAATACAAAAGGAAACAAAGGGAAATGGAGGGGGCACTTGGCTGACATCCAGGTATCTGCAAGAGGAACAATCATAAAGGGAGCTGACTAATGTAGACAAGAGCTTCTGATTGCCTCCCATGTCTGGTGGGAGCAGCAAGAAGCCATCTGAAGACACCCAGAATGGTTCCGCACTGGACCTCCGAAATACGGATAATTTTGCATAGGATAACAGATGACAATATATTATCTCCTTCTTACAACTGCATAGGGAAAGTAATTTTAAAAGAATAATCATCCTGTGTGTCCAATTAGTTTTCTATCCTTAAGTACCAAACATTCTGCCCCTGTTTCCATAACATAGATCAGACACTGGCTTTGCACTCACCATTTTGACCTAAACTCTTATCTTTTTATGGCCTCACCATTAACCACAAGCCTCAATGGATTGCCAGCTTTTTCTTTCAAATGCCTGATGTTATGATTTGATGATTGATTGGAGCTTCTGGGCAATCATCAGCCTTAGCTTACTGCTGCAAGCTTGATAAAGTGTGTATCTCTATTTCATATTAAATAATGATGAATGGTCATGACTTGCATTTATACAGCACCTTTCATCCAGAAAGATCCCAAAGCGCTTTACAAATTGATTCACTTTGAACTAAATCTAACCAGAAACTTTCAAACAAAAAGAATAATGCTTCCGGCTCAGCAATATGAAAAAATCAATTGAATTTTCACACTTTTGCAGTATTTTACTGATGAAAATAATTTTTTCAATGGCAAAAAGAGCCATTAAACTGTTCGCCTGCAAATGCAAAAGTTCAAACAAACAATTTGGTAATGAGACAAATTTTTTGGACATTTGTTTCAACTGCAGAACAAGCATGAATTTTTCATTTGTGCTCATCCTTAATCTCCATTCCTGAATTCAGTACAGCAATCACAACTTAACTGCTGCCTCACAACAGACAGAATACATTTTTGTGCATCTTGATGTACAGTCATCTGACAGCACCTCCAGATTGTACAGTTTGGTTACACATTAGAGTCTTTGTTCAATAGGTATCCAATTCAAACTTGTGCAGAACAACCTGAAAAAACTAGTTTCAGGTTCCAAAGCCACACAGATCTGTACAATCCAAGTTATGTGACCAACTGGCTTTCCAAAATCTCAGATAAGACTGTTTCTCACTCCTGCTCTCTGGACAGTGAACCTGTGATAGTCTGAATGGAATTTATACAAATAAATAAAAATTTAATAAATACAGTATATGGCCCTGCCAGTTGCCACGG
This sequence comes from Aspidoscelis tigris stejnegeri, assembly GCA_023333525.1. NCBI lineage: Eukaryota > Metazoa > Chordata > Lepidosauria > Squamata > Teiidae > Aspidoscelis > Aspidoscelis tigris. The sequence continues at coordinate 82,599,837 of JALMGA010000003.1, forward strand.
TTCTAATAAACATCCCTGTCTAAGATACAGTTGCACTACAGAGAAGGAACTGTATGATAAACTTTCACAGCAATACGGATTCTTGCAAACTGCAGAGATTCAAAATGCTCCATGTTTAGAGAGCCTGCAATTTTCTGTGGGTCATGCTTAAAAACAGAAGAGCCCCTTGAGCTTTTTAGCAAGTGTATGTGAGGGCGCTTGTCAGAAGCTAGAAAAAAAAATTAACTTATAAAGAGAATGATACAAGCATTGTCATTGGGGAGAGGTCATGAAATTAGCTAATTAAACCCAGGAGTCTCAGTCCAGTGCCTTACAGGACAGCTGTTGATGTGAAATAAACCACCACCTCAAGTGACATTAATTGTTCCCAGTGATAGCATTCTCACTGAAGAAGTTATAGACTAAGGGCTAGTCTAGAGAGAGCAGGTGATTTGCCTGTGCCATTTACAGAAAGGAAAGCTGATGGGAAAAGAGGAGAGAAGCAGCTGATACATCAAAGCAAAGTGCATGGCATCCAATAAGTCAGAGCCTGAGGCCCTTTCTCCGTCGGGCCATATTTCAGATTATATCTCAGAATAGAGGCCTACCACTTTGAGGACCTTCGGTAGTCTGCACTGGCATGTGAATCGCAAGCCCCTATTCTGGGACATAATCCAGTATAGGACCCAGTGCAGAAAGGGACAGAGTCTGCTCTCCATTTTTGCTTCACTCATGATTTCAGGAGCAGCAGACCCACTGGAGTAAAGTGGGCAGGGCTCACAATGCTCAATCTCCCTTTCTCCTTCACACCTTTCAGTTCAGGATTGGCCAATGTGTATATGACTTGTTTTGCTCAATAGAGGCCAGTTTGCATATGAGTCTGAACACAGCCACCAGTGTCTTTTTTGAGGCCCACAACCTGCTTCTACATCTCAAGGATCAACTGTATTAAGACTTTATTGATGTTTGTATAGCAACACAGAAGATGCAGATTTAACCCTGTGCAACATTGCGAACTTGGAAATCTGGCACTGAAGCACAGCAGTGTGAAAGCCAGACCTTTTTAAAAAAAGAACTTCATGAGAAAAGAACTGCCCATGCAGTGCTTTATTGCGCCAGCTGTCAGTTCGGCGTTGAATTGCAGTTTTCTGGTACTGGTTCTTGGTTTGCTGCACTTTGAGAAGCTTCTGGTTGTTGACCTCAATCGAGGCTGATTCTTTGCTTTCTGTCATGTAATCTGCTAACGCATGCTTTTCTTCTTCCACTGTTTGCTTCACTTGCAAAAGTCCTCTACCGCCTGCTTTCCTGGGCAAGTACAACCTGTCGACATCACTCCGAGGATGGATCGTCATCAGTTTTCTGGTTTTTCTGTCTAAGTTGACCAACTCCAGCTGAGTCCAGTTCACAATTCCTGCAGTGTATCTAATGCCTGGTATGGCCCAGGTGTTTATGGCCTTAATGGTGTTACCGCCATTCAATTTACTTTTCAAGATTTTTCTAGTCCTTTGGATGTACTCTTTACTGACCACAGATTTCACGTGGCCATGCTTAATGTTATCCAGTTGCAAGATGCCCAGGTATTTGTAGGCTTCTGGCTGGTGGGACCTGATGGCTTGACCATTTGGTATTTCAATGCCTTCACTTTCAGTAATCTTGCCCTTCTTCAGTGCCACTGTGGCACGTTTGTCCAGGCCAAACTCCATACCGATGTCACTGCTGAATATTCGCACTGTGTTGGTCAATGACTGGATCACGATTTCAGATTTTCCATAAAGCTTCAAGTCATCCATGTACAGTAGATGTGAATTCCTGGCAGTTTTGTTTTCTGTAGGATGAGTGACAGTGGAATCATAGCGATGATGAAAAGCAGTGGGGACAATGAGTCCCCCTGGAAGATGCCCCTTCTGATGTTGATCAGTCCGTAGCTTTCATTTCCAACAAAAAGCTCAGTCTTCCAGTGTTTCATCGCACCTTTTATAAATTTTGTGATGTTCTGACTGATCCCGATGGTTTTCAGGCACTTTGTGATCAAACCATGTGGCAGTGAATCAAAAGCTTTTTTATAGTCGATCCAAGTCATATGCAGGTTTGTTTTTCGGCTTTTGCAGTTCTCCAGAATCATTTTGCCAATCAGTAGCTGGTCTTTTGTGCCCCTTCTTCTCCATTTGTTTCCTTTTTTGCACTATTGGCATGATGTTGTTGTCTTTGAGGTAGTCTTGAATCCTGTCTGCTATTATGCCTGTCAGCAGTTTGAGCATAGTAGGTAGACAAGTTATCGGCCTGTAGTTTCCTGGTATGGCTCCTTTTACTGCATCTTTCTGTATTATGTTTTGCCAGTTATTAGCCATTCACTGATGTTTCCTGTTTGCAGCATTTCATTAAACAGTTCGGGCATTTTTCCATGCAGGCTGGTCAGGTATTTGAGCCAGAAGCCATGCAACTTGATCAGTGCCAGGAGATGTCCAGTTCTTCACTTTCTTCACTCTTTTCATGACCATTTCAGGTGTTATTTCCAGCTGCCGCATTTTGTTCTTGGAGAGTTTCTTCTCGAAATCCTTTATCCACCCAGCACTTTTGTTGTATTCTTTTTCAGTCTCCCAGAGATCTTTCCAGAAGTTGGTTGTTGCTTCTTTCTCTGGCTTTTCCATTTTCTTGTCTACTTGCTCATGCAGGCTCTTGTAGAACTGCCTCTGATTAGACTGGAACATTTGGTTCTTCCTGTATTGGATGATTCTTGCTTCATATCTTTTGATTTTCCTGGCTGTAGCTGTTATCTGCTGTTTCACAATTTCCAAAGCTTCATCAGTTTTCCTTGTATTCAGCCAGTACTTTTTGATTAGATGTTCTTTAGTCTTCTTGTTGTTCAGTTTCTGCTCCTTCATATTTTTTAGGTTGCTGGCCTCTGATCTCAGGCTTTTTATTTTCAGTTCCAGTCGGACTTTCCACTTTGGTTTTCCAGTCGATTTTCTAATTGGTTTTGGCTGCAGTAACCCTAGTTCTTCTGTTGCTATCGCAGCTGTACTGTAGGTGAGCTGGATCAGTTCTTCGATTGATGCAACCTGAACAGTTACAAGGGCAGAGTTGATGTCATTCATCCATGGGACAAGTCATTTTCTGCCTATAGTTTTTAGGGTTGGCAGTCGCTTTCACTCTGTACTTGATGCTGTATGAGCCATTATTCTGTCCTTCAGTTCTTGCTGTCTTTGAGACAATGTGCCAGGTGTTTCATCCATGACTTCATGCTGCTGTTCTTCCTCTTCTTGCAGAATTTCCAGATTTTCATCAGGTTCTAGTTGATCAGTGACTCCTGGTCTTGTTGGAGCTTCTATTGCTGCCACAATAGGCTGCGGTGCTTCAATTTCATTAGCTTTTCATATTTCTTCGAGTTCAACTTCACTGAACACTTTAGTCCCGCTTATGAATCTTCTCTGATCAGCTAGCCGCAGTTCTGTTATCTTCAAGTCTGGGTATTCTTGTTTCCATAGCTGGTGCATCCGTTTTTGATAGCCTCGTTTTCCAGGTTCTGATTTGTAGTAGCACTTCATGACTATACGATTCTCTGACCTTGAGAATTTCTGCCACTTCCTTGTTTGTGGATTTTGTTCCTGTAGCCCATTTGTCGACGATTGCCCAGGTTCCTCAGCAACCACCGCGGTCCTTTTTATCCTGGGTGACAACCGAGCCAGTATAGACTTCTTTTTTGTTTGTTTCTCCATTGTGTTAAATGGGTTGGGTGCACTTAGTCTGTGCACTATTTATGATGATGATGATGATGATGATGATGATGATGACATAACACAACAGTAACACACAGCAAACAAGATATTTATGCTGGTTTTGGTAATTATCACTATTTGGGCCCTTCCCAAGCGCTTAGGACTGAGTGATGTATCAGCAAATGATAAGAGCAGATCCCAGCGAAGTGGCTTTCTGTAGCTGACAGATGGATATTTTGTTGATACCAGTGCTTTTCAAGTGCCCACTAAGATCTTTCTGCCATGAACCACTGGGACAACCTTTGCTGGTTTATGCCAGAGTCGCTGCAGTTCTATTTTCAGGTCTTCCTATCTGGTAAGTTTTTCTGTTTTTTGAATGAATTACTGATGATGATGATGATGATGATGATGATGATGATGATGATATATCCTGCCCTATATTCTGAGGTCTCAGGGTGGGTTACAACAATTAAATATATATAAAAACAAAAGCAAAAGCAGGATAAAAAAAATCATTACAGAAGAGAAGGATAACTGTGGCTGTGTCTTCACAAGTCATTCAAGCCATACTGGAGGGGTACTGAAGTCTGCTTATCTTCATAGCACCCACAGACAGAAGGGGTTTGAGACAGCATAGAGGGCCCTCAGAATCCCTCCAAAGTGTGTGGAGGGTCTTTAATATCCCTTAGGAATGACAGCATATTTATCAAGCTCCTCTCTGAGGCTGCCTAAGGCCATGAGGGCAGCATGATCCAGCTGAGAGTTCAGTGCAGTAGAGACTAGTCAAAGGCCTAGACAGAGAAGGATTGTGTTTGACTCTTCTTAGAAATGAGGGCATTCCATAGCTTGGAGATTATCACTGGGAAAGCCCTGTCATGGGTTCCCAATCGTTTAGTCTCTGATGGTGGAAGCATTGCCAAGAGGGTCTCTTCGCTGCCCTCAGCTGCTAAAGGGGTAGGGACCCATGAGACAGCTTTTGCCAAGAAGGCCTCTTCACAAAAGATGAAAGCTCTTGGTCTACTTGGAAAAAGAGCAGGGGAACCAGGAGAGGTCAAATTTAACCCTCCTCAGATCCCCAAGTAGCACATGGCACTAGAAATTTGTTCAAGTGAATGAAACTACACACACAATGTCTGGAAGGTGACCAGTTCCTGCAAATATCCAGGATGGGTCAAGTGTCTAGTTTAGCTTTCTACTGAGTTTATCTTCAATGGCTCTTTCCAACAAATTGGTTCTCCCAACAATAGCATTCAGTATTCATTTTAAAATAGAAGGGATTTTATATCCCCCAGATATTTAGTTGACAGCTCCTATCACTTTCATGTAGAACTCCAGATTGGATTGGGAATGGTACACCAGAAAATCTGAAGAGCATTGGGTTGGCATAGCTTTTCTCATGTACAATTAATGAAACCTGAAACTAATTATTCCTCATAGGTTCTTAGTTCATGGAGCTCAGGAACTGACCTAACAACAACTGATCATTATTTCTGTCAATTCCCAAAAGCTACATGGTACCTTGGCTTAATGTGGTCTCTTGTTAAGGTCTTTAAAATACTAAACCATCCCTTGAATTATGGATGAGCTGAACTAAAGAGGTCCTTAATGAAATCCTTAAGCCCTCCTCCATTTCATCATCTTCTTCCATTTTTAGCAACACTGCAATCCTTGATTTAACTACATGATAACATATTTCCCCATGCAGTATTACCAGGTAGGTCCTCATAATTATTTTGTTTAATCTCTTTTCTTTTCTGGTACTCTTTAACCTCTAGATCATATCAGTGCTGTTTCAGTCCTAGGAGCAGACTGAATACCCTGCTGTCAATAATCAAGAAAAGAGCATCTCTAGGTGATGATGGCATCTAAAGGTGTGATCAGACAGAGCTTTTTCAGCCACTCCTTTAAGAAAAAACACACACGAAAAAGACATTCAAACAAGTAAAAGAAAAAAGCTACCTCATTTTTCCAGGTATATAAACAAACAAACAAACAAACAAATGGACTTTAACTGATTTCATATTTTTGGGCTGGGGGAGGGAAGGAAGTAAACGTTCTTTCATTTAGCATTACATTTACTGCTGGAATTGCCAACTTAAAAGTGGGGCATATTAACATTACCAATGCCTCATCTAATAGGGTTGCTTTTTAAAGAGATTTCCCCCCCCTCCAATTTTTAAAAAATCACCTCAGTGTTAGCAAATTTGGAAGCTAAGTACACCTAGTAATTATTGTGCTTAAGATCAAACTGAATCAATTATTCAACCAAAGATAAGCTCTAGTTAACCTTTTTCAACCTTCAAACTAGGATGTTTGCTTGCTTGCTTATTATGAATTCTGAGCAGTTCCCTTGCATGGGTTCTTCCAATAACAGTTTACATTGCTGGGATTTAATGCAGGTGGACAAAAGCATGTAAGCTGCTTTCCTATACCACACTGGGTCTGCAGGTCAATGCTGCTGCTTGGTAGATACTTTTGCTTCAGGATATGGCAGCAAGTTCACACCAGCTATAGTGTGGGTGGAGAAACCTATAGATGAGGTTAATTTGGAAATAATTATTAAAATTTGAATAGGAGCGTATTTCCTTAGGGACATGCAAAACCTTTTGATTCTGAACAGCTGAGACTTACAATGAGGTCAGAATAGAAAAACTGTTCCAGATTGTTTCTGGTGTCACCAGGAGCTACCCATGACAAGCAATGCAATGTTCCAAATTTTATAAGAACATAAGAACGTAAGAGGAGCTCTGCTGGATCAGGCTACAGCCCACCTAGTCCAGCATCCTGTCTCACACAGTGGCCCACCAATTGCTCTTAGACATCTCAAACAGAGACAAGGGTAAACCTTCTCCTAGGCCCAGTTCCCATTGCAAGCTTAAAACAGTTTTCCTAAACTGAAATAATAGAACCAGATGCTAACACGAATTTGCCTGATCCCATTACTTTCAACATAATCACGTTCACTTTCAACAGAATCACGGATTCTGAGGATTGTACTCAAGGGGGGACTCAAGTGGCTACTTTCTAGAAGCTGCTTTTCGGGGCTGCCCTGCCCTCTTCCTCCTGGCATGAATGTGCCACCCATAACGGAACCCTTCATGGAGCCTAGCTTGGTAGCTGGGTGGCTGCTGCTTGCCTGGATGGATGAAAAATGGCACCAGGCAGCCAGCGATTCTTTCCCCTCCTCTTCCCATTGCCCAGGGCATACAGCAGCAGCAGCAACTTAAGCCCCTTTGTCCGCTCACCTCCACAGCCACAGCCTTAAACATTCACACATCTCCCAGAACTTGCAGCTGCTTTCCTTTCTTTCCCTTTCTAAAGGTCAAAACTCCAAAGAGCCAGAATTGTGCAAAATTGCAACATGGTTATCAGGTGTGAAGTGGGTGGATTGCTACAGTGTAACCGCTGCTGTAAGGGGTGGATTTTTACAGTGAAATCACTGTCTTTGGAAGCAAGCTATTGGGGGAGGGAAACCCTAAACATGCATTCTCATCCTACTAAAACGGTACCATTCTCACAGTAAGAAATGTAAAACGTTTCAAATGCATGAACCGGAGCGCGACCTGTTGAAATGAATGTTAACATTTACAATGCTTTGGGGCGATTTAACACACAGAAAGTGAGTTAAGCCAACTGATGTGGGGACTGCGAGGATCAAAACCATTTTGAAACCATTTTAAGCTTGTAATGGGAACGCAGCCCTACTCTCAAATCCCAGCAAATGGTCTTAAAGACATCCTGCTTGTTTCCCGAGCCTGAAAGATGTACTTAAGCATCCATTTTAGTCGCCATTGATACATCTGTCTAACCCTTCCTTAAAGCCATTTCCTCTTTGTTCCTTACACTTAGAACACTTCCCATTTTGTTCTATCAGAACAGCCTGTTTGACTGGTATTCCCACGAAATGCTTTGGCCTTTTGCATTTCATCTTGTTCTTTGGACACAAAAATATCACACACATCCTGACATTTGTCCTTTTTGTCTGCTGTTCAGAAGCTAACTGTGGATAAATAACCTCAGGGGGCTTCCTTTGCATAGCATTGGCTGTCCTGTGCCACTCTAGCCCATGATCATTAGACTAACCCCAGAACTGGATGGAGAAGGGGACAAACAGAGGAAGATCCCTATGAAAAAGTTTGAGTGTGGATAGGATGGGGAAGGTGTCAGTGAATGGCATGAGTTTGAAGGGAGAAGGCAATGGCAGCAGCATAGTCCTGCCCCCCTCACTGCTTCTGCCTTGGCTGTTGTTGCCATGGAGCCAGCCCACCTGAACTGGACATAAAGCAACTCAAAACAATTTTTCACAAAAGAGCCATATTTGAGCCCTCAGTCCCGAGGCCACTTCCAGATGCATCCCTCATAAGATACCTTGAAGGAGGAGTCACTGCAAGCATGTCTATCCAAGTGAACATCTCTGAATCAGCTTGTTGGATGAAGGTACCTGTAGTGTATGGCTGATGCTTCTGCCTCCACACCATCCACCCCCATGGTAACAGGACTACTTCAGATGTTGAACTTCCCCTCTCCCCTCAGTGTGATGTGTCCTCTGCCTCAGGGTCTGGAGTCGGGGGTGGATTGTATGAACACTCTAGCTTGGGTGCTGTCTTCCATCTGGAGAGACGGCGTTTGAGAGGGGACCTGATTGGAGTAATTATGCACGGTATAGAAAGGGTGGATAGAGAAAATTTCTTTTCTCTATCACACAACACTAGAACCAGGGGGCACTCTATGAAGCTGATGGGTAGGAGAATAAGGTCTGACAGGGGGAAGTATTTCTTCACCCAGAGGGTCATCGGCTTATGGAATGTGCTGCCGGAAGAGGTGGTGACAGCTACCAGTCTGGATGGCTTTAAGGTAGGGTTAGACAAATTTATGGATGACAGATGTATCAATGGCTACTAGAGCGAATGCCTAGGTGCATCCTTCAGGCTGGGGGGGGGGAGGAACTGGGGCGCTTCTAAGGCCATCTGCTGGGACTCGAGAGCAGGAGAAGGTTTGTCCTTGTCTCTGCTTGAGATGCCCGTGAGCATTTGGTGGGCCACTGTGTGCGACAGGATGCTGGACTAGATGGGCTGTGGCCTGATCCAGCAAGGCTTCTCTTATGTTCTTATGTACTGGATGAACTGAGGCAAAGATGAAGTACCACTGCTGGCCAGTTGTGAGCTCCATCATCTAGATTAGACCAACATTGGAGGAAAACAGTGGCTAGCGGGACAAACAGTAAAGAATTGCAGCTTCCTCCCTTGAGCAGCTCTCATTCACTGAATGGGATCCCTGTTCACACAGCATAATGTAACCCTTTCCTGCCTTCTGGTGTTGAGGAGCATGTTCCAACTGTCTTCCCCCTTCACCCCTCATACCCTGGCCTTTCTTTCTTGCCTGCCTGCGGTAGATATACAAGGCTAAGTTGATGAGCTGTTCAGCTTAGTGTGAAATGTGTTACATTTTCCCCCCAGCTGCTTCCTGATTGCAGTATTTACTTTTAATCTCCTCTGCCTCAATGCCCGATAAAAACTTTGTCACATTAGATGGTGACAGATGGGAAAGAGAAGGGGGGCATCACGGCAAGGGAACGTCCTGGCTTCCCAATAATTTTTCACAACGCCAATTATGTCCTTCAGTGCTTCCCGGCATGTGCACCCATGTCAGCAGAGAAGGAAATAGAAAGGCATAAATAAAGACAAAACCAGGCGCTGTGTGGCTTTAATCTGCAGAATAACATTTCTCATTTGGGTGAAATATTGTTGGATTGTCTCCCTGGACTATACAGAAGTCCGTACACAGCCAGGCTGGTATGCCCTAGGCCTGGAAAACACCTAGGCTGTTGAGCAGCTTTTTGGCACTGTGTGCTTTGCAATATGTAAATTCTATTTATTCACCTTTAGGGATGGTGTTTCCCTACTCTACCCAAGACAGAAAACCAATCACTATCAATCTGTGTTGCCCAACTTATTTACTTCTATTGAAATTTAATAGCAGCCTAATAACAACCGTGGCACTTGGACCAAGGAAGGGGGACGAAAGAAACCTAAATGAAATGGCTTCCAAAAAAGAGCCAGGTCATTTAAAGAAAAAGAAAAAAAAACCTAGACAAATAACAATGCCAGTTCCAGGCTGAGTCAAATTCAGCAAGCAGAGCATTTTACACTCTCTGAATTTCATATGAAGCAGGTCTGTTTAGATCAAACTGGCATTTGTTCAAAGGACAATGTGCTTAATTTGCAGCCTGTATTTCATTCAGCCACACTAGAAAAAAGGAAAGGAAAGGAAAGATTTCAGGTAAGTATCAGTGTAGCAGCAGTGAGCGGCCTGGAGCACCTGGCCCAACTTTATCTTGCCTGCACAAAATCTGAGGCAGCAATTATCCACTCTGACAATAGGTTTGGAGGGGTAAGATCAAAGCTCACTGTATACAGCAATAGTTGCAGCTGCCCAGCTGCCACCCTTGCACCAGACATTCTTGGGCAAAGTGCACAAAAAAGTCTGAGGAATCAATATCTGGGTATCAGTGGTTATAGTATATTTACAGATATTCTTCATTAGACCTGGATTCAAATGAGGCCGCTTGCAAATGCGACAGGCTTCATGCTTAATAGACATTTGATTAATGGATGGGGTTTGAAAATAATCATAAACACTTTAAATTTGAGAAGGAAGTCATGTTGGCTGTAATCACACTTAAGGTTTAATCCAGCTTCAGTCCACTTTCAGACTAAGTGACAAGTTGGGGTTCCCCCCGTCCCCCATCCCCCAGTGTTACATAACTCAGAAAATTCACCTTTGGGATGGATAATGTGTAAACAAAATAACTGGTCACTTTGCTGATATCATCTCTCGCTCTGAAGGTGGACTGAAGCTGGATTAAACCTGTGACCAAAGCCACGCACCACAGTCCTGGAGTTGAGTTCAATTTGCTTCCTATTTTCATTCATACCCCTTTTTAAAAGAAGTTGTAATGCTATACAGAGGTATGTATACTGTACAGTTTTTGCTTTTGAATGGAGACTATTCTGCAGGAGATGAATGGTACCAGGGTGGCAACATCATTCAATTATCATTCCCAACAACTGATTTATGTAAGCCCAGCTTAAAAGAAAGAGCCAGGGCAACTTGCATATGTAGAATAAAATTTGCTGCCTCATGCATAGGCATGCATGAATAATAGCATATGTTCATGTGTGCACCTGTGTGTGTGAAACAGAAAGTTAATAAAAGAAGGCTTTGTGGGACATTATGCATATTCATAGACATATTCTTTTCTTTAAATTTGACTCACTAATCAATATGAAATTGACAGTATGCATGACAAATCCAACACTAAAGCGAGCCCATCCTACATCTGCTCAAACAACATTTCCAAACAATGAAATGCCATAGCAAACAGTAGATTCAAAGCAAGGTTCAAGTTCCTGAATATATCTGTGGATAAAAGGGGAGGGGTGAATGCAGCACATTTTAAAAGTGTTTGTTGAGGTTACTTTTTCTGTTCAGTATTATAGGTAGGGATGTGTATGAATGAAAAATGCTGACTTGGTTTGTAAAGAACCCAAACTGGGTTCTAGAGGTCCGCAATGGGTTTACCAACCTAGGGTGAATATGGCCATGAATCACAGAGTTGTGCAGTTGGAAGGTGCCACATTACTACCGTGTTTCCCTGAAAATAAGACAGGGTCTTATATTAATTTTTGCTCCTAAAGACGCACTAGGGTTTATTTTTAGGGGATGTTTTATATAACACTTATATTTCAAGCATCTTGAAAAATCATGCTACAGTTTATTTTCAGGGTAGGTCTTATTTTGGGGGAAACAGGGTATGTTCTTGAATCAAATAGTATAAAAGATAACTTTTCAGAATATCAATACATAAGCAAAACTTTGACATACACACTATTTTCAATGCTATCTCACACATTCATGCACACTATTTTCTCTGATCTATATTCCATCCTGTACAAAGAGAGCATGCTTCCCCTGTCCCACACCACCACGCAGAGGGGAGTACTTTTAACCTTTATTTAGCTATTTTTAACCTGGTTTTTAAACGTTATTGTCAACCACTTTGGCCCTGGACACATCTATATGAGACAGGACGTCTTATTAATAATTTGGACTGAAGTTGTACCAGCTACATTCACAACTAGATCGTTATAGGTCGTCCTCAGACCATCTTCGCTTTGGGCCACATAGCTCACACCTTTCTCCGCAATCAACCTGAGCCTCCTCCATGGAACTCTTGGCTCTCCACCACTTTTGCTTTGTCAAATCTATCTCCTTTCTTATTGGATGCCATTGTGTCACTCAAGGGTGGTGAGGGTGTGTGTTTGCAGTTCTTTTTTAAGCCTGCTCCCCCACCTCCATGGCCCCTTCCTTTTTTTATGTGCTTTTCTTCTCCATGCGATTCATTTTTGAAATAATAATAATAATAAATTCACAGAAAAATAAACTGAGGAAAGAAGGGGAGGAACCTTATAAACTCCATGCATGCACATTGGCTGAAAGGAAAGACTGGACCCCACCCACCACAGCATGGTTCAGCGTCCTTTAGCCTGTCCCCCTGCTCACACTGAGGAAGTGAAGACGGCCTGGGATGCCAGGGCAGTCTGAGTCTTCTGGAAAAGAGGTCCCCAATTAGAATGGTCTAATGGTGTTAGGCCAGCTTGGAAAACAAATTGAATAAAAATAATGTGAGTAATGCAACCTGAAGATGACCTGAAGTCAGCCTAAACTAAATGTGTGACCAGGGCCTTTAAGATTTTGATATCAAGAAGTGGTAAAGAAATGTTTTAAGTTAACTGTTCCTCTAAATTCCACAAAGGAACAAAAAGAGGTATATTTTCAGGTCGACCTCACACTGGAATGGCACAAGGCTGACTTTGCTAGATTCATATACACACCGTAATATGCCTGGATTTTTGTGTCATATTGGAGTACTCACAGTTTACTGAGCTAATTTTGTCTGAATTTACACATAAATTATTGTTGGTATATTATTGCAAGTGTACATCGCTTCAGTGTAAAAGGGGTAAGTTTGTGTGAATGTTAGAGTTGCTGTATGGGAACTGCTGATTGGTTAACTCGGCTGTAACAGTTTGTATGTCACGTGCTCTCAACTCTCTCTTCAAGCTAGTAGTAGAAAGATGGACTCTTAGATAAGACTCACAAGTTAAAGATAAATAAGGTTATGTTGAAACAAATCAAGAAGTTGTATGCTTCAAGTCTGTTCTTCAACATGCTCCCTGCTAAAGTATAGTTTTCTAGATATAAAAGAAAACAACAATTATGCACACATTAAGTGTGTCTTCTCTTGTCCCAGTGTTCTAGGAACTCATCTGAAATGTTCAAACAACCTTTAAAGAGGGTGAAGCTTAGGCAGCTGTGATGAGCAGCAACATTGGGGGACATGGACATGTGATTTAAAATGGATGTCACCCCATTAGCCCTGTAAGAACTAGGGGTGTGCACAAATGTATTTGTTGCATTCAAATTTGAGTCAAATTGAATATCCAAAAATTTGATTCGATTTGAATGTTTAAAATCCAAATGTCTGAAAATCTGATTCGAATCTGAAACATTCAAATCCATGTGTTCGAATGTTAAATTCTTATTCGTGCACATCCCATTTTATTCCGTATGCATCCCGTTCTCATCCCGCATTATAAGCACAAATACGCATAATATTCACACAGATACTTATGTAATACATAAGAATCTGCGCATTTGAATGATTAGAATATTCAAATAAATGTTTCAGAAAATCCAAAATCTGTTCGAATGTCTAAATTTGAATGTTTTTAAATCCAATTTGAATTCAAATGTTGATATGTGTTGGATTCAAATTGGATTTTTTACTTTTTGAATATTTGTGCACATCTCTAGTAGGAATACCACACACGGCATCCCAAAACACAGCACAAATCACTGTCATGAACTAGAAGGGTGGGTTGAAATTTGCTGCATTTTTGATCCCTGGTACTGGTTGCATCACTTCAGTTTTGGTCACACTTAAGGTTTAAAACAGCTTCAGTCCACTTTCAGAATGAGAGAATACATCAGCAAAGTGACAAGCTGTTACTTTCAGTATTAAATAACTCAGAAAATTCACCTTTGGTATAGATAATGTGGGGGGAAAATTACTGGATACTTTGCTGATGTGTTCTCCCACTCTGAAGGTGAAGCTTGATTAAGGTGTGGCCACAGCCTTCAAGCCAACTCCTGGGACCTGCAAACATGTACAGGATGGTCAGGAGGCATCAATCCGCCTGACCAGGTAGCCTCAAAATAATTTAAAGATCCTTAAGGCAACGTTACCTTTGATTGGATTGGGGTCAACTCTGGGGCAGAATGGACCAGCCATTTGTCCACCCAGCTCCTAGGTGAAAAGAAGATACTCATCTGGGTTGTCTGTAAGTTTAAAACCAAGCAGGAAAATCTTGTCCTAGCCTAGCTTGTTTTTGTTGTGTGTTTTAATAGCACCAGAATCTGCTATTAATGTTCTTCACAGTACAGCATTAATCATCAGTGCTTGCTGTTGTCTCCCAGTCATATATGGAATAAATAACTGAGGTGGTTGGTTCAAAAGTTGGCAATCTTCTGCCATGAATGGGTAAATTTGTGGGAAATTATACCATTCAGCAACAGGAGTCCCCTGTTACAAAAGTGGTTATCCAGAAACAGTTAGCCCTTCAGCATCAACATTTCAGGAGACTCTGAACATGCATCCACATGATAGAAAAGAGCGGGTTTTGTGCAACTGGGATTTGTGTGTCCAAACATGCCTGCCTCTTTCCAATCCCTGAGAACCCATGAGGTGTGATGAGGAAGGCCTTTTAGGAAGCCTTCATTAGCTACCTTCAGGTAGTAGATTCAACCCCATGCCACAGTGTGAATGCTTGTGGCAGCTGAAGACATATCTATGGCTGGCAATACAGCCACAATTGCTCTGGGGACTGAAACTCTAGTGGACTTCTGCTGGTGCTTCTGGTCCTCTCAGGTCTCCCTGGAAATAGGCAGTAGCAAACCATTTTTATATCTCTGCCAAGAAAACTGCTTAGAGGTATCCATGCAGTCCACCAGGTGGCACCACAACAAGGAGCAATTCTGACTGGAGGTGGGGGTGGGTGGGTGGGAAGAGGACACGTTCTCCCAAGGCTCTGTATCAATGACTCCAGGGCAGCAGGTGTAGACTGAGGCAAGAATCCCACCACAGTGTAGCTAGAGCCTGAGAGTTTTCTTTTTAAAAAGTGTAGTCTCTCTTCCAAACAATGAAATGCCACAGCAAACAGCTGATAGGGACATAAATATAGGAGGAAGATTCAAAGCAAGGTTTGTCTGATCCATTTTAAGTATGTGTATCCATTATCAAAAATACTCTTCTAAGGCCCCGACTCCATGGAATTTTTTTGTTTCTCTGTTGTCCCTCTATTGCAGCAGACTTTAAAAATGCTGTTCAATTCCGAATTAAGCATCCGCATGAGGCTCAGCGAAACGTGCATTTAAAATCCACCTACCATCCCCACAGAAGCGTGTTTTCTTTGCCCGCATCTTTTTCTTCCACCTCCTCTCTGGTTGATAGGGTGCCAGCGGGAATGGGGAGGGACTGTGCTCTGCACGGCCACAACCAGGAAGACAGCCCCCGACATGTCCGAAAGAAAAATAGCCATGGGTATTCACAAGTTCTCTCCCCTGCCTGCAAAACCCACCAGAAACATTTATCACTTTGGGATCCAGAGCTTGCTTCCAAAGAAAGTGATTTCACTGTAAAAATCCACCCTGTACAGCAGCAGTTTCACTGTAGCAATCCACCTACTTCACACCTGATAACAATTTTGCAATTCTGCACAATTCTGGCTCTTTAAAAGTTCTGACCTTTAGAAAGGGAAAGAAGGCAAGGTGCTGCAGTTCTGGGAGATGTGTGAATGTTTAAGACTGTGTGTGCAGGTGGCAGTGGTGGCAGAGCCAGGGTGCTTTTTTCAGAGATCTTGTAACATAATGAATTGCTTCCATAAGATCTCCATTCACCTACTGTTTTCTTGCATTCAGTATAGATCTTGAATACTGGCTGTGGATGAGAGGCAGAGAGAGAGAGAGAGAGAGAGAGAGAGAGAGAGATGATTTTATTTGAAAAGAAAATGAGGGAGAAGGCTGAAAAAAAGAGGAAAGATGGGACTGCGGCTGGCAATCCCCGCCCCCAAATACCTCTTTTGCCACGAAGCGTCTCCATGCACAATGTTGCTAGGAATACCCGCAGCTTCCAAAAAGTGCATTGGTAGTCTTGTTTAAAGGGGGGGTCTTTCTTCCACACATTTTCCTCCTTTGTGGCACTGGAAGCCCGGAGAAAAGCTGTGCATGGAGATGCTCCGTGGCAAAAGAAGCTTTTTAATGGGCTTTGTATTGCATGAAGACGGGGCTTAAATGTGTTTGCGTTTGACATAGC
The DNA here is from genome assembly GCA_023333525.1 of Aspidoscelis tigris stejnegeri. NCBI lineage: Eukaryota > Metazoa > Chordata > Lepidosauria > Squamata > Teiidae > Aspidoscelis > Aspidoscelis tigris. The sequence continues at coordinate 82,615,965 of JALMGA010000003.1, forward strand.
TCCTGTGTGAAATAGTCTGTGGGAATCAATGTGGAAATCCTTCCTTCCTTCCTTCCTTCCTTCCTTCCTTCGTCCGTCCGTCCGTCCGTCCATCCGTCTGTCCATCTCTAGACCGAGAGAAAGCTTATTCTTGTCTGGGATAGTGTGCTTTGTTCTCAGGGACTGAACCAGGGATTTCTGTTCCTTCTGGTGCTCTGAAGAGGAATGAAAAGCAATAGAATTGCTGGTCACAGAGTTGCTTTTCAGAGGTAAAACAATGCCCTGGAGGCAATCTGTCATGGCACAAGTGTTTGTACAAAAATTTTATCCATTCATCGCTTTGTTTACCACTACCTGAGAAACAGCTGGAGTGTGTACAATGGTGTAGTGAGTAAGAAAGCTTCAAGTTGGGCTCTGGTTTGTCGAAGGGAAGATGAGTGTTCCAGGAAAGATTACCTCACAGTTAGAACTTGTTAATGAAAGAAATAAATTAGCCAAGCTCATTTTTCAGGGAATTCTTGTGTAAACTGGAAATTTTCCAGTCTATGAGCCCCGTTCAGGGCTGCCCCATAAATCACAGCAAGCAGGTTGTCTGTATAGAAAGAGCAGCCTCGTTCAGAAACAGGGAGGGAGAGAACCCAGCATATGTTCACAGAGAAAGAACTACAGAAGCAAAACGGAGAAGGTGAATACCTCACTCACCCACCACCGGAAGAGGGAAAGGGTTGGCCTCGGGCATCGTAACATACGCTGTTTCCAAAGAATCCCTCCTCCCAAAGCAGGGGAAGGCACCTGAAATGGGTCAGCTTTTAATTGAATACAATATTAATTACAGCATGCACTATTAACGGTTTGTGGGATTTGACTAATTAATGTAATAGTTTCTGAGTCACGCTCATTAAATATGAAAATTACGCTGGCGAAAGGTATCGGTTTCATTATCAATCTTATATGGACAGGGGAGGGGAGGGGAGGTTGAGGGGAGAGATACCCACCTTGACATACTGCACAATTAACCGCTTTCTTTCCTGTCTCACCTATGTGTAAAACTTACAGGGATGAAGGAAAGGCAAAGAGGAAGAGAGAATGTTGTAACTGCACCGTCCTGCCTAAGAGTTAGAGCTGTGGATTTCTTTCAGTTACTATGAGGCCTGAGAAAGAGGCAGGAAAACTAGAGCTGTTTGGGAGGAAAAAAATATCCCGGGGTCTGCTCTCATTTCTGACATGGTTGAAACAAATGTTTGTGCACTATTCTCACTTGGATTGGATCCTAAGCCAGGGGGCTCTGAGCAGCATTTAAGTACAAAGTACCTGATTCCAGCTGACTGACCATCTCTTTGGCATTGCTTCTGATCTCCACTAGGTGGATTCCAATGGACTGTTGCATATTTATTTCTTACAGTCTTACAATTCATCTCCTCTAACCAACCCTCATGAACTGTTTGATGCTTCACAGAAAGAATTATGAACAACCTTAAGACTAGGCATAGAAAATGTCAAAATAACAGGTTTCCTTCAACACATAGTAGGGCTGGGAAACAGGGATGTGCATAATGTATTTTTTGCATTCAAATCCGAGTTAGTTTGAATATTCAAACATTCAATTCATTTTGAATTTTAAAAACCCAGATTTTCAAAAATCCGATTCAAATCCGGATTATCCAAATCCACACATTTGAAAGTTCAATCTGTATTTGAAAATACAAATGTTGATAACATTCATATCCATTTTTCAAATTTCCGCACATCAGTATGCATTCCGTTTTCATCCCATATGCATCCCATGTCAATCCAAATACACTTAATTTTCATGCATATCCGTATATGATAAATACGGATCTCTTCATTCAAATTATTTGAATATCTGTATCGGATTTTCAAAAATCTGAAATTCGTCCGAATGTCGAGATTTAAATGTTTTTACATCTGACTCGAATTTGAATATTGAATCTCATCAGGTTCAAATTCGATTTTTGAATATTCACACATGTCCCTACTGGAAAAGCTCCACTGGTGCAGGGTGGGACAGGAAGTAGTTTAGCTGGACTAGAATTTCAATCACCACATGGCCAGGAAGTAAAAAGTTGCTGATTAATCAGCAGCTTTTTATTGTGGAGCTTTAGAAGATGCTGCTTGGATACTGTGGGCAACTGAAGCTTTCTGTCTGGCTGACAGGAAGCAACTGTGGAGTCACAGCCCAGTTTCTGGTCAGAAGCAACTGAGCAGGGACTCGCAGAGACCCACAGCTTCCGATCACCACGTCTGTCAGCTCAGCAGCAGCTGTAGAGAGACACCAGAGCCCTACAGTGACTATAGAGACACCCTCAGCCAATAAAACAAGGGAGCAGGAAGATACATGCATGCTTCTTAGGGCACATCCCCATGCACGTTTGGTCCTGAATCAAAATTGGGTTTGCGAGGGGCCATCCCCATGCATTCTTAATTTGGTCCGATTTTCTCAGACCAAATCGCCAAAACAAGGACCAAACCAGGACCAAATTTGGTCCTGGAAAAAACTGTTCTTACCACAGTTTGGGCGATTTGGTCTGAACCGAACTTGGGCATGGGGATGGTCCCAGGTTATTTGTGGAGGAGACTTGCTTGGTTTTACTCCCTTTTCCAAGGCAAGCAAGCAATCCACCCCCTGTTCATGATCACGGCTTGCCTGGAAAAGGAAGTAAACCCAAGCCTCTGTCCTGCTAGTTGCAATCATGAACAGCGGGTGGATGGTTTACTCCCTTTCCCACAGCAAGCAAGCAATCCACCCCCTGTTCATGATCGCGGCTGGCAGGGTAGAGGCTTGGTTCCCAGGTGAAGCAGAGATGCACAAAACAACTCAAGTGCATGGGGACAGCAAGATTCAGCTTCAACCTGTGTTAGCGATCATGGCATGGGGACGGGCAAGATTTGGCTTCAGTCCCACACCTGGTCACATGCGAGCCAGTCCCACCCCAAATCGCTTGCATGGTGACACGACCTCAGAGCTTCTCAGAATATAGCAAGGCTATAACCCGAATGTATAAGTGATCAGATAATTTTACACAGCTGGAATAGGTCATTCTGTCAGCATATAAGGACAAGAGAGTGAGGGTCAAAGATCTGTGAGATCCTAGGGTTTTCTTTTCCACAGAAGGCTCAGTAATGAGGGAAGTGCCTAAGCGGCTCAAATAATTTAACAATAAAGCTCATGACAGAAGGCGGCAGGGGCTCACGAGTGAGATAAAAACCCAACATAACATGGAAGGAACATTTCCCAAGCACTGCAGAGAGACCAAGAAGCCCCATCCCTGTTAACAACAATGAATAAATGGTGCACAGGGAGCCCTGGCAAAGCAGGCGGAGGGAGAAATGGTGCCAGCTCTATTATTTTTATTGCCATCCTTTTGGCTGATTCCCTATGCACTTGGCGTGCTCGTTGGGAGGAATGGATGTGGCCTCATGCCAAAGCTGCAGGTTGAGGTACTTGCATTTTGCAAATGCTCTGCAGCTAGAATAGCGCGATGAATGCACAAAGGAGAAGGCAAGGGACAGAAGTAGAGTTGGGGTTGAATGATAAAAGGTATCATCAGTGTTTAAGAAGAGATGAGAAATAATGATATGTAACTTTATATCACCCAATTCTTAGAGGAAAATCAAATTTAGGGAGGAAATGGATGAGAAGAAAATATAGAAGATCATTGCTCAGGGCTGGGGGCAACTTGTGCTGTCTACTTTGTAGAGACTTTACAATGTTCTCACACACATACATGCGGACACACAAGAGACAGATCTATATTTGAAGTCTGATGCAGTATGAAATTTAAAAATGGGAAAACTACAGAACTCTCTTGTATAACCAGAAAACTGAGAGGCCTGGACATCAAGATTGGCAGCTTTGGGAAGAGATGACAACTGCAATTTAAACTGGAGGCTAAAACATGACCATTTTGAGATACCCTAACAATGCAGTTTGGTTAATTGGAAGCAAAGAAGCCTTAGAACACACTGGAACACTGAAAAGCGAAAATGCAAAATCCATGTTGATGCTAAATATTAAGAAAGGGAACTTAATATCAATTAGCATGCTAGATGAATTTATAGCTGTCAGTAAGGTCATGGTCACACCTTGCTGAATTAGTCTATTTTATTAAGAAACAGGACTCAAGACGCATTAACTCTGATCACACCTAATACCTGATAATCCTTCCTCAGTTTGTCTTCAGTTTGGGCTGCTATGCTCACACCTTTCTGTTCCCATTCTGAGACTCCTTTATGAAACTTTTTTAGATCTCCTCCCCTCTCCACCATCACAACACCCCCTGCACTGTGATAGAATAAAGGTTCTGTGACTCAACAGCATGTAATCACACATTGGGTAAAAGGGAAATCCATGCAGTATCCACCCATTACAGTAAGGTTCAGACCCTTTAGTTTTCTTTCCTGACCACACCCAAAAAATGAAATCAGGTTAACACTCTATAACAGCTTGAGACCTGTAAAAATCAAGACTCAAGAAAACACGGTGGAAGGGAAGGAAGCCCACAAATAAAACAGATTGGACTGAAAAAGTGTGAGCAGTGGGAACCAAAGATGAACTGGAGAAAGATTAAGTGAAGGTGTAACCACAGCCTAAGAAAATGGAAGAGGCGGAAAGCTTAGTTTTCTTACACTCCAAAATAAGCAGAAATGGAAATTATGCTGGAGGAAAAATGCTTAAGGAAGATGGGAAGGGGGAAATTGGGGGTTCCCTTTGTTTGTGAACACTTGTGTTCATGCATGAAGAAGAAGAAGAAGAAGAAGAAGAAGAAGAAGAAGAAGAAGAAGAAGAAGAAGAAGAAGAAGAAGAAGAGTTGGCTTTTCTACCCCGCTTTTCTCACCCACTTAAAGGGACTCAAAGCGGCTGACAAAGCTTTTCTATTATTCTTAAGGAAATTATGCTTAAGGAAAAAAATAATCGTAGATAATAAGACAATGACAGGCTTAGACAAAACCAGGAGGGATAAGAACAAGTCATTGACATTTGAATTCAAATCAAATGTTGGCACATTTGAAGACTGACATTCAAATTCAAATTGAATGTTTCAATACATTCATACAAAGCTTCATTACAGATTTGTATAAGATTCATATGCGATTCATATCTAACATTCTTATTGAATTTGTATGGCACATTTGTATCGAATTTGAATCCTACCACATACAAAGAGATTTATTTGAACAAATCAAATACAATAAAAAGAATTGTGCATGTGCCTATCGTATTCTACTCCCACCCTGACCACTGCCTCCAAGGAGACTTCAGAGGCAGTGCTAAGACTCTGATGACTGGGAATTTTCATTTCTGGACTTTGGGGTTTCCAGGCTGGCCATTAGGGAGGTCCCCAAAGCCAATTTCCCACATTCATGATATGTGAATCTAATGTGGGAATATTCAGCTTCAGATGAATCCTCCCCATGAGAATGGGGGGTGGGGTGGCCTCCCCCTAAGAATGTGTGAGCCAGTTTAGTCTAGTGGTTAAGGAGCTGGACTCTTATCTGGGAATACCAGGTTTGATTCCAACCTCCTCCACGAAGCCAGCTGGGTGACCCTGGGCTAGTCACAGCTCTCTTCTGAGCTCTCACAGCCCCACCTACCTCACAGGGTGTTCTGTTGTGGGGAGAATAATAGAAAGGCTTTGTCAGCCGCTTTGAGTCCCTTTAAGTGGGTGAGAAAAGCGGGGTAGAAAAGCCAACTCTTCTTCTTCTTCATACATGAACATCCATTAAGTGTTCACAAACAAAGGGAACCCCCAATTCCCCCCTTCCCATCTTGCTTTGCCTCCCCCCATTCACCTGCTGCTGCCACCTCAATCACCGCCATCACCGCCATGTGCTCCTCCTAGGCCCAAGTAGGCCTTCCAGAGTTGTGCATGCGCCTCCCACGTCTGGGAACTCCCACAGTTTCTGGATGTAGGAGGTGTGTGTGCAACTATGGAAGGCCTACAAGGAATGTGCAATGGCAGTGGCGCAGAAAAAGGTGAAAGGGGGCAGGAAGCCAGGGGGGTGGGAGACATTTGACCACATGGCTGCTGCCACTGCCATTGTACACTCTTCATAGGCCTTCCGGAGCTGCATGCACACCTTCCCCATCTGAGAGTTGTCAGGGTTCCCAGATGTGGGAGGTCCACGCGCAACTCTGGAAGGCCTACTTGGGCCTAGGAGGAGCACATCCTGGCGGCAACAGTGGCCCCAGCAGGCATAGGAAAAGGTAAGGGGGCATGGCCTGGGGAGATGGAAAGCTGGGGATGGGGAGATCAGGACTTAACTGAAGCTTCAACAAAGGCTGGATCTATTCAATTTGTGAGTGAATAGGGCCTATGAATGTAAGTCCCTTTCAATTTGCCCACAAATGTCAAAATTGGTACCAATTCATACATATTTTGAATGTGTCAAATATTTGTGCACATCCCTACTGGCCATTTGTGGGCTGGACTAATATTCAGCAGCACTTCCAGCAGCCATCCACATGCCTCTGCAATCTGATATACTGGTCCCAGATCTAGAGCTATACTTGGCTAGAGTACCATTTTGGGCACCCTAACCCAATCCAATACAGAAGAAGCATGTTGCGGACAGTAGGTCTTTTTGCAGAAAGAATCTAATTTTAAATCAACAAGTTGTTTATAAGGGGGCTGTGCACTGCAGTGAGGTCAGGAGAAGGCAAATTTACCTAATAAACAAACAACACTACGAGCAATTTTTTATGGCAGTTCTTCCTGTGCTTTTGGCAGCCTTCCTGGCTTATGTGTTTGCTGCCCATTCAGCAGCTCCGCTCCAGCATGAGAGCATTAAGCAGATTGGTATCACTTTCAATGGTTGTCTCAGTCATTGATGTTGAAAGTTTAAGAGGCTGAGTTCATTGAGAAAATCTTTTCTAATACATCTATGCCTCAAGAAATGCCAGAATAGGACAGGAATAGGTTATAAAGCTGCTGACAGCACATTACTTTGAACTGTGGCTCATGTTTTCCTTCTCATTTCCTTCCAAAACTGGGGAAGGTGACAAATGGGAGATAAATTTGTTCTGTTCATTGAGACCTAGAAGCACAACAGAATTACAGTTTCAGTAATATTGTTCCATTCTGCAGGATGCTATTTTTTTCTTGAAAATCCCATAACAAATAAAACAAAACAATGGTTTTGTACAGTAAAATGAAAGCTGTGTTGGTGCAGTTTAATGTCTAGTGGGTAGCAGTCATGCCTATTCCCAAGGCGCAGTTGATGGAAGAAGAAACTAGGACCTATAATGGAGAATTTTTACTACCCAGAATTCCCATGATTCTTCAAATGAAGCCATAAGCAAGACCAGCTAGCATGCTAGAAAGATGTCACCACCGAGTAGCTATCAGTGAATGATAAGCTGCAAGAGAGGTCCACAGATCTGAACTTGCAGTGTGCATAGTCAGACACAGTGGCAATTAAAGGGTGCTGAGGCATGGCAGTGATGAGGCATCATGGCTCTTTCTGCACTTGCCATTCATCTGGATTAGGAAGAGGTGGTAACAGCAACCAGCCTATACAGTTTTAAACAAATTCATGGATGACAGATGTATCAAGGGCTTCTAGAATGAATGCCTAACTACTTCCCCCAGACTGGTAAGAAAGGCAGGATGCCTCTAATGGCCATTTACAGGGATTCAAGAACAGGTAAAAGTTTTGCCCTTGTCTTCTGCTTGAGAATGCCCAGAAGCAATTGGTGGGCCGTTGTACGAGCAAGATGCTAGACTAGATATACTGTGGCCTAATCCAGCAAGGCTCCTGTCATGTTCTTATGATCATGGGCCTCATCATCATCACATTAATGCAGATCAGGGAGGTTTGCCTGCAACTGGTTTGGTTCTGTCTGAATTAGATGAAGATTGTGGAGGTCCTTAATTTGAATCTCTTGTGGATCCACCTATTTGGGTTCACAAGAGGACCAAAGGCCTTGTTCCAGAACACAGAAAGCATGCAGACAGCACTCGGGGTTCCAGAACTACTGGACGATGCTTTTCAGTGGTATGCCATAGAGCACTGCCAAATAAAGGCCCCGGGCTCACTTTTGTTCCTAGGCTTCAGAGGTGTGTGAGGGGATAGCTCTGAAGCTCACATGAGCTTTGTAGCCATGGGAAGGCATGGGCCAGATCAGCACCATCAGTGCAGGTGGCACTCATCCGGCCCATGCCTCCACACCATCCAGGTCAGTGGGCCCAATTATTCCAGATCCACTGATCCAGATTTAGAGCTGGTAAGTGCAGAAGGGGCTCATCTTCTAAGCATGCTGAAATGCATGCCCAATCTTCATCTTGCTCCCTTCTGCCACTCTGCAAGGACAGAGGTGATAGGGTGCCCCAGTAAATATGCTGGTAAAATGCCACCTTTTCTAGACTATCTTCCTCATAATCAAATTCATCTTGATCCACGTTTTTTGCTATTCTTCTCAGAGAAGTCACCGTTTTCATCATAAGACTGTATACTATAAAAACAATACCTAAAATTACAGGGCCTTTCTTCACAGACCCTTAACACAGATTAAAGGTCTATTTAGTATACTTCTAGACCTCATAAATCTGTATGTTAAAGATCCATGAGGTCCCGACTCCTCTGATCCTCTCTTTCTGCGTTAGACAGAACATGATCCATTGGTAGACCTGATAGACCAGTGCAGTCTTAATCTAGAACACAGGAGGCAGGTAGATGATTAGTTCACGAAACCCTCTCCCAAGGTGTCTGGGTGCCGCCATCAACTGTGACATGGCACCCAAGCATGTTAGTGTGCCACATCAAGTGATGCACTAGCAACCAAAGTGATGCAACATGTGACATGTCAACACCGGAGGTGGTGTGTCAGGAGATGTGCCAGCGCCAGAATTGGTGCATCACATAACGCATTGTCACATCCAGTGCCCTGTCCCTTGCCCTGTCCAACTCTTCAGATGTGGAATGCATGCCTCCTGCAACCCAAGGCATGGGATCCACACCACAGGGGTCTACCCCAGAGCCTGCTTCCACCCTCTCAGATATGGACAGTTCACAATTGGATGCAAAACCATGCCCAGAGGCACAGTTGCTTGGGCAACAGAAAACCCAGCTGCACAGATCCTCACATCTCCATGCCAAACAGCTGTGTAGGAGAAGGGCAATGGCAGCCCTCATAAGCAATCCTAGCCCCATTTGCTCCTGTTGCAGACAAAAGATCAAGTCTTGCAAACTCTTGCATTTGGCTTAAGTCCTGAAACTCTGATCCTGGACTGACTGCCTACTTTGATCTTCTGGTAATTCAACCCCGGCTTGCCCTGATTGCGCTCTACTCTCTTGCTCCCAAACTGACAGGGACTTGGCTATCGCAGGCATGTGCATGTACTTCCTGGTTCCCACTTGCTCAAGACAGGACACGTGCCAGCCACAGAAGTGGTCTGAATAGGCCTGCCTGTAGCCTTACCTTACCAGCTCCAGTGAAAGTTGAGGTAAGGGCACCGGTAGTGCAGGCCCAACCTGCACCATATGTAGTTGCTGTGGGAGGGAGCTTCTCCAGAGAAGGAGCCACTTCTGATTAGGAAATGACTCCTTTACATGTAACTGCCTCATCTTGGAGTTCACCCCACAGCAACAACTGGGCAAAGTGTGAAAAGGCCCCCAGTCAGAAACACTGAAGCTAGAGAAAAGAATTCCTTGGCTTTGATGTTTCTGCAGCTAGGATGATGGTGAAATAGGAATGTGCACGAACATTTGTCACATTCCTTATTTGGACGATTTCACACGAATCCGGACATTGGTATATAAATTGAATGTTACGGCATTCGTATATTGACATTCGTGTGAGTATGAATGTTTTGGAACATTCGTAGGAAGCTTCAGAACATTCATGAAATGGAGAGGTGGGAAAGCAGCTGCGCCAGTCACATCTGCAATGGGTGCAGAGTGAATTCGACAAGGTTTGAGAATTGATTCAAAGTAGATTCAGGGTGGATTTGATTGCTTTCAGAGAGGATATGTTATGGGATAGGTATCGGATACATATTGAATACATATGCGTTTGTATCAGATATTTGCACAAATTTGTACAAATACACTCATACTGAATAGAATCCTACCACATTCGAAAGGGGATCTATTTGAACTAATACAAATTTTCTTACATTCGATTCAATATGAATCTAATGCAAAAAAAAAAACCCTATTCATGTACATCCCTGCTGTGGAAACAGTACATTTCCTGCTTCAAGCACCAGAGCAATCACTGCCGTTCCTTGTAGAAGCAGAACTGCCATGATGCAGATCCTGCCTTTGTCTTGCCTTCTGCACTCCTTGTTCTTAGAGCTGACTGAGCACAATGTCTTATTCTGCTCACCTTCCTCCCAGAACCTCCCAGAACCCACTCTTTCATGGCACATTCACTGGTGGCCTTTTTATTTTTAATCACACAAATTGAATTCTTTTTGAGTGATGATGTTTAAGTCCATGTTCTATAGGAAATAACCAAACAGTTTTGTCTTCCTACCCAATGGCACACTAATTAAACAGGGCATAGAATGCTTCTCTTTTAATACCCATTCAAAACACACCTTGAAAATTCCTGCTTCCCCAAATATGCAATCAATGCAACCTCCCATATAAGCACATTACTGTTTTTGTATAGTAGCTTAGATTCTCTTGCTTCCCCTGGCTCAGGGAATTATATACCAGAAAATGTTAAGGGCAAGCAGAGTTCTGTGCATGGAGTAAGGTTGCCATAGAATGACTGACTCAGCACTTTCTAAAGGAAGCCGCAGGAAACAGATGTTCCTATGCCAACGCATGATGGGCTTCGCATGTGCTATGGTGGCTTATCAGACAAGATATAAATGATTATGTAAAATAGGCCTCAACATTTTGAAGGGCAAATCCAGAAAACTTGGTTCAGCTGTATTCTACTTACAGCATTAATGCAGTGCCACATCCCATCACTTTGCACAAGACACAGGGACTATTCACCACACCCATGCCCCATGCCGAAGCTTCCCAGAGGATCCTGGTGCTCCCTCCAACTGTCTCATTTTTCACTAGCTGTGGACAAGTAAAATCTTGTCTACAGCATGACAAGGAACACCTGGTGAACTACCAGTCACCCCATCTGCACCTAGTTCCATATGCAGACAGTGGGAGTGGGTGGGGCAGCACTGCTTTGGATGCACAAGTGTGCACCGTGAGCTGCTTACCCTAGCAATGCCTGGCACATGCCAGATGTTGTGGCTGTCGTTATGACAATCTGGTTGTGCAGAGCCATCTGCATTTCAGGTGCTGATGGTCTGGGCTGGGGATTTCCCTGGCACTTGAAGTGTGAGGAGCTGCATCCAGGCTTGATATTTGCCTTAGTGGGATGGTATGGCTAAGCCATCTCACTGACTTCAGTGCAAATAGGCTCACAATTTGGGACTGAATTTTACTTGCTGAGAATCTCAGGCTCTTTCTGCATTGGGCTTTATTCTGGATTATATCACAGAATGGAGGACCTGCCATCCACATACGACCGTAGACTACAGACCTGCAGATGGCAGGGTCCTAATCTGTGAATATAATCCAGAATAAAGCCAAGTGCAGAAAGGGCCTCAGACACAGCTAATTTCTATCTAGTCCTGCTTTTACTCGTGTAACACTGCAGTTTGGTTCCTGAAAACTACTATGAAGTCATGTTATACAACTATTTGTGCCTTATGGAAAAGGAAAGATTGGTGGAATGGCAGAAGCTAAGCTGCCATCAGGGGAGACGGAAGACCCAGTCAGCAGTGCCACATAGGGCAAATCCAGTGGTTACAAGTTTCCAGGAATGCATTAAATAAGGAAAGTTATCTTTTATGAACCACAACAGACTATGCTGTACAGACCACATTATAACAGGGACTGTTGTTATGTCTAAACAATAGAAGTTCATAAAATGAAAAGGCAAGTCACAACTTATGTTTCTAGTTCTCTAAATATGCATTAACTCCAGGTGTTGCTATCTTGATTCCTCATGAACATCTTTTGAGGGAAAAAAGTTCACAGCTAGCTCAGACCTAACCGAATTCTGGCATCTCCACTGAATAACTCTCCATTTGTCAATTTTAAGTGATAATTTCCATTCCATCAGATACATATTATAAGAATATAAACAAATGCCTCCTACTGTATCAGCACTGTGATCACTTTCCTTTATAGCCATCATTTGTTACACGTGGACAGAAGACTGTTCTATGGAATTCCAAAGAGGGTACCACTCCAATGGTTGCCAGGAAGAAGACATACATTTACTTTCTAATGAAAGAGACAGGAGAATGAAGCTCATGATTTATGCCAAAACTTCAGCACGCTCCCAAATGCTTCCCATTTTAGTTTTCTAAAAAGAATCTCCCCCAAACCAAAAATATATCAATGCAGTTGTAAGACAAGAAATTAAAGATCCTGACAGCACTTGAAATCATTAAAGGCCATTGAGAAACAGCACTAGGAAATTGCTCATTTTTATTTCAGTCATTCTCTCATTCCTTCATTCATTTTTTTAAATTTTATTTTAGGGCTGTGCATAGAACAGATTCATTTGGAATGTTGGAAGTGTTCTGTCGGAACATGCTGCTCTTCTGGAGAACATTTGGTCCTTTCTGAATGTTTTTTGAATAATGCAACCATAGGGAATAATAGCGGACCCATTCCAAGTTTGCCATTCCTGGGATGGGGGTTGGGAGAATCCCCAAAGTAAGGGCACCAACTATCCACCAGTCAATACTTAGAACATCCAACCAATTTAGTTATTTTAAAGCATTTTTAAAATATTTCCCAAATTCCCATCAGAAACATTGCCATTTAAGAACATAAGAGGAGCCCTGCTGGATCGGGGCACAACTCATCTAGTCCAACATCCTGACCCACACAGTAGCCCATCAATTGCTTCTGGGACATCTGAAGTAGAAGACAAAGGCAAAACCTTCACTTGCTCTCAACTCCCTGCAAATGTCGCTGAGAGGCATCCTGCCTGTCTCTCCAACCTGTAGGCAGTAATCCTTTGGCTCCCAGCATCAAAGCCCACAGGCTGCTCTCCATGTTGCAGGCAAGTGCAACAGGAGTCCCTTCATGAGATGAGACAAGGTAGCTCTGGTGCAGAACAGCCAGACTGTGGCACGGCATTGGGTGGACAAGAGGTGCTGGGCAGGTCAGTCCAGGTTGTTCCCTCCAGCTCTAGGTGCTGGAGCTTGCAGGCTACCATCCACATTGTGGCCGAGCAGGATAGAGACCAGCAGTCCTTCACCTAGATTGCCTGTTGAGGCTTCAGGCCCTCTTGTACATCAAACTCTGAGCATAGCTCACAGACGTCTAAGCATGTGTCAACTACTGGGTGGCCTCCCTCCAAGTCACTCTAGAGGAACCTGGCTTTTGAGGAAGGTAGGGCATATCTTATTCTTCTCTTAACTTCTTGCCATGGGAAAAGACTCAGTACCGGAACAACCTAATTGGGGAAGATAATCTGGAGAAGAAACAGAATTGCACTTTGCCATGTGATGTAATCACTGAGAACAGAGGATGGCCTGAAAATGGATTAAACATAAACTATGACTGCAGCCTCAGAGTTTAGCAGCAGAATGTCTCAGTCTGAGGGAGGTTTTTGCACTTTGCAGTTTTTGCAGGTCAAACAGGAGCAATGGCAAGTTGTCACAAGGCCCCAGGGACCTTTACCAGGTATGCTTTTCACACAACTGGATGCAGCCTCAGTCTCTGGATTCATGGAACATATCTGGAACAATAACTGCTGACTTTCCAAGTAAATACTTCATGGAGGAGTTGGGGTTCAGAATAAGTAAAGGAATCATGCATATTTGCTTTATCTCTTTGGAGGAAAGCTAGGTAAAAAAAATGGGTGAGTTACAGTGAACATTATTATTTCCTTTCACCCCACTGTAGCCACTGATTATAGAGAAATTTTGAAATAGCTTTGTACCTGGGAAATTTTCACATATACAGTATGCAATAGATGGCAGGCAATGCATATAATCACAGACACAAACGACAGCTTTTGAATGTGGAAAGGGAAGGCAGGTGCATATGAATATGAATATTTGGACAACAGTGCTTATCTGACTTAGCCAGCATAACAAATGGTTAGGGATGACAGGAAAAAGTCAAAAACATCTGGAAGCAGCCCAAGTTGGAGAGGGCTAGTTCCAGGTCAAAAATATTCATTATCATGTTTTACTTCAACTTTTTCATGGATTCCTACACATATAGACTTTTGCTTACCAGTTCTGTATGAAAAATGCAACAGAAACCAACATATTTCCATTTGTTCATTTGAGATACTAATATGTCATCAAATGCATTTGGTAACATTTGCAAATGACCATCTAAAAGTACAAGGTGTGTATTCATTCAGTGCACAAACTAGAAAAATGTGTTCATTTGCATGTTCTGTATTGTTATGGAAAGCAAAAATGTAACATGTAGAGAAAACCTCTATGGCTGGGATCCTTATCAACTGCAATCCCATTCAACATAGATAGAAAAAAAAGTTTAAATTGAATAAAAACTCAACCCTACTTTTTGGGGCATTACTGCTATTGCAAAAGAGAAGACATCACCTGCCCTCAGTCTTCTCCAGGCTTATGCTAATTCCATGCAGCAGTGGACAATCTCTCATCTGTGGGGAATGCATGGCCATGGGGAAACAATATCCAGGTGTAATTAACCTAACTAGTGGAAGGAACCTGACTGTAATTAGCCTAATTAGGCCTCACAATTGACTAACAGGAATAGCGGCAAGAGCATTACTAGGTGGCCATGCATGGAAGCCTCGCTCTCTCTGGTTTGTTTTGAATGATTCTATTTTTGGTCTTTGTGGGCATTTGTTTTTCCCCTTTCTAAAAATATTTTAACATGGAACACAGAGGTTTGATGTACAAGATGTGTAAAGGTCATTTATTAGAATGTTTACACCAAATAACTACAAATGATGCAATGAACAACACAACAAAAGAAGAATGTAATAAATACCATAAAATCATAAATGTAATAAAAATATTAAAAATATAACAACATTTAACTACGCACAGAACCGATATTGAAAAGAAAGGAAGCAGTGGTGGGTCTACTTTTGGGATGGCCTGCAGTTTAGTGTTGCCAGATTAAAATACCAATGTAGCCAATGAAGGGTATAATAGCAGCTGAACTTCATAACATTTAGCAAGGATACCCCTGGGGTTGCAAGATCTCTTTAACTTCGGCCCCATTCCCATTACAAGCTTGAAACGGTTTCGAAACGTTTTCGATCCTCGCAGTCCCCACATCAGTTTGGCTTAACATGCTTTCCACGTGTTAAATTGCCCCCAAAGCATTGTAAATGTAAACTCTCATTTCAACAGGTCTCGCTCCAGTTCTTGCATTTGAAACGTTTTACATTTCTTACTGTGGGAACGGTATAGTTTTAGTGGGATGAGAATGCATGTTTAGGGTTTCCCTCCCCCAATAGCTTGCTTCCAAAGATAGTGATTTCACTGTAAAAATCCACCCCTTACAGCAGTGGTGACTGTAGCAATCCACCCACTTCACACCTGATAACAATGTTGCAATTCTGCACAATTCTGGCTCTTTAAAAGTTCTGACCTTTAGAAAGGGAAAAGGAAGGAAAACAGCTGCAGGTTCTGGGAGATGTGTGAATGTTTAAGACTGTGTGTGCAGGTGGCAGTGGTGGCAGAGCGAGCCAGCCAGCCAGGGTGCTTTTTTCGGAGGGAACCCCTGCTGGGGATGGTGGCTGTGGAGGTGAGCAGGTGGAGGGGGCTTGAGTTGGCGCTGCTGCTGTGTGCCCTGGGCAATGGGGAGAGGAGGGGAAAGAATCGCTGGCTGCCCAGTGCCATTTTTCATCCATCCATGCAAGTGACAGCCACCCAGCCACCCAACTAGGTTCCGTGAAGGGGTCGGTTATGGGTGGTGCATTCACGCCAGGAGGAAGAGGGCAGGGCAGCCCCGAAAAGCAGCTTTTGGAAAGTAGCCACTTGAGTCCACCCTTGAGTCACGTACACCATGTACAATCCTCAGAATCTGGATCGAACGCAATTAAGTTGAAAGTAATGGGATCAGGCAATTTTGTGTTAGCATCCGGTTCTATTATTTTGGTTTAGGAAAACCGTTTTAAGCTTGTAATGGGAACGCGACCTTCAGGTGCCAGCAGTGCAGTTGCCAGAATGTAGTTTCACTTTTGGTTTCAGGCAGTTTCACTTCTGGTTTTAGCCCTCTGGGGTGGGAAGAAGAGTGGGATAGGGCAGGGGTTTAAGGGAGGTGTGGTCATGAGAAAAAATGCCAAAAGAGAGCCAAAATTTGAAAATCAATAGGGAAAATCCCAAAAAAAGTCAACTTAATTTTTCCAACCAGTTTTTAAGCCATGTGGACTAAAATATCTGGGGACCCTCCTGGATTAGGGCCCCCAAAGCCTAAACTCCAGTAGTGTCATCATAGATTTCCTGACACTAAGTAGTAAAAGACAGGCTGTAATGATGTTCCTTCAGAGTGTGAGTCCAGTGTCCTTCTGGGGGGGGTGGGGGTGAGGAATCACTCAGAAGCAAGAATATGCCAAGTGGCAGTTTGTGGTTTGAGAAAACACCAGCAGAGGCCAGGGACTATCATGTGCTTTACCTCACAGTCCTGGGGCCTGTTTGAACTTGGCCATATTCTGGAATATATCTCAGAATAGGGGCCTGTTGTCCACATGTTAATGCAGACTCTGGCAGGTCACACCTGGGTCTGCTGTAGCCTGCACTAGCATGTGGACAGCAGGCCCCTATCCTGAGAAATATTCCAGAATAATGCCAAGGGCCAATAGGCCCTTGGCCTTCTTCAGTACTGTTATTTTACTTGCATGGGTCCCCTGTGATGCAGGGAACTTACCTGCTTTCCAAATGTATGGCCACTGCAGTTTTAGCCTCCTTTGTGGTTGGGGTTGTAGGTGACACTCTCTGCCCCTGGGCAATGACATTGGGCTCATACACATTGACAGCCTGCCCATGAAGAGGGCTAAAAAATAAAATAAAATGGCAGCAGCTATGCACTTGGAAAGTTTTCTGTTTCAATGTGGTTAAAGCACCTGACTCTTCCCTCTACTGCCATATGTTGAAGCATGAACTGCAATCAGGAACATCTCAACTCAAAATCACTTCTTTCTGTGTGGTGCAAGGGATTATCATTTAGAAAGAGGCATGCACTGCTCTCTGCCATCCCATATTAGCACTTCTAATGATGTTCCTTTCCCCCCTCTCCCTATAGATAACATATCCCCTTTTTCTAAATTTAAGGAACTTATATACTATACTGCAACGGGGATGATTTTCACCAGATACCTCCACATAAAATACCTCAAGGCTCAGTGAGTGCTTTAGAACTTACTGGGAAAATGACAAAACTGCACACAGCCGTCACAAATTACATGATTTCTACTTTTGCTGTGGTATTCTTCCTGGATTACTAAAGAGTAATATCTTCTGTTAACCTTCCCTCCCCACAAGCAGCTAAACTAGCCACACACCAAGTATGCAACAAACTCTCCAAAATCTAGAAGAGGTACCCCACAAACTTAGCAGAGCACCAGCAGCTATTCCTCCAAATTTCTCTGCCAAACTCCTGTTATCTTTCCTTGGATTTGGTTTCAGGAAAGCAGCCTTGTTCCCTTGAGTACATCCTCAAACTGAGGGCTATCTGGGGTTTCTTAAGGTGAAACCAAGCTAAATTCTAAATAGTTTGCTAGAACTAATATCCCAACAGACTAGACATTTCTCCAACATATATTTCCCTCAAAGCCTTTCATTATATCACAGAACCTGAAATAGGAGACAGGGTTTGTACCATGGAAGTTCTCAGGAGCACTTGTAGGACACTGGAAGACAGGCAAATCTTTGTTTTATGTAAACCTTCATAATCCTTTGCTAATAGATTTGTAAGGTCTAGATTTTGGTTCTAGTGTTTGCTTCCCTGTTAATAACAAAAGTTGCCACCTCAGCATAACTGAGAGCCAAAACGGTGACTATATTCACTACGAAAGTAATACACAATCCAATGCCAACGTAGCCTAATCATGAAGATGATAAGCAGAAGCTGCACCCCTCCTCTTTTCTCCCTCCAAAATCCTTTCCTAGACAAAATATGCATGAGGAAGAAGGGGAAGGATCGAGTAAATGCATCACATTCAGAGGTCTGAGTGTAATTTTTAATGGACTCAGACATAAATGCAACATGATTCACTTTGAGCAGCACCTGGAATAGATGGAAGTTAATTAAAACAATCTCTCATTTCTTACAGAGCTTAAAACTTCTGAAGACTGTCTAAAGGAGGAGGAGAAGAAGGAATTTTTTTTATTACTCCTAGATGGTATTCAGGAGGCCCATAAATACATCTCGTATCCCTGTGACCCATTCATCTTGCTGCCTCTCCTACTCTTCTTTGCCAACAATCAGATCCCAGTAAACAACCTCAAGTGAAATTTGCAACTGTCAGATAAACATTAAAAATGCTCCCCTTGTCCTTTGTCACTGAAAGTCCCATTAATATTGTAATGGAAGAAAAAGTTATGAAAATGAATGCATACCAGTTTTGGATATGAACAGTGTGGAATATTGCTGGGAAAGTTACATGCACACAGAAATACTCTGCATGTGGGATTAACATGAAAAGGACGTACACAGACTTCTTTGCAGAAACATCACTTTTCTAAGAGTAGCCCTGTTAATAGTGGTTCAGCATTGATTATTTTCATGTGTGCACAAATGCAATTTTTGGCATTTTATTCAATTTGAATCAAATATCTGAAGATTCGGATCATTCGGATGTTTAAAATTTGCATATATTTGCATTCTAATCGAATACATTAGAATCTATTTGTACAAATGTTCTATTCATGTTTTAAGATACAAATGTCGACAATTTGTATGTGTCTGTACTCACCCATACGCAACCGTACACATCCGTACACATCCCATTTTTATCCTGTATGTATCCCGTTTTCATCCTGTATGTATCTGTACAAACGCATACGGATACGAATAAGATGCATAAGGAGACGTATGTAATGCACATGTATCCATACACATACAAATGTCCAAATAATTCAGATGAATGATTTGGAAGATTCAAAATTCATTTGAATGCTTAAATTTGAATGTATAAACATTTGATTCGAATTTGAATCTACGGATTCAAATGAATTCAATCGAATTTTGAACATTCTGAATATTCATGCAAATCCTAATATGCAATTTTGACATGGCTTTTTCTAGACTATATAGGGCTCAATATGGCTCCACACTGAGCTCGCATTGACAGAAGAGAAGTGCATGAAGTAATTTAGAATGGGTTTGCAAACGGACATTTTAAATCTCAATTTTGTCTTTTTTTCTGTTGTCTTTTTAATTGCACTTTATTTTATAGATGTGTATGAACTGACATTTTGTGGTTTGGTTCAAATTGGCTAAAACCCCTTGGTTCAGGTTCAATTCAAACTGGTTTTTTTAACAACAGTCTGGTTTGGTTTGCATGTGAACCAGATGAACCATAGCGAACTACCCTTGGTTCACTATGGTTCACTTGATTAATTAAAACTCCTTGGTTTGGGTTCAATTCAAACCAGGGTTTTGCAGACAACAGGGGAGTTTGTTTCACATCAAAACCATGCAGACCACCCAATTGCTGTGAACTGCAAACTAGTTAAACCAGTTTGGTACATCTTGACTTATTTTGAATATGGCAGTATCAAATACTGGAGTGTCCTGGCCATCACTGGTACACTGTACAGGATGAAGTGATAGCCAGATCAAGGGGCCCTTGATCTGGATCACCAATAGAGCTCAATATCAAGGTCTGTCTGTGTACCAGTTCTTCCTAGTCTGGGACATGGAGGCATGCAGGGGGAGTCATTTCAATGGTGTACCTTATTGCACCACTGAAATAGGTCCCTGGCCTAGGGGCTCTAAAGCCAGGAGCCTTCATTCCTGGCTTGCAGAGCTCATACAGGCTGGCGCTGAAGCTGTGGGGACTGGGCTGGAACACATCACCATGCAGATAATGTTGTTCCAAACAGAGTGATCTTCCCAGCCTTGGAATGGGTTGCTTGATCCAGATCCAATATTCTGGATCTGCACCAGGTAAGTGCAGGAAGTCCCATAGATTCGTGTGTGTGTGTGTGTATTTTCAGCAATGGTGCAGGCAAAATCCCAGTAAGTTAAAAATCATAAACAAGCCAAACACAGGGTAGGTGTGCAAATTAGATGACCCTCTCTCTGTCCTCCTCACCCTTCTCAGCAATTCTAAAATCCAATCTAGGAAGTATTATTCATTGACGTCTTTCTGTTCACTTGACAGTAGAAAGAAAAGAAAGTTAAAACCTTAATGTGGTGAAATGTCAACCAAGAGAGGTTTTTTCCCTTTAAAAAAAAGGAAGAAAAAAAAAGGAAATTGATATTTTAACTTTTATCTCTGAGTTAGTTAATTTTCACACTTAACTGCTGAACTGGCTAAATTCTTTTCTTTTCTTAAAGACCTTTATAAATCCCATCATTAATAAAATCAGACATTCAATTAGTAGAGAATTTCTGATTGCTTACTGTGATTTTCACTCCTTTTCCATTTTCTCCTTCTTTTTCTTTTGAGCCCTCCCTCCCCCTTAGGTCTCTCCCTTTCTGTACCCCATACCCAAAAAATCGGGGAAAGTGAAAATTGATCCCATTAACCTCTGTCATTACCTAAATCCATCTCTTAATTAGTATGAGTTAATATGATTAATCAAAATAATGAGACAAACCTATTAAATTAGGGTGTTTAAATTACAAATGGAAGTGGTAAAGGCAAAGGCCTGATAACAAATAGCTGCGGTTGGCGATAGGTTTCCGAATGATATGTGGCAATCAGACCAATGAAGCTCAGTCTTATCCATGAGATAAAAGATACCCAAACCAGGCAGAATAGTCTTGTCAGACCATTACTAGTGAATAAGAACCCATATTAGGGAGTCTAGATGCAACTTTATCATTGTGTTTATTATTTATAGAGTTTGTGCAGATTTATTTCTCTTTTCAGTTATTTGATTTCTAAAAAGTGTGGCTATCTACCTGTTACCCAAAACTCAAGGGTGGGTTGGAAGTTTCCAGCAGGAACTATCTTTGAAATCCAAGCAGTAGTAAGTGTTCATATCACAACCATGAGGATGAAGGGGTTTAACTGAAAGTCTAAGGAAACCAGGAACTATTTTGCATGCATCTGTGTGGACCTTTCTTGGAAACAGCAGATGCATTTTCACACTAAGGCGATGCCTTAGGACGCTTTGGCCCAAATGCATTGAGTACAGTTCCCCATCTGCACTTGCAGGTAAACAACGCATTCTGAACACATCCTTTCCCTGCCTATGTGTGAACAAGGAACTATACTCAAAGCGTTTGGGCCGAAGACCCTCCCCCGGCCTCCCCCAATTGGCTGCCTTGCAGCCAGGGGTGGGGAGGCCAGTCAGGTCCCTTCCCTGGGTTCCCGCAAGGTGCATCGGCCTGGATCAGCCCCATGCAGGTGGCGGGACCCCCATCCAGCACCCCCCCCAACCCACCCCGGGGTCGCGTGTCTGCGTGAATGGTGCTTACCTGCTGGTGCCGCCAGCTCAATTCTGGCTGGAATAGGCCAGTGATGTTCTGCGCATGCTCGCGGGGCGGCCCCTCATTGGCCGGGCACCCGCGCCTGCGCAAATGGCCAGTTGAGGCCAGGTGGGTGTCGGCCAATGAGGGACTACCCCATGAACATGCGCAGAACGTCACCAGCCTATTCCAGTGAGAATCGAACTGGCAGCAGCAGGTAAGTGCTGTTCATGCGCGCCTGT
The DNA here is from genome assembly GCA_023333525.1 of Aspidoscelis tigris stejnegeri. Lineage (NCBI taxonomy): Eukaryota > Metazoa > Chordata > Lepidosauria > Squamata > Teiidae > Aspidoscelis > Aspidoscelis tigris. The sequence goes on from JALMGA010000003.1 coordinate 82,637,783, forward strand.
GACCCCGGAGTGGGTGGGGGGCACCACCTGCATGGGCCTGATCCAGGCCAATGCAGGTGGCAGGACCTCAGGGAAGGGACCCAACATGCCTCCCCACTCCTGGCTGCAAGGCAGCCAATCAGGGGAGGCCAGGGAAGGGGCCCAGCTGTCACAGAGGGAAAGTGTGTGAACGCTCTCCCTGCATGGCAGCTGGGGGCATTCCAGAACACTTGGAATGCGTGTAGAGCACTTTTTAGTGCTCTGATTTTGGAACACATCTATGATGCTTCGGGATACTTGGGGTGGCCTGGAACACATCTATGATGCTTCGGGATACTTGGGGTGGCCTGGAACGGATCCGGCCTCCCCACAAGAGCAAATGCAGCATCCTGGAGTGTCGTAGATGTGTTCCACACCTCCTTGTGCGAAAAGGCCTCAGGTTTTGCAGAAAGGCACTAAACATGTTTCCTGCTCCCTGGTACTCCAGTCTAGCCCTTCTACTGCAAAATAAAAATTGCTGTTGCCATGTTACCTCGAAAGTCCATGTGATAAGAAGCTTCCCTAGATGAACTGCCTGCAGGCCTAACCAGAGACAGCTCTGCGATTAGGAAAATCAGACAGCTGCCAAGGCCTCTGAACCAGTTCAGGGGACTCTTCGGCCATTTCGCACTGGCCCTAAAAACAGATATAGACACACATTAAGGATAGATTAAGGACACTTACCTTTGATGCTTCCGCATTGGGACCGCATATTAGAGCCCCTTTCCGGAGGCCACTTCCACATTTCAGTGCGCAAGACCAGTTTCTAAAACCAGTCTTGCCACCGAAATCCAATCCTAATGTAAGACCTCAAAAAATAGGTCTTAATCCAGCCCTTTGCCTCAGTCCGTTTTGGAAGCAATACGTTCTGCACATGGAGAGGCGAAGGTTGGATGTCCCAGCGGCCGCCATTTTGGGGAGGGCAGAAGCAGGCTGGTTTGGCTCCTTCTGCCCTTCCCAGTGCACTGTAAGCCACTGAAGACACGCGGTGAAAGGCAGCTGCATGCTCCAGTCACGTGGCTCCGGAGGCGGCGTTGGTGGTACGGGAATCCGGCTGCCTTCGGCCCTGGGTGCGGGAATCTGGCTGCCTTCAGCCCTCCTGGCTTCACCAGGCCATCTGTGCTGGCTTGGGTGTCTGGCCAATGAGGGACCGCCCCATGTGCATGCGCACAGCATGCCGGGCCTCCTGCAGGCAGAATCGACCTAGCAGGCTGCAGGTAAGGCCGCGAACGCACGCTCGAGACCCGGGGTGGCTTGGGGGTGTAGGGTGCGAGTTCCCCTGGCTCTAGGAGCTGCAATCTTGGCTCTTGGAGACAGCGGGAGTTGAGGGAAGGGCTTCAGGAAGCAGGCAGTCCTGCTTCTGCCCTCCAAAAGATACGAGTAGAGCAAGCTTTGAGTATACTGTACAATGAAGTCCTGCTGATGAGCTTTCTTGTGCATCCGGTTGACCCCATGACAGCAGACTGCTGGACTACATGAGCCATGGGCCTGATCCAGTGGGGCATGACTGTTCTTATGTTGTCCTGCTCCCTTATCAAATAAAAGTTGGCCTCAGAATACATTTGGATCAGGTAGATTTGGCTTTTGGTTTTGTGTGATAGAGGAAAGAATTTTTCTCTATCCACTTTTTCTACACCATGCATGATTTTATATACTTCAGGCGGATTCCCTCTTAAACACCTCTTTCATTTTGGTTTCCCTTTTCTGCACCTTTTCCACTTCCACAGTATCCTTTTTGAGGTGTGATGGCCAGAATTTGCCACAATATTCCAAATGTGGCCTCACCATAGATTTATAAGGAGGCAAAGTGATACTTTCTGACTTGTTTTCTATTCCCTTTCTAATTATTCCTAACATTGAATTAGCTGTCCACCAGAACCCCAAGATCCCCTTCATTTGTTGCAGAAAGCTCGGCCCCCATATGTTTATAGACATAATAGGATTCTTTGCCCCAATATGCATTATTTTGCACTTATTAAGATAAAAACACATTTGTCACTTGGTTGCTCACTCACCCAATGTCAAGAAATCCCTCTGGGTCTCTTTGCAATCTTTTTTCAGTTTTTACTATCCTGAATAATTTAGTGTCATCAGCAAACTTTGCTATCTCACTACATATCCCTACTTTTAGATCACTGATAAATAAATTAAAAAGCACTGATCCCAGTACTGAACCTCGGGGACCCCACTTTTGACCTCTTTTCACCCTGAGAATTGGCCAATTATTTCTCCCTGCTTCCTATCCTTAAGCCAGTCACCAATCCAGGACAGAGCTTGTCCTCTTGTTTCATGGGTAAGTTTATTCAGTAGCCTTTGAAGTGGTACTTTGTCAAAAGCCTTCTGAAAGTCCAAATAGACAATGTCAACTGGTTCATCTTTATCCATATGCTTATTGACACTCTTAAAAATTCTAACAAGTTAGTAAGGCATGATTTACCTTTGCAGAAGCCATGCTGACTTTCTTTCAACAATGCTTGCTCCTCCATGTGTGCACTAAATTTTATCTTTAATGATGGTCTTCATCACCTTACATGGAACTGACATTAAGCTAAATGGTCTGCAATTTCCTGGTAGTTGTGAAATCAGGAAGGATAACCTCATGTTGCCGAACTCAGATCAGATACAAAGGTTATATATGTCTAAGCTACTATAAGTAAGCATTGACTAAAAATATTTAGCTCTGACACTGATTGTTTCTGTAGATTTGGACATTTCTCTGATTTCTTTCAGTCTTTCACAAATTAATGTAACAGCACATGCAGCATAATAGAATTTAATCCTTACTGATCAACTATCTTAAAAGGTAATCTCATCATTCATTATAAAAGGCCAGGGGTAATATTCCAAAGCTGACCTTTGTACTTTTCATCAGAGGTCAACCAACGGTTAGACATTCTTATTGGATTTCAATCATTCAAACGTCTTTTTGAGCTACAGTCGTGAAATTTTGTTCTTTCATTTGTTATGGGCCACTGATTAAAAGGAAAAGTAGGAAACAAATTTGACATTTCTGGCATAGGTCACCAAAAGGCCATCAGTTTAACAATTAACAAAAGCCACATTAATTTCTTTTGGGGCGACTATGGTGGAAATTTAAAAGGAGCGGTGCTCCTTATCTATCAATTGAATAACAAGACAGATTTGTAAAAAACAAAATGACACCACACCTATCCTATGAAATTAGGCCTACTGCAAAAGCCACATCTATTAAAGAACCAAAATATTGTCCTTATAATCAGAAAAATCAGTAGCATACTTGTTAACATGTCCTGAACAACAGGAATATGAAATAGTTGCTTCTTTAACAACATTCCTTCCTCCAGAGCAGGAAAATACAAATCAGTGTCAACTTTGCATGGCGAAGTGAGGGATTGGTGAGGCAGCAATTAGGAGAAGTACTTTGATCTGCACAGTTCCATACCCAGTTTGATGCAAGCTGCCCTGCCCCATGTTCCATTCACATTTGTTGCCTTCACACCTGACCTCATGAGCTGTACCAGTTGCTACCTGCCTCCTCTGAAGGAGGAAATCTCATTTAAAACCTGAGACTTTTCTTCCCTAGACACATTTGCAGTTATGCAGTGAGGATGTGACATTTACTAATTTTAAGTACACATAAAAGGAAGGATTGTTTCAAACACATGCTCACAGTACAAAAAAATCCGTTCAAAAGATGGAAATATATTTATAACTAAACAAAGTAGAATACAGTGGTACCTTGACATACGAGTTTAATTCGTTCCGTAACCTTGCTCTTATGTCAAATCACTCGTATCTCAAAGCAATTTTCCCATTAATCCAATCCAGCTCCCAAAACACCACCTCAGTTGTTTTTGTTATGTACTGTACTGTATTTACATACTCGTATCTCAAATCTTGCTCTCATCTCAAAGCAAAATATCACTCGCTCGGCGGCTTGTATCTCAAAACACTTGTATGTCAGGGCACTTGTATGTCGAGGTACCACTGTACTAAGCTATGCGAGAAGGGATAGGTATAAATAATTTAAGCTATTTGGTTGCTAATGGATTGTTTGTCTGTCTCATATATATTTTTATGTTCACAGAAAAGCGCAGTTGCAAAGAGCTGGAAGAATAAAACAGCAAAATACATAATCAATGAAATTCTAGTACTGTGAAACTATATATTATTTTAAACCAAGGTAAGAAAGAGATTTATGCAAGATTCTCACTTATTGGTGCTTTTCATGCTTGCTCTGGTGGGACAGCTGGGAAGCTACTCCCATATGGAGCATCTACACTGCATCGAGCCGCTGATCTGGAGGGCATCAGGTGAAGTGGCTCCAAACATACCAGAGCATCCCCCAAGTGTACAGCCATAGAGCACTAACAATGCTTTACAACTATGTTAGCTGCTGGGTAGTATATCAGGCACGCTCTGTTCAGACCTCTTCCATGTGGATGGAGCATGTGCAGGCCAGCACATGTGCAGTTGCACACCACATCTCCTGGTCACCAGGAAAACAGCACCATGCATGGCTGTTGCTACAGTAAGGCAAGCACCTAGTATAGAGGCAATTGCACTTAGCCAGCACTTGGTGAACACTGTTTAAATTTGGAATGGATCAGGGGGTTGCAGGGTGAAAACACCTGAGGCATTTCCGCACTGCATCGCGTTCCAAACGGAACGCGTTCAGGCGGAAAGCTTAAGACAGCTCCGGGCGCTTTCCCCGTTCACACACAGACGCGCCAGAACGCGTGTAAACGCATTCCGGAGCGTCTGTGTGCGAAAGGGGAAAGCGCCGGGAGCTGTCTTAGCCGGCAAGGGGTGCGGAGACAGCCGCGGAGGCAGATCGACAATCAGCTGTTTGACAAACAGCTGATTGTCAAAGCCGCGCGGCGTCGGAGGCGAGCCCGCAGCTGTTCGGGAGACAGAAGCAGGCGCGAACGCTTCTCCTCCCGAACGGCTGCGGGCGGCTCGTCCGCGTTGGAACGCATGTAGAGCACTTTAAAGTGCTCTACATTTCGAATGCGGAAAAGACAGCTGCGGACACGTCGGAACGCAAGCCGCGCGCGGGCAATGCGGATGACGTGTCCGCAGCTGTCTTTTCCGCGTTCCGTTCAGCCCCGTGCGAAAACGTCTCTGAAGTGTTCTATAAGTTCACTTGCCATCAAACCTAATAAAGGTGTGAATTGGCCCATTGTATACACTTTTGCTCCAGAGTGAAAACTATCCGATCTTAGCAAGGACAGCATTCCACAGGATTACACCACAGCAGAAAAGGCCTCCTTTTTTCTCTGTTGCATGAATATTGTTGGAATGGGATACTAAATTAGGCTTCTACTGCTGAATGAATGTATTACTTTATCAAATGCTCTAATCAGCTAGTGAAGCCCTTCTGAAAATCTTTACACTGATTAAAATGTCGAGGTCTAAGATATGATGGCACTGTTACTGCAGAACTCCCTGTCCATGGAACAGAAGACACATTCAATCGAGCTAAAGTTTTTTTACCCTTTCTGCACTTAAACTTTGATCTGGAATAAGGTGATTGGTAGTTCGGAATTTGTATCTCCTCATGCACACCACTGATCCAGATCTAGGGCTTGTAAGTGCAGAAAGAGGCTCAAAAAGCTTCTGGATACTTTCAGAAATGCAATGAGAAATGCATGTGGCAGCTACCACTTCCAAGCCATTTTTAGTTACTTGTGTGCTTTCGTTCTTCTTTTTGCTGTATGTGAAACAAGCTGTAGCAGCAGCAGGATAAGTCAAGAACTGGGCATTTTGGAAAGGTGGCAGAGAAAGACCTGAAAATGTTAGCAGTACGAGGGAGTAAAATAGTTATTTGTTTGGCAAGTTTTCTTGCAGATGGAGAGATCTGTCCATCAAGAGCTCCTTAGAGGGTTCAACTGCAGCCCCCAGTTGTTCCTGAACTACAATTCCCATCATTCTGTGCCAGCTCTAAGGCAAGAATGATGGGAGTTGTAATGCAAGAACATCTGGAGGGCATCAGTTGAATACCCCGAGAACCACCAGAGAGGTACATTTGAAGGAGAAGTTATTTAACACCTAGGTTTTCTTTAACTTGAACACAATATAATTACTAGATATATTATGTATGATAAACCTGTTCTCTTATGCTAAAATTCTTTAATAGATTTATTTCTACATTTGGAATTTTCATTCTTCCCCACCCCAATAAAATTCCTATAGATTCCCTGGGACAACATCCACACTTTGCAAAGCTGAACAGAGTAAATCATGATGGGATTACGCATTATGACACATCTTTAAAACAGCTTCTCCTGCATCCGCATTGGAACAGCTGTTTCCGCTTGCAAGGACTGAGAAATCTGAGATGGTTTAAAATTAGCTTCTTCTAAGGAAGAGAAACCATTAAATTGGGACTAATATTATTAAAAGGAGAAGGGCAAAGTGCATGCTGGAATTTACAAGGTCAATGACCCCAGTCAGCAGCCAGCTAAATTTTGTAATTGGAAGGAAATTTTGCTGCTAAAAAAGAAATACCAAAAGACTAAAGGAGGAGAAACATCCTCTGGCCCTGTCTCCCATTTCATCCAATTCAAATGTGCCACCTTTGTCACTCACCTCAAATTACAACTATCTTTGCTTTTCTGAGTCTTCTGTCTTGCCTTGGACAATGAAGTTTGCAAAGAGCGTCAACAGAGGGAAGGCACCAGAGTGTCAGTATCTTTTAACCAAACAAATGAGTTTGCTTGTCCTGTGCTATAAAATTGGCATCTCACTGAGGGGCATCCAGCACCCATGAGCACAGGGAAAAAGCTGAACAGTGATCCACCATTTTCCTGTGATCCTCCTATGGCTGGACAGATCAGCCTTTGATCCAACATGGAAGTGCTTAACAATGCATTGAATCAAAGGTGGTGATAAGAGTGGTTTTTAAAAGTAACAAGGCTGCTCTCCTATGACATACGTCCACCATGATCACATGTTCCAGTTGTCCTCACTCCATCACAAAACCGCTGCAAAGAAGGGAGGGGAAGAGTGGAGGGTTTTGCACTCTCCATGTACTTTAGCATTGCTAAGTCATCCTGAGCTGGTTAGGAAAACTGTGGGACACCCTTCATCAGAATAGCAACAGAGCAATTGGCCATATCTGCTCCACAAAATTCCATGCAACACACTACAGTCCTGCAGTCACAATGGAGCAGTGTGGGAAGTCTCAAGAGGGGGTTCCACTAGCCATCTGATCACAACAAAAGTTGATTAGTGTATAGGAGGATCAGATATGAATAACATGCAACCTTCCAGCCCTTTCACTACACCCATGGCCATTTATCAACCACTGCTCTCATTGGTGCTCCGTTGCAGCCAAGAGGGCATCCCTGCAACAGTTCTTGGGACTTGTGTTGCTTCTTATCAAGAGGAAGGCCTCATACACTCTGGTACCCTCCAAAAAAATCAGAGCAGCTCCAGCACCCTCCAGTTGCCACATGCCAACAGTTGCTGTGGAAGGAAAGAAAAGTAAAATGGGCAGGAACTGTGACAAAAGGATTCCACATTTAAAGAACAGCTGATTTGAAAATGTCAGCACAGCTTTGATCTTTTCTTTATTCTTAAATCAATATACAGTCCCTTTCATATTTGCAGCAACATATAGAAAAGTATGTTAGGATGACGCCTCAGTCAATTACATTCATTCTTCTCCTGCTCCTCAACAATTTTGGCAAAGCAAAACTAGCTTGTGAAAAGAAGTGTGAAAAGACCAACTCTCCATGTGCTTCACAAGTGTACTTGTAGCAGAAGGGCCATTTGTTATGTTAATTCAGAAGTCAGGAGGGCAGGGGTTCCATCCCCATTATAGCTAGATGAGCAGCAGGGCTAGGACAGCCCTGCAGGTTCACATTTCTGTCCCTTCTGGGTGGAAGAGGTGCAGATGGAGCATGTGACCAGGCACTGCAGGTGTGTTGCATGCTGCATTGTCAACCACCGCAGCAACAGCACTGTGCAGGTGCATTTGCGCCCCTGCTGGAGCTCTATGGTCGCCTCTGTGATAGGGTGATTCACATCCCATCAGCACTTGAGGAAGCACTGCCAAGGTCTGAGATAGATCTGGCATCTCAAAGCATAGACATTAGATCTATCCCCCATCACCACTGTCCCAGGGAAATGAAGGTACAACAGTGCTCCATGGTAGTCACTACTAAAGGAAATCAACCTTGACTGTTCATTGGAAGGAAAAATACTGAAGCTGAAGTTCAAATACTCTCACATAATGAGAAGATAGCATCAGAGTCTTTTCCAATAAGTCCTAAGAAAAGTGGAAGGAAAAGAAAAAGTGAATGGCAGTAGATAAGATGGATTGTCTTGTGCAAACAACAAACATGAGCTTGGGCAGATTTTGGGAGTCAGGAGAGGGCAGAAGGGCCTGTCATCCTGTGGTCATGAAAAATCAGACACTAGGGATGCGCACAGCTGGCTGTTTTTGTTTTTGTTTGTATTTGATTCGTATAAAATCAAATGCAAGAAAATTTGTATTTGTTTGAATAGATCCCCTTCAAATGTGGTAGAATTCATATTCAATACAAATGTTCAATCCCATACGAGTGTATACAAATAGCATACAACTCCCATACAAGTTCCATATGAATCCCAAACAAAGCTTCGTATGAAAGTATCAAAATATTCAATTCAAATTCGAATGTCCAAATATTCTAAATAAAGATGGGTCTTTATAAGTCATGTGGACACAGCCTATATTTTGCCAAATTAATGTTAAGCAATTGAAAATTTTAATATAGTGAGACAAATGTACGTGCAACTTTGGTTTCTGTATTCTCAACATTTCACTGAAGTTCATTTAATCAGCTGTACCCTTAGGTTTCTAAAAATAGCAATGTCTGTACATCCTAGAGTTATAAATAGTACAGCGCCATCCATAGAGTTTAATAAGAGCCATATTATAAATAAATGTGCAGAATTGGCTGCATCTTTGGTACCTTAAGTAGTTCCTTTTCCAGAACAGACCAAGAGGCTTTTTCATACCACAGATGAGGAGTTTTCTGTTACTATCCTATCCGGGGGTTGAAAGCTTAAGTTGAGCTAGTCTGACATAAGCAAAATTTGCACTCTGTGTGAAACTTTATGCTTAGCCTTGCAGTTAACGAAAACATAGACATGAGTAAAATAAGAAAGCCATGTCTAAATTGGATGCTGACAAGTTGTAATTTGAACTAAAATAAGAAAGGCCATGCAGAGTTGGCAGAACTCGAAATCCACTGAGGTATAAATATTGTGTCTATCCAGAATATTCAAGAAGGGAACCATCTAGCTGGATGGTTAGAGGTGACAGAAGAATGGCTTGAAGATTATGGCCATTGCCTCATACAGCATGACAAAGCTCAAGAAGCAACCCGTCCCATGCTGGGACAGGTTGTTGCCGAAGCAGGGCAGGGTTGTCCGCATTTGGACAGCCCATTCTGCTCCACACCCAGGTGCAGCCTCCAAAGAGCCCTTAGAGGCAGCACCAAGGTCACAAACATTTGTTCCCAGCCTTCAGAGTTTCTGGCTGGGCCGTTTTTGAGGTGGACACACTTTCATTGGTGCTTCTCAGAGCACTGCCGAAAAGAGTTCCCTCTCCATGGTATACCAGACCACAGGAGCATGTGTCTGCATTCCTCCATGGTCTGGTATACTCGCCCTGTGCCTGCTGCTGATTTTATTGTTGAACTCTACCATTAAACCAGGCTAGGGTGCCATTTTGGGTGCCTAGTTCATGCTTCATCCAGTGTGGTTCAAGTGTGATTGGTAGTGGGGCCTGCTGTAGTCTGTGCTAGCATGTCGACAGTAGGCCCTTATTCTGGGGATTTATCCTTTGGTTTTATCCTGAGCAATGCAGAAGGGGCTTATGATGCTTTCCCATTGTTTAGGTAGGTGGTTTCTCTCATTTTTATGTGGGAACCATGAAAGGGACAGAGGGGTTGAGTACAAATACAGATGCCCAAACCCAGTGCAGTGCTTTCTCACTGCTACAGTCCCAGACTCCCTATACAATAACCAGGAAGACTTTGTGATATCACTAGGCTGATCTCCCATTTAGGCAGGAGAATCTTCCAAACTGATCTGATGTTCTATAGAAACAGAGAGCCTGCAGAAGACAAAGCACTCTCAGTATAAATAAAGGGAAATTCACTCTTAACTTCCCAAGGACATTGTCCCAGAGAAGTTAAGATCAACCCCATCGGAAACCTACCTGGAACTTCCCTTGCAGCAAGGTTCAATGCAAACACTGCCTGCCATCTGGCAGCCTCTGCCTCACCACACCAATGGCCATGTGTGGCCAGCCATTGCTATGGTGATTGGATGACATGGCATGTGACTCTGCAGCCACAGTCATAGCCTCCTCAAGCTGCTCCGATGCAGCTTTGCACAGGACTGTACTAGGAGCACCATTGGCATTCAGGCACACTGGGAGCCAATCCAGAATAGAAATTGCCCTGCAGTGTGCATAGTGCCCAAACATCTCCATCTTCAATGGGCGAAAGGGCTCTAAGCTATTGTCTTAACACCCTTCCTTTTTTCAGATATGCCTCTTTCAGTCCCTTTTCCTGAGCATTTGCCAGCATCATACAGATTAGCCAAGGCAGCTCCCCCCTATATCAACACTGATAACAGCCTTTGCAACAGAATGTGCCAAGCTAGTTTAGGCCACATCTACACTTAACTGGGGAAGAGTGTAAACTCCCAACTGGAAGAAGTGCCAACTGTCAGTCTCTCACCACCTCCATTAAGGGTCTGGTTGCCCACGTAGATGCCTTCCAAGGTAAGGTGTGTTTTGCTGCCTTCAGTGAAAGCATCCTGTTTGCCATGTTAACAAGCACCTTGGCACTCTAGAATGAAATCACAGTGATGGTGTAACAAGATATTTTCAACCAGGCGCCTCCCTTCTGGCCTGCTCTCTGGAGATATGGCCTAAGAATCATGTATGGCAGCAAACTGTTTCTTGTCCCAAAGAAGTTAAGATCAGCCCTGTCCAAGGGAGGCCAACACTTCTGCTCAAACAGTCAGTGTTTGCTGTATAAAACAACTTTTTTCACTTTGCATGGAAATAAGGCTTGTTTTAATTTCAGTGAATATTGGAAAGAGGAGGAACAGAACTGTATACATCCTAAAAACTACATTCCACACTGAACAAGGATAAGAAATTCCCAGCTTATAAACCAGCTGCATTCCAAAAGTTTATATTTAAATCCATTTGTTTGGAATTCATAACTGAAATTCAATAAATGCTGGATTTATTTTCCATTGCAATTCAGTGTTTCAGAAGGTGCCTCCATAGGTTGTTAAAAGCCCACCATGTTCCCAGGACTACACTGGGATTGCCAAATATACATGTTAATCCCAATGTAGTCCATGGCTAGTAGAACAAAACCCCACTAAATCACTATTGGGGAAAACCCAGCAACAACGCATTTTCTGCCCAGCATTGTACAAGGGTAAAGTAGGGATGTGCATGAATATCCGTAACATTCGTTATTCATAAGCATTCGTATGAATTCAACATTCATATATTAACATTTGTATGAATATGAATGTTTCGGACATTCATACAAATAGTTCAGACATTTGTTAAACTGGGGAGTTGGGAAAGTTGTGTTTCAGTCACAACTGCAGTAGATCCAAATTGCATTGGACATGGATTGAGAGTGGACTAAAAGTGGATTCAGGCAAGATTTGATATATTGAGAGCAGATATGTTATGGGATATGGATCAGATACTTATGCATTCAGGCCGGATACATATCAGATACATCTTAGTTCGTATCAGATATTCGTACAAATTTGTACGAGTACATTTGTATCAAATATAATCCTACCACATTTGAAGAGGATTTATTCAAATACAAATTTTCTAATATTTGATTCATTATGGATCGAATGTTGAAAAACCCATTCGTACACATCCCTACCAGCAACAATGCCACATTTTCCATAATTACTTACCTCCGTCTGGTGTTTCTTTGCAGGATCGTCATAAGAACATAAGAACATAAGAGAAGCCCTGCTGGATCAGGCCACAGCCCATCTAGTCCAGCATCCTGTCGCACACAGTGGCCTGCCAAATGCTCACGGGCATCTCAAGCAGAGACAAGGACAAACCCTCTCCTGCTCTCGAATCCCAGCAAATGGCCTTAGAAGTGCCCCGCTTCCCCCCCCCCAGCCTGAAAGATGCACCTAGGCATTCGTTCTAGTAGCCATTGATACATCTGTCATCCATAAATTTGTCTAATCCTACCTTAAAGCCATCTAGACTGGTAGCTGTCACCACCTCTTCCGGCAGCACATCTCATATGCCGATGACCCTCTAGGTGAAGAAATACTTCCCCTTGTTGGATCTGACTCTCCTACCCATCAGCTTCACAGAGTGCCCCCTGGTTCTAGTACTGTGTGACAGAGAAAAGAAATTTTCTCTATCCACCTTTTCTATTCCATGCATAATTTTATATACTTCAATCAGGTCCCCTCTTAAACGCCATCTCTCCAGACTGAAGAGGCCTAGACGTTGCAGCCTGGTTTCGTAAGGGAGCAGTGGTGACTCCTTTAAGGTTTGTTCCTCTTGCAAAATAGCTATATATGGGAAGTGTGTGAAAAAATAAGGAAGAGAAGTGAGCAGGCACTTTCTGCATACAGGTATTTTACAAGACGAATGATTCAATGAAGAAATGCCAAACACAGCCTAATATTTTGCTGGGATTGCCTTCTGCCATTTGGAAGAAGCGTCGAGTTCCTGGAGCTAAGGAAGATCCTGGAATTTCCTCTTTCCATCTTTAGTGAGAGTGGAATTTACTTTGTTTCTAGCTTGAAAAGTATCCTGTCCTTTGACTTTCACTCACTATTAGGGCGTCTACACAAGGTTACCTAACAAAGTTTCTCTTTCAACAACTGCGAACTATTTCAAATCCAAACAGTCACGCCAAGTGAGGAGTGGATGCTTCCATACTTTCTGCCTGTATACTAACAGAGCAGGAAACCTCTGCTAATAATGATTGCAGTCAAGAGGATTGGCAGTAACTTAGGAAGTATTATTACCCAAGTCCTGCGAAGATTTATGGAATCTTGGCTCATGCTGAAAAAGTAAGTATTTGGTGCCCCCATGTGGACAGTGGCCTGAAACAGATTATATCATTTCCAGTTCCACAGTTGTACAATTTCGATATGAAATAAGCATAAAAGACAGGCGAGAAAGAGTCCATTTCAATTTTGAAGCTTTAATTCAGAAAGCAGACGCAGAGGAGTTTCAGAACCTGAGTTTGTAGAAGATGAAATTCTCAAAGGCCCTCTCTGCACTCCATCCCCCCGTCTTGTTCTGAAGCAAAGTAGGATGCCATCCTGGAACAAGCAAACCATCCCAAGCTGGGATGGATTGCTAGTATTGCAAAATAGGGCTGTGAACATTCAGACAGCCTTTTTCACTCCATGCCCAGCTGGTGCCTCCACATTTCCATGGTCTGATAAGTTATAGATCTCATGGTTGAAGTCTATGTCTATACTAGGCTAGGGTCCCATTTGGAGCAGCCTTGATCAGCCCATACTTCATCCAATGTGAACAATGCATAATTGTGAGTCAAGGCTTACCATAGTCCATGCAGATCTGTGGACGTGAAGCCGTTTTTTAGGAATATATTCTGTAATACAGGTGAATGCAGAAAGGGCCTAGGTCAGTTGGCCGAATAAGATAATGGGACAAGGCTTACAGATCTGAAATGATATGAGGGCACTTAGGGGCAATCATATTGACAAAAGTTCCTGGCCTTTAGCATTTCCCGTGCCTCATTTGGTGGTGCTCCCTATTGCTCCATCAAAATGACCCCCCCCTCATATATTGTAAAAAGAGAACTTTCCAGGTTAGGATCCTCAGCATGCCAGGAGACCAGGATAGGAAACACTATCCCACTCTGTGCTCCATCCTGTACAGATGGTGTGCTAAGAGGTGCCATGAAGGAAGCAGGCCTCTAGACACCCAGTGAGGAAAGTGCCCATGTCTCAGAATAGTAATACATCATAGAAATGTACTTTTTCATGACTGTTTTCTCTACCTTGAGGAGCTGAATGCAACTCTAGTTGTTTTTAAGCAATTGTGCAACTTTTGGGCTAGTAGTTGCCGCATCCACATGGCTTCTTTGGATACCTTAATTCCAACTGAAAATCAAATGCCATCCGTATTTCCTAAAATGGGGATAGTGGAGAAACGGGTTCACAACTTTGGGCCTGTTTGCACATACCCCCCTGGGGAGGTCCATCCACACACTACCCCCACTGTGTTGAAGCTCACTACGGAAGCCCTGGTCTTCACTAAAACATTGTCCACAAAACTTGACTGGGAGCAGCCAGTTAGCTCCTGAGCAATAGCAGTCACATCCTCTTCTAGGTGCAGTGCTGCAAGTGGGCATGGCAGCATGGCTGCAGCTCCACAGTTGCATGCTGGGACCCAGTTGCCCATGGTAACATTCATGGCAACCTCCATGGTAATGTCCCTTCCCACTAGCAGACGCTGTTGTTTTAATACGTACTGTTATTGCTTTAATTTGTTTGATTTTAAATGTTGTTACCCACCCTAAGACTTTCAAGTATAGGGCAGGATAAAAATGCAAATAAATAAATAAATAAATAAATAAATAAATAAATAAATAAATAAATAAATAAATAAATAACCATTCAGGCATGTGTTGGATGTTGTTGTGGCCATTGCCCTTCAGGCCTGCCCATCCACACTTTGGGACTGCACCATATCCACCCTTGATGTTCGCCCCACTGTAATGGTATTATATCATTCCAGTAAGGTAAGTAAGGGCAGTCCTTTTGTAGCTATGTGTTCAAACAGAGCTCTATGGTCAACACACCTTTTCCAGCTTTTATACAGTGTGGTGCTAGCTCACCTTCAGCAACTTGGTACCCACTTTGATATTCATGTGCACCTACGCTTCCAGCTTTCAGGCACCAAACTATCTTTTAGCTCAGGCCTTCCCCAGAGTGAATGACTTTTTTCCCCTACCCTTGATTTTAATAACTTTATGTAACTGGTGGTTTTAGCTGCTTTTATGACTTTTGCTATGAGAATATATTTTTAACAGAAATTCACAAATAAATATTTTAAATAAGTTCCTATCAGTTATGAAGAACCCTAGTGAGCCAGTTTGGTCTAGTGAGCCAGTTTGGTCTAGTGGTTAGGGAACTGGACTCTTATCTGGGAATACCAGGTTTGATTCCACCCTCCCCCATGAAGCCAAACTGGGTGATCTTGGGCTAGCCACAGCTCTCTTCTGAGCTCTCACAGCCCACCTACCTCACAGGGTGTTCTGTTGTGGAGAGAAGAATGGAAGCTTTGTCAGCCACTTTCAGTCCCCTTAAATGGGTGAGAAAAGCGGGGTAGAAAAGCCAACTCTTCTTCTTCTTCTAGTCAGTCATGGCGATTGATGATGGAGGCAACCAAGTTAACATGAAGACAGGGCTAGCCAGATTTTTCATAATATGAACTTTTAATGCTCAAGTCTTTGCAATTATACCACTTCACTCTTTCCCAGTTTGTGTAGTTTTTCTTCCTGTGTATCATGTTTCTATTTATTCACCTCTTTTCTAAAGTAAAAATCTCCAAGTTTATAACCTTTCCTCGCAGGCAAGCTGCTGCAGGCCCTCGATAATTTTAGTTGCTGTACTGAAAGGCATCTGAAGAGATGTTGAGGGGGAGGAAGGGGCAAACATGCCCATCCCTTTTCAGCCCCCTTTCAGCCTAACCCTCAACAAAAGCAACTACCTATAAGCCTCTTCCATAAGAATGTAAGAGAAGCCCTGCTGGATCAGGCCATAACACATCTACTAGTCCCAGCATCCTGCCTTGCCTGATGGGCCTTCACTTACTTCCAGATGGTTCCAAGCAGAAGATGAAGACTGTGAAGTGGGCTATCACTCCAAACTGGAGGCAGTACCTAGGCATCCATTTTAATAGCCATTAAAGATGTGCACGAATATTCAAAACATTCAAAATTTGATCAAATTCATTTTAATTTGGACATTCGAATTTGAATCGAAAATCTATAAATTCAAATTTAGACATTCAAACAAATTTCAAATTTTTGAATTATTCATACAAATTATTTGGTCATTTCTATGTTTATGGATACATACATGAGGCATACTTGCCCATAATGCATCTTTCCTGCATCCATATGCATTTGTACAGATCCGTACGGGACGAAAACGAGATAAATACAGGATGCGTATGGATGCGTTCGGGCACATACAAATGTTGTCGACATTTGTATTTGCAAATATGGATAAAAAATTCACACAAATAGATTTGAATGTATTCAAATTGAACTGAATGTGAATACATTCAAGCTTTAAACATTTGAATCAATTTGAATGTTCAGATGTTCAATATGAATTGAATTGAATCCTAAAAATTGCATTTGTGCACACCCCTCATAGCCATTGTTACATCCCTCGCCCATGAATTTTTCCGACTCCTTAAAGTCATCTAGGCTACTGGCTATCACCACCTCCTCTGGTAGTAAATTCTAGACATCAATGACCCACTGGTGGAAAAAACACCTCCCCCTACCAGTCCTAACTTTCTAGCCAAACAGCTTCATAGAGGGACCCCTGGTTCTAGTGTTGCATGATAGAGGGAAAAGTTGCCTTCCTGGAGGAAATTATTTCTTGCCTATCATGTAAACACAGGAAGCATAGTGCTGAAACATTAGTTTGACAGCTGAGGCCAAAGCCAGAATTGCTGCCAGGGACCAAAAATACAGGAGACTTCCAACCACACTTCCAGTATATAGCTGTTATTCTCAGAGTATTTTGGTCTGGTGCTAGAGTCATTCTGCTGCACAGCACACCTTATGGATCGTTGCAGAAATAATTCTTTGTACTTGTTTGTATATGCTGAAATTCTGCTTTATGTCCCATCCCTCCCATTGATAACGAAATAAAGAGGGACATAAATTAGAGCTAAGTCATAAGTGATTGCATGGTCTTTTCACAGAGGCTATTATTCCATTGACAAATGATGAAGCCAAGGCTGTGAAATCAATGTTTTCAAAGGCCTCAGTGTTCTCCTCTGAACATCCTTCTTTTCTTAAGACATCCCAAAACTAAGAATAGGGATCAACTTCCCTTGTGATCATAGCTTGAAGCTCCATGCTTTTGAGCACGTAACTGCTTACACAGACTACATTACAAATCCATTTAAAATGATGTATTTGCCACTGGCTTCTAGCCTCTGATCTCTTTGGCAGCTAGATTAATCCTTCATGCCACTTGAAAAGCTGGGATCCCAGTCTTTCAAGTGGTAGAAAACATTTTTCTTCTACTTTCTTCTACTTAGTTCTACAGCATAAATCATACAGGAAAAAGAGGACAGCAATCAGACTTCCTTTGATCCTGCCCCCCACCCTCAATAAGATACAATGTAAGGTAATAATATACAAATATAGACTTGACAGTGTATTGTATTTTTCAGAAAAGCAATGCTGCCAGTCTGGGATGCCATGGATATGTCTGTTCCTGAGGATGGGGCTGGCTGGTCCAGAGTATGTAGGCGCCCCAAGTGGGCTAATAATTTGGAGGTATTGCACCAAAAATTTACCATCAGAAGAGGTGGTGACAGCAGTCAGCCTGAATAGCTTTAAGAAAAATTCATGGAGAACACTGGTACCCATGGCTACCAGAATGGAAATCAAGGTACCATTTCCAGGTTGGAGAGATGGACAGGATGCCTTTTAAAGGCCATTTGCCGAAAACTGAGAGCAAGTGAATGTTTTGACTTTGTCTGCTGCTCGAGATGCCCAGAAGCAATTGGTGAGCCATTGTGTGAGAACAAAATGCTGAACTAGATGGGCTGTGGCCTGATCCAGCAGGGGTCCTCTTAGGTTTTTATGTAGGAAGTACTTCAAAGTGGTACTTGGGCACTAAAGGGGAAGGGATGAGGTCTGGGACTTGTTTGGGAGGAAGGGTGGCCTTTATGGTCCTTTGCTTTGGAAGAAACTCAAGAGACAGGATCCATCCCAGCTTCGCAGCTAAAGGGGAGAGAAGCTTGTATCCTGCCCTTCACAGGAAAGTCCCAGGGCAGGTCACAACAACTACTAAAACATGTCTAAAATACAAACCATCCATGGCTGAAATACAAGCTACCCTCATTTTGAGCTCCATCTAGAGCAGCCATAGTCATAGCCATTAAGGGCCCAGCTACAGCTGAGTCTAAATACATGAGTCCACCACACATCAGCCATTCCATTACATTAAGCCCAGTAAAATGGCCTTGAAAGAAACTTTGCTACTCTTACAGCCCATATAAACATAAGGGGGACTACAAGAGAGGGAAATGACACTGGACCTAAAGAAGAACTAGGCCATGATCAGATGGTCTTATTATAATGAGGAAAATATGCATGGGTGACCTGAGGGTGCCTATTCTTGTCACCCATGCTCTAACACAGGGACATACGAAGACATAGGGAGGAGACAGTGTGGGATTTTACACCCTCAGCTGTCTCTCCCTGCTGGGCTGGATGTGAAATCATCTGGTGCCATTCACTGGCACAGCTGCAGAGCAACCAGCCGAAATGCCCAGCTGCTCAAAATGATGAATGGAATGGCCCTCTTGAGGCCATAGATCATTCCACAAAGCTATGAAATGGTGCATAGTGTGATCTGAAGGTGCAGCCATGCCGAGCTCTGGCAGCCGCAAGACTGCAACCCTAATAATTTTCTTTCCACATTATCTAACTCAATGGTGGCTTCTCCATGGTAAGTAATGTGAAAGATTGTTGCAGAGGCTGCATTCACATTTAGCAAAGAAGGCAATTCAGAGTTACTTAGAGACAGTAGCATGTAGCCCTTGTGTTCTCACCCCAGTTCTCATCCACTTTTTCTAGCCTAGAATATTTTGGGGGTGGGAGGAGGCTGACTGATGTGGGAACAATCCCATCTTTGAACCATATCTGTGCCATTTCAAAGGTCTCTTTTCTTTTACTGTATGTGAATGCACCAAAGGACAAAATGAATACTGACAAGGATGGTCAAACCTGAGGAGCCATTCCAGCTGCTGTAAGAAAGCCAAAGCACCATGAAAAATTTCTTCTCACAAATTGACCCAAGTTGAATGTTTCTGGTGATGGAAAAGAAGCTAATTCAGAACAGGAGGGCTGCGTTCCCATTATAAGCTTATTTCAGTTTCAAACCATTTTCAATCCTTGCAGTTCCCACATCAGGTTGGCTTAACACACTTTCCGCATGTTAAACCGCCCCAAAGCATTGTAAATGTTAATCCTCATTTCAACAGGTCCCACTCCGGTACATGCGCTTGAAATGGTTTGCATTTATTACCGTGGGAACGGTCCGTGTTAATGGGATGAGAATGCATGTTTAGGCTTTCCCTCCCCCCAATAGCTTGCTTCCAAAGATAGTGGAAAATCCTGTTAAAATCCACCCCTTACAGCAGCCGCTACACTGTAGCGATCCACGCACTTCACACCTGATAACAATGTTGCAATTTTGCGCAATTCTGCCTCTTTGAAAGTTCTGACCTTTAGAAAGGGAAAGGAAAGCAACTGCAGGTTCTTGGGGATGTGTGAATGTTTAAGGCTTGAATTGCCACTGCTGCTGTGTGCCCTGGGCAACGGGGAGAGGAGGGGAAAGAATCACTGGCTGCCCGGTGCCATTTTTCTTCCATCCAGGCAAGCGGCAGCCACCCAGCCAGGCTTCATGAAGGGGTTCCCTTATGGGTGGCGTGTTCATGCCAGGAGGAAGAGGGCAGGGCAGCCCAGAAAAGCGGCTTTTACAAAGTAGCCACTTGAGTCCCCCCTTGAGTCACGTACGCCACGTACGATCCTTAGAATCCGGATCGAACGCAATTAAAGTTGAAAATAATGGCAACAGGCATATTTGCGTTTGCATCTGGTTCTATTATTTCGCGTTATGGAAACCAGAATAAGCTTGTAATGGGAACTGGGCCAAGGAGAGCCCGGCCTTCCTACTAGCACCTCTTATATTTTGGCATTCTTACCAGCTACAAGGCTGAATCTGTGACCCTCACATTTTAAAAATCATGCAGTTTTTATTCTCTTTTTTAATACTTGGAGAGAGGAGGGGCTCCTCTTTAAAGTTGTTAAAGGTGGCAACAATAGGTTTCCTGATTGCCAAGGTTAGCATGATAATGGTTCAATTTCCTGCTTGCTGGGTGTTCTTGCGGTTCCCAGGAAGAGCAGAGGTGCACAAAACTGCTCAACCACTCAACTGCCACCAAACGTTGTGGTGGCTTTAGGTTAATTTTTTTTTCATTCTGCCTGCTTGTGGAAATTGTTATGCATTTTTTTTTTTTTTTTTGCCTCTGGTATACATATTCTCCATCTTAAAATTCTACAAGTCTTTCCTCTACTTTTGTTCCATTGTACAGTACTGATAATTACATCAACAGATGCTAGTGCTGAAAAATATTATCTCTGCTACATACAGCTAGGGCAACTGAATGTTCCTAGCTTCTGTCTCCCACAGCAGTGTTCTTTGCAGACTTAGGTACCATCCACTTTGGTAGTTTCATCTCGCGGTTAGAGTGCTGGGCTTGTATCTCCCACTTCAATTCCACACACTCCTACACAAAGCCAGCTGGAATACTTTGAGTCACTCACAGAAATCTTTCTGAGCTATCACAGCCTCACCTACCTCACATGATGTCTGCTGTGTGGAGAAGAACAGAAAGCTTTGTCAGCCACTTTGAGTCTTCTTAGGGGTGAAAAAAGTGGATTATAAACACATCCTAGAGGGCCAAAGATCCTTCCAGATCTCCCTTCTGTGAATCAAAAATTCCAGCTCCAGGACTATGTCTAGTCCATCACAGCAAGTACTAGCAGGAACATTCCAGAAGCAGTGATGAGGTGCAGGATGTGCACCCACCACTTCAGAAACTCTCACGGTGGCCTCACACCCCAGATCACAATCCATCTGGTTGCGATCACACCACATCAGATTAGTCCTTATGGCAAAATGGGGATTCACTATGTTTTTGGTTTGATCACACCCATCTAATTTAATGCTCACTCAGTTCAACTTTAGTTATGCACACTTTTCAGCCTCTCTGGTCTCAGTCTGGTGATAGGAAACTTTTTCTATGGTCCAGGGAACCGGAATAATTGGTTAGCTTGAAAATTTCCTTGGTTTTATCTGTCATTTTTTGACAGATAAACAGAGAGTGAGAGAAACAACCAGGTGAAGGAGATCATTTTTCCTCCCAGCCCAAGGAAGTAAGAGAAGGAGGGAGGAAAGCTAAGCAAGCAAGATAGGAGGAGGAGAAAGAGAAGATGGTAAAGGGGGAGGGTGGGCTGAGCAAGCAAAGAAGAAGGATTCTCTGCCCTGTGGGTTAACTTTGCTTGGGTTTGCATCCTGTGTGGATGAGAAAGTTTATCTGAGTACACACAGAAAGAGAGAGATCCAGTGGAAATCATCCTCTGCTACAGTTGATGGAGACCTTGCCCCATTTCAACTCTGCCTTTCCATTTTTGCAAAAAAACAAAAACAAAAAAAACACCTCAGCTCAGCATTCACAATCCTTTACCATCCTTTTAATGGATAAATAGGGAAGGAATAACAAGAGGGAGGCTCCTTTCCTCACTGTGGTCAGGCTTACGATGACAAGCAAAGGAAGTCTGCAGAGAACTGATGGCACATCCTCTCACTTTGTCTTTCTCTCCTCTCACCTCCCCCTTAAAATTGAATTGCACCTGCAGGGGGGACCACAAAAACACTTGTATGCACAAAAACGCACACACAGTCCTCTGTCTGTCTCTCCTCCTCTCCCCCGCTTTCTCAGTTGTAACGAAAAAAAGGGTGAAAGTGACATAGGGTAAGGAGGAGATGGGGGGGGGGATGCCATTGCCCCAGGAAGTGGAAAGTAACTGGCCCCAATAGTCATCTTGCACAATCACACCCTGAAAATTTAAATGAGCTAAGCGGCAGAAATGGTCTCAGTACTGGGATTATGCAATAACGGGATAGGATGAATTTTGGGAGAATAACCTGGAAAAAAAATCAGAAGGTGTGATCCCTGGGTATCAAGAGCACCTTAGGATCATCTTAAAGCTGGGATGTGACTGCAGCCATAGTCAGAGATGAGTTTCACTGAATTTAATGAAACTTCCTTTCAGACGACTAGACAGAAAAACTTGATGCAGCCACAGAATGGGAAATGAGTAGGATATTTTCAGAACCATCATGGGAAAGAGATATTTAGTTTCTAAATCTACAATTAGTTTGACTGTGCTTGGTTTTTCTCTCAGTGGTGTGCATTGATCAAAGTATCAGAGTAATGTCCTCGATTAAAATCTGCTTTAAGCATGAAATTCCTGAAGTTATTTTGGACTGGTTGCTTTCTCTCAGCCTAAACCTCCTCCCAAGCAAAATGTGAAGTTAAATGAGTGTAGAAGATACCTGGAGTTCCTGTAGAAAAAGAAGGAATGCAATTGAAATTAAACAACAGGAACTTCTGAAGGTCACTTGATAGTAATTGAGAAAGTAAAAAATTAAACTATTCTTTCTCAATGTGGCTAGAGGGTTAGGCTGTGTCCCCATAGGCTCCAGTTATTTTGCTGCTGAATCAGGGCATCCGTAATATACATTGTAGTTCAAATTGACATGTCCCCATGCGGTTGAGGAGAGTGTGGGTTGAAGACGAATCCACCTGTCCCCAAGCAAATGCGGTAAACCCCTGCATCAGGGAAACCGCGTCCTTTTGTCTCCACCCCCTCTGCCATGATAGGAAGCCCAGCTGATGTCACCATGCCCTGTCCCGCCCGGTGCAGCGATGACAGGGGAAATCCCTGGGAAACACGTCCAGGTTGTACCACCAAAAACACAACACACACCATAAATAAGGGGGGGGGAGATAAAACGAGGCCATAATAGGATGGCAAAAAGTGGACATGTGCATGTCCGCATGACAGCGAGCCTTTCTCTAAACCCTTGCAGCTTGGATCCATTTTCTTATCTTCTCTTCAACAATGCCCTTGTGGTCCCCCATGCCTCCAGCTACTACCATTAACAGTCTCAAATCCTAGCTTTGAAAACCATAGCTTTTGGCAGAGAATGAATGATCCAGTGCTTGTGCAGAAAATCTACTCCTTTACCTACACATGCCTTGCCGATTGGGCAATCAGGCAAGGGAGGGGCATGCTTTTAGCCGGAGAGGGCAAAAGAGAGCTCATTTCAGCTTCATTTCTCTGCCGCCTTAATTTCTTTCCCCAAGCAGTTGCAATTGCAGCGCACACAGCAGGGACAGCGAAACTCTGCCTGCTGATGCTCCGATGACCAGACTCCTCCCCCGATAACCTGGGAGCATCCCCATGAATCAAGATAATATGTGCTTCCCTCCTAATCTGGAGCAAGAACAGTTGGAAAGGGGAGGTTCCCGCAGATTTGTGCCATTTGTCTCAAATGTAGCCCGGATTAGGGGCTATTCACGGGGACAGTCCGAGGCAAGCCTGAGTTCACCACAGAGTATTTGATCATGGGGATGCACACTTAGTTCCAATTAAGTTTGAGCTCCTTTCTCCCAGATGTGCGTCTGATTTAGGCCACTAATGCATGTGGTTACCAGAGAGGTATTCAGTTCAGCACCAGAGATGGAAGGAGCACATTATGCTGAGGTTATAAGTAGCATTTGGTTCAAGCTCTATCACAAGCATCATGAGAATGTCATTCACTTACAAGTTACATTCAGAAACCCTGCCTTTTAATATGAGTCAGTCTCTCAGTAAATAAATATGGAGAAATATTTAGTATGACTCTTAGAGAGCAACATTGCAATGATGGTAAAGCATGCCTTATGTTTTTGGTGTTTGCTGACTAGAAAACTAGATTTTGTATCAATGAATGGGTGAATGAACTACATTTATATTGCACTTTCCTCTGAAATGCTCAAGACATCACACATTGTCCTTCTGTTTTATCTTCACAACCTTATGAGTTTAGTGCACAGTATCTGGATTACACAGGAGTTACCTCACATGCTGAGGCTGGTTTGGGTAGCCCATTTTATTCACACCAACCACTCCCTGCTCTTCCATATACCATTAGTGACTAATAGGTTGATATGGGAGCAGGCGTTCTAAATAAGGAGTTCCCTTTTACCTTACATCCGAGGTTAGTGCAGAAAAGAGATTGGTTCATGGAGATATAATAGAAGAATTTATGAGACAAAAAGGTATGAGACAAGGATGCCCACTATCACTTCAACTGCTTACTTTGGCCCTGGAAATTTTAAGTAGAAGAATAAGTGTATAAAGGTGATTAAATAGAAGAATAAGTTTATAAAGGTGATTAAGGTTTTAAAAGAGTAATATAAATTAAGGGCATTTGTTGGTGACGGTAATATTTTTTGGAAGACCCAATAGAAAATATAGAACCATTAAAGTGAAAAATGAAGAGTGAACTTCACTCTTCACTATCAGATTCTCTATAGAAAAAGAGGAAGAAGGCAAGCTGCCTTTCCTAGATGTACTGGTAAGAAGAGGACCCTCAGGAAGACTAGGACATACTGTATACAGAAAACCCACACACAGAGACAGGTTCCTGGATGCCAAATCTAACCATCACCCTGCACAGAAGAGGACGATAATCAAGACTAATGGTGAGAGCTATGAAAATTGCAGAACTGGAGTACCTAACAGCTGAAAGGGCACACATAAAGGAAGCACTTCTGGCAAATGGATACCACGCAGCAGACATACAATGAGCCATCAACCCCAACAGCCACCAGAAACAACAACCGAAAGATGAAAGTGGGAAAAAAGCTTTTCTACCATACATCCAGCAAGTTACAGACCACTTAGGTAAGTTACTACACACAATGTCATGTTTTGGTATACTTTTGTACAATAGTGTTTCCCCTAATAGAGACTCCTCTCCCATGCCCCCATTTTCTGTTATCAAATGGTTAACCAAATTATGGCCTTCAAAATGTTGCCAAATTCTAGCTCCAATCATTTCTTGCCTCATTGCTGGAACTCATAGGAATGACAATTCAGGAACATTTGGGGAGCACATTTTGACTACACCTGCTCTGCATTAGATCTGTTTCTATACACTTTTTCCATGACTTCTTAAATGGTTGCCTTTTGTTGTCTGTCTCTCTGAATTACTTCAGAATGAAGCTTCATGTTTGTTCCAATGCTACTCATCATGGATCTTATACTTTTGAATTCCAGCTGACATCATGAAGTTTCCATACTTAAGGCAGATAGTCTAGGATAGTTCTGTTTCACAGCACTGTGTTTTGTGGTAACAATCTGTCACTCAGGGTAGCCTTCCAGATCTTTTGAGAAGCACACAAGAACATAAGAGAAGACCTGCTGAATTAGGCCACAGCCCATCTCATCCAGCATCCTGTCTCACACAGTAGCCCACCAGTTGCTTTTGGGCATCCCAAGAAGAAGACAAAAGCAAAAGCTTCACCTGCTGTTGACTCTCTACAAATGACTTTGAGATACATCCTGCCTGAGGCAGGAAAATATTTGCCACAAAACCTTGATTGGCTACTTTCCCTCAGCATAGGGAAGTATGAACTACAAACGAGACTGAAACTCCCATGATACTGGATCCAGGACAATAACACTGATGATCAAAGATGCTGGCATGGAAACGCTGGGATTCTTCTTGTACAGATTGCTCTGTAATCGAAGCGTTGTAATGCTACTTCTTGTGACATGGCCGGGGCAGAGCCTGACATATTGTATGTTCAGACACTGTGCTCTACCTGCACATCAAAGCACAATGAAGAGCAGTGATATGCAAACACTTCGTAGCACATTCATAGTGGATCCTCCCTATATTTCCTCGGGCAAAAGAGGGTTCAGCACATGACTGGCTAAACCTAAAGCTGTGCTAACTGGAGGGACATTTCGAAGCACAAAATGAATGACACTCCTCTAGGGTTCTTGTTCTTCCACCCCCCTCTCTGCTTATGAAAAACAAGTGCTTGTTATCTAACAGGAAAAGGGGATGAATTAACATAAGCACTTCTCCACACAGCAATTAGCGCACGAAATCAAAACAAGGCAAATGTCCTCCATTTATCTCTTCCTGCCAAAGAGCACCTGACTACCATATAATCCAGAGCAATTAGCCAAATAATAGGACGGTGGGAAATTTATCATGATGCAGGAATTAGGGAGGGTACAATTAATGTCCTGTACATGAGCCTAAACTGCAGAAATACAGAGTGAAATGGAAGGGGGGGGGAATGGCATTGAGAATTCTTGCCTAAGAGTTTTGTACAAAGTAATAATGGAGATGCAGGGGATTTTGCACACACCAAGAACCGAAATAGAAGGTCATCGAAATGGTGATAACAAGATCCAGCAGGCTAGGCAGATCTGAAGTCATTTGTTAAGTTTCCCTGTAAATGGCCCACAACCCCAGACAAAGACTTTGTGCCATTGTTTTGAGGCCAGTGTTCACTGTCGAAGCATGAAATCCATTCTGAGAAGCACTCTTTGCACAAAGTGCAAGAAGGCACTCAGAGGGCAGATTTCACTCCTACTTATTTCATTATTTTTATTTTTATTGTTATTATATTTGCTGCCACCACAACAGTGTAGAGATGGCAGTGATGAGGCAATCTACCAGGAGAGGGATGACTTCCCCAAAGCATAATTGAGTGCTGGATTGAAAAATGACCTATTTTGTCTGATGCTAAATTGTGCTGGATGGAAGCTTTAAAGTACTGCACCTTCATAGTGTCAGAAACTGGAGAGGCGGCCATGTAATGATGGGCTTCCCATCTCTAAGGTAGCACTGCAGCTTCCTGCCAAATCAGAATTCTCACGTGGTGCAGAAACTCAAAAAAGTTGGCATTCCAAGCAAATTTGTACAGGAGTCCAAAAAGACTGGTGCATTCCAAACTATTTGGAATGGTGCTCTCCGCCCTGCCCTTTCAGATTTCAACAAGTTTCCACAACTTTTTTTTACTGAAATAAATTTGCATTTGTATTTATTGAATCTTTTTGGGTGCCAGCTATCCCATGCTACACTATCCTGTGCCAGGTAATCTGGCCAATACCGGGATGGACTAGCCTGAGCACAGGCTAAGGGCCATCCACATGCTAGGATGTCTGTGCCAGCCCTGTCCTGTCTGCCAACTCCAAAGGCTGGGCCAACCCTCAGGGCTGGCACTGGAGCCTTCAAAGATGGGGAGCTTTCATTCTCAGCCTTTGAAGTTATCAGGAGGTCCCATTTCAGTGTGCACCTCTTCCAGTGGCACATCCACATGCTTCTATATACCACCATTCTGGTTAAGATCCAGCAATAGACTGGACTAGAGGGCTATTTTGTGCAGACCAAGCACGCTAAGATGGGTGGGAACGTCCTTATTCCACATTAGTGGAAAGGAGACCTCTGGACACTTTCATAGCACAGGATAACATCCCATGTGGAAAGAGCCATTGCTGCTCATGTGTACTTCTTAAAATTCTGTACTATAATACAATGTTCCTTGTACAGTCTCTGAAATGTGACCTTCTTCATGCTAGCTGAAAGCATGGTGCAAAACCATTTATTGGTACAGTAAGTGGGAGGCCAGAAATTAGGGGAAGCAGTGATCATTTCTGGTTCTCCTAAAGTGATTTGGACAGTGCCATGTGTTTCCTAGAACAGAACCACTGTGTTACAGCAGGGTCTACTGTGTTTTATTTTATAGTTTGCAATTCTTTTACTTAATGGTATGTGTTTGTGATCACTTGTAATTATTTTACACATAAAAAGAGTTATCAGCTGAATTTTACACTTAAAATTAGTTTGTTTGTCCCTCCCCCCCCCCTTTGTGGTCTCAGGCACTTCCTGGTATATTTTCATGCCCTCCCTCTCTTTCATTTTATGTTTTTGTAGACCTCTCTGTAATACTTCAGAAAGATTCAGATGCTTCAACTGACAAGCTTCCTCTCCCAGAATTCATCATTCGACTCAACATTCCAGCCATACTGTACTTTACCATATACTGAAGTTCATTATGCGGTCACAATGCTGGGATGTGACATCATCTGCCAACCAAATGAATCCACATCTCAAGTTCTGGAGAGAACAATGAGGGCTGAAATTCTGCTGAGAAAGTTCTGTCAAGCTCCAAAGTGCACAAGGAACTATGGGTGTGAGGATACCTCAGGAATCAACTCAAAGATAATGATGAAGAGGCAATTCTGAAGCAACCAACCCACAAACAAGTGAACATCCACTAACAGACATTGTAGTGGGGAAAGCTAACCAAAAGGAACCCTGCTGAACACAGGGTAGGAAACTGAATTTGCTCTCTATGAGGACACTGACTTTAAGGCGACCTTCAGTGGAACTCCTTAGCCATGGATGCCAGGCAATCGCTGGTAAATCTTTATTAATTTTAATTGGCGGCACCCATTTATAAGAACCATTAAAAAGGATAAATTGAGCCCATCCGGCGTAATGTCTTTTGTTAATTAGTTTGTCAGCACTGTTTTAATATCCCCTAATGACTTCATATTTCAGGCCTGACATTAAAGGAGACGCTAAGAGAAAGGAAATGGTCTTATCACTGTGTACCTTTTCTCTCTCTCATTCCCTCCACCCTTTTTTTTTTAAACAAAAAATGTCCTTCCAGGACTGACCAAGGTTAGGTGTCATTAGCTCAGAAGCAAGGAAATTGGAGGACCACTGCTACTTAACACAGATTTCTCCTGTCTCTCACAGGTTAGGATGCTAGATGTAGCCAGCTCCCCATGACATTTTCTCTTACACCACTTGAACAACAGGGTTGCTAGACAGACCCCACCTGAAAACATTAGAAACCTTAATGTTTGCCTGCCATGGAACCCTACCAACCCACCCTTTCTATTGTGCAGGATTTTTCCCCGAAGAAAAGCCTACACAATAACATATTTGTTTGAAGGTGGGGGGAGCAATTCTAACCAGCTAATGGAAGAATGGTGTGCTAATTTTCTATAAGATCCTAAAAAGAACTTTGAAAAGAGACTGGCAATTTATATACTTCCATCCTAAAGAGAGAGGGAGGAGGGAAGGACCAGGTTCAAACCTGTTTGGATATTTACTGTGATTTTTATTGTGAGTCAGATATTTGCAATATTTTAAAAATAGAAAAGGATAGGTTTCTAAGCCAAGGGGCTTAAATACTGGAATACTACACAGAGCCACATCCAGACAAGGGAGATGTAGCACCATTATGGTGCTAATATGGTGGGATTGCCACATGTATCTGGTATATTCCACCCTAAAATGCACAAAAAACTATTGCTTGTTTACTCACCTTCTGGATGAAGCTGCCATTGTCGCTCCATCTACCATGCATGTGTGGAGGCCAAAACAGATGGCCATGCAAGTACAGTGGTGGTGATGTACACTTCCAAGTATTCGATACCAGGGCAATATTCTGATGTGTAAATCATTTTAAATGCACAAAAACAGTGCTGGCTGACGTGCAATATTCCGTATTATCACTTGTTAGCAGGATAGGTGCTGTCTGGAGGAAGCCAGAGAAATTAACTGAAAATGGTGAGATCAGTGGAGATAAACTGGAGGGAAATAACTGTGTATTGAATTACTTGACAATGACACACTGAGGTCAGGTTCCCACTGGGCATTTTAAATCGGATTTAAAGCAGGGGTTTTTCAATCAGTGAGGTCTGGGTTTTGGTATTCCCCCTCTTAGCTTATAATGCACACTTGCAGGGGAGGAACTCCCTCCCCTCTCTCCTCCATCATACTCTGACATCATCTCAGCAGGAAATTCAAACCCCACCTTCTATTAAAGCCTGTCCCCGATTCAATGGAATCCTTTGGCAGCCCACTGTAGCACAGTTTCTCATGTTAATGGTCACTTTTGTGCTAGTTCCACAGATCGAAGCAGTGCAGAATGGCAGGGGAGAGGGAAGGAAGGACAGAGGGAGGGAGAGAATCAGGGAAGCTTTCACACAAAGAGCCAACAATTGCACTAGATTGGAATGTCAGAGGAGTGCAACATAGTGGGGATGCAATGCAGGCAAAAGGCATGAATTGAAGGAGGGAGGGACACAAGAGCTGACAACCCCAGGATGGAAGCCACCAATTTATTAAACTGGACCCTTGCTACAATGTTACAGCTCAGGCAGCCTGATCTCATTAGCACATAATGGTAGACAGCTGGGGGAAAAGAGGGGGCTATGGCATAGGAAATCACGGCTTCTCATTGGGTCAGGGGAAACTGAAAAGAACACCTCTAAAGCATGGTTCCCTCCCCCCTTGTGTTCCCATTGCTAAATAGTGATGATTATTTCTACATCCAGCAGTGAGACCTCTTTTGATTTGAAGAGTCCTAAATGGGTCCTTAACAGGTACTCTAGTGCTAGTGGAAAAACACCCATAGATAATCTGCATTTTGGGAACTTTAATCCTCAGATTCTTCAGAACCTTTGGGAATGGTGAGCTTTCAAAACAATTTCAAAGCTCTTTAAATCTTGAATGGGAATGCAACCTAAAGATGAAAAAGATGAATTAAACTGACAATAGGAGGCATTTGAATATGGCTGTTTCCATGGGGCGGGGGGAGAGAACCCACAAAGGGCTGAGGGTTGCAGTTATCTTCACAGCAGTGGAACACTCAGGCATGAATCTTCAAGTGCCAGGAAGCACCCTCGGAGGTGTCTTTCCTGCAGAGTTGCTTACTCCCCAAAAAAGAAAGTCTCCCAAACCCTGATGATATTGTCATTCAGGTTTGAAGAATAAGGGACAGCAAGGGACAAGGGGAAGTATCTCTGAGGGACCTCTTCAAGGCTGCAGGTGATGCAACCCTTTGGGAAGCATGAAGGACATCAATAGGGTATATTGTGATTTTTCAGCAGAGAAACAAGCGGGGAAAGCCATGCAGGGCTTTGAAAGTTATCACAAGAGGTTTGTACTTGATTCAGAAGGAGACAAGACACTGGTGGTGGCATTTTAGAAGTCTTGGTGACAGGTGGAGTAAGACACGAGGGGACAAAGATAAGGTAGTGGAAGCCCAAAGATGAGAAATGTGCCTAAATCAGTCAAGAGCTGATCTGTCCTGAAGTGTTTGCCATGGTTAAAGCAGGGGACAATGTTGTCCTAATGCAAAGTAAACACAATCTGCAGACCAGCACAATAACTTTCCTTGATCAATCTTCTGCCAAGAGAATGGCATCAAATGTGACCCTTCTGTTTTTTAATCTTGAAATCTAGACCATGTACAGTTTCTTGCCTCAAACTGCTCAAAACCAACCTCTATCATTGTTTTCCCTGAAAAAAGTGGATTACACATATGCATTGCCTGAACTACTCCAGTTAGGACTGTTCTGACTGGAGCAGTTCCCTACTGGAATAGTCCAGGCATCCCAGAACAAGGCCACCCACACTTGGATAGCCTATTCCAGGATGGGTCCCACGCTACTCTGCACCACTCCTCCTGCAAGGCCTCCATTAACCAGGACGGAAAGTTCCTGGCCTCAGAAGTCCAGGAGACCCACTTGAGCAGTGCAATTTGGTGCACCACTGAAAGGAGTCACCTTCCTAAGCTGGAATAGGGAGGCATGTGCCCAGAAGCCACCTGTAGACCTGTTAGAAAGGGCTACTGGTATCCTTGTCTAGATTATCATTTTTGCCACCTAGACCAGGATGCTGCATCTAAGGTGGGCATGACATGCTAGCAGGGGGGGGCATGGCCTTTCTCTTCTAACAAAACAGAGAGGCCCCAAAATCAGCTTAGATGTACAATGGGATAATGTGAGGCCAAGTATGGAAATGGCCTATACATCATAGCTTTCCTTTTGCATATGTCTTGCTTCTCTTGCTTCAGTCATGAGGACTTATTGGCTCAGCTAGTAGTTAACCTCTCATTCAGAAACAGCAGGCTGGCTTGGGAATTACTAAACCGAATGCTTTACAAAATCATGCAGACTTTGGTTGCGTCCCCATGCACTAAATAGTCTAAATTGAATCCGAATTCAGCAAGTAGCATCCCTATGCAAAGCACTCAAACTAGGCTACATGCAGACAAAATCGCCCAAATCCAAGCTAAATATAGTCCTCTTGAAAACTGTTCTCACTACAGTTTGGGAGGCAAGTCCGCATTATTTTGGAGGACGAGTCCATGCATGGGGACGCTCCCAGGCTATTTGGGGAGGAGTTAGGGCTAGCGAGTGGGTTTCACATCCTGTGCTGCCATTCCTGTCCTATGCGTTAGGGATCGCAACTGCTGGCCATTTTTAAACAGTGATCAAAAAACAAACTTCTTCTCTCCGCGATCCAATCACTGGCCAAACTCAAAAGAACTGATCGCCCAAGTTTGACAGGTAAAGATGCAACAATGGCGGGGGGGGGGGTCATCTGGCCTCTTCTCAAAACCTTTATTCCACCCCTGCTTCCTAATCGCCAGCAAACAGCTTCTGAAGTTTGCCAACTAAAAAGCTAACCAAAGCCCCTACAATGTTCATAGGCAGTTTAGCAGAGAAGCACTCCTCCACTAAACTGCTGCTTACCAGCAATCAGGGAGTGGGGGTGGAATAAGGGTTGCAGAATAAATATAGCCCAATTCAGATTAAATAGAGTGCATGGGGATGCAGCCATAGGACTATCTACAATTACTAATCTGGTGCTGGTGCTATTCCTAACTACTTGGGTTGTAAATAGAGTCTGACTTTTTCTGTAATTACATTCCGCCAGCATATATGGAATTTGACCAACATTTCTTGTTGCATTCTTTGTTGCATTAGCTCCTTGCCATATGTAATTTATTGACCTTCAAACTAGCAAGTCAAAATCTAAGCAACAAAACACAGATTAGTACTGTTGGGCTGGGGAGGCAGGGGATTAAGAGCTTCTATTAGCAGGCTGTCTTATTCCTGGCTTCTAAAGCAAATAAAGGTAAAAGCCTATGGCTTAGGCTTATGCAGACAGGCATTTAAATCTGTTTGGAGTGGTGCAAGCAATCCTAGGGTGTGTTCCCATAGGCAATAAAATCCAGATTGGATTCAAACTCAGCATCTGGGGTTCCCATTACCTAGACAAGTAATCCAAACTCGGCAAGCAGCATTCCCATTGCACTTCTTACCCCCAGATTTTCTGAGTACTAACCTGTAGAAATCTGGGGGGGGGGGGGACCTGGGGAAAACGGGACTTTTCTTACAATTTCCTAGCCAAGCCCAATTTTTTTCCTAGATGGAAATGCTCCCCTAGACTCTCTTTGGCACCCATGGACTATGAAGAAACCAGCGAGTGCCATAAACACTACAAATTTGAGGCTTTTTTAAAATTTTCTTTACCAACAAAGTTGCTCCCATTTCCTCCACCTCATTGTCACACTTGAACAGACATCACAGCATGCTGTCTAACAAGCCTGCATGTGTTGACATCTGTGCAAGAACAACTCTGCCGCACCCACAAAAAAGCAGGGAAATGCTGATGAGTACAGGATTGGCGAGTTTCCTTGCAAATTTGCCACACATACCAGAAGAGGTGATGACAGCAGCCAGTCTGGATAGATTTAGGAAAGGGTTAAAGAAATTTATGGAGGTCAGATGTATCAATGGCTGCTAGAATGGATGCCCAGGTACCTCCTCCAGGTTGGGGAGACAGGCAGGATGCTGCTAAAGGCCATTCAAGAAGGTTTTGCCCTTGGGTTCTGCTTGACATGCCCATAAGCAATTGGTGGGCCACTGTGTGAAACAGGGTGCTGGACTAGATGGCTGTAATCCAATCCAGCAGCAATCGTCTTAGGTTCTTAATAGCCTAGGATTGCTAGATGCATCATCACCTAGCAGTCCCAGACCTCTTCATTCCCTCCAAACAGGTCTGAAAACCTGTTTGCCCAAACCTACCATAATTTCCTACATTACAGCTTCATCCACATCACAAGTATGGTGGAGGCCTTTTTTGATAGCCACCTGGAGTCAGTCCATAACACTGAGAGCCTGCGTGTGGGGACAGTCCCAGGCTATTTGTGGAGAATACTGGCTTGGTTTTACTCCCTTTTCCACAGCAAGCAAGCAATCCACCCCCTGTTCACAATCACGGCTTGCCTAGAAAAGGGAGTAAGCCCAAGCCTCTGCCCTGCCAGCCACAATCGTGAACAGGGGGTGGATTGTTTGCCTGCAGTGGAAAAGCAATCCACCCCCTGTTCACGATCAAGGCTGGCAGGACAGAGGCTTGGTTCCCGGGTGAAGTGGAGGTGTGCAAAACAGCTCAAGTGCATGGAGACAGCAAGATTTGGCTTCAGCCCTCGTTAGCAGTCATGGTATGGGGATGGGCAAGATTCGGCTTCAGTCCTGCACCTGGTCACATGCAAGCCACTCCTGCCCAAAATCATTTGCATGGGGACGTGACCTGAAAGATCCTTGTGCTTATTTATCCCATTCTTCAGTGCATGAGCTTTCTGACTGAGATTTAATACTATAGGAGATGGTCAGTGCAGAGACTTTTCTTCTTTGAATTCACTGTAATGTCCACATTAATTTATTTCTCTTCAGTCCCATTCAGGCTTTCTACTTACAGATAAAACCAGGGTGTGAGCTTGGAACTAGATTGTATCAAGTAGCCTCATTTCCTGGAATCCATGGGTACTCATCTTGGGGGAGGGGATCCCATTTGTTGATGGAGACAATTCCCATGATCCTGGGCTACAACAGCCACATTGTTAGCACATGATGCCGAATAACTTGATTCAAAGGCACTCCTACAGCCTTTTAACCTCTACTGCTGTCCTTCCTCCTATTGTTCTTCCTTTTGTTCTTTTACATGGTCCGGAACCTGCAAGTGGTGCAAAATGCAGCAGCCACGCTGCTAAGTCAAGTGCCAGCTCACACACATGTAACACATGTGACCTGGTACTTGACTTAGCATCTGTGTTTAAGCAGATGTGTTGTTTCCAAGACAGTTACCAGGAAAGACTCGAGGTTTTATGCTTGTCTTATGAGGCCCTTTCTGCATTTGCTTATTATTCTGGGATAGGTTGCTCCCCGGCGCACTTTGTCTGCATGGCATCAGCACTATCCCCTTCTACAACCATCATAAGGGCTCTTTATTCTGGAATATTCCAGATCTCTTTCAAGAGACCTACAACTGTACTATTGCTGTCTGTTCCAGTTCAGGTGTCAGTGCTTCTGCACCTGATCTAGCACAGGGCCCTGATCTCAGGAGGGTACAGAGCGGCTTGCTTCTGCCTCTCCTGTAAGCCCAGCTGCATCATGCTGTGCTTCTCCCACCAAGACAGTTGGCCTATGGACAGGTCAGGAGGCAAGGGTAAGCTTGAGGCCAAGGACGGTTAAGTGTGCAAGCCACATCCCCACCCAACTGCTTTGCATGGTGGGAGCAGACAGTGTGGCGTGGCAGTTGACTAGCAGGCCAGTTGGGAGGTGCAGATCAATGCACATTCTATGCTAGCCAGGCCGGGCACCTTGCATCTTCTCAGGATGCTGAGGGGACACAACACAATGGTTGCCCCCCAGAATGATAGGGCCAAACCACTCCATACCCCTCTGAGTTCAATGCTCTAGGCAGCCACATCACTTACACTGCCCTAAAGCCAGCCTTATCCATGTTTCAAGAGTGGCTAGGGAGCTATCTGTTCACAGAATAAGTTGTAAAGTTGGACTTCTGTATAAAGAAGTCCAAAGGCTGTAGCATGTTGATTGCCTATTACTGTTTAACACATGGACGTGTACACTGGATAGGCTTAACTTTGACCTTATACTTTCCTCTGCTTCTAAGAACTGTGACTGAAATTCCTTCCAGCTCTTCCACAGAAGAATCAAGATGCTTTCCCAGGTGCACAGTTATAAATTGTCCTGCTTTAAAAGAATATGCATACCTCTAAGCGAGCATTGTTTAGAGCCAAAACTACACAAGAGGACAACCTTTACATTTTACTGTCTCCCAAAGTATCTGAGTGGCATGCTTGGGGTGATGACTTTACCAACCATAATCCTATCTCCCAAAGGCACCAAGAATTAACCAATTAGGAGCTCATGCAAGAGACCACTGCTTGCCATGGAGGCTTCCCTCTGACTTCTTTTCAGGACACAGCAGGTCTTCAGTCCTAATAGACATGATAAGAAAATTAGTCATTCTTGGCTAGGGACATGAACAGTAGGGAGGAGAAACCAAGCTGATAGTAGAGATCTGCAAATTGAGTTCATGTTTGAAAAGTTTGAATCCACTGGAGCTGTTTCGATCTCAACCAACCTAGAGACTCATCATGAACAGAAACAGTTCAGCTGAACTATTCCTGTTCAATTTGTTTTGTCTTTTAAAAGACCTTTTTCAGTGTAAAAATTATTGGGGGGTGGGTGGGCTGAACATGTTTGGAAAAAAGTTTTTTTAAAGTTTGAATTAAACCAACCACACACACAAAGGTTTGTACATATCTCTAAGTTCTCACTTCCTAGAAAATTTTATGCAGTCCTTATGTATTACTAACAGCCTAAATAGATCCGAAATTCAAAATCCATTCGAATTTTTAAATTCGAATTTATGGACATTTGATTCTAATTTGAATGTCAAAATTCAGATGAATTCAATCAAATTTTGAATACTTCCGAATATCCGTGCACATTTGTTTTTAATATCTCTTGTAAACAGGTCTGAGTTTTTTTTTAATGAAAAGCAAAATATGACTTAAATAAATAATAAAAAGCTCCAAATCTTTGTGTGTGTGTGTGTGTGTGAGAGAGAGAGAGAGAGAGAGAAAGAAAGAGAAAGAGAGAGAAACAGACAAATGAGAAATTCTGTAACTGAGGAAGAGTATTTCATGCATCTGAGAACATCTATGGAAATTAGAAATGGGAGAACATACTTTGAAATTAATCCTTTAGCACAGGTTGGAAGAGCTGTACTTGTCTTTTCCAAAGAGGATTTTCATTTGCAGGGCTGTAAGCCTTGTCTCGCTTCGATGCTGCACTTTGTTGTACAGCTCTCCAGGTGCAAAGGAAGAAGAAGAAGAGTTGGCTTTTCTACCCCGCTTTTCTCATCCATTTAAGGGGACTCAAAGCAGCTGACAAAGCTTCTGTTCTTCTCCCCACAACAGATTACCTTGTGAGGTAGGTGGTGCTGTGAGAGCTCAGAAGAGAGCTGTGACTAGCCTAAGATCACCCAGGTGGCTTTCATGGGGGAGGGCAGAATCAAACCCGGTATTCCCAGATAAGAGTCCGGCTCCTTAACCACTAGACCAAACTGGAATTACAGTTGCCTTCTTCTGGCAGCATCAACCAGGTTGGCTGGGATTCATGCAAGCTGTAGTTCAACAATATCCAAAAACCCATAATTCCCTGTTCTTGTGTTAGAAAAATGCAGACCACATTGGATGGAGTATGAGGTAAAGCCTTTTTAAAAATATTATGCCACACAAAGGCTGCATTCACACATAGTTTTTATCCTCCTCTTTAGCTGCTCTCTGAGAAAAGGCTGTGTCAAACATTTTAAATGCCCCACTGCTTCACTAATGTCAGTCAAGCACCAGAAAGTGGCATTAATACTTATCTAAGCCTCCATCTCCCCATGTTCTTAAGTATATGGGAGCTGCTGGAGGCTGTTCTCAGTTGCTTTCAGTGGGAAGTTAGCAGGTCAGGAGAATGACCTGAAGGCCTATCATACAACCTCAAAAAACTTAAGAGAAGCAAAACAAGGCAGCTCTCTATCTTTCAAAGAAGAACTGGAAGGAGTGCAGAGCATTTGTTTTGTACATGAACAGTCCTAGAATCTGTGTGAGCTCCAAGATCTGTAAAGTTCTTGAAAAAGTTTGCACAGATAGGACGCGGTGTAGTGGTGGCCTTTAGTTGTTATGCATCATTTCCACCACTAGGAGGAAATAGTACCAGGTGGGATATGAATCCCACATTTTTGTTACCACTGGGTAGTATCCCATCACTGTAGAAAAACTGTAACCAATATCTGTCTCTGGGTGTTTCTGCACTGGCCGCTAAAACCCCATTAAACACACAATAAGGACAGATATGCAACGCATGTGCAAGGTACCTTCCACACAGTGGGACAGATTAGGACCACTTCGAGGACATGGCTTCCGCACAGCCTCGCGCGAGATCCATCACTAATGGGTCTAGGTACCACTAAATCTGGTTTTCAGGACGACCTGAAAAATTAGGTCTTCAATCCATTCCTGCATGGAAATCCCGCATCAAAGGAGGATGCTTCCGCACATGGCCATGAGAGGGAACAGAAGTGGGTAGGCCAGGAAGTCGGCATGCTGAGAGAGGCAGCAGGAACTCACCATGTTGAATGAGGCAGCAGCACCATGGCAGCCATGAGATCTCAGGCATACCGCTGACTGGTGGGCAGTCTGTCCCTGACACACCCATGCACAGGGGGGAATCAAGCAGTGACTGACAGCTGAATACTCCAATCACGTGGTTCCTGGGGCGGCGGGGCCTCAGGGAGGCCAGATGCTTCTGGAAATCAGTGCTTTGGTGTCCACACAGCAAACACATGTGTGCCTCAGTATCCATGCTTCCCACGCGAGTGCGGAAGCATGGCCCTCATTTGGATCCGTCCCTATTTCAATGGATCTTCCCAGAGACAGATTTCCTTAATCCGGTTTTCAGGAGGTAAGTGCGGAAACAACCTCTGATACATTGTTCTCTTCTAACATTTCATGAAGTAGAGAAGGTCCTTAAATAGATGCTAAATAACCGTCTATCCAGAATGGTCTAGTGAATCCTGGACTTGAAGACCTTGGAGGTCCCTTCCAACTCTATGATTTTATTATTCATTTTTCTTCCACCATTCATTATTTTCTCCTTCCAGCCTTCAATATTGATCCCCTTTCCCAGATATCTTCTCAGCTCACCTTCCTTTTTCAGCTCTACGTTCTTTTTGGGGGGAAGACAGGTGATTACTCTTACTACTTCATAGTTCATTGGGGCACCATTTTGGTGACCTCAACTAAGTAAAACAGTAGAGACTAGGGATGTGCACAATTTTATTTTTTATTTTTTATTTTTGCATTCAAACTCAAATTGAATCAAATATCCAAACATTCAATTCGATCCAAGTGTTTAGAATCTGAATGCAACAAATTCCGATCAAATAGAATACACTCAAATCTATTTATTTGAATGTTAGATTTGAATCTGAAGATACGAATGTCGACAACATTCATATTTGAAAAATACAAGTGTCGACAACATTCGTACGTGTTATACATATCTGTATGCATTTCGTTCGCATCACATTTTATCCTGCATGCATCCCGTTTTCATCCCATACTATCAGCGCAAATGCGTACAGTTATGTATGAGATTTGTATAGATTCTTATGCAATACATACATACCTGTACATTTGAATGTGTTGAATCATTCGAATGAATGTTTAGGAACATTTAACATTTGTTCAAATGTTTAAATTTGAATGTCCACATTCAAATACAACAATAATGCTAGGAGTGTAGTGGTGACCAGCATGGGGGAGTACAGACCAAAGTCTCTTCCCCTGCTAAAAGGTTCCTGCAGTAGCCTTCAAAAGAAGCTTACAAACTGGCTTCCATCAGGGGGAGGAACTTTCAGCTGTGCCACCCACATCGGCCACCCTGCTGCACACATATTCAGACTACTGTAGAATGCAGTAAAATAACAGGGGGAAAGCAAAAGCACAGTGAAAGCTTGCCATAGCCCTCACAACAATTTTTGAGAAGAGAGACAGAGGCCCATTCTTCACTGGGCATTGATCCGAATCACATCTTGGAATAGAAACATGCTGGTGCAGGCTATGGCAAGCTTTGCCTGAGGCCTTCCATAGTCTGCACAAGTTTTTTTTTCCAGGTTTGAGGACCTCTTTGTCTTACTTTAAAAAAAATAAATATATTTATTAACTTGAACATGTAACATTTGAATATAAACCACAGCAGTAATACATTTGAATAGAAACATTATGAACAAACTTTAAAAAAAACAAACCCAAAATATACAAAACATTGTAAATTATAAATATTCTGATGAAAATATTAATGCTAACTAAGTCATAGTGGGAGAAAGTGTGGGAACATTTTTCGTAATTTATAGTTCATGATAGTCTCTACTCCAGAATATAATCTAGAATAGAGTCCACTGCAGAAAGGCTCAGAGGCCCTTTCTTACCTTAGATCCAGATTAAGAACCCCACACTCCCCTAGTCCAACTTTGTCTGCAATGGACAGAGCCAGATCTGGATTAAGGGGCCTTTAATCTGAATTGCTGGTGGACCTGTTTAGTTGAGTCCACAAGAACACCCAAGAGCATTGTTCCAGAACACAGGAAGCATGCAAACAGCGATAGTGTGCTGCCAAAAGCACCTTCCCAAGCTTTGATGCTAGAAACTTTTATTCTTACCCTTCAGGGTCCATTTCCTCAGGGTACTGTGCCCCAAACGTTTATCCAGTTCTGACAAAATGAACTAAGAGAATAAAGCTATCTGTTAAATGTTCTCTTACACTAATGCAGAAACAGTTTTGAAAAACCAAAGAGAGACTTCACTTTAGGCTGCATCCAGATGTTTCTTATTTTGTTTATTTATATTTCTATCCCACCCTATACCTGAACATCTCGGGGGGGGGGGGGGAATTAGACATTTAAAATCCAATCCATTAAATAATAAACAATCTATATTAAAACAATAGTGTCTGCAAATAACTACTAATGGTTACAAGTGGGAAGGGAAAAGGTGTCTCCATTTAGCCAAAGGCCAGGGCAAAGAAGCGCGCCTTCATGGCCTTCCTGAACGTATACAGTGAGGGACCCTGACACACCTCAAGAGGGAGATTATTCCATAGCCTGCTTACTTATTCCACTATATTTGAATATTCTGAAATAAAGCCATGGATATTCTGCAGCCTTACATCTCACGCAAAGCAATCAGATAACCACAGCAATCAATTGAATGTAAAGAAATTCCCACTTCCCTCGTGCATGTCCCTGTTGAGTTTGGAAAGTACTTGTTCGGCTATGATACAACCAATGCAGGATGCAGCTAATGTGGCTATAAAATGGCCAGCATACCTCACTCTCATCCAATCAAATTTGTTGTCAACACTGACAATAAATCAGAATAAGAGGAAATAACTTTTTCTGGCATTTCAGTTGCATGTGGTACCTTTCCAGCATGTATTCTGAGGGAAAGACGTAGCCTTCTAGTTGTGTTAAATAAACCAGCACTGTTTCCATACAGACAAAAAGGATGTTTTGTTCTTTGTCCCTTTTGTATTATTGAACTGATACATTATGAAATTCTTAGCTACTAAATCCCAAAGCTTGCTGTATCATGCTCCTAAATTCAGGATTGTATGTTGTTTCCAGTTCTGAGTGATAACAAGTCTACTTACCAACAACATCTATTGTAGTAACAGTTTATGGTGTTTTTTTTCTGCCACCCTGAAGTCTTTCCTGGGAAAACATATTAGTTGTTTATAGTTATTAAAAAATATATATACTGCCCTGTCAACCAAGGATGGTGGACAAACAATCAAGATTTTAAAAGAAGCAAGCAAACACAATAAAATGAGCAAGTACAGAACTATAGGAAAAGAAAAATATGAGGAACCAAGAGCCTGACATATTTAAGAAATTTATACCCCACCCTTCACAAAATGGTCCCAGGTCAGGTTACAAGGAGGAGGTGGAGGGGGTTGAAATGGCTGACAAAGCTTTCTGTTCTTCTCCTCACAACACACAGCGAGGTAGGTGGAGCTGTGAGAACTCAGCAGAGAGCTGTGACTAACCCAAGGTCACCCAGCTGGCATCCTGAAGAAGTGCAGAATCAAACTCACTGAGTACGAGATATGAACCCAGCACTCTAACCCTCCTTCCCTAACAGGACAGCAACCTGAGGAAGCTATTTAAACAGCAAAAGCCTGGGTGAAAAGATATACTTCACCAAGTGTCAAAAACTATAAAATGTAGGCACCTGTTGAACTCCAAGAGGGAGACTGTTCCAGTCTCTGGAATCCACATATGTATTCTTTAAGAACACACCAAAAAGCAACCAAGGAATGTGCCTGGCATAGCTCTGGGGACGATTGCTCCATCTTCAAAGACAGCCCTATGTAGAATGCATTGCAATAGTAGAATTTGGAAGTTACTATAGCATGGATCACTGCGGCCAGACTGTCTCTGTCCAAAAAGAGCCATCGCTGGTGAAACAGACATAGCTGGAAATGAGCTATAGTTGTCAAGAACTAAAGCAACTTAAATGAGATCACATTAGAATTAGGATGACTTTGCTGTTGTATCATCACATAATGCATGGAGCAGCAAAGCTGATTTAAACTATTGTACCTTTTCCAGAGTTTTTTCATGGTTTGAAGGCAGCTTTTCTTTAAAATAGAAACTTGGACCATAATGGAAATGGACTTCTGGTCATAGGATAATCTGGTCACCATGTTTCCTTGTATGCAGGAGGGTGAGTGTGTAAAGATCATCACTCTGCTTGACAACTGAAGTTATGTGGTCCTGCTGTGTCCCAGAATTCAGCTATGTTGTGGATGTCAGGGCAGACTTGCAGCTCTGCTTTTTTCAGAGTGCCAGGAATGAGTTAAACTTGCCCACAGAGGGTTAACTAGATGTGAAATGTTAATTGGTATGTAAAATCCCACTAAAAAAAGAAGGTCAATATCAACTTTGCTAGCTTACATTGTTTCTAAATAACCCTGTCCAGAAGCAAATTCCTTTTCTACTTATTTTACATGCATACAACCATCAGTGAAGTTCAGGAGATCCTTGATGTTGGAGCTCAGGCACCTTTCAAACTGCCAACAGGCAGAGATGGCATGCGGACGACCATGCAAAAGTGTGAGGTATGTGTCTGGATTCATGATAGCATAGAGGAACAGATGTGGGTGTCATTTGCAAATTGAAGGCACCTCACTACAATCTCCCAGTGGCTTCATATATGTCCCAAGTTGTTAAAGATCTTGAGTGCCAAAGAAAGAGCCTCAGATTTGGCCCAGTAGCTATTCAGCAGCCAGTGCAACAGTTAGTCCCTGCTGGCCTAATGGTACAGCTGGCTTTTATGGACCAACAGCAGATTTACAAACTGAGTAATTCCATCCGGATATTTCCCCAGTATCAGATCAGACCATTTGCTCCTAGACAGAGATCACTATTACGAACACATGGTCCATGGCCCATTTCTGAAACGTCTGATAATGAAGCTTTTGTCCATGAAATGACTACAGGAATTTTTAACATGCCCTTGGGGAATCGCTTCTGCAGTTTTCAGATTACATCAGAAGCTTTTTAGAAAAAAATAAAAATAGAAATGCCATTGATCATATAACAAAACTGCACTTCCCGCTCAGATTTTTCCAGCTCTATTCAAAGTAAAGGAACTGGGACTCAAGCAGCCAAATCTGTGCAAGAAGATCTGTGAAGTCTTTGAAATAGCATATTTGGTCAAAAAGGCTTCACTGACGTTATTTCTAAATCAACATACCATTATTAAGCCTCAGCTTAAGCGTTGTTTAGAAGTTGATGCTGCAGACCCTGGGAACACACGCTAAGTTATCAGAACCAGTGCAATAAGACCTCGTGCCTTTGTCCAGAATTAATCCCTGTTTGCACTAGGAGTGTGCACAAATGCAATTTTTGGGATTCGATTCAAATCTGTTAAATTTGAATTTAACCAAATTCAAATTGAATTAAGCAAATTCGAATCTATTCATTCCCATTTTTCATTTGAATTTCTACTTACGAATGTTGACAACATTTGTAGATGCCCATACTCACCTTCTCTGGGTCCGTACACATCCGTACAAATCTGAACACATCCATATGCATCTTGTAGGTATCCCACATGCAACGCATTTTCATCCCGTATGGATCCATACAAATGTGTGCAGATGCGGGAAAGATGCAGATCTTCAAGTACGCATTGTGTACGAACTCGTACACATGCAAATGTCCCAATAATTTAAACAAATAGGTCCAAAATTCAAATCAAAACTTTAAATTTGAATTTGAGGACATTCAGTTCAAATTTGAATGTCGAAATTTGGTCAGTTCGGTCAAATTTTGAATGCATTTGAATATTTGTCAATTGCACTGTCAATCTAGAGCTGAATAAATGCTCCATCCAATGCTCCTGCTTCCATTGCTTCCTGTTTCACCTCCACTGATCCTCATTCTTTTGACCTTCCTCCCCCTTTTCCCACCTCTCTGCCATCCTTCCACACCTCCATGCCTCATATCTACCTCTCCATATTGCCACCTGCCTGCAAGCCTCCTCTCTCACGCTCCTCACCTGGCCATCTTCACCTCCTCACATCTTAACCAACTGACTCTTTCCGTCCCCCTTTTCTGGCTATCTGGACATTTTGGAAGGAAAAAAAGTAAAAGGGACATTTGTCCACTCACCGGTGAGTAGTCTAGCAGAGAGAGGCAGTTGAGAGGTCACCCACCTGAGCCTAAAAGGTCACCAGTCATAGCTCAAACTGCGATGTTTAGTGCTGCAGCAACACTTCTTGTGTGGTGTGCTCAGGCAAGTCTTTGAAACAGGTAGCCAAGGCCTGTTTAACAAAACGAGTTGAGAGAGAACTTTTTGCACTTACCTTAGTGATGGACCCTGGGAACACTCCAGCATGATGCATCTGCTCTTCATGTGCTGGAGTGACCCCCACAAGTATAGGTGCAGAGCAGTTAAAACTGCTCCGCACTGACACTAGTGGCCAGGCTGAGATAGCCAGTGAACTTCCTCTGCACCTCTTCCAGATGGAACAGGTGCAAAGGGAGCACATGACCGGCAGTGTAGGTACTGTTGCATGCTGCATCACCTGGTCACCATGGCAATGGTGCCACA
Organism: Aspidoscelis tigris stejnegeri; assembly: GCA_023333525.1. Taxonomy (NCBI): domain Eukaryota; kingdom Metazoa; phylum Chordata; class Lepidosauria; order Squamata; family Teiidae; genus Aspidoscelis; species Aspidoscelis tigris. The sequence goes on from JALMGA010000003.1 coordinate 82,682,595, forward strand.
CATACGCATTGGCGCCTTTGTCATGGCAAGGCAATCACACAGTCAAGCGCCAGCTAGGTTTTGAATGGACATCCAAGTCATTCAAGATTTTAACTGGTGGACACCCACACCATTTCAGATGTTAACTGGCCATTGTGCTTCATCAAGTTGCGAAGTGGCCCACAGTCTCCCAACACATCAGAGCTGACTTGCCGCATTTTGACATGAAGTGCTGGGCCCAGCTACACTTTTAATCCACATTAAATCCTTCTTCAAAGGATTTAGCTGTTTGTCTTCCACATTATCTATCCCACAGGTGGATTTTCTGCTTCAATAAAGCAGAAGGAAAATTGCTTGTCACTTTACTGATGTGTTCTCTCATTCTGAAGGTGGATCAAAACTTACCAGTATGGGTAGCTTGTATCAATTTGTTTGCCATCTAAAACAAGGAGGGAGGAAAGAGTTCATTCAACACCAGGTCAAGAAATACTTCTTAATATTTGGTTTGTGGAACTGCACCACTAACAGCTATGATGTAAGAGTCTGTGCCAGAGTTGCGAAAGGACAAAAGTCTACAACTCCCAGACTGATTTCCTATCACAAATACACTTCACACTGCAAGCAACAGTCCTGTGGATTTAGATACTAATTTGGAACCTCAGCCAATCCAAGACATCCAAATTCACCCCAGCTTATGTCCCTCCTTAGCCCTGCTTCCCACAGAGAAGTGTGGTTATCACTGAGTAGAAATGGAGTGTTGATGTCATGTGCTCAAAACACATTGCCTGGTCCATTCAGAAGCCTTATGAGCACAGAAGCCTTGTGTTGCAGGGTGTATGCCTGCATAGGATTAAGGGATGTAGGACCAGGCCATGTGTGGAAGGATGCCCATGTGCCAGTCAGGTATGACGTGGGAAGCCCAACAGCATATGGCATTGCTCATTCAGTGCCTGGTGGTGGTGGTGGGTGTCTCTGGACTTGCTGTGCCTCATCAAGCAAGTAATTTTCCTTGGGTGGAATATATCCATAAACTGCATCAGTACCTCTAACTTGCTTTTTCTGACCACCATATGGCTGGAATGAAGTCTAGCTGTGCCACAGTTCACAGTCACATCCTTTGTTCTATTCATTCTACCCTCCACAACTGGAAACAGATCTGTTTTGATTGAAAATTTTGCCCAGCTTTAGATTATAGGTAGCACTTGAGGTCCTGTAATGAATTAGAATAAATGTTAAAATAAAAAAAGAAGAGGAAAGGAAACAAAGTTTATGAAAATAACAATAATATAGTAAAATGTTGATTATTTAATATCTACCCAACTGCAGTAAAATCCTACTAAAATGGAATTAATCAATACCACAAATTCTCCATGGATGCCTTTAACAGAGTTTTACTATGAAAACAAAATTTCCATTTAGCTGCCTTCCCTGTTAATAGTCCTGCTCTCAAAAGATTTGCCTACATCTTTCGGACAAGAAGTTAAGAGGAGCCCTGCTGGATCCCATCTATGCCTCCCCATAACCTGGATCAGAGAGCTGGTTTATTCCGAATCCACTGATTCAGAATGAAATAAGACAACCCCAAAAAAGGGTCCATGTTGGATTCTAACTGTGGCTTCTTGCCACACATTGACCCATCACAGTGTAGTCAATCATGCACTTGGACCAGGTAGATTTGGGTTAAAATGCTTGCTCAGAGTTGACACACAAATGCTAGGCAAGAGACGTTTTCGCACGGGGGTGTTTGGAACGCGCGGGAGACAGCCCGGAACCCGGCAAACGCATTGCCGCCGCGGGGCTTGCGATCCGACGTATCCGGAGCTGTCTCTCGTGCGTTCCAAATGTAGAGCACTTTGAAGTGCTCTACATGCGTTCGGGCGCGGACGAACTGCCCGCAGGCGTTCGGGAGGAGAAGGATTCGCGCTTGCTTCTCGCTCCCGAACAGCCGCGGGCCCGCCTCCCCCGCTGGCGCAGGTTTGGCAATCAGCTGTTTGACAATCAGCTGATTGCCGATCTGCCTCCGCAGCTGTCTCCGCGCCCTTGGCCGGCCTTTGCCGGCCAAGACAGTTCCGGGCGCTTTTACCGTTCACACACAGGCGCGCCGGAACGCATTCCGGCGCGCCTGTGTGTGAACGGTGAAAGCGCCCGGAGCTGTCTTAAGCTTCCCGCCTGAACGCATTCCGTTTGGAACGCGTTGCAGTGCGGAAAAGCCTAAGCTCTCCCTCAATTTACTTGCCTTACAAGTAGGGATGTGCATGAATATTCATATTATTCATTACTCATACAAATTTGAACATTCATATACTAATCAATGTCCAGACATTCATTTTTTAGTACTCGTATGAATCCAAATATTTTGAGTTATTGTATCCGTATGCATCTTGTGCGTATCCGTACACATCCATACGGATACATACAGGATGAAAACGGGATGTGTACAGAGGCATACAGATGGATACAAGATTTGCATCACTGGATACGTATCAAATATTCGAGCAAATATATACAAATGTATTCATATCGGTTTGAAAGTCCAGACTTTGTTTTTCTTTATTTGTAAGAATTTGGATATTCGAATATTCAATTTGAATCAAATCAAATGTCAAAAATTGCATTCATGCATACCTCTACTTACAAGATTACATAAGAACAGAAGACTGAGCCTGGATCAGGCCACAGCCCATCTAGCCCAGCCTCCTGTCTCACACAAGGCCTATTCGCACTAGGCCTTGGGAACACGGGTACGACAGCCCTGGGACAGAGCATTCACTCTGTGGGTCTGTGGTTCCGTGCAGAACTGCCCCAGCCGGTCCCGGGCAGCCTAATCATGTTCCAGGTGTAGAGCACAAAATCGCACTCTATACCGGTTCCTAGCTGTCCCAAGCCATCCCAGAGATGCACAGGAGGGAGAGCATTTGCACTCTCCCTCCAGGACAGCTGTGGGCCCCACCCCCTGCTGCCGCCATTGGGCCGAAATCAGCCCAACCGCTGGCAGGCCTGTGCAATCAACTTAGCTTCCCAGGACCGGGGTCCTCCTCAGGTGGCCTGGAAAGCAATCTGACACTCTCTGCGCAGGCATGCACGCTGGTATACTGACCCCACACTGATACGTCAGGTCAGCATGGGGTCCATCTACAGGAGCGCATGCGCCTACACAGACAGCAATGCAGGGCGCGCGAAGTTTGTACTTGAAGCCTGACAAGGTAAGGGATCCCAGGTATTGGAACAGCTACAGCCTGCAGGAACCCTGGGACGGGACCAGCCTGCCCACCCTTGGGTCAAATTCGACCCAATGGCGGCAGGCCCGGGGGTGTCTCACCCCGTCAGCCTTTTCAGGCTAGGCCACGCATTCGCACTTAGGCAGGTAGGGACACGTTCCCACGCGTCCCTTACCTGCCTAGGTGTGAATGGGGAATCCGTCCCCGCTGTAGTGTGAAAAGGCCTACAGTCGCCCAGCAATTGCTTCTGAGCATCTCAAGCAGAAGAGAAAGGCAAAACCCTCAGCTCCTCTCAATTCCCCGCAAATGGCCTCTAGTGCTTGGCCATCTTTCCTTCTGTTCCAAATCTAAACTAACTCCATGTCCTCATAGCAAAGATACTGCAAGGCGAATGTGAGTTCACCTCGGGAGAGTCTCCAAGCAAAGCCCTAATTTGGGGCATGAGGGACAAAATCCCAAAAACAGAAACCAAAAAACCCCTTTATAACTGTTCTCGCCCTGAATTACAGGGCAAGAACTGGTTATCCTGGGGCCATGGAGACACTCCTGGGTTATGATTGCAGCATTAGCGAGTGGGGTTTCGCCATCCCTGCCCCTAATGCTGCGATCGCAACTGTCCCCCCTTACCTGAGTGCTTAATTGCCCAGGTAAGAGCTAGATTTACCCCCAAACAATCGCCTGACAGCTTCCCTGCAGTCATCTGAGCAGCTGTCAGGTGGGTCCAGGGGCTGTCATGCGCACAAGCAGAGCTCCACTAAAATGATTAAAACAGATGTGAGGCGGTGGCAGCCCCATGGGGACGCAGCCTAAAAGTACTTGTGGTGAGCAACTTGCCTGTGTCATTGGAACACTGCATATTAATTCTGAGTGGCTTTTAAAGAGAGAGGTTAAGTGCAATGACAGCATCAACTAATACAAACATTTTAGTGATTCATAACCGCTTTTAGTCTCAAGGCTTAGCAATTCTCTGCCCAGACAGCAAAGAGAGCGTGTGGCCAGGATACCGGGCACGGGGAGAGACACGAAAGCGCAGGGTACCAAAGGCATGCGCAGAGTGTCGACTAATCCCCGCTACCTACTCCTTAGGCAGGTTTGCAGACGCGTGTGGTCCGTAAGCAAGTTTAGGGAAGGCAGATAGCACCGGAACCAGAGACGCCCCTTTCGCCGTCGGAGGTCTTTCCCCTGTCCACGTTCCGGTCAAACTCAGGTAGACCGGACTGGGGGTCCCTGTCCCTTTAACTACCCATAGGAGCTAGGAATGGACGCATGCGCAAGAAGAAGCCCTCGCTCGGCTCCCGGCGTGAGGGTGCGGGTAAAAGACCCAGAGGCGGCCGCCCCCGGCCATGTAGCCGCCGCCCGGGTCCAAGCGCCAGGCTGGTGGCTTCTTTTCCTTGGCGATGTTTGCGTAGCCGCAGCCGCTTTTGTTCTCTTCACACATGCAGCGGCGGCGGCGGCGGCGGCATCTGCCCGGCGGCCAGAACAACGCCGCTGTCTCCAGGCCTTTGTCCCTGCGGCTCGCCTGCCCGGCTAACGGGTCTGGCTGGCTAGCAAGAAGCGACGCTTCTCCTGCCTCCCCCGAGGGCAGCGGCGGAATCCCGCGCCTGCGCCTGGCTGCCCGCTCGTCGTCTGCGTCGCCCCGCTTTCCCCTCCGTCGCGCTTGCCCAGGTATTGTGACCCGCTCTGAGCTCACCTGCTGCCTGCCTTGCGCGGCTGATCGGGCGGGCGGGCGGGGGAACAGCTACTGCTGCAGCCGCTAGAAAGGGCGCCCGGGCGGCCCCGCCCGCCTCTTTGGCCCCTTCCTTCCCCGCCCCGTTGCTCCCGAGCCGGCGGTGGCTGAGCGCACAGTCGCCTCGCCTCGCCTCGCCCCGCCTGCGTCCTGCTCCCGTCCCGTCAGTCACCCTCTTTTGTCTGGGATTTCTCCCTCCCTCTCTCTCTCCTCAGCTGTGTCTGCCACATAACGGGGGGCGCGCAAGACGGTCTCCAGCCGCTGCCTGGCTTGGCTCACCGAGGGGCTCCCGCTCTCTGTCGAGCTTTTGCTCTCCTGCCTCTGGGATGGTTTCTTGGACCTGCTGCCGCCGCCCTAATACCTGGCCATGTCCCGCTAGGTGAGTAGGATCTTTCCCTTCTGTCAGGGAAGGCAACGTTGCGCCGTGTCTTCCTCGCTGCGCTTTCCCCGTGCAGTAACTCCGCCGTCTCATTGTTCTCCTTTTGCGGTGATCTTCATGGGGAGCCACGCCAGAGGCACCAGAATCTGGAGTCGCCAGAATCTGGAGTCGCCTTCAGCTGTTATTTCAGCTCCTGAACGCCACAGCTTCTTGGCTGAGGTTGGAGAGTTCAGAGTGTAAACCGTGATAAGGCTGGCGGACTCTCGTGTGAATGGACCGCGCCCTTCGTGTGTGTGCCTCTCTGCCTCCCAGCAGGGCCTCTCCGCTCACTCTCTGCCCTGCCTTGTCAACAGTGAGGGTACCAACCCCGGTGGCTGTGTCTTCGGCGCCCTGAAAAGGCCCGGGGGTGCTCAGGCTTTGAGCGACAGACGGTCAGACTAATGGACGCCGGGATGTCGGGCGGCAGAGCGGACGGCGGTGTTGGCGGTGGGGCTTCCGTGCGGCGAAGGTCCGAGGCCAGTGATGGGTGTGCGCAAAGAGAGGAAGAGCAAGAAGAAGATGGGGAGGAAGATCTGCGAGATGGCGGGGTGCCCTTCTTTGTGAACCGAGGCGGGCTCCCCATCAATGTGGCCACCTGGGAAAGGATGTGGAAGCATGTGGCCAAGATCCACCCAGAGGGAGAAAAAATCGCCCTGAGGATTCGAGGAGCCACCGATTTGCCCAAGGTGAGAGGAAGTTTGTGGAGAGAGAATTTTAAGAAAAGCTTCATCCAGACGGCGCTTATTTACTGTACATTATTTGGATAACCCAGAGTAAAGCATGGATAATCCAGAATAAAATGTGTCTGGATGTGCTTTACTCCAGATTACCCAAATAATACAGAATAAGTGCTGTCTGAAGCATGACTCATTGTTGCTGGCCAGACCATTTCTTTAATGAAAAATGGCAGAATGGCCATAATAAATGACATCATCATCATCTGGAATTAAAAGCATGCATTATGAAGATGCTAGTCATAATAACTATGAGATGAGCTGCCAAGGGCTGCAAAGAGGTTCCTTAAGATATTTTTGTCTTGTCATAATTGCTGTTTGCTGTTATTATTTAAGAGAGGGCAGCAGAAGAACTTTAAAAATGCTGGCGTCTCCTAGCAGGTGGTCTTTGGAGATGACCTGCCTTTGAGACTGGAGATCACCATCAGATTCAGTAGCCACTGGTAGTCCTGTGCATCCAGTTAGTGAACATGTAACACCTTGTAGTGAATTCATAGTTGAACTATGTGGTGTGAAAGAACTATTTCATTTTGTCTTGAATCTTCGAAGACTAAATTTCATTGGGTTACTCTTGATTTTCATATCTGGAGGTGGGGGGAAAACCTCTGTATCTGCCTTTTCCGTATCTTGCATGGTTTTAAACCATATCCCTCTAATGAATAGTCTAATGGAAAATACTTGGGAATCTTTTCTGTTCTCATGAGGAATCTTTAGCTGCTCAGTTGTAGCTGTCCAGATGTTCCAGAACAAGCATGGAATAATTGGGGGGTGGAATCCTGGGAGCAGCACTTCAGGAACATCTGGAAGGCCACAAGCTAAGCAGCCTTAATGATTACAGCAGGGATCTGCCTGAAATCTAAGGAAGTGAGTGGATTCAGTTTGCCTTTCATAGTACCTTCCTGGTTTTGGACCGGAGCTTTGGAACAATTAAAGCAAAGAAAGTTATTTTAACGCTGAAAGCATATGACTCACGCTAGAAGAAAGAACTGATCAGACAGACTCACAGTCATTCATACATTCATAAGTACACATTGAGAATTTCCAGAAGAACTGATGAAAATGGGTGTAATTTGGCTGTGCTCAGACACAGCAGCAGAAACACTGCTTGGGATTGTTCACACACCTCCAAGTATTCTGTGCTAGAAAAGATGGATAAGAGGATGGGTTGGGAGCATGAGTGCCACACACTATTTCTGAGGCCCCTCCAAGTGGCCGCTTTTGTTACGTTTGCTTTAAAATTTAGGGATTAGGAAATAAATAGCTCTAAGAGAAAGAGCAGTAGTAAGGCCTGGGGGAAATCTCCATAATTCTAAAACAGTAATGGACTGAGCGGGCTGTGAAATATAGTTGGATTCTTACACAGAGTTTCAAAACATTCTTCTCCTGCACCCAAATATAAGAGCCCATAGCCCCAATGCCTAGTAGCTGTGGGCTGTCGAAGGTGTAGTTCAAAAAATGAATCCCTGTACATTTCTATTACTATAGAATGTTTTCAAGGCAAAACCAACTCCTTTTCAGCTTGCTTAAATTCTTTAATTGCCTTAATGGAACAATCAAGTGGTATGCTCAGTATATTAATTTTAGCCATTGATACATGGATCACAGTAAGGAGGTTTCCATGGCTTTTAAAACAAGGAGAAATATAACTTTTGCACCGTGGAAGGATATTACAGGGTTAGGTCACAGACAAAGCAGTCCCCTCATGTGAACCTAGAGATAGAATTTCAGTTTGATGGCTCTTATTGTTGCTGCTTGAGATGCCCATGAGCATTTGGTGGGCCACTGTGTGCGACAGGATGCTGGACTAGATGGGCTGTGGCCTGAACCAGCAAGGCTTCTCTTATGTTCTTATGTTGGAACAGTGATGGTAAATCTTTTGAGTTCAGTGTGTCAAAATTTGCAAATAATAATAATAATAAAAAATCCCTAGCTTAACTTGGGTGCCGTGTCACATCTAGAAATATCTATAATTTTGTGATATTTGTATCTCTAGTAAAAAAGAGTTATATTTTTGATATATGTGTTTATTGAAAACAAAAACAAATAATTCTTTGCATTAGTGACTTACTTGGTGCTGAAATTTCATTTGCTGAATCTTCAATCGAAGGTTGGTATTTCGTACACTTCAAGCCCAAGGAAACACTATTAACTTCATCTATCAGTCAGTTTCTTTAATTGGTTTTAATATTATTTAACGCTGAGAATAAGATCTCACAAAAGTACGTAGAGGGAAAAATTGTGAGTAAAGCCATTGTTGCTGCACACAGGTCTTCAGTGCTCTAGGTGCCGGGAGCACAGACACACCGTGCGTGACCCAGCGGCGCAGTGACATGACTCCATTGCGCCTCCTATGCCAGGCACAGACAGTGCATCTGTGCTCCCAGTATCTTGTAGGCCACAAGCCAGAAGCAGCCTGCAGCCTACAAGATACTGCATGCCACCTGAAAAGGCTTGGCATGTCACCTGTGACATGTATGTCAAAGGTTTGCCATCACTGTGTTAGAAGGTCCTGTGGCAAAAACGAGTGGAGGAGCTCTCAAAGCAACCTTGTTGTGGAATGAACTCAGCATGGTGGAAGTTACTAAAAAATCCTGTAGATGGGAGGAAATATACTGGCAGAAGGCCTGGAGATGCCAAATACACATCAAGTTATAACTGTAACAATTGTAGCATTTGAGCCATGAACTTGATTGTCCTTTCTCTTGTGGCACTTTTGACTGTAGATCTGACTAATGTATGTCTTTAATTTATTATTTTATATATCCATCCTGATTCACCGCAGTGATATATTAACTCTCCTCACATTCTCTGAGCTCCTTCACAGTACATGATGGGGTTCTTCTTGCACAACCAGAGTGGGGAAAACCATCTAAGTAGGGGATGGTCAATGTGTTAGGTCTTCCAGACACTTTCCTGCTTCGTTTCCCAGCACCCCTGCCAGCACAGCTGGCAAAGAGGCTTGATGGGAATATTTGAGATGCTCTCTCACTAAGCTGTTTTTGTTAGCTGGATAAATATTTAAAATGTTGTGGTGATATAGCTCAATGGCTTATATAATCCAAGAGCATCTCACTTCTCTTTGGTGCACAGCAGTGCCAGATGGCTGAGGGGCAAATGGATGGAGCACTCTGGGGAAAAGGGGGACAGATGGAAAACCAGAGCAACTAAAATGGGGAAGTAGAGTGGATTTCACTTAATATAGGTCGTGCCTACTATTAACAACTGTAGCACAAAGAAAAAGTGCTCACCATCTGCTATCCGTGGTAGTAATAATCAAGGACTCTTTAATTCATAAAGTCTCGAAGATGGAAGCTATTTGGAAATGCAACTGCGTGGCAATCCATCTGGCCCTTGCACTTTTGGAGCTGAAACCCTCAAAACCCTGGGGGAAAAAAGCTGCTAGAGGTGTGGCTGAAAAAGACGGAACCACTATATACAAATTGTCTTTGGCTTGTCTGTCTATGACTAAAAATGACTCTTTATGCTGTCTGCCTTTTGCGTTGACCACAGTATAAGAGCATCATCGCATCTGCTGTGATGAATCCTGTTCTCTGCCTATATTAGAGACCTGGCTTTGTGGTCTGATGCTTTTCTGCCACATAGAATTTGGCCCAGGGATTCTGCTGAGAAGGGAATTGTCCCCGTGGTGGTGTTTTCCTGGGATTTAGTCCCAGCCAAGTAGTATTCCTTGACCCCATGATGTGGTTTACCATCGGACACAGGCAGTTTGCCCAGTCCCAGACTACTAATGTCCAAGGCCTGTGCAGGGTTACATTCTGCAGCATCTTAAACCCACTAGAGCCAGTGATGATCGAGCAAGCCAGTTCTGTCCATTACCTTCAGTAAAAGCCTTGATATGAGGATCCATTTTTCAACGAGAGAGCAATATCAGCTTGCTTCTTCCACTAGGGAAACTTATTTACTTTCCCACATTCTTCTTAGAGGTATGGATAGCTTCCTAGAATGTATTTATAGCTAGTGATTATCCCATAATGTAGTTTCCCTGGGCAATACGCAGCTTTTGGTTTAGAAAAATTAAGACAGCAAGTGCATATACCTTCAGAATATCATAACATGCAGGGAGAATAAAACCTTAACCACAGCCTGAAGTCAATTAACCCAATCTGAAAAATGTAAAAACAGTATTACTCTGTTGGAACAGAGACATCCTCCCACTTTGCCTGATAGCATCAAAAAAGATAAAGGAAGGTAACAAGGGGAACGATTACATGAGGACGGCAACCAGCTGTCCTTGGTAACCAGACCTCAAGCTGCCTCTTCCAGATGGCTTTAGGTTTTCTATATTCACTCTATTCTTCAGGGTGGGTGTAAAATGCAAGGGAGGGGAATAGTAGAAATGGCATTATTGTTTTCTCTTTCCCTCCTTCTGTGGGTGAAAGTGGAGTTAGCATTAGGTGGCATCAGCTGCTGCACAATCTCACCCCCAGAGAAGGTTCATCCTCCCGCCCCCAGAGTAATAAAGAATGGAATGTGGAGCACCCTGTTCACTAGGACCCTAGCTTATCCTATAGGTGGGAATTTCCTTCCCATGGAATGGCAATAGGGCTCATGAACCATACACTGCTGGTTCGCATGGAAACCATCTTGTTTGATAAGAACCTAAGGGGATCTCTGCTGGATCAGGCCACAGCCCATCTAGTTCAACATCCTGTCTCACACAGTGGCCCACCAGTGGGCATCCTCAAGCAGAAGACAAAGGCAAAACCTTCACAGGTTCTGTCAGCTCCCTACAAATGGCCTTTAGGGATCCTTCCTGCCTCTCCTACTTGGAAGCAACATCTGGGGACCCATTCCGGTAGTCACTGATGCAGTCCTCCATAATTTTATCTAATTATTTATTAAAGCTATCCAGGCTGATTCTTTCTCGGCTTCTCCCACCGAGTTTGTCTTGGATGTGATAATCATTTAATCATGTAAACTGAGCTCAGGATGGAAATTTTAGATATCCAGGTGCCCATGAATATATGGAAAAACATGGTGCACCAGTCCCTCATTATACAGAAACTTGCTATATGTGTTTTCACTTATACAGTCTCAATACTTCACTGCCACATTTCATTATACAAATCTAAATTTCCCTTTTTACAATCTGCAGCCTAGGAGTATCTTCTTAGCAGGGTACTCGGTATCAAAAGAAACAGCTTTATACCCTTCCTCCAAGTATATGGCCAGCCTAACAGCAAGGCCCATTTGCACCTCACATTTCTCATTGGCAACGAAGCATGGGAGAAATCCCTGTGTTCTCTGCCACGCTCTCCGCTTGCCTTTTGTTCATGCCAAGAGGGCTAGCACCATGACAGTCCCACTTGCTTTAACAGGCACTCTGGAGGCATGGGCTGCTGCACTGGCAAGGCAAAAAGTGTGCTCTGCTTGTTACTCAGCTTGCCTTTTTTCATTCCTAAAAGGTTAGCACAGCAGCAATTTCCTTTTGCCACTGCTGACCTCTGCTTTAGCTTCTTGCTGGCTATTAAGACATAAGAAGATAAGATGAGGCCTGCTGGGTCAGGCAGGCCACAGCCCATCTAGTCCAGCATCCTGGCTCACACTGTGGCCCACTAATTGCTTCTGGGCATTCTTAGGCAAAAGACAAAGACAAAACCATCACCTGCTCTCAAATCCCTGAAAATGGCTTTTAGAGGGGTCCTGCCTGTCTCTGGTCCTTAGAGGCAGTACCTAGGAATCCATTCTAGTGGCTGTTGATATACCTGACTTCAGTGAATTTATCTAATCCTTTCTTAAAGCTATACAGGCAGTTCCCAAACATTCTTTAGTCTTCACCTCTCTTCAGCCAGTCCATGTACATTGCTACTGTTGACATTAATCAGGCTTTATTGTCTGGTCTGTTGTCCAGTTGGGCTAGTGGTTAGGGAGCCAGACTCTTATCTGGGAATACTGGGTGTGACTCCACCCTCCTCCACAAAGCCATCTGGGTGACCTTGGACAAGTCCCAGCTCTCTTCTGAGCTCTCACAGCCCCACTTACCTCACAGGATATTCTATTGCGAGGAGAAGAAGAGAAAGGTTTGTCAGCCCTTTTGAGTCCCCTTAAATGGGTGAGAAAAGTGGGGTAAAAAAGGCAACCCTTCTTTTTTTCAGTATGTTTTATGGGGATATGATTTGGAGTGATTTTCAGATAAATGTGGAAGGATCTTGGAAGAAATTCAAATGATTTCTGTTTAAATTAATGGAATAACTGTTTTGTTATACAGATTTCTACTATAAGGCCAATTTTTAGGAACCAATTAGGCATAAACAGAGATGGAAGAGTGTACTGTGAGTCTACCAGTAGCATCTCATGATTGGATTAAGGTGCTTTCTGTAGTACCTATGGCAGTTCATCTACTGCAGGACTTAACGCATAGTTTGAGTACGAAACTGACTTAACTATGCGGTCACAGAAGCAAGATATTCTGCTTGTCAAAACAGTAGTCACAGATTTATGCTTCCTTTTACCATTGCTTAGATCAATTAACATTTGTACTTTGGCAAAAGTGACTGAAAAGCACTAGGGCAAAAACTGAGCGGATCTTACTGTATTTTGTCAAAGTGTTGATTAGATAAAGAGAAGGAGATTGCTGTCTTTTGCCCTCCCCTGCAGCCACTAAGAGAAAAGGTCAGGATTCTGATTACAGATGAAACTTTAGACCAGACTAAACTCCAGGCCCAGGTCACTATATACTGAATTCCTCTGCGTTTAATTGCTTTACAGAGAGACATGTTCGTGGTAGATGGAGACTCTTCCACACTTCAGATGGCTTTGGTTACATTTGCTATGGACATTGCCTTTGTACTGGGAGCATCAGAGCTTTTTTTCATAACCTTTATTGAATTTTTAAGATAGATTTAAAAGGGAAAGGGAAACAAAAATGCACATATCTACAATAAAGTAAAAGTGACTTCTGTTTCTTCCACTAGTGGTTGTCCAAAATCAAATGCCTACATTTAGTTTCCATACCTTCACTTCCCGTAACTGTACTAAATGTATCAATTCTCCAGGCCCAAATCCAGGAGGTTCTTTTGTTTGCACAGAAAGTCAATGAAAGGTTCCCAATTTTTACTAAAAGCACCCATAGATTTATCCCTAATTGACAGGGTAATTGGTCCATTTCTCCTAAGTTTGCACGTTTGAGTGACCACTCTTCCATTGTTGGTTGAGTTGAGTTCTTCCATTCCTGTGCACATAACATTCTTACCACTATAATCCCATACTGAAGTATTTTTCCAGGTTTGTTTTCTGCTTAAAATCCATTTTATGCAAAAGGAAAAAAAACTCTGGTCTTACTGAAATATCTATTTTTACTATCGTTTATATCATTCTATGTATCCAGTTTTTTGTGGCTTTTTCATAAGTCCACCATGTACGATAACATGGTTCTTGCAGCAGCAGAGCATTAAAAATTGTTTCCTCCTCCCAGGAGTACTCTTGTCCGGCCTGGTGCTTTTCAGATGTTTTTGGATTGCAATTTCCACTAGATCCAGCTATCTGAGGCAGGCTGCAGGAGAGAAAAGAGCAATTAAGATAATTAATCTCATTCCAATTAGATAGGCCTAATTTTAGATTAGGCCAGAATTCTACATATCACAACCCACATATGGGTTGGATTGATTAGCAACTCTTCTGGCATGAAGAGCATTAGGTAGATATTTTTATATATTGTTCGTTCCTTGTCTGTTGTGTGCTGTGGCTCTTTTGCTTGAGCAAACTTGGTGCTGAGTTAAAAGAAGAACAAGGAATTTATTGTGGTCTTTTATCCTTTGCATCCCTTGGGTCAATATTTTAGAAATGCTGTAGAAGCAGGAAAGATGCATGAAAACTATTTACCTTTCATATCTTGCTCAATCATATAGTATTGTTTGTGTGTTTTGTGATAAGGCACAGTTGTATGATTGAGCGCAAATAGTGGAGGTATTAAGTGAGCAGTGTGTGAAAAAATTGTGCAGATTATGCCTGATGAAGTCCAAATGCAACGATCAGTTTCTGCAAAACTAGTGCAAATGCAGAAAGCAGTGTAAATGCTGCCAGCAGCTTGTGCAATATTTAGGCAAAAACAATGAAATGTCAATGAGTCCTAAATGCCTACATCACATTTTTAGGAAAACATCATAAATCTGAAGGTCTTTTTGACAAATACTCTTTACTTGGCAATCATTGTTGTTTGGTACCACTGAGTTGTCGCCAACATTTGCTTGACAGCATGGGCAACTCCATGGGCTCTATGGAGTTTTCTTGGCAGATATACCAAAGTGATTTACCACTGCCTGCTTCTGGGGAAAGGCTAGGAATCAAAATGGCAACCTTTCTTTTCCAGGTAGCTTGCTCTACTACTGAGCTAGTACTCGCCAACTTTTCGTTTTCCTGTGTGCAGACTCACCAGAAAAAACAAAAAATACATCCATCTGATACTTTCATGCCTGTGGTTGACAATGAGTAGGAACCTGGGGACCTTCAGATGTTGCTAAACTAGAGCTGCCCAAGAGTTTTGGATGACTCCAGATGGTGAGAGGAAATTCAGGCTTATCTATGGATTTCAGAATTGCCTCTTGCTACCACTTCTGAAAGGCAAGAGGCTATCCCAGCTAAATACTGGAAAATATACATCACAAACCACTGGTCTAGTGGTTAAGGACCCTCTTAACTACTTGGAACTGAAAAAGTAAAAAGCCTCTCTTTCCTTCAAAGATGCAGCCATGTTAGGCTTGATCTGTTTATTTTAAAGTGGGCTCTAGTAGCCTGTCTGCTCTTGTGGTTAAGAGTGCCAGATTCATATCTTGTAGTCAGTGGGTTTAATTCCACACTCCTCCACAAAGCCATCTATGTGACCTTGGGCTAGTCACAGGTCTCTTTTGAGCTATCAGTCCTACCTACCTCATAGGGTGCCTGTTGTGGGGGGAAGAACAAACAGCTTTGTCAGCTGCTTTGAACCCCCTTAAATAGGAGAAAAAAGCAAGGTATAAAAGCCAACCCTCTTCCTTCTTATAAAGACAACAGGGAGAAGTTGTGGGATTTCAAAGAATTTTAATCTCCGAAAGCTTATGCCACAATTTCTTCTCTCTGTTTGACTTTAAGGTGCTGCTAGACCCTCCCCCTTTTTAAAATCTCCTTTTATGAGTTACTGGCTTCAGGTAAGCAGCCACTAAAAATCATGTGGTTATGTGCTGCAGCAATGTTTTAATGTCCCTGCAGTGCTGTTTGAGTAAACAAATGGTGCACTTGGTGATATCTTATCTTGTCTTCTCCTCCCTTCTGTTATCTGCAGATTCCCATACCAAGTGTGCCTGCTCTCCAGCCAACTACCCTTGTCCCTGAGCGCCTAGAAGCTATACAGCGCTACATCAGGGAACTTCAGTATCCTTTTAACTTCTGCCAGATCACTCAGAAATGAAAAGAGAAGCAAGTAACTTCCCCATCCAGACCACAAGAGAGAATCTCTGACTCCTTGGCGCTGGAACCCGAAGGGAAAACAAAGATCACTCCCTCCCAAAGGAAGTTACTGCTGCTGCTGTTACAGCCTGTGATTTTTGCTGTCTTGCTCATTTCCTTCTCTTTGTTCCCCAATCCATCCCAGTACAAGCTGTGTAAGCAAGAAACATTTAAACTGATGTAAGCTTCCCGTACAGCAGAACTACCGGTTCCAAACGTATTTGACTTCATGCCTATTTACAGTGTTTGAGGGAGAAATGCTGCTACTCTCTGAAAATGCTCAAAACTAAGAGGCAAGATGCTAATCTCCTCGGCTAGTGAGGAAAAGAGTGCTGGCATTGTGTTGTGGAATGCTCTTGCCTCTGCAGAAAAGAAACAGTGTGGGTGCCTATGAATGAAAATGTCATCAACTTGGGGTAGTTTTTTTCTAAGGTGAATAGCTACATGGTGGAAAGGGTGGGGGGGATTCATTGAAGTTGCAGCCAAAGCAAGGGATAGTTAAGCTCCCCTCTCCCTAAGATGAACTGAGTTTCAATGAAAGGGGGGACGGGACGGGACTCTGCATCTAGATAAATAGAAACAATCATTTCTAAGGATGCATTTACATCTAATCTGACCTGGCTATGAATGCACAGCTTCTCCATTGATTTCTATGTGTTGCTAATAACTTCCCAGAAAGAACTCAACAGATTTGTGAACTGAGTGACTTTTTCTTTGTGACATAACAAAGCCTATTCTTGGCAGAAAGATGGTTGCACTGACTTCCCCCCTACACACATAGACACACACATACACTCTCTCTTCCAAGTTGCATGGTCCTTAACTCCATTTCCCCAGGTACAATCACACTGGGACACAGTTTTTTGAAATCAAGAAAAGCAGGCCTTTGACTGGGTGAGTATCATCACTCTAAACATCCCCTGGAAACAAAGGCTGTGGTTATACTTAAGGTTTTATCCAGCTTCAGTCCACTTTTAGAGTGAGAGAATACATCAGCAAAGTGACATGCTGTTTCTTTCAGTGTTAAATAACTCAGAAAATTCACCTTTGAGATAATTTCGAAAGGAAATTACTGGCCACTTTCCTGATGTGTTCTCTTGTTCTGAAGGTGGACTGAACCTGGATTAAACGTTGGATATGACCACAGCCAAAGAAAACAATGTTTTCCTCTTCAGAAGGATCTTCTCTTTTGACTGTGGCCAAAGACCGAAACTGAACAGTTGTGCAGAATTAAAATGACATTTCCCCCTGAATAAAAGTGTGCATAAATCTCTACAAGAGCAACTAGCTATCTACAATGGCTTTGTGGTAGTCCATATTTCCCTAATAATGTACTCCCATTTTCTGAACTCCTAATTGCATCCTAAAATCAGTAGGCCTTGATCATTATCGGTGATAGTAAATCAGGAATAGCCAATGTGTGGCATTCCAAATGTTGCTGAATAAAACTCATGACAGTCTTGCTCTCCTCACTTGCTGTGGAACCTTGAGCTAATGGGAATGTTTGTTTGGCAACATCTAGAGCTTCACAGAGAAGGCACCCATGCCATAAATACAAAGGAAAGACGTACAGTCTCGGTCAAAAATACCATGCATACAACAAGCTTTTTCCAGGAGTTCCATGGGAGTGGCTGCAACAATATGGAAAAGAGTTTGGTCTTGTAAATAGGAGGCCACAAGTTCAACCCCTGGTGTGATTCCAGAAGAAGTCTACTTCTGTGTTGCTGCAGCAAAAACTTTCATGGACAAGACTAGTTGCATGCCTTCTACATTTTAGTTGATCTTTTTACTTCAATACAGAGGAATAGAACCTATATAGAATCATGGAAACCAAGCACTTGTTTAACTATGAATAATCCCAAAGACATGCTCAGAGTGCAGCAGGATCTGAGAGATTGTTACAGACTCACTGGAGGGAAACTGAGTCAGGGATGGTTGAGGGAAAGAGGTGTAACAAGAAAAATGAATTCTATCTCACTCTCTGTTTTTAATGTGCTTGGACCATTTTGTCTCCTCCAACTTCCCAGTACTCCCTGCCCATGCTCTCCGTCTTTGCTGTGTTCTGCTTGATGCAATTTGCTTGTTTCTTTCTTTTAAAAAAAATAACAAATAAAGCTTATTCTGCGGTTCTTATATTGCCCTGCAGGCTGATGGATTTGGCCAAAGAAATGACAAAAGAGGCCCTGCCAATCAAGTGTCTGGAAGCTGTGATCCTTGGAATGTATCCTTTTCTCTTAGAAGGCTGTACAAGCACCTGTTGAAATAACAGTGTCCGCAGTCTGGTCTTCCTTCTTACAGAGAGATATACACAGAAATTTGTATGCATTAGCTATATAATCACCCCTCATTGTTCATAAGGGTTTCATGAGAAAGGAAAATCACAAATAAGGATAGCAGAAATTGGCAATGTTTCAGATACTATTATTACTTTAATATGTTCATTTGGTTTTAAATGTTGCAACCCACTCTAAGGCCTTCAGGTATAATAATAATTGGATTTGGCTTTTCTACCCCACTTTTCTCACTCATTTAAGGGTGCTCAAAGCAGCTGACAAACCTTCCATTCTTCTCCTCGCAACAGACACTCTGTGGGGTAGATGGGGCTGTGAGAGTTCAGAAGAGAGCCGTGACTAGCCCAAGGTCACCAGCTGGCTTCATGGAGGAGTCCAAAATCAAACCTAGTATTCCCAGATAAGAGTCCAGCTTCCTAACCACTAGACCAATAGGGTGGAACGAAAATGTAAAAAAAACCCCAAAAAAACCCACCTCCATGGAGCAAAAAACAAACACAACACCAGAGACAAGGAATTGGGTTGCAAGAGTCTCAAATTCCAAAACTCCATATTATCCTGCAACCCCAGGTATACAAAACTCATGGCTATTAAACTGATGAAAATGAGAGGCAAAGCTTAAGAAAAAGCACTGCATGCATAATATTTTGCCTTAGCCTCATGTTCAGAAGGGAGCTCCTGTCACTCAGTGGTAGAACAAACTACTTGGAAAACAGAAGGTCATAAGTTCAGAGATGAGAAATCAGCAGATTTTAGTCCGTAAGCGTTATGTATGGGTGGCCAATAACTTAAATAACTTTAGGCAACGACACAGCCCAGTCAGTAATATATAGCTGGCCAGATATTGCTGAACTCTAGTTCTAATCATTCCTTGCCCTTGGACATACTGACTGGTACTAATGGCAGCTGTACTTCAGCAAGGACAAGATGGCCACATATTAACTAGGTTGCAATGAGCCTCTTCCTGCAACCCTTATTCCACCCCCACTCCCTGATTGCCGGCAAGCAGCTTCTGAAGTTTGCCAGCTAAAAAGCTAACCAAGGCTGCTACAATGTTTAGAGGCAGTTTAGCAGAGAAGTGCTTCTCTGCTAAACTGCCTCTAAACATTGTAGTGGCTTTGGTTAGCTTTTTAGCTGGCAAGCAGCTTCTAAAGTTTGCCAATCTTGGAGCGAGGTCGGAATAAGGGTTGCAGAAAGAGGTTCATGGGACAGCAAGGGCCAAATGGTCACCCTCATCGCTGCATCTTTACCTGTCAAGCTGGGGCGATCAGTTCTTTTATGTTTGCCTGGTGATCAGATCACAGAGAGGGGGCGGACAGAAAATGATGCTGTTTCCCCTAGCAGGGGTTTAGTGCGGTTTGCATGGGGACAGACATATTCAACTTGAGCCTGTGCTTTCGTCAATCACATTCGGACTCAGCTTCATATTTGGACTAAATTTTATCCAATTCAAACTAAGTGGAATGCATGGGGACGCAGCCTAGGTAGACACCCCAAAGTGTCTCAGAATAAAATGGTCTAGGTAAGGCCAGAGCCCATCTAGTCCAACATCCTGTTTCACAGACTGGACCATTAATTGTTGGGCTTTCTCCAGCAGAAGATGAAGGCAAAATTTGTCACCTGTTCTTGAATCCCTACAAATGAACTTTAGAGACACCCTGCCTCTCTCCAAGCTAGCGGAAGAACCTAGGGAGCCATACTATTAGCCCCTGATACACCTGTCCTCCACAGATTTGTCTAATGCTTAAATCTATCCCGGCTGGTTGCTGTCACCATCTCAGTTGGTAATAAATGTTATAGACCGACACGAGTGTCCCCTGATTCTAGTGTCGTGTGATAGAGAAAATATTTTTTTTCTCTGTCAATCTTTTCTATCCCCACTTAAATGCTGCCTTTTCTATCCCCACTTAAATGCTGCCTTTCAAGGCTAAAGAGGCCTAGACGTTGCAGCCTGATTTCATAAGGAAAATGTTCCAGTCCCGTGATCTTTCTGGTTGCCCTTTCCACCTGTTCTGAGGTGTGGTGACCAGAATTGTGCACAATATTACAAATGTGGCCTCACCATAGATTTATAAAGAAGCAAAATTACACTTACTGGTTTATTATATGGCTTCAGTCATGGTCCTCGCTTGAATTTCAGCTTGTTTAGGGTATGGAGAACCAAACATTGAATGAGAACCTTTAGTATTGAATGAGAAGCTTAACATTGGCTGATGTGCCCCAATTGTGTTTGCTGTGTGATGCAGTAAAGGTGTAATTTAGAGATTAAGGCTTGCCTGGTGTTGATATCTCCTTATGTAGTCAGCAGTGTTTGGTCCATATGTTTTAGTGGTTAGGATGATGTGGAAAAGTGTTTTTGATTCTGCAATTTATCTTTATTTTTCGGCTACTAAATATTTTTCCTAAATAGTTTATTATGAATAGTTACCTCACAAACAACATGCCAACACTGGAGCGTTTCCCCATAAGCTTCAAAACCTACTTCTCAGGGAACTACTTCCGCCATATTGTGCTGGGGGTGAACTTTGGGGGCCGCTATGGGGCACTGGGCATTAGTCGACGTGAGGATCTCATGTATAAACCACCCACCTTTCGCACACTGAGTGAGCTGATATTTGACTATGAGGAGGCATACCGTCGCTGCTGGCACACCTTAAAGAAGGTAAAGCTTGGCCAGTATGTGTCCCACGATCCCCACAGTGTGGAGCAGATTGAATGGAAGCACTCCATCTTGGATGTGGAGAAGCTGGGCCGTGAGGAATTCCGCAAGGAACTTGAGAGGCATTCCCGCGATATGAGGTTAAAGGTAAGATGGTTGGAGGTGTGAAGCAGTTCTGTATCCTTTTTCTGAATACTTAGTTCTGCTGGAGGCCTTCCTTAAACACAGGTGTTCTCGACTGAGTTTGTCTGGCAGCATCTAACAGGCCTCAGCATGAATCAATTGTGTGTTCATCAACTTGGACTTTGTGCAGAAGACCTGTCCAAACTTTGAACTGGACACTCACAGCTAAAGATGAATGTTTCTCCCCCTATGCTTCAAGACACTGGAAAGTACAGTATCTAGACCCATTTCAATCTGGCTTCAGGCCCGGTTATGGCACGGAAACCGCCTTGGTCGCCCTGGTTGATTACCTTATCCGGGAGAGAGACGGGGAACGCTACCCTGTTGGTTCTCCTGGACCTCTCAGCAGCTTTTGATACCATTGACCATGGTATCCTTTTGGAGAGACTTCGGAGCTTGGGAGTGGAAGGCAATGATTGGCATTGGTTCCGCTCCTATCTCCAGAATAGATCTCAGGTAGTGACTGTGGGAGATACTGTTTCGACACCCTGGGAACTCACTTGTGGGGTTCCTCAAGGGTCAATCTTATCTCCCATGCTATTTAACATCTATATGAAGCCGTTGGGAGAGGTCATCTGGAGATTTGGAGTGAGGTGTCATCAGTATGCAGATGATACCCAGCTCTATCTCTCTGTACCATCTGAATCAGGAGAGCCGGTTGAAGTGCTTGACAGGTGTCTGGAGGCAGTAATGGGCTGGATGAGGGTGAATAAATTGAAACTGAATCCAGACAAGACAGAGGTGCTGTGTGTCACAGGGTCTCGGGTCCGGGTAGTTGGGAGATACCCTGTCCTTGATGGGGCTGCAATGCCCTGGAAGGGACAGGTGCGTAACTTGGGGGCCTGGACTCTGCGCTAACACTTGAAGCTCAGGTGGAGGCCGTGGCCAGGAGTGCCTACTCCCAACTACGGCTAGTTCGTCAACTGAAGCCACTTCTGGATAGAGACGATTTGGCCACAGTTATCCATGCTCTGGTAACCTCTAGATTGGACTACTGTAATGCGCTCTACATGGGGCTGCCCTTGAAGACGGTTCGGAAGTTGCAGCTAGTGCAAAACACAGCCGCGAGAGTGCTGACCGGAACATCTAACCAGATGCACATCACGCCGGTTTTAAAAGAATTGCACTGGCTGCCAATTCACTACCGAGCCCAATTCAAGGTTTTGACTCTGACTTATAAAGCCCTAAATGACTTGGGCCCCAAATATCTAAAGGAACGCCTTCTCCCGTATCGACCTGCCCGTGCCTTAAGATCAAATGGCGAGGCCCTCCTGGTTGTCCCACCACCTTCAACAGTGAGGTTGGTGGGCACCCGGGAGAGAGCCTTTTCTGTGATGGCCCCTAGATTGTGGAATAGCCTCCCCCTTGAGGTGCGTCAGGCACCTTCCTTATATATATTTAGGAGGGCAGTAAAGACGCACCTCTTTGCCCTGGCCTTTGGCTAAGTTGTTAATGTTCCCTCCCCCAGTACAAACACTATCATTTTAAACATGTTGTATATTTTATATGTACTGAATTTTTAACGTCTTTTAATGCGCATTCTGTTTTAATCTGTTGTTTTAAAGTTGTAACCCGCCCAGAGACCTTCGGGTATGGGGCGGGATATAAATGTAAATAATAAATAAATAAATAAATAAATAAATAATAAATATTTGATGAAAATTCCTCATGTGCTTTTAGGCCCACACGTGTTGGGGAGCCTTGTCTTAGACAAACTGCCATGCATTCAGACACAGACTCCACCCTGTAATGTGGAACTAATAATGACCTATCTTTCAGGTTTGCTGAAAGGATTTCTATAATAATGAGGGAAGCACTTTGAATCAAGGGCTGTCTACAAATGCTGAGGGCTAGTGCTGATTCTTGATAGCGTTCCCTTTCATTTCTGCATTCTTTTCATGCGTCTGACTGATGGCTTGCATTGCTCACCATCATTTTTACTTTACGCTTAGATCAGCAAAGGAGCAGGGCCACCATCACCCACCAAGGATAGGAAGAAGGATGTATCTTCTCCACAGCGAAGCCAATCTAGTCCACATCGTCGCAACAGCAGAACAGAGAGGCGGTGAGCATAAAGCTGTTCAAGTTTTGTATTTGTGGCCCTCCAGATGTTGTTGAAGGAGGACTTCCATCACCCTTATCATTGCCCGTGCTGGCAAGCACCAGCTGGAGTTGGCCAAACAACATATAGAAGCTAGCACATTAACTATCTATGGTGGCCAGCCTCCCTGTAGGAGTTTGGTTCCCATTTCTTTCTTCCCTGGTGCTGTAAGTTAACTACAGTCTGATTCTGTTGCAGACTGTTCCCTTTCCATTCTGCTTGGAAGCTATGAATATGGTTAACTCTACTTCCCCCCTTTTCTAGATTTGGGACAAGGGCGCTTATGGGTCTCTATGTTGCTGGACTATAGCCAGATTATAGTCCAGCAACATCTGGAGACCCATAGTCCCCTTGTCCCAAATCTACAGAATGATGAAATTGTAGTCCTTCAGAAATGACGAAGATGCAGTCCACCCTTGTTTTAAAAGCAGTTGGAAGTGACCTGCATTGACTGTAACCTTTATTGCCCACTCTGTAATCTGTGTCTATTTATGTATTTATCCATCCACATATCCAATTTAGTACCGTGCCCTTCCTCTGAATTGCTCAGGGAAACAAATAAGAATCAGACAGGTTAATGGAAGAAAAGGAATACATAAACGGAATAAAAATTGTATCAGATTGGAGTAGGCAGAACAATAAATATTCATATAATTGACAGTGACAAGGAAGTGGCTTCTTTGTCTGCTTCTCAAGGGCTTCCAATAAAGGATATTTTCAGTACCTTCTCAAAATTGAATGAAGGCTTTAAAGTTTTCTTCTTTATAGTATCGTGCTTACTTAGGTTTTCTTTGGGAGGAAGGTGGGGGAGGTCTGAATTATGGTGTTTTTCCACTAGCTCTAAGTACACATTGAAGGACCCATTAAAAACCCATTGGGCTCAGAGCCAGGTGACCCTGTTTCCACTACAGACCCCATTAGAGCCACATTTGTTTCCACCAGAGGTAGGGAAATCCACATCATATGGGTTGTTCAGGACCCATAATCCGGATTTCCTGTAGACCCCATTAAAGGGGTCTACAATGGGGTCTTCAGCCATCAAATCCAGATTATAGGGAGCCTGTTTCCACTACAATTGGGCAATGGGGTCTAGAGGAGGCTCGGGGAGTCACCCATGGCGGGGTTGCTCAAACTCAAAACTTCGAAGTCCCTCCGAAGCTGCCTTCGTAGATTAGCACAGGCTCTAAAGAAAACCCTTGCGAGAGCCATGCTGCTGTCAAAGGCTCCGGAGGATCTTCGAAGATTCTTCGGAGCGTCTACGGGGATTGCACCCCCTGTCCCCCAAAACTCCTGGGGTGACAGGCAGATCCCTCGTGGGTAGATCCAGATTTGCACATGGGTGCTCCAGCATTTCCACAGCAGGCAAGCTAGCACCCATTGCTATTGGGTGCCAGACCACCCGTGGAAACACATTGGATACTTCCCTTAATCTGGATCTACTAGGTCTGGATTAAGGGAAGTGCCCATTCCTTGGATCCAGATCTTCTTAGATCCGGATTAAAGGAGCTCAGTCGAAAAACACCCTTAGTAGGGTCTTTGATAGCCAGAGGGGGGAAAGGTTTGGAGAACAAGATGTTCTTTCAAATAGTGATTTACCCAACTTAATATACAGTGTATCCTTAAACTTGTGGATCACAGATTGATCTTCACAGTCTTTGAGCCAGATGGGTTACTACAGGCAGGGATGAAAAAGCCCTTCCCCACATCTCAGAGTTTGTATTAGCAAAGGATCTCAAAGAACCACATTGAATTTAAGTTGTGTATGTCTTTGTGTTTTCCTTTCACCTCCCCTGCTTTTATAGGCCATCTGGAGAGAAGAAGCCTACAGAGCCCAAAGCCATGCCAGACCTTAATGGTTACCAAATCAGAGTTTGAGGAACTTCCCATCACCTGTGGATCTTCTTTTGGACAGCATTTGGACAAAGTGTACCTGCAAGATGGGCAGTGTGGGAAGAAGTCATAGTGGACATGACCCACCAAGACTACAGAGCACTTGCTTCTCTGATTTCTAGAAGGAAATGTATTTCAGTACAGCAACTAAAGAAAATGTTTTCAGTACTAGAGCCCATCAGCAAGTGTTTCAGCATTCCACCACTTCAGTCAGAAAAGGAATATTTCACTGAATGATTATTCAGCTGCTGCCCACTAGTCTAAGTGGGGCTGGAAATATTTTTGACTTCATGTTGCCTCTACAGTGGGCATGTGACTAGTCCTCTACTTTTGATGAAATCAATGGAACATGGAGCCTCAGAAGGGGGAAAGAGAGCTGGGATCAGAATCTGAATCCTGTGGACAATTTTCTGAATTTATATCTTCTGAAAATTTTAATATTTTTACTAAGGTGGGGAAGGAAAAACAAACAAAACTATCTTCATCTGTGTTCTGATAAGTCATAATTCTGCCCAGATGATAGGGTGCCTTCTTTGATGAGAAACACTTCTCCATCATGTAGCTCCAGGGACAAGCTGAATCCTCCCTGTTTGGTCTTGAGGAAAACTGATCCTTTGCAGGACACAGTTCAGGGGTGTCCATATTCCTGGGTGTGGAAAAGAAACAGTGATATCCTGATTGCCTGGTGAAGTCGCGCACCTTCTGTGATGCATTCCAGAGACTGGCTGAAGGCTAAATTTCAATCATTTCACTTTCTGGTGCTATTCTGGTGATCTGAGTGCACTCACAAAGGATTGTAGACTTTCAAGTGATGGTGAAATAGGAAGAACAAGTAAATCCTCATGACTTAAACACCATAAGCATTTCTCCTTTTTGAAGAAAAAGGTTGCCTTGGTCTCCCTTTGACAATGCATCTGTGCTCTGTCCTCCCCCTCAAGTTATGTGTTCATGCTTTTACAAAAATCACCCAAAAAGGTGCCTCCTGATGTGAGCTAAAACCTGTTATTTTCCTGACGCTATAATTGAAATGCCAGACATAATGACAATATTCCCAAAAAGGCCCTAGTTTAAATAAGACAATATTCTGTAATATCACAATTATGGGAAATCTGGCAATGATGCTGGATTTCCTGTAATAGTGATACTTACCTTCCTGTCTGCTGGCCTATTTTGGAATGAAGTCACCTTGGGCTACTAGTATCCAGCCAGACACACAAACACACAAAACACACACACACACACACAAAGGAAAGTGAGTGGGTGCTTGGCTGACTTCCGGTAGCCCCAAAGCAAACTTATCATGAAATTGACAGACAGGCATAAAAATGAGCCAAGGACTGCTCCACATGTGTGGCAAGGGGCAACAAGGAGTAACTCTGTGTGTGTGTGTGTCTGTTTTAGACCCCAGATTGCCGCTTGCTGTCTTGAGGCAACCTAAGATATACATCTAGTCAGCCTTAGCAGCAAAGTGTCACTAGTGCTAATATGTGAAGGGTGGTGGTGGCAGCACTGCATTCTGGGATATGTTCATGCCATCCCTTTACATTTGTGCCCAGCTCCCACCACTTTCCTATCTTTTAGAGAATAATCCAAAGTGCAGAGTTTGCTGTGGTTTGTCTCAACTGGTCTTGTATTGCCTTTCAGTATGTCGCTCGTATTTTTCACAATGAATTTGTGTCCCTGCACTTGTATCGTTTTATTTTTGAAAAAATACATATATTTGGACATTGTATTAAATATGGTAACTACTTTTAGTAGGTTCCAAAAGCATATCACAACCCTGTATAAAGGCCTTCACCATGTTTGTTTGGATTGGTTGCCAAGCTTAAGGTGCAGTTGGACAAACAGTATACTTAAGAAAGGGAAAATTCTACATCTGTAGATGTTGAAATAAATAGAGGCCTAGCCTGGCCCCAACCTTAGAAGAAGTTTGTCCCTCAAAACGGTTGTGGTGGTTTTCCACAGCAATAGTTGTTCATCTGAATTGCTGTGGGAAATGACTCAGTGTTCAGTCATCTCAGTTTATGAGCTCACTGTCTCACTGGAACCAGTTGGCTTTGGAGCAGCATGTGTGCTCCAGTATTGGAGAACACTGAGAGCTGGGAAGATGCACAAAATGGTGATATGTTATGCCCAGAAAGTGTCCTAATCAAGGGTGGAGAGCCTGTAGCACTCCAGATGCTGTTGGACTTCCCATATGTTCCAGCTACTATGGCTACTAGTCAAGGATGATGGGATCTGTAGTCAGGCAACATCTAGAGGGTTTCACTTCCTCATCATTAAAACACTTCAAAGTTTTATTTTCCGCCCAGTTTATCCTATTGAAGATGGTCCTTTCAGGCTGTAGACTGTCTTGAAGGAAGCCTGAATGCCATCTGGCACTCTGTTTTTCCTCCAGAGCTTTATTTTTAATCATTTGAAAACTCCTTTTGTAACCCTTAAATAATTACCATTTTGTAGAAGGACAGTATTGGGTATTCCTCTTAACTAGTGAATGGCTGTGAAATAATTACACATTTCAGAAAATGATGTACTATTCTCTGGCTTATAGGAATGTGGAACATTTTTGTCTTGTGTTGCATCATGTGTTGCCGTGGGTGGGGAACAAGGAACAAGTAAAAGATATTCTAAGACCTGTCCTAAGCTGGTATGCAATTGGAGGGGTGCAGGAGGTGGAAGGAGCTCCAAAATGAAAAATATTTATCATGTCTTAAGAGCCAGTTGCAAATATGAATGTTAAAATGTGCTCAGAGATTAGAAACAACACTTCTGGAGCAGTATTTACATGCTGTTTATCATGGCTTTTATCAGTTTCTTTTTATGTCTTTACAAAGGAAAAAAAAATAAATATGACTGGATCATATTTCTATTCAAAAATGCCCATTCCTTGTGTAGTTTACATTAAGCCTGTTTTATGTAATAAACAGTGAAAAGCAAAAGAAAGCAAAGCCCAGATGTGTGCATCAGTATTGGCTTGTATGAAGTCTCTCAAGTATTCCTTTCATCCAGCTGTTGTTGTTCCTGTCTCTACTAGGAGTGTGCACGAATGAAATTTTCAGGATTCCATTCAAATATCTGAACATTTGGTTCAATTTGAATCTTTAAAATTTGAATTTACCCAAATTTGAGTCGAATTATGTAAATTGAATCTATTCGTTTGAATTTTCAGTTTGAATTTGCACTTCCCGTTGTCAGCATTCATCTGCACCCGAACACATCGTTACGCATTCGTACGCATCTGTACACGTCTGTATCCATCCCATAGTTATCCCATATGCAACTCGTTTTTGTCCCGTACGAATCTGTATAAATGCGTACGGATATGGGAAAGATGTGTACGTGCAAGTATGCATTGTGTACGAACCTGTACGCATATGAATGTCCAAATAATTCGAATGAATAGATTCAAAAAATTGATATTCGTTCTTATGTTTAAATTCAAATTTATGGACATTCAATTTGAATGTCAAAATTTGGACAAATTTGATTAAATTTCGAATGTCTTCAAATATTCATGCACATCCCTAATCTCTACTAGCTCATTAACTACCAATGATAATAGATGTGATATCAACAGTGGGTGGAAGGTGGATAATGTTAATTACTTAGCTAGTATCTGTTGGTGGGTAAACTGGGGCTTAAATGTGTTATCTGTCAGGCACAGAGCTGGAGAAACTGAGCCCCATCCTAAGATTAAATATAAAGACTGTTCAACACAATTAACATTTGATAGTTAGCTGAATTCTTGAAGTGGATAGTGGCTACTGGTAATCTCTATGAAGCAACCTAACCTCTTTTGTTGGTGGTGGTGACCCATAATTAATGTGAAAGCAAATATGGCACACAATTGGAATACATGTTCTGCCAAGCATGGTAACAATCCTGTAAGCAGAGAGAATAATTGAGCTGGAAAACTGGAAACCGTTCACAGGTCAGACCTGACTCAGAACTGGATGTACTTTATGGGTGCAAACTTCAGGAAGTAGGGAGTGAATATGGGCTTCAACTCCCCACTGGGATTTCCCAAGGGAGAGCTGCTTCTCTGAACCTGCCAACTCTCCCGTATTTTCTTTCCAAGAAACAACTGGATACTTTTGCCACTTGAGTTTATCTGATTCTAATCTAGAAGAGTTAGGGAAAATGAGTGCCTGAACCATGTTCTTGTTTATTTAACAGTATTTATATCCTACATTTCACCCAAAGGTCTCAGAGCAGTTCAAAATACTAAGTAAAATATCAAAATATTCACGACCATAGATTATTTATTTTAGTTCCTCTGAGGAGTTTGCAAGAAGCTTGTGGTTGTTTGTTGCTGAAGACTGCTGCTCTTAATCTGTTTAATAGGCCAGTAAGTCAGCTAAAGCTGGGCTCTCTGGGGAATTCTAAAGGAAACAAGATCCTGGCAGCAGCTGTTTTATCCATGAACTATTTCCCCATCTTTCTGTACAGGCTGTGCTAGCCACCTGGTTCAAACAACTGTGACCATCTTTTAAGCTTTGAAGAATGCACCCCTTCAGTCTGGTTTGACTTCCTCACTCCCCCAAATGGTACAAATGGTTTACTATTTAACACAGCATTCAGTTCTGGCAACTACATTTGTTTTCAGAGTCGTTGTCACAACAACACAGAACTGGAACAGATTATCTTCCTCATGAAGTATCACGTGTGTCAATTTAGATGACATAGACCCTCTTAAGGATTTAGTTCCCTGTCCTTTAATTTTATATTCTATTTCAGAGTGAACATAAAATTGTTCCCTGTGCAATTTACACTGCCTAAGGGGAGAAGGACAATTCTGACTGATAATGCTGACAGGTAGTACCACAAAGAATACAGAATCACAGAGTTGGAAGGGACCTCCAAGGTCTTCAGTCCACTTATCCATGTGTGATTCACTAGACCATCTCAGATAGATGGCTGTCTAGCCTCTACATAAAGACTTCCAGTGAAAGGGAACTTACCACTTCATCTGGTAAGTTATTCCACTTACCGGTAGCTTTTACTGCCAGATTTTTTCCCCCTAGCATCTAACCTGTATCTATTTCCTTGAAGTTTCATCTCATTGGTTGCAGCCCTGCCCTGTGGGGCAAGTGAGAATAAGTCCAGTCCATCTACAGTGTGACAGCCCTTCAGATATCTGAAGAGAACTATAATATCTTCCTTTTGTCTTCTCTGCTGTAGGCTGAACATACTTAGGTCTATTAAGTGTTCCACATAGGACTTGGTTTCCTGTCCTTTTACCATCTTGGCAGCCCTTCTTTGAATTCACTCCAGTTTGTCAATGTCTTTATTTTGGGATGCCTAGAACTAGGCACAGTGCTTTGAAAGAGACCTCACCGAGATAGAATAGAGTGAATAATACCCCTTCATGACCTAGAATTAATGTTCCTCTTAATAATAATAATATTTGACATTTTTTAAGTTTCATACATTAAGAAATACCGCACAACACACAATTGTATGCAGTCAAACTAAACTAGACAAAGTAACAAATTGCAAAATCAATCTAAGAGCATTTTTGCATTTGGTCTGCTAGTGAAGTCCTGGAATGTTCCCCAGC
Organism: Aspidoscelis tigris stejnegeri; assembly: GCA_023333525.1. Lineage (NCBI taxonomy): Eukaryota > Metazoa > Chordata > Lepidosauria > Squamata > Teiidae > Aspidoscelis > Aspidoscelis tigris. Next base: position 82,712,795 of record JALMGA010000003.1, read on the forward strand.
ACAGAACATTCTAGAAATGGCCCTGTGCCTGCTGTAGGACGTCCCCTGCATGTATAGCAGCAGAGCAGTTTTAACTGCTCTACCTCTGTTACTAGTGGCAGAGCAGGGATAGCCTTGCACGCTCCCATTTGCATATCTTCTATAAGAACGGAAGAGAAGCCCTGCTGGATCAGGCCACAGCCCATCTAGTCCAGCATCCTGTTGCACACAGGGGCCCACCAAATGCTCATGGGCATCTCAAGCAGAGACAAGGACAAACCTTTTCCTGCTCTTGAATCCCAGCAAATGGCCTTAGAAGCATCCTGCTCCCCGCCCCCCCAGCCTGAAAGATGTACCTAGGCATTCATTATAGTAGCCATTGATACATCTGTCATCCATAAATTTGTCTAATCCTTCCTTAAAGCCATCTAGCTTGGTAGCTGTTACCACCTCTGCCGGTAGCAAATTCCATAAACCGATGATCCTCTGAGTGAAGAAATACTTCCCCTTGTTGGATCCGACTCTCCTACCCATCAGCTTCATAGAGTGCCCCCGGTTCTTGTGTGGTGTGATAGAGAAAAAAATTTACCCTGGTTGCCACAACATGGTGCCACACACATGCATTGGTGCCATTGCAGTGGTTCCACAATTGCTGCTCTTCACATGTCAATAAAGTATGACAGTAACAACTTGGGCTCCATGCAGTGGGGATGGGGCAACAGAGAGGCAAAGGTAGACGTTCCATCACAAGAAGTCACAGGCATTGGGTCTTTGCGCATCTACCATATGGGTGCAAGTGGAAGGTATTTCCACATGATGCATCTACATTGGCATTCATTTCACTAGAAATGGATCAGCGTGTGCTGGAGCATCCCCCAGGCGTAAAGGTGTGGAACAGTTAAAACTGCTCAACACCTATACTAGAGGCAGGGCTAGTATAGCCCTGCATGCTGCGTCTTCACCTTTTCCACATGGAAGAGGTGCAGGGGGAGAATGTGACCTGCAGTGGAGGCGCAACTGTGTGCTGCGTTGCCTAGTCACCCTGGCAACGGCACTGCACTGGCGCCATTGCACCATAGCAAGCACAGCTAAGTTATGAATGCTTTAGGTGTCTGCAAGTCCCCCAGCCCTCACGCACGCCCTCCCCCCCCAGCTACCAGCTACCAGCTACCACTTACCTTACTTTACCATGTGGGTGCACTGCTGTAGCAGCTGTCCTTCCCTCACCGAGAAGCACCGCTGGAGGGAGGACAGGGCCAGAACATGCACAGAGACTCAATCAGTCCTTGGTAATAGTAGGGAAGTTTGCACTTTGCTTCCTGTCCATAGGGAGCAAAGCTCAAACTTGCCTACGCATGTACTAAGCATTCACACTGGCAAATGATCAGTACAGATTATCCTCCCCCCCCACACACACGGCATCAGACATTCACTCAAGTGCAGATGGTATCCGAGCACCACCATCTTCATCCCAATGTTGACACCAGTGCACGTGCATTGATGCCATTACTGAGGCAAATATGATGTGTCCGCATGCTTGTGTGGTGCCATGTGATGTGGAAGTGGTCAGTGCAGTCTGAGTGGGCCTGCCCAGAGCCTTATCAGCAATGGTGCAGGTAAGCCAACATGTGGTGCACCTAAATATGCACCACGTAGAGTTGCCTTGCAGTGCACTCCTGCACTGGAGTGAAGGCAGGGCTGGAACACGCACAGAGACTCAATCAGCTGCAGTTGATTCCTCCCTTGCAGGCGGAGAAGCAGCTGCTCAAGTCTCTGCTTGCTTCTGCTGCCCAGGATGCCTTTTGCCTTGAAAACAGCTGCAGCAGCAAAAAACCTCACAGAGGCAAAGTCTGTCTGAACTTGGTGCTTGGTGGAGAGCAAAGTGGAGAACTCTGAACTGGCTGTCTGCCTTCTGTCTCAGGAAGCTCTTTTTGCTGATTCGGTCCCTCCCTTACATGCTGCCAATCAGCTGATCGGGGGGGGGGAGTGTTGATCTGACTAAGTGAAGGCAAATAGAGCCAGGTATGTAGGAAGGCCATATGCAGCCTTGACCTCTAACCCTCTTTCACTTTCAACTGAAAATAACCTCACATACATCTCTACTTTGGAGCAGTAAAAACAGTGCCACAGCTTTAGAGTGCTCTTGGTAAACTAGATGCAGGGTTCACACTTTCTTGTGCAAATGCTGCATGGGAGCAGGGCAGGGTAGTGCAACTGTGGTTGCCCAGTCGTGCACCAGCAATAACTGAATGTACACTAGAAGTTGTTGCTGCTGTTGCTGTGGCCATTGCTAAGTTGGAGATGGTGCCGGCACCCACAGTGTGAACACTGGCCGCCATCTCTGAACTTAACTTTCGTGGGATACTATGCAATGAAAAGTTAAGTGTGAAAGGTCTGCAGTCAAGATGCTTGATTCATGAACCCCAGAACTCTCCAGCCATTTTACTGTACCAATGCCCTATGTGAGAGGACGTGATGTTTTTCTACAAAGTTTGGGCACTGAACCCCAGGATGTGTGGGGAGCAGGTACATATCTTGTTTTGCATGGGGGCGCTTGAAAGCATGTGTGTGCTGCCATTTCACCATTGTAGCCTCTGAAATGACTGTGCCTTGGTGTGGGAGAAACTGGCATCTGTACTTTTCAGATTTGCAGAATGTGTAAAACCTTTTTCTGAGCTTACAAATTTGGCAACCAAATGGCATCAAGATGTTCAAACACATAATGTCCATTTGGGTGTAGACAGGTGCCACATTTTTGTCCAGCTTTTCAAAATGCACTTGGATCTGACATGATTTGATACAATTTTCAGAAAATTATACAGTACAAAACAGTATCTCAAATTAAATATAAGCAAACTAATGAACGCATTTCTACTCATTCAAATTCTTTTATTACAAAAATGCATATTCCTTTGTTTTAAATTTTAAAATGAATTCACACCACTAGTGTTGCATGTTTTCTTAGGTTTGACAGACAGTACATCCACAACAGAACTGGTGCCATTAGAAAAGATGTATTTTTCCTGATATTTAACAGTACTAAAAACTGAGGATTTGCCACAGAACTGTCTCTCCTCTTCCACAGTTCCCAAAACTTTATTGTCTTGAATGCTGCTGGCCTTGAAGGTAAAATGTACCATTAAATTTTCTTGTTAATAGTTTTTATATCAGCATTTTTTATTTTTACAGATCCCAAATACTATTCAACTTTTTAAAAAAGAACAATCAGAAAGTATAAACAACGCTTTCACACTGTGATGATTCTTTGGCTTTTGGGAGCACTTTACTGTTTTCATCTCCTCCTTTTGCCCATTCCGATTAGTACCTTCAAGTCAGCATTTCAGATCCAGTTTGCTGTCCATGGGCACAACCATGAGATTTTAATTATTTGCTTTGGATGTGCAATTCACCGAGCTCTCAAGTTATAAATTTGCAAGTTAGTGTGTGTTACATAGGAGCTAAGTAAAAGCTGTAGGACTGATCATTCTGAACAGGAAGGAGGACCCAAGCCCCATGAACATGTCCCACTGTCATTCTGCAGTTGTAATTGAGCAACTATGCAATCTTAATATTCTATTTTTTTTTTCAAACTGATTAGCAGTTTGAGTCAACAATACATGCAAACAACTTGAAGCTCTTCTTCCCTTTAAGGTGAGCATATTCATATCCAGGGTTCTATGTACAGAAATCTTAAAAATGAGGGTGAAGAAATGCTACTTAAAATGTCTATCAAAGGCAACAAAGGCTATTTGTGCATATGAAGTAAGATTGCATGTGTTGTGTTTCTTTTAATTTTGCATGTCTAAAATGTGTAGCAGAAGGCAAAGAGATGGAACTGCACAGAGATGGAAGTTCTACTTCACATGAACCTTGGAGGCTTTAACCAACTCTTCCATCCAACTTCTATTTTCTTTGCCACTGCTCATGCACTTTGAAGCGTGTTTTCACACACACAAGTTAGAAAGCTGTACACACAAAAGATGACATTTCAACCCTGTTAACCACTTTCTAGAGCAAGTACCTACACCTCGACAAGAGGCTGAATATTCATCATCCTTTACACCAGCATTCACATTCTGAAGATAAACTGACACATCTGACTAGTGAGAATCCTAAGCCACATTTTCTCATAATGTCCAAAAAAAGGTCCTTTTACAGTCACATCTTCTCCCTCCTTCAAGCTACTCTGCTGTGCTCACAGCTTTACCGAAATTAACATTTTTCAAACTGAAGAAAACATTAAATATACAGAAAGCTCCCAAAGTATTTCCCCCAAAAAATGTTGTGCCACGCTTCACAAAGCTCAAATATATCATCTGGATTTCATGTGCAAAATAAAAGGTGGGGCTAATTGAGATGCTGGTCATCAGTCCAGCCATAATCTATAGATGACTAAACAATATTAAGCAGCAAATGCTCAGCCCAGCTAAAGCACTCAGTGCTGTGGGTTCCAAGCTATATGCAACCACAAAGCAGTAATCATTTTCTTTTCTACTCACTGGAGTAGACTAGGTGCCATTAGAGTCAACAGAATAGTTCCAAACTGAAGAGGGAGAAGTCCAAGACATTTGTAAATTTGAGAATAAAATACAGCAAGCTTTTCCAAGAAGAAATGAAGCTTGCTGTAATGCAGGCAGAAGGCTTCCAAATTCTCTCCTAAGAGTTGAGATAAAGGTGAGTCTGTTCTTTTGTTATTTTTTTTTAATCTGGTCTGTTGATAAAGGATCATTTGATTCCTCTCTAAACAAGCAAGACAGATTGTCAGCAAGCACCCAACTTTGAAGCTAACAAAGTACCTAAATCACATATGCGAGTTTTTGCACACCAGGTAAATATCAGTTCCAATACTATTCTGGCCTGAGTGCAAGTGGAAGACCATATACTGTATTGTATATACAACCTGCTCTGGCAGCAGAATGCAGAAAGAAAAGAAAGAGGTACTGTTACGCTCAGGCATTCAAATTAGTTCCTTGTTAAACAGAGACTTCATCTTCATGGTGGACTAAGATGAGGTCTACCAATTTTTGTATCCTGGTGGCTAAACATGCATGCCAAATGGAGGAATCAAACAGAGATGACTGCTAGTTGGCAAGCAAGATGCCGTTCTAAAAATAGATGACACAGCAGCTGAAATACAGGCAGACACAAACTGGCAGTGAATTTCAAATAATAAATGCAGCATTATAGGTATAGGTACGTACTATGGTTGTTTCCTCCAAAAAGAAACATGGGAGAAAAGAATATGGAACATCTGAAAAAAAAATAGGAAAGGGGTAAAGTGGGAAATATAGATTTTTGTTGTTTGAAGATATTTTTGATAGCTAATGAAACCTTCAAGGTATGGTTTTCCCATTCTGACCAAATCTTGTGAGAATCTGTGAGATCTGGTATGCGATCAGAAGTCAGCAATCTCTAAGCCAAAACTAGCTAACAAACACAGATGATCAGATGAGCAAAAAGGATTTGGCAATCCATTTGCAGACCAAAGGATGTCTTCAGAGAGAAGAGAGAGGCGGCCAAGCAGTTTTAGGACTCCATCTTGGTAGATTCTGCGACCTGAGAATGAATCAGAGTTGCATGTAAAAGAAGCTGCTACAAAAACCAAATATTGAGTTTCTGAAGGAAGTTGAAACATGCCCAAAGACTATTATGAAAGAATGAGATGGTTAAACGGAGGCACATCCATCTAAAAGCACTAGTGGGCAAACAAGAAAAAACAACTCAAAATCCTTCACCTAAACATTCTTTAATTCTCATCAGTGATCTATTTTCTTTGCTAAATTTCTGCAGCCATCCTGTTTTGATTGCAAAGCTCCAGTTGTCCTTTCACCTCATCTTTCTGAAGCTTTCAAGGGAGAATAAACATGGAGAACTGGTATACAGCACTGCTCTGATGAATTTCAGAGAGTGTATTCTCCCAGCCCTACATGTCAATAATCTGGGACCTTTGGCAAGCAAAGTTAAAAACATTATTTTCTATATAAGGTCTATTGCCCAATATGAATATGCTGGGAGTTTGTATTTTCATTTGTCCAAACCTTTGCAGGGGTTAAAATAGTTGAACCCACCTCTTCTTAATTGCAAATTTTACATCAGTAATTCAGGTTACTGAGTTACTGATGTACAGTGTACTTGTGTACAGTGGTGGGAATGGAGACTCAATTCATACACACCATACAACAACAATGCCTAGTTAAATGGATAACTAAAACATGATTCCTGGGTATCTGAAGGAGCGCCTTCTCCCATCTAGACCTGCCCATGCACTGAGGTCTGAAGAAGAGAGCCCTTCTTGTAGTTCCTTCTCTTACAGAGGTATGAGGCACAGGGACATGCAAGAGGGCCTTTTCTGTGGTGGCCCCTAGACTCTGGAACAGCCTTCCTCTTGAGATTTGCCAGGCGCCCACACTATACTGCTTTCGGTGCCTAGTGAAAATGTATCTTTTCACGCTGGTTTTTGCCATTTAAGTAGCTTCCTTAGGGTGTTGTCCTGTTAGGGAGGGAGGCGGTTATATTTTTAATTATGTTTTAATATTTTATATGTTTTATTCTTATTGTAACCCACTCTGGGACTATTTGGTAAAAGGCAGGATATCAATTCCTTAAACAAATAAACTTTGGATAAATAGCATGCAAGCCAGTATGGATGCCAGGCACTCTTTGTATCCATTCACTTTTAGCTCCTGTTTATCCTTACATAAGAACATAAAAGAAGCTGTGCTGGATCAGGCCACAGCCCACCTAATCCAGCATCCTATCTCACACAGTGGCCCACCAATTGCTCATGGGCATCAAGCAGAGGCAAGGGCAAACCTTCTCCTGCTCTCAAATCCCAGCAAATGGCCTTAGAAACATCCTGTTTGTCCCTACAGCCTGAAAGATGTACTTAGGCATCCTTACCACACTCAAAGCCTGAACTTTCAAAGAAGCAAAAAGAGTAAATACTGCAGTGCTTGAAGATGTTCAGTGCTTGGTTCTTCAGCAGAGCAAGGAAAGCAAGGGAACGAGAAGACTTTAAAAACTGGTATTAGCATGTTCTCAAGACCCTTGCAGGTAGCCCTTTTTACAGTAGTGCCACAAGTTGAGGTGCCCCTGAAGCTTCAGAACAGCCTCCTAGTGGAGGCATGCCAGGTCCCAACACTATATGACTTCTGTCACGATGGGAGTCCTATAATTTTAAGCGTGTTTTATAATATTTTATTGTTTTTACTAAATTTTATGACTTCAGGTGAAGGATGGGATAATAAAAATAAGTTCAAAATAAATCTATCTAGATAGAAATTACAGGAAAATGGGAAAGAAAATAGATTATGACTATATATTTAACACATTACAGAACAATGCCCTGGTGAAAAACAGGAAGGAACATAAATGTTATAACAATATATGCTGCTACACTCAGGGACTCCTGCAAGGATGAGGCTGACTAGATGCACCACCCGACACAAATCTTTCTTGGGAGCATATATCACATTAGCTGCATGCACATATACATTTAAATTTATCACACTCACCTCCTTCATTCCTGACTGGCTTTGCTGAGTAGAAGATATAGTCCACAGTGGACCCCACACCCATCGGCATGGTTGTAATCTCAGGGCGACCCCTTTCAGGCAGGAAATGGCTATAGGCAGAGGTCAGGTTGAGGCCATGCTGAAGACTTCCTGAATGTCTATATAGCAGGAAGAACACCCCTTCCCCAAAACAGGGGGAAGAGGATAAGCAACTCATTAAAAATTTGAAAGCAAGAAATGCATGGTTTTAAAAGGCAACTAGCAACAGACAGTTCCGACAATGTTGTACTTGAAAAGCTACAAAGACTAATCTTACTATTGTATCATGAAGGCAAATTTGCTACACGTAATATAAAATGTATCTCTGCATTTAATACAAATGTTCAAAAATTACAAACAGAAGCTGGGTCAGAGACTGTAGTTCAAGGACATTTTTGACATTATCTCATTTAAGAAGTCAGGGACATTGGAATGTTTTTTCCATTCAGGGATGCAGAGAAGTGTGTAGAATTTTTCATGACTGATTTCAGAGAGAATCTGTTAAGAACCACGAATGCTATATAGAGACTAACTGCTACACCATCTTGGCATAGTCAGAAGCATTGCTAAAGCTGGATAAAGTCCACAACCTAGCTTCTCCTTATTTGCAGGATCCAACCCCTTCCAAGTTACCTTGGATAAAACAGTTCTTGATCAGCGTTGTTCACCACAGTGAGCTTCTTCAGCCAATACGGAGGACGTTCTGCAATGCAGCAAATATACATAAAAATTGTGATCCCTCTTACTGAATCTGATGCAATTTTGGTCAAACTCATAAAACCTAACGTCTTGCAACATGAAGCACCTACTGACAAAATTTTAAAAATCCTGGAGTACAAATTATGTTTTCAAGCAGGAAGCTTGCAAAGCTGAGGCAAACTCAGCACAAACTAGGTATACAAATACAATCAGAGTACAGGACATTTGTTAATGAGCCCTGCTTCCTTTCCTACCAACAGAAGTGGACTGGAGCAGCTTGAGTGCAAACAAAAAATAAACACAAAACTCACATTAAGGCTCAACGGGAGAGTAAAAGCTATAGCTGTTTTAGTAATATATTATTAGGTCCAGATTATTTTCTGAATGCCCAAAATCCAGTGACATCTAGTGGAATGAAACAGTTCACTTATTGTGCTGTCTTTCAAATCCATATATCGTGCTTATTCAAACACACACAAAACTCCCTTTCCACAGTAGTTTGCTGTACAATATGGAAGGCTGTTTACAGTTTGAAAAGCACAAACCCAAAGCTCTCTGCAGCTTGTGAAATTTAGTACCTGGTTCTCCTCAAACAGGGCAATACTCAAATACAGGCCCTTTCTGCACTAAGCCTTATTCCAGATTATATCCTGGAATAGGGGTCTGCTATCTGCCTGCCAGAACACAACAAATCTCTAAACATCTCCAAAATGAAACAGCAGTCAACAACTGAAGTGCATAAAAACATAGAAGAGGCCTTGCTGGATCAGGCCATAGCCCATCTACTCCAGCATCCTGTTTCATACAGTGGTCCACTAATTGCATCTGGGCATTCTCAAGTACAAGACAAAGGCAAAACCTTCACCTGCTCTCAGCTCCCTGCAAATAGCCTCTCAATAAATTGAATGACGCAAGGGGCAATGTAAGGATTCACATGTTCCTCAACAGCAGAATTTGGACCAGAGGAGTGAATACAAATGTATATATGCAGACACCAAAAGCCTCTGAGCTAAAACAGGGGAACTAGAAAGCTTAGTGATGGATAATAGGATTGATATTACTGGCATAAGAGAGACCTGGTGGACCAGTGAAAACCAATGGGATACAGTCATCCCAGGTTACACACTGTAAAGGAAAGGCAGGGAAGAGTGACATGGAGGTGGTATAGCCTTGTACATTAAGGAAGAGATAGAATCTTATGAACTGGAACATCCAGGTTGAGTCTGACTCTTCCACCGAAGCAGTGTGGGTAAAAATACCAAGCCAAAAAGGAAGCCTAACAATAGGGACATGTTATCATCCTCCAAACCAAACACCCAAAGGAGATCAACAATTAGAAAAGGAGGTATCTCAAAAAGATAGGGTAGTTATAATGGGGGACTTCAGTTATCCTCACATAGACTGGGTGGACTCCTGTTCGACTCAGGAAAGAGAGAGAAAATTCCTAGACCTGCTAAATGACTGTTCCATGGAGCAAATGGTCATGGAACCAACCAGGGGAAAGGCAGTCCTGGACTTGATCCTAAGTAATGCTCAGGACCTGGTAAAGGATGTCACTGTAGCTGATCCAGTTGGGAACAGTGCCCACCAAGCAGTAACTTTCAGCTTAAATACAGGGAGTAAGTTCTTAATAAAGTCTAACCCAGAGACCTTAAACTTTCATAAGGGAAACTTCCCCAAAATGAGGAAACTAGTAAAAAGGAAATTGAAAGGGAAAGTTAGAAGAGTTCCATCACTTCAAAATGCATGGGGACTACTTAAAAACACAATAATGAAAGTGCAAGTAGAATGCATACCTAAAAGAAGAAAGGGGACTTCTAGGTTCAAGAAGGAACCAATGTGGCTCACAAGTGCAGTAGATGAAGTCATTAAAAACAAGAAGATGGGTAGGAGAGTCGGATCCGACAAGGGGAAGTATTTCTTCAACTAGAGGGTCATCAGTTTATGAAATTTGCTGCCAGAAGAGATGGTAGCAGCTACCAGTCTAGATGGCTTTAAATTCATGGATGTCAGATGTATCAGTGGCTACTAGAATGAATGCCTACGTACATCTTTCAGGCTAGGGGGGCAGGATGCTTCTAAGACCATTTGCTGGGATTCAAGAGCAGGAAAAGGTCTGTCCTTGTCTCTGCTTGAGATGCCCATGAGCATTTGGTGGGCCACTGTGTGTGACAGGATGCTGCCAAGATGATCTGTGGCCTGATCCAGCAGGGCTTCTCTTATGTTCTTATTCAATAAGTAGGCATAGAACAACACACAAAGGTATGACAAGATGGATGTAATTCTTATTAAATCTGCAAAAGACACAAAATTGAGCAGGGTGACAAATGCTATAGAAGAAAAATGAAAGTTCAAATAGCTCTTGACAAGACAGTCATCTGGGCTAGAAACAGCAATGAAATTCAAGAAAACAAAGGTAAAATGCAACACCTGATACAAATGAAACGTCAATCAAGTGGGCGGCTATAAGATGGGGTATATATGGCTTAGTACCATTTTCTGTAACAATAATTATTTGGATCAAAGATTGCCGCACAATGACTATGGGTCAACAATATGATGCTGAACTATAAATCCAGAATTTGTGGCACAGCAATATATAATTAACCACATCAATGGTATGGTCTTTGGTGATGCAAGGGATATGAGAAGTTCCTTCAGATATCTTTAAACTGCAAGGCTGCAGGAGACAAAGAACAGAAAAGAATATCCTCAAAACTCGATTGTTTCTTGGAACACAAAGACTGCCAAAAATCCTTTACAAGATTAATGCTTTAAGATATTTCAACTGAAGCTACCATCTTCCTGGGATATATCCAATTATAAACAATTAAAATATCTGTTATGAAATACATACAACAGCAGCTGCTGCCAGCGCCCACGAGCAAACTGGGTACCACTGAATTTCACAGTAGCTGAAAGTGACAAGAGGGAGAAAAAACACAGATTACCTGGCACTGCATCTGTTACCCCTTCCAAAAGAATCAAGTCCTCAGGTCGCTGACAGGCAATATCACAGTAATGGAACTGAAGAAGGAAGTCACGGCTGTATTTGCGCCTATCTGCAGAAGCAAAAGTAGATTAACTAAGGGTGAAATTAAGAATTTAAGGGGAGATAAAAACCTGGCTACTAGAAAAAAGACAAGCCACTTGCATCTGGAAATTTCTGGATGTATACTGATACTCACTTTGTAAAAGTAACTCCTAACTAGCAATCTTTTGAGATGTTCACTCAACAAAGGTTCATGAAATTTAAATTTGTTAATTTAAGTTCTTCAAAAAAGAACAAAATTATTCATGGAATATGTGTGTGCACGTTTGAGCACACACACAGAGGAATGAATCAATGATTGATAGAATAACCTTACACATCTTTCTCAGTAGCCCCGCTTTGTTAAATGGATTTTTATTTGTATACATTTCTATGTCACCCTATACCTGAAGGTCTCAGGGCAAGTAACTGCAATAAAAATCAAGGTATGAAATAAAAGTAAAATAACAGCAGCGTGGGGAGGGAATTATTTTCTCAGCCAAAGACCAAGGTAAATAGGTTTATCTTCACCAATCTCCTAAACATATAAAGTGAAGGACCCTGGTGCACCTTGGGGTGGGAGATTATTCCATACTCTGGGAGCTACCACTGAGGCCATGTTCCCATGCAAGCCATTTGGTGCTGTTTGGGCTCCAACTAGGCTTGCATGGACCAGGTGCAGGACCAAGATTGAATCTTGGGCGTTCCCATGCCATTCCCGGCAATGCAGGCGAGGTGCAGGTTAGGCGCGGATGGAGGCATCCCCATGCAAACTGCACCAAAGCCTGGCACAGGGTAGCAGCATTATCTCCTCTCTTCTCTTCTCATCAGAAGCCGGATTGACATCAGCCCACCCCTGTGCTGCATCCCCCCCCCTCCCTTAGCGGCACTGAAAGCCAGGACTGGGCTGGGAGGCACAGAAAATAAGTTAAAATAAAGCTTACTTCAAAATAATAAATTTATAAATAATTTTTAAAGACCCAAAGCCGCTATGAGGTCTAGCAGCAGTTAAGCGCTTGAGCAGTTTTGCACACCTCCGCTCCACTGGGAACTGTGAGAACGCCCACCAAATTTAAAAGGGAGAAAATCAAGCCTTTATATCAAATTCGCCTTGGCAATCGGGAAATATGGGTTGAAAAATTTTGGAATTGGAACAAAAATCAAGCCATTATCCTGCCTGCCTTGGCAATCAGAAAATGAGGGTATAAATATTTCCATGGAAAATGCACAAAAATTAAGCCAGTATCCTGCCTGCCTTGGAATTTTAAAATGTCAGCGGCTGCGATCTCCAATGCACAGGGCATGAATGGCAAGCACACCCCACCTCCTAATGATGTGAGTGCCAATCTCCTCCTCCGATAGCCCACGATCATCCCCATGCGTGGGACCGGTTTGCTAACCAATATGTGTTGGACCCTCAAACCGTGTCGAGACTTGTTTTTTCAGGTATCAACTTTGGAACTTGGTCTGGCACAGTTTGAGGGGATTAGATCTGCTTTCTGCAGACCAAATCCAAAACGCATGGGGGAACTCCCTGCCGATCCTGCGTTCAGTACCGTACCAAACGTGCATGGGGACACAGCCTGAGAAGGCCCAATCTCAAGTCCTCACCCCTTCAACATAGTGGTACCACCAGAAGAGCCTCTCATGCAGATCTTAAGGCACAGACAGGTCAATATGGGAGAAGGGGTTTCTTTAGAAATTAATAGTCTCTTGCAGCAAGGAATACCTAAGCCATGACAGAACTGTTGTATCTTTAAATAAGCTTAAGCACTTCAGACACTAAATGAATCCCACATTCTGACAGAATATTCATGGAAAAGCAGACAACCACAAAAGACACACTTTATTTTCATCACAAATCTCACCTGATTTCTTACTCTGGCAAAGATTAACATATTGGCAGCCATCTGTTATACCGAGAGAGCTGGGCCAGAGAGGAGTCGTCAGTTTCCGCTGGTGTGGATTTTGACAGAACTCTTCCTGTCCAGAAACCTAGAGAGGCAAAACAGTCTGAACATTCAAATTTTAGAAAGACAAAAGCCCTTCTAACATACAGCAGAAACTTTAGCAGATGCATGCATATATTTAAGACAGAAGTCCTATCAGAATGACAGCACCAAAATCTACAATAACCCATTTTACAACTTTTCTAGGAATTTGCAGATGGGAAAAGGAGTGATAAATAAACACCAAGAAACTGTCTACTAACAATTTACTAAGAACATAAGGACATAAGAGAAGCCCTGCTGGATCAGGCCACAGCCCATCTAGTCCAGCATCCTGTCGCACACAATGGCCCACCAAATGCTCATGGGCATCCTAAGCAGAGACAAGGACAAACCTATTCCTGCTCTAGAATCCCAGCAAATGGCCTTAGAAGTGCCCCGTTCCCCCCCAGCTGCCTGAAAGATGCACCTAGGCATTTGTTCTAGTAGCCATTGATACATCTGTCGTCCATAAATTTGTCTAACCCTACCTTAAAGCCATCCAGACTGGTAGCTGTCACCACCTCTTCCAGCAGCACATTCCATAAGCCGATGACCCTCTGGGTGAAGAAATACTTCCCCCGTCAGACCTGACTCTCCTACCCATCAGCTTCATAGAGTGCCTCCTGGTTCTAGTATTGTTGTGTTCTAAAACACCTGTGTGTTTATCTACTGGTATGCAGTATACACCCAAGGGAACCAATGCAGGTAGGCAAAAACTGCACCATCTTCTGCTATGTTTAAATATGGAGGCAGCAAACTGAGCAACAGAAACAATACATTTTAAAACATCATTAAATCTGCACTTTGCAGATCATGTGTTCTTAAACTGCCTAGAAAAATTAAAAGCCTCCCACCTTATGTCTAAAAGGAGAAAAAGAGTTGGCTTTTCTACCCCGCTTTTCTCACACTCAAAGCAGCTGACAAAGCTTTCTGTTCTCCTTCCACTAGAGACACCCTGTGAGGTAGGTGGGTCTGCGAGAGCTCAGAAGAGAGCTGTGACTAGCCCAGGGTCACCCAGTTGGCTTCGTGGGGGAGGGCAGAATCAAACCTGCTATTCCCAAATAAGAGTCCAGCTCCCTAACTACTAGACCAAACTGGCTCAGTACAGCAGGGAGCCGGACTCTCTATGGAAGCACTTCTAGAGCCTTCTGTCATTGGTGAGAAAGCCATTTCACTTGGGACTACCTACACTGCTTCAGATGCCAGGCTGCAGGTATGGGATAAGGCATACTTTCAGGTATTCAGGTTCCAAGCTTCTTAAGATGAAAGCCCAAAGTAAGCTGAGCCTGGAAATAGTCCAGAAACCAATACAGTCGAAGCACTGGTGTAATGTGTTCAAACCACTCAGTCTCTGCAGTCAACCTCTTAGCTTTATTCTCAACCAGCAGCAGATTTCAGGTCATGATTAAAAGCAGTCCCATGTAAAACAGATTTGCCGTAATCTAATAAATAGGTTACTAGAGCATGAACAACCATAGCATGGCTATCCATTCAAGTAAGTCTGCGGTTTCCACATTAGCCAGAGATGAGTTTGTAGTAACACAAACTGAAACAGTAATTACTGCTACCGTTTCATTTCAAAACTACAGTCTAACCAAAGCAACACTGCAGAGTCTATACTCCTAAGTCTACAGATTCTTGTTCTGGTTTTCTCCTGTAAATTATCTAGATTAACTTTAACCATGAGACTTTTAACAAATAAGAGAAATTAATTTGTTCAGTTTTGCTAAATAAACTGACTAAGGTCACAAAACATACTCATGGTGATCAAAAGAAAAGCAAACAATGATCTCAGAGAAAGCAGTGTTCTTTTTAAAGTTAAACCAAGTCCAGAGTTGACACCTGCCACGCTCCTTCTCTTACCTTCCAAGCTGGCATCCCATGGTAGTACAACTGACCATTCCGGATGAACTTATATAGTGGTGAATCAGGCACAGAGTTCAGGTCTCCACATAAGATGATAGGAGAGTAATTACCATCAGCCATTTTTGCAATCTTATCTATCTCCGCTAGCAACAGAGCCATCTGGGCAAGTTTGATATCTCCTCGGCGAGGATTGTACAATACATGAGTGTTTGCCACACATAAGGGACTGATTGTTTTGTTTCCCAAATTCTCTGGAAGTAACGGCTGGAGCAGTAATACCAGACCCACATTGTCCCTGTTGAGGATGTCCAAGCCAGGCCGGAAGTATTCAACAGGGTTAGCGCTGACTAGGTAGAATCTACTTTGTTTGTAGCAGATTGCACAACCATCGGTCTTTCTTCCTGTCCGTCGCTTGTAGATGCAGGCAAAGCCTATTCAAGCAACAAAAGCCCTCATCAAATCAGCTTGAACAACCAATCACTGAAGGTTGCAGTCCTAAAGCACACAAAGGAGTAAGAATTCCAGGTAAACCTGCACAGCTTTAGGTTTCATGTCTCTGTAAGCAAAAGGAAATTATAAACAGATCCTTTTTTTTTTTTTGGCCCCCTGCTCTTTTAATCTCTTAATAGATTTGTCACTTTGTCTATTTCTGCAAAATCCATCAATTTTATAATCCAGACATCCAATGATGGAATTTTCAGTCAATTCCATTGCTGCACATATATCAGACTGGCAGCAGTAACCATATATTGCAAAACACTGTATTTTTTCTAATTTTTAAAATGTCTGGCTTAAGATGTAGCTGTATAGTTAACTTTTTTTTTTTGCATTTCTATTTTGGGAATGTCCACTACATGTCCACTAATATGTTCCATCCTTTTCTCTACACTTCCAACAATTGGTTAACATATTCTTATATACTTTAGATAACTTGTGTGGGGTAAAGTCCGTCCCATGTTCTCGAGCAGCTTCTAAATCACTATTGGGCACAGAGTTTGACCTTTATGTAAATCTTCAGATTAACAACTACAAAATTCCATCAGTTGTGTCTCATATTTTAAAAGTGAGTTCTGGCAACCAGGTTCCTGTTCTCAGGAGATGTGTGAATTTAAAACATTTCCTGATAAGAAACATTTCTTCTAACTGAAAGCTAATTACAGGAACTGCCAGTATCAACAAATACTGGTAACAATTATTTAACTTTTTCACCCTTGGATGATTTTTCTGATAAAGGAATCAGTTCTTCCAACTCATTCTATAGTTATTGTAAGAATGAAACCTATGTCCTCGTACAACAAAAGGGATTTTATAAGATGGGAACACGATTCAATGTGCAAAAGTGTAAAGAGAAAAAAAGAGTCTGCATTATGCTTTTTTGGTCTTTATTTCCTTACTTTAAAAGGAGACCATTATGTACAACTCCTTTACAGTGCCTTGTTTGGTCCTTAGAATAAAAAAGTTGCAGCCCTATTGATAAGCTTGATCTAACGTCAATCAAATGCACAGGCAGAGCAAGGCACTGAAAAGAACACAGCATTTACTTGTGATAATTTCATTTTTCAACAACAGTGATTGGCCATGTAATTGTTTGGCTTTTTCTGGCCACATGCAAGGCAAGCTTCTACATTGTCCTTCTGCAGAAGGAACCTCTAAACCCTCCTAACTGGAAAGAAACTAAGCTATGAAAAACTACCAAAAGGAAAAAATCTACAATTTCTTTTTTTAAAAATGAATATCCCAAATAAGTAGAGAAAAGAAGAACAGGTTAGCCCACAGGTAACATATATCCTCCCAACTATCTGGAACATGAATTTATCAAATTCCTTTTTCCTACAGTGTGGACAACATCCCTACCTAAGACGCCCATATGCAAAGTATCTCTCAGTTGGATCTCTAAGGGAGCCAAGTGATAGATTTTATATATATATCACATATACTTAAAACTGTGGAATTTACTCCCATGAGATGTGGTGTTGGCCACCAGCTTGGATGGTTTCTAAAAAGATGAAGATCAATT
The DNA here is from genome assembly GCA_023333525.1 of Aspidoscelis tigris stejnegeri. Classification (NCBI taxonomy): domain Eukaryota; kingdom Metazoa; phylum Chordata; class Lepidosauria; order Squamata; family Teiidae; genus Aspidoscelis; species Aspidoscelis tigris. The sequence goes on from JALMGA010000003.1 coordinate 82,729,931, forward strand.
CATAGAAGGCAAGGCTATCAATGGCTGTTAGCCCTGGTGGCAGGAGGAGTTGGTACACTTCCCAAGTATGGATACTGGGAGATGGTGAGCAGAGCTAGCTGTGTGCTCATGTCCAATTCATGGGGTTCCTGTGCAGCTGGTTGGGGCATTAGGATATTTCTTATGTTCTTATCTTTTCAAGATCTCTTGGAGCATGCTGTGACCAGTAGCACCCATGATTAAAGCAAAGGCATCTGACTAGTACTGGTGCACAAATTAAGAGGGGTGGCTGAAGTGGCTGTTTTACAGATCTCCCAACACAGAACAATGGTAAGAAATATAAAAATTCTTCCTACAAGCACAACTTCACACTTAATCACATAGCACAGAATAATATATACTATGATTCAGCATGAGGAAAAAAGCCCAAATTCAGAGACTTCCTTCTGCATGGTGGCCTAGCAGAAAGACAATAATGATAATGAGTTCTACGATGTTCTTTAAATCTTAATGACATATTTAATGTTCCATGTGTGCCTTATTTCTTGGAGCAAGGTGGGTCAGGGAAGAAAAAAGGAGAAAGACAGGTTCTGGGAAGAAATGATAGGTGAAGCATAATTCTTTAGGACAGCCCCTAGTTCTGAAATAACAATACTGAGAAGTAGACCTGTTTTTCTTTTTAACTATCCTCCAGGAGGAAAGCTGATAAGCAAGTGGGAGTAGGAAGAAATTAGAGGAGAAGAAGAAAAACATCATGGTCCGATTTGACTACTAAACTGAAGTCAAGATTATGAATGCAGGGGTTTAGCGCTCTATCCCAGTGAATGAGAACATACAAGCTTGTTTTGCATATACCTATCTACTGGAGATAGAATACCAAGATTATTATTATCATTTATTTATAAAGCGCCATCAATGTACATGGCACTGTACAAAGTTAGACAGGGTTTAGAAATAAGATCATAATAAAGTTAAAATATAACAGGGAAAATTTAAGCCATGTTAGTCTAGATCAGTATTATAAAAGGTGGTCTAGTAGCACCTTAAAAACTAGCAGAGAGAAGTTGCTGAATTATATGAGGTTTAGTAAACAAAGGGTGCCTCCAGACATACCCCTTGCTCCACCTTAAATGTGAAGCTCCTTCACATTTAAGGTGGAGCAAGGGCATCAGAAGTTTCACATTTCTGGCGGAACAGTTTCCTATCTGCCAGATTGGAATCTCTGTCAGCAGCAGTAGGAGAACAGTAAGTACTCCTTAGTGCATAGTAAAAAGATGCTGGGTATCCAGCATCCTTTTACTTCGTGGGGTGGAGAATCCCATGCTCCTACTGCAGTGCCCGGAAGTAGCAAACTTGCTTTGCTGCTTCTGCTCTTGCCTGGAGGTACCCTGAGCCTACCTGCATCTGATGAGGTAGGTTTTGTCTATGAAAATGCATGACACAATTTATCTCTGTTAGTGCTTAAGATACCTATTTTTAACACCTATCTACTGAAGTGAGTGGGAAGAACAACATATCCACATATCCCAAAGTGGTTTTTTGAGACATCAGGAAAGTTTCTGGCTCACACTACCGTATGTTCGACCAAGGAATAAAAGAAATGAAATATATTTGTGTTTTGAAAGCAAAGCAGTTTGGAGGAATCAAACAGAATGTCCTTCAGCTAGCTTTAGATAAAAAAAAACTGTACCTATCATTGTAAATGCTGGTTCCAACTGCTCCCAATAGTGATTTTCTTGAACCTCCTGAAGACAGAGAATCTGGAACGAAACAGAACATACTTCCTAGCTATTCTTTAAACCCAAGACAACAAAATATTGCTACTGTTAGTGTTAGCATGGAAATAAGTGGTCTAGACTCTTGGGGGAGAATTTTTGCCTCGGTTTAGAGGTCTCTAATTTTATTACATTTTGCATGACTATCCTTGTTGCAGATGCTCCTGCAACCTAAATCCAAGGGCTCAGGGAAACCTGGAGAGGCAGCCTATAGCTACTTTGATCGTGGCTGCAGTTCTAAAAACCACAGCGTTGCGGGTTACAGCCAGGAGGCTGTAGCGATGCAGGTAACAGCTACTGCTGTTATGGTTCTTTGCCAGGTGTTGCAAAAGTAAAATCCCTTGAACCCTACCGGCTCAAGATCAGGGACCCGCCAGGTGCTTAATGGCAGAGTTAAAGATTAGAAGCACAGGGAAGAGAGATCAGGCAGGAGACAGGATCAGCTGGAACAGAGAGCTCTTTTATTCTTCTGCAGAACTTTAAATAACCCTCCAAAGAGGGGGGCGTGGTGGAAATGATATCAAGGCAAATCTAGGCAGGCGATTGGTAGAGGTAAGGCTGGAATCCTGATGTTATTTCCTTCTTCCAGCCAGAAGAGGAACCGTTGGGACTCCATATGCTTGGAGTCCTACGTGCTTTGCTGCTGGTGCCAGCTTCTGCTGGCACTGGCTTCTGCTGGTGCTGGCTGCGCTTCCTCTCCTCTCCACAGCCTCCAGGAGCTTCCTGATCAAGGTCCTGGCTGCAAATTAAGGAGGCCCCTGGGGGGGGTGTGAGTGCTCGGGCAGCTGGGGGGGGTGGCCCCTGTCCTCGGTGGCAGCAGCATCAGGGCTCCTCATGGGTCCACTGCCTGCTGGGTGAAGGACGGCCCTCGCTGGGCTGGACCTGGCTGGCAGCAGCACTGCCCAAGCAGCTCCGGCCACGCTGCGCTCTCTCCCCGGCATGCACAGGAGGCCCTGGGGGAGGGCGCTAGCCATGGCTGGCAGGCTTCCTTCTCATGCAGGGCCAGGTGGGCAGTGCTGGGCCAGGACTACAGCACCCAGTGTGGGTGCTGCAGGCTCTGGGCTCCTTCTCTGAGGAGGCCAGCTCCGTGCTGCCCCGACAGGCCTGGCTGCAGCTGCGGGGAGAGCCCACCAGTGGGGCCCAGATGAAGCAGGCCCCACGGCAGCTGATTACCCTCTGTCATACCTCACCCGGCCCAGCAAGCCCTCGGGTTGTGCAGGCGACAGAGCTGCCCGGGGGCCCACTGCTGGCTGCCTCACCTGAGCTGGGCCTGGTTGGTGGGCCACTGCCCCTGGGCTGCCAGGAGCAACGAATGAGTAACCAACAGGAGAGAGGCAGCCCCCAAACCAAGCAGAAGCTTAGAGGCAGGTGAGCTAGATGAGGGGAGAGATCACTACATATCCCTTTTCCTAAAGGGTAAAATATCTAACAGATTGTGGGACTGTATTTAATTATAGGCTTAAGTAGTAACAAATAAAAGGAAAAGATGGGCAGACTTCATAATGGAGACAGAAAATGGGGGATGTTTATGACTTCAAGCCTAGTAAACTGTTCTACCAGGAGCAAAAAAGTCCTTAACAGGCGAATCCCAGTTTAGAGAACTAAGACCCACCTATCAGATTAAAAGACTGGTACACAGGGGCTATGTGCAAGACAAAACTGAACTGCAGCTGCTCTGGGATATTTATTTTTACTTCCTCAATTCATAAGAAGGTAGACTTTCTTTCAAAGATCTCAAGGCAATTCTGCACTTCACCAGCATGTGGAAGGGGGGCTCCAGATATAGTATACCAGCCAATGCAGAATCACCCTTTCCTTTCATTTTGTCCTGAAAACAACCTACCAAGGCAGAATATGTTGAGAGGCAGGAACTGGTCCAAGCCCACCCAGTGAGTTATGTGGCTAAATAGGGATCTGAATATAAATTCCCATGCCCTAGCCCAACACCTGAACCTCTCCATCAGACAAGGTCATTTTAAACTGATTTGGACTTAATTCTCCCATTCTCACTACAGGGCTAATAAAGATGATCCCTAAGTTATACTTACATCGGGGTCCCAGTGCTGAATCTCCTGTAAAATATTTGTGAGACGATAGCTCCAGTTCATGATGTCTGGATGGCAGTGCATGTAAAGATGAGGACTCTGTTCTATCAGATCCTGAGCCAGAATGTTGTAAGACATGATTCTGAATTCAAACAAAGACCCAGTCTCTGAGCCCACCTCTGAGATGCAAGCCTGAGAGGAAAGATCTTCCCAGTCTCTCCACAAAATCTCTGCATCAGGGGAAAAGATAAATGCAAAGTTTAAATCTGTACCTAGAATGTTTATCTAGGTTTGTTGCTGTTTGATAGCACCAAATTCTGGTTAGGTTGCAGTGACTGGACAATAACATAGGGGCATGATAGTCCGAAATCTGTAGGAAGTGTAGGATGTTCTGAAGATTAGTAATTAGAATCCTCTGTTAGAATTGTCTGCTATGTTTTAAAAATATAATTATTAATTTTCAGAACTTTATCTAATTTGAAACTATGGTTCAAATCAGATGTGAAATTAAATAGATTCTTGCACATTAAAAATGCAAATGGCAGAGAGAAAGGTCCCCCCCCCCAACACACTTTGTAATGATCTGTTTTGATCAAAGCAGGAGATTATAGTGGTAAACCATCAGAAAATTGAGGATTTATTTCTTGAAGAATTTTGAAATATGACATAAGAATGCAGAGTCATTACTCAAACAACTTTTCTACAGTAAGACAAGGCCACAAGGAAGCTACAGGTTATATAGGACTAGTATATATTCAGGTACAACAAAATAGATCTGATGGCTATTTAAAGACTAAAGAAAAGACTTTCATAATTTACACTTAGTACAGCAGACCATCATATACTCAGAAACAATTACATTGACGGTGTTCTCAGTTCCATTCTCTGGAAGTGAACCCATTCTAGAGAGAAGCCAAAGTTCCTCAGTAAACACACTTAGATTATTTTGCAGTAACAGCTGATCATAAATGATATAGGGACTAAAGTTTTGAAGTGAAAATTAAGGTCCAGTGTACACCCATCCAATGGTGGCTCCATTATGTACTTGTTCCCTTGTGGGTGACTTACTCCCTCCCCAAGCAGACTTTGGGATCCAGAGTTGGAGGGCACAGACAGCTAATTTGGCTATATGAAGGGCTCACTCAATGTTTGCATCAGCCTCTGCACACAAAGTGGTTAACAAAGCCTTACGCACCAGACTAAACTAATAACAATGGCATAGGCTTCCCATGTGAAGTTTCAGAAGGATTCAAAGGGAAAAAAGTCCAGCGGATTACTGCAGGAATATAAACTAAGGGCCTTTTTGTACTTTGACATTCTTGGGAAAACACCCCAGGGAACAGAAATTCTGGAATGGTTTGGGCATCTGCACTTCAGGATGCCCAAACCACTCAAAACGTAGCAGGTGCTTAACTAGGCAACAACTAAATTCAAATCCCCTCTACTGAGGTGATTGCATTGCTGTGGTGACCAGTCAAAACAGCACCCAGCTGAGCCTGTGTCACTGGACACACATTCCATGCTAACCACTTCCATACATAAGAGGTACAGATGGAGCATGCAGGGGTGTCCCAGCCCTATCACTAGCATAGTGGAAGAGCAGTTAAAACTGTTCTATTGCTCTACAGGCTGAGGAATGCTGGTGTTTGCGAATCCACTTCTGGTATATAAGCTAGCGATGTGCACAGATATTCAAAAATCCAATTCAAATTCGAATTGGCTTTTCAAAAATCCAAATTTCCAAATTTGGATTGAAATTGGATTTTCAAAAATCCAATAGGGACTTTTGAATGATTCGACTGAGTTTGACGCTGCATACTGCATCCGAATAACAGGTCTATTTGCGCATATAATGCAATAAAATCAGGATGTGAATGGATTCAAAAATCGGATACAAATGTTCCCAACATTCGTATCATTCGATTCAAATACTATTCAAATCTGTGAATCAGATTTTCAAAAATCCGAATTTTTGAATTTCGATTTGAATTAAATATTCGAATATTCTATTCAAATCAAATGCAAATGCAAAAAATGCACTTGTGCACATCCCTAATATAAGTAGTTCCATATAGTGCATATGTTCCTGAGCAGAATAGTGTAAATTCACCCTTAAGCACATTGAAGAAATCATTGGTTAAAACTGTTGTTTCAGGAATCCACTGTTAAAAATCACAAACTACGTTACTCACCATGATAAGGTATCTCCAATGGTAGTGGCTGAAATTGGCCTGCATTCTGAAAAGGCCATACTGCTCCTGTTGACACCACATCAGTCTCCTGTGCAGGACTCCAGGCTAACACAGCAGGATCTTCTATCCACACTTCTGTAGACAGGGGTGCACCTTCAACCACCGGAGGATCAACCTGAGTCCTTACTGCTGCCCATAGTGTATTGTGCTCAAGATCCTCTTTTCCCTCGGTTGGTAAATTTCCCAATGCAGTTTCTACAAATTCTTGTAGATCAGGAGATGCCTCAGTCTGGGCCGCATGCTGCTGCTCCTCCTCTTGTACACCAAACTGAGGTGGTGCACTTAGGTTACTTAAGCTTGTCATCAGTAGTTCTGGCCCTTCCAGCCACTGAGTATCCAAAACATCTGACACCTTTTCTGGTTTTGAAGCGCTCTGACTGGTGTGCAACCCACCAGTGCCTTCATCCAGCCACTGCTGCAGCAGGGCTTGTTGCTCCTCTGAGACAGGTTTCCCACCAATTGGAGCAGAAAGACCATCTATATGGGTGGTCGTGCTCTTCGCCAGAAGCACGTTCTTTCGACATGTAAAGAAAGCATCTGCCCCAAGAGATTGATATAAAAAGCTGATTAAAACAAAACACTGATTAAAGCAGTAGAACCATTAAAACACAGTGGAAGACCTGGTACGAGGATAATTCAAGCAGTCTGAGCAACAAAATAGAACATATGTTTTTACCACCAATTAGGAAGAAAAAAGCAGTCAGACAGCCTAGATACACACAGTGCATGTGGAAAATCCTGACATAAAAAATGGCTTTCCACTTCCTAAGCTGACCTCAGAGTATACTTACTATTCCTTATTAAGTTGCTCCTACCTCTCCCTTAAAAAATACCCTTGCCCTTTACATCTACTGGTCTATCATGCCTTGCATTCATTCCTTCACCTCTACTGGTCAAGGCACTTGCCAGTCGTCGTCCCCCCTCCTCCTCTGGAACTTCCAAATTGCTTCAGAGGTGTAGAGCTTCAAAATGTAAATTTCTGGGTTCTCTACTGCTATAAGGCAAGGAATAACACCAGTGATATTAATTAAAAGTGCTCTACTATTTAATCAAATGTGTGTGGAGAGAATTTAGGCTTCTGGTCTTGGAACAGAATAAGCCATGATGAGAAATAAACCACAGTTTACCAAAAACATGCTGGCACACAATACTGTACTCAATCATTTCTGCCTTGCACTGCTTGCCTTACTTGTTATGTGATACATGCAAACAAGCATTGGTGGTTGGTTTCTTCCAAACTGCAAGAAGCATTCTAAGAATAAATGTTTACTTCTCTATTCACAGCTGGTTTGGAAAAAAAAAACAAGTCATAATTATCAATCTGACAACACTAAAAGCTACGTTTCAGATTACATGTTTCTGCTGAAGTCATGCAGGCTGGGCCTAGCAAAACAGGAGTATTAAGCAGCATGCATGAACATACTGTACATAGAAAGCCATGGTTTATTTCTGGCTTAATGTAACATACTAACCAGGTCTCTGTTTTTCCTGTTCCTTTAGGACAACCATAGAAAGCTGTTGATCTGATGTATGATTTCGAACTATTTAATTAGGAAATGCTAAGGCTTCCTTGATCACCTTAACTGTTATTCTGAAATCTTAGTAGTGAGAAAGGATGCGTATTCTTAACATAAAGGAACTTACTGGTAAAACAGTCACACTTGAGTCTTTTTATTTATTCAAGTAAAACACAAAGTGAAGTAATTTCAAGTAAATATTCACCGATAGGAAACTCTTTTAATACAGACACAGAAGTTCTACAACAGACATCGGATGAATTAAAATAAAAGCAGTGTACAAGTTAAGCAAGTTTTTAGATGTGCTGTGTGACATCCCTATGCTGCTGTATCATTATTATCATAAATATTCTGTTTGGGGGAAGAAAAGCTCCTGCAATCATTTTAAAAAATGCCTTCTTGCATTCCAAAAGTATAGGCAGAGAGAGAAGAGGGAAGCAAGCAAACACATGACCCAGCCATAAAGACCAATCACTCAGGTGAATGATATTCAACCTGTCTCAGATTGGGTTGCATTTCTCCTGAAGGATTAGATTCACAGCTTAGGAAAGCTCACTCATTCACCCAACCCCTCCGCTGGAGGCTCAAGTAGCTTCTATGGCTCAAAGTACCCTCCATCTTCCATGACTGATCCATTAGTTGCATTGCTACCTGGATGGAGATACCTTAGCCGCCTTTCACTTAGCTATGTGATATAGCCACTTCAAAATAATGTATAGTTTGAAAACTTCAGCTACCCTAGAATAGGGCCATGTACCTGTTAATAGGGACTTGGATTTCTGAACATATCATGCCAGTATTTCATCAACTGTAGGCCCCAGTACATTTCCCAACCCAATTTAAAGTTGCTTTTAACCTTTAAAATGTGGATCCAGAGATAGTAATTAACTACCTCCCCAGTTGCTAATATCCTCTTTTGGGGAAGGTGCTGGAAAGCGTGGTAGCTACCCAACAGCAGACATGCTAAGAGCAACTGAAGCCTTTTTTGGATAGAGACAACTTGGCCCTCTAGACTGGACTACTGTAATGCACTCTACATGGGGCTGCCCTTGAAGACGGTTCGGAAGTTGCAGCTAGTGCAAAATGCAGCCACCCGAGTGCTGACTGGAACAGCTAGCCGGATGCACATCACACCGGTATTAAAAAGGTTGCATTGGCTGCCAATTCACTATCGAGCCCAATTCAAGGTGTTAACTCTGACTTACAAGGCCCTAAATGACTTGGGCTCGAAATATCTAAAGGAGCACCTTCTCCCATACCGATCTGCCCATGGATTAAGATCTGCAGGGGATGCCCTCCTGGATGTTCCGGTGGCCGCATGGGAGAGGGCCTTCTCAGTGATGCCCCCCCAGCTATGGAACAATCTCCCCCTTGAGGTGCGTCAAGCTCCTTCCCTGTGTTCAACTTGAGTTCCTCACTGTATCCATGTGAAGATATGGGCCTTTAAAATATATATTTGGGCTTGGCATACAAACTTATACAAGAAACCTCCTCAAGCATTTTATGTTCTGAAGTTTCCCCATTTGCTATTCACACCAGTTGGTAGAGGAAGTGAAAATTTAAAAAAAATTACAAGAATGAATACAGTGCCTGACAAAAGTTCTGTCGCTTATCCATGTTGTTGAAACCAAAGCTTATAACCTGACTTAAAATTCATCCATTGGTTTTAGAAATGACTCATATGAAAGCTGAAACCCTCCCAAATGAGGTTTTTTAAAAGAAAATAAATTTGCTTCACTGCTGAAATATTGATCATTTAATGAACACAGAAAGGTCTGATTTTGGCTAGACAAAAGTTTTGTCGCCTTGTCATATAATACACCTAATCCTAGTTTACAGCCTCACCTGTGCTCACTAATTGATCGGATAATTAGTGGGTGTGTATAAAAAGAACTCCAGCACCCCAGACCTTCACTTGAACTGCAACTTGACCTCTGACAACATGCCAAAAACCCACCCTGCGACCAAAGCCTTGATTATCAAGAGGCTGAAGACCAGATCCACCGCAGAGGTGGCTGGCACCTTTAATGTGTCTCAGTGTCAAGTACAAAGAATTAAAAAAGATTTGAAGAGACTGGCGATGTTTTTGACAAGCCCAGGTCTGGCAGACCCCACAAGACGACTGCTCAGGAGGAACATTTGTTGGTTCGAAAATCAAAAGCCAGCCCTTCTTCCACTGCAGCACAGCTCCAACAGGCCTGGTCACCTCAAGTCCCTGTGTCAACTAGAACAGTCTGTAGGATTCTGTCTCGAAATGGCCTCCATGGTCGAATCAGTGCCCAGGAGCCAGCACTAAACAAAACACTATTAAAAAACCGTGTGGCATTTGCCAAGGCCCACAGCCTACTAAATGGATGGATGCTGGAAAAGTGACAGAAGGTGGATTTCTCAGATGAATCTTCAGTTGAATTACACCACAGCTGCCACAAATACTGCAGGAGACCTACTGGAGCCCGTATGGATCCAAGATACACCCAGAAAACAGTTAAGTTTGGTGGTGGAAAGATCATGGTCTGGAGTTACATTCAGTATAGGGGTGTGCAAAACATTTGCAAAGTGGAAGGCAATATCAGTAGCCTAAAATATCAAGAAGTATTAGCTGCCTCTTACATTCTCAATCATAAAAGGGGTCAAATTTTGCAGCAGGATGGTGCTCCATCTCATACACCCATCTCTACATCAAAGTTCCTCAAGGCAAAGAAGATCAAGGTGCTCCAGGACTGGCCAGCCCAGTCACCAGATATGAACATCATTGAACATGTTTGGGGTAGGAGGAAAGAGGAAGCTTGGAAGATAAAACCAAAGAATCTTGATGAACTCTGGGAGGCATGTAAAGCAGCATTCTTTACTATTCCTGATGACTTCATCAATAAATTGTATGAATCAGTGCCGAAACGCATGGATGCAGTCCTTCAAGCACATGGAAGTCACACAAAATATTAAATATGGCTCTAATAGCACCACAACTTCATTCACCAATGTTATGAAACATATCTTTGTATATGAAGTGAATTATTTGTTTGATTTTCACATTACTTTTTGTAGGCGACAAAACTTTTGTCTAGCCAAAATCAGACCTTTCTATGTTCATTAAATGATCAATATTTCAGCAGTGAAGCAAATTTATTTTCTTTTAAAAAACCTCATTTGGGAGGGTTTCAGCTTTCATATGAGTCATTTCTAAAACCAGTGGATGAATTTTAAGTCAGGTTATAAGCTTTGGTTTCAGCAACATGGATAAGCGACAGAACTTTTGTCAGGCACTGTAGTAGTCTTTGGGATGTCAATTCTTTTACAAGGACTTTTAAACATAAATCTGTAAGAACTTTTAAAGAGAACTTTCATATGATTGAAAGTAATGAAGTCCCCAGTCAGCTTCAACGCATACCCATATACAGTGGTACCTCGACATACAAGTGCCCTGACATACAAGTGTTTTGAGATACAAGCCGCCGAGCGAGTGATATTTTGCTTTGAGATGAGAGCAAGATTTGAGATACGAGTATGTAAATACAGTACAGTACATAACAAAAACAACTGAGGTGGTGCTTTGGGAGCTGGAATGGATTAATGGGAATATTGCTTTGAGATATGAGCGATTTGACATAAGAGCAAGGTTACGGAACGAATTAAACTTGTATGTCAAGGTACCACTGTAGAGGCTAAGGGATTATTATTATTTTACTCACCAAAATTCTTATAGTTAAGAGAAAATCCAAATTTCACTGAAAAAAGTATGGGCTAAATTGACATTAGTGTTAAAAATCTAAACATTTAAGCACCACCTAAATCTGAATAACCTTAGGGCTGAGAAAACATCCTCTGAAACAGGCAGACAGCCATTAAAAATTAGCAACAGGTGCAGTACCTACCACATCCAGTTATTGAGAATCTGAGTCCACTTTCCCTTTCTCCTTCAAGACACAAAAGTACTGGACAAGTGCAAAAGGAATGAAATGGGACTACCTGTCTCCCTGCATGAGTTATAAAGGTGATTTTCTCTTAATCTAAAAAGCCAAGTGAGCAAGCAACTAAGCAACATGCTATTAAAAAGGAAGGTGTGCTTAGTGCCGGGCTTCACAATTGGAACTCTTAAAGTACTTCCTGATGCCCTAGACGCCTTGAAATCACTACAAAGCACACGTTATTAGAAAAAGAATGCATTTATGACTCTCCCCTTCATATGTATCTTGGGGTGTGCCTACCCAAATATTATCCAATATAGTTATCAGAAAAGTACAGTAGGCATATACATGTGTCCCATTTTAAAGGCTGGGCATATTCAGAAGGAACAGCTGCAGGGGTTTTTTTTCAGTAATGGAAATCTAGTTCAGAAAAAGGGGCTGATCATTTGAGGGACATCACATGGATAATGTCAGAAAAGTATTGTCTGGCAACCTGATGAGCATGTGAAAAGGATATTGTATGGATGATGCCAAAAAAATAAAGCACAATAATTTCAACCTTTAACACAGCTTGACAGATGGAACTCTTCAGCTATGTTCACATGGAGTACAACAAACCCTCTGAAGCAACTTAGCAATGACTCAGAGATGGTTGGAAGGTGAGATGAACACGCAAGGCTAGAATAGGTGAAGTAGACAAGAGGAGAATGTGAGGGCTGTATGCTGCCAACTCTAAGGTGTTCTTGGAGCACCTTTTTTGCTCCATCTACTCATGTGCTACATTAGCAATAGGACATGGAGTACTGGGGACTCTGGAAATCCTATGCAATTTCCATTTTGATCAGCAGTGTATAAAAATCTGACTCCTTGTTCCACTAACCCTATGCTTTTACAGTGAACTACTGGTCTCATTCTCCTTAGAAAAAAGGGCAGAACAGGCAAATCGTTCAGTCAGATAAGGCATTTCCAGGCCTTTCAAAGCTGAAACTTGCATAAGTCTTCACACTGTCTCAAGCTGCCTTATGCCTGACAGAGATACTTAGCCTAGCTCACGGAACCCTGTAAAATTCATAATTACTTAATTAGTCTTAACCTGCACACCCGTTCATACTTGCTTGATTCTCCTTCGCTCCACCTCCCTTTTACACTGCTTTATTAAAAAAAAAGGTTGGTGTCTGCGTTTTACACTTACAGTTGCTATATGGAAAAGAGATGAGGACTCCTAGGCTGTGGTCACACTTGAGGTTTAATCCAACTTCAGTCCACTTTCAGAGTGAGAGAAAGTCACAAGCTGTTTTCTTTCAGTGTTAAATAACTCATAAAAGTCACTTTTGGGATTGATAACGTGGAAAGAAAATTACTGCTCGCTTTGTTGTTGCGTTCCCCCGCTGTGAAGGTGGACTGAAGCTAGATTAAAGCTTAGGTGTGACCACAAGAGAGGCCATTTCAGTATAGGCTGCAATGACTGCAAGCCCTCATGCACAGCTCTGTACCCTTTTCCATATGGCAACCCCCGTCCCCGCTGACAGCGTGGAAGAGAACAGTATGGGGCGGGCGTCAGCCAGGGACAATATACTCGCCCGCGGCCCCTACCGGGTCAACTTCAGGGTTGCCGCGCGTGTGGCCGACTTCGTTTACCTCTCGGTGAGCAAGCGGGGAATAACTCTAGGCCCCACACTGCTTCGTCGGCGTAGTAGGGGCCTTTAAGGTGGTCCGCCGACGGGGCCACGTATGCCAGAACCCCTGTCAAGGTTTAGGCCGCTCGCCCGCCCGCCCGCCCTGCCCACCTCAGTCAGGCTAGGCCAAGCCAGGCCCGCCCGAGCCCCGCCAGCCAAAGGGGAGAGACGAGACACCCCCCCCCCCGCCGCCCACCCCGTGCTGCGTCGCCTTATGCAGAGAGAAGCGACCGCACCGCGCGCGACGCCTGAATAAACTGAGGCGGCGAAATGGTCGTCTCACTCGCGGGGGGGGGGGGCAGGCGCAGCGTGGAGCACAAGGAGACAACAACACGGGGAGGGATATTACCTCGCAAAGCCCGCAAGAGCCGCGCCACGGGCAGCAGCACGTAATAGAGCAGAGTCCCGATCATGCTGCCGGTCCGCTCCACCCCTCGCTCCTGCCGGTGTGGCTGGCTCCGCCTCGACAAAGCTCCGGCCACGCCGCCGCCGCCGCCGCCGGCAGCCCGGGCGTTGCAGCGCGGCGGGGCCTGCCTTGGCAGCTGCTGGCTTGCTTTTCACTCAGGTCAGGACGAGCCCGCCTTCCTCCCGCTCCCTCGGGCACGACGAAGCCGAAAGGCGGCGGCCGGTCTCCCAAGGAGCGTAGCCGCGACGAAGCCCGCGGCGCCTTTACGGACAGGCGGATGCTTGGACATTCAGTGCCTTCCAAGAAGAGCCGCTGTGAGAACGGAATTAAAGGAGAGGCGAAGAGAAGATGGCGAGCACCTGGCTGGCCCTGCTCCCTCCAAGCATTGACGGGACCGTGTAAAACTGAAGCCCTGAGTACGCCTGGCCTAGGCAGTGTTGTCTCCCTGGCCTCGTTCTCATTACGCTCCAGGAACGGGATAGTAAAGCAAACTTCATCCAACGTTAGTATGTCATCAGTTTATGGAATGTGCTGCCGGAGGAGGTGGTGACAGCCACCAGCCTAGATGGCTTTAAGGAAGGGTTGGACAAATTTATGGTCGACAGATGTATCAATGGCTACTAGAATGAATGCCTAGGTGCATCTTTCAGGCTGGGGGTGGTGGTGGAAGCAGGATGCTTCTAAGGCCATTTGCTTGGATTCGAGAGCAGGAAAAGGTTTGTCCTGTGGCCTTTCTGCACTTGGTCTTATTCTGGAATATATCCCAGAATAAGGACCTGCTATCTGCATGCTAGTGCAAGCTATGGAAGGCCCCAAGTGAAGCCTGCCATAGTCTGCATTAGCCTGTGGCCAGAAGACTGCTATCCCGAGATATATTACAGAATAAGGCCAAGTGCAGAAAGGGCCCTTGTTTCTGCTTGAGATGCCCATGAGCATTTGGTGGGCCACCATGTGTGAGGGGATGCTGGACTAGATGGGCTGTGGCAGGATCCAGCAGGGCTTCTCTTATGTTCTTATTAAGTCCAACAAAGAACACTGATAAAGTACACTTTTTACTCCCCTCATGTCTTACTTCGAAATAGGGCTAGCCTGGGCATGCACTCCTGCTGGGTTAGTGGATTCAGTATATATGAATTTGGGAAACCTAGGATCTTTCTGCAGTGGGCCTTACATAAGAACATAGTGGAGCCTTACATATTGGAGCCACAGCCCATCTAGTGTAGCATCCTGTCTCACACACCAAATGCTTATGGGCATTTCAAGCAGAAGACATGGAAAAACCACCTGATCACAAAATCCCTGCAAATGGCCTTTAGAGGCATTCTCCTTGTCTCTCCAGCCAGGAGGAAGTGTCTAGGCATCCATTCCAGTAGCCATTGATCTAGTAACATCCATGAATTTATCTAACCCTCACAGTTACACCTTAGCATTTTAATCCGTCTTAGGAAGGCAGTAGAATCCAAGCAGGTTTTAGTTGAGAACGGCTTGGTCACACCTTCCTGCTGCTGTCAAAGGGAATCACAGCATAGGGATGGGAGGAGGCGGATCTGGCTACAGAGCAAAAGAATCACAGCAAGTGGGAAGTCAGAGGAAGGACTGTCACTGGAGGGAAAGGGCAAGACTCATACCAGTGTAAGGAATGAGGTCAGTGTGTTTGCAATAACATAAAAGACTGATAAGAATCCTTCAAAGGAGTAACTGGCCTGAGTCTGCCAACTTGAATTATATTGAACTGTTCTCATTTTGCCTTTACTGTGCATGTCAGAAAAATCTGATATGTACTTTTCCTCCTTACTTGGAAGGCATAACTGGGAATATAGTAACTGACCTTTCTGCTTATTAAGAAAGTAATATGGATAGTATTTGCTGATAGAGCAGCAACTGGCTTTCATAACAATTTGGAGTTTTCCAAACACCAGAAAAAAGGTATTGTTTTCTGGGGAGCTGGAACCATGGCATACTGGAAGGGGATTAAAACATCAATGCTGTGTTGCCCCCAATGAAGGAAAACATGAATAGAGGGAGGAAAATCCAGAAAAAAAAAGTGATTTAGCATTTTAAGATGTAACCAAATGGGCTGGAATTTGGGCTGAAGAAGAATTAAAGGTGTAACTGTGGCCTTAAATCTATCCTCCAGATGAAAAAATACTTCCTCTTGTCTGTCTTAACTCTCCTTCCCACCAGCTTCATAGAGTGCTCCCTGGTTCTAATATTGTGCATGATTTTCCATACCATGCATGATTTTAAGAACGTCAATTGGGTCCCCTCTTAAACACCATCTTTCCAGGCTGAAGAGGCCTAGACAATGTAGTCTGATTTTGTAAGGTTGGGTTCCAGCCCCTTAATCATTTCAGTTGCCATTTGGTACATTTTTTCCAGTTCCACAACATCCTTTCTGAGCTGTGGTGACCAGAATTGTACAGAAATATGGCCTCACCATAGATTTATCAAGAGGCAAAATGACACTTTTTTGTTTTCTGTTCCCTTCCTAATTATCCCTATTCTGGGGCATATATTATCCACATGCTAGTGCAGATTAAGGCTCTGAACAGGGAGGGCCTGCCACAGATTCCACTAGCATACAGATGGCTAGAATAAGTTCATTTGTGGAAAGGACCCTAAAATAAATGTTGGGTTTGGGCGAGAATCTCTTCAGCCAATCACTGCTAGCACAGGCTGGTTGTGAGTAAAAATGAGAGTGATAGAATAAGTAAGTGTGCACACACAACCTTGATTTTAAAAAAACATACCAGTTGGCACAGATCGCGAGAGGAAAGTGTAAGCTTGTTGGCATCTCTCAATTCTTTTCTCTATTGCACAACACTAGAACCAGGTGACACTCTATGAAGCTGATGTGCAAGAGAGTTAGGACCGACAAAGGGAAGTATTTTTTTCACCCAGAGGGTCATCAGTTTATGGAACTTACTACCATTGAGAACTGGTTAAGAGGTAGTAGGCTGAAATTAAACCCATCGAAGACAGAGATCCTCTGGCTGGGCCGGGGGCTTCCAGCTGCCTCTTTTCAGGGAGAGTACTTGTGTACTCTCCCCGTCATCAAGAGCTTGTGTGTCCACCTCGACTCCAATCTTTCTATTGTGCGCTCAGTTCAGATGGCCTTCTATCTGAGGCAAGCTCGGCAGTTGGCCCCCTACCTCTCCCGCCCCGACCTAGCCACCGTGATCTATGCAGTGGTTACCTCCAGCCTAGATTATTGCAACTCTCTCTATGCTGGCCTTTCCCTGGGCCTGATCCAGAAGCTGAAATTGGTCCAGAACACAGCAGCTCACTTATTAACAGGTACTCTTTGTGGGGCCCACGTCTCCTTTATCTTGCGGGAACTGCACTGGTTGCCAGTTGAGTTACGGATCCAGTTCAAGGTGTTGGTCGTGACCTTTAAAGCCTTACGCGGCTTGGGGCCCTCATATCTGCGGGACCATCTTGCCCTCATCTGCAGACCTTAATTGGTTACAGGTCCCTGGTGTCAGGGAGGCCCAACTTTCAGCCACCAATAATAGAGCATTCTCATGTGTCGCCCCTACCGGTGGAACACTGCCTGCAAATACTCGAGCAGTCCAAGAATTTTAGTTTTTGGAAAGCTTGCAAGGCAGAGTTCCACCAGGCTTTTGGCTAGCTTCTGGTTTGACCGTTTGAATTGTTTTAAATATTCTTTTGATTTTGATTTTATATAATTCATGTTGTATCCTGTATTTTATGTTTTTATTGTGAGCCACCCAGAGCCCACTTGTGGGGTAGGCAGGGTATAAATCAAAGAGTAAAGTACCTCCACCTAGTAGCTATGATCTTTCCAAAGGGAATGTAACAGTATGGAATCCCAGACTGAAGAACCTGTCATATATGGTATCTCCATCTTGTCAGAGTTTAGTTTATTGATCCATATCAAATTATCATCATCTCCAAACAGTGGTTGAGTATTTGAGATACCTCTCCTGATTTTCGGGCTTATACATGTAGTCCTTTGTTGGCAGGTTAAAAGACCTGTGGGTGTAATGGAACTTTCTCCAGATTTTTCCTGGTTCAAATTCAAGAACGGAAAGTGTGCTCTATAAGCCAGTTGTGACTACTCAAAATTGCCTAGAGCAGCCTGGATCAAAAACACGGACTTCATCGTTTTGAAAAAAAGAGGCATTACTTATGCACTCAACACCATCCCCCTAGGTGTAGATAGAATGGGGGAAGTGGCTATCTTGTGAAAAGATGGTTCATGAAGCAGCTGCTGCAAGCAGTAATGGTAGAAAGCCTCCTACTCCAGATACATGCATATTGCAACATGGTGGACAGGAGGGAAAGTGTGTATGTAAGACAGGAGGCATGAAAAATGGGGGGGGGAGGAAAAAGAAGCAAGAAGGATCTAGCTGGCTCTTAAAAGTGAAAGTAGTGTATGTATGCATCTGCAAAAGGTTTTCTTAAAAAGCAAAAGGGAAATCTTCAGCACTCCCATGTCTGCTGCCTCCTCCATGGATACACACATACTTCAAAGGGTGAAATCCTGAACTGCAGAGCATCACTGGCCAGCGGGGGGGGGGGGGGGCATCTGAAGCCATCTTTGTTCTTTCAAAAAACTAGCTTAGTCCACAATTACAGTGAGTGCTGGAAACTGAGCTTTGAGAAGGCAGTTTGTGCTTGCTTTCTGTGGGCTGAGCTTCAGAATAGCAGTTCCAAATTTAATGCCCACATGTGAGGACTAATGTAGCCTGCTAATATGGACACAGCCTGGGGTAGAATAACAGGAAGAAACTGCAGCCATTACTCCACAGATTGTAGAAGATGCTTTGGTAGGGTATCCAATTCAGCCTTTATCCACAGTGCCTTTTGCTGAAGAGACATGGAGGGACTTGAATGCCCCAAAGTGCAAAAGGTTCAGTGTGAGAGGAGCAACCCTATGGGCCCTGCTTAATACACCATGTTTGTGTGACTGTCTGCTACACTTACACATGGCATGGAGGCTCCCTGTTCTCAGGCTTGGTGACTGGAGCAACTTGGCTTTGGCAAGACCTCTTGAGGCTATAAGGGCAATTCAGTCTTTCAAAGGCACCTGCCCAAGGCATCTTCTGCCAGCAAAATAGAGGCATGTCCTGCATTTCACAAGCATACTAATAATATTTCATTCTATATCCCTGAATACAGCTCCTAGTGGCTTCATTTAAAATGTTAAATAACATAAGGGAGTCTTCAATGAGCTCACAAGCAGACACCTTACTCCATTGTTTCTCTTTGAAATCAGTCTCATACACCATCATTAGTAGTTTCAAAAGCTCCCAGGAGATCATAGAGAATCAACTAGGCTTCACTTTTTACCTCTCTTCTTTCCCAGACCCCTAGAAGTTCAATAACCGGGATGACCAAGGCACTTTCCATTCCAGAACTGAGTTTGAAACCGGATTGAAATAAGTCTAGAGCAATCTGGATGCCAAATCCAAACTTGGATGTTAATTGGCCCATCTGAAGCTGTCTTTTATCAGAAATAGCCATATTTATGGAGAAAAAACATTGCTAACTTTAAATATTGTTGGTCAGAAACATTAGCAAAGCTAATATGCAGAATCAAGTACTGTTCTTATAACTTTCACAGGAGGATTAGCTGTTTCTTAAGTCACCAGTGCTACTACTTTATGAAACAAGATCTCTCACCTGTACTGTGATCCATTTTGATCCAGCTCTGCAAAGAAGACTAGCCTGAGCTATGTGACCATAGGAGACACCATATATCTTGAGTCATAATGTGTAGATGAGGTCATGGAATACTTGAGATGAAATTAAAGTGACCTGAACTCAAGAGGGGCAAACAGCATGCACAACACAGAAGCAGCCCCAGGGATCAGGAAATGTGGTCTTGCTAAAAAGAAAAAAAATACAGCATTCTACATTGTTAGCTGACACCATAGGTCATGAAAGTGTTCTGTGATGTAAAAGTACTTATGGTTAGGTGAAAATAGATTACAAACTATTAATAATAA
Organism: Aspidoscelis tigris stejnegeri; assembly: GCA_023333525.1. NCBI lineage: Eukaryota > Metazoa > Chordata > Lepidosauria > Squamata > Teiidae > Aspidoscelis > Aspidoscelis tigris. Next base: position 82,749,461 of record JALMGA010000003.1, read on the forward strand.
TATTGGGAAGCAAGATTCAGCAAACTATCTAGTTCCCAACCATTATGGACTTTTTAAACTTTGACTTTAATGATGAAGAAGGTGAGAATATTATACAGTACATGTGCTATGTAAACTAATAAATCAAAAATAATGCTGTTGGACGTTTAGCAAACAATATAATTATATAGTAAGTTTTTTTTTCAGTATATGTACATTGAATGTGTGTGAGAGAGAGAGAGCCAGAGAGGGAGAGGGGGAGAGAGAGGCCATTTCTACACTGGGTTTTATTTCATATTATATCCCAGCATAGGCACCAGCCATTTGCATGCTAAAGTCAGGGCCTGATATAGTCTGCCCTAGCTTGCGAACAACAGGATCCTATTCTGAGATATAATCTGGAATAAGGCCCCATGCAGAAAGGACAAGAGAGACACAGAACACACACTTTAGGGTGTCTTTGTGGAAGTATGAACTAGCAAAGGTTCATGTATGAAAACCAACTATTTGACACCAGTTCTTTTCTGATGGAGAAATCAGCAAGTTGAATTAGCATATGAAAAAAAAATAGAAATGTAGCAAATGGATGAAACTGCCATTGACAGCAAGCCTTTCCTCACATACCTCCAAACCAAGAATACTATGGTATAATTAACAGGCCCTGTAGAACATCACTTATGTGGGATGAAACTAGGGGGAATGCTTAGGGAGACAATGCAGAATTCATGTTGCTTTTCAAAGGGATTTAGACTAAAAGATTGTATTTGGTGCTTTATGGTTTTATTTCATTCACCAACCTTCAGATCTTTTGATTCCTGACAAGTTTTTAAATTCCATTTTGTTTTGCATTGTGAATAGTTTTTGTCAACTTTTGACACTGCTCTGGAAGAACAGTTATTGAGTGGGATGGTAGTTTAAATATGGTAAACTGATCCTATGATATAAGAGATGGGAAAAAGAGATAAGTATTCTCTTTTTTCACAAGTATCTATGCTTGGATGACTAAACACTGGATCCCATATCTGGTTTGAATATTGAATAACCCTTGAAGGGGGTGCAAAAGTACAGGTCAGTAACCCAATGAGTGAAGGAAAGGGCTTCAGTAAAAAAAAAAAGGAAATAGTAACACCATTTCCTTTCCATTCCTCAGCAAGGAGAGGGTAAAGTAACAGTATCTCTGGTTCTTTAATGGTTTGAATGTTTTCAAGAGGCAGTTTTCCAAACACTACTTTTGTTTAATTGTAAAATAAATTATAAATTGGAGGTGAGAGAAATGGTATCACAACTAATGGCATTTAATTACAAATATTGCTTCCAGTCCCTGTACACAGTGGCATGCAAACCATTTCAACTTCTTAGACAAGAGCAACACTTTAAAACTTTCCTTGACTGATCCAGATGAAAAACAGGGAAACTGGCATGTCATCCATTCAACTGAAGGAAAACAATGTTATCCATCAATGCAAACAATTATAATATGGAGGCTCAACAAATTGGGGAATACCCTGTGGTAACTGATTGTGCATGCAAGTAATGAGTCCTCTCATGGAATGAAGAAAGGCTGGTTTGAAACAGGCAATGGTACCTCATTGAACATGGCTGATGAAAGAGAGCAAGTGGTTGAACCTATTGGCTCCAGGCACAGAGTAATCCTATTTACTTGTGCCAGCTCTCTCCCCCTACCCCCAGCTTTTTGATGAGTGATGTACACAGCAAAATGGGTTTACTGTCCAGCTGATTGTCTCTTGGATGGCATTTGGATCTCATATTCGCAGAAAGAATATGATTAATCTCATTTTAGAACAATCTGGCCTCAAATCAGAAGGTAGCTCATCTGGAGAGATAAAGTCAGTTCCTGATGCTGCTGAAGAAAGAGCAGAAGAGAAAGCAAGAGAAGACAGTTCAGATACAGACCTTGAGATCGAAGGTAGGTATTCTGTCTATGTCTTAAATAGGAACTCCCCCAAGGTGGAGTTCAAAATACAGACTCTTGTTTAGCAAATTTTAGCTCCTCAAAGCAATCTACAGTAGCCCACAAAAAAGTTTTGACAGTTACTATTAATAGTAGATTTAGCCTTGAATCTTTGAATTTTAAAATGTAGTGCCGGTGAGTCACAATCTAGTTCAAATTGCATTTTGTTTTATGCGTCTATACACACATTTCCCTCAAATAAAAAGAGGGATAGATGTGCACCAGAAAAGCTGTGCGTGTTCAAGAAAGTTTATTTCCTTTCCTCTATTAGGCTGAACTTGTGAAATGTTCTTCAGTATAAATCAGGCTTGGTTTAATTACTCATGCTGCCTCTAATGAAACAACTGAAAGAATGATAAAAAAATATTTTCTTGTGATTCTTTGTTTCCTTTTGGAGTTAGCATGACTGCCCACTGGCAAGCCATGAATGAGAACTTCATAGCTGTTAAACTGCCAGGATATTTTTGGAGTCACTAGACAGTCATGTTAGACTGGATAATTTAACGAAAAGTTCTACTAGCACCTTAAAGACTAACAAAGAGAAAGACTTGCTTATGAAAGTTCATGCCACAATTTCTTTCTCTTTGTTAGTCTTTAAGGTGCTACTAGAACCTGCTTTCCTTTAGGAAGGTAACTAGAGTGGAAAGGACCTCTGGCAAAGAAAGCAAGATAGGATCTCACATTATGCATCTGAAGACTAAACATTTGTGTAGAGTAGCACCAAGTAGGGATGTGCACGAATATTCAAAACATTTGAAATTTGATCGAATTCGTTTGAATTTCAACATTTGAATAAAATGTCTATAAATTTGAATTTAAACATTCAAATGAATTTTGAATTTTTGAATCTACTTGTTTGAATTATTCAGACATTCGTATGTGTATGGATTCATACATGATGCATATTTGCACGTATGTGTCTTTCCTGCATCCATATGCATTTGTATGGATCCGTACAGGATGAAAACAGGTTGTGTATGGGATAAATACGGGATGCATACGGATGTGTACAGATGCGTACAGGATGTGTAATGATGTGTATGGGCCCATACAAATGTTGTCAACATTCGTAAGTGCAAATTCAATCAGAAATAAGAATGAGTAGATTCACATTTGCTTAATTAGAATCAAATTTCAGTAAATTTGAATTTTAAAGATTTGATTCAAATTGAATCCCAAAATTTGCATTCATGCACATCCCTAGCACCAAGCTCAGCAGCCAGCCAAATGCTTCAGAAGTCTTTCCCCAGCCTTTCTGCAACCACCCATAACAAAAAAGCTGAGTTCTCTTAATGGTATTAACTATCATATACCTCAATGAGGAATCCATTGAAAGGAAATGGAAAACATTTTGGGCACATCCCCATACACATTTTGGTCCAAATCAAAATCGGATTTGACAAGGATTGTCCCCATGCACTTTTGATTTGGTCCGATTTCCATGGACCAAATCGCTCAAACCCATACCAAACCCATGCCAAATTTAGTACCTGAAAAAATAAGTCTCGTCATGGTTTGGTGTCCCGGCACACATTGCTTTGTGAGTCAAACTACGCATGGGGACAATCCCAGGCTATTTGGGGAGGAGATTGGTGCTCGCATCAGTGGGAGGTGGGGTTTCATGTCCTGTGTTTGCCGTTCCTGCCCTGTGCATTGGAGTTTTTTTGGGAATAAATGTTGTTAAAGCCGAAATGATGAGGGGGTCAAATGGCCTTTGCTGCCCCACGAGACTTTTTTATACAAGTATTCCACCCCCCTTTCCCGATCGCCAAGGCAGGCAGGATAATGGCTTGATTTTTCTCCCGTTTACACGGCAAAAATTCCACCCCCGTTTCCTGATTGCCAAGGATAGCATGATAATGGCTTGATTTTCCACTTGCCAGGTGTTCTCACAGTTCCCGAGAAGAGCAGAGGTGCTCAGCTGCCGCCAAACCTCATAGCGGCTTTGTTTTTTTTTAATTGTTATTTTTCCCTGTTGGTCCCGCTAAAGGGGGGGGATGCGGCATTTGCTGCGGGCAGCACAGGAGTGGGGTGACGTCAATCCAGCTTCTAATGAGGGGAGAGGGGGGGGAGAGGAAGGGGCGCTGCTCCCCCGTGCCAGGGTTTGGTGCGCTTTGCATGGGGACGGCTGAATCTGCACCCAGCCCACACTGCCGGGAATGGCATGGGGACAGGCAACATCTGTTCTCAGTCTCACGCCTGATCACATGCATGCCAAACAGCTTGCATGGGGATACAGCCTTTGTCAACCAAATCTGTTTGCCTTACAGATGTTGAGAAATCGTTTGCAGCCATATCGGGAACAGAACTGTACATGGAGGCTTGCAAACTGGTGGGAGTGGTTCCTGTTTCATATTACATTCGGAATATGGACGAGCCCATCATGAACCTCAACCATCATGGGCTTGGGCCAAAGGGAACTAAAGCTATAGCCATTGCCTTGGTTGTAAGTACAATACTTATCAAAAACTTAGCCGTCACTATTTTATTTGGGGCACAGTCAGAAATGGTAGGGATGATCAATACTGGAAGGAAATGAGGACTGAGCACATGTTCCCATTGTCCCTGCATTTGTATAATGAACTTGCTTGCTCCCACTCCTCGTTTTTCCCATGCTTGGCAGGGGGAAATTGTGCCTTTCTCTCTTCCTCACCAAATTCTTTGCCTTGTGCTGTCAGTGTTGGATGCAATTCCAGCATTCAAATCTTGATTTCACAGGGGTGGAAAAGTCAGATTCCACCCCAGTGTTTCCGTACTGCTGCATCAGAACATGGATTCTCTTGGTAGTACTGTGGGTATTATTCTCAGGAGGGTGGATGTTGCCTGCTCATTTCTGCTCCTTCTTTCCATTGTGCATTTGTTCTTTTGGCAGAGTCAACTGTCATTGGATGGGAGGAAATGGGGAACATCCCCCCAAAAGTATGTTTCCCTCCCAAAGTATTCTACTTCTTCGTTCTTACTTTCTGAAATAAAATGGATTAATGAACTGAACCAGACTGGGATCTCACTTAATCTGAATGCAAATTAGTCTCAATTTTGCCAATTTAGTTCAGAAAAGGGATAGGAAGCCAAAGCTTTATTGGGATAGTGGGAATTTAAAATAACCACTAAACTGGTTAAATGCAATGTTGGACTACAGGCTTGATGTCAAAAAAACTTTCCAGATGTAGGGGCATATGCCTGCATGTTGAAAGAAAAACAAAGTTATTTTATTTTTACTAGATCTGATTCACTTATGTAGCACTGTTGTCAACGCTTCTAAAGTCCCACATTTTACCCTCAGGAGATTTCTATCCCAAACATGATTGCCTTCACATCATGGTTAAATAACAGTGCAGTGGTTCAAAGTGTTCAGGGAATAATTACGAGATGCTTTCTAATGCATTTTAGCATTAAACAAGTACACAAACTTCACTGACATATGGACCATAATATGCCTGTAACAAGCACTACAGTACAAATTATCCTGCTTGCAAAAGAGGCTTCCAAAAGTGAACCCCTTCAATATTGTAAAGAGCTTTTGTTCTGGTAGACTAGGGGACTTTAAAAAATATTTATTCATTTACTTGTATAATGCAAATATTAATACATATACAGAATAAAAAACAAACTACATTTCTACTCACGAGTCATACTAATTACTACAGTAATATTACAGCAAATGGTTGTTTTGTGGAATGCACAGAAACCAGTAAATTCCCCATGAAGCTGCAGAGAGTAATTACTGGGCCTGTTCACACTTCACTCATGGGAAAGGTATAACAATATCATTTAAGTGAGGTAAAGACCAGGCACAGAGGGTACCATTTGCTCTTCAAGTACCAAATTGGACCAACAGCACTTAAAGTTCAAATGGGCTAGACAGGGCAGGCTAGATCTCCAAAGCAACTGCTGCAGCAACATCCGGCACATGCCTGGAGCCACACCACCCTCCAACTTGTAGCTTTGCACACAGAAGAGGGTGCAAACATTGCTGATCAGGAGCTCACCAGCTGCTCCTGGTCAAGCTGTGAACAATATTTTAGTTATCCATAGCTAGTAAAGACTGGAACAGCATAAGTGAGTTTCAGGAAGCTCTAGGATGGGGGTAGCAGGATGGCCAGATTTTGCTAAAATCAGCTGGGTTATAAGACACACCTGTCTTTTTTGGGTAAGGTTGTGTGTAGGGTTAGCTAGTCTGGCTGATTACTTGGACAGCCTGGGTAGTGGTGGTGGCAATAGCAGCATGGTGTGCAGATGGACTACACCAGCAATGGCTGGAACTGCTCCTGAAAGGTAAATATGAACAGGCCCATAGTCTTCCTGGTCCCGAAGATAGTTTGCTTGATCAGTAAACTTAGAACACCTGATAGGGATGTGCACTAATGCATGTTTTTGCATTTAACTCGTATCAAATGTAATATTATTATTATTTATTATTATTATTTACATTTATATCCCGCCCCATACCCGAAGGTCTCTGGGTGGGATACAACCTTCAAACAACAGATTAAAACAGAATGTACATTAAAAGACTTTAAAAATTCAACAACTTTAAAACAATACACATTATGTTTAAAATGATAGTGTGTGGCCTGGGTGGGAAATATAATCAACTCAGCCAAAGGCCAGGGTAAAGAGGTGCGTCTTCACCGCCCTCCTGAATGTATATAAGGAAGGGGCAAGACGCACCTCGAAGGGGAGGCTATTCCATAGTCTAGGGACCATCACAGAGAAGGCTCTCTCCCGGGTGCCCACCAGCCTCACTACTGAAGGTGGTGGGACAACCAGGAGGGCCTCACCACTCGATCTTAAGGCACGGGCAGGTCTATACGGGAGTAGGCGTTCCTTTAGATATTTGGGGCCCAAGTCATTTAGGGCCTTATAAGTCAAAGTCATAAAATTCATATTTGTTCATATAGATCCCCTTCAAATGTGGCAGGATTCTATTCGATGTGAATATATTCATACAAATTTGTCTGATACAATTGCATATGTATCTGATACGTATCTGATTTGTATCCCGTAACACCCCAGTATCAAATGTTACAAATATTCATGCGCATCCCTAACGGCTGATACAACTGCTCCTGCTGTACTGGAACAAAAACCCTTTCAATTTTAAAGATGCTCCCCTTTGGAAGCCTCCTTTGCATACTTCAAGAATTTCTAACTTGTTGTAGTGAGTGAAGAATATATAGTTACTTCAATTCCTACAGTACTGATCTGCATAAGTGACCAAGAATTGTACTTCATTACAATTAGCAATGAGAAGTACTTTGGCTTCCATCAGTCTATGGCCATGGTCACACCATATCATTTTAGTCCATCTCCAGAATAGAGACGGAGACCAGCTGTACTCAGGTGATTTTTGACCAGGAATGGCCTGCCTACACCTACCTTCTGCTATCTCTGCCTTCTCCCACAAAGCCTTGGGGAAAAGGTAATCTTCAGCTGGTGAGGGGGGTGGAGGAGATGCTTGGCTTGATGGGGAAGCATTGCAGAAGGATAAAGGATGCCAGGTGACCAGTGGGGAAGGTGAGTTTATGCATAGGGAGGGTAAGGCTGGGTGGGTTTGCATGCCAAGGAGGTGATGGTATTGCGGGAGGTTGACAGGCTGGTTGGGGAGGATTCATGTGCCAAGGAGTGACAGGGTTGGAAGGGGCACCAGCAGCAGGGTAGAGGGAATCTCAGCAAGTGAGAGAGTGGCAGGGGTATCAGCGGTGGTGGGGCAGAGGGAGTCTTGGCGGGGGGGTGGATTGGAGTGGCAGCAGGGCAGAGGGAGTCTCGGCACTGTGGAGGGGTGTATGGGGTGAGGATCAGAGCAGTGGCCAGGCAGAGAGCATCTCAATATTGAGGAATGGGGGGAGGAGCACGAATCAGAGCACAACATTCCAAAGGGTTTCCAAAGGTTGTAATTTTCTAGGCAGCAGTGGGAGCAGGTATGGGGGCCTCCTGGCTCCTGCAAGGGTCCAAGTTATTTCCCTTCACTCGCGTCCATTCCAACACAGTGCTGGGACAATCTGCATAGCCAATAGTCCCAATCAGAGAAGAAGTCTGCCTAAAATATGGCTGCAGACTTTTAAGCGTTACCTCTCCAGACCTGGGCAGCCTCCATTTGGATAATAAGGTGTAACCATGGCCTATATGTACTGTACAACCACTGAGTATCAAAGCCCAATTGAGCCTCATACCTCCTTCTTCTTCCATGCTTTAGCTACTGCTGATCTGTGGAGGCAGTTAAAGATACAGCTGTTTTGTTTTTCCAGATTTCCAGGACACATTGGCAGATTTGGGTTTTATAAAACTTTCCTAGGGGGAAGGAAAAAAATCTTCAGCAGTTTCTTAGGCCGTTTCTGCACTTAATATTGCTATTCTGGTACTGGAATAAACAATCCTTCCCAAGCTGGGACGGATTGTTCCTGATGGGGCAGCCTGTTTTGGGGCAGCCCCTGAGCCAGCTTCAAAACTCATACCAGCTCTTGGAAGGAACGGTAGGATATAAATGAATAAATAAATAACACTGTGCTGGGTGAAAAACTATTTTTATCAGTTGTTTACCTAATCGTTTGCAATTCTGTTTTGTTTTGTTTTTTGCTTTTGTAGTCCAACACAACCATAACTCACTTAGAACTAGAGGATAACTGGATTCTAGCTGAGGGAACCACATACTTGGTGCAGATGCTTCGGGAAAACTGTTACATCCAAGAAATGGTATCCAATCTTTGCCTGTATGGAGGGTTAAAAAAAATCACTTATTTGGCTTTTGCATTATTCATCATCATTGCCACTGTATTTGTTGTTACTGAGATGGTAGCTACACAGTGGTGCTAAAGAAGCATCCCTGTTGAAACTGAAGCAGCATGATTTGAAGTTGGACCCAACAGTTATATTTGTTGGAGCAAAATAAGGTGTTGGGGGGAAGGGAAATATATGTTGTTGGGGGAAGAGGGAACAATCTGAAGAGAAAACAATTTTCTGCCACTTGCCTATGGACTTCCCACCAACCCCTTTTGCTGCCATTTTCAAATGAAAAAAAAAAGACTGGCAAAATTTCTGTGGGAAGAGACATTATAATTTTCCTCTTGCAGGGGGAACCAGTAATAATGTTATTACAGAGAGTCATTCTATTGGTGATTTTTGACCACAGGTATCCTCTGTGCATGCCTTTTGGGTACACAGGGCCCTTTTTTCACAGGAAGGACCCTAAGAATACTTCTAAAAGGTTTCAAAATAACGTTTTGCTGCTGTTCTTTCGAAGTGAATTGGTCGTATTAATATGACAGACAGAGGAACTGTCATTCAGAAGAATTTTTCTCTTTGAGAAATGGATTTAAAAGCTGTACTTGAATATTTATGTACAAATAGCGTTTTGAGATTGTTCTAATAGAAGTATTCAAATATATCTTAGCCTCACGTTTCATAAAGTTGCACTCAGTGCAGCTTCCCCCTTCCCCAGATAGCAAATTGTGTCCATTGTACCTGTGGTGTAAATGCCATCTAGTTAAAATCACATTGTCTTGATGATTGCTGCCTTGGTGAAATCTAGGATTAATGATCTGTAGTTTAAAACTCAATTGTAATGCTATCTTTTAGACCTGTGTTCGTCTTTGTATTTGCATTTGCCTTTCCACGAAGATGCCCCCCAAAAGCAAAAATACAATACTAATTAAAGCAAGAATATACAAGTCAGCAACACAAGAATAAAATTGCTTAAAATATATACAATGAACATATACAATGTAAAATAAAAAGAACAAAACAGTAACAAAACCAATCAATAAGTTACACTGCAAAACAAGAACAAAACCAGCAGCCAGCTCAGGTGTTCTTTCCCTACCCCAGCAAGAGCAGCTACAATTTATATACCTTGCTCAAAGAAGGTATGGAAGAGGCAGCAAATACAGCAAGAAAGCACTGCAGCGCCATTTACTTAAATGGATAAACTGAACTTCCCTTTCATGGGGCCATTAGCATATAATGGTAGACTGGGACTCTGCAGTTCACCTAAACCCTGGTTCTCAGTAGATAGCAGTTACATTGGACCATGAGCTTTTGGACTATATGGCAATTAGCCAGAGCTGAACTTGATTTGGTTCAGCAGGCACTTGATGTGGTTCATTCTGACCATCCAAAGGGCAGCCCCATGTAGAGTCCATTACAATAGTCCAACGTGGAGGTTACCAGAGCATGGATAACTGTGGCCAAGTCATCTCCATCCAAAAAAGGCTTCAGTTGCTGCACCAGCCATAGGTGGGAGTAAGCACTGCTGGCCATGGCATCCACCTGAGCTTCAAGTGTCAGTACGGAGTCCAGGAGTACCCCCAAGTTACGCACCTATCCCTTCCAGGGTATTGCAGCTCCATCAAGGACAGGGTTTCTCCCAATTACATGGACCCGAGAGCCTGCAACAGACAGCACCTCTGTCTTGTCTGGATTCAGCTTCACTTTATTCGCCCCCATCCAGCCCATTACTGCCTCCAGGCACCTGTCGAGCACTTCAACCACCTCTCCTGATTCAGATAGTACAGAGAGATAGAGCTGGGTATCATCTGCATATTGATGACACCTCACTCCAAATCTCCTGATGATCTCTCGCAGCGGCTTCATATAGATATTAAATAACATGGGAGATAGGATTGACCCCTGGGGAACCCCACAAGTGAGTTCCCAGGGTGCCGAATCAGTATCTCCCACAACCACTATCTGAGATCGGCTTTGGAGATAAGAGCGGAACCAACGCCAAGCACTGCCTCCAACTCCTAAACTCCATAGCCTCTTCAGAAGGATACCATGGTCAATGGTATCAAAAGCCGCTTAGAGGTCCAGGAGAACCAATAGGGTAGCATTTCCCCTGTCTCTCTCCTGGCGGGGGTCATCAACCAGGGCAAGAACATCTATGTTTTCTCATAAAAATTAATCCTTTGATACATTCATGCTGTCCATCTACTAGAAATTCCTGGAAAAGTATGAAACATGACGGATAAAAAGGCCTGACCCTCACAAGGTCTGGTGAAGCATGGGCATAGTTATTCCATTCTAGAATTTACAAATATTAATTTTTAGCCTTCTCCAGGATTTTTTTGCGGGGGGACTTGACGCCTAGTTTTTCCTAACTCTTCTCTGCCCACAATGTATTGCATGTTGAGTGAAAGAAGCTTTCTGCAGTTTGAGGAAAGATGTCCCTATAAATCTCACATAACTAAACTTCCAATTTTCATCATCAACAACACACAAAGACGGTGGTCAAGGCTAAGGGCTGTTGGAGTCTGATATTTGGTGACTACCATAACAGAGTAGGCTGGCCAAGTTCTTCAAGCATCCATTACTTGGAACAGTTTGATCCTCAAGATCATTTCTCTTTTCTTCTATATTTATCAGAACATTTCCAATAATCATCTCAACACAGATGGGGCAGAAGCTATCTGCAGGATGTTCTTCCATAATATTTCTAATGTCCGAGCAATTCAGCTCTCAGGTAGGCATTTATGAACAGAACAGCCAGAGCAGTTCAACAAAGCTGGATGATGTTACATTTCAATTACGGATATGCATGATTTTTTTTTTGTATTTGATTTGTATTAAATTAAATGCAAGAAAATCCGTATTCATTTGAATAGATCCCCTTCAAATGCAGTGGGATTCAAATTGGATATGAATGTTCAATCGCATATGAATCCCATATGAATGCCATACGAATACATACAAATCCCATACAGAGCTTCATAATAATGCATTGACACATTCGATTCAAATTTGAATGTCCGAATTAGTCCAAATTCATACAAATTTTGAATGTTATGAATATTCGTGCACATCCCTAATTCCAATCAATTCAGTTCTTTCCAATGATGAGGGACAAGTAGAGCAGTAATCTGCGAGGAGCTGTAGCTCAGTGGTAGAGCAAATGGCCTGGAAAACAGAGGGTTGCTGCCTCAGTCCCCAACCTCTCTCCAGAAGTAGGCAATGGCAAATAAATTCTGCCAAGAAAACTGCATAAAGGGGCCCACAGAGGGACCCATGCAGTCAACTAGAAGAAAGTCATGATTCAGTGGTACCCAGCAACAACAGAGCAGTACTCCAATGACTAATAGACATGCCAAAACTAGAGATGCTGCCTCAAACCATGTTTGATTTACTTCCCATGGAAGTGAAATCCACCATGCTATTAATCCCAAGTAGCTCTTCGTTTACGCTTATGTTTTTATCTTTAGGAAACAACTTTAGGGAAGAAGCAGCGCTGTATTTTTCTGAATCACTAATGGTGAGTAGCTTGACTTCAGGGTGTTTATTTGTGTAGAAGACTTTCTTAGGTATTGCCACATGAAAAGTGCGATCAGATAGAAGATTAATGATTGGCATCACTCCAGTAGTAGTTGTCAGAGGAAAAATGTACACAAACAACAAGGGCAAGACTGCCATATTAACACATAAATTGACACCATTCTGGAGATATCATTTCTGCTCCATCAGAGAAATAGATTGATGCACACCACAATTTGGTGTTTGTATATCTAAAATGCTGCCATCGCTGAATTTTCCATCAGAGGCTAGGATGTATTTAAGCTCCGATTTCACAGCTTCCTTGCTCACCATTTCTCTCTCTCTCGTAGGTCAATTATAGAGTGATAGAGTTGGACCTGAGTCACAATGAGTTTGCCGAGAAAGGAGGAGAGCAGCTTGGGCAGATGCTGGGTAATTTTCTTCCTTCCTTTAGCTGATCTTCCCACTGATTGTACCCACCACTTCCTAGTGCAGCGAGAAGATCCAAAGAGGAACTCTGCCTGGGTTTGGCTTTCTTAATTAGTTGTGGCTATATAATGTTAAGGGGGAAATTCTATATTTCTTCCTTATTTGAAAAGGTCCTACTTCTTCCATTATTCTCAGGAGTGGGTAAAGTTCAAGGAATGTCAGGATTTTCACAGCCTCCTCAAACAGATTTATTATTTTAAGTGGTGAGTTCTGCTGCGTCAAGAAACGAAAACCCTTTGGGCAGTTACATCATTTGAGTATCATTTACCCAAGCAACATCCAGTGATCACACTGAGCCATATGCTGCTTGCTTAAACTTCATGCAGCTTTTTCATGAATACAATTAGTGCTCTCTTTAGCTCAGTGTGAACAATGCTGCTGCACTGGGTGCCAGGTTCAAAGGGGGATGCCTGCTCGGTTTGGCCCTTCACTGCCATCCTGCCTATATGCTGTCTCCCCATGCTGTGCTGCTATTTCTCAGTATAACTGTGGTGGGACTGGGATGCAGTTCTGGCCAGCTAAGCTACCCCTAGAAGTGGCACCAACACTAGTAGCACAAGAAGTGTGTTGGGTGGGTTAGTCTGTAGGCAGCAAATGCATCTTGGGCAGGCAACAGCGAAAAGCAGAAGCCAAGGTAGAAAGCAACTGACCTGAGAGTGTCACACAATTTTAGAAAATAAAAACATAAAAGGAGCCCTGCTGGATCAGGCCACAGCCCATCTAATCTGTCTAGTGGCCCGTCAAATAGAAGACAAAGGCAAACCCTTCACCTGCTCTTGAATTCCTGCAAATGGCCATTAGAGGCATCCTTCCTGTCTCTCTAACCTGGAGGCAGATCTAGGTATCCATTCTAGAAACTACTGATACACCTGCCCTTCATGGATTTATATAACCCTTTATTAAAGCTGGAAGTAATGCTGGCCATGTAGATGGACCAGTGTTCTGAGTTAGCATTAAAGCACCTTCCTATTTCCCAGTGTTTTGTTATATTTGCTTTTTTCCCACCCCACAGCTAACAATGAATCACTGGAAATCCTGGACCTGAGCTGGAATCACTTGAGGATGAAGGGAGCTGTTGCCTTAAGTGCTGGTCTCAGGGTAAGAATTTCAGGCTCAGCCTCTAGAAATCTAAGCACACACCCAGGAAGCAGAAAACATAGATTCAGAAGTAGATGCTTTATTTTTATTTGACTTTCCTGTAACAGAGACTGAAAGAATGTAAGGAAAAACATGTGTAGTTTCCCCTTTGTCTGTTCATTGATTTATTTGAATAAATTAAACAATTTTAAGCTTCCTTTGTGAGTCCTGATTTATGAATTACCAAAGGAGTCCTAGAAAGCCAAATAAATATGGATTGTTCTCTGATTTGTTCTCTGTGTCTTTCTAAGGCCAACGCATCCCTGAAAATACTTAACCTTTCATGGAATGGCTTTGGGAATGAGGGAGCCCTGGCCTTAGGGGAGGCCCTCAAGGTTAACAATGTGCTCATGGAATTGGATATCAGCAGCAATCACATCAACAATGAAGGGACTGTGAAGCTATGCAAGGGATTGGAAGTCAATGGAAGCTTGAGAATCTTAAAGGTAGAATTTCATATTTTCTATATTGGTCTAGAGTCTGCAAAATATGGAATGTATGTCCAGTGTAGGAAGAAAGGCACTTCTATATAGGTTTGGGGCTCTCAGAATGCTCTTTCTGCATTATACTAGATCTCACAACACAACACAATGCAACACAACACAACGCCATACCACTCACTCCAGATAATTTATTTACTGCCCAATTTCTCAGCCCTAAACATATCCAAATATCAATACTCTTTACATTACCTATTATGCACATCATATATAGTGATACTATGAAAGTTCAAGACTTGGTACAACACTATTTGAGACATATCAATTAATAAATACATCACTTCCCCAAATCCAGATGGCTGAAGATATGAGGACCCCTCATAGATGCAGTATCCAACATACAAAGTCTATCTATTCCTGCTCATAGTTGTTTTACCCAATAGACCCTGAGCTTCCTAAATAATAATTGAACATCCCACAGCTCTGCATTACTTACCTCAGAAGGATTATAGGGAGGCGGGAAGAAGTGTATATGTAATTAGTGATTGAATATATATCATTGTCACTTGTATTTTGCAAAACAATAAAATTTATTAATAAGAAAAAACAACCTAGATCTCAGTATCGCACATACTGATTTGCAAACCTTGATAACAGCAAATGCTATAAAGCAAGGGGATGGGTCCAGTGATAAAAATCTGAAAGCCATGGCTTTTTAATTACCTTAGACTTTGCAAACCATCAATGTGACTGATGCCCTAAAATCATTCACTTCCCTCTCTTCTTATACTTTTTTGAATGAGAGGCAGTGACAGCTGTTCAAGGAAAAATGCGTCGTAGTGAGGAAGAGGAAGTTGCAATAACTATAAAGGGAAAAACTAGTCTGTTCCTCTGCTAAGCTTTGGGACAAATCTTCTGTAATAATGTGATTCCATAAAAGGAAAACTGATGCAAGTTTAGAAGAAAAAAATATCAAGTATTTCTTGTGAGCACTAGATGACACAGAAAGGGGTGGCAATACATGCTGTATTCAAAAATACTTGAACCAGATGGCTTATCTTTGAGCATGGTATGTCCAGTCTATCTGCTTTTTCCCTATGCTGTGGTAAAATTTTGCTTTTGCAGGGCTTCGTGGAGGTAGCCCCTTTCTCCTTTCTTTTTTAAAGAGCTCATTACCACTTCTGCTATTTTAAGATGTGGGCGAGGCTCATAGAATTGATATCAAAAGGCAATGGTGATAGCCTGTGCCAGCAGCCTGAAGACACTAGTGTTTGTATACTTCCCACACAGACAACTTGCGAAGTACAGCTGCACTGACTGAACTCTCATATGCACTTGCAAAGAAGGAGCAGCTAGGTGATCACTTCATGTTCTGAAAGTCCTAAACATCTGGGATGTGGCATGTTAGCAGTGGGAGTGGTCTCTTGCATAGCATATAGATATACAGGACAAATGCATGTAGATCAGCTTAAAGTACGATGTGAGAGGTACCATTGCACTGGGGGGCTGAGGCCAAGAATTGCTGTCACAGGTGATACAAATTTGTTTTTCCATTGATATAATATCATTAATGTGATGCTCAGGAAGTAGCAATACCCTCTGTCTCTTTCTTGATATGCATGTCTTCATCCCATATGCCTATGTGCTATGTAAGAGACTGAAATGGCTTGATCACTCCCAATGCGGGCATGTGTCAGAATCACTCCCCTGGGCCTCACTCAATGGACACAGACAGAAATAACTTAACCACAAAGATCACAAAAAGTTATCTTCTGTCCCACACAGAGTATATATCAAGCTTTCTATTCCCACAACCCATTCTATGCTCACCCCATTACCACCTTGAGTTCTCAAAACCTCTAGAAGTTCCCAGCAGAGTGCTATCAGCACATACAGAGATTAACCACAACACAGGAGAAACAGAGGCTGCATCGGTGACAAAAGCCAACAGAGACACCTGAGTCTGGGAAAGGGACAAAGATGGTGGTGCAGTGGACATATTAACAGTGCTGACAGCATCCTGCACCCAGGGATTTAGGACTTTCAGAACAAAAGATGCTCCTGGTTTATGCTTATACGTGCAAGCACATTTGAAAGCCTCATTATAATCTTGGTCCGGTGCCAGAACAGAGAACATCCAAGCTGTTGCCCTGGAACATGTGAAGGTGACTTTAGCCCTTTGGTTCTAAATGTCCTTCTCTTCACACCACCTCACTTAACATAGAGAAAACTCCCATAGAAAGCAAATGGTTTTATAGTCCTTGCACTCAGATAGCAGAACAGTACTGAAAGGAAGGTAGAGAGAAGGACAAGACTGCCTGATGCAATAAAGGATGAATCTGTGACAGTACTAAAGAAGAACTAGTACTCCCATCATTCCATTCTGAGTGCTGCTAGTACCTCTGACCTCTCCTGCTCCCACTTCCGAGAGGTCTATGACAATAAAACTACTGCCCCTCCCATTTCCAAGAGTCAACAATGAAAGGCAAACACATTCCATTCCTTTTCCTTTTTACATCCACATCTGCTATTCAGAGTCGGGATGTGCACGAATGAGTATTTTTGCATTGGAGTCGTATCAAATCAAATGTAAGAAAATTCATATTCGTTTGAATAGATCCCCTTCAAATGTAGTATGATTCTGTTTGATTCAAATGTACTTGTGCAAAGATCTGATACAAATATCTGATACGTATCCAATACGTATTCTGTAACATATCCACTCTGAAAGCATCAAATCTTCCCTGAATCCACTCTGAATCTGCTTTCAATCCATGTTGAATGCACTCTGGATCTGTTGCAGATGTGACTGGCACAGCCACTTTCCCACCTCCCCAGTTCATGAATGTTCGGAAGCATTCGTACAAATACAAATGTCAATGTAAGAATGTCATAACATTTGCTTCGTATATGAATGTCCAAATTCATCTGAATTTGTATGAATATCAAATGTTATGAATATTCGTGCACATCTCTGGTTCAGAGTCCTATTAATGTTATCCCTATTATCCAGGTATTGGAGTCCAGGGGTACATGGATTTGCAATGGCCCATGTCTAGATTTATTTAAATGTTTTATTTATTCAAAACATTTTATGTCGTCCTACAGTCTTTAAAAAATCCAGTAGGGTTCATCAAGTAATTAAATGTAAAATCACTGTATTAAAAATTAAGGAAAACCCAGTGGATACAGAATAAAATCACAATTAGAACAGTGCTGGAAACTGAGGCTGCAGCTCCATTGCACAGCATAGGTGCCTTAACAAGGTCCGTGTCCCCACGGTAAGGATACTGCAAGGCGAATGTGAGTTCACCTCAAGAGAGTCCCTATGCAAAGTCCTAATTCAGGCTACATGAAGGACAAAATCCCAGAAACTGAAACAAAAAAAAACCCTTTATAACTGTTCTCGCCCCAAATTACGGGGCAAGAACATGTTATCCTAGGGGCATGGGGACACTCCCGGGTTTCGCTGTCCCCGCCCCTAATGCTGCGATTGCACCTGTCCCCCCTTACCTGCTTAATCTCCCAGGTAAGGGCTTGATTTACCCCAAAGAATTGCCTGACAGCTGCCCTGCAGTGAGCTGAGCAGCTGTCAGGTGGGTATAGGGGCTGTCAAGAGCACAAGCAGAGCTCCAGTAAGATGATTAAAACAGATGCGAAAGCCAGTTTGTTCTAGTAGCTAGGAAGCCGGGACTCTTATCTGGGAATACTGGGTTCGATTCTGCCCTCCCCCATGAAGCCAGCTGGGTGACCTTGGGCTAGTCACAGCTCTCTTCTGAGCTTTCACAGCCCCACCTACCTTACAGGGAGAAGAATAGAAAAGCTTTGTCAGCCGCTTTGAGTCCCCTTAAATGGGTGAGAAAAGTGGGGTAGAAAACCTGACAGCAGGGCAGCTGTCAGGCAATTGTTTGGGGTAAATCAAGCCCTTACCTGGGCGATTAAGTGCTCAGGCAAGGGGTGGTGGAGAAAACCGTGACATCCCGATGCAGGGATTTACCTTGAACCTGCCCTGCCCTCCAATGCCATGGGGACTCCTTAATGTGAATTAAGATTCGAATTAAGGCTGCCCTGAATCCACTCCGGAGTAAGGGCAGCCCCATGGGGATGCAGCCCAGGACTTCAGGGCAGCAAGATTCCATAATAACAATGCTGCATAATGGAGACACGGCCTGAGAGATACTTAGGTATCCAGATCCAAATCATATTTTCAAACTCAAGACTACAGTTAATTATGGTATAATCACTTCTAGAAAGTAACATTTTCCCACTACTCAGTTATTTTTTTCTAAATATGACTTCTTTCCCTAGTAGATGTCCCAGAATCCGATAACTGTGGAAGGTGCCATCGCCCTTCTCGCTTCTGTCAGGAAGAATTCAAAATCCAGAATAGAAGAAATCAACATCTCAGTAAGAGGATTCAGAAAAAGTATATGTAGCCTTCATAATTCTGTTAACCTTACCCCTTAAACTCTTTCATGAAATATTCTTTTTGTGCCCTTTCCAGCTCAGCAAACATATGAACAACACTGGCACAGGGACAGTTTCATTAATTTACCAAATAAAATGAAGCACCAGCAAGAATAGGTCTTGATAAGTATTAGATAATTTCATGACAAGAATGGTGAATAAACTGGAAAGGGAGGCCAGATTTTTATATTATGCATTTATCCATTTTATGCTTACATAAAGCGCTACTTCCGTTACTCACAAGTGTGCCTAGTATTGCTACCAAAGTCTCAATGCACTTTAAGGGGATAACAGGAATCTCCATGTGCTGTGCAGACAATATGGCTTTTTATAAGCAGACTTTTCCTATAGTGGATCAAAAGAGGCAACCAGCCAGATCCCCTCAGCCAGCCTGTGCCATAACATAGTATGGGATTAGACTTTCAGAAACTTGCTGCTTCCTTTTGTTTGTTTTTTTCTTGCCAGCTGGCATTCTTGAATGTCCAGTTGAATGCTGTGTTGGCACAAATCACAGCAGACAGCAACAGCAATGGCACCTAGTGTAAGCTTTTAAGAAAATCCAGGAATGCCTAGAACATTCTGAAAGTTACATTTAAAAGGGCGAGAAGGGGCTTATCAGCCAGCCTCATTGGGATGCTGGCACTATGCCGTTGCTTTAAGCACATCTGGTAAGTCCTTTCTGCCCTTTCTGCCCATTCTGCACTGTGTCTTATTCCAGGTTATATCCTCGAGTAGGGGTCCGGCAGCAGGCCTCTATTCTGGGATATAATCCAGAATAAGGCTCAGTGCTGAAAGGCCCTTAGAGTAAACTTCCAAAGGATGGAGCATGTAAAATGTACAAAAGATCATTGACAAAACAAGAATTACAGAATGTCTCTGACACACTTCTGCCAATAACACTGGATTCTGGACGTTTAAACCACTTTGTGTTTCTCTGTATTCTGCTTTTGTGTGTTGGAAAGAAAAATAAATTAAAGGTCCTGCAACTTTACTGGAATCTTTTTAAATCAATGCTCTTCTTCTAGAAGAGGGTTGGGTGCTTCAAGTAGTAAAAAGGACAAAATGTTGTTTAGGACATCACAGTATGAAACCTCCGAAAAATTGTCAATTTCATAAATTAGAAACATTGGAAGCTTTGAGTCTATAGTTGCATCCAGACATCAGTTACCTATTCTGCTATATGTAGATATTCTGGAATAAAGCATGGATATTCCAGAATATTCATGCTTTACTCTGGATTATCCAAATGTTTATTTTTATTTATTTATTTTGAAAATTTATATCCCGCCCTCCACCAAATGGTCCCATGATGGGTTACAATGAAATTAAAACATATCAAATAGGAAAACATAATTAAAAATATGACCCTCCCACCCCACCCCCACTCTTCCTCCCTAACAGGATAGCACCCTGAAGAAGCTGTTTAAGAAGCAAAAGCCTGGGTAAAAGGATATGTTTTCATATACGTAGCAGAATAAGTTACCAACTCTGGATGCAGCCCCTTAATTTGTTCTTAATAGTGCATGAGTTCTGAACTCTCATGGGTGTAATTTGGCTGTCAGGGTGGAATTACAGCAGTCTTTGTTCTTCCACTTTAATAATGCATATAGGATAAATAGTGCTAAAATAGGAGCAGAATCGGTTACCCAAAGGGCACATTTCAAAATTGCACTAGTTGCAAATTTTTTATTTCCAGCATGCAACTGAAATTGGTTTCAAAATGTTGATCAATTCTTTGACTGCATGGTGTACGACCAGTCCTATGGATGGGGGCATGTGGGAGGGTCTTCTTGGTGATAGCCCCAGGCACCCTCATTGTGTGTGTTGAGATAAGTGGGGAAGATACCTCTCTTTACTCTGCCCTTTGGTTAAAGAAACAGCATTCCCTCCCCAGTAAGACTGGGTTATTGTTTTAAATAATGTATTTTATCTATTTCATAGTGATTTTATTGTGACCCACCCTGAGACCTTTGGGTATAGGGCAGGAGAGAGATATGATAGAAAGAAAGAATTTATAAAATAAAGAATTAAGCCTGTAATCCAGTCTGTCTACACCAAGCAAATCGTTAAGAGGACCAGTCCATCTAGTTCAGTAACCTGTCTCACACAGTGGCCCAGCACTTGCCTCTGGGCATTCTCAAGCAGAAGACAATGGCAAAACCTTGACTTGCTCTCAGTTCTGTGCAAATGACCTCAAGAGGCATCTTGTCTTTCTCCCCTCTTTGCTTTAGAATGTGCTGGTGAATGAGGGCTTCGTCAGGATGTTGGATGCTGTCTGCGAGGCACGACCTGAACTTGATGTCGTCTTTGGGGGTATTGGAGGCCATGTTACCAAGAAGCCAGATGAACGTCCTGATCCTATGAAGCTGATTCAGGTGAGGTCCTCTCCTTTTACAGGTAATAATTCCTACAATGTAGTTTTGTATTATACTGGTTTGCACAATGTTAATCCTTTGTACAAAAAGGACTACAATGTAGAAGAGTCCAGATGTTACCATATGGAAATCAAAATCTACCAGCAAAGCCCCACATGAGAGTGAAAATGAGATACAAATTACAATAGGAAAATTCCACCAAAGTCAATGCACTTATAGTATGAAATATTAAAACACAAGGATAAAAATATAATCATATAGAAAATTGATAGTTTACAAAATCATATAAGACCTTGGATCCATATAATATCAAACGTATAGTTGCAAACCAGGTTGCATTGAATGCCAAAATAGCACATGTAGATTAATTTCAGCTTGAATTGCAGAAAAATCTATTTAACTGCACAAAAACTGAGCATCCTATAATAGGTAGTAACTACGCTTTCTGGTCAATACTATTTGGAGTCCATAACTTACATAGACTTGATACTTTGACTGCTTGAGTTTATTTTGGTTGATTGTAAATTTGGTCAGTAAGTTCAAGCTTAATCATTTTACCATTTTGCTTCTGGGCTTTTTGCACTTGGCCAGCTGGGGAGGTCAGGAGCATAGAGCATCTATAGCAAATGGAGCTGCTTCCGTTCTAGAAGCAACTCTGTGCATGCTGGACCATCCCCTGGCAGGATAGCAGTGGAGCGCTAAAAAGTGCTCCACAGCTATATCAGCCACATCGGGATGCAGGTAGTACGTTCCAGCATATGCACTCTTCGCACCTCTTCTGGGCAACGGGCATGCAGGGTGTGGCAGCTCAGCCACCCCTTCATACTGCATTGCCTAGCAAGCTGTTGCCATGGCAAGATGACTGCTGTCGTACTAGTGGCAATCATAATTACCTGACACTTGGTGAAACACTGGGTATATTGGGGGTGGATCAGGCATTATGAAGTGCCAGTCCATCCCAGTTCTTTGCCTGTTTCCACTCTGAAACAAGGTGTAAAAATGCCCCGTTTTAGTAAAAGTGTATTGGTAGTCTGTCTTCTGCCACCAATAAGAAATTCAGTACTAGTATAATTATATGAAATTTTCCGTAGTTCCCAATGATTACATGTCATGTAGTACTGCAGTGCTCAGCATTATCTGGTTTGCTATTCTTATAGCTATATGCTTGGTATTATATTTTTGATATTTCACACTTGTAATTAGGTTGGTAATTTGGAAAACACATGTTTAATATGCGCTCCTTATTGGGTGTTTTTCCACTGTCACTAGAAGTACCCATTAAGTACCCATTAATGGGTACAAAAATGCCATTACATACCCATTAATGGGTACTTAATGGGTACTTTTAGTGACAGTGGAAAAACACCCATTAATTGTGTTTGTGGCATTCCTCTATTGTGATTCTTATGGAAAAGAGGATAGGACCCCTGTGCCTTTAGCAGTTTGACTGTTTTCTTCTTCTGTGTAGCTTTAACATTATAGGGATCCTGTCCTCTTTTCTATATAGCAACCCCATAAGGGGCAGGTGTACAAGCTAGATAGATTATCTGATTTTTGTATGAGAGAACTGTCTTCCCAAAAGAGGATAAACATTGTGTATCCATAATAAAAACATAAGATGAGTCCTCCTGGAATAGGGATGTGCACAAACTTTTTTTGTATTCAAATTCTAGTCAATTCGAATATCCAAACATTTGATTCGATTGTTTAGAATCCAAATGCAGCAAAATCCTATTTGAATTGAATACATTCGAACCAATTTGTTCAAATGTTAGGTTCAAATCTGAAGATACAAATGTCAACAGCATTCATATGTGTTATACGTATTTGTACACATTTTGTACGCATCCTGTTTTATCCTGTATGTATCCCATTTTTGTCTCGTACTATCAGTGCAAATACGTACTGATACATATGAGATTCGTTCATTTGAATGTTTTGAACCATTTGAACGAATGTTTTGGAACATTTAAAATTCATTCAAATGTTCACATTCGAATGTGTAAACATTCTATTCAAATTCAAATGTCCACATTCGATCTAATTTGATCAGATTTTGAATGTTTAGAACATTGGCACACATCCGTATCCTGGACCAGGCCACCACCCATGTAGTCTCATCCTGTCTCATACAGTGACCTACCAATTGCTTATGGGCATCCTCAAGCAGAATATGAAAGCAAAATCTTCACCTGCTCTTGAATCCCTGCAAATGACCATTTAGAAGCATCCTGCCTGTCTCTCTAACCTGCAGGCAGTACATTCTAGTAGCCATTGATAGACCTGTCCTTCACAAGTTTATCTAATCCTTTCTCAGAACTATCCAGGCTGTTTAACAGTTCAGCAGTTAGAGCCTACCATACAAGTTACATTACTTGATGTCCTCTTGAGTACCTTCTGATGTCCTCTTGATTACCTTGCTCCATAAAGTCTGTTCCATCAGATCTCACTAGATGGTGCTATTGAACTGAAAATTGTATTTCTGACTTCACTGCTAGATAAGAGTATATTCTATATAGACTAGAATAGTGTATCAACAGTTCCTGTGCTAAAATGATTGCTGACAGAAGTTACAAAAAGCATGCCTGAACGCAGAAGGTCAAATCTGGTAAGATATCCCTTTTCTAGAGATGATAAATGCATCTGTCTTGGCTAAGTAGTAGCACTCTGTTAGTGCACAAAAGTACAAATGTTTATTTAAAAAAAAACAAAGGATAAACATTTAGGGAACAAAAGAACAAGAATTATTTCAGAGTGTCTTATGTGGAGGCTGTTGAGGAATAGGGAAAATGAAGATATAGATAGACTTTACTTAAAATATCTTTTTTTAAAAAACTATCTGGAGGAAAGTGATATAGACATGCTGACCAACTAGACACATTAGTATTTGTCTTCTCAACCAGAACTACTTGGATGCAAACAAGCTAAGACTCTGGGACTTCTTTAGAAATATAGACAAAAATGGCAACATGAAAATTCCTGTGGCAGAGTTTCGGAGAGCTATGATGCTGGTATGTTGGAAACGTTACCTTGATTTGATTTCTTGTTATGGTTTCTCTCAGAAAGATCCCACCACCACACTGAAGCCTCCCGTTTACCAGGCGAAGAGGATGCACAAATGCTCAGTGTGGTGTGGAATGGTGGTAGCAGCAGCAGGGGTATTGGGTTGTTGTTGTTGGCAGTGGTGGCAGTGGCAGCAGGGGGGTAGTGGGATGGTGGTGGCAGTGAGGTCAGGGCGTTAGGGCAAGCCCTTCCACGCTGGCTGTCCTCCATACCTCTGTGGAGCTGAACAGCAGCCCCTTATCTGGGTTCATTTTTGGCTGAAATGGACTGAGTGCTGGTATTATCCAGTTGCAAGATAATCATATTAGAGGCAGGCAAGTTCTCAGAAAAACCAGAAATGCATTGCCTGGTGTCTGAGTACTGAGGACTGAAGATGGATTCCATCCTTCTTAAATATAAGGTGTGATTGGGGCCTGAGGGTACTTTTTTATGGGTGGAACCCATCTTGAGAACTTCATACAGAAGGGGTATACATTAGATAAGACACTGTTAGAAATTTCAGAAATGTGATTGACATTCATAAGTTTGGATCTTGAAACTAAAATCTGGAAAGATCATGGACGTCGATAAGAAGCTACAGGAACTAGAAAGCGCGTCCCTGGAATATACAAGTACCTACTACTAACTCAGCATGCGGTAATGATATTCTTATTGTTATCCTAAGCAAACAAAGATCCGCCTGGACCGGATGCAGGTTAGGGATCTTATACGCAAATTGGACCAGGGCAGAACAGGACATGTGGACTACAGGTGAGTAAGTAGATAATGAAAATTATATCATTATTGATTTAAAACATTTATATACAGCTTTTCATAAAAAGGAAAAATCTGCAAGTGGTTTGCATAAAGCAATTACAAAACAAGGGTATAAACACTTTAAAAATGTCAAATGCATTAAACGATGGATGGGTTAGGGAGAGAATGCCCATTTACCCAGGAAATGCTCTGGTGAAAAAGTATTTTGGCTATCTATCCAATCTCTGCTTGTTCCTATTATTCGATTATTAAAATATCCAACATTTAATATTGTTATTATATGGCAAGTATGTTTGCTCCTTATAACTTTGCCACATTTTAGGTCATTGTTGCTGTATTAGCGAAAAGTGCTTCAACCTGAGTTGTTCTCATGTGGAGAAAAAGAAAAGGCACCTTTGAAGCAGCTTAGATGCGGCTTAGAGATGGTTCAGAGGTGGGATTGTTCACATGCCCCTCTGCCCCTCCCCCTCTCCTGAACTTTTTAAACTAGAAAAAAAAAAGATTAGAGATGGAATGGAGACCACATGCTAATGTCTTTAAGGCCCATTTGAGCCGCTTTTTTGCTACCTGTGAATGCAACCTTGGACTATTGTGAACTTCCGTAGGAAGAAGAGCATGCTTGTATTTTGCTATCTCTATGTAAACTTTCTTTCCTTCTGTATACCGTGCCTGCCTTTGTGGCATTTTAAAAGCATTAATTAATTAATTGTGATATACTGCTTCCCACAAAAAACTTTAAAATGATCAGGGTGCATAAATACATAATTAAATACAGGGATTTAGAGGGAATTATTCATGCTAGACAAAAAGAGATAAAGATACTATTGTAGAGCTTCATGAATACCAGATGGGAGAGTGTTCCAGATTGGACTGATTTTTAAAACAATAACAGGACTATGTTAGTGTCACAGTGGTTGCATTTATAAATATACAGCCTTCATTCCTAGCCTGTAGCAAGCTGGTTGTATACATATGTTTTAAAGCGGACTAAAAGTTAATCCTACAGCCACACTGGACAATTCTGCACTGGCTGGTATAGTTGACCAGCAAGCATATTAGGAGCTTCCCTTCTACATGCTGGTTTCCCACACCACCAGCCTGGGCAGGCCTACCTTAGATTACACCAACATGCTGAAGGAAGACTCCTAATATTTTGCTAGACTGGTATGGCAGCCAATGCAGAATCACCTATGACTACTTTGAATCACAAATCCAAAGCTAAACACAATCAAGATAGAGATAACAAAGTGTAAGAACATCCCTCATGGATGTCATTTACCCAGTGTTCCACAAACTTCAGCATACTAAAGTAGTGTTCACGTATTGTCTTTCAAGGTGATGTGGAAAGTAGGAATGTGAAGAATGTTTTGTGTGTGTTCAGTTCAGTTCAGTGCCACAGTCAAACAGGAAGTGTTTGCTATGTTCATTAGAACACTCAATTTGTTTGGTTTAGATTTGAAGTCTGTTTTCAAACAGGCAGGGTGTTCAGTTTGAACTCGAACCTTTCTGAACATTCCTGTTGAGTTCAAACAGTTTGAACCCAAAGCACTTTGGCATATCTCTAGTGGAAAGTGAAGTCACTAATAACAAGCTGCACACTGTTCCGTATGATCAAGTACAAGGGATAACACTGTAAGCATCTGCACTAGGGGCTGCTTAGAACATATGAAGCCTCCCTCAACTTGTCCACAACTTACCTGAAGTGTGGATGATTGCCATGTTCAATCGCCAGTGCTAGTGCGCATTCACAGCACCATCACCAGGGCAACCACCACGTGTGCACCATCTGTCATGTGTCACTCCTGCATGTCTTCCAGCGTGGAAGTGTGCAGATGGAGCATCCAGAACCTTACCGGCTCTGGTGCTAGTGCATGCATGGTGCAGTTAAACGTGCAACACTCATGATGCCCAAGTGGTTACTTCCTGCACAGCAGGAGCCATCTGTGTAAAAGGAACAGCTCATTCGTATGTGGATGCTCCTTCTGGGAGCTTGCCACGCATGTATGACCAGGCCAAGTACTCATTGGCCTTCAATGTTTGCAAGAGAGGAGGGACAGGGTGAAGGGATTGTGGCATCATGCATTTGCCTTCTGCCTGTGTAGCATTGGATAAAATCCTCTGTAGTTTTTCCTTCTTAATCCTTGCCTGTTTTTTTCTTCACCTTTCAAATTAGTCGTTTTAAAGTTGAGGAGCCAGTACAGAAGCCTCAGGAAGAGGAGGAAGAGGAAGAAGTCTAATCAGGCCCAGAAGTCAGGTCAGCCAGTGAAAGATGAAAGGATAAGTGCTGACAGGGAAGTAAACCATTGTCCTAGTTGGAAAGGGGAAAGGTATTGGAGATGGAAAAGCCACCTGGAGGGCTCTTGCCATTAGACAATAAAGTATATTACAATACTGGCTGATTTTTGTAGGTACAAAAGCTGGAAATACAGGACCGTTCAGGTAGCTCAAGTTCATCATCATTACATGTTGGCAGGCAAAATCCATTTGTCATGTGGGCATTCCTTGTTTGCTACTGAGATTAAAAGTTTAAGACAGGACTAGAACTCGGTGGCAGAGCATGTTCTCTCTGCTTGCCAATGGTTCCAGATCCAATCCCCAGCATCTCCAAGTATGGTGGAAGCTTTCCAGCTAGAATATACTGTAGGGCTCGATGGAATAATGGGCTAACCTTTAGTAAAAGCTAAATACTCTGAATGTTTTGTGATTCCTGGAACGACCTTAGAATCCCAGAAAATCACTTTATAAAATTAAATTCATTTAGGATATTCAATTCATACAGAACATGACTGAATCTCAATTTCAAATAGTTTGGTTTATGCATGCATAAAACACTGATGTCCAGAATTCTTCCATGAAAGAAGCAATAGTATCCATCTTTATCTACCTACCTACCTATCTATATTTATTGGCAGTTGTAGAGAGTGAAAGCTAAACAATGGGTATAAAGGTTTTGATCAGTTTGCCATATTCTGCTAGGATGACCATATTTTGTTTTTGCTTTGTTGTTGTTCTTCCAGTTTTCTTACTTTGTTTTTTTCCCCTATGGTTTTGTGTTGACTGGGTCACTTACTTTGTTCCATTCTTGGTTTGATTGTTAGCCACTTCAATCCAATTTATACTTTAGTCAGATTATGAAAGATTAGAAATTGTTTCCCAAATGACTCATTTAGAGTTGGGCATCTTCCCTAGGTATTCTTGCAAATATTGCCAAACTGGAAAAGCAGATTAACTGTGTTGTTAAAATAAAATCTGGCTCATTGAACACTGATCTAGCAAGAAAGACAAAGAGCTGACGACATCTATTTTATTGAACTGTCATCATTCAGAGATTTTGACCACGGTCACACCTTCACTTTAATCCTTCCTCAATTTGTATTTTCAATCCTATCTGTTTTCTTTGTGGACTTTTCTCCCTTCAATCATACTTTCCTGAGTCTTGAATGCTACAGGTCTCAAGCCCTTATAGAGCATTAATCCATTTTCATTTTTTGGATGTGATCCAGGAAGAGGACTATAGTGGCTGGACACTGCATGAATTTGCCTGCCCCTTTGCCCAATGTGTGATTACATGCTGTTGAGTGACATAACTTTTATCTATCAGAGCGCAGAGGGTGTTGTGAAGATCTTAAAAAGTCTTATAAAGGAGCCTCAGGATGGGAACCGAAAGCTGTGAGCATAGAGACACAAACTGAGGATGAACTGAGGAAGGATGATCAGATTATGTGGTCACACTTAATGTTTAATCCAGCTTCAGTCCACTTTCAGACTGAGAGAATACCTTAACAAGGTGACAAGCTGTTTTCTTTCAGTATAACTCAGAAAATTCACCTTTGGGATAGTTATTGAGAAAAGAGGATGACTGGTTCCTTTGCTGATGTGTTCTCTCACTCTGAAGGTGGACTGAAGCTGGGTTAAATCTTAGGCGTGACTACTGCCAGCATTAGTGCAGTTTGAGTCCTGCTTCTTAATAAGGCAGATTATTTCAGTAAGGTGTGACCACAGCCTTAGAGATGACAAAAGCAGTCACTGGTGGCTAAACTTTAGTGAAATCTTTTCTTGTGAAGAACAAGCTGTGGGCTGACATGACTGTTGAAGAATTAGACAAATTTGGTGGTAATAATTAAACTGGGGGGGGGGAATAATGGCTGGAATAGAAAAGGAAAATCATGCAGGTGTTTCTTAATTCAGGAATTTTCATTCTCAGTTGTGCTTCTTCAGGAATATCATGTCCAAGATATTTCATATGAAGAAAAGAGATGCCTCCCCCAAATCAAGTATTTCAGTAGCCTACTGTTAATACATGTCTAAGCACTCTGAATGTACACAAAAGTATTTACACAAAGGTTTTGGCATACTCACCCAGCAATCATACATGAACACAGCAAATCTTCTGCAAAGGATGGAAAGTTATTAACACATGTGCAAGCTTCAGAGTTACAAGAATGTGTCTTTTATGTTGGAGAATATTGAGTTGCCTTTAGGAAGTGACAGAACAGCGAAAAGAAGAGAATGGGAGATTGATGTGCTGCACACAAAAGAGATCACGTATAATGTCCTGCAGTTTTCAGAACACCTAAAAAGGTAGAAAGGGAATGAGGAATCTACCTGTCCTTATGGGATATGGATGTGGATTCTTCTTAGAGGTCTGCATGATTCGGACAACAAATGGAAGATGAACATGAGAGAGAGAAAGAGAGTCTGGGAAAGACTGAAGACTGCCTCCTTAGACTTAAAATGTTGTTTGAGGTTGAAATTATTCAAACAGAATTTTCTGGCAAAAAAAAAAAACAGGAAGAGTCTCCCTTAAATATGAGAAGGGGTATGCCTTACTTTCAAAAAGGTTACAAGAGGTCATGACACATTTTTTTAACTATAGCAAATAAGTTGGGTCTGTTTTCCGTAGTTTTTGTCTTAGGGCCATGACATGTCTCATGCCTTTCCAGGTTCAACTGTCTGTAGGTTTTGATTTGTCCTTCTCAATAACAACCATATTTGCACCTTATATATCCACAGGCATGTAAGAACATAAATATCAAATAGCTAAAGGTAACTTCAGCACTATAACAATGTTTTTTGCACTTTGCCTTCCCTGGGAAAATGTCCCGGGGAGGTGAAGTTGTGGAATGGTTTGGGTGTCCACATTTTGGGATGCCCAAACCATTCAAAACTTAACTACTTTCTGGCTAAGTGCAAATCACCTCCGTAAAGGAGGTGATCACAGTGCTGTGGCAATGGCACCAACCTGTATGTGTGGAGCTGTTGACACACTGCCTGAGTGATATAGTGCACAACCATGCCTGTGCCACTTAAAACACACTCCATTTGCACTTATCTGATCAGATGAGTGGCAATTGCTGATAGTTGGTTAATTCTTTCAGTATATTAGTTGGGGTTTTTTTTCCAAATAAAATTACTGTTTAATTGTTAAGGTATCAGGAAGAGTTGGGCTAGCAACTGGTTGGCAACAAGTTAACTGCAGTGGTTAATGTTATTTCCATGTAATGAATATGACAATGTTGTTTGGAATCCCACATCTCAGTGAAAGTAAAGATGATGATTATAGACTAGAAGCTCAACTGTGTATTTTCAGAAGAAACAAAAAACAGACCGAGATGTTACAGTTGAAAGGCCTTCTTAGACTTAAGTGATCAGGACGGCCACACACACACACACACACACACACTGAGGCACTCCATCTGCACACTGTGCACAATAATAATCAATTATTAACCTAAATGTCTTTTAAAAGGAGAGGAAACCTATAAAGCTTCATCCAGACAGCACTTACTTATTCCACATAATGTGGATAATCCAGAATAAAGCACATCAGACACATTTTATTCCTGATTATCCAAATAATGTGGAGTAAATAATAAGTGATGTGTGGATGAAGCTTAAGTGTATCTTAGATGTTCTAGGCTGAGTGACAATGGGCGAGCAGATTAGAACTGTTTTTGTGATCTGTATGAAATGGGATGCTGAATTCATCATTGTTTAAATCCATCAGAATTTTTAAGGGCTCAGCTATGCATAAATTTAGTTTTAATCCATCTTCAAGCCACCTCCACGGTGAGAGAAACACAGCAAAATGCCTAGCCAAATGTGGATTTTCTGGGTTAGTAATGCAGAAGGAAAGCTGCTTGTCATTTTGGTAATGTGTTATATCCTTCCAAAGGTGTGGCTGGACTCTAGGCTGCTAGTAAATCCCATATATTTTTACGTTTTCAGGCCGATAAGCACAGCTTTTCCCACAAAGGTGGATCAGAACCTTGGACAGCTCAGTATGGAATCTGGGCTGTTTCTATTTTCTCTTTACAGACAGTCAGAATCAATTATCTATATTGTTGTTGACCAGAAAGCCTGTGAATAGCTTCTGCAATAACTTGATTGTAGGAAGCAAATAAAGCTTGTGACTGATTTTTCTAGATCAAACGTCCCACTTCCTAGTATACATGATAGTCATATTTGTTGTGAGCTAGCCACCCACAGCTACTATGAAAGAACAAGAAGAGGTCTTTTAGGTTCCAGATTCCAGACATAGCACATTGCTAATGTTTTTTTAAAGCCATTCAACTCATAATAAAGTGGGTGATGCATTATTATCTTTAAGGCTGTGGTCACACCTTTACTTTAAATCTTCAGTCCATCTTCTGATTGCAATACACCTTTTCATTTCTATCCATTTTATTGTGAACTTTCCACCCTCCATTTTGACTTTTATTTAAGGTGTGCCAAATGCATCATGGCCAAAATTGCACTAAAAAGAAAACACAATTAATATTTTTGATGTAATAGACAAAAAGGTGAAAAAATCTAAATATTGAAAACTGTGCAAATAATAAAAACTATTCAAATCGGGTTATTACAATATGGTTTTAAACAGTAAGCTATAAAGTTCCCTTCTTACAAACTTTTCAGCTAATGTAATAGGGAAAAAAAGAAGATGCTTCAATTTATTATGAAATAAATGCATTGTATACTCATATGCAATAATACGGCATTAGGGAACATATAATGATTGTTCATGGGGGGGAGTTAATTGCATTATTAATATAAACATAGAGGAGCAGAACACTACTTCCTCCCCCCAAGGATGTATTTCAAAAGATCTTAAGTATATAAGTATTCTGGGTAGAATTTATGTATAGCTATTTATAGAATCCTGGTTCTCTATTTCACAGTGTCCTTATAATAATAAGGTGGCAAAAAGGGGGTTTGGGCCTATTTGCATTTTTGTGGTGGAGCAATCCAGATTGATCACTGATTTGCACCTGACCTGGCATGGGCCTCCTAGGAGCAACCCAGTTGAAAAACAGTTCACATGCTGACCAAGAGCAGCTGAATCGCTCCTGGATAGCAGCCTCCACACTCTCATCCAGGCGTGGCACAGCAAGTGCGTGTGGCTGCATGACTGTTGCTGTTCAGTCACACACAGTTGCCAGATTACCATGGTAACAACTAACCATGGACCAGATGCTGATCTGGATGTCACCTCAGCAGTCCAGGCATTCCTGGCTGGCCATTCACACTTCCAAGTGCTGCTGGAAAGATATGGGGCTAGTTTAATGCTTGTTAGTGCAAATGGTCATCACTGCACTGGATCCTTACTGGCCTGGTATAGTAGTGTTACACCATACTAGGCTGATAAGTGCAAACAGACTCTTTTACTTCCAATAAGTTATAGACTTTTGAAACCATCCCATCACAACCCAAGCTGATGGCCAACACTACAGATCTTATAGTAATGCATTGGTTCTGTGCAGATTCTTCCAGAATTGTTTCTTTGTGTGACCCCTGGTTTTAATATTTTGAGAAAGGGAGCGTGGGGGGAATCTTACTTACTTTGTCCACATCATCCATGATGTTGTATATCTGTATCATGTCCTCACTCTTGCTCCTCATTCTAATTAAAGACTTTCAACTATTATAACCTTTCCTCATAGAAAAGACTCTAATCTTTTAACCATTTTAGTAGCTCTCTTTTGTATTATTTCTTCTATATCCTTTCTTAAATGTGGTGAGCAAACCTGTACGCAACAATCTGTCTTCAATATCATAAGCCTTTTTATAGCTAATATTTTTATTTATAGCTCAGGTCTCATTAGTTAATATGCATAGTTGGGATTTTTGTTGTTCTCTACCTCTTTACACATGCTGACATTTAATAGCATCTGACATTTGGATGCCTCGACTATACTGTACTGTGCAGAGATCCTTACGAACTTTCAGATATGGCTACATTATTTATATTCAGAGGATATGGCTGCTAAGTGAATCAAATGCAACAGATGACCAAATGGACTGTGTCATCCTTCCGATAAATGCTGGCAAGCACATTGGTTTATTTTATTTATTTATAATTTATATTTCTATCCCGCCCTATACCCGAATGTCTCTAGGCAGGTAACAACCTTAAAATCCACCACATCAAACAACAATATATAATAAAACAGTAAAAACCATCACAGCGTGTAAAATCCAACATGTTTTTAAAAAACCAAAAACCCCAATATCAGTTAAAACACTGGTGTTTACAGTGGGGGAAACATGGGTGACATTTATCCAAAGGCCTGAGCAAAGAGGTGCATTTTCACTGCCTTCCTGAACATAAACAGAGAAGGACCCCGATGCACCTCAAGACAGAGACTATTCCACAACCTGGGGGCCATTACCAAGAAGGCCTTCTCCCAGGTGCCCACCAGCCTTGCTACTGAAGGTGGTGGGACAACCAGAAGGGCCTCTTCTGCAGATCTTAGGGCATGGGCAGGTCAGTATGGGAGAAGATGTTCCTTTAGATATTTGGGGCCCAAGTCATTTAGGGCCTTATAAGTCAGATTTAACACCTTAAATTGGGCTCGGTAGTAAATTGGCAGCCAATGCAGCCCTTCTAAAACCGGTGTGATGGGCATCTGGCTAGCTGTCCCAGTTAACACCCTGGTGGCTGCACTTTGCACTAGCTTCAACTTTCGAACCGTCTTCAAGGGAAGCCCCATGTAGAGTGCATTACAGTAGTCCAATCTAGAGGTTACCAGAGGTTGTGGTGTTTTGCTCCTGGCTGTTGGTCCTTTGTGTGGTTATTGACAAGGATTGTTGGTAAGGATGTGCACAAAGCCCATTTCCCTCTTCGATTCAGTACAAAGGGAGGAATATCCGGCATCATGTGAAGCCCTCCCCTCAAAATGTGGGGGCTATTGAATGTTTGCATGTGAAGGGAACCCCCATCTCACTTTGTGACCCCCCTCACCTCTGCGGCCTCTGCTGCCATCACGCTTTCCTCTGAGGCTCAGTGAAGCCTTCTGGAGGTGTGTGCACAGGTTTAAAGGTCATCTCTGTATAAGGTCAGGAGGGTGGGAGTGGGCAGATCCTCTACAAAGTTCCAATGAAGGCTGGATGCATTCATTTTGCCTGTGAATGTTCCAAATCATTCAAATTCATACAAATGTAAACCTGACAAAAAAAATTTCGCCCATCCCTAGTTGTTGGTGCTTTTCTGTCCATGCATGTTCCACCACTGCAGAAAAGCAAAGCATGCATGGATTGAAAACCACAAAATTCTGTTTAAACCCATAGAAGCAGGGGGTTCTGTGAATTGGCTACAAGCAAAGCTGTGCAAAAATAAAACTACATCCACATAATTTTAACAGGGAGCAAGAACTGTTCCTCAACAATACTTGGAAGCTCCTCTTCAAAAAACAAAGCAAACCATTAATAGCAGAACAACCACCAAAGAAAATCAACCCATAATTAAGGATTAGGTTAATGGCAAACATGAACAACAAACAATTGCAAACAAGCAACCTAACAATCATGTGCCAATATCAATAAGGAGGATAACAAGATCCACAAGACCATCAGGTGCATTTGACCCTTTTAGCAGTCATATCATCTAAGCTGGATATTGTAGCCATATTCAAAAGCTTAGGTTTAAAGTAGAACTGTGGAATACAACATAACAACCCCAATCTATGACAATTGAGATGAAAACCAGCCATGGAAGCCTCCACTCTTTCAAAACATCCATTTACTTCTACTCCTACAGAATTTTCTGTTCTTTAACCAGCTGTTTATCCTCAAGAGGAGCTGTGTTATTATTTCATGACAGCTAAACTTCCTGAGGCCACACTGATGAGAAATTTTATCAAAGTTTTTATTTCTGACATCATCCAGATCACTTTTATCCATATATCTAACATATTGAACAAACTCTAGAAAGATAGTTAGACAGAACTTTCTCTTTCCAAATCCCCATTTTCTGTCCTTGGGCAAGACCTAAGCTGCTTTTCAATGTTCAGTAATATTATCTTTAATAATGGCTTTTACAGCCTTCCCCAAAACAGGCCCAGGCTGATGGGCCTATAATTTTCCAGGTCTTCCTTCTGCTCTTTTTAGACACTGGAGCCATACTGGTCAGCTTCCCATCCTTGGCCCATAAACCTAGCATAGTAATAAGTCACATTAAAAAAAAAATGAGATTCACCATCTCAACTTTCAGCTGTTTAATAACTATTTAGTATGTGATTTCTTGATTCTTAATTTATAAAAAAAATATTGGATACTTGCTAATCTGATGCCAGAAAGCAGCTATTATCCAGAGTCATTTTAGTTTTGGAAGAGGGAGCTAGTCTTGCTGGTCTTTCAGCTCTGTCAAAATAGCACAGATACTAAAACTTCAAAATACAACAAGAGTTGAAAAGCGTCATTTTCCAAATCCTCTGTTTGTAAGTGTCAGTTTTCATGCTGTTTTGGCAGAATAGAAACCTCAGCATTCTTTATGACCCCAAATTCCAGACTCTCAGCTAAAAAAAACCCCAAACCTCAATATAACAGCACCTTCTCTTCATAGTACACACATTACTCCAGTTACTAAACTTAAACGGATCACCAACACCTCACCACCTCCCATCCTCTTCAACTCCCCCACTATAACTCCAAAATCACCAGAATTTGGGGGCAATGAAAAAAGAGGGGATGCTTATTTATATAATATAGGCCCACAGCAATCCCTTTTGGTTAAAAATGCCCATATTCTTTGGGAATTCAGCCAGATGGCTTAGAATTCATTTTACATCATTAGTCATTTATTTCTGTTTCTATGTTTATTTATATCCCGTCTTGAACCCAAAAGATTATTTGGCCACAGGAAGGCCCAAGAAAATAATTATTCAATGTTGGAAAATACAATTTTACTCCATACTAGAAACTTAATTGATTGTAACCAGCATTTGACCTGGCATGTTTAGAATGAGCAGAAAAGAAATTGAGTATCATGCGTATTTTGTCAAATTTAAATGAATAATTTAGATTTAAAAGGTTTTTTTAAATGTATTTAATTGTCCCTCATATAGGGTGGTTTCTTTATGTGAAACCACTCTGTTCTGCAATTCATGCTGAAGAAAACTTGCAAACTCATCAGTCTTATCATTTTTATTTATTTAAGATATTTTATGGCACTTAATTTAAGTTGGTAATTTAAGGACTAGAGAGACTTTTTAAAAAGTACATAGACTGTCCAGCTCTGGCATTTGTTCTTTCTTGCAAAAAAAAATATATCTTATCTAGATTAACCATGCCCCATAAATTACTTAATTTAATTAGTATTTTGGGATGGAGTGGAATTTTGTTATTGCTGTTTTTAAGCAACTGGAAGAAAGAAGCTTTTGCTGACCTCCTGCATAATAGCCAGAGATCTACTTGATAGACCCCCATCTACCTTCTGTCTACTGCAGTGTAAAGGGATAATTGCCCTGATTACCTTCAGTTCACCCCTTTATATTCATTTTATTCCTTTCTTGTAGTAACTTTTACACTCTCTTACCACACAGAGGCCTGGTAGATACAAGAAACCAGATGGTACGTAACCAGAGACACCAACTCAAAATGGAAGAGGCCCGTCAACAAAAAGAGAAGGACAAGAATGAACGCATCCTACAGACTTTCAAGAGTGCTGTGGAAGTAATTACACCACCCAGCTCAATGGTGTTATCTCCTAGCCAGAAGTCCATGGTACAGCCAGATTCTGAGAGTCCTCCTCCAACCCATTTTTCAACCTCCCCTTTTAGCTCCTGGTATTATCCAGCTGCAACAGGGGTCTCCACCAGTAGCCACCATTCTGCAGGACAAACTCCTTCTTCCAGCAATCCACTATCTCAGAGTGAGCCACATTCTGGCTCAAGAGGCATGCCAGCCTGTGGGCTGGAAGTGAAATACTACTCAGAGCCCAATTTAAGTTGTTCAGAAACTGCGGTTCGCTCCCACTACAGCATGGCAGCTTCAGAGCTAGAAACAGACTCCAAAATCCAGCCATGTGAAATGGCTAAGTCCTACAGAGTCATGCCTGTGGGGAGCAGAAATTTTGCCCACAGACCACTCTACCATTTATCTCAAAGTCACAACACTGTTTCCAAGACACAAAAAAGACTTAGTCTGAAAATTGCAAAGAGGAAGAGATAATTGGGACTCTGAGGAATTATTCCATGACTAGTGAAAAAGGAAATTCTGAATCTGGCACAAGACAATATTGTGATTCCCACCACCTACAAATAAACTCCTAGTATTTTAGAACTGTAAATAGACAAAACTTTCTTAAGTGTACTTCTTTGGACATATATTGGCTTTCAGGGCCAGATTCAATCTCATTTGTAGAAGTTTTTGGGCTGTTATGCCATGTTCCAGGTTTCTCCTTCTGAGAACCTAAGCTTTTGGATAGAGCTGCGATATCCATCTTCAGAGGTCTTTGCTCTTTGCCAAGTCAAGGGTGACTGGTGTCTTACTAGCTCTTACAAAGGAAGAGCTGACAAACAACGAGCAAACATCTATAAGAAGAAACAAGAGCTAGTAAGACGCCAGTCACCCTTGACAAGGGTAGATTGTCCTCTCATTTGCCACCCCCACCATCATTATTTAGAGTGATGGTGGCAGAAGAAATGTATTACTCAGGAAAGTTCATACTATCCTAGTTTACCACTGGACTGAAAATGGCGTACTTGCAGGCCCATTTCTAGACCTCATATCAAGCAGAAACCAACATCCCACACCTGTGAGGATTCTGGAAGCCATGAGGGGCTGCCATATGACCAGCATGCCCCCTGTCTTTGCAGCAGATTCCAGACTTCCTGCCTCTCAGATGGCCTATTTGGGGGCTATCTGGATGTCATCTTTGCCACATTAAAACAAGTCCTGTCAGGAAGCAATTGAGATGAGTCCAACCAATATTATGTGATAAGGGAAAGGAAACTTCTGATGATTGCATGGAGGATATGGGAATTCTGCTTTGATGATTTCATTTTATTGCTAGAGTTTTACAGACAGTTTCTTTGAAGTAAATTTTAGTCAAATCAATGAAAATGTAGCAAGTAAGCTTAGGTAGTCATCATGAGACTTTATTTCCATATACCTTAAAAAATTCTTGATGAAATAAAGTCTATAGTATAAGCTAAAGGTGATGCCTTGGGAATGGTTTATCAGTGGTGCACAACAAAACCCATAAAAGTAAGTTAACAGCAGGGACCTATCTATGCTATTTAGATGGGAGGCAGGATTTTCCTGAAGCACTGAAACAAAATCAGTCATCTGTCATGTTAGCATTACTTTTATCTTCTTACTTATAGGCTGTGTTTCAACAGGGCAGATAATCAGTTTAGAGACTCTCTTAAATTTCTATTGTGCTGGCAAGAATTTGGGTTTATGCACTTTTGTGGAACAAAGTACCAAATCCCAAGCTAAAGCGTATTTGGATTAAATGACTTCTCAGCCCAGTTCATTTTTGGAAGTGAGAAGTAGTCTGTTTGGGAGGGAACTGTACTTTTGGGGGCATGCTCCCCATTTCCTCCCATCCAGTGTTCACTTCACTGTGGGCATTGTACTCAAGATCCTGAGAATATCGCTGTTGGGATGGGAACAGAGAACAAAAGATCTAACTCAACAAAAAAATTACAGACCCATATCATTGCTGAATAATGATTATAAACTATTCACAAGTACTGGCTCCTGGACCCAAGCAAGTGCTGAGGACTCACATACATGAGGACCAAGCAGGCTTTGTACCAAATAGACAAATGAAGGACAATATAAGAATAATATTAGACATCAAAGAATACCTGGAAAAACATAATGAAGTGCAAGCATCAATAATTCTCTTAGGTGCAGAGAATGCATTTGATAATGTGAACTGGTCTTTCATATTCCAAATGTTGGAAAAAATGAAATCTGGAGAAAATTTCAAAAAAGGAATCAAAGCGATATATACCAGACAACAGGCACAGATAGTAATAAATGGTGAAATGACAAGAGAAGTTTGATATCCAAAAAGGTGGCCTTTATCGCCGCTTTTGTTTATATTGACATTAGAAGTTTTAAATCAAGCAATTAGAAAAAATGTGGAAATCAAAGGAATTAAAATTAAAAAAGAGGAATACAAAATAAGAGTCTTTGCAGATGACTTGGCAGTTATATTAACAGATCCTAATAACTCAATAGAAGAATTTTAGAAGATAATTCAAACTTATGGAAAAGTTGCAGGTTTGAAAGTAAATGAGACTAAGACCAAGGTCTTAAAAAAAAAACATGTCAGAGGAACAAGAAACTTTTCAACTTAAAACAAGATTTGCAGTGGAAAAGAAAGTTAAATACTGTACCTAGAAGTGACTTTGACCAAACTGAATATTGCATTGTATAGAAATAACTATTTGAAAACATGGTCAAGGATTAAACAAGATCTTTTGAAATGGTCCAACCAGCAACTATCATTGATGGGTAGGATATCTGTGCTAAAAATGAATTTACTTCCAAGGATGATGTTCTTATTTCAAGTCTTACCTATTATAAATAACACAAAAGATTTTACAAACTGGCAAAAGGACATTTTGAAATTTATATAGAAGCCAAGGATAAGATTTAAGTTGATGCAAGGTTCCAAAGAAAGAGGAGGATTAGGGTTACCAAATTTAAAGTTATATCATGCAGCATGCTGCATAGGATGGATTGCAAAATGGTTTTGGCTGAGAAACCAAAGATTATTGCAAATGGAAAGAGATGGCTTAAGATGTGAGTGGTACGGGTATTTGTGGTATAAATAAGCAAAAGTCAATGCAGATTTTAAGAATCATTTTGTGAGAAATGCCTTGTATAAGACTTGGTTGAATTATAAAAGCAAACTTTATTGAAAAATACCACTTTGGGTATCACCACATGAAGGTCACTCCTTTGAGTTCGGGGAAGGAGGATCCTGGCTCAAATTTGAAGATATGTTATATAAAAAGGATGATATTAATGAGTTTGATATTAAAACAAGGGAACAGTTAAACCAGGAGGGTAAAAATATACAGTGGTTCACATATGCACAACTAGCGGATATATAAAGAACAGATAAAGAGAAATCAAATTTTGAAGGGGAAAAACAAGATTGGGAAATAAAATTAAACAAGGCTGAAAGGGGAACGATTGGAATTACGTATAAAGTGTGACTCCGAATTGAAATGGAACATGAACAGGTTAAAGATTGTATGATTACATGGGCAAAGAACTTTGGATATAATATCCAAATGGATCAATGGGAGAAATTGTGGATAAAAGATATGAAATTTACTACATGTATGTTATTAAAAGAAAATATGTATAAGATGATGTATAGATGGTATTTAACACCTCATAAATTGGGGAAAATATATCAAAATATGTCGACTAAATGTAAAAAAACTCAAGGGAACCTTTTATCATATGTAGTGGACTTGTGAAAAAGCAAAAAAGTATTGGGTACAAATACATAACCTGATGAGACAAATCGTAAAGATAAATATTGTATTTAAGCTGGAACTGTTTTTGTTGGGAATTGTGGAAGGTAGGTTAGATAATATAAACTCTTTGGTTTTATATATGGTGATAGCAGCAAGATTATTACATGCACAGAAATGGAAGGAGGAGGAGATACCTTTAGGAGAAGAACTGTTAAT
The DNA here is from genome assembly GCA_023333525.1 of Aspidoscelis tigris stejnegeri. Lineage (NCBI taxonomy): Eukaryota > Metazoa > Chordata > Lepidosauria > Squamata > Teiidae > Aspidoscelis > Aspidoscelis tigris. The sequence goes on from JALMGA010000003.1 coordinate 82,790,328, forward strand.
TAAACTGATGGACTTGGCAGAGATGGATAAATTAACAAACCTACTAAAAGATAGAACAACAGATAAGTTTACGAAAGACTGGAGCACTTTTATGAACTATCTACGAAAAATAGAAGTAATGACAGATGGTTTCAACTAAGAACTAAGCAATGTAACAGTATGATATGATGATAATGTAAGAAGTTTTATGTTGGTTTAAAAAATATTTTAATAAATAAATTATAAAAAAAGAACAAAAGAGAAAACAGAGAGGAATTAATGCTTTATCTACCTCTTCCTTTCCTCCAATTCCTGGGCAAGGAGGACATTGTTTACTGGAAAGTTTAGAAGAAGAAGAAGAACAACAACAACAACAACATCAACAACAAGAGTTGGCTTTTCTACCCTGCTTTACTCACCCTTTTAAGGGGACTCAAAGTGACTGACAAAGCTTTCTGTTCCTCTCCCCACAACAGAACACCCTGTGAGTTAGATGGGGCTGTGAGAGCTCAGAATAGAGCTGTGACTAGCCCAAGCTGGATTCATGGAGGAGTGTGGAATTCCCAGATAAGAGTCCAGCTCCCTAACCACTAGACCAAACTGGCTCACAGACCAAACTGGCCTGTGCTAATGTGAACTTCCACAGATAAAATCAAAAGGGCCCTGACATCACATCTGTTTTTTCCTGTATTGGAAGAAGAAAAAACCCAGAGGCATCCAAAAATATCAATATATAAGCTTGCAAAAGGACCTCATTTTATTCCTGTTCTGTATTCTGTGTTAATTATTATGATGTTCGTTACTTTATTCCATTATATTTAGTTCACAATAGGGATGTGCATGAATATTCAAAATATTCGTTGTTTGTACTAATTTGTACGAATCTGAAAATTTGTATGCAAATTGAATGCCCAGACATTCGAATATTTGATTCATTATAAATCGATTGTCAAAAATCGCATTTGTACACACACCTGGTTTACAGCATTTTGCATTTTGTGCTTTGACAATTATTCTGTTCTTTTTAAAAACATGCTATTGTTTTGTGCACATTTTTGCTGTCCTTTTATGCATCCTTACTCTGGTTCAGTCTTTGGACCTTCTTGCTAACAAACCTTTACAAACTTGGGGCATAAAACAAACCCAGACACAGAACCCATATTGGATACCTCATTCCACCTGAACCTGCCACCATCTAATAAATAAAATCCAATGAAGAGTTTCAAATTTGGAAGGCTAGAACTGGTCTAACATTAAGAAGTTATTTGGGGAGTTGGCCACTAGGTGTCACGACAGTCTCAAAATTAAGGCTAATGTCATTTTCTTTATCTACTAGAGAGGGCAAAGTGCAACACTTAACAGCAATGCCTGCTATCTATGGACTAAGTACAGGTAGTTCCATTTGCTTGGATCCTGCTGTGTTGGTATATCATTTCACAACTCTTCGATTTCTTTGTAGACTTTTAGATTTAATAATTATAAACTGTGGTTCCTTTCCATAAGTGTGAACAAAAATTCTGTGAACGCAGTGATTTATTTTTATTTTTTTACAATCTTTGATGGTTGTTTTGCTATTGGGAGTTGCATAGGGGCTTTTCTTTGTGAATATTTCACTACAAGAAAGGTTGTAAACAGCAATATCATTACGGAGGGAACATAAGAATCTTATAATAAACCCACTGCCCTTCCAGCTCACAGGAGGCAAAACAAGCCTATTGGTGAGTTCATACCTAAGTTTAAATCCAGCTTCATTCCACTTCCAGAATGAGAGAATGCATCAGCAAAGTGGCAAGCTCATTTCTTTCAAAAAATCCACCTCTGAGTTAGATAAGAGATACAATGATTGTTCACTTCACGAATGTGTTCTTCCATTCTGAAGGTGGACTGAAGCTAGATTAAAACTTAGGTGTGTGAACACAGCCTATGAGAAACAAGAGTGGAGAACTGATTCTGGAGAATGGCCTTTTCTACGGTCTGTCTTTCACTGGGCAGAAGGCAGGGTCATCTCTCTGCCCCTTCCCATCTTTATTTAAAGTCAACACCACACCTTGCTCTCTCCCCTTCTCATTGATCCTAATAGAAGGGAATAATCTACAGCAACTATGGGTCTGGCATGTTTATTCCTCTCTTATTCCTAAACCTCATGAATTCTAGACTCCTGGCACACCCCATTTCAGTAGGGGTGCCTGGCTCATAATGGCAGAGAACATAAGACTTTCTTATTTGACAGCTGTGCAGAAAGATTCTGTCTCAGTGCATTGTCACCAAAGATGTGCCCTTTGTATCACCTGCATTTAGAGTACCTGCAGCATCCCACACCTTCTTGAAAGGTGAACATGCCTTTTGCATAGAGCAACTCCTAATTCAGCTGACTATGCAGGCAGGGAATATGACCTGTTTTACAGAAAGAGCTATTTGCTTTGAAGAGTTGCCATTGGGCAGTCCTCTGTCTGGAAGGTTTGATTTTAAAAGGAGCAGAAGACGAGCTTGAATAATTAGACATCAGACTGAGCAAGCACATATGTCATCATGCCATAATCCACCTCTTTATGATGATGTACAGTGTATTTCCACTTACACTACAATGTTTTCTTCAAGTGTACAGGTACATGTGCATTATTTAGTATGCTTACATTTTATGCAAACGCCATTTGGCTCCTTTGTACTTCTTTGAGGGGAGACTAGAATTAGGGAGTAGGCGCTAGCATTCCAAAGGTGCAGTTCCAGAAAAACACATACTTTTTTCAGGAGAGGCATGCCCTATGCATCTCTATATAGGAGGGTCCTCTGTCATCCTTAATCCATTGAGGGGAAATTCAGATACCTACCTAATCAGTTGAAGGCTGCGTTCCATGGCTGTGTTCTGATGCATGAAACAGAATGATTGGCAAGAGCTCCTAGGGCTTGGCAGCAACTACATATCACCTTCACCACTGGATCTGCAGCCAACTTTCAAGGCACAAAAAATGTTTTGGGGAGCATCCTGCTTTTTTGCTCTCCTGAGTCTCTGCCACTACCTAGAGAGACAGTGACGAAGGGGGTGATTTAACTCAGCTAATTTCTACCTGGCATGATTTTAGCACTGGTCAGAAAATGACTGATTTCTAGGGCCATTTCCTATGTGGTCCTAAACTGTTTTGGGTAGGTGTTCTGAGGGTTCAAAGGATCCATCTGTACCTAAATTTTAATCCAGCTTCTGAGCAAGGGAACACAAACAAAATAGCTAGTTGTTTTCTTTCCACATTATCAAACCAAAGGTGGATTTTTTGAGTTAAATAATCTGAAAACAGGTTCTAACTTTTGCTGATGTGTTATCTCACTCTGAAAGAGGACTGAAACTGCAGCAGTGAGATCAGAGGATCCTACAGCAAAGACTATTAAAACACAGCCTATGTCTGCTGTGTTCACATTCCTATACTACAACAGATACTTTACAGTGGACCAATTATTTTTCAAGGTGGTCACACCACAGCAGAGTAGTTTGTCTTAAGGGACAAAGGGAACACAGATTTTTTTTTTGTCTAATCACACCCATCCACTTTCATGTGTACTCAGTGTGTCATTTTTCATCCATACCTTTCAGTCTCCCTGGTCTCAAGTCTGTTGACAGGGAACTTTTTCCTCTCCACCCCTGCCATTCTTTCCCTGCCTGTGCTCTCTGTGATTGGAAACACTCCCATCAGTCAAATTTTGGTTTTGCAGCCTCCATAAAGGTAAAGGAGGGCGTCAGAATGGAATGGGAGGCTTCAGTGGTGTCTCCAGGCCCATTTCATCACTCTTCAGAGACCGAATCAGCACTTCCAGTTCTGCACACGTAGGTCTCCATTTGGGGATTGTGTGCTGTGGTGGGAGCTGCGCATATGGAACCGGAAGACCTAGGAGGAAGGCACACAGCAGCAGCAGTGGCACGATGAAAGGTAAGTGGGGTGACGGGAGGGCCAGGAGGAGGACAGGAGGCCATGGGTGTATCCGGCTTTCACCAAACCTGTGACCAAAGCTTCGATGAATACCAGATAATTTGGTTCATGAACGAATACTATGAATGTAGGCTCCATTTTCCGACTTGGTCATCTCAGTTGGTTCACTAAGGGTATATCTCCTCCTCCTGCCTCCATCCCGTGACTGAGAGGAAGAGCTTAAAATCCCCTATATAAGGGGCAGCCTCCCCCCCCCCCCGTATTTCCCCAGTTCATCTCTCAGTCTGCCTCGCTCCCATTTGATCAACTAGCAAAATTACTTTTTGTTTTGGCTGCTGCTTGCAGCCGCCAATTCTAGGCTTTCCGGCCAGGTTTGCCTCCTGCCATTCAAGTGACGGTTTTTGTGGGCATAGCTGCTTGCAGCTCGCCACGCTCCCACTTTGCACTGCATCTCAGCGATAAAAAAAGAGGAGTTCCCTACAAAGACTGCAGTCGCCAGCAGTAAGCCTCGTGAGCCTATAAACGGCTCCCTCACTGCAGCCGCTAGCCGGCTGGCAGGGTTTGTCTTCGCGGCAGATAAAGAGCCTTAATGGGACCCTGCTTTCAACGGCCACTCGCCCAGGGTCTCCCACCAGCGAGTGAGACCTCGGTGTTCAGAACTGGCAGCCGCCACTGCGCCCTCTTTGTATACAGGATTCCCTCTTTGTATACAGGCTGCATATCTAAACGCCATTTCTTTCTCAGACTGGTACAGCCAGGCATCCAGGAACCAGCGCGAGGGAAGGCTGGTCCCAAGGGGCTATATATCAGGGTCTGCATTACCCTTGTCTGCTGACAAAGCTGCCGCTGTTCATAGCCTTTAGGCTAATTAATACTGCAGCTGAAAGCGTTTGGCACCTCTGGCTTAACGGCTGCAGAGCCGATTAGGAGGAAATTCTCTCCCTCCCTATCTACTTCATTATAGACCAGCTCCATTGACTATACTCTTGAGAACCTATAGGTCTATATCTCAGGAACTGAGTTACCCACAGGATTGGGGTTTGGAGGGGTTTCCCCATTGCACCTTGGGACAGCAGAGGCAAGGTCCCCTTACTCCTACCCCTTCCCTTTAAGGGTGCTAATTTCGTAATTTTATGTTTTACTCTAATATATCCTTTAATGTGGATCATGGAATCACAAGGGGATCCCATAGATATGCTTCAGCTCTCTTCTGAGCAGCAACCTTCTACAAAGACAAAAGTTGGATCTACCACACATTCCAAACGTACACATAAGGATGATGCACCTGAAAAGAAAAGCCAGAAGTCAGATAAAGCCAAGCACAAATCTGTTAAACCTGATGCTAAAAAGAGGGGCTTACCAGCATCCAAGTCTTCTAAGGCTGCTGAATCTTCTGATGCACCACCTGGTGGACAGCAATCAGAATTACATCAACTGCTCCTTCAATTCCTTGAAAATGAAATAGAAAAAAAGGTTACCTTCCAAGTGGACACACTCACCTGACCCCAAGGCAGGGCCTAGTTCTGCTAAGCAATTCAGGAAAGAGGCTTCTTCTTCTTCTTCTTCTTCTTCTTCTTCTTCTTCTTCTTCTTCTTCTTCTCAGCCTTCCAAATCTCAAGACAAGCAAAAAACAGGCCGCAGCCACAGAGAACCACCCCGCTCCCAATCCCCACAGTATGATGTTTCCGATCATCCGTCTCTCCTGTCTCAGGATTTACAAACCCTAACAATGCGTGCTCATTCACAGCTTTCATGTGCCTTTATGCAGATGGATACTGAAGGAGAGCTCCTGAACCTCGATATCTCAGCAGCTCCTTCTGAGGATGATGATTTAGATAAGGAACCTTCCACTTCGACTGGTAGCAAACTTTTCGACCTCAATGAATACCCAAGGCTGATCAAAAATATTATGGTGGATCTTAATATGCAAGCAGGAGAAAAGGAGGACAAGCAGAAAGAGCTTGCTGAGGCCCAAGACCTCATTGCTTCCCCCTCCCTTGGAGTATCAATCTCTGCCTGTTCCCGCAGCCTTTCAGAGATTGGTTAAAAAGGACTGGGAAAATCCATGTAGTTCAAAGAAGCTGCCTGCATCGCTGGTAAAGATGTTTGCCTCAGACAAAGCAGACAACATGTGGGAGGTGCCTATGATTGACCAATGTGTATTGTCCCTGGTCTCTAACCATGTGTTCCCCCAGGAAGGACTTGCAAATCTCCAAGATGGGGCTAAATGCAAGCAGGAGACTCTGCTAAAACAAAATTTTGAATCCTCTGCCCTAGCAGCTCGTGCCTCTTCTAGCGTTTCCCTCTTCACTAGAGGGGCCGTAAAATGGTCTGACGAGCTACTTGCTGATGCCACCTTGTCAAAGAATGCCAAGGTGCTTGCTAAGGAGATTAGATGCACTGTTGCCTTCTGTGTAGACACCTCCCTTGACATATTACAGCTTACTGCCAAGGCACTCGCAGCTTCCACAGGAGCCAGAAGAGTCCTGTGGCTCAAGCACTGGAAAATTGACTATGCTTCAAAAATGAGAGTAGTTTTGTTACCCTTTAAAGGAGGCCAACTCTTTGGGCAGGAGGTTTGAAAGATTTTCTTATAGAATCTAAAAGTAAGAAAATGGTCCTACCCACCACTCCCTCAGCACAAACTTCCTCTAGGGGTAGGGACCGCAAGTTTTCTTACAGGAAGTCTTTTCCTAGACAATCAGCAAACCAACAACGCTCTACTTACAGGCAGAGAGATAGGTCTCAGTCTACATGGGGCACCTCTTACCAGCAAGCTTACAACCCCGCTCCCTCCCAGCTTCACAGGGCACGGGGTTCCTATAATCGTTCCTTTTGTGGGGCAAAGCAACAACAGTATTCTGCTTGACTGTGATCTGGAGCCACCTCAGGTTGGAGGGAGGCTCCTCCTATTTCAGGATACATGGTATCAGGATATCCTGGGTTCTGTCCATTGTTTTGAAGGGTTATTTCTTAGAGTTTGTGTACCCTCCCATAGGTAGAATTGTGGTTACTAAAGTTTCCAGGGACATTGTTAAGAAAAATGCTCTGGTGTCTGAAATTTCAGATTTGTTGAAAATGTCAGCTATTGAACCTGTTCCCACCTCGCAGAGAGGTTTAGGGGTGTATTCTAACTTTTTCCTGGTGCCAAGGAAAGTGGGCTCATGGCGAGCAATATTGGATCTTAAGTTCTTGAACAAATTCATTAAACCAAAGAAATTAAAAAATGGAGTCCCTCTCATCTATAAGATCGGCTGTTCACAAAGGGGACTGGCTCATAAGTGTAGATCTTAAAAATGCTTACCACTATGTGCCCATAGCCCCTGCCCACAGAAAGTATTTAAGGTTTCAGGTGGCAGGTTCACATTTCCAGTACAAAGCCCTCCCATTCGGACTTAGTTCAGCACCTAGAGTGTTCACTAAAGTTCTATCGCTGTTGATACAATTATTAAGGGTCAGGGGCGTGTCCATTTACGCATATTTAGATGAGCTGCTGCTTATTGGGTCTTCTCCGTCTCAAGCCACTTTGGCTCTGAGGGACACCCTTACACTCCTGAAAAAGCATGGCTTTGTCATTAATGAGGAGAAGAGCTCCTTTACCCCATCCCAGTCCATCACACATTTGGGAGCCATTTTGGATACCAAGTGGGATCTTGTATTCCCTTCACAGGACAGAGTAAATTATCTCTTGTTAGCCATTGCCCAAGTCCAAAGGTCCTTGAGACCTACCATTTTGGACCTAGCATCACTTCTGGGAAGAATGGTTTATAGGGGATTTTAAGCTCCTCCTCTCAGTCATGGGATGGAGGCAGGAGGAGGAGATGTACCCTTAGTGAACCAACTTCATGACCCCATCAAAATGAACCTTCGTGTAAGTACAATTTGTCATTTGATTCGTCCGCAAATGCTCATACACATCCTTAGCTGATGGAAGAAATGGAACTACATTTTGGAGTGTGATTCCTCAGAACAGTGGACAGCCTGAAAATGGATTAATCATCAGATGTGACCACAGCCCAAGTGTATTAAACTTGATCTGGGTGCTCTTGCTGGCATTCGGAAGAGGAGGAGAATGCAGTAATGAGCTGGCACTGTTTATTTAAACAGCTAATTTAGCCTGGGGAGACAAAATATTTCAAGGATCCCTTTTTTGCTGGCCTTATTTGTCAGTGCCAGGTTCTATGCCATTATTCTTTCCCCCTTAACAGCTCAAAGACACCCATTTGGGAAAGAAAAGGAATGCAGGGACCCTATTACAGCCTGTCACTCCTAGCTTGCTACTCCCTTATATTGTTTGATCTCTGAACACACATCTGAAAGACCACAAAATGCCTGCCAGCACCTGAGATGCCCTCTGAGAAGCTGTTAAGCTTTCTGCATGAATGCCTGCATCTTCTCCAAAAGACTTTTGATATCTTTTGTAATTGATCAGTAATCTTCTGCTGTTTCCTAGTAGAAGCTGATCTGATAGCACTCTCTTTACAGCCACCAGAGGGCACTCTGTTCTCACACAGTGTCACCCTCTTAAACCAGAAGAGAAGCTGACTTGCTGAAGGAGAGGGAATCTCCCTTTCTCCATCCCATGCAGCCTACAAACACACACCTCAGACGAACTCTGCTGCTCTCAGAAAACAGTTTTCTTAAGCCTCTGGAAGTCCAGCCAGACAAACAGGTTGTGAGCCAAAGAAGCAGCTTGACTCCACCCCACCACTCTAGTCTGCCAGCAAGAAACAGCAGAATCTAGGCTGGAATTCAACAAGGCTCTTACTTAGTTTGACCCACCCATGAGTGGGATATCCTCGCCCATTCCCACAGTCCCCAAAAGGGTTGCTGGCATAGTGGGTCTAATGCTACAGCCACATTGTTTTTACTTTGCTGAAGAGAAGCAAATTTCCCCCTAGGAAGTCTGGAGACAGACATAAACAGAGCCATAGCAGAGGTACTCAGAACTTTCATGTCCTTTTCCCACTGAATAGAACATAGTTGAGCCCCTTCCAACCTGTCTTTCAATTCTTCCTTCTCTGTCTTTCAGTCTTATTTCTTTCTTCACCTCCCAAAATCTGAAGACTGGAACCATGCTTTTCATAGAATCCAAATGAGTGAAATATGAGAACCTTGACCTCCTCAGTTGCCCAGAGAATCAAATATCCAGACAGCCCAACTGTGGCCGTCTTCACCCGATAATCTCTCCCTCAAACTCCTTGCCCAATATTTTGCAGCACTTCAGTTAGTTATTATATGGGGACTTTGACATTTTCCAAAACACATGTGGCTGTATTACCCCATAGCCAGGCATGCTGATATAATTTGCTTCTTTCTCTGTCCTGCTTCTCTGGAGGGCTTCAACTTTTGCATATTTGGCTTTCAGTGGATTGGCAAGAAACCCTTTAGAAGGTCTTATGATCTCCCATGCTCTGAAACAGAGTAGAAGTGCCCAACAGAATTCTGGGAAACTGTTATGAGCAACAACTGGTGCTGGGTTGGAGCATAAGGGAAGATGGATAAAGCCATGATAGACTACAAGACTTTGATGTTAAAATGGTCATTTCTCCTACAATGTTTCAAAGTACTGTTCACTGACATGAAAGCCTTTTGGCAAATTGTCACTTCTCAGTTGTGTGACAGAACCCAAGCAAGAAACGTTTATGGGTCCTGTCCACAATATGGCTGCTACATAGCATGAGAAAGGTCAGAAATGTTGGGTCCAGACTGGACCTCTTGTGTCCCACCTCATGGTATCCCTGAGGCCCAGTCTCCACATCCATTGTTAGATTACTCAACAAGCTGCCTGAGCCATTTTTGGCAGCATTAGCTGCCCTCTATAATACCCAACACACACACACACACACAGAGAGATGACTGGAGGCAAGAACACAAAAAAGGATATGGAAGATGGATGCCCCAGCCACAACACCTCGGGTTGTTCCTGCACACTGCAAAATGGAGGCACAGATGAACCCACAGGTATTATGTGGAAAGCACTCCAGCACCCAGAAGAGAGATAAAACACCTTATGCAGGGGCCAAATAATGAGGAGAAAATATTCTTGGTGTAGTAAAACCAAATAAATCCTACAGTAATCATAACTGTTTCAAAATTTATTTTGCTTAGCTTAATTTCAGCATCTATAGCTTACCTTTCCCTAAAACAGAAGGCAACACAACTCACCTCCCTTCTGTCTCCATAACAACTCTATGAGGAAAGTTAGGCTAAGGTACCAGAAAACAAAAGGGAATTTGGGATATAAGATCCTGTGATTGCCCCTTGTTGCATCCCACTAGATTTGTGCTGGAAAAACCAGTTTTCCCACATATCTGGTGAGATGCCAATGAAAAGGTCTTGCGGGGATTTCTGGGAGCTATGGGTATGTCCGGCAACCACAATGCAATGTTGAGAGAACTGTGGGATAAACCTCATATCTGGAAGTAGCCTAAGAGCCAGTGACTGGCCCAGAATCACCACATCAGGATTAGACCCTGGGGACTCCAATACTTGAGCCTTTATACTATTTAATTATTAATTATTTATATTTCTATCCCACCCTATACCTGAAGCTCTTAGGGTGGATAACAGCTTTAAAACAAGAGTACAAATCAGCATATATTAAAAATGATAATATACGTGTAAACACATAAAATATTCAGCATAATTAAAACAATATCCTAAATATTAAAATAATAGTACGTGCAGTAGGAAAAAAAATAAACACATCAGCCAAAGGCCAGGGCAAAGAGGTGCATCTTCACTGCCTTCCTGAATACATACAGAGAAGGGGCATGACTCACCTCAAGGGGGAGACTGTTCCATAATCTGGGGGCCATTACCAGAAAGGCCCTTGACCAATCCCTGGTGCCCACCCCTTTCACTACTGAGGGGAGTGGGACAACCAGGCACTGGCACGTTGGTATAGGAGAAGGCATTCCTTTAGATATTTGGGGCCCGAGTCATATTTAGGGTCTTATAAGTCAAAGTTAACACCTTGAATTGGCCTCGATAGTGAATTGGTCGCCAATGCAACCCTTTTAAGATTGGCGTGATGTGCTTCAGCCTAGAAGTTCCGGTCAGCACTCTGGCAGCTGCATTTTGCACTAGCTGCAACTTCCAAACTGTCTTCAAGGGCAGCACCATGTAGAGCACATTACAATAGTCCAGTCTAGAAGTTACCAGAGCATGGATAACTGTGGCCAAGTCATCTCTGTCCAGAAAAGGCTTCAGTTGATGCACCAGCTGTAGTTGGGAGTAGGCACTCCACCTGGGCTTCAAGCGTTAGCATGGAGTCCAGGAGTACCCCCAAGTTACGCACCTCTCCCTTCCAGGGCATTGTAACCCCATCAAGGACAGGGTGTCTCCCAACGACATGGACCCGAGATCCTGTGACACACAGCACCTCTGTCTTGTCTGGATTCAGCTTCAATTTATTGACCCCATCCAGCCCATTACTGCCTCCAGACACCTATCAAGCACTTCGATCACCTCTCCTGATTCAGATTCCACAGAGAGATAGAGACAAAGGAAGGGAAGGAATCTCTTCCCCCCTCCTAATAATGCAGCCTCCGCTGTGAAAGAAAGGGGCAGATCGTTGGTTTGCTTATGTGCTAAAACAACTGCCTTACATGAATGCAGGGAGCTGGATGACAGCTGAAGAGAGCCTGTTATCACTTCAGCAGGTGGGGGGGGGAGAAAAAGATGCAGGCTCACAAAAAGCGTCTTCCATGGGGACAGGAAAGTACATTTTAAATCCGCATTGCCCCAAACCACATGGGTATGCTTTGTTTCGAATTACAACGTGCATTTTAAAAATCTGATGCAAGAGAGAAGCAAAAAGAGACCATGGAGACATGCCCTAAGATAGCTTTCTAGATTCAGGTCCTCTTGTTGATGTCAGGAAAGACCTGGACAGACAGATGTGGCTCAGAGATACCACAAAGGCTGTTGCTTCATCGTTACTTTACTCTGCGCTTCCAAATCACCATGTGAAAAGCAGAAACAATACCGTGATTCTAGATGCGTTAGCATCTAATGAGTAAGAACAAACAAGGAAAGAATTGAAAAAGCATTAAGAGTTATGAAATAGGCAGTTCACTTATTGGGCGCCAGCATGAAGCTTGGCTTTTGTAAAGAGGCAATTTTGCTTAACAGCCTCTGCCTATGGTGCATTCCTGCGCATAGATGAGAGAATCATAACAAGCATAGCCAGATAAGGAGATACAACGACACACAGGATGCTCTGAGAATCTTTCTGCTAGCACAAGTACCTTTCTGCAGCTCTCTAATGAGGAGCATGTTTCTAATCCACTTTACTCAGAACTTGTGGGAGAGAACATTCTTCACTAATGCTGCCAGGGGAACAAGGCTAGAAGTTAGGACAACTTTTTCCATGCTGTTCAAACAGCGCCATTGCTACCATTTTCATCTCATTCAGAAATATAAACATGATTCCCAAAACGGCTTGCCCAGTACTAAGATTAACAACTTTCTGATGCCAAGCAAAAATGTTCCACTTCTTCCAGACATTTGGGACTCAGTTTTTTTCCATCCCAGGAGGTGATTTATTCTCAGGATACTTTGTGGTGGCTGCACTAGTCCTGGGCGTTCATTTCAGTTTGAAACTGGTTGTTATAATTGCCCTCAGTTTCAGCCTAGCTTTAAAGTTTGGTTAACATTTTGTATTTAGCATTTGAATTGTTTTGCAGTGCCAGTTTTTCAGACACCATCACAGGATTAATTCTGCAAGCACCACAGGGCTATATGCTCTTCTGGACAGTGCACTCTTAACATCTGGCTTCTAACTTCTGAAGGCTTCAAAAAGTATTTTGAGGCCATGTCCCCATGGTGGCCAGATAGCACTCTTTGGGTGCTGTATTGCCACGCAGGGGTTGGGTGTGGGGCCCGGCACGCATTTCGGGCATCCTCATGGGATGCCCAGCAATGCGTGCCAGGTTCGGGGCTTGGCGTGGATGGAGGCATCCCCAAGCAAGCTGCACCAAGCCCCAGTACGGGGGAGCAACTCCACCCCCCTCTCCGCCCCTCTCTCCTCAGCCCACCTTTAAGGCATGGACAGCCAGGGTTGGGGTGTGCATTTTGGTTTTTTCGCACCCCCAATCTGCTAGGCGATAATGCAGGCTTGATTTTAAGTTTACGGTGTTCCCCATGATTTTCATTGGAGCAGAGGTCTATAACTTTAGCTTTTTAAAAAAAAAAAATTAATGGCCAAAGCCGCAATTTAGCAGCAGTAGGCACTTGACTTTTGCATTCAAGGTGAATGCTGTAAATTTAAAATCATGCCTGCCTTATATTGCCTAGCAGATCGGGGGTGCAAAAAGAAGCAAAGAGCACACCTCAACCATGACAGGATATAGAAACCCCTCCCTGCTAGCCCGCAAGTGTCCCCATGTGGGTTCCCAGCTCGCTAAGCAAGTGTGCTGGGCTCCCCCTAGGTGCCGAGACTTGTTTTCAAGGGCGTCAGACTTGGCACTCTGTTAGCACTGTACTTGTATGGGGGGATTTGGCACCCTTTTTGTGTGCCAGATCAAAACCCCATGGGGGGCACAGTGCCAATCCTGCTCTCAGCACAGTACCAAAGTGGCATGGGGATGCCCCCTAAGCTTCTTATAAGGTATGCCCAGCAATAATGGTTGGTGTGAGTGAGCACAGCCAAAGGTTTCTCCCCCTGCTGATGGGTTTCTGAACTTCTTTCAACGTCCATGTGGTGTAGACTACAACCTTATGATTTTCAACACCTAGTTAAAACATCTCTTCATTCAGGCCTTCAATGTTTACTTTCCTCTGAACGTTGTCCTGCCAGGGTGGGTGGGTTATATTTGAAGTATGTTTTTAGTGTATTTGTTTAAATGTGTACTGCATATGTGTGTCTATATGTATTTGTAAAGCCTCACCAAACAGACATTTTGCTTTCTTGCTCTTCTATTTTATTTTTCTACGCCCTCCAGAACAGTTCCTCAGACATGGTGTCTACCAAAAAGCATCTCTTCACTTTCATTGCATATTCATAAGGGACATTATTTAGGTCATACCTGTATTGTCTAGTGGTTTTCCATATTTTCTTCAATTTGGGAATGTTCCAACACAGCAAATAATCAGTTTAGAGTCCATCTTTGCTTTTCTCTGTACTAACAATAATTTGGGTTTCCGTACCTTTTGTGGACCAAACTGCTGAACCCCAAGCTAAATTATATTTTGAAATTAGCCCAATTTATTTTGGGAAGTGGGAACAAGGGGGTAAAGTTTTGAGAGAGGAAACCATACTTTTGGGTGCATGTCCCTATTTCCTCATCTCCAATGGCAGACTTTGTTGTGGGTGATGTTTCCCAGAGGGCTGAGAATGTCACTGTTGGGGTAAGAAGAAAGAACAAAAGAGAAGACAGAGTGGAAGTTAGACTTTGTCTGCCTCTTTCAGCAAGGAGCATCCGTACAAGGGACAAAATGTATCCTCCATTTCCTTTCTCTCCCATACCTGCAAGTAGAAGGGCAATGTATCCTCCATTTTTCCTTGGCAATGCACAAGGGAAACAATGTTTCTTTTCATCAAGAGGAGGCTTTTGTGGGAAACCAGCACTCTGCTTCAGCAGCTTTAGAGGAGACAACAATGTCCCTGTGAGGCAGGTTAGGTTAAGAGGCAGTGATCTTCCCAAGGTCACCCAGGGAGCTTCATGGCTGGCTGGAAAGGTAAACTATAATATAAAACATCTAAGAAGAAACTGAGGCATTCTGATCTTCACTTCTTCTTTCCTCAAGTGCAGCCTTCAGCACCTGAGCCATCAACTAATCTGGATTCTACTAATTTGTTAACCCCAATTTTTCATTACAGTATTTACAAGAGGTACAGTACTTTGCAACCCTCCTTCAAAATTCACAGTATCAAAGAATGCCTTCCCAAACTTGTTTCACTTGTGAGGTTGCAAAAATAGCTCTAGTCACAAAAAGATCTTTTTTGCTTCCTTTGATATTCATGAGCTTCATTATTTGTTGAACTAACAAATAGGGAATAACAGGGAATAACTGCAAGTGAATGTTTCGACTAAGATGGCTAGTTAGCATGGGAAAATCCATTTTTGCTTCCCTTTTGTTATTCTCAACAAAGCTAGACGGGATGCTGGTAATACTTTGGTGCCTATCAAGAGGCATTTTTGCACTACTGTGAAGATGCCTCAGGATGCTTCAGCCCAAAGGGGCTGAGTACAGTTCCCCATCTGCACTGGCAGGTAAAAGACGCATTCCAAAT
Organism: Aspidoscelis tigris stejnegeri; assembly: GCA_023333525.1. NCBI lineage: Eukaryota > Metazoa > Chordata > Lepidosauria > Squamata > Teiidae > Aspidoscelis > Aspidoscelis tigris. The sequence continues at coordinate 82,805,466 of JALMGA010000003.1, forward strand.
GTGTCCTTTCACTGCCTGCGTGCAAACGGGGAAGTGTACTGAGCCTGTTCACGCTGAAGACCCTTCCCCAGCCTTCCCGAATTGGCTGCCTTGCAGCCAGAGGTGGCGAGGCCAGTCAGGTCCCTTCCCTGCCCGCCCGATTCTGGCTAGAATAGGCCAGGACATTCTGAGCATGCTTGCGGGGTGACTCCTCATTGACCGGGCACCCGCACATGCTCAGATGGCCAGTTGAGGCCAGGCAGGTGCCCGGCCAATGAGGGGCTGCCCTGTGAGCATGCTCAGAACGTCCTGGCCTATTCTTGCCAGAATCGTGCCAGCAGGAGAAGGTAAGCCCCGTTCATGTGTGCACAACCCCGGGGTGGGTTGGGGGGTGTAGAGTGAGGATCCTGCCACTGGCATTGGCCTGATCCTGGCTGATGCAGGTGGCCGGGCCCCAGGGGAGGGGGCCAACTGGCCTCCCCACCTCTGGCTGCAAGGTAGCCAATCAGAGAAGGCCAGGGGAGGGGCCCAGCTGTCACAGAGGGACAGCGTGTGAAGGCTCTCCCGCTGAAACAGCTGGGGATGCATGGAACTCACAGAGATGTTTCAGAGCAGTTTTTCTGCTCTGAAAATGGAACACGCAGAGAGCGTGTGGGGACATTTGGGGCAGTCCGGAACGGATCCGACCGCCCCTGGCATGCGAATGCAGCATCTCTGTGTGTTCTCTACGCATTCAAAAACCCCTTGTGCGGAAAGGCCTAAGGTACCATCCACCCAAGAAACAGGCAGGGAAATCATTACCCATTAGGAGGTAGAAATCTTAATCAAAATAGCAAAATAACAAACAATATCTTTGTTGTGCAATCCTGAAGGTGTAGCCCCCACCACAGAGTAGAACATGCCATTCTTGGGTATAGGAAAGCCCACTTTTGCTCTAGACATCTGGATGAGCTCAACCACCCAACAAATTTTGAAAGTCTACTTATCCTGTCTTTCTTCTGCCAAAGAGGAAAGAGCACTCTGGTTCTTGGTGACATTGGAAGAAGATCTCTTCACCTTCCCAGATGGATGAAAAGTTCCTCAAAGTGTGGCCTGTCCCACGTTAGCTGTATCACCAAAATGGATCCTCCAGGGTTTAGGTCCTGGCTGTCAGAACTTTGAAGACCAGCTCCAAAGCTTGCTTGAACTTCAAGGCAGTGAAGGGACTGAGATCTGGGTCAGCAGACTGAACAATCTGGGTCAGCTGACCAGATCGTGGACAGTAAATGCAGAAATGCCCTTTCATTCCCTCCAGTTTGTATAAAAAACAAAACAAAAATCAAACACAACAGTTTGAATCCTATAAGCAGAATGTACTGCACACAGTACATTTTTACTCACCTTACTATCACCCCCAAATTCACTGGGATATTTTTTCTGGGGAGGTGGGATGGGGGTGCTTAAAGGCTGACTTCAACCTTTTTCATGTGTTACATCATTTTCCATACTTCTGTTATGTCCTTGACCTTGACTCACCCTTTTTCTACATGAAATAGCCACAAACGCCATAGTTTTCATTCTAGAGGAGATACTCCACCCCTTCATCATTTTTATCCTTACATATAGGGAAGAGAAAGAACCCTATTATACCAGCAGGTAAGGCTATCAACACAGCCAAGACCAGGGCTCAGTAAATTCTGTGACCTAGAGCAGCAAATAGCTTAGCACAATGTAATTATACCATCAATATCGCAATGAATGTGTCAGCTACACAACTCCAAATGGAGGCAAACACTTGCTGGCCTCTTAAGAAATTGCAGAAATGGCGTTCCATTCTTAGGAATGGGAAAAATGAATCTGCACATTGCTTAACTATGTTTGGCTCAGGTCTGCTTAAAAATCATTTCCAGGAAACATGGGAGATTTTATTTTTAAAAATGTCTCCTGCTACGCATTCTCTGCCTGGAAAAAATATTTGCATTCCTCTCTACATTTTATTGCTGAAGGACTTCTGTTTTGCATTATTTATCTTCTGAAGGATCAAAGGTATAGCTGAAGTCTCTCTCTTTCATACAGATGAATGCAGACACTACAGCTGAAGTCTGCTTCACAGCAATTTTCACCCATCTATTTCAGTCCCAGCCTCCTGGACTTGAAGATGGTCTGAAGAAGGTTATAATTGAAGGCATGACCACAGCCAGAGAGTGAGGGGAGAGCAGATTAAAGCAGGATCCAGGGCTGAGAAGTCCTAAATAAAAAGGCTACACTGCTACTATTCTTCTGAAGAGTTATTTTGCCTGCCTAAGTGTGTGTGTATGTGGGGGGAGCTCACTCTGTCAGGCATGAAGCCAGTAAGAAAACAAGTCAAGTCCACTTTACTCTGGTGGGTCTCTTGCACAAAATACCAGAAAACCTCCTTAGTCAGCAGCTTACTCCTACTCTTTGGAATAGTCAAGATTCCGGGAGGGATGCAGTAACTTGACTCCATTCCTGGCTCAGGGCAGCTGCAGCTGAACGGCAAAATCAAATCCCCCCCCCCCCGCCCCGCCGCCGCCGCCCCAGGGACTGTTAACAATATTCTGGGTTCAGAAGAAGCCAGTCTATTGAATTCCCCTTGATTCAGAGGCTCCAGAGGAGGATTGCTGGGTTCTTCCTTTCTCCAGCAAATGCTGGAATGACAGTATAGAGTACAAGACAGGGAGACAGCAGGCCTGCTGTGGCTAAGTATGGGTGCAGCACAGTATCACAAAACTGGAGAAGCAAAGCAGCATAAAAATGCAACAATCGAGTCAACCCAGGTAGCCATAGATCTTCTATACACAAGGCAATCCAAGAGCTCTTGCTTAGACTAGAAGTGAAAGTCAAATCCTTTCTGCTTTCTTTGCATTTAGTGCTCTTATACTGAGGTTTTGTTTCTTGATAACAGTAAGTTTAATCAAGCAAGGAAGATATTTTAAGATAACAATGATGATGAATATTTTTCAAAAAAAACCAGGCATTGCCTAGTGCAAGAAAAACTATTAATCCTTATGTGATGATATTGCAGAAGAACACAGACTGATTATGAACAAGTTTCTCTAATGTTATTTTTTTTAATGTCCATGAGAATGAAACTCAGCCGTTTGACCAGATAGTTACTTCGGCTGCACTGACACACAAGTAAGGAGAAATGGATTAAAAGGGAATCAAGACTCAGTCCATTTCATTGGTGTGCACATGTTGTGTGCTAAGTAAATGCTAAGTGCACAGTATCTGAACATCTCAAAGATGTTCTCTGACTTGCTGAGGACACTCAAGGTAGCCCAATTCATCCTCACACCCACCCTCTCAGTGCCCTTGTGGGCAACAAGTTGATTGGTTGTATTGTGAGTCAATCTGCTGTAAGCAGTTTAAAAAAAAAGTTCAGGTTTGCAAACATTTTTGGTTTCATTTTACAGCATGACTCTACTGCAAGTCAAGGAGTCCTGGAAGTCAGGGAGTATAAGTTACTTCTTCCCTCAACCCCCACCAAACCCTATTTATGGGCAGCTGAACAGAAGCCCACTTTGGCTGCTATGCTGCAATGGAATGACTGAAAACAGGACATTTGTTCTGTTCTTCTCTTCCTCCCAGACGAGAAAGAAAAGGGAGCCTGGGTAGGAGAGGAAATAGTTTTCTTCACACGATCACGACAGGAAAGCTGCTTTGCTGTTAATTTTTGTCCTTTTAACATTCTTGCTACCCACTGACCCTCATGTTAAGCAGAGAAAGTCCTGCCATTTGGACTGCACTGAAAGCTGCTACATTGCTGTCTCTTCTCCAAGCTAATTGTGGTGAGCAGTAAAGCACAGGGTTAGAAGAAAATTGAACTGGAAGAGAGGAGGAAAGTAGCAACTCCCTCAGGAAATGAACTAGTGGGAAATAATCTCTCTCTCCCACTCTACCTCATAAATACAAAACTGTACATACACATACATTTGTGCTTAAAAAGAAAACTTTCTAGAACTAATCCAAAGAGCAGGAGAGCACTCCTTCCCTCCTACTCACCTTTCCACTTATTGAGTAAAATGCTTAATTGCTTTTTAAACCAGTCCCCTCTTCACTACCACCATGCAAGAGGACAGAAATACAATAATCGTTCCCTCCCTCTTTCTCAAACACAAACACATACAGAAAGAAATCTGTGAGAGAAAATAAGTTTGATTGATATTAAATCTAGCCCAAATTACCACAATGAGAACCGCCAATTATCTTCCACCACCTTCTTCATAAATACTACAGTGGCTGTTGAGGGTCAACTTTCTTCTTCCTTCCCCAGTCAAAACCTGCAACAGTGGCATGAAGAGGAAGGTCCTGCCACTGCCTTTCCTCCCTGAAACTGAAGCACATGGCAGCAGTCCTGTCATCTTCCCTCTCTGCATCTGAAGTGTCCTGTGACAATAACAGTAAAGGGGGATACTGCGGCTGCCTTGCCTCTTCGCAGCTAAAGCATCTACCACAGCTGTGAATGGGGTACTATCATTTCTTCCCTCTCCAAACCTGAAATGCCTAGAGATGGCAGTGGGAAAGGGGGGGGGGAGGGATGCTGCCTTTGCCTTCACTTACCATAGATGAAGTGCCCAGCTGCCACGTCTACTCCTGTCACCTAAGGGAAGTGCAGAAAGGGCCTAACTTGCTTTAAGTCAGTGGTTCTCAACCTGGGGGTCGGGACCCCTTTGGGGGTCGAATTACCCTTTCAGAGGGGTCACAACGAGTCTCCTGCTGCCCTTCCCTCCCACTTCCCAGCTGCTCTACCCCCATGAGGAACTCCATTAAGGGGTCGCGGCATTAGGAAGGTTGAGAACTGCTGCTTTAAGTCTTCCTATGCCTGTTGATCTGCAGTCAAAAATATATCTCCTGCCCCCAAAGAGTAGAAATACTAATGAGCTAGTCTTATGGTTAGAGTGCTGGGTTCATATTTCATACTTAGCAAGTTTGATTCTGCATTCCCCCATGAAACCAACTGGGTAACTTTGGGCTAGTCACAGCTCTTTTCTGAGCTCTCACAGCCTACCTACCTCACAGGGTGTCTGTTGCGGGAAGAAAAATAGAAAGGTTTGTCAGTTGCTTTGAGCCCCCTTAAGGGTGAGAAAAGTAGGGTAGCATCACTTGAATCCACTCTTGAATCACTTGCAGGGAGACCAAAGGGTATAGCCACTAAAGAGAAAAGTAGACAGTGGCTGAGTTCCTAGCCATCTCTTTCATGGCACTGAAGCTTCATTCAGACAGCACTTAATCTGCAAACTGTAAAGTTTCACAGAAACTTTGACAAAGGCGGGGTATGTAGACCCCTTCAATTGTTGTGCAAATCTTCAAAACTTCAAATTTGAAGCTGATGAATATATTTGGCATGTCCCTAGGCGGTAGTATGTGGCACCTACTGTTCCCACCCCACCTCTAATCCACATTAAAGGCCATTGGTTCAAATAAAGATCAACATTTTCTGGGCTTTGAGGCGATTTTTTAAATGCATGTGGATGGGACCTTAATTAGGCCAGATAACAGAGAGAGGAAGAGATAATATTTCACAGCTGTTAGCAAAGCCACCATTGTTGCTTCTGGTTAGAAGCTCAAGGCATGTAGGAAGGGAGTAGAACCATCCCAATTGGGTTTCAAAAGTGTTCAGTAGTTATTAGGCTGCACCAGGATTTTCAAAGGAAAAAATGGGCAATGCATTCTGAAAATACTGAAAGCTGCTGTACTTGAGAACTGTTTGCACCTGAAGTGAAACTGACAGGATCATGAGAGGCAAAAGCAGGCTTAAAGAGCATCCAGAAAACCTTTATATAGACAAAGATGCAGATTAATTTTTGGTAGGGCTGTCAGTTTATGAAAAAGAAGCTTGAAAAATCATCCAGTCTTTTATCATTAATGGCACCAGGTGGCACCCAAACCCCATATTAATTATGTGTGTATTCAGGGGTTCCACTTAGGACTCAGAGAGCTCTAAATGACAGATTGATTCACAAACAGCATAAACCTAATGGAATGGCTGTCAACTGTATTCATAGGCCCCCAAAGGCTAGTTTAGAACCTAGTTTCTAAGGCCCTTTCCGCACTGGCCCGCCGAAAAACGGATCTATTAGATCTGTTTTTTGGCAATCTGTCCTTTCCGGTAGATCCATTGCTATTTGTGACGGATCTACTGGACCCTTTGCGGATGCAAGGCACCCATCCCAATCCGTCCTCCCAAGGCCCTCCCCCCGGCTTCCCCGACTGGCCATTCTGGAGCCAGGCATGGGGAGCTGGGGGCCTCCTTTCTCTGGGCTCCCACTCACCCCAGAAGCTGCAACCACTGCTCCTTGGGCCAGGGGGGGCTTCACCCTATACCCCCCTACCCACCCCAGGTTGTGCACACAAACGTTCCCCTCCTTACCTAGAGGCACCCCGGCTGATTCTGGCTGCCAGGGTCTGGCGAGCCACGCGCCTGGCTTCAGTAGGCCCTCTGCGCAGGCGCGCGTGGCTGGCCAGTGGGGAGGTGTGGTGCATGCACGCCCAAAGCACACAAAAGGCAAAGGCAAAACCTTCACCTGCTCTGGATCCCTGCAAAAAACCTTTAGAGGCACCCTGCCTGTCTCTCTAGCCTGCAGACAATACCTAGGCATACATTCTAGTAGCCACTGATATACTGCACAACATTTGGTAGTGTGGGGAAAATATGTACATGGTGGTTGTGCTGTGGAATACATTAAAGTAGGCTGCTGTTTCATAGAGCAGAACTCAAGGGGATAGATGAAGGCTGAAACTGACTTCTGAAAACTGCTGCAGTGCAGCAAGATTCAGCAAGCAATATTCCACACCGTGCTGAATATTTTCTGATTGACACAATGCTATAGGTCAGTACAATTATCTCTGATGAGACCAGTGCAGATTTACAGCTATAGCAATTAATCTACAGACCCATCCCACTTGCTGCCATGTGTCTAAAAGCCCTGGAAAGGAATACAAAAGACTTTGCTTCCCCGCCCCCCCCCACCCCCCCATCCACACCCTAAAATATTTGCCTTCCTTTAAAGAAAAAAAAATCTCCATTTTAGCTGTTTGGTCTTGACTTTCAAAATCTTCCTCATGCTGTATGATTAGAACATTTCAGAATCAGCTAATCAAAGCAAACGAAGTAGCTGTTGAAAATGATACACCAGGGAAAGGATACAATGAGGACCAAACTCTTATTCTGTGGAAGCTAAAAATAGGAGAAAACAAAGCACACAAAAATATACAAATGGAAGATGGTAATTCAAAACCAGTTGTTGCAGCCATTTTCGGTGGATTCTGGGTGGCTCAGCCAGTGTTTAATCCAAAGGTTCCTCTGGAATGAGGCTGGAATCTGTAGTTTCCACATCCCTCTTGCTTAAGCAAGCAGTTTATGGCACAGAGCCTGCATTCCCAGTCTTTTGAATTATTTGTCCCTTGCAATTGTTGCCATGTGCTGTCAGCTTCTTTTCTAGTGCCTTTGCTGAAATTGTTCCTTGAGAGGGGAAAGCTGAACGCAGAAATCTCTCCTCTTTTGTGAACATGAAGAGCATTTGCCTTAAGGAGGAATGAATGTAAGAACTTATCAAAGAGGGGCTCAGTTTGGAATGAATGAGCAGCATCCTTAAACATGCTTAATTAACTGCTTTCCAAAATGCCAGAATTGGACATTGTCTATGCTCTAAAGTCAGTTATATCTCAGTTTTAGGGTTGCAAAAGAAAGCCTGTGGTTACATTTAAGATTCAATCCATCTTCAGCCCACTTTCAGAGCAAGAGAACCCATCAACAGAGTGACCAGTCATTTTCTTTCCACATTATCTATCCCAAAGGTGAATTTCCTGAGTTATTGAACACTGAAAGAAAACAGCTTGTCACTTTGTTGATGTACAGCTTGTCTTCACGGCATGCCTTAATTCAGTTTAAGGAAACCGAAATAACTGAACCGGTTTAAAACTGTCTACACGGCTTGCAACTTGACCCGGTTCCGTGGCACTCCGATTGCAGTCTTAACTCGGAATCAATCCTGGTAATCCCCACCATAGCCCTGTGCTCCCGCCCATTGCCAGCCATGGTGCCCTGTGATTGGTCTTCCATCCCAGGATCCCACCCTCCCTTCCCTTTGCATCATCCATGCTCCGCCGGGGATCCCCTGCCCGATCCGGCCCCTTCTCTCCCCTCCCTTCCCCTTCCCCTTTCCAGCAGCAGCAGCATCCATCCATCCATCCATCCATCCATCCATCCATCCATCCATCCATCCATCCTGGCGCGGCGCGGGCAGCTTCGCCCTGGGGCTCCTCGTTGCCCGGTGGCAGAGCTGCCGCCACTTTGCCCCGCTCCTCTGCTGCCACCGCTGGCTGCAAGAGGAGGAGAGCCGAGCCTCTTGGAGCGTCCTTTCCGGCCGGCCGGCCGGGATGGCGATCGTGGTCGCTCTTCAGCCTTGGGGTGGGGGGGACCCCAAGAGGGGGGGCAGCCTCCTCTCTCTCTCTCCCACACACGCGCCCCCTTTAAAGTCTAGCAGGACCTCCGGCCAGCCGCTGTCCCCTCCCCAAAAGCGGCGGCGAAAGCATCTCCTTTCTCTCCAGCCCTTGGCGTGCAAATCGGCCTGAGAGCGAAGCGGCGGGGAGGGAAAAAGGGGGCCGGTGTGCAAAAACAACCAACCTGCTCGCCTCCTCTCTTCCTTCCTTCCTTCCCTCCCTCCTTCCTTCTTTCCTTGGGGGCTCCGCTCAGGGCTCGCGCCGCGCCAGGTCTCGATCGGTGCCGGCGGCCTGGGAGCGCTCCATGGCTCTGGAGGAGAGCGCGAGCCAGCCAGTGATGTGTCCGAGCTGCTGCCGACTAGATCTCTCTGCCAGCAGGAAAGAGAGGGGGAGAGAGAGAGGGAGGGAAGGAGGGAGAGAGGGAAGGAGGGAGAGCCAGCCAGCAGTGCTCTGGGGAATTTTTTCTTTCTTTCTTTTTTCTCCCCCCCCCCAAAAAAAAATTAAGTTAAAAAAATCCTGGGATGGTCCAGTGAGGTGGATGGGGCTGTGAGAGCTCAGCAGAGAGCTGTGACCTGCCATTTAAGGGGGCTCAAAGTGACTGACAAACCTTCTGTTATCAGCCATTTAAGGGGTCTCAAAGTTGCTGACAAACCTTCTGTAATCACCTGTTAAAGGGGACTCAAAGCAGCTGACAAACCTTCTGTTATCAGCCATTTAAGGGGACTCAAAGCAGCTGACAAACCTTCCGTTATCAGCCATTTAAGGGGGCTCAAAGTGGCTGACAAACCTTCTGCACTCACCCTTAAGGGGATTCAAAGCAGCTGACAAATCTTCTATTATCAGCCATTTAAGGGGGCTCAAAGTTGCTGACAAACCTTCTGTAATCACCTGTTAAAGGGGACTCAAAGCAGCTGACAAAGCTTTCTATTCTTCTCCCCACACCAGACATCCTGTGAGGTAGTTGGTGCGGTGAGAGCCCTGAATCCACTTTGAATCCGCTTTCAATCTGTGTTGATTTCACATGTGAATCACGTTGCAGGTTCACAGCTGTTGCAAAACGTTTGTATCCATTCGATTAGTATACAAATGTCCACATTGGCCCACTTTCAGTCCACTTTCAGAGTGAGTGAGTACCCCAGCAAAGGGACGAGCTATTTTCTTTCAGTGTTAAATAACTCAGAAAATTCACCTTTGGGGTAGATAATGTGGAAAGAAAATGAATGGTCACTTTGCTGATGCGTTCTCTCGCTCTGAAAGTGGACTGAAGCTGGATTCAACCTGAGGTGTGACCATGGCCAGAGAGAAAGATGCCCCAGAGGTCAGAGATTTTTGGTGGATCGGGCTCCTGATGGGGTTGGGGTGCTGTTCAGGACATAGAGAAAATTGCCTGGCAGGGAGGGACCGATCTGCCTCCAGGCTGCAAAAGCTTTGGATTGTGTTTTTCCAGCCTTGCATCCTTCAGAGGGACTCTAATGGCTGGGAAAGTTCCCCGGGGACTCCAGGGCTTTCCTTTCCTTTCCCTTTTTAAAGTTCAGAACTTGCGCAAAAATGCAACATTGTTATTAAGCTACATCGTTACAGTGTAGCTTTGGAGGTAGTGGCTGTTTCGAGGCTGGATTCTTTCAATGAAATCACTCTTTGGAAGCAAGCTATTGGGGGAGGGAATCCTAAACATGACGTGCCTAGAATACGGACAGCCCATTGGTTACAGTGCAATTGGGGGAGGGACAGCCTGAACACGGAATCTCATCCCTGAAAACGATACTGTCCACAAAGTAAAAAATGAAACACGCATCAAGCGCAGGATCCGGAGTGAGACCTCTTGAAATCAGGATTTATTTTAAAACGGTTTAAGGTGGTTTAAAACGGAAATACCGTGTTAAGCCGATCTCCCGTCTGGCCAAGGAGAACTCAAAACATTTTGAATTTGAGATAACTATGCCATGGGGATTCGCCCATATTCTCTTACTCTGAAAGTGGATTGAAGCTAGATTAAAGCTTAAGTGTGACCACAGCCAAAGAAAGAAAGAGTATTCATGCACGTTTTTAAAAAGTTTAGAAAATAAAAAAAAAAATTTCTTCCACTGGGAAATAAGATATCAGATTGCCTCAATTTTCTTGGAGCTGTTCTCAGTAGGCATTTCAGAGAAGAAATATGTACTAAGATGTAATATGATGGGAGACATGTTACATTTCTCCATTTCAGTTAACTGCAAACAATTCTGTCATTACTTGACTCTTATGGGTGCCTTCTTCTTGTCTTCCCTTGGCTCTTCTTCTGTGCATGCATCTTCTCCTTTCCACAAGTTTCACTGAAAAAGCTTCTGCCCCACTTTTCCATTGGTAATATGCACATGTCATTTTAAGTATGCCTATCAGCAGCCCTATCAAGTTTCCATTCAGTCTTCCAATTAGTGCAACTTAAGAATCACCTAAACTCTTTCTTGATCAAGGACGCAAGAGTGGATTAGTAAAAGTTGTCAAGAACCCAGACAGGCATATGTTCAGAGCTTGAATTTCATAAACCAAAACTAGCCAACACTCACACAAATACCCTAGTATCTCTCCACACCCTGTTGGGGAGCCCCAGAGAGGCTGGCAGGTGTGAATTTATATTCCACACATGGGCTTTTTTTGCACAAGCAATGAAGACCCCATTAGGACCCCTTTAGGAGCCCAATTGGTATGGATCAGTCATGCACTGTCAGCACACAAGAAGAAGAGTTGGCTTTTCTACCCCGCTTTTCTCACCCATTTAAGGGGACTCAAAGCGGCTGACAAAGCTTCTGTTCTTCTCCCCACAACAGAACACCCTGTGAGGTAGGTGGGGCTGTGAGAGCTCAAGGGAGAGCTGTGACTAGCCCAGGGTCACCCAGCCGGTTTTGTGGAGGAGGGTGGAATCGAACCCGGCATTCCCAGATAAGAGTCCAGCTCCTTAACCACTAGACCAAACTGGCTCACTGACTCCTTAAGGACCCCATTTGTACCCACTAGCACCAGCAAAATCTGAATTTAATAGGATCTTTGGGCCCATGAATCTAGATTAACTCAAGAGCCCTTTAAAGGTGTCTTCAATCCAGTCTACTGCCATGAAGTCCAGATCAGATGATGCATGTCCCCAAGTCTACCAGGGCATGGGGCCCTCACCATGATGCAGATCTTCAAGGACTAGGATAGGATTCCAAAGATCTGGATCTTCTAAATCCAGATTAACAAAGGTAAGTGCAAAAACAGCCATGAACATGTTCGTCAAATAACTCATTTCCAGGTAGATACTGGGCTGTATTTAAAAACTCACTCTGTTGGCCTGACCCCACCAACTGTTAAAGTTGGGCAAAGTAGGTGCACATACTAAAACTTCTTCCCAATCTTCTTGCATTTACTTGTGCTGTCTATTAACAGCAGTAGCCTTTCTCAAACACATTATGCAGGCGCCTTTGGGTACCATATGGTATAAAGGAAATTAACACAACAGATTGAATTTAACTGAAGTCCCCTTTGTTGTTGATGAACCCATTCTAAATACTGAATGTTCATTCACTTTCAAAAATAAACTCACCAGCCATGGAATAAAAGGACAGGTTCTGTCCTGGATTTGTGACTGGCTTAAGGGCAGAAAGCAGAGAGTAGTAGTAAACGGCAATTTCTCAGGGTGGAAAGAAGTAAAAAGTGGGGTCCCTCAAGGCTCAGTACTGGGACCAATGCTTTTTAATTTATTCATCAATGATCTAGAAAAAGGGGTACATAGTAAAATAGCAAAGTTTGCTGATGATACTAAATTATTTAGGGTAGTAAAATCTGAAAGAGATTGCCAAGAGCTCCAGAGGGATCTCTTAGCAATGGGTGAGTGGGCAACCAAGTGGCAAATGTGCTTTAATCTTAACAAGTGTAAAGTAATGCACATTGGGGCCAAGAATCCAAATTACGTCTATAAACTGATGGGGTCTGAGCTTTCTGCAACACGCCAGGAAAGGGATCTCGGGGTTTTGGTGGACAGTTCAATGAAGGTGTCAACCCAGTGTGCGGCAGCAGCAAAAAAAGCAAATTCAATGCTGGGAATAATTAGGAAGGGAATAGAAAATAAGTCAGCAAGTGTCATTTTGCCCCTTTATAAATCTATAGTGAGGCCACATTTGGAATACTGTGTACAATTCTGGTCACCACACCTCAAAAAGGATATTGTGGAACTAGAGAAGGTGCAGAGAAGGGCAACCAGAATGATTAAGGGTCTGGAACACCTCCCTTACGAAACCAGGCTGCAACGTCTAGGCCTCTTCAGTCTGGAGAGACGGCGTTTGAGAGGGGACCTGATTGAAGTATATAAAATTATGCACGGCATAGAAAAGGTGGATAGAGAAAATTTCTTTTCTCTATCGCACAACACTAGAACCAGGGGGCACTCTATGAAGCTGATGGGTAGGAGCGTAAGGTCTGACAGGGGGAAGTATTTCTTCACACAGAGGGTCATCGGCCTATGGAATGTGCTGCCAGAAGAGGTGGTGACAGCTACCAGTCTGGATGGCTTTAAGGTAGGGTTAGACAAATTTATGGATGACAGATGTATCAATGGCTACTAGAACGAATGCCTAGGTGCATCTTTCAGGCTGAGGGGGGGGGGAAATGGGGCGCTTCTAGGGCCATCTGCTGGGACTCAAGAGCAGGAGAAGGTTTGTCCTTGTCTCTGCTTGAGATGCCCATGAGCATTTGGTGGGCCACTGTGTGCGACAGGATGCTGGACTAGATGGGCTGTGGCCTGATCCAGCAAGGCTTCTCTTATGTTCTTATGTTCTTATGTTCTTATAACAGAAAAGTCCCATAAAGTTCCCCACATCACACATTTTGCAAGGTGGGACTGGGCAAGGGGAGAATGGACATGAAGACTGGTGCCCCACTTTTGTGCCTCACCATGACTATGACTGCCTCACCTACTTTACAATCCCTGCATCTGGGTAGATCAGAAGCAAAGTTTTTAAGAATGGTTGGTTCACAGCCTGGCTGAAAACCAAATGGAGTGGGACATGTGTCTTTATTCCCCACTTCCCAGCACATCAACAACCAAAAAAAGAGTAACCCAGAAGCAAGAGAAATTTCTTCCTATGAATCAGCCCTGAATGACGGGAAACACCTTTCCTTTCTTTCAGGGCTCACCTGGAGATCATCCTGTCTGCCAACACAGTGACTAGAGTAGATTTGCTGCCCCAGCTATGCCACAAAGGGGTCTATCAAGTGCACCACTGAAACCCACTGTAGACACTAAGACCCACTGTAGACACTAAGGGCGCATCCACATGGAATTAAAAAAAAAGTGGGGTGGAAGCGAGACACCCTAATGCGAATCTTAACTTGCGTTAAGCTGTCCGCATGGTAAGGCAGAACAATGCGGGTTCCAGGCGAACCCACCCATCCCCATGAAAACCGCAGTAAATCCGCAGTAAACAGGGGAATCCCTCGTCTTCCTCTCCCCCCTTCTCGACCCTGAGCCCTCCTAGACACACACGCACGCACGCACAGACAGACAGGGGAATCCCTCCTCCCCCCCTCCCCTCCCCTCTCCCTCCTCCAGCCCGTGGTGGAAGCTCCATGTCTCCCTCCTTTCTCCCTGTCAGTTGGGGGCATGTGGAAAAGGATGGAGACATGGAGGTTTCACCACGCTCAAATCCTGTCCTTTGCCTTGCTTGCTTTCTGGCTATAAGGCAGACTTGTAGCCAGCAAGTATGCAGAGCAAACAGGAGGATTTGAGCGTTGTGAAAGCTCCGTGTCTGCCTCCTTTTCCTCACAGCCCCAACTGACAGGGGGAAAGGAGGGAGACACAGAGCTTTAACCACACTCAAATCTGCATTCTTGCTGGCTACCAGTCTGCCTTGTAGCTAGGAAGCATGCAAGGCAAAGGAAAGGGTTTTAGCAAGGATTTTAGTGAAAGGGGGACAGTTGTCATCGCAGCCTTAGCAGTGGGGACAGCAAAGGCCTGCCTGCTAAGGCCTCGATTGTAACCCCCAAGTGTCCCCATGCCCCCTTTATAACGCGTTCTTGGCCCCTAATTTGGGGTGAGTACAGTTATAAAGGGGGGGGTATTTCAAATGAGAGGATTTTATTCTGCTGCAAACCCGATTTAGGGCTTTGCATGTGGAGGCTTGCGAGGCAAAATAGCTTTTCCCTCGCAATCGCCTTGCCATGCGGACAAGCCCTAAGACCCTCTATCTTCATTGCATTTACCTAAATAGAACTTTAACCTTTCTTGAAGGAGCCTGAGTCAAGTAACTGGCTAAAGTTCCTCCACCAAAAACCATGATCTTTACAAGCTACAAAGGTTACATCTCATGTTTTGACCACTCCTCCAAAACACCAGTGGTTAGCACCTCTTAAAAAGCTATGGCAAGAACGGAGGAGGAAAGAGTTCACGAGAAAGTGGTGGAAAAGAGCCCTCAGTCAGTCCCTTTTCTGCCTTAGATGAAGGAAGAATAGAAGTGTCAAAGGGAGAAAAGTTATATAGCAAAAGAAAAGAAGGTGGAGAGAGGCCTATGGAAGAGGTCTCGCAGTGGTAGAATGTGGAAAGTGGAATGCTGGGAATTGCAGTCCAGGGAACATCTGAAGGGCCACTGTTTGGGACCCCTGCCTTAGACTTTCTGTTTGCTGGCTTCCCTTTCCAAAACGTACACAAATGCCTAACAGCTGTAGTTAAAAAAGTACAGTCTTTAGTTGTGTGTATTATGAGCCACATAAGCAACAAATCAGAGGCAAGCAAATGAGGGAAGTTTTTGTTTTCTCCCAACTCCAAATGAAGTGTGTGTTGGGCAACAAGTTAATCAAGAAAAACATAGGCAGTGAACAATGGCAGTGCTCATTAAATGAAGCAGACAAAGAACCACAAATTATAATTAAAATGCACCTGTGATTTTAGCCTTCATCTTTGACTTTGGTGAGCTTAAAGCAACCCTAGGCCTCTTTGCACTACAGCCGGAATGGCTGTAGCGAAGAAGCTAAGACGCTCCATTCACACTGAGGGAAGCAGGAATGTCACACGTTTCTTGCCTCCCTCTGGGCGAATGGAGAAAGTATTCCCGCCTGTCCTTGCCTGGAAAGGCTGGGATGTGGGTGAAATGCTCCTCTCCTGTCCTCCTGCCATTGGCTAAGGCAAGACCCAGGGCAGGAGGCCTGTTGGATGCCTTCCCTGCACTCTCACTTGCTCCTGGGCCCAGATCGGGCTCCTAGGGCCAGGGGGACCCCAACTCCCCCAGGGGCGTGCACGTGTGAATGGGGCTTACCTGTTTGATGCTGGGTAGTAACTAAGGCAAGGTGGCCTGTCGCATTTTGCGCCTGTGTGCCACGCGTTCCCTGATTGGTCAGGGACGTGCACCTGCGCAGATGGCCAGTTGAATCCAGGTGGGTCCCTGACCAATCAGGGACTGCTCGACATGCAGGCGCAAAATGCGGCAGGCCTCCTCCCCTTAGTTACTGCCCAGCACCGAACAGGTAAGCCCCATTCATGCGTGCACGCCCCTGGTGTGCGGGTCCCCGATCTGGGCCCCAGGAGCGAGTGAGAGCATAGGGAAGGGAGGCGCCTGGGCTGCCCACCTCTGGCTTGAAGGGAGCCAATCAGGGCAGCCCAGGGGCGGGGCCCAGCTGTCATGGAGGGAGAGTGTGTGAGTGCTTTCCCTCCGGTACAGCTCGGAACGCATTGGGAAGGGCCAAACGCACTGGGGGTGCATCCCCAAGCAATTTAAAGTCTGCTGGAACTCCTCTTTTGCCTCTGAGTGCCCCCATGCCAGGCTTCTCCAGGTGCTTCCAGCGCTACAAAATGAGGAAAACCCGTGACAAAATACATGCCCTTTAAAGAAGACTTTCAGGGCTCTATTTGGAAGTTGCGGGTTTTCCTCACAACATTTACCTTGGAGACGCTCCGTGGTAAAAGGGGCAGTGATTGCTTGCCTGCACACACAGCCAAAAAAGCATTCACACATCTCAGAAATGCAGCAGGTTCCCTTCCGTTCCTTTGTAAAAAGAGCCAGAATTGCTCAGAATTGCAACATTATCATCAGGTGATCTGTGAAAGTGTTAAAAGTGTGAATGAGCGAAGGATCGCACTGCCGATGCCTGCAGCCGCTGACTTTGCAGGGACGGGAAGCCTTTTCTAACAGAGAACTGAGTGAAAGTAAGTGCTGAAAGTGAATGAGTGAGCGATCATCTGCCTTTGCAGGGACGGGAAGCCATTTCAGGGGACGGAGATCTGGCTATTTTTCCTTTTAACAAGAGAGGGGGCGGGGGGGGAAAAGATGCGGGGAAAGGAAACAGGCTTCCTTGGGGACGGAAGGTGCATTAAAAACACGCGTTTTGCTGAACCTCGTACGGACGCTTATTGCGGAAGTGCATGGCACTTTTAAAGTTTGCTTGATTAGAGTGACAGCGGAGGAAACCCAGAGAGGCAAATAAGTCTTTTGGGGATTCAGCCTGGGACAGTTTCAGAGCACTTTTTTGTGCTCTGAAACTCAAACGCATGTAGACGTGTTGGGGTGGCTGGAGCAGCTTGGAATGGATCCGGCTGCCCCTGAAGAGCGAATGATCCCTCCCAACATGTTCTACACGCATTCCAAAACCCCTCGTGCAAAAAGGCCTCCTGTTGTTTACCAGTTTTCCGCCTCAGACATCTGACAACTGGAGTGAATTTTATTCTCAAGTGAAGAGCTCCTGCTCTCCAAAAATGATAGAAAATCAAAGCTTGCATCTGTATTCCTGAAGAAAGTCTGGAACTGTACATAAAAGTCCTGACTGTAAAAAGGGATTCTTAGGCAAAAGAAACAGTCTTTTTTTTTCCTTTTCACCCATGGAATTTATCTAAAAAACAGACAAAAAAAATCTCCTATGTATTGCACAGGCATCACTTTTTGCTTTGTTTTTATTGTTTTGTTAGCTCAGTCATGTGTGGTACATTTCATTCAAAGCTTGTAAGAGCAATGATATTGCATCTGGCTTGATCTTCTAATCTGAGGAAGGCAGCAGGGGGATAGTTATTGCAACTCCAGATGTGCCATTGCCTCTATCTGTTCAGCAGAGACAGAAAAGGCCTTCTGTTGTTATGGCAACATTATATCTGGCACTGATCTGTGTAGTGGGTGCTGTGGCAACTTCCTCGCTGAGCACACAAACTGAGGCCTAGCAACCGTGTTAGGAGGAACTGCTATCAAAAGGCTCTGGCAGGAACTGCATTACAGCTCCCTACAAGAACTGGAACAAGTGTGCCTGCCCTTCAGTCAGGAGGAATGTTTTTTACCTCCCCCACCCCCAGCACCCAGCTACAGAAGCATCAAAACATGAGAATTTTCATTCCCTAGCTTCAATATTTCTGACCATTACTGTTTTCAAAGACACTAGGTCCAGTTAAAGTGTTAGCAAGGACTGACAGCAGATAAGAAGAAGAAGAATGCGTTCCCATAGGCAATAAAATCCTGACTGGATTTGAACTCGGCATCCAGAGTTCCCATTACCTAGGCAAGTAATCCTAACTCGGCGAGCAGTGTTCCCATTCCACTTCTTATCCCCAGATTTTCTGAGCACTATCCTGCAGAACCCCTGGGGAAAAAATAAAAGTAAATAAAAGGAGGGGAATAATATTGGAAGGGGGGAAACTAAACTTAAGGCTTAATCTTGGGTTGTCCAAGGTTTCTTGCTTATAATGAGATTCTCATGGCTTCAAACAGCTGAAATGTCTTTGTAACCACACAAAAAGAGATTAATTCAGCAGGATAGCCTCCTCACTGAGTGCTGCCCATTCCTTTTAATGTTTTCCCCCGTTACCCTAAAGCAGTTTTGCTTCATTGCTTCTCCGGAAACTGAGAAGGGTTGTTGACAAGAAGAAGTCCTATTAGTGGAGACACCCTCCTGGAGGTGTTTGGGAAGAGACATTAGGCTGCTGTCGAAACCAAACACGGATCCCCTCAGCCACAGTTTATTCTTCTTGACATCTGCTTTTTGAGGTACCGCCATGCATATTAGACCCCATCAAAACCCATTTTGCCACCACGTTGCACTGCTTCCTGGGACACATGTTGCTTGAGGGTTTCATCAGGATCCATCCAGGGGAGATAGCTCGGATCAGCAGATTCTGGAGGCAGTAGGAGTCTATCGCTTGGAGCATGAGAAGATCTCCCGTTCTTTTGGATGGTACCTCCCCATCTTGAAACTGGATTGTGCAGAAGCTGTTTCACTGCATGTTGAGGGCATGACAGAGTTGGAACCGAAAGGTTATCTAAGCACTCTGCCTATTTTGTCTTTCTCTCTCGCACCTTCCCCTTTGTAATCATTGCCCTTTCATTGTCAGTTTTGAGGAACTAACTGCTCTGCAACTCAAAGCCTCTAGAAGCATTTAAATTTAGTATCACAATGGTGTGTCTCCGCTACCCCCAAAAAAGAAAAAAAAATTGATCTAGAATCTTATCTTAAATGGCGTTATTAATCCCATATAGCCAGAAAAGCTATTTTTTTCTTTTCCTGTCTTTTGAATTGCAGCTTATTTGTGTCCTCGCCCTGCCTCATCACTGGGCACCTCCTAGTATCCACTTTAACATATAGAAAAAGCTAGCAAAGTGGGGAATAAGGTGCTGGCAATGCCACATTGTCAGATCTTCTTGGGATACACATGTGAACATAAGAGAAGCCCTTCTGGAACCAGCCACAGCCCATCTGTTCCAGCATCCTGTCTCACACAGTAGCCCACCAGTAACTTCCGAGCATTCTGAAGCAAAAGGCAAAGGCAAAAACTTCACCTGCTCTCCATTCCCTCTGTTCCCTGCAAATGGCCTTGAGAAACATCCTGCCTATCTCTCCAACCTGGAGGTGGTACCTAGGCAGCTTGATCAATCTATCAAACTGAGAAGAACATGATGCGAAATGCAATGCAACAAAAGATAAAGAATTGGCAGCTCTGATATTATGTTGTATAATAATTGAAAATACCCAGGTCATGTGGTGGATTATGTTTTCTCTTATGCAGAAAGAAGACCTAGACTGTTTGCTGCACAGGTGTGTTGGTTCCCTCTGCCAAGCCTTTTTCCAAGGCACAAGGCTGCTCTTGACTGGGAGAAGAAGACCTGGGCTGTTTGATGTACCTGTGCGTTTGCTTCCTCTGACAAGCCCTCCCCCATGGCATAAGAACTGGGGCTGCTCTTGGCTGGAGAAGGAAGAAGACCTGAGCTGGCTTGTTATCCTTTAATTGGTCATCTGCTACTGCTTGTACTAACAGTTGACAGTCTAAGGATGTTATTGGAGAAATTCTGGAGTGCTCTTCATGAAATGAGCATCTTTTTGCTTCTTTTTCTTTATGGGTGCATCTCCATGGTCTCTTTTTGTTCCCTCTTGTGTCAGATTTTAAAAATGTGGGTTGTAATTGGAAATAAAGCATCCCCATGTGGTTTGGGGCAACGCAGATTTAAAACATACTTCCTGTCTCCATGCAAACTGCTTTTTGGGAGCCTGCATCTTTTTCTCCTCACCTGAGATGAAAGGCAAAAACCTCAATTGAACCTCCAGAACACAAAATCATCCCTTTACTTGGCTGTCAAGAGTTAAAAGCAGTTACTGAAAGCAGCTCATTCTCTCCATAACTAATGCTTGCAACATAGTTACAAGCAAAACTGAAAGCAGGCTCCCTTCAGCTGTCAAATTCAGCTGCCTGCATTCACGTAATGGCCCCTGTTAGTGCAAAACCAGACCTGTGAAGTGAAACTTAGGCCCCGTCTACATGGAACTTTTTTGTTTCTCTATTGTCCCTCTATTGCAGCAGACTTTTAAAATGTCATTCAATTCTGGAATAAGCATCTGCATGAGGCTCAGCAAAACACACATTTAAAACGCACCTACAGTCCCCACAGAAGCATGTTTTCTTTGCCCGCATCTTTTTCTCCCCGCCCCCTCTCTGGTTGATAGGGTGCCAGCAGGAATGGGGAGGGACTGCACTCTGCGTGGCCACAACCAGGAAGACAATCCCTGACAAGTCCAAAAGAAAAATAGCCATGGGTATTCACAAGTTCTCTCCCCTGCCTGCAAAACCCACTAGAAACATTTATCACTTTGGGATCCAGAGCTTGCTTCCAAAGATAGTGAGTTCACTGTAAAAATCCACCCTATACAGCAGCGGTTTCACTGTAGCAATTTACCCACTTCACACCTGATAACAATGTTGCAATTCTGCACAATTCTGGCTCTTTAAAAGTTCTGACCTTTAGAAAGGGTAAGGAAGGGAAGGTGGTGCAGTTCTGGGAGATGTGTGAATGTTTAAGGCTGTGTGTGCAGGCGGCAGCAGCGGCAGAGCCAGGGTGCTTTTTTTTGGAGATCTTGTGAGTAACATAATGAATTGCTTCTACAAGATCTCTGTCCACCTACTGTTTTCTTGCATTCAGTATAGATCTTGAATACTGGCTGTGGATGAGAGGCAAAAAGAGAGAGAGATCATTTTATTTGAGGAGAAAACGAGGGAGAAGGCTGAAAAAAAGAGGAAAGATGGGACTGCAGCTGGCAATCCCCGCCCCCAAATACCTCTTTCGCCACGGAGCGTCTCCATGCACAATGTTGCTAGGAATACCCGCGGCTTCCAAAAGGTGCGTTGGTAGTCTTGTTTAAAGGGGGGGGGTCCTTCTTCCACACATTTTCCTCCTTTGTGGCACTGGAAGCCTGGAGAAAAGCCGTGCATGGAGATGCTCTGTGGCAAAAGAAGCATTTTAACAGGCTTTTTATTGCATGAAGATAGAGCCTTAGTTTCACTTCAGAGGCTGCATTATTAGGAGGAGGAGAGAGAGATTTGCTTGCTGAGAAACAATCTCTGTGGTAATGATAATGATAATTAGTATCACCTTTCCCTGTTAGCAAGCACAAAATCTCTCTCCCCCTCCGAAGTGAAACAATGTGACAGCGGAACTCTGCTTGCCCGCTGAAAGAGCTGAACGCAGCTGATTCTGACAGCCAATTCTCCTGCAGAGATCAAAAATGCCTAAAAATTCAGTGGAATATGGGAGAAGATGTGGAGAAAACGTCTCCATGCTCCCAGGAAGCCCGCGGCTTCCCAAAGGTGCAGAGGTAGTCTTGTTTAAGCGTGGGGGGGGGGTTTCTGCTGCGGATTTTCCTCCTTTGTGGCTCTGGAAGCCCGGAGTAAAGCTCTGCATGCAGACACTCAGAAGCAAAAGAAGCTTTTTAAAGGATTTTTCTTTGCATGTAGGCAGGGCCTATTTCATTTGTATTCTGTGCAAGTTTATAACTTATTATTTTATATTGCATTAGGGTTTTTTTCTGCCTTGAGCAATTTTTTTGGAAAGGCACAATACAAATAAAATGAAAGTATAGCAGCCCCCTCACAGTCATTGGAATGGGAATGGAAAAATAATCTGTTCCATTTTTGATCCTTCAGCCATCTCCCATTGCTTCTAATATGAGTTCATTTGTTATATTTTTAACAGAGGAAAGATTCCTTTGAACAGCAGTGCACCAGACAAAAGCAGTTCAAGAATTCCTTATCTCAGAACCCTGCAGCTCTTTCAAATAAATAAAAGGTGAAAAATGGATCAGAAACACAACATGAGATGCCACGGCTTATTTTTTACATTTTGATCACAACCTAGGCAAGCTCTGGACTAAGTAGCTGAAAGCAGATGGAGAAACGGGGCCTCCATATCAATCCATGTCACTTTTTTTGGGAAACTCACAGACCTACCAGGAAGAAGAGAGAATCTGATAATTCTAACCACATCAAAATCAGCAGGTGTGTTCAGCATTCAAGGCAACAGCTTGGAACCCAAGACATCTGCTCAGCTGAAGCAGATTTAAGTGTCCAAGTGGATATCAAGCAGGTGCCAAGGATGTTAGCAATAAATGCCCTGATATAAGCTTCTCTAGCCTGAGTGCTTTGTCTTGCCTTTGTGTGCGCAAATGTACATGCATACAAGCGTCTGCACATGCTCTGTCACTTCCTTTTCCCTCTGTCTCCTTCTTCCACTGTACTAACAAATAAATTGCCTGCATCTGTCAATTCTGATCCACTCTATGTTTTTATAAGAAGCTTCAGAGAGCTGAGACAAGGATTGAAATGGATCTCTGAACCACAAGGAGGAACCGATATTCCCTGTACAGGTTGCCCTGTCATAAATCATCATTTGTCAGATCCAATAAGTGTCTTTTCTAATGCACCCACACAAAAATGATCATATCTCTTGGGTGTCTAAATATGTGGGATTCTGCACAGACAAGGGGCTTCAAAAGAGAGGAAGGAATGGGAAAACTAGAAAGAAAAGGGCATGTGGCTCTCATTCAATACACTTTGGCAAGGGAGGCAATATTGTTCATTTTATTTTCAGTAGATTTCTTATTGTCCCTAACATGCTGTTAGCCTTTTTTTAAAAAAATAGCTGAAACATATATGGTCCTATTCCCCCTGGAACTTTATTGCGTGTCAAAAATGGTTTGAAAACTGTTTGTCTGCATTGAAAATTGGCTTCCTGCACTTTCAGGGGAGTAAATGGTAAAAAAAAAAAAAAAGCATTAAACCCACTTCTTTAAAGGACTCTCACTCTCATTTTCTATTTGACATGCTCTATTTTCCCTTTGGGAATGGTATAATCAGTATCCCTTTCGGCCATTGGCACTCACCCGCCCACCCGCCCACCTGCCCGCACTCTTGGGCTTTGCCGCCTTGCTCGCTTGCCCAGCTGCTTGCCTGCCCACCCAGCTGCCTACTATTTAAGCATCTGCTGCCGCCTGCTGCCACTGCCTTGCCCACCTGCCATTTTGGCTGCCGCTAGCCTCTCTGGCTGCGGTGCACCACTGCTGCCACCTTGCTCACTCAGCTTCCCGCCGAGAAGCCGTAGCACTCCCAAGGCATAGGGAGGAGGAACGCCAGGGAGGCGAGCGAGTGAGCAAGTGAGCCCTGCCCTCTCTCTCCTCCCTTTTGGCCACTGCTACTGCTCCCGTGCTGCCACCGTGCTCCACTTTTTAAAGCGGAATTAACCCAAAAAATGGGAACGCACATAATGTGCATTCACATCCATTTTTATTAATTCCGCTTTAAATGACCCAAGTGTAATCATAGCCATTAGGATGAAACTAGGATCACTCTTGACCCTAGTGCTATAGTCACACCTTCACTTTAAACCTTCTTCAGTCCACCTTCAGATCTGACTGCTCACAACTTTCTATTTCTATCCATTTTTATTTGTGGACTTTCCGGAATGGAAAGTCCACAAATAAAACTGATAGAAAGGTTTTTGGAAGTGACAGTAGTAATACCTATAGGATTATCCTATCTACATGTTTGCTGATGCTTTCAAAATTGCAGAAAAATCAGTTAGACTAAGATTCCTTTCCAGAAATTTTGTTGGTTATAGAATCATAGAATCATAGAATGGTAGAGTTGGAGTGGACCTCCTGGGTCATCGAGTCCAACCCCCTGCTCAAGGCAGGATCTCCTAAACCATCTCAGACAGATGGCCGTCCAGTCTCTGCTTGAAGACCTCCATCGAAGGGGAACCAACCACCTCCCGTGGCAGCCTGTTCCACTGGTTGATCACTCTTACTGTTAGAAATTATCCTTGAGTAACACCTGTGCTTCTAAAGGGTGGGAACTTTTATCCTTAGTTATGTCTCTCCCTATCTTCTGTGAGACAGCTATTAAACTTTCAGGCTATAATTTCTTGGGTCTTCTCTTGAGTTCTTCTGTTTTTTAAAAAATAGGGTGACATCATCATCTAGTGCTCAGCTGCAGCTGAGCTTAGCAACAAATTGCAATTTTTCATTAAAAGGGCTGAAACTCATCTTTGAGTTATTTAATAATACCTGGATTAATGCCATCTAGGCCTGGTGATTTGTCATCACTATTTCAAAGAATCATAGAATTGTAGAGCTGTATGGAATCACAAGAATCATCTAGTCCCTCTGTTTACAAATTAAATCATTGTTGAAAAGCGGCTTCTACTTAAAAAGCTTCCAGAGATGAAGAACCTCCAACCTCTGTGGTACATAACTTGCTGTCAGCAATTATTTTTTTTCTATTCAGAACCTGGGAAGCCATAACTTGTGCCCATTATTTTTAATGGCTCTGGAGAACAATTCCTGACCATCTTTCCTTAGACACTCTTCTGTGTACTTAAATACCAATATCATGTTTCCCCCTTAGTTTTTTCCTGACTCAAGTCCTTGGCCATTTCCACACTTGTCTTTCAGTTGAAATGGCTATCATAGGAACTGTTCCCAACCATGACAGTTTTACTGGCACTCAAAGCCTGCTGTCACTTACCACCACCCCTGCAAACCCCTACTATACCCTGCCTGAAGCAAGACTGAAATGAGCCAAGATAGGCTGTTTACTCCAAGCATATCAGCAGCTGCGTAACTGCCACTCCCTCCAATACCTTGGCCCCAAAGGGCATATTAGCAGCTAGGTGATAGTTGCTCACAATCCAAGAAGGGGTGTACCACTACTCCCTTAAGTACTGCTGGCACCTTCTTCTCTAACAATGAGACATTTATCACCACCTGGACCCAACCCATTATAATACCTCAGCTAACAAGGATCAGAGGGCAAGTAGTTAGCTGGATCCTCTTCCTCAGATCACAATAATCATACCTGATCCCTCAAGAAGGAGCAAACAGTTCTCCAGATATGTCCACTAACTCATTTCCAACTATGGGGTCCAATTCCATGCACATCTGTCCCAAAAGTGCTTTGCAAATTTATCTGAAGGTGGCATAAATGGATCCCTACAGCTGAATTACAAAAGACCATTAACCACCCTGAACAGCTCTGCTAGATGACAAGGATGCAATGAAAGCAAAGAAGTCTTTTTTTTTTTTTTGGTCACCACCCACTGCCACATGGTAGACATTATGATGTGCTCTCACTCATGTCCAGAAAGATTCTCATTAGGATTTACACCATTTGAGCTCTAGCCTTCAGCCTTTCCACTTCATTGTATGTAGCTCCCCCCTACACTATGTTGTCTTATGAACTCTGTATATTTCCAAGCGCACTGGAGTAATTGTGTCACTAGCTCTGCTCACTTCATTTTTCTAAACTGTGCCTGGAGACTCAACAGGATCACTAGTCATGTCATCCAGACACTCCTCCAATGTAACTAGGAATCCATCAAATTCTGTAGGACTTTGAAAGCAGACCTTTTCAGTAGGTCCTTCACCCCACAGCAAGGAACTGATGCCATAAGTTTAAACTTCCACAGAAAATGATCCCTCCATGACAATGGACTCACTACAAGTCCTCCTACCAATGGATCCTCAGCCTCCCCCTCTGTAGCAAAGACCAGGTTGAATGTGTGCCCTGCAACATAGGTTGGATCCACAACATACTGAAATAGACCAATGATTGTCATGGAGGCCATGAAGCATTAAGCTAGTCAATTAGAGGCATTCTTGGTATGGAACTGAACTCTTCCAGCACCACCATGTAGGGGGCCTCCAAAACCACACCCAAGACAGCCTCCAGCAACTCAGACAGGGAAGCTGTTAGGGAGTGGGGTAAAAGCTTCCCCATTCTCTCTCTGGATCAACATCAAGAACAATTCCTCAGTCACAGAACAGATAGGGCAGCTAGTGAGAGAGAAACTTTCCATATGGAGCACGGTAACTCTCCCATCCCTCCCTGTAAGCCTAGACTGGTGTTGCACCAAGTATCCTGAGGGCCACAACTGAGTAAGTTCTACCCACCCAAGCCTCCATAATACATACCAGGTCAGCCGTTCCATCCACAATTAAGTCATGGATGAATTGGTACTTATTTTGGACATTCATGGTGTTTAAGAGAGCACGACCGAGCCAGTGAGGAAGTTGGGAGGCCTCCCCTCATTCTGAAGGTTGAGAGACAGAGTAGAATGTGCAATAGTATGTCTAACACTTTTTCTCTAAGTACTCCTCTGCCTCCCATTACCTTACCTCCTACTCATTAGGACTAAAATGGGACTCCCATCACTTTTCTCTTTTTAAGGAGCATGACTGAGCAGAACCAAAAACAATGCTTAATTTTTTAAAAAAGGAAGACAGACAACAATTTCTTTCTTGGCCTGATTCAGAACGATGTAAACACACCACCAAATACAGGAGGGCGGGGTTCAGATTTACATAAAATCTATTTATGCTAACCTTGTTTATAAATTTTAAAAGCAATGAATAACTATAATTTAAACTGAAATACAGTGAATCTCAGTGCAGTGGAAAAGACCCACATCTGCAGTCCAGATGTTAACTACGGACAGATAATTTTGAAGCTCTTCCGTCATGGACTTTCTTTAGCAGACCTTTACTGGTAGTCACCCATCCAGTTTTCAGCCGCAGCCACACCAGCTAAGAAAACATGACTTTACAAATCCACTGCTGTGAAACTATAGAAACAGATGTTCATCTAGAAAATCCCTCAAACAGAATAAAGGACACCATATAGCTGACGTGTCTTCTAACAATCCTTCAAAAACGTCCTTGATAAAAGAGGACATCTGGCTCCCAAGCAGCCAGATTCAGCTGCCATCTCAGGCCCAAAACCCACATGTCTTGTGGCGTATGACTGATTTGCCATCACTGCTGTCTCAGGGATCAGTTCTTGTAAAAGTCCCCTCCCACAGATTTGTCATCTGCCTGCCAAGTGAGACATAAATATCCCAGCTGGAAGGGTATGTGCCAATCTATGAATGTACATAAGATTTAAGGAGCGTTTCAAAAACATCGTGCAACTGTGAAAAACAATTTATGTACATGTAGCATACATTCACAAACACAGTGCACTGTAAAAGGCAGGGCTGCTGGCTCTAAACCTTTCCACAATATCGTATGTAGTCCTTAATGAATGAATAGTCCATTAAAGGGAAGGGAAGGGAAGAAAAACAGCCATTTACAATATACTGTACTACTCTTCTCTTTAATTGTTATGCATATGAGAGTAAGCATAGCATTCTGTCAGCCTTCAAAATGGCCAAACGTACATATCACTAAATCCTCGATGAAGCCTGAGGGAATAAGATATAAGAGCTACAGAGATTAAAGGAAATAATACCTTAATTGTAGTTCATATGTGAAAAAGAAATAAAGAGGGATACATGAATGTAACTGGTATATTATTTTGTAATTTCCTATGCTTACATATTTTCCTGTAAAATACTGTTAGATCACAGGTGTTGACCGTGAAGCTGAAGAAAGAGGGAGGGAGGAAGGAACGATTGATTATTTAATGCTAGTTGATTTACATTTTTCCCGTTAATTCATTCTCGATTTTTCAGGATTTGTTGTTGTTGTTTTTATATCTTGAGTGCCATTTTGAGAGAATTCATGAGCATCTGCATCGCTCTCTTTACATTCTAATAATATTCACAGTCACTTCAGTGGCTGAAGATGAAGCGATGTATGCCTCTATTTCTGCAGAGTGCTGAGGGAATTTTTTTTTCTTGATGCAGTATTAATGAATACTGGTGAAGTAATTATCGGAACTCTCCAGGGGCTCGGCTGTGAAAATAAGGTTTCTGCTGGTGTTGGAAAAATCTTGAGTACTTTGCAAGCTTTTCCAAGCAAGAAACTAGTTGTGGCTAATATAAAAGCATAATAATAAGCATCTGATTTTTCAGACCATGAAAAATACAGGGGAAAAAGTACAAGAGCAAGAATAAGAGACAAGACCAAAGTCCAGAACAGCAGCTGAAAGGTATCCTTCTCCACACATCCTTCAGGATGGGCTACACCAGAGGATAACAACTACGGTCGAGGAAACTTCAGTTGTCCCTGACTTCCAATCAGATGGTCCATGAAAAAGATGTAGAATGGAGTGTGCTGGCAGGGGATAGGGTCTCCCTTATCCCGCACTAAGATACAGAAGGGAGGCCTGTGGGTCCTTTCCTAGCATGAAACAGTGTCATGTGCGGAAAGGGCCACAGCTATTTTCACAAGCTAGTCAATTCAGACAGCTTTCCCAATGATGGTAAGACTACAAATGCTTTCCAAGGCCAAGATAAGAAGCACTTCTAGATCTCCCCTTCCCCAGGTGGTAAAGCATGAGGTCCAACCAATGCTCCCTAAACCATGTTCTACTATGGTGCCATGCAAGAAAAACAGTGAATAGAGGAACAAGATTTCCAAAGCTACTGTAGATATTCCCTAGTGCAGGAGTTTTAAGCTGCAGCCCTCCAATGTTTCTGGACAAGCATTCCATTCCCAGCCTTCTGTGCTAATGAGTAAAGGAGAGCACACCATTGTCTTCTCACCATTTCCACAATTCCTTTACACCACCCCCTCGGGCAGTATAATTACTTCATCACAAACTACTTGTCTTCCTGAAACCTTTTCTGCATTAGTTCCAGATCAGCAGATCCAGAATAAACTGGACTCACACTGATCTGAATCTTGAGAAGGTTTGGGGCATATCAGTACCATCTGCACTGATAACACTGATCTGGCTCATGCCTCCCCACTTGCAAACTTTGCAGCTGCTGCTCCCCCCATTTCCAAGGGCTAAGAATGTCCAGAAGGAGACTCTTAGTCAGCTTGTAGACCCAATTAAAAGGTCTACAACAGATCTGGATAAAGGGCCTCTTAATCCAGATTTGGCTCCGTCTTGTGCAGATAGAGCCAGACTAATGGAAGGTGGGGCCTCCTTGATCCATATTAATGTGCAGTTGTGAAAGCCCAAAATTCAAACCCAGAGACTTGTAGATCCGGATGAAAAGAAAAGTGCAGAAAGGGTCTGAGGCTCTACAATTAGTATATTGCAGGAGATCTGTCCACACAATTTCTCCATTTTCCATGGTTCCACCTTGCAAACCATGGGAATCAGGCTTATAGTTCTGATTTCCATGTCCACCGTCTTGCCCCAGTGAACCTCAAGATAAAACTGTCATATCCAACCCA
This sequence comes from Aspidoscelis tigris stejnegeri, assembly GCA_023333525.1. NCBI lineage: Eukaryota > Metazoa > Chordata > Lepidosauria > Squamata > Teiidae > Aspidoscelis > Aspidoscelis tigris. The sequence continues at coordinate 82,834,758 of JALMGA010000003.1, forward strand.
AGCACAGAGGAAGGAGCTCCAGCCATGTATAACTTGCAACGCAGACAACATGTGCTGAGATACTTACTTTCATATAAGAATTAAAAATACAGGAGCTGGCCTGAATCTGATGTTACGTTACAATCTGCGGAGTTGTGTGCTAAACAGCATTTTGGAATGTTCTGAAACAGCTTTATGTTGTCAATAAGGCATCTGGTTGTAGCAATTGCAAGTTTGCCTACATTTTTCCACCATCTTCTCAAGCCTCAGGGTAAAAGGAATCTCCCTGCTTCCATAAGCTTGCAGGACACGCTCGACACCAGCAGGGGCTGGACACTTAGCCTGAGGGCTTAATGGAGTCTGGCCACATGGTGCGCATAGAGAACAACCTTCCTCTTCCTGCCTACCACAGGATGTGACATCAGAAGGACATCTGACCTGCTCACCTGATACACTCCACCTATCGCCTCCCTGGATTTTCTCCTGAGGTCAGTTCCTTCCCCGCCCTCCTGTGGTGGGCTATTTAAAGCTCTGCACAGAAATAAATCACTCTCTTCCAGCTGATCTCTGCCTCATGCCTCTTCTCTCTCCCTTCCCCATTTTCTAGCTACTCAGGGTCAGGTCACTTGGGCCTGACCACTGGTTATCTGGGCCGGTCAGATAACTGGAAAACTTTCACAACACCCGGTGATCGTACCAGTAACTACTAGTACCAAGCATCATTGTAGCTCTTGGGTTGTAACCAAGTATCGCTGTGGTTCTTTGAACTGCAGCCAGGATCGAGGTAGCCATAAGCTGCCTCCCCCAGGTTTCCCAGAGCCAAGGATTCAGGTTGCAGAGCCAGACTGCAACATCTGGTGTTTGTGTGTGCTATTCTAGCTTTGCTAAGTTCCTGGGAGTGGGGCGGAGAGCTTGGCGCTCACCCGCAGTTTGCTTGCCTTCCAGGGCAACACAAAGTCCTGATAGGCATGCCCCAGTGCATTATGATGTCATCAAGCAGCAACACACCTAGCAGAGTTTCATGGGCTGTGATAGAGCTTCACAGGCTCTGGAAAGCCAGGGTATCAATGTAGACAGATAAGAGCTCCTCTCCCTTCTTCTCAGGAGCCCACTTAAGGCACAAACACCAGGCCCCATGCTAGCAGTGCAGAAGTGTTTCAAAATATATAAAATGCTCTTTTCAGACCTCTAATTCTTCCCTGCTGCATCAGTTTTCTTCTCTCTTCAGTAATTTTCTTCAGTTGTGCATCTGGCCAGTGTATGCTGTTGTCAGCATTGCCTTATTTGATAATTTTGACTCCTTGTGTAGCAACATGCTTGTGAATGATGATTTTAGCCATGGTCCCATCTGGAAGCTCATGGAGTTATCTGCACTGGATCCAGACACTGGTCTTGATTGAAAAGCTTGCTTTTTCTCTGGACTGATCCACCCTATGGTCCATGTCTCCTAGATGAAAAGCATACATACACATAGACATTAACCCTGAACACAGGAGGCAGACTTCTGCTCACCTCCTGATATCATAGTAGTACCAATTAAACGGCACTACTAGAAATTTAGATTAAGGACCTTCTTAATCTGGATCAAGCTCTGTCTAATGCAGACAGGGCCGACATGTGGGGGGCAAGGGCTCTATGACCTGTATTAACATGCAAATACAGAGGGCCAGACTGTGTACTACACGGATCCATGATCCAAATTAAAGGTCTGTGCAGAAAAGGCCTTTAATGCATAACTACACTGCAGCAGCCTTGCATTCTTTCACATGTGGCTGCTCAACGTGCTTGTGACTGCTGATTTTAGCCATGGCCACATCTGGAAGCTCATGGAATTATCTACAACTGGCGTAAAATGATGGGAGTTGTAGTTCAGGAAAATTTGGGATGCTGCAGTAGAACATCTGTCCTCTATGGGAATCCCATAAGTAGGAGATGAATGCCACAGCATTCTCTCTCAATGGCTGCTCAAGGAAGAGGGATAGATGGGATGACTGCAGTCCTGCAAAGATCTATTCAAAACCAAGTGCTGCTGAATAGGCTTTACTTTTAGGTAAGCATACACAGAACTGTAGCTTTGTGCTTGACCTTTTGCACAGCCATTATTATCCCAGGCTCTGCCTCACATTGGTCACCCTACTAGTTACCCGATGGATATCCAGCACCACTGGAGCTTTGTATATGATGCCTTTTCACTACATCCCCTAACTGAGCCGTCTTTATTCCAAAGCATCTAAGCAGGGCTACGCTCGACTCCGGAGCTGAATTGCATCCAGCAGATGAGTACAATAAGGCTGCCATACTGCATTCTGATGGAATACTATGATACATGCTTCCATGTAAGGCCCATCCCTCCTCTTCTTGCAGAATCAATATCCAAAGTCTGAAATGTTTGGCCATCTCAAACATTTGTGACTCGCATCTTAGAAAGCTGTTGGAAATTCTCTTTATGCCTAAGGCTACAGGGCAGGCATCTACCCTTAAATCGTTATTGGGGAATTGGTTCCTCATCTGGAAATTATTCCATCACTCAAAGCATATTAAAATTTAACTGTACTATGGAATATTGCTCCCTGGAATACCAGTCTGTACTATTGTCCAATGCCCAATAGGTGGCAATGTGGTTCCAACTGGATATCTCTTCGAGTCTGCAGGGAAATTTTAGTACCAGATGAAGGGAAATTTCCCCTAGCTGTGCCAGAAGAAGAAGAAGAAGAAGAAGAAGAAGAAGAAGAAGAAGAAGAAATGTCCTTAATCCTTGGGTGTGATTATCCCTGGATTGTTCTATACTAGCAGTTTTTGCCTTTGCAAACTGTAGCTTAAATAGGTGAAGTTGTTTCTCTGTAAAATGCTTTAAGAAGATACATTCCTTTTGAAACGGAGTGGAAATATTTAAATAAACATGCAAACAGAAGGAAAAATTCTAACTCAAATATCTTTGCACTTGGAAATTTTTCTAGTGTTGATTCTGTCTTTCCAATCCTGAGAAAATTTGTGGGAGATTAGTCGTCTATTTGTAAAATGACATTTCACTAGTGAGTGACATTTGTAGTTTAGGAGCTCTGGAAAGGCAAGAGTGCTTTGGAGAAGAAATGCTGGAATTTGTTCTCAGTCAACAAAACCAGATTATTGTGAACATCTAAGTTACTTGCAAGACTAAAACTCTTTTGGAGAATTTTCAGAAAGTGTAACAGAACTAAGTTCCTTTGAAGATGGGAGGGGAGGAAAAGGGCTGATTCAGACTTTGGCTCTTGCCTTTTCTCCAGTGCTGACTCACAGAACAGGGAACAACAACTGTCAGGTGAAGCGGCAATTCATCACAGTGAAAACATTTTGATGCAGTGCAGAAGAAAGTGCCTCACATCAAAGCTTAGCGGCAAATTGCTGTCATGTCTCTCCTTGTCTCCCCCTCAGCTAGCCACCATTGTCTGCCCTAATCTAAAATCACATGTACATTGATATGCGCACACACATTCATTGTATAGGGGAACACAGAGTTTTTCATTTCATGCAGGTGTGGACAAATTGATGGCACTCTAGATGTTGCTGACCAACTTCCATCTTTTTTTAAGCATACTGGCTTTAGTATACTGGATGGATGGATGAATCTCTGCACCCTTTATGCATCCTCAAAAAATCCCATCATATCATCAACTTGCAAAAAGTCACTAACTAGTTTCAACCATACTGGATTGAGATTCATATAGCCACCATGGAAAGACAAATTATGCTTCTATCTATGGGAAACAAAATTATCTGGGGTTTTGCCTCCAGATGGTATGAGGCAATTGCCAGATCAAAAAAAGATTCTGCAATTGCTTCTTGCCACCCCTGCCAAAGTGGGAAGCGACTGCAGACTCTGTATGCCTGGCAGCTGTGTCCATGATTGTTTATTTTTAAAATACCCGTATGCTACTGAAGCACCTGCCCACTTCCCTCTTTTTTCTCTCTCCTGTTTGACTAGCATCCAGGTGTTTGCAAGAGCCATGAAAATGGAAGGAGCCAACAGATGCAGGGAAGAGATTGCTACTATGGGAAATCTGGCATGGCTGCTGGATTTCCTGTAATAGTGATATTACAGTGTATGATCTGATGCCATGTTTTATTGTTGTGTTTTGTCACTAATAATAATAACAACATTGTTTGTAATGTCTGTTCCACCAAAGAGGACAACAAACATATACAATGAACAGACAACCAACCTACCCTCCTCCCCCAAATGCATTCATATAAAAATTAAACTCTAGCTATATAGAATGAACACCCCAGTTCCTCACCAGATGCTTCACACCTCCACAGCTCCATGCTTAGATGACGCACTCTGGTGAATCAAAAAGAAAGGTCTGCAACCCCCTTCCAAAGCCAGAGGAGATCCTGCTCCAGCTGAAAGTGTACAGGAAGACTGTTCCACAAATGTTGGGCCAGGTATTGAAAGGCTCACAGCATTGAGGTGGCTGTGCACATTGGCTATAGAGCATAGGTTCTGGAACAGCACATACCATGTCAGCTGGGCTGCCAAATAGCTAGGAAGATTAGAGCACAGGGCTTTAAACACCAAACCAGCAATTTAAAACAGGCCCAGGCTCGAACTGGCAACCAGTGAAGCCTTCAGTGAGCAATAGAGACATGGGAGTATTTAGGAAGATTTAAAACCACCCAAAGAGCACTATTCTGAACTAAAGTCAGAGGAAGGAGAGAACAATAAGGCAAGCCTGTCAGTAAACTATTACAGTAATCCGGGTGTGGCATCACCAGAGCCTGGACTAACCAGTGGGTGGTCTCAAGTGTTAGGAACCTCCAAATCCTTCAGATATTTAAAAGAAGGAAATTACATGCCTTAGCTGTCACCCCAATAAAAGGGCATAAGGACAAATAGTCATCCAGCAGGACTCCAAGGTTCTAAGCAACCAGGACCTGGACCACTGAGAAGTCCTGCAACCATACTGGTGAACATGCTAGAGGAGCTGCTGGAAGATCAGGCTGAACCACCAAGCTCTCTGTTTTCTCCATATTCAGGTTCAGACAATGGTCAGTCATCCACTGAGACACTCTTGATAAGCAATGTGTCACGGAATTCCACCCAGAGAGGTCCAATGACTTACAGCTCTGGAAAATCTGGATGTTATCAGCATAGAAGGGGATGAATATATATATTGAGAATTGTGACATTCCCAATATAGTTCTGGGAGAATTGTGGGTTTTAAATTAACATGTTCAGGAGAGCAGTAAAGATGCTCTTCTTTGCCCTAGTCTTTGCCTAAACAAGGAAACAGCTCTCCTCCCCACTTTCAGACACTGTTATTTAGTACATTGATTTGATTTTTGGTTTTTAATGTAGTCTATGCTGACACCTCTGGGTATAGGGTGGGATAAAAATGTAAGACAGACAGACAGACATTGAATGGATGGATGGATGGATGGATGGATGGATGGATGGATGGATGGATGGATGGATGGATGGATGGATGGATGGATGGATGGATGGATGGATGGATGGATGGATGGATGGATGGATGGATGGATGGATGGATCTGCAGGCACCCTGGAAGAAGTAAAACAGTGGGAAGGCAGTGACCGTAATATGCCCTGAGAATTCCATGTGTTCCCATCAGTACAAAAACTTTGGGTCCCTTACCATAGCAGGGCTACCATGTCTGCAGGTGTTCCCTGAATTAGAGTAAATGTCTACAAGGGGAAGAATTAGTGAAGGCTTAGAAGGAGATGGTCCAGTTTCTAAACAATGCTGAGTTCCAAATGCTGACGTTTAGCTATAAAGTCAGAAATGGGTTGAGACCTCAGTTGCTTTCCTTACAGTCCTATCTGCACTCTTCAACACATACTCTTCCTTGAGTTTCTCTGGTGGCTATTGGAGAAAGGCTCACTTCAATGGCACAGTAAACGTATGTGTCTTCTAATCCATTCCATATCATTAATAGGATGTAATTATAACAGTGCAGTTATTGGTTTTAGTTTACGGGATGGAAGTGTCTATTTCATTACATTTTATGGTTTGGTGTTAACTTGACTATTTTTAATTTATTTGTCACTCACATAACAGATGATCTGGAACACATAAATATAAGCATGATACGTTTATTTTATTTCATTTAAATTTAGGTGTGATTTAATAATATATTTTTAAAATTTTGTGAAAATGCTGCTCATCACAATGGGTTTTTATGGAACAGAACTGTATCATGTTGATATGACACATGACTACATACTGAGCAGGGACTAAATGAGTAGGAGCAGAAAAGTCTATGAGATATGGAGTACTGGAAAATTTTGCCATGCTGCCCACATTTGGGCATGACATGAAAGCAGCCATGAAAGAAGTGAATGTGTGATGAAATGGCTACAATCTCTGTGATGCACATAATGCTGCACTTTTGGCCTGAAAAAACACAGCAATGCTAAATCTGCATTAGCCTGATTAAAGCTAACTGGAATATGTCATATGCCACACACTTTAATTTCCACAAAATACTTACATTTAACAAACATGGCATTATATTTGTGATATATATTTTTGGAAGAAAATAAGTCATCCCAAAGGGGAAATGCTTTTTTGTGGATTGAAAAGGAAGGTTAACATTCAGTAAGCCCTTTTACAAATTTAAAGGCAAAAGAAATCAACCAGCCCTATCTGCTTGAATCGATGCTTTGGAGGGTAACGGCCTTTCTGCACTTGACTGGCTAGTCAAGGCAGGGGAAGCTCCCAGATGGTGCATCTGTACCGCGTGGAGTTGTTTCTTAGCTCCATGCATCCCAGAGCATCCTGAAAGCAGTACAGGCATGGAACAGTTAAAACTGCAGGTGTGCTGTTGCTGTTGCCAGGGCTCCATGATGGCCACTGTCAGGATGGCCATTCGTACTGCAGGTAAGTTGAGAATGCTCTAGCCATCCACAAGTGGCTACAGCATTCTAGCACTTTGCTTCCCAGTAATGGGAGTCAAAGTGCAAATTTGCTGTAAGTCAATACGAAAGTAGCTACTCACTATGAATTCTAGCCATGTGGCCAGAGGCAAGAAATAATGCAAACTGTACTATCTAGAGAACATCTAGAAGGCAATACATTGCCTATCCTTGGTTTATACGATTGCAACTTCAAACTGTTAAAATATAAAACAATGCTGTGTAGCATTCTCTCCCTACAACAAAACATTGGGTGTTTTTCCACTGTCACTAGAAGTACCCATTAAGTACCCATTAATGGGTACAAAAATGCCATTACGTACCCATTAATGGGTACTTAATGGGTACTTTTAGTGACAGTGGAAAAACACCCATTGTGTCATTTAGCTTATACAAGAATGCATATTTTAGGTTTGTGGCATAAAATCCTAGATGACTTAGAGCAGGACTTCCAGAACTACAACTCCCAGCATTCCAGTCATATACTGAGGCTAGTACAGAATGTTTGGGGTTGTACTTGAGGAACATCTGGAGGGATGCATGTTGAACAGCCTTGGCTTATGTTTTTAATAAAAGATCTTCCTTGCTTTTATCATGCTGATAGCATGATGCATGTGCCAAGGGTGAATTCATTTACCTTTCTACATGTGCCAAAAAATCAACTGTCTTTATAAAGCCAATCTGCACATAGATTTGGAGAAGAATTTAATTGCTAGAAATACAGTATGTGGAATGTTAACTCTGTTTTAATTGCACGTGTTTCTGCAGTGCATGTGTGTAAAAATCATTTGCTTCAAGGGAACAGGAAGGATAGATGATAAACAAATTCTTAAAAATATTATTATGCCATTATTCCCCCGCCCCTCCATCCTGTGAAGCCTTCCTGCTGCCCTAATTGTGAAGTTTCTGTCACATGAGCCCTTGGCAGTCTATTTGACTGCAAAAACAGAATCACGCCAAAGCTACACCCAATGCATGGATGCACAGTGAATGCTGACTAAGGGCCAGCTGTCCTGATTTGAGTAGCCCTAGTTATTTGGTGAATGCCTGCTGTCTCACACAGATGAATGGGTTGCAGCTGAATGACTGTACATTTAGCTCAGATGCTGCAGAGCTTGTTGATTAGCATGAATGAACTGGACAACTAAAGGCATTTGGAGTGAGACGAGGATACAAAATTACAAAGGATTTAGAACTTTACTTTTAGCGGTTTCACAAGATGATTAGCAAGCATTTTTTAAAACAATTGTTGTTCCGTTCCTAAAACAGTGCTGTGTTTTTTACCTAGTCTTCCTACAATCCGTTCATGATAGTCTACAATTTTTATTTTCAAAGCCGTTAGGAACCAAATGGAGTTAGAATCCGTATGATCCCATAGAGAGTATCTGAGTCTGAAAAGCTAAAGTGGACCACATAATTCAAGTTAGGTCAATGTACTCTATCAGGAATTGAGAGCCATTTCTGACCTAGTCCTTATTCCAGATTATATCCTGGAATAGGAACCTGCCATCTGCATGCTAGTGCAGAACATGACGGGTCCTAGGACGGGGTGCTGCAAAAGCATGCGGATGGCAGGCCCCTATTCCAGGATATAATCCAGAATAATAGCCAGTGCAGAAAAGGTCCAGTAAACTGCCTTGTATTGCATCCAAGCTTTTGCCCATCTAGATCAGTGTTGACCACACTGGAAACTCCCTTCCAGAGGTTTCAGATAAGGGTGTCTCCCAAATGCTCATGGTCACACCAGAGTCTGCACTGCATTACACTGCATGTACAGCTTGCCTTTATTCCAAAGTATCTGAAACAGAGAACATCATTTTCCTACCCTTTGTTATTCTGATAATGACACTGTAAGGCAAGTTTGACTAAACTGGATCACATCTTGATGGGCACTGGATGAATGTGGAGGTGGGAAAACAATGTTCCCTGCCCATGGTAAGTGACCCTGTTCCATACTGTTACAGTGACTGCTACTATTGCTGCCATGTGTGGCTTACGTTTCCCATGGACAAAAAAGAATGCAGGGGAATGTAACAGAATCCCAAATTGAGGGAATACAGCAGAATCCCAAAGAGTCTACTATTTCTAGTTGTCAGTGTCAGAGACTTGGGGCTCATTTATACTGCAACTGTTTAGTCTGCCTTATCCCACAGTGGAGTTTCAGTCCACCATTGACTTGATCATATCCATCAAACACAGTTCTCCCTCAGTTATATTACTTTGTCCACATCCTCCAGTTTCTTTGTCCTCAGTTTGGTGTTAGGACATCTTTTTCCTCCTCACCTTTCATATCCTTCTCTTCCCTCTGTCCTCTGTGATTAGATGCACTTCTGTCACTCAATGTTTGGCTTTTCAGTTGAAGGCCAGCCTTCCTTATTCTCATCCTCTAAAGATGCTTTCCACAGTGACAAGAGCATGGGGCTTCCTCTTTTGGGATCCCTCTCTTGCACTCTCTATTTACACAGTTACATACATGGGCATAATAAAATATGCCTGAGCATACCTTGTCCGTGTCTCCTGTGGGGTGCCTATCCTTAGCTGCTACATCCATCCCAGTTACATTTCTCCCCACTCCCCAAGGGTGTAGTCTGTAAATAAAAGAAGACAAGATTCCTCCCATTTCCATTTCTTTCTTTTTGTTTACTCCCTGCTCTATCTGGGCACATGTTCCTGACCTGGACCAGCATGTTTTCTGTGGGGGTGGCTGCACATGTTACATTGCTCTGTCCAAGCTTAATTTTGTCTTGCTTCCTCGAGAAACAATCTGCAATGTGTGTCTGGCCAGTAGTACCAGCTAGGAGTCTTGCTGCTGCATTCTGCACCATCTGCAGCTTCTGAACTGTCTTCAAGTACAGCCCTGACCTGTAGCAATTGTTCAATCTATAGTCACTCTTCCCACTTCCCTGTCCTTCGCCCTTGTGCAAAATCATTCCTATGTGGAAAAATTTTGCTTTTTTCCCAAGCATATCTGTTCCAGACCCTTGGCCACTCTCCCATCTTCTTCTGTTCTCCTGCTCTGTGAAAAACAGTTCATCATTGTGCAAAGATTACCCCCCCCATCCCAACAAATGCATAGCTATATTTCCTGTGAAGAGACCTAAGACCATTCTCTCTCTCTTCTGGAACCCCCAAGTCCTGCCTCTAAAGATTAGCAATATGGGGACCCAGGAGGAAAAAAGCAGCATGTGGAAAAAAGCATTTCATAGTGAATGCAGGAAGAATCCCTCTGCAGATACAGTCGATAGAAAGTAAGGCAAGAGTTTACTTATAGTTTCCCCAAAGCTGAATTAATGTACATTAAATATTGTGTCTAGCTACCTCCCTTTAAAGGCCTTCTGTGTTATTTTCACTTCACTAAAGGATCCTGAGAATTCTACATATGATGTTATGAATTCTACATATGATGTGGGTGAATTACAAGAAAGTGACTGAAATAGGGCTGAAATACAACTCCCAACCGTATTGTTATCTATAGCTTTAAGAGTGTGGCTGTAGGTACACAATAGTCTGCAATAGCAGATGTCACCACTGGAACCCTTAGGTAGAGGCACAAACAGTTCATTTTGCTTTCATCTTAACAGACTATTTCAGAGATGCTTGGAATGCCGGTTGCTAGACTCAGTGAATAATGATTCATCTTTGCTGAACCATAGAATTACTTATATGCTGCATGCTGAGCTGGGGTACTCAGTATAGCGCACTACAATTGAACATTGTAGTCTAAAACTAGTTTTCTTGGTAATTCTGTAACTGTTATATTATTCTAAAAAAATCTCTTTCAGAAGGGTAAGCCTCTCTCTTCAGATGTCTGATGTTTTCAATTTCAGCCCATAACAAAGCTTCACACACCCAACTATACCGTGACTTGGAGCTGGAGATAGCAGTTGATTCCCATCAGAATAAACTATAGAAAAAATGAGCTCACTAGTTCCAAGATGCATGCTTCATACTGCATCATATTTCATTTACACTTGCCCAGCCTAGGCTACTCCAAATGTTTTGGACTACAAATCCTATCAGCCACAGCCATGTTGTCAATGGCTTTTGCCAGACAGAATATAAAATATCTGAATAGCTCTAGGATAAGGAAGACTGCCTTCTTGTTTTGTTTTATTGGTGGATATTTATCATGGCATTAGATAAGCTTGTCAAAGTGCAAGGGGTGCCCAACTTGTGGCCTTCCCAAAATTCTTAAACTACAGTACAAGTCCCAACATTCCACTCCCAGCATTCCTGTGTCATGCCTATACTGGGAGTAGAATGCCAAGAGTTTCAGTTCAGAAACATCAGCACCCTTGTCATAGTGGGGGATCCTTGATAAATGCTCTCAAACATAAAATTAAGCATTGTGTTGCAAGACTGCTGAATAATATCAGCTGTTAAGATTCCAAAAAGGCAGTAGATTTGTAGTAAACAGAAAGCCTGCTATTTATGAAGCATCTAACAAGAATTTTCAATTGCTCCTTGCCATTCTTCTGAGACAACACAGTATGGGTTTTGTTGCTGAGAAGAGAAACCTGAAGAAGGCATAAAGTGTATACCCATGGAGGGGACACAGAGTCTCTCAGCACTCTATATGCAAAATATTTTGCTAGGTCCATCTCATGTGAATAGCTGGCTGATAAACTGCTAAGTTGTACTTGGGTTAGAAAAACATTATTGTTTAGTACTTGACTCCAACTCCGCTATGCCCTTCAGGGAAATCAAAGACGACAAACAAAAAGATTAAGACAGGGATGATTAATTTTATTATTAATTAAGCTGTTGATTTATTTATGTAGCAATTGATGTGCTTGGCTTTGCAAAAGCATGTGAAAAGATAAATCCTTTTTTTGTGTGCCTGAAGGCTTAAAGCAATCTAAGGGTGCGATCAGATAGGGATATTTTCAAGTCATTCTTTAGGAAAAAGGATCCAATTGTCAGAGAAAAAAGTGCCTTCCACATAAGAGGTTTGTATACATGGCTGTGAAGCTATCGATTTTGCTACACTACAACCTTAATTTCTTGTTCCTTTTGTTCAGCTTTTCTGTACTCTCCTTCACTTACTTTTCCTCCACCTCGGGTTCTTGATGATGCTTTGAAGAGAGGAGGAAGGGAAGATTAGGACACTAGAGATGTACACTTCTTTTTTTCTATTCAAATCAAATGTGGAAGAAATCTGTATTTGTATAAGCAATGACTTCAAATGTGGCACAATTTGCATTCAGTTCATATCCACTGCAAATGTTTGTAGTGGATACAAATGCCTACATAGTGAATACGAATGCCTAGTTAGCAAAAAAACAAATACCTGCATAGTGGATATGAATCAGCATTGAAATCTGCACACATGAATTGTATCTGGAAGTGCTGCTGCAGCACCCAATCATATAATGTGAATCCTTGTGGCTTCCCACTTTCACCAGCAGCACCCAGAGGGATCCGAATCCACTGTGGAAGTCGACTGCGCAGATGCTTGCTATTGGAACTGCTGAGGTGTTGCTGCTACCCAAATACTGCCAGGCTGGCAGCAGGACCTCACATTCATGAATATAGCAAACAAACAAATGCACAAAAGCATTCACTTCATGTTCAAATTTCAATCTTCTATGCAGATATTCTATTCAAATGTCAATGTATGAACTTGAGTGAATTCATACAAAGTCCAAATGTGATAAATATTTGTCACATTCCTAGTAGCCACATAAACTTGGCCCGGTAGTAGTAGACATCAGGCTTTGGAAGTTGCCCTAGTCACTGTGTCAGGAAACTTGGCTTCCTGGTATCCATTCCCCTCAAAGGTATCAAGGAACTTGCACTCATCAGTGCAAAGGCCAGATGTTCTTCAGTGGAATAAGCATTCTTTTTCAATCCTAAGACCTGTCCTAAGATACCTACTCATCCAGCGTTGCGGCACTACTCAAATACAGGAAGGGGAACTATTGAGACTTATTGGGTGTTTTTCCACTAAGTACCCATTGAAGCACCCATTAAGGACTCATTTGGCTGAGAGCCAGATGACCCCATTTCCACCACAGACCCCATTAGGGACACATTTGTTTCCACCACAGCTAGGTAAATTCGGATCATTATGGGTCCTTCAGGACCTATCATCCGGATTTCGTGTATATCCGATTAAAGGGGTCTACAATGGGGTCTTCAGCCTTAAAATCTGGATTGTAGGGAGACTGTTTCCACTACAATCCAGCAATGGGGTCTAGAGGATGCTCGGGGGGGGGGGAGGCACTCATTGGGGGGAGGGTGCCCCAAAGACAAGACTTCGGAGTCCCTCTGAAGGCAGTTCCAAAATCCTTCCAAAGTTGCCTTCCGAGATTAGCAAAGGCTCCACAGAGAAACTCTTCCCCTCCAAGCATGGAAAGAGGTGCATATTAATGAGGCTGACTCATCAGTGCTCACAGGAGAGATGCAAGCAAGGAGCTAATTAATATGCACCTCTCTCTGTGCTAATCTCTGAAGTTGCCTTCTGAGGGACTTCAGAGCCTTTGCTAATCTCTGAAGGCAACTTCGGACATTGCACCCCCTGCCCCCCAAAGCACCTGAGGTGACAGGCAGACCCTTTGTGGTCCAATCCAGATTTGCCACATGGGTGCTCCGGTGTTTCCACAGCAGGCAGGGTAGCACCCATTGCTATTGGATGCTAGACCACCCGTGGAAATACACTGGGTAATTCCCTTAATCCAGATCTACTAGATCCGGATTAAGGGAAGTACCCATTCCTTAGATCTGGATCTTCTTAGATCCAGATTAAAGGAGCGCGGTGGAAAAACACCCTTGCATTAAAAAAAAAAAAGAGAAGCCAAATGTATTTCTGCCTCTGAAGAAAGGCTGAAGGGAGAGGCACAGGGAAGCAGGGAAATGGGAATCAAAAACCCAGCTGAACAGCTGGAACTGAAGGAAGAAGAAGGCAGAGTGTCCAGAGAGCTGTGTGCCCTGTCTGGGGTGGGTAAAAGTCTCTAAAACAGTATGTGTGCCTGCCACTCCAGTTGCCTCTGGGCGAAACAGCCAGCTCAGCCAAAGAGGGTTTATTTTCCTTGTGGCGCAGTTCCAAATCATACATTCCAGAACAAGGGTAGTATTGCTCCATGTTCCATGCTGGGTATCTGACCTCTGCCTTGCTTGCTTGCTTGAGTCCCCAAAGGCAAGCTGACTGAACAAAGAAGATAACACAAGAGACAGAAGGAAATGAGGGAAAGTGTGAAGATTTTTCTTTTAAAAAAAAGGAAAGACTGTATCAGACTACAAAGACAAAGTGAACACCACCCACAGAGTCTGAGATCTTTTGTTGATGCAGTTTATCTGTGCATAATTACAAAGAAATTAATCCCATAATGTTTAATGGGGCTGAATCTCAGATGGGCATGCCTTCAAAAACTCTACCTAACTTAGTTCTATCTGCAGTTTCCCTTTGGTCTGACTCATGTCTGCTCTACCATTCCCAATTGGTACCAGTTATAATTGACAGATGGCCCCCTCTCCTGCTTTTTACAGAGGCAGAAAAGGCTAAGAAAAATGTGATCGGTCCAACCTTCCTTAGTGGGCTCTGGATAGAGAAATGGAAGACCACAGCTTCTTCACCCTTGCAACATGCCACTAATGTTCCCTACAATACTAGGCCTTCAGAAGCTGCGACCCTTCTTTGCAGCAATACCCACCAGCTTCAATGGCTTCAAAAATGCATTGTATAAACCCACAGAGCCTATGGATGTCAATAGCTACTAAATCTAAAAATAAGAATCACAAGTAGTATGCTCCTAAGAACCAGCTGTTGGGAGATCATAGGCAAGAACTGTGATATCATGTTCTTGTCCTATTTGTAGATTTCCTGTAAGCATGTGGTTAGCTCTTAATAGGACCAGCTGCTAGACTAGATGGATCAGTGGTCCAATCTAGCAGCACATTTTATTCATCTTTTCATTCAAGGTTTTTATATTTCACCCAAAGGTCCCAGGATGGGTAATAACATTCAGTAAAAACAATATAAACACCATACCATAAAACAAACATTCAGAGAAAGCGAGATATTTTCTAGGACTTTAAAGACACCTCTCATCTCCCTGATATTCTTTGTTTAGGGTATTCACGCTTATTGCTATGCCTCATGTGCATCACATTTGGTTTTCTCTTTCTTCCTTTTTACACATACAGATCCAGATATTCTATATACTGGGGTAGGCTGAATCAGTACACTCCATGATTTGTCATTCACAATGCCTATGTTCCAACAGTGCAGGTAATCCGTTTAGAAGTTGTCTGCAGCTTCTACTGTTCCCACAAGAATCTGTTTATCTGTAGCTTTTGTGGACCAAACTGCCAAATCGTGAGCTAAAGTGTATTTAGACTGAGTTCTCAGGTTGGTTCATAGCATTAACCCATTTGGAAAGTGAGAACAAGTAAGTAGTCTATTTTGGGTACTTCATTGTGGGTATTTTATTCAGGAGGCTAAAAATACTATTGGGGTGGGAAGAAAGAACAGAGAAGAGATGTAAACTAGGGATGTGCATGAATAGTTTTTTTGGCATTTGATTTGCAACAAATCAAACAGAAAATTTGTATTTGTTCGTATTTGTTCAAATAGATCCCCTTCAAATGTGGTAGGATTCTATTCAATATGAATGTATTCATACGAATTCATATGAATATCCCATGCGAATGCATACGTATTGAATACGTATCTGATATGAATGTATCCAATGCTTATCTGGCATGAACACATACATATCCAATATGTATCCAATATTAACATGCACATATTGGGTACATATCCTATACAAACGCATACATATCTGATATGTATCCCCAGTTTAACGAATGTCTGAGCTATTCATATGAATGTTGAGAAACATTCATACTCATATGTATGTTAATGTATGAATGTCGTAACATTCAAGTCATGTATGAATGTCCAAATTCATACGAATAATGAATGTTATGAATGGGTGTTTTCCCACTGTCACTAGAAGTACCCATTAAGTACCCATTAATGGGTATAAAAATGCCATTATGTACCCATTAATGGGTATTTAGTGGGTACTTTTAGTGACAGTGGAAAAACACCCAATATTTGTGCACATCCCTAATGCAAACAAATCAAAATTGCCTAAAGAAAACTTTCAAGATGTCCAGGACAGCAAATTCAGAACAGCCAGAGGGAGAAGCAGGGCAGGCAGCAACCTTGTATGTGTGTGTGTGTGGGGGGGGTGTATTCAGTAGGGAGTCCAGTGTGGATGAGTTGAAATACTTAGCTAGCCTGCTGCATTCCCCCACCTTAACCAACTGCTAAATAAGCTATGACAGGCAGTACTGGGTTAGCAGTGCCACCTTCATGAACAGCAGAATGCTGCAGTGAAGCATGGAAGGCAAGGACAGCACACAAACCACCTTTTCCCACAAGCACTCAGAGGACTCATTCTGAGAAGACAACATACCTGTCCCATATACTTACACCAAACCTCACCTATACGTTGATATGTATTCTCTTGGCAAGTCAGTTATAGCCTCCTATACCCAGTTTAGAAGGCGACAAGGAGGATGAATGTCTAAAATATACACTTTACACAGCAATGAAGGCGAGGAATACCCTTGTCCTCAGATTACTGCCTTGCTTTAAGAAAGGGCTTGGTATATGCCAGTAAAAGGCTTTAAAATATCATGTCTCAAATATAGGCATCTGGGAGACTATGGCCGTAGCACTGTGCACTTAGCTGCATCACTTGCTCTCTCTAGTCAGGAGGCTGAGGGTAACGCTGTCATGGCAATCATGGTGGTGCAACTTGCCCAGGACAGCCCAGGAGATTGAGGTTGCTAGCAGTTCTGTGGCTCCGTTGTGGGGCAGATTTCTTGGCAGTGCTTCAACATGATGATGGTGGATATGAGGCTTTGCATATAGCATGGTTTGAATTTCCCTGGATAAAATCAAAGTAGCAGTTGGTAATGAACTGCTGTCTCAGGCTTGCCATTGATTTCAGAAACTGAGCCTAGCACTAAGTGGCGTGATCGGTTGATTTGCCCCCTTTCAGAAGGAAATTCTCACCACCAAGAAGATGTGGGTGTTTTCCTTTCACTTCTCTCCAATTCGCAGTTAACTACCACAGCAAAAAATCAATGAAATCAGGTGCTGGAAATGGAGATTAGCTCTTTGCCAAGCAATAGGCAGAGGAAGAACCCCGATATTAACAGACCTAGCAATCAATTAACAGACCTAGCACCAAACCATCTCTGGCAAGACTGCCGTATTTCTTCCATCCAGAAAGCATCAAACACCCATTCTGAGCAAGTGGCATGCAACAATCTCCCTAACAACAGGAAAGTGTGACCAGGAGGGAAAGCCATAATGTGAACAGAATTGATATAGTGGAGTAAAGCAACCTTCAGTGTGCTTTGTTGACTTACCAGATCTCACCTCGGTAAATCATGCAAAGTAGCAACATTAACCTGAAAAATACAAGCAAAGTAAGTCACATACAACTCCCTGAGCATCTTATTGTGCTTAGGTCAACAGCCTTTGCTGATAAACTGTTGTCACTGTCTGTGGAAGTGCAACATTCATGTGAATTAACTTCATACTTTTTTATATATATAGCTGTAGATCTAAGATACATTGTAATGCAAAACGTCATATAAAAACAGAAGTTTGTGGGACTGCAGTATAAAGACTAAATCTGTCTTACCATGTTGAAAGGCTCAAAAATAATACACAGTACTTAAGGAACCATGTATGAAGTTGGCTTGAATTCCCAAAGTGTTCTTCATCCTTCAGAAGCACTAGGGATCCCCATGGCATCTTAAAGCAGGTTAAAGCAACAAAATCTAACAATGTTAATCAGAACAGTTACTATCAAGACCAAAATGAGCCATGTTTGTCAATCACCCTCAAAAACTTCATGAAAAGGGGACTTTCAGTGTTAAAAGTGAACAGAAATCTAGCGTTGCTTGAAAGGCAGGACTTTCTCAGTGTTATAGTACCACCACTAAGGAAGCTTTAGTTTCCATATGTTTACCTGTCTTACTTATGAAGGAACAAAAGACCAAGATCTCGACTCTTTTCAATACTGGGCAAAGCAGAGATGTGTCTGAGTTAATAATCACACCACTGCCATCTAGCAACCCCTACTTCAGTCTCCCTAATTCAGATGTTACCTTCTGTGTCCACTGAAAAGTGGGAGTTCATTCCCTCACCTCGCTCCCATCCCCTCATCCACTGCCTGGTGCTTGGCAGCCACTTACCTCTTAGCACAAGCTACTAGCATAGAGATTTTATTTCCCCACCTGTCTCTGCCCAGGAAGTTCTTTGAGCAGATAGGCAATTTGGATGCCCCTATATACAAGGGTTCATAAGACACTGAAGCCATCAGCTGTTTGACTTGTATTTTTCAATAAACACATGTGGGGCTCCCAGTTCATTTCAGCTATTAGTGGATAACACCAGCTCCTTGAACTGGGGAGTAATTCAGTAGTTAATGCAGCTGGAACAATAATGGAGTTAAATGCACTTGTAATGAGTCCAACTGCAGCCTTTTGCACTAATCATACTTTCTGAGCCATCTTCAAAAGTAGCCCCACACAGAGTGTGTTGCATGAAAACAATTTTCTTGCATCTGCTAGCTCTGCTCCCTGGTGATACCAATAACAAGGAGATGGAATCTGTGGGGAGCATGAATAAGACATTTCATAGCATCCAAGGTCAGAAAGGAACAGAACACTATGTATTTATTACACTACATATGAGACATGTGTCAAAGCACACTACGATGTTCTTACATACTCTACCTATTTCTTATTTACAGAAGTAGAACACTATAGGACAGCAGTCAAATAATAGTCCAGAATGCATATATTCCTGCAGGCCCTATATAGCAGGGAAAGTAATTTTGCAAGATATGTTGTGCTAACATCTTCCCATTTGCTTTGCCTAACTCAGATGCTAATAAAAGCAAAAAGAACAAGGCCGCATCCCCATTACAAGCTTATTTCGGTTTCAAACAGTTTTCAATCCTCGCAGACCCCACGGCAGTTTGGCTTAACACGCTTTCCGCGTGTTAAATTGCCCCAAAGCGGTGTAATTGTTGACCCTCATTTCAACAGGTCTCACTCCGGATCATGCGCTTGATACGTGTTACATTTTTTACTATGGGGACCCTACCGTTTTAAGGGATGAGAATCCATGTTTAGGGTTTCCCTCTCCCAATAGCTTGCTTCTAAAGACAGTGATTTCAGTGTAAAAATCCAACCTTCACAGCAGCCGCTACACTGTAGCAATCCACGCACTTCACACCTGATAACAATGTTGCAATTTTGTGCAATTCTAGCTCTTAGGAGTTCTAACCTTTAAAGGGGGAATGAAAGCAGGGGCAGGTTTGGGGAGATGTGTGAATGTTTAAAGCCCCCTTGCTTGAGTTGCCGTTGCTGCTGTGTGCCCTGGGCAATGGGGAGAATCACTGGCTGCCCGCTGCCGGTTTTCCTCCATTCAGGCAAGTGGCAGCCACCCAGCCAGGCTCAGTGAAGGGGTCCATTATGGATGGTGCATTCACACCAGGAGGAAGAGGGCAGGGCAGCCCCGAAAAGCAGCTTTTAGAAAGTAGCCACTTGAGTCCCCCCTTGAGCCACGTACGCCACGTAGGATCCTCAGAATCCGGATCGAACGTGATTAAGCTGAAAGTAATAGGAACAGGCAAATTCGCGTCTGCATCCGGTTCTATGATTTCAGTTTAGGGAAACTGGATTAAGCTTGTAATGGGGATGCGGCCCAAATCTCCCTTATCTAGGAGACAAACAGAGCTCCTTTCACCCAAGTCTCCCAGTCTTTAGTTGGGGAATAAAGTACAGTGGTACCTCGACATACAAGTGCCCTGACATACAAGTGTTTTGAGATACAAGCCGCCGAGTGAGTGATATTTTGCTTTGAGATGAGAGCAAGATTTGAGATACGAGTATGTAAATACAGTACAGTACATAACAAAAACAACTGAGGTGGTGTTTTGGGAGCTGGAATAGATTAATGGGAAAATTGCTTTGAGATACGAGCGATTTGACATAAGAGCAAGGTTACGGAACGAATTAAACTCGTATGTCAAGGTACCACTGTATATGGGGTGGTGGTGAATCAACAAACCATCTAAAGCAAGTGCATGCATGTGTGTGTATATGTGCCTGCACAGCATCGTTTCACATTGCCCATTATTAGCATTCCAGTACCCTTCTGTGACCTCAGCCAGTAATTTCCTGAAGCGTCAGATCAGCATATCCAGTTCCAAGCAGAACGTTGTCCAAATAACTGTTTGTAAGACAAAGGCATTCCAAAAGAAAAGGGACTGAAAACTGAAGCTGACTAAATGCGCAACAGAAACAAAGGCATGATTGTTCATTGGCCATGGGGACAGTTTACCCTCCCCCCCCCAAAAAAAAGATGTTTGCATTTTTTAAATCCAGGACTGGTGATTTAGGATTCAGTCACTAGAATTGTGATCATCCTGCTCACATGAAACAGGAAATGGGCAAGAATCCCCTGCTCTGACCCAACAATG
The DNA here is from genome assembly GCA_023333525.1 of Aspidoscelis tigris stejnegeri. Lineage (NCBI taxonomy): Eukaryota > Metazoa > Chordata > Lepidosauria > Squamata > Teiidae > Aspidoscelis > Aspidoscelis tigris. The sequence goes on from JALMGA010000003.1 coordinate 82,855,169, forward strand.
CAATTCTACTGTTCCTCTCAGATCTTGGCACCACTGCCATCCAGAAGTTTCAGATCTTTAGGAAACTGAATTGTTTCACACTATGCTCATGACTTATCCAGGGCCACCCAGTAAGTGGCTCCAGGAAGTTACTATCCCTTAAAGCTCATGACTGCAATGGGATCTGAACTCCAAGTCAAATATTCTCCCAAGTTCTAGGCAATCCTAGGAAGAAGAAAAATAAGGGTGAATCCCCACAGCAAGCTTATTTCGCTTTCCCTAAACCAAAATAATAGAACCGAATGCAAACGCGAATTTGCCTGTTCCCATTACTTTTAACTTAATCGCGTTGGATCCAGATTCTGAGGATCGTATGTGGTGTATGTGACTCAAGGTGGGACTCAAGTGGCTACTTTTTAAAAGCCGCTTTTCAGGGCTGCCCTGCCCTCTTCCTCCTGGCATGGATGCGCCACCCATAAGGGACCCCTTCACCGAGCCTAACTGGGTGGCTGGGTGGCTGCCGCTTCCATGGATGGAGGAAAAATGGCAGCGGGCAGCCAGCCAGCGATTCTTTCCCCTCCTCTCCCCATTGCTCAAGGCACACAGCAGCAGCGGCAACTAAAGCCCCTTTGCTTTAAACGTTCACATTCAGCTTCTTTCCTCCCTTTTCCTTTCTAAAGTCAGAACTCCAAAGAGCTAGAATTGTGCAAAACTGCAACATTGTTATTCCAACCATCAAGGTGTGAAGTGGTTCTGTCGCTACAGTGTAGTGATCCCTGTTAAGTGGATTTTTACACTGAAATCACTGTCTTTGGAAGCAAGCTATTGGGAGAGGGAAACCCTAAACATGGATTCTCATCTCTTAAAATGGTACTGTCCACACAGTAAAACATGCAAAACGTTTCAAGAGCACGATCCGGAGTGAGACCTGTTGAAATCAGGATTGAGATTCACCACATTTTGGGGTGGTTTAACACGGGAAAAGCATGTTAAGCCAAACTGCCGTGCGGACTCCGAGGATTGAAAACGTTTTGAATTCGAGATAAGGTTGCTGTGAAGACACGGCCTAAGAAGAGTTGGCTTTTCTGTTCCGCTTTTCTCACCCATTCAAGTGGACTCGAAGCAGCTGACAAAGCTTTCTATTCTTCTCCTCACAACAAACACCCTGTGAGGTAGTGGGGCTCTGAGAGCTCAGAAGAGAGCTGTGACTAGCCCAAGGTCACCCAGCTGGCTTCATGGGAGAGTGCGGAATCAAACCCAGCAACTACAAGATATGAATCCAGCACTCTAACCACAAGGCCAAACTGGCTCCTCAGGGAGGACTCAAGATCTGGGACCAGAAGTTTGTGGGAGGTACCTGGGGTGGCAAGTGAAGAAAGCAGACACAGAGGCTGGTTAATAAACCACGGTCAGCAAGCTATTTTTTGATGCAAGCCAAACCCAACTGGTGTTTTCTTACGCCTCAGACTTGTCTGTCTGTGTATTTTACATGACTATAGAAGGAGCAATCAGTCAGCTCCCAGGAATCTTAGCAACGGCAGAAGGCACGGCTTCCCTCTGGAAAGGCCTGCAGCAGCAGCTGAAGCAGCGATGACTCAGCAGCAGCAGCAGCCTTTTCCCTCTGGCCTTTTGCTGATCCCTGGCAAGAATGCTGGTCCAAGTCCTCCTGACTCCCTTGTTTGGGTCAGCAATTTCTTGCTGGCACCAGCAAATAAATTCCTGGATCCTGCTGGCCTTGGCATTAGAAAGCAGCCAAAGGAACAGACAGCTGCAGCCAAACTATGTTTATCTTCTTGTTTGCTTAACAACAAAGTAAATGAATTAAGGTCTAGTAATAGCAATAACAATAACAAAGTCCATGATTACAGAGCAGAGCTCAGCATCAGCAGGTGTGGGGTGGAGATGGTTATGTTTTTTCTGGCCTTCAGGAAGGAAAACAGCTCACTCAGTTTCAGGGTGGGCTGGGGACACAGTATTACATCATCAGAGGGTTTGTTTATTTAGCTTAAAATAACGTCTCAAACTTCGGCCTTTGCTTCCATGCATTCATCCTTCACCTGGTTTAAATTACAACTTGTACAAGGAGTTGGGTTAGCCCCAAATCGGTGTCCCTCGTGAGGCTTATTTACTTTCCTCCCAATTGTTTACTTATGATTTTCAATGCAGACTGCTGTAGACTGAGGAGACTTTACTTCATGTACATTTAGTCTCAAAACTGCAGAATCTTCAAAATTCCCTGATATTTTTTTTTTCCACACAGATAAAATTGCCCTCAGTATTATCTGCCTCCTCTAGAGCAGACAGGCATAGTTCAGTGCCATCTTGTTCAGGAAAGGGTGACGCTTTTCCTGCAGCAAACCTGGTGCAGATCCTGATTTGGCATGTCCCCAGTTCACCAAAGTGAATCCATGTCCTTATGTTCACCTGCACCTGCTTGCTCCAGAGGGAATAAAATTAAAAATGGAACTTCTTTGTTCTTAACATGTTGTAGCAAATGTGTTTGTTAAATATATTTCTTTGCAGAATCATATATTTATTTATGTATTTTTCAAGTCATCATTTCGGGAAAAGGCTAGCATTCCTTAGGCATAAAAATGTAATGTCAAATGAATGGACAACTATAACCTACTTTAAAATCTATATTGACAAGCGATGTGTACTTCAGTTAGGAAGAAGGCTCAAAAGCATATGGCTCTCTTCTATTACCTTCCACATTTTATGTCTTTGTCTGTCTTGCTGTCAAATTATTTTCTTCTTTAGCAATGTCAGGGCCCTTGGGATATTTTGGGTTAAAACTTACGTAAACTCTGATCTAAAACATCTGGGGGCACAACACTGGTGAAGCCTGCCCTACAGTAACTGCTCTCAGCTGAAGAGAGTGTTTTGCATGCTTGATGGTTTAAGTTCAATGAAAGCTTCTTCCTCAGTGCATTAAGGAACTGTATGGTTTTAATGCATCTGCAAAAATCATGCCTAATGCTGTAGATTTCGGTCAATCCCTTAAGGGGAATCTGGAGCTACAGCACAAGGGAAACTGCCCGCATACTTTTGGGCATGCTACTTCTCTTCCATATTCATGTGCTTCTGTGACAAGATTATTTTTTCCAAAGTTTGGGACTGGCTGCCTATAGATCAGTGATGGCCAACCTATGACACGTGTGTCACAGGTGACACGCCAAGCCCTTTTGGGTGACACACATGGTCACCCTGGCACCTGGGTGTGTAGTGCTTTCTTGTTCTTGAAGTGTACGAAATACCAACTTTCAATTGAATATTAGCAAATGAAATTCAGCAACGAAAGTCACTAATGTAAAGAATTGTTTTTGCTTTTAATAAAATACATATATCAAAAATATAACTTTTTTACTAGAGCTACAAATATCACAAAATTATGGATATTTCTAGATGTGACACAGCACCCGAGTTAAGTTAGGTTTTCTTGCGAATTTTGACACAGCAAGCTCAAAAGGTTCGGCATCACTGCTATAGATGTTTCCTCATCCAGCTCTTCATCTATTTGCCCCTCACTACGGCTTTGGTGGTCTCCTTGTGCTGTCTCTGCATCCTTAAGGCTTTTGTTCTTTTAAAGTATCCTTCCACTAAGTTATTCTGTTTACACTATTGGTATCTATTCCCATCACTTTACACTGCAATTCCTGGCTAAACTGCGGGATTCCAAATCTTCCTTATAGAAGGAAACCATTCCTTACTTTATAAACCTTCCCATCAATGTTCTGACAGATTTGTTGTGTCATTTTCTTAATGTGTTTTAACAATTTTCTTAACAAAGAACATAACAATGTGTTCTTTATTGTTAGAACACTTCAAGGGGCAACCCTACCTGAAATCAGCCAGAGGGATTGCTTCTGGTGCTTTTAGGGGGCCATGTGCTTATCTGCTCATGAAGATTATTTCTGCTACGCCAGTTTCGGTACTTAGATGCCCCTTCCCTTCCCTTCCCCTCCCCTGCAATGTATATGCACAATATTTCATCTACATTGCAATCGTGGCCCTAGCTCACGATTTCAGCTCCCTTTTCTCAGAGTGGGGAACAAGAAAAGCATAAGTGGCTTAGAAAAGGGAGGAAACCAAAGGCCTTTCTCTCTCTCCTCTCTCACCCTCCCCTCTGCTGTTTGGCAATGGCTGGGTATAGTTACAGTTTAATCTTGGAAATGTCAGACAGCTGTTCTTGGTTGCTAGGAGACCTGCACATATTATGCAGATGTCGAGGACTTCAAATGTCTGCCGGAAATTGCAGCCTGCATTGTGTGGGGAGGGGTACCCATTTCCCTGTCTGGGGAGCCCAGCAGGAACCCACACTCCCCTCTCATGCACAGTATCCCCCCCCCCCAAGAGTTTAAGGTGGAGATGGCTACACAGCCAGTCAGCTGAGTACTTTCTGGAAACAGAAAACTGCACACAAAAGTATCTTGTCAAAAAAAGGTGAACGCCAGCTGGATGTAGGAAAGGAAAACAACCGGGTGGTGTATATATAGGTATACAGTATACCGCGGTGCAGTCATGCAGATGAAGTGGGAGGCCATTTCTACCAGTGTATTTTTAGAGCTAGACATTTAGGGCATTGAAACTAAACAATGGGAGAGGATCTGTGTGTGTACACTGCCTGTAAAGTTCCTGCATCCATCACATGGAAGTAAAACTATTATTGACTAATGTGGACATTCTTTTAAAAAATTGCTCTCACTTCTACTGCTTTGTTTAAATAGACCTAAGCTAAACAGAGCGTTAGAAATGAATTAGTCAGTCCCAGTTAAAAGCCAGATAGAAATCATGTTTGCATCCTGCAGTAAATATTGCCAGTTACAACAGCTCACATTTTTAACAGAACTCTTGAACTAAAAAAAATTCCCTTTTCTGTTTTAGGTAGCCCTACAGGAAAAAGGACCTGCCTTTTGTATCTTTAATCTCATTGTTTAGCATCACTGAGGCTGCCTGCAGACATGAGATATCTCTAGAAGTGCTAGACATCATCGTGACATTCCCAATATAGTCCTGGGTTAGTTAATCAATAACTCGTAATACTGCTATTATAGGAAATCCAGCAGTGATGCATCGTTTCCCATCATAGCCATGTTTACTTCAATGTCTGTTGAAAGCTTTTGGAATGAGCTCTCTTTGGACTACTTTTCACAGCCAAGCATGTGCAAAACAACAAAAGGAAGTGAGTGGGCCCTTGACTGGCTTCTGGTAGCCCCAAGCAAGCTCATTCTTAAGGCTGCCAGCAGATGTAAAGTTAAAGCCACAATTATTCTTTGCATCTGGCTGGGGGTTGTAAGAAGCAATCCCAGGATCTTCTTTACATCCCACATTGCCTCTTGCTGTCTAGAGGCAGCCTGAGTCAAGGTTGACTCCTGGGCTGCATTCACACCTACATTTTTAATCTAGCTTCATTCCACTTTCAGAGTGAGATAACACATTGGCAGAGTGAAAAGCCATTCGTTTTTTGGTTTTATCTAACTCATAAAATCCACCTTTGAGTTAGATAACATGGAAGGAAAATGACGAGGCACTTTGCTGCTGTGTTCATCCACTCTGAAAGTGGGCTGAAGCTGGATTAAAATGTAACTACGTGGATACATCCATGCATTTTTCTAGCTAAAGATACAGGAATGGTGTGCCGTCACCTTCTTTGGGGGAGATGTTGGAGACTGGACAGGCAATCTTCTGCTTTCCAGACAGCTGCTGCTGAGCTACAGACAATATGGCAGGTTCAGTAATCACAAGAAAAAGAAAATTCATGTGTAACCTGTATTAAAAAGCCTGTCTTCTTTTCCATGTGGTTACCCCTATGGGTATTCCTGAGCCTGCATGAAATTTAAGCTCCCTAACCTGGGGCAGTCAGTATCCTCTGGAGCTTATAGGGAAGAAGCCTTATCAGCTCCCTGGGAAAACAGTTTAAAAATATTCCCTCCAAGGACAGGATTTTACTGGCACATCTAAATAACTAAGCACCAATTAAGTTAGAAGGAATACACAGCTCTGCTGAATGGGTGGAACAGCTGCTTCTTTCTGCATAGTGTGTCAGAGGGAGAGTTACTTGCTCTGGTTTGGATGCAGTCCATAAGGCTCTTCTAAACTGGCCCACTTGCTTCTCTCCCTAGGAGGCAAACACCATTTTGCCAAACGGAAATAGGAATGTGCCAGGCCACATAACAAGTCTGCCTCAAATGTGCTGCTTGACTACATCAGGCAAAAACCAGGGAAGGAGACAATTGGGAATTATTGCCCACCAAATGACAGTGCATGCTGGGGGTTGGAGAAAGAAGACATTTCTATAGCTTGAATCTCCACTGTAAACAGCATAGGGCAATTTCATAATCATTCATTCACAGCAGCCACAGATAGAAATCAACACACATTCCCAAACTATTTGTTTCTTTTCACACCTAAACCAAGGACTATTTATAGAAATTATCCAGAGCACAGAGGCTGCATAAGGAAAACCTAGTGAGCGATCTAGTTCCCTGTTTTGGTGTCTGTTCTTGTTTTTCATATGAAAGTCTCCCAGGTCAACCCCACAAGTCAATTCTGTAACAGACAAGTTAGGCCAGGGCTTCCACATGCTAGCTAGTACGTGCAACATGTCTGCCACCCAAATATAATCCAATGGCATATGATATGATTCTAGTATAATTCACACCCAGACATTGAAATTGTTTCCAGGCTAATTATAGGTTAATCAGCGAGCAGGGTTGTTAGGCTATCCTTGTCTGATGGGTACAGTGTAATACAACCCAAAAACATAAAGCTGTGATGATTAAACCGGACGTTGCAACAGAGGGACATTTTTATAGAGGAGCATTAAGGCTTCATTTAATTGATATAATTCACATTTTTGTCAATTATATTGACATAAACATGGACATTTTTTCCTGCTCTTGCACTCTCTAGGATTTTACCATTGTTTTAACCAAACTGAAATTCCTGAACCTGCTTCTCTGTTTCAACTTGTAATCTGGGGTTTCTATTCTGTGCTTCATGGAAGACTGGTCAAATTATGGCTGTCTGTCAGGGACAGCTGGAACTTTTACCATGACGGAGATAGGGCATGTTGCCTGACAGAAGTCTCATTTTTACTTTCTTAAGCTGTGATGTGCACTGGTATGTGGTTCTAGGTGAAAATTAAGCTTCCAGTCAGCTCCTCGCCAAGCTGGCCCATCCTGCAACACCCTTCCTCAAACAATCCCTGCCCCCTGTACTTTGTTAAACTACAATTTCCATTACTACTATTGCTTTTTTCTTTTTCTTTTTTACTGGAGTCTATAGTTCAACAATATCTGGAAGGTCATACATTAGCTATCCTATTTTAAGCAGTTTTGTATAAAGGGGAGCTCTTTAGATGCTGGCGGCCCACACTACATTAGGTTTTGAGGGTCATAAGCAAAAATGAATTGGGAATCAATGCTGACTTTACAGCAGTGGAACAATATAGTTAACATAATAGAATTCTTCCAATGCATAAGAGGAGAGAATTCAGCCACCTATTATTACACACCAGTGGTTCCTGGAAGAATTTGCAATGCAAACGACATTGTATGTGACTGCGCGAGGCATCCGTGATGTAGTTTCTTAGCAACAATTCGGTAATGCTTTTGTGTTTTCTTATTTCAGGATGTCAACATTACAGACCTTGGGATTTTCTGATGGCTGCTTTTTGAAATACAAAAGCTCCTGGCCCTGCTGAGCTTCGAGAGGCTACTCAAAGTCAAACTAGCTAAGGCAAAAGTGAAAATGCCACTGAGTAAAGTTCAGTCCCTATGGACATGACCATGTACTTTTCTTGGTAACAGTACAGAAACAGTTTGCCACTGCCCTCTTGCAAGATACTTCTTCCCCTTATTGGTCAATTATAACTCTGGAATTTTCTGGTGGTTGTTCTTCCAAATTCTTAGCTTTTTGAGTCGACAAAGGTCACTACATCAATCATCTCTCTATCTTTTTCTATAGGCACCTGCCCATCTCTGTAGGCAATCTCAAATTCAACCTTTGGATCAAGGACACAGTGACCACCCACCCAATATGATAAGTCTCTTGGTCTTTTTTCTTTCTCTCTCTCTCTCCCATGAGCATTATGAGCTGTGAAAATTCAGCTTTCACATCTACTCAGTGCTTTGCCAATATCATACCAAGGTAACAGTAACTGGGGGAGCGAAAGGAGATGGCTGAGAAGAATAAATGGGTCTAGGTAAACAGCACTGCAGCAGCAGCAGCCACTGCCCAAGGTTGCCATGGTGACGGGAATGAGGGAGCAGATTGATCGATAGGCCTGCGTTGCCTCATCTGGCTGCCATCCACGTGCTGTTACAGGGTGGGAGGGGAAACTCTTTTTTTCTTTTTAATAAGCCGCAAGCAAGATGGACGTGGCCTGAGATACAATATGCTGCTGCTCCTGCAGCAGCAGCTCAATCAATAATGTGTTGGAGAGCAAGTAATTGGCTCCCTCTCGTCTGCTCCAGCAAAGCTGAGGAAGAGACATGTTCTTACCTAGATATTCCCTGCTCCAACTTATTAGTGGATTTTCTCTTCTAGTTGATTTGTTTATTCACTCAGAAGTCTCCCTCCCTCCCTCCGGACCAGTTTGGTTATCTGTGGTTATATGGCCTTTATCTTTCCTGTCCTTTTTTTGAAATAGGCTGGCACTGTTGACACTCACGTATGCACACATAATGAGAGAAAAAGACAACTTACAAGATGAAAAAGAGAAGCTCTTTGTGTTTTGACCACTGTCAACAGTAATCTTTTTGTAAAACTGAACAGGGCCAGGGAGATCTCACCAAGGGGAAGCAACAAAATGGACACCCTGCCTCCTTTCTTTTCCATGTTTTGCTCATGAAGCAGATGATGAAGGGCTTGTAATGAATCAGAGCTGAGGATTCTACTACATTTATTACACTCCTGACAAGCTACAAACAAGGAACAAATGGAAGCTAAAACAAGCCTGTGAAAAGGAGATGAGAAAAAAGAACAGGGGCAGGTGTTGATACTAAGTGAGAAAGTGCAGAAGTCAGAGTGCTCCAGGGTATGGTAGAACTGCATTACCCAAATGTCAGCCACCTGATATTGCTGGATTCTGCCTTACTGTCCTCATATCCCTCTAATAAAGAGATCTGGAAGAGAAAGAAAAGCTAGATCAAGGGTAGGCAAGCTCTGTGTGGCATATATTCTTACTGAAGGATAGTTCACAGAAATTTTGTAGCCCTATCTGCACTCTTAACCCATAGTGCTGCATACACAGAGATGCAAAGAATCTTGTATCTTTTTTGTTCATTTGTCAAGGTTTTACAGACTCTTTCGGCACAGCTTGCATGGCACTATCTGTATGGCATCCATTCCAGCTGTGAAAAGAGGGGGGGGGGTTACAGTACATTAACACTCAGTTTGTGTTTTCCCTCTTCTTTTCCAGGATTGTTCTTATAGGAGAAGCTCCACTCCTAGAATGGCATTTGCACAATTTGGTGCTCTAAGTCTGAATGCAGACTCCATAAAGATAAAGCATACACTGGTTATAATGAACTTAAATTTAAAATTCATCTTTCTCCCCATTTTTATTCAACATTCATGTACCCAGAGAGGATGGGACACAAGGCTGATTCAAACATATATATTTATGACTGGATTACTGAAAGATGCAACAACAAGGACCCTATGAACAAGCCATTTCAGTTGAAGCACACCACAGATGAAATTTTCAGTTCACCTCAACCATAATACTGTAACCTGTAAGAAAATCAGTTTATTTGGCCAGCTAAACAACCTTTATATAGTTCAACCTTTGCCTGAGAATGATGGGGGCTGAAGTTTAGAACATCAAGGACGTGTCAGGTTGAAAGAAATGCATGAGAAAAAAGATCAAGAGATAGCCAAAGGTGTGAATAAATCCCAAGAAAAGCTACACCTCTCTTTTTGTAACTTGAAGTGAAAATGCCCTCAGGGATTCCTTTTTTTCCACCCTAGATAACAGAAATATGGTCCTGCATTACAGTTCCTTGTGAAATACGTCAGAACTCTATCAGGAGGCTTTCCATTTTAAATGACAGACACAGTTTGACAACACAGTCACATACAATGGGTGAGAAAGTATTCAACTAAAAATGGGAAGCAGCACAATAATAAGTAATGATAACAACAAGAGATTTATGGTGCCGAAGAACTTATTGGAAAATGCCATTACAGCAAAAGCTGTAGAAAGTACTAAACTCTTGTGGGATTGTAAAATATAAACTGAAAGATCACTAGAATAAAACACTGTACACCTGATATACTACCGGTAATAGAAAATAAACACAATGTATAAAATGTAAGTTCCCAAAAAAACTTTTGCATGACCTCTTACTTCTATACATTTATTACAGGACTAGCTGCCCTAAGACAGCAAAGTGTGGGTCAGAAGCTAACACTGTGAGCTCCTAGAAGTGGAGAGATGGAGAAACAAGCTCATGCCAAGTCATAGTTATTTTGTATACTTTTGCTGTTTTTGTGTTATTTTCCCTTCATTGCTTGAGAAAAATAAGTACTAGCATAAAAACTGAACAAGAGCAATAATAAATAATAGCAAATGATTGGGTGGGTACTAAGATGAACTTAACAGCCTTTCCATTTTTCGCCACCTTTTCCTTCTGCCCTTAGAGGAGCATTAATGGCCCAGTTGTGACATGTTCACAAAAAACTCACAGCTTACACGACTTTTAGGGGAACCCTACAAACTAGGATCCAATTTAGCTAGGACTCATGGGTCATTTGGTGTTAACTAATCACAATATCAACTGCACATTGGCACTGAAGTTAGCGGTCTCAAGAAATAGCTGCAAAGAGCTGAAGGGAATCTTGACCATTATTAGACTTTCCTTGAAACCACAACCCTCAAGTGGTCACTGCTTTCCTTCCCTACAAGTTAGTGTGGGCTGTTCCATGGAGAGAACCCATCTAGGGCCATTTCTGAAGTTAACTGTGGTCCGTGACATGAAGGAGCCCAGGGGGCTGCTGTCCACATACTAGAGGAGACTATGGTAGGCCCTGCACCTGGACAAAGCTCCAGTCCAGGATAAGGCACCAAAAAGGTACCTTATCATGTTCCTACTATGTGGTCCACAACAGTACTAGGAGTTGTATTCTGGACTATGAAGCGCATATAGGCAGCAAACTCTCATAGACCAGAATGGGGGTCCTTTTTGGTCATACTCCAGGAAGTACTACCAGACATGATGAAACACAAAAAAGGACCCTCCCCAAAACAGAAAGGACCAGGAACTTTCTTTCCTGGTCTTTGGAGGCGCCAGCTGGAGCATGATGAGCTGTCTGAATACAGATGGCCCTGTCCTGCTCCAGCAGCAACCCAGAAACAGAGAGTCCTTCATTAGAAAGGGTCTAGATTTCTATGGGTAAAATCTGACTATTTAACAGATCTGAAAAAACAAGGTGGGTCCATTCACAAACAGTAAAATCAGGAATATATCAGGAAACCATGAGAACTACAAAACAAGTCCATTCTTTTTGTGATACAGTATAAGTTAAATCTAGCAGATCATTTTACCTATTTACTACATTTTAAAAAACATCTAGTAACAGAGGTTCACTTTAATTTGTTTTTTTAACTGTTTAGACCTTCAGGCATAGAGTAGGATTTAAAAAAAAAACCACAGCAGGAAGCCTGTAACAATACAGTAACCTCATTTTAAAAATCTTGCTCTGTTTCTAAAGGGTGTGTACAACTTAGGACAATCAGCATGACCTATGAATGCCCTCAGTTTACAGGGCAGTACCGCAGCCACAAGAGAATAATTTGAATGAAAGGCTGTGATGCAGCAAAGCAGCATTACTGCATGATTAATGGACACCATTAATTCAGGAGAGAGGATAGTTTTCACCAAGCAGTAAAAAAAATTCAGGAGAAATCTCAGACAGCAGCCACTGTCTTGCAAAAGAGTGGTCTTGGATACAGGTGAATTTTTATACTGCACTGACTTTCCTAGAATGAAGGGCGGTTACTTAAAATACAGCCCCCCTACTTCACAGCAAAAGCAGCCTCCAGGGCAAGAAAACCAGTTTGTGATGTCATAATTAGTAACACTGACAGTACTGGTTTTAATAAGACAATTGTAGTCCCACCTGGGACCTGACCATACAGAACTCATACTTGCTGCTAAAGTCATCAATACTATTGAGGTCTTTCGAAAATATTGTTTTTTTGCAGTGAGGGATCACAGTGCCACTCAACAGCAATTTATTATAATTTAAATTATTCCTCATAGGCAGACTATAAACTTTTTATTGTCTCTTTTTCTTATAACATCATTATAAGAAAATGAGTTTAAGAAAATTCTTACAGAATGAATCAGGCTACATCTACTCACAGATCCCCATTCTGAGAAAGTATTGTAGATGTCTTAACGCAAAATGCCAGTCATGGGGCATTGAAAATATAAAGGTTGAATTAAAAAAAAAATCTTCCAATGAATTTTAAATAGTACAGAAAAGAAAAAGATGTCCTACCAGGAATAGTGGTTTATTTCAGGTGGGGGATCCACATTTAGGCCATTTTACCTGTCTTCTGTTTCTCAAGCACCTGCCCCAGATTCTCAGGTTAATTTTAAAAAAATAGGGGGTTCAGGATGCCCTGAAATAAAGAAGCAGATTCCCTTTAGCAGAGAAATCTTTGCCTGGCCAAAGATATCCATAATGAAACTTCCTTGAACTCTTAGTTATAGGGCATCTGAACCACAACACACCAAGTAACCAAGAAGATAATTTTAACCAGTAGGAATTTGGTTGTGGCTGCCAGCTCTCCTCCTTCACTTGCCTAAAATCTGGACTGGATCATAAACTACTCTCCTGATGAGGATTCCCCCCCCCCCCGATTTCTCCAGGGGTTTCTGCAGAAAATCCAGGGGGAAAGAACTGGCATGGGGACGGCCCTTCCTGGATTTGGACAATTGGGGGATTTAATGGGATCCCTCAATGCCGAGTCTGAATCCAGTCTGGATTTTAGCTCCTATGGAAACAAAGCCCTCCTCTTACCCTGACCATAGGATGCCCTTCCCATGCTCTAGAGGAGTAATCTAAGTCTCCAGGCACTTTAGTATAGAAAACAATGGATACACACTGCCTTGCGGGTGTGGGAATGGCATCTCCTGCCATATAACAGAGTTACTGCTTTTGTTTTTGAAATAAGCCTTATTTTGAAGTACCATTTTGCTTGAAGGTTGAAACACTTGAATGACCTTTTTGAATTTAGAACATTCTGAACTTATATATTTTGCACATCTCTTTTATGGAGCCAACAAAGGAGAGAAGACACTTGGAGACAGAATAAGAACTAATAAGAGCAGGCATTATATTACATAAGATTGAATTGTAGAGAAAATGTCCATTTCAGTTTGGTCAAGATGACAACCAATCAGAACAGGCGCTTCATCTTTATATCTAGGTTAGATATTGAGAAAGGGTGCTTACAAAATGGTTTCCTAGAGTTCTCTTGTTTCATTTTAAGCTACTTCCTCCTTTCCTCTCTATGGCAACTTCCACATACCTGTTAGCTGCATCCCCAAGCAACTTATTTGCATCTCTAGTTTCCCCCTACTGTCCCTCTATTCCAGCAGACTTTAAAAGTGCTGTTCAATTCCGGAATAAGCGTCCGCATGAGGCTCAGCAAAATGTGCATTTAAAATGCACCTACCGTCCCCACAGAAGCGTGTTTTCTTTGCCCCCATTTTTTTCTCCCCACCCCCTCTCTTGTTGATAGGGTGTCGTCAGGAATGGCAAGGGACTGCGCTCTGTGCGGCCACTACCAGGAAGAAACCCCCAACAAGTCCAAAAGAAAAATAGCCATCGGTTCTCTGTTCGTCTCCCAGATCTCCGCCCCCCCCCCCGAAATGGCTTCCTGAGCTGGCAAAGGCAGTGGCTGCAGCCATCAGCAGTGCAATCGTTCGCTCATTCACTCTCAACACTTTCCCTCTGATCACTGTCAAAATTCACCCCGTACAGCAGCAGTGACTGTAGCAATCCACCCACTTCACACCTGATAACAATGTTGCAATTCTCCGCAATTCTGGTTCTTTGAAAGTTCTGACCTTTAGAAAGGGAAAGGAAGGGAAACTGTTGCAGTTCTGGGAGATGTCTGAATGTTTTATGGCTGTGTGGGCAGGTGGCAATCCCCACCCCTTTTGCCACGGAGCATCCCCATGGTAAATGCCCCTCCCTCCTCCAACTGCTTCCATCACTAGATGGCAAAGAGACTATGGCAGTCAATCCATCAGTTGAAAAATGTCTGGCCCTGAGGCTGAACAGGTCTGGGTTGAGTAGATGCCGGCTGACCATCTCTACCATCATCCGGATTGTCATCAAGGAAGAGAAAATTAAAAGTAAAGAGAATAGGAAAATTCTAGCAAGAAGAAACCAACAGACTAATTGGAACTGAAGACCTCAAGCGCTTGCTTTTGGCTGTTCCCTGTTCCTTCCCACACCATTTTCCTTTTGTTTCTTGTCTCTTTAGATTGTAAGCCTGAGGGCAGGGACCTGTCTAAGATTAATATAATATTGTACAGCGCTTAGTAAATGTTCAGCGCTTTAGAAATAAACTATAATAATAATAATAATAATAAATGCTGCCAGGAAAACCCATGGCTTCCAAAAAGTGCGCTGGTAGTCTTCTTTAAAATGCAGTTTTTTCTCCACAGATTTCCCCCCTTTTGTGGTGCTGGAAGCTCAGAGAAAAGCCGGGCATGGGGGGCACTCAGAGGCAAAATAAGCTTTTTAGCAGGCTTTTTATTGCTTGGGGACATAGCCTTAGTAATCTCACTTCAGCTTTTGCAGTGACACCTGATATAGGTAATGGGGTGTCTGCACATCCCAATTCAGATCTACTGTCCACACAGTGATTCCTATTTCATCTTCAGGTGAAGGAGAACAAAAGGAAAGCCAGAACAATGGTTGCATGCTGCCATTTTGTTTATGTCAGAGACCTACGTCCACGTAGCACTGGAATGCAAGAGAGAGGAAAGCTGACACTGCATTTTCCCTATGTTTGAACATAACTCACTGACCCAGCTCCTGACTCAGTCAGACTACTTTCACCCCCAATATTTAAGCAGACAGCATGGAGTGGAATGGAGGTGAGTGCAACTTATCTTGCTTAAAGAATGTAATAAAGAAATAGTAATGGGAAAAGAAGGTAGCAACAAACAGTAAGTAATGCTTCTACTTTGGGACCTATTTCATGTAACAAAAAAGACTGTTGTACATATTTATAGTAATCTATAGACTTAACCTGTGAGTGTCATTCATTCACTTCCCACCCTATGGGTTGCTCCCCATACTAGAAGAATAAAAAATGATCTTGTGGGTCTTAGTGTTATCCAGAGTCCTATCAAGGCTGGAGCAAGCTCGGGGACCTGCCCACTCTGACATGACCCTGCCCGCAATAGAAAAGGGTGACTACACTGCTATAAGTATACCACATTTTGTAGCCATATGTGAAGCACATTGTTTGTCATATGCACAAATTTTATCACCATGTGAACAAGCACCCATTCTTCCTGCCATGTAGTCTTCTGTGCAAGAAGGTTTCCCTGTGTAGGTTGGAGTCTTATTGCATATGCAAACAGCTGATAGGATTGGTGCACAATCAAAGAGCAAGTATGTCAGTGCATAGGGACATTTATCTTTCTCAGTATGTGCCTCCAGAGTCCAGCCATCATTCTTACTATGTGCATGACTGGGGGCCAGCACCACTAAAGACCATTTGATGACAGCTGAAGAAGAAGAGTTGGCTTTTCTACCATGCTTTTCTCACCCATTTAAGGGGACTCAAAGCGGCTGACAAAGCTTTCTGTTCTTCTCCCCACAACAGAACACCCTGTGAAGCAGGTGGGGCTGTGAGAGCTCAGAAGAGAGCTGTGACAAGCCCAGGGTCACCCAGCTGGCTTTGTGGGGGAGGGTGGAATTGAACCCGGTATTCCCAGATAAGAGTCCAGCTTCTTAACTACTAGATCAAAATGGCTCAGTGAGCTGAGCTGCCTGACCAGCAAGGAAGAGCTTTGCGTGAAGCTGTTAGCCATGTTCTTCTAACTTTCTGATGGCTTGGGGTGAATTTACACCCCACCAAACCAAAGCCTGCATATCTTTACTCTGAATTAGTACCTTTCATCCATACTGTAGCTTTTTACCACCAAGTTGGATTTGACTCTGGGTGAGCATATGAACATGGCTATGCAATTTTCTTGACAGATACACAAGTGGTTTGCCATCATCTTCTTCCCAGGAGATGCTGGGGTTCAAGCCTGTAACCACCACCACCCTTTCCGTGCAATTGCTCTATCAATGGCCTTAAGGCCTCCTGGGTTCAGTGAGACTTTCTTCTGTCAGCTGCACTGTAATTTATTGTGCTGCACAGAACCTAACAGATGCTTCTGACTTAACAATCAGAGCAAAATAAGAAACACTTTGAAGTAATTCCAAGTATCTACAAGGAGAAATGTTGCAAAAGAATTGGATCATTTCATCTAATCTAATTTCCATGGAACATTTCTGCATGAAGACTGTCATGGGATTCTTTATAGGCATGACACAGACTTTACAGGGTTTGCAGCTCAATAAGCTTGCTTCATTTTTGTTGCTTGCCATGTATTCTTAAATATATCCAAGGGCAATGGTGAACTGTAGTTTGAGCTTTGGTGTACAGCAGCAGAGGAAAGGGATTATTGGGCACTTTACCTGACAGTCTCAGCTCTCTTTGGTCCCATTGCCTTACTCACGTGCAGTCTCAGTGATGAGGGAACTTACCAGTTTTCCAAATGCATGGGTGCTACCATTTTTGCCTCCTATCACAGAGGCACTGAGGTGTGATGGTGCCAAAGACACCCAGGACTATCAGATAAAGCACCTGACTGTCCCTGGTCTCTCCTGTCATTTGGCACCTCCCTACTCCCAATTTCTCCTTACAGTTATTGTAATGTCCTTGCTTGAACCTACATTATGTTGTGCTTCTGCTCAGATTCTTGTTTCCGAAATGTGTATTCAGCCCTGAATTTATCATGAAATTACATCAAATCGTCAACTCATGCTTTTTTTTACACAATTTGCATTACATCATCACTATTCAGCTAACATCTCATATGCCTTAGCTTTTAATTGTACCAATTCACTTTATTCAAATAATCCAATCAGTAGAAATAAAACACTTCTGAGTTACGATACATAAATGCTTGTCCCATTTTATTCATCTTCATGCCTCCTAATGCAAGCCACTCTTTCATTCCCACCTAAGAGGGTCATAATAATTTCTTTTACAGTTACTAGTATAAAATGATGTGTAAGGACTTGCAATAATTTCTCTTTTCTCACAGAAAAAATTGCTTTGTAGGTGGGACCACCATCACTGAGAGAAACTGTCAGGTATCGGACATCTTTGGCTATCTCCAAACAGCAAGAGGAATCACTGTATATAATGAGAATCCCATATTACTCCCACAGAATGGCCCACCAGCCTCTTATGGGATTCCCCTTGCATTTCTTCACTTCCTGGGATGCCTGGTGAGATCCTCTGGCATTGCTTCACTATCAACTGCATTCCCCACCTTCTTTTGTTCTTTCACATTCTTTCACATGCTTGGCTAGCTCACAAAGCTGCCTGCAAAGTAACTCCACAGAACCTGACCAGATGTCCCAGTAAGAGAAACCATGAGAGGAAAGTAAAAATAGTGCTTGATCTCCAGCACTATTTTTAATTCAAATTAAGTGGCTGATAGACCATGACAGCCTCTATGTAGGATCAGGATTGCCTGATGATCCAGCTGAGATGTCAGGAAGCTGCCAGCATTTTTGCTGTGTCTGGCAGCAGCCTTTGTTTGGTACTCCTGAGTTGGAATAAGCCCCTAGGGTCTCCATGGATACACAGCCATGAAGTTTTCTTGGCAAATATACTGAAGTAGTTTGTCATCATTTTTCTCCCACAGCAACCCTCTTCTTTCCAAACAGTTGCTCAACCTCACACCCACTGTACCTATCTACAAACGTGAATGATACTTGAAGAGGAAAGAAAAAGCCTGATGACTATGACATGAATAAAATAATTAAAATGGGAGCAGAAGCCTTGTGACAGAACAACTCATTTGTGAAGAACTCTGTTCACTTAAAGTACCCTGACATTACAGAGTTTGAACCATAAAGCACATTCTTGACCTCAGACATAGTATGAGCAAATAAGTAGGGGTAGTGGAAGGAGAATCCCCACATCTCTAGGTACAAAAGAAGCGGTCTACAAAAAGCATGCAGAATACAGTCTTCGGTTGAGCAAAGGCCAAGAAAAACAAACAAGCAGATCACAATTTATGCCTCACAATACTGCAATACAGATAGGCTGAAAGCTGCTCTATCATTTCCATAGAAACAACGTGTGGGAGCCGACTCTGAGCAACTTCAGATTCAGATGGCAAAGAGACAGGCACACTGGCCTTATGAGGTCTCACAACATGTAACTACAAAAGCCTTCCCCACAATAAAGAAATAAATCTTGAGTAGAAGATATTCTTTATCAGTATTCACATTTGGGTGGCACAGGTTTCCCATCTCACTAAAGAGTGAGAGAGAAAAAGACTCTCTTCCATGGATTATTGTAAGAGGCAGCAGGTTACCCATGAGATATCTGGCATGAGAAACCATTTTGCCTTTCCCTATTCTATTGTGTTTTCACTAGTAGATGGCCGCATCCCCATTACAAGCTTATTTCAGTTTCAAACTGTTGTCAATCCTTGCAGACCCCACATCGGTTTGGCTTAACATGCTTTCTGCGTGTTAAATTGCTCCAAAGCGTTATAAATGTTAACCCTCATTTCAACAGGTCTCACTCCAGATCGTGCACTTGACACGTGTTACATTTTTTACTGTGGGGACCCTACCATTTTAAGGGATGAGAATCCATGTTTAGGGTTTCCCTCCCCCAATAGCTTGCATCCAAAGACAGTGATTTCAGTGTAAAAATCCAACCTTCACAGCAGCCGCTACACTGTAGCAATCCAGGCACTTCACACCTGATAACAATGTTGCAATTTTGCACAATTCTGGATCTTTGGAGTTCTGACCGTTAAAGGGGAAAGTAAAGCAGGGCAGGTTTTGGGAGATGTGTGAATGTTTAAAGCCCCCTTGCTTGAGTTGCCGCTGCTGCTGTGTGCCCAGTTTTCCTCCATCCAGGCAAGCTTACTATATTAAGCTTGTAATAGGGATGCAGCCGATGTCTCATCCATTATCCCTTCTTTCCAGGCACCAGTTTCACTTTGGTTTGGTTTTCCTTCCAGTTTTCTTTTGCCTAATTGCAGTTAATCTATAAAGGTAATATTGTTTTTCACAAACCATGACAAAACTGACCTAAAAGCACAATCCTTGCCTGAGGAGTATGGGGTGGTGAAAGAGTAAGCTGGGAAGATCTTCCATTAGTTCCCATCAGTGGCCTCTCCCTCCTTCCCTCAACTGTCAGAATATGTTTGTTACTGTAAACCACTCTGAGACCCCAGGGTGCTGAGTGGTTTACAAAGGCAAATAATAAATAAATAGTGTGCCAGACTGGGCCCAGAGACAAGGGGCTTGTTTCCACTGCACCATTTACTCTGGGTTTTACTCCGGGTCTTTTAAATCAGCAGGGAGCGCTGTACTGGCAGCTTATTATGTGGACTTGCAGGGGGGAACCCCCTTCCCCCCTGTCTTTTCTGTCATACCCTGATTCACACCCTATATAAGCCTGACTCAGATTGCCATGGGAAGCAGAGATGGGGGCAAGAAAGGAGGAAGGAAGCAGGAGCAAGATCACTGGCAGAAGAGTCCCTCTTTGCCAATTGGAGGGATGAAGCAGGCACCAGCTTTGTGCATCATCGGCACTGCACAAATGGCAGGCATTTTAAAGTCTTTCCACAATCCCTGCCTAAGCAAAATCAGACTCTCCTGGGTCTATGGTATAATAGCTCGTCACATTGTATTGTCTGATCTCTTGATACATTTCACTTACACTTTCAGCCAAGCCTGACATAATGGGAAGTGGGAGAAAAGGGGAAGGAATCACAGCCTTTTAAGAGCCAACACACTTTCGCAACCCCCAGGAGGGAAGCTGCCAATTTAAGCTTGGGGTGAGAACCAAAAGGCAATAAGATTCTTACCACCCTCCTTTGTTTATGCTTCTACAGCTGAAAAGGGAGACAAAGTGCTGAATGACACAATGCAGCCAGATCTCATTAGCAAGCAGCCAGGGAATGGGCAGAAGGGAGAATCCTGCTTATCTCTGGCTCAGAGGAAAGTGAATAGAACGCCCCTAAATCATGCTTCCACGCTTCCAAAAAACCGCTTGTGTTCCCATTAACAAATAACAAGGATTATTTCTAAATTCCGCAGTAAGAGTTCTTTTGATTCGAATACAGATAATCTGCATTCCAGGACCTTTACTCTTTGGAAACTATGGACTGAAAATGAATGCAAAGCTCTTTAAATCTTAAATGGAAACACAGCCAAACACATTCAAATCTTAATTCACCTAAGAACTTTAACGAGTCAACCAGGCCAGCATGACCCCTCAGCCACTGATGACTGAAGTAACCTGCCCAAACTATATTTGATACACAGTGGACCAAATGCAATTTGGGAAGATCAAAGGGAAATTTCCAGTAGGACCTGTCCCCCATCTCCTCCATCATCACCACCCAGTTCTGTGGCTGTTCTCAACCTAACATAATTTGCAATATTATAATAAAAATAGCAGCATCCTACATATCAGAAGGGTCCAGTGACACTGAAAACCATACTTTCTGAGCTGTGGGCTTATCTATTATCTACTGTTGTTGCCCCATTTTTTCCTCCTCACAGTCTCAATCTACAGTTATTGTGCTGCAGGTGAAAATTAGCTTAGGACCCAGCTACAGTTCATTTAATTCACATTCAAGCCAGCTTCAAAAACCACATAAACAAAATGATGAGCCATTTTCTTTCCTCATTATTTAATCAATGGTGGATTTTTTAGGTTATATAATATAGAATTTAAATAGCTTCTTATTTTGATTGTTTTTTTTCATTCTGAATGGGGATAAAATAAGGACTAAAGATTATGTGTAGCAGGACTCTTGGTTGCCATTTGCTTATTTAAAGATTTCAAAAGACTCTGTGCAAGTTTACAAGTAAATAATAATAATTATTATTATAATAAGTCATGGTTATCCCATCAAAAAGGGGTGTATAAAAAGGCATGTTTTAAAGAGTTTTAAAATGTTAACAGGAAGGAAGTTGCCTAGATCTAGCTTTCTGGATTTGGAAATTCATCCTAGAGAGAAGCAGCTACAATTGAAAAGGCTGTTTTCTCTGCCCTGACTCTTGTTATCTCATATGGACCAAGAAATTTATGATCTTACAGATGTAGAGGGGGGATAACTAGTCCTAGGTTGTGGCCGCACCTTGCAGAAATCTTATGAAGGAGCTACAGTAGATACAAAAAACACTAACTCCAACCATGCTCAATAGCTGATAATCCTTCCTCAGAACTTCCTCAGTTTGGCTTGCCATGCTCACGCCTTTCTGTTCCCATTCTGAGACCCCTTTAGAAGACTTTATTAGATCTCCGCCTCTCTCCACCATCACAACACCCCCTGTACTCTGATAGGATAAACATTCTGTCACTCAACAGTGGGTAATCACACATTCAGTGAAAGGGAAGGCAAATTAATGCAGTATCCACCCACTATAGTCCGATTCAGCCCCCTCAGTCCTCCTTCCAGAGCCCACCCAAAAAATGAAAACAGATTAACACTCTATGGCTGCATTCCCACTGGGGTTTTATTACACATTGAAAATGTTTTTAAAAATGTCTGTCTGCATTACAAAATGGTTTCCCTCACTTTCAAAGGAGTAAACGAGAAAAAAACATTTAAAAAACACTTGTTTAAACAACTCTCGCTCCTGTTTTTGTTGCTAATACACTTTATTTTTCCTTTGGGAATGGGACACAAGCTGTACCCTGCCCGCTAGACTGCCTGGCTGCCCTTTCAGCTGCCACTGCAGGTGCCACACCTGCCTCACCACCCACCTGCTTGCTTGCCCACTGGCTGCCCTTTCGGGCTGCGCCACCACTGCTGCCACCTCACTTGGCTGCTCACCTGCCCTTTCGGTCTGCGCTGCCGCTGCCACTGCAGCACTCACTCAAATGCCTACCCAGCTGCCTGCCCTTTCGGTCGACGCCACTGCAGTGCTCCCAGGCCATGAGGAGGAGGAACGCTGGGGGGCGAGCGAGAGAGTTCAGCCTGCCCACCCACCCACCCTTTTAGCTGCCGCTGCCACAGCACTCTGTTTTTTAAAAGCGGAATTAACAACAACAAAAAAGGAACAGGCAGAATGCGCATTTGCATCCGTTTTTTGTTAATTCCGTTTTTAAAAAGTAAAATGGGATCAAGGCCTATAATGGCTTGAGACCTGTAAAAATAAGGACTCAGGAAAATCTGATTGAAGGGAGAAAGGTCCACAAATTAGACTGGATTGAAAAGATATGAGTGGTCGGGCCCAAAGATGGACTGATGAAGGATTAAATTGAAAGTGTGACCATGGCCCTCGATACCTACTAGGTTTACCAATTCTATTGCATACATCTGTGACACTACTATTTTATTTTTAATAGACACATATGCATATATGCAGCAGTCTTCTGATGTTCACTAGGATTAGGTTCTGAGAAAAACCTCATGAATTTCAAATCTGTAAATATTAAACCATTGTTACTTACAGGAAAACAGAGGTTAATGGAAATTGCACTTGAAATTCCAAGAAAACAGTGAGAGATGAAAGAGAGAATAGCAGCTTCCTTTTAATACATTCTAAGGCCATTAGAGTTACTGCCAAATATCTGTACCTGATTTCCAGGTCTGTCATATTAATTCAGACATGCCAAAATCAAAAGTGCAAGAACTCACAACTGAGCAAAGAACAACCACAGTTCAGAAGCGCCAGATGTCAGAACTATAAATACGCCAGCCAGTTCCTAAATTGACCAGTTAGGAGTTTCAACCTCACTTTCACACCTGACACTACCTCATGAATAACTGAGCTGCAGAATATCAAAAGCTTGTATGATCCTCTGGTCCCCAATAAACAAAACTCACAAATATCATTAAACAGTAAATAATGAGGAAGGGATGTATGCATCTTTTTTAACAACAACAATATGTGAAAGTCTTAATTGTCAGGAAAAAACATTCTGTTTATATTCAGAAACACACTTGTATTGGTTTACTAACGCACTAAGAGAAAAAAGAAAAATGAGCCCCAGGATGCACAGCCGACTGTAAGCTTTTTCAAGAAATCCTTGCAACGGTAGTTTTCAGTTTCAAGGCTTTCATTTATAGGGGATACACTAGTTAGCATTTTCTTGAAAGATGGTAATTTGGGGATATTCCCTGAAGTCACATGATATTGACAGAGAAGTGAAACCCTGACTGATTTGGCAGATTAAAGTTGTCTTTTATGTAGTCCTCCCAATTTATGATTTATATTTATGGATCCAAATCATTACAAGGCCTCTAGTGAGCTAAGGCTCGCATTAAGCACTGAAGCTTCTTCAGTTTTTATAACTATAAATTTGGCTTGATAGAAATTGTCTGCTGGGGATCATCTACAAAGGAACCCGTTCTATAAAGCCATATTTCAGACACAGGAGTCCGAAATAATGTAGGACCTTCTTCATGTTGTTAATGATAAGCTGGTGATTCCTATCCAATCGTAGACCCTTCTTTTAACCTTTAAGTTGGAGTAAATTCTTGTCAGCTTTCTTTACACTTCTAGGCGGCATGCTAAAAGGCCTGGCCATCTACAGAAAATCCTATCTGATTCTTAACCTTCCAAAAGCACAAAACAAAAATTGTTATTTTTTATTTTACCTTAAAAATGCATTCCACATTAAACTTAAAGGGAAATGGAAAATCTACACTTAATAAACATGAACTTGACAGAGAAGTGAAACCCTGACTGATTCTGTAGATTAAAGTTGTGTTTACATAGTCCTCCCAACCTATGATTTATAAATTTAATAAACATAAAAGCTAAGAGTTTTTATAATGAGAAATGTGGAAATGTATTTCACACCTGAAGTCAGAAAATCCAGTAGGCCCCATCCATATTTTAACCTGATTAGCAACATTAATCTGTTGTTTTAATAGTTGTTACTTGCCCAGAGACCTTAGGGTATGGGGCGGGATAGAAATGTAAATAATAAATAAATAAAACCCATATGCTGAGTTGCAGCAGCAGCACAGAGAAAAGGGAAAGAAAATTGGAAAACCTTCCATTTATTGTATAGAATATATAAATGATTATTATACTGTACCTTGAAGGTTGACTCTTTTTAAGGAATACAAGCAAATCAGATTCCCTTTCCTTTTTCTATCCTGCCCCATTATTGAGCAGTTTTATTCCTTTAAACAAGAGCATTCTGGCCTCTGTATTTCTTTTATTTATTCACTCCTGCTGACTTCAATTCACTATTCCATATGAGGCAAAGGCAAAGATTCTGCAAAGATGGAATGTGTTAATTTCTCAATGTGTGTAAGAACAAAGAGTCTCAGAAGATTCTTTCATATATACTGAACACTTTTTTAAAAAATCCATGTTTCCATTTTCACTACAACTTCATCAATAAGGCTATCAATGGGCAGTGTCAGCTACAAACAAAAACCATAAAATTAATATACATGCACTTATAACATTAGTTGCACAGGAATGTAAAGAGAATTATCAAGAATAGCCACAGATAGTTCAAAGAAAATATTAATGTGTAATACAATAGTAGAGTATTTAAACACAAACATAAACTCCGTCTTCAATAATATTTTAGAGATGAACATTATGCAAGAAAGCAAGTGAAGCATTTCTTAATTCTGCTTAAAAATCAAAATAGCAGGGGGCACAAATATATATCCTGTAGAAGTTGTCTCCAAAATACAGGATTATGGATGCAAATACCCGCCTGCTGTTCTTGCTTGGCAAATAGGAAAAATAGAGCAAGGTTCTATCAAAAGATCTCAGTGTGGGAGAGTGAGTCTGAGTAGGAAGAAAACCTCTCATCTCATCAACCCCTGAATGAATGGGATTATTTTCTCCTTTACTCCTTCACTTCCGTATTTGTCCGGAAACAGTTGGCTCTGGCTGCCTCATGAGCTTAAGGATAGTAGTATGACACTCTTGCGAAAGGTTTGCTTTTCATAATCCTAAGATTTTAAAACTTAATTTCACAGAATGGAGGCATCTTGCAACAATGATGATGTTGATCACCTATTCACTCTGGCCTTCGGCTGAGAGAATAGAATCCCCTACTTGTTCAGGCACTGTTACTGTTATATGTTTTTATAGTTATTTTCTTGTGACCTGCTCTGAGACCTTTGGATATAAGGGGCATAGAAATTTATACATAAATGATGATGATATTAATAATTTACCTCATATTTGGGTAAACTACCTCTGTCAAGAAAAGTGCATGGCGTTTTTAATTTTTCTATTCTGTTAACAGACATAAACAACTGCTTACAATAATTTAAAAATGAAGAGGACAAAGAAGGAAATGAAGAAACAACTGAACAGATTGCAGCTGAATAGCATACATTAAAAGCCCCTGAAATACTGCTAAAATAAGCAAGAGGGGTCTGACACATTTCCACAGCAAAGGTGTTACAGACAGCAGAGATGAACTAAAATTATTGGCAAAAAATTAGCTATGGAGGATGTACAGATATGAAAGGTCACTGAACTGAGCGATGATGTGAAGGCTAGTCACACAGCTGCTCATTTTATAATGAATCAGTGAAAGAAAGAGGAGCTAAGACATCCATTACCTAAAAGAACTAACCACTCTTTCCTGCCTTACCTTCCTGTTCTCCATTGCTTTAAATGGGTTCTTTCTTCCAGCCAGATCTTTAACAGGAGACACAGCCAAGATTTGAATCGATGGACTGCAGCAAGAAAAAGCAGGAACATGTTAGGTTTCATTCATTCTACTTACTGTGTGCTCTTATGTTTCTCAGAAATAGGTTCCCAAAGCCTTATTGTGCTTGGGCACCCCATATGTGCCTTTGCCATGTTCACCAATATCAGGCCTGCCATCTTTCCTTATACTGGGCCTTTTGTTGGGAGCAGGGAAGCATTGGAGATGGTGTTTGCCCACCTTGCCATCATCTGGCATAATTTGGGACTCCAACCATTCGTCCAGTGATACCATCAATAGCAGGATGACTGCTTCACACTCAGTCCATTATGATACCATTTTCCGTGTAAGCCCCCAAATAAGCAAGGATATAGGGATGGGAGGTGACTGGTGACTGCACTGAGAAGGCCCTTTCTGCAATGGGCCTTATTCCAGATAATATCCTGGAATATAGGATCAGGGCCCTGCCATCCACATTCTAGTGCAGACTACAGCAGGCCCACACAGGTTCATAATCCAAAATGAGGCCCAGTCTATAGTCTGCACTAGTATATGGACAGCAGGCCCCTACTCCAGGATATAATCTGGAATAACATCCAGTTTGTAATCTGTATTAGCATGAGCACAGTAGTTCTCTGTTCTGAAATCCAATCTGGAATAAGGCCCAGTTTAGAAAGAGCCTAAATTGTGAGAACTAATGAGGTCAATGCTGGGCCTGCTTAAGACTAGACCAAAATCTGACTTGTACCTGTCTGTCCCTTAACATATGGGCTTGGCTTTTCAGCAGGATAACTATCCTAAAGCACTGGGAGATGCCTTCATAGCAACCAGAAATCAAACGCTGTGCTGAGTAAGCAATGTTATATGTTGGCTCTTGTCCCCTGCTTCTGTTTTCTCTTCCCTTTTTTTTTTCCTAGTGCCCCAGAAATTCAGAACAAGATCTTACTTTTCTCCAAACAGATTTTCTTACGGGATTATTTCTTTTGGCTTTCACTCTTCTTTCAGTTTCCAAGGCAACTGCAGCTGGCTCATATGTGCAGTTGCCATGGCAACCTTGTAGTGTTGGAAGGGTTGTCTGGATTTTCTTTAAAAAGCTGCATGAAGCAAGAATCAGATTAGCATCCCTTGTGCTCTGTGTACAGCAAAACCTATCCTGAATATTATGAGGCTGGTGTGGAACACCTGAAATGTATCTTTTCTCTATGTTTGTTTTTCTCTCTTTTGCTAAAAAGTGTGTTATATCTTCATGAAAAAGAAATGGGCAGAAGACAGATCTGGCTTTTTGCATTCTCCCAAATAAAGCTGCCTGCTTGCAGCACCCCAATCCAAGATTGCTGTGGGGAAATGGCCAATCTTTCAGAAACAGCATGTGTATATTATATATAAGTGTATCTCAGCTCCAGTTTCCTTCAGGTCATGCCATTATCTTTGGGGCTGAAACAGCACTTACGTTGAAACGGCACTCTTACTTCGGCTCAGCAGCACTTCCCAAATTGCAAGACTATTGGAGGAGGCAGAATGAGGATGAGAAGAAAGTGAGATATTGTCCCTTCCTCCTTCTCTCCTTTTCCTTTTACATTATTCCCACATCCCACAAGAAATTGGGTCAAAAGTCCCTCTGAGCAGCATGTGGTGGGAGGCAAGAGCCATCCTGTGGAAGGGAATTCCCAGCTTACAGGATGGCTTCAGTCCCTACATTTGGGGCACCCCTCTTGGAATGAGTCCCCCTCCAACTACTTTAAAGAGGCTTTTAAAGTGCTGACCTTTTTGTTTCACCTTTTTCAAAAGATTCAAGATGCAAAAACAGTCAAAGGGACAGGAACTGTGAACTGCATTCAGGAGTGGCCAGAGAATTCACATGGCTAGCTGTGCGGCAACAGAAAGACCACACCTGAGCTGTTTTCCTTCTGCAGAATTGAGCTTTGATCCATAATGGTTTGGTCTGACGAAACTGCCCCGCTAGCCAACTGCTTTGCTTCTGAACCAACTATTAACCAAGGCTAACTCTGGCTGAGTTCTGTGATCAAACAGCATTGGGAAGGGGCAGGGGGTGGGGTGTCAATGAAACAAAATATAAATATAAAACTTAACAATACCTGTGTAATAGTGGCCAAAAAAATATGTTTAACAAATAGTAAAAGCATAACACAATTTTATTCCTATCATATCTCAAGGAGGAAGATGTTCTGAAGATGAGGGCACCAATCCAAAGAACGGTCTCATCTGAATTGCCGTAAAATAACCTGGAGGAAGTCACAGCTCAGGAGACCACCAGTGGCAGTCCCTGGAGTAAGGCAAGGAGGACAGATGGAAAGAAGAGAGGCTACAGTTGTTTTGAACCATGTTGTTGATTAGGGACTGAACTGAGAACTGGTGCAATCAAAATGTGGGTTGGAAAGATAAAAGGGATAACTTTCAGTCAAACCATGTTTCCAGTTAGGAACATTAAAACATAAGAGGTGTTCTGCTGAATTGGGCCACCACAGACCGTCTAGTCCAGCATCCTGTCCCTCGGTGACCCACCCATTTCCTTCTGGGCATTCTCAGACAAGAAAGGCAAAACCTTCACCAGCTCTCAGTTCCCTGCAATAGCCTTTAGAGGCATTCTGCCTGTCTCTCCAACCCGCAGGTCATATCTCAGCATCCATTCTCTTAGCCATTGATACACCTGTCCTCCATGAATTTGTCTAATCCTTTCTTAAAGCTATTTAAGGGGGTTACTGTCACCACCTCCTCTGGTAGAAAATTCCATAGACTAATAACCCTCTGGGAGAAAAAATACTTCTCCTTGCCTATCCTATCTCTCATCCCCTGGTTCTAGTGTTTAGTTGAGCCTTGCTTGCTTCCCTCCCCAAAGTGTCATATGGACTATAGCTGAGGGGCATTCACCTAAATATTTACCTGAGCCTTCTCCAGTGCGTCTGGGATTAACTGAAGCTAAGAATCTAAATTATCTGGAATAAACAAATTGTTAAAGGCCTTTTGCAGCTGCTACTAAATTTGCTTAAGACACTCTTTACCTTCCTCTTACACCCCAACCCATTCTAAGTAACGTTGGGTTTAGCAACCAAACAGAACTGCAAAAACAGTACTCAACTGCAGGCCATGTTTCAAGGTATACAATGCTGATTGTGAATGTTGCATGTAACTGCAGGAGATAAGTGACTGGCATTCTCATGGGCCCTAGTCAGACAAGTCCTACACAGGCTGGCTTATTCATGAGTTCAAACTGAGATTGTACCAGTGCTGGTCAGATTTGGATCAATATTGGTTGTCCTCAGGCCATCCCCGCCTTGGTCACACATTTCTGCACAGATCGGTCAGGGTTTCCTCCAAGGAGCTCTTGGCTCTCCACCCCTTTTGCTACATCAAATCAATCTCATTTCCTATTGGATGCTGTTCATGTCACTCAAGGGAGGCGAGGGTATTTGATGTTCTTTTAAAAGCCTGCTCCCCCACCTCCATGCCCACCTTCCTTTTTTATGTGCTTTTCTTCTTGCAATTAATTTTTTAAAAAATCATAAAAATAAATTTGCTAGAGAGAGGAATCATATACATAAAGTGAGGAGAGAAGGATAGATACCTCACAAACTCCATTCATGCCAATTGGCTGAAAGGAAATACTGGGTGCTACACAGCACAGTTCTGCCTCCTTTAGGCCGTCCCCCACTCACACATGAGAAAGCGAAGACGTCCTGGAATTCCAGGCCAGCCTGAGTCCCTGTCAGTCCTGTAAAAACAGGCCTACAGTTTAGGACGGTCTAACAGGTTTAGGCTGGCTTGGAAAATGACAGAGGCTGTGTCCCCAAAAGACTTATTTGCTTCTCTACAGTCCCTCTACTGCCACTCTATTCAAGCAGACTTTAAAAGTGCCATGCAAATCAGGAATAAGCATCTGCATGAGGCTCAGCAAAATGCTTGTTTTTAACGCACCTTCCGTCCCCATGGGGGCTGTGTTTTCTTTCCGCGCATCTTTTTCTCCCCGCCCCTGCTCTTGCTCATAGGGTGCCAGTGGGAACGGGGAGGGATTGCGCTCAGCACAGCCACAACCAGGAAGAAACCCCCGACAAGTCCAAAGAAAAATAGCCATCGGTTCTGTGTTCATCTCCCAGATCTTCCATCCCCCTCTCTCTCTCCCTCTCTCCTCCCCATCCTTGGGCTCTTGCTGCAGAAGCTGCGTGATGATGGCTGCAAGATGTTTTTACCTGTACAGTGCACGATCGCTCATTCACTCTCACCACTTTCCCCTGTTATTGCTCTCAAAATCCACCCCGTACAGTAGCAATAATCCACCCTCTTCACACCTGATGGCGATTGCAACAATGTTGCCATTCTGCACGATTCTGGCTCTTTAGTTCTGAGCTTTAGAAAGGGAAGCTGCTTGTCTTATTGCTGTGTGTGTAGGTGGCAATCCCCGCCCCTTTTGCCACGGAGGGTCCCCAAGGTAAATGTTGCGAGGAAAACCCGCAACTTCCAAAAAGAGTGCTGAAAGACTTATTTAAAGGGCACTTTTTTTGTTGCGGGTTTTCCTCGTTTTGTAGCGCTGGAAGCTCATAAAAAAACCCTGGTATGGGGCACTCAGAGGCAAAAGAGGATTTTTAGCAGACTTTAAATTGCTTGGGGACAGGGCCTTAGATAAAATTAATGTGAGTAACATAACCTGGGGACCAACTCAATCATTCTAAAACATTTGTCTGACCAGGGCCATGGAAAAAGTAGCCCATCTCAGCTCATATGGTCCTCTTACCAATCAACATTGGTGAGCAAGATCTGCATAGAATTCTGGGTAAACGGGAAACAGTATGGTTTCTTTTCTTCCTGAAGTATTTGTGCAGAAGCTGTCAGTGAAATGCCTTTACCTAGGTGCCCACAATTCAGGTTATTCAGGATTTGTTGCTTATGTCCACATATTTTTGGCATTGTCTACATAAAATTTGCAGCCCGTCATTACTGTAATCCAAATTCCCCTTTACTGCCAAAAGTCCAATACGTGAAAGTAACCCATCTCTCATCTCCAGTGAACACCCCTGTTTCTCTCCACCTACATGTGCCCCAGTTCTAAAAATGTGTTAATACCTATTGATCAATGAGCTGTGAAGTGTTACCTTTCTCCATTCCCGTTTTTGTCAGATGCAAATAAGCATCTTCACCAGTATGCATTCTGCCACATTCAGCTTCGGATAATAGCTTACCCTACACTCTACCCAGAAGCCCTTCCCTGTATAGGATTGCTACCCTGCAATTTAATGTGCTTCTGTGAATTCAACAGCAACTGAAAAGCTGATGCTGACCTCTTCAAATTACCTCCATATCAGACAGCTGACTGTTTCATTAGAGTTTTGCAGAATCTTTGTGCACAGCTTCAAAATCGGTCCAGAAAGAAAGAATTGGTAACCCAGCTGATATGATTAGAAAACAACTGAGTCTGAACTGTGTCTCCTTAGTATCTATGCCCTTACAGGCTTGAAGTGACAACTTTTGATTCTTGCTTAGTCAAAATCTACAAAGGAAAGCTGCTGAAACTGTACATAAATAAACAGGAGCTGCAGACAAAAGTGGAACATAGGCAAAGGGCAGAGACCAGTTATCTTGCTGCACGAGACACACATAAAAGAAACCTGCACATTATTGGATATCCTTTTTCCATAGGAGGACAAATGTGTTGATATCTGAGGCTGCAAATAAAAGAGATAATCACTAGGAAGACGGGAACACAGCTTATCTGCAGTTTTAACCTACTGATCATTCTATCATCTATAATTCTCATTTTTATTTTCTCTGTTAAGATCTGAATTATGTTAAAGAAACCAATTCACGATGTTTTAGTTTCCCATTGTCTTTCCTTCATTCCTGTTTATGGATTAAGAGCAGGCAGAGAAAAAGGGCAAACTTGTTTTCTGCCAGTGCCTGACACCTTTATTAGCTGTGTTATTGCATGTTTCTTGCAGGCGGAAGATTTACAGGATGGAATGCAGTCATTGTACTTTCCCCATCCATGCCGGAACAGACAAGTTTATTTCTGCCTGTCGTTCCACTGCAGTACTGCTGTTTTCGGGTGGTGGTGGTGGTTGGGGGGGACCTTCCACAGTGCTGTGTTTAAAAGTACATTCATGTACATGTCTCTACAATAAAATGCACTTTTTACAGTCTGCCCTTTACTATCAGATTTTGTTGGATAGACAAGTGAACCAGACAGAATGATGTAGAGGCTGATTTATGGTGAATTGTTGGGGGGCGGGGGGCAGAAGGAGGGCATAGTGGTAAGCTTTTATTTTTAGAGTCTGTCTCCTAGCCCTGAATATCATTTGTTTCAGCCAGGAATTTGGAGGACTAGACAAAGCATGCTTTCCACTCCAACATCTGCTTTTCTTCTTTTCTTACTTCACCCTATTATCCAGAATTGCACTTCTGCTGAGAATCTGCCTCTGCTTTCTCCTTTTCCTTATTTATTTCCATCCCTTTCTTTAAAAACTCTGCAAGATAATATTTGCTACACTACTGTATAAGCTTTCTTCCTTCCATCCAAAACCCTTTATCATCCATGCTGTAGGCTCTGTCAGTCCAATCTACGTATAAAATGATAGATTCTCTCTCTGTTCTAATATATCACTAAATGAGTTTCTTTCTCTCAATCTTTCCCCCTGCTACATCCAGACATTGCTTACTTACTCAACTGTATTTGGATATTCCAAAATACAGTATGAACATTTCAGAATAACCAGAAATAGTGGGAAAAGTAAACGAATTCTGGATGGACTCTTTTTTCCTCTCTCAAGCACATCCGCACACAGTGAGTAAAATTCTAATGTGCTCTGTCTGACCCAGTGTATATAAGCCCACTAACATGAGAACATCTGACAGACTCAGTGCTCATCAATTCTCAGTGTACCAAATGAAACAACAAACAAAGACAACTATAAAGAAATTGCCAGTTACAATGGAAATCTGTGTTGAGCTAAGGACACATTGTGGGTGTGTTCCCACCTGAGCCTCTTAAAACACTTTAAAAACGAAACAAGAAAAACCCGATGCAAACTTGCATTCTGGCTGATCCCATCTCAGTGGCTTTAAATTGCTGTCAACCCTGATTGTGCTGTCCCCACACAAAATGCTTCAGAATCGTATTAGGTAAAGCGAATCTCTTCTCCCCCCACCCCACTTTCCCAGCTGGGGTGCGCCCACCCCTGACTCCCAATTGGATCCCGCAATAACATGGCAGAAGGTGGGGAATCCCAGTTGCCCCCCTCCCCTCCTCTCCTCTCCCCTCCCCTCCTGCTTTTGCAAAAGACCAGCTGTGACCTGGGGAAGGAGAGAAGCACCTCCCCCGCATGCCTCACCAGTGACTGTGGGCATGTGCAGCTGGCCAGCCAGCCGACCAAGCGGGTAGGCAGCGCACTCTCTCTCTCTGCTGCCGCTTTTTCACTTCTCTGCAACTGTGTGAGATCAGAGGATCAGAGGAAAGAGAGAGAAGGAAGGACTCAAAGGCGCTGCTGCCAAAAGAACAGTAGCAAATGAAAACCGCTGGAGACTCTGCCAAGGAGACAAAAACAGCAGAAGGAGGAAAAGATGCTTAATTAAATGCAACCTCCACCCCCACCCCCCGGCACTTCTGTCTCTTGGCCAAATAAAATGCTTCCAGGCAGGGTCTTCTGGGACAGCCTCTGTCAGCCCATCTAGGAAGGCTCCTTTCCAGTAGGCTGCCTGGTGGGTTGAGAGGTCTGCCTCCAAGTTTGGTCACACCAAGCGATTCCCCCCACCTTGCTTTCCCTTCCCTTTCCCCCCTCCCTGTCCTGCCAAGTCGTCTTTTGAAGGAGAACTATCACCCACCCACCCACCGAGCAGCCCAGTAGAAAAAAGAGAAAGCGAGGGGAAGTGGAAAATGAAACTTTGTTATCAGCATGAAGTGGGGTGGTTGAATTGTTACTTCTTATCATGCTGAATTGTTCCATAGGCCCTGTCCCCATGCAATTGAAAGTCTGCTGGAACTCTTCTTTTGCCTCTGAGCGGCCCCATTCCAGGCTTTACAAGGCGCTTAGGGAGCTTAGGAAAGTGAGACATCTGCGATAAAATACATGCACTTTAAAGAAGAGTTCCAGCGCTCTTTCGGCGATTCGCAGGTTTTGCTCGCTATATCTGCCTTGAGGACGCTCAGTGGCAAAAGGGGCGGGGATTGCTTGCCTGCACACACAGCCAAAAAGCATTCACACATCTGAGAAATGCAGCAGGTTCGCTTCCTTTCCTTTGTAAAAAGAGCCAGAATTGCTCAGAATTGCAACATTGTTATCAGTGATCTGTGAAAGCCTTAAAAGAGAATGAGCGAAGGATCGCGCTGCCGATGCCTGCAGCCGCTGACTTTGCAGGGACAGAAAGCCTTTTCTAACAGAGAACTGAGTGAAAGTAAGTGCTGAAAGTGAATGAATGAGCAATCATCTGCCTTTGCTAGGGGCGGGAAGCCGTTTCAGGAGACGGAGATCTGGCTATTTTTCCTTTTATCAAGAGAGGGGGCGGGGGGGGGGGGAAGATGCGGGGAAAGGAAACAGGCTTCCTTGGGGACGGAAAGTCCGTTTAGATCGCGGCTACCATGGGGACGCTTATTCCGGAAGTGGATGGGACTTTTAAAGTCAGCTATAACAGAGTGACAGCAGAGGAAGCCGAGAGGGGCTAATAAGTCTTTTGGGGACAGGGCCTTATTGGCTGAAAATGAAACCATATGTTCTGCAGAGGAAAAAAAGGCTTTAAATCTGGCACTTTAATAAATGTGACAAGGGGCTGTCCTGCGCAGGGTGAAACCCCACCCTTTTCATGTTGTATCTGCCCCAATACTGCTGTAGTGTTCCCAAAGGAATAAAGAAGAAGCGTTTTAAAAACAAAAAATGGGTTAAAACACCTGAAAAAACAGGAGTTTTTTATTGCAGTTTTTAGTGATATACTTCTCAAAAAACACCTGAACCAAATTGGTAATGAGGACAAAGAAATTTCACATCGTTTGGAAATCACTTTTTAGCATGAGTGGAAATGCAGCCCAGTATGGCAAACATATCCATACACCCAGGCATCATACCTTTCTCAACATCCAACCTATGATTTTGTTTGCACCAGCTGTGCTGATACATGTATTTTTAAAAAATCTCATGACAATGATTTTGCTTCACTGAGCTCTAATGTGCACCTGCCACCACTAGTGCCCAGAGCATGGTTTTGGGTGAGAAACTATTTTATACCCAGCATATCCCTCTGTTATAAGCCAAATTGAGAAACTGCCAGTAGCCTAATATTATTCAGTGACCTTTATGGCACTCTACCTCTCCCAAGTCCAGCATTCTATGAATTAGATTACACTGAGTCATTGTGCACACAGCTACTGCCTTCCCAGTGTTTTCTTTAATGGAGCTACTTGGAAGATGCATGATTTATGCCCCAAAACCAGGGGAGGCAAGGGGGAAAGCTAAAATGCTGCTTCTCCTAGCAACTGCATCCAAATTCTGCCCCTATCAGATTTTTATTTAAACCTTGTTGCCTATGGACTCGTATCTAAATAATCTACAGAAAAGTTACTCAAACAAACATCTTCGTTGACCATTCAGAATTGTGCAGGCCATATAGATGACTTAAGGAGGAGAAGAAGAAGAGTTGGCTTTTCTACCCCGCTTTTGTCACCCATTTAAGGGGACTCAAAGCAGCTGACAAAGCTTTTCTATTCTTCTCCCCATAACAGAACACCCTGTGAGGGGGCTGGGGCTGTGAGAGCTCAGAAGAGAGCTGTGGCTAGCCAAAGATCACCCAGCTGGCTTCATGGGGGAGGGCGGAATCAAACCCAGTATTCCCAGATAAGAGTCCGCCTCCCTAACCACTAGACCAAACTGGCTCACAAGTGACACTGAAGTTTAAGTGATCCCCCCTTTTTTTCAAATAAGATCCTTCTGTTATCTGAAATGCATCCTTCAAAAATATTTATAGCAAATAAAATGGTGATAAGGTGAGTGTGGATGGCTACAATTTCATCAGCCTGAATGAGGTGTAATTGCTCTTAATCTTGAATGAGGAGGTGCCAGGGTCATAGCATGGACAAAATCCTTGGAGCAGCCCTGCAAACATTGCATTCAGCTTCGTGGGGCTTGGTTTGATAGTACTTCACCCATCACAGACATAAATTGAAGCATTATAATATACATGCTTTCAGTGCTCAAGAAAAAAATGAGTTTATCGACTGGTCAGGCAAGACCTCCAGCAGTTTTCAAGGCATTCATTAAAAGAGAGATCCAGGAGAGAACTGCTCATTTAAAGAAACAAAAAATCTAGTCAGATCTCCAGGATCAAGTTCTGTGTGGCTCACTGTTATTTTGTTTTGCAGTTTTCCATAGCTCAATGGTAGAGCAAACTGCTCGGAGTGCAGAGGATTGCCAGTTTGGTTCCTCAGCCTCATCCTGGAAGTAGGCAATGTCTTCCATATCTCTGCCAAGAAAACTGTGTTGAAGTGCCCATGGAGGTGCCATGCAGTCAACTGGCTGTAACTTAGAGGTACCCAACAGGGATAACAGTGCAATCCTGCAAATGACACATATTCTGGGCTAAGTAGCACAGCTCCCTTAGCTTGTGCTAGTGGATGCTGCAGGTTCATCCATGCACTATCTCTACAGTGTAGATTAATCTTGAAGACACATCACTGAATGTGTGAATAGGGTCCCTGAAATGTGCTGTGTCTGAGCTGAAAGAGAAGTTTCTTTCTGGTTCATTTGCATATGCAAACCACCACTTGATGTCACACCCATCAACACAATTGTCTAAAGTAGTCATAATCAACTGCTTTGCTACAGAAATTATTTCTCTGCCTCTGTTCTGTGCTTTTAGGACAGATTTTTTAATCAAGTCTCATCCTCCAGAGGTGACAAAACAGACTTTTTCACCTTCTTTCTCTATCTCCTTGATTTCACATTGCAAAGCAGCAAGCCCAAAACACAACAATGTGACAATCTGCTTGATCCAAATCCTCCTCTACATTATTCATGCTTTCCCATCCACCCCCTCTGCACACATTTTTATTAGCCTTCATTCAGCCCCAAACACTAATGTTTAAGTCTCCTCAAATCTGTAGGATCCATTTTGCCTCTTATAGAAATGATGCATTTGTGTATAAGGAGCCTTTTAAAAAGATTTGGGTGCATCTGGAGGGAGGCAAATAGGTCACTCAGCTGCAATGACCGCAAAAGAAGAATGAGCGTATTTTTACTTAGGTTTCCTTGTGATGAGAGAAAATCCAAATTCGATGAAGAAACAGTACAGGCTGGCCATTTGATGAGGATAATATCATATGAGTGGTGCCAAAAGAGTCCACATATAAGCAGTACCGAACCTTAATAACCTCCATTCTGGGCACAGCCTCATTCCTCCCTCTCTTATCCCTGCTCTTAAAGAATATATTCATTGCCCCTCCTTGTACCAGTCTGCCAGAATGAAAGAGAAAGGCAAAGCAATAATGGGGAGAGAGGAAGTCATTTCAGCTTTTGCTACCTGCTCTGCTTCAGCCAGCCCCACAGAGAATGTCCCATATATTTCTATACATTTTATCTTTATGAGACAGATCTTAGGACCTTGCCTGCTCAAAGACAAGACAGGCAGATGCTAAAATATTTCACCAGAATGAATTGCCTTTGGTGTGACTTGCTCAGCAATGTGATATTATTCTTAATAACAACGACGACTTAAGAAAACCATTTACATTTTGCTGCAGTGAACCAGGTATGATTTGCCTTACCAGTTCCCTTCCCCAGTACAAAACAATGGAAACTATAGATTCTGAATTCTTTTCTTATTGCTGTTCTGTGACTTTAACTATGGGAAGTTGTTTTGCAGGAAGCAGAGAGCATTGCCAATCTGCCATTTCTCTCTCCTTCTTATTAAATTGTAAAGCCCCATGGGCAATCGAACGTGCTTGGCTTCTATCTTCATCACTCAAGCAGTGATACTGCACTGTAGGGAGGGGGAAGTCTGCAGCATGAATCCCTGGGGGGACTCAACTGCTCATCAGAAGAACTGGTATCCTGGCAACCAGCCTCCCCTGCCTGAGACAAGCAGAAACAGCTGGGAGCTCTGAAAACCAGGAGAAGCTACTGTAAAATGAGGGAGGAGGGAGGAGGGAAAAACAGAGAGAGGGGGAAAGGAAGATGAAGGGAAGGCAAAGAAGGGCAGAACATACAATGCCTTTATGGTACTTTCAGTGCACCATGAGAGTGCAATCCTTGCAAGACACTGCCCCGCATCTTATGTTTGGTGTGCAGAAGAGTGTGGCATCTGAACGGATACCGCATGCTTCGTCAGCCATGTTGCTTCAAGCATCACTGTAGTGCTTTACACGCAGAGGTGTCTGAAGAGCTCTCAGACCTTTTGGTACAGCTCACCCCTTGCACTGCCAAAACTACTGTTTCAAGGGGACTTACTGGTCCCCTCCACAGCAGGAAAGGCACCTGTCTCCACCTGTTGTGACCAAAACAAGGGTACCTCTGGCTTTCATCTCAGAACAGTGGAATGCCCCTGCATTAAGAAAAGTGTAACTTATGTAATGTTATCTTCAATGTGGAAGATTGGAAACAAAATGCTTAAAGCGTTCTTGCCCCCTCCTGGTGCAACTCTTGCCATAGTATCTTGAGTTGGCTTCTTCTGTATTCACCCTCATATATAGTACTGTATTTGCCTAAGCCAAGGATAGTCATCATGCCTCAGGGGATGAGCTACTATGGCTGAACTAACCCAAGTTCTGTGTTTTTTCCCTGTGACATTTATAAAGAACTTCAAGGAGCTGCATTTTTCAAGAAAGCAATCCTTTCTTCCTAAGCAGACCTGATCATGTAGGTATACTGGACTGTCACTTAAGGTGAAAATCATGAAAAAGCGCTAAAATAGATGGGCGTGGCTGTTTGTTTCCTTGTGGAAAATTCTAAGTAAAATAAAAATGAAGTTCATAGAGTAGTTTGTAGATCAATGTTCATAGGCTGATATCTGAAGCTCGCCCGGCTAAAAATAGCTGGACACAGCTGGTAAAAAAGTGGAGAGATAACAATGTTAGTGTTTTCGGCAAGCCTTAGTGCCAGCTCTGTCACTGAGGCCTGTGGCCCCAAAATCTTATTTCATTTAGGACATCAAAACCTTTCTGACTTCTGCTCCTTTCTCAGTATTTTAATTGTGTCAACCAGAGACTAAACTGCAAGCCTGGAACATAAAAAAAGCATTGGTAGCTGGAGCCAGGAGGCCATTTTAGGTGGGCTTCCAAATCAGAAGACCTGACCCTTCTCCCAGGCATGTTTAAAGCAACAACAATAGGCATGTTTCTCTTTATGAAAAGGCTCCAGGGAGCAAATAAACAAATCATAGGTTCCATTTTGCCTTCAAATTGTCACTCCCACATATGTAAACTATTTATTTCCTTGTTCACCATCAATCTCTTGAGATGCTGCTTGGTAAGGAAGCAGATTGCACAACCACTCCCAACATCTTCAGAGGCCCCTAAGCTAAAGAAATGTACAGTATTGCTTGTGAGTGTGAGTCTGTGGCTACAGGTGTATACAGAAATAATCCTGAACTGGGTTTCCTTCCAACACCAGATACAATGTCATTGAGATTCTTGCACACAGAGTGTGACTATAAACTGGTTAAATTTGTTTTTAGTGAATGATTTCTTACAGTTTTAAGTAACTAAAACATAAACCACTATTTTTAATAATTGTGGACTTTATCCAGCTCTTAACTCTTAAAAGATTATATCAGTCAAAATATGCATGGGGGGAGCCTATTTCTGAGCAAGAAATATATTCTCTTTATTTTTATACAATGCACGTACAGTATGTTCGTGCTGGCAAGATGCATTCTTCCTGTGACTGAGAGAAGGGAAGCTAACTGCTGCTTTGAAGAGGCTAGCACTTTCATAAGAACCTCGTATTTAACAAAAAAATAGACTTAATGTTTATACAGCAGAGCCAACCCGCACAAAAGTCAAAGGTGCAAAATGCTTCAGATGCATTTAGTTGTGACCAGCCAGTATGGATCAACAGTATTAAGAAGACTTGAAGCAATGCACATATCAGAAACTATTCAGGTTTGAGGGCCATTCATGCATCTAGGTGTTCAGATTTGTCATGCAACATCATTCACCATCAAATTGGTCAGCTTATACTTTTCCCAGTTTATTCTGGATTTCCTATCCTGACAATCCTCTAAGGGGCCGACTACATGTGTAGTATGGACCATTGAAACTGTGCCTTATGAAGCCTGTTTCTACAAACTTGAATACATTTCCTTTGGTGAGCCTAAGAAAGACCCTAGGAGGGCTCCTCCATTTCATCCACCCATCTTCTCCCTTCACTCTTCCACGGTGGAACTGAATAGATAAATTTGCTGCTGGTGGCACATGAAGGTGGTTTTCCCACAACACTACACTGCTAGCTCCTGCTCCTACACTGCTACATCCTGTGCACTACACACTCAGGGGCTTCTTGCCCAAGTTCCCAGTCTTGACACCATGCCTGTTGCAGAAAGCATTCTTAAGCAGTACAAGCACATCAATAATCTCCTGCCTCTAGGAGTTTTATGCAAGGTGACAAAGGGGTGTGCAGTGGAGAATGAGAAAAAAATTGAGCACTTCCTTTCCTTTCCATCTTCAGCATTATGGCGCTGAAAAGTAAAACAAGCCATTTGCTTCCATCTAGTGGTTCTCAACCTGGGGGTCGGGACCCTTTGGGGGTCGAATTACCCTTTCAGAGGGGTCGCGACGTGCCTCCCGCCACCCTTCACTCCCACCTACCAGCTGCTCCACCCCCATGGTTGGGGGTCCCCACAACATGAGGAACTCCATTAAGGGGTCGCGGCATTAGGAAGGTTGAGAACTGCTGATCTAGACGCACCTTAGGTAGAGATAACATGACTGTAAGCTATTTCCTAATTTTATAGTAAAGGGCCGTGCAAAAATAGGTGACAGTAGCATTGGCACTATTCACTGCCTCTCAGCTTAACCTACTTAACATGGTTGTTGTAAGGTTAGGATGGAGGGGATAAGAGCAGCATGTGCCACCTTAGGCTCTTTGAAAAAAATGGCAGAATATAAATTGATTTTATTTTTCTATACTGCCCTTCATTGTAGTTTCAGGGCAGTGAACAAAATAAAACGCCGGTCCCTTCCCCCATGATTTCTAGATCGCAAAGAGCTGCATTACTGCTGAACAAAGAAAGGAGAAGTCGGGTAAAGTGGGTTGAGATAGCTTTAGCTAGGATGTATATAAATGAATTCTGGAAACAGCTTTTCATTCATTCAGTACTAACAAAGCAGATTGTTAAAAATTTCAAATTATAAAAGGAAGAGCGCAGCTGAATTCCTGTCCTGCTCTTTATTTGGATGAAATACAATGCAGTATTTCTTTTAAGAGCCTTTTAAACAGCATCACATATCTTCCTAGCTGCTGCATTTGGGGATGGCATGGCACATTTTAGGAATGCACTAATCATCAATTGCACTCTCAAGTCCAACTGCTTCAACATTTTGCTTAGTGATGCAGATGTCAAATACCAGCAAAAAGTGGTAGTTTTGTTAAAACAAATAGTGTACTAGGAAACAAGCTGCCTGGACCAAAATGCAAAAGTTGCATCTCCTGGGCAACAGAAGCAATCTAGTGGGGGCCCAAGAGTGCAGTGCCTGCACACCAGCATCTCCTCCCCAGGCATACAGCACTCCACCAAGGGTTCTTTAAGGCCAGCAAGTGCTCTCCAAGCACCCTTCCTACAAAGCAGGGAAAAGGAACCCGAGGGCGCTCATCATGTGGCCCCACAACTGACGCATGCCTAGGCAGGGGCAGCAAGATCAACTAACCAGTGCTGCCAACCAGCAAGATTGATCTTCCATCGTGCCCAAAATGGCTGACTTCTGGGCCAATTGCTGCTGTGACAGAAGATCCTCCTGTGCTGCATCTTCAAGGCTGAGAAACTTTCATTCGTCAGTTTCAATGTTCACGGGAGTGACATGTGCAGTGTAAAGACATTGCATGCCTCTCCCTTGCGGGGGGTGGGGGTGGGGGGTGCCCTTCATCCAAAGACTCCAGGGTAGTTCACAAAATAAAAATATACCTAAAACATATTTAAATATACTCCCACTGCCACCTTTCTTCTCTGGCAGGACAACACATCAAAGTCCTGGGCAAAGAAGTTTGTTTCAACCAGGGGCCAAAAACCATATAATGTAGGCACTTGGCAGACCTCCATAGGAAGGCTGTTCCAAAGTCTGGGGGCGGGTCCCCATGCATGTTTGGTCCAGTACCGAAATCGGGTTTGGCAAGGGGTGTCCCCATGTATTTTTTATTTGGTCCAATTTCCATGGATGAAAGTGCCCAAAACTATACCAGACCACAGCTTTTTCACCACAGAAAAAGGGTCTCCTGTGGATCCCTGTCCCCTGCACCTCTGAGAGAGGGGAAACAGAACTATAAGAACACATTCTCCTCGGCCCTGGTCCATTTCACTAACCTCTCTTTTACCTTAAATGGATTTTACAAGAGTTCCTGTTGATTTCAGAAGGAGAGGTTTAAGTATATACTTCTCTCTGCTATAAAACTAGTAGGGTCTGGACTCACAATTGGACCTGAGTGCAAGGTCCAATGATTTCTGTAGGCCGGCCAGCCTTGTTTACCCAACAATAAAACCACTGAACATAGTAGTGTGTACACCTGATTAAACACGCACAAAATTGCACTTTCAAATGTTTATATGTGACCATAATTCCCATTCTATTAAAGTGCAAGTGACTCCTATATAAATCATTATCTGTCATCAGGTTTAAAAAAAGTATATCCAGACTTTTACTGATGGCCTAGCATTCTAGGCATGGTCACATTTATTCCCACAGTATACAGGTCTCTCCTTTTAGGGGGAAACAGCACATAAACTCCCTCATATCTGGTTTGCCCTGTATTCACCAAATCAGCACACTGAGATTATATTTATTCATGCCTCAGTTGGATAAACTTCGCATAACTTATTATGCACAATTCCGCAGACACATTTCTGTCTCTGGAGATGACCTTCCCTAAAGCCAGACAGAACTTCTTACTGTCAATGGACAATAAGAAGGGGAGGGTCAAAAATCTCATCGGTAGAAATGCTTAGGTGTGATTATTTAAAAAAAAAAATCCCAGAGGCACAAACATATTTCTTTAGAAACAAGCAGATTATTCTCCATGTTAAAAAACCTTTTTAAAAAATCTATTTTTAAAAAAAAAATAGATATTTAAAAATCTAAGCTCCTAGCAGAAACATGATTCTTTCTAATCTTCTAAACTGATGAGCTATCTCCTCTAATTTCAGTTTCTTTTGCACACCTGCTGATTTGATCATCTAGAGGCAGAATTTCATCAACATTATCTTCCAAACCTTAACATACC
The DNA here is from genome assembly GCA_023333525.1 of Aspidoscelis tigris stejnegeri. Lineage (NCBI taxonomy): Eukaryota > Metazoa > Chordata > Lepidosauria > Squamata > Teiidae > Aspidoscelis > Aspidoscelis tigris. Next base: position 82,898,507 of record JALMGA010000003.1, read on the forward strand.
ACAAAAGATAAAAAGGATGAATTAGCTTCCTACAGGGAAGCACCTCTTAATAAAAGGGAACTATGGTCTGACACTCATTTACACAACACACTCAATAAGATTTCTTGAAAGGCTATCATTTTCTGAAATGAGGGATGTCATCTGTGGAATCCACTTTGAATCTATCAGCCCTAATGACCCTACTGAATATTTTGGGAACATCTTATTCTGGAGAAAGGATCAGGCCTTGGCTACATCTCTCCACTTTAATTTAAAGGGAAATATAAAACTAGCAATGATTAAAAAGCAAAAGGCACTTGTGTGTACATACACACACACACATCATAAAATCCTTAAAAAACAAGCCTATCTGGACTCTTTTTTTTTTTTTACAGAAAATGTTTTACTGCATTGTAGAACCATCAACTCTGACGAAGGCTCCTCTTTAGAAGACACAGCCCTTCAGCTGTGGCTCTGAAACTCCTTTCGCTGCGTATCACCTCAGCAATAGTCCCAAGCAGTACCTGGTAGAAGGATGAAGGGCTAAAGCCCAATTAGCTGTGGCTTTTTCTTTTGTACAGGCACCACAGCCTCTGTGCTGCTCTCTTACAGCAAAACAAGATTTAGCTTTGTGAGCTGCTTCAAGTGAAATCCCCAAAGAATTATTCACTGGAGCCACAAGCAACAACAGGGATGGTTTGGGGGGTGGGTAAACTGGGTCAGCTAGTGTCTTCATACTGCTAAGGGAAAATAGTTCGTAGGGAGCCATAAACCATTAGATGGGATCCTGCTTCCTGTAATAAATTGGCAAAATTTCACATTCCACTCTTTTCCTTATCTGTGCAAATGCTCCCATCAGTGGCGTAAAATAAAATATATATCTCACATTCAGGAAGCTAAAAGAGAAAATGCTGTTATTTATTGAGTTCCATTATGCTGTCACATTACACAGCTGTGTTATTGGTGGAATTTTTTTTTTAAGAAAAAAAGGTTTTTATCTGATTTGTTTCATCTGTTCACTGTCCTGAAACTTTAGTGTAGGCCAGGGTAAAAATGAAACGAATGAACAAATAATTAAAATACAGTACTGGTGGAAAGAGAGAGACAAGGAAGGGGATTCTCAGGAGTCCTTGCCACAAGAGACACTATAATATCTGACATCATTTCCAGGCACCAAAGATGGTGACAGATTTACCATTACTTGCAAGAATTATATAGGACAGATGCCGCATAGAGTACACTGTGTGAAAACCAGATACATATCTTTGGAATACTTCTGCATTGAAAGCAAATTTCAGTGTAGCCTGAGAGGAGAGGCATTGGCAAACTTACCCAGCTCACCTAAGGGAGCAGAAAATGGATTCCCTCTCCTGCTACAGATATAGAATGGCAAGATCACAAAGGCTGCATCCATTCAACAGTAACTGGGTGTTTCCTCAGAGCACTTGGAGTATGATGACTCACATTGTCACTTCCATAAACCTACAGCTCACCTCTATGGTGCCTCGTGTTTATTCAAAGTATTTATTGTATTTATTGCAAAGTATGAATGTGTTGTATAATATGTATTTAATTGCAGTTAAGGTTGGAGAAGACAAATGCAAACAGTAAAAATCACAAAAAGTAATAGTTGCACAAATTATACCTGTAAGGTTATCATCCACTCTGCCATCTTAATCTTGACAAAACCTGGGCCACCTCTACAGACTTACCTCATAGACCAGAGAGTTCAGGGGGTTGTGTGCACTTGGCTTTATTCTGGAATATATCATGGAATTGAGGCCTCCTGTCCACATGTTAGTGCAGGCTACAACAGGCCCCAAGTAAGGCCTGCTAGAGTCATATCTTAGGCCCTGAGTTGGGCTACCAGCTGAAGGGACTAGGGCCAGTGGTTTCACATTCATCCCCCTAAGAGTCCAACCTCCCACCAGCTGAGTGGAAGGGCCAAGAAAAGGGGTAAGAGTAACATGCCACACTTTCTCAAATTCCACTGGAATGAGCAGTGTCAACATGCCTTTAACAAACTCAAAACACAATTCACTTAGGAGTCTGTTCTCAAACATCCAGATCTAGCTCTGCATTTGTGTTGTGCAAGTGATGTTGCCATGGGGGGAAGGGTGTCCCTGCAAAAGATCCTGAGATGGGTCTCCTACCCTATGGCTGCCCCAAACTTATTTTATTGAAAAGTCTGAATCAAAGTATATAGCCAGTTCATAGATAGACCACAGCCATAGGTGGAAATCTACAGAAAGCAGCAGACCATTCAGATGATGGTGATGGGAATCATGAGAAAACCTTATCCCCTTTGTACAAAAACACTGCATTCTTATGGAAAGCTCCTAACAGAAGTAAGAATGGCCCAAGAAACATACAGTTTTTACTCAAAACAAATAGGATACCCCTTAGAAAATTATTTATCCAAAGACAACTGGGTTTCTTCATTGTTCACACACCAGTCTGTCCCTTTCCCTCTCCTAAACACTGTGTACTAGAAAAAGTGGGTTAGAGAAGGCTTGGGAATACAAGGGCCACACAGGACACGTTTCCATGCACAATTTGGTCCAAATTGAAATCAGGTTCAGGAAGGGGTGTCCCCATGCATTTTAGATTTGGTCCAATTTCCACTGATCAAATCCCCCAAACCAGGACAAAATTTGGTACTGGAAAAAACTGTTCTCGTCACAGTTTGGTGTCTCAGCATGCATTGCTTTGTGAGCCAAGCCTGTGCATGGGGACGGTCCCAGGCTATTTAGGAGGAGATTGGCACTCGCGTCGTTGGGAGGTTAGGTTTCATGTCCTATGCTCGCCATTCCTGCCCTGTGCATTGGAAATCTCAACCGCTGAGATTTTTTTTGGAGTAAATGGTGTGCCACTGGGGGGGGGGATGCGGCATTTGCAGTAGGCAGCACAGGTGTGGGGTGATGTCAAACTGGCTTCCAATGAGGAAAGAGGTCACAGAGAGGAGATGGCACTGCTTCCTCATGCTGGGTTTTGGTGCAGTTTGCACCCAGCCTGCATCCAGCTCGCATTACCAGGAATGGCATGGGGACAGGCAACATTCGATATCAGCCCCGCACCTGGTCAAATACGAGCCCAGTCAGAGCCAAATGGCTTGTATGGGGACACGGCCAAACTTTCTCTCTGAGGCACCAGTAAGATGCCCTTTTTGTTATATCTGAATACAGGCAGAGATGATGTGTTGAGGGGGCAAGAGTTTTCCAGATGAAGTCCTCTCAAACAGACAGGCTGTTCCTATCTTTTTAAACTTCCTAATCTTACTTCCAGCTTTTTAGGCTTTTGCACTAAGAACACTTGAGCAAGTTTCCTGTTAGGCTGCATCCCCAAAAGACTTATTTGCCTCTCTGGGTTCCCTCTGCTGTCACTCTATTCAAGCGAACTTTAAAAGCGCCGTGCACTTCCGGAATAAGCGTCCGCATGAGGCTCAACAAAATGCACATTTTAAATGCAACTTCCGTCCCCACGGAAGTGTGTTTTCTTTGCACGCATCTTTTTCTCCCCACCCCCTTCCTGGTTGATAGGCTGCCAGCAGGAATGGGAGGGACTGTGCTCTGCGTGGCCACAACCAGGAAGACAACCCCTGACAAGTCCAAAGGAAAAATAGCCATCGGTTCTCTGTTAGTCTCCCAGATCTCCACCCCCTGAAATGGCTTCCCACCCCGGCAAAGGCAGCGGCTGCAGCCATCGACTGGGCGATCGCTCATTCACTCTCAACACTTCAAAATCCATGCAATCTGTCTCAAGACTTCACTCTCAACACTTTCCCTTCACTCTCAACACTTTCTCTCAACACTATCTAAATCCACTCCGTACAGCAGCCATTACACTGTAGCAATAATCCACCCACTTCACACCTGATAGCAATTGCAACAATGTTGCAATTCTGTGCTATTCTGGCTCTTTGAAAGTTCTGAGCTTTAGAAAGGGAAGGGAAGGAAAGCTGCTGCAGTTCTGGGAGATGTGTGAATGTGTTACTGCTGTGTGTGCAGGTGGCAATCCCTGCGCCTTTTGCCACAGAGCATCCCAAGGTAAATGCTGCGAGGAAAATCCGTGACTTCCAAAAAGAGTGCTAAAACTCTTCTTTAAAGGGCACTTTTTTTTTCGTGGGTTTTCCTGCTTTTGTAGCGCTGGAAGCTCATTGAAAACCCTGGCATGGGGACACTCAGAGGCAAAAGAAGATTTTTAGCAGACTTTAAATTGCTTGGGGACAGGGCCTGAGTGTACAAACATAAAATGATAGAGGCTGTCTCAAGAAACCCTTAATAATTTGCAGTCGCTGCACAGCCATTTTCTGTCATCCAGATGAGCGAAAGCTGTGCAGGGACAGTGGAACCACAACAAGATGATAGATAATCCATAGTATCTAAGCAGCATGTGAGAGAAACTTTTTACCTTGCAGTTTCCCTGTTGCTGCACTGCTACTGCAGATGGTTGATTGTCCCATTTCTGATCACGTGACTGGGAGCAGTGCAGCTACTGTAAAGTATTAAGGGTATCTGGAGAAATCCAGAATAAGTTCAGGATCTGATGACAGTGAACATAATGTTTGGAAACAGCAACAAAAGAAAGTACACCTGCCCTTGACCTTTCTGCTTCTGGGACCTAGTATTCTTCTTGTGCACAGACTGTGGACAGCTTAGCATTCCACTGTGGGAAGAGAAGATCACACAATCTGAGCAGCAGCAGCAGCAGCAAAAGAATCTGACGTTTCAAAGCCAGCAGTCTCATTGTGAATCACAGAGGTCATGATCTTACCAGGGAGCTTTGAGGAAATCACCTCAGAGCCCAAGCAGAGACAAACCTCAGCTTTGAACATTTAATATCCTCTTCTGAAGCCTTCTGGAGGCTTCCACTTGTACATTTCCTGTGCTGAGTTTCATCTTTTGCTACTTTGCAGTTTAACCCTTCACTGTCTTCCCACCCCTCAGTCACTTTCTCAGTCCAGTAAGCAAACTTCGAGAATCTAAAGTAAGAAAATGGTCAGAGACACCTCTTTTTTTAAAATTCTATGTCTTTTGCACCCATCTCTAACTAGAAGGTCCTGATTTGAGTGAGGGACCATCTGATAAGTTACAAAGAACATTGGCAAGGTTGATATTTTTGTTTCATTTCAATGAACCTGAGCCTAGCCACACTTGCCGAGAACTTACTGATAAGTTTCATTGATTTCAGAGAGGCAATTTCCAAAGAATGACGACAGAGTGGAATAATGGTTAAAGTATCAAAAGCACCATCTTCTGTGTTATTTTGGCAAGCCAGAGGTCAGTTGGAGGCCAGGAATTAAATGCAAGTAAATTAGATCTGCTAACAACCTTTGCCAAGTCAATTGACCTAATACTTGTTTAAGCAGAGCTGGCATGCAGCGCTTAGTGCTGGGCTAACCCTAACCCTAGCCCTCACCTTCATACTATTCCTTCTGCTGGAAGACCAGCCCATGAGCCTGGCCTGAAGCCTGATTTCCAGTCCACTAAAGGCAAGCCCAGTTAGGATCCTCATCTCTGTTCTGCCCACAGTGACATTCAACACATTTGTCCACTGCCATTCCTCCTATAAGATGATACAACAGCAGGTCAACTCCATCTGCAAGAGATCTAGGAGTTGCTACACTCAAATCCATCACAGTAGTGGAAACACATTGGCCAATCACTTCCTCTCAGCCGAACTTTCCACACAGGATTGTTGTGAGAACAATGTGGAGGAGACAAGAATCATGTGTGCTCTTGTAAGTTTGTCTGGAAAAAAAAGAAAGATGGATGTCATAAACAACATAAAGTTATGTTAGAAACACATTTACAAGTTATAAACTTAAAATGCTTCCTCCTTAAGCAGGGATGCTTGGCATTTTTTTGTTTTTTAAGGACCAGTGTAAGCAATGTTAGGCAGTGCTGTGTATCTTGGAAAACACTGATTTTTTAATATTTGCAAAGGTAGCATAGAAGCAAGTGCTTTCTATGCGCCATTCTTGCTCCTGGCACTCCCCTGTGGAGTCACACAGGCACAGAAAGGCACACACATAGCCCTGTCAATGTTAATTATCCAAAGCTGAGAACCCAGGAGTCATCCTGTTGACTAATTTGTCAGATGCAGCTGACTCAGCATCAGGAAGGCCAGCTAGCAAAGAGGAACTCTTGGGTGCACCGTGGAGTCAATGTCTTTTATTATTCTGGCCTTCTCTGCCTCTCAGAGTCACTGTTTCCTGTGGGTCACTGAGCCCAAAGATCTGGTCACGCCTTGCACCAAACATTCACACACAGAAAATGCCCAAGGAACAGAGTAGATTGGCCAAAACCCATTACTTTTGTTTTCCTTTTCAACTCCAACTGGGTCCCCTCTGGTGTCACATGACTGATTCCCCTCTGATTGCCTGCTTGCTTAGGGCAATTCCTCATTGGCCAATGCCCCAGAGTCTGACCAGCAAGTGGCAAATGTGGAATTTCCCTTGGTTTGATAGGGGAGTTTGTCTAGGGGCGAGTTCCCATTCAAGGAGTAAAGCACTATATACAAGGCTATTTACATCAGGATTTACATTGATATGTAAAGTGTGTTAAAAGGAAGCAAAGGAGCATCTGGCAATCGGATTCAACCCCGATTTTGTGTCCCCACTCTTAAACACTTAAAACGCTTTCAAAAACAGATTGGGGAAAGCAATTCTTTCCCCTCCTCAGCCTTTCCCCACCCCTCTCTCCCCATTGCCCAGGGCGCATGGTGGCAGCAGCAACTCCAGCCCCATTTGCCCACTCCACCTCCACAGCCACCATTCCCAGCAGGGGTTCCCTCCGAAAAAAGCACCTTGGCAGGCTGGCTCGCTCTGCTGCCACTACCGCCTGCACACACACACTTAAACATACACACTTCTCCCAGTTCCTGCAGCAGCTTCGCCCCTTTCCATTTTTAAAGATCAAGGAAGGAGGGAAAGAGCCAGAATTGTGCAGGATTGTCTCTTTGAGTCTTTAGGCTTGTGTGGGTGGGAAAGGAAACATTGTTATCAGGTGTGAAGTGGCTGAATTGTTATACTGAAACAGTAGTCTGTTGTATAGGGGAATACTCTAGCATTCCCACAGCACTAAGGAAGAAATGGTTTAAAAGCAAAGGTGGGAAAAAAACACTGGATAATTCCAGTGTTTATTTATTCCATTTTTAAGCCAAATAATCCTCAAAATACCCCTGAAACTGATTGGGAATGGGGATGAAGAGAATCCAAACTGTTTTGAAACGATTTTAAAGTAGTAATGGGAACTCGCCTTAGGTGAGGTTAGAAAAAGTGATGGGTGATGAACAAGGGCTGAAGAATCTCTTTTAGGGCTGTCTCTACCATTAGGGAGAGTGGAGAAGCTGCTTCAGCAGCAGATACTGGGGGACCATCAGTGTAGGTCACATAAAATATCAAAACCTTAAAAAAATATATAATTAAAAACAAAGCAACCCACTCCAGTTAATTAGCCACCAGTCCTCTCAATGTGGGAGTTTTATTGATCTATCCTAATAGTCACTAAAAGATCTATTTCCTATTCGTTAATGCAAAGTTTTGCAATAAACATTTAAATGATGTTTTGGTCCTGTCTTCGCTGATCAAAGAAGGTGTCTGCTGGTGTGCCTTTAGATGCTGCATTTCTATGTGCATCCCATGATGTGGGTGCAATCAGCATCAGAGGTATCTTCACACAAGGAGAATTATTTCCCACCCTCAGTGAAAATTCTCCAGTCACCATGCCATCGAGCCCCTCTGCTCTCCAACAATAAAAAGTTGGGGTGCCCATTGATGTGGTGATTAGGGCACTTTCGCCAAGGTGCCCACACACAGGCTCTCTCCTTTATCATGTGGAGGCATGACCTTATATGGGTTCTTGGACCAGAAACCAAATACAGTGCACAACCTCTTTCTGCTTTCCATAACTGCATTCTTTGACTTAGTTTATATTGGGCTATTAAGCATGATGTCACACAGCCTATCCCCATATTCCAAGTTTTGAAGAACACCTTCTCCAACAGAGGGGGCTTCTATCTGGGGCGCTTCTAGGGCCATCTGCTGGGACTCGAGAGCAGGAGAAGGTTTGTCCTTGTCTCTGCTTGAGATGCCCATGAGCATTTGGTGGGCCACTGTGTGCGACAGGATGCTGGACTAGATGGGCTGTGGCCTGATCCAGCAAGGCTTCTCTTATGTTCTTATGTTCTTATGATTGTTATGGAAATCACAGGCAGCGTGGCTGTGTGCGTGCAGCAAACTTTCCATGACCTCATGCAATTTGCACAACCTGCTGCCAAGAAATGCAAACAACCATCACTGTTTGGGCCACAAAATAGAAGTATGGGCAAGTCCTTTGACTCTAAAGCCTTGATTTCACAACACAAGTCATCTCTTGGCACTGATGCAAATAGGAAATATTTCATGCAAGAGGCATTCTGTTCAGAACTAGTCTCTTTTTTAAAGATCCATGAAAGTTACAAATAAAATATTTGAAAACATGAGAAAAAAAGAAAGATGATGATTGAATAATGATGCCACACTAAAGATTTCCAAGACTATAATTTATTATGTTAGTTGCTACTCGTAATAGCCCCTGTGCACAAAGCAAGTATTCAGAGTTAGCACTGAGCAAATGAACAAAATTGCGTTCATGCTGATGGTGTGAAGCTGGAGAAACAGTGTAAGCTACATTCTGACGCTGAATGGCATTCACTGATGTTCAAGTCAAGAGCATGTTTGTGTAAGGTAGATTAACCAGTAAATATATATATTTATATGCACTAATCTTTAAAAAAAAACCTATGAAATTTGGGTTTTATTTAGTACACATTTACATCTCAGGCATAGTAGATAATAAAAAGTGGAGACTGCATTGCCTGTGGAGTATGAAGTTATATTTATTTATATCATGGTTGAAAAACTAGTGAGGAATTTATCCTCAGTGGCAAAGCTTGTGGTGGATAAGCAGGCATGACTACTGAACCAAATTGACTATTTCCAGGGGCCCAATAACCAGATGGGTGGACCGAAAACCACTATTCCTGCTGCCTAGCAGCCCCAGGCAGCACTGTTTTGGTTCACTGCTGAGCTTAGTGCTTGTTACAAACTCAATCTGCTTCATCCAGGTGGCCATTCTCCTTTCTCTGCCAAAAGCCCATAAGGCTGCAAATCAATTCAAACCTGGGACTGTGGTGTCCTCTCTAAGTAGGCAGTTGTATAGAAGTGACTATGACACCACTGCCAGATGACATTAGAGGGCACATGAATCCAATCGTCAGAGGTTTAGCCCTATAAGGAATCACAAAAGAGGCTTTTCTTTAGCATTTTGTAGTAAATGTGAATGTTGTAAAGTGCAATTTGTGCAAACTGTGCCATGCAAAATGGGAATGTCAAATGCTGTTTGTGCAGGTGTCGTGCAGACTGTTCAGTGAAAATGCAGTGGAAGTGCAAGATGTTCAAAGTATAGATAGAAAATAGACACATTGAGTGGCACCTGTAAACAAGAGGGGAAAGGGGTCTGGAAGTGATAGCTGGAAAACAAGTTCCAGCACACAACTACCCTTAGAGGAGCGTTTTGTTTTGTTTTGTTTTCTGATGGGTTTCTGAGAAAATTCCAGAGATATTCATGCTTTTGGTTTTGGTTTTCCACTGCCTTAGAAAAAATAATATTCCCTGAATTTCTCTGAATGTTCTCTGATTATGTTCTACCATTTTCTGGACAGCGGCCATTTCCTGCCCGCAGTGACCTGGCATGGAGCACTGTGTGAGGATGTAAAATCCTGGCCAGGCTGCCATCACAGCTGTTGTCCATTGCAGCAACAACAACAGCAGCAGCAAAATTAAACCTACTTAGAAAATAGAAATGCTAAGCTGCTACTGGTGAGTCTTACCACAAGAATTGGTTCTGAAAGTTTCTCCTGCAGGGGAAATGAGATGAAATCCCACATTTCTTTGCCCCCAAAGGGCACTAAATTTTGTGGAGCCATTTGTGCACACCATGGCCACAGTTCTCTGTCTCTTGACAGCATTCTGCAGAGTTCATGCTCACGCATCGTCTCTTTGCCTTCACAGGATAGGAAGGCCATCTGTGTGTTTGTTGCATAAAAGGTGACAACAAAATTTGTTCAAGAATTCCTGTTTGCAGCTTGACCTTGCTTTCAGCCATGACTCTTCTTGTTAGGGCTGGTGGATTCCTCATTAAATCATAAAGGAATCTGAGCAAGCTTCAAAGCAGGGGAAAGGGCAATAAAGGAATTTGTGGTAAGAACTTGGAAAATGGGTCAGCTGCAAATCAAGTTAGCTGCAGCAGCAGCAGCAAACAAGCACCAACCTGAATTCCATGTGCCAAGGAATTTAGAAACAACACCATCGGCAATGTTCCATTTGGAGAAAGCGAAAACGGCTATTTTCTTGAAATATTCTATGTATTCCTCACTAAATGCTTCCAAACAGAATGCTACTACTTTACACACAATTCTTGTGTCTTTCTAATGTAATTGAAACAATTCAGTAAAAAACAAACAAACAAAAAATTGAAAAGTGTGGAAAATGTCTAGCTACATGAGTAAAAACAGACCAGGTCTATAGTGCAGCGAGCACAGTAACATAAGACAGTGTCTTGGATTTCAGACTTCCACCAAATAGGTGATCCCCTTCTAGATGGCCTTAATCAGTATCCTGTCTAAAGAATCCATCTGCATATGATATTTCTGAAGAGCTTTGAGGAAAGAAAACAGTCTGCTCTGGTTCAGGGGTATTCAAATTTATAATTGGGTGCAAGGAGTCAGGGTTTTTTGGTTTCTCCGTTAAGAAAAAAAATAACCCTTCCACAGATACATAAAACACCCAACAAACTGTTAAATGAACAAACCTACTTCATTTTTTCTCACTTCAGTGTTCTTTGTCTTCATGTCTGGCAAAGCTTTTCTTGACAATGAGTGCTCACCACTGATTGGACATTTGTCTGAGACCCTAATTGGTTGCTCACTGGCACCATTTGTTCCCATGCTCTGATTGGCCACATTTCCTTCTCCCATACTTATATAGCTTTCCACCCAATCCAACTAAAAGAAAAGCATCAATGTTATTAAATCTCAATTGAGGAAGAGGTGCCCATTCTCAGGCTTCAGGATGGAGTAACGGAAGAAAAAAGTCTGTTCTTACAGCTTCAATTTCACCCAGAGGATGTCTCATTAAGCATGTCTGATCACACCAATTTTTTAACCCACCTCTTCTTTTTCTCATCCCTTTCCAACATATGCAAAATTCAGCCTCAGTTCATTCCAAGTAGCCCAAACCCAGATCTCCTCCCACCTCCACAGCAACACAATGTGATTGGCTATCCTTTTTTTTGTCAGTCACCAGCTTTGTTTTTTGTTTTGCCTCCCAAAATGTATTTGATCAGCACATCAAAAACTTTAATCCACTTAAGGGGTTAAAAAAAACACTTTCTGAATGGATTTTTAGATACGTTTCAGAAAATCCACCTTTAGGTTAGATAACACAATTCATCATTTTGCTGGTGCACTCTCTTCCAGGGACTGCTAGACCCTTTATCCCCATTCTTTTATCTATAAAACTGGATATCTTAACCATCTATGCAACAGACCCCTTTTGTCCACGCACAGTCAAACATCCAGATCTTCAAAATCCAGATCTTTGAGATGGGGTCCTCCTGGAGACCCAGATCTTGAAGATGTCTGGCGACCCCATTGTGGACACCTTTAATCAGGTCCACATGCCCCCTTTTTCCATACACAGTCAAAGATCTGTATCTTCAAGATCCAGATCTTTAAGATGGGGTCCTCCTGGGGATCCAGATCTTGAAGATGTCTGGACCCCTATTACAGACACCTTTAATCAGGTCCACAAGAAATTCAGATTTAAAGGCCTAAAGGACCTATTAAATTTGGATTTCCCTTGCCCTTGTGGGGACAGGGCCTTGCAGATGGGCCCTTCAATGGGGTCCAGGTGGGGACAGGGCCTTTCCAATTGGGTTCCTAATGGGGTCTTAGAAGGGTTCTAAGCCTTAGTGGAAAAAGGCCCAGAGTCAGCTTTGTAACGGAAGAAAAGTGGCAACCACTTAAGAATAAAATGTGCCAAGTGAGTTTGGGATCAGGAAGGGATAAAAGTTCAACTTCCTTGTAGGGTTTGACATAGTATTGATAGATAGGCAATAAATACTAAGACAGCAAACACTGACCAAGCAATGAAATAGCAAGCAATAATTAGGCAGCAAAATATGACGATCAATGAAAGATCCTTTATTGATTATTATTAAGCAGCTGACAGCAAAGGATGGTGATCATAGAAATGATGATTAATGATGGATTACAGGCCTAACTTATACAATAGAAATTGCTGATGTCTGTGTGAAAGCAGAACAGTTCCCATAGGCATTTTGTATTCATTTTACAATTATTAGACAAATGTTGCTTAGCATAGGCAATAGAACAATGGCACACTATGTATTTCAGAGATAGTGGGTGCTTCTTGGCAAGCAGGAACAGCTAGCTCATGGCAGAATAAGCAACTTGATAAAGGTCTATGAGGGGCCATTCCAATATCCCTTATCAATTTAGCAAGGGTTTGTCCAGCTGCCAATTGCTTATAGGAAATTGGAATAATATCCCTACACTTCCTGAGCAGGGACTTCCCAATCACTGGCTGGTCTCTGGAGCACTTTTAAGAATCTTTTAAAAATCTGGGCCTTGTGTCTTTTTGAGACAAATGCTTTGAACCAAGGAAGGAACAGAGGTCGCATCCCCACGCAAGCCCTTTGGCGCAGAATGGGCACGCATGGGACCGGGAGCAGGTCCGAGATCAATCCTTGTCTGTCATTGTGCCATTCCTGGTGATGTGGGTTGGGCATGGATGCAGCTGTCCCCATGCAAACCGTGCCAGACCCTGGCACGGGGGAGCAACGTCACCTCCTCTCTGCCCCCTCTCTCCTCATCGGAAGCCGAATTAATATTAGCCCACCCCTGTGCCAGCAGCTGCAATAATAGTAGTAATAATAGTAATAATAAATTTTAAAATAATTTTAAAAGACCCCAAGCCGCTATGAGATTTAGTGGCAGTTGGGCAGTTGAGCAGTTTTGATTCTGGCAGAGAAAGAGGACAACCATGGCTTGTTGTCTACCAACAAAAACTAGACAGTCACCCATCACAAAGTCTCTGACCCTAGAATAGATTTTCTGTATTGAACAGCAGCTGGGAAAAACAAATACCCTCCTAGCTCTGTGCTTCACTATGTGGAAAAACTATATTGACCTATCCTTTTAGCCTTTCATTTTTGCCCATCTTATCCTGCTCCTACTTCTGCAAGATGATTGGACATTTCCCCCAGTGATCAAGCTTAAATTGGGGGGGGGGGTTCAGTCTTTTCTGCACTCCTACAGAGGAGTGATCCTGTCTCTGATCCCTCCACTGTGATTCCACACACCAGCTTCCCAACTGTCATAACCGTAAAATTAAAGGGGCAATCTTGCACATAAAGGTGTTCTCATTAAAACAAAATGTGCAAGATTGCCCCTTTAATTTTTTCCCTTCATGATCTGTGCAAGGATGCACATAGGAATCGTATTTTTGGAATTACTGCATACATTTCACTTATACCACTTGTATCCACTTTAGTCATTCCCATGTCCTGCTCTTCATCTCATCCCAACGCTGCTTCCTGTGCCATCTTGTGGTTCCATAACTGGCTGCAGCTTCTGCTCTAACTGCTTTGTCTGCTGCCACTGCAGTCACCATGGAAGCCTTTGTCATGTCAAAGGTGAGAATCCCTGAGTAGTAACAGCAGCAAGTATAAAAGAGAGGGGAGTCATATTAAACCCTCCTCCACATTTCAACATAATTAGAAGTGAGTGGAGTTGGAGAATGTATTGCCATCCATGCTGCAAAAGCCTCCACCTGTCACTTTTTGCAAAAAAGGGATGCAAGTTCGTGAGAAGAATACTGTATATTCTGGCATATAAGACTACTTTTTAACCTAGGAAAATCTCAAAAGTCGGGGGTCGTCTTATATGCCAGGTGTTGACTTCTTATACGGCGAGTATATCCCAAACTCTGTATTTTAACTGGAAAGTTGGGGGTTGTCTTATACGCCCAGTCGTCTTATACGCTGGAATATATGGTAAGTGGAAGGTAAACCTCAACCATAATTGCTTCTCACCACTTGCAGCACCTGACAGCCCCAATACAGTGGTACCTCGACATACAAGTGCCCTGACATACAAGTGTTTTGAGATACAAGCCGCTGAGCGAGTGATATTTTGCTTTGAGATGAGAGCAAGATTTGAGATACGAGTATGTAAATACACTACAGTACATAACAAAAACAACTGAGGTGGTGTTTTGGGAGCTGGAATGGATTAATGGGAAAATTGCTTTGAGATATGAGCGATTTGACATAAGAGCAAGGTTACGGAACGAATTAAACTCGTATGTCAAGGTACCACTGTATCTGCACATGATGTTGCAGTTGTTGCAGGAGCTGCTAAGATGGGGAGGGGAAGGAAAGAGTAAGAGCAGACATTTCTTCATCAGTTGCCCATCAGAGGTCAATGCTAGTCCCCCACCCCCACCACCTCTCTCTCTCTCCTTTTTTTAAACAACTTAGGAGACCTCACCTGCTCTGGGATGATGTATACACATGCTACGGTGTCCCAGAGCATGCAAAGCCATCCCAATACTCTGCAGCTGTGAAGTAGTAAAAAGTGCTACCAGGAGCATCTAATACATTCCTGGTAAGCTCCCTGACACGGTGTTCATACTACTTTCTAGTACAAACACTGCATGGGAGCAGGCCGGGGCGGTGGCGACTTGCCATAGCAAGAGCCTGGCATGCACCAGATGTAGCCATGGCTGCTGCTATGCCTGATGCTGAAGATCTAGGAAGGACCATCTGTCCTGCAACAGCCCATGGATAAGTTGGCGATGGTGCTGCAACTCTCAGTGCAAATGCCAGCCACCACCCTGAATTTAACTTCAGTGGGATACTATCCCACTAAGGTGAAGTGCAAAAAGGCCCTCACATATTTGATGCAGAAGACTGCATGCAATGAAGATACAAAAGAAAAAGAAAAGTGGTATTCCATTTGACATTTTGTAAAGGAAGTTGTGGCTGCTGTTCTGATTTTTCCCAGTAGCAAAGGAATTTTATTTTGTTTGGCTGGTCAAGGGAAACCTTCCTGATACTGCTTTGTAGCTGTGCTTAGAGGCCTATGTACATGAACACATTTGCTTGCAAAATTATTGTTGCAAAAAAAAAGCTATTCCACCCAGCTGAATAAGTATCTTTGTTGAGTTGTGTAGTTCTGCTGACTCAGTGTAAGTTGGTATGACTTGAACCTCATCCAGTTTGCTCATTTAAAGAAACATTCAGGCTTCTTTCTTTCTGCTTTCAGCTGGGACAGCTGATTCTTGGACTATTAGGGCACATCCCCATGCATGTTTTGGTCCAACTCAAAATTGAGTTCGGCAAGGGTCATCCCCATGCATTTTTTATTTGGTCTGATTTCCGCTGACCAAATTACCCAAACCCATACCAAACCCGTGCCAAATTTGGTACCTGAAAAAACAAATCTCGTCACAGTTTGGAGTCCCGGCACGCATTGCTTAGCAAGCCGAGCCTGCATATGGGGACGGTCCGGGGCTATTTGGGGAGGAGATTGGCACTTGCATCATGGAGAGGTGGGGTTTCAAGTCCTGTGCTCACCCTTCCTGCCACATTGTTCACACACCAGCCTGTCCCTTTCCCTCTCCTAAAAATTCTGTACCAGAAAAGGTGGGTTAGAGAAGGCTTGGGAATACAAGAGCCACACAGGACACGTCCACATGCATATTTTGGTCTGAATCGAAATCGGGTTTGGCAAGGGTTGTCCCCATGCACTTTTGATTTGGTCTGATTTCCACTGACCAAATCACCCAAACCAAGACCAAACCAGGGGAAATTTGGTACTGGAAAAAACTGTTCTCATCACGGTTTGGTGTCTCAGCACACATTACTTTGCAAGCCGAGCCTCCACATGGGGATGGTCCCGGGCTATTTGGGAAGGAGATTGGCACTTGCATCATGGAGAGGTGGGGTTTCAAGTCCTGTGCTCACCCTTCCTGCCCTGTGCATTGGAGATTGCAACCACTGAGATTTTGGGGGAGTAAATGGTGTTAAAGCTGAAATGATGAGTGGGTCAAATGGCCTTTGCTATCCCACAAGTCTCTTTTATACAAGTATTCTACCCCCGGTTTCCCAATTGCATGATAATAGCTTGATTTTTCTCCTGTTTACACAGAAAATATTCCACCCCTGTTTCATGATCGCCAAAATGAGCATGATAATGGCTTGATTTTCTGCTTCCTGGGTGTTCTAGCGGTTCCCAGGAAGAGCGGAGGTTCGCAAAACTGCTCAACCATTCAACTGCCACAGTTGTCAAAACCTCATAGCAGCTTTGGTTTATTTTATTTTTTTTAAAAAATCCATTCATTCAGTCCCACTAGGCACAGGGGTGGGGTGACATCAATCCAGCTTTCAATGAGGGGAGAGGGGGCAGAGAGGAGATGGCACTCCTCCCCCATGCCACAGTTTGGCGCAGTATGCATGGGGATGGCTGAATCTGCACCCAGCCTGCACCCAGCCTGCATTATCAGGAATGGCATGAGTTTGGGCATGATTCGATCTCGGTCCTGCACCCAGTCCAATGCGTGTCCAATCAGACCCAAACGGCTTGCATGGGAATGCAGCCTTAGTGTTCTCTGTCCATGGTTGAACAGCAGGGTGTGATATATTAGTTTTACTTACACATACAGTTTACCAGTGAACCTTCCTCATAGTAACTCATTGATGCAAGTAAATATAAAAACATCTTTTCACAGAAGAGACTTTCTCCAAGCCAAGCAATAGGTCTGGGATGTGGTTCTTGTAGAAACACTGTGAGAAACTAAGGACAACAACAGTAAAGTCACCTTTGAGTAGAGCTTAACCCCTAACGTCTGTGTAGTTTTTCTGGGCTGTTCTGCAGGCAAACCCGATGCTGCTGCAAACTCTTTATTACCTCCTTTGTTTTCTCTCTAGCGCTTCTTTTTAGAACTCAACCTTTGTTTGCACAAACTTAGCACGCCGCTTTACGAACTGAAAGTTCAGTTTTTCTGTGTGACTGCCTGAAGGGAGGCACACTCAAAACTTTCTTCTGAACAGAAAATAAAGCTCAGCTGCATCCACCAAGCATAGCATCCTTCTGAGATGTCAAGTTTCAGTACTGTATACCATCTTGTGTTGACAGACAAGAGGAAGTTGGAAACAAGTATTTCATTTGTAAGATACTCTGTGGGGAGGAAGTTTGTCCCTCTCATTTTTTCTCTTGCTTCTGGAGTTCTGTAAAGGTAAACACCATCTGAAGAAGTAGACGTGTCTACGAAAGCTCATGCCACCAACCCTTCCACTGTTAGTCTCCAAGAGCTACTAACACTCTTGCTGGACTTTATGAATTAGACTAACATTGCTATTTCTCTGATATTGACTACCATTATCGATATTACAGTTGCTAAGACAATTGCCAAGAAGCCATGATGGCTCAAGGTTTCATCTAACATAGGAATAAGTATAACACTGAAGGGTGGCTATTGGTAAACTGTGAGTAGGACAAAGAGTAAATTTGTGCCCAGCTTTTGAGCTTCCCCGTACAACTAGCTGGTAGACTAAATGGGTCACTGATCTGACACTGCAGAGCATTTCTTATCATTGTATGTCTTTATCTCTATATAAGTCAGAAGGCTCATTCAAGTGGTCAGCCACAGCTGGCTTGACATGATGGGATACCCTAAGAGCTGGAAATGGCACTCTCCCTTCAAGGTAAGCTGGCCCCCACCATGGGTAGGATTACTGTTTAAATGACAGAGCCAGGGGGCAACCCATAATTTCCCTCCAAGGCACACAGAACTGTATCCTTAATACTTGGTTGGGAACCTGCAATGTGCAGTTTGGCATCTTAGGTCCTAGTGCCTTCTCCATGCTGCCATTGACTTGACTTACACTGCTGACTTGTGTTTTTAATTCAGATTACTACTGATATATTGGTGGTCTGGTTCTCTGCAGATCTCATAACCCCCAGTTTTTTAGTACTGCAGTGGTTTGTTGGAAGCAAACTATAGGGTCTCTCTAAACATCATCGTCCCTGTGCAGCACCTTTGGCATCCCTGCACAGTCGTTTCTGGTCCTCCAGGCTGGCAGATCAGAAGATTCGACATCCCTGTGAAGTGCACATTAAAAAGATAAATCAGCATTTTTAATGCATTGCGGGGGGGAGAATACTGTGGGTGCTTTCATTCCTGTCTGGAGGCAACCATAGTGTTTTACAGTGTTGCATAGATGACTGTGTCTGTGTATACCGCTGAATCACTCTGAGATCCTAGATGCTTTACTAAAAGGTCATGGGCAGGGAGCATTTTTATGCCTGGCTGAAGCTACATGTTTGTGTTATTAGCCCTTTTTGAGCTTTGTGCAACCTTCCTACAATAGGAAACTATTTCTATATACAAGCTTGTCCATCATCCTTTAACTCCCTTAACCAGTTGCAAAATTGTTCTCTGCTCCCAGATTCTCCTTAAATGGGCAATTCCTATCTTTCAGAAACCAGAAGGGCTATGTTTCTTTGCTTTCTGAAGCTGTAAGATATTTCTCATGACCTCCCCTCCAATAATTCATAACCACGACACAATGCAATCTTTGTGAGATAGTTTTCCTTAAAGATTTAATAAAGACAGCTGGTGGTAGATGACATTTTGATTGTTCAGTGGTCTCTTTACTCACCACCACCCCTTCATGTGACTAAGCTTGCCAGGCAATTTCAATCACATCTAAATAACACTTTCTAATAATCTAAATCAATCCTATCTCCTGAACAACAGTAGCCTCTGCCTGGCATAGGAGTGTGACGCACATATCTTATGCAGCTGCTTTTCTTTGGCTGACACTTTTATTTATGCCAGTCTTCTCCTCTTCTCTTTCATCAATCCAAGCTTGCCATTCACTTCTGGAGAATATCACGCTGCCATAGGCTGCAGTCACATCTGATGTTTAAGATGGCCTGAAGCAGTCTTTGGTTGCCAAGGATCACATCTCACAATGCCCTTCCAATTTTTATCCAAGTCATTCTTCCTTTCCACCAATTCAATCTATGAGGTACTCAGATTATCTGAGCACTGAGATTGTGTCTCTTCCATAGTCTGGTTACGTTTTAAGGGCATGGATAGTGCCAGATAACTATTGGGAGGTTTAACTACTTATGAGACTGGAGGATTCTAAATAATTCCATGTTGGTCTCCCCTTACCATTTGGTCAACACTCCATGACCTCTGCTCATTGAGCAAAGAGACACTACAACAGTGATGGTGAACCTTTTGAGCTTGGTGTGTCAAAATTCGCAGGAAACCTAGCTTAACTCGGGTGTTGTGTCGCATCTAGAAATATCCATAATTTTCTGATATTTGTAGCTCTAGTAAAAAAGTTATATTTTTGATATATGTATTTTATTAAAAGCAAAAACAAATAATTCTTTACATTAGTGAGTTTTGTTGCTGAATTTCGTTTGAAAGCTTGTATTTTGTACACTTCAAGAACAAGCAAGCACTACACGCCCAAGTGCCAGGGTGACCATGTGTGTCACCCAAAAGGGCTTGGCGTGTCACCTGTGACACGTGTGTCATAGGTTGGCCATCACTGCACTACAACTATGTGACCCAAATGTCTAATCAAAGTCCAAATGCTGAACCCAGTTACTAGTCCTTGCAATTTCAGATCCATAATAACCTGCCAACTATTTTGCAGCCTGTTCCCATTACAAACTTAAAATGGTTTGGAAATGATTTTGATCCCCACGTCAGGTTGGCTTAACACACTTTCCGCATGTTAAATCGCCCCAAAGCGTTGTAAATAAAAATTCATTTTAACAGGTCTCACTCCTGTTCTTGCATTTTAAACGGTTTCCATTTCTTACTGTGGGAACGGTACCATTGTAGTGGAATGAGAATGCATATTTAGGGTTTCCCTCCCCCAATAGCACTCTACCCAAGTTTCAGAATCGGGATCAAACGCAATTAAAGTTGAAAGTAATGGGATCAGGCAAATTCGTGTTTGCATCTGGTTCTTTTATTTCAGTTTAGGAAAACCGTTTTAAGCTTGTAATGGGAACTGGGCCTTGAAGTTCAGTCCCTATCCAAGATAGCTGCAGTGTCTCTTTGCTGAACCAGCAGTGGTTGTGGAGTGTGTGCCAAAACATAAGAGGAGTCCCTCTATCCACAACCATTTCCAGCAGTCAGCTCTGCTTTCTTTAAAAGCATAAAGCTTAAGAACAAGTTAAATCTCCCCCACCCCCAGCAGCTCTGCTGTTGCCCTTGTCTGCTTAGCATGGTTCAGAACTGAGTGGTAAGAGCAAGTAAATTTATGATGTGTTCCAGGCATGTTTATGGCTGTGTTTTCAAATATGTGCACACATAAGATGTAAGACATGTAACTTCAAATGGAGAAAGTGGCTGAAAGCTGAAAGGAAAGCAGGTGTTTTAAGAAGGTGAAGCCATGTCTGAAGGCTTTGGAAGGGGAAAGGACATTCAGCAAGGATGCTTATGTGTGCTTCACAGCCACACACCCATACCTCAGCAGGTGTGTGTGTGGGGAGTTCCTAGCCTTGAGGCCTGGGGTGTATTTTTTGATAGGGTGTTATGGGGTACAATTGAAAAACACCCTCCAGTGGTCCTGGAACATGGAGGTGTGCTATCTGCAATACCTCCTATGTTCCAGAACAATGTCTAGGTCCCTCTGGTAGACTTGATTAAATGGGCCCACCAAAGACCCAGATTAATCTGGATCTTGCTCCTTTTAGTGCAGATATAGCCAGACCAGGAGGAAGTGAGGCCTCCTTCATCTGCATTAATGTGTGGATAGGAGGCCTAGAATGTGGCCTTACTAAGGTAAGTACAGAAAGGGTCTAATGCTGAAGCAGAAGCTCAAATACTGTGACTACATGATGAGAAGATAGGGCTCACTGGAAAAGACGTTGATGCTCAGTGAGGGCAAAAGGAGAAGGGGACAGCAGAAGATGAGATGGATGGTTGGATGGATAATGTCATGGAAGTAACAAACATGAGCTTGGGCAAATTTTGGCTTCCTCCAGATGGTGAGAGGAAAATCCAGGAGGAGGAGGAGGAGAAGAGTTGGCTTTTCTACCCCGCTTTTCTAATGCCATTTGCTGGGATTCGAGAGCAGGAAAAGGTTTGTCTTTGTCTCTGCTTGGGATGCCCTTGAGCATTTGGCGGGCCACTGTGTGCGACAAGATGCTGGACTAGATGGGTTGTGGCCTGATCCAGCAGGGCCTCTCTTATGTTCTTATGTCCTCACCCTTTTAAGGGGACTCAAAGCGGCTGACAAAGCTTTTCTATTCTTCTCCCCACAACAGAACACCCTGTGAGGTAGTTGGGGCTGTGAGAGCTCAGAAGAGAGCTGTGACTAGCCCAAGGTCACCCAGCTGGCTTCATGGGGGAGGGTGGAATAGAACCTGGTATTGCCAGATAAAAGTCCAGCTCCCTAGCCACTAGACCAAACTGGGTAAGCCCATACTGCTATTTAGGGGAAAGCCACAGTGGGAGTTGGATTATCCTAAATATTGATAACATAGAGAGCCACAGAATTATCCCACACTTTAGGCCCTGTCTGGACAGTAGAGCACAGATGGGCAAGGCATGGTATGGTCCATGGGGTCATAACGAGTCAAACACAAATGAATGACTAAACAACAACAATACACTGTTTGAAAACTATTTTTAAAAGAGTGCGATAGGGATTTCTACCCACTTGGGGGAAAAATAAGAAAGAACATTAGAAAATAGAGTATCCTGGAGAAAATTCAACTGTTAGAATGCACATCTTTTCCTTAATTTATTTTCCATTGAAAGCATTTCTATTATAGCATCAGAAAACAAATTCAAAAATGACAGGGCTTGTTCAATATGATGAGAAGTAATACTCTATAGTGATCTTTAACAATATGTACAGAAACAGAAAGGAAGAAGGCTGCAACGTTCCTTATTTAGGACTCTCTTTACATACAAATAATCCTGATTGTTTAACAGTTGCACTTGCAGAGCTCACAAATTTAGAAATTCTTTAGAAGAGCTGTGATAGATCTCAGTTACTCTTGATGTGGATTTAAGTGTACTTATTAATTTGCACGTGCAGCACAAGTAAAACAAAGTAAGCAAGGTGTAAACCTTTCTTTGAAAATGACTGGAAATTATTTTGTAAAAACACAACATCAGAATAAAATGATGTGTGCTACTTTCTTTTCACTGCAATGGTAAGTTTTAGAGAAGCATTTGGTAACCATTTTATATGTGTTGCTGTTATTTTTATCTGTAGCTACAAGGTTTTATGGATTCTATTCTAACCCTGCTTTAGCAGTCTACTACTATACCAGCTTGGGTGGTTTTAAAAAAGGTTTGGATTGATTCATGAAGGCCAAGGCTATCAACAGCTCGTAGCCCAGATGGCCATGGAAGGTGGTCTGCCTCCATGAGCCAGTTGGTGAGAAACTGCAAAGTATGGCCACCTGTATGCTTATATTCTTCTTATATCACACAAGCTTTGATATAACAACTAGAACAGCGATCAGGACCTTGGGGTCCCTGTATTCTACCCCTGTTGCCCTTCATAAAGTTTGAAAGGTGGGCTTCCTTTCTTGCAAGGAATGAGGGTTACATTGCTGGCTTTGCCAGAGAGAAAGAAACTGTTGATGAAAATCCTTCACCCAGTACTGAAAGCGCCAGCTCTACAGTTCCAGATGATTTGCATTGTTCTTGCTAAATTGCTGCAGTGCCCAGGATTTTCTGCAGTGCTAGGGCAGTTAAGGGCACAGCCTTGGCAAGCAGCATGTGAAGCAAAGGAAGACAGCAGTTGCCAGGCATTTTCTTGATCAGCAGCAGCAATAGCAGCTGTAGAGCACCATAGCACAATTCTGCCATAAATCTCATCTAATGTAAAATTACCAGCAATGAAGGACTACATTAAATCCAGCGTAAAGAAAGCAGGCATGCTGGGGGTAAAGGAAATCATCCCAGAGGCTTACCACTGTTTTAGGGACACTTACATTAATGGAAAAGAGAAGAAGGCAAAAGTGCCTCAACCCTAACAGGCAAAAATCAATATGGAAGATTGCCTTTGCACTGACACATCATGGTAATGGCACTAGGAAGCTTAGAAGAGCTGGCCAGAGGGCAAGAGAGAGAATCTTGTTTCTAATTCAAGCTCATCCTGCCTTCCTTACTGCTATCTCTGTAGAGTCGCAGCAAGGTTAAAGCCCAGCACTAAGAGATTTAAGGGGGTTTGCATTTTGATCCTACATTAAACTTTTGGCCTTACCCCTTCCAGCACCCGATTAGAGTTTAACCATCTAAACTTGTGCACCATGCCTGTGTGCCTTTCAGGGAGGAGAGACCCAGCTGTTTTTATAGGAGAAGTTATTTTTGGTCTCTCTCTTGCTTTCCAGGGTTCTGAGATCTTTCAGTCAGAGGCCATATGAAAGGTAGACAGCACAAGTGAGGGCTGCCCACAGGAATTCACAAGATCAAAGCTGTCAGCACAAGCTGAAAACAATGGGAAAAGACACCAAGGGAAGAATGGGAGGGGTGAATATGCAGACTGTGAAAGGAAGTTCCACTGAACAAGCAAGTCCAGTTTAATTATATTTTTCAATCAATCTCCTATTTCTAATGCACCTTCAAGGAGCATCTTCTAATACTGTTTTCCTACTGAGAAATCCTTGTTCTGCCATCATAGAATGCTTACATATTGCAAAGATGTCTGGGGCATATTTTGGAGCAGAAGTAAGCAGGAAGCAGATTCAGATCTACTGGTAGATCATTGAGTGGTTTGAAGTCTGGGAAGGACCTCTGACTCACAGCTGCCTGGTGACAGCAACTTCTGAGAAGCTTTTTCCTCCTCAGTGAAGGGAGTGATGAGCGGAATGGGAAATAGGAGATATGAATTTAGATATGGTACAAATCACAAATCCTTAGCCTAAGCACATTGGGAAACATCTTGCTCTTTCATTAGAAGCCTATGGCTGCTCGGTTAAGCCATCGTCTCATGCCTGACTCTGGTTGCTAGACCTCAGAAGCAAACCTCCCAAGCTTGAGGTGTGTTCACTGGTATTTTAGAATCAAGAAGGTCTGGGAATGCTTCTTCATCCTCAGCTGAAAATACATCCCAAGCGTAATGAGAATACACTCCAGAAGACACCCCAAAAGCTGACTCACTAGATAGCTTTTTTTAATTGAAAAATTCGCAACCTAAAGTAGCAATGTGCGAGCATGACCTATTCACAACCCCCATTCACAACTGGTCCACTTTAAAGCACATACCTCTAGAGTTTGAAAAGATGTGGCCACAGAATCAAT
Source organism: Aspidoscelis tigris stejnegeri (assembly GCA_023333525.1). Classification (NCBI taxonomy): domain Eukaryota; kingdom Metazoa; phylum Chordata; class Lepidosauria; order Squamata; family Teiidae; genus Aspidoscelis; species Aspidoscelis tigris. The sequence goes on from JALMGA010000003.1 coordinate 82,922,913, forward strand.
GGGCATTGTAGAAAGCACAGGAAGTTCCATCTGCTTCCTTTCCTTAATTTGGGATCATACTAAAATGGTCCCTGGGAGGACATGCTGTCACAAGACATGACAGTGATAACCATCCAAACTTGAAAAGCAGTTTGGACACATAAGATTATCAGGGCTAATGTCCGTTGCATTGGCAAAATATGGGAAAGCTCCTTTATTCAGTTGGAGCTTCTGTGACCTTTGCTGTTATGGCTAAAGAGGGTAAGACTTCCAAACACCAATCAAGGATTTATTTCTTTATTTATGACCTTTATGTCCCATCTGCTGCAGAATTCACAACAGAGTGTATTATTTGCTTCTTCTTCATTTTGTCCTTACAACAAATCCATTAAGTGGGCTTAGATGCCAGTTATCTGAGGAGCAGCCACTGGAAAAAGGTCCTGATCACTTGCTTGTCCACTTCCCAGATACACCTGGTTGCCCTCAGTGAGTCTTGACAGTAGACCATTTCTTATGGTTAGCATGTCGGACTCTTATCTAGTCGTCTCCTGGTTCAATTCCAAACTCCTACACAAAGCCAGCTGGGTGACTTTGGGCTAGTCACAGCTCTTTCTGACCTTTCACAGCCCCACCTTCCTCACAGGATATCTGGTGTAGGGAGAAGAACAGAAGGATTGTCAGCCACTGAGTCCCCTTAAGGGTAAGAAAAGTGAGGTATAAAAAACAACTACTACTACTCTTCCTCCTCCTCCTCCTCCTCCTCCTTCATGTTAACTAAAATACTCAGCTTCGCATGAGCCAACAAGATTTATTTATATTTCTACCCGACTCGATACTCAAAGATCTCAGGAAGGGTCACAATTAAATCTCTATAAAAAAAGACAAAATAGATTATCTAAAACAGTAACAGTGCCTGCATGGGGAGGCACATACTGTTCACTCAGCTGAAGGCCAGGATGAAGAATTTCAGTTTCACCATCTTGGAGCTATGGCCAAGAGATATCAGACCTGTTTGGAGAGAGAAAGACGGCTGGACAGACATGCAGGGTTTTGGGTTGTTTTTTTTTTTTTTTTCATTAGTACTATTGATAAGAATTCCCCAGCTGAATAAGACCTGAAGTGAATATAGTCCAAGATTTGTTTCCAGCAAGAGTTAGCCAGATAACCGATAAGTAGGATATGGAGTAGAGAGCCATTCACAGTTGCTTATCTCAGGGAAATGAGGTTACTGCCTGTGAATAGGTTGGTTCCATTATTAGCTGTCCCGTTTATAACTGCTGATAGAACTCCGCTGTTTGACTGTGTGTAATCCTCAGGAAAAGACTGAACTGTGAATCAGACAGCTGGGCTTGATTTCTGCCCTTTCATGATCTCTGCAAGCTTCCCATTCATCCACCAGCAGCAGTCTGGAAATAAAAGCAAACCCCTATTTTACAGGATTGTCACAAGAATTAGAATTTATGGATTACAGCAATACATTGAAGCACTATGCAAATGCTTGCTCAGAAAAGAGGCTCCAAACTTTATACAGGGACCAAAAGAAGAACCTTTTCAGTAGCCACAAGAATGGTGGCTAGTGCCCATGGGGTTAGTGGATGGCAGAAGAGAACATCTATGAGATTAATGTGGCAGCAAATGGAAGTACAGTAGCTGTAGTTCAGTGGTAAACTAACTGCCTGGAATGCAAAATGTTTCACGTTCAATTCCCGACATCTCTCTAGAAGAAAATAATAGCACATTACTACTTGTACAGAGGTGTCCATGTAGCCACCAGTGCCACAGTCACACCTAGGGAACATCCCCATAGGGGCTAAAACACAGAGTAGATTCAGATTCGGCATTGGGGGTTCCCATTAAATCCCCCAATACTCCAAATCCACTCCGGATTTTCCAGCCCTGTCCCCATGGCAGTTTTCTTTCTCTGGATTTTCTGGGGAAAGAAAATCCCTGTTTAAACAGGGGTTTAAAGTCTAGCAAAGGAGGACAGCAGGCTGCTGGGTAAGTGAGCAAAGGGGTGTGGCCTGGGCACCGGCTGTCCTCCTTTGCTCAGCTTTAAACCGAGCCAGCCTTTTCTTTCCCCCTTTCGAAACAGGGGGAAAGAAAAGGCTAGTTAGGTTTAAAGCCAAGCAAAGGACGACAGCCAGTGGCCAAGTAAGTCAGTGAGAGGGTAGGCAGAGGGGAGACTGCCCCTCGGATGCGGCACCCCCGTGCTCACTTATCTGGCCGCTGGCTGTTCTCCTTCGCTCAGCTTAGGGCGTTAGGAGGAGGAGGCTGGCAGCAGCAGCTCACCACATGGCTCACAGGTGTGCTTGTGCACACCTGCAGGTTCTATGGGAACAGCCTGACAGGTGCTCAGTGCTGTTCCTGGTCTCCAACCCAACCCACAGCAGAACCCGGAGCAAACCCAGATCAGAGTAATCCGGGTTTGCTCTGGGTTCACGGTAGGTGGGAACGCAAATGATTTTAAAGGACAGAGACCGTCTTGAGTCCTCAGAAACCAGAAGCCAAGTGGTGTTCCCAGTTTTTCTGAGGATTTGCTGCCAGGAAAGGGGCAGCATTGAGTCTGTTTCACTAAGAAATGGACCTAGCCATGCAAAGGGCTATTGTCCCCCAAAACAATGATGGTGACACTCCTCTAATACCCCAACACTGCTGTCTCCCCAAGCCCCCCTTGGCCATTCAGTGTGACTCAGGACTAACCCCCATTCCTTCCCACCACCACCACCAAAGCCCCTCACCAAACTTTTTACCAGACAATTCACTGCCACCCCGAATGTGCCACCACCACCCACTACTGTCCCCCACCAATGTGACCACCTGCTGCTCACTCATCACTGTTCTCACCTCCCACCATCACCACTACCACTCCCTCAAGGTCCCCAGTGCAAAAGATATGCTTCAGTGTGGGAGCTTCCTCACAGCTCCCCTGCAGCCCCTTTGCCAAATCTTACCTTTTACTAGGAGATCCATGAGGGCTTGGGGTGACAATGCTGACCCAGCCAGCAGAGGCCAGTACATGTGACTGCAGCCCAGATGTTGATCCCTACTCAATGGTAGGTAACAATAACAATAGTAATGGACGAGGCTGCATTGCTATGCACCCCTATGCACAGGATAGCCATCCCTAGATTATGAGATGGGAAAAGAAAGACAAGAACACCTAAGCTGCCAGGTGTAGTAATCCTGGTGTGGTGGACCACTCCACAATTTGGCCTTATGAATCAAGCAAGCATTCCTAAGTACTGCCCAGGCCCAAGCAGTCCAGTTTGTCTTTCCCTTCATTATCTTCTACCCCAACGTAGAGGGAGAGTTTATGTACCACTCAGAGTTGGAGAAGAAGGAAGCACAAGAGAGACTTCAGACTGATAAAAAGTGCACCTACAACTTCAAAATGTGACAATGGAGAAAATAATATCCAGATGACCAGTGGGACCAGGTCAGTCTCCTATACAGATGCCACTGATGAGCAGCTTTGAAATCACAGTCCCCTTTTCTAAGGTTCTCTAATTTTAGACAAGGCTTAGACAGACTTTGCAAAAGAAGCAGTGATCTTCACTACAAGGTCAAGAGGCCAGCAGCAATTCCCAATAATCACATCCATGTCTCCCTGGCTAAATGCCTTTAAAGTTAGGAGAGGTGTCTCCCAAGGCAGGATCTTCAGCTAGATCACTATGCTGTGGTCACACCTTCCCTTTAATCAGAACTGAGGGCATTCTCTGGCTTCAGAGCTCAGATACCAAAATGTATTTCTGTTTCTTCTGGGGACTTCCCCTCCCTAACTGGAACTCCCTGATTTGGATAATCCCAGCACTGAGCACGTTTCAGTTGCAAGCAGCAGGCAAAAGTCTCAACTCAGCTCAGAAGTGAAGGGCAGGCAGCCCTGGCCACATTCTGGCTGTGTCACCCATGAAGCAACTTACCTTGCCCAGCAAGGGCATCCCACTGCACACAGCTGCAGTGTGGGAGGCAGTCAGTGGGCTCTGGGGCTCATAGACAGAGGGAGCATCCCAAGCTGGTCTGCCTGGTGTGCCCTCACCCATCTACTGCTCCCAGAGCCCCCTTGTCTCACTCTCACAATCAGGTATGCGTGAATAAGCCTAAAATGGCCTGAGGCAGATTATCAGGTGGAGGTATGACCGCAGCCCAACTTGGAATAGTTTTGAACGTTACACTTGACAACTTTTGAAATTATAAAGCAGAACCCCAGTGGTGTTTAGAGGAAGCCATTAACTGACCTAAAAGTGGTTCAGAACTAGCTAGATACTAGGGCATTGAGCAAGCTGAGCACTTTTGCATAGGCTCCACAGCAACAGTACAACAAAGGATGAGCAAGAAGGGTGCAGGTATTAGAGGCAACTCTGAGTGATGCAACCTGGAACTTTTCTGACCTTCTAATTTAGTAAGAATCAAGAAACAGTGAAGCTGAACCACCGGTGGAACTCAGGGACAACATGCCACCATGGTCAGCCCTGCTAGTTGATAATTGTCGGCAGAGTGACTCTTGCTTGAAAAATTGTGGTGGTTGGCAAAAGAGATGTTGTCTTCAAATCTATAATTGCCCTCTGACAACTCTCTTTCTTAAAAACCCTTCAGCAATTTATTATCTTAGCAAAGGCTGTGTCCCCAAGCAATAAAAAGCCTGCTAAAAAGTTTCTTTTGCCTCTGAGTGGCCCCATGTCTGGCTTTTCTCCGAGCTTCCAGCGCCATAAAAGGAGGAAAATCTGTGGGGGGAAAAGTGCACTTTAAAGAAGACTACTAGTGCACTTTTTGGAAGCGGCAGGTTTTCCTGGCAGGATTTACCATGGGGACACTCTGTGGCAAAAGGGGTGGGGATTGCCACCTGCCCACACAGCCATAAAACATTCAGACATCTCCCAGAACTGCAGCAGCTTCCCTTCCTTTCCCTTTCTAAAGGTCAGAACTTTCAAAGAGCCAGAATTGAGGAGAATTGCAACATTGTTATCAAGTGTGAAGTGGGTGGATTGCTACAGTCACCGCTGCTGTACGGGGTGGATTTTGACAGTGATCAGAGGGAAAGTGTTAAGAGTGCATGAGCGAACGATTGCACTGCTGATGGCTGCAGCCACTGCCTTTGCCAGCACGGGAAGCCATTTCGGGGGGTGGAGATCTGGGAGACGAACAGAGAACCTATGGCTATTTTTCCTTTGGACTTGTCGGGGGTTTCTTCCTGGTTGTGGCCACACAGAGCGCAGTCCCTCCCCGTTCCCACCGGCACCCTATCAACAAGAGAGGGAGCAGGGAGAAAAAAATGCAGACAAAGAAAACACACTTCCATGGGGACGGTAGGTGTGTTTTAAACACGCGTTTTGCTGAGCCTAATGCGGACGCTTATTCCGGAATTGAACAGCACTTTTAAAGTCCACTGGAATACAGAAACAGTAGAGGGAAACTAGAGAGGCAAATAAGTTGCTTGGGGATGCAGCCAAAGTGTTTTTTCACAGGGCTTTATAGCTGTTAATGTTGTCTTTCTGGTTTGGGATGCTCTGTTTTTTTCTTAAGAAGGAGTTGATGTTTCAGTATTTCATTGGAACTTTGCTTTTTTCTCTACCTGCTTCATGTCTTTTTGTTAGTTGCATTCAGCTTTTTTTCAAACTGTTTTAGTTAATTATATTCACTCTTTGCATTTATACTAATAGCATTTACAACACAGATGACTATGCATACGTACGATAACTCTTTTTCTTCTTATAGAGACTGATGGTATCTACATTTGTTTTTTATTTAAGACGTTTTTAATACTGCTTTCTGTTTTTTAAAAAAAATCAAACCAGTCTGCAAAATCTTAAACAAAGGTAAAAACAGCAATTAAAACACATTAAAAACTGAGTGGGCAAGGGAAGAAAAACTTTGATACAGGGAATGGCTGCATAAAAGACAGGTGTAAATGTAGGTGCTTCATAAACAGCAGACAGGACGGCATTCCAAACGGAAGGTGCTACCCACTGCAAACTATCATAAAATGATATTGTGTATTGCAAGGAATCTCTCCAGATGATCTCAGGACTCTTCCAAGTCATAAAAGGGAGGTGTTCTTGAAGGTACCATCATCCCAAGTTGTTTTGGACTTTATGGGTTGAACATAAAACCTAGAACTTGCCCCAGTAACTAATTAGCAACCAGTGCAATTGCTTAAGCATAGGTGTGATGTGTGCCTAAGCTAGCGTCCCACGCAACAGTTTCACCAGTTGCAGCTTCTCAGGCAGATACAAGGGTAGCCCTTTTTAGAGCACTTTACAGAGTCTAAATATGAGGTTATCGCCAAATGGACAACAATGACTAGGCTATTTCTATCCAGGTAAGGGCATACTTGGCACTCCTGTCCACAGAGGTCATTTGAACCTCCATGGCTCCAAGAGCACTCCAGACTACATACCTGCCCCCTTCTGAGGGAGTGCAATCCCATCAAGAACAGTCAGGATCCTGTCAAAGAAAACTGACCCAGTTCCTGGACCTTAGTACTTCCTACTGGTAAAGTTTCTGGCTGGTCAGGATTCAACTTCAGTTTATTGGCCTTCTTTCAGCCCATCACTGCATCCGGGCAGTGGTACAAGACATTCATAGCCCCTCCTGATGGGGATGTTGTAGAGAAATAGATCTGTCATCAGTATACTAGTGACTCCCAGCCCCAAAGCTCCTGACTTCATCTAGATGTTAAGAGCAAGTAGGAAGAGAACCATGCAATACAGTGCTTTTTTCCCCCATCTCTCACAGGAGATCCAGAAGGATACCAGTGCCCATGGTACTAAAGGTCATTGAAAGATCCAGAAGAATTAGCAGAGTTGCATGCCCTCTGTATCTCTCCCTCAGAAGATATCCATCAGGGCAACCAAAACTGATTCTGTCCCCAAATCAGGTCTGAACCCAGACGAAAATGGATTTAGATCACTGGATTCTTCCGAGAAGGCCTGCAGCTGCATGGCAGCCACCCTCTCCAACTCCTTGCCCATGAAAGGGGCATTCAAAACAGGATGATAGTTTGAACACACATCAGGATCTAAGGAAGGCTTTTTAGGAGTGGTTAAACCACAGCCTCCTTTAAGGCTGGAGGCACCACCCCATCTTGTTGTGAAGCGTTCATTACACCCTGGACCCAACCAACCATTCCCACCCAGCTTCTTTTAACAAGCCAAGATAGGCAAAGGTCAAGGGAACAAGTTGTGAAATGAACGGCTGCAAACATCTTGTTTACATCATCAGGCCTTTAAAACTGGACCAGCTGCATTCAGGTTAGCATGAGATTAGCATTTTTATCCCCAAAGTACCTTGCAAACTTGTCACATGTTTCTTATATTTCCAAATAACCACAGGTTATCTGTCCATTTCCCTTCTCCCTTCAAACCCGTTTCAGCATTAGAGAAGTGACAGAACACAACATGGCATTACTGGCAACATGCCACAGCAACCTGAGTGTACACACTCTCTGGATTTCTCTCCATCCTCACCCCACATGGTTCAGTCAGTGATGAGCCTGGCATAGGTAATGAGTGTCATGCAGCAACAGCTGCAGACAGCTTCCCGCCAGTCTATTTCTAGTAGTGTGTTATCTGCTCTGGTGCCAGGCTGTATGTATATTTAACTTCACATGCTTTAATCCAAAGGAGTCGAGAAACACAAGCAATGAACGTTTTTATGGTAGAATGTACAAAATTGTCAACATTCCCAGGAAAGGGAACCTTGGCAGTGGAAGGTAATGCTGACCTCACTGTCTCACATTTGGGTCTGCATGAGTTGGGGAATGCAACTTTTACCATTAGTAAGGGCTATTATGAGACTAATTCTAGATGTGTGTCAAGAAGCGTTCCAATGAGAAGGATCCAGGGGTTTTGTTTAACGGGCCATACAGTTGGTAGCCAATCTTCTGGGAGGGGAAAATAACCTGCAGTGTTTCCTCTCAAACAGAACAGAATCTGGTTAAAAAAAAGATCATATTAATTATTCTGGACATTTTATCCTTACTGTCTTTTTATTCTTACTACTGGCCTGCATCAGACAACCGTAGTTGGGCCCATCCTGGCCCAACTACGGAGGCCAGGAGCAAAAGTGTCTGGCCTCTATAATTGCCTGCTTTAGTTGTGGACCAAGAAGCAGTACACTTGCAGTGGCACTTCCAGGTGCCAGCAAACTGGTGTCGGGCTCTTGGCTATAATCTAAGAGACCAGCAGCTCACGTGCTGTCTCTGCTCACAGGTCCCTGGTTCAGGATACTAGCCTAGAACCTTGCACAAACAGTTTGCAGGCAGGCCACAGTTGGAATGGACTACAGGGCCATTTTCGTCCCATATCCCACTCCAGCACCTTGCCCAGTGCAGTCAGGGAGATCTATTGGAAGATGTGGCTTCCAAGGAGTTCCCTGGGCTAATCTACCAGCCCAGGGCAGAGATAGTCAAAGCATCCTATTAAGGCACTGTCAGTTATGTGAAAATAAACAGAAATAAATTTCAAAATGCCCTCTCCCCCCCCCCCCCGAATCTCCTCCTTCCTGCCGAACTGGGGTGAATCCAGTGGGTGTCTGACACCACTTCATGTGTATTGTACCTTGAGTTGCCAAATCCAACTGAAGCTAATCTGGGAGATCCCCTCTTAAGGCTAAGAAGAAGAAGAAGAGTTGGCTTTTCTACCCCACTTTTCCCACCCATTTAAGGGGATTCAAAGTGGCTGCCAAAGCTTTTCTGTTCTTCTCCCCACAACAGACACCCTGTGAGGTAGATGGGTCTGTGAGAGCTCAGAAGAGAGCTGTGACTAGCCCAAGGTCACCCAGCTGTCTTCGTGGGGGAGGGCGGAATCAAACCCAATATTCCCAGATAAGAGTCTGGCTCCCATCAAATAGTTATTTTATGCAGAAGCATGTCGCCAATATGTCAGCCCTTCTGCCAGATTGGGCTGCCCTTGCAGCTTCAGGAAGCCTCAAAGAAGATCGTGAAGCCTTCAATGCCACCCTTGAGATTACTCAAGTCTCTGTGTCTGCACTTGGAAGGTCTCCTTGCCCTCCAAGAGGGGGCTCTATAGCCATGCTAAGGGTTCTAACTCAGTGCAGCTTCTTGGGGGTGACTAAAGTACTTTCAGACTCTTCAAGTGTTTCTGCACTTGCCTCCAAAAGCAGATGCGCCTTCCACAAAGGGTGCTAAAAAGCACCTCCAATGCGGAAGGCGTTTAAAGTAAGTGTTCTTAATGGGTGTTAACAGCCCCTTAATCCGTTTTAAGAGGCCATTGTAGAAACACCCTTCAGCATAGGGTCCTATGCAGACAGGCAAACTTCAATGGATTCAAAGGAACTGAATGCCATGTGTTTCATCTGGTTCATTGGATCCAGTTCCCCCACATATTAACTGCTCCTTGTCTGCTTATTTGTCCATACATCTTTAATAGTATGTTAAACTTAGGTGCCTCCAGATGCAGGTAAAGCCTCACAATTCCCCCAGAACTAATTTGGGACTGCAACACATATCCATAGCAATCCCAATATAGTGTTACAGGTTCTCAAAAACAGGAATTATTATATGTATCTTTGAGCAAAAGGCAAGGAGAAGAAGTTCTCCTTCAGCTCACCCCCTCCTCCCATCTGTTTGGAATGCAGATACAAGTATCTGCATAAACTAATCAAGGAGAGTAAACAGTGCTAAAAGGCTGGCTTCCCCTCTGAACAATGGGAAGTGCAAAGAACTGGTACAGACTTGCTTCACAAATGTCAACAGATGTTATAAAAAGGTGCTACTGCTTGCACATTAAATTTTGGGCAACTGCATTATCCAGGTGTGATGGTTTGATACGCAGCCATCAGGAATGCTGGGTAAATCAAATTGATGGAATTGAAGCTACTACATCACCTCTTGAGTGACTTTCCTCCAAGTATGGTTCAAACAGACATTAACACAGCCAAGAACTGCAACACCTACCAAGTACATACACAGCTGGAGTTGCACATCACATTTAAGTTTTGCAACCAGCACATGCATATCCTCATAGTACACGAAAGCACATTGTTTCTTCTCTGCTTTTCCCATTGACTAGCACTGGGTCATATTTAGTCTCTCCTTTCTAGGAGGATACCAGAGGTGTTTCTGCATTTAGCTTCCTGTCTGTTGGAGTAGTAACTTCATGTGCCTTCCAGCCTTTCCTATGACTGGGACATTTGTAACATAATTGGAAGAAAGTCCAGCCGGGGTGTTGTTTCCTAAGAAAGGAGGGATGGGACCTAATGATGTGAGGCAACATCAAAATAGGCAGCTGCCTGGCAAGAGACTGGCCCAAAAGACACAAGCACATTTAATCTTTCTAATCAAGGAATGACCTACGTGTTTGGCACACAGTATACGCATTGTTTCTGAGTTCATTTCCTGGTCATCCAGAGGCTCTAACAACCCTGGCTTCCAGTTAGACTGGATTCCCCTGGCTGGTTTCTGGCTGGCTTGACTGGCTTTTGAATTCCCATAATTTATTTATTTTTAGTAATGAACTCCTTAGGGCCTTAAAAACAAAAAGAGAATGATCCCAGAAAGGTTACAGAATTCAATAAAGGCAGCAATCTGTCTAGGAATGAAAACATGTTTTCTTGCACATATGACATTTATGTGCGTTCTCCAACATGTGGTGGAGGAAAATAGGGGCACTTCTTATGCATTTGACTAAATAAAATTAATTATAAGGCATTGCTATACTAGTTTTAAAAAAATAGCCTTACTGTGGCTTTCTGCTATGTAGCTTTTTGCACACCTAATTCTTGAATATAGACCTATGAGAGAGGAAATGATGGGAAACCACACTTTGGAGGAAAATGGAAGGCAGGAGTTATTGATGGGTGTTTATAGTGGATTCCAGCATAGCCATTCAGTGTGACTGAAGCAGCCAGGATGGCAATTAAACCATGTGTCTATATCTAGTGTCTGTTTCTGGGAACCATATTATTATTATTTATTATTATTTATTTATATTTATATCCCGCCCCATACCCGAGGGTCTCTGGGCGGCTTACAACATTTAAGAACAAGCACACTAAAATTGTATCACACAATAATAAAACCAGCGTAAGATTTAGAAACCAACATGATAATAAGAATAAGAATAAAAACAATACAAAAACAGTTTAAAACAGTGGTGTTTGGTAGGAGGGAAGAATAAAGAGCATTTAGCCAAAGGCCTGAGTGAAGAGGTGCGTCTTTACCGTCTTTCTGAATGTAAACAAAGAAGGGGCCTGACGCACCTCCAAGGGGAGACCATTCCATAGCCTGGGGGCCACTACTGAGAAGGCCCTCTGAAGGCGGTGGGACAACCGGGAGGGCCTCTCCTGCAGATCTTAAGACATGGGCAGGTTGATATGGGAGAAGGCGCTCCTTTAGATATCTGGGGCCCAAGTCATTTAGGGCCTTATAAGTCAGAGTTAGCACCTTGAATTGGGCTCGGAAATGAATTGGCAGCCAGTGCAGTTCTTTTAGAACCGGTGTGATATGCGTCCGGTTAGCTGTACCGGTCAGCACTCGGGCAGCTGCATTTTGCACTAGCTGCAACTTCCAAACTGTCTTCAAGGGCAACCCCATGTAGAGCGCATTACAATAGTCCAACCTGGAGGTTACCAGAGCGTGGATAACTGTGGCCAGGTCATCTCTATCCAAAAAAGGTTTCAGTTGACGTACCAACCGTAGTTGGGAGTAAGCACTCCTGGCCACGGCCTCCACCTGAGCTTCAAGTGTTAGCGCAGAGTCCAGGAGTACCCCCAAATTTCGCACCTGTCCCTTCCCGGATATAGTAACTCCATCAAGGACAGGGTATCTCCCAACTACTTGGACCCGAGAGCCTGTAGCACACAGCACCTCTGTCTTGTCTGGATTCAGTTTCAATTTATTGGCCCTCATCCAGCCCATTACCGCCTCCAAGCACCTGTCAAGCACTTCTACCACCTCTCCTGGTTCAGATGGCACAGAGAGATAGAGCTGGGTATCATCTGCGTATTGATGACACCTCACTCCAAAACTCCTGATGATCTCTCCCAGCAGCTTCATGTAGATATTAAATAACATGGGAGATAAGATTGACCCCTGGGGAACCCCACAAGTGAGTTCCCAGGGTGTCGACTCATTCTCTCCCATCACCACTATCTGAGATCGGCTCTGGAGATAGGAGCGGAACCAACGCCAAGCACTGCCTCCAACTCCTAAACTCCGTAGCCTCTCCAGGAAGATACCGTGGTCAACGGTATCAAAAGCCGCTGAGAGGTCCAGAAGAACCAGCAGGGTAGCATTCCCTCTGTCTTTCTCCCGGAGAAGATCATCGACCAGGGCAACCAAGGTAGTTTCCGTGCCATGACCGGGTCTAAAACCAGATTGAAATGGGTCTAGATAATCAGCTTCCTCCAAGCATGCCTGCAGCTGAACAGCGACAAACTTCTCTAGAACCTTAGCTAGAAAAGGTATGTTGGCCACCGGGCAATAGTTGTTTAAATCTTCTGGATCCAGGGAGGCCTTCTTCAGGAGGGGGCGCACCACAGCCAAGTGACCAGGCATCAGTGCCATGGCCAAGTGACCAGGCATCAGAAAGTCTATGAAGGCTGATTAACAAAACAGCATTCTTCTACCACATGGTAGATTCATGATCACAGTCAAGGAAAAGAAAAAAGCCCTTTCACTGGCTGACCTACATGGAACCGTTGCACTATACCACCTCCTATGATGTACGGTAGTAGTGTACAAGTTAAATGATTGTATAATGATGTACTTTTTATTTTTTTCCCTTTCCTTTCCTTTTGGATCTATGCCCCTTTCTGCACTGGGCCTTATTCTTAACTATATCCCAGAAGAAGGACTTGTCATTTGCATCCTGGTACAGTTTGTGAACCACTGTTTGATGTACTTGTACCTCCCAATCCCCTACAAATTCCTACTTTTCCACTCTCCAAATATGACACTAGTTCCCCAAACTTTTTTGTGTTGTTCCTGAAAAAAAGGCACAGAATTCTTCCTGTTTCTTTTCTCGTCCTTTGTTCCCTTCAAGATCTGCACAACAGTGCCCCAGTGGTCCAACACTCATTGGCAGTTCTGTATACAGCATGAGGCAGTTGTGGCATCTGCCACTCCAGTTCCTGCTCTTCTTCTTCCCACACAGAATTATCATCAAGTGTTTGTGATCTGACTGTCTCACCTACAACTGTATTTACTCTCCTGCTACTTCATGGAGGCTTGGTTCTAGTAGCTTCAGCCACAGACACCACTTTAGCTTTCCTCCACCCAACCTGGGCACTTCTGATTGGCTGACAACCCCCTCTTTCTTGGTGTTTAACAGATTTCCATAGTAACCTTTGTCATGGTAAAGGGGATGGAATGACTGCAAGGTTCTTCACAGGAGAACGTTGGTCAGCAAAAACAAACAAACAAACTTGGTGGTGCTGGTGGAGAATGACACTGAGGCCATGGTCACACCTTCACTTTAAACCTTCTTCACTCCATCTTCAAATCAGTCTACTCGCCCCTTTTTATTTCTATCCATTTTATTTGTGGGCTTTCCATTCACGGAAGTCCTAATGCAGGATGGAAAGTCTACAAATAAAACAGATACAAATTAAAAGGTGTGAGCCAGCCAATCTGAAGATGCACTGAAGAACGTTTAACATGAAGGTGTGACCACAGCTGAGGGCCCATCCAGTTTTAATCTTATTTCAATCAACTTTCAGCAAAGTGATAAGCTCCTTTCTTTCTCCTTTATCTAAATCAGAAGATCCATCTTTGGGTTAGATAATGTGGAAAGAAAACAAGCAGTCACTTTGCTGATGTATTCTCTCACTCTGATGGTGATGAGGAAGCCTGGACGGTAATAGCAATGGTTTTAAGGGGTGGAATCAACAACAACAACAAAAATGCTCTGCTCAACTTTCTCCCCATTGAGATGGAAAAAGAAGAATGCAAGTTCTCAAAAAGAACAGAAGGGAATCCCCACACAACTAAAAGCCACAATTCAGTACCCACTCTGCCCTGCTATCGTCTGGGAAGGGGCCCAATAGGTAGTGGTATATCACTAGCCACTGCAGGAAAGGATAAAGGAAATGCCTGCATCTGTCCACAAAGAAAGTCTTGGTACTGCCCTCCATAGTCCATTGCAGCAAACTAGGAGACCAGATTAATTGGGGGGGGGGGGGAGAGAGAATGGAACGGGTACTGGATCTCAGTGGAAACAAAACAGGATCTCAATGGATGGGCTTTGAAAAGTGTTTTCTAACATTTGAAGGACTACTTTGGCCTGAGGTACCTACACCAGACCAGTCCATAGAGTTCTGTTGATTTGATTACAGATAATCTGCATTCCAAGACCTTTAATCCTCGGAAACTGTGGATTTATCTGATCCTTTGGGAACAAATTCAAAGCTTTTTAATTCTTAAATGGGGATGCACATAAATTAATAAGGAAAGAATCTCCAGTATTGATTTCATTTGGCATTGCAGCCTGTATGTAAGGCAGCTTTATGCAATCTTGCAAGCTAGGAATGAAACTGGGAACGCATTTTGGGCATACCCATGAGATTCCCAGCAACATGGGACAGGTATGGGTTGGGCACAGACAGAGGTGTCCCCATGAGAACCATGCCAAACCCCGGTACAGCAGAGCAGTGCCACCTCCTCTCCACCCCCTCTCTCCTCATTGGCAGCTAGATTGATGTCAGCCCACCCCTGTGCCTCATCTTCCCCTCCTTTAGTGGCACAGACAGCCAGGACTGGGGTGGGAGGCACAGAAACAAGTTAAAATAAAGTTTCATTCATAAAAATAACTTTTTAAAAAAATTTAGAACACCGAAAGCCACTACGAGGTTTAGCAGCAGTAGGCGCTTGAGCAGTTGTACACACCTCTGCCCCACCGGGGGCCACGAGAACATCCGTAAACTGAAAATCAAGCCTTTATTTATGATCACCTTGCAGATTGGGGAAACGGGGGTTGCAAATGGAACAGAAATCAAGTCATTATGCAGCCTGCCTTGGCATTCTTAAAAGGGTGTTGGAATTACCTCTGTGGAAATGGCAGAATATTAAAAAAACAAGCATTTTAAAAAGTCAGCAGCCACAATTTTCAATGGACAGGGCAGGGACAGCAATTAGCCCACTAGTGTCCCCATGTGCGTTCCCAGTTCGCTGAGCAATGCGTGCCAAGACTTCTTTTTTCAGGTATCAAATTTGGCACCTTTCTGGCATGGTTTGGGAGGGGTTGGCATGCTTTTCGCCAACCAAATCCAAAACCCATGGGGACGGACAGCACTAATCCTGCACTCAGAACTGCACCAAACTTGCATGGGGACAGGGCCTTAGTGTGTCCAAGAAAGATACAACTCAGTTTTGGCCTTTGCTTGACAGCCAATATCTAGTATTACTTATGGGTTTAGTCCACAACTCCAACACATGTATAAAAATAGAGAAAATAGGTGGGTGTAGAAGAAGCAGAAATTTGGGGCTCATGATGAAGGTATTTTCACTATTTTGTAAAGCTTTTAAGATCACTTGGACAGAGCCTCTGGGTAGTGCCACTCATCAAAAGCTAAAGTATAAGGGCCCATGAGAAGGCCTTTTCTGATGGCCCCTGGGCTATGCAACAGCCTTCCTTTCAAAGTGTATCAAGTACCACTCCTCCATACATTCAGGAAGCTACAAGTCTATTTAGGCCTTCAGCTAAAGGCACTTCTCTTCTTCTGCAAAATGCACTGTTTTTCTCTGTAAAATCAGCAAATTGATTCCACTTGGGTCAGACAAGTAGAGGTAACTGAGCAAAGCGGGGAATGTCAGATGTTTCTAGGTCACCTACCACAACCTCCATGTCACAGTTGTGCACAGTAGAGCTCTGTCTGACCACATGGGTGTCTTCCATTTTTGCAGCTGTTGAGGAGTGGAACATGATTTCTTTCTAGCCCTGCTCCAAGGCCCTAGTGACATCATATATTTTAGAAAGACAGAAACCATCTTCAGTCCTCAGAAAGTACATGTCAAAGTGCATTCGGATTTCACCAAGGATCTCCTCTAATGGATTTACCCTAAAATCAGACATTTCCAGCATTGAGTCTATTTGAGGCAGAAATGGAAAAAGGTTTGCCATCCAGACTAGCTCAGCATCAGCATGAAGGGCACCCAGCAGGGTGACATGAGCTAGTCACTGCTGGCCACCCATGAAGCCACATTCCTTAGCCTCATCCTGGGAAGGGCCTGAGCCTGCCTCTCTGCCCCCACTGCAATGCCAATATCCCCTGATGCCCTACCACGCCACTGCCACCAGACCAAGCTGATCCCTTTGCCTCATAAAAAGTAAGCTTTAGTGCGGCAGCTGGAGGGCCTCCCCCCACTGCCGCCCCTCGCCCCTGCCACAACTGTGTCCTGCCAGTGCCACTACCCCTCACTGCTGCCACCATCCCTCCTTTTATCAGGCAAATGGAATCCGCAAAAGCTCAGCTTAGGACAGTGGTGGTACAACAGCATGATAGGTGTGACCATGCCATTCCAGGCTGAAAACAGCCTGAGCTCCCTGTCTGTCCCTGAGACAAACTATAAGCTTAGAATGTGACTGCAACTTGAGACTGCTGATGCTGTGACTGAGGTTCTGTGTCAGTAAGCCATCCATAGAGCACCATGATCAACAATGAGGTGGGGTACATTTCCACTTTGTTAAACAATGTGGAGGTGACCAACCTGGCTGAAAACTGACCTGGTTAAAGGTGCCTCTTGTTTAGATCCCACAGTCACCTCTCACTGCCCCTGCCAAATGGCAGGACGCAATTCCTGAGCAAGCCTGGGTTCTTACCTTGCCTGCCATTTCCTTGTGGTTTTGCTGTCCTTGCAAAAAACACCTGCATGTGCCCATCTGCTTACCTTTGTTTTTTTTTTTCACATGCTTCCTCCATACAGGTACTTTTGCAAGAGCAGAGATTATGGAAAGAAGCAAACCAGCATGAAGGAAAACTTAGCATCAGAGTTCAGATTCCCATCATGCCTATACTGCATTTTTCCATCACACTATTCTGGAAGGAATGTTGGGATTGCCAAGGTTATGTGTGGCAATCCCAAGATAACCCTGGGAAAACTGTGATTTTAAAGCTCCTAAAGAGGATTTCAACAGCATCCTGATGTCATTTAACAGTGAAACAGACAGCCTCTGGCAGTGGTACATTTTCCTTTGTCTGAAAAACTCTAGTTTCTGAAAAAAACAGGAACTAGAAAGCCTCCCACCAGATATTTCGCAGGAAATTTCCAGCATTGGTGGGGCTTTTTGCTGTATGTCCTTTGAGATCCAGCAATGTGTCTGTTAGTCAGCGTCACCCAGGCCAAACAAATCAGAAAGGGGAATATGATCTGTGTGTGTTATGCGTCCATGTGTGTGCGCGGGTGCATGCACACACATTCTTTTTGCAGATCTGCACCAACATATCAAGCCTTGCTCTAGTGAACATTTACATTCAAAGACAGGAATCTTGAGGTGCAGGTGTGGAAACCAAATTAAGGTCAAGACTAGAAAAATGGGCCTCAGGGTTAAGGCTAACTCCTCACACCTGCCCCAGTGAGTCAGCAATAATTAAAAGCAAAGCTCTTTGAAGGCTGAGAGCAAAGAACAAGTCAAGATCCTCAGTTGGTAAATAGGGATCATTCAGAAAGAAAGAAGCTTTATGAATTAACCAAAATACCTTGTTGGGTTGAGGCGTTGACTAAGCTGTTAAATGCTTCTGTCAAAGGCTTCCCCAACTTCGGCCATGGTCACACCTTCACTTTAAACTTTTTCAGTCCAAACTTTTCAGTCCATCTGCAGATCTGAAAGCTCACACCTTTTCATTTCTATCTGTTTTAGTTGCGGACTTTCCACCCTCCATCTGAACTTTCCTGAATGGAAAGTCCACAACTAAAACAGATAGAAATGAAAAGATGTGAGCAGTCAGACCTGAAGATTGACTGAAGAAGGTTTAAAGTGAAGGTGTGACCATGGCCTTACACAGGTGTATGCTGGCTACCCTGATGGGCGCTGACTGTCAAAGTATGCCACACTTAATGGGAGTCATTTAAGGCTATCTGGTGCCAAAAGTTTACAGCGGAAAATGATAAAACCTGAATTCTTTTTGGAGAGCTGAACCAAAACAACCTGCTCATGTGAGCATGCCAAAGGTGTTAAGAATGCTGGCAACTTGCCAGCATCATGGTAAGACCAGCCAACAGCTCCAACATGTCAGGGCACTAATGACCTACCAAACTCAAAATTTGAATTAAAGTCTAGGGTGAATTGTTCTGCACTATGTTCGACATACCAGCATGTTGCCAGAGGATCAAGCAGGGCTTCTTTGGTACACGTAAGATTTAACTTTTAAAAGCTTGACCTGATAGAGAAAAACAACAACACCCAACAGGGGCAGGAGTGATGAGCTCCCGGAAGTTCAACTCAGCTGAAGGAACTCATACTAGTCTGTTAGCCCAGGTTTTGTGAAAATGCCAGCATTGTTTAAAGAGTCAGTATTTCCCTAAGGTTGACAGGCAGGATGTCTTTAAGGTCCATTTGCAGGGATTCAAGAGCTAGACTAGATGAGCTATTTAAGCTTGGCACCCTTAGGACAGAAACTCCAACACCATTTTGTTTTCTCCATCCTGCAGTGAAGTATGAAAAAAGAGACTGTCCTGAAGTCAACACAGAAGCTTTGTGGCAGAGAGAGAAGAGTTTCTTTTTCAGGTCAGTCCTCTCTGGTCCTAGCTTAACATTGTCTGGTGATGTCTAGTCACCACATTCTGCATGAGCTACAGTTTCCAGAACAAATGTAATTGTTAAGGACACAAAAATGTAAGAGAACCCTGATGGATCAGGCCATAGCTCATCTAGTCTAGCATCCTACCTCACACATTACTTCTGGGCATTCTCAAACGAAGGCAAAACCTGCTCTTGAATCCCTGCAAATGTCCTTTAGAAGTATCCTGAATATCTCTTCAACCTAGGCATTAATTCTACAAGCCATTGATATACCTGCCCTCCAAGAATTTATCTAACTATTGTCCTACAATAGTCAGCTATAAGACATTGTTGTTGAGGTAGCATAGACCAAGGACAGAACTCCTGCACCTATAATATTTGCATGCTGTTACTAATGGTGCAGGGGCCCTTGCTTCCCTTGCATTTTGCAACCTGTCAGGTACCTAAGTGCCAGAGACCACATTGTCACCCCAGAACCAGGATAGAAAACTGTTTGTTACCCTAGGCCACAACTGGAAGAATTTCAAAGCACTTCCTGACACAAAGTCCTTTGTGCAGTGAGCCAAGACTTTTTTTTTCCTTTTGAAATTGACATTTTAAAACAACTCTTGGGGGGGAAAGTGTAGAAATATGCCTCTTGAACAAGTCACACACTGGACGTGTCCCCATGCACGTTTTGGCCCAAATCAAAATCGGGTTCAGCAAGGGGGTGCCCCCATGCATTTTAGATTTGGTTCAGTCTTCGTGGACCAAATTGCCCAAACCAGGACAAAATTTGATACTGGAAAAAACAGGTCTGGGCACAGTTTGGGGGTTTGGCATGCATTGCTTTGTGAGCCTAGCCTGTGCATGGGGACAGTCCAGGGCTATTTGGAGAGGAGATTAGCATTTGTGTCAGTGGGAGGTGGGGTTTCATGTCCTGTGCTTGGCATTCCTCCCCTGTGCACTGGAGATCACAATCGCTGAGATTTGGGGGGAGTAAATGTGTACTTTTGGTGTTAAAGCTGAAACGATGAGGGGGTTGCATGGCCTTTGCTGCCCCACAAGAGTCTTTTATACAAGCATTCCACCACCACCCCATTTCCCAATCGCCAAGGCAGGCAGGATAATGGCTTGATTTTTCTCCCTTTGACACGGAAAATATTCCACCCCGGTTTCCTGATCGCCATGGCAGGCATGGTAATGACTTAATGTTTCTCCATTTTAAGCTTGCCAGGTGTTCTCGTGGTTCCCAGGTGGAGCAGAGGTGCTCAAAACTGCTCAACCACTCAACTGCTGCCAAACCTCATAGTGGCTTTGCTTTTTAAAATTATTTTTCCATTCAGTCCTGGCTTCTCTGTGCCGCTAAGGGGGGGATGCATCATTTGCAGCAGGCGGCACAGGTGTGGGGTGATATCAGGGGGTGGACAGGAAATGGCGCTGCTCCCCCATGCCAGGGTTTGGCATAGTTATGCATAAGGACAGCTGAATCCGCACCCAGCCCTGTTACCAGGAATGGCATGGGGACAGCACCCAGTCCAATGCATGCCCAATCAGACCCAAATGGCTTGCATGGGGATGTGGCCACTGGAACACAGAAAGCCCAATAAAAACTCTCTCTAGCACCTCAGTTTTATACCTTGGTTTCACCATCTAGTATATTGGGTGCTTCACGTTTTCTCCCCTTCCACAAGTAAACTTGGCCAGTCCTGAGAAGAAAGAGCTAACACAGCAGTGCTTAAGCACATTCACAACACCAGCTTAGCAACATGTTGTGGATCTTTGCCTCAAAATTAATATATAGCACAAAAAGCTGTAACCTACTATTTTTCAGAGCTGTAAACTTAGCGGCTGGCAGCACAGAAAGCTATTGAGGAAAGGGTAGAAGCAGATAAGCCAGATAGCTAGTAGTTTTAGGGTGTTTTTCCACTGTCACTAAACGTACCCATTAAGTACCCATTAATGGGTACGTAATGGCATTTTTGTACCCATTAATGGGTACTTAATGGGTACTTCTAGTGACAGTGAAAAAACACCCTTAGACTAGCCATTGACTGACAATCAACAATCACAGGTGCTTATTTCTGTGCTGTAGGACTGGCTTTAGCAGTTGCAAGGCCTGATTTGGGGTCACAGGGAGCTGACTTAAGTCACCTTGTGGGCAGGCCACGGCAACACTTTGCTGCACCAGAAAGCCAAAATTCCATCCAGCTGAGGCACCACTGGTCTGAGTTGCTAGCTGAGGGCCCAAATACTGGTGCAAGGAGCCAAGGTTTGTTCACTAAAGTCAGCTGGCCATTGCCTTTTACAGTGGATTGGTCTGCAGTTATTAGCAGGTGATCCTGGTTTTCTTTTTTCTGCAGGTGTAATTCCTACATACCAAGCTAATGTGAAAGGGCATAAGGGCTTAATGCTCTTAAGTTTTTTTCTGGTCAATTTTAAGTTTTTAATATAAAATGGATATTAGCAGTTAGGGCTCCTCCATTTCATGAGGAAAGTTACTATGCATTTCCAAGCTTCACAAAATCTGAGCTTTTAACAGATAAAGTTACAGGCCTTCCGCTGAGGAAATAAAACTGTAACAGCCTTAAAGTACAGCAGTTATTTATGTTTCCTTGCTGGAATTAAAGAGAAAGAGTAATAACTATTTTGGCTAAAAAGGGGTTAACTTGAATGTTCTCACTGAGATCCAAGTCTGCTTGCATTCCAGGGTAAATGGTGTTCCACAGAGGCTGGTTACCTATGGCAACAGATGAGGGGAATATTGCAAATTTTCTGAATCACAGGCTTTTACAGCCCATATGTTTGTTTTGCAGAGAAAATAGTTTGCTCTCCCCACCTCTGTTAAAAGCGTGCATCTATGTGTCTGCAGTGCTATTTAAGTGACTATGACTAAAAATGCAGATTTTAAATAAATGGAAGAGGACTGAGAAAGAAAAACTACAAAACTGGACACTGAGATGTACGAGTCTACACAAAGGGAGAAGTAAGTAATCTGCGTCAACAATTTTGAGGATGAATGAATTAAAGATTTTACTGTTAACTACTTTTCACAGGGATTGGACAGGCCATAAACTTATGTAACAGCCTAGATGTGTTCCCGGATGGCTCCAACAGAATACAGTGGGTTAACCTCCTGGCTGCATAGCCACCAACGACCGACAGAGGGCGCTAGACCAAGAATATAAATACAAGTACCATAATGCCCTTATATCAGTCATTCCTCGGTCGCTGACTTAGCCACACCTTCTTTTGAAAGAGCTTTGTGAGATATCATAAGTTAGCTTCTGTGTCATCTGCAGGGCCTGAGTCCCTGGTGCAAGATGAGATACTTATGGGTTTGTCACTTGCTGCCCTGTTAGGGTTTTTGATTTTATTAGGTTTCCTTTATTTTTCTCCTTGGGGAGTGTCAGTGCTGCTGTCTTCCTTTAAGGGGCGTTCCAATGGTTTTTCTACTATCTTCCCATGGTTGCAGTTAAGCATGGAGTTCCTAAAATATCATAGAATAAGTATCATAAATGCAAAATATAACTAAAATTAAAAGAATATAAATCTTTTAAATAGTTACAATCAACATATGTTTAAACATTTGAAATGTACATGGCTGCCTGAAGTTTGAATGAACTAGTACTTTAAAAAGTGGCTTACAGGTGCTGGAAAATACTTCTCTTTAAATGTCTGTTTAAACATGTTAAGTCCCTCTGAATACTTATAAGTTATGTAATGTTTCTAAGCACCAAAGGTGTTAGCCATTGTGAACTGCAGCCAAAAAGTGTATTTTATTATCATAATCATTAAACAGCTGTAGCTTCCCCAATTCATTATGTTAAGGTAAAAACTGGATAAATAATCTGAAAAACTAAATGCAGTTAATTTAAAGCCTAGACAATAATGGTACCTGGTGCCTGTTTCTGAGGTGAGGATGTGCCACAAATAAGACAGACATGATATCTTTTGGCCTGAAATCTTTTAAAAGTACCAAAGCATGAAATCATTAGACCTTGATGGTGGCCCATAGGAAGTTTTGAGTGGGAACTACAGTTAGAAATTTCCATATATTTTTATGGGAATTGCTTTAGATTCACATTTTAGTAGTGTTCCTGTCATACAGGATTTTTAGGGACTACTGGTTTTGTTTAACTGATAATAGATTGAAGGACAAGTGTATTAGTGGCTACTAGAATGGATGCCTCAGTATTTCCTCCAGGTTGGAGAGATAAGCAGGATGCCTCTGAAGGCCATTTGCAGGGAGCTGAAGGTTTTGCCTTTGTTGTCTTCTTGTGGGACTGATCCCAAAGGAGTGAAAACACTTGACTGATCTTAATACAGTTTATTAGAGTTTTAAAACCACACAGAAAATATCTTTATTATACAGTAAATGACAAATTTAAAAGCAAGTGGCAATAAAAAGAAACAAGTGACAGTACTAAAGAGAAAACATATTCAGTACTGGGTGAATTGGTCAAACGGTAAAACAACTTAAGAAGCCAGACTCCCAAAATGACTAAGCAGTAACTTGTAATAAAAAAATTTCACAGAATAATATTTTGCACAGTCTCTCAAGCTTAATGCTTGACAGAAATCCAGTGAGAAATAAAAGCACTGTGTGGTCAAGGGGTTTGTTTTTATACCCAAAAATACATCTTGGGGACAGGCAGGAAGGTGGGCTGTTCAAATGGGACAAGAGCAACATTCAGGCTTTCCAAATCACATCAACATTTTTAATTCAGACAGTTGGTCAGTTTGAGCACCCACATTATCATGCCAATCTTGCAGCTCCTCTTGCACAAGGCATGGATTGTAACAGTTTTAAGTGTTACCTTCCTACAACAGATCGAACAGGAAGTGCAAAAACAAGTTTTTTTAAAGGGGCTTTAGACAGGAACAGAAGGCATCATCAAGATGTTTTTATTTTTTAAAAAACAAACTTCTTACTATACTATACATTTTTCTTATATTACATTATTGCATTGCTTTAATACTTTATATGACTTCCTCCATTTTTCTGGCTTCTCTTCTTGATGTCGCTTATTTCTTTGCTTCCCTTTCATGTTCCTTGTTGCTTTTCAGCTGACCCCTTAATTTTTTGTCAAAACATCCATCATTACTTCTATTTCTCGTAGATAGTGAATAAAGGGGCTCCACTCTTTCAGTAAATTTGTTAATTTGTCCATTTCAACCATGTCCATCAGCTTAATTAGCCATTCTTGGCATCATCAAGATTTTTGAGTCAGTGGGCCATGAGGGGGTGCATTATGATATGGTGTGTGCAAAACCCATGTTTTCTATTACCAAAAATGGGACTAGGATGTTAGTACAAGTTCCACTGCTGGAAATGATCCTAAGCACTGTCCAATCCATATCCTTTATTCTTGTTTCATTTATAGAACTGGAGAAAAAAAGAGTACATTGCATAACTTCTGAATGCTGCTATGGTCCACTGCAGATCAAGATCAGCGTGGTAGTATCAGAGGTTTAAAGAGCCTTAACTTATCCCCTCTGCCATCCTGGTCTACCACCTCTTCACAGCACTTCAGTACTGGGATAAGATGCACAGAAGCTGTTAGATTTTTTTGTATCTCAGTACACATAAAGTGAGGGATTGGGTTTTTTAGTGTTGCTTTCTGTGAAGGACTGGTCATCCACAGAAAGTTAGTAAAGGACCATAATTGGTAGGGAAGACCAAAGTGTATAGCTGGTAAAAATACAGCCCACCATAGTGGTGTCATAATGCCGCTATATTCCAGCTGTCTGGACAGGGCCTAAGAGAGAAAAGTAGTGACTAATGGGCAGACATCCTCCTCCTGGAAAGAACAGAGGTATTTAGTGAGAATCTTAATCTGCATATCATCTAAGCATTAATTAGCTTCAGTTTTCTCTATTCCAAAGAAAACTGATATTTGCACGAATTCCTGTAAATAGTTTCTGCTAGTCAATTCCAGCTAGTTCTACATGCATAAAAGCTTCTGAAGGTAGGCCAGGGGGATATAGTTGTAACACAGAAGCCTCCAGATGGCAAGAGGAAAATGCAAGATCTTCTTTTGATCCCACAATTGCCTCTCGCTACCACTGATGATTCACAGGAGGCAATCCCAGGACCTTCTCAGGTTCTTACCTTGTCTGCCACCTCATTGTGGGTTTGTTGCTGTTGCAAAATGCTAGCAATCACCCATAGAATCATAGAATCATAGAATCATAGAATGGTAGAGTTGGAGGGGACCTCCTGGGTCATTGAGTCCAACCCCCTGCTCAAGGCAGGATCTCCTAAACCATCTCAGACAGATGGCTGTCCAGTCTCTGCTTGAAGACCTCCATCGAAGGGGAACCAACCACCTCCCGTGGCAGCCTGTTCCACTGGTTGATCACTCTTACTGTTAGAAATTTTTTCCTAACATCTAAACTAAATCTTTTCCCCTGCAGTTTCACCCCATTGTTTCTAGTCCTTCCTTGAGAGAGTGAGAACAGGGCTGATCCCTCTGCCTTGTGACAACCCTTGAGGTATTTGTAGACAGCTATCATGTCTCCTCTCAGTCTTCTTTTTGTTAGACTAAACATTCCTAGCTCTAAGAAAAACTTCCTGTTTCTACCTCACGCCGTGTGCTCTAAGAAAAACTTCCTGTTTCTACCTCACGCCGTGTGCTCTAAGAAAAACTTCCTGTTTCTATCTCTCGCCGTGCGCTCTGAGAAAAACTTCCTGTTTCTTCCTCACGCCGTGTGCTCTAAGAAAAACTTCCTGTTTCTATCTCTCGCCGTGCGCTCTGAGAAAAACTTCCTGTTTCTACCTCACGCCGTGTGCTCTAAGAAAAACTTCCTGTTTCTATCTCTCGCCGTGTGCTCTGAGAAAAGCTCCTGCTTTCACTTCACCCAAGCTGGAACTGACAAACTCCTCCCACTTGAGCTTCTATTTAAGCCTTGCTGAGCAGAGTAACTCCTCCTCCCTGAGGGTGTGGCTAATTCCTATTGGTCCGCTGCTCTGATTGGTCTGAGAAAGCTTCTACCTCACGCCGTGTGCTCTAAGAAAAACTTCCTGTTTCTACCTCACGCCGTGTGCTCTAAGAAAAACTTCCTGTTTCTACCTCAGGCCGTGTGCTCTAAGAAAAACTTCCTGTTTCTACCTCACGCCGTGTGCTCTAAGAAAAACTTCCTGTTTCTATCTCTCGCCGTGCGCTCTGAGAAAAACTTCCTGTTTCTACCTCACGCCGTGTGCTCTAAGAAAAACTTCCTGTTTCTACCTCACGCCGTGTGCTCTAAGAAAAACTTCCTGTTTCTATCTCTCGCCGTGTGCTCTGAGAAAAACTTCCTGTTTCTATCTCTCGCCGTGTGCTCTGAGAAAAGCTCCTGCTTTCACTTCACCCAAGCTGGAACCCACCCAATTCCCTTTCTTTTTTCTGTATTTGCTAGCACACAGTATTTTGCAAAAGGAACAGACTCATGCAATCAAGTATTACAAAAAACTATCCCAAGACTATAATGAGAAAGACACAGCTATGTATGGTATTCCCAGTATAGTCCCAGGATAATCAAGGTTTTTAAATCACACCTGAAGGCAATCCCATTCCACTGCATGTGCTTATCTGTACCCTGCTATAGTTCTGCCTTGAAGAGTCACAAAGATTGCATTCCCAATGTACCCCCTTCCATCTTTTATCTTACAAATTTGGTAAATACATGTTATGCAACGAGTCTTTGAATTTGCAAGCTTAGGGGAAGAATGAGAAATGGAATATTGTTCCAGGAACATTCTGCTTTTATCTGCTCAGGTTCACAATTCAGGTAATTAGAAAACAGTATTTGCTGAGACAGTGGGTATTTGACTCACTGGAAAATATTTAACATGAAACATAATGGATTGCTGTGAAACACCATGCTAGAAGCCCTTTGAAAGATGTTATTATTCACTGTTGAGATGGAGCAATGTTCTCTGGAGGAAAAAAAGCAGGAAAACGGTTAAATATAATACTACACTTATTCTTATCCTAGACACACACGCACCAAAAAAACCTGGGCTGCTTTTGCTAAGTTCTTATTTGTGAAAGATGGTGGCTCTTTAAAAGTATTCTTCATATTTTCATAGTCTGCGTGAAAAAGAGCTTAAATGCGCTGATCAAAGTGTGGCACATTTATAAAATCCTCTATACACACCTGGAGCTGTAAATGGAGGTTAATGGGTTAGAATATAATTATACAAATTACCAAATGAACCAGAGAGAAACGGGAAGTTCCTAGATGAGAAGGGAATAGAAAATAGTTTTCTAACGTGCATGATGCTGAGGACAAAATGGAGATTCTCCTTTCTTTCTTCTTGTCTTCCCTTGCCATCTGATTAAAGGCAAATCATTATGGAAATACTGTTCAATTAAGGAATCAACATAAACCTGCCTGCTAGAAAAGCAATGGATTTAAGGGGGAAAGCCTGTATTTCTTGGAACATAAATATGCCAAAGTGGCAGCATATTAGAAGTGATATTTCTTGCTCACTCAGATAGTAAGATGCCTTTCCCAAGCACTTGTGCCATCAGAGGAGAGCTTTGGGGAACTAGAAGGACTCACCAAGGAAAATGAGAGCATCCAATGCTGCAAGGCTGAGTGATTCCGCATATGTCAGTGATGGCCAACCTATGACACGCGTGTCACAGGTGACACGCCAAGCCCTTTTGGGTGACACACATGGTCACCCTGACACCTGGGCATGTACTGCTTGCTTGATCTTGAAGTGTGCAAAATACTAACTTTCAATTGAAAGTTAGCAAACGAAATTCAGCAACAAAAGTCACTAATGTAAAGAATTATTCGTTCTTGCTTTTAATAAAATACGTATATCAAAAATATAACTTTTTTACTGGAGCTACAAATATCACAAAATTATGGATATTTCTAGAAGTGACACAGCACCCGAATTAAGCTAGGTTTTCCTGTGAATTTTGATACACCAAGCTCAAAAGTTTCGCCATCACTGGCATATGTACTAAACTGGATCGTTGCTTTCAAAGCTTGTGTTTCCATTACCATTTTTTAATAAGAACTTGAATTAAAACACACACACAAATACACAGATAATATGTAATTTAAAAAAGCTACCTTCCTAATAGATTTTGAAACATTCAGTTTTTGGATTAAAGGCATAGAATTACATTAGAGCATAAGAATTACATAATAGTGAGTCTGTCAGGCCATGGGCTACTCAGATTTAGGAGTCCCCAATCTCTGTAGACTTACAATCACAAATAGAATTCTAAGCAAGTGCAGTGGGCACCAGTTACAAAATGGCAGGTGTGAAATATGGAAAAGAACACAAATGTTGGATTAAAAATTAATTTCCTTGCTCCTCCCTTCCTGCTATAGTTGTGAAAGGAAGGAAGAGCAGCTGATTGAAGTATATAAAATCATGCATGGTATAGAAAAGGTGAACCCAAACACTAGAACCAGGGGACACTCTATGAAGCTGATGGGTAGGAGAATCAGATCAGACAAGAGGAAGTATTTCTTCACCCAGAGGGTCATTGGTCTATGGAATTTACTGCAAGAAGAGGTGGTAACAGCCACCAGCCTAGATGGCCTTAAGGAAGGGTTAGACAAATATGGATGACAGATGTATCAATGGCTACTAGAATGACTGCCTAAGGCTGTCATCTTTCAGGCTGGGGGAACAAGCAGGATGCCTAAGGCCATCTGCTGGGATTTGAGGGCAGGAGGAGGTTTGCCCTTGTCTCTGCTTGAGATGCCCATGGGCAATTGGTGGGCCACTGTGTGAGACAGGATGCTGGACTAGATGGACTGTTGCCTCGTCTAGCAGGGGTCCTCTTATGTTCTTATGATCAGAAAAAGAAGAAGAGTTGACTTTTCTACCCTGCTTTTTTCACCCATTTAAAACGAATCAAAGCGGCTGACAAAGCTTTGTATTCTTCTTCTCACAACAGACAACCTGTAAGGTTGGTGAGGCTGTGAGAGCTCAGAAGAGAGCTGTGACTAGCCCAAGGTCACCCAGCTGGCTTCATGTAGGAGTGCAGAATCAAACCCAGCATTCCCAGATAAGAGTCTGACTCCTTAACCACTATACCAAACTGGCTCAGAAGTGATGGGGAGTGTTTAAACTTTTTCAGTGTCTAGAACATGAGAAGGAATTATTCTGACTTTGGAGAACAGAAAATAAGATCTCTCGATGGCCATTTTGTCTCAGGGTGCATCTGCATTTAAGATTTAAAGATCTTTGAATTTGTGTTCAAAGCTGGCCGTTCCCAAACGATAGGAGGAATCCACAGTTTCTGGGAATTAAAAGTCCTGGAATGTGGATTATGTTTATTTGAATCAAAAGAACTCTCGCTGCAGGATTTACGAATAATCCTCATTATTTGTCGATGACAACTCAAACTTTTTTGGGAAGTGTGGAAGCATGATTCAGGGGCCTTCTCCTCAGTTCCCCCAATACAATGATAAGCCAGGATTTCCCCTCCATTCCCCTGGCTGTCTGCTAATGAGATCTGGCTGCATTGTTCCATGCAGCTCTCCATCTCCCCTTTCAGCTGTAGAAGAGAAAACAAAGATTGGGAAGAATCCTATTGCTTTTGGCTCCTACCCAAAGCTCAAATTGGCAGCTTCCCTCCTGGGAGTTGCGAGTATGTGTCGGCTCTTAAAAGGCTTCCTACTTTCAGCTTATCAGATCCAATGATGAGCTGTGAGTTCCTCCCCTTTACTCCCTCTCCCTATTATGTGCTTGGCTGAAAGTAAGTAGCTTGCAATGTAACCAGAGATTGGACAATACATTGTAACGAGCCTGATTTTGCTCAGGCAGGGATCAGAAAGACTTTTAAAGGCCTGCCATTTCACAGTGTGCCAATGATGTGCAAACTTTGTCTCTCCGATTGGCAAAGAGGGATTCTTCTGCCAGTGGGAACAAGAAATTTCAGGGCTCACTGCTATTTAAAAAAAAAAAATAGGAGTAAACCTGGAGTAAATGGTGCAGTGGAAACAAGTCCAATGTGAACATTTATTTCACAAGGTCCTCCTCTCAGCACAGACAGGAAGGCTAAATTGGAATCCAGCCTTCCTCCCATTTTTTTCACCTAGATTTGCCATAGTGATCCACTATAGAATGTTAGTTCACACATTTCTGAATTCCTTCCATCCTTTCTTTGGAAGAATTCAATGGAACTCTTGGAAAGATGGATGTGCCTTCTTATACCAGTGAAGTGTAATAGTGCTCCAGACAGTGGCCAGACATCTTCCCCACTACTATCAATCATAGCAGCCCCAAAAAAAACATAAGTTGTGCATAAGACTTGCTTAATGAAATGCCCCTGGGCGAATCTGAGGGTTTAAGGGCAGGCATAAAATCCTTAAAAGGGTGATACTGCATTCTGAAGTGTGGGAGTAGCCACACTTTTCTCGTATGTAATATAACACCCAGAGTGATTCTTTCTTTCATTCACCCTGGGCAAGGAGTTTCATAACCACAGAGGAAGGAATTTTAGCCAATCATCGTAGGGGAATAAATGCTGCCAGTCAGGACCTCAGAAAGTTGGGCAGGCATCTGGCCAATCAGCAGTGAGCATTTATTATCAGGAAGGCATTGCCAGACTTCAAAGTGAAGGAAAATTCATGTGTGAAAATATGAGGCAAGCTTATTTGTTTGACTGTTTGAATGTCGGGAGATATATCCACGGAAGAGACACAGTTGGGAAAAAAAAACCCTGTCTTATTATCACACCCTGTGTGTGACTACTTTAAGTATGGATTTGCAGCTTTATTGAAGCTTAAAAGTGCATCCAGCCACATTTATACTGCACAGCGGAATGCGCGGTCACAATTGAGGCGTCACACACAACATCGATGGATCAACATGGCGTCACATCGTCCACTCAGGACTGCGCACCTATCTTAATGCTGGTAATGCTCCACATTATAAACAGCATCCAAAGTTTCCCTCAGTGAAGGCAAAACAGCAAGAATATCGAGATGAGAGCAGTAAAGGCAGCTCAAATCGGATTGGCTGCCTCAACCAGCGTGACGGTATGCACCTCCTTAACTCTCGCAGCTCCGTTAGAGGAAGCTACAGAGCTGCCATTCCAGTCAGGACAGCCGGTCATCACTGCGCAGTAAGTATTCTGCGCTTTTACATTTAACTGTGGATTTATTCCACAAATCTGGAGATTTGGTGAGGCATGCTTCTTCATATTCATCAGTTTCTAAAGTGTTTGGGGGCTTTTGCATACTTTGTTGGGGTCATGTGGAATGCTTCTGTGGACTGACCAATGTCATGCTTAGATAACTGTTTTAAGACTCCTTTGGACTATTTTGTTCTTCAGTGACAACATTCAGCTCAAATCTGCAATGTCTAAACCTTTTCAGCCGTGAAAGGAGGCATATACAAGGGAATCTGACTGAAGTAGATAAAATCATACATGGTATAGAAAAGGTAGATAGAGAACAATTATTTTCACTGTGTCTCACTAGAACCGAGGAGTATTCTATGAAGCTGATGAGCAGGAGGGTTAGGACCAACAAGGGAAATATTTTTTCACCCAGTGGGTCATCAGTCTTTGGAATTTGCTACTAGAAGAGGTGATGTATCAATGGCTACTAGAATGGCCTAGTAGAGATGTGCACAAATACTTGTAACATTATTATTCATATGAAATTCAGACAAATTTGGACATTTGTACACAAATCAAATGTTACAATATTCATTCATACATTGACATTCATTTGAATACAAATGTTTTGGATATTGGTACGAATAGTTCAAACATTCATTAAACTGGGGATGGGGAAAAGTGGTTGTGCCAGACATCTTCAATGGATCTAGAGTGCATTCAGTGTGGATTGAGAGCGTATTAAAAGTGAATTCAGGTCAGATTTGATGCTTTCAGAGCAGATTTTTTATGAGATACGTATCGGATACATATTCGTTTGTATCGGATAATCGTATGAATTCGTACAAATATATTTGTATCAAATAGAATTTTACCACATTCGAAAGCATCCATTTGTATGAATATGAATGTCTGAACATTCAATTTGTTAAACATCGAATGTCAAGGAACAAATTCATGCACATCCCTATTGCCCAGGTACTTAGTCCAGGCTGGAAAGACAGGTAGGATGAGAGTAGATGAAGATTTTGCCATTGTCTTCATGTTAAGAATGCCTATAAGCAGTTGGAGGACCACTGCCTGGGACTGCTGGATTAAATGCGCTGTGGCCTGATCCAGGAGGGCTCTTGATGTTCTTATGTTATATTCCCCACAAGGTGGTGGACCAATGATTGACTTCAGTACAACCAACTGATGTCTGATTGAATACACTGCACTGAATAATCAGACTAATTAAATCCATTCTAATTCTATTTGTGACTAATCATTTTCCCCACCTTATTCTCCTTCTATCTGGACATCGTTAATCCTTAGAAGATGGTCCTTAGAGAAAAGGTGCCTTTTCTCTTCATATATCACATACAAGACTGTAGTGGTCCATTATTTGCCTAGAAAGTTTGACATAGTGTAGCAGGAATCTTCCTTGGAGACACTGTCAATGTCTCAAAATGAATCCAAACTCAGTGCAAGCTTTCCTTGGCAAGCTTATCGTTCCTTGGCAAGACTCCTCGCCCGTTCTCCCTTCCTCTCTGCTTGACATAATTCCTCTTTCCTCTGCAGCTGGGAAGAAGAGTTAGTGAAAGCTCCAGTAAGGGCTAAGACAAGATAAAGAGCAGCAATTGAAGCCTCGCTTTGATGCCTTGGTACATTACAGTGCTGGCTATATGACTGTTTTGAAGTTCTTGAACAGCCTGAAAGCTAAAGGGGCCTCAGGAGACACAGTCTGATCATCCATGAAATAGAAAGCAATCATTTTCTATATCAAGTAGGATGATCCACAGACAGAATGCAAATTTGCTGATTAGTGACTAAAATGCTATCAGGTAACAAGTTGGACAAAACCAATCAGAATCTGCCAGTAATGGCTTGTGCCACCTAACAGGTCCCACTCCTGATCCAAGGTGTTTTACTCTAGCTTGTCCCTGGGCACCAAGGTTCCTTCAGCATCTGTACATAGGCCCAGCTATGGGCCTTTTCTGCACTGGGCCTTCCTTACATTAGCAGAAGAGGAGCCCAGCCGGATCAAGCCACAGCTCATCTAGTCCAGCATCCTGTCTCACACAGTGGCCCAGCAATTGCTAGTGCAAACAACAGCAAGTCCCGGGCAGCCATCATTTGCATGAGCCTGCACACCACACACCCCTCTTCTGAGATATAAGGGCCCTAGGGTCAGGATCCAGATATTGCTTACTTACTCTGCTAGATTTGGCTATTCTGAAATGAGTTAGAATGTCTGGATGCAGCCTAAGTATTGACAGAGAAATCAACAGCTGACAACCACTTTACTTGTTAACCCGTTATTTTGCCTGTAGCAGTAGCAGTAGCTATTCTGAGAGTGGTTGATGAGACTACCTATTTTTTTCCCCATTGGGCCGCTGGTTAGAGAGGATGTTGAAGTGGGAGACATGAGGGGGAAGGAAGGGAAGGAACAGAGGGGCCACAGATATCTCTAAATTGAGGCCTAATAGAAGGAAAGAAGGCAAAGGGTTTGCTGTGGTTCATTTGTGTGCTTCGGTCTCTCATTTTCCACCATTTCCTGAAAACAAGGCTTGCCAGGGGTGAGTGGGGTGAGGTGGGGGAGAAATTGCAGAGACACGTAACATTTTTTCCATTAGCAGAGCAAGCAGGGAGAAATAATGGGTGTGGGGGAGGGGCAGTAATCAGAGATCTGCTTAGTCTTCAGAGAAAGGAAAACGCCTGGGCGCCTGCTCAGCCATAAATTGCATCTGGTGGTTGGAGCTACAGCAAGTTATTAAAGTGACTGCATTAAAGTCATAATTCAGCAGGTCAGCAGTGAGCATACTCTGCAATCTCTCCTCCATCATCCCTCCCAAACACATTTTCTGAGAGGACTAAACCCCAGTAGCCCTGAATCAGCTCTTACCGCGGCACAGCCTAATGACTTTTTCTCCTTAAAGGAGCCAGAAAGACGGGGGGAGGGGGGGAGTGGTGCGGGGAGAAGGCTCATCTGTACATGACATCATTCACGCTCACAAAGAGGATGCTGCTGCCCATCCAAGCTCATCTGACAAGGAAAGAAGGAATTCCCTTTTCTGTTCCAAGGCTGGGCAAACTGCAATCCGCTTCAAGCCCTTGGTTTCATAGGACGCTTGGTTGACTCGGCTGAAGATAGAAAGAGAACTAGGATACATTGAGGGACTGATGTGGATAGGGGAGAATCTTTTGTATTATTTTATCCTTAAACTTCAAAGACTTTTCAGAGATTTTTATTATTATCCAAATCACTGCTGTTTCACATGGCTAAAACAACACAAAAAAAAACCCAGTGTGTTGGATCTATTCTGTTTCAACCCCAGTGCTAGTGAGACTGATGAAGGAGCTGTTTGTCCTTTCAACCTGTGTTTATTCCACCATGAGCAAAGGGATGATGAATATTCCTTGTGCTTAAAGGAGCCAGGTAGGAGCCTGGAGCCATTTCCGGAATGAGAATGGTTCAGCCATAAGCCTCCTGCCTGCAAGCCTGAAGTCAACAGAGGCCACCTCCAGACAGCGCCCAGATGTATATTGATAGCAAGTGATAATCCGGAGTATTGCTCCTTCAGCATTATTGCTTGTTAGTCAGACTTGACCAGCCACGGAGCTGTCTTTGTGCAATTTAGTGATGTGTACATCCAAATGTGCCAGCCAAATACCTAGAAGTACACATACCAACACTGCATACGCATGACAGTTTCAGCTTCCACCCATACGCAGTACACAGAGTGATGATAGGGCTTCTGACTCCAAGATGAGTATCTGCACTACTGCTGAAAATGTTTCAGAATTGCTTTGTTCTACACTGTGAATATGTCATAAACAGCTTGCACAGTCATAACCCTAAGCCTTGAACCGATGTGAACACTGAGTGCAGTGTGCACAAATGTGAACATTGTGCATGACAAAAGATGAACATCATACACAATTTCTATAGTATTTATTTCATAAGTGTCAAGCATAATCAGACTCAGGCTGCGTCCCCATGGTCTCCAATTATTGCGCTGCAGATTTGGGTCACCCTTAATCTGTACAGTAGTTCGAGTTAAGATGTCCCCATGCAGTTCAGGAGAGTGCGGGTTGAAGGCGAATCCACCTGTCCCCAAGCAAACGCGGTAAACCCCTGCATCGGGGAAACCGCATCCACCACCTCTGTCCTGATTGGAAGCCCAGCTGACGTCACCATGCCCTGTCCCACCCAGTGCAACGATGACAGGAAATCCCTGTGAAATATGTCCAAGTTGCACCTCCAAAAACACAACACACACCAGAAATAAGGAAAAAAGACAAAAGGGGGCATAATAGGGTGGTAAAAAGGCTGATGGTTTGAAACCACAGCTCTGACTTTAGCGGATGTGCACATGTCCGCTTGGCAGCAAACACACCTCCACTTGACAGCTAGCCTCATGTTCACATCAGCCTTCCTCTAAATCTTTGCAGCTTGGATCCATTTTTTTACCCTTTGTTCAACAATGCCCTTCTGCTTCCCCACACCTCCAGTTACTACCATTAATCCTACCTTTGAAAACCATAGTTTTGGCAGAGAATGAGTGATCCAGCACTTGTGCAGAAAATCTACCCCTGTACCCATGCGTGCTGTGCCAATCGGGGGATCAGGCAATGGGGGGGGGGCATGCTTTTAGCCAGAGGGGGCAAATGAGAGCTCATTTCAGCTTAATTTATTTGCTGCCTTAATTTCTTTCCCCAAGCAGTTACAATCGTGAAACCCTGCCGGCTAATACTCTGACCCCCAAACTCTTCCCCCAATAACCCGGGAGCATCCCCATGACTGAATACGTGCTTGCCTCCTAATTCGGAGCAAGAACAGTTGGAAAGGTTTTTGTTTTTTTTTGCTGTGGATTTGTGCCGTTTGCCCCGAATGTTGTTGGGGATGGGCCAAGGTGAACTCAGGTTCGCCTCGCAGTATTTTTATCATGGGGACAAGCCCTCATAGATACAAAGCGAAAACAAATGGATTCAGTGCAGCAGATTCTTACACGTAAAACTTTAAAACTTTCCCTCCTGATTCATCCATCTAGCTCTGGAATGAATCAGCTCCCAAGCAAACAAATTCTTCAGGCTCCCTGGTTTACTGCTGGGAGGGAGGTAGACCAAGCTTGCTTGCTGATAATCAGTAATTTCACACAGTAGCCATGGTTGCTTTTTTCAGCTGAACAGCACAAATCAGCAAAGTAGTGAATGTGTCCTACTCTGCAGCTGTGGTACCCAGAAAGGCACAACTGACCTTCTACAACCTACAAGTCCTAATGTGGCTTCAGCAGTGGATTCTTCATTTACTTATTTATATCCTGACTTTTATCCAAAGAGCCCAAAGCAATGAGCATCATTCTCCATCTCTTCATTTTATCCCCACAATAACCCTGTGAGGTAGATTAGGCTGAATAGTTGTGATTGACCCAAGTCAGCTTTAATGGCAGAGTAGGGATTTGAATGTGGGACCTCCCACGTTCAAGCCTGGTACTCTAGCCACAGTATGACACTGGGGCTGTGATCAGACATGGTAACTCCCACCCACCAAAAAAAAAAAAAAAGCATCTCTGAGGTGGTTCAGAGAAGGCTCTGAACTGGGATTCTTTGTCAGATTCCACTTTCTCTTCCCCTGAACACTCTGTGCTAGAAAAGGTGGATTAGAGGCAAGTTGGGAACATGAGGGCCACACACTATCTCTCTCAGAGGCGTCTTTTTTGTTAGGTGACAATAAGAGAAAAAAGAGCAGCCTGATCTATAGACTGAGCCTTAGAAGATCCTTACCTTTATCTTTTTCTGGGGCTGAGAAGAAAGTCTTTGCTCTGGTTTCCATCACTGAACAGGGTATCGTGTACATCTGTTCCCTGCACCACCAATAAACAATACAAGAGTTGCATGTCTACTAGGACCATTATACCTCTCCCCTTGCTTAGAAGTGTCCTTTCTTCGTTTGCATTTTTATTCCTCCCTATAGCCGAAGATCCCAGGGCTGGTTACAACCTTAAAAAGAAAATGGAGGCTCTAACAGTGCCTGAAAGTGGGGAGGGGAAGCCATATCTTCAGTCAAAGGCAAGGGTAAATAGGTCTGTCTTCACTAATCTGCTGAACATATACAATGAACGTGCCTGGCACACCTCAGCAGGGAGGCTATTGCATAATCTGGGCTTGTGACATCTCAGTCCTCACCCACTGAGGAGTTGTCACATCCTGGGACAAAATAAAAGTGGCCTGTTGGGGGTGGGTGCTGAGATGTTATTCACATTAGACTTATAGATACTGGCAGATCTGGAAACCATATTCTGATTTTCCACCCTGTACAGCAGACAGTATCAATTTTGAATTGGAGAGGTTTGCATAAAATATTCTGGAATATATACTTCTTTCTCTCCACACTTTCAACACGCCTAATTTGCCCCCACCATTGCTGGGTTGCCACTAAATCACACAGCCAGCATTATGAAAACCTGTTCTCTTGGAACAATCTGAACTACAAAATCACTGGAATGGAGTCCAAAAACTGAAACAAAGAGCTCTAAGCAGTTAAAATATGCATGTACCTTTATTGTTCTAATCCACAGCATCTGTAGATGATCAGCCATCTGTGCAGCGATTTGGGTTTATCTTTAGTTCTGGTACCTAAAATGTATGAGGTTTTGGTTGGGGAGGCAACAGGAAGACAAAGTATAAAAGCATCTACGAATTGAAGGAAAGAAGGGGAGAGGAAAAATAAAAAGGCATAAAATGTACATGCACAACAAAAGTGTGCTTTCAGTTATAGTAAACTAGTGTGCTTAATGATATGCATGTCTTCTTGGAAGAAAATCCCACTGAGTTCAGTAAGCAAATGTGTAGTGGGTGATGTAGGTAAATCAAGTACCTGTGACAGTCAATTATAACATAATGCAAATGAAAAATGAATATCTTTCCTGAAATCATATGCATTTCACAATACAAACCACTTTTTAACAAAGAACTCACCCTGATTTAACACAAATAGAGATTGTACTGTGGCCCTCCCTGAATCCTCTGAGTACAGAGTGGGCTAGAAATATTAATAAATAAACCACTAAGAAGATTTAAAGAACCCCTTTACTAAAAGATATTCTTTAAAAGAGATGGGTTTTTTTTAAAAAAAGAACATCTTATAATAATTTTTCATTCTGTTCTTCGGGCACATGGTATCTCTGCAGTACTTCAAATTAAAAATGAAGGAATAGTAAATAGTACAGGAAAACAATCAGTGGAGTGTTTCAATAATATTTTATTGCTAAGTTCACTATGCCATTGCCTTAGGAGAGTATCAATATATAGTATATAGCCTGCCACATATTCTGTACTGATTCTTGCAGATGTGACCTCTTTCAAAGTATGGTGTGATAAAATGTATCTAATTATACCTTGTGAGATACTAATAAACTGGCAGATACCTTCCGTGCTGCATGAAAATCACTTTCTCGTGTGCTTTGAGGCCAAATAGAATATCTTATTGCCTCTTGGGGTTTATTTCTCTGTTGAGAATTGAATGCTGCTTTGACATCCCAGGAGACTGAAATCTCCTGTGACTGAAATCTTCTGAGGAAATAATATTGGAGCAAATTTTCTGCCACTACGATTCACGCTCTATTTGGATAGACAAATCACTGGTTCAGACAGGTATGTGTTAAGTATTATCCATTAAATAACTGTCATTTCCACCTATTTTCTACAATCTGACCCTTCAGTGAAAATGGATTTGGGTGGAAAATAAATATACCTTTAAAATGAAGAGTTGCTCAAGATCGCAAAAATACATAGCAGGCCTAAACAGATTGCAGAATTATAACAAAATGTATTGTGGTGGTTAAATAATCCAGAACTGAGCAGAAAACACAGAACTAGTTTTATAAAAAAAAGATGCAGTCTTCCATGAAATGGAAGCCAGTGTGATATAGCAGCAAAAGCACTGGACCTAGGGCCTGAGAAACCAGGACTCGTATCTCCACTCAGCTATCCAAGCTTTTTGGGTGACCATGGGGCAGACAAAAGAACATAAGAAATGTTCCACTGGATTGGATCTGTAGTCCATCTAGTCCTGCTGTCTGCTGCCATAGTGGCCAACTGAAGCTGACCTATAGGACATAAGCATGCAGTTTTCCCCGCTCCCTGTCTTCCAACAGCTGGTGTACCACCTTCTACTGCCATCAGAGCTAAAAGCCATTGATTGCTCAAGAGTTTGTGAACTGGCCCAAACTGGTTTTGAAACCAGTCAAGCTGGCAGCCAATGCCACATATCATAGAAGTGAATTCAAAGTTTAATGGCATTCTGTACAACAAAAACAAAAAAAGCCTTTTGTCTGATCTGTTTATCCACCTAACTAGTTCATTTCACCCTTCCACCAGTTCTGTGAAGGGAAGGAAAATAATGTTTGCTACAATGAATTCTGCAGAAGAAAGGCAAGATACATGTACATATATACATAATAAATATCCCTTGCTATTTTGGTTGTACTGTACATCCAACATACAAATGGAGATACATATTTTAATTATGTATTCGTTTCTATTCTGAATCATATTGAACATATTGGATGATGTGGCAGAAGTGACTAGGGGTATCCTTCTCCATGTGTTGGCCATTCAGAAGATTACTAAATGCCCATCTATTCATCCTGGCCTTTGGCTGAGGAAACAGTTTCCTCATAATTAAATAGATAAATAAATAAGGTCAAGCTGATGGAGGATTTTCTTGCTTGTTCTGCACTTTTCTCTGGTGACATTTGGGGCAACCACCACCAATAGCTGATAGAGGACCCTCCCAGCTTGCTCCTTCTCACCCACTCCCCTGAGGAAAAGTGGTTTTCATGTTGATAGCTGAGGGAGGGACAGGCCCTCAGCAGCCAGCCAGCTTATGCACCTGGGGTACACATCCAATTGTGGTAGTTTCTAGGTTCCCTTTGGATACTGGGGTCCTGGCAAAACATCTATCCTCCTTAACAAAACCTCCAATCATATGCAACACCAAGCTGCATACCAAAGATGAAGGTCATAATCATATTTGTGTATTTATGGCTCCTGTCCTGTGGGCCCAAATCTTTTAAAAAATAGCAATTCATACCTCTAAATATAATCACAGAGAACAAACTAATACAGGAAGCTGCCTTGTCCCAGATTGACTTTCTTGTCTGTTGTGCCAAGCATGGTCACAGTGTTTCTCATTACCTGATAACTGGAGATTGACAGGAACTGAACTTAAAATTTTCTGCAGACAAAGCAAGTTTTGCAGTGGGTCCATAGTCCCACTCAAAGAGCTAATTTCCATTCCTTTTACGCTGCAGTCATTGCCTAGAGTTCACAGGTATTTGCACATCTTTGCACACATGAAACATTTGATAAATAATACAGACAATAGCATACAATGTCAAGTGTGTTAGATTCTAAAACTGGCAGCAGAGACTTGCCTCATTATTTTCTAAACCACTCTGAGAAGCTTTTAGGTGTGGTAAAAATTCAGTAAATATACATACCGTGGAGCTCTATATGACTGCAATTCCCACTGGCTGAGAGAGCCTAGGTTTGTTCCTGTGTAATGTAGGAAATGGCCATGAGACTGTTAAAGCACACTTGTGTCAAGTGTGCAGATGCTGCCAGTCTCTTGTCTTCTCACTAGGTGGTACTGCTTCACTTTAGACCTTCTTCAGTCCATCTTCTGATTTCAGTGCTCACATTTTTTCATTTCTATCCATTTTATTTGTGGACTCTCTACCCTGATATAGTGCAACCGCAGCCATAGTTACATCTAGAAGGACCAAGAGTTTCTTCTTACTTCTATGTTTGTGATAAGGACAGACAGGCATTTTCTAACTTTCTGGCTTGGTGTGTCATTTTGAGATTCTCATGACAACTGAAAATAGTAAGCCACATTGAATATGTGTACGTTGAATAGTGTTGATGTAAATATGTTAAAATTCTTCACAATATATGTGACTGAACTTCATTGACCAAAAGGCCATATTTACATGTACCAGCACTTCAGCACTGTGGATCAGTTCTTCCACCATCATGCTAGCAGTCATAAGAACATAAGAGGAGCCCTGCTGGATCAGGCCCCAGCCCATCTAGTCTAGCATCCTGACTGACACAGTGGCCCACCAAATGCTTATGGGCATTTCAAGCAGAAGACAATGCAAAACCCTAACCTGCTCTTGAATCCCTGCAAATGGCCATTAGCAGCATCCCGCTTGCCTCCCCAGCCTGGAGGAAGTACCTAGGTGTTCATTCTAGTAGCTACTGATACACCTGTCATCCATGAATTTGTCTATCACTCTCTTAAAACTATCTAGGCTGGTTGCTGTTACCACCTCTTCCGGCAACAAATTCCATAATAGCACCTACTTTGTGGGGTGCTACTAGTAGTTATTTTAAAATTAATCAGACAATAAAGGAGAATGATTATCTCCCTATTAGTGTCAAGCAGGGCAGACAGATTTGCACACCCCATTGAGTCCCCTCCCCTAATCAACCCGATCCACAAATCCACATTTGGAAAGCTACATCAAGCCTACAAACAGGGATTAGCCAGGAACAACTCTCATTCCTTTCCAGTCTTATTCTATCGTGTAAATTCTATGCTACCGCAATAATTAGAAAACAAGTCAATCAAATAGTTCAAAATCCTCCACTCACTTTCTCCTGCTAGACAAAGCAAGCACAGTTTCAGGTTTTAAAATTGGCATGGAAGCCTTGAGTCTTGCATATTTCTGAGTGAAGCACAGACTCTTCACCTTTGTTTCCTGTACAGCTACCTTTCTTTCTTTCTTTCTTTCTTTTTCTTTCTTTTTTTCTTTCTTTCCTTTTTGTTTTTGTTTTGCCCTTCTTGAGGGAAACAATCAGTGCCACAAAAGCTAAATCCCGGCTGTGCCGCATAGGCTGTTTCTGAGGCACCCTGATATTCTAGGCATAACCCTGTGGCAATGAAATGAGCATCACATCTCAGCCATGACAGCAGAGGGAATCTAGAGCAGCTAAAAATACAGCCCTGGCTGCCGCAGAAGCTTTGCACGCAGCAGCCTTTTGCTTGTGACCTCTGCTCCCTTTTCCCCATGCTCAGCACACACAGTTTGTGAACAGAACGCATTCCCATGACACAGGGGAAGGTGATGAAATATACATGAAAAGGATATATATTTGGGTTATGAATTCTAGGAGAGAAATCCTCTTGCTTCCGGAAATTCTTGAATGAACATACTGGTGTCCTAATATTCAACTGACTCGTCCAAGTACAAATCCTTAAGCTTCAGATATTGGATATGTGAACCAGTGCCTAATTTTAGTATTTGGTAGCTGCCCATTAATATTCTTCAATGTTTGGTAGTTGGCATCCAAGGACACAAAGTATCTGACAACATAATACAGCATGAGGCGTTCTATTCTGAGCCTGTACCATTCCATTCTGTAGTAACAGAGGGCAATTCCATAGTGGCTGGTATAATGGACCAGCAATTGCATTATGAACTTCACTCCCACACCCTGGTGCGGTCTGACAACCTCCATAGACCACACAGAAGGGAGGCTCCTAGTATGTTTGCTGGTCTGGCATACCAGCTAGTGTGGAATCTCCTGGAGTAACAACATCAGCCAATGTAGTGTACTGCTTTGAAAATATCTGGTAAAATGAGCTCAGACCATCACTCAGCAAGTTCTCTGTAGGCAACCTTGCATCAAGTACTGCCACTCAGTTTAACTTACAACACAGGGTTGTTGGGAGGAGAAAACCAAGGTGAAACACCTGCTTTCCCCTGCTCTTGCCATTCTGGTTGCTGTCAGTCCCTGACACAGCATCTGTTTTGGACAATTCCAGCAGTGTCAGAAGTGGATCCTGCACTTCCTAGAAAGGCACCAACACCTGGATTCTTAATGGAATATGACTTCAGCATTGGCAATGGGGTGCTCCCCCCAGTGCACCTGAGGGACATGAGAAAGTGAATGAGGAGGTGAATGAGAATTTTTTGATTCACAGACAATTTGATTTCCAACAGAAGGAAATAGCAAGGAGGCTCAGGTGCAATTGTGAGA
The DNA here is from genome assembly GCA_023333525.1 of Aspidoscelis tigris stejnegeri. NCBI lineage: Eukaryota > Metazoa > Chordata > Lepidosauria > Squamata > Teiidae > Aspidoscelis > Aspidoscelis tigris. Next base: position 82,965,688 of record JALMGA010000003.1, read on the forward strand.
AACTGCTGCAAATAAGGACATGAGAAATGCCCCATTAGATCAGACCCATGACCCACCTAGTCCCAGTCTGCTCTTGCAGCGACCAACCAGTTGCATAGGGAAGTCCACCAGCAGGACACAGACACACAGGTGACCTTTGGTGGCGCCATGCCACCCACTTGTGTCTGCTACCATGGTCACAATTGTTGCTGTTATCATCATCATCATTATCATTTTAGTCCACTTTTCCTATAAAATTCTTGTCTTCCCTGTTTTCACTGAACTGCATTTTTTTTATCTGCAGCAGTCTTACTTTGTACAACAGTGTGCACACTAGAAATTTCTGCATGCAAAACTGATGTTCACCACCAAGTTATGAACCTCTTGTGAACTGATAGTGTGCCCTAATATCAACTAATGTTCTCTGCCGTTCATCATTTGATTGAAAAACCAGTACTGGTTTTCATGGCCATTCTTTTAATTGAAAAACTCTTTTAAAATGTGTCTTTGGGTCCCATGTTTCAAATTATTTACATGGCCCTTCCTTAACCTGAAAGCACCACAGCATAGCAAGAGAAGAAAGCAGAGATGCACTGAATCCACTTCACAAGGCTGCTTAAAATTTAGAATTTGGTCCCATAACAAGCCAGGATACTTCCTGTTCTCAAAGAAGCAGTTCAAAGGGCCCCTTCTCCCTTCACACACACTGAATCTGCCTGCTGGGCTGACAGCATTCAACGTCTTCCAATTAGAAGAGCACTTGGTCTTCTGGGAGGACATAGCCAAGCAAGAGATGACTACCTATGGAGTGTTAAGAGGGACCATGTGGCCGGGGCAGTGGCTTATTTCGGTAGGTCTGGCACACATGAGGGGAAAAGGAGGGACACATCACGTGTGAAGGGGATTGTCAAACCTGAACTTGAACCAGCCAGCCAGTTCTTGGGGGGTGGGGGGTAGGATGGATTGATCAGAACTATTTCAAATCTAACCAGGCAGAACCCAGTTCTGCACATCTCTGGGAAACAAGTTACTGGTAACTCTTTCTTCCTACTCTTTTGTCCATCAAAAATCATCTTCTCTGAAAATATTTTATACCACTGTGGACCAGGGTAGGGGATTAGATTCTTCTGAACTTCCTTTCCATTCCTGATCTGGGCTGCACCTAATCACAATTAAGGCAGTGTCTTCACGGCAACCTTATCTCGGATTCAAAACGTTTTCAGTCCTTGGAGTCCACACGGCAGTTTGGCTTAACATGCTTTTCCCGTGTTAAACCACCCCAAAGAGCGGTGAATCTCAATCCTGATTTCAACAGGTCTCACTCCGGATCATGCACTTGAAACGATTTACATTTTTTACTGTGTGGACCGTACCATTTTAAGAGATGAGAATCCATGCTTAGGGTTTCCCTCTCCCAATAGCTTGCTTCCAAAGACAGTGATTTCAGTGTAAAAATCCACTTAACAGGGATCACTACACTTGGCCGCATCCCCATGGCATGCGTTAATTCAGTTTAACAAATCCGAAACAACTGATCTGCGATAAATCCGGCTACACGTTTTGCAGTTTAACCTGGTTTGGAGGGCATACGATTCCAGCGTTAACTCGGATTGAGTCTTCGGAGACTCCACGGGCAGCATCATTGCGAGTCAATTGGGCCCACCCCCTCTCTTTGATTGGTGATCCCTCCCTTTGCGTCATCTATGCTTCGTCGGGGATCCCCTTCCTTACTTCCTGCCTGCCTGCCTGCCTTCTCCAGATGGTCTCCCCCACCATCCCTGGGCGCCCTTCTGCCGCTCATCAGCTGGGGGTAGACCCCCTCTGCTCCGGGGATTCCTGCCATCGGGGCGCCCAGCAAGCGGGCGCAGAGGGGAAGGCTCTCCATCCATCCATCCATCCATCCATCCATCCTTCCGTCCGTCCATTCTGGCGCTGCAGAGAGCGGGGAGAAAGTTCCCCAGGCTGCGAAAGTTCCTGGGGGACGGGCTTTCCTTTCCGTTACACTGTAGCGAAGGAACCAGCTCACTCTCTTAAAAAATGTTGCGAATTTCCGCAATTTTAATGAAAGGAAGTAATACAGCTGAGGGGCTTTAAATATTAAAGAGGCATATGGCTGTGGTTCCTTCTTCCTTCCCTCCTTCCCTCCCTCCTTCCCTCCTTCCTTCCTGCCTTCCTGCCTCCCTGCCTGCCTGCCTGCCTTCCCCAGATGGTCTCCCCCACCATCCCCGGGCGCCCTTCTGCCGCTCATCAGCTGGGGGTAGACCCCCTCTGCTCCGGGGATTCCTGCCATCGGGGCGCCCAGCAAGCGGGCGCAGAGGGGAAGGCTCTCCATCCATCCATCCATCCATCCTTCCGTCCGTCCATTCTGGCGCTGCAGAGAGCGGGGAGAAAGTTCCCCAGGCTGCAAAAGTTCCCGGGGGACGGGCTTTCCTTTCCGTTACACTGTAGCGAAGGAACCAGCTCACTCTCTTAAAAAAATGTTGCGAATTTCCGCAATTTTAATGAAAGGAAGTAATACAGCTGAGGGGCTTTAAATATTAAAGAGGCATATGGCTGTGGTTCCTTCTTCCTTCCTTCCCTCCCTCCTTCCTTCCTTCCTTCCCTCCTTCCTTCCTGCCTTCCTGCCTGCCTGCCTTCCCCAGATGGTCTCCCCCACCATCCCCGGGCGCCCTTCTGCCGCTCATCAGCTGGGGTAGACCCCCTCTGCTCCGGGGATGCGCGGGCGGCAGGCTTTCCTTTCCTTTCCGTTACACTGTAGCGATTTTAAAACTTCAGACCTTTAGAACGAAAGGAAGTAATACAGCTGAGGGGCTTTAAACATTAAAGAGGCATAGGGTGTGACCACAGCCTATATTCTCTCACTCTGAAAGTGGACTGAAAGTGGATTAAACCTTAGGTGTGACCACATATTCTCTCATTCTGAAAGTAACAGAGATCAGAACTTTCCCCATGCACAGAACTTTATTGACCCATGGCCAGGCCTGGTAGTGCGGTGCAGGATTTTGGGACATGATTGATCCTGCCCTATCGGATTTCCTAGTGGTCACCTATCCATGGTCCGCTTTGCCCTAATATCCTGGCAACTGGAATCTTATCTGGGAATTCCAGATTAGATTCCACTTCCCATCCTGAAGCAGGCTGCCCCTGGCCTCCCATTGCATCACCACCCACTCCTCCTGGGCTTGCATGGCACTGCCACCCCCAAACAAAGGATGCCCAATCTGGGGCAGAAGGCAAAAAAAGACACTTCTTTTTTTAACTGTATGAAAATGCTGCCCACATGAGATCTTTAAAACACTCTCATGCTCTGGTGCTTGGCCATTTAGTCAAGCAGAAGTGTTGTTTAGTTTAGTGGTTAGCGAGCCAGGCTCTTATCTGGGAATATCAGGTTTGATTCCACCCTCCTCCATGAACCCAGCTGGGTGACTGTGGGCTAGTCATGGCTCTCTTCTGAGCTCTCACAGGGTGTGGGGAGGAGAACAGAAGGTTTGTCAGCAGCTTTGAGCCTCCTTAAATGGGTGAGAAAAGTGGGGTAAAAAAGCCAACTCTTCTTCCTCCTCCTCCGTGAAGCCAGCTCAGTGGCCTTGGGCTAGTCACAGCTCTTACAGGGCATCTGTTGTGGGGTGAAGAATGGAAGCTTTGTCAGCCTCTTTGAGTCACCTTAAATGGGTGAGAAAAACAGGGTATAAAAGCCAACTCTTCTTCCTCCTCCTCCTCCATGGAAGCAGCTGGGGGACCTTGGGCTAGTCACAGCTCTCTTCTGAGCTCTCACAGCCCCCCCCCCACCTCACAAGGTGTCTGGTGTGGGGAGAATAGAAAAGCTTTGTCAGCCACTTTGAGCCCGTTAAATGGGTGAGAAACGCGGGTTAGAAAGGCCAACTTCAGCAAGTGCATCCTTCTTCCTTCCTTCCTTCCTTCCTTCCTTCCTTCCTCCACCCCCCACCTGCCTCGCGGGGTGTCTGTTGTGGGAGAAGAACAGAAGGTTGATCAGCTGCCTTGAGTCCCCTTGAATGGGTGAGAAAAGCGGCCACCGCTGGAAAAGGAGGAGAGCCGAGAGGCGGCGGGCGGGTGGGCGGGCGCAGTGTGCCCTCCGTGGGAGAGGGCAAAGGGGGCTCTCCTTGCTCACCTCTTCCCTCCGGGAAGAGAGAAAAGGCCGGGGCCGCGCGGGGCCGTCGGGGGGTGACAGTGAAGGAAAAGGTCGCGTGGAGAGGGAAGCGGCCCCCGGCCGGCTCGGCTTTGCTGCCTGGCGAAGGGACGGGAGGAAGTCCTCCGGAGCCGCCACTGAATCATAGCTGGATTCTTTCAATGAAACCACGGTGTGAACTGAAACTGGATTAAACCTTAGGTGTAACCACAGGCAGAAGTAAAGTAGCCTCTGAAGGGGGCTCAAAGCGGCTGATAAAGAAAATGAATGGTCACTTTGCTGCTGCACAGGAGCAGCAGCAATGGCAAAGAAGGGGGGAGGAGGGCCACAGCTTTTAAAATACAGGCTCCAGGGCTTTCCTTTCCCTGTTTAAAGTTCCGAACCTTCAAAGGCCTGAAATTGCGCAAAATTGCAACATTTTTTAAGGTGTGAAGTGCTTACAGCAATACAATGTATCTTTAAGGACTGGAGGTTTATAGTGGGTGTTTGAGGGTGGATTTTTTCAATGAAGGAAACCCTAAACATGACGTGCTTCTAATACGTTCAGCCATTGGTTACAGTGCGATTGGGGGGGCGGGACAGCCTTAATACTGAATCTCATCCCAGAACGATACTGTCCACACAGTAAAAAATTAAACACGTGTCAAGGGCATGTTCCGGAGTGAGACCTGTTGAGATCAGGATTTATTTCAAATCGGGATAACGTGGTTTATCACGGAAATACCGCATTAAGCCGAAGTGACGTGTGCACGGCCCGAAATCAAAACGTTTTGAATTCGAGATAACGACGTCGTGGGGATGTGGCCTGTAGCGCTGGAACCACTTCACACCTTGATGGTTGGAATAACAATGTTGCAATTTTGTGCAATTCTAGCTCTTTGGAGTTCTGACTTTAGAAAGGGAAAGGGATGAAAGCAGCTGAATGTGAATGTTTAAAGCAAAGGGGCTTTAGTTGCCGCCGCTGCTGTGTGCCCTGAGCAATGGGGAGAGGAGGGGAAAGAATCACTGGCTGGCTGCCCACTGCCATTTTTCTTCCATCCATGGAAGCAGCAGCCACCCAGCCACCCAGTTAGGCTCGGTGAAGGGGTCCCTTATGGGAGGCGTGTCCATGCCAGGAGGAAGAGGGCAGGGCAGCCCCGAAAAGCAGCTTTTAAAAAGTAGCCACTTGAGTCCCACCTTGAGTCACGTACCCCACGTACGATCCTCAGAATCCGTATCGAACACGATTAAGTTAAAAGTAATGGGAACAGGCAAATTCACGTTTGCATCCGGTTCTATTATTTCAGTTTAGGGAAAGCGAAATAAGCTTGCTGTGGGGATTCACTGTAAAAGAGCTATTCACAGTCAGTCAAAGGTTGAGGTGGTCATATTTCACCCTCCAAAGGCAGACAGTTTCTTCATCAAGCCCCAGAAGGTGTGCACCAACCAGAGAACCAGAGATCCTGCTCTTCTAGTGCCCTTGCTGAAAAGACCACCTGTGCTGTGCTTCCAATGATAAGCTGCCCCATTAGCAAATTATTTTGAGTCAGCTCTGGACTGTAGGACATTTGTTTTGTTTTATGAAGGAAATCTGAAATCCCATCAGTGTAATTTAGTGAGCTAGAATCTAGGAAATTCTGAGTTTGTATCCCCACTCAGCCAAGAAATTTCACTGACGCTCTGTCCAGAGGGGGTAGCTCTGGCAAACCCAACATAGATCCACTTTTCCCCCCATAAAAAGTGAAGACTGCCTTTTGCCCATAATAAGTGAAGACTGTCTTCTGGAGTGGCAGTAGTGGCTCTTTCCAATGTACATGCATGGAGGCCAAAATATCTGGCCACGAGTGTGGCGATGACCCACAGTAGAGCACGGAGAACCCCAAGCATGCTGCCGCCACCACTCTACCACCACAACTGCCACCATACTGAAGCTTACCTTTTACCGGTGGCAAAGTGGCCCAACACAGAAAATATGACCAGGTTGTTCCAGGAATGACCTAGAGTTCCTTGTCCACCCCTGAGACAATGACCATGAATGTGACCATGATGAAAGCTTTTGATTTTCTTATTTTGATTTTCTTCTGTTAGACTTCATTCCATAAGACATTATTTTGTTTTTGCTGTACTGGACCACTCCTCCAGGAAGCACAGCTATATAAAAACTATTTTTTTCCAGTACTTTTTTTAAAAAAATTGCATTCAAAGAAAGAATTCAGAGATTCTCATTATTTAAAAAACTATTAAAGATGAAACTGGAAAGTGAAGCCCTTTTGAACAGAGGCACGTTGTTTCCATTCCAGCTCATTAGAAGAAAAGTACAGCTAGTGAATTTAAAAAGAATACAGGTAATCTTTGTCTTTTGGTTTCTCTTTGGGCACCATCACTTTTCATTTGGCATCTAAACACCCCAATATCTCTAATATTAACATGCACTCTAAATCTCTAGGACATTGCAGCTGCGATTGGATTTATTTATAGCTCCTCTCTTACAATGCTATCTCAAAAACATCACACAAAAGAAGGTAATGAAACCTCCACCTCTCCAGCCATCTCTCTCTCATCTAAAATGGCATTTTCAGGAGCTATTTTCACTAAACCAAGGTGCCTAGAAACAAAGACGTTTCTTGCTCTCCCACTCGAGCCAGCATTCAAACACACACAGTGACACAAAGAGACTCTATCAGTACTACTCCTGTGGCCTTATATCATACCTTACTCATTCATGGAATTTCATCCTTTCTTATTGATGCCTTCTACTAAGTCTAGCTCTTTTGCCCTAAATTTTCCTCTTAATTATGTAGATATGAATCTGAAACAACTCCCTTCACAGTTTCTGGATTTAAGCGCCTTTCAGAGGCAAACATTTTAACTGCCTCATTTCAGCTCTGCTCTTATAAGGTTGCTTCCTTCTTACCTCACTTTTGTATTCATTAATTGCCAAAGACTTAAATTATCTTTCCCTCACCCCTTCCCCCCTCCCTCTGTTAATGAAAAGTGTTCAGCATTAATTATCAAATTCATCCCCTACTGAGAATTGCTTGGCTCTTTTTCATCAGTGAGTGTGTTTATAATTTTACTTTGCTTTTCAAAATATCCTTTGCTATATAGACTATAGAATACATGCTGTGCATATTTGTGCAGAAGAAGAAAAAAACTACACTACAGATAAGGCTATGAATGTTCCTTTGGAAAAGCTACTCACTGGCTGAATTCCCATTGCCACTTTAAAGCTGTTTCAAAACGGTTTGGATCCTCGTCGTTCCCACCCCCAGTCAATTAAAACGGTTTCAAAATGGTTTGGATCCTCTTCATCCCCATTCCCAATCAGTTTCAGGGGTATTTTGAGGATTATGTGGCTTATGGGCCCATATTTAATCATGAAAATTGTGTTAAACTGGTTAACTAGACAATGGTTACTTAGAATGGGATTTGAATTTGGGTTTCCTTGGTCCTATATTATAAGTGACCAATAGTTACATCAGATCAAAAATCAGTTTGCAGGCCCATACATTACACTAAAATAAATTTGAACATTTTATAGTATATCACACTACAATGATAAGAATAATTTTGAAGACAAGGCTAAAATAATTTTTAAAATCATAATAACAATGGGGATGTCAGTCCAATAACTGAACAAGAGACTGGTATGGCTGAGCTGTGCCCCCAAAAGGGTACCTACCACCACTTCTATGAGGCATCCCTGCCCACCAAAGTCCAACACCTCCATTGCAAAATGCCACCCACCCCTAGAGACATCGTTTGCTTTTGCTGCTATTAGGGGAGGTATGTGAGAGGGACCATACATTTTGTTGCCTCTGGACTTATTTCACTCTGCACAACACCCTGCTTTCTAGATTTAATATGTCCTTAAACCTTAGATACTCTGCACAACCTAATTACTAGGAAATTGTATATCCTCACAGGACTGTTTTGTACATAGGGCAGGTATCAGTGGAAAACACACAGCAGAAAAGTCACTCTTTCAACCAAACCAAGATCTGCTGCTTCTTGTGCAATCAAATTCCTTTGTGGAAGATGGAGCCTGAGCATTCCTATAAGCTTGGATGTGGATTTGCTTCTTTTCCCATCCCACAGAGCCCTTCCTAGGGGGTGTGATAGTCTTCTCTGCTCTGCCCTTGAGGTTGGTTGAGACAACACTGAGCAAAGTGCTGTTTCTTTACAAAAAAAAAAACGGAAAAGACCTGGAATCTTCCATGTTGCAGGTGTACAGCTTTTATCCTTTACTAAAGAGTAATGTGAATGTCCAAAATTCAATATGAATATTCCATGCTTAATCACTTAAAAATCAGTGTCCACACTGATGAGCACAATCACATAGTTATTGGAAGCTGATGCTAACAATACTTGTTTATACTTGGTGGCAAGCATTGCTGAGTAAAACCTCTACTGGAAATCTGGGAAAACTGGATGTTATTTAAAGGAGGCTTTTTAGCAGCATCTAACTATGCAACGCGTGCAGCTTGCACACAAAACTGCCTAATGAAATGTGAACTTTCAGCCCTGCGGCCTTTAGGCCAAGAATGCACAACACAAACAATGACTTAGATGTTACCACATTTTATGACTTGTTCCCAATTAGCAGAAAGCAGTCGGAGCTCAATGGCAGCACACAACTGCCTGGGAATCACAGGGTCAGAGAGGCATAATCATCAGACCTCCTCCTCCAAAGGAGGCAGGGCAATCTACTTTCAAGTCCCTTCCGATTACCCAACCCTGACCAAAGTTTCTGTTTCCCAATTACCAGTTCACATCCTGTTTTGCACACTGACACAACACACACTACATTCAGTGCCTGAGTAAAGAATTACAAACCTACAGTGGTGTTTAGCATAGACGCTGCTTTCTCTCACCCCGCCCCTTCGTTGCAGCAACCTTTTTTCTTCTATTTATTTATTTACAATTTTAAATCAGATAAAGGACCAAAAAAATCCATCCAATATGATTCATTATCCCCACCCCCCAGCTGTACCACATGAATTCCTTTGAAATCAACTGTTTCTTGCAAGCCTGTGCCACGCCACAGTAAAGAATTCGCAAGGGTCTAGCTCTTATAGGCAAGCACCAGTTGCTCCATCAGAAATCTGAGCAACAATAAAATGTAAAGTCAATGGAGTGGAAAACTTTTGCTGAACAATTAAAAAATGGGGGAGTGGGACACAAGAAATGCCTATATGATGCAAGTCATTAACCAAAAGCTCATTATGCTGAGTTTTGTGCACACTTCTACAACTGTAAACACTTCAGCTAATTATCCTGAAACTGGACTGAAGCATTCCAGGATATAAATATGTTTTTCACTTCCCTCATTATGATGGAAGACTGTGCCCTGTTCAGTTCAGTGGGAATGAAGGCAATCAAGAAATAATTATTTTCTTGACAACTGGCTGGTTTATCATCTGTGCCAATACAGTGAGGGCCCCACTGCTGTCAATCATGCATGTGACAGGAGGCACTCTTGGGAAAGCCTTCATTCTCTGTGAGGGGAAATGCATTACTAAATAACGTTCTGACTGAGTCACGGAAAGCAAAGTCAATGAAACACTAAGTCAATCGTGAATTGGCACTGGGCTTGAAACGTTTTCCCTTCTGTTTGACGTGTGTTCTCATTAGCATGTTTCGAGTATAGCATGGATGGTGTTGGGGCATCCTGTTCAACAAAGCCTCATTGATTCTGAAGAAAATGGTTGTGACGGAAGGAATCTTTCTCAGTCAGCACTATGCTGCTGGCGTAGAACAATTTGTGCCTGTGACAGAAATGTGCAGCTTCACAATATTGGTGCCAGGACACACACACACATCTTTACGCAGGGAGAAGCTAATCAGCCTTTCTAATTTTCCTAGGCTGAAGACTGGCAAAAAAAAAAACATAAACTTCAACAGCGGATCTTCCCAGAGTCTAAAAAATAATGTTTAGCAGTGTTGCAATATCTTTTTTTCTATGTATTTTTTTGTGTTATGCTCCTGGAGACTCAGAACGCCTCTTCACCTATCAGAAAACATTTGATTTTGCATTTTGAATCCAGGCAAGGTGCACGTGCTGTGTCAGAATAAGTAAGACTGTATACAACACTTGCATATATATATTCATGTATCTTAAAAATGAAAATCATATTAGATGCATGCATATTCTTCAGAAGTGATGCACATTCCGTATGCAGATTTCTGCACCCAAATAGAAAATGTAATATGAGAAGCCATACAGCTGAGTGCCTATTTCAAAACCCTCCGGCTGTCGGTGGGGTTTTCCCACAGGGAACAAGAGACGTTTTACCCCACAACAGTATGTAATATTAGGGGAAAATGCAGCCCCTTTCATCTCTCAGGGTGTTTCTTTGTTTAATAAACAACTATACAAGTATGGCTCAAACAGCTTATTGCAGGCAGCGCTGTTCTTATTTTTCTTATTTTAAGGAACCCAATCAACTTTTTCATAGGGGGAGAACTTAAAGTAAATTCTGTCCTAAGGAAAATCAGACTTTAGGCAACAGCTAAACACTTAAAAGTATATCACTGCTATCATGTACATTTATTGATATTTTTTAAAAAAGCAATCTTTCAAAAAACCCAGAGGGAATTTAAAATTAATTTTTTTAAAAAAGAACTACAGGAGAACACTTAAACAAAAAATCTTAAATTTATTGGCAAATTAGTTTGCACTATAACTTTTTTTCTCACTGTCATACTAGCAAAGAACACTGAGCATGAACCAATTTATAAATGATGAAAATAATATTTCCAACATTTACCATATCTTCACTAAAATAATAATAAATTGCCCATTGTCAGTCTATTATCTTCCTGTCTGCCCATCAAAGATATGTGAACTCATAACCCTGCCTTATACTGAACAAACTGGTTAATCTAGTCCAGTAGTGGTTACCACGTAGCCTTTCTACATCTTAGAAGCAACTCTTCTTTCAAGTTGCTTTATTTTAACCAAAGAGCACTAGAATGTTTTGATGAGTTGGACCCAGAACATTGTTTTCCCCAAAATAAGACCTACCCCAAAAATAAGCCCTAATGCATCTTTTGGAGCAAAAATTAATATAAGACCCTGCCTTATTTTGGGGTAAACAGAGTAATTTCTTTTATCTGTTCTGAACCTTTTAACATTCAGTGTCATTTCCTTAGAATACCTTGCTGAACCAGTTGTTCTTATGGAACAAAGCAAGGAATGTTCTAAGTGCTCTAGCCATAGGAAAAATAAACACCAGACAACATTGTTTCCTGTAGAACCAGCATGCAAATGGTATTTGGAATCTGGTGATTTTATTCATTCATTTAATTGAAAAATCAGGACAGATGAAAGGAAATATCGCTGCACGCAACACCTGGTTAAACTCTGGAACTGCTACTATGAGATGTGGTGTTTGAAAGTTGAAATGACTTTTTAAAAGGGTTGGACAAACTTCGTAGCTGTTGTGACTACAGCTGACCTTCTAGGTGAATCTGAGGCAGGGACACCAGGCAGTTTATCCCTGGATGTTTCTTACCTTGCCTTGAAGATCCAGTAAGAATCATCCCTTCTTCGAACAGAAAGCTAAGGACAACTCATTCTTCAACTTGCACTGGGCAGAAAGCTTAGGAGAAAAAACTGGCCAATCCCAGCATGAGAACAAATGCTGCAGACCAACAATCAGCGAGAAGCCCAGAAACTCAGACATGCAGTGGCAAATGAGTGGTAAGCACTTGTTGTTAGGGAGGCACTGCCAGACCTTGAGGTGAAGGAACAGTGACATTTGAATATGTAAGGTAGGAGTACTCTTTGAACTGCAGTGGGGTGTATTTTCTAAAAGAGGTGGTTGAAAAAGCCTTGTCTGATAACACCCTAATTTTAGTATAGGAATCAGTATGACTATAAGAAACAGCTGCTAGGACACTGTCATCAAGGCAAGTTGTTATGGCTTTCAACATGAAACTGGCTGGCCACCATGAGAACAAGATACTGGGCTAGATGGGCAACTAGTCTGACCCAACAGAGTGTTTCTTCTGTTCTATGTCAAACTTTGCATCTTGAAAATAATATTCAAAACATCAGAGCAAAGCAACTCAAGGTTTCTGCCACTCTTTCTTTGCTTTTGTATATTTTTCTCATGGATACTGTTTCCATGCCCCCTATGATTCTACACTTAGTGTGGGAGCTGATACTGGGGAATCTATCTCTCCAGAATTATGGCATAAAATTATTAGTGTTTCCCATAAAACTTTTATATCTCACCTAGTATGAGCTGTCCCAAAAGGTTTTCTTTAGGGGTATCACATCCCACTATTTCTCCACCGCATAACCAAATGGAGCCCCCTCTATGCTGACACAGCTACCCAATCCTTGATAATTACCTACATATGTGGTGGGTGTGCCCTACTGTTTCCCAGTTTTGGGAAACTGTTCAAGTAAGTTGTAGTACATAAAATAACAAATAAGACTTTTACTCTATCTCCTAAATTGGTCTTTTTATTTTTGTTTCATGATTTTCATATTTTGCATTGCTTGTGCAATTTAACTTAAATACTGCTTGCTATAATAAAAGCTGAAATAGTACAACATAGGAAATTGTTAAATTGTTAAAGAATGGAAAAAAGATAGGAAGGGTATTAGTAGGAGAATATACCAATTGATAATGGAAGACAGTAATAAAATAATAGATTCAATAACAGGTACATGGATGTTGGATGTTAATGTAACAAAAGATGAGGTAAAGAAGGAAATAAGGGACATAGCACAATTGTTTGGCACTCTTTGGGCACTGTTTGGGCATGCATGGGCTGGGCACGCCATCTCGGGCATCCCCATGACATTCCCAGCAACATAGGACAGGTACGGGTTGGGCGCAGATGGGGGCTTCCCCATGAGAACTGTGCTGAACCCTGGTACGGGGTAACAGAGCCACCTCCTCTCCACCCCCTCTCTCCTCATTGGAAGCCCAATTGATGTCAGCCCACCCCTGTGCTGCATCCCTCCCTCCCTTGGCAGCACTGATAGCCAGGACTGGGGTGGGAGGCATGGTAACAAGTTAAAATAAAGCTTCATTTATAATAACTCCAAAAGCCGCTACAAGGTTTAGCGGCAGTAGGTGCTTGAGCAGTTTTGCCCGCCTCCACTCCACCAGGGACCGCGAGAACACCCATCAACTTTAAAAGGCAGGAAATCAAGCCTTTATTTATGATCACCTTGCTGATTGGAGAAACGAGGGTTGCAAATGGAGCAAAAATCAAGCCATTATTTATTTATTTATTTATTTATTTATTTATTTATTTATTTATTTATTTACATTTATATCCCACCCCATACCCAAAGGTCTCTTGGCATTCTTTAAACGAGGTTGGAATTACCTCTGTGGAAATGGCAGAAACTTAAAAAACCAAGCCATTCTCCAGCCTGCCTTTGCGATCGGCATTTTAAAAAGTCAGTGGCTGCTATTTTCAATGGACAGGGCAGGGTCAGCAAGCACACCCCATCTCCCAATGACCTGAGCACAAATCTCCCCGTTAGCCCACGATCGTCCCCATGTGTGTTCCCTGCTCGCTAAGCAATGCGTGCCAATCCCCCAAACTGTGCCAAGACTTGTTTTTTCAGGTATCAAATTTGGCACCCTTCTGGCATGGTTTGGGGGGATTTGGTACGCTTTTCGTGGACCAAATCCAAAACACATGGGGACAAACCTTGCCGATCCCGCACTCGGAACCACACCAAACTTGCATGGGGACATGGCCTAAGGGAATTAATGATGAAATTAATATCAAAATGTCATAAAACCACAGCACAATTATCCTATATGATTCCTAATTTTTCATCAAGATGCTGGAGAGGATGTGGGATAAAAGGAGCGACCTTTCATATGTGGTAGTTATGCCCAAAAATCTTACCCTTCTGGGATATGATATTTAAAGAAATAAAGAAAACAATGGGTATAGAGGTAGAAAGGTATCCAGAGATTGCATTACTACAGCTGTATAAGGGCCAAAGCATACATGAAAGTAAGAGGTATATGTTAGATCAATTGTTTATGGTGGCATTATCAACCATAGCTGCATCTTGGAAGAATATTGATACGTGCACAATCAATACATGGTATTATTATATATCTGAGCAGTTTAAATGTGATATGATCAGGCAAAGAAGAATTAGGATTTGGGATGGGAATGTTAAAACTTTAGTTGAAGATAGTTGCCTGATCATATAGCTTATATACCATAGTTATATTGCTTATATAGCTATATTCCTAAACCGGAAATAACAACTTGAAGGAAATAATAAATAAGTTTCTTATAAGTCTGAGGTAAATGATATTTGTTTTTATGATATTTGATGTATATAGTGGGTGTAAGAGGTTTGTTGTTGTTGTTGTTGTTTAGTAAGTATTGGTTGTATTTTGTTTGTATCTTGTTTTGTTTTGAATGTTTGTATTTCTATAAGTATATTTGGAAATAAAAAACTTTCTTAAAAAATGGAAATTGTTGCACCAGCTTTCATATGAGTCCTGGGTTAATCAATTTGGAACTATATCCTTAGTGATCTTGTAAAATATCAACAGCTTATAACATTGGCTTTTACTATAACCTTTGATTTTCAAGGTCACTTGTTTCCTCCAATTGCAGCTACTACAGTTGATTCTTTACTTCATCCAGCTATGTCATGTCTCCCTTCCGTCCTCAATCATCATCTGACAAAACTTTTTCCCCATCTAGCACTTTTTGACATTGACCTCCAGTCACAGTTTTCTCCACCAGAATCCTCTGCTGACTGTTCATCTCCCTGTTGATATGTTTGGTTTTATCTAACTTTGTATTTGATTGTTACAGAATAAAAGTATTTAATTAAAAAGCAAAGCAACTCAAAATGCAATTGTTCAGACACTTTCAACTGTATATTCCTAGCTGAAACACTATGAGCTTGAAAGGTTATGCATTTCTCTGATATTTTGCACAATATAGAAAGGCAGGCTCCCTTTCTCCACACCATGCATTATTTCTATTTGATTCTCATTTTGAAGCCCGTGTTTTCTTAATCAACCATTATTACCTTTCTTAACAGAATAGATACATTGAGTCTTTTGGTTACTGTCTCCTGTACCTTTTCCAGCTGTAAAATACTGAGTTTGGTGTAGCTAGAGATGTAAGAGATTAAACCTGAGGACATCTGGACATAAAATATAAATTATTGAATTCTTACTCTTGCCTAAAAGAAAGGAAGGAAGGAGACATGCAGTGGTTTAGGTGTTGGGCCAGAAGATGCCAAAATCATGTGAAGAAGAAGGGTAGAGATGCAGATTATTAGTTATTACCCACCTCTTCTAGATGTCATGGTACTGTCAACTGCCACCATCCCCAGCCAACATAAAAAATGGCAAAAGATAACAATGGATCGTTGTCATCTGAAAGACTGCAGGTTCTGCAACTATATATTGAAATAAGACAGGTCTTCATTGACCACTGATAGCCCATAGGAGTTCTTTCAGGCCTTAGCCTCTTTGCCTAATTAAAAGAAATCTACTGGACCACCACATCAAGAACATAGGCAACCAACAAATTAAACAAAAATTTGCACTTCATGACACATTAAAACTCCTTTTTTGATCAGGCCTATCTATCTAGCAGGGCATCTACACCTATACTTTTCTGTGCACACAAGCCAAATATGGTTTGCAGAAATCCCATTAAAAATTGATGATTTGTACCTGGTATAGTCTGTATTATCTGCATAGCGAGTTTTATCCACTTGTAGACTGTTTCCCCTCAATTGGTCCAGTTTGCCGTTTTGGTGTGAATGCTAGCTGGATTATTTTTGGCTGGAGAAGGAGTCCCCAGGGAAGAGGAGGAGGCAAGATATACAGGGAGCTATAAGCAGGTGGAGGTTTTGCATCCACCTCCTGCTTGAGAAGCAATTGGTGGGTCACTATTTGAGACAGGATGCTGGACTAGATGGTCTGTGGCCTGATCCAGTGAGGCATTTCACGTTTTTAAAAAGTGGCCAGTCAGTGTGCTTTCTCCACACCAACAGCTCTATGGAAGGAAGTGAAATTCCAATAGCAACCGCAAGCTTTATGGTCAATTGCCTTAGCAATGTGTCAGGAGGAAAGGTTATAATGGCAGCTGTGTCCCACCCACCCACCCCCTTACTGCTGCCACACATTTCAATAACAGGGGGGGGGGAGACTACAGTGGCACTCTCCACCACATGCTTAAGCTCTGGCGAGAGCATCTCACCAGTTTCCCACTATCAGGTGCACTTCAGCCATGGGGTGAGAGGTAAGGCGCCTGCCAGCATATACATTGGCTTTGGGGAGAAAAAGCACAGCAATACCCCACTTTCCCATCACTATGTCCACTTCAGCTGCATGGAGGGAGAAAAGGCAGTTATGCCAGAACTCGCCACTAGGGGCTTCAGCTCTGGGAAATGAGGGAGGGAAGGAGGAAGCAGCCCATCAGTCAACTGGTGGGGCTCTTTGCAGAATTTATGGAAGAGGTGGGTGAAACTCTGGAGGAGTATGTGTGTGAAAAGGGAGAAAATATTTCTAGCCTCTTGTGCTTCTGTGAGATTGCTTGCTTGGAGATCAAAGGGAAGCAGTGGAAAATCCCCCCCCCCTCCCTATCAGGAGGGATCTGAGAGGAAATAGAATACCTAAAAAGAAGTGATGCTGCTGGGCTGGCGGGTGGAAAGATGCTCAGAGTTGTCAACCAGTGTTGCAGCAGCTGAACCTCCACTGTCTCCTCTGGCCAGGGTGAATTCATTGTTTTTAATGATCAGGAGAAGTAACTGGACTTGATCTAGCTAATCGTGGGGGTCCAGTTCAACCCAGGAGAGGTACACCAGTTCACTAAGCAGCTTGGAATTTTGCCTAAGACTTCAGAGTCTTTCCAACTGTGCTTGGCAATACTCTCTGATTAGCCCTTACACCGTCCAGTTTATCCTATCACAGAAAACTTGCCTCCTTTCATTGCTATGCTCTGCCTGTAAACTTGTATCTCACACTTTGAGTTGCTCCTGCCATTTGTATCTAATTCCCTTCACTGCTAATCACAGTAAAAAAAACCCTTTCTTTTGCCTCCTTGGATTCAATAAATAATGTGTCACAATCAGCCTGGTTATTTCCTCATTCCTTAGGATTGGCTGCCAGTTGCATGTCTATAAAGCCAAACCTTTGCTTTTAAAAGATCCTGCTCATGAGAATGCTTCGTCCACATGTTCAGAGCTGCTCTTTTAACACCCTCCGAGCACAAAACGTTAAGTCCATGAGAAACAACTCTGCACTGCTTCCTGAGCACTGAATCAGGCCCTTATCACAACATGCTGCATTCCTGTGTGAGCCTGCTGTGACAGTATTCAAACGTATCAGACTTGAGAATTTCATCTTGGCAATCACAATGGATACTTCAAGCTCCTCACCAAGGTAGCCTTATTGCTTGTTCTAAGCTGATCTCAGTCCAAATAATATCATTCAAGGAAAAGGATAAAAAACTCTCTCTTAACTGGGTAGTTCAAGCCAACTCTCCCTTTCTGACATAACTGTTAGGCTGTTTGATAAATTTCTTGCATCACGTCTAGTTGGACTTTCAGACTTCAGTGTGAAGGAGAAACACAAAACCCAGTGGACCCATTTTTCAGTTAATTAGGACTTTTCAGGAAACGATTGAGGAACTGTGTGGAATGATGAGAAACATATGACTTCAGACTGTGGGCGAGTGTTTGAACACAACCAGTTATAATCATATTAACATTTCACTATACACTGTTAGTCTCTCAAGATGATGTCACACCCAAACAAGGTATTAGGGTTTCCCTGCAAAATCAAGCATGTAAGAATCAATTTTGAGCGAGTCTGGCCTGTCTTGTTGGTACCATCTATTATTTAGTCACACTTCAACAAGGTGCCATTTATAACTGATTCATTCATATTTCTAGACTTCTCTATAATAACATAGTTATTAGTGACGATCATGGAGTCTGAAAGTCTGCAGTACTATGATCTCACCAAAATGTGCAGGAACTGTCTATTTCAAGCTTTAAAAACATCTACAAAATAGTGTTGGCAACTAGGCAAAAAAAAAATCACCTTTTCTGTTGATGCATTTAACAGAGATTCATAATGTAGGGAATTCACAATACAAGCATCTTGTGATCCTGAGCAGTCGGCTGCAGACCAGAGACTGCAGGGTGGAGCAGGGATCCATTTAGAAGTCTCCCTTTGATCTTCTCAAACTGCTTTTTAAATATAGAGAGAGCAATAAGAATTACAAAAGTAATATAAAAATTGAGAACACAAGTCTTTTTCTTTTTTACCCAGAAACTCAATAAGAACATTTTTCTTATTAATTTTTAAGAAAAGATTTTCATGATCTTTCCCTGATCACTTATCCATCTCTGCCAACTCTATCATTAACCAGTCTTCCATAGTGGTTGATGATTTTTTCCCCATGTGCATATAACAATCGCACAAGTGAAATCATATATTGGAATACTGTTCTGCAATTTTTCTCCAATAGTGGGTCCATCAAGCCCAAAAGAAAAAAAAATCAGGTTTCAAGTTGTACATTAATCTTCAAAATGCTTTTCATAAGTCTATGTAACATAGGGTGCTTCCACATTGGACACTAAGTACCCATTAAGTACCCATTAAGGGCGGATTTTAAAAACCTCATCTGCACTAGAACACCCATTAGAGACCCATGCGTCCACATTGGCTCTCACGCGATGGGTCTCTAATGGGTGTTAAGAGTCCCTTAATACCTATTAAGAGAAGACTACCTTGGAGGTAGTCTTAATGGTTACTTAATGGGTATTTGTGCAGTAAAGACACATCCTTAAGTATCCTTAAGTGGGCCCTCCTCCCGCCCTCCATGATTGGCTCCTCTGGAGCCAAGCATGGCAAGCTGGGGGGGCATCCTATCTCGGGGCTCCCCCTCGCTCCAGAAGCTGCAAATCACGGCTTCTGGAGCCAGGAGGGGCTTCACCTACACCCCCCTATTCCAGCCCGGGGCGAACGCGCATGATCCCCTCCTTACCTTCAGGCAGCCAGGCTGATTCTGGCTGCCGGGGGCCGGCATGCTTTGTGCGCGCATGCAGTGCGCCTACCTATTGGTCAGGGCCGTGCCTGGCTTCAGGAGGCCCTCTGCGCAGGAGCGCAGCCCTGGCCAATAGGGAGGAAATGGAAAGTGGAAAACCTAAAACAGAATACTAATATGAGAGGTGTGCATGCTGGCCAGACAAACTTCCAAAGAGTCCTTCACCTTTGCTGGGAGCTGATTCTTCATACAAGCTCATCTGCCTTTATAAGGTGTACAAGAAGGGAACTTCTGGAAGCTCTGGGAAGGAAACAGAGTGCCAGCAAGTAACACCTACAAGTGTAATGGACTCTTATCTAGGAATACTGAGTTTGATTCTACACTCCTCCATGAAGTCAGCTGGATGACCTTGAGCTAGTCACAGCTCTCTTCTGAGCTCTCACAGCTCCACCTACCTCACAGGGTGTCTTTTGTGAGGAGAAGAATAGAAAGCTTTGTCAGCAGTTTTAAGTCCCCTTAAATGGGTGAGAAAAGTGGAGTATAAAATCCAATTCCTACTCCTATTCCTCTTCTTCTATTAATGCTTTGCCCTTCCTCATTAAAAACAAATGGAAAGGAAAGGGTATTTTTGTCAGTTCAGAATGCTAGTTTAAATTCCTTATTTTTATTTTATAAAATAGCATGTTTTCAGTCTGAAGTGTAATCTGAAAAACAACAACCCTGAAACCAAGGAAGGAGAGAGAGGAGGCATCTGATGGAGTGCCTATTTCTCATACAGACCTTCTCAATTACTGAGGTTCCCTAGAGAGATCTTCCTTGTAGATCTCTCTCAGATGTTCAAGGAATGGTGGCACAAAAGAGGGTCTTCTCTGTGGTTGCGCCCAGGCCTTGAAAGACCTTCCCTGCTGATAAATGCCAGGTACTAACATCATACAGGCTTTGGCACCTTCTTCAAGCACCTAGGTTTTGATATTTAAGCTCCCTCCCTATGTTGATCTGCAGTAGATGGCAGCTGCGCTTTAACTGTGTTTTTAAACTGATTTAAAAGTTTTGTGCAGTTTGTTCTGAGATCTTCAGGTGAAGGGCAGCACATAGATTTAGAGAAATAAGGAAATGGCTATCTTAACCAAAGTGATACATTTTAAATAAGGTAGTTAAGATTGACTGAAGGCGGCTTCGGCACCAAAAAATGAAAGTGAGCCTGAAAGATGAATATGCTTAGGTCCTTAAATCGTGAACTACCAAAATCCAGGCAGCAGTCTGCAATTTTTTCACAAACATTGTTAATGTGATCATTGGTTTCAAGCGAAAATTCATTACACTGCAATCTTAGACTGAATCAGTGAATGTGCTGCCCTTACAAAGCCTTCAGTACTGTGACATAAAGATTAGAGGGGAATTATTTTCAAATGTACATATACATTTTCACGAATAGTCTTGCCTTCACTTTACAGATGCACAGAATCATTTGTGAAAACAACACAATCCTTCTTGGTTGCCAAGTTTTGAACCAGCTTCTGTTAACAGCCCCTTTAATAGCAGTTGGAAGCACAGCAATTAGTAGGTGATAAAATTTAATTCCATGACAGAAATAGCTTCATCGGCTGATTTCTGCTAAAGGGCAAGGCTGCTGCTTCTAGCCAATCGGCATCCCTACAGTCATGAGGGGGAAAAAGTACACCCTCTTTGAATTCTATGGTTTTACGTATCAGAACATAATTGAAAGAGCTGCTCCACAGAAGAGCTTAAAATTAGGTAAATACAACCTCAGATGAACAACACACAATGGATTCCACTGCTTCATTATTTATTCAACAAAAATGAAGCCAAAATAACTGCATGCTCTTCAGCACAAATAAAATAAATGGGATTTCAGTGAAATGATACCTCTGATACTCTTCATAGATCTTCCATTACATTTGAAATTCTGGAAGCCACCATGTTGCACAACAGAGTTCTGTTAATATTCTGACTCCACATGAAACACTGCAAGCAATGAAAATGCTTTGGAGCCACTGAGACTTCTGCCATTTAATGAGCAAAATCAAATTATCTCCTCCACCCCAACTCCATATCTCTGCTTTAAAACATATTTCTATGGCAGAAAATTACATCAAGGGACATTTAAAGTAGATAGCTGGAGGCAATATGCAGGATCTTCTTTAGATTCTTGCAGCTGCCTCTTCCCACACCTGCCAGAGAGTAGGAAGCAATTCTAAGCTCTTACTTAAGTCTGCTGGCTCCTTCTGTTATTGCTCCTGTTCCTAATATCACCCAAGATATTACCCAAGCACCTGCACCACTTCCCTTTGTTTTTGCCCCACTTGGCTAGCATCTGGGTAACTGGAACAGAAACGATAACAGAAGGAGGCAGCAGATGGAGGTACACAATCACCATTATGGGAAGTCCAACATCATTTTTAGATTTCCCGTAATAGTAATATTTTGGAACATCACCTCACTATTCCCAAACTATATTGGGCGTCCCACAGATATGTGTAGGATTCCTAATATAGACCTGAGAGAATTGTGTGTTTTAACTCTTGTCTGGGGGTGCCCTTAGTTTTTTAAATAGAATTAATCTATGATTTACTGTTCCTTTTTGTGTTTAATTTAGTATACACTATACCTTTGACTTTTGTATTGGAACAGACACCCAAGAAGTCAAATTATTTGTGTCTTAGCCCAGATTTGGATGACAGCCACAGCTGAGGAGCCCTGCTCACTGAGGCCACGGCCCATCTAGTCCAGCATTCTGCCTCACACAGTGGCCCACCCACTGTCCAAGGGCATCTCAAGCAGAGACAAGAGCAAACATTCTCCTGCTTTCAAATCCCAGCAAATGGCCTTGGAGGCATCCTGCTTGTCCCCCCAGCCTGAAAGATGTACTTAGGCATCCATTCTAGTAGCGATTGATACATCTATCATCCATAAATTTATCTAATGCTTCCTTAAAGCCATCTAGGCTGGTTGCTTTTACCACCTCTTCTGGCAGCAAATTCTATAGACAGATGACCCTCTAAGTGAAAAAATACTTTCCCTTGTCTGATCTGTCTCTTCTACCCATCAGCTTCATAGACTGCCCCCTGGTTCTAGTGTTGTGGGATAGAGAAAAGAAATTTTCTATCCACCTTTTCCATACCATACATGATTTTATATGTTTCAATCAGGTCCCCTCTTAAACACTGTCTTTTTAGGCTGAAGAGGCCTAGACACTGCAGTCCGATTTCATAAGGAAGGTGTTCCATCCCCTTAATCACTTTGGTTGCCCTTTTCTACATCTTTTCCCGTTCCACAATATCCTTTCTGAGGTGTGGTCACCAGAATTGTACACAATATTCCAAATGTAGCCTCACCATAGATTTATAGAGGCAAAATGACACTTGCTGACTTATTTTCTATTCACTTCCTAGTTATTCCCAGCACTGAATTAGCTTTTTTTTTCTTGTTCTTTTTTTTTTTTTTTTGCCACTCCTGTGCACTGGGCTGACACCTTCATTGAGCTGTCTACCAGAAGCCTGAGATACCTCTCCTGGTGTGTTGCAGAAAGCTCAGCCCCCATCAGTTTATAGATGTAATTAGGGTTCTTGGCCCCAATGTGTATTACTTTGCACTTATTTAGATTAAAGCACATTTGCCTCTTAGTTGCCCACTCACCCAATGCCAAGAAATCCCCCTGGAGCTCTTCACAATCAAACACAAGGGACTATTCACAAAAGAAAGTCTTCACAACCAGCTTGCACAGTGCAATGGAGAACAGGGGAGCATGGGCAGCAACTGGAACCTTACCTTAGATGGCAATGAATCAGAATAGGTCAAAGCACAGTACTCCTTCAAAGGCAAGGGGCCAACTGCCCCCTTACCATTGCTTTTTGGTGCAGAAGCCATTGATAATTGGCACTTGCAAATACTTCCCCTGCCAGCCAACAGCAAGAAGTGAGAGAAGAAAAGGAGACTCAGCTTGTGCAGAACTTTCTCTCATTAATTTTGCCTGGTCAGTTCCTCCTTCCACAAATGAACTGTAAGCCTGGTCGAACTTACCCCAAACTTAAAGAAAAGGGAGGATTTTTTATTATTATTATTTTTGGCAAATCATAATGAGGCAATCATAATGCTCTGGTCACCATCTGTCAAATGTTTATTCAAACTGCTTGTAGCAGTTGCCCTGATTCTACTATCTGATCTGGTGATATATGGTGTTTAGTGGATATTTCTTACTCCTAGTGTTTGCAAAAGGAGATAGAAGGCCATGCAGTTTGAATGTGAACTGTCCCTTGGAGGTAAATGTGATCAGCTCCCAAGTCTGTTACCTCAACCTCTAGGGGTCTGAAAGTGGAGGACAAACTGCCAATGTTTCCAGGGGTGGGGGCATTCCAGCCCATTCAAAGGGTAGAGTTGCTACATGAAAAACTGTATACTTGAGGTTGCCCTTGGGGCTGCAGAGCCTAGAAGGTTAGTCTTCTCAATGGTGTCCCCAAGGCTACCTTCCTGCAAAAAAATTCACTAAGCAGCAACAGTTAGCATGTTTTGCTAAATGGTCATGTTGCATTTAACTTGACATACAATTGTTAAGATCATATTATGCACATTTTAACCTTCTATTTTATCCTTTCCTTTTTATTTATCTAAACTGCCTTGAGACGGAGGTATAAAATATAAATAAAATAAAAAATTGTTCAGTAAATAAAAGCATGAATCCCTAATTTTTAATGACTGTGGAAGAGGACATTTCAACAAGTGTAGATTATAATGCAAGCAATTCCTCTTCTATCCAACTGTACAAAGATGCATGTGTCAGGACATTCAAAATGAACCCTCAAAGTATGGGCCTGAAGGATTTTCACCACTTATTAGGCCACAGCTCTTCAAGTTTATGAATATGTTGCTGAATGTTTTCCTTTCTTACTCGATGTCTTCTTGTTATTGCTTATTAAAGATTTGTTTATTATTATCTGTTCTGTTCTAGGCCTCTATGCATTCATTTAGGGAACCTCATGATAGCTAAAATGGTTACAGAATTTAAAAAAATTGCCAGATATGGATATAAATAACACCAAGGTTATTTTGAGGTACCAAATACCTGTGAGAAAGAAAAACAAGTCATATATCACTTTTCAAAAAGTGCTGTTTTGTCCTGAAGAACTTGAAACAGAAGGAATTCTGCCAGAAAGAACCAGATGAGGTTGAAAAAAGGGTAATATTCCAGTTAGAAAAGAAAGACCAAGAAAGTCTTGACCTTGACCTTTCATGTGACTACAAAAATATCAATGCCATTCACAGTTTAGCTACATAAACATTTGCAAAAATTAAAACATTATTAATGTAAGCTGTTGGAAAAACTGTAGGGAAAAATAACTTTTATTTGTAGACTGGAAAGATGCAAAAAAAAAAAAGGAAATGCAGAGAATAATTGTGCTTAAATTACAATTTGGCCCAGTTCCCATTGGCATTTTAAAATGGTTTAGAAATGGTTTGGATCCTGTTCATCCCCATTCTCAATCAGTTTCAGGGGTATTTTGAGGATTATTTGGCTAAAAAACAGGATAAACAAACACCTGTTTTTTTCAGGTTTTCCCCCCATTTTTGCTTTTAAAACGCTTGTTCCTTATTGCTGTGGGAACACTACAGCAGTATTTGGACAAATATGTCATGAAACGGGTGGGCTTTCACCCTGCGCAGGGACCAGCCCCTTGCCAGATTTGTTAAAGCGCCAGATCTATATGCAGAAGAGAAGTAACAATTCAGCCTAATAAGATGTAGCAATTCACCCACTCCACACTTCACACTGATAACAAAGTTTCATTTTTCACTTCCCCTCGCTTTCTCCTTGCCGGGAAGCACACACTGGAGGTGCCTCTTTTGCCTTGCTGAGCCCTGGGAACGAGAGAAGCACCTTCCCCCCCCCCATGTCCCACCGGTGACTGAGTGCATGCGTGTGCAGACAGCCAGGCAAGCGGGCACACAGCTCTCTCTCTGCTGCCCCTTTTTCACTTTTCTGCATTTGCGGAGGAGCAAAAAAGCACCAGTCCTGAGTTTTTGTTTGTTTGTTTGTTTGTTTGTTTTGTGTGTGTGTGTGTACCAGCCAGTGCTGCTGGTGATGGGGAGGGGAGGAGAGCGAAGGGGAGGAAGGGGTCCGTGTGTTTATGTATATGCACAGGACTGGCAGGAACGCACACTGGAGGTCCCTCTTTTGCCTTGCTGAGCCCAGGGAAGGAGAGAAGCACCTCCCCCCATGCCCCACTGGTGACTGAGCACGTGCATGTGCAGCAAGCCAGGCGAGCTGGCAGGCAGCTCTCTCTCTGCTGCCCCTTTTTCATTTTTCTGCATTCATGGAAAAGTGAAAAAGCACCAATCCTGAATTTCCGTGTGTGTGTGTGTGTGTGTGTGTGTGTGTGTGTGTGTGTGTGTGTGTGTGTACCAGCCAGTGCTGCTGGTGATGGAGAGGGGAGGAAGGGGAGGAAGGGGTGTGTGTGTTTGTGTGTGCGTGCGTATGCACAAGACTGGCAGGATGTCTTTTGCAAAAGCATGAGGGGAGAGGAGAGGAGAGGAAGGAGCTGCAATTCCCAACCGTCCACCACGTCATTGCTGGATCCAATCGGCAGGCAGGGGGTGGGGCCCCAGCTGGCAAGCAGGGGGGAAGAAAAGATTCCCTTTCCCTAATGTGATTCTGAACCGTTTTGGGTGGGGACAGCAGAAGGGTTTATAGCAATTTAAAGCGATTTAAAGCCACTAAAGTGGGGACTGCCAGAATCCGTGTTTGAATTGCTTTTTTTTCATTTCCTTTTAAAACCGTTTTAAGAGGCATGAATGGAAACAGGGCCTTAATATTGGAATTGACATTATTAGGAATTTTCCAAAGTGAAAATGAATACATTGAATATAAAAAGATGATTAATGATAGTAGCTGCACAAATCATAAGTAAAAACTGGAAATTTCAAGATGATTTAAATATAAGACTCTGGTATTATAAGGCATGGAGATATGTAGCAGATAAAATAACTGAAAAAACAAAAGAACTTATGTTAGGTAGAAAAAAATTAACTAAAAAAGAATGGGATCAATTTATTTCTGTGATACCCAAGATTAAGATGAAAACTAAACCCTCTAAGGAAATTATCACTAATAATATGAAGGCCTGTGTGGTGTTTCTTTCAATCTTATACTATGATATTTTTAATAATTATATTAATATAAAGTAATAACAATAAAATAAAAAAGGAATACATTAACATAAACAAAAAAATTACATGTATTTATTCTTATGTGCTATAAGTTTTTACATGTTATATTTAGAGGTTAATCTTAAAATATCTTTATATGTTTATTCATATATGATAATCTTTAAAATCAATAAAATAGAAGTAAAACCAACTCAGTGCCAGCTCAAATAACATAAATATTCCAGTAGATTGTGAATGTTTACACCCATGAATAACCTACTTCTACTATCTATCATCACATATCTCCTGGAAAAGTGGCACTACACTTGACCCAAAACAACCCTAACTGCATTTTTTTAAAAATAAACACCAGTGAACACAATGGAACTTAAAATTTTGCACAACCATCGCTAAATGAGGTAAAGGTACTAACATGGGCATATCCATGCATTGTCTTGGAAAAAATAATAAAGTAGTTTGCCATAGCCTTTTTCTTCTAAGACAACACTGAGCATCCTCTGTGTTCCAGGAAGTTGCTGTACAACTGGGATAAATTACCAGCCACTGTTTCTGAAATGCTGGGAGTAGAATCCAGGAGCACTGTTTTCAAAAGGGTGTTTTTCCCCTCATCTTCAGGTTGCCCATGTTAATCTGAATGGCTAGGATGCAGAAATGAAATATGTACTTGGCTGCACTGTTTTCATCTAATCCAGGGGCTGGAAACCTTATTTTTTTAAAGTAAGCGGAATTTTAAAGTAAATATGGAATGACTTGAAATTCCCAAATTTAACTTATATTGTGCAGCTACTATTATTAATCATCCTTTTATATTCAATATGTTCATTTTCACCAGGACATTTGTTACTCTTTTTAAACTCTTAGAGGGCCAAGGATGTGAGAAGAGCTCTGCCCACCACCACCAATCCCATCAAATAATGGTGTTGGGAATGAGCCAGAGGAACTCCCAGCTACTGCAGCAACTTAGCAACACATATGGAGCCACCAGGATATTCACCCTATAGCTAATGTACACATGAGGTGACCAGAAGAAAAAGGGAACAGGGATCTTATACCTTTGGTAGTTGAGGGGAAAAAAACTTAGCAGAGGTTGCTGTCACAAGAAACAACACTGGCTGAAATTTCTTCTTTGGTACCACTATTAAAGGTACAGAAGCCCTGCTCTTCTTCCACTGGGCTACCTCTTTATGTTGGAAAAACATTATAATTTACCCAGAAAACAACCACCACCTGTTATAACAACGCTTCACTACATAACCACACATCTTTATCTGTAACCACATATAATAATTTATTCAACCAATATTTACATAAGTCTGGTGCGTTACTTTGCTGATTCCTGATTTATTTGTGAAATGTATTGCCTCTGGTATATCTCCATGATACACCAGTGTGAGGACTCCCACATTTCCTTGACATGGGTCCCCAAAGAATCAAATTTCCCTTTCCTTCTCTTCTCTGACAGTAAACTTCCCACTTTACCTCCAGATGTTTCACATATGTATTCAAAGAAATAATCACTGAGTCAATGCAAATTTAAAGCAAGTTAACTATAAAACATCCAAACCTAAGCACGCAGTGACAGTACACAAGCCCACCACATTTGAATTTCTTTATGTGCTCATGGCTCCTCAGATTCTACTCAGACAATAATTTCCACCCATATGAATTCGCAGGAAATTCTGTATATAAACTTCTGTCTACCAAAGATAACAACACTATTACATCCTCTATAGAGGAATGAAAAGGAAGTTAAGCATGCGTCTTCAGTTTAAGATTCCTTCCCTCTTCTCCAACATACTTCAGCCTCTAAAACATCCTCTGAATAGGTAAACAAATTAAAAGTTACAAGCGTGACAGCTATGCATCCTGCTTTACAGAGGACACTCCTCTGTCTGAAGGGCTCTCCAGTCCAAGTTTGGTTCAAGCATAAGGAACTGTAAGAAAAAGACCTTGAAAACGTGCCATCAGCAAGCACATGTAGACAGCAAATCAAGCACATCTGCATCACCAAATGGCATCCTCCCCAGTCTGATGTAATGTGTTTTATTTCTATTTTAGGGAATATAATTATTTCTAAATCTGTTTCCATATCAGCATGCTATGCAAATTGGTTTTGCATGCTGAGACTCTTTTGGAAAGGAATGCCAACAGTTCTTTCAGCCTAGTAAACTCAATATTACTTAAAAAGATACTGAGTGAGGAGGAGCTAGCCCCTCGCCTGACCAAAGTCCCTTCTCCAAAGCTAAGAAGACAGCAATCAGAACAAAGTCTTTTCTCTACGTTTAAATACATTACTTTCCTTTCAGAACCAACATTGAAACCATGCACAAAGCTTTTAGTCATCCATGAATCCCTGCATCTCACAGGTACTCAATTAAGCCTCCCAACTTTGTGATATCACCAGATATTCCCATTTCACTCTGGGGAAAACTGCACTGTCATGCACATTGGCCAAAGGGTAGGGCTGCCACAACAAAAAGAAGACAAGACTCATGTCTCTTTTATAGCTTTGCAGAAAAGACACTTGCAGTACAGGCAACAGCTGATAAAACTGCATTTTCTACATATTGGTGGAAAGGATAGTAGCACTGTCTTTTCCATATGGCAGCCCTAGGCAAACCCCTTAGACAGTCCCAAAACAAGGATGGAAACGTAGGAAATTAGCCATGGGCATGAAGTTATCATAGATTATTTGGATCTGGCAGAACTCATGTCTGTGAAACAATGTTCGTGACTAGGAAATCTCTTTGTTTAAGAAATGGGCTGAGAACAGAGCATCCAAATTCCTTTTTCTGCCCCCTTTGCCCATTCAAACATAACATAAGAGAAGCCCTGCTGGATCAGGCCACCTAATCCAGCATCTTGTCTCACAGTGTGGCTCATCTATTACTTCCGGGCATTATCAAAACCTTCACCTGCTCTAAAATCCCTGCAAATGGCATTTTGAGACATCCTGTCTGTCTCTCCAACCTGCACAGTCCCAGCATGCATCCTAGTAGTCATTGATACACCTGTCCTCCATTAGATTCTTAAAACTATCCAGGCTGGTTGCTGTCCACCACCTCTTCCGTTAGTAAATTCCACAGAATGATTAACCTCTATGTGAACAAAATACTTCCCCTTGCCAGTCCTAACTCTCCTTCCCTTCAGCTTCATAGAGTGTCCCCTAGTTCTAGTGCTGTGCAACAGAAAAAATAATTGACCTGTATCCACCTTTTCCATACCATGCATGATTTTATATACTTCGATCAGGACACCTCATGTCTTTCAGGCTGAATAGACCTTGCAGCCTGATTTTGTAAGGAAGGTGTTCCAGCCCTTTGATCATTCTGGCTGCCTTTTTCTGCACCTTTCCCCGATTCACAATATCCTTTTTAAGGTGTGGTAACCTGAACTGTACACAATATTCCAAATGTGGCCTTACTATGGATTTATAAAGATGTATATAGTTGTAAAGACTAACATTATGCTGGATTTTTAAACCTTCTACTGGTTTTAGTATTGTTTTATACAGTTTTGACATGTGTATTTTTAAATGTTGTGAGCCGCCCAGAGACCCTTGGGTATGGGGCGGCATATAAATATAAATATAAATAAATAAATGATAGAAGCTTCCAACAGAAAAAAAACTTTCAAGATCTAAGTTATAAAACTTGTGCAGTTAGTTCAATAAATAAAATGTTAAGCATCAGGTGTTGAGAAAAGTGGCAGCATTGCTCTTTCAAAGGCTCTGAATGGAAAGAGAAAAACAAGGATATGCAAATAGCATCCATTTCCCACCTTATCAGACATCCAGAAACTCCAAGTGTTACTAAGCTGAGTGAAGCTGAGTGAATTTTGAGCAAAGTTAGTAAAATCACTAAACCTCCTATCAGCTGAAATCCCGTTACAACGATATACTGCCAAAATTTAAGTGTATCAAATTGTGCCAATATCCTCCAGAGTAGCCAGAATGACTCATGAAACTCTTGCAACTCATCAGGAAAATCCTCCATGAAGCAGCTGTCTTGTTTACATGCAGACAGAGAGCACCTTATCAGTACTGAATAAATCAGGGAAGCAGTGAAAACAAATGTTTTGACTTATTCCTAGCTGGAATGTGTCTGTTTATTTCCGTTTGTTCAATACTTTGACCTTTATACAGAGCTCTGACATATTTACCTAGGAGTCTAAACATATTAACAACTGCAAACGAAAAATCTGGTCCCAAAGAATAAAGAAGAGACTATTAAAGATCACTGGTCAGTGAGTGAAAAATGTCTAGAACCTACCTGTAACTTTATTTAGCTTTTCTTGCTCAAAGTTGGCAAGTTTTCAGTAAAGTTTCAACCTGCAAAGTTTAAATTGTAAATAATGTGCAGACCATACATGCAGTATATCAAAAAGGAAGTTTACTTGAATGAGGCATAAATCTCTGAACTTGAATATAACACTTTGCTTGCAGGCTTTACCCTTTGAGGCATATTCCTGGTCCAGTTCCTGTAAATCCTAACAAATGTGCCAAGAACTAGTTAAAAAAAACTCAAGAACTAGTTACAAGAAAGATAAAAATGGAAGTCTTTGTTTTTAGCTCATGGTTGCACACCTGCACAAGTCATAGGTTCAGATCAACTTATTCATCTCTGACCATATATATTAAGGTCTGTGCTGAACTGTTAAGGAAAGCAGAATGCACTTCCATGTGAGTTACTATATGACCTACGGTACTACCCTACACACGGTGCAAGGCAGTCATTCCTATGCCTTGTAAATACAACAACAATATACCACACCTTGTGCTTCTCTTTGTGCTGTGCAAGGAACTGTACTTGAGAATATGATCACTATTGTCCTTTTGCTTCATAAAACAACTTCTGCAATGCTGTTTAGTGAACATGAGATAAGATTAGTACAATCAGCTCTCACTGAGTATTATCACTGAGTATTTTAAAAAGCACAAGTTATTTTATCATCTTGTCTGTCATAAATAACATAAAAATAGGATAGATGGGGCAGCCCTTTTGTTACATCTGAACACAGTTTCAAGTTCATTTGACTAGAGAGACATTCCAGGCAACCAAAGAGTATCTAAAAAGTCAAAATTATGCTAGAATCATGCACCTGCAAACATAAAGAACGGTATCAGAAAATCCAGGACAAATCGCCTCATTCACGTGGCAATGCACTATAACTGAACAGTTTATTAGATGACCTGGTCATCCCCACAGCCTGTGTGTGGAGGTAACACACGCAAGATTGGCTTTGCATTCAGTGGGAAAGCTGAGCATGTGAACAGAGCTTTTCCACACTTGGTGTTATTCTGGAATATATTCTAGAGTAGGGGGCTGCCGTCCACATGTTAGTACAGGCTGCAGCCGGCCCCAGGTAAGGCT
The DNA here is from genome assembly GCA_023333525.1 of Aspidoscelis tigris stejnegeri. Taxonomy (NCBI): domain Eukaryota; kingdom Metazoa; phylum Chordata; class Lepidosauria; order Squamata; family Teiidae; genus Aspidoscelis; species Aspidoscelis tigris. Next base: position 82,997,368 of record JALMGA010000003.1, read on the forward strand.
CACCAGACTATGCATTAACATGAAGACAACAGACCCAACCTGAGGATTATTCCTGAATATGGCCAAGTGTGTACAGGCCGCAGGAGGGGACAGCCAGACAGTTGTTCTCACGTGCAAGCTGGAAGCAATTCTGAAATTTGCTTCCCCAGGGGCCAAAAATCATTTGGCTGGCTAGCTGGCTGAGCTTCCCCTACTCTGAAAACAAATGTCTTGGGTCGCCCTCCCTGCGAGAATTGTCTCCTGTACATAATCACATCACAAAACACGTGTTTATTGTGCAGCAGCTCTCCCCGCCATTATGGCATTTTTATATGTTAGAACAGCAGTCGACGGACAGCGGTGCAAACTGTGACCCCAACTCTCGGCGCCCAGCGCGGAGTTTTGAACTGCTCTCTGCTGCTGTAATTTAAAGCCCTCAGAAACTCCCCCCTCCCGCCGCGTTCCCTACACCAGACGAACTCTTGCGGAGATCACACTGCGCATGCGCCTAGCCGATGTCTCCGGGCCAGCGGCAGCGGCAGCAGCAGCAGCGCCAGGAGACGAAAGGGAAACCCTCCCGCCCTGCACCGCGGCTGCTGCTGCCGCTGCCTGGTTTCCTCTCCCCCTCCCTCCCCAGCCAAGCCCTGAGTCAAGGCATTGGAACTCGCCCGCTGCCGCTGGGGGCGGCGAGAGAGTCAGTCAGCAGCCAGCAGGGATGGCGCGCTGTGGGTGGAAGGTTATAAGTTGAAGCCGGGGTGAAGCGCCTGCCCCGCCTCTCAGGCGGCGGCTTTCTGCTTGCTTATGGAAGCGGTTCCTTTTCAACCCTTTCCTTCCCAACGGAAAAGCTCACACGGGGATGAAGCCCCCCTCCCCCCCGCCAGCCCTGGAAGAGACTCAATACAGTAGATTAAGCCCACAGGCGAGTTGGTTCAGCAGCCCCAGTTGATAAATCCCCTCCCCGCCTTGCAAATCCACTGTCTGGGGGGAACAATAGCGTGGTGAGGCTTGCACGGTCTTCTGTGCTCCCCCCCCTCCTTGCAGCTGGGGGGAGGGGAAGGCAGGGGGGAGGGGAGGGGTCGGGATGACATCGAGGAATTCTGCAGGAGCGCCCCGGAGCCGCGCAGCCGCAGACGCTTTACGTTCCATCCGTGCCAAAAAGGTCGGGGGGGGGGGTAGAGGGGGGAACCCGAGGTAGGGTCACGTGACCGTCTAGTCCTAAACCCCCTCGAATGGAGTTAATGCTTTCTGGGTTCCAAATCTTCGGCTGCGGCGTTGCGAGGTCTCCCTCCGCCCGCCCGGTTCGGCTCAAGGGCGCGTTGCAAAAAGGAAAAAAGTAGCCCTTGCGTGGGCTTTCCACAGCCGCAGCTTTTTTTTCCCCGTCCACACACTCCTGACACGGCGACGAAACCTGCTCTGTCTGTTTTTAGCCTGGAAACCATCCAGCAGCCCGAGTCGCTTGGAGGGCGATAAAGGGAGGGGGGGCATTGAGAGTCGTGAACAGCTGGGCCAGAGTCCTGGCTGCATTCAGCAGGGCGGGGGGGGGGGGGAGAGAGCAAAGATTTGGAAGGAAAACCCACCCGGGTCACAGAGGGATGTTTTGTCTGGTTTCCCGTCAGACGCCTTATTATCCTGCAAAATGGAGGGCTGGAGCGAACTTGTTCTGGAAGCTCCTTGTTAAAGCGCGCACTGGAGCCCGAGGGAGGGGAGAGGGGGAAGGAAGCACGCGAAGAGACCGTGCAGGGTGTTGGAGGGAAAGTTTCTAATGTGCTGCCAACTTCCGAAAAAAAAAGGTCGAAACGGGCATGCTAATCAGTAGCAAGAACGCCGCCTCGCCCACTCAGCCGCCAGGAGAGGCCCGAACTGGGGACATGCGCACTCGCCTCCCCGGCTGCCCTAGATGTCTTGCACCTCGGGGCTGGAAAGACCCGGATTGTGCAAGACTCGTAACCTTTCGCCTGCCCGCCCGGCCCATTGGGCTTCCTGCCTGATCGTGTGTTCTCCCAGAAAGTACTGTAGTGTCTCGGTCCGCCGCTCCCCTGTCCCTCATCGGTTTCCCCTTCGCCTGGGGCCTCTGGCTAGAGTATGCAAGAACTCCTGACAGAGTCATGTATGTTCCCCCCACAGGGCTGAACGGAAAAAGAGATTTTGAGGTCTTGGGGCAAAGCGAGTTTAGCCTGCACTGTGACATTCTTGCATTGTACTCGTGCAGGTGAGAAGGACAAGTTAACCACTTCTGATAAAGCGAGCCTTGAACTGTGGGTCTTGCTATAAACACGCTTTTAAAAAGTGCCCACCAGGGAACCGCTCTTGCCTGGGTTATTTTGTTAGACCACAGATACATTTCTTACCATGTGTGATGGATCTCTTCCAGTGGTTGGATGTTCCTAACAATAAATACTTTTTTAAAACCCACTTTTCTTACTGAACTGCTTTAATCTGTTAAAGATTTTACTCGAAAGATAGGCAAAGGAGTAAGGACTGGCCTTTTGCAGTTGTAATGAGCTCCGAGGTGTTTAACTTCAGTGTAAATGGGGGAAATGGCTTAAAGCCACAGGGGAGGCTGTGCTGCTTTAAGACTAGTTTTGTAGGAGTCAGCATAATAGTGGTACTCGAATCTTGTAGAGCAGATCAACAGGATGTCTCCCTTTGGCACACACAGGCTCACTGAGGCGCAGTGCAATCAGCTCTGTTATGGGGAGGGGGGGCATCAAAACAGCCAGAGAAGATGTGTTACCTAATGGCTACTGTATAAACAATGCTGCCACAGACCTTTAAAAGCAAAAGACAGGCTCATTGGAAAAAGAAGGGAGTATATCTGTTTGTGCTTACAGGATCTGAAACAGCACTTGAGCTATAGGTTTATGCAGAAGACTGCTTCATAATTTACTATAGCCGGAACAGCTAAAACCACACCTTACCCTCCCTGTGTCTCTCTCTCTCTCACACACACACACACACTGCAGAATTCCTTTTTACTGCATATCTGTGTTTTTATACAACTCTGCTAAGAAGTTACTGCCACATTTCTGAAAATACTTCCTTGCAATGTGGGTTCTGTGTTATTCAAAATACTTTTTAGCAAGAGCACCTATGTGCTCTTGAAATTCTATATTTAAAAATATTTTGTGTTTTCTCACTATAGTAAATCCTTTAAAATTTAGGGGGGGGAATAAAGGCATTCTTGTACCTGATGCTTTTCAGTCCCTCATCGAAAAGATGAAGGCTTATCAGCTGTACAGTCCTATCAAAAAGTATTTATCCCCTTCCTGATTTTTTCTGTTTTTGCATACTTGTCGCACTTGTTTCATATCTTCAAATAAAATGTAATATGGGACAAAGACAAAATACAGCTTTCAAACTAACATTTACAGAAGGGAGAATCTTATCCAACATCTGTATGAAAGTGTAATTGTCCCCTTTAACTTAATAGCTGGTTGGACCACCTTTAATAGCAACAACTGTAACTAAACACTTCCAGTAACTGGAGATCAGTCCTTCACATCACTATGGAGGAATTTGAACCCACTTTTCTTTGCAGAATTGCTTTAATTCAGACACACTGGAAGGTTTTTGAGCTTAAACTGCTTAAGGTTCTGCTATAGCATCTCCATGAGGTTCAACTCAGGACTTTGACTAGGCCATTCACAAACCTTCATTTTGTTACTTTTGTTGACTTGCTCATATGATTTGGATGGTTGTCTTACAGCATAACCCAATTGCACTTGAGCTTCAGAGACTGATGACCAGACATTCTTCTTCAGGATTTTTTGGCTGAGAGCAGAATTTATGGTTCTCTCAGTTGTAGTAAGTCACCCAAGCCCTGAAGCAGCAAAGCATTTCCATATCATCACCCTGCCACCTACATGTTTGACTGTTGGTATGATGTTCTTATTGCAGAATGTTGTGTTAAGCTTCACATTAGATGCAGCAAAACACATATTCCAAAAAGTTCCACCTTTGACTCTTCAGTCCACATAAAATTCCCCAAAGACTTGGGAGCCATCAAGGTGCTTTTTGGCAAATAGAAAATCATACTTGACATTCCTAGTGGTTAGCAATTGTTTTTGCCTTCTGAGTTTTCCATGGATACCATTTTTGCCCAATGTCTTTCTAATGGTGGGCTCATGAATGCTTCCCCTGAGAAGAGCAAAACCTGCCATTCCTTAAGAGTTCATCTGGGTTCTTTTGTGACTTCCTGGATGAGTCATGCTTCACTCTTGGAGAAATTTTAGACCAGCCATTTCTAAGAAGTGTCACCATTTTTTCAAGTTTTCTCTGTCTGGACATAATAGCTCTCACTGTGGTTTTCTGGAGTCCTAGAACCTTCAAAATAACTTTGTAATCTTTTCCAATTTCATGTACTTCAATAACTTTCTCATCTCTTCTGGAATTTATTTTGATTGTAGCACAGTGTGCTGTTCATTGAGACCTTTTAGCTGGTTCCACAATGCTGCCAATGTTCCATTTAAGTAATGATTGGATTCAACAGGGCTGCTACTAAGCCTGGGTCTGCCTAGTCTGATCAAACCCAATCTGAGTAACCAAGGGGCAGTTGCTTTTTCACATGGATGATATAGGTGTTAGATAAAATTTTTCCCTTCAATAAATGAGACGTTCATTTGAAAGCCATATTTTGTGTTTACTCAGGCTGTCTTTGTCTCATATTTAATTTTGTTTGAAGATCTAAAACAACCAAGTGTGACAAGTAGCCAAAAAAAAAATCAAGAAGGGGACAAATACTGTTTCATGGCACTGTCCATGTATTTTAAAAGGCTCTGCAGTGAGGCTTAAAGAAACTGGCTCATATGTCCAGACTAGCTGCTTAATGGACCAGAGTAAAATGAAAGGTCACATGGCTATAGAAGATCTCTAAATAACAAATACCCTCTAGCTATGGTTAACTTTAATTAACTACAATATTACAGTTCACTGCAGGCTTGTTTTTCACACATGCATTGACCACCACCCCCTGCACACACACAGTGTAGTCAACAGAAGCAAGATTTGGGAAAATAGATTAAGGCAAAAAGAGCCCTGCAAATTTAATAAAAGAACAGAAATCCCATGGGGGAGGGACTTTCTGCATTTTTAGCAATACACTGATGAAAAATCTCAATATTTAATAATGTATTCCACACTAAGAATTAATGTGGAATAATGTATAGTGTAAGCTGTATAGTGTAAGCTGTATAGTGTAAGCTCAGGCACTTTGATAGAGAAGCAAATCACATACATTCACTAGAGTTTGATTCTGGAACCCATCTGTTTAGGACTTTAGCTTCTACTTCTGATTACCAAAATCAGTTTTAATCTATTTAAATACCTTTGTGTTGATGGCTTTTATCAAAACAAAACCAAACAAATTCTAAGAATCTTTTTTGTGCATTTATTCCAGTCTGGAAAGACTTCATTAGAATATGAGATTCATAAGCATCAATATAGTTCTTTGCAAAGGGTGTAAAAATAAAAATAATGATCATTTATTAAAATCAGTTAACATAATAGTATCCAAGAATAAATCCCAAACAGGCAAAGGAAAAAAGAAACACTACAAACAGCTCACCTCTTGCAGACCTAGGTACACAGTAAAGCCTAAACTCAAAAGCGCCATTTATTCACTACCATCAAGAATAGAAATCTCTAGTACCAGTAGTATCAAAATGCAACCTGAAAGGCCAAGAGGGCAATTTAAAATGCCACTTCCCATCTGTTTTTCAGTGTGACAAAAACGTAAGTGTCAATGACAGTTGTTTATCTGTGGCACAAAGGACAGGGGGGAAACCTCTTTATTCATTCTGCAAAAACACTGTTGATGTTTCATAGCAAAGATGGTTGTCAGTCTTTTGTCCAGATTATCTCACTAAAAGTCAAAGTTCACGTAAGGTTGGTTTGTGTTTTTCAGCCAAATAGGAGCAATCCCCCAACAGGGATCCTGTATTTTTGCTAATCCAGTAAAACCAGTGCAGTAGTGGCATTTGCCCATTGCCAAGAGAAATGTAATGCAGTTTACTGCAGTTAAGATGATAGGGTGAGGAAGAAGCATCCACATCCATCTCTGCTTGTGAAAAATAAGCTTTTGTTTGAAGCATTCTTGTATTTCAAGTAGTTATATGCAACTAAAATCCACAATGAGTAAACTAGACGTGTTATCCTTTTAAAAAACTATCATTCCAATAGTATATTCAGATTTGTGTGATCTCTGCCAAAATTAAATTGATCCCTTTCTTTTGCTGCCTCATTCCATGCATGTTTACTTTTTAAAAAAATCAGACTAAATTTGGTGAGGCTTACTCCAGACATGAATAAACAATACTATTCTTTTAGTCCAATTACTAGACACTGTTGTATTTTTTTCCTGTGAAAAAAGCTTGCTACAACTAAGATTGCAGCCTAATACCAAAGGGCAAGGTTGACTGAATCCAGTGGATTTAATTCAGAACAGATCTTTATTGAACAACTTAGTTCAGTCCAATGAACACTTACTTAGACGTAAATCCCATTGAACTCTGTTAGACTTCTAAGTAAACATGCATAGGATAGCTTTACCAGGATTTAATTCTAGCTTATTACATTCCTCAGACAAAAGATGCCTCTTGTGTAACAGAAAATCCTTGCAGCTGGGGAACTGGAAAGGGGAAATGAACAGAACATTGAATAGAAAATGCTTAGTCAGCAACTGTTCTGGCAATATTAAAAGGTGAAATGTAAGCAGGCACAGTGCCAAAGCCTAGATAACTTAGATAGCATCATTATGCATATCTCAAGTTGCATGCGTACAAATGGCACAGTTAGAAGATACAGATTTGTTGTAGAACTATGAAGTATGGAAAAGGGGTGGTATACTTTGACCTCTCACTCTGTGTTGGGCAAGGAAAAAAAATTACTCCAGAACTATTAATATCAATTAAATTTATTACAATTTACTAAGCTCCAAGGCACATTACAGTGTTCTGTTAACTACAGAAATGTATAAAGGACAAACAGAGCATGTTTTCCATGTACAGCAAATTTTGCTCTAGTGTTTAAAAGCTCCCGTGCATTAATAAAGCAAAAAACAAAAACGTGAAGATTTAAAATGTTCAGATCAATAGAAACAAACTGAAACATTTTTCTTTACAAAGTTGCAACAAAAAAACACCCCCATACTACGCCATCATTTTGCAAACAAAACATTTTTGGGGAAAAAAACAAGGAAAGAAAAAAGTGTTAGACTAACACTTTGGGATTGTAAAACATAAGCTGTCACCATTTTTGTAGCAATTATTTTTTAGGCATCAACACTGGCCTTGGCAAAAAGAAAAGGTTTTTTTTTTCATTTTTCTTCTTTTAGAGAAGTGCATACATTTACAAAAATACACACCAGCAGCAGGTAATTGCTAAGGGCTATAACTGTGTACCTAGCCAACACACTGCCAAAGAAATGAGAAACAGATATTATGTGGTAACCAAACAATATTGTATTGTTTTAACAAAAAAAAAAACCAAAAAACAGAACCAAAAAAGAACAGCTCTATCCTTCAAATGAAGAAAGGTACATACCTTTGTTTCAAAATATAGAAACATACGACGAAAATAAGGTCTATACATAAGACTAAACTTTTTGCAGTACTGTACTGTCCCATGTGAGTCTTGTTTTCAATATTCACAATTCTACATCTTCAGGCGGCTGAAAGGAGCTGGATTTGCTGTTTTTGTTGTGGGTGTGCGTACATGTGTTTTAAGGGTCTCTCTCCTTTTTCACTTTCACATCCCCAGCTAAAATGGTTGCAATCTCGCCCTGCATAAATGCCCAAGGCACGTTGGAACCTACTAAGGGGCATTTCTCGCCGCTGGGGCAATAGACTTCGCCGGTGGCACCCTGGGCCTTGATGCTCTCCCGGGAACAAGGGAAGCAAAACTTGTGGCTGGGCACTGAGGGGCACTGCACAAAGTGGGTGTCCTCCAAGCGTTCGTGGCAAATGGTGCAGCAAAGGGGTCCACTGTTAGCCATGGGTGAGTCTGGAATGTTTTGGGGATGAACTTGGTCCATGCCGGGGTGGGCGTTGGGGGGTGGGGGGGCCACCTGCAGATTCATGTCCCCATTGCGAGAGGCCAGGCGGCGCTGGCCTGGCACCGAGGCGGGCGACACGGGGCTGCTGCTGTTCCTTCGCGTGGACGTGGTCGAGTGCACGGAGCTGCCGTCCTTGGGCGAGTGGGCATTGCCCAGCGTGTCGGCCACCGACATGAGCGCCGCCATGGGCGACTGGCCGTTCTGCGGGGCAGACTCTGGCGGGGTGGTCCGGTTGGAGTGCGGCCCGAGAGGCGGCGGCGGCGGCACCCCGCCAAAGCCCCCCGCCGACATGGTGAGCTTGAGCGCCTCGCTCTGGCTGGCCATCCACTGCTGCCGCTGCTGCTCCTCGTTCAGCTTCAGGCCGCCTTCCGACGCAGAGTCCGACGGCTCCGGAGAGGCCTTCCTCTTCCGCAAGCCCCCTCCGCCGCCCGTGCCGGCCCCTCCGCCGCCTCCGCCGGGCCCCCGGCCGGAAGCCGGCCCGCCCGCGCCCCCTCCGCCCCCTGCGGAAGAAGTGGGGGTCCTGGGCAGGCTGACGAGGGCGGTGGGCAACATCGGGCAGGAGGCATCGAGGTAGGGCTGCGGCAGCATGTCGGCGCCCACCATCTCCTTGAAGAAGCGCACCGACTCCGGCAGCAGGTCGCCCAGGAGGCGCCAGTCCCCCGAGCCGTGCTTCTTCTCGTACTCGAGGTACTTGAAGCCCGAGGACAGGCCGCGCCCGAAGTCTTTCATGCAGTCCTGGTACATCTGCTTGGCGACGCCCGAGGCGCTGGAGAACACCGTGCCGGAGCCGCTGGGGTACTCGATGAAGAGTTTCAGCTCGTAGTCCAGCCCGGGCTTGGAGACGGCGTCGAAGGCGAAGACGCGGCCCAGCAGCGCGTGGTCCTTCTTGAAGCGCACCTCGTAGGGCGTGCAGCCGGCCAGCGTGAGCAGCGTGTCCCGCACCAACTTGGGCTTGCTGGCCCACTCCTCGGCGCGGTTGCGGAGGCTCTCGCTGAGCTCGGCCAAGGCCTCCGCGTTGCGCTGCTTCTCCTTCAGCTCCCGCTCTTGGTCGCCGCTGCTCGACACGGAGCCCGGGCGCTTCCCGCAGGGGTCGCCCGAGATGGACGACGTCGAGGAGGAGGACGACGAGGAGGACGACGAGGAGGCGGACGAGGCCGGAGGGCCCCGCGGAGGGGGCAGCGCCACCCCCGAAGTCGCCGGCCCGTTCAGCAGCGTCTGCGGCAGGAGGTTGGGCGGCACGTTCAGCTGGGCCCCGCCGCCCGGGGGGAGGCCGCTCACCAGCCCGCCGTGCGGGGCTCGCCTCGAGGACGACGACGAGGACGAGGCGGAGGAGTTGGGGCTCTGGCGGTTCAGTTCCGGCGGCCCGTCGTCCGCAGCCTTGGGGAATCCGTTAGGGCCGCCCAGGCCGTTGGGCAAGCGGCCCGCGTGGCTCCCGCTCAGGCCGCCCGGCGGCGGAGGCGGCGGGTACTCGAAGCGGCTGCGCTGCTCGCTCAAGCCGTAGCGCTCCAGGCCCGTCGGCGCTTTGGAGGCGGCGGCGTCCACATGGTTCAGCTGCTGCTGCTGCTGCACGGCCGCCGCCGCCGCTGCCGCCGCCGCCGCCGCCGCTTCCTTGGCCGAGAGCGCCACGGCCTTGACGCTCACAGGCGGCGGAGGCCCCGGCGAGCGGCCGTCCTGGAAGCAGCCGTGGGCCCGTTTCAGCTGCCGGGCCGTCTCGATCACGAACTCGATGCGGTCGGCGCCCTCGTAGTTCACGCAGCCCCGGCAGACGGGCTCGCTGAAGTCCCAGATCATGGCCCACGGCATGCGCGGCAGGTCACACAGGTAGCAAGACTGCCGCCGCGAGGAGGACACCTGTGCCGCCGACATGGCTGCCTGAGGAGGAGGAGGAGGGAAGGGGCTCCTCCGGCGCGCGCTCCGCCGCCGCCGCCGCCGCCACGACCCGCTTCTTCGGCCACCCTGGGCTGGGGGGGTGGGCGCCGGGTCCCACTTTCCCGCTCTTTGCTCCTGGTTGCGGAAAAGGAGGCGGAGAAAGCGGAGAGGGCGGCTCGTCCCTGCCTTCCTGCTCGCCTTCCTGTTACCTGGCCGACTGGAAAGCGCTTCCAACAAGTCGCCTCAAATGAAGTCTCGTGGGCAGCGAGACGGCGAGCGGAGGAGGCGGGGGGGGGGGGAAGGTGCTTGCTCTCCCCCGCGCCCTCCAGCTGCCGCCCTGTCGTTTCCCGGCGCTTCTCCGCTGTCCCTAAGCAGCCGCCGTTCTCGCTGCTGCTGCTGCTGCTCTTCTCCCTTCGCGCCGGTCTTGCGGGGAAGGAGGCGAGGTCGAGCCGCGCCGACGCCGCAGAGGGAGCTCCGTGGACGGCGGGGGAAGCTGAGGCGAAAGGGGCAGCCGGAGAGCGGGACGGGACGGGGACAGCTCCGCTACCTGCTGCTCCGGCGCCGACGGGAGGGGGACGCGAGGCTCGAGCGCGGCTGGGGCCGGGGCTGCCGCTTGTGGGGCCGGGCACGCCCTCAGGTCGGCGACGGCATCACGGCGGGCGGGCGGGCGAGGGCAGCGGCAGCGGCGGCGCCGCCAGCGGTTCCACTCACATCCTCGAGCGCTCCTCGGAATTCGGATCGGGGAGAGCCGGAGCGTGTCACTCCGGGCTCCTGCGGCGGCGGCGGCGGCTGCGCGTTCCGAGCGCCGCTCTTGCGCCCCTCCTCCTGGCACGGCGCTCCATTCGCTGCTGCTGCTCCCCCTCGCCCGCCCGCCCGGCTCGTTCCCTCGCCGCTCGCCCCAGCTCGGCTGCCCCCTGGGTGGGGCGCTCACGTCACCGCCGCGCTCCTCTCGCCCCCCCCTCGCAGTTCCCTTTTCGTAGCCCTGGCTGGCTGGCTGGCTGACTGACCGACCAGCTTCGCGGACGTCTCCGCTCCCTTCCCCCTCACTTCCTCTTGTGTCTAGGGCCGGGCAGGGAGCCCACTTGTTGCGCGGCTACTGCGCATGCCCGGCACCCTGCCCACCTTCTCGCTCGCTCCTCTCAGGGCCCCCCTCCCCATATGTGTACAACCGCTGGCGGAGGCGAGTTACCCCTCGGAAGCCTGCAGGGGGGGGGCGCTCGGTGGCTGCTCTGCCGCCGCTCCCGCGCGCAGACACACCGAGGACTATGTTTGGAAAACGCGACGCGGAGCCATCAGTGCCTGGCCTGCTTCTCCTCCTGCTCCGTGGAAATGTCCCCACTGTGGAAACGCAGCCAGCAAAGCACATGCAGAAGAGGGCCGCGCCTTCCCGGCTCAGCTACCGACGATTCAGTTTTTAGTCTCCTTTTTTTTTTAATCTTCTCCTTTTGGGCGGCTTAAGCCCTTTTGGAAGCCCTCGGCGTAGCTTCCGCTGTCAAAGTGAAAGGCCTCGTGAGAGTTTCAGAGGCATCGTCTTTAGCCCCCTTTTTTTTTGCACTGGGCCTTAATTCGGATTATATCTTGGCACAGGGTCCTTCCATCCACATGCTGGAAAAGATCATGGCAGGCCCTGTGCATAGCTCACCATAGTCTGCACTACCGTGTGGATGGCACGTCCGGTTCTGGGTTATAAACCCGAATAAAGCCCAATGCTTTCGCTAAACCAGGTCTTTGCTAACCCGGGTTAGTAACTAGTAAGGGGAAAGGGCCACCCGACCCTCCCAAAGAAACAAACGTCCCAAAATGAAAGCACAGCCTCGCGACTGAGATCCCGATCCGCTCCGGAGCGCTTTATGGGGCCGCGCGCGCGCCCATCCCTGGTTTTCGCTCGCGATCCTGTGCAGTTCAGCCCGGCAGCAAGATCCGTGTCGCCCAGTGCGGGGGATCGCAACCCCAGGGACCGCTTGGCGAGCTGGGAATTCGGGGCGAAGGCGGTGTGCCTTTGCGCATGTGGAGCCGCTGCAGATGGTGTTTGTCACGCCTAAGCTGAGGGCTTTAAAGACCTAGAAAGACGGCACCGGACCCAGCAGGCTGAACATTTGCGATGTGAAGCACATTCGGGCAAAGAACCCGAATTACGCCTGATGGCGCTGAGCTCTCTGTGACAGAACAGGAAAGGGATGTTGTTGAACAGTGCAGTGATGGTGTCAATCCTGCACACGGCAGCGGCAAAAACAGCAAATTCAATGCCAGGGATAATTAGGAAGGGAATAGAAAACAAGTTGGCAAGGATCGTTGTGCCTCTTTATAAACCTACAGTGAGGCTGGAATATCACGGATAGTTCTGGTCATCACACCTCAGAAATGATATTGTGGAACTGGAAAGAGGGAAGCAGAATAATAAAGGGACTGGAACACCTCTCTTAAAATATCAGCCTGCAATCTTTAAATAGGGTTTAAGAGGGACCTGTGTGAAGTATATAAAATCATGCATGATGTAGAAAAGGTGGATAGTAGAAAAATTATGTTCTCTAACACACAGTACTAGAACTGGAGGGCACTCTATGAAGCTGATGGGCAGGGAGAGTTAGGACCGACAAGAGGAAGAATTATTTTTTCCACCCAGAGGGTCATCGCTTCAGGGAATTCCTACCAGGAGAGATGGCGACACCAACCAGCCCGCATAGCTTTAAGAAAAGATTAGACAAATTCATGAAGGACAGCAGTTATCAATGACCGCTAGAATACATGCCTAGGTATTGCCTCCAGGTTAGAGAGCAGACAGGGTTCCTCTAAAGGCCCGTTACATCAAGTTGAAAGCAGGTGTTGCCTTTGCCTTCTGCTTGAGAATGCCCAGGAGCACTTGGTGGGCCATTGTATGAGGCAGGAAGCTGGACTAGATGCGTGGGACATGGACTCCCTGGTCCACCTTCCCCTCGGTGATCTTAACTAGCTGTATTGCGGTTCTAAAGTGCTCGGTCAAGGCAAAGGATCTGCCCTCCTGGATCCTTGGCCTCCAAATCTCCTCCCTTCCTCGAATCAGGGAACAAGGGGGGCTGATCCGATTGGCAAAAGCTTGTATTATTCTCTTTGCCTCTTGTGGTTTCCGTGTTTGCAAAAGCTTGAAAATGCCTTGTTGAGACTACGAACAAGCAACCACCAAGTCGTGCAATAACAAACTTTCACCGCCGGGCTTCAGGTTGTGAAGGGATTTTACCCGCGAGGCATCCCTGGGCAGGCTGCGATCCAGATTGCGTCACCTTCTGCCAGCGCCCTGGAGAATCATCCGTTGCACGGCGCTGACTCAACACTCCAGAGAGAAGAAACAGGGCTATCCGTGGAGAAATTGTAGGATCCATAGCAAGGCTGGGCTGGAGAACCCAGGGCTTTGTAATTATATTGACAGTTCTTTTCAAGGAAGGAGCGCATTGAAAGAGACCTTGTCTTGTTCAAAGTGCTCATATTCTGGATCTCGCCCTTCTGTTTCCTATCAGTCTGGAAAAATTTCTGCAGCTTGGGTTCTGCGGACATCAAAAGGAGTCCGCACACACGTGCCACACCAGGATAATTGACCCAAGAGAGGTCTTCTGCATGTAGCCTACTTCCATTCAAATCAGCTCTCCTTTTCAAATCAGCTACTTCCATTCAAATCAGCTCTCCTGGCTTTTAAGTACAACTTAGTCAAGATATGCATTTATACCCAATACCGTAATCCAGCACTAAGCACAGTTGAACTCCAGGGGTTTTCTGCTTAGAATGACCTTAGATGCTGTTGTTGGTCATTTACGTTTTACTCATAAGTGTGTTTGATTCACTCTGGATCAAGAGCAATTCCCTGAAGACTAAGCAGAATCTGAAAAAGTTTGCTTTGGGGGCAGTATTCTCATGATCCTTACACCTAGTGACCAGTTGCCACTATGGCTAGGGGTTGTGAGAATTGTAGTCCAAAATGGCTCTGGATTTCCTCCAAGGACTGGAATAATTCTCACTGATGTAATTAGAACTCATCTTTTGACTTTAGAAGCATAGGACTCTATTGTTAGAAAACTATTTCAGCTGCAACATAAACCCAGATTGTTTTCTTGACTCAAGACCATTTGGAGTTCCAATCAACAATGTGGCATTTTGCAACACTGAAAGTTTTAGTTGCCTTGAAAGTCTCTTCAGATCCTTTATTTTCCATCATTGTTATACACCATCACTTTTTGAGTTCCTTTTGTCTCCAAAAGGTGTGTGTAGTTCAAGCAAAGCAAACATTAAACAGGCAAACCTGCTTATTCAGGAAAACATTTGTTTGAGAGGACAAATACTACAAGGAAAGTGCACTGGCGTCAGTTGAGATACAATATGTTTACTTTCAATTTTTGCCCCTTGAGCATCTTCCTATGCTCACCAGAAATGTTCCACCTGCAAAGGATGGTTCAGACCAGTTTTTCAAGTTTTGGAAAAAGCTCTTTCAAAATGTTTGTAGCATTTTGTCTTGTAGGTTAAGGTACTGGGGAGCTCAAGCTATTGTTACTGGTGCAAACCCCTTGTTAAGAGGAAGAGAAGCTCTCGGTCATTTCCTAGTAAAAGGAGAGAACAAAGGGCTAGTGGGGACTTCAATGGAACTTGTAGTGACATGCTCTTCAAGTGACATGCTCACTAAGGTCTGAGAGAAGACCAGAGTCCAACATCTGCAGCTCTACAGCTTTTTTGTGTGTGTTTTAAAAGCCTCTAATTTGTGCATTTCAGTGGAGCCATCTCAAACTTGCAGTTCAAAGCAAATTATGGCTTTTCCATAAGGTTAAATTCAGGTAACACTTCTTAAAACAGATGGGGGAGGGGCATTCCAAACTAGGCTGGCCTTTATCTTGGATCACGGACAAATTCTCCGGAAGCTCTTCAAAGGCAGCCCTTCCTACTGTTGTGCTTTGAAGAAAGAGGCCTGCAGGAATTCCGCCTTGATTCTTCAAGCATGACCTTGTCTACTAGTCCAGGGAGAACTGAGGTGCCTTTCATCAGAAGTCCTTTCAACTGTTCAAGAACTTCAGACCTTCAGCTTTGTTCACTGGGAGCAAACTGGATCATTGCCAATTGAGGCTTGTCCTCTACCTAGATAAAACTGGTTTCCACTCAAATTCTTCTACTTGATAGCAGGTTGACGCTGTGCTTTTCACTTTCTCTTTTTTAAAAACTGCTGAGATTTTGCTTGCCAGTCTTTCTACAGACAGGCTAAACTGGGGGAAGGGGAATTAGAAGCTATGCCTCACTTGGCCATAGTGGTTCAAGGCTGTGATGCTCCTCCAATATCCACTGCTAACGACATTTAGGGTGCTTTTTCACTGACCTCCTTTAATCCGGATCTAAGATGATCCATATTTAAGGAATGGGTACTTCCCTTAATCCGGATCTAGTTGATCCGGATTAAGGAAAGTACCCAATGCGTTTCCATGGGTGGTCTAGTACCCAATAACAATGGGTGCTAGCTTGCTCGCAGTAGAAATGCTGGAGCACCCATGTGGCGAATCCGGATCTACCCACATGGAGCTTGCCTGTCTCCCCAGGTGTTTTGGGGGGCAGGGAGTGCAATCACCGTAGACACTCCAGAGAGTCTTCAAAGATCCTCTGGAGCCTCTATGGAGAAACTCTGGAGCAATCTGCCACAAACTTTGAAAATTCTCCGGGGCATTTGACAAAGGCATTGCCCTCACATGGAGTCCTCTTCGGAGCCTATGCTAATCTTCGAAGGC
This sequence comes from Aspidoscelis tigris stejnegeri, assembly GCA_023333525.1. Taxonomy (NCBI): domain Eukaryota; kingdom Metazoa; phylum Chordata; class Lepidosauria; order Squamata; family Teiidae; genus Aspidoscelis; species Aspidoscelis tigris. The sequence goes on from JALMGA010000003.1 coordinate 83,012,995, forward strand.
AACTTCAGAGGGGCTTTAGAGCCGGCTTCAGAGGGTCTTCGGAGAATGTGCACCCCTCCATGGGTGCCCCCCCGAGCCTCCCCTAGACCCCATTGCCCAATAGTGGTGGAAACAGGCTCTATATAATCCCAATTTGATGGCTGAAGACTCCATTGTAGACCCCTTTAATGGGGTCTACACAAAATTCAGATTATACGTCCTGAAGGACCCATATGATCCAGATTTCCCTAGAACTGGTAGAAACAAATGTGGCTCTAATGGGGTCTGTAGTGGAAATGGGGCCTTCCTGCTCTGAGCCAAATGGTTCCTTAATGGGTACTTAGTGCTAGTGGAAAAACATCCTATATCACATACATTCTGATTTAAAAGTTCTAAGCTTTAAAGAAAGATTTTTAGAGTAATTCTCAGCACCCTGATAGCAGCAGACTTCACAAAGAGCAAAGAGAGACTTTTTTTTAATCAATAAGGGGAAAAATCTATATAATGGAATAAAATAACACAAAACAAGACCAAGCTTCTAGATCTTCCAGGATTCTTCATCAGGTTTGATAGGAAAGTCTTAATATTGGGCCAAAGATCCATTCAGTCAAGCAATTAGTTCTCCAACTAGAAACTTGATGCTCACAAACAGCATCAATGTCATTCAGTGGCTAGAGCACTGAATGAGGACCCTTTCTGCACTTGGCCCTACTCTGGAATATATCTCAGAAGAATAGGGACCTGCTATCTGCATGCTAGTGCAGACTATGGAAGGCCCCAAGTGAGGCCTGTCATAGTCTGCAGTAGCTTGTGGCCAGCAGACTGTTATCTCAAGATATATTCCAGAATAAGGCCAAGTGCAGAAAGGTCCCAGGATTTTTAATACTAGTTTAGCCATGAAAGTTCACTGAATGAATGAACCTTGGCCTATTGACATGATCCCACTTGATGGAGCTATTTTAAAGATGTAGATGTAGAGAATAATGATTGTGACAATAAGGCTATGATCAGACACAGGGAAAAAAGGCATTTCTGAGGTAGCTTAGAGAAGGCTTTGAGGTGGGATTGGTCACACACCAGCCTGCCCCTTCTCCTCCTCCCCTGAACATTCTGTGCTAGAGGCAGCTTAGGAGCATGAGGAGTGCACACTTTGCACAAGGTGCCTGTGTGTATGTACAGCATCAATGTTCTCCACACCTATGTGCTCCTCTAGTTACTATTTTTGTGTATACTGGACACAATACAAAATCACAGTGATTGTCTTTTCCTCCATTACTTTGTTGAATTCCTTTCTAAAACTATCCACATTGGTGGCTGCCTCAAATTCTAATGGCAGAGAGTTCCCTAGGTTAACTATTCACTGTGTTAAAAATACTATAATGTTGAGCAAACCAGGAGCAGACACAAGGGTTGAGGGAAGCTGATTTGCAGTTAAAGTCATAAAAGTCTGCATTATCATTTGCCCTAAGAAGTAGAAAAATAAAGAATAGAGAACAGTTTCACAGACGCACTTTTAATTCGGCAGCTTGAAAGAGAGAGATCTGTTGTTTCATCATGATCAGATCAAATTACCTTTTCTTGTATTTTAAGTGGCCTATTTGTTTCTCCTTAATGACCCAGCTTTGATTTTCAGCCTGTGGGACTAATTGCACCTACTATAAATGTCCTTTGCTTGGCCAAAAATAAAGGCTTTGAACTTTTTTTAAAGTGAAATTGGGTAGGTGTGGAGCCTTTACCCTTTTTTTACCCTTCTTTTGTAAACCGCTTTGAGATTTTTTTAAAAAATGAAAAGCATTATATAAATGTTTAAAATAAAAAATAAGCAAGACAAATATTTTAGGATGCCCTTGAACACGTCTTCCTTCCAACGATTGAATTGTGCAGGATATTTACGGATCAACTGCCTTGCCTCACAGTTGTGTGTGTGCAGATTTGCATCACTTTGGAATAAAATCCAATAGGGTAGGCAGCAGGCACGGAAGGGAGAAAATCACGTTTGACATTTTCTCATTTTGCTCAAATGTTATTGCTTCCCAAATAGAGCACATTATGCCTCTCCCGTCAATAATATTTAGGATTCAGCACTACGGAGTAAGGAAATAAACTTCCGGGTCAAAAACAATGGATAATTGACAATTCTTGTTGAAGGAAAGAAGAAATCCTGGGCAGGGAATTGTCAGCTAAGGTAAATAACTGGTCTGAACCACATTCTACCACCCTTTCTGCACTGGGCCTTATTTCAGATTATATCCCAGAATAGGGACTTGCCATCCACATTTTAGTGCAGATTCCTATTCTGGGATTCAATCAGGAATAAGGTCCAGTACAGAAAGGGCCTATATTTAACGAGCACACATAGGGAAAGGGCACGCCTGCCCGATCACCTTCACACGAGCCTACAAAGTGACGAGAACAGGAGCCTTCTGAGCAACCACGGAAGCTGAGTTCACACGGTCAGCTTCTTGACACTCCATCTCCCGCGCCGCGGTGCTGCTGCTGCTGCTGGGTGGTGAAGGAGCAACGCTCGCCGGCCGCCTTGGAGAGCTGAACATTTCAAAGCAAACCGTGGCCTGATGTTTGCTTAACACTCGCGTGATCTGGGAATTGAAAATCACTTTGCGAGGGAGTTCTGGATAACAATGATAAATCCAGGCCTTGCCTCTCTCACCCCCACCCACCCCCCGTTTACAGAGGGAGAAGACCCGACAATGGAACTATTCATGGGCTTGATTTGCTTTGCCACAACAAACAAAAGGAGGAAGGAGTGAAACTGGGGGCGAGAGAGCAAAACTGCCACAGGGAAGGCTTCGAGGGCCCGCTAACTCAGAGCCCGGAAGAGGGGACGAGCGAGACGTCAGCGGCGTTTCCCTTCGGGTCCGTCACCTTCCCAGCCGGCCCTTCGCATCTAGGGCGCCTCATGGCAGCAACAGTTTCCCCTGCGCCGGAGGAAGGAAAATGGAGGAAGCCACTGGGGGCTGCTGGCAACATTCGGTTCCCATTCAGCCTCGTGACGCTTAGCAGAAACTAATGTGGAAAAGACGGCCACAGACGAAATGCAGAACTGGGAGGGGATGTTACGGGCTGGAGGGAGGGAGGGAGGGAGGGGTGAAGAGAAGAACTGTCATCCTCAGCCCAAACCAGCTGCCACCTTTCCAAAGCAATTAGCGAGCAGAGAAAATGGAAAGCACAATGCCCCATTAAGGAGTCGTAAAACAACTGCAGTACAGTATAAAACACATCTAGAAAAATAAAAGAGGGGGAGGGATCACGGCGACAGTCTCTGCTCTGTGTATTACCCGCGATCGTCGTAAATCTCAGGACAAAACGATCATTAGCCGTAAGCGATCGCCGGGTTTTTGTTGCCTTATGAGCGCACACATGCTTTGCCGGATCTCCTAGGAATAGGAACGGTTGCAAAGATCACGCGGCGGCTGGCTGACTGCCACTGAATAGGGAAAGGCCGCCTTTCCACGGAACCTCATTCGACATGGGATCCCCCGAAACAAAGAAGCCTCCCCCGCCCCGTCCTTCAGAGCGGAGGTGGATGGGCTTGAGATCTCTACACCTGCGTTTCTATCTGCCCCTTGAGAATAACCCTCCGGGCATGCGATGAACTGGCCTCCGAAAGGAGATGGCTTCATCATAAATGTGTCCGTCTGTAAGAAGCGATGTTTACTTTTGCGGCAAGAGCCAGCTTTAACAAGCCCCTCTCTGTGGAAACGCTTCCAAACTGGCTTTGGGTGTTCGTGTGTCTTTGGACCCTTTTGAAGAAAGGAAGGAGGCTCGGGAGGGGGAGGAGGAGGAGGAGGAGGAGGGAGACTTTGCGATGGAGAGGCAGGCTACACAGAGGGCGATTTCAGTGCAGTTCTGAGCTGTAAATATAGACCCTCTGCCAAAGCAGCTGGTTTTGTTTTTTCAAGGGGAAAATAGAATGACGAACAGTGTGCGGTTGAGAGCCAGGGAAATGTGCTCCCGAATTCCAGAAATGCTTAGGAACGAGTTCCAGATTTGTGTCAGCTTAAAAAGTTCTGCTCTGAATTGCCAGAAGGTATCTGTCAAAACACTAAAGTTATTCAGAGAACAATTATTACGCCCTTCTGGTTTTTAATTTCGTTCCAGCTGAAGGTTTTTCCCCACCCTGCTTTTTTTTAAAAGAAAGGATAACAAAACACTTAAGTATTCTCCACCTTTAAGATGTAACCCCCCCCCCAAGTGCTTTTCTCTTTCAATGGCCTCAACGCGTTTCTCTTTCATTCTGTTAAGTGATTTTCACTTCATTTTGTTAAGCGACTTTCACCTCGCTAGAAGGGACGCCTCTCCTCTCTGTCACCCATCTTTCCTCTTTAAATGTTATACCCTTTTATATGGATGATAATACATTAGAAGAACCTCAACGGCTGGTTTAATTCCCACAAGCCCATACCTGTTGCTAATGAGAGAGAGAAACATGGGAGAAATGGCTGCTTCTCCTCCCTTCCAAATCCACCACTTCCTTTCTGAGTATCTGGATTGCTGAATCAGAATCTGAGGGAGATCTTCACCAGGACTCCTTTCCAAATGGCTAATGTATTATTTCAAATATTGCCCCCAATTTCATTGCAATTAGTTTGGGGGGGGGGAGAGCAGAGAGTAGGAACAAATATGTGTTTACCTATGAATGTTCCTCCTCACAGAGACCCTTGGGTATGGGGCGCCATATAAATGTAAATATAAATAAATAAATATTAGCTTTACACTCTGTCATGCAGTTTTCTTGGCAACAAAAGATAAACTATAAGGAGGTAGGGCAGGGTACAAAAATAAATGGTTTGTTATGTGGCAGGTGGACCGGAAACTTTCTGAATGCAAAGCAAATGCTTCTTCCTGAGCTAAAGCAACCTCAAAACAGAAAATAGAAGTATCTACTAACTCATTAAAATTTATGCCCCACTTTACCACTCATTGTGCCCAAGGTGTCTTATAAATCCAAAAATAGTAAGACAGCACATTAAATGATTTACAAACACTGAGAAGCCAGTTAGACACGCAAGGCCTACAAAACAGAAAGTGTGGAGATTCCTACACGTTTGCCTTGAACTTGTTACAATGAATAATTAAGGAGGTGTGTACAGGAACCCAGCCTCCTTATTTGAAAATAAATGCAAATAGTGTGAGGTCCAGAAACTAGGGCAGAGGAAACACAGTGTGAACAAAGTATGCAGATTCAGAGGGGGGAAGGGTCAGTTCCTTATTCTCACAGTTATTTTAGATAACAGTCCTTGATGGTGGGAGTTGAATCTGTTTTGTTATTTTGCTTTAATTGTATTGCTTGCTTATATGCAGTTTAGTTTTGTTTTGTAAGCTATTCAGAAAACTTTAGTTCTTGCATGGCTTTATAGGTAGACTATGAATAAGGATGAATGAAAATTTAGTCAATAAATAATAAATAAAGCCATTGTGTGAGATGCTTCTATTTGGATAGAGCTACAGCTGATAACTGAGACCTGTTATTTCCCGTCTTTTTTCATAGGCTCTCTTCACCCTAGTCCTGGGAATATAAACTGTCAGAGCAACTACTGCTACATCCAGACCTCACTTACTTATTCTATTATATTTGGATATTCCGGAACAAAGCATAGATATTCAATATATCAACACAATTGGTGATTTTTTTAATTCCATGAGGCCACTGTTTTCAACTTTCCATCAAAGGAAAAGAACACTGGTGGGCCCCATGATGATGCCAAATCTGCCAAAAGTTAGTTGCCCCCCCCTGCCCGCCTACTACGTCCAAACTGCCATCACTTTCTTCAGTTGGCGGCTTCGGCCTTACACCCACTCAGGCTTCCTGCAATCCTGTGCATTTGTCTTAGTCTCCCTTCTGTTTTGAAATAAGACTCAAATATTATGAAAAAGTGTTTAAAAAAAACACGGAAGCAGGAGGGAAAGCAGGAGAAGATCAAGGGAAGAGAGACAATTGATGGAAACTAAGTGATGGAAGTACACTTATTTTAGCTTTCCTTACAAGGAGTAAAAAACTGCACCTCTTGGCTTAGAGGTAGGATTGTTTACACTCCAGTCTGCCCTCTTGGCTTAGAGGTAGGATTGTTTACACTCCAGTCTGCCCCTCTTCTCATGAAGATTAGAGAAAATGGATTGGAACTGGAATGAGAACACAAGGGCCACACACTAGTGTTCCTAAGGTACTTTTGAGACACTTCTTTGCTAGGTGTGAATGCAGTGAGGCTTTGATCAGACACAGCAAGAAAAAGCATCTGTTAGGTAGATACTTATCTGCCCCTCCCTCCTTTCCTAAACATTCTATGCTAGAAAAGCTAGCTTTAAGAAGCCTTGGAAACAGTAGGGTCATACACTGTCTCTCTGAGGTGACTCTTCTTTTATGTCAAATTCTTCTCCTTCTAATCCCCATTGTGTTACTAAATAGTATGTTCTGTATTATGAAAGCTGCTGTAATACAATTTCAGAATAAAGCCCTCAAATAGGAAACAGGAAGGGGAGAACAAGGGGAGGGGCTTGGTGTTTACTTTGGAGGGTAATAGATGTGATTTTGTTTTGTTTTACTTAAAGAGGAAACAAGGAATAAAGGAGCTGGTTCTGATTTGAGGCACTGCTTATAGAACCTGTTGAGGAAGCACCTCTAAAACTATTCCAGTCCCTATTTGGACCAAAATGCTTAGACGGAAAGTTTCAATAATGGGGCTTTGCTTGTCAGAAAATGTGTTGACATCTCCCTGAAATTCAATGGTATGCTGAACAATCTCACCACAGTTTTACACTTCATTAACTCACAGAGCCATGGTCAAAGATCAGAGTAAGTCCTCACAGTCAAAGTCCTTTGAGAGATTTTGAACTAGTAACTCTCCACCTAACCTATTTCATAAGGTTGTTGTGAAGATAAAAATGGAAAGGAGAGAACTATGTCCACTTCTTTGGGCTCCTAGGAGGAAAGGCAGAGTAGAAATGCCCCCACCTCCATGTATATCTGACAGTAGACAAACTTGGTAGACTTGGACAGTTATAAGGTGGTTACAAGGAACTTATTCATACTGTCATATTGTTATATGAGATCTGCATAGATGTAACCACTCCCAAAGTGAATGGTGTGTGTTACACTGGTCCTGAATGAAATGGAATCAGCAGGCCAATGGGCGTGATTCCTTTTGAACAGCAGATCAAATCAAAATAGGGTTCAGGAAGGTCAAAGGCAAATCTCCAAATAACACATGTCCCCTCCCTCACTTCCCTTGCAGTTCCATTTTGTTAGTTACCACTGGTGTTGCTCATGCTATTACAAGTTAGAAAGTACTTCTGCAATGGTAGGGGACCTGACTGAAGTATATAAAATCATACATGGTATAGAAAAGGTGGATAGAGAAAATTTCTCTATCACACAACACTAGAAACAGGGGACACTCTATGAAGCTGATGGGTAGGAGAATCGGATCCAACAAGGGGAAGTATTTCTTCACCCAGAGGGTCATCGGTTTATAGAATTTGCTGCCTGAAGAGTTGGTAACAGCTACCAGTCTAGACGGCTTTAAGGTAGGGTTAGACAAATTTATGGGAGACAGTTGTATCAATGGCTACTAGAATGAATGCCTAGGTACATCTTTCAGACTGGGGGGAAATGCAAACTCCTCATATGAAGTCATACAAAGCTTCCCCCAAAATAGGTATCTGGGAACTAGGTTTCAGAATCTGAATACCTCCTCCTCTGTGAAGCTCATTGTATGATCTCAAAGTAAGCTACCTTACTTTGTAAAACTGAATTGCTCCATTAATGCTGTTGTAAACACACGGAAGAAAGATGGATGGCTTAACACAGGGTTGGGAAACCTGTGACATTCCAGATGTCGATGAACTGCAACTCTCATCATTCCTGGGTAACAAGTTGGAGCTGTAAACAGATTTGAGTTCCCAGGCCAAGGTTTAAGATATTGCCCTGGAATTTTCTGTGATTTTGTATTTCAAGAGAATGCAATAAAATGAAATGAAATGAAATAAAAACAACCATTGTGATTCAGATTTTCAAGAGTTTTTCAGGGAAGATGCTAATCTGTTAAAAATAGGTTATAATGGTGCAGCCAAAGGAATGCAGGGTTTTCATGGGACTAGTGATCCATCTTCATGGGAGATAAAAGTTACATAGAACAAAGAGGTGGGCAAAGACCTACTACACCATTCCTCTTTCAGCTGGGGTGCACTGGGCAAAGGAACTTAAATGTCTGTTTGCGCTTGAAAAACGTTGTTGCAAGCTTATCCCGCACTGAAAGGAAGACATTGCTGGTTTTTCAGCTCAGTGATAGGAAGGATGTACAGGGAATACCACAGAATAAATTCAAAGAGAACGTATCTCACTACCTTTGCAGAAAAGACAGGATACAATGCAAAAATGTATAAAATTAAGCAGATGTTTCTGTGACTGGGATTAGTTTTTGCAATGAAGCCAAAGGGTAGTGCAAACTTCTCTGAGACGGTGGTCTGGAGACAAGTGAAAACAGTCTGCTGGCATTCATGGGGCTGGGACTGAACCAAAGTTCCACTTTGGAATGAATGTGGAACATAAATTTCCTGAGCTCCTTCCAAGGGGCTGAGTTTCAGTTTTCATTCTCTTGCTGCTAAATGCTTATGACTAGCCCTGGAAAATGGAGTCCTTTCTTTGATCTCAGTGAAGATTAGAGAGAGGAAAGAGAGAGACAGCCAGAGAAGTATGCCAATTTGTTTCCATTGCCAGTAGAAGCCCTTGAGCTTTGAGTAATGCAAAACAATACAAAGTTCCCATGAAGCCTCTTCATTGAGAACTTAAGAAGCCCACTCAAGAGCCCTTTCTCCTCCCCACCATGGCATTCATTATCAGCAGATTCTTCAGGTTCTCACAATGTCAGCAGAATACTGGAGGTCAGAGGAAGAAAAAAATCACCTTCTATCAGCTAATTTCTAGCCATGTTTGCTATAAAAGTGAGATTATTTTTCTTTCCCATTGCTAACCTTCCTTGCCCTGTGTGACTACTAACTGAAGCTGGGCAGCCTGTCTTGTCACAGGCTGCTCCTATTTTTGACACCCACTCTACATTTCACACCCACAGGTAGGCAGAACAGTAGACTTTGCATATTGCACCAAAGTTTCTCCTCTTTAAATTGGCTTTGCACATACACATATATTCGTCAATGGCACCTGAGTGATAAAATACAAGAAATGTCAGGTTTCATATTGAAAGGGCATGCTTCTTATACAGTACTTAATACTGCATTTTATGCACACAAGTCTGTGTGTCAAATGTGGACTACTGGGAACAATGCAGTCTCTGTGGATTTGTATCTGGAAATAGCATAAGCCCAATACAGAATAAACACACATACACAAAGGTCAGTTTCATTGACTTTTTCACACATTGTTTTCCAACAGGATCATCTGGCTAGAAAAAAAAGTGAATTTCCTTCAGGAAACATTAATTTCTTGCCTGCTTTAGAGAAATCTTTTGCAGGCAAATTTATTTGTAAATATAATCCTCCTGTTTTTGTTTTTAAAAACCTTATTCCCAGCAATGGAGGCAAATGCATTTCTGAATGGTAACTCACATCTCCTGTAAGTAAAGCTCCCTCCACACATGCATCCATGTGCACAAATACACACACAGATTTGTTATAATATTAAAGGAAACTGGGCATGACTACATGAGATAAACCACTGGGGCAGAATGAGGATGTGAAGCATGCCTCCAAGAGATAGCCAAATATGTGTATGTGTAAGCAAGTTAAAGGCAAAACTTGCCCCCATCTGCCTCTACTCCCATGTAAGTGCAGCCAAAGTTGTAGCCTTTGGCTTGCTTGCTTGCTTGCTTGCTTGATGGCACCCAGTCATGGCCAACTCTTGACAACCATATGGATTGACTTCCTCCAGAATGACAGATCTTCTACAATCCTTTTTAGATCTGCCTGGGAGATTTTCATTGCTCTCATAATGAACTTTCCTCTTCTCCCTTCTCAACCATCATCAGGTTTCCAGGGAATTTGGGCTTCTCATTATGTGCCTGAACTATGACAATTTAAGCGTCTCATTTGTGCTTCTAATGAATATTTAGTTTGTATTTTGTCTTTAATCCACTGATTGGTCATTCTAGCTATCCTGTAAGGCACCAAGCCTATGTAATTTAATTGAGGAATAGTAGACTATTAAATATGGCTCTTGGTGCGTTGCTATTAGTTTCTGGTTTTTTTCTGCTGCTGTATCTTATTTTTCTGTTTCTGAGTGTGGTTTATTTTAATATTTTATGGAAATGCTTACACTGGAATGTTAGATATCTTGAAAATTTAGTGTTGGGAGGCTATAAAATTAAAAGGGTAAGTGTGATTAATCAATGTTTTCAGTCATCAGGACTGTACCACCCTCTATCCCTATTTGCAGCTTGGAACTGGGTTTGCAGTATATAAAGTGGTCAATCAAATTTCTCAGCAGGTGGCATCTGTGGGTAGGGTCTGAAGGGGAGAATTTGTGCTTCCTAGGCTACCTCCCATTCATACAATCAACCTGAGAGTTTATGTCAGCCAAATTGTGCCAGAGCACACATTTCAGTATTGCTGCATTGTCTCTTCTTTTTCTCCTTTCTCCATTCTGTATATGTACTGCAACGTATTCTGCCCCTTCAACCAACTTTGCCCCTTGTTTCTGGCTTTTTGTGCTGTATGAGAGTGGCTGTAAAATATTGGCTTTCCCTGAACAACCCCAACTGTTTGTTCCTATGCATCAGTGCCTATTTTGCATAAGTACAACATTGTTTACAGTCCAGCGGCAGACAAACTGCGGCCTTCTTGTTGATCCTGATTGAAGCACAGCTTCCATTATTCTCTCACTAGCCAGATTGTCTGGAGAGGATAGGAGCTGTAGTTCAGCATCATCTGCGTTGGTACAGTCGGATCACCCCTATATGTAATGCTTGCACAAACTCTTCACCTGTAGTGGTAATGTTTGCACTAGACATATTCTTCGTGGGGTCATTTATAGACTAATTTTGGGGCACAAAACGTGGATGCACAAAAGGCAGCCCGTCCGCATCCTGCAAATTCTCCCCAAATGCTATAATTCCTCCATAGGTAAACCTAAATCGCCCGCTCTTTCGCATTACTATCGCATGCATCGTATCACAGACGTAGATTGTTGCTGCAGCTCTGCCGCCGCCTCCTCTGCTTCCCCAGGGGATAGAGGAGGTGACTGTACTGTAGATGCATGCGGAAAATTTCCGACCGCTCCGCAGCGCGCGGGCCCGTCCGGGGGCCGCTGCTCGGTTTCTCTTCCCCGCTCGCTTCCGCTAAGCACTTGGCCGGCTGCCCGGCATGTCGGAGCCGGTGCATTCTGGGAAACTGCAAAGGCTCCCTAGTGCAAAGCGCCGGCGCTAAGTAGGCCTGACAGCTCCACTCCTTCCCCACTTGGCAGCGGTTCAAAGTGCTCTTTCATTGGAAAGGCTGGAAGGCTGCCATGTGCAATGCAGATTTGCTGTGCCTGCTCTCCTAAGGAACTGATAAATGCCGTTGCCTTGGCGACGGAAGCCTATCAGCACGGCCTTGTGATCCGCAGCGTCTCCATTCTGCATGGTCCCCCCCCCCCCCAGTCCTTCTCCTCCTTTCTCTTTTCCCTCCTTCCTGAGCTGGTTAAAAGGGGGAAAAGAAAAAAGGGAAAGAAAAAGTTCTTCCATACGCACAAAGAGAGCAAAAAGCAGCGATTCTAAGTTAACCCTTGGTTTGCAGGGAGGAAGGAAAGTGGAAGGACTCTCATTACTAAGCTCGCCTGCGATGACTAGTGGGAAGGGTTTAGTCCGGCCTTTCCTCCTTCTTTTTTTGTAAACGAGGAAGGAGAGGAAGGAGAAAAGCCGCCCCCCCCCTCTGCAAACCCGCCCCATTTGGTTTCGACTTCAATGGGACTGGAACTTCCCCTTCTGAACGTCAAGCCAGGCATAGCTTGCACACGCCATTGCAATCGACTGGGCGTTTCCCCAAGCGATGCCTTTAAAGGTCTGCCTGTAAATCGCTTTAAACCCGAGCGCTTGATGTAATCAGCGACGTGGGTACGCAGGGCTGTAAAAACGGAGATCCGTTTCGCCCAGCTGCAAAGGATCGCCATTTTAAAACAATAACAAAAGGCAGGAGCGCTTTCCTGCAGCCTGTGCCCCCCAGTGTTCAAAATGGGCAGCTATTAACTGTATGATTCTGCCGTGGAGTTGATTATGCTCTCGTCTGGAATGCAAAAAATGCTTTGTTTTTGCTGTTGCTCTCGGGGTCTCTGTGCAGCTTTCTTTTGCAAAGCAATCATGTGCCTCTTCGACTTTACTACCGCTGTTCCCAGAAGTGAGAATTGACTTCTCGCTTCGTTTTTTGAATAATATAAACTGTTTTGAGTGTGTGACTATGGGCGTCCGCATCACCATATGGAAAGTAGATTCTAGGTGTAGCTCGTCAGCTGGGGAAAATAATTACTGCCCTTCTGCATTTCCAGATGAGAACCCTGCTGTTCATAGTACATAGGGAGGGCCGAAGTACCTGAATATTATGCAAAACCGGCAGGGTCCCTGAATAACGCATAAAACAGACGTTTTAATATTGGTAGATGAATGGGTGAATTTGTCGTCTTACTGGATTGTGCCCGATTGCTCGTGTGGCAGGTTTTTCCAACTCCTTATTGGCAAACTGTACGTGCTGACTGTAAAGAAAATGCATGTTTAGTTAGAAAAAGTCTCATTGAAATTCAGTGGAATTTTCACATAGGCAGGATTGCATATGATTTCAATTTGGGGCCATTTCTTTGGACTGCCAGACCTTACAAACTGTAAGACATAGATGTTCAGCAATGATATCCTTTCTTAGGTTAACTCCAGATGGCAGCCTGGTGTAGCAATAGAAAGCAATATTGTGGAATATTGCTCCTCTCCTATTGTTGCTTCCTATCTAGACAGGGCTGGCCCCAGCACTGTCTTTGTGTGTTCTGGTGATGCACAATCCATGCAGTTCAGTTGTCATTGAATTCCCAGATGTGCACATGACCACCTTCACACATGTGTGGTCAGCTCTAGGCATGCACGCTGAATAGAGCTCTGATTGATGCTCCATCCAAAAAGATAAACTTGTCTCTAAAAAGCACTAAAGCTAGAAAACCTGTTACCAGTGCTGGGTTTTCTAGCTACAGTTAAAAGCGCTTTTTTGGGGACAAAAAAGTGGGGCTATGCTGAGGTTGCCTATAATAGGTGAGACGACCTCACCATAGCAGAGTCACAATGGTGCTGTTTTCATCTCAGCTGGCTCCACTAGCCTTAATTCTAGTAGATTGTTGGAGAGAACACTGTTGCATTAGCCGTTTGGGACAGTGCAACTGAATTGCATAAATCTTGACCAGATCATCTGTGGGCTGGGAGAAGGTGTGGCAGGTACAAGATGGAGGAAATTAGCATTTTACATTTTGAAATACCCATTTATTAAAAATTATAAGATGTCTTTTGGTGTCACTGTAACACAAGTATTTATTAGTGCTTTAAATCAGAACCCTAAAACCTAAGCAGATGGTGGAGAAAGGCCTTTGATAGCACTGTATGAAAGATAGAGTACAACAGGCCAGGTGGGAGTGTTGCATTAGCTCTTTTCAAATTACGGTTCTAGCAATATATACTTCTTGAGAGGGAGCCCGTCTTCCTTTTCCAGATATGCATTCAAGGTGGCTGCATTAATCTATGAAATCTTAAACTGCTTGGAACCTGGTAATACTCATTTGGCCATATTCCTCATAAACAGCTCAGCAATGCTGAAGTTGAAGGCAAAGGGATATGGTGCTGTTAATTCCATTTGTAAATCTGCCTCCAAAAAATAGACGTGGGTGACAGTTGCTTTCTCCTGGGAGCTGTTGTCACAGGATTCTGTCTAGCACTGCAAGGTTTTCAAATTTTGTATGAAGCTATTATGAACTGTCATGAATTAGATGATACAATATCCTTATTATATGCACCTTCTGATTCAGCTGATATTTAGCCATCCTATCTGAACTGGGCGAGGCAGAATAAGGGCTGAACTGATGAAGAGGGACTGAAGAGGATGATAGGCTGATTGTCAAACAGTAAAATAAGATAAAATCCTCCAACAGTTTCTGGAGAGGGCTGCACTCTCACGAAAGAAAGCAAACACACAGCTTGTTGGGTAAAACTGTTGAGCCAGTCTGGCTGCAGTAGCAAAGAAGGTCTTCAGCTACTGCGGCAGCTGTATACATGACAATATAAGTTCAGTCCAATGATGTCTGGTGTCCAGTGAGGGGAGGCAGCTACAAGGAAGCAGCACAGGGCATGAGAATAAGGGTACTGTCAGATATGGTAGGAATAATCCATATTGGGGAGGAACTAGGATCAAGTATGTGTTCCGATCATTGTCATATTTGTATTATAACACAGGCTCTAAAGCAGTGGTTCTCAACCTGGGGTCGGGACCCCTTTGGGGGTCGAACTACCCTTTCAGAGGGGTCGTGACGAGTCTCTCGCCTCCCTTCCCTCTCACCTCCCAGCTGCTCCACCCCCATGGTTGGGGGTCTCCACAACATGGGGAACTCCATTAAGGGGTCACGGCATTAGGAAGGTTGAGAACCACAGCTCTAAAGAAACTTGCTTGATCCTCCCATTCCTCATTTTTCTTGTGCTCAGCATGGGGAAACTGTGCCTTTCTCTCTCTACCCCTCACCAAATTCCTCTTCCTGTGCAGTTCGTAATTTGATACAATTCCAGTCTTCATATCTTGGTTCCAGAGGGGCAAGAAAGTCAACTCCACCCTCTGTATTTCCGTGCTGCCACATCAGAACATGGGATTCCCTTGGTGGTGTTGTGGGCACTGTTCTCATTTCTGCTCCTTCTTTCCCTTGTCCGTTTGTTCTTTTGATGGAGGCAACCTTGGGCAACTTGGTTGGGCATTTTGTTTGGCCCAGAGGAAGGGGACAAAAAAGAATAAGAACAGGAGGAAGGAACAGCAGGGAGGGGGACAGTTGGGCCAACCAACCTTCTGCTGTTGCTGTCGACAGATTGCTATTTCACTTTTGCACTATTTCAGATTTACTTCCAGCTATATCTCCATTATCAAGGGGTTGGATTGCACCTATATTTATTGCATTTGTATCCCAACCTTCACCCAAAACTCCCAGGGTGGGTCACAACATATGATAAAACATAGAACACGAAAATATATTTAAAATATAACCACACCCTGGTAGGATTACATTCAGAGGAAACTATGCATCAAAGGCCTGGGTGAAGAGGTGCATGGTTGTGAGAATGCCCTTAGAACTTCAAATAGCATGAGAGAGTCCAAAGGCTTTAAACCAGTTTGTTATTCTTTAAACATTAGACAGCCAAAGTAGTACAGCTCTCGGCATACATTTTTCTCCCACAAATTCAGCTGCAAATTTCTGTGGATATGGTGCTGTGTGATACTGGAATGTTGGTTTGGAGGTGGAGGGCAAGGGTGGTGGTTGCTTTAATATGCATATTATATTTAAAGATACGGTTAAATTCAGAAGTCCCTTGAAATCTCATAGGGCTGCTTTCATTCAAGCTTGTAATGTTTGATTTGTACATGGGTGAGCAACTTGTGATTTAATTTATGGGGTCAGTTTTTCCATCTATAGCTGACAGCAGCATTTTTGTTGTACATTCGTGACAATATGTAGAACTGTGTGTTCAGTGCCTGCCCCCTTCCAGATATATTTTAGATCTTAAGTCCATGAGTTCTTCCATGCATTAACATTTTGAGTCTGGGGAGCCTCAAAATAATTCTGGATTATTCTTGATTTCAAAATAATTATGAACATTTATGGTCAATATTCTTCAGTGTGAGGACTGACTGTGAAATCATGGAGCCTATGTATCAAGTAACCCCTTCATGCCCAGACCAGTGGAGCCTTTGTTTATTAGTAGTCTTCATATGACAACTGACTTCTAAAATATTTTTAATATGTTCCTTAAGCAATTCTTATCTTCAGCATGTCATTTTCTAATGCAGCAGATTATCCAATAACCGTGGATCATGTGGGGATAAATCAGAAATAAGAATAGGGCACTAAAGGACTATTGTTTCAAACAACACCTGAATGGAAAGACATACAGCATCAGGAGAGAAAAAAGAGGGACTCCTTATTCACATCCATGCCATATAGTATATTATGTGGAATTAGTTTTATTTAAGGCCAGAATAATAATGTTCAAGGGCATGAAGCAGCTGCAGCTTTTATTGGAGATTCTTGTTTGATATATGAAGATTAAAACTAGAAAGCCATTTCTGTTCTGCAGATGGGAGGTTCACTTTCAAAGTCTCCTCGGCATGCCAATGCACTGAGTCAAAGGAGATATTTCTTCACAACTGCAGAGTGTGGATATTAAAAAAAATAGAGGAAAAAAGGTCAGCTAGAATTTTGTGAAGCCGCTTGTAGTCAACTGTAATTTTGTTACCTGACTCTCGGTTTCTTGCCTATGGTTGTCATGGTAATCCTGGCCTGCTCTTTACAATCTGTCTCACTGGAATTTCCTGGTTATTGAAAAACTGTTCCAAAAAGCAAGGTAGTGAACCCTTCACCCCCCACACACATATTCATGTAGCTGTGTGTCCACAAGTCTTGTTAAATATCAGCTAAGATGTGCCTGTTTTGCTCCACTCACCTGGAAAAAGATAGTGAGGTAAGTATAGACTTTGAAATGCTCACTTAAGCATTCATTGGAAGGTAACAAAGGGTAAGGTGGGGGAGGAAGAATGAGAAAGGAAGCTTAAAGGTAATTGCAGGTAAACAATTGCAGTGTGTGGTTCACAATATCCAAGACTTATCCCAGGTGGCCTCTGGCTAGCTTATGTTAGCTGCTTTCATGACCAAAAAAATAAAAGTATAGTACCAGCCTAATCGTGTGCCTACACAGAAGTAAATCGTGTAATGTTCAGTGGTGCTTAATTCCACCAAGGTGAGCATAGGAGTAAAAGTTCATTAGTTTTTTTCAGACAACATGTTCAGATGTTACATTGCAGAATGCAGTAAAAAAGAAATGCCTCTCAGTTGGGATAATTCTCATGCCAATCTGCCCCTCCACCCATGAACATTTTGGGCCTGGAAAAGCTGAATTAGAGATGGGATAAGAGTACAAGTGCCAAATGCAACCGTCTATGAAACTTTCAAGACACTTTTTTTTTGCTGCTTATGAGCACATCTTCAGTTCAGAATTTTCCTTTACATATGAAAAGGTAATTACCAAAATCTGTGGATGTTAATGACTGCTTGTAAGAACAGCAAAAGGAAAATGGCTGAGATATAAAGTACATCTCACCCCAACCTGTGATTGTAACAAATTGCTACCATACAAGCTTCCTTTTGGTATAACTGCTGCTTCAAAAAAGCTAAAAACTTCCCAGTACTTGCCCTGTGTTTTTTGTGGTTCATAAAATAAATCATGCTTCCAGATATGAAATCCAAGTAAAACCTGTCTGCTCTGCTTATTAGCGTTCTGCTCTTCTCTGTGGAGACTTTCTAAATATATCTGCATCCTAGAGGCTCCTTTTCCTCATTTGATTTTTTGATCTTACTCTCTCTGTAGTGTTTGTTGTTCAGTTAATACAATAATTCAGGGGCTCTGGCAAGGCCGTTTTGATTTCGTGCCATGCAGTGGATCTTTGCTTAAGCGTTCTTGGAACAATCCAACCTTGACATTCTCTTCCTGGCAACATCTTGTTGTATTCTGTAGGATCATCTGACAGTTTGTGACATCACCTTGTAAATAGCAAGGTCAAAAAAGAAAAAGAAAGAAAGAAACTGGCTGCTTCCCAGGTGCTAAAAAGAATCTTCTCAGTGATTCTGCTTTTAACTCCTTAACATTCTTCTTAAAAGAATGTGTTATGCAGCAGGCTTAAATAGGCTAATGGGAGTATTCCCAGTGGCCACTCCGTTCGCCAGGCTGATAGCTTTCAAACTGATCACTTTCTGGGAATCTTTTCAGTACTGACCTTTGCTAAGGAATGCCTGCATGTCTGCCAAAGAACCTCAGCATATCATAAACAGTTTGAAGGCACATTTTAGGCCAAGGGCTGGTAGAAGATAGTTCAGGATTATTTAATAACTTCCAGTTGTGCAACAGCAGCAACAACAAAATTCACCTCTTTCCTCCTGAATTAGGTGGTGCAACAATCCAGACTGTTTGCTAGATCGCTCTGGCCATACCAGGTTGCTGCCACAACTCACCTAGGCTGTATTCAAACCTAAGTTTTAAACCTCTGTCAGGGTGAAAAAACATATCAAGCAAAGTGAGAAGCTATTTTCCTCTGGCATCATTTAAACTCAGAAATTTCACCTTTGTGGAAAGAAAATGACTGGTCAGTTTACTGATGTGTTTTCCTCAGTCTCAATGTAGATTGAAGCTGGATTAAAATTTAAGTGTGAACACAGTGCTAGAGTTGCTACAGCCCTCCCAGGAGTGGCTGGATTGCTCCTGGATGGCAGATTCTGTACCCACTTTCAGGTGGTGCATGGTGAGGGGGTGTGGCTGTGTGACTTTGGCTGTGCATTTGTGTGCAACTGCCAGATCATCATGGCAATGTCTGACAGCACAGGATGACGATTCAGACATTGCCTCGGTAATCTGAACTTTCCACTCACACTAGAAGTGCTGCTGGCCAGGAATGAGATTGGTTTGGTCCTCATGTGAATGGCCCTCACTGCACTCTAATTTTACTGACCTGATACAATGTTTTTATACCAGCAGCAAGTGCAAACAGGCTCCTTGATTTGCTGGATTCTGGCTGAAAATTGCAACCTTGTACCTGTTTTCATGAACGTGAAAGCCCTTGAAAGTAATTGGATTAATTCTGACTTAACATTTTTAAGAACCTTGATCCGTACAGACCTTTCTTTGTGTGAAGACCACACAAATGCCACACAGTGTTCCTTTATTCATTTCCATTCCATATAATTTATTGTTAGGCTGTCTCAGCCTAAAATGAATGTATGGATTACAACAGTTACAGTAAAAATACAGGACACAGGTTGTAGGAAAATAAGCAAATCCAGTATGGAACTTCTGAAATTCAGCATGATATAGAACGAAGGATAAAACAAAATATGCAAGCATAATAAGAACCCACTTCTCCTCAAAATGTCTAACCCCTTCCTAAATTGTGGAACCTTTATAGGAATGGTATGAGTTGGAGGGAGTTTGGAAAAGTTTTCCTCTCCATATTGCAAATATTTTGCAAAACCAAGTAATTGAACCTGCCCTAGAATTGCACAGTTTATCTCAAGGTTCATGGGGTGCTTAGGATGACTGGCTCTGTTCCCTGTACAACCATTATTTTGCTTTTGTCACTTCTTGAGTCACAAGTTTGCATTTGACTCTGATTAATGGATTTCAGGACACTGGCTGTTTTGTAATATACTTAGAAGTATGGCTCTTTACTTTGGCTTTATACTGGATTGGTTATGTACACATTGACTAAAACACATGTTATTGAGTTGCGAAATAAAAAGAAATATCTCACAAGATACAGAGAAACATGTTGTTGACCTGCCCTATTGGGAAAGGATAAAACACAAGTAAGATTTGAGATGAAGTAAATAGACAGCGAGAAAGAGAGGGGTGCAGAAAAGATTTTGACACATTTATATATGCAAACATTGAAAACAAGTAGATGATATATATTAGTACTGTGTCTAGCTGATCAGACTTGTACGTAGACACAGATTTTTATGGTCAAATGAAGTTGAACAGGATTGCTCTTAAAAATACAGAATAATCCTTAATAATGCAGGATTTTCCTCTGAAGCGCTTAGGATAGTTAGGCTTTCTTCTTTACCTGCAGCTAACGCTACCTCCAGACAGTGGGGTGTGGTCACACCTTCACTTTAAATCTTCTTCAGTCCATTTTCAGGTCTGACTGTTCACACCTTTTCATTTCTATCCCTTTTGTTTGTGGCTTTCCACCCTCCATTTGGGAGGTCTATAAATAAAACAGATAGAAACGAAAAGGTATAAGCAGTAGAACTGAAGATGGACTGAAGAAAGTGTGAAGGTATGGCCACAACAATCCACTTGGCACTATGCTGAAAATGCCAGACATTCCCCTGGCATTTCAACATAGTCCCAATTCAAGCAATTGAAAACCTGTTGTTGTTTTGCCATTCTGAGAAATCCAGCAATTATGACAGCTTTCCTATCATAGTGACTCCCTGTAAATGACTTTTAGAGTATCCTACCTGTCTGTCCAACCTGCAGACAGTATCTAGACATCCAATCTAGTAGCCGTTGGTACAGCTGTCCTGCATAAATTTGTCTAATCCTTTTAAAAATCTATCCAGATTGGTTGCTGTCACCACCACTTTTTGGTAGTAAATTCCATAGACCATGAATAGTCTGCATGAAAAAATACTTCCTCTTGTCAGTCCTAACTGCTCTGCCTTTCAGCTTCATAGAGTGTTATGTGATAGAGAAAATTTTCTTTACCCCCTTTTTCCAGACCATGCATGATTTTATATACTTCCTTCAGGTCCCTTCCTAAATATGGACTTTCAAAGCTGAAGTAGTCTAGACAATGCAGTATTATCTTGTCGGGCAGGTGTTCCAGCCTTCGGATCATTCTGTGTGCCCTTTTTTGCAGCACTTTTTCCAGTTCCACAATATCCTTTCTGAAGTGTGGTGACGAGAATTGTACACAATATTCCAAGTGTGGCCTCCCTATACGTTTCTAAAGAAGCACATTGACAGTTGCCGACTTCTTTTCTTTTCCCTTCCTAATTACCCTGGGACTGCATTTGTTTTTTCACTGCTGCTGCGCACTGGCTTGACATCTTCATTGAGCTGTCCATCAGAACCCCAAGATCCCTTTCCTGGTCTGTCACAGAAACTGTTACAAATTGTTAAATATATTAAGAGAAAAACATGAGGAGGTGGCTCTGGTTATGCTATGGTTTGAGTTTGAAGAAACCAGGCAAGGGAGTGGCAGCAGAAGGTAGCATATGGGGCTGTTTTTTGCAGCTGCATCCATCTTGTGGAATCTACTCAGTTAAGTGTCCAATGCTTGCTGAATATATATTGGTTTAGTGAGGTATTTGCAGATCCCCGATGGAATTTTTCCTTGTTTGTTGCTGCTTTTATTGTGTTTTACTATTTTTATGTATTGATTTTATTATTTTTATTGTTGCACACCACCCTGGTGTTTACAGTGTAGGATTGTATTGACATGTTTTAAATAAATAAACTCCAGCAATCAAAGGCTTTGTGAAGGATGCAATTGAATAGTGCTGCTTGCTTTAGATTTCACTGTGTTTACTATAATGATAAACAAGGAGAACTTGGTGTGGAAGAACTACTGTTTCCTATAGAGCAAAGAACAGCTGTTTTTCTGTAAATAATAACAATACTTTGTTTCCTTGGCAAATCTTCAGAATTTGGGGCTCATACATTCACCACCGCATCCTGCAGGAAACAAAGTTCCATATTTGGAATGGGAAGAGAAAGAGAGAAATATGCACATTTTCCTTAATGTTATGTGTATTTTGGCACACTGAACTGAAACAGCAGTGAAAATGTCAGTACTGTGCAAGAATAAGCCTGGACCTATATTAAACTGAAGAATTTCTTCCTATGCTTCACAGCAATTTCTGCTAAAATGAACTAAAACCTTTCTCCCTCTTGGGTCCCTGGTACACAGAACATTTGTTATAAAAATAAGGAGCCTGTTGTTCCTCTCTGTATAAAGCCAGCTGTACACTGGCAGCAAATATGTGAGGCAGCCAGTTATCCAGGAACCTGATAAAATGGAGGTGCAGATGTGAAGAGATATTTGTGGCAGAGAGCAAAAGGCAGAGAAAAGCAACTAAAAGCGGGCAGAAATTTCCTGATCTAACCAGGACAAGCAGAACACTGTAAGCACAAATCAAGAAAGGTTCTGCAAAAGCTAATACTTTGCTTTACCTTCCATAAACTGTGTTCCGATCCTGCCTGAAGGCTTAGCTATGCAGTGGGAGATCTATCTATTGGTGGTATTTTTTTTCTTTTTGGAATTGGGTCCTGCACAGTCACATAATTTTCAGCAGAGTGTATCTGAGGCTGCTTATGATGTGTGTGGCTGTATACAGGTCACACTGAAAGCTACCAAGATCTGGACCTCCATCTATTCCTCTTTTACAAACTGCTTCCAAAGGTGAGACTTACAAACAAAAGGAATGAGGAGAGAATCAGCAGTACTAGCCCCGGAACAATCTATTCCTCTCTGTTTTATGCTTGAAGTATAAGGGAGAGATGTTCTACTGGTACACAGGAACATCAACAATCCATGCATGTAGGGTAAGTCCAGATGATGGGCCAGAGAGAGGAACCTGTGATGATGCTTTTTCTCCAGTTTGTTCTTGTGGTTAGAGTGCTGGACTCATATCTAGCACAAAATAGATTTATAGTTTTTTCTAAAGGACAGACAAAGGCCGCAAGCTTACAATCGGAACAAAACTGCATCTACAATAGATCATTAAATGCCCCAGTTGCCCTTTTCTGCTTGCCCCTTTGAATCATGCTGTCACATATGCCCTGAGTAAAGCATTCCACATCTTATCCATTCTTTATGCTGCCTTTTCTCACTTTTTTGCTTCATTTCCCCCACCTCATCCAGACCTGTTTCTTTGGATTTGAATTTGATTGGTTGCCACCTACAAAGTCCCACATAAGCCTATAACTGGTCAACCACTACCACCATCCCTTTCACAAATATGAGTTTCTGGACTTTTATTTTATTTTAAATAGGATCTAGAGATCCAAACATTCAAATTTCCTCCCATTCTCTTGGACACTAGAAATTGCAACATCCACAGTGCCTGACTTAATTACGAATCTGTTCATGTTCCCTATGGTTTCTTTCTCCTTCTTCATCATGCCCCTTAAAAAGCAGCACCCAGCAATGGCACAGACTGTCCTCATTACATTCCATGCCATGAATACACCCTCAGAGCTATTCATCCTGCTCATTTGGCAGTGGGCATTTTTTTGTGTCTTCAGGATGGAATCAAGAGCATGATGTGAACTACACGGTGTGTCAGAAATGCCATCTAGTTCTCCCAGTGCTACCCCTCTTGCCATGTACAGATGTAGCCCAGGGTTTGGCTCTGCAGCTCTCTAACCTTAGTCTTGCTTCTAAATGCTGCCTCCTGGCCCAGCCTAATTATGGTAATTTCTGCAGTGAGCCTTATTCTGGATTATATTGTGGATATAATCCAGAATAATGCCCACTGCAGAAACTGCCGTGATTTTGCTCCTTTGTTTCCAGCTGTCCTCTGCTTCTTTTCTAGTTGCTGTATGACCCTGCCTTCTTCCCTAAGAGCTTCATAGCAAATTTGATACATATTCCCCAGTTTTCAGGGAATGTGATTTCACCTGCTAGGGAAACCTTAGGATGTCTGTATTTGTATGTTTCCAATATTCCTTGATTTATTTTCTATTTTGATGCGCATATATCCAAGTACACATAAGGTCTGTGTGAGTTGTGGCCTGGATATAAATGGATTTCAGAGCTTTATAGGATGGCAGAACCACTTGTCCAGAGTTTGCTCTATTTCAAAATTCTGAGGTGGATGAATGTCAGGTGCCTTTATTATTATTATGGGCTGCCTAGTCTCTCTGAGGTGTAACAGAACGCAGACACCCCAGAGCACACCTCTGGTTTGGTTTCTTTGGAAGTCATTAGCTGAGGCTGATGACTTTTTCTAATGTGAGAGATAGTTTACACAAAAAACGGGGACTGAGCATGAAACTGAGGTTGAAAATGGACACCATTGCTTTTGATGTCCGCCTCACAGCTTTGCCGAAGGAAAACAGCTAAACACTCTTTTGGTTTTTTTCTGCATCAGTGACTCATTGTTCCAAAAATTGTGCTTTCCATATGTGTAAAATGTGTAAGCCTCATTCCTGGCATGTGGGTTTTCATCTTTTTCCCAGTGATATTCTGGCTATTTCCTGATGGTACACTATGTCATTCAGACCCCAGATCTCCTGGCCAGTTTTTGCAAAAGGTTCCGTAACCTTGCTCTTATGTCAAATCGCTCGTATCTCAAAGCAGTTTTCCCATTAATCCATTCCAGCTCCCAAAACACCACCTCAGTTGTTTTTGTTATGTACTGTACTGTATTTACATACTCGTATCTCAAATCTTGCTCTCATCTCAAAGCAAAATATCACTCGCTCGGCGGCTTGTATCTCAAAACACTTGTATGTCAGGGCACTTGTGTGTCGAGGTACCACTGTAAATCTCTTTCCTTAGATGATACTATGTGCTGAAGTGCAAGCCAGCCATATAAAAAACCTCTTCTTTCACAAACTGAGTTGTGGGCCTGTTGCTTATATTTTATTTGGAACATATTTTTAGTCTTGCTCTGTTGTGCAGAGTTGTTGCGCAGCAAGCCCAGAGGGGAGGGTGTATTCCGTGCTAGCCCACTTAAGAACTTAAGAGAGCTTCATAAAGCAGGAGAGACGGATCCCTATTAGACTGTAGACAACTGATAAAAAGAGAAGTATAGTCAGTTCCATTTCCTGGTACCTTTAGAAGGATGGAACCACTGGTGATGTTTTTTCTCTTCTAAAGAACCATAATTAACATGCCATGGCAGCCTTCCTTTAGTAACCTTGATCAGTTTGGAAGCAGTTTATTCTTTGAGACAAGGGAATTTTAAGTCTATTGTTCAAATTCACAAACATTTCTCTACCTATTCTGCAAAACCACTCCCTCTAACTCTTTAGCAAATATGATAAAAACAGAAAGGCTAAAACTTAGAAGATGGTTCACAATATAACAACAAAATTATTTTGAATTAGACATCACATTGAAAGAAAATAAGATGTTCCGTGTGTTGAAAGCTCAACATTACAATAAAGGAAAACAAATATTTCAGTGCCCCCAGACATGGTTTAAAGCCCACAATTCTCCCAGGACTGTATTGGCATTTGGCATTCCCAGTATAGTCCTGGCATATTGAGGCAATATCCCAAAACATCATTATTACTGAAATCTGGCAACAATGTTGTATTTCCTGCAATAGCAAGTGCTTACCTGGGTCTGCCTGCTTCTATGGCTGCTTCCAGATGGCCAGATATCCCACCAGAACCAATAATGTGGGAAATCTTCCCTCCACAATTACTGCCTCCTAGCTAGGCAACAGTGCCACTGGTACTGTCTCTGCGCATTTTACTGATGCACACATCCAGATGTTTGGATGTCCTTAATGTCCAAATGTCCTTAATGCATCATACCTGAATACCAGTTGTAGCCTTCATGCATTTGCAGAGGATGGAGCTATGATGGTGGCTCCATCCATAAGATAAGTAAAAAACACTATTGCTGGAAAATCCATGACTAGCAATAGTCTCCAGCACTTTTTAGTGGGAAAATAGCAGGGCTATGATGGGCTTGCCTCAGGTACTTGAGGCAACCCTACCATAGTGGTACCGTTATTGCACTACATTTCCCAAATTTGGATGGGACCGTAGCTGGATACTAGTTAAGTGAGTGGGAAAAGACAAAGGGAAGTGGGTATTTTCACAAGGAACAATCACAGAAGCACCAGGCAGACACAGGTAAGAGCCCACAATGGCCTCCTGCACCTGACAGGCTTGGCTTGAGGCAATTGTTGGATGTTTTTTTAAATCTTGCAATTGTCTCTTGCTGTCTGGAGGCAGCCTTTATACACAAAGTATGATAAAAGATGAAGAGCAGCTCAGTTTCCCTGGGTTTCATGACCATTTTAAAATGACTGTATTTTGCCGTTTGAAACCATTCAGCCTTATCCAGCTCTAGTAGCATTATGTAAATCTCCTGCAGCAACTAGCGACCTTGGATGGGAATTATTTTGATCTGCATGAAGAGATACATCCTCTGGGATCAGTACAAGCTGTGCGTGCTGAGCATCACCACATCTCAGGGCTGCTTAGCATGTGGTCCTCTGGGTGGTCTTGAACTACATCTCCCAACATCAGTTCCCAGCATACCATGCCATACAGGAACATTCAGAGGACCTTTAGACAAATACAGTCCTCTCAAATGTTCATCTGCTTTGTGTATTCAGCTTCCTTTGGAACTAAGGCTATGTTCACACCTAAGCTTTAATCCAGCTTCAGTCCACTTTCAGGGTGAGAGAACCCACCAGCAAAGGGTCAAGCTGTTTTCTTTCAGCATTACCTAACTCCGAAAATCCACCTTTGGGTTATATAAAGTAAAGAAATAAAATGAGTGGTCATTCTGCTGATGTGTTCTCTCACTTCAAAAGTGGACTGAAAGTGGATTAAAACTTTAAGTGTGAACATGGCCTAGATTTTCTTTCTGAAATGGACTGACTGACATCTGCACTGAAGGAATTATTTCCCCTAAAATAAAAATGGCTTTGATTACTAGTTCGTAGTACGGGTTCTTGAGGTCTCATTCCTAGTTATTAAAAAAAGCCTCAATTTTTGTGTTATTTTTTATTTAATTCTGTTTAGTTTTGAATTTATATTCTCAGGGTGGTGAATGTTAAATAATTCTGGGTGGTAAATTAGGCAATGATTGGTCCAAAATAAACCAATGAGTTTCTACGTTTAGGTCCTGGTGCAAAATTTTAATCATCATCTTTTACAAAAGGAAGATGAGGCAGTCCATTCCAGAGACAAAGGAATATTTGTAATAGTTTTTCCCTTCCAAAAGTTATCTTCTGAATAAACATATCAGAGATGGTGCAAATTCTAGTTACTACTGAATTATAAGGGGAAAATATAATGACATCCACAATTGGATTTCAGTGAAATAATGACTTTTCCTGTAGATATTGTCCCTGCCTAGTGCTTTTAAGGGCTAAAGTGTAGAATATAAGGGGTTTAAGCTGCCTCTACTTTGACCTGTGAATTAAATGGTAGGAGTCCATTAGTTCAATAGTGTTCCTGAGTTGTTGCGGTAAAAGGAATGAAGTGGAGCTAAAAAAAAAAGAAGGAAACACATGTTTATGAGGAAAAACTAAAAGATTAAACAGGAAAGAAACTTTGCAGACAAAGCAGATGTGAAATAAAAGGAAAGAAAAATGCCTTTGAACTGTTTTAAGGCTCAGAGATGGAGCTTCTCCCAAAATGTTGTGAAAAGCAACAGTCTGTAACCCTCAGAGTATTCTTCAATATGAACTCTCGTTGTCAAGTTCAATATAATCAAAGGTGATTGGGACACAGTTCGGTGGGGGTGTTATAAACGAAGTAGATCTGATTGGTCCTGTTCCCAAACCCAGATTAAGGAAGAGCATAGTGTTATAGGCATCAACAGAAACCATCTAGGTAGCAAGTCATCCGGTTGGTCTTCCCACTACAGCTAAATAGATTTCTACATAAATTATTTAAAATAATTATATGACAAAGTTAGCAACTTCAAATAGAAATTAGCATAAGATAATTTTACACAGTGTCTTCCCCTATTCTTTTCCTTCTTTGCCATCATCTTCTTCGGTGGTGCACAAGTCACAACCCCATCCTTCAAGAAACTTGTGTTGCCTGTGAATGGGTCGATCAAGATATTCACATCTGAGGAATTACCTTTATGGTAACTGCAGATATGGGAAGCTTGTGCATTCACCTGTCGATCTTACCAGGCAGATCACTGGCCCATAATAAAGTTAGCAGTATGGCAGCTAAATAATATTTAGAACAAAGTAATCAATTCACCAGAATACACATCTATATTTGTTTTTGCATTGATATTATATTGATAAATAGATCTTAAACCTGGAGAGTTTATTATTCCATGCCAGGGACTGCTGCCACATATTGTAGCAATTATATTACATTCTCTGTTTCCTCCCCCAAATATTATAAAATACAGTTTCCAAGGCCGTATGTTTGCAAGAACTCATCATAAATCACTTTGAAGTTGAACATGGTCTTAAATATTACTTTGATCTTTTATCACAAGATGGGAGAATTAACGATAGCCAGGAATCCAATTTTGACATTGCATTTGTTGGCCATGACCAGACCAGGCAACTGATTAAATTATGCTTCAAAGAACAGGAATTTAGAGAAGCAAGATAAGTGAAAAATGATAATGACTCTTGAAATCTGGTTAACAACAAAAAAATTTTTTTTACAGTTGCATATTTGTTACTGTTACTTCTATTTATACCGACTACAGGATCAACAACTTTATCACAACAAATCAGCTGCTCAATGCATCATGTTCGGTTGAAGATCTTGTATTTGAATATTTCTCCAGGTAAAAGTTTTCTCCACATAGTATATGTAATCTGTATGATGATGATGATGATGCTTTTTAAGAATCTCAGGTAGGTGGGGAGACTTGTCAACCTGCAAATGAGACATCGTACATAACTAGTAGTTTGGTTTTGCTTGGTTAATGGCTTAAAGCAAGAGTGACTAATTGCTGTTTGGGGATCTGGTGCAGTCCTCCAAGCACAGAGATCTGAGGAGGAGAAATATGCCATCACTCCTTTCTTGCCTGAATCCTTAGAAGCCTGCTGTGATAATTTGCAAGGTATTTAGAGAATAAAGTTATTGGTCTCTATGCCAACTTAAGCACCTCCATTGAGCTACTACTTGGTGAGGTGTCCAGTGAGCTGCCTTATCCAATTTTGTGGGATTAATTTCAGGTTTTGAGGCTTGAGGTTGTGGGAAAGATGCTTGTGGCTTTCCAGCCTACATCATGTCCATTTTGGCTTATTAGAGCTAGCTGGAAGAGGGTGACTAGGTGAATCCAAGGAGTGATGAATGCATCTTTGTTTGAGGGTGTACTACTAGTCTTGAAAGAGGCAGTGATTCATCCACTCCTGAAAAAACCCTCTCAGGACCCAGAGGTCTATTCTAACTACTGCTCAGTGGCTAACATCCCCTTTCTAGGTAAGATTCTGGAGAAGGTTGTGGCTGCACAATTACAGGAATTCTTGGATGAAACTTATTATCTGGATTCATCTCAGTCTGGGTTCAGGTCTAGGTATGAATACATAGTTGTGGTATAGACATAGTTGTGAGACAGTGTTGGTTCTTCTTGATCTTTCAATGGCTTTTGATACTGTAGGTCACAATATCCTCCTCAATAACCTACATGGAATGGGAGTGGGAGGCACTATGTTAAAATGGTTTCATTCGTACCTGCAGAGAAATTAGCATGTAATCAATTCTCAGAGAATAATGTTGGCTGACTGTGCCACAACAGCTTGGCAGCTAAGCTGTGGAGTCCCCCAGGGAACTGTTTTATCTCCAGTGCTATTTAACATCTATATGAAGGCACTGGGTGAGGTCATCCATTACATCTGAGTCAGAAGAGGCTGTGAATGTCCTAAACCAATTCTTGGATGGAGTGATGGTCTCAATGAGGGCCAATAAATTGAAGTTGGGTCCTGACAATACAGAGACTCTGTGGGTAGTTCTTATGTTCCAGCACTTGAGAATTTGTCTGTTCTTGGAGGCGCTGCTTGAGTCATCATCATCACTGGGAATATTAAAAACTAAATAACTCAAAATATACAACCAAAACAAAATCCAAATGTGAAAAGAACAAATTGTCACAATTGTTCCACAATCCCTCCTCCCTCCACCAGGGGGATGCCACAGACTCCTGAGAACTGTTCACCCCAAATACTTCATTCAGAAGCCTTCAGGAGAGGAAATGCCATTCGCCTCACTCTCTTCCCATTGCAAAGCACAGGAAATTTCAAGCTGAAACTGAATCCCAAATTGGGTGCTGAATTCTTGGGCACACAACTGGATACTGAATTCTGGGTAAGGGATTAGAGCAAGGACTTCATGCTGGACTCTTAGCAACTGTATGGGGAATCCAGATCCTTTTTATAACTTTCTCAAACTTTATAGCAGTCTAATGAAGGGGATGTTTGAGTGTGGTTTAATATTGGGCTTCTTCAGGAACCAGTCTACTTACCCCAAAGTGGCTTGATTTCCTGCCCTAGATATTTTTATCTCATCAATGCAAGCTTCATGGGCTAGATTCCTGGCATATGTACTCCATGGTCTTGATGGCTACGTAGATCAAGGTAGATTACACCAACCATGTCCACACTTTTGCTCACTGAGGCCCATTGATCCAGATCCTGGCATAGAAATATAACAAGCACACAGCACTGTTTCTGGAAAACCTGCAACCAGCAGTAGTTTTGGGGGCTTAAAAAAAAACAGTTTTATTCTGTGATTAAAATTATATAACAATATCAAAAACATCTTACAGCATACAAGTCATAATTAACAAGAAATCAAATGTACTATACAATAGTTATTTGTGTGATGGTCTAAGACAGTTATAGTTACAATTTCAGTTCCATTACAAACTAAATCATACATTATTTCAACAGAAAGTCTATGGCCCTTCGTGAGAGGACATACTCTGTGCTTACCTGGCTCAGGTAAGTAATTAGTGGGTCCCAAACTTCATGATAAGAATATCGTTCCTATCTCCCCATATGCCGATTATATTGAAATGTAATCAGTTCTCTATAGTTTTGGGGATTTTGGGGATAGTGGGGCTATGGTGCACTTGTCTTAAGATACTTAAAGCAACCATACCATAACAGTGCCATAATGGCACTATATCCTCTCCATCTGGATGGGGCCAAAAGAGAACTTCCTATAGGATACGCCATTCAGAGCTTCAGAGACTTTGTTTGGCTTACAGTTGAAAGCATTTGCCACTCAAATGTTAATCTTTCAAAAATCAGAGCCTGTTGGCATCCGCATCAATTATCCTATTCTGGTTTTGTGCTGTAAATGAACTGAATTGTGGAGTAAATGCAAACCACATCCAAGTAACCTGAGATGCTGCATTAAGCTGGGAGTTATTTATTATTATTTTTTAAAAGTATCAAATGAGCATATATATTTGTGTTATATAAACATAATAAAGATACAGGAAAACAACAATAAACAATATTAAAAACAGCAACTCTAAGATTCAAGCCTCACTAATAGCCAGATTATAAAGGATATGATCGACAGAAATCATTCACAACAAAATTACAGTAAAAAAAATGCTATAAGCATATTAAGCATATGTTTTGGGGGTGAGAATTCTTGAGCTAAACGTGTAGCATTATCCAGAAAAAGAGCTGAAATATCTAGAAAAGATAGCTTTAAGGGTTAACATTATGAATTTCATATAGCCTAGGTACAAACTGATAGTTCTTAGAGATAAAAGAAGCCACATTTTGTAGGTACTGTTAGAAAGGTTCTTTTTCCAAATCATGTCCTAGACATTTACCTACCTATGTGAATTAAGATTGCTTCAATGAGACAAGATGCCTATATACAATATTACTTACAGCAGTACCTGCTCCTGTTTTATTTTTCATACAGAGTTTACACACACACATATATACATACACATATATACACATATACACACACATATATACATACACATACACACACATATATATGTATATATATATATATATACATATATGCATATGCATATGCATGCATGCATACATACATGCATACATACCGTATTTTCCGGCGTATAAGACGACTGGGCGTATAAGACAACCCCCAACTTTCCATTTAAAATATAGTTTGGGATATACTCGCCGTATAAGAAGATGCCACCCGGCGTATAAGACGACCCCCAACTTTTGAGAAGATTTTATTGGATTAAAAAGTAGTCTTATACGCCAGAAAATACAGTACATACATACATACATACATACATACATACATACATACATACATACATACATACATACATACATACATACATACATACATACATACATACATACAGAGAGAGAGAGAGAGAGAGAGAGAGAGAGAGAGAGAGAGAGGCAGGAAAAGCCATCCCAGCCAAGAATTATTCATAGCCTCTATAGTTTCACTCACATAATAGATCATGCAAAAACAAAAACCAAGAAATGGAAATTTTATAGATGCTGACAAGGACCACATTGGAGTGATCAGATCCCATCCCTATCAGTGTTTTATACAGACAAAGGCCTTCTTCGCTGTCCACACCTGTCACACAAACAGCCCAGATGCTCCAACTGTTGTCAGTTCCTGTCTTGTTGTGAGCATTGACTAGGCTGCCTGAAGGAGAAACCCCCACTCCCGAGACTCAGCTGAGGCCAGTGTCTGCACAGCAGCCAACTGGATGTAGCTTTTCTGATGTTACATCTCCCTAGTTTCTGGTCATGTTTGTCTTTGCGCATGGAAGATGATATGAATACATTTTGCATTAACATCAAAGCTGTGCACACATCGGTATCTTCCATGTACTCTAATCATTCCCAGTTTCCTTCATGCATAGTCAAGTTACCCCAGTGATCTATATAATATGTTACATAATATGCAACATTTTTTAAAAAGGCAAAAACAACATTGTAATAACATATTTTGAGTTGCTGCTGGATTCTTCTGTACTAATTTAGCTCCTACACAAAGAAATATTATTGTTGTTGCAATATTTACCTAGCAATATCTGGTGACAGTAGAGTTGAAGTCAAAGAACTTGAGAAGGTCATGAAATATCATGATTGAAGATCAAAGCCAAAAGACTATGGCATAAGCCAGTAGTTGTGGTCCCAGCAGTTTTTGGCACGCTGTAAACCATACCCAAAAGCTTTATGGCACTTAGAACATCTGCAAACGGACAAAATCTCCATTGACCTATTGCAAAAAGCCACACTCATCTGTACATACCCTACTTGGATACATTACATCATCCTAAGTTCTTGGGAAAAACTCAATGCAAAATGAAGGCCGACACCAGCTAAAGAACTAGCAGCTATGATGTTGCATTGCAAAACAAGAACAACAATAATACTGTACTGGTACCTTTGATTAGGCTAGGTCTTTGGGAAGGGTTTGATAGTCAGCGTACCAAACCAATCATAAACATCTGCCAGACTGTGCGGTGATGATGATGATGATGATATCACTTTAAGATCCAGGTAACTGTATTCTAGAATAAACATTATTCCTGAGTATCCAAATATTGTGGAAAAAATAAGAAACATCTGGATGCAGCCAATATTGCTAGATATTTTTTAGCCCATGTGGTATTACTCCCAAATCTCTGATTACAAATGCTACCCAGTTATTCTATTATTTTTTATAATCCCTTTTTTCTGTCCTGATCACCACTGCCATCCACTTCTCCACACCCCAATCATAATTCTTGCTGTTGTTATCTTGCTTAACATTAGAGAAACATTAAGATTTTAACAATGAGCACAGAGCACCAGCTCTGGGTATTTATTTGGGTATTTATATTTTTACTGCATAGGGTTTTTGTTTTTTTTACAATATTTTTTGTTAAACAGCACCTAAACTTCTCTAGGCAGTACTTTAGAAAAGAGATTTGAAATGGCTTACTTATATGGCAACAGTTTTAACTGAGGAGAAAACCAAGTGGAGGAGGAGAAACCAATCAATGCATTGTAAATTAGGGATTGAAATAAAAGCAAGAGACTGCTGCAGATGCCCACAGAACTACTATATACAGTAATTACAAGAATCATGTAAATGTTTCATATGTGCTTAGGAATCATTGAGTAGTTTCCATCTTAGCCAAACTGCATAGCCTATTATGTTTTATTTATTTACAATAACCAAAATAAGGATCCAAAATTTATATTAGAAGAAAACAATACAATAAAAACAGCATTAACCACACTAAAAATGGTCAGAGTAATGTGTTAGCTACTGAAAATGGACGTGCTTCTGCGTGAGCATGTGTTTATAAAATCTCAGTTTTTGTATCAGGAAACAGTATTTAAAATAACTCCCTTACCGTATTCAACAACAGGAAGAACTTTGACAAAACCACTGTTTAGGAAAAGGGCAAAATGACAAAGCCGGCCTTATAAATAGTCAACAGTTTAATCCCAGCAAATCCCAGCTCTGATTTCTCAGACACCACATTTGTAGTGGTTTATGGGGTTGCCAGAATCCCTTGATAGAATTACTGCTTTGCATTACATGGCTGATTATCAACTGTCTCTCTGTGTATATAAGAGTCTTTACAAATAATTAAGGTTTGTAATTCTGGATTATCATTGATTAATGGGCAAGGAAGTCTTGGTGGTACCTCCTGAGCTTTGGAAGCCTGCTCTGCTATTATGTCACAACTGATCCTTAATTGGTCTATTTGATGACTCCTTCTGTCCATAGTGCAAAAATGTCTTCATGCAGCTCCTTGTAAATTAAATCCAGCTGTTAAATGGCATATTCTAGAAGCAAACAAGGGGGGGGGGATAAGACATCAAAAAATTACCTTAAAAAATTACCATAAAAATATATATATGGGAACCAAGCTAATTTTATATATATATGGGAACCAAGTTTATGTATGTATGTATGTATGTATGTATGTATGTATGTATGTATGTATGTATGTATGTATGTATGTATGTATGTATGTATGTATGCATGTATGCATGTATGCACGTAGTCTCTTACTCCAGGTTGTCAAACTTCATTTATTTAGAGACACAAACAAGAATTCTCTCTTGGAACATGTGAATGGCTCTTTTGTGGCATTTGCAGCTGAATGACTATCAGTATACATTTCAACAGCCAGCTATAGTGGTTGCTGGGCCCTGGGATAATGGGTCCCTGGCAAAAAGCCAGCCCCTCCCCATGACAGCTATGCCTCTACAACCAGGAAGAGAAAGATCATTTTGCCAAGAGCTCCTAAAGGTTGGGGGAGGGCAGAAAAAGAAACAAGAGCAGGCACTGCCACCCTGACATCCACACACCCCAACAGCACTCCATAGCATGGGGATAGGAAGCCAGAATATTTATAGCTAATAAGGAAAGCAGCCCTGTTCACTATTTTTCACTGGCTGACAAGCAAACAAACCCACCTGGAGACAGTGATCAGCCCTGCTATGGGGTGCCTCATGTTCTCACCTCTGGTCCTCAGATGTGAAATAACTGAAGGCTGGATTTGTGTCTTTATTTGCTTTCTGAAAGAATCCTATTGCAAAGATGAGACATATTCCATTTCTGTAAACAAGGTATCAAAAACTAAAGTGTGAACACACACATGCACTTGCAAACACACACTCTTTCCTCTTACATTAAGGCTCATCACAAAATGCACCACGAGGTAGTGTATGTGTGCACGTTTTCTGATGTTGTACTCTGGAAAGCAAGAGAAACAATAGCTTATACTCTCCCCTTCTTCCTAAATAAGGACACACAATAGACAGACTTATTTGACCTTGCCAAAAAACCCTCTTCTCAAAGACAAAAGCAACAGAACAATGGAAGGTTGTTCTTTGATGCTGGGCTTTGCCAATATCCTTTCAGATAAAGGTCAGAAGCTGGTGCTATTTTTTGTCATTTGGTCTGTTCCCCTCCCCCTGCCGCCGACACCACTGCTGCTGCATCTGTGGCCACCCAAAAATAATATAAATAATATATTCATCAGGTATTTAGTGTGATGAATTTCACTATTTTCTTTGTGGAGGTCATTACTGACCTTTGCTTTTAAGAAGATGGTGACTGCAGTGAGTACTAATTTCAACACTCCCCCCCCCCCAAAGCTCAGGGTTAAATCTTGGATAATATATCCAGATCTACTGTACATTTAAAAAAAATTCAAAGAAATCTTTGTATTTCTTATCCTTCCCTGAGCCACATTAATCAAAGAAGTGGATCGGGAACTGTCGCATAGAGACAGCCTCCTTTCCCTACCTGTGCTGCATACTAATGAATCGCTCCCACCATGCAGAGGGAGAGGTAGAGTAGCTTTTTAATGTCAGCTCAAAGCCGAGAAGTTAAAGCAGCAAATCTCACCTGGCAAAACAGGAGTGCATAAATGTGGCTGGAAAAGGGCACTTCCATAAATTCTAAATTATTGTGGGGGAGAACAGATAGAAACTGGAACTCATTCTTGAGGGAAGGGGAAATTCTGGCCTTCCAGATGTTATTGGGCTACTGTTACTGTCATCCCTTATCAAAATGGCATTTTGCAGATGATAGGAAATAGACCTCATCTAACAGCATCCCAGAGCTGTAGGTTCTTTGTCTCTGCTTTTAGGGGATATGCATTGAGGTCGAAAAGAAGGTGGCTTACATGAAACCAGATGCAGCTTTTAGATGGTCAGGAAGGGTTCTAGAGAGGGACATGAAGTAGCTTATTATTAAGCTAGAATGGGCAAGATATTAAGACTTAGCACAGTTCCATAAACTACATTTCTTATCGCAAACTCCATTGTTGACAGGAATGGTTCTTGCTGCAATCCATGGGAGATAGATAGATAGATAGATAGATAGATAGATAGATAGATAGATAGATAGATAGATAGATAGATAGATAGATAGAGCGAGCCCAAGTATTTGGTCTCATGCTGGCTGAGGAAAATTGCCTAAGGACATTTCTCAGAATCCGTTTTTCTGAAGCTGCATCCAGGCATCAGTTACTTATTCTAGTATATTTGGATATTATTCTGACATATCTATATATAACAGAATAAGTAACTGAAGTCTGGATGCAGCCTGAGAAAGCTTAGAAGAAAAAACTCTTGCCTTAATATCTGAGAATATTTTCTACCTCTGTGTGTGTGCATGTGTGTATGAATTTTATTAAACACTTCAACACATACACATTCTGCCTGAGATGATGTGTCATAAAATAGTGGCCAAAATGCTAACGTGGTTTCTGGAAAACAGAAGGAAAAAGAAGGAAAAAGAAAACAAATGGTCAGAAATAACAGGACCTTTGATGGTACTGATACAAAGCCAAGAAACAGCTATACTGTAGATTTTCTCCTGCCCTCAGGATAACATCCAGTTAAATATTTTCTCCAGTTTTGTTGCATGCCAAAAAGGTAGAGAAATTTGGGGGACCATTTTTAAATTTTTATTCATTCATTCATTCATTTTTTTGCTCAGTTCTTTGTTAGATGCAGGAAATTGCAGGGTGCCAGATGCCACAGTCGCAAGAACTGACATCCGAGAAGGAACTGAGAGAAGCCACTGAAATGAAATGGCCCTAAGCTATACAGAGTTTGTTAATGAGACACATGTGGAAGAGAATCATTTGTGTCAGGAGAAGGCTGTGATTATGCACTTATAGCTTGGAAGAGTCCAGTGTGTGTGTGTGTGTGTTGAAATAAGTGTGCTAGGACAGGTTATCCACATAATAGTTGCCAGAAGAATCAAATGAGCAGACTGCATCCGCACAAAGACTTTAGCATAGTCAATGAAACAGAAGTAGGTCTTTTTCTGGAACTCTCTTGCTTTCTCCACAATCCAGCAAATCTTGGCTATTTGATCTCTAGTTCCTCTGCCAGTTTGAAAACCAGCTTGCACTTCTGAGAATAAAGTTATACAGCACTTAAGTGTGGGGCTGCTGAGGGTGCTGTCCACAAGAGTCAACACTTCAAACTTGCTACACTACTTTGCTGATGACATGCTCTGTTTGATCTAAAAATGAAGCCAGGGCAGCCCTTTACTGCTCAACTCCAGGAGGGTAAGACTGACACTTTTGCAGCATTTGCCAGAGCTGGACCAAGGTATATTTGCTATGAAATATTGATCCAGAAGTAGGTTCCTTCCCTGGCCAAGGCTGATCAGTTTTTTGACATCTGAAACAGGAACACGTGTTTCTTTCTGAGAGTGAAAAAACAACATATATTTAGTGACTAAGAATTTACTGCACCTTCATACCCCACCTCCCAACCTGCATGCCAAGGCAGCTGGCTTGACTCTGCTTTGTGGTAGGGCCAACCCTGCCTTCATGTGGAAGTTGGGATTGGACTTGTGTGTACCTGTTATTACTTTATTTAAGCACATGTCTGAACACATTGGAATCTTTTAAGAAGTAGCCTTCAACTCATAGAAGTGGAGGAGGAGGAAAGTGAGCATAGGGCCAGCTGGATCTGGATGGTAAAGTGCATAAGGCCTGCTTTTGTTCCCTGGCCATCAACATTCAGATGGAGACAGAAGCAGGCATGTGGATGGCGAGCAACCACTTCAAGAAGAATGGTACTAAAGTAGCTCTCTTTCTAATGGACACTCTTCCTGCTTCCCTGCAAACCCTGCCTAGGGTTTTGTTTGTTTTTATTTCTGTCCCACCCTATACCCAAGGGTCTCAGAGTGGGTTACAATAAAACCAAAATAGATAAGAAGTGTGACTAAACAATAATAGTGCCTGTATGGGGAGGGGCTGTTGTTCCCACAGCTGAAAGCCAGGGTAAAGAAGTACATATTCACCTGTCTTCAAAACACATATGATGAGGCTGCCTGATATCTCTGAGAGTAGATTATTCCATAATTGGGGGGCTACAACCGAGAATTGTTTTGGGGGGAGTGGGACACTTCTAAGGCCATTTGCTGGGATTCGAGAGCAGGAAAAGTTTTGTCATTGTCTCTGCTTGAGATGCCCATGAGCACTTGGTGAGCCACTGTGGGATGGGATGCTGGACTAGATGGGCTGTGGCCTGATCCAGCAGGGCTTCTCTTATGTTCTTAATGCCCTCCCACATGTTCCCACGCCCTAACTACTGGAGGTGGTGGAAGCAGATTTTAAGGTATGGGCAATTCTATATGGGAGGAGAGGTTTCTTTAGATATTTGGGACCCAGACCATTTAGAGCCTTATAAGTTAACATTAGTATCGTGAACTGGGATTGATAGCAAATAGGCAGCCAGTACAGTTCATCACTTGTTGGTGATCGGTCATTTAGTCATATTCAATACTTTATGATCCCATGGACCATAGCATGTTGGGTTCTTTTGTCCTCTGTCTACTCTTATGCTTACTAGTTAAAACTGAATTTTATTTTAGAAGGCTTTGAAGGTAGAGAAAGGCATTATTTCCAAAGTGCTATCCATTGGGTTTTGTCCAGATCTTTGGCTATCTCCAGATCTGAGGAATTTAAAGCCACCATGGTCTTGGTTATACTAGAAGTTTAGGACAACCTCCAGTTGTTTTCAGGTCATGTTATTCACATTATTTTTATTCAATTAATTTTCCAAGCCAGCCTACCCGCTAGACAGAATTTAAGTTCAATTCCTGGTTCTTTTAAATTGCTAAGAGACCTTGCCATGGCATCATATCCCAGTATACTAGAAGACTATGCTAAGTATTATTGGGCCCTTTCCAGAGCATACTTTAAGGTTCTGTTCTTGCCAGTCCTATGAAGTCTAGGCCATAAAATCCCATTAGCTCACCATTTATACCCCTGTTGTTTAGGAGAGACCAAAATGATATAAGCTTTGGTGCTGTCATTTCTTAGGAATATATGTTGCAGATTAATTTAGGTGATTCTACAGAAATTCCCTGGCTGCTCTGAGGTATTTTATGCAGTGCTCCTTTGGGCTGACAAAGAGTTTTATCTTACACGTAATATAGCAAAGTCTTGTTACTTAGCTTCCAGGGTTCACCGTCTCAAAG
This sequence comes from Aspidoscelis tigris stejnegeri, assembly GCA_023333525.1. Lineage (NCBI taxonomy): Eukaryota > Metazoa > Chordata > Lepidosauria > Squamata > Teiidae > Aspidoscelis > Aspidoscelis tigris. The sequence goes on from JALMGA010000003.1 coordinate 83,052,366, forward strand.
AGGCACTTGCATAAAACTTTACTTTCTATTTCATGTAATTCACCATTTAATGATTGTTCTTTTTGTTAATGTGGCATGTTTCACCATGGTAAGGACTTGGCTCAGAAGGTGAGAAGCAACTTCAGAGTTGCTCCTTGTGCATTGGACATTATGTATCTTGGAAAAGAACTTAAGTCCCTCCAAGCACTTTCTTGCTCCTTCAGTGTGGGACAGGCAATTAATTCTATGCCCCTCCAAGATGTTTTCCATGCCTTGGAGATATAGCCTGGCATTGCTTGGATAAATGGAACAGCAAAGCACTAGAATGAAGAAGAAGAGTTGGCTTTTATATCCCTCCTTTTCTCGCCCTTTAAGGGGACTTAAACCAGCTGACAAACCTTCTCGTTCTTCTCCCCACAAGAGACAACCTGTGAGGTAGCTGGGGCTATGAGAGCTCAGCAAACGACCTGTAACTAGCCCAAGGTCATGCAGCTGGCTTTGTGTAGGAGTGTGGACTCGGACCGGGAGACTGCCAGATAAGAAGCCAACACTCTAACCACAAGGCCATACTGGCTCACAGAAAGGCAACACTCCTGGTTTTATTGGCAGGAATTGGCAGTGATTTGACAACAGTCTTTAAAAACTTGAAGAAGTGTTATATGTTCTACCTGAACAGCACTCTATAAAACAGGCTTTATATGAGATGATTCTGTTCCCTGGTGTTCCACATTTTGAAGATGAGGCATCAGTTTTTTTGTCTTTAATCTACTACCATGAGGCTGATTTTTGCAGGAGACGTTTTCAAGTTCCTTAAGGTGTCTTTGGTTTCTGTGTAGGTGTTAATTTTCCTTCCCTATGTTCTTTAATGATGCTCTGAAGTTTATGTTGATTGAACTTAGTGTGTTTTCTCATCTTGTTAATCATGCTTTCAGAATGTGAAAGGTTCTTTTATATTAATTCCTGAAGGATGTTTTCTGTGGTTTGGGTCAGAAAGTCATTTTTCTGGGTCATGCAATTACAAAATATAAAAACAGGAGCATTTGCAAATATGGAATACTGCTTACCCATATTACCTTATAGAAAGTATTTGATGATTCATCTGGAAACAAAAACAATCCTAAATTTATTTATCTTGGAATAGGTTTCGTTGAGACAGAAGGATTTATTTCACAATAGTCATATAAAATACACCTTTGATCACAACAGAATCACAATACTGGAATTTCTCCTTATAATTTTGGATTAGAAAACAAGAATCAAAGAACTTCTTCTATCTCTTCTTGAGCATTACAGATATGCATTGGCTTTCCATTATTTTATGTATCATTATGGTTTTATATTTTAAGATATTTTATAAAGAGAAAATGTGATTATACTTTACATTTTTTCTATTATGATTTTAAATGTTTTCTATCACATTTATTTACTGGTTACACATAGATGTCATTTTCACCTGTGATCATTAAATTTTGACTAATTTTAAGTACCAGCATACTGTTCTTTGGAAGAAGAGGAGGAGGAAGAGGAGAAGGAGGCTTTTATACCACCCCTTTCTTACCTTATTAAGAGGATTCAAAGCAGTTGACAAACCACCTATTCTCCACACAACAGATACCCTGAGAGGTAGGTGGGGCTATGAGAGCTCAGAAAGGTGTTACTCAGCTGGTTTCATGGAGGAGTGTGGAACTGAACTGGGATACCTTCAGATAAGAGTCCAACACTCTAACCACAAGACCAAACTGGGAGAAGAGTGCTTTCATTTCTACATCCCACCTTCTCTAGGCTAAATGTGCCTAGTTCCTTTGACCAATCCTTTTAGCACCTGTTTTCCACCTCCCCAGCCATTTTCTTAATTGTGCCTGTCCTAATCAATCTCCTTTTCAGTGTGGTAGAATTTGTACAGTACTCTAGATGAGGCCTAATCAATGTAAAATGAACCAAAATGAATGTTTTTCAGACTTGGGAGTGCAAGAAATAGAAGCATGTACAGAACTGGTTGACACATATGCAGAGCCTACCCATCTATAGCCCATGTGCCAAAGTAGGTCTCAAAGGCTGGTGCACGGAGCCTGAAGTTCCGAAGAAGTTTTCTAAGAATTCTCTATAGAGCAAAAAGGTCTGGATGATTCTTCAAGTATAGAAGCAGCACTGAAAATCAGGATTATATGCATGTCCCAGTCTTGCTACAGTTTCCCCACACATATATACTGCAGACGGGAATATAGGAAAGAATCTCAGTGCAGTGGGAAGGAAATGACTGAACATCACATCCTTCATTATGCTTCACAACCTGCTTCACAAACCAGCCTCCAATCACTTCAAAGGGGCTGGTTGAACTGGTGTGGTCTGACTAAAATCTGCATCCTTTTGGCAGAATCACTCTTATCGTGCATCTTTCTGTCTCTTGGTTTTTGTGTGCACGAACTTGTGTGTTAAAAAAGATCTAACTTTAATCAGCACTAAAATTCAGTGTCTCTCTTTTTAGTGCCTATATAAAAGATAATTTCTAAAGAAAAGAAAAAAAGATTAAGAAATAACAGCTCAGCCAAAAGGGCACAATGAATTTTACGGCACATCACTAGGGTTCTAGCACTAATTAGATACTGCTTGTTGCATGGTGGCACCATAACTGGAGCACAGCATCTGAGCACCTTTGATTGCCCTGAATCAAACAGTCCTTAATCCATTATGGATCAAAGCCTAGTGCAGCATGATGAAATCCCAGGCCTTTTCACAATTTGCAAAAAGGGGAAGTCCAGGAATGTTCCAAGATGGAGTATTCTCAGTATGTTCTGGAGCATCCCCTGCATGGGACAGCAGCAGAGCATGAAAACATGTTCCATGGCTATACTAGGTGCCAGCTAGTAAAAGCCAGCGTGCAGCGTTCTCACCTTTTCCTGACAAGTGGTGTGTCTGGCGGATGGCACAGGCCTATTGCTGCCATTGCCGTAGTGTAGTGATCATGCCTAGTGTGGAGGCGATAGCACTTACCTGGTGCTTGGTGAAGCATCAGCTAAATTTGGGATGGATCAACTGTTGCAAAGTGTGGACAGTCAATTCATTCCCTATCTTTACTTCCCTGGGACAATCTCCCAGGCAAGTGAAGGTGCAAATTTGCTCATACTCTGCCAGTTGGTTCTCCATATTTCATGCCTCCCCCATTGTTCAGTCTTGGGTGCCTAGGGCATACCCTTATATATCTAAACATTAGTATGCCCAAAAGGGCAGACAGCAACATTAATCTGGCCCTGTTCAATCTCTGCACTGCCCCAAAGGCCTGCTGATGTGCTTACTGCATTCGTCTCTGAACTCTCAGAGCATGTTTGCAGAGGCAAGTCATGCACCCCGCATGTGAAGAGATGGAGAAAGGAGCAACTCAGCGCCAAAATGGCTGACTTCCAGCCCTTTTTCTTATGCTATACAAAGTGGCTTGGGTGGGAATTGCACTACTGCAAGGGCAGTTGGCTTGCAGCAGCTTTCCCCTGATGAGTGGGAACTCTGGTGAAGCAGCTGCTGACACATGCCTTTCATGGCTCCTACCTCCACACTGGCTCCTGGGGTGACTGGCCTGGGAAAAGTTGTTGTCTGGATGCAACCACAGAGCACTATTTTTGTTCTCTCAGCTTTTGATCCATATGTCACCAGTCATTTGTTCTCAGTCTGCCCTTGAATAGGAACTAATACGTCCACAAATGTTGCATTCATGACTACGATGTAATGCAGCCCATGGCTTTCAATGATGGCAGGTGGGACTCTTCCCTTTTCAAGAAAGGACAGGGGCAAAATGTTGGTTGGGATGCTTGAAAAAACATGGTAGAAACCATTATACATAAAGAAAGATTATGCAGGATACATGGGGAACAGAGTGTAATGTATACAAGTCAGAAAACATACCACAGCCACCTCTAAAGGCCTAAAAGTTGCTTGTTTCACTTGCTGATTTGCACCATCCATCCCAGAGCGGTTTAGTGTCTGCAGACGGAAGCCAAGCTACACAATACAAGAAGCAAGGCACATTTTAATTTTAGCCACACAGCTGCCCCTGTGTTCTTTAAATACACTCCTCTTTAAATGCTTTCATGCACAAAGCTATCTGAAGTGTGTCAGTAGACTCACATCTCTTTCCAAAACTAATCTATGTTTGGTCTTGTCAAAGAAATTAAACAGGATAGGTCAAATGCCTGGTAGAAGCAAGCTGATTCCTTCCTTGAGTGCCTCCAGTCAGACTGGTTTCAAGTGATAAAGTCTGTCTCATTTCTTGGGGAGTGCTTTTTTTGGAACCAAGGCATTTCTCTCTGTCTTGGTTCCTCTCTCTTCAATGTACATACATGCATTTTCATATATCTACGTGCATTAGAAATCACCGCTGCTGCCACATTTTGTGATAGTGCAAATCAGTACCATTATAATTCTGTACAGGTGTAATATTAGGCGTAAATCTGCTCTCTAGCCACTAATAGCCTGGAAATTTCTTAGACGTCTGGGATACAAGCTGCAGGCTTTGACTAGCGGAAACCTCAGAAATCCGTATAACTGGACAGAAAAACTTCAGTGCCAGATCATGCTAGCTTCTTTGGCTCTGGATGACAATTTCTGAACTTTGAAGGGTTTTTGCTGCCATCAAGTGGAGAATGTTTAAAATGCAAATTTCCTCTCAAAACAATCTTCGAGAGATACTGTTGCAGATGACATTGGCCATATCTCCAGTGAAGCAACCAAAGGCACCTTTGCCAGGACTGGGTAACACGTTCCTCCTACTTCCACTGCTGTCAGGTTAGGACAGGCTTAGAAACCCCTGCACCTGATTAGGCAGGACAACCTCAGCTTCCATGCACACGCATAGCAGCCACTTGAGTCACTGCAATCTGTATTGATGGACTGTAATGAAGGAAGAGGCCACATCGGGTTGTACCACAGGCACTGACCTTTAGGTGCCTTTATTTGGCAGAGAGTGCCAGCCCTTCCTCACACACACTTCAGCAGGGGAGTGGAGACTGGCCCCTCTGGAGGCTCAGAAAAGGAATCTTTGCTATGTAACAGAGACAGCCATTGAGTCAGGTTGACTGTGGACAAGTGCTTGTCATTTCAACTCATTTTTGAAAGGTTTTATAGGTCTTCCAAGGGCATCCTGGTAGTCTCTCTCATGCCATCTATCCTCTTTGTCTGGTTTTCTTCCATTCTGCTTTCCTAGCCCTTCATTTACTCATATCACACCCCCAAACTATGAGATTTTGCTTGATGAACCTCAAGGGATATCAGGTTTCATTTGGTCCAAGTGATTCCTCTGACAAATCCATGACAGGGACATAACTACCAGTAAGCCCAGGAAGGAAAAGGGAGACTTTTAAAAAGATTTGGCTGGCTGCTGAAATTGATGCTTAACAACTCTATGCTGTGTGTGCTTTTTGGCTCTCAGTCTGCTCACTCTCTTTACCTTTACCAAGGTCCCATTCATTGCCAATTTCAACTTGGAAATGTTGTATCCTTAGAAATCTTTCCTGGATCCATAATTCAAAAAGATGTGCCTTCCTTTCATTCTCTCAGTGTCCAGTTTTCCTTGCTATGCTTTACAATGAGAAAAACAACTTCTTTAATGGTTTCTGATTTTTGTTGTCAATGACATGTGCTTGTCCTCCGTGATCTCATTGTGTTCTTTACTGGGATTATTCTGCTTCTTAATTCTTCACATATTTTTCATTGTGTCTATCTTGGAGTCAATGAAAAGAAAGCTATATCTTTTATTTAAAAAAACAATTCAAATCATAACAAGGAATTTATTTAATAAATCAAGTTTGCAAACCCAAAGAGTCTCTCTAGTGTTGAACAATCATTCTTTTAGCTGCTCCAGTGCATGAAGAATCGGCACGGCAAGTACTTGACCATTTTTACTATCCTGCAGAACAGGGATAGGTGGCTAAAGTTTTCTGGCAGCGTGGCCCCCTTTATCTTTTAGCAATGATCTGGGAACATAAGGAGAAGCTGGAGTGTCAGAATTCTCTGAGCTGAGTATTCTGTTTGGAGACATTTTCAGGGCAATGACTTGCATGCAGTTAATGCAGCCTGTCCTATGCTTCTTGCAGCTGATTGGCCAGATTAGCTCTGTACGTTCTCACATATCACCTGCACTGACAGGAAAGACAAGAGACAAAAGAACTCAACTCCTCAATAAACAGGAACACAACAAGGCCAAGTAACACATTCTGGCCAATTACACACAAGGAACACAGAACAGACTGCTATATAGCATATCATTAACTTCAGCCACTGAAGATGTTACCTAGTTGGGTGGCAAATGTCCTGCAATGGAAAACTCAACTCAGAGAACATCAACAACCCAGCACGCCATCTCTACTGGACAGGTATTTCCCACCCTAGCAAAGTAAAAGTTCTATCACTGAGCCATAGCCCTTCCCATACTCTAGATGCCCTTTGCCAAATATTCCACAATAAAATATTTTCTGTAGTATAACCACAGACCCTACTGAAGAGTGGAAGTTCATTTAGCATCTGCTTATAGGAAGGCTAGATGAGTCCTGCTGGATCAGAGTAAGGGTCAGTACAGCACCTTGTCTATCACAGATGATAACCAGAGCAGTCATTCTACCAGCAAGTTGCAGTAGAGGGAGGCACTGGGTAAGGCTTTACATCTGTCCTCACTGAGAAGCAGCATCAAATTCCTTCATCAACCACTTTCCTCTTGCCAAATCCTCCTTTCGTCATGTGTTGTGTCTCTTTAGGATGTAAGCTTGTGCCCTTTATATCACCATGGGACCACAGTGAAGGCTCTTTGGGTGCATATCTATACAGCTGAAGAGTCCCTCTAGGGCACAGGATCTGGATGGTACTGGATAGCTGTAAGGAAGAGTTCGTTAAATTCAAGAAGAATCAGTGTATCAGTTGGAACATATATCTAGGTTAGAGAGAGAGGTAGGAATTGAGAGCAGGTGAAGGTTTTGCCTTTGTCTTCTGCTTGAGAATGTCCAGAAGCAATTGATGGGCAACTGTATGAGATGGGATACTGGACTAGATGGGCTGTGGCTTGATCCAGCAGGGCTTCTTTTATGTAATGCTGCAGAACCTCAACAGACATTCTGGTAAATGAAACCAGGGCCTTAGAAACTAGTTTATTCTTTAATCAGTCATGAAGGTCTTTGGTCTTTCACTGCCATTCAGCTTAACTCAGACCAAATCTCTGGGTATAATGTTGTGTCACTGTTCTAGTCAATCTGGGTTTTTTTTTAATAATGATTTTATTATAGCCTGAGGGACCTGAGACCTTTGGGTGTAGGACAGGATAGGCAGATAAAATGGGGAGATTGTTGTAAATCCAGACTTGAATATGAGGCTTTTCAGAGCTATCATTGCTATGTTTAGATTGTCCCTCGTTGATCTTGTCTCACTTTGAAGGTTGAGTGGTGTGGATGGGAAATTGCTTGGGAATACCAGGTGTTTGAGGTTGAACCAGGATGCTACAAAGTACAGTATTCCACAAGAAGACAATGCAAACTACTGTAGTTCTGTATTCAGTATACCCATCTATAATATAATGCTGTTCTTTGATTCCAACAAACTGCTGTGTAGATTAAAGGCAAGTAATTGCTTCTTATAGGAGAGTACGTACTGGGGAAATCAAAAAGCCCCAGTTTATTTACATAAGTCAGTGGTTAGTAGGAAGACAGAGATCACTAGTGCAAGTCAGTGGTGGCATAAAGGCCAAATTGCCTTATTGTAGGTTTGGGGAATAGTATTAAATGGTGGAAACAGGAAGAAACAAAACCATGCTTTATGAAACCGCATTAGACATGGGCGATCACTTTTTACTGACCAAATAGGAAACCTGTGTTACGCAAGAAATTATTGCAGTTGCCAAGAAAACTCTATGGATCCACCCATGCAGTAGCCTATAGTCTAGCCAGATGGGTGGTAGACTTAACTTTATATAAATTTATGTAGTCATTCCAAATTTTCATGCCCATGCATTTGTCTAAGGCCCCATCCCCAAGCAATAAAAAGTCTGTTTAAAAGGTTCTTTTGCCTCTGAGCGCCCCCATGCCCGGCTTTTCTCCGAGCTTCCAGTGGCACAAAAGGAGGAAAATGCACAGCAAAAAGACTGCCCTTTAAAGAAGACTACCTGAGCACCTTTTGGAAGCCGCGGGTTTTCCTGGCAGCATTTACCATGGGGATGCTCCGTGGCAAAAGGGGCGGCGATTGGCAGCCAAGATCTCTGAAAAAAGCACCCTGACTGCACACACAGTCTTAAACATTCACACATCTCCCAGAACAGCAGCACCTTCCCTTCCTTTCCCTTTCTAAAGGTCAGAACTTTTAAAGAGCCAAAATTGCGGAGAATTGCAACATTGTGATCAAGTGTGAAGTGAGTGGATTGCTACAGTGTAACGGCTGTTGGGGTGGATTTTTACAGTGATTAAAATCACTATCTTTGGAAGCAAGCTCTGGATCCCAAAGTGATAAATGGCTCTGGTGGGTTTTGCTGGCAGGGGAGAGGAACAGAGAACTTGTAAATATGGCTATTTTTTCTTTTGGACTTGTCGGGGGTTGTCTCCCCGGCACCGTATCAAGCAGAGAGGGGGCGGGGAGAAAAAGATGCGGGCAAACAAAACACGCTTTTACCGAACCTCATGGGGATGCTTATTCCAGAATTGAATGGCACTTTTAAAGTCCACTGGAATAGAGTGTCAGCAGAGGAAAACTACAGAGGCAAATAAGTTGCTTGGGGATTCAGCCTAACTGTATGTAAACTGCAACATGCTGTTGCTTCACATTCCATGAGCTCAATATGCATGGTATGAAAAAGTACTTTGGTATTTAAAATGGATACAAACAAATAGGATCTAATTTGCTTCAGAATGTGGATGTTTATCAAGACAGAACAAAAAAATAGGAATAGTGACAGAAACACAACATTTGGAAGCTTTTAAAAACAAGACAGCATCCTACAAAGTATTATTTTTAAAGCTTGCTTTTGTTGTTCAGAGCATCAAAGCCCTTTTCTTTCTTCTCCAGCTGGAAGCTAAATCTCCAAGCCAACCATTGTGATCTTTTCAGTTAATCGTCATGAACGGTGAGCCGACTACTACATTCCCATTTGGGGAGATATCTGGAGACAAGACAAAAGATTTTAAAAAGTGAGGGAGGAGGGAAAGGCAAGAAAAATGAAACAAGCATTTTTCTATTCCTCATTGTCACCACTAAAAGACAAAAAGAAACCCCAAACAAACAGGTATGGTTGTTATGGACAGCAGGAAATATGTCCAGAGGATTGGAAATGGCTGACCTTTATTTTCCATTAGGTGTCCCTGTTTCTGGAAGATCAACAGAAGATTAAATACTTTTGTTCTTGCTCTTGCTGCTGCTTCTTGCACAGCTGCATGAGCAAAAAAAAAGGGGGGGAATGTAGAAAACCACAGAGGCACAGAATTAATATTTTAGCACCATGAAGCTAAAAAGTCTAAAAGAATACAGAATGAGGTGTAATCCAAAATCTGTGTAGATTCATGCCTTTATTAGTAATTCCCAAGCCACAGATTCTTTCAAATTATTTGACCTAGATGGTAAACAGCAGAAGATGAGAGAGGAAAAATTGGTTAATGTGAAGCTATGGACCAGTCTGCATCTTTGACAGTCTTCAGGAGGTGATGGAGGTGACAAATATTTCTGCAGGGCAGTGCTATGCATGTGTTGGGTTGCACAAGACATGCTGGGAATAAGAAGCATAGGAGGGGGCCTGTTTACAGACTCTGGCAGGCCTCACTTAGACCTGCTGTAGCCTGCACTAGCATGTGGACAGCAGGCCCCTATGCCCAAATATATTTAAAGAAAGGAAAGTGCAAATAGGCCCAGGGTCTCATTCCCAAACACTGGCAAGATGTTGATTCTGCTGAAAAGGAGAGTCTTTTCTTGTAAGTGGCAGCCAGTGCCCACTGGGTGTGTCAGGAAAAGGGCAGGGGAACATACAGTAGGTACAGCTAGAGACCAAGCTGATGATAAGGTAACATCATTGGCAACAAGGTACCAGATGGGATGGCCCCTCTGTGGCTGTGAGGTACTGCCACAATATGAGCCAGAGGAAACAAGATAGACTTTTAAGCCTGCACCTATTCTAACACAGCCTTCCAAAGTCAAGATTGCAAGTGAAATGTTGCCTGCAATAACTGAAAAAGTAGCTGGACAAGATGCCTGGTCAGAATTCCAGGCTCCTCTGGCAAGAACTCTAGGCACTGAGTTGGCATTGGTCCAGTGTGGCACAACAAACACTGGCAAGATGCTGATTCTGCTGAAAAGGAGAGTCCCAAGAGTTGTTTTTCCTGTTTGTTTCCTTTTTAGTGGTTGGGGTAGAAGACAGCTGTCACTGGAGCAGGTAGCTGCTACTCCCATGACCAAAGGATGCAGACTATGGCCACAATCTCTGGCAAACCCACAAGAAAACTGGCCAAACTCAGCTCATAACCTGCTTTCAGCAGGATAAGGAACTTCCCGCTGCTCTCATCTGCACTGGCTACCACTGGTGATGACATTCTGGCTATAGAATGGCCTTCCAAGGGAAGATCTTTTTCTTTCTTTCTCTTTTTTCTAATTATTTATTTGTGTGGTACAAAATACCATTGCTACAAGCAGATAATAGTATAGACAGTCATAAATGCAGAACAATGAGCAAACGGTGATAACTCCACTAATCGCAAATTGTAACGATAATCCATAATGGCCTGTTATAATGGCTTGTTATACTCCTTTCCCAATCCTGAATCAATCAGCTGTTGCTTCTTGACCTGCATCCATGTTCCTCAGGAGAAAGGTAGTGATTGGAAATTCAGTCTCTTTAAGAACTTGTCACAATTTGTTGTGATCCACACAGTCAAGGCTTTGGGACAGTCAATGAAGCAAAAGTAGGTGTTTTTCTGAAACTTCCTCTGTCTATAATTCTTTAGGTACTCTGTCTGCCAGATATAATTCTTTAAATCTATTCATTACCTCCATTGAATATTCAGTGATACATGTATGGTCAAATGGTTTCTCCTATTCTCTTCAATTTAAGGCTACATTTTGCAATAAGTAGCTCATAATCTGAGCCAGTCAGCTCCAGATCTTGTTTTGTGTAAAACTTGCTTCTTATTCTAGTCAATTTTTAATCTCTGAGTTCTAGGTGTTGCAGGTCTTCGCAGAACTGCCCAACTTCAGCCACTTCGGCATCAGAGGTTTAGGCATAGACTTGGATTACTGTGAAGTTGAATGGTTTGCCTTGAATTTGAACAGAGATTAGTCTCTCATTTTTGAGATTGTACCCCAATACTCACCCTTTTACTTCCTATGAAGGCTATTCCATTTCTTCTAAGAGATTCATGCCCAAAGTAGGAGATATAATGGTCTGAACCCATTCCTCTCCATTTTAGTTCACTGACTCACGAGATGTTGATGCTTAATCTTGCCATCTCATCAGTATTTGAATATGAAGACAAGATCTGCCTTGGACTGGGCAACTGGCTAAAGAAAAAGAAAAAGTATTTTTATGGCAGCTTGCTTAAAAATGCAATACATTTAATCAGACATACTCTTCCTACAAAGCAGATGCCGTTTTGCACTTGGCATGGTAGTGCATATTGGGGTAGCTTCTGGGAAGCACCACCTGCACTTGCAGGAGGCATTTCCACACCAGAAATGTCTTCTGCTATCCCAGAAGCTACCCCAGCATCCACTAGTAGTGTTGCATGAAATTGTACACTACACACGTTCACAAGCTTACCTGTCCCAGCCAGTGGAGAGAGCATTTCCACCTCTTCCAGTGCCAGGGGTCATCGGTGGTGCTGCGCAAGTGCAATGGCATGTCATGTGACCTGGAACACAAGTGCACATGCGTGGTGTGTCACCATTGTCCTGGTGATGGCACTGGCACACACACAGTCATGCCAGTCACTGGGAGTAAGATGGCAGCACCTGGACACATGTCCAGACCTCCATTAGGTCTGCAGATGCATGGGGAGGAAGGACGGCATGCATTAGCACTCACAAATGTGAACGCGTCCCAGTGGGAGTGCACTATTCCCATCCCCAGGACGGGCCAGGAATCGCAGAAGGCCCCAGCTTAGTGATGATCTGTGAGTAGGATGGCTGGTGATGAGCCTGTTGTCATTTAATGGAGAGATTTCAATTTACAGAATCAGTATTCTTGTAGAGGGCGGGGTACCACAGACCAGATGATGGTAGATGGCCTTATACATGGAGAGCCAGTGAAGCTGAAACATGCAGGCCCCAATGTCTCTTTTGCTTAGCTCCCCTTGGAGGTCTTTTGTGGAACTCTTGGAATAGCACTAAATAGTACTTACCTCCATGTTCATTTTGGTCCCAGAAACTGGAAGAATATGCAAACATATTGAAAGACAGAAGCAGCACAAGACTTTTGATACGCTCAGCTAAAGTGGCTATATTATTATATGCTTTGGAACCCCCTAGACTGTGCACACCGAGTTCTGTCAAGAATGCAAATTGCTGATCAGCTATGTGGCCTTGGAAAAGTCACAATAGATACTGTGCAGTGACGGATGACCAATTCAAAGTCTGATTAATTTCCCTGAAAACAATCATAAGTTTGCTTCTTTCATAGACATTTGTTTAGTTTTAACTGGATTATGTCCTCTCTCTCAATCTAATCTATTTTAGGGAACTGTTCTCAAGATAAACTGGTTTAGTACTGTAATACACATTATACCCTGAAGTGCTCTAAGAATTATAAATAATAAATGCTGTCCTTTAATATTTAAACCCCTTCATGTTCATCTCAATTAAATGCTTCTTCATTTCCAGCCATAAGTCAATTCTGAAAGATATCTCGATACTGAATACTTAATAAATCCACATGGATCCCTTTTTAGATAGAGTAAGCAAGAGAGCAGATATGTTTCCCGCATAAAGCAATATTTTTGAAAATAATTACCCAAATGGTCTGTTAGATCACTACAAACAACATATGTTCTTATCCCAACATAGAACAGAGAGCTGGGGGAAGTCAAGGGCATGCATTTATTGTATATATGTATACATGATGGTTGGAATGAATTGTTATATATTGCAAAAATAAAATTAAAAAATCGATGTAGGACCCTTTATTTTAAGATACTTTCTGCATTTACCAGCCCCAGATCTGGATCAATGGGTCCAGAATAACAGGGCCCGCTGGTCTGGATGGTCTGGACTGTGGGGAGCAGTAGGCCAGATCAGCACGATCTGGCCTATGACTCCCTGCAGCTCCAAAGCTCACATTAGCACCCCTCTAAAAGCTAAGAATGAAAATTCCTAGCCTTGGGGCCTGTGTGTGTGATTTTTGATGGCATGCTAATGCACACTGTTGAAAAGGACGCTCCCCTCCCCCCAATAGTCCCAGAAGATGGGGGCATACTGTCTATACACCTCCTACGTTCCAGAACAAGGCCCTGGTCCCCTGATCAAATGGTCCACCAGAGACCCAGATTAAGGGCCTCTTAACCTAGATCCTTCTCTCTATAGTGCAGATGGAGCAGGACCAATTGGGGGTGAGGCCTCTTTGATCTGCATTAAGGTGCAGATAAGGAGGGCCACTTTCCAGACTATAAGGTGTTGTAACGATTAATGACACAGAGACATGGATGGTTGTGAAGAAGATAGAACAGCTAAGCTTTACTGAAAACATCTCCAGGTTTTTTTGCCTGTTATACATGATACATCTGCTCAATGGAAAAGTACTCTGGGTGCCCATATTTGGTAAACCGGAGGGGGGCGGGGAGGGGGGACGACGACCAGATAGATCAGGCTTAATACAAGGATAGTGCTATAGGAAGAGCCATATATGGTGTTATAGGAAGGAAGCTCAAGAGCCAATCAGAAGCCTGTTTATGGAGCATGCTACGCTCATGGCACCTACACAGATTGTCCCTGAGCACTGTACTGTTTAGACTTCTTCAAGGGAGATTAGGAAGGGTTGTTTTGCCTGGAATGCAACTATTGCCCTAGTAGCTTTTACTTCTGCTGAAATGGGCAAGAATGCACCACTACAATAAGGCTCCTCATTCCAGATAAAGGTAGGTGCAGAAAGGGCCATTGAATGTGGAAACACTCAATCCTCAATTTGTTGTAATAGCTACTATCTATGTAAAGGAAGACAGCTCTCAGTGTTGAGCTTCATTGCAGCTTCCATGACTCTTCACCCTTAGTTAATTTGACTTTAGCGAACGACAACCAAGGTTTAACATTTGAAGGTCCACAAGTTTTCAGTTCCTGTAACACAGATTGGTTTAGAGTGCAATTCCTTACTTTTTTGTCATCCAAAAAACGACAGATTAAAGCAAAAGCAAAATGACACAAAATATTGAACAAGTCTGAGTTTTCTGTATGCCAAGAGAATACCAAGTAAAAAAATGAGAGGCTGCCTTATTAACGTTAGTGCATATCAAAATGTTTAACAATGAACCTTTGATTTTTATCCCTTAAAATTCAGAAGTCAAAATTCCAATCTATGATTGCATAATGGAACAACACTGTTAAAATCATGAGCCTTGAGGCAATTCAGCAAAAGTAGATTCCATTCCTTTTCTGCTACTAACCAGCTCCTAGGCTAATGGTAAAAGTTTTACAGGCCTTTAGAGTACAGAGTGATGAAACAAAGAGAGCTAAATGAGAGCTCCAGTGAATTCCTAACTAGTAACAGTATTGTTTGTCAGTATCTCCATAGCAGCATTGGTCTAGACTCTGGGAATTTCAAAGTGGATCTGCCACTATAAGATCCTGAAGGCACCACGGGTGAATGAAGAGTTGTTCGTGTTTACCTGCCATAATGTCTCACTTCTCCAATTCCTACCGGTATTTCAAATCTTGTGACAGGAATTTATGATACAGCTTGCATGTCAGATAGCCTTCAGGCACATTGTGCAACCTTCGTGCATTAAGCCCATATGTGAACATGTGGTGGTGTTCTTGTAAAGTTTCAGCCAACTAGGTGACGGCGTACAATGCTGGATGAAGGGCTGTGCTGTACTTACTAATATCTCAGTAGTCTGGAGCAAAAGTTTGAGCAACCTCCTCAGTGAACGTAACACAACTAGGAATCAAGACACATTGTCTTAAAAGATTAACCTACAGTATTTCTTGCAGCTTTCATGGATCAACACCTCTCTTCAGATGTTTAAACTAATACCCCAATTAACTACCTAGGACAACTATAGTGCAGACTGAAGACTGGGCACAATCGAGATTTAGAGATGAGTAAATAACAAACCCAACCCCAAGACAGTGACGAAAAAAAAAACCCATTAGCAAGCCTGATGCAAGAAATGATTGGCCTTGAGAGCTTCCAACTAATCAAGGCTGCGTTCACACCTTAGTTTTAATCCAGCTTCAGTCCACTTTTATAGCAGAACACGTCAGCAAAACCATCCTTTTCACACTGTTTCACCTGAAGGTGAATTTTCTGAGACAGAAAATGCTGAAAGAAATCAGCTTGCCATTTCACTGTTTTTCACTCTGAAAGTGGACTGAAGCTGGATTAAAATTTAGGAGTGAACGCAGTCTAGAGAACCACCCCAACCTCCAACATATGAAGAGGGACTCAAGAGGAGAAATTTGTTGAGGATCTCTATCTTTTTTTATTTTTTTAAAAAAATTGTGGGTGGGTAAAGCAACCCGTAACTCTCAGCTCTTCTTCCTCCCTCTCAGAAGCCTTTTATGCTTCAACTTCCCAATATAAAGTAAGCGGCTGTGGCTGAACCCGCGTGTGTGTGTGTGGCAAATGGCGACCATCAATTTTTTAAAAAGCGGATTCCGGAAGAGGAGGACCCTCTCCTTAGATTGTTGTTTAATGGTTGTTCTAGACGTGCCGGAGGTCTCTGCTCTATGGTGATGCGGCGAAGCTTAAAGTTCGATTGTACAGCGAAGGTACAGAAGCGCGAGACGCGACGGTTAGGTGAGGCGGGACAGGTGTCACGCGGCGAGATGATGAAGTCGACGAGGAGGCAGAGCTGTGGGCTGCCAGGGAGACTTGCCTGAGAGGCAGCTCAGGCAAGAAGATGTCATTTATGGTAGGGCACACACTCGCAAAAGGAGAGAGAGGAGGACAGTGGATAGAGCTGTCTTCTAATGCTATCCTTGTATGTTTTGTATAATTTTATATCACACCTGCAGCAGGTGCGAATTGGCCCACTAATCACGGGGACTGAGTGGGAGATCACCAGGGGTTACCTGGGAAGAATAATCTCTCCTTCTTTAAAGCCACTTTCAGCCAGCAGCATCACTGAAGCACATAGACCTGAGAAAACACAGTGTAAGTCATTTTAAAGAAATGTCTTACTTTGCTTTTCGGCAGTAAGAGCCACTTTCTGCACAGACTGCCTAAGTACCGTTTCCTGCACTCTCAAGATCTGTCCCAAATCTTAGCTTACAATCTTCACATTCCCTTTACATACATAACTTTTATTGATTAGTCTGTTTGACCATAACATTCCCTTTGAAGCGCACTGTCTTGGTAGGCTTTACGTTCTGTGCTGCCATCTGGTGATAGTGAGGTGCATCATGTAGCAGAAAGTAAAGAAAATTCAGGGCCTAAGATTTAGGCTTTCTTAGCCTATAAATACAGACCTATACCATGGTTCCTGTACACAAAAGAATAGTACTTCTGATGTAATGAATGATGCGGACACAAGAATGGAGGAGAATTGCTTGCTTTACTAGGCTACACAGTTACTTATATCTCTTTCCACAGGATACATTATTATTGGTAAAACCGGACAGATCGTTGGTTAGAAAGGAAACATTCAGATGCTGGCTGAGCTAGTGCGTGATGTCCTCATGAACCATTTGCATAAACCATGTCCTTGGGCATGGTGTACGTTTATGCTTAAGAAAGATTAGAAGGGTTGACATGCTCTGGAATGCTTCCTTCCGCTGAGGTTTGCCATCTGAGCGGAGGAGCATTCCCACATACTTTCAAACTAAGCACATTAGTTGTTCTCAGGTAATGTTCGCAAGAAAAATCAAATAGAAATCATTGTTGCATGGATAAACTTTCAGGGCAGCTTTCATGTCTTTTTCTCTTTCTTTAAAAGGGAAAGGAAAATAATATGTAAATTCTGGTGTTGCTATCAGAACCAAAAAGAAAATACTAAAACTACCCGTGAGATTTTGGTACTACAAGAACTGATGTTTGGAGGAGGCTGCTTTAAATTAATTTGTCAGATTCCATTCTGACCATAACAGTTCAGCAATTTGTTATGCCATCCCAGGTTCTGTGCTTTGAATTTAAAAGTTGTACACAGAGAAGTGATACTTGACTCCTTCTTAATCTTGGTTTGGACCTTACAGTCCATGAAATAATTTTGTTGATGAGCCTAATAACAGTGGCATAAAATGTGCAAAATATATTCAAAGAGACAAATCAGTTGCAGTTCAAGCATGAGAATTTACATAAAGTGAAATTTTCTGCAGTTTATCTACAGATCCCATCTGCTCATTTTTAGACACTGTTTTATAAAATTAAGGAATGCAACAGGTATTCCAAATCGAATTGAGAAAGTTTTTCATTTTAAATAATTCTCCCTAAGAAATGTGTAATGTGTATTCAGGCATTTTAAAGATAATTTTGACAGATTCAGTACCTTTTCTTTTTTTGAAAGTATAGTCTGCCAAATCTTAAGACCCTTCCTGCTTAGGTCAGGGACAGTCATCACTTATACTAAAAAATGCCAGCCAAAAGATTGCTGAAATT
Organism: Aspidoscelis tigris stejnegeri; assembly: GCA_023333525.1. Taxonomy (NCBI): domain Eukaryota; kingdom Metazoa; phylum Chordata; class Lepidosauria; order Squamata; family Teiidae; genus Aspidoscelis; species Aspidoscelis tigris. The sequence goes on from JALMGA010000003.1 coordinate 83,070,085, forward strand.
ATTTGTGCTAGTGTTGTTAGTGAAAGAATTTTGCCCACTCTGTCAAATGAAACTGAAGAGAGGATGGGGAGCAGAAGTTCTCCAAAGGACTACAGACCCCTTAGCACACTTACTGATCCAGACTAACATGGCTACATCTTCACCTTCTACCTTTTAAAGGGAAAATGTTGCACTTCTAATAATTAGCAGCCTGCTTATGAACTTTGTTTTAAGTACTGTATATTAGAGATCTATAGTAACTTAACATTTCCTTCCCAAATATGTTTTATTGATCTTTATAGTTGCATGAGTTGGATTTATCCTGGCTAAAAACCTGACAGAAGTAAATATATAAACTAACCTGGACCACACTTTCATGTGATGCAACAGAGTTCACCTGTTCTAAAGTGACAACCTTCTGCAACATTTCACTTGTTCGGATACCAGCTTTTCTTAATGTTATTCTGCTTCATTAATCATTGTAATTTGATCTTTTACTTTCCTGCCCTGCAGTATTTCTCAAGGAGGCAGTCCATCACAGTTTCAATTTTGGAGCATGCAGCTGTCCTTTAAAATTATTCCAGTTTAGTAGCAGCTGGTGTTTCTTTGTCTTTTCATTCCTCCTGCTCTAATTCCAGTAACTACTGCCCTATCCTGAACTGCTATGTGATAGCACCAGAGCCTTGCACTATTGAGGCAGGTGCTACATTATACAAGGTTAGGTCATTATCTTCTGTTTTGCTTGTGATCTTCTTGTGTGTCTGTTTAGCAAAACTGAAGGTGTTATTTGTTGCCAGTGGAAAACTCAGCTCAGAACTCTTGACAACCCAGGTCAGCAAACTGTACCAGCTCTGGTACAAAGTTAAAACATGGCCATTTAAAATGGGTTCCTCCATGTTCCTTTGACTAACTCTGCTTTTGGCCTAGCACAAGAGTTTATGCAGTCTTTGGCATGTAAGTTACAATAGAAGAAGTGTGTTGCTACCTGCCAGGCTGCTATCACAGGGGGATAGTAAGAACAAATATTTTCAAAGGATCTTGGTTATGCTCCACATGTCTAGATTGCCAGGATCACCTTGAAAACTAGGGCTTTGATCAGTCAGAACCAGGTGACCCTGTTTGAGCTGGATCAATTAAGGCAACAGATAGCACTTCCCAGAAACACTTTATTTTATTTTAATTTGACAATTTATATTTCACCTTTCACCTGAAGGTCGCAGGGTGGGTCACAATAATAAAAAGACAAAATATATACAGTAACATATACAGGCCCCTTCTCTGTTTATGTTCAGGAAGGCAGTGAAGACGTACCTCTTCACTCAGGCCATAAACCTAAAATCAGGAAATTCCATAAACATAAAATCAGGGGTGCAAAAGAAGCAAAAAGCACACCCAACCATGGCTGTTCATGTCTTCTGAGGAGAGGGGATATCACTGGAGCAGAGGTCTATAACTTTAGCTTTAAAAATTTTTTGCGCGCCCCATGATTTTTCGTTGGAGCAGAGGTGCGCAAAAGTCAAGCGCCTTTTAAAAAACAAATTTTACAGCTAAAGTTATAGACCTCTGCTCCAGTGAAAAATCATGGGGAATGCTGTAAACTTAAAATCGGGGGTGCAAAAGAAGCAAAAAGCACACCCCAACTCTGGATGAGGAGAGAGGGGGTGGAGCTGCTCCCCGTGCCGAGGCTCAGCGCGGCTTCCTTGGGGATGGCTCCATCCGCACCGAGCCCCGAACCCGGCACGCATTGCTGGGCATCCCATGTGGACGCCCAAAATGCATGCCCGGCACCACGCCTGGCCCCTGCACAGCAATACAGCACCCAAAGGGATGCGGCCACCATGCGGACATGGCCTAAGTTGCTTTCAACTTAATTTGTGGGATAAGTTTGTTTAAACAAGTTTGCCTCCTCTTATAAATCCCATAGAAGGAAATTTCAGGAAGCATTTCCGAACTGTATAATCTGTTGCTCTTGTGTTTTGAGATCCTTTCAGGAAAACATTGATTTAGTTAAGCAACTGGAAAAAGTATTTTGTTTAAAAATTTCCCACCATTCTTGACATTTATTTTGCTGTTGGATGCATATAACTCTAGTATGCCACTTTGAGAGCTGTGATGGTATTTTCAAAATTTTAGGATGTTCTGGGTTGCTACTGCCAACCTGCAGAGAGTTGTAAGCATGACAGACAAGTGAAAATTAAAGCTGTGTTGCTGAATAAATGCCAGATGAAGTCTGTGTTTCCTCTCATTCTCGTTGTTGTTGTTATTGTTATTGTGTTTCATATAGAAAAAAATGGGGAGGGAGGGAAATAAGCATAAAACAGTGATCTCCAATCTTTTTTCCACTTATATATCCCTTGACAGCTTATTTCCATAAATTGCACACTTCATAATGGTTGCTGTTATTTCAGATTGATTTGTTGTTACTGTGTCTTTTTCAGCCATTATTTAATTTTTTAAAAGTCCTGGTTTGTACCCCTGAGGGTATGTGTATCCCAGGCTGAGAATCAGTGGCACAAAACATGCATAGTATACACTGAAAGTTTGGTCTTGTGGTTAGGGAACCAGACTCTTATCTGAGAATACTAGGTTTGATTCCGTACTTCTCCCTGAAGCCAGCTGGATGACCTTGGGCTAGTCACAGCTCTCTTCTGAGCTCTCATGGCCCACCTACCTCAGGGTATTTTGTTGTGGGGAGAAGAATAGAAAGCTTTGTCAGATACTTTGAGTCCCCTTAAATGGGTAAGAACAGCAGGATAGAAAAGCCAACACTTCTTCTTCTGTATATGACCATAACATAGAGTAAAAAATGACCATTCTATTTTGTTTTGCCATTTGTGTGGCTTTCTACCAGTTGCATAATTCCAGTTAGGATCAGCTGCTGGGTAACCAGAGCACAGGACAATTTGTGTGTCTGGGGGAGGGGGATTATTCCAATTAGATGCTTTAGGAAAGCATTTAGGAGAAGAGATTCTGTAGTCCAGCATCAGCTATCAAAAGTAAATTGACAAATGGAAAGAAATACATTCATCTTGCAAGCCTGAATGAAGATTTCACTTAATAGAGTCCTTGATTAGACAAAAATCCCTCTTGCCACTGGCATCTTCTCCTTAGGATGATTAACAAGGAACTGTTCAGTAGAGAAAAAAACTCAAAAGGAGGACAACTAAAATAGTAAAGGGTCAGGGATGCAGAAAAAGATTCTAATCAGACCCTGTCCCTTCCCCAAACCATCATAAAAATGCCCTACCATCCTAAATTAAAACCACTCTTTGTTGATAAAGGCTATAGATGTCAATGGACTAATCTAACAGAATTGGGGGATATAAGACTCTCTAGATATTGAATTTGAGCTCCCATGATTCCCAGTCAGCAGTATCTGGTTAAACATTCCCTGCATGTGTGGGAAATAATTCTTTTAAATAATTTAATAAGTGACTAACAACCATTTTGCTTCTGTAACCTATGCATGGATATAGAGAAATAACTGAGAGAAAAGGGGTCTTCTCCCTTCTTCTAACAGCTTTCAGAGAAGGCAGAAAGAGAAGGCAGTGGCAGGCTGTTTGAAGACCATCTATAAAAAATAGTTCTAGTAATTAGTTAAAGATGACACTTAAATGTTGGTTGAACTTTGTGTGCAGAAACATTGGCACACGATAAGGAGAAAATCTTGGCATCCAAGATGGACCAAGGAAGATGGTGGCACCTCTCTGCTTGCTATAAGAGATAAGAAAAAAAAAACTGCTAAGGCAGCTGTAGGAACTTCAAAAGATGAAATTGATATTTAGCCAAGTAGATGTCTGGGGTATGAACTATAGTCTTAATAAGGTACTTACATATTAAAATCTCCTCCCAACGATGAAAATATTAAATGTAAATGAACTTAGGAGGTGTGTTACTTGGCTTGAAATCTCAAGTTTCTGCTAAACCAATAAGAGAAACTCTGGGAGGGAACTTTTGGCTAGATAAGCTATAAAAGATCCTGCATTTCTGTATTAGAGTTGAGTTGGCTCCTAGAGCCACCTCCCTCCATTTTCATGGCAATGACAAAGGAGTATTTAAAGGGAAATATACGCCTACATTTGTAAATGTTGTACCTTCTTGCTTTTCTTAATTGAAACTGAGTGATATTTTTCTAATACTCATATCTGTTGCCCTAATGGAGAATGATTCATACTGAAGTCTTTAGATGGTTATTGGCCACACAGAAGGCAATTGTCAGCAGCCTTGAGTCTTCAAGGTGTTTTGAACTGCAATTCCAGTTAGCCCCAAATGGTACTGATGGAGGATGTGATCCAAAACATTGGAGATGTTCCAGTGTTATAACCAGGATTGAAGCAAAATTGAAATGGGTTCAGAAAATCTCAATATAAAACGGGCCTTAAATGAGGCGTTAAAAAGCCTTTTCTTTCCTGAAAGTTGCAGAATTTCTTGGGTTTAAATTATAGAATACATATGATAATTCCCAATTTTAATTTGATTTTAATCTTAACATGACATTAACTGCTTTATGGTTTAATGTTCACTACGGGCCTTGCTGGTTGCCTTATTTGAATAGCTGTTGCTGTTTTCCATTTCAGCTGATGAATGGCACTTTAATTCGACTCTCCCAGAGCAACTGTCTGTCAAATCCAAATATTATTTTTTGTAAGAAGAAATAAGCTGTGTGCAAGTGATTTTTCTCTGAGATCCCTTTAGCTATTATAGCCTCTGCAAGAGGCTGAGGAAGAGATTGTACTTTGCTCAGGAGACTTTAGTTTTTAGGTTCCTATTCCCATCTGAAGAAATATTTTTACACTCCTTTTCCCATTTCGCCTAGAATTGTTGCTTTTAGCAGTGAGCATCCCCATAATCCCAATTCCATGTTTCTTCTATTTGGTGTTTCTTGTGGCAAATAATTTTTGCATTGTAGGAATTCCCTGAGCTGAATCTTGTTTCTGTAGATACAGTAGTTCGCCACCAGACTAGCTTCCATCTTCAGTGCAAATTTTCAGAAACAAGATTCAGCTGAGAGAATTTTTGCAGTGCAACAGTCTAATTCAGGGCAGCCCTGACAGAAGCCTCTGCTCTAAATTTTCCAGATTTTGACACTGTCCCCAGTGAATGCATCTATAATTTTCCATCTCCCTGCTATGTTTTAGGCAGCCACATTAGGTGTGAAGCGAGCACTCCGATAACAGAAGCCCACCAGCAGCCATATTTAAAATTTCAACAATTTGAGATATGGGAATGACAGGTGGCAGAGAGAGCATCAAAGAAAATACCACAGAATTAATACTATGGGTGGGTGGTGGTTGTTAGCAAGGGGAGAAGAGAAATAAATAGAGGATAGAGCAATATACAGAACTTCAAGCAGAGTCAGAATCTCACGCATATTAAAGGGCTGTTAGGCTGTAAAAAGCCTTTTAAAAAAGCTTAACTATTTAAAAAGAATAACCTCATCAAAGAAACAAGTTTTTTCCTCTAGCAGTGCTAGGGTTTGATGACAGAAGAGAAATAAAAAGAGATGAGTGTCAGGTATTCTGTTTTAAATATCTCCAAACATGACATTTTAGTTTGTCTTGTGGTGCCTGTATGGATATATGCTATAAAATTACTGCTTCTGTATACAATGTTGTCTAAAATGCACATTTTTCAGGTAGCTCTTCCAGATATCATCTGCTTTGAAAATGTTGGTTTTATTGAGAAATCTTTCTTCATGTATACCACTTTGAGCCTTTTTTGGAAGAAGGACAAAATATAAAAACTGATTAATAACATGCTATGTTTATTATTTTAAACTTTTTTTTTCAGTTTTCCTTAAAATATGCCTTTCTGGAAACCTAAATATTTTAGTGAATTGTAAGGGAAAGTTCCATATTGATATTCCCATATGCATCCATCTCTAGGCCCCTACTCTAGAGAGACCATTGGTTCAGTACCACAGTACATAAGAATATAAGAGGAGCCCTGCTGGATCGGGCTACAGCCCATCTAGTCCAGAATCTCATCTCACACAGGGGTCCACCCATTGCTTCAGGGCATTCTCAAGCAGAAGACAAGGCAAAACCTTCACCTGCCCTCCCTGCAAATTGCATTTAGAGACATCCTGCCTGTACCTAGGCATCCATTCAAGTAGTCATTGATATACCAGTCCTTCATGACTTTGTCTAACCCTTTCTTAAAGCTTTCCAGGTTGGTTGCTATCACCACCTATTCTGGTAGTAAATTCCATGGATTGATGAGTGAAAAAATACTTCTCCTTGCCAGTTCTAACTCTCCCGTCAATCACCTTTAATAGAACGTCTCCTGCTTCTACTGTAACAGAATTGTTATCTATCCACCTTTTCCTCATCCATGATTTTATATACTTCAGTTGTGTTATCTCTTAAATACCATCTTTGAAGGCTGAAGAGGCTTAGACTTTGCAGCCTGGTTTCATAAGGAAGGTGTTCCAGCTCCTTGATAATTCTGGTTGCCCTTTTCTGCACCATTTTTTTTCCAGTTCCACAATATACTTTCTGAGCTGTGGTGATGAGAATTGGGCAAAATGATGCTTACTGACTTTCTTTCTATTCATTTCCTAATTACCTCTAGCATTAAATTTGCTTTTTTTTTCACTGCTACTGTGCAATGGGTCAACACCTTCATTGAGCTGTCTGCCAGAACCCCAAGAACCCTTTCCTGGTCTGTCACAGAAAACTCAGCCCCCAGTTGTTTATCAGCATAGCTGGGGTTCTTTGCTACAATGTACGTTACTTTACACTTGCTCTTATTTCATGTCTGACGACTTCGATGAAGGACTATATTTCTTAACTCTTGTGTTTTTCATGGTTGTACCAGATCTATTTTCTCTTTCTTTTCCCACAAGACTTTGTCAATTTGTAAGATAAAGATAGAGATTCCCTTGAGCCAAGCTGGACTTCAGGAAACCATCTGGAGACATCCATGCAATTTTCTTAGCAACAACAGAGAAGTGCTTTGCCTTTGTCTGTTGGTTCTGTGGAGAGCAGACCTAAGATTTTCTGATTGTAAAGCAGATGGTCTGCTTGTTGGCAGATACCATACTTCAAAAATAAATATTGCCAGTATCTTAGTTTGAGTCTCAGTTTCACCACATGGGGGTGCTGGTACCGCAATTGAGAAATGCCTGCAGAGCCTGGCTTCTTGATTAAAAAAACATGAATTTAGAATAATCGTATTTTCCAGAGACAGATGAATGGATAGATATGTGGTCAGTGATCAGAATGACACATTTTCCAATGGCAGTAAAATATGTCCTAACATGAGCTTTAACTTGAATATGCTGGAATGTAGTAACGCATACAGTATACTGCAACAGCACATAATAGAGGTATTGGATAAGCACTTTCAAAAGAAGCATCGCGACATGTGGAAACATAATCTCTTTTTCTGATTCTGAATTTGCCAGGAAAATAGCCCTGAGAATATTTCAATGGACCATATGCATTAAATTTGGGACTTCCCAGTGCAACAAAGGTAGCTTTACCTCTGGATTTAGATGTACTTTTGAAATGTATGTTCTAGTTAGAAATGGATAATCTTAATTAATGGGTGTTTTTCCACTGTCAAAAGTACCCATTTTTGCACCCATTTAGGACCCATTTGGGTGTGAGCTGGATGACCCCATTTCCACTATGGCACCCATTTGGGACCCGATTGTTTCCACTGCCATGGGGGAAATCCAGATCTAATGGGTACATTTTTGCCTTTAATCCAGACTTTCTGTAGACCCCATTAAAGGGGTCTACAATGGGGGCTTCTCCCAGAAAATCTGGATTAAAGGGAGCCTGTTTCCACTGGAAACGGGCAATGGGGTCCAAAGGAGGCTAGGGGGAGGGGATGCACCTTTGGGACCCCGCCCAACATTGGCTTCGAAGTCACTTCAAAGTCACTTTGAAATCAGTTTGAAGTTGCTTTGAAGACTGCACCCCCCTGCCCCCCAAAACACCTGGGGTAATGGACCAACCCCTTGTGGGTCGATCTGGATTCCCCAGATGGGTGCAAAGCTGTTTCCACAGCAGGGGTGTTAGCACCCATTCCTAATGGGTGCTACACCTCCTGTGGAAACACATTGGGTGCTTCCCTTAATCCGGATCTACTAGATCTGGATTAAGAAATATACCCATTCCTTAGATCCGGATCTTCTTAGATCCAGATCTAAGGGCTGGAGTGGAAAAACACCCATAGTTAGTCGCTTGACTTTTGGGAGTTGTCAGTCTTGAATGAGCAAAAGGATAAATGCTGTCTTGCCTTTTGCTTGGCCAACCATATAAGGAGGAAACCCTACTGGACACTGACTCAGGCTCATAGCCAGCTCCATTTATAATGAGTGAGGGGCGTCACAAATTTTGGGGTGAATGAGGAATATGCCACTTTTTTTCTGTAAATGGATTTAAAATTTTGAAGGGGGCAAAAATTGGGGGGATTCCCCCCTCTGCCCCCCCAGCTATGGGCCTGCACTAACTTATGAAACAATTTAAAGAAGGCTGAGGATCTTACAAGAAAGTCCGAAGGAAAACATAGGAAGTTCCCCTATCTGGCATTGTTTCTCCAGTGGTTTCTCCAGGGATCTCTTCCCCAGCTCTGTCTGGAGTTTCTAGGATTGCCTCCCTGCATGCAAAGTAAGCACCCTTCCATGGAGTGATGGCCTTCTCTACCATGGTAACAGGTAAATCCTATTAAAATGATGAAGATATAGAAGTTAGTCTGCCTATAAACTCCAACCCTGGGATTGACTTGATAGGCAGTTGGTTCAGAAAGGGGGGGGAACCCTAAAAGTAGTTCTTCATGTAATATACTACCACTTGATCCATTATGATATATAATTTTTACAAGAATGCCATTGTTCATTATGTGAAAACTATGTTTCTTCAATTCAGCACTGCAAATGTCTTAGGAAGAATGTGCAATTCTATGGACTAAAGCTCTGTAGCAAATTCTTTAGCACCTGTGCCAGACTATAACTTTTTCTTTCTTTAACTCACTGTAAGTAGAATGTTCACATGGAAGGAATTAGAGATTGTAGCCAAAGGCCCTTATAGCATATTGGAGACTGATATTCTTCTTCATACTAGTGTAGCCTTCACTAACCCAAGTCCCTAGAGAACAACTCCCAGTGTACATATGGAACTGATGACAGTTGCAGTCTAAAACATCTGGAGGGTACTAACAGAGCACAGTGAAAGTCTAGTAAAATTTAAATCTAAATATATCCTTCACTTGTGAAAGCACATTCTACCTACAGTGTCCCTTGCATAAATTTGTAGAAAATGTGAATAGGAAAAGTATTCCATCTCCAGTGTTGACTATTCTGAGCAATGAAGTAAATGCGAGAATTATAGAATCATAGAATTATGGAGTTGGAAGGGACCTCTAGGGTCATTGAATCCAATCCCCTGCTCAGTGCAGGATTTCCTAAGCCATCCCAGACAGATGTCTGTCCAGCCTCTGCTTGAAGACCTCCAGAGAAGGAGAACTTACTGTTGGTGTGTGAGATACCTTGTTGGTATTAAATCAGCAGACGCGGCCGTGCTGACAAGACAATCTCTGCTGTCCCGGAAATCTGCTGCTGGCATTTCTGCTGTCAGCCTTATCAGGGAATCCCTCCTGCCCGCAGCGTAAGAAGCAGACTGAAGCAGGAATTCTCTCCTCAGAGGTTTATTCTTACAGTTGCTGCATAGTTACAGATATACACGCTCTCCACAAAGTTTCCATCTCTCCAAGCTCATGACCAGCAACCCATACACACAGCAGTGTGTGGGCACTTTTATACCTTTTCTTATCACACGATGGTGACTCACTTCCCTTGTATTGCACAAGCTGTTGCAATCCAAGTGTTGCACAGACTTACGCAATTCTTGCACAATCCAGCCTTGAAGACTTTGCTGATAGTCACGCCTGTGACTCTTAGTTACTTTTGTATGCACATCCGTACATTTTCCTTATACGGGCTTCACTGCCTAACACTCACTATGTCCTGTGGCAATCTATTCCATTGATTGATCGCCCTTACTGTCAGAGCAATTGATGTCTATGCATGTCGTGGTCAAAAGTTACAATTTGCCACAGACTATCATAGCATTTCCCTTGCTAAAATTCGTCATGAATGATCTGTTTTCACACATTTATCTGAGAGAGGGTTTGGTAACTGATAGCCAGGTATTTGCATAAGTAACTGTCCAGGATCTCTGTACCAGTGATGGGGGAGGAAGTTAAGGTCTGAGGCAAAAGAAGGTGGAACAATATATCTTACATTCATATAGTAGTGCTACTGATGTTATTGTTACCCATGTGTCCAGTAGGAATGCTCATAGGTTTAAGAACCATAATTCTCTAAGGGCTGCATCTTTGAGGCCATTTTTGAACAGGAAAAAAGTGGCAAAAACAAATGGCAGACCAGAGCTGAAGGAAATTAGACAGCAGTTACAATGCTACTAATGGTCAGTGTCTTTGACTTTTAATCAAGCCAGCACACACAGCTTGTTGAATCTCTGATTGCATTCGGAAATAGCTGCTATAATGCAAATGAGTGCTGTTATCTGATAAACTTGGTCTGCACCTTGGGATATAATGTGCAACATCTGTCTTTATTATAGCCAGTCAGTGCCATCCTCAGCCCTTTGAATTAGCATAAACTGTTGCCCCATCACAAATAAGCCTACAAGACTCTGCTTAGAATCATGTTCCCTCACCATTTAGGGTAGTGTGCAAAAACAGGGTGGTGTGTACATAACAGAGTGAAAAATCACCTTGTCCCCTCTCTCCTCTCTTCATTCCTTCTGTCCAAATTCCTCTCTTCTCAGCTCCATGGCATTGAAGAATACCTTTTGAATTTTACCCAGCCTCTATCCGCTTCTTCTGTCCAAATCTGTCCCTTCTTGTGCCTCCAGCATAGCCTCAGAAAGGTATAAAATAACCCACCAATTTGCCAAGACCCAAGGTGAGTTAAAAAAGACACCCCCAGAAGAAAAAGAAACAAGGGTGTTGTACACTGAAGTGAAGAAAAACCCAGATGGGCTTTGAGTTTTGAGGAAACTGTCTCACCCCTCATTGCTGTAAATCACTTGCCCTTTTAGTAAATCCAGTGCAACACTTTGCCCATAACTGGAAGCTCAATCAAATATGAAGGGCAAAAAACAAAAATCCCTTAACTTAATTTGGGTTGATATGAATACTGCTACTGGCAGGAAATTTGAGAGTCTGTCCCTAGGAGAAAGGAACAATGAAAGAAAGCAGCAGTAGAACAGAACAGAAAGCTGGGACTGCATCCAAGGTCAGGTACAATACGCAGACCAAAAAGCCAATTCACTCTTTCACAAGGGTAGGGTGACAATCTAGAGCTCTGGATTTCTGAACACAAAGGAGGCACTCATGCCAAATTCTCCCAGAAAGGGCATTGCATTCTGATAAGGAAATTAACTGCAAAATATAGTTTCACCAATCTCATCTCATAAAGGATAGGCTATTTGACAAAACTTTTTTGAAAGCTTTTTAAGGGTGCCTGTGCTTTATGGCAGGGTTTCCCAGACTTTGTGATTTGTGTCCTGCCAATCAATGGCATCCAGGCAGCTTTGGTGCAAGCAGAAGTACTATGTTTTACTATTTTATATGTTTTTTCTCATTGTAACCTACCATGGGACCGTTTGGTGAATGGTGGGATATAAATTTCCTAAATAATAAATAAACTCTCCTGGGCACTAACAAACCATTAAAGGCTTTCCCAAGCACCTTGTTGCAGCCTCCCTGATGGAAACCTTCCTCCATACTATCCACATTTTGATACATTGTAACAAATTTATGGTAGTTTGAGGGTATGGAAAATCAGCACATGCTTATTTGTAGTATTTACCACTAATTTCTTTCTTTTTAAAGAAAAAAAGGAGTCCTATACTGACTATTGAGATTGAGGCCCTTTCTGCACTGAGCCTTATTCCAGATTATACTGCAGAACAGACGCTCGCTGTCCATGTGCTAAGTGATTCTGAAAGTGCCCCCTCACAAAGCACTTCTATGTATTTCATCTTTCCCTAGTTTTTATTTGCAGGCTGCCAGATTCATCAGGGTTTTTCCCCTGTATATTTCCCAAAAGATAAGGTAAATATCATAGAAGAATACTGACAATTTTTCTTTAAAAAAAATACACTTTTATTGACATTTTTGTGAAAATGCAGCATTATTAGATAGGTAGGTAAACAAGGCATTTCATTCAAGCGCACGTTCTATTTAAAAGGCTTTTTCTATGTGTGCTATTATCTATCTACCTCATTAGTAATTTCTTCTTGAGAATATTCTCTTTGTTTTCTATGTGCTCATTGGCTCAGTGAAGCAGCATGAGAGAGCTAAAGGCTATTGTCAATGGAAACATTAGACTGCAAGTGTGATAAGCGCAACTTGGACAATGCCTTGACCCACATTGATCCAACAAGCAATGCCACAGAAGGAAAAGGTCCAGCACCTACTGCTTAACCATGGCTCTTTCAGCCATGGTTTGTTACTAACCCTCAGCTGACAGTTCTCCGTTCTGATCTTCTACCTTACATCCATAAGATGTTGTCATAGTCACTGCAGCTCAGCCTACTCAAGAGCATCAGTGATAGATTTCATATAAACTTAAAACAATATACCACTTGAGATGGTTGATGTGATTTTGGAGAGCTTCCGGAATTAAAATTTTAAAGAGTTTAAGAAACATGGAGAAACTCTAGTAACCTGCCCTGAAGTTTCTGGGTACAGAGTGGGATAGAAATTCAAATACATAAAATAAAATAGTCCCTTTTGACATGCTTGTTTATCTTTGAAGTCCTCCTCAAGATGTTCCCACCATTCAAGGCTATAGAATACCTTCCCCACACAGACTTGTCTAATGCACATTCTTATCTCTTTTTTGGTAACAAGTGAAGTTGCCTCCCCTGCTCCACTGCTAGGCTGGAAAGCATTTAATGTTGGTCTTCTCAAATTTTGGTTGTATTTTTTGCTGCACAAATATCCTCTGCATTTGCACCATTTTAGTTGCTTCACCTGCTTGATTTTACTGTTGTTTCCTTGGAAGTCCATGCCTTGAAGTGCAGAGCAAGATGGGCTTTGTCTATCAAATTTTAAAGCAAAGTGTACTTTGTGGCTGGGGATGTTAATTGATTTGTGAGTAGATTTTAAGCATTTGTACCTGGATTAGATTTTGTTGCAGTGACACAAAATTCCTAGCTTTGCAGAAACATGTCTCAAAACTGAACGGATTCTGACATGTCCATATCTGCCACTGAAATTTGAAAAGATAATGGTGAGTTTTCACAAAGCCCCTTATTACCTGCAGAGTATGCATATTTAACAAAAACACAGTAGCATCTTTGTCTTTTATTTCATTTTCAGATTAAGGCACCTTCTAGAATAGGTCCAGGCACAGAAACAGTGGGAGTTAACTTGTGTGCCAAGTTGTATGTCAGCAGATCTATTGATCTGATTAATCTCTGGAGTATGGAATAACAGTGCTAACATTTTCAGGAGAGTTAGGGAATACACTGTGGAAAGAATCTTCTCAGAGTAAATGCAGGGGCATCTGCTCAATAAGAGCAAAGTGTGTGGCACCTCCCCTTACCCCACTCCACCCTGTAGCTCAGAGCTTGAGTCTATTCCCTTTTCCTCTTCCAAATATGTTTCAGTTTGGTTTGGGTAATGTGAGCATGTTCAGTGGATTCAAGCTTAATGGGAGCTTGTATTGAATTTCAGTCTTAGACTACATCCAGATGTTCTTCGTTTATTGTGCTATGGCATGATATTCTGCAGTAAAACACCCCTAGGAATTATGGAATGTTGCCCAGATGGCAGAGCAAGAGTGCAGGAGAAATGGAAGCGCTTACCAGTGTGGATGCTTGCTCCTTCAATGGCATGACACAAACCTCCAGGTATTCCACACCTGGAAGTGTGTGATCTCCACCCCTCATACATGCATGGCTGCCATTTTGGGCTGGGTTTGGCCCAACATATGCACAGTGGCCATTCCTAAGATGGCAGGTCGCACAAGCAGGCATCCAGAGATGGGTAAGTGCTCTCACTTTCTATACAAAACATGGATTGAGAATTTATTTTCACACAATAATGTTGTTGTGGGGGTATTACCCCAATATCCCAGGACTATGTTGGAATAATACTGGGTTTTATGCCCTGTCCAGAGGCAGCATTAGAGAATATTGTTAGCAATACTTATTCTTATTACTTAGTTCTAATTCCACTTCCTTGCCTTTTGTCCCATCAGCCATAAGCTGTATATACCAGCTCAAACTTTAGGATCCTATTTGTCATGACTAGAAGGAAGGCATCATGATGCCTCCTACATCATTAGGTCCATCTCCTATGACCTCTGATGCCACTTCTTTTTAGAGTCTGGCTCTTTGCCCTGCCAGATACAGTGGGCACCAGCCACCACTGGGGGTGTGGGAATAGGCCCTAAAAGTCTATCTTTAGGATGAGAATATTGGATGAATCAGAGCTTGGCTCAGAGAGGACATTAAAAATAGAATTTTGAAAAATGAGACTGAAAGATTTCAGCACTTGAAATATCTCTTATCTTCCAAGTACAGTCTGAACTCTTCACCCTATTAATCATATAAGAATTATTTATTGTGGATGGCTAATTTGAGGACCTGAATTCAAGGGCTGGTACTTAAGAGCCTTGCCTCAATAATTCAGTTCACGATCTCACTTCACTTCACTGTACACACAGATAATTATACCTCAGACTTTCCTTGGGTGTTATTTTTGTCCTTCTCTTATGGAGGAGACTAATATAGGAGGTTCTAGGAGAGCTGAAGGTAAATACATACAGCTTTGCAACAACTAAAATATCCCCTTAACTTGCTGATCCTGTTGTGGATCATTAACATATCTTATCTTTGGCAAGATCTTCAAGGCCATGCCAAAGGAGGGCCAGGAATGTGGTGACATGGAAGAGCCTGCACATCACCAGCACTCAATCCAGAGAGGTTCTTCTGCAGTACAGAATAAAAAGCACTCTGAAAAAGACAATATGGACCTTATTCACTCCAGTGGTCTGTAACATGGGCCCTGGCCACACCAGTTTAAGATAGGCTGTCCTATTCATTAATTAAAACTGAGATTATAACAGTCCTGTTCACACCTAGATCATTATAGGTCGTCCTCAGGCCTTCCTCGCTTTGGACTGCATTGGTTGCACCTTTCTCCACAATTGATCTAAGTCTCCTCCATGGAACTTTTGGCTCTCCAACCCTTTTGCTGCATCAAATCTATCTCCT
Source organism: Aspidoscelis tigris stejnegeri (assembly GCA_023333525.1). Lineage (NCBI taxonomy): Eukaryota > Metazoa > Chordata > Lepidosauria > Squamata > Teiidae > Aspidoscelis > Aspidoscelis tigris. The sequence goes on from JALMGA010000003.1 coordinate 83,085,330, forward strand.
TTCTTATTGGATGCTGTTGTGTCACTCAAAGGAGGTGAGGGTGCGTGCTTGCAGTTCTTTTTTAAGCCTGCTGAAAATGGTTAGTTTACCTGGCGAATTTTGGCACTTTGCATCTTGCACACAGGTAGAAACTTCAGTACCAGGGAACTTTAATTCCCCAACCTCAAAGTTTGCATGGACTGGAACAGGCATCCCATGTGGAAGTTCCAGACCAGGACTGGTCTCCTCAGTGAATGTCTCCATGCCCAAGCAGATCTTACTTTCCTTTCCAGATTATATGTTAGCAAGACAAGATTTATTTATTTATTTATTTATTTATTTATTTATTTATTTATTTATTTATTTATTTATTTATTTATTTATTTATTTATTTATTTTGTGGCAACTCACAGTCTGAAGATGGTTCCTTGATACTCAGGATACCATTTTTCAGTGTTCTGAAGTGAAAAAAATTAAGGAAGGAAGCCAGTTTTGAAAAGGAAACAGAAAGGATGTGATAGGGAGCTAAAGAGTGTCTTTCTGGAGACTGCAATGGGGATATACAAGAACAGAAGATGTTTCCTGCTAGAAAAGACCAAAATGACTCATGTAGCCTAATACATTTAGCATCTCAGTACCATCCAGATGTTTCAGACTTCAGTGCCCCTGCTGAGGCTGATGGTAGTGAAAGTGTGGTAAAAAGTGACTAGCAAATCCATGCCTGCTAGGAGTCTATATTCTGCTCATATCCCACTAAACCCTGGGTATAAGCCAAATATACTCAAAATCCTATGTATCCCATGTTTCCTTCTCCAAAAGTCTGGAAACAATGCAAGTCTGCCTTGGGTGATCTGTTTTGGGAAGTAGGCAAAGTATAGCAGTATGTCCAGTATAGCCAAAAGTGCTTTCTCTAGATCAGTTTAAGAGGTCAGGAAATAAAAGGTATCCTGTCTTCTATTTTACTCGTGGTTGTACACAACTACTCCCCTTGCTCATAAATGTTTGTGCAGACTTTGCTTTCTTCTCCGTTTAGGAAGACAGAACAGGATTTCATACAGATTCTCCTGTCTCTGTTGTCCCCAGTCAAAGGGACAAGTTAGGGAAATATGTAGGATCTCTGTGTGTTTATTAAAAAATTGAGGAACACATTGCCAAAAGGCAAGAGCAAATAATTATTTTAAATGACCTTAAAAATATTAGAAGCAGGGCGACAGGTGGGGTGGCCCTGTACCTGTACACAGAGGCAATTTCTATCCTCTGTGCTTTGGGTTATGACGCAGCACCTGCCCGTTGTTGATCATGCTGGGAACAGAGCAATGCACTGTGGATGGTCTGCTGCCCCATCCATTTCCATCTTTGGAGCATGGGACTCCAGTCTGAAGTTGCAGGCCAGGGAGAATTCAGCACTGTGCCTGGAAATGGCCCCAGAAGTGAGCCTTTTCTGGAGCCAAGAAAAAATGGCACTAGGCTCCATGTGTTTCTGGAGTGGATTCCAGGACAGGAGACCACTACTTGGTGTGCGTGTCCCCGTGCTGAAAATAGTCCGAGGCAATTGTGAGGTCGCCTTGGGAGCATCTCCATGCAAAGCCCTAATATGGGCTACATGTGAGATAAAACATGTAAAAAAAAAACCCTTAGCAAGTGTTCTCATTCCGAAATAGGGGGCTAGCACATATTGTCCCGTGGTTCTGGGGACACTCCCTCCTGGGTTATTTGGGGCGGAGCTTGGCTATGACTTCTGATGAGAAAGTTGGCATCCTGAGCCAATATTTCCCAGCCCTCAGCCAGCACTATCTTACATACTGTGGAGAAGTTGCCTGAGAGAGCCAAACATATACCATGAAGAGAAAAGAAAATTGCAGAGAAGCTGAAGGAATTCTTTGCCCTTGTCTTCATGATGGAGATTCTAGGGCAAATCCCTGAACCTGAGTACATCTTCTCAGGAACAGAGGCTGTTGAATTAAGGCAAACAGTGGTGGCAAGAGAAAACTTACTGATAAATTAAATAATAACAGATCACCAGGCCTGGTTGGCATTCATCCAAGAGTGCTTTTGAGTTCTTTAAGAACTCAAAAAAGAGAAGGCAGACCTTTTAGAAAGATAAAAAAGATGTTAGCATACAGTATGTATGTTCAGCATGGTTATTATAACACCATATTGAAATGTTATTAGATTTGTTGTTATTTTTGTTATAGTAGATTGGTTATTATTTTTGGTGATTTTCAGGCAATAAAGAGTTATTTTACAGCAATTGGAAAAAATTCAAAGGAGGGCTTCTAAAATGGGAAAGGAGTTAGAGAGATTCACTTATGGGAAAGGTGAAACAGTTGTGGCTTTCTAGCTTAGAAAGCAGGTGACTGAGAATGGAAATAATAAGATATAAAATTAAGCATCACATCAAAAGAAGGAATATAAAATTGTTTTTCCTCTTTCTGAACTCTAGAACTAGGGATAACCCAATGGAACTTCATCTTGGAAGAGCTAGGATGGACATTTGGGATTCATCGCCATATGATGTGGTGTTGGTCACCACCCCGGATGGCTGTAAAAGAGGTTTGGGCAAATTCATGGAAGACGGGACCATCCCAGTGAGACTTCAGCGTGGTGGTATGCCTCTGAAGGCCAGTTACTGGGAGACTTGTGAGCAGGACGTGGTGTGTCCTTATGTCCTGTGAGCTTCCATAGGCGTCTGGCTGCCCCTATGAGAACAGGCTGTTGGTCTAGATGGGCCACAGGTCCAATTCAGAAAAGCGTTTCTTGTGTTCATTAGTTCTAAATCTAGGAAAGTCCTTGGCCGTAATTTTTGTTTGTGATCATGACACTAAGAGATTCGCAGTGTATAATGCAGTTCATACTCTTAGCCTGCTTTCCCTGTATGCTTTGCTATCCCAAATAATCTCACATGCTTATCCTTGGAGCCAGGTGGGCTTTGATCTATGCTATTGACAGGAATCAGGGTGGGAACTTAGTATAATTCTGCTGGAAAGGGGAGCCAGCCACCAGATCTGCTCTGCTGGCTGGCAAAATGTTCAAGCTATTAACTGCTGTCCCTGCACACGGAAAGAAGAGAACTGGTTCAGTAGTGGGCAGATAAATATTTTCCATTTCTGAAGTGTGCCTACAAGCTCCATCTTCATCCCCAGCCCCATTAGGATTTAAACAACCTTACTATTTAATACTTGTGAAAGAAGTTGTATTGGGGTCAGGTTAAACTGCAAAAAGCATCAAATAACAGATTGGGCAAATCCTACAGGAGCCTTAACTGTGCTTAAAGCCTACTCAACATAACACACTTTACCTTTTAGAGGGTGGAGGCTGCTACTGTAACCATTGCTGCTATAATGTTTAAGCATGTAACACAAGGTGGGAGGCAACTGATGAAGGATGGGTGGGAAGCAGTGAGAAAATGATTCAGAGGTCCTCAGAAAGGTCTGATTAATATTTTTAGCAGCCTCAAGACTACTGGCATAGCTTCATCTGTATTATTGGTGGCCTTTCCCTTACCTCTTATTGGAAAAAAACAACTAGACCACCTGGCTTAAAAATGGGCCTTCAACTGCTAGATTGCAGAACTGGAGGGTAGGGAAAGGATACGTACCCTAAATGCTGGATTTCCTTACAGCAATTGTCTGGGCGTGCGTACGTGCTTGCATGCATGCACATCTATGCACACTTATGCATGTCGGAAGTTGTCACTTCTCCTTCCGCCTGGGATAGCCATTTCCTACATTGAACATTGGAATAAGTAGTCCTAGCAGCCACCTTTTCCCAAACACCTCCTCTAGATTTTTCTTCCATGGCCGGGCTCGGGCCACCATCCCCTTCCGCACCTGGTATCGTGTTTGCCCTCTCAAGATCAGCAGCATTTGGTGGCAGCAGAAGCCAGCGCAGGCCAGTCCAATTCCTAGCCACAGGTACAGCATGAGGATGACAAACATTTCTGAGCTTAGAAGCGCTCCTGCAGGTCCATGCGCAGGGGAGAAGAAAGAGAAACAAAAAGTGAAGTTAAAACACTCTTGATATATATATCCATTCAGAAACAGCAACGCTGTCAGTTCTTAGAAAAGTTAGGCTTCTACACACATACATTTCTGCACAATGAAAGAGTAACTTTCCATATTTCTAGAGAGATACTGGAATGCAAAACCAAGAACATGGAAAGTGCCCAAGAGAAAGAAAGGCATGTTAATTTTTCTCTCACATACATTATGAGAAGCTTCATGTGAGTCTCAACTACCTATACTCACCCAACACTAATTGTGTTGGTCATTTAATGAAAGGATAGTAATATTTCAATTGGATTTGGAGAATATAAGGCCAAAAGAGACTAGGGAAGTAGTTTGTTCCATACTTAGGACGGCTCAATTGGTAGTAGTAAATGGATGGAAGGATGCAGCTAAATGGGAAATACAGAAACTGTATGAATATATAATAGCCTTGATTGCAGTAGAGGTTCGAGAATGTCGGGAAAATTTTGAAAATGATTTAGTAAAAATAAGAAGGTGTAAAAACAAATGGAGGGAGGTTAAGAATTACCTGGAAGCGAGTGTCAGAAGTGAATTAGTTAAATTACAGTTAAGAATTGTATTCCAAATGTAACCCTTAGCTCATAAATGTTATTGAATATTCATTATTTAGGGGTGGGAGGGGGTGGGGAGGGGGGAAAGGGAAGAATGTATAAGTGCATAATTATGTAAAATTTTATTGTAAAAGGTAATAAAAATATATAAAAACCTAAAAAAAAATTGTGTTGGTCATTTGGAGCAGCATAGGTGCACTGGCTACCCTGTTCTGAAAGGCAACACCCACCTGAAGTAAAAGGACATTTACCTTGCTTAATCTGTATTAGCTAGATACATATTAGCAAGATCTGTACTAGCTAGATCTGAATTAGCTTGATCTGGATCATTGGGAGGCCACCGCATCTGCTCTGCGAAGGCCAGATGGCAGCAAATGCATGTGAAAGAGTGACACAGTGCCCAAGCCTCATTCTGCACCAGTGGATGCAAACTACTGCATACAACAGCCCACACTGCAATGCAATTGACTCACAAAACCTCCAGCCCCCAATGCAATTGACCATTTTCCTGTCAATTGAACATTATCTCTGAGTAACAAGAAGGTGGCGTGCATTCCAAGGCAATGCAAAGACACCTTTGCCATCAATGAGGCTGCTGATGTGGAGGAAGTGCAAAGGTGGCTTTGCCGTCATGTTGGAAATGGGCATGTCACTCAACACAATGCCCAGCTTCTTCTTAGATATGTTTTATCTGTGGATGCCTCTTCCTTGATCTGGATTGGAGAGTGCTAGCATGGATGTGGTAAACACATGTATCTGGTCTATGACTAATACAGTTTAGTGAGCCAGTTTGGTCTAGTGGTTAGGGAGCTGGACTCTTATCTGGGAATACCGGGTTTGATTCCGTACTGGGAATACTTGGTTTGATTCTGTACCAAAGCCATCTGGGTGACCTTGGGCTTGTTACAGCTCTGTTTCTGAACTCTCTCAGCCCCAGCTACCTTACAGGGTGTTCTATTGTGGGGAGAAGAATAGAAAGCTTTGGCAGCCACTTTGAGCCCCATTAAATGGGTGAGAAAAGTGGGGTAGAAAAGCAAACTCTTAGCACAGTTCTGATCTGGATCTATGCTAGTCCTATGCAGACAATGCAGCTTCTTGATCGAGATGTCCGTGCAGATGATGTGTTCTTAGTTGCCCCTTGATCCAGATTAACATGGAAGTGCATAAAGGGTCTAAGATAGGCAGGTCTTATCTTAGTAATGTAGGACTTTGGATGCTTCTTTTAGAACATTTATGTGAAGCACTTGACACTGATTCCACACTATACTAGAAGACAGTTGCATTGCCTCCAGAGGGTTTTTGCTCCTCAAGGCAGGTGTCAACTCTTATTACTATTCATTTGTTACATTTACGTCACACCTTTCTGTTACATGAAACTCCAAGATCTCACATAGCTAAAAAAAAAAAGTGTCTCAGAAGTGCCTTAAAAATGGAACTCTTAAGCATTTGCATTCTCATCCCATCTCTAATCCACCTTGAGATCCAGTCTTGTTTAACTGCTAAAGTCTCCAAGCATACAGGAAGTGCCAAGATTAGCTAGGACTTAATTCTAGAAAAAGAGGGCAGGTGCCTGGACAGTAGAACTGTGGAGCAAGTAATGAGAAGGTCATGGTTTGGACATTAGGCTACACATGCACAAATATCTGGAGGCAGGTACAGTGAGAAACATTAGGCTATGCATATCAATTGCTGACAGAGGGCAAATAAATATATCAAGATGTTTTATGTTCTAAGGGAGAAGAGAACAAAATTTGGAGGTTGTTTTTCCAGTTGTATAAACATCCTGAAAATAATGATGAATTCTTTTACAGTTTCCTAAGATAACTGCTGACACAAACAATGACCGCATCCCTTTTATGGCACTTATATAATTTACCTTAAGATGAATTAACCAGTATTGTGTTAGGGGTTTCTTACTCTGCAATGGTAAATACTCTAGTTGGTTTAAACAACAACAACAATATGTCCTTAAGTGTATTATATAGTATGTCAAGAAGCAGGATGGGTAAATTTAGAACAAAGCTTTTGTACTGAGTAGTCTGCAAGGTATCCAGTTTTGGGTGACTGGGTCAAGAATGGGACATGCTTTATAGAGCTGAAGAGCCACTGCATGTGAGGGACACAGCAGAAGTCAAAACAAGTGCCAGAGGAGTTAGACTTCTGCACAGCTTAAGATAGCTGTTCAAGGTTTTGAAGCTATGGGGTCATTTCTACATTGTTTGGGAGGAGAACAGAAGTCACTGGAAGCAGGACCTTATCTGCACTTACCTTTTGTTAATCTAGATCACTTGGTCCAACTGGTCTGGATTACTTGGAAGAGTGGCCTGGATCAGCACCATCTGTGCTGATAGTGCTGATTTGACCCACACCTCCCCATGACTCCAAAGCTTGTCACTCACCCCTCACAGTCACCCCACATCTCTGAAGACTAGGAATGACAGTTCCTAGCCTTGAGTCTGGGGGAGGGTTTTAGCATCACCGCTGAAAAGCACTCCCTAGTAGTTCTGGAGTGTGGAAGTGTGCAGTCTGTGGACCTCCCATGATCTGAAATAAGGCCCTTGGTCTGGATGTAGACTTGATTAAATGGATCTACAACAGATCTTGATTAAGGGGCTCTTTAGTCCAGACCACCAAGTGCAGAGAGGATCCAAAATAGGGACTTGGATTTCTATCTGAGCAGTTCAACAACAAAGAGCAAATCTGTAACTGCTACACAAAAGGAGAAACAAATTGTTGTAACAAATTTCTTATCTGTGGAACATATTGAAATACAAAAGGTGTCACTTTACAACTTTCTTTCTTGTTTATTTATTTGTTTTTCTATCCTGCCCTTTGAAGCAAAAGATTCTGTTCTGTTCAATCTGAAGCTGTAAGAGCTCAGAAGGCTTTCAACATTATTGCATTTGAATTTTTGTTTTAAGATGCAACTGCATTGTCAGATGTGGCAGGCTCTGACAGTTTGAGGTTGAGATGTTTATTTTTATTTCATTATTTTATTTGAGATTTGTATAACACCTAATGTCATAGCCCTAGGACAGTAAACAGAAATAAAAATAGAACTAGAAGAAGCAATACAATGTGGAACAATAAAAATTACCAAACTGTGGCCCTTTCTGCACGTAGTTGGTGATCCAAATCAAGGAGTAACTTAGTACACATCACCTACCTGGTACTAGTGTTAATCTGGATCAGATCTATACTAAGGACTCACTGATCTGGATTAACTGTAGACCTGATAAGTGTGGTCTACATCTGTGCTAGCACCCTCTGATCCAGACTAAGAAAGGGGCATCCATCCACACATAGAACAGATCTTGGAGGAAAGTGAGGGTGGTGTCGAGTGATGAGCACATCACAACACTACTGTAAAGGGTGTTGTACAACAAGAGTCTCTGCAACAGTGGCTGCTTTGATAGCAATGGTGCCTTTATAGTGCCTGCAAAGAGACATCACATCTGAGGAAAAGGTGTCTTCACATTGCTTTTGAAAGCACCTCGCCTCTGCCACCCGGATGCAGCATTTGGTCAACGGAGACATGGACCAATTGTGTCGGGTCCTGGAGGTGACGTGGACCATTGATAGTTCACATCCACTGATGCAGAACAGGACTTAGGAATCTGCACGGCAGTGCTCCTTAGCACGCATTTGCCGTTCTAAAGCCCACTCAGTACAGATGTCTCTGCCTGCAGTTGACTCAGATCTTGCTAATCCATATTTGCTCATCTGAATCAAGTGAGTGGAGCACAGAAAGGAATTGTAACAGTAACTATACACTAATTACAGTAACCCATACATTTAAAACAGCTGAATAAAGAAGCACTAGAAAACTCAAGAAGATATGAATATATTATACCTTCTTCAGCAAGTGTTTGTTTATTAAAATTTATATACCACAAGACTACAAATGTCTCAGTGTGGTGAACAACATAATAAATGAATAAAGAATAAAAACTATATAATCATAAAATGAGAGAGAGAGATTAAAAGGAGGGGAAACCCCACTAAAGGCAGATGGTATTAATGTTCTTTCAGCAGTCACCAGAAGATGTCCAAAGTGCAGATTTGATCTTATCACTCCTATGTGGGCTAAACTGTATTCTCCAGGGTTAGGTTTGGATACATTTGGTGCAACTTATATTGAGCTGTTGGCCAATATAACAGTTGGAATAGACCAGGGGTGACCACAGTTTTTGAACATAGGGGCTGCAAGTTCTAACTGGGGGAGGCTCATGGACTGGAAAGTTCAAAAGTGGTTTCCTTTCACAGAACAGACCAACCAGCTCCTTATGGATCACAAGAAAGTACTTTGAGAGCTGATTGAGACTTTCTGGAAACTTACTGCACATCTGTGAAATTGACCTTTGTTCTTTGCTCTGACTGCTGTTGGTTCTCATCAGCTTACATCATCTATTTTTCATCACAAAACTGCATTATACATCTAATGCATCCTAGGCAGTTGCCTTTCTTCCAGTGGCACTGTTGCCCACACAGTTCTGGTCACACATCCCCCTTTCTTTGGGTCAGAAGAGGAGTCTGCCAAATGTACCTGCTCACTTATTGTTTGGAACAAATGTATCTCCTCAGCTATCTCAGCTGTGGAGAAATTGGCAGACATAGTGCTATCCTAGCCATAACTACTGAAAAATAAATGCCACTGAGTTTAGAGGGAATTATTCTGTATTAAAAAAACACTCAAGAAAATAAAAGTAGGGAGAGTGTTGAATTAAACGATCTTGGAGTCCCTGAGTTTTGAATTACAACTCGTTGATGGGAACTCATTAGGTAACACTGAGCCAGTCACTGACTAAGGGCATTCTGCACTGGCTAGTATACCAGACCAGCAAATGTACTGGGAGAATACCTTCTGCTCATTGGTATGGTCTAAAAGGCACAGGTCCCAACTGTGGGGGGGACAACAGCACGTAGAAGAAAAGCTCCTAGTATGCTTGCTGGTCTGATATTCCAGCCAGTGCAGAATTTCCCTAAACCTAATTTACCTCAGGGAGTTAGCTATCAGGGAAAAATGGGCCTTCTCTCTATCCACCCTCCAAATAACAACATATCTATATTCTGATATTATTGAGCTGTAGTTCTTCTGTGCTTTCTCTACTCCTTGAAAACTAAGCTTTTCTTTCACTTTGTGATTTGCTGGGATACAGTAAAATAGCCAATCCTCTAAAATCTTCAGAGCATGCTTAGGAATTAATTTTTTTTTAAAATTAAGTTTCTAAAGTCCATTAAAAATTACATAATACAAAAAGAAAGAATGAAAGAGGAAAAGCTACAAAGTGAAAAATAAAAAAGGTTTTCAATAAAAATAAGCACAGAGATTAATAAAGGCATAAAAGTGACTTCCGATCATGTTTAGGATTTCTCCAGAAATGTAAGGGCTTATTTCTACTGGCACATTATATGCAAATGTAGCACCAACTGTGCAAGATACCTGCACAATGTCATCTGCAATTTGTTCAAAAACCTTCCCAGTTTACATTACCTTTGTGCAAAGACTTTCTTCAAAAAGGTCCCATATTGCACAGCTTGTGCCTTGAGGTGATTTAGTATGATTTATCTTGCCTGTTCTTGGAAGGAGAGCAGAATCTGACCTGTTGTATTGGCTGGGAGATGGCTTGGGAATACCAAGTGCTCTAGGCAAGACTGGGTAGTCAGAAAATATTGCAGGAGGCAGCAATGGCAAACCACTTCATTGTTGCCAAGAAATCCGCATGGATTTTTTTAAAAAATGTATTCATCAAGGTTTGAGTATGCCTCAGTTGCACCTTTTCCCTTTCCCCAGCATGATTACACGCTAACCAGGTCAAGTGCAAATGAGCTCTGGCTCTTGCCATGTTGAGCATAATCCTAATAAAGATTTCCTGACCCTGACCCACTGTAGCTGTCAATTAATTTAGCAATGATGTGACCATTGTGTTAGAAGCACAAATTACTGCTGCTGTGATTATTCCGTGTGTGTGTTTTCCATGCATTCTGTTAAGGTTTAAAGCTTTAATAAAATGATTGTTGCAGGTTATAATTCTTATTTCAGAAGCAGTCCAACCCACTGTTTACAATCTCTGCCCTGTTTTTACCCATGGACACATCTATTGATTGAAAGAAGAAGAAGAGTTGCTTCTCCCATCCTTAAGGGGACTCAAAGCAGCTGACAAACTTTCTGTTCTCCCCATAACAGACACCCTATGAGGTAGGTGGGCCAGGAAAGCACAAAAAGAGGCTGTGGTCACGCTTAAGATTTAATCCAGCTTCAGTCCACCTTCAGAGCGAGGGAACACATCAGCAAAGTGACCAGTAATTTTCTTTCCACTCTATCCCAAAGGTGAATTTTCTGAGTTATTTAACACAGAAACAAAACAGCTTGTCCCTTTGCTGATCTATACTCTGAAAATGGACTGAAGTTGGATTAAACCTTAAGTGTGACCTTGGCCAGAGAGTTGTGTGACTAGCCCAAGGTCACCCAGCTGGCTTCATGTAGGAGTGCTGAATTGACTGGGATCAGATAGGAGTTCAACACTCTAACCACAAGACCAAACTGTTTCACAACCAGAAGACCAACCAAGCTCACAGGGAAGTCCTTCATGGATGACTGTTAGTATATCGATCAATATTGAAGTAACCACTCCCTCCCACCTCCTGTTTTTCTGTTTTGCTGCTGCAGGCAGGCATGGGTACCCCTCTAGAAGTAAAACAAACATTTGCTATATCAGCAGAGCAGCTATAATTAGAATTTTGCTCATTTACATTTCTTTTCTGCTCCAGTCCTGCCATCAGATCTTGAATATATTTACTTTGATCAAATCTTTTCAGACTCATGTTAGTTTTTTTAGGTGCCAGTTGAAGACTTAAGCCTTCTCAGACTGAATGTTTGTTTCCATAATTCTTTATTTTAATCATGTTTTTATAGAACACGATTCAAGATTATATTCTAATGGGATGTGTTAACATTTTAATTAAATAAATAGTATAAATGCACAATGCAATACATACAATCAGTAGGCTATATAAAAGCTCAGTTAATCTTCCCAGTTGCTGTGTGACTACAAAAGTCCCAAACCTTTTCTGAATATTGTTGAAATATGTGTTTTAAATTAGGTCTTTGAAACATATTGATCTGGCTGATTATAAGTGTGGTAGAACATCTGTCATTGTTGGAATCGTGAAAACCCTACATCATTGTAGTTCCAGGTAACCTGGCTTCTGGTCATTTCCAGAAACAATTCCAGATGCACATTCTAATAGCATGGGTAGAGAATACTGAATGTAACTACTGTCATCATCCCTGAAAATGCTGGTTGAATGATATTAGTCTGCACTTTCCTTCCCCCCCTCAACATTATTCAGTCTTAATGGCTTAGGATCATAAAAGGGCCCTTTATGCACTGGGCCACATTCTGAATTATAATCCAGTTTAGGGATCCTCCATCTGCATGCTGGTGCAGAAACTACAGCAAGTCTGAGCTTCTTTTGCATCTTTGTCTTTCAGAGTTGCAAAAAAAAAATTAGGCTCAAAAACAAGCTGCTCTAAAGGCTGTGTTCACAAGTTACCTTTTATCCAAATGGAGACCATCTACCTACAGGGATCATATGTGAAAATGCTTTTCCAGTTCTGTGGACTCCCCCCCCCCATTTGCGACTATCCTGTATTCAGATTATACTAGCACTGAGTATTTCTGCTGCAGAACCCAGGCAAAGGGCTGAGGGAGAAGAAAGTCCATAGAAGAACTGGAAAAGTGCTTTTGCAGGTGATCCCTGCACACTATATCTGGTGGCACTGTCTCCATCATGGGACCCACAAAGCTTTGGTGTGTTGGCAGTAGTGCAAGGGAAATTAAGCCCAGGAGCTATGTTTAGTCCCCACCCTGCTCCTCAGCAGCATGGCTGGTGTCTGCCCTGCTTCACTCACTGTCTCTTGTTGCCTGTGCTCTTGTGGAGGGCACCCTGCAAGCCCTGGGGCTCAGAAGAGGCTACCTGAGCTCACCTGCCCCGCTCCAAGGTAGGTGTGAACAGGACAGAAGCAGAGCTCCTTGTCTGTCCTAAGATGGACTATCTTGTGATATGACTGCGGCCTTAGAGTTTGTTTGGGCTTAAAACATATCTATTTTGTTTCATTTGGCATCTTGATCATCATTTGGGAAATCTTATTTTAACCACAGGGGCCGCATCCCCATTACAAGCTTATTTCGCTTTCCCTAAACCGAAATAATAGAATCGGATGCAAACGCGAATTTGCCTGTTCCCATTACTTTTAACTTAATCGTGTTTGATCCAGATTCTGAGGATCATACGTGACGTACATGACTCAAGGGGGGACTCAAGTGGCTATTTTTTAAAAGCCGCTTTTCGGGGCTGCCCTGCCCTCTTCCTCCTGGCATGGACGCGCCACCCATAAGGGACCCCTTCACGGAGCCTAGCTGGGTGGCTGGGTGGCTGCCACTTCCATGGATGGAGGAAAAATGGCAGTGGGCAGCCAGCCAGTGATTCTTTCCCCTCCTCTCCCCATTGCTCAGGGCACACAGCAGCAGTGGCAACTAAAGCCCCTTTGCTTTAAACATTCACACAGAACCTCAGCTGCTTCCCTCCCTTCCTTTCCCTTTCTAAAGGTCAGAACTTTTAGAATTGCACAAAATTGCAACATTGTTAATCAGGTGTGAATGGGTTCCATCGCTACAGTGTAGCGCTACTGTTAAGGGTGGATTTTTACACTGAAATCAGTGTCTTTGGAAGCAAGCTATTGGGAGAGGGAAACCCTAAACATGGATTCTCATCCCCACAGTAAAAAATGTAACACGTATCAAGCGCAGGATCTGGAGTGAGACCTGTTGAAATGAGGATTAACATTTACAACGCTTTGGGGCGATTTAACACGCAGAAAGTGTATTAAGCCAAACTGACGTGGGGTCTGCCAAGATTGAAAACGTTTTGAATTCAAAATAAGCTTGCTGTGGGGATTCGCCCAGGATCTGATTCCTCTGGAGATTTGAAGGGGAAGATCCCTAAAAGGTCACTATTTTATTTGTGGGTTAGGAAGTCCATAGCTTTTATCATGCGCTTCTATCCAACCCATCATTGCTTTTCCAGAAGTTATCCATAGGGAACAATGGGGCGCTTGAGATTCTATAGTGTTCCCTATGACTGGGACCTTCAAACTCTTGTTTTGAACTCTTGCTCCACTATAGCCAGTTCTGCAGATATTATGAAAAAGCATTTCAGCCATTTACATCACAAAAACTGTTTCATGCACATCCCTACTGTGAAAGAGATGTTTCTGCTATGATGTTCAGAATTTGGCACACCCCTCCCAAGAGGTCCAGCAGTTTCTCACATGATTAGTGCCCTAATATATTTCTTTTTCAGTAAGTGTTTAGTTTATCTGCTGAAGTAATTAGTTGTGTTAGCTTTGCCTTTTCCCAGAAAAGTCTTACTTTCTTACATTGCTGCTTTATGAAGGACAAAATCTGTTGTGTGTGCATTTTTTTAAATTTGGATGTTTTTAGTGAATTATGTAAGCCATCTTGATGCTTCACATATTTTATAGGCAAAAGTAAATGTAAATAAATTATTCCAGCAAGCCCAATTCTTGGTGGCCAACATTGCAACAGCAGAAACAAATGGTGTTGTCAAGCTCTTACTTTGGCATCGGATCAAAGCCTCATTCACTGCCCTTCAAAGCCATTAAAAGACAAATCGGGCATGTCAACAGTTTGTTCTGAAATGGTGGTCTTACGATTCCTCAGGAATTAGAAATACTTTATATGGGATTCCTCTTGAAAATGCACTGTATTTACTTATTTCTATGTCTTTGTGTCCCACCCTTCTCCAGTTGGTCCAAGGAAGGGTCACAGCATTCATAAAAACATAAGTCCTCGATAAAATTAATAGAATATTCTTAAATTTAAAACCATAATTTAAAAAAAAACATCCTTCCATCTTAGCAGGATCACAATAGCAAGGAGCTAAATTCAAAGGCCTGGGTGAGGAAATGAATTTTAGCTATCTGCCAAAAGCCATACTGTCAGGTATGATGGGAGTTGTATCTATTCCCCCAGGCTTTAACTCACCACCTTGTTATGCAGCAGAGCCGACCAGTTTTGGTCAGTGGTTATTGCTTACTTCCAAGCAGCAGAGTTTTCTGAGAATAGGCTGAGACCCCTGACAAACTCTCCCAGCCTTCTCACTCTTCTTCTTCCAGACATCTCCAAACACCATCAGGAAACTGCTGTTTCTTGTATCTTCATCCAAGACACCACCACAACTCAGTAGTCTTAAGTAAACTTTATTCTACTATATACAAATACTATCACTATATGCCCTATACACCACAATATCCTATTTACTCTACAAACTCTACCCACTACACCACCCCAAACACACCAGCAAAACTCGCAACTATTATAGCAATTGTTAGTTTCCACCCACTAGTCAGTTTCCACCCAGTGGGCGTGTACATTTACTTTTGATTGGCTCAATTTGTTTAACTCATACTTAAGTCCAACCCAACTCAAGACTTCTAAATTACATTATCTTTTACACCTGTGTGCTTTCTTAATTGTTTATGCTTTGTCATTCTGACTCTCACATACATATTTTATTTCTATTACTGCATGTCCCATGTTGCATTTCCTTGACACATACAGCATTGGTACCTGGTGTATCTCTGTTGGGAAGGTGATTCAGAACCTGGGGAACAATACAGAGGAGGGTTTTTCATGTGCCACTACCTCTCAAGCTGTGGATCAGTAAGAGACTCTTACTGTGTTCTTAATATCTGAACATGTCTATATAGGAAAAAGCATTCTTTCAGGTATTTGAGGCCCAAGCTGTTTAGGGCTTTTTGTACAAGAATCACCACCTTGAATTTGGTAGTGAATAGGCAACCAGTGCAGATCTTTGAAGACTGGCATAATATATATCTGGTCAGAGACTCATCAGCAGTTGAGCTGCTACATTATGTACTAGTTCCAGGTTCTGGACCATCTTCGAGAGTAATCCCATGTAGAGTACATTACAGTACTCTAATCTGGAAATTATCACTAGAGCATGAACTACTATGGTCAAATTGACTCTATCCAGGAAAGGCTAAAGCTAGTAAACCAGTCAGAGATGGCAGTGAGCACTCCTGGCTATCAATGTCACCCCCAAATCATGCACCTTCTGCAACCCCATACAGAATAGGGTGCCCTCTTATTCCATGAACTCAGGACCTCATGACACACACTGCCTACATCTTGTCTGGATTCAGTTTCAACTTATTGGTTCACACCCAGCCCATTGCTGACTCCATGCAGTGATCAAGCACCACAACTGTCTCTCGTGACAATGGGCCTTTTCCGCATTTGGACCTTCAGTGGATTTGCAAACTGCGGAGCTGCTTCCGTCTCAGAGCATCTCCCAACATGTGCAGTCACCTTGATCTTCACGGCTTCACTATGAGTACCTACTGCATTCCTAGTGCGATTGTGCATGCAGCTTTTGCATTACTTGTGAGTGAAGGCTGCATGGGGGCAGGCAGGGCAGCTACAGCTGCACAGTTCTGTGCCATGTGCCTGATCACTGTAGCAACAGCCTGACACCCAGGTGGATCTGAGTGAAGTTTGAGATGGATCTGGTGCTCACAGTGCAAAGGCTAGCCTTCGTCCCTGATCTTAACTGCCATGGGATAGTATCCCATGGTGGTTAAGTGCAAAACGCCCCTCAGATGGAACAGAAAGACAAATGTCACCAACATACTGCTGGCACTTCACTCCAAATCCCCTGATGATGTCCCCCAATAATTTCATATAGATACTGAACAACATAGGGAAAAGAATCAACCCCTGCAGAACTCCATATGAGATCTCCCAATGAGATCTCCCAAGCTGTCAAACAAAATCTCCCCACTGCAATTTTCTTGAGCCTACCTAAGAGCTAGGAAGAGAACATCTGTAAAACGGGACATCCCAGTCCCAATCCCCAAAGTTGTTCCAATAAGATATTATAGTTAATGGTATCAAAAGCCATTGAGAGATCAAGGAGAATCAATAAGGTCACATTGCCTGTTTCACAGTCTCAGTGCCATAGCCTCACCTGAAACCAGACTAAAATAGGTCTAAGTCAGTCATGTCAAACATACGGCCCATGATCACACAGGAGGAGGCGGTGCTGCGTGCATGCTGCCGCCGGAGAGAGAGCGAATTTCTACAGGCGCCGGCGCCGGCGCTCGGCTCTGCTGCTGCTGCCGAGAGAACCAACATTAATTCTCTCAGCAGCAGCAGCAGAGCAGAGACGGTGCCTGTAGAAATTTGCTCTTTCTTGGCCACTTCCTGCGCACGGCACCGCCTCCTCCATGAAGCGAAGGCGAGGCCCGATATGCTCGGGCTTCACCTCGGCTTCAAGGAGGAGGAGGCGCCGCCGCGCGCAGGCAGCGACCCAAGAAAGAGCGAATTTCTACAGGCGCCGTCTCTGCTCTGCTGCTGCTGCTGCTGAGAGAATTAATGTTGGTTCTCTCAGCAGCAGCAGCAGAGCCGAGCGCCGGCGCCTGTAGAAATTTGCTCTTTCTCGGGCAGCTTCAGTTCTTCTCCGATCGCAGGGGCAGATCCCTTCCGTGCAGATCTGAGAGCTGAAGCTGCTGCTGCTGCTGCTGCTGCCCCCCTCGGCCTGGCGTTGCTTGCAATGGGCGGAGGCAGCAGCTGCGAGTTAAGTTCTCCGATCTCCACGCGATCGGAGAAGAAATGAAGCCTGCCTGCCTCCCCTCCCTCCCTGCTTCCTTCGTGAAGGAAGGAAGCAGGCAGGCAGGCAGGCAGGCAGGAGAGAGAGAGAGAGAGAGAGAGAGAGAGAAGTGTTGGCTTTAATACCTGCTTTTCTCACCCATTAACGGTGACTCAAGGCAGCTGACAAAGCTTCTGTTCTCCCCACAGGGTGGTAGTTGGACCAGTGAGAGCTCAGAAGAGAACACAAGCTTTGTCAGCTGCTTTGAGTATATACTATACTATACTATACTATACTATACTATACTATACTATACTATACTATACTATACTATACTATACTATACTATACTATACTATACTATACTATACTATATAATTAAATAAATAAAATGTTATAATAATTCAGTACATTTTTTTTATTTGAATCTGGCCCGCCTACACATTCTAAATTTACTGTATGGCCCTCTGCAAAATTGAGTTTGACACCTCTGGTCTAAGTCATTTGCTTCCACCAAGCATTCAAAAATGGCTTTTTTCACTATATGGAGAATAGAATGGACACAGGCTGATCAACCTGGAAGGCTGCAAAAAATTTGCAAATAAGCCTTCTCTAATAGTTCCCTCAGTAAGATCAGAACATGGGATGATACCAAAATTTGAAGCTGGCTGTTTTAAAGGAGATTGGAAAGGTTTGTTTATTCGGGCTTGATGTTGATTATTTTTTATTTTATATATATATATTGTATTCAGGCTCTTGAAGAGTATGTGGGTTCATGTCCTGTTATTGTTTTGACCTGGTTTGAAGTTAAGGTGTTCCTCCTCCCCCTCCCCCCTCTCTTTTATGTTTTATATATTGCACCTATTCAAAGATGGGCAGGATATTAAATTCAGCAACTAATTAAATGGAGAGATATAATTAAAACTGAGCCAGAATTTTAACTAGTTACACATGATATCATTTCAATGCCTCATTGAGCATTGTTACATACTAATTTGTGCCAGTGGTCTAAGAAACATTCAAATCCACTGAATAATTGGCACTGTGGTAAACAGGAGTACATTTATCCAAAGTCACTTGTTGTGTTGAACAAGCCCAGAGCTTAAGTTCACGCTTCTTTTTCTCCTTCAGACATGCATCAGTTCAAGATTGGATGGTGTGAATAATCCACTCTTTCAGTGGTGTCAATATTTGTGATGGTCTGTCCAGAACTGGACACTTACAATATATGAGTTGTCATTAGTGCAGCTATTCTTGCCCTGGCCCCACTTCCTTTTAGCCACCTTGGTCTAGTGGCTAGGGAGCCGGAATCTTATCTGGGAATACCCGGTTAGATTCCGCCCTCCCCATGAAGCCAGCTGGGTGACCTTGGGCTAGTCACAGCTCTCTTCTGAGTTCCCTATTTAATGGGCTTCCTCGATGAAGGCTAAACATCAAAGAACTAGGTGAAGAGGAATGTTTTAACTAGGTGCCAAAAACCATATAATGTAGGCACCTAGTGAACCTCAAGAGAGGTTGTTTCCAGAGTCTGGGGGCCACCATAGAAAAGGCTCTCCTGCATGTTCCTAAGCCATGTTCCTGAGAGAGGAGAAACTACAAGAAGACCCTCTCCCCGAATTCTCAATATAGGCAGGTCTAAAGGGAGAAGGCACTCTTTCAGAAACTCAGGCCCCAATCTGTTTAGGGCTTTCTATGTTAGAATCAACACCTTGGATTGTGCTCAGTAGTGGATAGGCAACCAGTGTAGATCTTTCAGGGCCAGTGTGATGTGATGCTGGCCAGAGACTCACATCAGCAGTCTAGCTGCTGCTTACCTTGACATTTATCAGCAGCATTCACAACTTGTGCAATTGTGGCTACCAGAACGCAGCCAAGTACGTGGAATATGACAAAAGGAAGTAGATGAGCGCTTAGCTGGCTTCTGGTAGCCTAAATTGGTCCAGTTGCCAAAAGTTGCTCACCAGATGTTGAGGTAATCACAGGGCTTCTCCTTGCGTCTGGTGATGGGCAGCAAGAGGGAATCCCAGGATCACATTTAGATCTCACATTACCTCTTGCTGTCAGGAGGCAACCATTGAGAATGCTGGAAATGAAAGGAAAATAACCTCTCAGGAAGAATGTGAGGGTGACTTTGTGCAGATGGTAATAAGTGAAAAGGCACTGTTCTGAGCATGGAGAACAAAAAATAAATGCTTTCATTGGGTTGCCCCTCCCTGGGTTTAGTTCCTCGTTTGGGCACCTGATGAATATGAATTCACCTGAACATTCCAGCAATAGAAAATGAGTGCCTGCTCCTCTTCCCTTATGGCCATTTAAACTAAGGGTTAGTGAATTCCCCAAGCAAACTGTTTATTTATTATTTATTTATTATTTGCATTTGTGTACTGTGCTTCACTCTGAGGTCCCAGAATGGTTTACATAACAGGCAAAGTACAATATTGCACATAAACATGTTGTGGAAGCAATTCCTTCCTTTCATCTGCTTCAAATCTGCTGCTTCTCAAATCTCCATTCCATCAAGTAACCTTGGGTTCTACTGTCATATGAGAAAGAGGAGAAAACAGAAAATATTTATATCACCTCTTTTCACAGCCATGAATCCCCATAGCTAGTTGTTCTGAGTGCCTGCTGCAAACTTCTAGAAGACATTAAGGGGATCTGTTCAGTGTTGCATTCTTAATGCAGTGTCATTTTTACATTCTTGTCAGATCCTGTTAGTTTTGGGGACACCTGACGAAATAGCATTTTTTAAAAATGGCAAAAGAAAGCTGATGCATCTATGGAATATAAAGAGCAAGTACATGCAATTTTTTCTGCCTTTAGCTGGGAAGTGAGGAGACTAATCTTAATTGGAAGCTTCAGCTTACATGCTCCCCTTTTGGGGTTCAGACTCTTATGGGAAATGTGTTGGCATTTTTTTGGAATAGACTTTAGACTTCATTTAAGGGTCATATTTCAAACCTTTGCCAAGTAGGCGGTAGTGAAGGAGGAATTTCATTCTCTCTTCTCTGAGAAAGATATATCTCTTCTAAGCTACTTATCTGAAAATACTGTACAGTTTCTCTTCTTCTAGAGGTAAGCAAATAAACAGCTGAAATGGTTGTTTTGATGATTCATCCAGAGGAAGTTTGAAAAAGATAGAGAAGGCAGCCTGTTCAGCCCCCATGCTTTAGCACCTGAATTTATTTTTTCTTCCAGATGAGCATAAAGTGGTTTCATGATGATAATGGCACTATTGTTATTATAGTTTACCTGCCATCAATAATACGATTTAATTGGAAAATGAGTGAGAAAGATTCTGTTTAGATCCAAGCGCAAACTTTCTTTCTTAAAAGTTGGTAAATATAAATTATGCTTTTTAAATATTGTGTTTTTACTGTTTTATGCTTAGTTCTCAGAGCCTGTTCCTTATTATTTGAACTTAGATTGTTTGATTGGTTGTTCCATACATGTGTCTTTTATTGATTTTTGTAAAATGCCCTCAAGACTTTGATCTAAGAAACGGAGCAGATGATTAAACAAAGAAATGCTGAATCATGATGATTCCCCCCTCCCGCTAGTGCAGACTTGAAACCTATTCCAGGTCTCCTAAATTTTAACTTCTCTAGTCAAAACTACTTACTTTGCACAAGGTTTTCATTGGTATGCGTGAGAAACAGCTCCACCTTTTATTCCCCAATAAAAGAAGACAATACTATGGCAAAATGTTGATTTCTTCATTATCCACATTTGCCTTGTTATTAGGCCTTTACTTGCCTTAAATTAAACTGCTCCCCTATATTATTATATAGCCTTTTCAGACTGAGAATGGAAGAAGAGACTTTCACAGCTTAAGGCCTAGGATAACTCACTCAGGCACAAATGCAGCAGGCTTGAATAGTTTGGTAGATCCAAAACATGGAGTTAGAATGCCTTTACATCTCGGAAGGTGCTTTGTTGCTTGGTTTCAGCATATGGCATAAAATAAAGCAAACAGTATAAATGCTGAATGATTAAATGCAGTGATATAGGGATAGATACATGACAGGTGAATGTGAGAAGAAGAGTGAAAAAGAGAAAAGGTGTGTATGATTGAGTAGATATGTTTTCATCACACAAAATCACATGGCTTCTCACGTCCAATTGTCTTTCAATATTTGCTTCTGCAAAGATTTGCTTCTAAAATCAGGCTGGCCCTTTCTTGGGAGCTAAACTGTTCCCATAATGTCAGTGGACGTAGCCATGTTTAGACGACAGCAAAATAGAATAACAGCATCTGCTGATAGTGTTTCTCAGCAAACTCAGCCTTGAGGCCTAGCATGAGATTTCCATTCCTGCACGGCATTGTACACTGTGAATGTCAGACAGAGACATCCCATAAGAATACCAATTCAGGGTAGTGTACATTTCCCACTGACTGACTCAGTTGTTCTGCAAAAGGGGTGAAGGTAGATAGGACAGGTGTGCTCATACTGGATTTGCATACAAGGGAATGTGTTTGGGGTCTTGCACACAAACTATGCTGCATTTATGCAAGCAGCACTCAAACGCAACATGAATGAATATGTGCAAATTGTGGCACTGAGGGAGAGAGTTTGGCTCAATGACCTCATCTGTCATCATTTTCTAACTCAGTGGGGGCAATGAAGACTGTGTCACAACATCAAAGAGTCCTGGGCAAATTCCCTAATCGG
Organism: Aspidoscelis tigris stejnegeri; assembly: GCA_023333525.1. NCBI lineage: Eukaryota > Metazoa > Chordata > Lepidosauria > Squamata > Teiidae > Aspidoscelis > Aspidoscelis tigris. The sequence continues at coordinate 83,107,257 of JALMGA010000003.1, forward strand.
CCATCTTTTTTTCATTCTCTCCATTCATAAAGCTGAGCAGAGTCCATATAAAAGAAAGCAGCAAGTTATTTTTAAAAATAGCTGAACTTTTAAAAAGAAACAAGTTTTTGGCAGAAGAGCTTTTGGTTCTCCAAATGTGTCTTGTAATCTAAACTAGGCCCATGTAGCATCAGTCATTACAGAACAATAAGGAATCTCTATGCACACAGACAGGAGACAACAAGTTTGCACATAATCCCAAAGCTAATATATAGCCTATGGTGACCTTTACCCAACATTTCCTTCCTGCTACAGTAGCGGTAAGAAGTATTAATGTCTCCTTATAAGCCTTTCAGTCAATAAACTAGGAAAACACAATTGAAACAGACTCAAATCTGTTGGGTAAAAACATAAGGGAACATAAGAGAAACCCTGGTCACAGCCCATTTAGTCCAGCATCTTCATCCTGCCTCACACAGTGGACCACCCATTGCTTCTGGGCATTCTCAAACAGAAGATGAAGGCAAAACCTCCACCTGGTCTTGATTTCCTGCAAATGGCATTTAGAGGCATCCTGGCTGTCTCTCCCACCTGGAGGTGGTACCTAGGCCCTCATTCTAGTAGCCATTGATAAAGAAAGCTTATTTTGCAAAATCACTTTGGTACCTTGTATGTGAGTGGAGCCCTGTCTCCACTTACCCCCAGAGGTGCCTCCTGCAAGGAGCTGTGTCTTCACACTTCCACTTGCATGGCAAGCATGAGAAGTGTGCCATCCAAGCTGCCCTTGTGTAAAGGATAGAACAATTTCACACTTTCTGGAAGAACACCTTGATGGCTGTATCATTGGACACTTTTGTGCTCCTAAATGGAGATGAAGTGGCAACTGTTAACAAGACAAATGAGGCTCTTCTGATGAGGCACCCTCCCTCCTCCCCTTCCTGTGGGGGAAATGGCTGGATGAATGTATATGCATGTGAGAGAGAAGGAGAGAAACACTGGTATATTTTGTAATCACATACAATTCTCAGCACACCTAAAAATAATTTCAAAACAATTTGAATTCTAAAAGACTTTAAATTAAAAAAAACTCAATACAATGAAAACAATACCCAATATACACATATAATTAAAACCTGTTTTAATAAAATGCCAGTTAGATAATCCCAGTTGCTGAATTTAAATAATAGAAAGCAGGAATTGTGGGAATAATCTGAAAATATAAGAATAAAATGGGATGTAGCCAGAGGGGTATGGCAGTGACAGAACTGCCAGTCAGCGTGGAGAATGGCGGATGTGAAGTATGATCTGATAGTGACAAAGGGAGGTCTGAATCGGAATTTTCAAGCTTGGCCAGCAGAATGTTTGCAAAGGCAATGCTGTAACACTTTAAGGATCGTTCCATTTTCCTCTCCTTGGAAGCATTGCATTTGAAGCAAGTCCCATTGAATTTTCATAAGTGCAGTTTGTGTTACAGACTAACAATGAAACCCCAGGCCCATGTGTTTTCTAAGGACTCATCCGTACTAGCCAGCTGCTCTATGGCAATCATATAAAGGTTACAGAGGTCTCACCACATTGCAATTTTCATTTGCACTGAGGCCATGTGACCTTCAAAGGATGACAGCCTAGCGTGAACCAGGCTTTTATTTCAGTTGAAATGTGCTTACAATCTAAAAAAAGTTTTAAAAAAGTTTAAAATTGATTGTTTCCATGCATTGATTTTCTAGTCCCTATTATTGTTGTTCTTGGGTACCACTGAATCATTTCCAACTCCTGGTTGACTGTATGAGCCCTTCTAGGTGGTTCTGGGAATACTGGGTTTGATTCCACACTTACATGAAGCCAGCTGGGTGACCTTGAGCTAGTCACAGCTCTCTTCTGAGCTCTCACAGCCCCACCTACTTCACAGAGTGTTCTGTTGTGGGGAGAAGAATAGAAAGCTTTGTCAGTCACTTTGAGTCCCCTTAAGTGGGTGTAAAAAGTGGGGTAGAAAAGCCAACTCTTCTCTTCTTTTCTTAGCGAAGATATAGAAGTGGTTTGCCATTACCTACTTCTGGGGAGAAGCTGGGGATTGAACTGGCAGCCCTCCACTTTTCAAACAGTTTGCTGGGCCATTGAGCTACAGCACTGTTTAGCCTCTAACAAAACTGTTACAGGAGGTACATGATTTGGAATAATTTGGAACAGAAGTTGAGGAAGTGACCCACAGATACCATGAGAAGATGTCACTTTGGAATCTGTCTTCTTTGCAAAGCATTGCACCGTTCTTTCTCAGTCTGGTGGCCTCTAGATTGGGATGTAACTTTTGGTCAAGCCTAGCCCTTTGCTGGGAACTCAAGAAGAAAAGGGAATCTCCTATTAGTTTGTCTAGCTGGGGTAGGGTACTCTTTTTTGTATGATTCTTAGTTTGTATGGAAAAAGGAGCTCACCTTTCTTTCTTTACCAGGAGACCATTCCTCCCTAGCTATAGACATTATCTGGATGTTTATGTATGCAATACCTATCAGATGCAACTAGTATCACAAAGACTAGATTAGGGAAGTCTGTAGCTTTCCAACTTTTGGGGCTTTGATGCGAGTTCCAGCAACTTTTAATGAAAATAAACAATTCTGTATGTCAGCCAATCTTACCCGTAGCCTATTTACTTATTTATTCCACTAAAACATACTTAAAATATTTCCCTCCTTCCCTCCATCCTCCCGTCATTCCCTGGCAGGAATGCATTCAGAGGTGTGGGTTTTTATCAAGTGCTGAAGACTATATAAAGTCAAGACCTCAGTATCATCGCTGTAATGCTATTCCAAAGCCTTGGGATCACTCTAGAAAAGATCCTTTCTCATGACAGACCCCCTTGCACCTCTGAGGGTAATGGAACTACTTTGTGATCTTAAGGTTTGGGCAGGTCTATATGGGAAAAGGTGCTCCTTCAGATATTTGGGGCCCAAGCCATTTAGGGCTTTATATGCCAATATCAACACCTTTTGCCATAGCTCAAGAGCTAGGAAGTATTAGTTCACTGGTGGGAGACCACTTGTGAATGCCAGACACTGTAGACTAAAAGATAAATCCTGGAAGTAGATAATAGCAAGTAGTATTGCTAAGAAAACTGCATGGATCTGATCATGTGGACACCAGAGACTGAGCCAAACCTGAAAGCACCTTTACTTCTTTTTAAAAATCCTGTCCTTCCTGTTTTTAATTGTGATCTGATATTGTAGATTATATTTCTGCTCCCGCTACAGAAATCTGTAGCTGTTTTACTGTATGAAATGAATTAAGAGGTTTGTCCCTGTGCTTGACTTGTTCTGTGTGGCTTAAATTATGCACTGCAAGTATTTTTCAATGATAATTCACAATTTTGCAGTGAGGAGGGTTTAGGCAACAGCCTTTGGCTGATTCTAGTTGAATATTCTCAGGAAATTTTATTAGAATCTAATCAATTATACATTGAAACTGGCTGTAACCTGAAGAGGGATCTCACCACAGCTTCAAGATAGTGTATATCCTGCATCTTGATATGGGTTGACTGTAAAGATAAGCAATTCCAGCAGATAATGGAGGAGACTGGTGAGGAAATACAGCAAACCATACAGCTATAGGCAGTTCTCTCTCTCCATCTCTGTCAGAGAACCACTAAGGGAGAAGATCATGTTAAAATAAGAATTTTGGAGGAAGAAGGAAAGTGGAGGGGAGCCATTCTGCTCCATTTGCTAGCAGGAAGAGACTTACCTGAGAAGAACTGCCTGATGGAGTGAGGCAGGAGAGTGAGGAAGGAGAGGGGGTTGGCAAAAGAGGTGGAGAGCACGGTGGAAATATAAGCCACCCCAGCCACCACAGAGTCAAGGCAGGCCAGGGAAGTGTACAGGCAGAACATAATGAAGTTCCGCATGTTCTTGCTCCCAATGCAGTTCCCTGTGAAGAAGCAGTGGTGGTCGTGCCTTTGGGTGACCCTGGCGCACAGTCTACAGAAATGGGTGCCGGGCAAGGGGGAGCCGGGCAACGTGCTTCCATCGGGCTTGTCAGCCAATATGTCAGCTCCTCCTGCCAAGGTCTGGTCCTTGCTCAGGTCTTCCGGGGAGTTCTGTACCACAAGGATGTAGTTGCCCAGCGCATTGGCAGAAAGGAAGAGGAACAGGGCCCCATGCAACAAAGCGGAGGAGAAGAGCGGGGTGGCGGAAGGGTCTTTGAACATGCTGGGTATGAAGAGAAAGAGCTGGAGGATGAAAGTCACCACGGAAATGCCCAAGAAGTAGGCTGGAGCCACAATATTGAGGCACCTGAGCACTAGCATGGTTGATTACATTCCTGCAAGGAAGAGCAAGAAGAGAACAAGCCATCACCACCTGCTCTGCAGGCCTGCACCTTGACTCTCCCATAAGGACCTGTGTTGCCCTCTCTGGTTTGTCACTGGGGTAGGGAAGAGGGACAGTAATTTTCTCTGTCTCACTGGTTGTTCATTCCTGTCTTATCTTTTGCCCAAGGAAATCCCTTCCCATGTACTCTTTCTGTCTCTGCACAGCAGTCTAAAGTCCAGGAGGACAGCTCACTACAGCCTCGGGGACCTGGAGGGCGACCCCGTCACTGAGATACCAAGGTCTGCAGTGTCTGGAGTCTCTCTAGGGCTCCCTGCCTGCCTGCCAGCTACATCCTAATCAAGCTCACTCTCTCAATCTACAAGGCTACGAACCGTCTTGCCAGTGGTTCAACGGCCTGAATCCAGAGGGGCTTTGCTTCTGAACAAACACAGCTTGCAGTATAATCCAGGAGTTGTTCTTGAAGGACAGCAGGTTTGCTATGACTTATTATGCATTGTTACTTCAATAGAGAGAGGAAGACAGGGTTGGGGTGGTGATGGTTCTAATCCGCTGCAATACGGATTTAAAAAAAAAAAAAAGGAAAACCCAGTGCTCCAATTTAGCCTTTAAAGCCACACAAAGCTGTGGATTACCTCAAGGACTGATGTCCTGGCAAGCCCATCACCCGGGGATGCTCAAAACAGCTGCTGAAGTGGCGGCCAGTACCAGCCGCCAGCGGTGCACTAGGAAGGCACTCTGCTACAGAATCCCACCCCCTGCGCGCCATTCTGTCTCTCTGTCTGGCATCCCTGCAGTCGGTTCCCCTTATAAAACGAAGCGCCCAAACAATCACTCCCACATCCCCCCCACCCCTCGGAGCGCTGGGATCAGACACCCAAACATGGAGATGTTCCCACTGTCTGAGCCCACCCGACCCCTACACACACACGCACACATAGGCACACACACACACACACTGGCACACACACACTCTTCCCTCCTCACCCCGCCTTTCTCCCAGAGTCTTTACGCTCGGCTTTCTCTCCCCCAATAAATACATGTACGACACACGTACTTTCCACCGAGAGGATGCCAAAAGGAAATCCAACTCAACGATGCCGCCTTTTCCCAAAGCAGCGCAGCTGCTTCTTTCTTCCTTTCTTTCCAGCTTCAGCTCTGCCCATGGCGAAAGACAAACTTAGGGGGCTGCTTTTTATTCTAGGAGAGCGAGGAACTGCCGGCAGCCCCCAGATCTGATAGACGCTGCTGCTGCTGCCACTGCTGGGAACTTTTCTGTGCCCGCACTTCAGTCCTGCTAGCAGGTGACTTCGGGGAGGACCTGCCAAGGAGTCGCCACATCCCAACTCAGATTCTCCTGGCTAGCTGTCTGCAAGGACCATGAAATTCACCTTGAAGTCCCCTTGCTTGCCGCCCTTATTCAGCTTCCCACCGTCCCCGTATTTACCTGGATTCTTCCAGCCGTCAAGGAAGCTGCTGCTATCCCTTCATCACCTGGCAGCTTTGTGCAGCGCCGAGCCCCCAACCGGCTGCTGCCTTTCTTTCCTTCTTTTTAATTCCCCTCCCTTTTCCCAGCCGCGGCGGTGTGAGCAGCAGAGGCGACGAGAGGGCTCCGTTAACAGCACCGCCGCCGGTCCTCGAAGCTCAGCGAGGAGCCTTTCTTCCTATAGCCCTAGCGATAGGGATCCGCCTTCCCTTTCTGGGGAGCTGTCCGCCCCTTCAGCTCCCTGCTGGGGACGCGCTTGGGGAAGCTCGCTAGGGAGCTGTCCCTTCAGCACCACTACAGAATGGCCCGCTGAGGAGAGGCGGAGGCATCAACAACGCCTGGGGCAAATCGTGAAGAGAGACGCTTCCACCTGCCTCCGAGAGATCCACCTACTGATGTCTCAACAAACGCTCTTCAGGAGGGGAAAGGAATCCCATATTGGTTCACCTAGAACACATTAGTCATTCTCTTATACTTTTTACTGGCCTGTCCAAGAGCCTTGTTGGGTCAGACAAATTTTGTACTGTGTCGAACCAAATGCCTATAGAAAATTCATAAGCAGGAACTGGTACTCATACTCTATTGAACTATGAATTGTAGTGGGTATAGGGGTTGGACAGGGCCAGGAAGACCCAAGTTCAAAACTCCTCTTGTCCATGAAGATTACCACCTCTGGAACTGATGTCTCAAGTTAACTATCCAAGCTAAGGTATGTTTCCTTTCTCTCAACTTACCAGAGGGAATGGGGATATATTTCCTTTCACATCTTATGCCCAAAAGCCTCTTCTGCCACAAAGAAAGTAATAGCTAATCCAGGTATGTAAAATCACTCCAAAAATTAAGAGTGCTTTGCCATCTGAAGATTCTGACATTCATAGCTCAGCATAAAGGCTAGACGGTCAAGACTCTGTGCATCCCTTACTTAAAAATCAGTGATTCTTGAACTTGCAAAGATCAAGTGATTAACATCCACTTGGAAATTCACTCAGAATCACTAGGATTTGAAATTATCCCAACATTATGAATATCTGAAGCTACCTTGTGCCACCCAGATTATTGGTCTACGTAATAATTAGTCACCCAGAAGTCTTTTCTATCACTGACTTTATGAGTCTTTTAGCTGCAGATGCAAAAAAACTGTGACTGGAAACAAAGTACTCTTTTACTGAACTTGGATATTACAAGTTTTTAGTCTGATGGGCAAAAATTCATACATATATTGCACACACAAGCTGAGGAGTTCTGAGGGTCAAACCCACTGAAATTTGAGGTTAAATTTCTCTGTGTAGAAATGATATCTCTAACCTGGCATCTATAGATGACTCTTCATCTGAAGCAGGAGCGTGGACTAAATATAGAGAATTATAATCCCCATTAGTTCCAGACAGAAAGCCAGTGGATAGTGGAAGTTGTATTCCACAGGCATTTAAGCCACTCTGTACCCAAAGGTTGCCAGATTTAGACTATCATCCTAAATATTTTGTCTACAATAGCACAATTTTTCCTCGGGGTAGACCACTATGCCTCTGAAGAGCAGAGACTCGGGACAGTAATTTTTCTTGTCATCTTTTCAGAGGAGTCATGATGAGAATAGCTGCTGGGCAGGATGTACCTTTGGTTGAATCTATCAGGGACCTAATTATGATATTCTGAATTCTACTCTCACCAAAGCAGCTTGTTTGCTTGTTTGTCTGCTTATACTCCCTTTCATGTTTATCTAATAATGGATTCTATTGCCTGAAAAGCAACTTATTGCCAAATTAGTCTGCATCCTTCATCTCTAAGTAGGAACAAAAGAAATGTTCTGCTGAATCAGACCTGTGGCCCATCTATTCCAGCAACCAGCTTTTACAGTGGCAGCCAATTTCCAACTATGGCTGAACAAAGACAGTCTGGCCACAATTATCCATCATCTAGTAACTTCCAGATTGGACTACTGTATTGTGCTATGCATGGGGCTGCCCTTGAAGATGGTTCAGAAGCTGCAGCTGGTGCAGAATGTAGTAACTAGGCCCTTTCTGAACTAGACTTTATTCTGGATTATATCCCAGAATAGGGATTTGTCATCCACATGCTAGTACAGACTATGGGAAGGCCCACCCAAGATCTGCCATAGTCTTCATTAGCATGCCAATGGAAGGTTCCTATTCTGGAATATAATCCAGCATAAGGTCCTGTGCAGAAAGGCCCCTAGACTGCTTAGTGGTACAATCAGACATCATGCCAGTTTTAAAAGAATGAAAAAAAAATGTATTTGTTTGAATAGATTCCCTTTGAATGCGGTAGAATTCATATTCAATACGAATGTTCGATCCCATACAAATACCATATGAATGCATACAAATAGCATATGGATCCCATATACAAATGCATACAAATAGCATCCGAATCTTACATATAAATGCATACAAATAACGTATGGATCCCATACAAATAGCATATGAATCCCATACGAAGCATCATACGGATGTATTAAAATATTTGATTCGAATCTAAATGTCTGAATTCAGCTGAATTTTGAATGTTACAAATATTTGTGCACATCCCTAATCAAGACACACTGAAATCACTAGCAATGTACCAGCATTGCAGCAAGACCAGCAGAGAGCCCCAATGTCATGTCAGAGCAAAATGGCACATTGCCACAAAAATCTGAATTAAAGATAGTGCTGGAAATCCCATACTAACTTTAATTTGCCAGCATGTTGCTGACAGTCGGGTGTCTGATGTTTTCCTCTGACTCAGCAATGGATGAAACTACTGGAAGTTCACTTCCTGCAGGAAAAGAAGAAAGGAAAAGGGCCTGGCAAAGTCCAGATGTTCACTCCAGTGTATTGAAGAATCAGACATCTGCTGGGTAATGCAGTCTTCTTAAAAGAGATGCCCCCTATGCTGTCTGGTAATTTCCAAATTGTCATTCCATACTGATGAGGAAGAAAATCGAGAGACATTTTTAAAATGGTTTGCAGAAAAGCTGAGCCCAAAAAAAGATGCTTATTGCTTCATTGCTTACTCCAAATGGGAGCTTAGCAGATCACCTGTAAGAAAGCAGAGGTCCTTGACTCCCTCTGCGTTTTCAAGCAAATGACATGGTGGATTGACTAGCATGGAGTGGGAATAAAACAGTAAAGATTTGGCAAAGAAGCTTCTAACTTATCTAGATGCATTCATATCTCCAGTTCCTGGGCAAATTCACACTTCCCATCCTGTCCAGGGGATGGGAATGGTGAACTTGTCCATTCATAATGTGAGTGTAGTCTACCTTGATTTCAGTGAAGCTTTTGACAGGGATCCACGTTTCCAACCTGATGAGGTTTTCACCCCAAATCTGCCTAATGAGAAACTTTCATTCAGTGCATATCTGGAATGCTGTGATGCCACCCCTTCACTGCGGGCTAAGCAGTCAAATTATTTAAAATGTAAACTCGGGATTACTAAATAAACATAGCTGTTCATTGTAAAGTGCTTAGTTTGCTTTATTTCAGTAAGTAGCGTGTGTTTCTGTTTCTTCTGCTCAACTGCTCTGTCTGTTACTCGGCCACAACAAAGTGCACCACTTTCTCTCTCTCTTATCCCCTTTTACTAAGCGTGAAGTAGTTCCTTGACAATAAGAGCTCTTTGATACGAAGTTGCTTTTATGACCACAAGCACAACTTTTTTATTTACAACTTGGTTTGTAACACTTCTTCAGGCAAGCTTAGTTTCAGTTGCAAATGTATCCACAAACAGACAAACTGACAAATCCTTTCTGCTTTTCAGTCTTCACACTTAATGCTGCCTGCCTGTCTTACTAGGCAGAACCAGAGTTAACAGTTTTTCCTACATATGCTCTTACACGGGCTGACTGCCTATCTATCCAGGTCAGTTCATGGGCCCCCTGCCTAATCACCTAGTACATGTCCCTCCCATCTCATTGAGCCTATCCCTTCAGGAGGACAATGGACTTTCACGCCTCTTGCCGCTCCACTTTGATAAAGGACTCAGCCACATAAGCAATCCGACTGCACTCCTTTCCTCAGCACCCCTTTTAACTACCTCACATTCCCTTCTTCTCCTAACCACTCCTCTCTCACTCCCTGCTCCCAACATCTACAACTGTCAACATCCGTCTCTCATCTCTCTCCACTCTCATCTCTCCACTCTCTTCCGTTAGGCTTCTTTTCTTTTTTAAAAATCTCCTCCCCTCTTAAGAGCCTGCTGCTCACTGATTGGCTGGTGGAATTATTTATCTATCTATCTATCTATCTATCTATCTATCTATCTATCTATCTATCTATCTATCTATCTATCTATCTATCTATCTATCTATCTATCTATCTATCTATCTATCCCGCCCCATACCCAAAGGTCTCAGGATGGGTTACAATATTATATTAATCTTAGACAGGTCCCTGCCCTCAGGCTTACAGTCTAAGAGACAAGAAACAGAAGGAAAATGGTGTGGGAGGCAACAGGGAAGAGCAAAAAGCAAGCGCTTGAGGTCTTTAGTTCCAGTTCTTCTGTTTGCTTCTTATTGCTGGAATTTTTCTATTCTCTTTATTTTGAATTCTATGACTCACTCCCGGTCCAGACAGCTGAGTGAGCCCCACCCCTTGCCCACCTGTAACTGTCTCCACTACAGTGTGACAAGTTAAACTTTGTTGTTTGTATATTTTAATTAAAAGCAGTGCTCCTGTGTGTCAGACATTCACACTGTTCAGTGTCATGCAGGAATGGAAATCACATGCAAGGACTCACGCCCAAGCTTGTTGAAACACACTATCAACAGATGCTGTTATTGTACTCTATTATTATGGCTGCTCACATCCAGTTTTGTTATGGGAACTCATAGCTCTTATTCAGGTCAGCCTGACTCCAAGAGCAAATCCTGAAGCATGACTGGACATGAGAAACCATATGACTTTGTGTGTTGAGTATCATATCCTTCTGCTCTCACACACATAACCATTCTTCTCTTCTCTCATCCAGTGAGTTCTGTTCACAAATCACCTACTTGCCTCTTTCCTTAGTATAAAATGTACATTGAAATCTGTCATATTAGTGAAGCACTTGCCTTTCTCAGTGGATTGAGTTTTGGTCTGATGCATTTGCTTGTTGTCTGAAATTCAATGGTGGAAATCTGCTATAGGCAAAAACATGTCATCTAAAGCAGCTACCTTAGAGCATGTTTTGTTCTGAATGTTGCCACACACTGAAAATTAGTCAGGACAGTTTTAAGGGACAGAAGTGAGAGGTTTTGATTCTTCAGACAAGTTCTTGCCATCACATAGCCTTCACCATGCTAAACAGAGCATAAGTTAACATGCTGCAGAATTTGCTAAGGCCAGGAATTAAAGAAAATGTATAAAAATAGACTTTGTTAATCCATACTTGATAGAAAACGTTGAAGAAACAATAGTCCGCAAAAGGTTCCACTACATCTCAGCTGGAACAGAGGCAGGGTTTGCATGGTACATTGAAAAATCCAGCCCAAGCTCAGAGGGGCAGCTGTCAGGGCAGCCAAGGCTCTTTTGGCAAGGTATCCACAAGTGGCACATTTCCTGTTCCATGTACTTGCTGCCATCTATACACAAATATCTATCTGCCACCAAAATTTGAATTAAAGATACTGCTGGAAATCCCATGATAACTTAATTTGCTAGCATGTTGTTGACATTTGTTAGTGGAATTGTTTGATTCCACTCTCCTCCATGAAGCCAGCTGGGTGACCTTCTGCTAGTCACAGCTCTCTTCTGAGCTCTCATAGCCCCACCCACCTCACAGGGTGTTCTCTTGTGGGGAGAAGAATACAAAGCTTTGTCAGACACTTTGAGTACCCTTAAATGGGTGAGAAAAGCAGGATAGAAAAGCCAACTCTCCTTCTCTTCCTCCTCCGGCAGCCAGTGGCTTACCAACTGTCGTGTCTCAGACGGGCAAGGGCAGCGAGTCAAACACATGCACACACTTATGACAGTCTGTTGGGCGCTCAAGAGTAGTCAGCATCAGGTCAGTCCAAAGTCAGGGTTCCAGAAGTTCGGCAAAAGTCACAGCAAGGTCCAAGAGTCAGGTCAGTCCAGAGTCAGGGTTCAAGAAGTACGGCAGAGTCACAACAGAGTCCAAGAGTCAAGATTACAGCGGTTGCACAAGTATTTTGTCTGCAACACCAGCCCAGCGTGTGCTGCTCAGTTAAGCACCACACCCTTGCTGGCACAGCTGGGCCAGATGCTGCGATCTGCACCTTACTTGTTTCTGCTGTCGAAGGACCAGAGGGGAGGGGATGACTGTCTGAGCTCTCATCCCCAGAGCTGTCTGTGTGCCCCCCCAAAACTGGCCCCTGACTCTCAACGTTCGCGCTGCTGTGCCCTGGTTGCTGCCCGGACTGTTGTGCCATTGAAAACACAAGTCTCCTCCTCTGAGGAAACTGGACTGGCAGGACGGGGCATGGCACCAGCTAGGTGCAGACCAGATGAATGCTGGCCATGGACGTGCGTGCTGGTCCTCAGCACATCAATGCAGAGCTTGTCTAGAGGTGGCAGTTGTTTTCATGGCCAGTCCTGGCCCTGCTCTTTCCTGCACCTGTCCTGTTCCCATCCAGATCGGAATACTATTGGGTTCCTACTGATATTTACTTTGGCTTTTGACTGAGGAAACAGTTTGTCCTCTCTGCTTTCAGGAACAGCTATTTTTGTTGGATTCATTTTTAATTTTGTTTTTATTGTTGTAAAGGTACAAAACAAAATAACTAGCTAATAAATAAGCATGGGGTCAGTCTACTGCAGGGAGTGCTTCAGAAACTTCTTTCAAGCTGTCTCCTGCTGGAGCAGGCTACAGTACCATTTTCATGTTGTTGCCCCATCCAATGGTCACATTTATGCGGACTCTGCATTTCTTGGAGACTGCTATCATAGGATTCCAGCCTCGTGCCGATGCGGTCTAAGACCCTTTCCACACTTACTTTGAAGTGGACCACTACAGTGGAACTAGTTGCACTTGGAACAGTCTGCACCCAATCCAGTCCTCTTGTTTTGGAACAAGGCCACCCACATCTGGACAGATGTTCTGGGACAGCCCCCACATCAGCCTTAAAGATTGCACTATCTTCAGAGCCTGATAGCCATTGTCCCCTTACAATATAGTCTTTGTATAAACTGCTACTGGCAAGAACCAGGAGCTGCTTCTAGCCTGGACATTTGTCTGAATTGGCATAACCTATTGCACGCCCAGAGAAAGCCTGGGATCCTTTAATGAAGGAAGAATCCATTGTGGATGCATAGAAACCATATTGGATCTCAAACTGAACTTTAAAGGACACATGGTGTTGTGAAATATTCCTGCTTATCTTCCCTCAGTCACAATAGAGCCTTCTGAAAACAGAGGCCTATTCACATTTAGGCCTCTGGTATGCAATTAGGACAGCTCTGGTACATACCAGAGGCCTAAGTGTGAATAGGCCCCAGATTTCCTCCAGTATTGGAATACAGTTAATTGGAGTGTTCTCTGAAAATGCTGGCTTTTGCCATCTGAGTAAACATCTGGGAATCACATCAGGTTGGCAAGTATTTTGATTAGGATTAAAAATGAGACAGAAATTTCACCTACAGTGATTTCTTGACTCTGGAATGTTATCTACTGTCTTGGTGAATCGCGGCCAGAAAAATCTTAAAGCAATCAAATCTTACCAGAGATGTTGAAATGCATCTGCATATCACTCACAACAGAACACAGAAGCATTATTCTACCAAAATACCTCTAAAGACTTACCCTACAGCACATTGTGCTGTATCCACTAGGAGGATCTAAAGTCAAGGTCACCTGCCCCCAGTGTATAGGAACTGTAGTAAAATAGTGAACCATGGCAGGGTGGGGATGATCTTGGTCATCAGCAATTCTAGTTGACAGGTTCTGTTACCTGCCACACCAGCTCAAGCTGCCTTCAATCCACTGCTGTCCTCAGGAGAAGAACCAGGAGCTGCTCTTTGCATTTTCCCCTTGTTGCTGCAATCCCTGCCCTGAGACTCCAACTCACAGCAGGCTGGCTAGGTGAGACTCCAGGATTTCTGAACTTTGCTTGGACTTTGCCAAAGCTGTGGTCGTACATGGAAGCACTACTCCCCACTCCCACGTTTGCACAAAACTCTGGAGCTTTTCACAACTGGGAGCCTCTTGGAGCTGGAGACTTCATATTCTGACCGTGCTATACTGGGAAGGTGAGACTCTCTGTGTTCTCTTTTAGGTTTCCGTTTTAGTCAACAGACACAAATATTTTCCCTCTGCAAATGCTTCCTTCCACCCCTTCTCCTTGCCTAACTTTATGTGAAATGATCCCCTTTCTTCTGCCTACAGCCCGCTGTACACGAACTACTTACAGAGGCTTCACAAAGGTGCAGTTGACCTGAAGGTGAACCACCTAAAGGGAGAAATCCCTGAAACTGTATTATTTCTGCTTAAATTCTGTATGTCTTGATGATTTCTGCTGATATTGCATTTTCTGAATATTTTTTGGTGGGTTTTAATAAAGTTTTGGTTTTGTATTAAAGATTATTTTGGAATATTTTTAAGACTGCCTGCCTATTTTATTGTTGACAAATCAGTTAACTCCTCATTTTAAAACCTTTTCCCCAAAGATCCTGCCTGACAGTCTGTGCTTCTGAGAGCTTTGCCCTCCAGTTTCGTTTCTGCAGAGCACAGCTCTTGGCAAGCCAGCCTCCTCAAACTCTGATGGTTTCTAATGGTCAGAGCCCCAAGGAGATCCATTTCAATGGCCCAATTTGGTGTGCTGCCAAAATGGGGTCTCTTGCTAAACCAGAATATGGAGGTGCGTGCCATGTTTGCACATTTCCACAGTCTACTTTAGCAACCACTAGACCACTGGTAGACCTTTTTAAAAAGTCTTCTTTAAATACAGTCTTACTTTTGCATGGTTGGTAAAATCTAACATTTCTTTTTTTTAATGTGCTATTTTTACATGGCTGGTAAAACGTGACTTGTTTCATGTAATTCTGGAAACGTTAAATAATATGATCTGATCTCGCGTGCACCACTAACTAACATTAGAACACCAGGCCTCCATGGTTCTACTAACCCCCCGTTTTCCATAGATGGCAACGTCTTGCCTAACACGGTTTGGCATTATACAGTAGTGTGTGGTAACCAGGCCATAGCATAATACAAGTGATGACTGCATGGAAAAGTAAGATCAGAACTTAAGACTTCAGCATCCATCTATGTCTCCTCTAAAACTACCCCTCTGCCATCCTCAGCAATACATGGCACAGAAGTGCCACCAATTAAGATTCAGCTCCAGGGACAGCAGAGACAGATTTGCAGTTTTCTTGGCAGCAAAACAGACGTGGTTTGCTGTTATCTTCTTCTGGGATATTTTTTTTTTCAGTCCAGTCTACAGCAGCTGTTATTTCAAGGGCTTAGCTTCTGAGCTCAAACAAGTTCAACTAGGGATAGTCTAAATGCTGAGGATCAATGCAATGATCCTTCATATTTATCAGCAAAAAAGCATCTATATCTTTCTCAGTTACAATAAATTACTGTACGGTGCCTTAGAACAGTTTGTCTTGGAGATCACAGATGGATGACTTTTTGTTATCACAGTGACAAGTGCCGAGAATGGAATTAGAGATGCAACTGCTGATGAGAAATGTAATTATTGCTATACAGCTCAGGAGCAAGCACTGTCAAATTAAACATATACAGGAATGGACAATTGCCTAGAAAATTGAACATGATCCCATTCCATTATAGAAGGCAGTCTCTCCAGCCCCCGCTGCCCCAAAATGAGACAATGGCCGTGTCTTCATGGCAACCTTATCTAAGATTCAAAATGTTTTGAATCCTCAGAGTCCAGACGGCAGTTTGGCTTAACACACTTTCTCCGTGTTAAACCACCCCAAAGCGTGATGGATCTCAATCCTGATTTCAACAGGTCTCACTCCGGTTTGTGCGCTTGAAACATTTTACATTTTTTACTGTGGGAACCCTTCCGTGTTAAGGGATGAGAGTTTCCCTCCCCCAATAGCTTGCTTCCAAAGCAAGCTGTAAAAGCAGCAGCAGCCCGAATAGCAATCCAAGCAATCCACTGTAGCAAACAAGCAATTCACACCTGATAACCATCTTGATATTGAAAGTGCTGACCTTCTAAAAAGGGAAAAGAAACAAAAGCAAGTGCCATTTGGAGAGATGTGTGAATGTTTTAAAGGCATGACGGACAAAAGGGGCTTGAGTTGCCGCCGCTGCTGCGTACCCTGAGCGGAGAGGAGGGGAAGGAATCGCTGGCTGCCTGCTGCCGATTTTCCTCCATCCAGGCAAGGCAGCCACCCAGCTAGGCTCCGTGAAGGGGTCTGTTATGGGTGGCGCGTTCATGCCAGGAGGAAGAGGACAGGGCAGCCCCAAAAAGCGGCTTTTAAAAGGTAGCCACTGGAGTCCCCCCTTGAGTCCTGTACGTCCTCAGAATCCGGATTGAACGCGATTAAGCTGAAAGTAATGGGAACAGGCAAATTCGCGTTTGCATCTGGTTCTGTTATCTCGGTTTAGACATGGCCAATCAGTTAAAAGGAGGTAAGAAAAGTGAATGAAAAAGGTCAAACCTCATTAGAAAGCCTGGAAGTTCATTGTCTTAATAGCAACTTAATAAAAAATGTATCATAGATTAGAATTAACCCAAGCAGATAGCACAGTTGAGCTAGAAATCTTGGGCTGGGTCCAGACGCCAAATGAGTTTCTTGCTTCGGAATAATCACTCCAGAAAAGAATTGCTTCCTGGCTAGACAGTACGGGGATTGGTGTTGTCTGTTTACATTGTGGTTACACACACATCCAGGTATTTTATTCACTTGAAATACTGGAGGGGGCTTTACTCCTCCACATGCATGGTGGCCACATTCAGCATGACAGCTCCCTCTACACAGTAAATTATAATGTGGTATTAAAGTGCTATATATCTCCTGTCTGGATGGGGCCATATGTACCTTATTTTTTTAAAAAAAAAAATGCAAATACTGCACTAGTAAATAAAAGGTAAATTGATAAAACAATTTAATGCATGATTCTCAATTTAGTATTTATTTTTTTCAAAATAATTTTATAATGCTTTATCACATTAAAAATTCCAAAAAGGTTTACAATGTTAAAATCACAACAGACATGCATAAAACAAGCATTAAAAACTGAGAGGAGGCTTACTGCACTTGGCCCCATACTCTGTGTGCAGTACGCACCCAGGTGGAGGATCTGCACTTGAAGGAGTTGTTTGCAACTCTGAAACAGATCTTTCTGTGTAGGAGCATACTGCACACAAGCTACAGTGCTCCACAAGCAGACTTACCATGACCAGAGATGGATTAGACAGTGCTAGTACAGTTGTGGTACCGATTAAGCTGGTCCGGCACTAATCT
Organism: Aspidoscelis tigris stejnegeri; assembly: GCA_023333525.1. NCBI lineage: Eukaryota > Metazoa > Chordata > Lepidosauria > Squamata > Teiidae > Aspidoscelis > Aspidoscelis tigris. The sequence goes on from JALMGA010000003.1 coordinate 83,124,419, forward strand.
AGACTACTGTGCCCTTAGTATTACAAACACAAATTGAAGAGGGTTTTATGAAAACCTACCCCAACACAAACATCAGTCAAATGTTTGCACACGAAGGAACCCCCCGAGTCACCTTTTGTCATTGCCACTGCCGCAGTGCGCCCACCCCTCCAAGGCTGAACTAGGCCTTCTAGAGGTGTGTACCAGAAAGCCTGGGGGTGGTGGCAGATGTTTGCACCTTCCTCTGAGGCAGAACTAGGCCATGCGGGTGGGTGAGTGTGTTAGCCTGTGGGAAAGAGTAAGGAAAAAAAACAACACGTTCGGATGTGCATTTGAAAACAACCAAGATAGTGTGTCTGTCTCCTGGGAAAGAAAGTAAGCTGATACGCTACAAGGTCAAATGAGATGTACTTCGGATCACGTAATCCGACTGGGAGGAGGGAGACAGCTCACATAACCACCGGAAGTTGTCACCAAACAACGTCCGGTTGATAGTATGTATAAGGCTTCTGTAGTCTTTGTTATAGTGTGTGTGTTCTGAGTGAGAGTGTGTAGATTTTGCTCTTGATGTTCTTGCCAAGAATGTGAGCCTGGAAGGAGAAAGCCATGCGCTAGAAACATGGATTGGAACGCTGATTCACCAGGCTAGAGAGAGACTTGTATTCTTCATACCATTGTAATCTTACTTGCAATAAATAGTAGCTCATTAGAAATATATCGGAGAGACTGCTGTGTGTTTAATGAGCTGACTTGCTGGAATGCTGGTTTGCTGATAGCAGAAGCAAGGCTGCCGCGGCGGAAGCAGAAGCAAAGAGCCGGAGTCAGATAGCACAGGTAAATCACTCTGCAACCAGATCTAATCTCAAGATCTAATCAAGATTAACAAGGGTTATGGGCCCAGATCGTTATCTGCGCTTATCTGATTGCTATCTGATGAAACAATTTTGCTGAGACTGGGAGAAAGGCTTTTACCCTGAAGCTGAGAAAGCTGTCTGAGCTAATTGGTAGGACTGTTTAAGACGGAAAGTCTGTGTCTTATCATAGTTGACAGCAGAAGCTGGGAAAACTGCCAAGATCCTGTCTGTGAGTTGTTTAATGATGGAGCAGGCAAGGTTTCCGAAATTAGACAATACCAACTATGCCAGCTGGCAAAGCTATTGTGAAGCTCTCCTGATTAGGGAAAATCTCTGGGATGTCGTCCAAAATGGGGCCACGCAAGCGACTGCAGAGCAGGATAGAAAAGCCAGAGCTACAATCTTGCTTACTATCTCTCCCTCGCAACTTTCACATGTGAAAAACAGGCTGACAGCCAAGGACGCGTGGGACTCCCTCCGTGCGGTGCATCAGTCGCAAACAGCCTTGTCTAAAATGATTTGGTGCCGTAGGCTGTATTCCTGCAAAATGAAAAAGGGTACAGATCCAGCAGCTCACTTGGAGCGGATGACTGATTTGTTTAATCAAGTCCAAGGTCGCGGGGTCGAAATCCCAAATCTACAACGAGCCTTCATCCTTCTCGGGAGTTTATCAGATGAGTATGAAAACGTTCTGTGGAGTCTACAAAGTTTTGATGAAACGCAGATTACCCCAGAACTGGTTGCTGCGCGTGTCTTGGAGGAGAGCCAGCGTCGGAAGGACGAAACAGGGCTCCAGAGGCAGCATGCAGCGCAGAGGCACTCTTCTAATCTGTCTGAGGACTTCAAAGGCCTTCAGCAAGAAAAAGCAGCCGTTTCTAGGGAAAAACGGTGCTGGGCTTGCGGCCAGAAAGGACATTTACAGAAAGACTGTAAACAGCCAGCAGCTGGTAAACAACAGCTCAAAGGGGCCGGGGGCCGGGGCCAGAAAGGTGTGGTGGCTGTCGTGAAGGAAATAGCCTGTAAGGCAGATACCTGGGTTTTAGATTCAGGTGCATCCACTCATATGGTTAACAGTGAAAAGCTCTTGAAAGAGTTAAAAGAGTCAAATGTACATTCCGTTGCTTTGGCCGATGGCAGGGCAAGGGTGGTGAAGCAAATGGGAAAAGTATTTGTTCCAAGCTTTGGGAAAGATTTCTCCAATGTTTTATGTGTACCTGAATTGCAAAACTGTCTGATAAGTGTGTCTGCACTGACATCTAGTGGTTACACTTTGGTTTTCAAAGGGAATGAATGTAACATTAGCTTGAATGACCAGGTTTGTGCAAAAGCTGTCAAAAGGGACAAAATGTATTTTTTGGTTGACAAAGAAGCACAGTGCTCACAGGTCAACAATGTGCCCTTACACTCAGATTGTGCCCATTACTACCATAGGGTCTTGGGTCACACTAGTTTCACAAATTTGGAAAAACTGGCACAGGTGTGTCCAGATCTTAAGATTCTTTCCTGTGATTCTTTTTTGGATTGTACTGTGTGCAGCAAAGCAAAGCTGAAAGCTTTTCCAGTTGCAAAGCGTAGTAAACGCGGCACGCAACGGCCTTTTGAAATAATCCATGCAGATTTGGCAGGCCCTCTGGGCAAAACTTTTGGTGGAAATCAGTATTTCATGGTGATTGTGGACCGCCACACAAGGTATTCATATGTAATGCTCATGAAGGAGAAGAGTGAAGCTGCACAACTTCTCAAAAACTGGGTCAACATGGTTGAAAGACAGTTTGAGTACAAGGTTGGGTTTTTGGTTACAGACAGAGGGGGTGAGTTTCTGTCTAATGACCTGAAAAACTGGTTAAAGGTAAAAGGGATTCAGCATGAAACTACGAACCCAGGAGTTCCACAGGAGGACGGCCTGGCCGAACGAAGAATTGGGGTCCTAAAGCAGATAAAGGACTGCCTAATTCTCGATTCACAGGCTCCGGAACAGCTCTGGGGGGAGGCTATACTGATTGCCAATCATATAGCTAACCGCACTTGGAATTCCTTTGTAAAAACTACTCCATATCACATGCTGTTTGGGAGACCACCAAATCTGAAATACCTAAGAGTTTTTGGGCAGTACGCTAATGTGTATGTTCCAGCAAACTTTAGGAAGAAAGGTGATCCCAAATGGAGGAGGTTGATGTTTGTGGGATATTCTGGCAACAGCTACAAGTTCTACTTGGGTCATGGAGAAGTGTTGTTGTCCAGAAGTGCCAACTTTGAAAAACATTCTGGGTGGGATAGGCTTCATGCCAACCAAGAAGTTTTTCTCAAACTGGGGCAGAGTGTTGCAAGTGCTGGAAATGGAGGGGTAATGAAGCAGGATGCTTCTGCAGGGCCTCAGCCCAGTACTTCTACACAACACCATACACAAACACATCCTATCACTACACAGAAGTTTGAAAAGGTGTCCACTGAGGCTCAGAGCTCTACCTCGGATTCGGAGGATGACAAAGGTAGAGTCAAGGTGATTGTGCCTAGAAGAACTCATAGAGTCAGGAAACCTCCAGATAGGTTTGTTGTGCAAAGTGCAAAAGCCTTTTCAGTGGTGGCTGAACCAGAAAACTTTGAGGAGCTACTCTCTTTTCCTAAAGAAGAGCAGCAGAAGTGGTTTGAAGCCATGGAGCAAGAGTACTCGTCTTTAGTAGACAAGCAGGTGTTTGAAGTCGTAGACAGGCCAGAAAACCAGAAGGTAATAGGCTGTAAGTGGGTTTTCAAGTGCAAGGAGTTGCCAGATGGAACCCAGAAGTACAAGGCTAGATTGGTTGCAAAAGGTTACTCACAGCAGAGGTTTGAGAGTTTTGACAAAACCTTTGCACCTACTGCAAAGGCAGAAAGCCTGAGGCTGATCTTAGCTCTAGCAGCTAGGAAGCAGTATGCAGTGAAACACTTTGATTTTGAGACTGCCTACCTGAATGCTCGCCTTGATGAACTGGTGTTCATGGAGCAGCCTGCAGGTTTCGATCAGTGCAAGCAGCAGAAGGTTTTTCAACTGAGGAAAACTCTGTATGGTTTGAGACAGAGTGCACGTTGCTGGAATCTTTGCATTCACGAGGAATTGGTCAAGTTGGGGTACAAACGCAGCATTGCTGATGCTTGTGTGTACACTAAGGGAGAGACAATCCTCGCTATCTATGTTGACGATCTCTGTGTGGTGGCTAGGTCTGATAAGGAGATTGCATCAGTGCAGAAGGAATTGTCTCAGAATTTCAAGCTCAAGGACCTGGGAAATCTGAAGTATTACCTTGGGATCGAGGTACAGTGGACTCAGGATGGCAGATGCCTGTTGAGCCAGCAGAAAAAGATTGAGAGACTGATTGAAAAGTGTGGTTTGCAGAATGCAAAGGTAGTGAGGAGTCCAATGCTCACTGGAACTTCTAATGAAGACTCAGTGAAACAATTTGAGAATCCAAAGTTGTTTCAGAGTGTTTTGGGAAGCTTATTATATATAAGCTCGCACACTAGGCCAGACATCAGTTTTGTGGTAGCTTTGCTTAGCAGAAAGGCAAATGAGCCTACTGTCCAGGATTGGGTCAGGATGAAGCATGTGTTAAGGTACCTCAAAGGTACACAGCACAGAAAGCTAGAAATCCAAGGCAGTGAACAAGGATTGGATTGTTATGCTGATAGCTCTTTTGCATCTGAGCAGGATGACCGAAAGTCAGTGTCTGGATTGCTTATCAAATTTGCTGGTAGTCCAATTATTTGGCACAGCAGAAAGCAGAGTTGTGTTGCCTTAAGCAGTTCAGAAGCAGAGTTTGCAGCTTTATCTGAACTTTTGGCTGAGATTCAGTGGATTAAGCAATTGCTCATTGATCTGGGGGAAACAGTGGAGCAACCCATTATAGTTCGGGAAGATTCGCAGACTTGCATAGCAATGGCTGAGTCTGAAAATCTCAAGTGTCGAACCAAGTACATAGGGGTCAGGTATCAAAATGTACGTGAGATGGTGCAAGACAAAGTCATAAGACTGCAATACATTGAGTCTAGAGACAACATTGCTGACATTCACACAAAACCACTGCCAGCAGAAAAACATGAGCAATTGGCAAACCTGTTAGGTATGACACTGTAACCAAATTGTAAATATTTGCGTACATCCTAACTGTGTTTTGTTTTTTTTTGGAGGGGCGTGTTAGCCTGTGGGAAAGAGTAAGGAAAAAAAACAACACGTTCGGATGTGCATTTGAAAACAACCAAGATAGTGTGTCTGTCTCCTGGGAAAGAAAGTAAGCTGATACGCTACAAGGTCAAATGAGATGTACTTCGGATCACGTAATCCGACTGGGAGGAGGGAGACAGCTCACATAACCACCGGAAGTTGTCACCAAACAACGTCCGGTTGATAGTATGTATAAGGCTTCTGTAGTCTTTGTTATAGTGTGTGTGTTCTGAGTGAGAGTGTGTAGATTTTGCTCTTGATGTTCTTGCCAAGAATGTGAGCCTGGAAGGAGAAAGCCATGCGCTAGAAACATGGATTGGAACGCTGATTCACCAGGCTAGAGAGAGACTTGTATTCTTCATACCATTGTAATCTTACTTGCAATAAATAGTAGCTCATTAGAAATATATCGGAGAGACTGCTGTGTGTTTAATGAGCTGACTTGCTGGAATGCTGGTTTGCTGATAGCAGAAGCAAGGCTGCCGCGGCGGAAGCAGAAGCAAAGAGCCGGAGTCAGATAGCACAGGTAAATCACTCTGCAACCAGATCTAATCTCAAGATCTAATCAAGATTAACAGAGTGCACCTCCAGAAGGCCTAGTTGAGCCTCACAGGAGAGCCCAGTGGCAGCGGCTGGTTTAATGGGTAAGCAGGGGAAGCCAAGGGGACACAAAGCCAGGGATGGGCAGATCCAGGCCTTGTCAGATACATTCAGTAGTGGTGAATGGGGAGCTGCGAATGTAGACCCCTTTCGATTCACTGGTGAATGTCTGAAATCATATGAATTTTGAACCTGTTGACTGTTCATACACATCCCTATTTAGTATGAATTTGATCCAGAATATCACTAGTCCTCTGCAGACCACATGGACTGTGGACCTTCTTATTCCAGATTACCAGGTAAGTGCAGAAAAGGACATGGTAAGTTATTGGTTTTAACAAAACATCAGAAGTGGAATGTGATCATGAGAAGAGTAATGTACACGTTTTTCAAGGATGCTTTCCCTAACCTGATGTCCTCCAGATGTTTTAAACTACAGCGATTGGCAGGAAATTATGAAGGTTGCAGCAGGAAATCCTGTAGGGAAGGAATACGCCATAGGAAGCGATCCTATGTATACATAACCTAGGATGACCATGGATACAAAGACCATACTCACACCATTTATTCTGAATACCACACATTCATTTTGAGAACCTGCTCAATGTAATCTCCATTCTCTTTCACCATTGATTCTTCAGAGTGCTAGCTGGCTTGCTGTCTTTGCCTGCATGAAGAGCAGAAGAAATGACAAAGGAATATTGCAGCCTTCAAGTTGTGATTCAGAAATGAAGAGGGGAATGAAATTAGAAGCAAATGAACCAAGCAATGATTGACTGAGCATAGCTGTGTGTTATGAAAACTGATGCCAAAATTAACATTTGAATGTTTGAATAGCTGCCCGCTGCTATTGATGCTGGGAAACACCTGTGCTTTACAGTTAAATTCACCTTCACGATCATCTATTGTTTATTATAATTGGGCATAATATGCTATGTGGTGAAGGAGTGAAGCAACATTCAGGGGTATAAAAACAGACAAATATTTAGTTTCTTTTAACTGTTCATAACTATAGTTAACCAAGTGGCGCCTTCTAGATATTGTTGGACAACTCCCATCATCCCTTGCCATCAGCCATAGTTGGTTAAAGTTGATAAACAACAGATCTAACAACTACTCTTGCTTCAATTCCGTCTGAATGGCATCCATTTTTAAAAGACTCTGAAGTCCAGAATTCTAAAATAGGTAATAAACAACTGCCTTGCCTAAACTTATTGGCCATGGTCAAGTAGACATTTATTTGTTTGTTTGTTTGTTTGCATTTTTATCCCATCCTAAGATCACAGTCCAGGTTACAACATTTAAAACAAAATATAAATATATTAAAACAATAAAAGTATCTGAAAAGTGTGAGGACAGCTATCTGGTTTTCCCATGTACTATCCTGTAACCGGATAATCCTAATGCTTCCTCACATTTTTGAGGACTGAAGTTGTCTTACGTCCTCGGAAACCGGACACCAAAGTAGCCCCCCATCCAGCTCCCCCACCCTCCTGCAACAGCCCCCTTCACAGCACTCCTTGGTGTGCCGTCCTCTCAATGGTCCCCCATTGCACCCAAGGAGTTTCCACCCCCCACACCAGCTGAAGCTTCTCTTTTAGCATGAAGGCTTAATGACAGTGGCAGCAGCACAAAGTTGCACATGGTCCAGACCTGTTTTTTTCTTCTCCTTGAATTAAAGCTGCTCTCCTGCTTTATGTGACTCTTCCTATTACCTTTTCTCTTCCAACTTCCAGTCCAAATGAAATGCCTTATTTTTTCAGGGTAAGACTAAAAAGGACTTTATAGAGAGGCAGCTCTTGGATCAGTACCACTAAGCAACAATAATGGGGCAAGGATTCATAATAAGCCTTGCCTTCATTCTTTCTAACAGCAGACAAACCAACTGCACATTGAACCACAGTCTCCCCAAGCTTGTTCCACAACTCTTTGTCCTGGGCAGGTTTTTTCCCATCATTAATCTGTACTGCGGGTGGTCCTTAATACCCTTTGCTTTCATGATGCACTGACTGCTACCTTAGCTAGGATCAATTCAGCTTCAAGAAAATGAGGGCCATGTTTGAATTATGGTCTAATTTAGGCAGAATTTTGACCATAACTCATCATGCTGTCTTGTGAGTGTCACGCCTCACGCCTCGCTCAACTCTCTCCCACCTGGGTCACTCTACACCAGCCCGTCAGTTGCGGTTCTGAGTTCACAAATGCCTAGCCGCACCAACTTTCCCTTTGCATTTTACTTTTATTCCCTGCAAAGGATTCCTGTGTCGGCTGACTGCAGGCTCTTAAGTGCTCTTCCTTTGTTTCTTAAAGGAACAGAGCTTCTTGAGGACTCTCACCTCTACTACTGTAGTACATGACACACAGGCACTTTCTCAAACTCAAACGTGAAATGTTTTATTGTTTACAACTTCTTAAGGACATGTCATATTAGTTTCATTCATAACTGGCTCACTGTTCTAATATAATAACTGTCATAAAGCATTCAGGAGCCAGTTCGGTCTAGTGGTTAGGGAGCCAGACTCTTATCTGGGAATACCAGGTTTGATTCCTCCCTCCTCCATGAAGCCAGCTGGGTGACCTTTTGCTAGTCACAGCTCTCTTCTGAGCTCTCACAGCCCTACCTACCTCACAGCGTGTTCTGTTGTGGGGAGAAGAATAGAAAGCTTTGTCAGCCGCTTTTGAGTCCCCTTAAATGGGTGAGAAAAGTGGGGTAGAAAAGCCAACTCCTCCTCCTTCTATTCATCCTTCTTCTTCTTGACTCATCTATTCCTTCCCTTCAGCGAGCATAAAATAAGCCTGGTTCCTTTCTGTCCCAGCCACTGTGAATACCACAGACAAAGAACACCATTACTTGCCCTTTTATACTCCCTACCTGACATTCCTTGGCTCTCATTGGTTCTTCTGAAAAAAAATCAGGGGAGACTTCAGACATTGTGCTGCTTGGCAGAGGCCTTCCTGCCAACACCACCCCTGCCCCACACATCAGTTTTGCAGGCTCCCGCTTAAAGTTGTGATAGGCCATCACTGCCAAAGTTGCACAGAGTTTCAACTCGAATCTCCCCCCAAAACTGGCATGTGGATATGGGGACCTCTGGAAAGGCCTCTGCAATCTGTGGCAGCAGCCAGCAAACCCTTGAGCAGAACAGAGAGAATTCTACAAGAACAGAACTCGATAGGCAGGCCTGCCAACAAAATTGCAGTAGCTTTCCGAATGTTTTCAAGGGATCTTTGTCTGTTTCTACCCTCAGATTTCCTCCCTTAAGCCCCCTGTGCTCCTGATTCAAACATAATCAATGAATGGTACATAAGTTTCCCTGGCACCCAAAAGTAAACAAAACAAAATAGCCAACAACATTTAAGCAAGCAGCTGTTGTAACCTGAATACCCAATTGCAAAAGGCAACACACCAATAAGACATCTCAAATAATGGTGACTGAGAGCAAAGATAATTATGGCTTTTCTAAAGGCGCAGGCACAGCTTGTCAGGCGCTCCTAGCGTTCCCTTCAACACTGAAAACTTCATTCAAACATTAGGGACTCCAATCAAACTGATTTGGCACATCTCAAACCTCAATTTTTTAAAAAAGTCTTAGGTTGTTTTTCCACTGTCACTAGAAGTACCCATTAAGTACCCATTAATGGGTACAAAAATGCCATTATGTACCCATTAATGGGTACTTAATGGGTACTTTTAGTGACAGTGGAAAAAAACCCTTGAAAGCCCCTGGATTGGAAAGAGCTAGATCATGGTCACACCTAAGGTTTAATCCAGCTTCAGTCCACTTTCAGAGTGAGAGAACACATCAGCAAGGTGACCAGTAATTTTCTTTCCACAATGTCTATCCCAAAAAATGATTTTTTCTGAGTTATTTAACACTGAAAGAAAACAGCTTGTTACTTCTGCTAATGTTTTCTCTCACTCTGAGGCCGCATCCCCACCACAACCTTATTTCGATTTCAAACCATTTTCAGTCCTGGCAGACCCCACATCAGTTTGGCTTAACATGCTTTCCGCATGTTAAATTGCCCCAAAGCCTTGTAAATATTAATCCTCATTTCAACAGGTCTCACTCCAGTTTGTGCGCTTGAAACGTTTTACATTTTTTACTTTGGAGACCGTATGGTGTTAAGGGATGAGAATCCGTGTTTAGGGTTTCCCTCCCCCAACAGCTTGCTTCCAAAGATAGTGATTTCATTGAAAAAAATCCACCCCTCAAAACAGCCACTATAAAAATCCACTCCTTAAAGCTACACTGTACCGATCTACCCACTTCACACCTTATAACAATGTTGCAAATTTGCGCAATTCTGAAAGTCCTGACCTTTAGAAAGGGGAAAGAAAGTAAAGCAGCTGGAGGTTCTGTTTTAAAGGCTGTGGCTGTGAAGGGGGCTTGAGTTGCTGCTGCTGCTGCGTACCCTGAGCAATGAAGAGAGGCAAGCAGCAGCCACCCAGCCACCCAGCTAGGCTCCCTGAAGTGTGGCGCATTCATGCCAGGAGAAAGAGGGCAGGGCAGCCCCAAAAAGTGGCTTTTAAAAGGTAGCCACTTGAGTTCCCCCTTGAGTCACATACGCCACGTACGATCCTCAGAATCCAGATCGAATGCGATTAAGCTGAAAGTAATGGGAACAGGCAAATTCGTGTTTGCATCCGGTTCTGTTATTTCGGTTTAAGGAAAGTGGATTAAGCTTATAATGGGGATGCGCCCTGAAAGTGGACTGAAGCTGGATCAAATGTTAAGCCTGACCACAGCTCTAAACTAGAACATAGGAAGATTTTTTTGGTGGTGTAGCTGAATGAGTGATGAAAGGCCTTCCTACCACTGGTTAGAAATGGATGTACATACAAATGTCTGTTATTGCATGTCAACATATATAAAAAAAGAGGGAGCACAAAATTGGCACTGTCCTAACCTTATTTCCTGTTCTGTCCATTTGCTATTAAAGTGGTATGCATGCTTTTGAACTCTACAAGTGATAAAATATTCTGATATTCATACATAACCCGGTTGCTGATTGAGTACTGAATATTCAGCACCCAAAAGATGGTCTTTCATTTCTCCCCTTCAGAATGGAAATGACCAGTTACTAAAGATAAAATATTCATCACATTTTCATTTTCTTTTCACAGACTTTGCTTTACAAGTCATGCATTGCCTTAGAAAAATCTATAATACAGAACCAAAGAACTATTTCTGCATATATTTGAACATGTACTTACAAATGAACATGTGCAACAAAACTTGAAAAGGCTTTTTTTCCTAGAAGAAAAGTACTTGTGAAAGACAAGGGGCCTTTCTGCACTTGGCCTTATTCTGGAATATATCCCAGAATAGGGACCTGCTATCTGCATGCTAGTGCAGACTATGGAAGTCCTTAGGTGAGGCCTACCATGATCTACATTAGCTTGCAGCCAGCAGACTGCTATCCCGAGATATATTCCAGAATAAGGCCAAGTGCAGAAAGGCCCAAGTTTCAGTAGCCAAACCATGGATGGAGTAAACATAATATGTCCCCATTTATGCCTCTAAAGCAGGAAGTCTTCTGCTTGAGAATGCTCAGTAGCATTTGGTGGACTTGGCCACTGTATGAGACAGGATGCCGGACTAGGGGTGTTTTTCCACTGTCACTAGAAGTACCCATTAAGTACCCATTAATGGGTACAAAAATGCCATTTCATACCCATTAATGGGTACTTAATGGGTACTTTTAGTGACAGTGGAAAAACACCCTAGATGGGCTGTGTCTCAATCAAACAGGGCTCTTCTTACGTTTTTAAGTTCTTACTGTATCTTCAGGCTGGAAGAAATATGTTCAGGGCAGGGTGTTCAGACAACACCTTTGTCCTGAAGCCACCACCACCATCACCAATTCTGGCTTGATAGAGATTTCCTGAAGTAGCCCCGTTCCTTTGATTGGCCACTCCAAGCCAAATTGAGGAACTCAGCCAACATATTTGCTGTTATGAAGGGCAAAAGGTTATCCTTCATGCAAAGGTGTTGTTACCAACCAACCGAACTTGGGCAGTGGATGTATGTACAGCCTCCCCTGATTGCTTTCCTTCACCAGCAATGATTCGAATGGCTGAAGAGGAAAGCAGGATGCCTCTAAGTTCATTTGCAGGAAGTTGCAAGCAGGTGAAGGTATTGCTTTTGTCTTTTGCTTGAGATGCTCAAAAACAGAATGCTAGACTAGATGGGTTGTGGCCTGATCTAGTAGGGTTCCTCTTATGTTCTTACTCCCCTCTTAGACTACTCTTGGGAAGGGTGTCCAAACTCAGCTGCAGTCTCTTTCTTTGGTTCAGTCCTGACTGATGCCCATTTGTAATCATGAAGATTTATCCAAAACTAGTAAGTGGAAAATCAATTAAACAGTTTCTCCCATATTTCTTCTACACTCCGAATTGCCCCCTTCCAAATCTATTGTTCATTAGGAAAAGGAGTGTACAGATTTCTTTTGCAAACAGGTTCATTACGGGTAATTTCTGGTGGTATATATTAACAGCCGAGTTATTCTTGCATCGTTCTATTGAGTAGTAGATTTAAAACCTAAATTTTATGGATAATAGCTATAATATGCCACTGATCAACCATCTAGCTTTTAAAAAAAATGTAACTGATTTTTAACATATATGTAGTGGGAAAAAATGGTGGATGTCAGGAGCCAGGTTAGAAGGGTCATTATGCTCTCCCTTTTCAAACAGAAATAAAAGGCTATGTTTATAAGTTTATCTGTACATGAGGTGCAAGAAGTGAATCTGGATTAGCTAGATCTGGATCAACTGCAGCAGCAGCAGCAGCAGCCATCTGTATTAAGTGGGCTGAATGATGGTCTATGGAGTTACAGACACTTAAGCGCTGTCCAATATGAGTGGATGTGAACTTGGAGCAACAGAATCCCCCAAACCCAATGCAATTGGTCCACATCCCATCATTCAAGTGCTGCATCTGGGTAGTGGAAGCGAGGTGTCTTTGTAGCTTCACCATCACAGCACAAGTTCCTCATTGCCAGCCCACAATCCTCCTAGTTCCATTCTATGTGTGGATGTCCCATCACTTATTCCAGATTAGACAGCGCTAATATGGTTGTGAAATTGATTAACCTGGTCCGCCACTAATCCAGACTACTGCACCCTCAGTGATTTGTATTATCACTAATCCAGCACAGACCACATAGACTACAGAGCTCCTTATTCCAGATTACCAGAAAGAGTCTATAGCTTCCAGAGGCATACAGGGAATTAAAATCTTTCTCTTCTACTTTAGATTAACTACACAAACTCTGGCTATTCTTACTTCTGGAAGGCACATGACCATAGTTGTCATAAAGTGGTGGTAGGAGCTTGCTCACCCAAATCCCTTAAGCTAACCGGGAGTGAAACTTTTGCATTATCTTCATTTAAAATGTGCAAGCAACCTTTGAGTTATGTCTCCTGATCAGACTGGAAATAGAACAAAAAGGCTAAACCAAAACCATAGAGATAAACCAGTCAGACTTAAGAAGTAAAATGAATACCTAGTTTCGGTTGTTATTTGCCAGGGGATGAAACAAGACTATAACCTTCTTGAGGAGATTCAAAACATGTAACCAAAAAGACAAAAGAACCCAGTAGATGGCAGTGCTAAATTAGTTAAAATTTGCATTATCTCCTCAGCTGGAAGCTGCCTGAACTGCCTAGATTTTGGAGGAATCTAGGTGGAAAGAGGAGCAGAACTGCATGTTCATGGATAAAGGAGAAGTTCCAGTTTGCTCAATGGGAGGCTGTTAGTGCAGGGAGAAGGTTACATAAGAGGGATTTTTATACATATGGTCTGGCTTTGTTGTTGTTTTGATGTATGTCTGATTTTAAATATTATTACCCACCCTGAGACCTTCAGATATAGAGAGTGATAGAAATACTAATAATACATTTTAAAAATGCATTTTGGAATTTGGTGTTGGCCAAATAAGAGAAATTATGCAGTTACAGATAAGACCGTTCCCAGAATTGTTGATACTGTTAAGAAATAATGGTCAACAAATAGGAAATAATCAAAACTATTTGTTAAAATAGTTCCTGTTGGCTGCGCTTTCAATCAGCTGTGGTGTTAAGTAGGAAGGAAAATGTAGGAAACTTAGTATTGAGATGGAATAGAACAATGCAAATTTTATTTTTATAGGCAGCACTGGTTGAGATATGAGGGTCCCTAGGATAGAATTACAGTAAAGGAAGATTGAAGACAATACAGCACGCTAATAGACCAAACACAGAGGATATAGTAAAAAACTGAAGTAAGGAAGATAGTTTCTCCGCTCAAGGTAATTGAGGACTCTGCCATTGGGTGGGCTGGGGAGGTAGGGTACAGGCACTGATTTGTATCAATGTGATTTTGCTGTAGTAGAGATAACTATAACATTTACATATTGTAAGAATTATATAATTATTCCTCTTTGAATAATAGTTTAAGAACTGAAAAAAGAGAGAAAGAACATAAGGGGAGCCCTGCTGGATCTGGCTGCAGCCCATTTAGTCCAGCATCCTGTCTTCTCTAGTTCTCAAGCAGAAGACAAAGGCAGAACCTTAACCTGCTCTCTGATCTCTGCTAATGACTTTTAGAGGCATCCTGACTGTCTTTCCAACCTGCCACCAACACCACTGCTCTTAGGGAAACAGTGAAGTAGTGGTGGCAGGAAAGCTGATTAATACTGTTTTCCAAGCCTGAGCAACCAGGCCTTTAAAAGTGCTTAAAATGACCATTTAGCCCAGGATGAGTACTTGTACTGGTATGCATCATTTCACCAACCAGCATTGATTCCTGACCCATCCCTAGCTTCTTTTAGGGTGCCTCTAGATAGGCTGAAAGCTTTGGTGTCCTCTAAAGCCAGTGCTGAGCTGCTAGACATGGTGATTGGAAGCTGCGGAGTCCATTCACAGCTCTTTCTGGTCAGACAAACACGCTGACCAGAAACTGGGCAGCGCCTCTGCAACACCTTTCTGTCAGCCAGACAGAAGCTTCAGTTGCTCAGAGTATCCAAGCAGTATCCCTAGAAACTCTGGAGTAAAAAACTGCTGATTAATCAGCAGCTTTTTACTTAAGGGAGGAGAATTCACCATGGATACTGTGGGCAAGCAAAACTGCAATGTCCCTGCAAAGCTTTAGGGCGCCTCCAGACATCTCCCTCTGGTAGGGTCAGATCCCCACAGCCAACACAAAATCAGCTGAGTTTACCTTCTTGCATTTTTTTTTTTTTTTGAAAGAAAGCCAAAGTTCTCCCACAGGCTCTGTGAGATCTGGGAAATATCTATACACATTTAACCAAGAATGTTCAAAGAGTACTGAAATATGTCAGGAGAAATAGACAGGCCAATGTAACCCGTTCAGGAGCAGGCAATTATTTTGGACGAACTAGCTGCCTTAATGGAAGAAGCAATTACTATAACTGCCTGATAGAAAACTATGAGGTTTGGTATTTTCTCAAATGATGGCTTTTTAGAAAATTTTATATATTTTTTCCAGGAGAGAAAACACTGATGTGGATTTTACCAGAAATGAAGCATTTAGACTGACCTTCCTGACACAATATATAATGTAAACACAATTTGCCTAGAATACTCCAAAAATACATTATCTGTATGTGCCACAAATTGTCATTAAAATTAAAAAGACGGCTGTTCCTGCCTTTTATTCTTGTTGGTTTTTAGTCCTAATAACATACTAATGCAACTATGAATTCCTGAGGAGCCTCACTTACCATCCCCTAAAACACAGAGAAATAATTACCCTATTTTAAGTTTGTAAGTCTCAGCTCCTGGGAGAGTGTAAGCAGGATAAATGGTTGTTGTCTCATCATGGGCTTCCATATGCCGCTGCCTGGCCACTATGAGAACACGGCCAAAAGGCACAATGGACCACTAATCCAATCTAATTAGAGCATTTCTTCTCTGGTTCATATTAAAGCCTTTTGGTTGAATTCGCACTTTGTCTCCTGTCACTAGGAGTCAAAGTGCTAGAATGGTGCAGATGCCTCAAGCATTTGAAACTTAGCTGGCATTTTACTGCTGGCTAAGTGTGAATAGTGGAGGCCCAGCAATGGGGCCAGCACATCTATTGGCATCGTTGCCAGGGCAACCGGGCAATGCAGTGTGCAATTGCACCTGCACCACTGATCGCATGCTCCCCCTGCACCTGGAAGAGGTACCTATGCAGAGTATAGGGCTGTCCTAACACTGCTGTTAGTATAGATGTGGAGCAGTTTTCTAGTGAAGAAAGGGCTCCACTTGGCGTGGACGCACCTGCGGGAGTTTCCCCTGCCTGTACTACAAAGGTAAGTGCAAAAGAGCCCTTTGAGTATTTCTTATTCATGGTGGTGGTGTTGTCATTCACCCTGTCTTTCTTTTTCTGGCTTGGAAGATGACAAGAATGATTGGCAAGGAAGACTAGTTATAGATTTAATAACTAAAGCCAATGTTTTGCATGTTACTGGCAAACAACTGATATGGCAATGATTATTTGATTTATACAACTTAAGGTATAGCAGCATCAAGCTGACCTTGGCTGAGCTCAGAAGTTAAACTGGGTTAGAGCTGATTAGCATTTCAATGGGCAAAGACAAGGCAAATTGGTGGGCTGTAGACCAGATAAGGAAGTTAAAATACTAGAAGGAAAGAACTTCAACATTAAGACCATCTTATTTTACAAGGTGTAGTGTACAGTAGGTATATAAGATTTCCATTATATTAGGAGGCAAATTGTAGATGATGATAAAAAGTGTTTTTTCTATCACAAATTGTGGTACAAGAGGTCAACCTACATCAAGATTCTTCTGTGATCCTGAAGATGCAACTATAAACTCCATTAGAGGATAGAAAAGCATCCATTAATTTTCCTCTTCCTTTCCTTTCCTTTCTCTTTTTATATTTTGTAGAAAGCCTCAAGGCAAAGACTGGCTGTGTATGGATAGCTGTGTATGGATTACAGCTCCCAAATTAGTAAGTTATAGAAAGAAGCCCAGGGTTAAAGGTCAATAAGATCATAATTCAGAGCATACTGTGTACTGAAGCAGAAAGCAAAAAGAGGGCTCTAAACTGAGGTCATATCTCTAGATTCTCTACAGTCCATTTGAATCACATTGGGGGGGCACTGGAGTCTATCCATGTCTATAGCACTCCATAGCTTCAACGCCCCACCAAGATGCACCAGGTTCCTGAATATTACGAACTGGTGAGAGGAAAACAACTGAGTCATGTACTGCACCTGTGAGACTGCAGCCTGCACCATGCTCTCCCTCAGGATGGATATAAAAACTCTGGCTGCAGGTATGGGATTGGAGCTTTTGCCACAGCCTCCTCTAGGTGTGGGTTCCAGCTGAAGATGGAAGAAAATAATCTGAGCTGGTCGTTGCTGCCTTGCTGCAATTTCTGTTCGGTTTCTCCTTTCACATTTTTGAGTTGTGTTAATTGGTCTTATGGTTTATTATCTTATTTGATACTGTGTACTGTAGTTTCTTAGATTACATAGCTTATTATTAGAATTCTGTACATTGCTTATGATATATTGTTACCCAGGGAAGTGAATTTGGATTAATTTGGATTAATCTGGAACCCAAAGGTACCTTTTCCATAAGATCAAAGGTTTACTATTTTTATTCATAAATCCATAAATCATAAATCATAATTCATATCATAACAATATATTTGTTTTATTTATTGAAATGGATTGTATACGTTGTTTTTGTGCCGTCCTTTGGTGTAAGAGGCATTATAAATAAACATTATAATAATTATTATTAGGGACCTGCTGTCCATATGCTAGAGCAGACTACAGGAGGCCCCAGGCATGAGCTGTTGCTACTTAGAAGTATTTTATGTAATATTATCTCACAGCTGTGATGTCACCCTCCTGATCTAGAAATTCTAAAACCCAGAGTATCGATCAATCTAATGGATAGACCATGTGTGACAGTTCCAGATGTGCTTTATGCCAGTAAATAGATAAGTTGAAGAATTAAGATGTCTGGAGGCAGACTGGTTTGTTTTGGTTGTTTTATTTCAACTGTTTTTGCCTTCATTTCTAAAATCTACCCTATCATTTACAGTTAGCTGTATATTTTATGTATAGATCAATAAAAAACCATCTGCTATTGTTTATCATACTGTATGCCAAATCCAATTCAGCCAATGGGACTTGTTTCTTTTGATGTTCACTCTGCAGAAAGTGCCTGAATAAGCTGTGGCTGAAAACAATGTACTGTATATCTGAGAACGTGATCTGAATATAAACACCATGGACAGCTCTTTTTAAAAAATAGCATGCACCTCTTGTTGACTGACTCTGTCTCTATTAACTCAGCAAAGCTCCTTAGACACAAATCAAGCAATTGTTTTATCAAACTAACATGACTTCTTCCACAGCTTTCCAGCAAACCTTCATTTTTTGAAACTCCATTAGAAATATTATGCATTCGTTAATATTCATTTTGGATCACAATGCATGTGAAATTGAAATATTGGGGGCTATTTTTTTATATATATATAGCTTGTATTAAAAAGAGGCTGGTTGGGTACAATGGGGCTGCATATGAACATCACAGTGAAGTCATGGTGCAACTGTAGTTTATCTATTTATTTATTTGAATTTCCCCCCCTAATCTATACCCAAAGGTGTCAGGGTGGATTACAACATTAAAAACTAGTGAACATTTAAAATGAACATATTAAA
This sequence comes from Aspidoscelis tigris stejnegeri, assembly GCA_023333525.1. Lineage (NCBI taxonomy): Eukaryota > Metazoa > Chordata > Lepidosauria > Squamata > Teiidae > Aspidoscelis > Aspidoscelis tigris. The sequence goes on from JALMGA010000003.1 coordinate 83,142,742, forward strand.
TCATAACAGTGCCTGAATGTGGGGAGGAAAAGTCATTTCCTTGTTTAACCAAACGCCAGAGTAAACATGTACATCTTCACTGCCCTCCTGAATGCATAAAGTGATGGAGACTATACCACAATTTGGGAACCACCACTGAAAAGGGCCTATCCCATGTGCCCACCCTTTTTACAACTGAGGGTGATGGTACAACCAGGAGGACCTCCTCTGCATATCTTAGGGCATGGGCAGATTGATATGGAAGGTGTTCCTTTACATATTTTGGGCCCATGTCATTTATGGCCTTAAAGGTTAAAGTTAGCACCTTGAATTGGGCTTGAAATGCAACTCTTTTCACACCAGTGTGATGTGTATCTGGGCAGCTGTTCTGAGCAGTAGTCTAGCAGCTGCATTCTGCACCAGCTGCAGCTTCAGAGCCATCTTCAAGGGCAGCCCCATGTAGAGCCCAGCCTGGAAGTTACCAGAGCATGGATAACTGTGGCCAAATCATCTCTGTCCAGAAGGGGTCTTAGCTGTTGAACCAGCCGTAGTTGGGAATAATTGTAGTTAATTTTCTTCCTTCACTATTTCAGTAAAGAATTTCAGGTCTAATCCAATTTTTCCCCTTCTTCATTCTCAAAATTCTAAATTATTATACTCGGTAAGCAGTGATGTGCAAAATACCAGGCAAAGCGTCTTTTGCACATCCCTATTGATAACTTTCTAGATTCTGTTTTACTTCAGCAGGGTACGTTCTGGGTCATGATGGCATTGGATGGCTTTTTAATTTGAGGACCATCTGCTGATCTTGGCATTCTGACCATTGGCATCTTTCAGGTTACCTCTCACTTACCTCACTTATTCTCATATTCATCTTCCACCCTCATTTCCCTTTAAAAAAGAAAGGGAAATGTTTATTCTTGTTTAAACCTTTAAAGAAGTCACTCCACAGCAACACCTCTGATTCCTTTTCCACTCCCTAGAGTGGCGATTTCTTTTCCACCCTTGTTCAGCACAGGCTGTAGGCATCACAGCAACGTGATTTATGTGAGGGTCTATGATTCAAAATGGGTGCTGTGAGGATAGCCTTCAACTTGTACTTTACAATGACAGGATAGGGGGAAGGCAGAAGGACAATACCCAGAATACACTCGTCCAGGGAGACCATAAATTTGGCCACACCGCTATTCCCAGCCTTGGAAGTTGGACTGGTGTGGGCCATGATGGAATGGATGGACACTGGCTTTGGTCCAGATTGAGTGATTCAGTCAAGACTAGCCTCTGCATCATATGCCAAGGTGTGCCATGTGGAAGCAATATGGAAGTTCTGGGGTTTGAATCCCCAGTTGGCCAGCAAAGCACATGGAGTGTGACCTTGGGTCAGTCATTGCTTCTTAGTCTAATCTCCCTCACAGGGCTGCTATGAGGATAAAATAGAAGGGAACTGGGTGTACTGTCTTGAGCTCCTTGTAGAAGATTTAGTTATAAATGCCACAAATAAATAAATAATACATAAACAAGATGCTCTGCATTCCAAGAATGCAAAGCAAAGTAATAAAAATGCAGGAAAAAAACAAGTTACCATCTGTTTACTTGCATAATGATGTAGTAGTATTCATTCATTCAATCATACAATTAATAATATTCAAAACAAAACAATATAAAGCATAACATCCAGCAAACTAGTGCAACAAAAATAAACATAACATTCAAAGCAGTAGGCAGCAGTCCAGTAGAAACAGCTTTCATTTTGTCATCGTTTTGGTCTCCGTTGGCACCAGCATTGACAAACAAAACCAGCAGGCCAGCCAGCTCAGGAGGTCTTCATCTCCTGGGACTCAGGGGAGAGTCAGGAATGAAAGTTCCCTGCCCTCCAAAATATCAATCCAGATGTGTTTAATTTTCTGGCTGTTCCCAGGGGTCTGGTGAAATGGCACCGGGGGCCTCACACTATGGACCAGTCTAGGTGACCACATGGTGGCTGGCTGGACCTGCCTACTACAGGGAACACCCTGGTGCCATTTTGGTGCTGGGGAATGGGCCACCCAGCAGCACTGTGTAGCTAGAGCAATTCTGGGCTCTGATCTGGGAAATGGAAGTTGCATTCCAGCAGCAGTTGTCTCAGTCCTAAAGGACTATGTGAAGAGTGCCCTACTATGCTACTTTATCACAAAATTTTCTTGACACTATTACTATCACTATTTTTTTCCCCTACTGGAATCTTTTACAAGATTTATAGCTTTCATAAAACTTGATGTAAAATGTGTCAGCAAAAATGGTAGGAAACAGTGTCCTTTAAAAAAATGTATACATTGAATAAACAGCCATTTTTAAAAATCCATAAAGCAGCACAAACATTTGAGTAACATCCAATAAATTAAATAGACTTAGAGAATGAAAAACAGCAGTATAGATGTCAAAATGTTTATACAGTACACAGATTCTTAGTACCTTAAATTAAACTAAACCTGGGTCCACAAAGTATGGCTGTGAGAGTTGGAGCAGAAGGAAGGTTGAACACCAAAGAATCAACACTCTCAAAATGTATTGCTGGAGAAGACTTTTGAGAGTCCCTTGGACTGCAAGAAGATCAAATCAATCAAAAGGAGATAAGCTCTGGTTATTCACTGGAAGGACAAATAGTGAAGCTGAAGCTCAACTATTTTGGCCACATACTGGGAAGACAGGATTCACTGAACAAGACTCTGATGATGGGAAGGTTTGAAGGAAAAAGGAGGAGGGGATGGTAGAAGATAAGAGAAATGGATAATGTTCTGGAAGCAACAAAGATGAGCTTGGCCAGACTCTGGAAACTGATGAGGATAAGAGGGGCCTGGTGTGTTAGGGTCAGGAGTCACAAAGAGTTGGACATGACTGAACAGCTAAACAGCAATGTCTGAATGCATCAGTTCAAAGGAGTCAGCAAGAAGGACATCCAGCTATTAAACAACTGCAAAACTCTTCCTTTAAAAAAACATAATAACAAGGGCCGTAAAGCTGTCTGTTGTAAAAGTCACCTGGAAATTATTGTCGACTAACAAAAATTTCACTGTTGGATCTTCACAGTATTTTTTTATTATTATTAGAGGCAAAATTAACTACTTTGAAAATCCCGTTGTAAAAATCACACCAGAGAAGCATCTGCTGCACAGATTCTATCTCCTTGATTTTTATGTGGCATATTATTGACACAAAAGAATTTCCCTCTTATCTGCCTTTCAGCATTTGCATTGATAGAACATTCAGTCTAGGCTTTGCAAAATCTGTTCAGATATTCAGGTATGAAGCAATTCTGTTAATGAAACATTTGCCAAAATTCTGTGGTAAATAAATCTACAGAAAAATCCTATGCCCTCACTCCAAACAACCAAGCAGACTGAACTTCTATTAGGGAAAGAAGGTGGTTGTAGGGTTTCAGAGACTTATCCTTAAAATGCAAGGATTTCTACTGGGAAGGTGCATCTTCCTCCGCTTTTTCTCATTTTTCCTTCTTTTAGTTGACATAAGGAAGTCTCAGTTGAAAACTGGGCCTGTAAGCAGCTTCAGATATCCTGTACTGCTATCAAGGCAAATGATCCACACATTCTTGGTGACTGAAGTGACATACACCATGTTCTACACCATGATCTTGGTAACAACACTGAAGGGTACAAGGCCATTTAAGATAATAGGCCAGAGCAATGTTTCTCATCCGTCTTTTGTTGTTCCTGTGTCTCCTTTTAAGCTTGAGGACTTGGGACCACTGACTTAGAGTATGTCTTTAATTGAGATAGAAGATCTTGAAGTTTTATGTGATCCACTCAGAGACTTCTGGGGCCCGAAGCACTAGGCAATCTGCATCCTGCACATGTAAATACAGACTGCAGCCTTTCAAAGTAGCAATGGTACCCTGCTATTTTGGCCAAACTATAGTTTGCGCTCAAAAACCACATAATCATTGCCAATCTTGATCATTATCATTACATGGAAGCTGATTGATGAAATGGCCTGCTTTTCTTTTTTTACTTCTTTTAAACTTGCATGCATATTTTTCCAAGAATTAAATAATAAATTGACTTCTGAACCCAATTCCAGATTTCTATGTTGACTTATAAAACCCTAATCAGCTTGGACCTCAATATCTGAAGGATCACCTGCTCCAATACAGGCCTGCTCATTTGCTAAGATCTTCTGAGGAAGCCCTCTTCACTGTACCCTCTCTTGGGGAGATTGATGGTACGATTACTACAAATAGGGCATTTTCCGTGGTGGCCTCCTGTTATAGATTCACTAGGGCCACGTTCCCATGCAAGTGATTTGGTGCGATTTGGGCTTGTTTTTGACCAGGTGCAGGACCGAAATCGAATCTTGCCCATCCCATGCCATTACTGATAACACGGGCTGTATGCAGGTACAGCCGTTCCTATGCAAACTATGCTAAACCCCACCATAGGGTAACAGTGCCATCTCCTCTCCACCCTCTTGCTCCTGATTGGAATCCAGATTGACATCACCTCTGCCCCGCTGCAGCGATTACAGTGAAACACCACCAAATGCCACATACCCTCCTCCTTGGTGGCACAGAAGCTAGAGTTGAACAGCAATAATAGTAATAATAAAAACCCAGCTCTTTGACCAAGGCCGCTATGAGGTTTGGTGGCAGTTTAGCTGCTTTGCGCACCTCCGTATCACTGCAAGAACACCCAGCAACCACCAGAACACCCGGCAAGTGGAAAGGGGACAATAATCAAGCCTTTATTATGCCTGCCTTGGCAATCGGGGACAAAAATCAAGCCATGAACAAGCCATTACGCGTGCCTTGGCAATTGGGGAAGGAGGGTGGAATACTTGTCATGGAAAAGAGAGAAAGATCAAGCCATTGTCATGCCTGCCTTGGTGATCGGGGAAGGAGGGTGGAATACTTGTCATGGGAAAGAGTCTTGTGGGACAGCGAAGGCCATTTGACCCCCTCATCATTTCTGCTTTAACACCATTTCCTCCCAAAAGATCTCAGCAGTAGCTATCTCCAATGCGCAGGGCAGGACCCCCCCCCCCCCCAATGATGCGAGCATCATTCTCCTCCCCAAATAGCCCGGGACTGTCCCCATGTCCTCAGCTACCAAAATGACGTGTGCTGAGCTACCAAACTGCAGTGACAACAGGTTTTTCCAGGACCCGATTTGGCACAGGTTTGGGTGATTTGGTCTGCAGAAAGTTGGGTAAAGGGGCTTTGCATGGGGAAGCCCTTCCCGAATCAGATTTCAATTCAGACCAAAACGTGCCTGGGAACGCGGGGTAGGTGTCCACAGTTGGTTCGTTTAGATACCTGGTGAAATCACAGCTGCTCACCAAGGCTTTGGGGGAGTAATGGGGACTCTGTATTCTTTTTATATTTAAGAGCTCATAGGTTTGGTCATGTAAAAAAAAAAATCATCCAAAGCTGTCTGAGAAAAAAGGAAAAAGTGAACACTTATACCTCAAGGCTTGAATAAAATTTAGCCCAAGATGCTGATGAGGCAGCCATAACCTTTGTGAAATCACAGGGATCTGAAAGTGTTAATTCCAAATCCTACCATTCCGCTGACAGAGATTTCCTGAGGAGCCGAGAATCCAGGCAGGCCCACTTCACCAGGCAATCGCACAATCAAAAAGAAAGGTCAATATTTTGACTGAGGAGATTAAATCTGAAATCAAAGGCAGGCAACAAACATGGAACCCAAGAGGGCTACTCTCACACAGCTCCTCTTCTCAACTGAGCTGATCTTTAATGATTGATTTGCATTTATGAATATTTTATACATGTGGTTGGGGCGCAGATGCTCAGACTAAGTGGTATGTAATATTTTATTGTCGATTCTTTTTGAACTGATGGTGTTTGGGGAATTAGTGTTGTGTTATTGTTATAGTAACAGAAGAGTGGTTAGTAAACATGATATTTGAAGTTATTTAGGGAGTTCAAGGCCAAGAACAAGCTCACTGGGAACATGAACACCATTGTCCTCCAGGTTCTGCCTTTGCAATCTCTGTTTTGCAGAATTAAAACCAGTAAGCTACCAGCTCACTGAACAAGCTTAATTTTCCAAAAAACTATCATCTCCTTTTTAGAGGAGAATTACGGTATGGAAAGGGAGGCATTAGCATTAAAGGTGTATCATTTCTTTTCTCTTTTCCATATGGTAACCCTAAAACAATTTTTTTAAAACTGGGTTCATTTCAGTACTGTGCAGATTTCAAGATGCATTTGGAGACTGGGGGGGGGGGTGAAAAACAGAGTTCACCATTCTGGGGGTGGGGGAAATAGTTTATTTAGAATATTTCTGTACCTCTGTATTTTACAAAAATAAACATGGAAAAACAAAGGTAAAACACGGAAAATAGTGCAAGCTATTCAAAGCATTACAAACTGGATGTGTCTTTGGCAAGTTCCTAAAAATTTTAAATGTGGGCACCTCTCAAATGCCATCCCATCAGGCAGTCACCACAATGGAAAGGCTGGGTTTTTTGTTCCACTTGGAAGCTTTTCAACACTTCACAGACTGGAAAGCTAGAGGGAAATGGGCATGAGTGAGTCCAGTTTTCATGGTCAGTGGAGCATTTGAGAGGGTTGTGTTCCCCCGAGAAAATGGGAAAGAGGTCCCATTCCTGAAGAAAAGCCAAACAGTTTATATGGGGATGCTTTCAGGTTTTACCTTGTGGTTACCTATATGTTTTTCTTCCATCAGAACATCACCTTCTATAATATAAATGCATGTTCAGGTACCATTGAGAGTTGTGCTTCTCAGCATCTGACACTCATAGCTCAACACAGTTTCTCAGCGTGGCCAAACAAAACAAAACAAAACCTAGAAAAAAATATATGCACAAAAGATTTAAAACAGTAAAGTCAGATTTTTTAAAAAAAGAAAATCCCAGATCTTTCCATAATCTAGCTAAACAATAAGGATGTGTGTAGATAAATATTTAAAAGATGAAAATAAAGCAGCTTGTTAGGTGTCAAAACTTCCTTCTCACTCCCTCCTTTGGGCTTGTTTTGTGTCCTGCTCTTAATACCCACAACACCTGTCCTAAATTAGCACCTAGGAAAGAGGAAGGGGAGGCGATCCAGGCTGCCACGGTGGGAGAATATCTCACACACACACACAGCTTCCCTATTCCCTCATATTACAGCTCTCTCCAGTTTGTCTGGATAGCTTTTCTCGATACAGGGTTAGGTCTGTTACAGGCTATGTGCATGATGCGTAAGTTCAACTGAGTAAACTCTCTCAACAGCTGCATCGTTTTAAGAGTTACGCCCGTTGGTTTACAGCCTAACGACTATGGAATAACCAGACCAGCTATCACCATGAAGCGTGTGTGTGTGTGTGAAGTTCTCGGGCACCCACCTATAGCAGCGACCACGTTTAAGAGGACCCTTTCCCGCTAGCGTCTGTGTTGTTTACGAATTTGCAGACGGTCCCCGCCAAAGGTAGGCAAGGCAGGAGGGCCGGCGAAGGGAACCGGTGTGTGTTTTCTGCGGCAGCAGTGCAGAGCGGAGGGGCGTAGGCGGAAGAAGGAAGATGCCCGGATCCCTGCAGGCCCTCCATCTCTTTCCGTAGCGAGGTCCGTCTGCTTCTGATCTTGCTTCGGAGGACCGCCCCGGGGGTGGCTCAGGCGAGGCGCACACGAGGAGGCGCGGGCAGCCCAGGCAGCTTCTTGTACCTGCGCGCCGCCAGCCCTGGCCTGCTGCAGGTCCTGCCAGAAGAGGCGTCTGTGCGGCGGGACAGAGATCACCCCAGCTTGCCTCGCTTCGGTTTGCTTTCCCTATGAGTGGTGCCCCTTGGCTCGGCTGCCTGCCTGCCGCGCGGGTGGTAATTTGACGACGCTCCCTCGGCGGGCCAAGTGGGTTTGTTGTGGTATCGCTGCTGCTGCTGCTGCCGCTGCTGTGCGCGCTCTAAACGAGCTGACGAGGCAGCAGCTTTGCGCGCCGCGGCCGCGGGAGCCGCCGCTTGGAGGAAGGGAGAAAACAAGCAGCAGTAGCAGCAGCTGGGAGGAAGGAAGGAAGGAGTGGGTGGGAGCGGCGCCGGTGATGCAGTTGGTCCCTGCTCGTTGAGCGCCGGGTCAGCGCTGGAAGGAAGCGTCAGAAGCAAGGGAGACCCCTTCTCCAGGTAGGACGCGAGTCCGGCCTCTTCTGCCGCCTTTACGAGCGACTTCTGGGGCTGGAGTGGAGGGAAGGCTGCGCCTCGTCCGGGCACGTGAAGATGGAGAACGTTGCAGAGAGCGTGGCCGAGCGGCGGCGTTGGCTGCGTTGGGAGGAACGGGGGGCTGCCCTGAGCTGCCGGTAGACAGGTACAAGGGCCGTCCTCGGGATTCCTCTCCTCTCTCTCCTGCCCACCCCCCAAACACCCGCACGGAGGCCCGGTGGCATCCAGACCCTCTGCGCTCCTCCGGATTCGCTGAGCCGCTCCTGTGGGGTCCCTCAGGCAGTCCGGATTTGGATCACGAGGAGGAATATGCTGGGACCTCCTGGGCAAACAGTTTAGGCTTAGGCCGGCGTGGAGGCTCGGGCGAAACCAAGCCCGGAGGGTGGCGACGAGGTTTGTGGGCCGCCTGGCCACGTTTTGGGTGGCGGAAGTGGGCAGCAGGGCCTGGCGTTTTGCTCACTCTGACTGATCCTTGGAAAGAAAGCGATCCAGAAAGAGAGCACGTCCATCTGGTTCCTCATTGCGGACAGGCTTGTCATAAGTTAGGCAAGATGCTCTGGAGCCATAGTTGCCAAATTATAGGAAGCTTCCTGTGGACAGTTTTAATACTAAGGCCTGTGCTTCAGTGCTTTAAAACTTGCTGTTTCAGTCCTTTAAAACTGTTTCACGACTGTGGAATATATTTCAGAGCTTAATAGGAAGGAGTGCCCCTGAGCAAGTGCAGAGTAATTTTCTACCGCAGCTTGAATTGGTCCAATTTGGAACTGGCTTGTAGCCCACAGTGCATATTTGATTGGCGATACTCGTATTCTCTTTTGCCTTCCTTTTAAAATGTAAATTGTGTGATGAGGGAGGCCTAGTTGGTGTATATTACTCAGGCCTGCAGGTGGAAGCAATCCAAACTGAGCTGTCCTCCTTACGAATTCAATATTCAGAAGACCAATGCATCGAAGAAGACTCCAGCAAAATTCTGGTGACTCTGGTTTAGTTTTTTAGTATTTATTCTTGGAAAGCCCTCTACCTGAAATGATAGGTTCCCAGTGAGAATTAAACCTAAATCTGTTCCTGTGCATAGAATGTATGTGCAATTTATATAGAGTACCATTTTTAATCCTTTTTTTATTCTGGGCTTTGAAAGGTGGGGCAGTGCACAGTCATAGAATGGTGACTCAGAAATGGTAAACAAAGATCTCTAGAGGAGCACTAGTCTGAAGAACATGTTAATGATATAGATAATATAGCTCAAGGAAACCACAGATACAAGAGCAGACCAGAGCACACAGGCTATCTATGGATTTTGCTTATGATAGCTATAACACCTGCCCATTTAGTCCATCTGATTAGCAGCAGGTTTCAAAGATCTCAGGGGTTTCCCATCCCCAGGTATGTCCCCACTTGCACAACCTAGGGTGTCAGTTCTGGGACCTTTTGCTTTGAAAACTGTTGCTCTACAACTGAGTTACAACAAACACAATGTTCACTGTTTTTATGCCTTTGAAGGACAACCCTGATAGCAAAACCAAATGAATGGATTTTGGGAGGGACAGCTTTTATACTAAAGCGGATTCATTCTTCAGAACAAAATGAATCCAAACTGATTTTGTGTATATTTATTCCATTGATGCAACAGGGGAAGAATCTTGGTTTTCATTTTATTTTTATACTGTTCAAGTATTTTAGCTACTTATCATCAAGTGTGTATGTATGATGTATCCTATAAGAAATGCCTTGCTGGGTAAGATCAACAGTCACTTTTTACAAATTAGTGCTATTTCTGTGAATGCCCCCCAGCAGCTCTTCCTTAGAGGCATGCAGTTTATCTAAGCACTCATGCAGGCGTGATAAAATACTCCTGTGTTTGTCCACAAATACAATCAGCATGGAAGACATCCTTCCACTGGAGATGGCACAAAACTTTGTTGTCTTGATTTAAAATGTAGTTTAAATATATGAGTGAGTGAAAATGTTTTTCTTCTGATGTAGAAAACATCTTATAAAAAGGTGCCAGACAAAAAAGCAAGCATTTTCCATAAATGAGGGTCTGTAACTGAGAAGGCCCTGTCCTGAGTAAAACAACTTCATTTATTTTAGTATCAACAGTATAGTACAGCTGGAGTAAAGCAACCACGAGACATCTTAAGGTCTGTGGCTTCCATTTATCTTCTGTGTGGAAGCCCTTATAGTTTACTAGTAAATTCCAGCAAGTTATGGAAAGAGCTGAGATTTTCATTTCACTTGAGACAATCTGAGTCATTATGCTGTATTCCATGGTACTTCTTTAAACCAAAGTAGAAACTATGGAATATGGCATAATAACCTAAACACTATAGCAAGTGAGAACCTATGGGTGGTTGCATATCTGGATGTAATACCTAAGTTCATACCTGATTTGAATAGTCAGTAAAGTTGCTGTTTGGGATCTTCTAGTTGTTCCTCAGCCATGCTGTACAAAGGATTGAAGTTACTCAGTTTCATTATTTCTTTAGTGATTTTATTGCTTTTGTATCCTACAGGTTAAACTTGATCTCAAAGAAAAATATATTAAAATCATGCACATGGACAGTGTGGAAAAGGCGGATATAGAAAAACTCTATTCTCTGTCTCACACCACTAGAACCAGGGGTATCTCTATGAAGCTGATGGGCTGAAGAATTAGGACAGAGAAGAAGTATTTTTTCATTCAGATAGTTGCATGTCTGTGGAATGTATCGCCAGAAGAGGTAGTGACAGAAACCAGCCTGGATAGCTTTAAGAAAGAATAAGATAAATTTATGGAGGACAGGTATATTAATGAATACTAGAATGGATGCATAAGTACTTCTTCCAAGTTGGAGAGGCAGGCAAGCAGGCAGGATGCTTCTAATGGCCAGTGGCAGGTATTTGAGAGCAGGTGAAAGTTTTTCTTTTGTCTTCTGCTTGAGATGCCTATGGGCAATTGGTGGGCCACTGTGTAAGACAGGATGCTTATTCCGGAGCAAGTACCTTCTCTGTATCAGTGCACTGTATTAAATATTGTTCTGCTTGAAGTTTGTGATAAACTTAACTATGTCGATCACTTACTCATGCCCACACCTCTTTAGAATGTGATTAAAGGAAACTTCCTGGAGCCTGAACCTGGAACTTATCACAGCAGTTTGTTTTGTGACACTGTATATATGTCTTGAATTGTGTGGTCCTAAGAGTCGGGAGGTGTATGAAGGTGTGTCCTTAGTGTATATCTTAGCCTGCTGTACAGTCCTAGTTAACGAAAATAGTAAAGCCCATCCTACCAGCTTGATGGAAGCAGCAATCCAAGATTTCTGAAACTTATCAGGTTGACAAAAGCTGAACTAATATCTCAATTAGAGCTGAAGAGAGTTTTTGCTTTGCTATCTTATATCTTTCTCCCTTTCTAACAGGTCCTGGTAGTAATGTCCTCCTTTTATATGCTCCAAAATGTATGTGTGTCGATGTATGTGGGTAAATGATGGGTTGTATTCTAGGCAGGATAGAAAAAACTAAACAAGATATCTAAGAAATGCTAATAAAAAAAGAGAATGCTGGGTGATTTGTGGATGAAATATGTTGGACAATATGTCTTATGTGGCAGAAATAGAGTACCTGCTACTTCTGGGGGTTTAGAGAACTCTGTACTGATAGGACATATAAAGAGTATACAGAGATCATCCAATCCCCACTCCCAGCAGCTTCGTGTAAATGTTAAATAGTGTCACCACACAGCTCAGCTGCAAGGAAACAAGCATCACTCAACATTACTCTCTGGACGTGCAGTGGGTCCTACTTCCAACTCAAGGGGGCAATCCAAGGAGACCTCACGGTCAAGGGTGTGGAAAGATTTGCACCTCCTCTGTTTCCTGCAAGAGGACATCCATCAGCATCACTAGGGCCAATTCACTGTCAAAACCAGGACCCTTTGGCCTGAAAACCAAAAATTTGGCCTTATTCTGGAATATATCTCGGGATAGGGGCCTGTTCTCCATATGCTAATGCAGACTACGGCAGGCCCCAACTATAGAATGCAGATAGCAGGCCCCTGTTCTGAGTGATGTTCCAGAATAAGGCCAAGTTCAGAAACACCCCAGGTCTGAAGCCAGATTGAAATGTATTGGAATAATACTATTCTTCCAAGAAGACAATCTGCATCTGCAATGTCAGAACACTCTCTAATATCTTACCCCCTAAATGGGATTTTTGTGACTGGGCATTAGTTGGAATAAATCTCTGGTCTGAATTAAGGTCTTCTGAAGTGAATGCACCACCACCTATTTCAGTGTCACTGGCAATGGTGCAGCTCTCCTGGCCAGGGCACTCGCAGGCATCTTTAGATGACTGGCTCTAATAAGCCAAGTGTAAGGGCTCTGGCTCTGGCCACTGCACCTCCCATGGTGTTTTCTGGCTAATATTTAGCTTTGCCGCTTGCATTCCTCATTAACTCCCTGTTTCCTCTCATCTCAACATAGATAGCTCGGTGTGAGTATTATCTTTGCAATGGTATAACTCAAACATCTTGGGCAGTAAGGGAAAGCTTAGTTTGCTGGGTGCTTTATATGTTCACTTCTCACCTACAATCTTTGACTTCTGTTATTGACAATAAACTGAAGAACATGCTGTAAACTAACTCTTGCCTTGTTACTGACTCTGGGCACAGTGGTGATTCCAACACCAAGAAGGGAAAGCATCATGAGAAAATGGTGTAGGCCAGACAGAAGTGAGCATCTTGTCCACATCATAAGTTCTTAAAAGATGAAAGTGACCCCATAAAACAGAGCAAGGTTGCACTATGGGTTCTTCACTAGACTCTGTATCAAAAACAGTGCTCAATTCAACATGAAAATAGATGCCAGGCATTTTGAGAGTAACATCAAACACATTACAGCGTAAAGGGTGAATGTGAATGTACCAGCCACGAAAGTAACCCAGTGTTGCTATGTGTAGTATATAACATAAGTCAAAATGCACATTTCTTGTGTGTGCTTCTAATAGGAAACTGTAGTGTTTGGGTATATGTTGGGATGCGTGTAAATTGTAGCAGCTGTGAAATTAACAAGGGATAGAATGAGTAGATAAAAAGATCCACAAAACAATTGAAGGTTTATCTGTGAAATGAAAGACTTCCAACTAACCAAGAAAGCAGTTCTGTTGAAAAAACACAGAGGGATAAAACTGAGATACATTTTTTCAGAGGCTGTCAGTATCTACTCACACATCTACAAGGACTGATAGATCTTTACTCTGATGCTAGTTATGTTTCCATTAACTTTGCTTTTGCGAATACCCAGGAACAGATAGGAATATTATTTACAAGAATGTTTGAATGAACCAAAGGAATATACTCTCCTAGAAAGTATGATGTGCTCTGATTCCATGCCAGTGGTCCAACAGAGGAAACCGCTTCCTCCTAAATAGAGGCTGCAATCCATTAGTGCTTTTTACGTTTTCAGAGATGGCCATTTGTTTTGAGAGCAGATAGCTACAGATGCCTGGATACCCATGTGATACAGTGTAGGAAGAATTTTATTGGTACATTGTTGCCCAGCAGTACCTCTTGATATCATGGCAACTTCTGTTGTTCAGTCATTAAGTCATGTCCTACTGACTGTTCATGAGACCATGGACCATAACATGCCTGGCCCTTCCAACCGCTGCTGTTTCCTGGAGTTATGGCAACTTTATTATTGGGCAACATACAGGGGGTTTTTTGGCCTGATGGTAGACAAATGGGGCAAGGGAAGACTGGAAGATCCCATGGAAAGGATGTTCTGATTAGATTCTGCTGTCTGCCTAAATTAGGGTAAACTTGCTCCAGAGATAGTACCAGGCACCAGCACTAGATTCTGGCATCAAGTCAAGGTTTGTTTTGGGGGACTGATGCTGTTTTTGTATGATAGATTATTGTGTGGGTGTGCGTTTAAATATATAATTTTAATCATTTAGTCAACTCCTCTGGGGCAGTTGTGTAGGGCAGTATAAAGCCTAAATAAATGATATTTTGAGCTGTACTCAGGAATCAGTTGTCTCTTTACTTTTCACATTTGATGGCAGCAGTTAGCTTTTGATCCAGTTTTTGTACGTAAAAAGAAAGATACCCTCTCCTTCCTCACTTGTAGTATTTCATAGCTTTTTACTAAACACTGTAATCACATGAGTAACAAGTTCACACAGGTCCCTCAAGCTGTCAAAGTGGGAATTGATCTATGCAAGACAGAAAGAAAAGTTAGCAAATCAGGATCTTCTGGAAATCCTGTTCCAGGTAACTCTGTTCATATTTTAGACAGCTAGCACTATTCCAGCTGCAGCATAGAGGGATGTGTTCATATGGCAGAAGCCAATTCTTAGTTTCAGTGTTAATGCTATTCCAGTCCTTCAGAACCTGTGATGTCCCGCTGTCTATCACAGATTTCCTGTATTTTTTCCATATTCATATGAGACTGATATTGAAACTGGCTGTCACTTCTGTTTAGGTCTACATGGATGGTGAATCCTCTTAACAAAGCCAGAACCTTTTGTATTTGTTGTTGGATTAGTCTATAGAAACACTAAAAGGAAGAGGCCTCTTCCCACCCTGTAAAATATTTATCTCTCTCCTTAGATGTCTTCCTGTTCCTACATTGAGTTGGCAAACAGAACCTCAGCTTTTTAAGGTGCCTGAAGAAGATAATGGGATTAATCTTTTGGCACCTCCATTTTAATTTCTTTCCATGCACAGTGTGCTGAACATTTGCAGCTGTGAAGCCTTCCCAAATAGAGTTCTCTGCTGCAGACATTTCACTCTCAGGCTGCCTCCAGACAGTGAGAAGAAAGCACAGGATCTTGTTTAGGTTCTGCAATTGCCTTTTGTGATCCATGCAAAATGGCAGGGCAAAACTGTGGGACAAGGACAGGCACTTACTTGCCTGGGCACTTGCTCCCATGATGCGCAGTGGCCAACCCTTTTGGTCTGGTTTTGGCCCCACATGTGTCAAGTGGCCACTTCCTAGAGGATGGTTCAGGTGCAAGCATCCAGACAAGGTGTGTCTTATCACTGTATCAGATAAAGCCCAGTGATATGCTGGGATTTCAGGTATGTGCAGCAATCCCAAAGTAGTCAGGATGCAGCCTCAATATCTGGAGGCTAGTGAGGGAAGATGTGCAGATGGAACCCAGAGTCCTTTCTGTCCCCCTCATTTTTTATGGGTGTTTTTCCACTGTCACTAAAAGTACCCATTAAGTACCCACCCTATGTCTCTGCACTAACCCCTTTGCTGAGAGAAAAATAAGTAGGAGACTTGGGCCCTTTCTGCACATACCTTGGCTAATCCATATTAGTTAGATCTATATTAGCTAGATCCAGATCAATCACAGGCAGATGCATCTGCATTGAGTGGGCTTTAGAACAGCAAATGGTCATGGATGTAGACCATGTTTATCTGGTTCAGGGGTAGGCAAACTGCAGCTCGGGAGCCACATGTGGCTCTTTGGCCCCTTGAGCATGGCTCTTCCAGCTTAGGAGTACCCTAATTAAGTTAATAACAATATACCTACCTGTATAGATTAAGTTTTTAAAATTTGGCTCTCAAAAGAAATTTCAGTCATTGTACTGTTGATGTTTGGCTCTTTTGACTAATGAGTTTGCCGACCACTGATCTGGTTTACCAGTGAGCGCTTAGCACAGTTCTAATCCAGATCTACTATACTCCAATGAAGATGATGCGTTCCTAGCTGCTCTTTGATCTGGATTAACAAGTAAGTGCATAAAGGGCCTTCACTTGAGATCTAAACCAGTGTATCCCAAGCAGGGGTACTGATAACTGTTGGACACATCATGCCCAGAATCATTCCTGAACAGTGAACATCTTTGTTAAGAATGATTGGGGTTCTATCCAACAGCAGTCACATGAAAAACATTAGCCTAACTGGTTTTAAACTGGCTGTGAACAGTATTATCTTCACACAGTCAGATCCCTGTCATTTGCCAGCAGAAGAGCTTCCTGCTTCCAATGAAAGGTTCAGGGAATTCCCCTTTTCATAGGGAAGAGGGAAGTTCTCTTAACAGTGCATGCACCAGACTAGCAAAGGACATATTGTCTGCTTCATTGGCTGGCAGAAGATGCTCTGCAGGTTTTCCTTCAGTGATGGCAGAGGTCTTAATTTGACACCTCCTGTATTTGGTGGCTTTGTATAATAAGGATTTCTGCCTAAAAAAACACTCTTGGTTGGAATAGAGAAAACTGGATTTGATGGCCCAATTGGCTAAATGTAAGACTTTATTTAAATGCATGTCTGAGCAGAATGGAATTGTAGCAAATCCAATTTTTTGTCCTCTGTGTTTAATTCTCCCTATCTTGTCCTTCACCTGTGGCAGAACTGCAACTCAGGCTTTGGCAGTGTAAAGTGTAGCTTAGATTCTTTTCTGGATATTTGCTATCCATACACCCATATTCTTAAACCTGAATGTGCTGGACTATGACCTCTTTCAGACGTCTTCAATGTTTTTTTTTACCTTAACAAATGCAGGCTTAAACATTGTTAGTGCTTTCACATATTAATTCTTCATTATTGTTTGATGCTGTTGCGTGGTCTTGGGTTGATTTGGCCACACCTTATTGAAGTATGAGTTCATGCTTATAAACACTTTAAGTGATTTCACAGGAAACACCTATCATGATCCTTTAATCCTGTTTATATCAAACTATGGAAATAAGGAGTGTCTCACTTGAGACATTAACTCAGCTAGCTTTCTTAATAACCATGTCAAGAGAGAGCAGTTTGGGGGGGATCTCAAATCTGTGTTTTCTCCCAGTCATGTCCTGTTTTTCTTCCCATCTGAAACTAACAGCAGCCTTTGCGTGGTTTCCAAATGAGCATCCTTTCTTGCACTGACCCATTTAGTCATCACAAGTGTGGTCTCTTGTCTCTATAAACCTCATCCTAGTGTTGCAAGAGTGGTAGTGTAGTTTTATGCCTGTCTGATATTTTAATCCTGTTTTGATCTGACCGTAGAAATCAGAGGGTATGCTTGTCTTGGCAGGATAAAAAACCCATGCTACAACAATGGAGCCTTCATAGCGATTTTAAGAGTCAGTGGTGGTTCTGCAAACGTGCCTGTGATTCTGTGAACATTTTATGTCCAGAATGTCTTCAGTTCATCCACCTGCATTCTCAGGCAAAGCATTGTTTATTATTTGGAACAAAGGAGGGCGACTGCCGGTCAATGTAAAACAAGGATCCTAATTTTTGTAGGCCTTTGGGCATGTGTGGAATTCTGACATAGACTTATGGCTGTATTCAGCCATAACAAATGGGGTTCCTGAGGAGTGGCTTAGAAAAGACTTCAGGGTGGGATTGTTCACACCTCATGTATCCCTCACCCCTCTCCTAAACATTCTGGGTTAGAAAAGGTGGACTTAAGAAGGAAGACAAGTGGCACACACTGTCTCTCTGAGGGGCTCCTTTTGTTATGTTTGCACACAGCCACTCTGGCCCTCGTGTTCCCAAGCCTTTTCTAATCTACGTTTTCTAGCACAAAATGTTTAGGAGAACTGGGAAGGGGCAGACTGATGTGTGAACAATCCCACCTCAGAGACACCTCAGAGATACTAATTTTTGCTGTGTCTGATCATGGCCTATGTTCACATGTAGAAAAAAAAGTGTCTCAAAAGTGCCTTAGAGACAATAGTGTGAGGCCCTTGTGTTCTCAGCCCTCCCTAATCCACTTTTTCTAGCCTATAGCTTACTACTCCCAGTAACTGAGATAAAAGTTGTTGTTCAGTCATGTCCAACTCTTTGTGACATTACGGGCCATAAAACGCCAGATCCATCTTGTTTTCTAGTGTCTCCAGGATTCTGCCCAAGCTCATGTTTGTTGCTTCCCAGACACAGGGATAGTCAGTATTCTTTGTTAAAGGCAGGAAGCTTTGGTAAACATTTTAAGGCATTTGTCCCACTATTGCAGTGGTCCTCAACCTTCCTAATGCCGCGACCCTTTAATACAGTTCCTCATGTTGTGGTGACCCCCAACCTAACCCTAACCCCCAACCATAAAATTATTTTTGTTGCTACTTCATAACAGCCCCTGTGAAAGAGTAGATCAACCCCCCCAAAAAGGGTCCCAACCCACAGGTTGAGAACCACTGCTCTATTGTATAATCTCAGATAGCTCTCAGCATCTCAACAAAGAAGGTCTCCATGATATAATTCAGGATTTCCACCTCATGCCAAGGTAGTAGCTCTTAAGCTTATCAGCAAGGCTAGATGTTTCTGTGATCTCACTGTGAGCATCTTTTCCTTTCTACTAGGAGAAGGAAGGTGCCTCAGCATCCAGTCTCCTACTTTCCTTGGTAGATTGTGAAGGTTGTTGCTGGATTTGTGGCTGCCATTTGACCTCTCTCTCCCTCCTGAGTAGAGGCTTAATGTAGCTGTGAGCTACATATTACTGAGCATCATCACCTTGACAACAGCACAGAGCTGCTGTGCCAATTGCTAAGCAAAATTGCCAGGAGAGCAGCACAAAACTGCTGTAAAAGACACAGACGGGCCTCTAGGTCTGCATGTTGAGGAAGAGTCAAAGATCTGTGAGGACCCCTAGTGTGTTCTTTCCACTAGGAAAGAAGAAGGGCAGCCTGTGGAGGTCACTTGTGTTTAAAGCCTTGTAGGAGATCCTCTGAGATCCTTTTCTGGCAGAAGCAGCACAGAGAGGGATATCAGTGGTTTTTTTGGGATCCATCTGTTGCAGGACCAACATAGTTGCCTTAGGCCTTATTCAGTTGAATGTTATAGAGACTGTCCAGATGTACTAGTGATCAAAAAATTTTCTTGCTATCAGTCACATGGGCTATTTCCCCCAGAAGTCTTCACAAGCCTCTGCAGGTCCCTATCAACCCCAATAAAGCTTATTCACATTTCCTCTACCTTGTCTTTGGGATTACTTAACAGCAGATAAGAGTAGAAATAAATATTTAAAAGTGAGTTCAAAGAAATATCTGCTGTAGTTTATTGCTCTGATTGAATAGTGTTTACATTTAATTGCTTGAGGGCCAGAAATGCCTCACAGTTTGGCTAATTAGCTGGCCAGTTTCTTGTAATTTTTTAATACAAGCCTTGCTGAGAAAGGGTTATGTCGATTTTCCCTTCCCCATCTTTTCTTGGGCTTCTGATCATGCAGGACCTTTGATGCTTTAAAACTCTTGGTTTCATGGTGTTGTGCATATGTATGGCCACCTTTGGGTATAAATAGAGTGCCAGGAGCCCCTGCAACAGGTTATGATGTCAGATTAGGACCAAGGAGATTCCAGTTCAAATCTTTATTCAGATAAAAAGCTAGCATGTGGCTTTTAGCTAACTGCTTCTCTCATCCTGCCATATCTTACCAGATTGTTCTGAGAATATAAGGGGGGTGGGGTGGGGATAACAATTTGATCAAACATGCATTCCCTTGAGGAAAGATAGGATATAATTTACAATAGCATAATAAGAGGACTTCCTCAGTAAGAAACATAGGGCTGGTCCACAGTTAATTTCACAGTGAAATTCAGATGGGGCAAACTGGAGTGCTTCCACACTTCAACTGCTGGGGCAGTCCTGAGACTGATCACCAGCACTTGAAGTGGAGACGGGTGAGTCCCAGTCCAGCCAGATTGCCATGGCAACAGCCACAGCAGCATCCAGTGTGTGCCAGGCTATTGCTGTGGCAATCATGACATGGTGCATATTTGCACAGCTGAAGCTACCACACCCACATGCAGTGTTTGCATCAGAAGAAAGTGCAAACACCACATCCAGGAGCTCACTAGGAGCAGCCCAACAGTTCCTGGTGAAGCTGTGGAAAAGTAAAAACTTCTCTACAGCTTTTGGAGGATCAGGGATGCTCTGGAATGCTGCAGGCAGGCAGAACAGCAAATGGAGCATTCTGGATTGTCCCAGCCATGCCTGAGAGGTACGTGCTAACAGGTTGTCTGTCACAATCTGAGCCAGTTTGGTCTAGTGGCTAAGGAGCCGGACTCTCATCTGAGAATACCGGGTTTGGTTCTGCACTCCTACATGAAGCCAGCTGGGTGACCTTGGCCAGTCACAGCTCTCTTCTCACAGCCTCACCTACCTCACAGGGTGTTCTGTTGTGCGGAGAAAAATAGAAAGCTTTGTCAGCTGCTTTGATCGCCCTTAAAATGGGTGAGAAAAGTGAGGTAGAAAAGCCAACTCTTGTTATTATCATTTTCCCCATTGTTAAGGTAAGTGCTGTGTACAGCTAAGGCAACAACAGTAGAAGCAATCTGACTCTAAAATCGCAAGGCAAAATCACAAAGCCTTAGATACTTGGGAAGGAAGAAAGATTTTCACCTGGCACCAGAAATAGTAAACCATCTGTTCCACTTCAACCTCTGTGGGCAGGTTATTCCACAGTTGAGAAAACTCGGTTGTAGAAATGCTCCAGAATGTATATATTAAAAGCATACAACCAACAATTGATGCTGGAGGGATAAGCAGCCTTAGGACAATGGATCTGACCTTAAACCTGGAGACTGGCTTGGTTAAACAAATGAACAAGACCAGGAAATACTTACAGCTGACTATTGACTCCTTCAGTATGCTGGTTTTATCCCATTCCCACATAACGCAGCTTGCGTTACAAATTAAGACATGGTTTAAGAACATAGTTTCATAGATAGAGGCAGAGACAGCTAGTGGGCTTTGGGACTCGGTGAAAGTAAATGAGAGGGTCAAGGAAGCTGAGCCAGAGGAGGTCAAGCAGCTGGCGCAAGAAAGGTCAAGCAGACAGAGCAGATGCCATGTGAACAAATTAACAGTTTTTAGTTTAATAGAAAATTCTAGTCTCCCGTTTGCCCTCCCTCCTCAAGCTCAGAGGATTATAAGGTCACGAAGAATGAGAAAAAGGATCAGATATGACATGAAGGGTAAGGATCAGATTCATTAAAACATTAGTCTTGCCTGTTGTGATCTATGATTGAAATCTGGACACTACAAATTAAAAAAAAACCTATAGGACTCCAACATGATGACGTTTACATTGGAACTAAGATTGCAGTATGAAATCAATGGGCGAGACCCCCCAAAACAACTTCAAATTCCACTCAGTTTTCCTTCCCCCCCCCCTTTAAAAACCTGGTCTGTGCAAATAAATGCAGTAAATAAGTATACTCTTACCCAACACAAACTGATTTACACCATTTTTAAAGAAACACGTTAGAAATATATTTACACCTCTCTATACATACTGGCCTGTGACTCCCAATATCCTTTATTGTTGGCCATGCTAACTGTGTTTTGTGGCCTGCTATAGTCTTCAGTAGCATGTGGACAGCAGATTCCTGTTCCAGGATATAATCCAGAATAAGGCCTGGGAGGGTTTCCACTAGCACTAAGTACTCATTAAGGACCCATTAGGGATCCATTAAGGACCCATTAGGCTCAGAGCAGGAAGACCCCCGTTTCCACTGCATACCCCATTAGAGACACAGTTGTTTCCATCTATACAGATTAAATGGGTCCTTCAGGACCTATAATCCAGATTTCCTGTAGACCCCGTTAAAGGGGTCTACAATCTGGTCTTCGGCCATGAAATCCAGATTATATGATGTGCATTCGCACCGTGATCAGGCAGTGGGGTCTGGGGTAGAGTTCGGGGGGGGGGCACCCATGGGGGGGTGCCCCAGACCCAAAGCTTTGAAGCCGGTGCCTAGTCTCCGAAGAAAACTCCAGGGAATGGCATAGACTTCAGAGCTTAGGCCATTTCTACAGGGCCTTTCTACGGAGCTTTGGCTAAGCTCCGGAGAATTTCCAGAGCGATTTGCTGCAATCTTCGAAGATTCTCTAGAGCGGCTCCAGAGTTTGCCCCCCTGCACGTCGCCCCCCCCCCAAATACATGGGGTGACCGACTGGCTCAGTGTGGGTAGAGTTGGAATCACCATGTGGGTGCTCTAATGTTTCCACTGCGAGCATGCTTAACACCCATTGCTATTGGGTGCTACACCGCCCATGGAGACACATCAGGAACCTCCTTAGATCTGGATCTACTAAATCTGGATTAGGTGAAGGACCCATTTCTTAGATCCGGATCATCTTAGATCCGGATTAAGGAAAGTAAGTGGGGAAAAAACCATTGTTCATAAAGGGCCTCGGTAGATTTAATTTTGATCATATAGGTAAGGCCTTCTGAAAGCTTAAATACAATGGATCTTTTTCATTTAGAAATGCAAATAGATTATCAAATTAACATGAAGTAGGAACCCAAAGAAGGGAAAAAGTACCAAACCTTAATCATTTTTCTTCTTTTTTGATATTCTGCTTGCTTTATGGAATTCAGAAGGTTTTAATACACGAAACAGAAGCTGTAATAAAACTTCAGAGTTGTTTCCCCTGCTTTCTTTCACTCTGTACTGGGTTATTCGTAGCTCTTAAAAGTTGTAGAGCCATTACATTTCTGCAAGAGACAGAGCAATAGGATCCTTTGGTGTAGTCTCTGAGCAGACACCCCACTTGGCTGTGATTCCCCAGCTCTGACTATGAAAAAGTCGGGCCAAATTTTCACTTCAGGTATCTGAATACACTTATGAAATCTTATTCAGCAAATTGCTTCTAAGCTTGGCAGTATGCATTAATTTTCATACTGAGACTGCGGGCAAAGTTGGAAAGGGAAAGAGGGTTTTTTTTAAAAAAAATCAAAATCAAAATCTCCCAGTAAAATGGCATGTTTTATAAGAATTTCTTAGTTTTTCTTGTTATGCCAAGTCTGGATCTGAAGAACCAGTTTGCTTAAGGGAGTGGAAAAGAAGCAATCTGGTGAGCTCTTTCCCTCAGGCTCCCAAGTGGCACCACCTATAATTGTCTTGCTGTATTCTTTTATATTATTATTTTAAATTAATATTTAAAAATTCCACTTTTAAAAGGTCTGCCTGAAAAGTGGTACATAAACAAAATAAATATTAGTCTGTACTGTTCAAAACGGTTGCTGGAAAATAACTTCCTGTCAGAACTCAGCTAAACCACAGGGATGTTAATGAAATTTGGGAACAAAATATAGTATTTTTAAAAAGCCCGACGCCTTTCTACTCAATGCAAATGAATTTCATCTTATGTAAATGTATTATACCAAGATTGTTCTATTCAAAGATATCTTCTGGATTTATAAGCAGATTCATGGACTAGAACTAAGAGCAAAATGGCTCTGCCTACAACCTGTGTGTTTCCTTTTTTGGCACACTTTGACAGATGGCCAAGCCTGCAGGGTGTGAAATGACAGAGCCAAGCATATAAAGACAAAGACCAGAAAAAGGATGAGCACTAACGCCTTCCAGCAGCCCAGCGAAAACACTTTCGTGTACCTTGCAAAAGACCCTGAATGCAAAGCCATAGGTGCTCCTTGAGAAAGCATTTCAGTACCACCTTCCATCCCAGGGCTTCTGGAAGGCACAGAACTTCCATCACCCTGGGTTGGAATTGAGAAAGGCATGAAGCCACAGCCTGCCTCTAGAACTATCGGCTGTTTCTACACCTTCAGGGCATCAGGAAGGCAAGTGACCTTCAGAAACCCACACAGGTCTCCAGCAAACACATCCAGATGCTTGTACCCAGTTCAACATAAAGAAAGGGATTAGGGATGTGAATGGAAATAAGTTCATATTTGTTCTACTATCAAATAAAAAATAAAAAAAAATCATTTGTGTGGTGAATGAATGAATAAACTTTCTTGACTAGTCGCTTGACCATATCAACATTTGTGTGGTGAATTTTTAAACCAAAAAACTGGATTTTCACATTCATTTTTGAACTTTCTTGTGAACTTTTTCATTACTAATCCAAGGTCACCCATCTGGCTTTGTGGGGGCGTGCAGGATTCCCAGGTAAGAGTCCAGCTCCCGAACCACGAGACTAAACTGGCTCAACAGACACAAATAAGTACCATATGCCTGACCACCAAGGCAAAGTTCCATTCAATATTTGCATTCCGTCTTAATATAATACAGTCATTATGTGGCCTGTGCTTTGCTTGCACTGACCAGACCAGCTTTTTTGTTTTTCCAGATGACAAAGAAAATGGAAGAATGGAGTCTTCTATTGCTGGTTTTCTTCTCACTTGTCACAGTGTTTGGGTTGTTACGTCATGTACCATAGTTTTACTTTGAACTTAAGCTTTTGGTTATGGCTACGATATCCATCTTCAGAAGATATGTCTTCCACATGGCTCATGTTCTAGGACTTATGTTCTCTGAAGATGGAAATTGTGGCCACATCCAAAAACTAAAGTTCAGAGCACAGTTACGGAACTAAGCAAAACATCCCCAAAACTGTGACAAGTGAGACAAAATGTTTTGTCACTAGATTATGCATCAGAAGAACCTTCATCCCTCACTGGCTCTGTTTGCAAGGGGGCTTACGTGAATCCCCTAACCTCCAGTTTTCCATAAGTGACAACTTGGTTGTGCTCTATATAGTGGTTTGTGGGAACCAAACCATGTTACTATACAGTGGATAGTTGTATTTTATTCAGATTTTAGAGCAAGTAGGTTTGTGCCAAGCATTCAGTGGGACTTTGTCACCTAAAGAGGCTTGGGACTGTGAGGGGTGCATGAGGGTCAGCGGAGCAGAGGGAAATGAAACAGTGAATATACCTGCATTCCTTTGCAATGTTTGGCTGCTGCTGCTTCCTAGTTACTAGCCATGCAGTCAGGGGTGGGTAGGTAGGTGGTGGTATGTTGGGCTTGTGAGTGACATTATCACGGGATCTCTGGTGCAATATTGCTAGCAAGCTCGCCCACCCCTAATGGAATGGTCAGCATGTAGGTAGGAATCAGTGACAGAGCAAGGGGAAACAGGAGCATTCATTGTTTAACTTCCCTTGTGTTCTGCTGCCTCTCATCTTGCCTTTGATGTTGGAGAAGGCTGGGCTTGGTGGATGAAGCACCTAATAGTCCTGGTTCTCTTTGAACAGTTTGGTTTGACTGAGCATTAGATCAGCACAAGCCCTACGCCCGGGCTTGCTTACAAATTGCAACCATATTCCAAGATCAAGCCCTCTGTGGGTTTCATGATGAAATTTAGGTGCCATAAAAGAAATATTAAGTAAAGAAATTACATTTGGGGGAAAATGAATATTTCTGTGTTTAATTGTGGGATTTATTGAAGTCCACAAAGTGGGATGGGAAGGAATACAGTTTTTTATCAAGAGAGAAAATAATGTAGCCTCTTGGGGGGGGAAAGGTCCACTCTAAGCTCAGCAGACAGATTGTGCCTTAACTGATGTCTGAATTCTAATGTCCTGCCTGTCCCAAGAGAGTTGTTTTATCACCTAAGAAGTAGTATGTAAACCTTGCTCTTCCATTTGGCAGGAAAATGAACTACAATTTATCAGTGTACACAGCTGTCACATGGCAAGGGGCTCTTACACCCCTGAGCGTTTAATGGAGTGTTAAGAACTGCCTATATTTTGCTGTGCTTAACATCATTAATGTGTCTGGATGAGCCTGGAACAGAGTGCTGAGTGCTGTTTGCTTAATATACAGCTCTCCCCAGATCTGCGATTTTTCTTTGCATCGGGGCAAGAAACAACTAGTTAAGCAGAAGGACTGTGACCCAGTTGGATTGCCTCTTGTCAGCCTCCAAAAGATATAAGTCACCCAACACCCAGTCAAAACGCAGCTAACTTTCCAGGCATAAGAATCCCAAAGCATCTGGGGGAGGTTCCACTAGCACAAAGTACCCATTAAGGACCCATTAGGCTCAGAGCAGGAAGACCCCATTTCCACTACAGGCCCCATTAGAGCCACATTTGTTTCCACCTGTTCTAGGGAAATCCGGATTAAATGGGTCCTTCAGGACCTATAATTCGGATTTCCTGTAGACCGTTTGGGTCTACAATGGGGTCTTCAAGCATCAAATCCAGATACGGAGTGCATTTCCACTGCTACAGGGCAATGGGGTCTAGGGGGTGTCCAGGGGGGGCACCCATGGGGGGGGGTTTCCCGAAACCCAAAGCTTCAAAGCCTGTGCATAATCTTCAAAGACTACTCTGAAGGAAACTTCAGAGAATGGCACAGGCTTCGAAGATGACCCGTCAGAGCAATGCCATTTCTACTGAGCTTTGTCCAAAGCTCCAGAGAATCTCTGGAGCAATTTGTCACAATCTTCAAAGATTCTCTGGAGCCACTCCAGAGGATCTTCGAAGAATCTATGGAGTGTCTATGGAGTTTACACACACACACACACACACCGTGGCGCCCCCCCAAAAAACATGGGGCAATGGGCAGGCCCCATGTGGGTAGATTCAGATTCACCACATGGGTGTTCCGGTGTTTCCACTGCAAGCACACTACCACCCATTGCTTTTGGGTACTACACCGCCCGTGGAGACGCATTGGGTACCTTTTAGATTCGGATCTACTAAATCCAGATTAACTGAAGGACACTTCCTTAGATCTGGATTAAGGGAGGTAAGAGGGAAAAAAACTTAGGAAGTATTATAGAGAATAGGATGCAGCTGCTCTAAGGGAAAAAAGGTCTTTTAATGGCCGCCTGACAACCAGGATGCTCTGTTCCTTCTAAGAAACAGCTGTTCAAGTAGTGGCAGATTGTCTGTCTCTTCTCTCAGCAGAGTTATAAACCTTACTATAAGGCAGGGCTGCTCAGCATGTGGGCCTCCACCAGGTGTGCAGAACTGCAAGTGCCAGCATTTCTGTGGGAGGCTGGCACAGAAGACTGGCAGTGGAGTGCCAGGGGCCATTGCCCTAAAACATTGGCTGAAGGGCCACAAGTGAACTGAGAGCTGCAGGAAGATTGTAGTTTCCTATAATAGTCTGTCACTAGTGCAGCAAATATTTCCCCGGAGAAGAGGCACAGAAATCACACAACTATCTGAGGGCACTGCAATGAGCTTTGGAACAAAAGGGTCATTGTCAGTATTAGCTTCCCTTGTTAGGGAATATTGATAATTTCTAGGTCAGGTGCTCCAACATGCTGACCTAACCAGTGACAACCTCTAGCTGTTGTAGTTTACACTTTTCTATGAAATTAGTGGGTAGGTTAGTTCTTTCTGAAATGAATGCACTCTATCAACTGCCCTGAAATATATTTTGCTCAGGAGCAAACAGGCATAGGTTAGCGACAATTCATGTGGGTGAGGCAGTCAGAAAAAGCTGTTCTTCTGTTTAACAAATCACCCTTTCATATCCTGAAGTTCTTCTTCCTAGTTTGCAGAGAAGAGTCTAATGTCTGCCTCCCCTCACTTTCAAAAACAGGTTCTGAAAGGTCCCCTTCTGTCTGAGAGGTTACCAACTCTATAGGCACCCTTACCAATCTGAAGTGTTTAATACAATCTGTTTATGTTTAGTTAAAATTGCATTACAGTAACCAATACACTTATGACCCTACATAGCAGTGCTCAAGGAGCTGCCAAAGTTAATGTACTTTTAAATAAACATTCTTTTCTGTTTGTTTAACCTTAAATAGTTTTCATCTGCGTTTGTCCTTCTCAGCTGTTCTGCTGTGAGTAGGCTTTGAAAGTAGCTGTAAGCTATTCACAGGTTGTAATAGATGAGCCAGATCTTGTGCCACATGGTAGCAGCACCAAAATAGGAAGTGAGATAAATTATCTTTACAGCCTGCATCCCTAATCAGCAGCCACTGAGGCTTGTTTTTGGAGGCCTGCAGTCCTCTTAAGGGATTAGGTCTAGAGTTTAGGAGTCTTGTTTTCATAGTATTAAAAAACCTTTGTCCAAAGAGGTCTACAGTCACCCTTGAGCCACATTCCTGCTTTGCAAGGAGCTATTTGAACTTCTCTGGCTGTCTTTGTCTTTCCTGAACATAAACAATGCTCAGACTATTCTCAGAGTGCAAACTTCAGTCTCTTTCCTGACAGTTGCTCTCAGCCCCTGCCATGATTGTGAGGAAATTGATGGTGTCTAATAAACTAGAGCAGTGTGTGTTCCTTTGGGGAAGAAAGAGCAAAGCTGCAGGCACAAGAGTAAGAGACTCATATCGGATTCTGGTATTGTTGGGGGAAAGAATATCAATGACTGTGGAGGAAATGTGTGGGGTGTGTGTGTGTTTCTGTTGTGTAAGAGAATAGGACTTCTGGTTGGAAATACTTATTGAAAATACTAGCTGGAGTTTTCTATTACAACAGATCAACTTTGTTACAAAGGAAATTCACTGTTGTGACCTTGCCTTTACTGCTTGCATTTGAACTCCCTCTTGTCAATTTCCCAGGAAACACTTGCAAAGCAAAATATTAGGATTGACCTTGGGCAATTAGGAGGAGGTGAAATGGTTGGGAATGCCTGGGCTTTGGAACTCCATGTCCCAGAAAACCAATTTTAGTCCACTTCTGTTTAAAAACACTCACACACGCACATGGCAAAGCGAAGAAAGAGCAGGTATCATCCACCAGCCAAAGGACTTTGTTTTTTTTTTAAAAAAAATTAGTTACTGTTCTGTTCTGCACCAAAACACCAATCACATAAAGTGATAGATCTCTTATAAAGCCCTGATCAGTAGTTAAATCAAGCAGTATTTCTGCATGGTAGATCAAGTGAGAACATTTACTGTCCTACAGACATTACAGTGGCTGAAATAGACCTCTCTACCCCGTGAGCTTCAAAATATTAACTCTCTCTTAAAACATTTTTCCCCGCTTGCTCATTTTGATTCTCTGACCTTGAGCAATTTCCTTATTTTATATACACAAGTTTGCTCTAACATTGTTTAGACAAGGGACCTCTACTAGATTATATGCCTAATAGAAACATTGGGCCGTTCTGCACTGCATATTTCTCTCTCTCAGGAAAGAGAGAGAAAATTCCTAGACCTGCTAAATGACTGTTCCATGGAACAAATGGTCATGGAACCAACCAGGGGAAATGCAGTCCTGGACTTGATCCTAAGTAATGCTCAGGACCTGGTAAAGGACGTCACTGTAGCTGATCCAATTGGGAACAGTGACCACAATGCAATAACCTTCAACTTAAATACAGGGAGTAAGTTCTTAATAAAGTCTAACACAGAGACCTTAAACTTTCACAAGGGAAACTTCCCCAAAATGAGGAAATTAGTGAAAAGGAAATTGAAAGGGAAAGTCAAAAGAGTTAAATCACTTCAAAATGCATGGAGACTACTTAAAAACACAATAACGGAAGTGCAACTAGAATGCATTCCTAAAAGAAGAAAGGGGACTTCTAGGTCCAAGAAGAAACCAATGTGGCTCACAAATGCAGTAGATGAAGTCATTAAAAACAAGAAGAGTTCATTTAGGAAATGGAAGGCTTGTCCAAATGAGGAGAACAGGAGGGAACATAGACACTGGCAACACGAATGCAAGACGGCCATTAGGAAAGCTAAGAAAGATTTTGAGGAGCACATTGCTAAAAACATCAAAAGAAATAACAAGAACTTCTTTAAGTATATCAGAAGTAGGAATCCAACCAGGAGAGCAGTTGGACCACTAGATGGTAAAGGAGAGAAAGGGGTAATTAAAGAAGACACGGAGATTGCAGAGAGACTAAACAAATTTTTTGCTTCTGTATTCACGGAGGAAGACAGAAGACACATGCCAGTAGCTGAGCCTGTGTTTTCTGAAGAGTTAAACTGTACAGAAATAACCAAGGAAGAGGTCCTGGCATGTCTTAATAAACTAAATGTTAACAAGTCACCGGGACCAGATGGTATTCATCCAAGAGTCCTTAAGGAACTCAAATGCGAAATTGCCGAACTTCTAGCAAAAATATATAATCTTTCCCTAACATCAGGCTCCGTACCTGAGGACTGGAGGGTAGCAAATGTAACACCAATCTTCAAAAAAGGATCCAGGGGTGATCCAGGCAACTACAGACCAGTTAGCTTAACGTCAGTTCCGTGTAAGGTGATGGAAACCATTATTAAAGACAAAATTAGTGTGCATATGGAGCAGCAGGCATTGCTGAACAAAAGCCAGCATGGCTTCTGCAAAGGTAAATCATGCCTCACAAATTTGTTGGAATTCTTTGAGAGTGTCAATAAACACGTGGATAAAGGTGAACCAGTAGACATTGTCTATCTGGACTTTCAGAAGGCTTTTGACAAAGTCCCACATCAAAGGCTACTGAGTAAACTCACCAGCCATGGAATAAAAGGACAGGTTCTGTCCTGGATTTGTGACTGGCTTAAGGGCAGAAAGCAGAGAGTAGTAGTAAACGGCAATTTCTCAGGGTGGAAAGAAGTAAAAAGTGGGGTCCCTCAAGGCTCAGTACTGGGACCAATGCTTTTTAATTTATTCATCAATGATCTAGAAAAAGGGGTACATAGTAAAATAGCAAAGTTTGCTGATGATACTAAATTATTTAGGGTAGTAAAATCTGAAAGAGATTGCCAAGAGCTCCAGAGGGATCTCTTAGCATTGGGTGAGTGGGCAACCAAGTGGCAAATGTGCTTTAATCTTAACAAGTGTAAAGTAATGCACATTGGGGCCAAGAATCCAAATTACGTCTATAAACTGATGGGGTCTGAGCTTTCTGCAACACGCCAGGAAAGGGATCTCGGGGTTTTGGTGGACAGTTCAATGAAGGTGTCAACCCAGTGTGCGGCAGCAGCGAAAAAAGCAAATTCAATGCTGGGAATAATTAGGAAGGGAATAGAAAATAAGTCAGCAAGTGTCATTTTGCCCCTTTATAAATCTATAGTGAGGCCACATTTGGAATACTGTGTACAATTCTGGTCACCACACCTCAAAAAGGATATTGTGGAACTAGAGAAGGTGCAGAGAAGGGCAACCAGAATGATTAAGGGTCTGGAACACCTCCCTTACGAAACCAGGCTGCAACATCTAGGCCTCTTCAGTCTGGAGAGACGGCGTTTGAGAGGGGACCTGATTGAAGTATATAAAATTATGCACGGCATAGAAAAGGTGGATAGAGAAAATTTCTTTTCTCTATCGCACAACACTAGAACCAGGGGGCACTCTATGAAGCTGATGGGTAGGAGCGTAAGGTCTGACAGGGGGAAGTATTTCTTCACACAGAGGGTCATCGGCCTATGGAATGTGCTGCCAGAAGAGGTGGTGACAGCTACCAGTCTGGATGGCTTTAAGGTAGGGTTAGACAAATTTATGGATGACAGATGTATCAATGGCTACTAGAATGAATGCCTAGGTGCATCTTTCAGGCTGAGGGGGGGGGAGGAAATGGGGCGCTTCTAGGGCCATCTGCTGGGACTCTAGAGCAGGAGAAGGTTTGTCCTTGTCTCTGCTTGAGATGCCCATGAGCATTTGGTGGGCCACTGTGTGCGACAGGATGCTGGACTAGATGGGCTGTGGCCTGATCCGGCAAGGCTTCTCTTATGTTCTTATGTATGTTCTTATATTCTAGATCAGTGGTTCTCAACCTGGGGGTCGGGACCCCTTTGGGGGTCGAACTACCCTTTCAGGGGGGTCGCGACGACTCTCCCACCGCCCTTCCCTCCCACCTCCCAGCTGCTCCACCCCCATGGTTGGGGGTCTCCACAACATGAGGAACTCCATTAAGGGGTCGCGGCATTAGGAAGGTTGAGAACCGCTGTTCTAGATTATATGCGGGAATAGGGACCTGCCATGCATAAGCTAGTGCAGACTATAGCAGTGTTTCTTATAGTCTGCACCAGCATGCAGATGACAGTTCCCTGTTTTGGGATATAATCTGGAATAAGATCCAATGCAGAAAGGGCCATTGAATGATCTCTGCTCGCTGTAAGTACCGTTGGAAATAGCAGAAAGGATACAAAACTGGAGTTTCTGGAAGCCACTGGGTTACTGAGTTTCTAAAATCATGGTATGGACTTTATTTGTGCCTTTTGTTCTGTAGCCATATGATCAACCTGATAGTCTCACCCTTGAACTGGTGTTGCTATGTACGTCCCAGAATCCCTTGCTTTGAAAGTGCTGTTCCAGCAAAGGCAAGGGTATGCTAAGGTACAGAAACCTCCAAACCACAGTACTAGACTTTATGATTTGCATATACATTGCAAGTACAGAGGAAAGACCAGGAAACCTTTAATCTCTGCATCGGACCAGAACCAAAGATCCAAAATATACCATTTTAAAACACAAAACCCCATTCCAGTAAAACAAGGAAAAGAGAAGCAGATGGCAAAATTGTCTGCTATGCTTCAAAACATGAGGTTTGGAAATCTGCATGAAAACAGCACAGAGTCCAGAGTCCTTCAATCCAGTCTTGAAGAGGTCATCAGTAGTTACCAGGTCAACAGCAGAGGGATGGGATAATAAGAATTATTTGGCAATCTAGACTAGTCTTGATTACACTGTAAATATCAGGGAAGATTCTTATTAAAGAATGCCAGGTAGAAATAATGGAATTCAAATTAAAGTATTGATTAGCTTTATCTGAAGGGGGAGACACCTGTTATGCCAAACACCACACCTTTGTGCTACTAGGGCCCTGCAGACATAATCCTATCAAGAACATTCTAGGAGTGCAGACTCTGTCCAAGAGGAAAGAAGAAACTTAACTGGAAAACAGTTTATACCATCACGACAACACTGTCCCTTATCTTTTTAGGAGGAGGACCAATCAGTTCCCTTTGGTTCAAACAGACCAATAAAAAACTGAGGATTTCAACCCAATGAGATAGCGTTGCCCCTTTTTACACCTGGAAAAAGAATATAAAAATCTAGGTTCTTTTATCTTTGAAGGTCTTCCCCCACCTCTTCACTGCTGAAATCACTGGAAACGTATTGAAGAAACAAGAAAACCTAATACCACCCTTTCCACCCCATTTTTCTTGCTGGTAGCCGCATCTGGTCTTGTTGCTGAACTGAAGAGAGGAACTCTTGTTTCTCAAAGAAGAGTGCATTTGAAGCTGCTTTGTAGTTTCGTTTTGAGGTGATATCCCTTGGAGAGAGGAGGCTGCTTCTCTCCCCCTCTTTTTGGGTGCCCTTGCTTCTAAGCTTAGGCTGAAACTCTGAGCCCTGCATCCCACTCTGCTGTTACTTTTGGCTTCTGAGCCTGTTGTGTTGAGAGACCCTTTTAGCCTAGGAAGATTGGCCTGGGGAAGACTTCTGTTGTTCTGCTTTTGTTTTCTTTTTCTTTAATATCTTCTTAGTGTGAGGATTTACTTTAAAGGGAGAGCTTTGCGCCAGACACTTATTCACAAACGAGCTGAGTATCTTTAATTTTGAAGTAACTTTCTTTCTTTCTTTCTTTCTTTCTTTCTTTCTTTCTTTCTTTCTTTCTTTCTTTCTTTCTTTCTTTCTTTCTCTTTCTCTCCTTCTCTTTCTCCCTTTCTCCCTCCCTCCCTCCTGTTTATTATTGAAAAAACTCACTTGGAAAGTATTTTGCTGCCTGCCTGTTTTACAGAGTACATTGCCAGTTTATCATTATTAAAGCCTCTAGCATAAAAAGATCTTTACCTGGTCTGGTGGCTGAACTGAGCTAAATTTCTCAAAAGACACGTATCCAGACCACAACCCAATGCACTAGGAGCAGGGAAAGCCTTAACACTAGGAAGTTGTGTTCAGGAAGTTGGCATGACAACAGCTGCTTTCTTTCCTGTCATCCAACCTGATGCTGTAAGTAGCCTGTTTTCTTCAGACGCAGGGTAGTATATTTCCATCAGTGTTGAACTTAGGATGCCTCCAGACATGTTTAAAAGCTGTGCAGAGATTGCACATGGACTTCAGACTTCAGACTGCAATAGCAGCACAGCATTCCACCCCTGAAGTGGAAGCAGCAGCTTTTAATATTGGAGGATCTCGGCAATAGGGGTGTGCACAAATATTCTAAACATTCAAAATTGAATCAAATTTGATTGGTGGACATTCAGATTCGAATAGAATGTCTTCATATTCAAATTTAAACATTGAAACAAATTTCAAACGTTCGAAATCATTTGTTCGAATGATTCAAATCATTTGAATGTACAGATACTTATGTATTACATACGAAAATGGGATGCATATGGGATAAAACAAGATGCGTACAAAATGCGTACAGATACATATAACATAAATGTTGTCAATATTTATATCTTCAAATTTGAATCTAATATTCGAATGAATAGATTCAATTGTATCGAATTCGAATCAGTTTTTGTTGCATTCGGATTTTAAACATTTGAATTGAATTGAATGTTTTGACATTCGATTTGGCTCAAATTTGAAAGCAAAAAATTTTTTGTGCACATCCCTACTCGGGAATGCTGTGCTGTTCTGCAGGCAACTGAGCTTGCCGCCTGTTGGACAGGAAGTGGCTGTACAGTTCCTCACCATTTTTGCAACCAAGGGGAAGAAATTGTCAATTAAAATTATAGTAACCAAAGAGGATACAAAAGAGTCCAATATGTGGGGTCTGTAGTGGAAATGGGTTCGTCCTACTCTGAGCCTAATGGGTCCTTAATGGGTCCTTAGTGCTAGTGGAAAAACACCCCCAGATTACCCATAGGCAGAGGCATCTGCATTGAGTGGGCTTTAGAACATCCAATGTGTTCTAAAGAGTGCTAGAATAGATGTAGACAGCATTTATTAGTCTACCACTAATGCAGATTAGTGAGCCCTTAGCACGCTTCTAATCCGGTTTTCCTCTACTCCCAGGATGTGTTCTTAGCAGCTCCTTGGTTTAGATTAACATGTAACAGCAGAAAGGATCTAGATTAGCTAGCCAAATGTGTGACAGTATGAATGAATAAGTGACTACCGTATTTTCCGGCGTATAAGACGACTGGCCGTATAAGACGACCCCCACTTTCCTGTTAAAATATAGAGTTTGGGATATACTCGCCGCATAAGAAGACGATACCTGGTGTATAAGACGACCCCCGACTTTTGAGAAGATTTTCCTGGGTTAAAAAGTAGTCTTATACGCCAGAAAATACAGTACCTGTTCATGGCCTTTCACATAATCTGTGCCGTACTGAGATATGCTGTATGTTAGTTTCTGATTTTCTGATTTGTTTGCTGTTTTAAAGAAAATAAGCTTCATGTCTGAACACATTGCTGAATAGAGCCATATCTGTGCATTTCTTGTTTAATTTGTTTTGAAATGTTTAATGAGCACATCACTGCACTGAACCTTGAGAAGTTTCTGACCTGTTCATGGCTGTGTGTAAAAATATCAGTGAATCATTAACGTTCACTTCTAAGGCACTTTACATTGCAACAACTCAAACAACAGGCCTCTGTATGTCAGTGGCTGGAAGGCAGAAGCTCTGAGGGTTTGTTGTGACTACAGCAAATGAAACAATTCCTGCCCTTTTATGGGAGATTTCATTCCATATTTGCTATTTTTCCAGAACACCAGAAATGTATCCCTTATTCTGTGCTGTACATGTACATAATTGTGTTTTTCTCTGTCAGTACCTTTAATTTGATTGTTTAAGTTGGCTTCCTCTCTCTCTTTTTTTGTTGTTGTTAATTTTATGGTTCTGTTTTGCACCTCACCCAGAGACCACAGTAAAGGGCAGTATGAAGGAACACTTACTTGCATGATTGGGTAAATGCTTTAAGTTCTGTGTGTGCAGATTAAAATAGTATCTCTAACTCAGTCTGCGATGACACAACAAAAAATTGACTCAAAGGACTACAGAGTACACTCAGACACGTAATTAGGGATGCCCCTGGAGTGAATTTGAGACCCTACTGACCAGCTTTAGAATGTATCCAGTGAAAGGCAGCAATGATGGTGAGAGATATCTGTAGGTCAGTCTCATGTGGCAGTGGAAAAAAGATTAAAGGATAAATTGTTATTTGGAAAGCAATATTTGTTCTTTGATCACGGTTGTTCAAAGCAGTAGGGTTCAACTTATAAGAAAGACTTTTTAGACTCAACCTTTTACCTGCACAAGCCGCTTAACACTGGGTGAGAATGTCATGGATTATGGCGAACCCTCATGTGCACAGAACTTTATATGGGAAGGAGGCACAATCCATTTACCAGTATCCAAATCTTTCTGCCCTACCCTAGCTTCTCCATATTTTGGGAGGATCTCAGATTTTTCCCTGAAGACTCTACCAGCATTAATGTCAGGAAGTCCCTGAGTTCTGCTAGCATGAGATGCCCTTTACCACTTCTAAAATAATCCTGCCATAATAAATGTCTTGCAATTTCCACTTTTCCACTGTTCTTTCTTCACTTGCTGATTATTGTTTAAAGGGAAGATGGCAATAAATGCAAAAACAACTCTGCAGGCTGGTT
The DNA here is from genome assembly GCA_023333525.1 of Aspidoscelis tigris stejnegeri. NCBI lineage: Eukaryota > Metazoa > Chordata > Lepidosauria > Squamata > Teiidae > Aspidoscelis > Aspidoscelis tigris. The sequence continues at coordinate 83,179,016 of JALMGA010000003.1, forward strand.
GTGAATTTGTATGATCTAGTTCTGTGCTGTCTGACGAAGATGTTTCAGTGGCTCAGTTAAAAAAACCTCCCAATTCATAAAACACGACACTGTGATGTGTGTTGGAGCTGACTGCTCTCTTTTCATCCCAAACATCACCTTGTACAATGGTTTTGGGCCTTCATAAATAAGAACAGAAGAGAAACAGAACAGGACCTCTTCTGGATCAGGCCTTTAGGCATCCTGCCTCACTCTACTCCACCAATTGCTTCTGGGCATCTCAAGCAGGATGTGAAGGCAAAAATTTCACCTGTTGTCAGACCCCCTCCCAATGGCCTTTGAAGGCATCCTGCCTGTCTCTCCAACCTTCAGTTAACCAAATTCAGCATATTATTCAGTCAGATTTGCATTCATTTCCTCAGACAGATTCAAATGAATGTAAATTTGGATTTTCCATCCAATCCTTTCCATGTGTCTCATTGTACCTCTGGCAGCAATGATTAAAACCCCTCCAGTTCCATGTAAAAAAGTGGAGGGAACTTTTTATCATATGTGGTGGACTTGTGAAAAAGCAAAAACAAAAATGCATACAAATATATAATCTGATGGGACAAATTTTAAAGAGACAGTTTATATTCAAACCGGAACTGTTTCTGTTGGGAACTGTAGGCAATACTTTGGATAATATAAATTCTTTGATTTTATATATGGTGACAGCAGCTAGATTATTGTATGCACAAAAATGGAAGGAGGAAGAGATACCTTCAGGGCAAGAATGGCTAATTAAGCTGATGGACGTGGCTGAAATGGACAAACTAACAAATTTACTAAAAGACAGAACAACAAATAAGTTTATGACAGACTTAGAATTTTTGTAAGAGGGGGAAGGTGACCTGATGTGGAAGCAATCTCACTTCCAAACCATTGCTAATCTGTTTCTAAGCCAACTCAGAGGGGCTTTAAAAAACTGCACATAAAATTAGCCTTTTAAGCTAAAAGGTAAGAGAACATAAGTCAGGACAACAAACCAGTTTACTGTGAAGGGTTCCTGCATATATGCTTTTGCTTTGAACTTTAAAACAGCTGTATGGATTCTTATTATTATTTTAGCAAGAAGGCCACATAAGAGTGAAGCTAATCTAGCCTGGATATTGTTTTATGAAAAACTTACTCTTTTTTCCATTTAGGAACCGAGCAAGAAGATGCTTAAAACAACCAACCATCAATAAATCAATACCAAACAAAATCTAGACTGCAGCAATACAATCAAAATAATAATAGTTGCAAAAAGGGCATAGCTATCATCTTTTCCCAAAGGCTTCCTAAGAGAACCATGTTGTAACCATTCAATTGAATGTTTATGATACAGATAAAAGCAGAGAATAAATGGGCTAGCAAACCCCTTCTCTCTGTCTGTGTCTCAGCAGATTTCAGAGATAATTTCACAATCTCTCGAGAGAAAACGTTTCCCCAGGTCTGGTTCACCATCAGAACTAGCACTCTATTTTTTATCTCCTGAATATTTTGCTCGCCTGCTATAACTGCACTGGCAGTGTGGCAGCCATTTTGTATTATTCACAATGTCTGAGATCTAACATAATTCCAGAATCTTTCAGCATTGTAGGGAGAGGATCAGAAAAGTGACATTTGACATTGTTTGTCAAATATTGTTGGAAATGTTTTGGAAAATAGCCTGCAAAATTGCCATTTTCAAGGTCATATGAGAAGCAGAAGTTCAGAGAAATTTATTTTTTAAATTATGTATTTTGGGAAGTTCCAATTTCACATTTTGATACATTTTCTCTTGGTGGACATTCCACTACATCAGCAATCAGCTGAAAAGGGCTTGCTTGCCATACCCACTTTGATAGACTATGGTGTTAACTAGACTTCATGAAAGGTAACATGCATTTTTGAAAGTTTAAAACATTATGCCAACAAGACAAAGGGACTTTTTGCACTTTAACTTCCTCAGAACAGTGTCACAGGGAAATGAAGATTGGGGGGGGGGGTAGATTTGGTGTCTGTACTTTGGGACTCTGGATCTATACCTAACCTCTCCAGTGCTCCCTTAAGCACTGGCAAGGTGAGAATCACCTCCATTACAGAGGCAGTTATAGTCTCACACAATTTTTATTTCATTTCCATTTTATTTGTATACCACCTTTCCAAAATAAATTTTGCCCAAGGCAGTTTACAACAAACAGAAAATAATTACTTACATATTCCATTATATATTTGGATATTCCCGAACAGAGCATGGATATTCTGGAATATCCATAACTTTATATCCAAGTATAGCGGAATAAATAAGCAACATCTGGATACAGACTCCAACTCTGCAATGTTGCCTTCATTCAATTATGACATCACAGGTAAATTAGTATAAGTTAATGAGCTCTAGCAATCAAGAGCCTCCAGTCTAAGTAGTTAGTGTTTGTAGATGTATAATGCAGTAAAACTAGATACAGTACAGTGTCTATGATCAGCTAGCTATTTAATATACAGAACATACATTGGCATTTAGCTGTTGAACAGGAAGATTTTAAAGGAAGACATTCTTCTATCACTTGCAGACAAGACTGTGTTCTTTAGCCATGAGAGTATTAGAACGTGTCTAGTGGGGAGGGAATAGCCAATAAATCTGGCACTTGAGTCTTCTTCTGCGTTGACACATTTGAATCGAGACTTTGTATAATCCATTATGGATTTCAATTTATATAATTCCTTTGCCCCAAGTATCTGGAAGAATTAGTAATAAATACCATAGAGTTATTGAGTCAAAAGGGGTCATTTAGACCATTGATTGTCAAACTGTTCTCCATATGTTCCTAAGCAATTAGTGGAATGCTCAGAGTTGATAAGGAACATCTGGAAGAGTGCTGTTTGAGAGCCACTGAATCCAAACCCTTGCTGCATACATTGAATCTAATTCAAAGCATTGCCAGCCTTTGCTTGAGCTGATCCAGTGAGAACACCATCTCCCTAGAGCAGCGGTTCTCAACCTACCTAATGCCGTGACCCCTTAATGGAGTTCCTCATGTTGTGGAGACCCCCAGCCATGGGGGAGGAGCAGCTGGGAGGTGGGAGGGAAGGGCAGCGGGAGACTTGTCGCGACCCCTCTGAAAGGGTAGTTTGACCCCCAAAGGGGTCCCAACCCCCAGGTTGAGAACCGCTGCCCTAGAGAATCAGCTCCTTAAAATAAGAGCCATTCAATGATGGAGACAGGTTTTTTCCAAACACTGAACTGAAATCTGTACCTTAAGCCCATAACTGTGTATCCTGCATTCTAGAATCATAGAAGGTAGACCATGAATCTCTCCTCTGTCACACCCTTCCAGGTTCTCCTCTTCTCAAGAATAAACACATCTGGTTCTCTTAATCCCCCTTCATAGTGCTTTGTTCCCACTCCCTGGATCATCTGAAATAGACACAGTATTCCAGGTGGAGTCAAAGAGTGCTCTATAAAATAGAGCTATCTCTTCCCATCATTTGAAAACTATACTTCTGTTGGTGCAGCCCAGAATAGCATTGGTTTGTTGGCTTGTTTGCTTTCACTGCTACTTCACACTGCTGACTCACTCAGTTTAAGGGTGATTAAAAGTCAAAGTTCTTTTTCACACCTAGTGTTGCCAAACCAAATATTTATCTGGATCGTGTGTGTGGGTGTGTTATGTAGTGTCCAAAGTATAGCACTTTACATTTCTTCCCTCTTGTACTTTATTCTGTTGTTTTCAGCCCAACTCTCTAACTTCCAATGTTGTTAGGAATCCCAAGCCTTTGTTGTCTTTCTCAGAATGCATTCACACACAGTAGAACGGAAAGCAGCTCAAAAGCACCACACCTTGGTGTTTCCATCCCGTAGCATAAAATATTTCAAAGTGCATTAGAGGCGAAGTATGTTAAGAGAGGAGATGAAGACACCAGTGCCACACACTATCACTTGTAAGACACATTTGAGAAGGGTTTTGGTTTTGCTGTTTGAGAATGCAGCCTTAAGACTAATTACCACTTGGCCCAGTAGTGCAGCTGTGGTAAGCTCTCAGAGTGTCCACACTTGAAGGAGCCATTGCTTTACCATCTGTGCAGTATGTTTCTTTACCATCGGAGCTTACCACATGGGCACTACATGTGGTGCAGGTTTAATGCACTATATGTGCACGAACCCTGCACTGGTGCTGGAGTCGGTTATGCTCCAGACATTCCTTCTGCCATGTCACCCGGTTCTCTGGTGATGGTGCCAGGCAGTTGCTCTGGCACCAGCACTGGGGGTCAACAGTGGCCATCTCTGGACACCCACCTGCACTTCAGGTAAGTTGTGAACGGGTTGGGGGAGGAGGTTGCATAAGTACTAAGCATCCACCAGTACGGATGCTTAATGCATACCAGAGCCATTCCAGACCTTGCTTCCCAGTCACAGGAGACAAAGTGTGGAAAGGTCCTTAGTTTTGTGTAATCCATCATTCAGCTTGATAGAAGACTTCTCAGAATTTCAGAATAAGTACATTTGATTTACACATTTGAGTTTTGCACTCTTTGTAGTTAATATCTTGGGAATATTATTTGCCCTTCTGTTCTGACGGTTCCTTATTTAGAAGAGCACTTGTTCTTCTCGCCTATGGATAATTCACATTTTATGTATGCCTTTATACAAGTGCAGCTTCTCAGGATCAGACCAAACAGTAAGGAGAAGATTCTCATTTCTAAATACTCAAGAATGTCCTTGTATTGAAACTGACTGGCATGACTCCCTGGCTTAGAGCTAACACATGTTTGGAGGTGCATATTTTTCATTCACACTTTATCTTTCCCTACAAAGAACAGCCGTGGTGCAAATGCAGAAAATATGCCTACTGCCAAGAAGTGTGAATCATCCATTAATCTGGGACTTTTAAAGCTTCATTTCAAATATTTGTTTTTTTTATTAAAATTGATCATAGAGAACAAGAGAAGTTGCGGTATTTTGATTCCTCAAGTACAAGAGCTTTTGATTGGTATGGATGGTTTGTGGGTAACGTAGGATAAGCAGAGTGAAAGCAAGATCTAGGGTTGTCCTAGATCCTCCTTGCCATTTTTTCAGATGGAGGTCTTGCCTCTACAAGGAACCACAAAAAAAAGCTGTATACATCCTGCTTCTTTTTCTTCACTTTCTTTCCATCAGTTCTCTCACTGCTTTTATCCACCTGGGCCTTAGGATTTTAAAATTTGCTTTCCCAGCTTTGTGGTCAATCTGTTTTTTTTTCCTGCCCCTTGGTGAAACCCCATGAAGACGTTTGAGATTTCTAGCCCGCAGTGACCTTTATCAATATGAGTAGAGGCTGAGTTTATGATTCAGTAGAGGACAGCAACCTCTAACATAATCCATTCTACTCAAAGGCAGTGTGAGACTCAATACTTTTATTTGCATAGACGAGAACCACTACTGCAAGAAAGCAGCCATAAAGTAACACCTGATTCTTGACTGGGTGAAAAGAATTCTAGGATACCTTGGAGTGGGAGGCGGCTGATATAATCTAAGAGATTGCTGATCAAATGCTTCACATAGTGTGTTTCTCCCCAGCTCAGTTCTAAAGTAGTAAGGTATGTTTACATCTCAACTGAGATCAGAATCCAGAACTGGAAATGTGCATGGACCTCAATTTCATCTTTTGGAATAACCATATAATATAGTACATTTTGCAAAAAGAGGAGGGAGCCACTTTTCCTCTAAAAGATCTGGACAGATTGAATACAGCAGGACAAATGCCTTATAGCATTTTGATCTCATGACAAATCTCTGGCAGTGGCACTTGGCTGTCCCTGGAGGTAAAGGAACCAGCCACCACAAAAAACCCATCTTTGTTCTTTCCTCCCCACTGGCTTGCAAATTGTGACCCAGGTGTAGGCAGTGGCCTGTCCACATTGAGAATCACTAAACAGCAAGTCCAGGATCAAAGGAAATTGATGGATTACTGCAGTGAATGAGAATGGGGGTTCTCTTTCTTTCTCTTTCTGTGTATCTTGTAGAATTCTTCCTACACATCATCTAGCTCTAATGCTAAACGATAGAAGCTTTGCTCCAGCTGAGCATGATAGAAAATGGCATAACTCAAGGGAAGCTGCTAGTGATTGCTGATGGCAGAAGCCCTGATGCAGTGAAGGACAGAGGATGTGGATGATTCTCCAAGGCTTTTTTCTGGGATCTCTGTTTCCCCGAGGATGGTGGGGCTGCCTCATGATTAGAGAGGGAAAGGACCGTTCCAGACAGCTGACCTATTCCACTCTCTCCTGCCAGCTAATGCAGGGTTGTTTCCAGTGTCCAAAAAGCCAAGGAGTGGGGAAGGATGCCAATTCTTCATGCATCATAAATTGCGTAGACACCGTAGCAGCCTCAGATGTAGTAACAGCATCTTCCTCCTTGTTATCTCCAGAGGCTTCAGAACACAGCTGCTGCTTCCAAGTAGGAATCTAGGTTCGATGGGTCTTTCTGGGGACTTTGTCAGGAGGCCGCAAGAGATTTGTGCAGCTTTCTGCTAACCAGGACCCTGGCATTTTCCAGCTCTCATTAATCCAGATATCATACATGATCTGATTTTTCTCTTCAGGTATGTGTCAGTTACAGGAAGGTTTCTTTTGCTTTGGAGGGGAGTTTAAGTTTTGGGAGCGGGAGGAGAATTGACTTAGGCCATGCCTGCCTTTATGCTGATTTGCTTCAGAAATTTTCTTGTCTAGGTTTGTAATCAGGCAGCCTGGCAAGCCTCCTTCCCCCGTTTCACTGCATATTCACTTTTTTAAAAGGGCCAGAATATTAACTCCTGGCTGAGAGAGGCCAGCCATCTTTGAACAGTCTTCAGATTACACAGCAGTCAAGACTATTTCTGCTGATGTTTCAGATCTGAAGCTCTAGTCAGAATTGGGTGGATTATTCGGAACAAGAGAGGATTTTGGTGTCCCTGTGAGCTACTTAAAGAAGGCTGCGTAATATGTAGCAGAAAGCAACTGGCAGCACTTGCCACTCAGAGGAAATATAGGAGTATTGCAGTATCAGATGTGACATCCTTGCCCCCATCTGAGCTCAGAATTGCTTTTTCTGATTAGCAGAAATGCTCTAGTGCCTTAAAAAAAGAGACCTTCGTATCTCCACACGGAAGTGGCAGCAATCACATCTGGTGCCCTTTGCCTGCTAAAACATGTGCTTGTTTTTTAAACTTCTGCTGTTCTTCTCTGGCAATAGAGGGCATGAGGTTTGGAGGGTGGGCAGGAGATTCCAAGCGCTTAAGACATAAAACAAAGTCTTGCGATGTTGGCACCTTAGCAGAAAGTTAAATTTTGTGACAGAATTTTTGCGCTTTGTTTACAGTCAGCATTAATGATTTTATCAGATTTTATCTCTTGACTCTGTCTTGTTGATCAAACAAAGGGTAACAACATGGGTACATATTTGCAATATATTTCTTGACCCTGTAAAAATAGCTTGCTGTTGTTTCTTCTGGTGAGATGCCAGAAATTGAACCTGGGGCCTTCTCCAGGAAAAGTAGAGGTTCTGCCACAAAAACAAGATACAAATAAAATGAAAGGCATGAGAAGAAATGATAGATTTGTTTGCTGAGGGGAAAAAACAGGTAAAGTTATGAAGGTGCATCTGAGGCCCCATCCAGACAAGAGGAATATAGTGCTAATATGGCACTGTTATGGTGGAATTGCCTCATATATCTTAGACAAGCTCACTGTAGCCCCACTACCCTTCTTCCCCCAGAAAAGTGCTAAATACTATTGCTGGAAAGCTAGTGTTCATCGCGGCAAGTACTGAACACCTGGATGTGTGTCAGCACTAGCACACATGCTTGGAAACTTTTCAGTCTTCATCCATGCACGGTGGACAGAACTTTGATGATGGCTCTGTCCAGAAGGTAAGTAAAGGCATCCATTTATGTGTGGCAGTGCCAACAAACACATTCAAGTACTTTCTAAATTCTCAGATGTGCACATCAGTAAAACTCACAAAGACAGTGCTAGCAAGGGATAATGGTGGGAGATCAGTTTTCCATGTTATCCCCTGCTGGTGGGATACTGAGCCACCATCTGGAGGCAGCACGGATAACTGAAATAATATTTGATGACTAAAAGAACTTTATCTTCTCTTTTTTCCAAGAAAAATAAATCAAGGACATTTAAAGTTGTTCCTCCAACACAGCAGCCATCTCACACCCACATGAACCTCCAATAATAGTGAACCAATTACATTGTCATGGGCAGTTGCCTATTGAACAGGAAGGGTTTATTGTTCATTTGTTTTGTAGGGGCTGAGCACAATTGCTAGGAATGCTTATATCCTGCATGAAGAATCAGAACTAATTTAGTGCTAATTATGATGAGAAAAATGTTTAGCCTGCTCAGTATATTTTGGCTCCCAGCCAAGTTCTTTTAAAATATTTCAGACTCAACATGCTCTAGTGAAGAGCCACTTCTGTGCTCTCAGTTGGTTTGAAAAAGTCCCATGTATTTACATTTCCACACAAATGTTAACATATTCATAGTTTTAGCATTGGAATAAAGTTAGAAAAAGCCCAGGTTCGTATCTTCACCTTAACTTGAAGATCACTAGTTGGCTTTGATCAAGGACTTTTTTCATACTTAGTTTCCAAGGGACAGTGTGCCATGGAACTAAAGTTCAGAGATGATTCAGGCTCACTGGTTCAGATCACAGGATGCAATGGTCTGGATCAATGCTGTCTGCATGATGATGCTGGTCCAGACCAGTTCCCATTCCAGCCTAAAGAGTTTGACCAAGTTCGAGGCTGGGCTCCAAGAGCTAAGAACAAAAGTCCCTAATCTTGGAGCCTCTAGGAGATGCATTTTGATAGCACACCACTGAAATGCATCCCTTAGTAATCCTGAACACAGGAGGTATGCCTTCTGCACATCTCCTGTGTCAGTAGTTGCAAACAGGTTTAGTTGCGATCTCAACCATGGCCTCCCTGATCTGGATCACACTCTAATGCAGACAGAGAATACTAGTAGAGGGTGGTGCCTCACAGATCCACACTAACATGCAGATTGGTAATGTCCACTAGCAAACCATGGAGGCTCTTGAGCAGGACTAAGGGTAAGTGAAGAAAGAGCCTATGATTTTGTTGCTCCTTAAGGAGCAAGAATCCATGACTGGCAGATCAAGTCATAGCATATAGTTGGCTTGCAAGCACGGGTTATTAAGGTAAAAAAAAACACCCTCAGGCTGAGATTGTTCACATGCAGGTAGTTTTCCTGCTAAATACACGAAAGTATTTTACCATTGCCTTCTTCAGAAGAATCACTGGGATTGAACCTGGATCATTCTATATGCACAGGAGGTGCTTTGCTGCTGAGTTTTGGCTTCTGAGAAGGTAAGCTCCTAAATCATTGCACTGTGGGTTAACGTGGCTTTCTGACTGGATTATCCCACCAGTCCAGAGGAAAAGTGAACTTGGATCAGTCAGTTGTTCATGTTAAACAGCTTTAGTCCTGAAAATCTGGATTATAACTCCTTGCAGATGGGGCCTTCCTAATTTCAGCCAGGTATCATGATGCTGACTGAAGAAGGTTCTTCGGAAAAAATTTTTGCAACCTTCTCAGGTCTACTGTCTTCTAGATAGTCAGTATCCGAGTACTTTAGGTTGCACTTGCCTGAAGTTCCCCACTGTTTAAAAACTCTTGTACTGTTATAATATCTCTATTTTAACTGTTCAGCAACCAAGATTACAACCACTGGCAATGGATAAACAGGGCCAAAATGGCTTATCAGACTACCTGCTTATATATACTGTGCTGTGAAGCATCAAAACCTGTTAATGAAAACTCAAGCAAAAAGGCAATAAGCATGGATAGTTGCCAGGGTCCCAGAACTGGCAAAGAGCCTGTTATTCCAACAATGCTGCCATTATCATTTTGCACAGAGCATACACGACAGCTGGAGACAGCATGGAAGATTTCATTGCTTGTTTACCTGAATGGGACCCAACTGAGAATGTCTATTCAGGGTCCTGCCCAGTCATGCACCATCTGCTTTACTTTATCTCAAAGCTGATATCACTCTTTTTCTCTCTCTGAGATGTGTAATGGTGTTTGCTGTTCTCACTCTTTACAGTAACTGAGCCAATCTAAATCAGAGCTAGATGATCTCATGACTTTGAATTATGAGTCTGCCAATCTGTGAATTCATAAAACCTTGAAGTAATTTTATTTCTGGTGCTTTTGCTTATCAATTTTCTACATGTTCATGGATCACACCATGATAATAAAAATATTATTTGAGCATCTCACAAAGCTGCATATGTTGCTTGAAATATAATTAAAATGCATGCATATCAAACATCCTTAAAAAAACTAGATTTAAAAAAAATGGTTTTGGGTACCACTGAGTTGAGGCCAACTTCTGGTTGACTTCACAGGCACCTTCAGGCAGTTTTCTGAGGCTGGGAATTGAACCAGCAAGCCTCTGTTTTCTAGGCAGTCTGCTGTACCACTGAGCTACGGATATTCCCCAAAAAGTATTTATTGACATCTAAAAGAGTGTGTCTCCTTATATCCTTAAAGTGTTCAGGGCTTATCCTGAGTCAGTAAGCCAAGAGCATCACCCCAGTATGGCTCCCAAGCCCAGTCATGGTTTGGTTGCTAAGCAACCAAACCAGTGACAGCAGAGCAGGTGAGTGCAGTTAGAAGTCCCTCCCTTGGTGAAAGCCAGTTTATGAACTGCCTTTGAAGACCACTGCTGAACACCATAGATCTGATGAATTCCCAGAGTGAGCTGTTCTTGGAGAATTTGGTAATATAAAACCTGGGTTTTCTGAGCTGATATCTAGGGCCCTTTTTGCACTCGGCCTTATTCCAGGTTATATCCCAGAATATGGACCCGTCATCCATATGCTGGTGAATTCTGAATAAGGACAAATTCAGAAAGGTCCTAGGTTTTTTAAAAAAAAAATTAAGGAGTTTTTGCTTTTTCAAGCCTTGTTATTTAGTCCTGGAGATGAAAAAGTGCTATTTATTGTTTAAGGCACAGAACACAATAGTGGACAAACTTAGTACAGAATAATATAATGTCTAATCATTTGAGCAGGACAATACAAATGAGGCACAAGAAACCTGGTGAGTCTGTGGAATCAGTCACTGACCCTTGACAAAAGCCTTTCCAAGATATCCCATCATCGTACATGCATACATGCTCAATGAAAGATTGTGCTGAAGAACCTGAAGTTGATCTGTCAAAAATATGAATTTAAACAAAGTTTCAGCATAGTCTAAGGAAAGATTGTAGGGCCAAACTAACACTCCTTAGTCATTTTTCATTCACCGTTTGCAAGAGAAGGAAAGTAAGGGGGGCCCCTGCTGGGTCAGACCAGTGGCTCATTTAGCATAGCAGCCTGTTCCCATGGTTATCAGCCAGGTGTACAAGGAAAATATGGCAATTTACGCCTAGACATAATGAAAGTTTAAATAGTTTTAGTGAGCTGTGAATAAATATATACCCAGCTATTGCAATTGTCCAAGTGCTTTAGTTAATTGGATTGTATAATAGCAGTGCACTTCACAAAAACTATAAATATAAAGCAAAATAAAAAGCAAAATGTGAAAGCAGCAACTTTCTCCTCACCCATGTTCCCCAAGAACTGTTTTTCATTGGCATGCCTCTACTTAACACAGAATGCAGAAAAAAATCATAGTACATAGTAGTCATTGATAGACCTGTCTTCTGTGAATTTGTCCAACTACTTTCTATAGCAACTCGATAGCCATAGTTTAACTATACTATGCCATATTCTTAATCCACCATGGATCTCACATTTGACTTCAGTAAATCAACCTGGGTTCTAATGTTTTCTAGAAGAGGAAAGAGTATCTGCTTACGTTCTAGCTGTCTGTTTGGAAACCAGGGCACAGCAAAAAAACCTGGAGGGCCTTCATCCTTTGTTTGCATGCCCACAAAATGGAAAGACCTATTGGGCACTCTTATATGGTTACTTCTAGATCTCTAATACAAGGGTGTCTACAGAAATCCTGATTAAAGGCTAAGATATACCCATATGAGCCAGATTTCCCCAGCGGCGGTGGAAACAAATGTGTCCCAAATGGGTGCCGTGGTGGAAATGGGGTCATCCGGCTCACACCCAAATGGGTCCTTAATGGGTGCAAAAATGGGTACTTTCTGCCAGTGGAAAAACACCCAAAGTTTTATTTCCTCACAAGACCAGTCTGTACAGGTTCCAGTAGCAATAGTGCGCCCATGTGAAAGCAAACTGGAAACATGATCTAGGTAGTGATGGGTGCCAGTCCTCATAAATCCTGTTTCCATTGAATTGCCAATAAGTGGGAGCATGGTCTTTTTTTTTTTTTTTTTGCTTGTTGCTCATATGAACCTAAAAGGACAAAGCCAGAGCTTCTGTTCATGTTACTTGTATCAAACAGGCAACAATGCATTTGTTAATGACAAAATGAAGGACTTCCTGGACTGGGGCACAGCCCACCTGGCCCAGGATCCTGTCTCACGCAATGACTCACCAGTTGCTTCTGGGCATCTCAAGCAGAAGACAAAGACAAAACTTTCCCCTGTTCTTGACTCTCTGCAGACAGTCTTTAGAGGCATCCTGGCTCGCTCTCCTACCTGGAGGCAATACCCAGGCATCAGTTCTAGTATCCATTGATACACTTGTTCTCCAAAGTGACCTTAAAAGGAGTCTCTACTTGGGTGCAATCTGTGAACCTCTGCAAGATGGACTAGACTGAGAGGTAATGACTGGCCCATTGTCACCAAGCAAGCTTCTTGTTTTGAATCTTAGTTTCTAGATCTTAATCAGATTCTTTAACATCTACACCTTGCTGCTCCTGCGCTTAGGCGTCGCGTATTGCATCCTGAGTGCCGAACCTATAAGAAGAATACAAGGACCAGTGGCATACAATAGACTGGGGCTAGCATTATGCCAGAGATAGGAAGGAAGCTTGAGTAACATAATTGCTGGAAGGCAGCCAGACAGGCTCAGATGACCTTTTTGGTTAGCAGAGTTGAATCTTCCTAACAAGAGGATTATTTCCAAAGAGTACTGTGGCTTTCAAAACAAAGCCAGATGTGAAATAATGCCTGCAATCCTTATGACACTGCACTGGGATTGCCAAACAGACTTCTAGCATTCATAATGCACTGCTGTTTGGAATGCACAAAAACCACACTGCAAACCTATCGAAGGAAATTCAGCAGCAATGATAGGTTTCCCATGACAACCCTGCTGACCTTCATGTCTGGCAAGATGCATACAAAGTTTCCCCACTGGGAACTTCTGAGATCTAGAAAGAGCACAAAAAATAAGGAAAGAAAGGAGGCTGGTGTTTGGCTGGTCCCTGGAAGTCCCCTGCAATGTGATTTCATATGCAGTTCACCAGATGTGCAGGAAAGCAGATCTGTGCTGGGATTTGCTGCCTGCATCTGGTGGGGCCATAGCAAATAAATAAATAATAAAAGGCAATTGTGGAATCTTTTTTGTATCCCACATTGCCTCTTGCCATCTGGAGACAGTCTTAATGTCAGCTGGGCAATCTGTGTTGATGTACCAGTCTGCCTTCCGAGTACCTTAATCTTTGTACTAATAGTTGCATCATTATCATTCAGCTATGTTTTCTTGAAACTTACCTATGAAAGAGTTTGGCATTCCATCACTCTTTCACAACTGCCTTTGCTCTTTTTTGTTTTTTACTCCTTTTAGTTACGTGAGATTTCCATGCATGTATTTCCTTGTGATTTGCTAAATAGGGTCACTTTTTAAATTGCTTTTGTTGTCCACCACTTTGATGTGTCTAACAGAATTGTGATGAGAGGTAGTTGTTTTGAGTAACTAAAATGAAAGGGGGAAACCAAAATTAGAAAATTAAGTGAGAAGCAAGGGCTGAAAAAAGAACAAATTAGCACACATTGCTAAATTGTGTGACTGTGTTAAGCACAATCACAGTAAAAATTAAAATAACTAGTGATGGAAGGCAAGAGCACATGGCATCTTCTAGAGGCTTTTGGATTTAAGCCCCCCCCCCTCATTTATTCCTTACCATTGGTCATGCTAGCTGGGGCTGATGGGGGTCTGGAGAACCTCTTCCATGCTACTTAATAAATGAATTACCTCCTTCCTTCCATGTGAACTTCTCGGCATTCTGTTTTTAGTGATGACCCCAGGTTAATGGGTGATTTTTCTCCCTAACTGGCCACTGTCCTACCTGTTCCACGAGGAAGCCAAGAAGGGTATAAGCCTTTTCCTCGTTTTCTTTTAAATACATTTGTATGTATCTAAAAATTCTGTGGTTCTGTGACTGCATAGTCTCATAGGACTTTAGTATCTGCACCTCACATTTTCATGAATTAGCACCAGAGAATGATACTGGCCTACAGATTTTTTCCATGCATGCAGAGTTTAAAACTGCCAACTTTGGTCACTTCAGAAGTCTGACCCTTTTGGCCATTCTGATTTCAGGCACTTCTGAGTTGATAGTGGTTAGTTTCATCTTGTGGCTGTGCTGACTCTGGTACTTCTGAAAATGTCGCAGATGCATGGAAGTCAAATGCATCTATGTGGCTGTAACTCCAATGATCTTGGGAAGTATTAGAAGCAAACTGCAACTTTTCTCAATTTTTTTGCTATGGGGCTTTTAGGAGGGACTCCCCCATTCTTTATTTTCCTATAGAATAGTGGTTTAACATTTGCAGTTTTGAAACTCATGAGGTTTTCTAGGAATCTAAGCCTAGGAACCAAAGCCTAGGAAATAAATGAGAGACTAATGTAAATATGAGCATTCTGGGCAGTTGATTATGGCCCTCTTGGGTGACATAGAAGTTTCTGGATAACAGTGTCACGGTGTGCAACTTGTGTCTAATACCTACCAAGGTCATAGGAATTGCTGCCATGCAAATGGAATTGACTCTTTGTCTGTATCCTCTAAGTCACAGAAGTTTATCAGCAGTGCAGCAAAAATTGTGGCGTTTTCTGTTGCCTTGCTCTCTGGAATTTATATGCTTTTCTCTATTGTGAACTGGCCATTTACTGTATTGAAGGTTGCTTAGTGACTGTTTTCACTTTTGTTTTATTATATAGTTTTTAAATGTTTTGCTATAAGTCATATGTAAGTTGGTATGTTTATGGATGGAATGGGAAATGAGGTATAAATGTTAGTAAGCAAATGATATTAAGAAATAAATCTTCGCTTACTTATACCTTAAAGAAAATGCAAGATAGGCTGTGCTCACAGCTAAGGTTTAATCCAGCTTCAGTCCACCTTCAGAGCAAGAGAACACATCAGCAAAGTGGACAGTAATTTTCTTTCCACTTTATCTGTCCCAAAGGTGAATTTTCTGAGTTATTTGACACTGAAAGAAAACAGCTTGCTGATGTATTCTCTCTCTCTGAAAGAGGACTGCCGCTGGATTAATCCTTAAGTGTGACCACAGCCAGAGTTCCTTTTTAGTAAGGTTAATAACCCAGAATCTGTAAATGTTAACACAAACAATGAAAAAGGCCATAAACCTTTCAGGGTCAGGTACGGACAGCTGTAGATGCAAATTAGCAAATCTACAGATGCAAATCTAAGTGTACCTGCAAACCTTATAGAACACTTTAGGGCTATGAATAAGTCAACAAGCATGGGTTGGATTTGATTGCCTTGCCAAGACCCTTTCAGCTATAATATAGAATGATAAGTCAGCAGTATGGAGCTTGAGGCTTGCATGCTAACCCTCTGAAGCATTTCTTCTTGTTTGAAATTACTATAGTACAATTGATACCAAGAGATCAGGAAAGAGTAAGGGGACACCCACACACCAGATGGCTGGATAAAAGAGCATGCCAGTCAAGATGAGAAGGAATTGCTCAGGGCAGGGAGGTGTGGAAGAAGTTTAGGGAGACTGTAGCGGTCTGTGAGTCCGCTTAGAACGGTTATTGCCAGCTAGTTCGGCTCGCTTCGAGCACAGCACCCTGCAGCAACGTGTGCCTGCTCGCTGGCCACGCCAAACTTTGCCGACAAGCTGTTCTGGGTAAGGTATTTTCGCTGCCACCACCGGAGACACCTCTCCGGACTGGGAGTTGGGCTGGAGCTTGTCTGCAGCTTGGCACCGTGCAGCACGCTCCCACAACCTCCCACAAATCTACCAGGGGAAAATCCTCCCCCCCCCACGCCCTCTCTAAGCCCCAAAATAGGCAGGACGCCTGGAACTGGATTTTGTAAAAAATATAACAAAAGTTTATTTAAGGAATAAGGCTTCATGCAAAGTAAAAGGAGTAAAAATACTTGGACACAACACTAAGACAGTACATAAAATACAAGTAGCAAAAACTGAGAGATTAGGCTTCCAGCAAGGTGGCTAACAGAAAGAAAAACTCACGTTCCTTGGAGTCACGAACGTAATGCCTAGCTCTGGCATTAGTCTGGTTACGTGGAATATCGCGGGTGATACATTCCAAAGAATGCATACCTTGATGGTCAAACTGGCCCTTCTCTTATACAGAATTTCACCTCAGGTGAGTGCCGTCAGCCAATCAGGTTTGAGCAGTTACAGGTGTGGGAAATTAACATCCTACATTTCAAAGTACCTTCTTGATCTCAGTATGAGATGGTAAGTTTTCCCAGGACCAGTACTTGGTTCCCAGAGTATGCAAAACTCTATCCTGATTGATCCTTCGGCTTGCCTTGCTGATAACATCTAAATTAAGACAAAGACCAGATGTGGTATAGAAGTGTGAATCTTCCCACCGGTCAGTTAAAGAAATATATCCTCCTTCAAAGAGTGTGTTTGATATTCAGGATGTTCGTTCTCATGGGAAAGAGTTTCTCTGCCTGCCTAAAATGGTTCCTAGCTTCTAATATATTACAAAATGGAGTTGTCTCTGCCTAGCATTGTGGGATTGAACCAAAGTTGTACCCCAATGCCGCTACAGAGACCATAATCCAGCAGTGGGTTGAGAGTGACGTTCACTGGTGCTTACTTCATCCCAAACAGGGGAAACTCTGATGAGTTGAAACCAGGGGTAGAAGGACAGAAGTCTTCCTTATGTTGTTATGTTGCTGGGCTACCTTACCTGCCTTTTCGGTGATAGCCCCTAGACTGTGGAACACTCTCCACCCTGAGGTGCACCAGGCATCTTCTTTATAGGTACTTCTAGCAAAGATGCACCTATTCACCCTGGCCTTTGCCTGAGGAAACAGCTTCCCCCTCCCCAGTTTTTGGTGCAGTTCTTGCTTTTAGTAGGTTTTACTGTTGTAATCTGCCCTGTGACCTTCAGGGATAGGGTGGGAATGAATGAATGAATGAATGAATGAATGAATATTCCTGAACGCTGGCCACACTTGCTGGAGCTGAGAGTAGGAGTTATTTATTTATTTATTATTTACATTTATATCCCACCCCATACCCGAAGGTCTCTGGGCGGGTTACAACCTTAAAACAACAGATTAAAACAATGCACATCAAAAGACATTAAAAATTCAGTACATATAAAACAATATACCACATGTTTAAAATGATAATGTCTGTACTGGGGGAGTGAACATTAACAGCTTAGCCAAAGGCCAGGGCAAAGAGGTGCATCTTCACTGCCCTCCTAAATATATATAAGGGGGAGGCATTTCCATAGTCTGGGGGCCGTCACAGAAAAGGCTCTCTCCCGGGTGCCCACCTGCCTCACTACTGAAGGTGGTGGGACAACCAGGAGGGCCTCGCCACTTGATCTTAAGGCACGGGCAGGTTGATATGGGAGAAGGCGTTCCTTTAGATATTTGGGACCCAAGTCATTTAGGGCCTTATAAGTCAAAGTCAAAACCTTGAATTGGGCTCGGTAGTGAATTGGCAGCCAGTGCAATTCTTTGAAAACCGGTGTGATGTGCATCCGGCTAGATGTTCTGGTCAGCACTCTCGCAGCTGCGTTTTGCACTAGCTGCAGCTTCCGAACCGTCTTCAAGGGCAGCCCCATGTAGAGCGCATTACAGTAGTCCAATCTAGAGGTTACCAGAGCATGGATAACCGTGGCCAAGTCGTCTCTGTCCAGAAGAGGCTTCAGTTGATGGACTAGCCGTAGTTGGGAGTAGGCACTCCTGGCCACAGCCTCCACCTGAGCTTCAAGTGTTACCGCAGAGTCCAGGAGTACCCCCAAGTTACGCACCTGTCCCTTCCAGGGCATTGCAACCCCATCAAGGACAGGGTATCTCCCAACTACCCGGACCCGAGACCCTGTGACACACAGCACCTCTGTCTTGTCTGGATTCAGCTTCAATTTATTCTCCCTCATCCAGCCCATTACTGCCTCCAGACACCTGTCAAGCACTTCAACCACCTTTCCTGATTCAGATGGTACAGAGAGATAGAGCTGGGTATCATCTGCATACTGATGACATCTCACTCCAAATCTCCCGATGACCTCTCCCAACGGCTTCATATAGATGTTAAATAGCATGGGAGATAAGATTGACCCCTGAGAAACCCCACAAGTGAGTTCCCAGGGTGTCGAATCAGTGTCTCCCACAGTCACTATCTGAGATCTATCCTGGAGATAGGAGCAGAACCAGTGCCAAGCATTGCCTCCCACTCCTAAACTCTGTAGTCTCTCCAGAAGGTCAATGGTATCAAAAGCCGCTGAGAGGTCCAGGAGAACCAACAGGGTAGCGTTCCCCCTGTTTCTCTCCCAGAGTTAGGTCATCAACCAGGGCGACCAAGGCCAATGGGTCTAGATAATCAGCTTCTTCCAAGCATGCTTGCAGTTGAACAGTGACAGCTCTCTCCAGAACCTTGCCTAAGAAAGGTATGTTAGCCACCGGGCGATAGTTGTTTAGATCTTCCGGATCCAGGGACGCCCTCTTCAGGAGGGGGTGCACCACAGCCTGTTTCTGGTCCAGTGGAACCACCCCATTCCTCAGAGAGGCATTCACTACCTCCTGGATCCACCTGGTCATACCTTGTCAGCTAGTCTTTATCAGCCATGAGGGGCAGGGATCTAGAGAGTAATGTATCTCCATTTCCAAGATATTTTTGTACAATAATGATGTTCCAGTATTATAATCTTTTTTAATATATTTTTTATTGATTTTAAAAGCAATATGACATTAAAAAAACAATTAAACAATATCTATCATACAATTTCTTTTCTCTTAGTGTGTATTGCTTTATTATTCTGTATGACTTCCCCCTTCTTAATACCACTTGTTCCTTTGCTTCTTTATTCATTCTTGTCATTTTCTGACTGCCTTGTTTTTTAGTCGAAACCTTCTGTCGACACTTGTAGTTCGTGTAGATAGTTAATAAAAAGGTGCCAGTCTTCTACAAATTTATCCATTGTTCTATCATTTAACAAGTTTGTCAGTTTATCCATTTCTGCCAGATCAACCAGTTTAATTAACCATTCATATTCCATAGGAATCTCCTTCTCCTTACATTTTTGTGCATATAGTAATCTTGCTGCCGTCACCATATATGATACCAATACATTATTATCATCCAAAGAGTTATCTATTATACCCAACGAAAACAATTCTGGTTTAAATAAAAAATGCTTCTTTAGTATTATTTTCATACTCTTATAGATTTGAGCCCAGTATTTCTTTGCTTTTTTACATGTCCACCACATATGGTAGAACGTTCCTTCTTCCTTCTTACATTTCCAACATTTGGTTGATATATTTTGATAAACTTTTCCTAATTTATGTGGTGTTAAGTACCATCTATACATCATTTTATAAATGTTTTCTTTTAATAATATACAATTTGTAAATTTCATATTCTTTGTCCACAGTTTTTCCCATTGTTCCATCTGTATATTATACCCAAAATTTCTAGCCCATGTAATCATACATTCTTTAACCTGTTCATGTTCCATATCAATCTGCAAAAGTATTATATAAACGAACCCAATAGTGCCCCTTTCCGCCTTGTTCAGTTTTGTCTCCCAATCTTCAATTTCTTCCTGAAAATTAAACTTTTGCTTATCTTCTCTAAATATATCAACTATTTGTGCATACGTAAACCATTGTATATTTTTACCCTCTTGGATCAATTGTTCCCTTGGTTTAATATCAAATTCATTATTATCTTTTTTGTATAATAAATCCTCATATTTATACCAATGTCCACCATCCCCAAATTCCTTTAACAAACCTTCATGGGATGATACCCAGAGTGGAATCTTTCTATAGAGTTTGTTTTTATACATCGACCAAGTTTTAAATAAGGCATTTCTTACAAAATGATTCTTAAAATCTGCATTAACCTTTGCTTTGTCATACCATAAGTAGCCATGCCAGCCAAATCTAAGACCTTCTCCTTCCAACTGTAAAAGTCTTTGGTCTTTTAGCCAAAACCATTTGGCTATCCAGCTCAAACAGGCTGCAGCATGATATAATCTAAAGTTCGGCAGTCCCAAGCCTCCTCTTTCTTTTGCATCTTGTAGGAGTTTAAATCTTATCCTAGGTTTCTTTCCTTGCCATAGGAACTTTGAGATGTCTTTTTCCCATTTTGTAAAGTCCTTTGTATTATTTACAATTGGTAAAACTTGAAAGAGGAACATCAGCCTTGGAAGTATATTCATTTTTATCACTGATATTCTTCCCATCAATGATAGCTGTAAATTAGACCACCTCAAAAGATCTTGTTTGACCTCCGCCCATATTTTCAAATAGTTATTCTTGTACAAGACAATATTTTGCTTAGTTAAAAATATTCCTAGGTACTTAATCTTCTTCTCCATTGCAAATCCCGATTTCTGTCGGAATAAATCTTGATCTTGTTTAGGCATATTTTTTACTAACACTTTAGTTTTTGTTTCATTTACCTTCAGACCTGCATATTTTCCATAGTCAGCTATAACTTTTTTTAGTTTTTCAATTGAGTTATTCGGATCTGTTAAAATGATTGCCAGGTCATCTGCAAACACTCTTACTTTATATTCTTCTTTTTTAATTTTCACCCCTTTAATTTCACTGTTTTTTCTAATTGCTCTATTCAGAACCTCTAATGTCAATATAAATAACAGCGGCGACAAAGGACACCCTTGTCTTGTTCCCTTTTGAATATCAAAGTTTTCTGAGAGTTCTCCATTAATCAATATCTGCGCTTGTTGCCTTGTATATATTGCCTTGATACCTCTTTGAAATTTTTCACCAAAATTCATCTTCTCTAACACTTTAAATATAAAGGACCAATTTACTTTGTCAAAGGCTTTCTCTGCGTCTAGTTCCAGTATTATAATCTTAAGCTGCCTCCAGATCATGGCTAGATATCTACTAGCAAGTGATCATCTGGAGTATTGGCCCTCCAGCATTATAATTTGCTAGCTGGACAGGGCCATGGCAGGTGCTTGTCTTTGGACGTTTTAGAGACTCACACGTCCTGGGTATACAGTGGTGTGGAATACCCGGAAAGGTGCATCCCCACCACCATGCATGCTTGGCCATCTTTTTGGCCCTGCACATGCACAGTGGACAGATACAATGGCAGCTTCCTCCACAAAAGTAGGTAATAGCGCTATTGCTTAAAAATTTGCCACCACTGGTGGGTTTTCCAGCAATAGACTTTTCCTTGTTTTAGTTTTAGTTTTAGTGTGGATAGAGCAGAGCTATGTTAGGCTTACCACAGATATGCATGGCAACTCCACCATAGCCGAGCATATTGGTACTATATTTCCCCTGTCTGGATGGAGCCTTAATATGTGGCCACGACAGGGCACTTAGAATAGAAGCAGCTGCCTAGGGTTACCAAGCCCCGTCTCTCACTTACTTTTACTCTATTGAACCATAGAATGCCAGTCTGTACATCCCAGATCACATCCACCTAAGTTAACAAACATACTTTCTTCATTCTTCTCAAACCAGACGCTACTGTTCATGGAAAGCAACATCTGATGCAGTCTATTTGCCTATCCTTTGCCCCGTAATTCTAACCAAACTTTAGCCTAGTCCACTTCTAACCAAACCTGTCAAACGACATTGTTTCCATTTCCTGGCAAATTATATGATAGTAAGCTGAAGGCTGGAACAACTTTCATTCATGTTGCCCTTATTGTCATGATGTCATGACCTGATGTTTGTCGTGAGTTCAGCATTAAGGTATTCATTGCTGTCTCTCTTCCAGGCAGAGCTTGGTATTGATCCGTCTGCAATGCTGAGTCTGTGCAACTAACGTTTCCTCCTTGCATTCCCTGGGGGGCTCCACTGACATTGCACTCTCAGCGGCCAATGTCATACGTGCGGCAGAAGAGCATTGCTCATTTGTCAAGGCAATGCTGAGTAATGTATGGTGCACCCAAGATTACAGTATGCACTACTGCTGCACATCACTGTATTCTTAAAGCAGAGAAATCCTAGTTGTGTAGTATGTACTGAATTTACTTTATTGGTTAGTCATATATGACCATATCAAATTTACAAAAAGATAAAATCGAGAATCAAAATAAAAATAACATCATTATTTGTCCCCGTCACCCTTACAAGACAGACGATTCAACTCAATAAATAATTTCCTAAATCGAGCAGCCTTAACAAAAAATAAAGCTACCCTATACGTCACCTGGATGTTTTCTTCCTGCAGAAGGTAAGTCAACCTATGCCTGCATTCCAGTGCGAAACGTTTTGTAAAAGGGGGCCCAAACAAGTTGTTCTTATTGAAGAATATAAGTGACAAGTAAGCAAAATATGGAAAAGATTGTCAACTATTTTGTGCCGCACAGTCTTCATAAGGACCTGATGGTATCTCCCATACTACACCATAGAGTCCATAAGTTCAAAGTAAATAGTTTCCTTAGCTCAGTGTTTCCCAAAGTGTGGTACGCGTACCCCCAGGGGTACGGGAAGAGTTTGGTGGGGGTACGCGTGTATGTACTAAAAAGAGAAAAAATAAATATATTTTTATTTTTATTAAAGCATATGTTTTTTATGAGGGGTACTCAGCGTTACGAAAATTATAGAAGGGGTACACATATGTCAAAAGTTTGGGAAACACTGCCTTAGCTGATGAGGCAAGTGTAGTATGTAGAAAAAATAGATACAACAAGAGTAGATATTACAAAATGAAGCTAAAGGGGCCTCCAGATGTGTTTCCCTGGGCTGTATTTTGATTGCCATACATAACAGTTCCAATCCCAGTATACTCCCACGATAATGCAGTGAAGAAGTGCAGTATAGGCTTGATAGAGAAGCTTGATCAACTAAATAATCTGAACAATATTTGGAATGCCTCAGATATGCCTGGCATTCCCAGTATAGCACTGGGACAATTTCAAGTTTAACTGTACATGTGAAGGTGGCCATAAAAGGGGAAAATGGGAAGACAAAGCCCTAAGAACATAAGAGGAGCCCTGCTGGATTGGACCACAGCCCTTTTACTTCAGCATCCTATCTCACACAATGGCCCACCAATTGCTTCTGGGCTTTCTCAAGACCTGCTCTCAATTCCCTGAAAATGGCCTTTAGAGGAATCCTGCCTGTCTGTAAGAAATACCTAGGCATG
Source organism: Aspidoscelis tigris stejnegeri (assembly GCA_023333525.1). Classification (NCBI taxonomy): domain Eukaryota; kingdom Metazoa; phylum Chordata; class Lepidosauria; order Squamata; family Teiidae; genus Aspidoscelis; species Aspidoscelis tigris. The sequence continues at coordinate 83,202,465 of JALMGA010000003.1, forward strand.
CATTCTAGTAGCCGTTGATACATTTGTCATGCATGAATTCGTCTAACCCTTTGTTAAAGTTGTCCAGGCTGGTTGCAGACATCATCTCTTCTGGCAGCAAAGGTCAGTGGCCCTTTGGGTAAAAAAATACCCAACTCTCCTACCCATCAGCTTTGTAGAGTGGCCCCTGGTTCTAGTGTTGTGTCACAGAGAACACCCAGTGGAAAATAATACAAAATACAGTACCAAGTCTTGAGGTAAATGTATGAGTTCTTAGGCCAACTATATTCTGCTGTGCTCTTATTTATGTCTGGCCACTTGGCAGTTTTAATGGGCTTTTATCATAGTTGTGTAATGCTCCTGTTTGCATTTTTGAGGTAACCAAGGGTTTTGTTTTGGAATAAGTGAGCTGGACGTGTATCTCTGTATTTGTTTTAAGAGACAGGAAGAATTCAGGCAATAGAACCTGATAAAATAGGCAGGATAATGCAGCGAAACAAGTTTTTATTCAGCTATTTATTTGACAAGTCTCACAGGTACGCTTGACCATGGAACCTTAATGTATGTACAGCGTTCATAGCAAAGTGTTAAAGTCTGCAGCAATTCCAGTGAGGTAGTAATGAAGATTGGAGATGCTAAGCAAGATACTTGGAACTTGGCTGAAAGCTGCACTGTGCCCAAATATACCCCTGTAATTCAGTGGGACCCTGTATCCTTAGCTTAGGTGTTATGGTATGGATAGTGGCAGCTGGAGAAAGTATGTTCATCAGCTGCAGCGTTATGTGTTGGCTTGTTGGTTTGTTTGCATTTTTATCCCACCCTATAACCAGAGATCTCAGGGTGGGTAACAACATCTAAACACCATTATTTATATATTTAAAAAATAACAGTATGTTACTAAGGAGCACAGTGAAATGACTGAGTTTGGAACAAAAAGTATCTTTCTAGGATGCTAAATTGACCTCAGACTGTTGTTCGGCTGTTGGTTGTCGTGGTTCATTCACTGGTAATATCCTGTTTGGATTACTGTAATGCCCTCCATGAGGGAGCTACTCTTGTCCCTGGTTCAGAAGTTCCAGCTGATGGGAAATGCCATGGCCAGGGTGTTGGGGCAAGTGCCTGCTTGCATACATATAACACCTGTCCTTCCGCTGCTTTCTGGTTTTCTCAAGACTTGCTCAGTTCCCTGTAAATAGCATTTAGAGACATCCTGCCTGAGTTTTCCAGCTTGGAGATAGTAATGCCCAGGTATTCATTATAGTAGCCATTGTAACCTGTCCAACATGAATTTGTATAACCCTTTCTTAAAGCTATCCAGGCTGGTGACTGTCACTGCCTCTTCTTAGATAGGTTGTGAAGGTGTGGTGGGCAGCTGTCTCAATGATAAAGGGGAAAAATCAATTTCAGTAAAACATATTCTTCACTTAAGGTCTTTAAACTATATGTTTCTAAAAACAATCTCCTTGGTGTTGCAGAAGGGAATTTTCTGTGTTAACTGGGTAGCATTTTTGCTTCCTTGAACTCTGTAGAATTATGAAGAAGAGCAAGACTACATATGTCACATACATTCATATTTTACCACTTTGCACCTAGCAGTTAGATGTACTTTCTGCGTAGAAAAAATCATAATCATAGAAACAATCCCAAATTCTTCCTTTGAAAAAGGATTTCCAGTGGCACATTCTGGGATGGATAATTCTGGATTGGAGGCTGGAAGTTCTAGGAATCTTTTATTTATATGCTGGCAGCCCAGAGCTCCCTCTGCAAGAGAGTCACTCTCCATGTTAACAAAGAGGAGATGAATTATTCAGCAGCTAGCAGTGCCAGATGGTGGCTTCCCTTCTGTTTACATAGGGAAGGGGGTGAGAAAAGACAGGCAAAGGTACAAGTGATGTTGATCTCTAAGATAAAAAGTAGATTTCAGCTAGGAAATCCTTTGCTGCTCTCTTCCTTGGCTGAACCTGCAATTTTCTGTGAGGAAGGCAGGGGCCTTACCGTAAGGAAGGCAGGGATCTTAAATGATCTTAGAGAGCGAGTTCCAGAAACCTGGAAGGAAGAGTGTGCAGCCCAGGGGAGAGGGAAGAACCTCTTTCTGGTTGATCCTAGTAGGTAAATGATATTTTTTTTGCCCTACACACTGCCCAGCATAGAATAAAAGAGCTCATTTTTGCTGCCCAGGGCTGCAATGGCTGTCCAGGGTTTTTTCCTAACCAGAAACAATCAGATAAGTAAAAATAACCTGGTTTTCAATTCCCACCAATGCACTTAATGACTCGTTTGGAAAATAAAGTCACTGTGTGGATGCTCCCCTTGGATCTGGCTCTGTCTAATGCAGACAGAGAGTCAGACCAATAGGGGGTGAGGTCTCTGTGATCTGCACTAACATGTGGATGCAGAGTCCCAGAATGTGACCCTTAAAACAGATTAACAGTCCTTGCAGAAAGAGCCACAGTTTCACCTGCTCCAAAATAAGCCATCCCGTTTTGAAGCAGAAAGACACCTTTTTTGCCACAGATAAACAGCACAGTGTCAATTTTAAAGACGCAAATATTAAGCAGATTACTATTAGGGGATGGGTATTAGTCACAGGTCCATTCTACAACTGAGGCTCTAACTGATATTAGATCATAACTCATACTCACTGCCCCACATAAGCAGACAAAAGCTCTTTGATCTCTAGGCTTCCTCACATTTGCTGGGTCAGTGTCATCAACCAAGCTTTCCCTACCTTCTTTGGTAGAATTCACTTATGTTTGAATCCCAGACTGCTTAATAACTCCAGAGACACTTTAAACTGGAAAATAGGCAGCCAGTCTGTGACTCTAATTGTGGGAAATGTGTGATCTCTGGACTGTTGAATCACATGCTGTTGAGTCCAGATTTGACTTGCTAACATGCTTAGTGAGTCTCTGGAGGGAAAGTGCCCTTACCTGGGCACATCTGAGTCCACGTCCCTCTGTCAGACCTGCCTTAGATTGTAGAGATGGAGCAAAGCTCTCTGTGGCATTATGACACACATTTTCAGGTCTGTTAGCTTCTCCAAACCTAACAGTAGCTCCAAGAAACACAATACAGAGCTTTATCTGTGTTTCCTAGAGCCAATGCTAGCCAGTGAAGCCCCCCAGAATGTGTGTAACAGTGCATCAGTATTTTATCCAGTTTCTGCAAGCCTTGAAAAACCTGGCAGATAGGTTCATGTGTGCCTAGATAAAGGCTTCCCCTCTAAACCTAATACAATTTCCCTAGCATGCCTGAATATCAAATTCTGTTTTGCATACCTTGCTTTGGATTGTAGTCAAGCACACGGATAAGATCACCATTCATAATTCCACCATTAGAAAGACACTGGGCAGAAATGATATCCATAGGAGAGTTGCACAGCAGAAACCATTGCTAACCAAGAGGGGCATAAAGGCTCATCTCGCATTTGCACACACATACACAGACCCAAATCCCTTGATAATGCCCCAAACCTTGGCGATAATGTTCTGCAGACTGATCAGTCAAAGGTAGAATGTTTGGGAAGACACGGTCCCATTGCATCTGGGCCAAAATTGTGAAGGACTGGTGTCCTGTTATCAGAAATTTTGGTTACAGTTGTTGTGTGCTAAAGGGGACACAGCTAAGTTTAAGGAAGGCAATTACTTTTTTACATGGGTCTCTACAAGTGTTGTGTAACGTTTGCCTTCAGTAAATGAAATAATTATCTGAAAGCTATATTTTGTGTTTACCCAGGTTGTGTCTTGTCTCATATTAAATTTTGTTTGAAAATCTAAAACAATAAATGTGACACGTCAGCAAAAGCAGAAGAAATCAGGAAGGGGGCAAATTCCTTTTCACAGCACCATGGCTAACAGAGGAAGCTTGCCTGAAGTTATAAAGAAAACACTCCCACCCCAGTGTTTGTTTTGCAAGGGTTATGATGAGGCGTGGCAAGACAAGTTTCACTGGATTGTTGCAAAGAATAAAGCCAGAAACACCAAAGATCTCTCTGGCTACCAGTACTCCTGGTGTGATTTTACTTTTGTTTTTGTATTTTGTAGGGGTTTAGACTGACGGCCCCACAATGACGATATCAGATGATCCTGGCATCTGGAACGGACTCTAAAACTGGACATTATCCTTTTCAGGTATGGAAAAACACCAGCATACAAGTGTAACTACAGAGAAAAAGAATGGCTGATGTAATATCTTAACAGTTCAAGCTCAAGACAAGCAGCAGATCCATGTTTTAGAGCAGCCTTTCTCATCCTGGTGCGCTCAGGATAAATTGGATGGCAGTTCACATCTTCCCTAGCCATTGCCTCTGCTGGCTAAGATGAAGGCCCACTGTGACCTGAACATCTAGGCTGAGGAAGACTGGTGTAGGACATGAGCCATACTGTGCAGCCTAACACAGTCCCTCAGGCTTGTGCATTACTGTACAGAATTAGCCTCCAGAATGATGCGCTGCATTCTGGAGATGTGAAGAGATCTTTCTGGAGTGTATTGAATGTCGAAAGCTGAAGAATGGGTAAAGGCACAGAAGCAGCCAGTTGGAAAGAGAGAGGAGCAGAGGAGCAGAGCAGGATGAGCCTGGAAGTGTATGCTGCTTGCATCCACTTAGTGTGCATCCCCATGGGCTGGGAATACCTCGGGGTGGATTCAGGGCAGCTTTAATGCGAATTGTAGTTCGCATTAAGGAGTCCCCATGGCAATTGAGGACAGGGCAGGTTCAAGCTGAACCCAACCATCCCCATGAAAATCGTGGTAAATCCTTGCATCGGGATGCCGCGGTTTTCTCCACCCCCTCCCCTCTTGCCTGATGGTGTGATCACCTAGCAATGGGCTTGATTTACCCCAAATGAGTGCCTGACAGCCTCTCTGCATTCAGCTGAGCGGCTGTCAGATGGGTATAGGGCAGTGATGGTGAACCTTTTGAGCTCGGTGTGTCAAAATTCGCAAAAAAAAGTAGCTTAATTTGGGTGCTGTGTCACATCTAGAAATATCCATAATTTTGTGATATTTGTAGTTCTAGTAAAAAGTTATATTTTTGACATATGTATTTTATTAAAAGCAAAAACAAATAATTCTTTACATTAGTGCCTTTTGTTGCTAAATTTTCAATTGAAAGTTGGTATTTCATACACTTCAAGAACAAGCAAGAATACACATCCAGTTGCCAGGATGACCATGTGTGTCACCCAAAAGGGCTTGGTGTGTCACCTGTGACACGCGTGTCATAGGTTGGCCATCACCGGTATAGGGGCTGTCAAGTGCACAAGCAGAGCTCCGGTAAAATAATTAAAACAGCCATGGCAGAAGGCTAATAAAAAGATTTTTTTAAAAATCATTTTGACTGTTCACTTCTCTTAAAGCAAGCCTGCTCATGGAACATAGTGATTTCTGTCTTGTCCTGCCTGCAGGATCTAAATGTGTCTATCCAGAACCATATAAACCAGGCCTCTCTCAGAGCATAAGAAATATCTTACTAGGTGGAACAGTACCTCATCTACTCCAGCAACCTGTTCTCCTTGTGATCTGCATGTGGAAAACCAAGAGCACAACCATTTGTACTTGCTTACAGTCTCCCAACAACTAGCCAGCAAGCTGTCATACGGGTGCTGCTGGGACTGCTGAAAGTTGTAACTGCGTTATACCTGGAGGGACAAATGTTGGGTAACTGTGGTGCAATTATTGGGCAGTTGTAGCAAGTGCCTGGCTCCACCCACCTATTCAGTATCTTTCTGAGCACTCTAGCAATAGCAAGTTATTTTCTCCTGCTGTATGATGAGCATTTGTTTGCTCTTCTTATCTTATTAACTTCTACCAGAGAAAATCCGGTTTCTGATTCTACTCCTGCTATGAAAAACAGGAATTCATTGATATATTTGTTAAAATATCTTTGAACTCCTGCACTGATTCATTCTGTGCTTAGATCTCATACATTCCATCCACCGCTATCTCAATAATTAATTGAGCTACCTCCAGATGTTGGGAGGAAAGGGTGGGATCACAGGGCCAACATGGGCACTTATCTGCCTGAATATTTGCTCTTATGATGCCCCAGCACATACATTCAGATATTTTAATGGCATGAAATACAGAACTCTTTCCCATTTTCCTCTTTGTAGCTCTCTTTTAGCCCCTAGAATAAAATGTATGCATTCTTTTTTAAACTATCTATATCTGTCTCTACACTAGTAGGCTCCAAAGGGAGCACATATGGAAACTTTACTTTAAAACCTTACATAGAAAGCCATCTAAAACAGAGTTGTCATGAAAAATGTTTCCTGCACTATCTTTAAAGGGGAGACCTCCACCAAATATCTTTCGGGCAAAATGTACACCATAATGAAAAAGAACATTCATATGGTGAGATGGTTCTTTATGTCGTTATTAACTATTTTCCCCCTTAAATTGTGGGGGATGTGCTTCTCCCTTAGCAGCTTTGCCAAATGGGTGGCTAAGGTGCCTCCCTAGCTGCCCTGCCACCAGGTAAGTCACCTTACAACAAGTACCTGGGCCTGCAGAAATCCTTCCCGTGCAGGCACTACAGTTCATTTTACTGTGGCAAGGGGTCCCATCAGTGCATAAAGTAGCTGTTTGGATGCCATTCTGATTTTTAAGTACCTTTGACACACACACACACACGCAACTTCAGTAGTAGTAAGTAGGGCTGTCCGTTTGGGAGGACATCAAAGATACCTTGGCTGTGAGATGGAGATGTGACCATGGTTTCTTGGCTAGAATTGTTCTTTCTTTCTCTTCCCCACCCAGTTGTAGTCTGTTCTTATCTTTTGTGAACCTCTTGTTGCAGGTATTTCATCCAGCAAACACCCTAAGAGATCATCTGTTCTGCAAATGGAGAGGATGTATGACTCTGAACTTTCATCTGGCGATGGGAGCCCCATGTCTCTGGACGTCCTCATGTTTCAGGATTCCCTGTCCAACAGCACAGAAGAGCGATGTTTCAGTGCGCACTCTCGAAGCAGTGTCCTGCAGGGGCTGCCCTTTGGTGGTGTGCCCACGGTCCTTGCTCTCAATTTCATCATCTGGTTGGTGAGTGGAAATTCAGCTCCAGATGTCAAAGATGAAAGTAATGCCTGAGAACAGGACAAACTCAGGAAAGCACATAATATATCACCCATCTGAATGTCACAGGCTCAGGGGTGAAAAGAGGTATTTTAATTTTATCCTTCACTCACAAGTGGGTCACAGAGCAAGGGAACAACAACAAAAATTAAGAACTACTACTAGGATGATTAGGTATTGAGCATCTGTAATTGAAAAATTATGATTTATTTATTTTGCTATATTTCTATAACACTTTTCCCCACCAGGTAACTCATGCGTATTCTTGGCTTCACTGGCACACATTATGAAAAGCAGCTTTAAAAAGCCTTAGTGGTAGTAGCATGCAGACACTGGTGTTCCCATCCCAAACCTAACCCACGTTAATGACCGTAGAATGCAGTAACGTGCAGATGTTACCACCTCTAAGTTGTGTGTGGATGTAACCCAAAAGTCCTTATATTTCAGATTTGAGTCTTACATTTTAGACACTTTGTAATTTATTGTATTTCATTTTACTGGTTTTTTGAATTTTGTAAGGCACCCTAAGCACCATAAGGAGCTATGGCAGAGTATAAATAAATGTACCCATATCTGCTTAGACTAAGGAAGTTGCTGTGAAGGCATCCCAAAGTCCTTTTGTCCTTGCACAACTATTCTTAAATTCTGAAACCAAGTGCTTTAGTGCGTAGAAACAAAGCAGGCACGTTGCAAGCAGCACTCACATTTTCTGTTTAATTAAAATTATCTGATAAGAACCCAAGAGGCAGTCCTTAATTTACACCTTCTGTCCCCCTGCCTGAGAAAGATGATAATTGTGCCAAGTCTTCTTTCTCTTGAACTTTCATGTCCACATGACTTGCTTCAGTCTGTCTAAACAGCTGTGATGGATAGATCCAGAAGTTCAGTGGAGTTGTGGTAGATAGAAAGACTCACTTTTCTTTAGCCAAACTAAGAAATTGTTATTTGCTGGACCTGACTGAAGCAGGCAGAAGCAAGGCTTTCAACTACATCATTAACCTTCCTTCAGCATCTTTTGGACAGGCCTTACGAGACAGAGGGCAGAGGGGTTGTGACTCTGGGGCCTGTCAGCCAAGGGATTGCTGCCTAGCTTATTGCCTGGTGAGAGGGGGGTTGCAGGTTTGCACGAGGCTCACAAAGCTTATCTCCCTTGGGGCCCATACTGGCTTTCAGAACCCTTGCCTGCAGTCCTAACTGCTGGAATTCCACTGGCCACAAGATGCCATGTTATTGTTTTTCATTTCTCACCTCCCATGATATAACTGAGGTAAGTTTTAATTGATTTATTTCCTAAATTTTATACAGCTGCTCAGTAAATAAAGTCCTCTGGGCAGCTTCCAGAATAAATGTTAAAAACAGAAAATTTGAAATACACTGAAATGGATAAAAATAGGAACAATAAAATTACATAAAAAATAAAACAAATTAAATCCATGCCATCAGATTAAGTTGTTGAAAATCCTAAAAAAAAAAAATCTTCACCAAGCCCCTAAAACCATGTAAGGATGGCACCACACTGTCCTCTAAGGAACAGTGATAGCTGATGCAGGAGAGCACTATGGGAAATCTCTCCTCCCCCTGCTGAAAAGCAGGTTCACCAGCTTCCTCTGAAAGTGCTACCTGGAGTTCAAAGGAAGCTCACAAACTTGCTTTTTACAGAAGGAGGGACTGTGCTGGCCTGCACTGGCTGCCACTGATTATGTGAGCCTGTTCCAGAGCCTGGGTACCATGCCTGAATTCCCCATGCAAAGCATTGAATATTCATCTTAGCCTTTACACATAAAATTAACTCTTCTAGGCTACATCCAGAGGTTGCTTACACAACAATATTTAGATATTCCAGAATAAAGCTTGGATATTCCTGAATATCAAAGTATAGCAGAATAGTAAATAATGTCTGGTTGTAGTCCAGCTTACTAGGCTAGTTCAGAAGGTGCTTTAGATAGTGGCTGTGTCCAGATTTGTTTATACTGTGTAGTGGTATGTGCAGTTGAGATTGAGGCATCACACGACAATGCATCGTCGTAGCATCACATTATCCAATGGCTACTGTGCACTTACCTTAATGCCGATCTAAGGACACTTGCTGCACAGTAGAAACAGAATTTGAATTTTCCCACCAGTCTGGGCAGAACAGCAAGAAGAGCAGGATGAGAGCAGGAGGGCAGCTCAAATGAGATTGGCTGCCTCAAACCACGTGAGCACGCACACCGACTCAGCTCTCGCAGCTTCCAATGGGAAGTGATGGAGCTGCTTATTGAGTGGGGACAGATGGTCATTGCTGCACAGTAGTTAAGCTGCACTTTTACCTTTAACTGCAGATTTATTCCGCAAGTCTGGGGGCAGCCGTTGTTTGCTATTGTTCTCAGTTCCATGCTCTTTCTCTCTCCTCTTCTTCCTACTCATAATCTTTATCACTAACTGCTTCATTGACTGGAATATTGAAGATTGTTTATTAGTAGCCAGCTCCCGCAGTTTTTAAAATTCCATAAACCTATACTCTGCGTTCACCTATACTCTGCTGCTGTGAATGATAGGATTTGAGACCTCATTACTTAGTATCTTCTTTTCATTGTACTATTAATTTTGTATGAAAGGTTGCTGTTGTTGTTGTTTTGTCTTACTTTGGTCCTTTGCTATTTACTGATTTATTTTTCTTGTAAATATCTTATTTTTTTAAGAAAAGTGATTTAATAACTAATCTAATTTTAAACAGTAGTAGTAGATATGTCTAGTATATTTTTAATATTTAATATTTTATTTTTCTTGTAAATCTTTTTTGTAAGAAAAGTGATTTAATAACTAATAATTTTAAATAGTAGTAGTATTAGAAAGAACAACAAAACAATAATAATGATTAATGATAGCAACCCAATATAACTGTGGTAGACAAGGAACACGTCTGGGTGTAGACACTGGAGAATCAGAGGACCTGAGGGAATAATAAAGATTTTGGAAAGGTGAACCTAGAAGTTGAAATGGAGTGACTTTGTCAAAAGAAAGAAACAGTAATGCCAGTGGTGATTGGTGCTCTAGGTGTCACACCTATAGATCTGAAGAAGCACCTTAGCATGCTAGAAATTGACAGAATTTCCACTCATCAAGCACAAAAGCTAGTACTATTAAGGAAGGATCCAATATTGAAGAATGCTAAACACAGATCTGATACTCATGTTTGGCTGACATTATCATCAAAATACAAGTTATAATTTAAATTAGGAATCTGTAGAGAATGTCTGTCTGTGTGGTTGTAGTTTTTGTGTATAGCAACCACCTGATCCGCAGTTCTCATTGAATGTCTGTTCCCAGATACTATACTAAAAAGTTGTGTTCTTTCTCCTTTAGAGGAAGACATGCCTACAGTGCTTAAGTCACACGGTGGATTATATTCAACTGTATAGTGGCTTAACAGAAGTTCAAGCCACATCTGAGGTCAGAAGTTGTCACCATAGAACCCAAGGCTGTAGTGATGCCTCTTCAGGTTTCTTCTACAAATCTTCTGAGTTCCCCTTATTGTCAAACAGATTTTCCCTTCCCCTTTGAAAAACAGAGTTGAAAGAAGAAAGCAATAAAAGCTTTAGGTCGTCTTGAAACTGAATAATTTTAGATGCCACTCAGCCTCCATCAGATAATTGTACTGGATCCAACTTTTACACTGCCTTTCTCTCTAACAGTGAAAGGAAGAGGCCTTTCTAGTAGATCTTCAGTATCATAGCACAACTTTATTGGTACACTTTGGGATTCAGCTAGTGTTAAGTGCATCTATGCCTAAATTATTTTAGACAATAAGAAAAAATAAATTGAGGGACTAACACAATGCCTAAAAAGACTGAAACCTAGGAAATTTGTTCTATTTTTTTTACGAAAGGCTCCAGTGAGATAGATTAGGTTTTTGTGAGTGACTGTTAATTGCCAGGGAGAGTGAGGTGAAGATCAAGTTGCAGATTCCATAACAAAGGTCTCATTTGTACATTCAACTCTTTATTTTTCTCTTCTGTCACAGTTCCTTCTCCTGGTCTTCTCCTGCCTTCGGAAAGCAGCTTGGGATTATGGGCGCCTGGCCTTACTGATGGACAATGACAGGTACACTCTTATATTTTCTTGAAGAATGGGGGATTTACTCAGAGATAGCGAACAGAGGAGTAGTTTGCCAAAATAAGGGGCCAGGAGCTACGTACATAAGGGGTGCCATGTAAATTCAGCCCAATATAAGGAATTTTTGCAAAAGGGAATTCTAGAATAAAGAGAATAAAGCAAGCATTTTGTGCAAACCTGCAAAATATTATGAAGACTGGGGGTGCCTCCAGACAGCAGTGAAAATTTCACTAATCCAGTGAAGCAGGATTAGCAGCAGTGGTGCATCAGCACCAGGAAAAGTGTACAGATAAAAGCTGCTGTTTTATCAGCAGCTTTTAACAGTGTACTTTCCCTCTCCTGGGGGATGATACTGCAGCCCATGTAGCTTTTCCTCATCCCGTTGGGATAGAAGCAGCTGCACAGGGAATTCAAAGCTTTAAGGCAGCTTTAAGCTAACTGGAAACACCAGTTTTGGCATTAACATCAAGGCAGGATTATCAACAGGAAATATCTCGGGGTGATTCTGGGCAGAATACCAAATCAGCTTCCCTTCCAAATGCTGGTGGATTCTAAGGGAGGCCTCAGCCAGGGTCACCCTCAGACCGCACTAGTATGTGGAGAGGAGGCTCCTAGTACACTTGCTAGTCCAGTGTCCTGGCTATGCCAAGTTGCAAGTCTTGTCCCATTATCTCAGGCATAACAATGCTGAATGATACAATTTATGCCAAGATTATTTAAGACAAAATGCAGGCTGTCTTTCAAAAATGGGGGGAGGCCAGGCTGGAAGATGAGCCTGCTGCCCTGGAAACACTTGTCTCAGAAACCTGAAACTGTGTGCATGCTACCAAAAAGATACACCACATTTTAGGCGGAGGCCAGATACCTTGGTCGGAAGTGATAATCCAGGTTGTTGCTCCTCCATCATTACTGCTTCTTGCCCAGACATAGCCAGAGCCCATGTTGTCTTTGTGCATCTTTGTGATATGGACGTGCAGTCGGGGTTGCATCCATACTTGTTTATACTGCACAGCGGAATGCACAGTTGCAATCCGGGCATCACACACAACGATACATGGATCGGCATCATGGCGCATTATCAGATCACTACTGTGCACTTACATTAATGCCGGTAAGAGGACACTCACTGTGCAGTATGAAAAAATGTGAATCTTCCTGGCAGTCCGGGCAGAACGGCAAGAAGAGACAAACGAGAGGCAGGAGGGCATCTCAAATCTGATTGGCTACCTCAGTCCGTGTGACCTTGTGTGCCGACTCAACTCTGACAGCTTCTGATGGAAGCTACAGAGCTTCCTTTTGAGTCAGGAAGGCCAGTCATCGGTTTGCAGCAGGTAAGCTGCGCTTTTTACTTTGATTGCAGATTTATTCCGTAAGTCTGGAGGCACCCCTGGGCATTTCTGCCAACAGCAAATTCTAAGATATGCACATCACCAATACTACACCTGTGTGCTTACCTGTTTCAGCCTCCATGCATACGCAGTGGATAGAGCAGCAATTGCCACTCTTTCTAGATAGTAAGTGAAAGAGCTATTGTTGGAAAACCCATGAGCAGTGCTGGGTCTTCCCTCAATAGTATATAGCACTTTTTAGAGCAGGGGGAAGAGGCAGATAGATGAGTCAGACTCACCATAGGCATCCAGTAATGCCTCTATATTTCCCCCATCTGGGCAGGGCCTTTGTCTGTTTTTGTACTTTGCTATTGTTACATGAAGCACATTGGAAGTACTGCAGAGCAGTAAATGGTGGTTATAGTTTATTGACTCTAATTATTTTTCTCCCTCCCACCCACCCACCCCTTCCCCCTTTTTTTAATCAGCCGTTTTCCTCCAAGCACATGGAACTCCTACGAGTAATGATATGATGGTGACAAGGGGTTTGAAGCGTTGGGAAGATAAGGAATTCTTGTGAAGGAAAAATAAATCACCACTGATTTTTTTTCTTTTTAAGGGAAGGATGGGGGCTTGATCTTTTCTTGCAACGGCAGTTGATGTGACCCAAATTGCTTTCCTTCCTTTTCAGCATTTGCTGAGGTGAATAGGAACCAAGCTTGGCTTTCCTGCAATTTGTGGGAGAGAAGGATGATGTTTAATTATCAGAGGGGGACTAGAATAAAGAAACTCATGAAGATTTGGGGAGGCATACAACTGAAAAGCTGTCTCTGAATTTATATAACAAACTTGCATAGATTTGAGCATAGATGAGCCATGTTTCTTTTTTTATTCATTGGGTTGGATACAGTCATATTTGGAGAAAGTTTGTAAAAATCAGGAGGGGGGTAAAATATTCATGATTTAATTCCGTAAGTTTATATTAAATGGGTAGAGTATAACTCCATTATTTATCACTGAGAACTGAAATGGAGTCTTAAATATTCCCTACTACCCTGTAGTTGTCAGTGGCCTTTTTTTCCTTCACAGAATACTCTTTGTAAAGAGGCCTTTTGAATACTATGGAGCAGTTTCTGGGGAAAGCTCTTTTTAAAAGTTTTCTACATCCTTATTCTTTAAATCGCTTTTGGGAGCTTTTGCTTTCTTTTCAATCAAATGGGGCAGAAAATAATTACTGCTAGTGTTTACTCACATTGGGCAATAATAAGATCACAGTCAACATCTGATACTTTAAGTGTTTTCTTCACAGTATTGCACAAAGTATGGTTTCCTGCTGTCCTGGATTTAAATTTCTATCCTTTCCAGAACAATGCATTTCCATCATGTGTAGTGGGTGTTCTCTCTTATTCTAGGGCCATGACTTTGAACTAATAACTGTTTTTGAAATTCTGACCCTGCAGCCTGTTCATATTTCATATAAGATTATTATTGTTGGCTCTTTATTTAAACAATCTTTCCCTTTCAGTTGGTGGCTTGTTTTTCCTCCAAAGTCTTTTATCCTTTCTCTAGAGTGTGCTGCTTCTTTTCCAAACATTAGTTTTAAAGAATTCGATTCTGCCCTAATTGGATTATTTCCCATCACTGACTCAAGGTTTTGAATTATCACCCCTAAAAACAGTGCCCATATCAAGCTAGCCCTTAATTCAAAGGAGGAAGTCAAATATCTAGAACCGGTAACAGCTACTGTTTTTGGAAGATCCACTACCAACTTTCAGCCTTTCCAAAAATACTTCTTACAAACAATTATGATCCTTTTCTTACCAGGTTTCACAATGGGTTCTGTATCAGATCAGTGACCCCAAGGCCATGGTTACACCTTCACTTTAAACCTACTTCAGACCATTTTCTGATAGCAACACTCAGACCTTTTCATTTCTGTCCGCTTTCTTGGTTGGCATTCTACCCTCCATTTGGATTTTACGAGGTGGAAAGTCCAGAAAGAAAATGAATAGAAAGGAAATGAGTGTTGTGATTAGAAGATGGACTGAAGAAGGCCTAAAGTGAAGGTGTGACCATGGCCCAGGTATGTTATGTAGGAAATTTAGTACTTGTTCTTAGCAGAGGTAGATATTAGGCCCTTTTCGCACTTACCTGACTGGTATGATATTATTACTCTCAGGTAAGGTAGTAGCGAAATAACAACCATCTGCATCAAGTGCTGGAAAAGCCCCATACCAGGCAAGCAGCACTTGAAATGTAGATGATCAGGCCAGGCCAGACCAGATCACGACGGCAATGTCCGCAGCAACATCCACCACATGTTTGTACATTGCCATGGCAAACTGAATGCTGTGTGCAACTGTGCAGCCACCATGCCCACTTGCCGCACTACACCTGGAGGAAGGTGTGTATGCAGCAGCCAAGAGCAAGCTAGTCACTCCTAGTAAGTGTGTAGATTGTGGTGACTTCTGGAGGACAGCTATGGCTCCCTGGTGTGGACAGGCCTGTCTAGTGAGCAGACCACTATTGGCTAAGAGATAAGTATGAATAGGCCTGTTGTGTCTTGCCCTATTTCCTAAAGGTGAAAAAATGAAGCAAAATGCCTTGTTTCCTGTAAAGGAGCACTGCTGCCGTGAGCCACGACAGGGTGTCTGCTTTTTACTAAAAACAATTCTGATAGTATCTGATTGCTAGAGTAGGGAAGAACTCATTGGCATATTACCATGATCAATATTGTGTACATTTGGTATGGGTAGCTATGGGTAAATACACTCAGCAAGCATGATCAACATTGTAAAATTACTAGGGCAAAATATAGCTTAAGAAATTCTTGATTTTTTCAGAGCTTCATGCTCTCCCTAGAGTATCCTTGTCTCCTGCATCTCACTTGAATTTGCTCATCACAGTATGTGAGAAAAATTGTACCTATCATTCCATTCAATGGAGAGCACATGCAGTACTGGGAAATATCCAATATGTGTAGGCATGAAGTCTCAGTTTCAGTGAGACTACAGTCAACTGCTAGGTTCTGCCCATCTAAACCATTATACACCCAAGCCTCGTTATAGACCCAAGCCCAGTTTGAGTAGTCCAAAGGAAGGCATTCAAGCACACTGCTGTCCTGCTTCCCCCATCTCATAATCCTAACTAGCAGGAGCCACTGCTGGACCAAATACAAGAACCCAAACTCTACACAAAACAAAGTAACAGACTTTACATCAACTTTAATAAAATACTAGATTGTTGTTCAGTTTCTAGATTGTATCCAACTCTACATGTCCCCAATGGAGTATAACATGCCAAGCCCTTCTGGCCACTGCTGTCTGCTGAAGTTTGCCTCAGCTCATGTTTGTTGTTTCCATGACAGTACTAAACAATCAATCTAAATAGCAAGCAAAACTCTGTATCAATAAAAACATATAGTTTCACTAGTAGCCAAGCAAAGATAATATCCATAATACATTTTATGCCAGGCAAAAGTGGATTGAAGTTCGTACTTCAATTTGATCTAGGGCTCAGAATTCCAGGGTTCGCTTCCATTCAGGTCTTTAGCTTCAAAAATCCTAAGTCTGCTGTCAAACGTGTTTCAACCGTGATTCAATCTACTTCAGTGACATAGTAGTATCAGTTAAATTCTTGGGTTCCTTACTTGAATCCAAGCTTGATTAGCTGTGAGCCTTGGAACTTTGAGCCCTAGATCTAGTTGGTATTTTAAACTTTTGATCTCCATTAACATTGTTACACTGTTGTTAATCTTGTTTTGTGTATAGCACTTGGGTCCTTTGGTTTTGCATTGTAATTTGGATCTAATTTCATTTGGGTTTCTGTTTTGGAAACTGCAACAGAAAACCAAATTGGGCAGATGATGTACTAAGTGCTCCCGTCACATATCACCATTTCACTTGCTACTAATTGGGCAACCTTTAAGGCTTTCTTGAGTTTTCTAACCTTTAAAGGCTGTTAGAGTTTTCAAATGGCTTCATCTTCCTCTGTTCACCCTTGTCTTTTTAGCTTGGCTGTTTCCTGGGGTATGATTTGATTGCAGGAAATAACTAGACACTATTAGTTGTACAGATGTAAATAATGATTTTGTTCTTCCTTTCTTCCTCTGCTCCTTCTTCTTAAACCTGATTCTCACATGCTGCCTCTCCCCTAAATCCTCCTTGTGCTTCTCTGTAATGTTGGAAGCCTGACATCACTTTTCTATGGCGAGCAAAGTGAAAAGGAGAAATCTCCATCTGAGACTAGTCCACTAGATGCTGATAACAAAGATGTGGTAAGTTTTAATGGAGAAAACAAGTAGGAACCACATTATATTAAAAGGCGTATTAGTCATTGTTTGTAATTTGTATTTGTCAAATAGAAAAAGGAATGAAATAAGCCTGAAGTTTGACATGTGAATGGCAATAGTGTTATAACAGTAAACATTTCTAAGGCCCTATCCAGACATGGCCTAAAAACATGGGATTCTTCCAGGGCTGTGCTGGGATTGCCAGATGTATCTGTAGCAATCATAACGTGGTCCTGCAGAAAAAGGCTGGAGTCCTGCACTATCACTGTTCAGGATAAATCGACCCCCACCATGAATGTCTCACCAATCCTGATGTTTGCTTCCATGATCATTAGCCTGGAAATGGCCATCATGCAGAAGCAAAACCAGGCCAGAAATGTCAGCCACAATCAAAGGAGGAAGCATCTGGGCAGCTAAGTGCCACATTTGCCCTGTGATTTTGTCCTGCCATTTGGGAGGGACAGCAAGAGGCAGTTGCAGGATATAAACAAGATCCTCCACTTTCTCTCCCGTTCTGGAGGCAGTCCAAAAGTAGAAAATTGTGAAGCAAGTTGAACACAGTCATAGTTGACTTCAAAGAAGAAGAACTTTTCAGAACTGAGGAGACCAGTAGAAAGGAAGGTGAAAATAACAACTGAGAAAGAGAGCATCTTCCAAAAGGTTTGGAGGTTATTTAACACTCATCAGTATGAATGGAGTAACTTTGTAACCCCAACCAGATGAAAGTATAGATATATTTTTGTGCAGTTCAAGTATATATAATTACGTAGTTCAATTTAAAATTTTTAGAAAATACACATAGTCCAGCAGGGAAAAAATACCTGCAAAGATTATCCTCTATGGTTTGGTTAGGGGGGGCTCAAAACAAATGGGATAAAAAACAATCCCACTGTCTACAGTTTGCATAATACTGCACCAGTGAGAGTTACAGTGACAATAGGTGTTCAGTAACAATGGATTCCAAGAGATTAAGAAGGAAGTCACAGAATCTAGGAAGTTGGACAGTATGGTCGATTATCAGTAAAGGATGCTCTTAGACCACTGAAAAACAGAAAGGCCTTTCCAGATGAAAAAAGCAAAAGGGAGCATAAACTTTGGCAAAAAGAATTCTGTGTGACTTCCTCTGTTGTTGGAGGCAGTATTACTTTGAAAACTAGTTGCTAAGAAACAGTGAGCAAGGCAGGTGGCCTTCTGTGCAGTTGGTTGCCACTGTGAGAGCAGACTTCTGGACTAGATGGCTCCAGGTCTGATTCAGCAAGGCATTTCTTGTGTTCTGCTTGTTCATCTACTATGTTGTTCGTCACGAGAAGTTTCTAATAACGGAAGAGGTTTTTGAAAAATGATATTAGGTATTTTAGTAATATTTGCTGATCTCTGTTACTGCTTAATCTGCAGGCTGCCATTTTTTATTTTTATTTTTTTGTATTCCATTCTTCAATCTGAGAACATAAGAACATAAGAAGAGCGCTGCTGGATTGGGCTACAACCCATCTAGTCCAGCATCCTTTCTTGCACAGTGGCTCACCAACTGCTTATGGACATCTCAAGCAGAAGACAAAGGCAGAACCTTCATCTGCTTTTGAATTCCTCCAAATGGCCTTTACAGGCATCCTGCCTGTGTCTCCGACCTGGAGGAAGTAGCTAGGCATTCATTCAAGTAGCCATTGATATACCTGTTGGCTGGGTTTGTCACAGTGCTATGCCACAAAGTATAAATTGTTTAATTATACTACATGCACACTGTTGATGGATCGATGGATGGATCGATGGATGGATCGATCCATTGATTGGTTTACTGTACCCTAAAAGCTTTCAGAGCTGCTTGCAAATATAAGACAGATTCCTACTCTCAGGCTTTCAATCTAAGAAAGACATGCTCTGTGTGGGGAAAGGAACAGAGAGGAATATGGGGGCAAAGTTCTATCACAAATTATAGGTTCAAGCTTTCCTGCTTCAGGTCTCCGTTTGATGAGATAGAAACCATCCATGTTTCTCTTCAAACAAAAGGATACAGCTCATAACCAGTATGTTTAAATATAACATGGCTTAGTGCTGCATCCAAACATAGCCTTTGCTAATTGGAGCATAATTATGAAAGAACTGCCAAGTTGGCTCAGGCAAATGGTCCATCTGTCCAAGTTTTCTGTGTTTCACAATGGTTAGTGCTAGTTATTTCAGTTGGCCTGTATAGAAAAGGCAAAGGGCATATGTTTTCTGTTCCCTATGTTTTCTTCTCAGCTGTCAGGCATAGAATCATCCTGTCTTTTAAGATTTCCTTGAGAATTGGCTAACCACTCCAGAGCTCTGCTTATTAAAGTCAAAACCCTTCTGCTATATCTTCCAGAATCTACGCTGCATCCTGATATCACTTACGTATTCTGCTGTATCTGGATGTTCCAGAATAAAGCATGGATACTCTGCAATATCCATGCTTTATTTCGGAGTATCCAAATATAGCAGAATAAGTAAGCAATGTCTGGATGCAGCCTAGAATATTTCTTCTGGAGTATTCCATTTACTCCAGCCTTCACTGTATCATTCCAACTCAGGTGCAAGTACAAACACAGTACTCTTTTTTCTTTTTTTCTGAAGTGAAGCTGAATATTGGTAGACAGATATTGCTTGTCAAATTTATTTCAGCCAGCTCATTTATTTCTCTAACTTGTCTTATAGGGATTTTGCTCCTGGCTCCTTTCAATCTACCAAATGAAGTGAGTACATGCCACTTCAGGCCTAATGATTTTAATAGATATCTCTCCTGATCAACATGTTGCATTGCTGGATGAACATTGCTTTTACCACTTATTAATCCTAGGGGTTAGAGAGGTAAATTGTTGACTTCTGTGATTCCTTTTACATTGCATACTGTTGTGTAAAGGACTGCTGCAAAGTGTTTTAAAATAACAAGTGAACTGAAGTAGTAACATCTTTTACTATGACCGTGGTCACACCTTCACTTTAAACCTTCTTCAGTCCATCTTCCCGAATGGAAAGTCCACAAATAAAACAGATAAAAATGAAAAGGTGTCAGCAGTCAGACTTGAACATGGATTGAAGAAGGTTTAAAGTGAAGGTGTGACCATGACCTATATGTCACATTAAGACAGTAAAACACTTTCTACACTCACCTCTCTTGAGCTTATCTAAGTACCCCACTCCAGATGTTGTCTGCATTGTGAAGGTGGGGGATGCCATCTGTCCTGGGCAAAGCTCAGCAGCAGTGCAGTTCTGCACTGCACAACTGATTCCCCATCCAAAACACTTTCCACTCTTGCCAACAATTGGCCTAGACCTCATCACTCATATGTCATGTCTGGTGCAGAAGGAGGACTGAACAGAACAGTCTTCAAAGGTCTTGTGCCTACCTCCATGCCAGGCTTTTGAAAATGATACTTAGAAGCCTCAAGGTTCAAACATGGACCTGTGACATTTTCCGTGTTCTGGACCAGGTACACAAGCAGCAAAGATATAATCTGAATAAGACAGCTTTGGATAGTTGTAGACTCCATCTAATCTGAGATTGTTTTGGACTGGGGCTACATTAGTTCCATGTGAACAGAGGTACTAGGGGACTGCTTATTCCAGTATAACAAACAAATGTGAAAGACCTAACTTTCTTATTTAGCAAGATTGTGCAGCGGTGGAGAGAATTGCTTAACTTGCATTTACAGCCTGTCCACTAATTTATGGAGAACAGAACTATTAAAAGCTTCTTATCTTGTTAGTTAAGCAACTGTGTCCGATATTGAAAGCAGTAAACTTCTGAAGAATAGCTGTGGATAGGTCATAAACAAATAGGATTGTCATGCTTGTATCCTGTTAGTGGGCTTTTTAATGGGCAGTTGTTTAGTCTCTGTGAGGGAAAAAAACAGCTTAATTAGTTGGTCCTCTGGCCTAATCTAGCAGGGCATTTGTATGTCATTATCTTTTAAATTACTGTTTGCAGTGGGAGTTTGATTATTTTATATATAAAATAATCAAACTTTCACTGCAGGCAGTAATTTCAGATGTCTTGCAAGTGCAGTCTGTCTTTTCCTTCCTTACCTACTAAAGCTGTAATCATACTGAAGATTTTTGGGCATTCATTTTCTGGAATTGTCCCATCTGTGGACAAAGGGGAAAATCCCACATCACACAACTAAAAAAATAAGCACTTAAAAAGTCTTCTAGGTTGCTGCTCCTCATCCTGGTCAGTCACAGTGTCGTCTTTCCTCGCCAGCTTGCTCACCTTCCATTTGTGTTGCCAGCCTGCTTTTAAAGGGCCATGATTAGACGGTGCCCGTAGGTCTATAGCTCCTGCTCCATCCAACCCTTTACACATCTGCAAAAGGAGTGAACAAAAGGAAACCTCAGGATGCCATACATGTTTTTTTAATTGTCCATGTGCCCCAAGGGTTTCAGATTCAGTCCAGGGCCATCACTAATCATAACTGTGAACATAGCCTAAGTGAGGAATAAGATGTAAATAGAAAAGAGAAAATGGATAGCCCCATGCACCACTGGCATACAGCCTGTGACAGATTTGCAGCCACACATACTAGAAGGCAGTTCTTGACAGAAAAATGTTGGTTTATGCCTTTAAATTATACTGTTAGACTCCCTAGGAACACAGTTCACAAGTACGCCAGAACAGCATGTATTGAAGCAAGCTGAAGGCTGTTACTAGCCACAATGGAAAACAGAAAGCATGTTCCATTTCCTTTTCCAATGCAAAGGGGATCTCTCCCAGTTTTTCCATGGAAAATTAATCTTATTTTGCTTACACATTAAGTCAAGGAGAAAAATTAACCAGCTGGTGGCAATTTAATTGACCTTAACAGATTCACTCTTTCTGCAGCTCGTTCATGTTTCCCAAAGCCTGAATGTCACCATTCCTCACATTTATTTATCAGGGATGCTATTCCACTGAACTTAGGCTCATTCTGTGCAGATGTGAACAGAATCCAGCAGTCTCTCCTTAGTTCTGAGGGCCGCTTTTGGCTGGGTTTCTGGAAGTGCAGGCTGTTGTACACTTCCTGAGAAACCTTGGCATGACGCTGGACTTACTGGCATCTGGCATGATGTGCTTAGATCACACATCCAAGAACTCACTGAGATGCAAAAAGAATAAAGAAAACTGGGATAGAGCAGCCAACTCCCAGATGTATGGAAATCTGGTGGCATCTTTTGTGCCACTGTTGACATTTCTCCACAGTGTTTGGAGTCACCATTCAGTCCCTTCAGAACCAGCAAGCATAATGGTGTAGAAATAGTAGTTTTAAAAACGTCTGGACTGGGGGTATCAAGTTAGCAAAGGCTGAGTAAGTAAGGCAGGAAGCAGACAAAAAGCAGGCCTGTAGGCTACAGCTATTGTAAACACCCCTATATTCAGTGGAGGACATTTCCTAATTTAATAAGAATTTTACTCACAAGAGTAACTCAGGAATCTTTCAGTCAAGGTTTCCATTCCAGTGGGAGATTGGACCAGAGCGCTTGTGGTGCCTATGCCAAATTTCAGTGTTGGGTGATGTAATTTAAACTAATGAAAGTGCATTCAATATGGAATCAATATGGCAGTCCAACAGGACAGCCCGAGCAGATGAGGGGGCAAAACCTCCCTTATTAGAATAAAGGGAGGGGGAGAGAATGCTCAGAGAGCTTCAACCAATCAGTCATCGAGTTATGTCTGGCTGGGGGGTATAAAACCTGCCTGCCAGAAAGGAGTAGGGGGAGAAGTCTATGGTCTGAAAAGGGAAAAGTCTAGCTCTGGGGTTCAGAGGAGAAGGCTATGCTCTGGGTTTCTGAGAGGAAGATAATAACTAGTTCTCAGGGGGATAGATCCCAACATAGTTTCAGACTTTCTAGGCTGGGGACATAGCCAGAAGGGGCAGGAGGAAAAGGATGGTATAGTTAGGGTATTATCTTTGTGTACTGAAACACTTGTATTCTTCCTCAGAGTGTTTGTTTCTGTACTTGTTACAGTTGTATGAATAAAGCTGCTTCTTTTGTTTTACTAAAGAGACTCTGCCAGCTTCACTATATTCTAACGCAGGAGAATGTTACAGTTACAAAGTGCTCTCTCAGAAACTAGGGAAGCCGAGGCTAGGGGTAATAAACAGCAAGACGACTGGTTACAGGAGTTTTTAAGTAAAAGGCAGGGGGGCAAGAGGAAAGCTTTGCTGGTGTTCGCTCGCAGGCACGAGGCTTGGACAGACCACAATAGTAAACACGCTACCACTAATATAAAACTGTAAAAGCTCCTACAGATAACAGACAAGGGAAAGACTGGAAGGCAGTCACAAGTAAAGCCAGTCACAAGCGTTGACAGGGCTGGCATGCTTTGGACCTGGTCATCCTTCTGTCCCTTCCCCTTATAAGCTTAAATTTTCCCACCGCTTTCCAGAAATGTGATTCATTCATTTTCTCTGTAGGCTCACACATTCACCATCCAACCTAAAGGCCTACCTGCTCCTCCCCTTTTAGCTTCTGGGTTTTTCCACATCCTGTCCACTACCATTCAGCCCCCTTTGTTTCCATTCTTGGTGCCTCCCCAGCATATTAAAAAATAAAAGAATACAACCAAGATCTTTGCTTGAGAGGAGCAGCTGGGAAACTTAAGGGTTCCTGGAAAGCTTAGGAGCTTTTCACATAGACTGTGGACCAAAAATCCAAGTGGGGCCGCCCAGAAAAATTATTGGCCCCTGACAAATTTTGAGAGATAAGTTTGGAAAATATATTTCCAATATATTTGGAAAATATAATACACCCTCCACTGTGAGTCACCTGAGATCTTACCCCCATTGACAAACTGACTTATTTTATTTATTTATTTAAATTTATACTTCTGTCTTGTACTATACCTGGAGGTCTCAGGATAGGTCACAATAAAACCACTATAAAACATATGAAATAAATGAGCTAAAACAATAACCAGCCCTGCATGGGGATGGGATGTTTTTCCCTCAGCCAGAGGCCAGGATAAAGAGATGCATGCTGTGAGGGTGCCTGATGAAGCTCAGAGGGGACCCTATTCCAGAGTCTCAGAGCTGTCATCAAGAATGCCCTCACATGCATTTGCACTCCTTAACCGCTGATGGGGATGCCCTTCAAGAGGCCCTCAACAACAGATATTAGGGCAAAGGCAGAATTACCATTCCTTTGGAAATCTAAGTAGATGTATGCCCCTCCCCCATGATCAACGATGTGCAGCCACAGACGCCTCTGTTAAATGTGTTTTAAGATACAATCCTCTTTCTTTTTCTTCCTGCTACTCTTTTGCCTTATATCTTCCCGCATCCTTGCCACTTACGTGAAATTAGTCCACAAGCCGCTGATCGCTCACATCTTTGCTTCCATTCTCTCCTTTATCAGAAACCTATAGCTTGTCTGGGGAAATCATATACGGCATGAACATAAAAAGCCTTGCTGCTTTTAAAAAACCACGCTGGTGGCTAAAATGAAAGAGACATTTGGCAAGTCCAATAATTAGGCCATTAACCTCTTTAAGTTCCAGCACAAGGGAGTGAATTCAGGTTGTATGAGAGAAATAATTCCTTCATTCTCATTTAGCCTTTGCTGCTTACATGGTCTGTTTCTGAAGGCATCAAAAACTATATGTTAGTGTGGAGCAGAGAGTGAAAACTGTGGAGAGAAGAGGGAAGAAAAATAGAAAAGCAAAAGAAAGCATTTTAAAAACAAAAGAATGTGACTTTTTCATTACTTAGAGGGGAGAAGAAGATATTTCAGCTCCAGAATACTTCAGGTAACAGAAATAATAGGACTTACAATCCAGCAAGACCTGATAAGTTCTTGGTTTCAATGGCTTCTTAGGTAATTTCTTACTGTAGAACAAAAGGTGTTGTTTCTCTTTCCCTTTAATAGAAGCTTAATATTTTAGCAGAGGGAACTTTCAGCTTTAAGCTTCCTTTCATTTTATGAAATAAACTGCATTGTTCCATTTTCATATCTGCACCTCAAGAACTCAAGGATAAGATTGATAAGACCATTTGGGGACTCTTGTGAGGCAGTCATTTTGAATTTCAGTTCTGCTGGACTCAGACATGACTGGATTCATTTGACTAGAAA
This sequence comes from Aspidoscelis tigris stejnegeri, assembly GCA_023333525.1. Lineage (NCBI taxonomy): Eukaryota > Metazoa > Chordata > Lepidosauria > Squamata > Teiidae > Aspidoscelis > Aspidoscelis tigris. The sequence goes on from JALMGA010000003.1 coordinate 83,227,296, forward strand.
GCAGAGGGTTGCCAGTTCAATCCCACCCTGTCCCTGGAAGTAGGCAATGACAAACTACTTCTGAATCTCTGCAAAGAAAACTGCTGTCAACCAGGAGTCTGCCATGACTCAGTGGAACTCAACAACAACTGTCAAGATTTGAAGCTGTAATCTGAGGGAGAAAAAGATGGAGGCAGAGCAAGGAGAGATATTACTAACACTTTCTTGTTTTCTCAGTTCCCAAGCACAACTACGAAACCTGGTGCTGTCATTTCTTTGGGGGGGGGGGTTTCCTCCCCCCCCCAACTGCCCCCAACCTCTATTTTCTCCCTTCTTTTTCTCAAGGCCCACAGGCTCTAAATTTCTCTCAGCCTTGACATTTCCATTCCCTTGACCCAATAAGGAGTCCACAGATCTGCCCAGTAGGGGGTCTGTGTGCAGGAAGTCATGTGACAGGTGTGTGTGCCTGCCTGTATGTGTACAGATTATTGCCTTTCTTTTTAAAACTTAAGGTAGTGTACAAGATTGTTCCTGTTTTGATGAGACTTCTCTTTTCTCTAAGGGATGAAGAAATTCAAAGCAAGTGTGGAATCGATGCCACCACCTACCTCTCCTTCCAGCGGCATGTACTGGTGCTACTTATGATTATCTGTGTGCTTTCTGTTGCTGTGATTCTCCCAGTCAACTTCTCTGGAAACCTTCTGGGTATGTTGCATTCTGAATCTATGGTAGAGCACAGTTCCATGGCCCATAAGCTCATTCAGATTCCCCCTCAAGGCACAGCTAGTATGTATATATATTGAAGTAAATTATTGTGGTATGGCAGTCGTTATGGCTGTCCAGAGTTCTCCAAATGCTACAGCCACAACCACAGCTCCAAGCACCCTAGAGGGAAAGTAAGGTCAAGAGACCTCGCATATAATTCTTAACTATTTTTTTTATTTGCATTTTTATCCTGCCCTATATCCAGAGGTCTCAGGAGAGGTAACATTGAAAGTCCACAAATAAAAGGGATATAAATGAAAAGGTGTGAGCACTCAGACCTGAAGATGGTCCGAAGAAGGTTCAAAAGGAAGGTGTGACCATGGCCTAGGATGATCCAGGACATTTAGGGATATGAAAAATAAAATAAAATAAACTGAAAAATGGCAGAGTGTTTTAAATAACATTGACTATTTTAATTAGAAACATTTTGTTAATATGAAGAGTACCAAGTGAAAAAAAGATTGGAAACCACTGGAATAGGACAGTTTTGCAACTTTGGAACACCCTCTAGGCAAAATTCCCTGCATTTAGGCATATAGCATATATGCTGTGGCTGCACCGTTTGAAAATAAGTATGTTATAAAATAATTCCACTGTCTATAAATTATGTGATTTTTTTAAAAAAAAACCTGGTCCGAGGAAGGTTAAAAAAATTAAAATAACTTCATAATAATTTATTTTGTAGGTTGTTAGGTAGTACACACATGATGCCCTACTATCCAACCCAGTCTAGTGTTCCTAGGAGCTACCCATGGGATATTTCAGTTTTCCCATTGGTCCGATAGCTGGAAATCTGTGAAGTTTTTTCAGTTTTGGCTGATGTTTCAACATTTATACCATTTGCATTTGTTCTGAGTTTGGAATATAACACAAGGAAACATTCTGTGTGCATCCTTAATCTAGAGAGCTCCAAGTTGGTGAAGGCTGTTTTAATAACCTGAGACTTCCAGTGTTCTTGATAACACCAAGATGTTATTATATGACTATGAATAACATTGGAACCATTGCTTTGTTTTATGGTGCACTATCCCTAACGTAGCCCTTTTCCTCTCTTTTTCTTAGGAAAGAATCCTGCAAATTTTGGCCGAACTACAATTGCAAACGTTCCTAGAGAGTATGTGATTCCATTTCTTTGGGACTGTATTGTTTTGTTGCTTGAAACTGGGTGTTGTGGAGAAATATAGCACATTGACATAGAAAAAGCCACTAGGCAACATACCTTCAGTTAATAATGTGTGAACGTGTGAATTTGTAGGCTTTGGCAACTGTTATCCTTTAGAAATTTGAGACCATAATTTCCAGTATCAAACTGGTGACTGCTGATGTACGTTCATGTGCTGTCTAATTGGTACAAGCAGAAAATATTTAGATGGTGGATGGCACAAAAAGGAATCAACACTGCTTAAAGACTACAGGAAATCTCATGAGAATTGCTTTAACAAAGGTCACCTCTAGGCATCACCCAAAAATCCCACTTTTAATGATACTCCAAAGTAAAGCTCCTCTGGAATTATCACTTATGGACAGACAACTGGGCAATAGTGGTGTGACAAACACATCTGGGTATTTGAGTGGCACAAAATGCCTGGCAGTGTGTGATCACATGGGCATGCACAGCCTCCATTTTTGGCCCCACACATGTGAAGTGGCCATTTTCAAGATGGTGTCTCCCAGCAACAGCATCCTGACAGGTAAGTCATTATCACTATAGTGGGAGAACACGGGTTGAGAGTTCTTTTTCCCAATATAGTGATACAGTGGGATATAGTCCCTATATTTCAGGGCTACATCTGGCAATCCCAACATAGCCCTGTGATACTCTTGGGTTTTACACCCTATCTGGATGCAGCCCTGGTGATAATAAATGTAAGGCTGTTATTTTCACCTCTGTGTTGCTGTCACATTTTTTTATAAGTGGCTGGGCTTGAGCTTCCCAGCTTCCATCATGCTTATTGTCTGATGAACTCATAGCAGATAGGGTAAGAAATGTTCATAAACACTACATCAAAGTTTCTTTGGGGTAGCTACTCCTTGCAAATACTGGTGAACTTGATTTTGCTAAATATTCAAGAACTGTACAAGTTTCAAGTCCCCCCTGACATTTCCTCCCTCAGCGGCATTGTGACAATGGGAAGAAGGAACGTGTTTTCTAAACTATTTGTGGAATTGCCTTTCAAGGAATTCAGAGTCCACCATGAGAGACTGTTGGTATGCCAGGGAATGGGGGCTTTCTCTTTTGCAGGTTATCTCAGATTGGAACATACTATATACATATTTATATAACTACTTCTGTTTGTCTCTTGCAGTGACCGTCTCTTGTGGCTGCACAGTATCTTTGCTCTCCTCTACTTTATCATTACTGTTCTTTGCATGACTCATCACTCCATCCAACTTGAGTACAAAGAGGATGAGAAGGTAAGCAATATAAACTTACCTTTCATGGATTCCCCCTCTTCCTAATATCTTTTTGTTTTTACCACTCTGGGCAATTGGTGATTTTTAACAGTATCTTTTTGCTGAGATCTGCATCAAATGTCTCAGGGTGAGTTACCAAAGATAGACACAGGACAAACAGGTTAAATGTGGAACTAAAACTGATTAAAATCATCCATAAAAAGCAGTTAGAAAAGTCTAAAATTAAATGTGTAAGTTCTCAGGTGGGCAGTCAGTCAAAGTCATTTTCACCAAATATCTAATAACGTTCATTGAAGAAGCCTGATTCCATGTCATCAGCAAACTTGGCTATTCCATTGGTCTTAAGAAAACCTTTTTGGCTCCTTATTATCTATTCACTTTTCTTAATTATTTAATAACCTGTTAACAAAAGGTTAATAATTAATAAAGAAGCATCGTATGACAAACAAGCAATTTAAAGAGCAATATCAACTGGAAAAAGAGTAGTTATATTACTGACTTCTGTGGAACCGTGATGTAATGTTAGAATTGAGATTAATTTATGCAAAATTACTATAACCTGCTTATATGAAAAGAGCATAGTTATGTCTCTCTTAGGTACCTCTATTTCAGGAGCTCTTCCCTTCTTCTGCATCAGGTAGCCCGGACATTAATGGTTACCAGGGTTCCTAAAGAGATCACAGATCCCTCCCTGATCATCAAGCACTTTCAGTACGTACAACTATATATATATATGACTTTTGTTCCTTAAACACTGAGGCTCCCTTTTGTTTGCTGTTTTTGTCATCTCATGTTATGTAAGGCAAGTTCATGCTTATGTTTTTTATTTAAAAGAAGAACCCAAAACATTGGTACCAATCCTGCAGGAGTTTAAATGGCAAGGCAGATGGCCACATGGCTTTATCTTTTGAAAATGGTTAATGTAAATTTCTGGATTTCCTTGAAACATAAGAATGCATTTGGTTTTTCTTTTTGCTTCCCCGGTAAACATAAGTACCAGTCAGTAGCTGGCTGGTTTGGTAGCAGTGTAACAATCAGCAGTTGACTTGTATGAAATAACCTGCGTTCATTCATGCAAGGCTTTCGTCAGAGTGGTCTTCTCCAGCAGTTCATTTGGATGAGTCTTCTGTCAGTGTGTTCGTGCACAGTCACAGGCTCACATATATACTATATTCCACCACACATGATGTAACTATTTTGCTGACACCAGGTTTGACAGAGACCGCCTGAAAAGTTCTTGAACTTCCAGAAAGAAGTAGTGGACAGAATAATAAAAATCACAGCATTATCAATACAGAACTGTAAATAAATTAATAAATGAGCACATAAATTAATGAGGAATTGTCATGAGCTGATTCAGGTGTTAGATCCATTTGTTTCTGATCACTAATTGTGAGTGAGTGAGTGAGTGAGTGAGTGAGTGAGTGAGTGAGTGAGTGAGTGAGTGAGTGCTCCATTTTTAGATAGCTGCCATCACAACAACTTTTTAAATATATCATTATCTCCATCTCTATCTGTCTTTAGATACTGTATATATTCTATGATACTTGTGACCCCAGGGCTGTGCTGCTTCAGTTCTTTCTTTTTCAAGATGATTATGTACTTCACTAATCTTTATTACTTTTTTTTCCAGTGAGGCTTATCCAAGCTGCACTGTAACTAGTGTCCAGTTCTGCTTTGATGTTAGCAAATTGATGACCTTGGATTCAGAGAGGTGGGTTGTTTTGCTGGGATCAATTACCTGGGAGATCCTTGTAACATTATGTGCAGCTTTTCTGAGATTTTTAAATACAGAGACAGTAATCCAGTCGCTATATAAAATATCCATAAGAAGGGTGTCATCAACCCACAGTACAGACAAGGCAAGGTTTGCTGTTGTGTTGTTGTTACTATTGTTCCTATCATTATTATTTACCGTATTTTCCGGCGTATAAGACGACTGGGTGTATAAGACGACCCCCAACTTTCCAGTTAAGATATAGAGTTTGGGATATACTCGCCATATAAGAAGACAACACCCAGCGTATAAGACGACCCCCGACTTTTGAGAAGATTTTCCTGGGTTAAAAAGTAGTCTTATACGCCAGAAAATACAGTATTTGCATACCATTTATCACCTTGAAGTCCCAGAGTAGTTTACATAACAAACTGTGGGCATCCTGAGTTCAGGATTCAGAAGGTATCCCAATTAATCTGATGCTAGAAGCGTTAAAAGAACAGAGTTCCAGTATTACTTCAGTCTGAATCACAAACATAGCTGAAATTCCACTTAGGATAGCCACACATCACTTCTGTTTTTTTCTGCTGGAGCAGGAAGCTGAGCTTTTGGAGCTAGAGTACTGGATTCAGACCATGGAATCTCCGAAGGAGCAGCTCCTTTCCATACAGGACCACTGATCAGCTAATATCTTCTAATGAGTCTTTCTTATACATGCCAACCTTCTATGAGATTTCTGGGACACTGGTAAAAGAGAAGGTCTCCTGTGTGGTGGCCCCCAGGCTTTGGAATAGCCTTGCCTCCCCCCCCCCTCCACATTATCTACCTTCCACTATTTAATTAAAATGTTTTTTCAACCAGGTTTTTGCTTATCTGCATCCCCCCCCATACTATTATTTTAACTGGATTCTGATCCTATACTTTATGTTTTGCTTTATTTATCTTCTAATTTAATTGTTATTATGTTATTTTGACTTTTCATTGTTTGTTGCCCTGAGACTTCAGTACAGAGCTTTATAAAACTCAATAAATGAAGATACAAAAGCAGAAATCTAACATAGGGAACTGCCAGGTGCAACAAAGAAAAAGTAGCTCATGGTCGAACAAAGGGCTGAGTTGACAGACAGACCTCAAGTACATGTCCCTCCCCTGCCGGTCATTTTCCTGATGTGCCAGAGTAAGATAAGTGCAGGATATTCCACACTTACCAGGAGAAGCCAGTATTCTGCCCTCGGTCCAACACTTTCCTGGCATCTGCTCCATCCGCCGTATTTGCAGTTATAAATGATGGCACATGAATTGGAAAGTGGCGCTGAAGTGCAGCTACAGGCCTAGTCAATGTAATGGGTTTCCTGGGTGGACAAAACAGGATATGCCTCCATCCATCAAGGGGGGAATGTAACACCATTATGGCGCCACTAGGCAACCCCACCATAGTCACACTATGTCCCCTTTAGCCCTTGGAAAACTATGGTTGGGAAACCCAGCGCTGGCCATGGGTTTTCCAGCAATGGCATTTTTAGTTACGTTATGGACAGAGCCACCATCATAGTTTTGTATCACTATGCATTGTAGCACGCAATTGAGGTAATATCCACATGTGCGCAATGGAGGTAATAAATGCATCCAAGTATTCAACACAGGCTGAATACCTGGGTATGTGCATCAGTAGAATGTGACAAGACAGTGCTGACTACATTGTTATCAGGCTAGCAAGGCATAATGGCAGGGTATCAATATCCCACGTTCTCCCTTGCTAGAGGGATAAGAACATAAAAGGAGCCCTACTGGATCAGGTCACAGCCCATTTAGTCCAGCATCCTGTCTGACACAGTGGCCCACCAATTGCCCATGGGTATCTCAAGCAGAGACAAGGGCAAGCCTTCTCCCAGCAAATGGCCTTAGAGGCATCATGTTTGTACCCCCAGCCCAAAAGATGTACTTAGGCATCCATTCTAGTAGCCATTGATACATCTGTCATCAGTAAATTTGTCTGTAAGAACATTGGATATTGGGCCACAGTTGATTGGCAGGTAAATATTAGATGTTTCTTTTTCTAATAGCATTTTGGGGATGTAACATTCAAAAATGACTTCAGCTGCACGTGTGTATGGTATGCTTTTAAATGTCAAGAAAAAATCAAAGTGTTCTTATCTTTCCTCCATAACTCCTTTCTTGTCAGGCGGAAAGCAATGAAAGGAAGACTTTATTTCACTACCAAGGCTCGAAAGGAAGGGAAAATCATGATCAGAGTATATCCATGTTTCCGTATCTTCTGCTGCCGTATTTGTGGCTTTGAAGAGGTAAAAAGACGAAGTTCATTGATCTGAAGACATAGAATTGTGACTGGGCATTTGGGGTTATCTGTTATTCCAGCATTTAGCTTGACTATCAAGCTATGGTAGAAATTATTTGGGGGGCTCTGAGAAACTTTGCTCATAGAGAAGGAAAAAAAGAGAAAGAAGAGGAACCTGATAGTGATAAATTGTGGGTTCTCAAAGCATTTTCCCATCCCTGAAATTTATGGTGAAGCATCTACTGTATAATTGATCTTCACATGGGAAGTTGAGGCCCACACACAGTGGCAGCAGTGTCGTCATGGGTGATTTGGATGCCTGATGGGCCTGGTTTGTTTTAGGAGCAGTATGGCTGAGAGGGTTTCTAAACCTGATAGTGCAGCAGTTCTCAACCTTCCTAATGCCGTGACCCCTTAATGGAGTTCCTCATGTTGTGGAGACCCCCAACCACGGGGGTGGAGCAGCTGGGAGGTATGAGGGAAGGGCTGCGGGAGACCCGTCGCGACCCCTCTGAAAGGGTAGTTTGACCCCCAAAGGGGTCCCGACCCCCAGGTTGAGAACCACTGTGATAATGGGAACTTTTAAATTTGATTCAGCTCTGAGGTGTCAATATTCACAAGAGGCACGTGCATTATTTTGGTCATCAGAAAATAGCCATGGAGGAGTGTGGAACTCTTTAGTTTTCATGGAATTTGATAGGAAATTAGGGCTTCCTATTTACCCAGTACTTTGAGGCTTCCTCTTGGTGACCAAAGCAAGGCACATGGCTGTCACCTAATATCAAGATGTCAGAATTGCACCGTGTTCAAAGGGTCTCATTGCTAGAAGCCCTCTGTACGTGGTTGCCAACACAGATATCTCCATCAGATGGTTTGATGTGAACTGGGTACCCCAGGAGATTACTTGGAAAGCTGATTTGAGTGAGTAAGAAGAGAATATGTTAGATGTTCCAGTTTTCTAGTCCACTGCTTGTAGATATACACACAGCACTTGAATGAGGCTGGTTAAACCTTGAAATGGGCACTTCCATATTTATTGATTAGTATCCACCACCACCACCATCATTACCATCATCATCATCATCAATAAGCATACAGTCAAAAGAACAATATTTATAGTTACACCTAATTTTAGGAACACATAGATGAGAATAAGGGATGGAGTATCAGTTGCCTCCCCTTTATCCATGAGTGCCCTTGCGGTTTGCTCCCACTCCTCACCCTAAGATGCACATTGCATGGAAATATTAAAGGACCCTGCATGCATATATAGCCTCTTCCAAATGAATGGGAAGCCAGATAGGCTAGGCTTTCTGTTTGCCTTGCCAAGAGCTAAAGAAACAATTGCATATGCAAGTAGGACCCTTCACACTACTCCTGAATTGGCAGCCAGCAGCAATGGGTGGGTGTATATATGATGGCGAACTGCTTGAATGCACTGAGCAGGAAGTTGACAAGGGAGGAGTCGTAAGGGGTTAACATGTAAAAGACTGATCTGCATGAAAAAATTGTTATCCTTCTTTAATAACTCTCTTTCGTAATTTGTATATTGGATAGTAAAACTCAGAATGAATCAGCAGTGGGCTAAACATTTCAGGCAGGAGCTGAAAACCTTATTGCACAGCCAACATAGTTCATGCCTGACGTGCAAACCCTGCTGCAACTTGCACCATCTAGAGGTCCTCTTGGAACACAGGCTGACAGGTGGTGGCTGGGCTTCCCACTGAGACACTATTGTTCTTGACATAGTTGATTGCTGCCTTCTTTTTGTGTTTTTTAAATGCTGTTTGCCTGACAAGACTGGACTGATGCAGTTTATCTGCCTCATTTTCTGGCACACATCTTGCCATGACAGCTGACTCACTCTGGCAGCAACTCCTCGAGTAGAATTTGGCAGCTGATGAAGTTCTATTTGATACCAATTTTATTGTGGGACCTGGCCTTGGACATTTACCCTGTCTCATTAAGGATGATCTCTTTATTCCTGGGATGGAAGAAGCCCAAGTGAAACTTGCATATATCACTCATGCTCTTTCCCAAGGAATGGTGTTGCACTTGGAAGGGAGGGAGGCAGTCAGTCAGACCATGCAATTATCTGGGAGGAAGCAAGTGGGCAGAAGACGCAGACTTCATTTTTGCAGGCGTTTCAAAGTCTTGCTTTATTCCAGGATATCGAAATACAGTGGAATAAGTAAGCAATACCTGGATGCAGCCTTAATTGGAGTGGTGGATTTGTAGCTATGCAATCAAGCAAATCACCCCAGTCATCACTTTCTCCTCCCCAATGGCTATTCATGATGTGTTGCAAGCATGAGAAAAATGTTATGTACTTCACTGTACTTTTTTTTTTTTAAGGTGGATGCTGAACAGTACTATGGGGAGCTAGAGGAGAAACTGACAGATGAATTTAATGCTGAGCGCAGTCGTATTGCTCTCAAACGCCTCGATCTGGCTTTTATCACATTCCAGGATGAACGTATGACATCTACGTGAGTGTTCTCTCATATGCTGTCCTTGACTCCAGTCACTATAAATAACCTGCCAATTCAGTTTACAATAGGAAGGCGCAGCAGTAATCCAGATCAGTGTCTGCTTGTGTCTCCATTGAGCTGCAAAGGTACCTTAATCAGGCCCTCAGGTGGCTTGTTTTCATTGGGAGTATATAAATAGGCCACACTTCAGGTGTTTTTATTGCATAATGCCAATGACACTATGGTCTTGTGGTTAGAGGGCCAAACTCATATCTCATAGTCACTGGGTTTAATTCCACACTCCTCCACGATGCCAGCTTTGGTTAGTCACAGCTCTCTTCTGAGCTCTCACAGCCCCACCTACCTCACAGGGTTTCTGCTGTGAAGAACTGAAAGCTTTGTCAGCTGCTTTGAATCTCCTTAAATGGGTGAGAAAAGTGGGGCAAAAAAGCCAACTCCTCCTCCTCCTCTTCTCCTTCTTTTCCTTCTCCTTCTTTTCCTTCTTCTTCTTCTTCAACTCTCTAAGCAGAGAACGGGTGTCTCCTTGCAGGATTTCATTCAAACATATCTCAGCTACTGTTTTTTCCTTTGCATGCCTGACTCTTGTTTAACAGTGCAGAAATTCATGCCTTGATGAATCTATTGCAAACTATCCCCATAATGAATCAATTGTGGATAAATGCTTTTTAAAAAGTTTTTGAAATCGTATCTTCCGAGCAGCTAAAAAGAAGAATTTAGCCCAGCCATTCAAAACAAGCTTGGGTAGTGCCTCTGCAATTCAAACTTATAATTCCATTTGCCGCTGATTGAGTAGCTGAGGAAATATTCTTTGAGTAGATATATCTTAGTATATCCAAAAGATTATCCCAGAATGCCCTTTATGCAGTAACCTCCCTTAAGCTAAGGTGACGCAGGTCTAATCAATATTGAGAAGGAAGCCTCTACCTGTGTCTTTAATGTACTTGCTGTGTGTACATAATAACCAAATCCAAGAAAAGGACTAGATTAACATCAGACTAGATTAACAGAGTATCTATTCTTTTCCCAGTTCTTGAAGATTATTAAATGTTTACAAGAATGCAAGAAGTACTGATTCACTGGACTTACAATAAGTCCTTTCCTCCTAATTCATATGTTCACTGAGATCGTTCCTCAGTTTGTCTGTGTCCAGTAAGGTTGCGCAGGGGGGCGAACACTTTGAGTAGCTGTTGAGGAATCTTGTTTCACCGTGTTTGTCAACAGAAGAACAACCTAGTAAGCATGGGGTAAACACTATATCCAAATATAGTAGAATAAGCTAGCAATGTCTGGATGCAGCCTAAGTTGGAGTGGTACATTTGTAACTAGTACAATCAAACAAATCACCCCAGTCATCACACTACCCTCTCCGGCACCTGTAATACTTCCATGTCAGAATTATCCTTCTCCTGACAACATTTGAGACTCCCCAGTGGCTGCTCATAATGTGTTTCAAGCAAGTTTCGTGCATGCCTAGCACTCAGCCCAAATGCTTTAGGGGGGTTTTCCACTGACCTTCCTTAATCTGGATCTAAGATGATCTAGTAGATCTGGATTAAGGGAAGTACCCAATGCATTTCCACGGGTGGTCTAGGACCCAATAGCCATGGGTACTAGCTTGCTCGCAGTGGAAACACCAGAGCACCCATGTGTCTAATCTGGATCGACCCACATGGGGCCCACTTGTCACCCCAGTTTTTTGGGAGGACGGGGTGCAGTCTCTGGAGACGCTCCGGAGATTCTTCAAAGATTCTCTGGAGTGGGTCTGGAGAATCTCTGGAGCAATCTGCCACAAACTTCAAAGATTCTCCGGAGTCTTTGACAAAGGTCCGTAGGATTGGCGTTGCTTTCGCATGGGGTCCTCTTCGGACCCTGTGCTATGCTTCAGAGCCGGCTTTGGAGATCATGCGCAGGCTTCGAAGCTTTGGGTTTTGGGGCACCTCCCAGTGGTGTACCCCCCAAGCCCTCCCTAGACCTCATTGCCCAATTGTGGTGGAAGCAGGCTCCGTATAATTCAGATTTAATGCCTGAAGACCCCATTGTAGACCCCTTTAATGGGGTCTACAGGAAATCTGGATTATAAGTCCTGAAGGACCCAGATGATCCAGATTTCCCTAGAACAGGTGGAAACAAATTTCGTATTAATGGGGTCTGTAGTGGAAATGGGGTCTTCCTGCTCTGAGCCTAATGGGTGCTTAATGTGTCCCAAATAGACAGTTAATGGGTACTTAGTGTTAGTGGAAAAACACCCTTAGTTTGTGCGAGAAGACTTGTAGAATTCTGTAGGCCACAGTCAAGAACGCTTTTTTCCAAAGGACACAATCAAATGACTTGGAACAAAGTGGAATCAACTCCTCTTTAGATTTATCTTTTGCTGACTGGCTTGCTGTATCAGCCTGTCATCTGTAGACTGACACTGTTAGGCTGAGTGCATGCAGATTGCTGAAGACTCAAAAGTACTAAGAAAAGCTAAAACAGGGATCTTCAAGAGCTCTTTGGGCAAAATGATTCTGTCTGGAAGGGGAATGGGACTGCATTGCACTGTTTTTGTTGCTGTTTCTTCTTCTCCCAGTATTTTGAAGGACTACAGCCGCATCCACTGTCGCAAACATCCACAGCAGTCCTCTGTTACCACAGTGGTGAAGTCCCATTGCTGGGAAGTCAGCTATGCTCCAGCCCCCAATGATATCATCTGGTAAGGCCTCCTGTTTTACTCATTTGGTTCCCAGAGAGTTTGAAGGGAAAGCAACAATGCTGAAATGTTAAGTTTCTTTCCTACATTCATGAGTATCTAAAAGGCTGTATATCTACTACTTTAGACCCTAGGCATTGAAACCAGGCACAAAAGTGATAAATGAAGTGTCCCATTGACACTGATTCCCAAAGGTTGGTGAGTCCAGAGATTCTGGTGTTTTATATAAACGCTAGGTTCACTATGTAACAGTCAGGAAAATGCATAAAACTATAGTTGAGAGGACTGCCCTTATCAGTCAGAATGTTCAAAGGTATCTACCTTTCTAGCTTCAAATACTGAGAGGCCGAAGATCAGGCTGCCCAGCGTGTTTTAGAGTAGCAGCCTTTGTGGACAGCATGCATAGGAGCACCTTCTCACCTCAGCAGTGTTTGAGTCCTCTGACTGCAGATGTGCCTCAAGCAGTGTGAATGGAAGTAGTTATCTGCAGGTCACCCCTGCCTGTCTGAAGAGTGGTTTGCAATAGCCACAGGTAGTTTGCTAATTGCTACTCCTCTCCACAGCTGCTTCAGGTGCATTGGCAAACCGAAGTGGTGACAGAAACCAGCCTGGATAGCTTCAAGAAAACGTTAGACAAATTTATGGAGGACAAGTGCATCAGTAGCTATTAGAATGGATGCCTAAGCACCATCTCCAGGCTGGAGAGACAGGCAGGATGCCTCTAAAGGCCAATTGCAGGGAGTCAAGCGCAGGTCTTGCCTTTGTTTTCACCTTGAAAATGCTCAGGAGCAATTGGTGGGCCACTATGTGAGACGCGATGCTGGACTTGATGGGTGATGGCCTCATGTCGCTGGGCTCCTCTTAAGTTCTAGATCTGTTGCAGTGGAGGCAATACTCTGTGTGCCTGCCATGAAGGTGCCTAGCATGCTGCAGGTTGGGCGGCCTCGTATATTTTAGTGATCATTTCAAAGTATTTTGAATGGCCTGTTCACAGTCTTGCCTATCTTTGTTCTAACTAAAATGATAAGGATTCACATGGCAGTTAAAAGACTACTGTATTTATGACACATGCCCTAAATGGATCAGAATCCTCTCCATCAATAACATGGGCTGTTATTCCCAGTTGTAGAGAAATGTGAGTTAGAGATATGCAGAATGGTTTTTTTTAAATTACTGAAAATTGCCCAAATTCTCAATGGAGAAACTGGTATTTAGGCACACTAGACACCTTTATCAAAGGTATGGACAGCACCTAGATATATCTGGGTTGTTTGGACTCCTCTTGGATTGTGGATGCGAGGCTTTTCCATATGAATTAGTTCCTGAACCAGACCTCATAGCAAAAGCCAATGAATATTTAGGGCTCAGGGAAATTTTAAGAAAAATTATTTTGGGCCAGTCCACACTCGGCAAATATAGTGCCACTGCAGTGCTGCTATGGTTGGGTTGCCCTATATATTATAGGCAACCCAACCATAGTGCTGCTTTTCCCCCTAAAAAGCACACAAAAATCTATTGCTGAAAAACGTAGTGCTGGTTCATTTTTGTTTTGTTTTGCTTTAATAGACCATTGCACCAAAAACCCGAGTAAAATAGTAGCACCATCTGCTGACTAGACTTGGTACACTACATCTGCAAAACACAAATGTCTGCGATGATGTTAAGAAGCTTCTGAAAGGTTCATAAGCAGCAGCCGACAGGGCCTTCAATGGTTCTTAGAATGAGCTACAAGCCAATTCATTTGATTAGAAATGCGCCTTCTCCTGAGGTGTGTCCAGACATCTGTGTTCTCCAGCAGTCATAGTGCTTTTGTGGATGTGGCATTGTCATGACAAGACATCCAAAAAGCAAATGATACTGATTTCTAGAACAAGTAGATCATAAAATACTTTTAAGTCTCTTTGTAAAGAAAACCTAAGCTCCGAAAGGGATGGATGGGTGTTATTTTGAGACTGGCACTCTCTAGCCCTTCCTTTGCCAAGCTGGTGCCCTCCATATGCTTTTAATTTCCATCACCCTGGCTGGCAAGGCTGAGTACAAAGCAGGTTGGAGGCACCAGGTTTGCAAAAACTTCTCTAACCTGTTGGTGGGTTGCCTTCCCTGCATGCCACATCCTGCATGTACTTTCTTTCTTGTAGGGAGAATTTATCCGTCTGTGGCACGACATGGTGGGTGCGGTTTGTCCTGCTCAACATCTGCCTCTTCATCCTCCTCTTCTTCCTCACCACGCCTGCCATCATTGTCAACACCATGGACATGTTCAACGTTACACGGCCCGTGGAAAGCCTCAAGGTGCACGACTCCACTTCCATGGGTTCTGCCTTTTTTAGCACCAGAACCTAGCTGTGAGGAGGGTGACATGCCACTCCCCACCACTCTGGCCTTGCCCATTTCATGCTTATCCCACCTGCAAGAGGGAAACATAGCTGTTAGTGCACTGGGCAGGACATTCCTTCAGCTAAATTTCTTATGAGTGGTGTTATACTATTGTCATGTCTCAAAGAGCCAGAAAATCAAGATAGCTGCTCTCTCTCTCTAATTTTTATTATGTTTATCTTTTATCTGAAAATGTGAATGGTGTACAGAAACATCCCTTGTACAGAGAACAGAAACTGACCATTCATCAAATGGCTTTTATGAAGCCACAGTTAGACTCAGTGAAATTATTGACAAAGAAGGGCTGGGAGGATGGGTTTCTTCAAGATGAGATGGAACAACTGTCTGTTGGAGATGCTTTAATTTGGATTCCTGTGTAGAACAAGGTCAGACTCAGGCCGTGTCTTCACGGCAACTTTATCTCGTATTCAAAACGTTTTCAATCCTTGGAGTCCACACGGCAGTTTGGCTTAACACACTTTCTCCGTGTTAAACCACCCCAAAGCGTGGTGAATCTCAATCCTGATTTCAACAGGTCTCACTCCGGATCGTGTGCTTGAAACGTTTTACATTTTTTACTGTGGGGACCATACCGTGTTAAGGGATGAGAATCCATGTTTAGTGTTTTCCTCCCCCAATAGCTTGCTGCCAAAGATAGTGATTTCATTGAAAAAATCCACCCTCAAAACAGCCAGTCCTTAAAGCTACACTGTAGCGATCTAGCCTCTTCACACCTTAATAACAATGTTGCCGTTTTGCACAATTCTAGCTCTTTGAAAGTTCTGACCTTTAAAAAAGGGAAAGGAAAGCCCTGGAGGTTCTGTTTTAAAGGCTGTGGCTGTGAAGGGGGTTTGAGTTGCTGCTGCTGCTACTGCTGTGTGCCCTGGGAAATGGGGAGAGGAGGGGAAAGAATCACTGGCTGCCGGTGCCTGTTTTTCCTCCATCCAGGCAAGCGGCAGCCACCCAGCCACCCAGCTAGGCTCCGTGAAGGGGTCTGTTATGGGTGGCACGTCCATGCCAGGAGGAAGACGGCAGGGCAGCCCTGCAAAGCGGCTTTTAAAAAGTAGCCACTTGAGTCCCCCCTTGAGTCACGTACGCCACGTACGATTAAGTTAAAAGTAATGGGAACAGGCAAATTCGTGTTTGCATCCGGTTCTATTATTTCGGTTTAGTGGCCTAAATGAACCAGTGCCACTGTATTATTTCAGCAAATCCCCAGCTATCTATTCACAAGATAAGTTGCATGCTTCTAAACATATTTTTCCCAGAAGGCTGTATGAAGAGTGTTCATCTTGTTCCTTCTTTTTCTCATTTCCCAGAACCCTATTGTCACCCAGTTCTTTCCCACACTTCTGCTTTGGGCCTTCTCCGTGTTCCTTCCTTTCATTGTCTACTATTCTGCTTTTTTTGAGGCACACTGGACAAGGTAAATCATATTTTTACATTTCAACTGTTCAGTAAGGACTAATTTAGCATATTCTGGCTGGGGCTGACGGAAGTGGGAGGAGTTTGCAACATCCGGCTGCATCCACATGGGGAAATGGAGTGACATAAAAGTGAAAACATGGTCACCCAAGTCCTACCTGACTTCCATCCTAAGGTTGCAAGAAAGCAACCTTTCCCCAAGAGCTAGATAAACAACAGCTCTGAGGGTGCCTCACCAACATTCTGCAAAATTAGAACACGTGGGAGCCCCTGCCATATCCCTCTGCCTGAGGGCTGGCTTGCCTATCTTTTATTTGTTTGTTTGTTTATGTTTATATCCCACCCTATACCCAAAGGTCTCAGGGCGGGTAACAACATTTAAAATCAAATATATATTAAAACAATGAACAAAGAGTTATAAGAGGTGCTGGAAGAAGAAAGTTTCAGAACATGAGTATTGGAACCAACACAGGTATTTGGCTTCTTTTTAAAAATCAACATCATATAATGATTTGCGTTAAATGACCGCATTTAAACAAACAACAAGAAAATGTCCTTTTGTAGAAGTTCCTCTTCTGAGAAACAAATGAGATGGAAGGTCTGGAGTGAAGCTGAGGAATAAGCAGGACATGTAGATATTCAGCCAGTTGTTGTCAAATAGATCAGAAGAAATAAAGAGGGAACAGAGATAAAAAATAAAAAGGAAAGTTAGAAGCAAGTTGTCCTATTCTGCTAATTTGTGAAGAACAGGTCAAGAAAAAGGAGCATTTTCACGAAATGCCTTTAGAGAGATATATGTGGTTGTAGCCCAAAAGGTTTTAAAGGTGTTAAGATGGAAACACTTCTCACCTTTTAAAACATACGTTCTTCTAAGGCAGTTTCCAAGAAACCCTGAGATACATTTGTAAAAGCAAGAACCCATCAAAAAGCGATCATAGGGCAGTTGTAATCAGTCTCCCTGTGTGGGGCAGAGGTGAAATCTTCTAAGGATCCAGTTGGCCATGGCAAACGATTTTAACCTGATAGATAGCCAAAGAATGTGTTTGTAATGCCTGGGACCAGGCGTAAGGCAGGATATATATCCTACCAGTTATACCAGTTATAATAAATAAGATATTATAATAAAGCTGCTTGCTGCCACCAATGTTAAATGTGCTGCCACCAGTTGTTAACGGCCTGTTGTTCTAGTGTTACAGTTATAGTTATTTTATTGTCTGGGTAGCGTGTTGTGATATCCAAAACAAGGATATAATGTCAGAACTTCCTTTTAAAAGTATATTTCTTCTCTGCCCCTATGGGCTAAATAATAATGTAGCAAGATGGAGTTCAGAAACTCTTAACCTCCCCCCACACTGGCTCTGCCTAGCCAGTAGGGTTACTGTATCCTTATGCCTTGAGCACAGGCTAGCTTTATGATACTATGACAGCGGAATATACCATCCGAAGTCTTCTTAAACAACAAGAAAATGCTTTTATTGAATACAGATAAAGTTTAAAGTCAGCTTCTTCTTAGAGTTACACTTTGTTGCTTCCGTTGTCCAACACTTCAGTCTTTAACTTTTACACTAAGTTCAAATACCCTCAAACTTCTTGAAATAAACTTTCAGTCAAAACAATGTGTGGTTGCTTGCCCTAATATTTCTTCATCAACAGCATCAAACGTGCTAATAGACTCAGGACCCCAACTTTAGCCTCCTCAGCTAAGGGCCCATTTCTCCCCT
This sequence comes from Aspidoscelis tigris stejnegeri, assembly GCA_023333525.1. Lineage (NCBI taxonomy): Eukaryota > Metazoa > Chordata > Lepidosauria > Squamata > Teiidae > Aspidoscelis > Aspidoscelis tigris. Next base: position 83,245,171 of record JALMGA010000003.1, read on the forward strand.
TCGTTAACCTCCCACCAGGGTTAACAACCCAAGGCAGAGAACAGAAATGGCTCCCTCAGGCCCCCCTTAAATATGGGCCTGGCTGTCTAGCTTCGCCCTGATTGGCTGAGTTCCTCCAGCATTCTATTTCACCCCTCCCCTTGGAGTGATCAACTAGCCCCTCCCTTAGGCTACTTACCCTTGTTAAAACACACTTTGGCGACACTTTTGAGCGTCTGGACTTACCGTGTTCGCCACACTTTGCATTTTAAACTAAAAAACGTACTTTTGGGGACTGAGAGGTTCTAGCGGGCATCACAGTGTTCAACAAGCATACCGTATTTTCCGGCGTATAAGACGACTGGGCGTATAAGACAACCCCCAACTTTCCAGTTAAAATATAGAGTTTGGGATATACTCGCCATATAAAAAGACAACACCCGGCGTATAAGACGAGCCCCGACTTTTGAGAAGATTTTCCTGGGTTAAAAAGTAGTCTTATACACCAGAAAATACAGTATTTGTAATTCTCAACATTAGAAATTGAAGTCTGTCTGGACAATGCAGGGGCATCAACCGTCAGACTGATCTTCATAGCTGTACTTCCTTTTTTTGACCTGTATATATTAATGCAACTCAGGCTTGGCCTGCAACTAAATTAACACAAGAATGTTGCCTTTTTCACGTTATATGGCAATATTCAGCTCAACATATCTGGATTTATTTTTATTTATCTGATTTTTACTTCAGATGCTTGCTTCCATTGTATTGCTGATATACTAATACAGTGAGGCTAGGAACATACTGTGCCCCCGCCCCCCAGCCAGTCTGGCAGTGATAGGGATGATGGGAGCTATTGTTCAGCAAGATTCAGACTCTAGTTTGGCCAGCCCTGGAACATAATCTAAATGAGATATTTGGTACATCTAGTTTGTTATCTTCCATACAGCCTACCAGAGGCTCTTCTGAGCTTGCGTATAGGGTTCTCTTTCACACTTCTACCTAGAAATGTTGGGCATTACACATGAGCTCCTCTGCAGGCAAGAAATCATAAAGTCATAAAACTGTGGTGTTAGAAGGCACCACAGGGATCATCTACTGCTAGACTTGGAAAGTTTACTGAAAACAGGTGCACTGTTCTTGAACCACCGCTAGTGGGTCTTGGCATTGTATTAGAACAGTGATGACGAACCTATGACACATGTGTCACAGGTGACACTCAGTGATACCTCGGCGACTAGGCACAATGTTGCTGTTTAGTATCTTGTAGGCCACAGGCCGCTTCTGACTTGCAGCCTACAAAATACCAGGAACACAGACACACTGTTTGTGCCTGGCATAGGAGGCGCAATGGAGTCACGTCATCATGCTGCTGGGTCACTCACAGTGTGCCTCTGTTCCCGGCAGCTAGAGGACTGAATGGCAGCAATGGCTTTACTCAAAAATTTCCACTACATACTTTTGTGAGACGTTATTCTCAGCATTAAATAATATTAAAACCAATAAAAGAAACCAAGTGATGTTGGTAGCAAATTGAAGATTTAGCAAATTAAATTCAGCAACAAAAAAGACACTAAATACCACAAAATTATGGATATTTCTAGATGTGACATGGCACCTGAGTTAAGCTAGGGGGTTTTTTTTGTTGCAAATTTTGACACACCGAGCTTAAAAGCCTCGCCATCACTATATTAGGACAACGGCAGGACTCTTCACTTGCAGTGAAGACTTGCGTATGTATTACCACGCCATAGCTTTTAACATACCCTAAAATCACTGTACAGCAAACGATGGAGTATAAATTGAAGTCAGTAAACAATATCTGAGAAATATGTATGTTTTTGTTTACTTCTAGATCAAATGAAAATCAAATCACAATGCACAAATGTTACTTTTTCCTGGTATTTATGGTGATCATCTTGCCCTCGCTTGGATTAACGAGGTACAGATAGTGTATATAATTCATCACGTTCTCTTTAAGGGGCTTATACTGTAGCCTTTCAAGGTGCTTGCAGACTGAATGCAGAACTTTCCTGATTCACAAAGCACACTGCAATTGTAGTAGCGGACCCAGCAGGCTATTATGGCTACTCAGCAATTCTTCAAAGGCAGAAGTGAATCAGCAGCTATTAAGCATTTCACACAAGGGTATCTTCCATGTGGCGACTGCAGTTATCACATAAAAATAGTTTTGAAGGCCTCTTTGAAACATAGGTTGTCAGTAGCAATCTGTGGGGAAATGATCTGCTCAATAATCTTTATTATCACATAAAAGGAGAGTGAATTCAATCTACTCTTTGGGAAACAAAAAAATTAAGCTTGCTTTCAAGGGATAGAATCTTACTAGCACTCCTTTCTGGCTTTCTAAATGCCTTTAAGATTTTTCCACAATCAATTTCATTTTCATGAGAAATTTGGAACAAGTATTGCACAACCTGAATGTTTTTAAGTAGGTAGCAAGGACTGTCTGGTGTCAAAGGGAAAGAAAATTGGCATAGAATTAAATGATGTTTCAGACGTGTTTGTAGTCTGTAAGCTGATTTTGGACTGTCATAAATACTTAGTTCAGCAGTCTATATACAAACAGTAGGAAATCTGTGACTTTCCAGATGTTGTGCTCACCAGTCCCAGCCAGCACAAGATGATTGGAACTGTAAACCAGCAACATCTGGAATACATCACAAAACAAATGTAAGAAACTCAGATCCATTGTGGCTTTCCGATTATGGTTTGCACAGCTTTTTATGATAGCACACAGACTAAAACTGTATTTGTGAAGGAAACATTAATCATATGGCCTTGTTTGCAGTGAGGCTGTCCCCAAACTTATAAAGAACATACCAGATTTTTTTTGGGGGGGGGAGTCTTTTCGTTTCTTTCACTGGCAGGAAAGATGTAGGTACCATCAACACTAATTCTAAAATAAGAAGATAAGCCAGTCCCAGCCATTTTGCAGAGATGAAAAGCCCCATATACATTTGTCACAAAACGATACTAAGATGGTACAGCAGGAATGCTCAACTGCCTCTTTCCAGGAGTTCCTGAACTACAACTCCCAGGATTCTGTGCCACTCCAGAGCTGAATGCAGAAAGTTGCAGTTCAGGAGCATTTGGAAAGCTGCAGTTGTGCCTCCATGTGTTACTGGTTCACTTTCATGCTGTAGTGTGATATGTAAATGAAAACAGAAGAAATGTCAAGATGGATCCATGACCACAATGAGCCTATCTAACATTTATAAGGAGACAGAGCTCATTTTACACTGACTTTTTGGCAGCTCATCAGACTCAGAAACTGCAGGGTACCAGCTCAGTTTTCTTAGCCGGATTACTCAGCCTCCTGATCTGGTCCTTGAAATGTAGCTGGACAAATCAGCTTTCTTGGTTACAAAACATAAATCCAAAGCGAATCCAATCAACCTATGTGGTAGTTTAGGCAAGTGTTTAATACAGTTTGCTCAATTGATTGCTTTCTTGATTAGCCTCTGATGCTAATTTCAGTATTATGGGAGATCCATCATTCTTATAATCAGTGCTTGCATTAAGTGATGTACTCAGGCTAGATCAGTGGCTGGAGGAAAAGAAGCTCCTTCCTGCCTATGGCACTGCATTTTATTTATTTTCCCCATTCAGAGCAATGAATATTCTATTCCATTCTTGTTCTCTCTCCTTCCTCAGCCTGGATCTCTTCTTCCGCTGGTTGTTTGACACTCACTTTGTGGACCAAGCCGAGATCAAGTTCCAGTGAGTATTACTGAACACCATGAGTTCATCTAAGAGACTGGTGGTTCATCATCTTACCAGTCACATCACTTTAATTGCACATGCAACACATACATGAAAAATTGTCATCATGCACACACATCACAGCTCTGCAGAATTCCTCCCAAAGCAAGTCACTGCAGGTATAGAACAGCGGTTCTCAACGTGTGGGTTGTGAACCCATTGGGGGTCAAACTACCCTTTCAGAGGGATCGCGACGAGTCTCCCACCTTCCCGCCCCATCCTCATCTGAGCTGTCCCGCTCCCATGGTGGGGGTCTCCACAACATGAGGAACTGCATTAAGGGGTCGCTCCATTAGGAAGGTTGAGAACCGCTGTCTTAGAATATATGTCACTGTTGCCTTGTCTCTCTCCTTTCTTGTTTTGTTTCTGAATAGGTGTGTTTTCCTTCCTGACAACGGCGCTTTCTTCGTCAACTATGTTATCACATCGAGTCTGATTGGCACAGCAATGGAGCTGCTCCGCATCCCTAGTCTCATTGTCTATGCCACGCGCCTTTGCTTTGCCACCTCTGAACCAGAGCGGCTCCATATCAAGCGGGTTTGTGATGTTATGATTTCTTTGCATAAGTTCAGAGCCCATAAATCTACTTTTGGCCTAGACAGCTGGATTCTGATCAGTTCTGAATTCGAGCGAGGGACAGAATTAGCGATGGCTGATTGAGTCTCTGTGCGTGTTCTGGCCCCATCCTCATTCCAGAGCTGCTTCTCAGTGGTGAGTGAGGGACAGAGTCAGCAATGGCGGACTGGGAGTACCTTCAGATGAGGAAGAAAGCAGTGAAGGGACGCTCTGAAGTAGCAGCAGGCATTCTACCCTCCCTGGCGCATTAAAATGATGCTGATTTATCAGTGCCTTTTAACTACGCATTTACCTTAGAATGCTCTGACATCACTGCTGGCAACGAAGCATCTCATCTGATGGATGAGAAGCCACCCCACTGGGATGCTGACGCTTCCATCCAATACTGGAGCTGCTCCACAGATTTGGCAGTGTCTGGAGGCTCGCTTTGCTGGTCTCTTGCAGAAGGCTTGGCCCTCAACAGTTTATAGGGTTAGTTGGGATTCTTGCCCCAGTGTGAATCACTTTGCGTTTGCTAAGATTGAACTGCATATACACATGCTTCTCAGCAGTGCACTCACATGGGCCTGGATGGGATTTGCCTCACTCCTAAGATAAAGGGGGGAGAAGAAGAAGAAGTGGCTTTTCTACCCTGCTTTTCTCAATTGTACCCCCATTTTCTAACTCTGACATGCTTCACAGCTAATTAAGATATCAAAATCCAGAATCCCTGGGTCCTGTACAAAACAAAAAGCCTATAGGTGTGCACATGAATACAGGTACATCAAGCTCCTTTATGGACCCTTTGCTTCCAGCATTTGAAAGGCATTGGGATGGACTGATGGAGAAAGGGTGCGAGTACAGTCGTACTCTGCCCTGCAACAATTGCAAAGTGGTTTGAAAGAAAGAAAAATAATTTGCTTTTCAAGAAGTGAAATGCACAGTATATTCCATGTTATATACTGTAATTCTGTTAATAACACTCCAAGGTTAAGTAAGTTTGTATTTCCTATAAACCTTTTGTGAAAGTTAAAGCTCCAGCTTGGTCATTTGAACCTTTGGGTGAGAATAAATGCCAGTGGGGCACCGAGACAGAAGGAAGGCAGCCAGTTCAGAGGTCCCCACTTTGCCCCCTCCCAAATACCAAACTCAGGCAAACTTTTTGTTCGTTTGTTTTTTGCTGCCAGTGCCATTTTCATCCAAACATGGCACAGATTGTGGATGATGACTGCACTGTGTTGATGAAAATGTATGCCACCTACATTCAGCCTCCCTTTAAATTGCCACCAGTTTATGAGAATATCTCTGAGGTTTGAAACCGTTGCTTGGCTTGCCAGTGAGTGTGCTAAGATTTCCCTATATTGCTGAATTTGTGGCATGGGACAACTAGATAGCATAAAGCCATGCTTCATCAGGATGGTATAAATGAATATTTCATGATAAGTACTTATTTGTGATTTGCACAGAGCCGTAGAGAAGACTTAACTCTCTATAGAGTTTTTTTTCCCTTCCCTTTGTAATAAATAGAATGTTTTACCTTATTTCCTTCAGAACCAAGCATATGAGTTCCAGTTTGGGTTGGAATATGCCTGGACCTGCTGCATATTTTCTGTGGTCATGACCTATAGCATCACCTGTCCCATTATTGTTCCCTTTGGTAAGTTTCTATGACAGCTCCCAGAAGTTCATTCAGTTTTCTTTTGTTCATCAGTGCCACTTACAAGCCAAAGAGTTACTACAGCAGAAGACTGGCAAATAGGTTCAGCTATGTAATTGGAATTATGAACTGAGCTTTTCAGAACTTGTCTTCTGGGCAAATACCTCTTGGTGGACCAATTTCTTTAAATGTATAAGCAAGCAGTTCTTGAATTACAGAGATATCTTTATCTGGCCCCTTTTCTGTTTTGAAAAGAAGTGAAGATCATTCTTAACCCTATCCAGTAATATTATACAAGGAGCAAAGCTAGGCGGCTTAAGGATAAGGATGGTGAGTAAGGTTGGTTTGCATTTTGCCTAATTTGGATTCAAGCCAAAATGTGAAGTTTATGCTGCCATGCTGAAGCATTTCGCAGTGAAGGACAACATTATCAGCATCAGCCTTGCTGGTTTCCAGTCCCCTGGGTGAACTATGAGCTGCCATTCTTCTGCATTTAAAATTCCTAAAACCATAGATATTTTTATGCATGCAGACTAGAGCTTGAGCTGGGTGAAAGTGAGAGAGAAAATGCCTGGAGCCAAGGTTATGCACATGCTTTGTAGAAAGAAGGCCCTAGTTACTGTCCCCAGCATCTGAAGGTCATCTTTGGAAAAACCCTGTTCAGACTCTTTTGAGCCATATAAGGCCTTAGTCCCTACAGCAACACAAAACATGTGCAGATCAAGATATTTCAGAGTTTCTGATATTCAGACTTCTTATTTAAATCTACAGCATTTCAAAGTGTTGTAGCGAAAAACAAAAATAAAATACAGTGAGTGAATGTATCTGTAAACGCAGCAAGTGCATGGGAAGCTCTCCATGTGGTAGAGCAATTTCTGTACCAAATAAGCTTGCAATGAACTGAAATTCAGCATTTGCATCAGTGAACAAGGCAAAGAGGGCTGGTGTTATCAGGTGCTCTCTCAATGAGACAACAAGGGAAGAGTAGGAGGCAGATGCAGGACAAGTGAGTACATCAGATATTGAATGGAGACCATATCTGCTCCCCTTTGTGCTCCATCACTTGCAACCATGATGCAGTCCCACCCACTCTAGGCTGCACGGCCCCAGGAAGCAGGAAGTAAGCACAGATGGAGCACCAAGGGGAGCGGGTGCATTCTCCATTAGTCTCCATTACACTTGTCTGTCGCTCACCTTTCTCTCATTGCCTTGGAGTGGCTGAACTAGGAGGATAGAGCACCAGAAGATCACCTCACCCTATGTTGATCCAGCACAAGCCTAGTGATAACATTAGTTGATGAATGGTATAAAACCATAATGCTATGTACAGTAGGCCATAGAAAAGGTGACAAGCAGGTTTAACATTGGAAGTCAATCTCCATACAACCTAACACAGCCTATAGTTAAACTCTTGAATATGCTGCTGTAAAATGCTATTGGCCAATAGTTTGGATGGCTTCAAGAGAGATTTGGACAAATTCACAGAGGACAGGGCTATCAATGGCTACAAACATTGATGGCAGTCTGACAGCTGTTGTGCAGCATTCAGGATGCCTGTAAAGGATAGTTTTGGAGAGACCACAATTAAGGCACATTCTCAACATGCCAAAACAGATGCTTCTGGGAACAAGATGCAAGACTGGATGGACTGTGGCCTGATCCAACAGGGTTCCTCTTATGTTCTTATAATGGTATTACTCACCACTACGTCTAGTGGTAGCAAAGTCCATAGTTTCACAGTGCTACCACAGAAGAGGCCCATTTGTAGGCCATAATGAGATGGCATTCTTATTTTATGGTACCCACAACAGGATCTTTCAGATGTTCTCAGGGCTCTTCTAGGCTTGTAGTGGGGAAGGAATCTTCTGATTACTAACTAGAGGCAGTGATGCTGATAGTCCTCAAAAGTTTTGACAGCCTTTATCAAACAGCAATATCTATTTTGCACAAACATATTTTTTTTTCTGAATTTCTTTGCACACAGGTTTGCTATACATGCTACTGAAGCACATGGTTGACCGCTACAACATATACTATGTATATATCCCCACCAAGTTGAACCAGCGCATCCACTCTGCAGCTATAGGCCAGGTGGTGGCCGCTCCTATCCTCTGTATGTTCTGGCTGCTTTTCTTCTCCATTCTTCGTCTAGGTATGCAATGGAGCCATCAGACCTCCTAGGAACTGAACTTTCTTCTGTTAAGCCCAAGGAACATTCAAAATGACCGGCCTTTTCAGCATATTTATTACCCTGCTTTAGAGATCAGTATCTTGTGCTTCAGTGTCTAAGGAGCTTTTCTGAGTAGAAGAATTGTAGAACTGGTCCATCAATATCAGTTCCTGCCAGAATTATTTCAGTGACAGATCAGTAGATATTCTAAAGCTAAATGCTTACTGTCAAATTTGTTTATTTTCCCTGGGAAAACTGCATCAATGTATTTCTTAATAGCAGGGACGGCTATAATGTTCCTATTAAATTCAAAAGTAGCTTTAATAAGCACTGGTAGTAGTTTGCTTCTAGAATGAATGTGCTATATCTTAGGATGGCTGGAGGACTGCTTTCCCTTTAGGAACCTGCTGGTCAGGTACAATCATTCCCTACTCTGTGTTCTGTTACTGGGCAGTGAAATGAGAGAAGACGTTTATCACCTCCCTGAGATTAGTTGTTATTCGCAGTTTAAAGATGGTAGTAACCATTGAATTTGGGAGATCTCCTGAAGGCCACAAAATGAGTTCAGGGCAAAGGTGTTGTTCATTTTCTGTGTCAAACTGCTGATGGCACTATCTTGTTTGTGTCTGCTAGAAATAAGCCTGTGAACATTAGAAAAACCCTTTAAGATTGTACAAAAGCCCAACTACTTTATTCCAGGATTGTAGTCTCAATGGCACACTCCATGCCTGTGTGTAGGCATGTCCCTCTAGTATTCTCCATGGCCAAGTTCCCCAGCTGGTTTTCAGGACATGCCAAATCCCCTATTAAAGGTGGTGTCCAGTTGTCATGAATAAGGATGAAGAAAATCAGTGCAGTCATACTAACCTCTGGACTGTAAATCCCATGCCCAGTGATCATACTTACTGTGACGGTTAGAAGCTGGGGTTTAGCAGCATCTGGATGGCTGGTGATTCCCTGTCCTGAATTCAAAGAGATCTCACCACACACTTACACTGAAGCAACAAAGAGTTTAATTTTTTGACACGTGCAAAGAGGAGACAAAGAAGCCAGTGTGGACTAATGAAGTGTTTCTGTTGATCATTAATGTAGGTACCATGTGCCCCGTCACCATTTTCACCTGTGTAGTCCTTTTCTCCTGCATTATTTTTTCAATCTTTGGTCTGTGTCTGAAGAAATTGCACCCCAGGAAGCCATCCAGCTACCAGGTAAGAAAAGTTGAGTAAGTCCTATTTCTTGCATTTCTTAGTAAGCATCTCCCACCTGAAACACACAAGGAGCACCCTTAGGTAAAAAACCGCTTCTTGGATTGTTTTCCAAATAATCACTAGAGCCCACTCATGCATTTCTGCTTTCAAAAAGCCCACTTTGTATGAACTTTATTATTGCAAGTTTGCAACAATGCTGGATTCCCCATAATATTGTTAGAAGCTGTGGTCTGGAACATTGGTTTTAAGGGTGGGGGAGCCTTTTCCAGATACAAGACTCCAGCTGGGTCTTTCAGCTAAGAGGTATTAAAAACAGAGAAGCAATCGGAATGGCAGAGGTAAATAGCAGTAAGGCACTACGGAACTAAAGATTCCATGAAAACAAACAAGAACTTTATTTAAAATCTAGCAAAACAGTCTTTAAAGTCCAGAGAAATGGCAGGAATCAGTGCAGTTAGGATTAACTGATTGCACACTTAGGCAGTTGGTAATGAGAAGTAGGAACAACAGAAAAGAAAAAAGGTCTAGCTTCAAAACTAGGTAAGGCTAGTGTGTAGGGGGGGGTCTGGTGTGAAGCTGTCTAAGAAATCCTGGCAGGAAGGAGAAAATAACCAACAAATAGACAACAAGAGTGGGGGGAGGGGGTCTTATCATCATCAGTCTTCTCCAGGGATATCCTCACCGGGCTAAAAGGTAAAATTTGGGGAAGAGGAGAAGGGACAAAAGGCGCAGAGACCAAAGGGAATTGTAAAGCAGAATGCTGCTCTACAATCCTCACTTGCTTAGTGAAAACAGCTCTTTTCCCAGATGGAAGAAAAGAGAAAGTGAAACCAGCTCAAAAGGAAGCTGCAAATCGGCTTAAAAAGCATCCTTCTGGAGAAACAATGTCTTTGTTCAGTTTCAGTAGGAGGCGGGAAAGCAGGAGACTAGGAGCAGCTACCAGCAAGAAAGGTGGGGTGGGAAGGATAGTCTCGAGGTTGCTGTCTTTTTTCTTCATTAATGTTTCAGGAATTTCAGCTCCTGTGATGAGGTGAGGGGAAACCTTTATGCAGAGTGGAAAAACTGGGTCTTTTTTATATCCTTTCTTTCAAGTTTGCTAGTTCACTGGATGGAAAAACCAACAGCAATCCTTGACTTTGATAGGTGCATTTGAAAAATAAATCCAAAGGTATTGGTCTGTTTAGTAAAGAAGTGTAGAGATCAAAGACGTACGGTGTCCAGATTGTTGACAAGTAACGTGGAAAAAAGGCTAAATATTAAGTCACAGCATTTTGCCAGCTGGCTGCAGCGCCTCTTGTAACTGGAAAGACAATAGGAAGGCTCACACTGGACAAAAGCCAGTCAATGGGTAAACATTACCCTTGTTAGAGAATTGCCCAAATTCTTGATCAGTGCCTGAATTTGTTAAACAAAAACCTAGCCAAGGTGACACAAAAGCTGTCTCAGTCCCATATTTGCTATCATCCAGGGTGCAAACAAAACGTACCAGAGCAACGATCAACCTGTTTGTTAACAAGGAAGCTGGCAATCAGTTTACACTGTCTGCATCTGGATTGCCTCAGTGCTTTATCTTTTGCTGACAAGCTGGAAAATTCCAAAGTTGCTTTTTATTTTTGAAGCAACTGATCCAAATGGAGTCTGGTCTGTTCAGAGTTCCAAGGGAGTTATGGTCCACCTTTGTGCCTGTCATGAGTCTCTCTCATTCATGTGTACCTTGGCATACCCTTGCACAAGGTTGCTGCTGCTTTTCTTATGCTCAGAACTGGGATACACACCCGCACATGTGAGCATAGGAGCAGGTCATCTAAACAATACCAATTGCTTACCAGCGTCTGCTAGCTTCCTGCATTACTGTTACTCTTCCAAATGCCCAAATGCTTGCAAAAAGTGAGGGAAAACAAACAGAAGTAGGCAGGTGCCTTGCTAGCATCCAGATATTTGGAACAGGAACATAGGAAGCTGGTACATGGCGGTAAAACCCCAGGATTTATTCTTCCCATTTGTCCGGAGCGCACAGCAGCATCAAGCACAATGCACGCACTTGTGCAGAGCTAGTGGAACCAAGTCGGTTTCAAGAGTCAGTTGGAATCAAACAGGCCAGGGGCAGGTTACCAGAGATTAGTTGTCAATCAGGAGTCAGGAGGTTACCCGAGCCAGGGGTTGCCAAGAAAATCCTTTGTGACTTCCTTATGTTGGGCTCGGACTGCCCTGCCTCTGCTCACACAGGTGTTTGGCATAGGTGTGCTGAATGTCTCAGGTGTTCCCGTTCTCTCCGGAGAGAATTTGGCTCTGGGCGTTGCTCAGCATCTGAGTCCAAACTGTCCCCCTCTGCGGGGACAGAATCAGTTTTCAAGTTTGGCCCCTGAGGCCTGGGTCACCCGTTTTGGCTGGCGTGGGTGGGGACCTCACCATCTGAGAAGGCAGAGAGGGCACAAGGCATGACACCATTCAGCAGGGGCAGCAAAATAGGATCTAAAGGAGATCCTACAATTGCCTCCTGCTTTCTGGAGGCACTGAGCTCGTCAGCTTTTGACGCCTATTTAATTATCCTCATTTTGGTAGCCTCAATTTAGATGGTCAGCTGGAAGTACAAGCATGGCAAAGGCAGGGGCAGGCAGTTTGCCTACATGAGCACCTCTCGTCCACCTGCCTTATAAAGAGGCTAATTCACATGAGAGGAAACCAGTGTGCATGGTGCATGGTGATCCACAGTCAACAGACACGGTGAAGCAACTCCAGCTATATCTGTGAAAGAATCTTGCAGTTGTTTGACCACTGATTTTTATTCTTATTGGTTTTTATTTGTTCCATTGCTATTTTCACTTCACCACAGGGACACTTTGATTTGAATTCCTGCAGAGTTTAAACGATCCCTTCTGAGTCAATTATAATAACCCATCCTCCCCATGATGTTGTTTCATGAAGTTAAATTGTTTTTATACCAAGATTTGCCAGCCTGTTGCACCCATGTTTTGGAGGGGTTATTATTCAAAATACATTTTAAGTACCAAGTCAGCAAAAGCTGCGCTAGAGAATGCTGCATATCCACATCCCTCTAAACCTTGCAGAAACTCCCTTGGTTAAGTTTTAAGGTTGTTCAGGATGTTGCCTTGTTCACTGCTCTGGGATCCTCCATATTCAAATCCACATCTTTATGCATCAACTATGAAGTAAGACCTAATTAAGTAAAGGAGAAAATTCTTTTTATCCTAAATAAACAGTTTTTCTGGGAAACCATATCTCTTGGATGTTACAGGTTAGACATTCACTCCTGTTTTTGTGGCCCTATAATATATTTCTTTTTATCTGCAAGCAGATGTCTGAACAATCTGAAGGCACTTTCAATGATACAGAAAGGAGCAGCATCTCTTCAACCCCTAATTCAAATGTAAGTATAGTCGTATTGGCCTTACTTCACTTGTTTTGTACACCTGCTTGCAGTATTCCAGTAGTTTCGTGCAGGAAACACTGGCCGTGTCTTATAGGGGATTCAAGGAGGCCTTTCCCCACTGGAAGGGAGAAAGAGTGCTTGGAGGAACATGAATATCCTTCACAACATGAAATGCCCATGAGCAAGGAGTAAGCCTGAAGTAGCTCTCTGCACATTCAGCCAGGCCCTCACTGTGGGAACAGCATGTCCTCCCCATGGAGGCACTGTCACTGTTTTATCATAAACGCACATACATCACCCCTCTGTTAAAAGCCTGAGTAGGTTTGAAATTGTGTATTGCTGTGTGATGGTGTAACAACAGGTGCCCTGCCTTGCCAAAGGAGACAGCAAAAGAGTAAGTGTGTGAGCTGCTTTTCCAGAGCTGTGTCCAGACAAGATTAAAACTTTCCAGGGAATGTGGAACAGCTTTCAAACTGCTAGACAGATTTTACGATGCTCCATGGTCTTTGCGCATTATAGAACAAATCTCTGGAGTTTTTTTTTAAAAAGTCTACGTACAAGGACATTGGCTGTGGAGTATTCCTTTCCTCTGCCTTTTTTTCTGAGTGTTTGGGTGAAATCTCATAAGATCTCACGAGAATTCACCCTCACCCAAGAAGCAGCAGACCTATCAGAGAGGAAGTAGCTGAACATGTGCTCAGAAGCCTCCATGCTGCATCGGAGTGTTGAAGACTGTGGGGGCAGTCTTTGCCCTTCAGAGCAACTTTACGGCAAAGTAAGGGTAAGCTCCACATTTTCACCTTGCTGTCTGGCGGCACCCTAGGAAATATGCTATTCAGATATACCAAGAATCGAGTGTGCAGATGGAGGATACCATTTCCACAAAGAAAACTGCTCCAAGAAAGCTGTGCCACAATATATGAAAGCATTTTGGGGCTTAATACAGTTCATCATGGTGTTCTTTCTATTTATATACTGCATAGTTGCTGTATAGGGAGAAAAGGCAGGTTATTTGCAAAACATTGGATAAAGGAAGAGGAAGGTGAACCTGATAGAAATGACAGTTCAATCAAGTCCCAAGAAGAAGATTAACTTATTACTGTGAATAAGATTAGCTTATTTCTGTACAGTGTCAAATTATATAGACACTTTGTGTTTTGTCATTATTTGCAAAAAAAAAAAATCATTTTAATATGGTGTTGCTTAAAAATGGCATGGAAACATCTAAAAGGCGGGGGGGGGGGGGCTATATTCTCAGTCCAGGTAACCAATAGGCATTTTAATCTGGTTTTAAATTAGGTTTTCTTAAATCAGCAGCAAGGTCTGTTTTTTGCATTCCCAATGTTAGCTTATAATGTGGACTCAATCTCCATTCATCTGTGCCCAGCAGGAGAGGAACCCTCTCCCCCCTCTCCTTCCCTCAGTGGGATTCCCTCCCCATGCAGTCAGCAATTGGATACCGTCATACCCTGACTTTATTGAGGCAGGCAATTCAAGCCCCACCCTCTGTACGAACTTGCCCCCGTATCAGATCTTGGAGTCCTGCATAAAATGTTGCCAATGTGCTTCCGGCTCCTCTCTGCTCTGAATGTCAGTGCAGCAGGTTCCTACTATACAGCAAAGGGACAGACACAGCAATGCACCCAGCTAGGGATCCAAACCAAGTGCTTCACTTCACGCGCATGCCTTTTTTCTCGGCTCCCTCACTAGCAAGCAGCAGCAGGAGGATCACTGCCTCTTTGTAAAATCAGACACATAGTCTGATCTCTTTGTTACTTTGTCTGACCTCTTTTTTGTTACATTGTAGTACTGCATGCTCTTCACTCTCCACCTCCCACCCCCCAGCCCAATCTCCTTAGCACATAACGGCAGAGAGCTGGGGAAGAGAGGAATGATTCACAGCTTATCATTGGATCAGGGGAAGCTGAGAAGACCACCCCTAAAGCATGGTTCCCTCCCCCCAAAAAAAGCTTGTGTGAGGAATACTGAGGAATATTTCTAAATCCAGCAGCGAGACCTCTTTTGATCCGAATGCAGATAATCCACATTTTGGGATCATTAATCCTCAGAAACTGCAAATTCTTTTGAAACTTTGGAAACAGTGAGTGCTCAAAATGGTTTCAAAGCTCTTTAAATCTTGAATGGGAATACAGCCTCAATGTAGTTCATTTCTGTAACCTTTCGGAAATAGTTTTTGCGTGAGTGCAAGCTTGTGAACAAACTCCTGCATGGAAGTAAGAGACAGGGGGAAATAATGGTGTTTTCTCAGCATTGGAACTACATATTTTAAATGAGTTTTTAAAATGTTTTATATATCTTTTGATTATTACAACCCACCCTGGGATGTTTTAGTGAAGGGTGAGGTATAAATTCTTAACCAAATGAAGTAAGTTATTTCATATGATTTTATGATGATTTCAACATGTCCTTTCCTGAGACCTTCAGGTATAGAGCCAAACAGAAATGTAAATAAACAAATAAATAAATGTATGCAAAGTTTTAGTGACAGTAATGGAGCCATCATTGCCAAGACTGCCTGGGCCTGCAAAGGCATTCTGCTCCAGGGAACTAGAGAAGTGCACACCATGACTCATAGACCTTTGCCTTCTGATCACAGGCTTCTCCAGAGGGCATCTGCATGGCTATTTGGTCCCCATGTTCTGTTGTGCTGTCTACACTTAACTGAAGAGAAATAAGATATGTTTAAAGAGAGCCAAAAAGATATATTGAAATTGCCAAATAATTTAAACTTCTTTGATTTTTCTGATTCAGATGTTTGTGGCTGCAGTACTTCAAGAACCAGAACTAAACCTGACACCAGCAGCATCCCCAGCTCATCAGTCTTACGGTGCTATGGGCAGCCATTTGGAACAGGCGGAGAACATGGAGGAGGAAGGCCTACAGAATTTTGAAACAGAGCTGGAAAACACAGAGGGTGAATACAGAACCGGACCAGTGCTGGACAGTCAAACTCACTATCATTGACGTGAACGGTCACAGATGGACTGAAACAGTTTGAGTACTAAGCGTGCCAGAGGGAAGCAGAACGTTCCATGGCCCAGACTAACCTCGAGCTGCCATATAAGTCCCACTGTAAATCTCTCTTGAGCAAAATCGGGTTACGGTTCATTAGGTCAAGCACCCATCAGGCTCAGTGCACAACAGGCCTTCCGAGTTGCAGTCTCTTAGTCATGGCATTGGGGTGACCATTCGACACTGCAGAGCTATCAAGCTGTTAGAAGGTTCTGAGGGGCAGTGTGGCTTCCACTGTATGCTCCAGCTCTATCAGTTCCATGGCTTTCATTCCTCCGAGGCTACAGACTGTCGTTGTCAGGTTCTTCCTCTGTTTTCTAACAAATATATTGAAAAGTTCAGTTTCTCCCATTGCTCTCCCTCTGTTGCCAACATTTTTTTATTTTTATTTTTTTTGTTTATTTCACTTTGAAACCGGAAACAACTGCTGTTGTTTTTTGTTGGTTTGTTTTTTGTGTGTGCTTTCTGTCCATGCCAGGAGGAGGAAAGCTCTGTCTGGATTTAAATATAATACCACCAGTACCTGTGAACCTTATATTAACTTTTTGTGGGTGGGAAGACTAGAACGGTGAGTGATTTTTTAAGACACACTGTATTTCAGTGTGGTGTGCGCGTTACAGAGGAAAGGCCTACTTGTTTCCTAATGCTGCAGTTGCCCTAAGAGGTTCAATGTGCTGATAAAAGACTGTCTGGTTTTTTTTTTAATGCCCAAATGCTGCTGCTGCAGTTGTTGCTTCTGCTGAAATCTGCCTCCAAAAAAAGACTTGCCTTGCCAGTTTGACAAGCCTGCCTTGTCTCTCGTTTTTAGGCCTACGTGTTGGGCTGGTTGCGTGCTTTGTAGCCAAAAATATTGCAGTATTCATTTTCATCTCCTCACACCAAATCCAACTGTGTTGGAAACTGCCAAACTGTTTGCTTTAATATAGACTTCATGGTGTAGACTGAGGTGAAGAATGAAACTAGTATGACAAACTGTTAATTTTTTATATAGAAATACAAGTCCCCCTTGAGTTCAAGAGAAACCAGGGTAGTGTCAGACTTTAGAACAATAGGAACACATGTCTGAGAGAAGCTAAATTGAGGTCCTAACCTGTAGTGGTGGCAGGATGAGCATCAGCCATATAGTGAGGTAAACTCAGGAGGATTAAGGAGTTGGTTCACATCATCCTCATTTTGTTTTTGCTCCATTAGTTGGATCCATAAAGTTAACCAACATATCTGTAGCAGATCTAAGGTTCAACACATGTCAATGCAGCAATGACATCTTGTTTGGGACTCCATCAATAACTGATGCTGGGGCAGATTGGTAGGCAAAGGTACTTTATATTGGCCTGCCCCAAGTTGCCAGCTCCTGTGCTGCATGAAGTCACATGTCCAGACCTGTCCCAAACCATCAGCTCAAAGAATTAAAATTATAGGTGTGGCTATCAGTATATGTTGTTAGACTTGTGCATGAACTGACTCCGTTTTGCTTTAGAATCCACTGCCAATTATTTATGGTTGTCTTTAGCTAAATTACTTACTTTGATCTGTTTAGATAAGTGGCTTTCTTTTGTTTCATCCAACATATGCTATTAAATCCCTGGGTATGTCAGTATGTATGCAGCAGAGGGTTGTCCTCTGCTATGCTTGTTATTCTCAGAAATGGGGTTGTCTGAAAAGCCTTAGAAGAGAGAAAGTGCACAAGGAAACAGCACAAGGAAGGACTAGCAACTTTTCATTCTAAAGAAATTCCCAACTTTTTCTGACAGGGTTCTTGTGCCTTTAATTTATTGCCTGTCATATAGCTGTAATGCCTATGAAATCTACCTAGCATGTTGGAAATTGCTTATCCCGATCTCTTTGCCTTTATGCTAGAAAATATTTGTCTGGTATATTTTAGCAAGTAAGAATGAAACAGGATAATACTGGGCTGGAGATGAGGGGAAAATTCTGTCCACAACCTTCAAGTTGTATTTTGCATACAGCAGATCTGAAAAGTTTCATAATTACTATTTACTAAGCAAGGAAAAAATGCCAGAATTATAGCCAGATAAACTGGAACTTAATCCACCATTGCTACTCTGGAAGCATACCATTGTAATCAATGGGAATTATTTCCAAGAAAAATATGCAAGATAAATCTCAAATGGATACCCATTTCTTCAAAAACAAAGATATAGGTCTCTATATGTTATTCCTCTTGGGATTTTTTCAGTTTGAGCAAAAGGAAATTGCACACCTTGCCTCAGATAGGAATCCCTACTGCTGATGTAACGTGGCCTACATGCTACTTCTGAATTGCTTAAGTCACCATTTCTGGCTCCATGGAGGAAGGGATTAACTTCAGAGATTACACAAAGCTTTGGCTATTTATTACTATTTATTCAAGACACTTCTTTACCACTTCATATAAAACCATCTTAAAGAGGTTTTTGGAAAGAAAAAACAGGCATTATAGACAAGGATTAAAGGGGATTAAAATGTCAACCAATTAAAAACACACTCAAATGAGTAGGTTAGAGAGCCTGCACATATCTAGAGAAAGTTGTTTTCTCCTTAGTTACTCATGTTGGCCTGTCATGAATGTAAATGGAACACTTGATGGTGGACCCTGGTGCAAACAGGAAACTGCCCTCTTCTATCTTTTCGGAACACTACAATGTATTGTTCCCAATGAAATTTTCTCTTCCATCTGATTTCTGAGACTCTTTCTCTGCACTTGGGCCATCCTAACACTAAATCAGGAACCTATGACCCTCCTGATTTTATTGCTGTCCAGCTTCTCCAGATGTCTGTTCATAGGTGAGAAGCCCACCAAGTGGAGGGCTCCACAATTTGCATTAGATTGATTGAACTAGACACTCAAGAATGAACATCTAAGGAAGCTTCCAGGGATACTAAAAGGCCAGCAGTTTGCTGACATAGCATCTGAACAGCCAAACAGTCCCAGGACTGTGTCAGGGCTGTCATGGTCCATGGGGTGCTGAGTTAAGAAGTAAAATAGTGCAGGAAAATCCATCATAAATTTTACTTTCATAGCATTGGGTGTCTTATTGGTGCATCTGATAAGCTCCTTTCAGCATTAGTTTGCTGGCACTTTCTAGAGCTCACCAAGCATACACAAGACAACAAAAGGGGATTTGCTCCCTGAAGGGAACTGATATCTAATGGAGCTTGTCAGACATGTCGGTAAGAGACTCTAAACCAGGGCCCACACACATGCGATTCGGTCACAGTGAGGGATAATGATTCAGGTACTGACAGTCTCCAGGCAACACTGCAACACTGTAGATGTCAAAACAGAATCAAAGCAACTTGAAATTAACTGAGTATAGGATAGTTGCATAGTTTTATGTCATAAGGAGCACTTGTAGAGCCAATGGATTTCTCAAATAACAATAGACATGCTCCTGTATATTATTTTTTACATAAAAATAACTGCATAATTGCTTTTCCTCTACCATTTTCACCATGTTAATTGTAAGCAGATGCTCTTGGTACTGTTATCCACACAATGCAAAGCAAAGCACAAAGTAATGGCATCTTCTCCCCATCCAAAGTAAATAGCAATCTTATAGACAGGATGGAACAATTTAAACAAGGAAAACAGAATAGATGCAAACAGTTAAATATTTTCACTTTCTTTACTATAGCTGCCCCAATGTCAAAGCAGCATTAGCAGTATTCAGTCCAGGAGCTCATCTTTGTTTTTATCATAATGTGCCAATTTATTGTTGCAGAAGCATGCAGAATCTCAGCCAGCGTGTCATTTCGAAGCTAAAGGTTGCTTTGCATAGTACCAAAAAATGAAGGGAAAAAAACCCTAACTGATAAAGATAGAAATATGAGGTCTTTTCTCACTTTGGTGAAAGAGGAGGTCTAGGGATGCTCCTTTAGCAAGGTAGCCATACTACATGGAGAATTATAGAGGAAGATTTGGCTTTTCTACCCCACTTTTCTCAACCATTTAAGGGGACTCAAAGTGGCTGACAAAGCTTTCTATTCTTCTTCCCACAATAGAAACACCCTGTGAAGTAGGTGGGGGTGTGAGAGCTCAGAAGAGAGCTGTGGCTAGTCCAAGGTCACTCAGCTGGCTTTGTGAGGGAGTGTGGAATCAAACCTGGTATTCCCAGATAGGAGTCTGGTCCCCTAACCACTAGACCAAACTAAGACTATCCCCCCGCTGGATAGCATAGCAGTGGAACACTTAAAAAAGTGTTCCACAGCTGTACTAGCAGCACTTATGACACCACCAGCACACACCCTTTGCACTGCTTCTGTGCAAGGCAGGGCAACACCGCCACAGTTTTTGGCAGTGGTGCTGCTTGGTTGCAGCTGGCATGCATGGCCTCTGCCATGGTGAAGCAACTGCCACTAGTACAGCAGTATTCACACTTAACAGGCACTGAATGAAGTGCCAGGTAACTTTGGCATGGGGCAGGCTTTTGAATTGTGAATGCCTGCTCCATTGCTGATCTTCACTTCCCTGGGACACTGAAGTGAAAGTGCAAAAAGTCCCATAGTCTGAGTTGTGACAGAATGTGTTTTAGTAGATAAATGCTAAATGCATGAGTGTTCCTTCAGTAACCATGCAACTGAAGGAAAAAATAGAGATCCACCTTTCACAAATCTATTGACTGGCTCTTTTGAAGGACTCCCATTATCCCCAGCCATCACATTCACAAATCACCAGGTTGACCAAGGGTATTATAACTGACTTTGTCTGTTTCCATGAACCTGAGGCTCCTATAAGGCTGGATTTCAGGCTCATCTATGCGATCCACATACTTTTCATTGCTTTACTTCCTTCCATCAACAGGCAAGGAAAATATGTCCATGCCAGTTGTGATTGCCATTTCATAAAGGACAATCACAGAAGTTTTGAAGGAATAGACTAGAGAATAAAAGAGAATATTGAAGTCCCAAAAGAGAAGAGGCTTAAATAAAGCCAACACTCAGATAGGCCCAGTGAGTGCTCAGCTCAGTTGGCAGAAACTGAATGATAGGAGGCTCAAGATCTGTGGACATGCATTCACCTTTTGTTCATAATTCTTTGGCTCTTTCTGCCATTATTACTTTTTGGAATCTAATCACTGGCCTGAGTTTTTCTGGCACATACAGATCTCTGTTGCCTAATGGTACTGGGTCCTATAAAAAACCAGCTTTGGGGAATCTTTAGATGAAAAGAAGAAAACTAACAAATGCAAAAAACAGCTGGATGGCCCTTTGGTCTCTCTCAGTAAGGGTATACTTTTTTGATCTTGCAGGAGAGTATAAAGGCCTGTTCACACATATGTGCTAGTGAGCAACAGTCCACTCCCTAGCCAAATGCTTTCACATACGCCCACCTGCCCTCAGGTGCACAACTCCTCCCCACAGTAAACCAGCTTGGCCATCTGCACTTCTAGTGCTGCCGGCCCAATATGGGGCTTTTCCAGCACTCTAAGTGCAGATGGTCACGCTTGTGCTGGGTTTTTACCCGACTGGTATGGTACCATTATATCATAACAGTCAGGTAAATTCAAATAGGCTCTAACTGCAAACCTGTACCTCATTTATCTGCAAGAGACTATTGGCTGCAGCAAAATGTAGAGCTAAGTAAATACTCATAAAAAAGAGATGTTTATATATTATAGAATATACATCTTGATCCATGCAGAAATCTTTTTTGTGTAACACTGTTAACTAGATTTTCTGTGCTCAACTTCTTCAAAGGGTGTTTACTCACTTCCTTTATTCTGGGTGAGAGTGGGATGTCCTGGCTTGTGACCCATAACCTGACCCACACTGAGATGGGTTGCTGCTGGGACAGGACAGAACCATTGATACTTGGCCACTGGCTTTGAAGGCTGAGCACAGACAGCCTTCAAAGCTGGTATGGAGCCTGCAAACGTTCCAGGCCTTTACAGTTGTTGGGAAAATCCAACTTCCTGGTGTGCCATCAAAAAGAGTCTAGTACACTGTAATAGACCTTGGGTCTTTTTGCACTTCAGCTTTTCAGGGAAATGTAAGTGAAGTTGAAAAGCGGTTTGGGTGTCCGCATTTGGGGGTGCCCAATCATTCCAAATTTAGCCAGTGCTTAACTACACACCATATAAGAGTGAATTGCCTCCCTTGAGGAGGCAATTGCATTGCTGCAGCAACGGCACCACTGCCTATGCCTGAAACACCAGTCACATGCTGCGTGCAGCACCAAAGAGGTATGGATGGGAGCTGCAGGGCTGTCTCAGCCCTGCCGCTTGCATAGTTGTAAAGCAGGTAAAACTGCCCTATTGCTGTACATGTAGGGGAAACTCCAGCATGTGCATACGATGAATGTGCATCGTACTGTGGATGCATCATGTGGGCGTGTCCCCAGATTTCCCCAGGAAGGGAAGCGCAAACGCTCTTTCTCATCAAAGGCTAATGGTAGAGTGGGACAGTGGATCATGCTCTTTTGGTCCAAATGTGCAGGCATAATATTCCAAGCTGAGAAAAACACATGGAAGGCAGGCCCCTTAGACCGCTCCCTGGAATGCATTAAAGGTAAGTGTGGAAAGGAACAAAGTTTTTCACACATATAAAGTGGTAGGTACTTTTTCAAAAAGCGACAGCTGACAGCTGCCCAGGCTTGCTAGTATGAGATACTTGAAAACTTAAAATTTTGGAGGCAAGAGAAAAGATAAAATGAATGTCTTGTAATTAGACAAAGAAAGCTTGCATGCAGATGATTAAAATATGGAGTCTCAGAATGTAACTTAATCAAAGCATTGCCACCACTGGCTTGTACAGAGCACGTGTGTGTTTTTCCATTCTGTCTTTAAAGCCACTGCTGGCTGCTGCTTAAGGTTCAGGGCTGAATAAGTAAAGGATTTCTCATCCTTTCTGGGTCTCCACAAGCTGATCTTCTGTTGATAGGCTAATGTAGCAAACCTGGAGACCTCCTTCCTTGGCTGCTTCTATTTCATGGAGGCAAAGTACCTGTGAGTTGGGGTGGTGTCTTCTTGGGAAGCTTTGGTCTCTCTCTTCTCTCCCTTGGCTGTTGCCTCTTGGAATGTGCCAGAGTTCTGTCTTTTCTTGTTATATTTATTGCTATGACCGTGCCTTGAATAAAGTTACTTCACCCAGCTGGCGCCTGGGGTTGAGCTGCATATGTTTATAGAGAGTGATGCAAATTTAACTAGGAAGACCTGGTGAGGCAAACAGAAAGACCCTCTTTTGTTTGGTGATAAATCAGGGCTTTTGTAGTGTGTGCGTATGTTTTTAAGGATGAGAAGAACGTAAGGAATGTCCCACTGGATCGGATGTTTGACCCATGTAGTGCAGCAGTCTGTTCTCACAATGGCCAACCAGCTGCAGAGGGAAGCCACTGAGCAGGACTTGATCACACAGTTTGCTGTCTCTCCCAATGGCTGACCTTCAGAGGCACATTCTATCTTACTGCCACCACACTTCTCCCCTTCCTGCCCAGAACATATCCAACAGATACAGAACTATATCCAGAGACTAGACTATGAAGCCTGCACCTACACCAGAAACACACAAAGAACTGCAATGTGTTGGATACCCTGTTTATTAGAAACAACCATCAAGAACCATGAAGTATGTTGGACTTCAAATATACATTTCACACAAAGCTAGCCTAGAGGTTCAATTTCTTCACAAAAACCTATAAGAAAAGCGACACTAGATCCTCTCACAGGTATCTCTCACCCCAATTCCTATGGTACTTTTCCATCTTACTTCTTCCTTTACCTCTCTGCCCAGTGTTTCCCAACATATTAGAAATATATGTTGGACTGAGTAGACGTTTTTTATTGCACAGCCAGTAAGAACCACACAACTCCATGAAGTGTGTATGCTTAGGGACATAACCTTGTACATAAACAGAATCCAAACAGAAAGCTTATCCTGGACTGCAGAAGCTTTTGTTTTTATCGCAAACGTTTGAGAACCATTAGGGTTACTGAGTGAATTTATGACTACAGTTTCTTATCATACATTCATTGTGAGGGCCAGATAAAATAGCTCTGCAGGCAAACGTTGATTGATGACTTACCCCTTAGTGATCAGTGATCAAAGAAAAACAATGGAACATAAAGTGTGTTACGAAAGGAACACATCTGTCATCTTGGTCATGGGTTAATGTTATTCAGCATACTTGAACAGTTACCAGGACAACATACACTGCCATATCCCTGTTTGATCTAGCAGCCATTTATACTCCCCAACAATTCCAGACAAAACTATTCTGGCTTAAATGTCCACTCTCTGATCAACCGTCTGCTTATATTTGAATACTCAGTCACCAAATCGATCAGTGAGTGCTCTGGTGAAAGAATGTGTTAATGTAACGTACTGCCAAGCACTTACTCCTGATTACAGAGGTCATTAAAAGCTGGTTTATGGTAACCACAATTCACACAACCAAATTCTTACATAATAAACATCGCTGAATCAGTGCTGAAGTTAGAAAAAGAAACTATTAAGATTTACAGGGCTATACCTGTGTTTTGCCTATGAATGCTTAGGCACAGCTGAAAGTAGACAGGGGAAGATTCTGCTTTCACCTTTTCACTCCTCAAAACATGATGTCTCCCATCTTTTCATAAGCATTCCTATCTGAAGATCCTACATAATGCCCCATTATTAGCAAGCTAACAAAGAATCAACACATCAACAGTTCTCACAGGGTTATACTGGAAATCTTAGATACAACTGCAGCATGCCCTATAGTCCTGGGTTAGTAGATTAAAAAATCCAATATAGTGGTATTACAGGAAAATCCAGCAGTGATGCTGGGTTTCCCATAATAGCTCCCCTTACTTTTATGTTTTCTGGCAGCGTCTGAAATAAACTCAATTTGTAGAACCAGAAGCCAGCCAGGAGTGCAAAAATCAACAAAGCGGACAAGAGTTTGGCTGGCTTTCTGGTTATACGAATCATTTAAATTTCAGGAGCTGCCAGTAGCTACCAGGAAAAGCCTGTGGTTGCTCTTAATGTCTGCCAGACACCGGCAACAAGGAGAAGTTACAACTATCAAATTCGCTAGAATCCTTCCCTATACCTCACTTAGCAAATGGCAGATTTGCTTGACGGTTGGTGGGGGTCAGTTTCTGATATGAGATTAATGTGTCAATTAGTTTGTTTTTAAGAGGAAAGTATAAAAACATTTCCCTGACTTATGGGGGCTTTTAACATATCCTTCCAATACTAATTTATGCTGGTGGGATGGGTATATGGGTCATGCCCAGTTTGGTTGTTCTAGCTTTCATAGTTTAAGCAAAACATTTCCATGTGTGCATGAGGGAGAGAGCATGCATGTGTGTTTCATACCTTACTTCCACCTAAATTACGCTGGCAGTGCAAAAGGATACCTGCTGCCGCAGCTGCCGACAACCATCTGCCTTGGAAAACTCCTGCTTCCGTTTCTATGGAAACTGGACCTCCCACAAAGCTAGCTTGCTCCTGCCAAGATTAATACAGGACCACAGGGCTGGCATTTTTTTTTCTCTCCCCTTTTGAAAAATGATGTGGTCAGAATCACCTCACAGCAGTGCCAGAAACGGCAGCTTTCCCTCACCTCTAAGATTGCAGAAGGGTTGGAAACACGAAAAGGAGAAAAAGAGGAAATGCGTTACTGGTTAGTTGATCGGTCGGTCAGTAATCAATTAACAATAAAGGCAAGAAGAGGGTGCAGCTTACATGCTAACCTATATGAAATCAACTCATTTTTTAAAAAAAATAATCAGGGCTATTAAAATAGAAACATAATATTCCCTACTATAAGGGCAAGGACTGTGATGTAGTAGTTGTGTTCTAATGTCACCCACTCTGGTTTTAGTCTACTTTGGATTCTTTGTCTCAATGGGTCTGGTGGCTTTTCAAGCCAGAAGCTTATCTTCACTTTAGAGAGGCTCCTAGCCATAGTATACCAACACCCCTGAGGGCTAATGGGGAATCATTGCTGTGGTCAGCTTTCTCCAAAGAGTAAACTACCTATAACCAAATGTCAAGATTACCCTGGATGAAAATCTAAACACCTTTTATTTTGCAGAAAAGATGCAATATCCAATACAAGTTTTTGAGGCACACCAGGAACAGATTGATGTTTATTTACTTTAGAATGCAATAAAAATACAGCACACTCACACCAAAACAAAACACAGAGAAAAGTGCAAAGGGACTCCTATACACCTTAGGAAGAACTCCAAGCTAGAACTTCAGTCCCTAACATCTAGGACTTGTTTGCTCTTTCTTTGCAATCTGAAGTGGTACAATCCAGCTTCTAGAGGACTGAGCTCCATGACCACTAGGCTGCAATTGTATAATGTCATGTGATTCACACCAAAGAGATAAAAGAACCAATCTGTGTTTTAAAAAATAATAATAAAAGTGATGGGCGAGCAGTTAGTACAGAGCTCTCTTTAGTATTAAGTCCATGCCCTTAGTACAGATGACACATTCACCTAGGGAAAATTACTGCTAATGACTAGGGTCATGTCTCCATTTAATCAGAAGGACGTGTCTTGGGAAGCGTCTCCGATGGAGCAGTCTCAGGAAGCTCTGGCAAGAAGCTTGATGGTTCCATGGCCATTACTGAGGCTGTGTCTTTCAAGTCACTCTACCTGCACCCGCAGGGCATTCACATATTTCCACCTCATGCCTCATTGTTGGAGGGTTCTGTGGAGTTTGATGGGCTTGTTGCCCCTCCAAGGTGTCTTCAATGCCCCACGGAGACATAGCCTAAGGTTGTAGCTGTACCTGGTCCAAAGTCATTTCATGTAATACTTGCTATCTAATTACCCACCGCAGAGCTTCCTTCTGTTTGCCCTTTGAATGAAATGTGGTCTCTAGGGAGATTTGATTTTTATCATCGTACTTGCACTTTCTACCATCTGAGCATCACTATCAAAAAAACCTTAAAGCTTAAAGTGCTTTGTAGCTGTTCAGTTTTTGACAGCCAACCCTAAGATGTTTATAAAAGACACGGCACTCTCAGGAGAAAAAACAAGAAATAATCATTTACCCAAATGAACATCTTTGAAGTGGCTATTGACATGCATAAGTGTGCCCCCTTTATAGACTTTATATTTCTGAACATTGGTGGTGGTACTGCTGCTTTTACCTCATCTGGAAGACCACCCATATTCAAACTCCTCAAGTTATCTCCTCAAAGGGAGATAACAAGGCTGAGAGAAGTAATACCAAGAGCTAATGGTAAGAAAAATGTGTTTGAACTGTAATTCTGTGCACAAGTACATGAAAACTGACTCCCACTAAACATTATGGATTGTGCACACATCAGCCAAACCTGAACTGAAAGAAGCATGCAGAAGAAAGGAAGCGTGGGCACAAGCCATGAGCAAGGTGGGGTGCTGCTTACTTTGCTGTAACACTGATTGTCCTCACTAGTTTCAATACAAATCACAAAATAATCCTGCATCAATGATGGGTAAAAAAAAAAGAAGGTAAAGTTGCTTGCTAACAATCCAGGAAACGGTTACTCACTAGGGTTGCCTCCAGACATGAGATAAATCCCATGATCCTCTTTGTACTATGTTGGTAATGCCAAGCAGACCTATGGAATTACCAATGCAGTGCCAATTGTAAAGTGCCAGTGCAAAAATTGCATTGCAACGCTATTACGGGAAAGCCAGCAACACCACTGGGTTTTCCATAATAGCCCACTTACCTGCAATCAGCATAAGGAACTGGCTCACTGGGGACTTCCAGGAGCCAACCAAGCATGTGGAAAACAACAAAAGTAATTGGAAAGCACTCAGCTAATTTCTAGTAGTCTCCAGTGGACCAACCACGCATGGTACTCACCAGATGTGTAGGTAAGCGGTGGTTCATTGTTTGCATCTGGCAGAAAACAGCAAGAGGCAATCACAGGATCTTGTTTATATCTCACATTGCCTCTAGCCATCTGGTGGCAGCCTAGGTCTAGCAAGTGATCATCACTGACCAACAAATCAAAGCAACATTAAAATAGCACAACTAGCAAAATTCCTGCACTTTGGTTATTATGAAGCATCCATGCCTGCAATCCCAAGCACAGCATATACTCATTCTTCACGCCATTGAAACAACACTTGCTACACCTTGGCTGCCCCTTGAATGAAAGTAGTCTTTGGGCATGTCCCCATGGAAGCCGGTTGCTTCACTGGTGACACGTGTCATAAAAATCCTCATTGTAACGTGCAATAAAGTGTCCCCATGTGGTTTGGGGCAACGCGGATTCAAACCGTGAGTGGCAATGGCAGCAAGAGGAGCACTGCAGTATTTCCTTATTCGCCCACCAGCAGAGTGAGCGAGCAAGCCAGGTTATTTTCCCATTCATCCCCTCCTCCCCTGCTGGCCATGGACAAGGAGGTGATGAATGGGAAAATAACCTCGCTCACTTGCTCTGCCGTGAGATGGGAAGATTTTTAAAACAGGCGTGGCTCTCGCGTTTATTTTTAAAAGCTTCCCCACTCTTTACAGCCCCTCTATCCGCCTGTCACTTGCCCAACTGACAGGTGGGCATAGGGCACCCAACTAGGCAACTGCCAGGTGGATAGAGGGTCTGTAAAGAGCAGGGAAGATTTTTAAAAATAGACATGAGATCCCTGTCGGTTGCCCACCTGGGTGCCCTATGCCCACCTCTCAGCTGGGCAACTTACAGGTGGGTATAGGGCATCCAGCTGAGCAACTGACAGGTGGGTATAGGGGCTTTCATGTGCACAAGCACAGCTCCACTAAAATAGTAAACACTTTTGTGAGACTGTGCTCGTAGCCATTGTTCTGTTAGCGACAGGGACAATGAAGTCCCACCCACTAATAACCCAGGAGCATCTGCATGACCCTGGGCAATACGTGTTAACCCCCAATTTTGCAAGGAAAACACTTGCGGAGTGGGGTTTTTTTAACATGTATTGACTCCTGTGTGCCACGTATTAGTGCTTTGTTTGGGGACGCTACTGAGGCTATCTCAAAGGATGCCCCCTTTGTTTCTTGAACTAAACAGGGACATCCTCATCATTAACCATGAGCTTCATGTATTCATGAGGAAGGATTTGTAATCCTCCCCCACTATGTTCAAGGAGGAAGTGGTCCTGAAGCTGGCAGAAAGCAGCAGGGCAGCGTAAGCTGGTGCAACAGTGCTTCCTTGCTATCCACAAGTGTTAAGATCTCAGGATTATTATTATTATTATTTTGCATAACAAACTCCTTCCTTCCTTCCTTCCTTCCTTCCTTCCTTCCTTCCTTCCTTCCTTCCTTCCTTCCTTCCTTCCTTCCTTCCTTCCTTCCTTCCTTCCTTCCTTCCTTCCTTCCTTCCTTCCTTCCTTCCTTCCTTCCTTCCTTCCTTCCTTCCTTCCTTCCTTCCTTCCTTCCTTCCTTCCTTCCTTCCTTCCTTCCTTCCTTCCTTCCTTCCTTCCTTCCTTCCTTCCTTCCTTCCTTCCTTCCTTCCTTCCTTCCTTCCTTCCTTCCTTCCTTCCTTCCTTCCTTCCTTCCTTCCTTCCTTCTCAGAAAGACTGCTCAGTGTCAGCAGCAACAAAGTTACTCTCATTTAAGACTTTGAGAAAATGCTTCGAAGACCGTGTCAAACACCTAGAATGTTGTACCAAAGATGCCTCAGCAAGAAAAGATGTGGCAGCAAAGCAGCTGCCCAGAAATAGATTTTATGCTACTGGTTCTCTTTGGCATGAACCCAGGATGGAT
This sequence comes from Aspidoscelis tigris stejnegeri, assembly GCA_023333525.1. Taxonomy (NCBI): domain Eukaryota; kingdom Metazoa; phylum Chordata; class Lepidosauria; order Squamata; family Teiidae; genus Aspidoscelis; species Aspidoscelis tigris. Next base: position 83,274,615 of record JALMGA010000003.1, read on the forward strand.
TTTGGGTGCTTTTCCCAGAAGAAAGGCTGCATCTGTCGCTGATTTCATTGTAGGGTTTTACTTCCACACGCAGGGACTGGCAACAGCTGCATTTCTACTTGGCTTCAGTTACAACTTAGGGCCAGAGATTTCAAAATCCAACCCTCTAGCAACTCAAACATGCTGACAGGAACCTTGCAGTAGACCTAACCCACTTTTGGTGAGGGTAAGCTACATTGCCTGGATAATCCCAAGGAAATCCATATGCCACCAATTAACTTTACTAGAAATCTCAAGCTTGCAATCCTAAGAGAGCTGGGGTGCAATCATCTTTCTGGACTAAGAGAACTTCATAATTACCTTTCATAAGGACAGGAGTGAAGAACTAATAACAGGACTTTGAAAAGCTGTTGCAATAGATTATCTCTCTCAGCTAGCTAGGATTCCAGACTGGCTCTCTTCTGCCCTCTGCAAACAGATACATGGAATTGCTACACTGAAATACTGGAGCATCATTATGCCACCACATAATGGAAAGGATGGAAAATGTAAAAGTAAAAAGAGAGGAACAGAAAGAGAGAGAGAGAGCACACCATTAAGATTATCTGACATACACAGAGTTGGAAAGGTGAGCATGCTTCCCCCTCATAGCTGCTCCAAAGCATAACAGCCAGAGCCTTAGCACTTGGGTTCCAGGTTCATTCCACCATTTTGGGAACATCCCAGCCACAGCTCATAGCTTTGACCACAGCGCCATACAACTTGGTCCAGGCCTCGCGCACATCCACGTTGAAGGCAGCGCCATGGCATTTTTCCAGCATATACAGCAAGGATTCCCCCACTGCCTGTAAACCAAACAGAAGACAATACAGTCAGCATTCAGAAAGAACTGTTTTCAAAACAACTGCATTGCATTTATTGCTAAAAGAGGAAGGTTTTCTACTCCCTGAGAACACCTGACTGGTGACTGCTACCGGTATTAGCAGGAAAATTCACCTTGCTTCTTTCTTATTTGGCTACCTTTAAATGAACGCATACCTTCCAGTTTGTACAATATTTAATTACTGTATTATGTATGATTATTTAAAACAAGCAGAAGAAATCAATCAAACAAGCGGTTCTTGAACCTTCTTCTTCTTGCTTCAAAACAGTCTTTCTGGGCTGAAAAAATTCCTCGATTGTGACTGTGAAATGTTGGCTCCGGAGGGTTTGGGACCTGTTCCTGAGAGAATTAATTTCTCACCTACTCACAATCACACGAGGTGTGGAGTCAAAGGAATCATTTGTAGAAATCTAGACCCCCTTCCTGGATTCCTTTGGTCATTCATTTTCTAGAGATCTTCAATATAAATCCTACCATCAACACTTATTGAAATAATATTCCTCTTTATAATCACTATGTTATTTGTTATTGAAACAGCTTGTTAAATGCTTGTTATAATTTCCTACAGTTGTATTAAATCCCATTATTATGTTCTTTATTGTCTTTATAGATATATAAGCAAAAGTTTCTTGTAATTCGTTTGTTACCAGTTTTGTAATTTTATCCTGTCCCTATTTAATGTTATTTTCTTAATAAAGTTTTTTTTAAAAAAAATAAAACAAGCAGAAGAAAAATGTATGTTTTGATTATATATAATATATATAGAAGCACAAAAACACACATGGGGTGTTTTTCCACTGTCACTAAAAGTACCCATTAAGTACCCATAAATGGGTACGTAATGGCATTTTTGTACCCATTAATGGGTACTTAATGGGTACTTTTAGTAACAGTGGGAAAACGCCCGTGTATGCACTGTCTATCAATCAATCAATCTTGCTCCAGTGAGACAACCAAGGGCTTCTCACATGGAGCATCCATATCACAGAGAACCGCTTCTATGCCAAAAGCAGCTCTGTGAGTGCCAGCACATCCCCGGGTGTATAGTTGTAGAGCACCAAATGTGCGTAGGGCAGTATAATACTACAAAGATTGGTGTAATTCATATCTACTGCATTGCAAAATAGAATAGAGTTAGCAATACATAAATAATACAAATTGAATCAAAGTAGATCACATTTTACTTCCACTGCAATCAGCGCAATAATTTGGACATAACTAACCTAAAGTCCATTGATTTCTGTTATTAAGCTATAATTAATTTACACTAACATCTAAAAGTTTGGGTTTTTGTTTGCTTGTTTTTTGAAGTATTCAAATGTTAGAATTTCTCAATTTGAATAAAGACTTCTATGCTGCTTGTTTGAGCCCATGAATTTTATTTCTATCCCATTCCATAGCCCACCTTTTCACAAGACACAAAGCTCAGGGCTCCACTCACTGTATGAGCCATCTAAGGCCTCTTCAGCCTTGAAAGATAGCATTTAATAGGGGAACTGAAAAAAGTGGATAGAGAAAAATTCTTATCTAATTAAAAGTACATTTCAAATAACTACACCTGAGGCCACAGACCAAAATTTTTTCAGTGCATTCTTGATAGCAGAAGCAGCAACACCTACAAAGATTCTAAGTACTACCTTTTCTAAAACCAATATAAGCCACAAAAAGGGCTTGTCCTGATGCTATCGTCGTATTCTTAACTGTGTACATCTTCTGGAATATATTGGAAACATATTCTAAATTGAATGGAGTGAGAGTTTATTTACTGTTTTTTCATCAGTACTTTTAAGACCACTTATGTTTTGAAAATGAACGTGTTTCTTTAAAAATTAGAAAATACCCTAGATTTTGTGTGTGTTTTTAAATTACAGTCCAAGAAAATTTAGGTATGTGCTTCTATCTGGAGGGGATGCCCTAAGTTTCTTAACTTGGGCTTTTTCATTCTTCTACATCCCTAAAACACAAAGGTTTGTAAGGGCTGAACTAGGTAGAATGTGAGGGATGAACTGATCCAAATAGATTCACTTAGATTGGGGGAGGGGGTTTTTCCTACAGCAGATGGAATAATGCACTGTGATATTAATGCTGGCACTATTGCAGGAATTTGGAGGGAAGGAAAAAGCATAAAGTCTGGTCTCCATGCTGGCGTGCATTTACATTGCTGATTATTGCCCTTTCAGGAACAAGACTTGCCCCACAGCATCTTTTTGGAAGCCTTAATTATTCCAACCTAATACTGCACAAGGAACTCCAGCTGCAAAACAGACAGGGACAGTATGCATTGAAGCAAAGCCAAATTATGCATGTCATTAAAAGTATATTCATGGTGGTAAGTTCTAGCAGTGAGCAAAGCAGAAAACAAGGATCTAGATCAAAGCCACGGAACAGTGGGTTTGTCTTAAAATCACAGAACTGGAAGCTCCCATGAAAGCCATCTATATTTAATGTCCTCAATCAACAGAAAATTGCCCCCTCAAAATGTTCTTTACCATCAGAGGAGACCCCTTGCGGCATGGCTGGGGTGTTGTCAGGATTCCAGCAGGCAAAACCAAAGCAAGAACAGGAACCTCTACCTGCAGTATAATCTCAGTCCACGTTGAGGTCCAGCTACACCTCTGTTTTAATCCTTCTTTGATCCAATTTCTGAGTGAGACAATACAGTGGCAAACAATTTTCCTTCCACACCACCTAACTCCATTAATTCCCCTTTGGGCTACATAATGTGGAAGTAAATCAGATAGTCAATTTGCTGATAAATCCTCTCACACTCAAGGCGGATTGAATGTGGATTAAAACTTAGGTGCAGCTGGACCCTAGCCTTTTTATTTATATTTGTTTATAAAACACAAATATTCAGGCAGTTAGACAGTTGTTTTTTACCCTTTGTCAAGTTCCCATCTTGCTATATTACTGTGGATCATAAGGGAACAATTTCATACATGCACACAACATGTGCGGACAGTTTTTAAAAACACAATATACTACACAGTAAATCAGATAAACGTTTAGATTGTTTTTTGTATACTGGCAGCAACACTAAGGATATTTCAGTGCACACAGACAGATGCACACACACACACACACACACACACACACACATATATATATACACAGAATGCATTAAGTGTCTTAACTGTGGGAGATCCTGACGTTCACCAACAGTACCAGATGAATTCTTAGGTACATTTAAATATAAAAATAACTATTTCCATTTGTCAGGCAATTGAAAGCAATCACTGGTACACTCAGGGTTTTGGAGGTCTTACAGAATTCATCTACGATAGTCAATCAAAATTTAATGCATACATTCTCCATATTTCTGGCATCCACTGTAACATACATGGAATGCTTAGCATTACAGTGAACAAACATAATCCTATAAAGATGGAAGAAGTAAATGCTACCGTAAAAGTGGGAAGCAGAAGGAAAAGGCAAGGCAAAGCAAAATGAATGGAGATACATCCCAAAGTGAAAAAGCTCCTTACCGAAAAAGATTCCACCTTCACACCAACTGCCTGGTGCTTCTTACCCAGGTTAGCAAGGTATTCCTCCAAACAGTGCAAGTCCTCCAAATGGGTCACAGCTGCATCTATTACCAGCATTACCTGCCAGGCAGATAGGACAACAAACAGAAGAATGTGGCAGTTGCTTATAGAAAAACAAAATGAATGGCTGTATCTCCACTTCTGGGCAGAGGCAGTTCAGGCACAGGAGGTGCCAGGGGAAAAATGCATCCTCCTCTTCTCCACTTTGCAGCAAAGAGGTGTCACAGAACGTCACCTGCTCCGTGCAAGGTGATTTCTTCCACCCTGCACAAGAGGTGCCTTTACAAGGGATTGTGCTGGCAAAGGAGCTGGTGAGGCCACCACAAGGCATCCATTGCCACTGGAAATGGAGATGGAACAGCAACAGGCTATCTTCTTGGACCCATAGAGGCACCCCAGAATGGTATGTGGAGATGCAGCCTACATCTTTAAAACCCATCTGCAGATGTCATGGAAGGCCCTGAAAGGCTTGTGCTGTTCTGTGCTGTAAGGTTCTACAAAAGCTGAGAAAGTCCCACCATCATGCTCCCATTATCGCTGATGATGGCCATGTCACTGAGACCACCGAGATATGAGGTCCTTTTTAAAAAAAAAACAGCCAGTATTAGTACAATGAGTAGGAATATGCATGGCATGGAATCCTACAGGGCAACCTTGGAGCAGTCACTATTTCTCAAGCTAACCTACCTTACAAGTCTGCTTGGGTGAAAAACTGGGAGGACAAGAACAATCTATGTAACCTCAAGCTCTTCAAATTAAAGGAAGGAGATAAAGGAAATCAATAAGCAAGTAAGCAAGGTATGACAGTCACAGACATTTTATAGACCTTTTGGGCATTTCTGTCATGCAAAAGTGTTCTTCCAATATCTATCTATCCATCTATCTATCTATCCATCTATCTGTCTATCCATCTATCCATCTATCCATCCATCCACCCATCCACATACACACACAGTTGGACCCCGGTATCCACTGGGGATACATTCCGGATCCTACCATGCTTACTTTAAACCATAGATAATCACAAACAAGCCTTCCAGTTCTGGGGTTGTGCAACCCCAGAACCGGAAGTGCTTTTCTGGCCTCCAGAGAGCATTGGAATAGGCATGCAACGCCACCAGACGCCTCCTGCCCGCCTCCCATGCACCCCCTTACATTTTGGGACAGGCTCCGGTGGCCTATTCCAACTATGGAGGCCAAAATAAGCCTTCTGGTTCTGGGTCCTTTTCCCTTATGGCACCTGTGGGGGAGGGCTGATCTGGTAATGATGGTTAACTGAAATGGTGGTTACTGAATCAGTGGATACAGGGGTCTGACTGTATTTATGTATTTGTTTGTCTGTTTAATTTTAAATTTAAAAAACATGATTCCATCCTTTCTACAATTTCTCAAGGGAGAACTGTTTTGAACAGCACTGTACTCATCTTTAAAAAAAAATAGTCACAGCTTGTGCATAGACATGTGCAGAGCCTTGGCTTCCATCCCATCAAGCCAGAGTACCACTAAAGTGCCTTGGGGTACATCACTGAGACAGCTAGCCAGCCTGGACTCAGCTTGCCTGGAACACCTCATATTGGGGGATGGGGTCAAGTACATCTGTTATAGCCTCAGTATCGTGCTATTGCGGCCATAAAAGTGCCACAAAGCAACCATATATGCCATTTTACTTCTCAAGCCTGCTGAGATTCAGCTCGTTCCTTCTTGCAAATGCTCATATAGTCATTCTTGTCACTCAGGGATCTATTACTACAAATGGGCCCCACTCCCATTCTCAGATTGCAACTCTGTTGCCAGTTTTTCTCGTAATTTGAGGTCAGTGCTGGACAATCCTATATGACATGTTCATTTCCAGATTGTTTAGTTCCGCAGGCCAATTTGCAAAGTCAAATTATTTGAGACGGAAATGCTTGCAATTAAACAAGCAATGTTCTGTTCCTGCGTCTGGGTTCCTAAACTTACTTTGGGCAGCGCTGGATCTCCAGCAACACTGGGTATATATTTGCATTTTCAGCCATAAACAAGTTGGTCACTCAAAAGTCTGGGAGCATCTTCACATGATGCACTGATTATGGAATCTGCAGCACCAATAGGGCTTCATCCACACTTACTACCCATTTATTTCCTAGCTCAATGTGGATCTTTTGTTTTGTTTCTGACAACAAAAACAAAGACACACATTCAAACGTAAAAAGAATCTTACCTCATTCCTTTGACTCGAAAATCGGAAAGGCCTCCCTCATAACAAATGCCACCTGCCTGATCTTCTGAGCCCCTGATTGATCACTGGATAGCAGCATTTATTCCCAGGCTGCAATTGGCTAATTATTCCCTCCCAATGAGACTGAAGGAAAGAGTAGCCATCAGTTTCACGATTTCCCATCTACGGAAGGGATGTTTTTTCAAAGGCTTTGACATGTGGTAAGGCACGCAGGGGTAAACTGTCTGGCGTCCCTGGTTAGTTCTCCTAGGGAACAGCCTTTTAAGCTCATCTAAATACAGCCTTAACCTTTCAAGCAAAGGTGGCAACTGTGCATCCTGAACACATTTCTTCATCATCCCTCATCATGCCTTATTATTTGCAGGGCTGGAGGGGTCTACAGAAATACATGAAGCCGCTACTGCTTCAAAGCTTAATCGATGTAAGGACAGCATCTTAAGTAGTATTTACTCAGTTCCCACATGAATATGCTTGACCTTTATGAACACCTGGCCCTTTTAGTTAGCATGGTTCCGTTTTTACAAAATGGTGCTAATTTGGTTCTTTTTGCTGTTTTTTGCAGCATCTTCATCTTCACTTGTTGCTCTTAGTTTGGATTTTCTATTAATTTCACTGTACTTTTCTATTCTGTACATTACCACCTTGAATATTTCTTAGGCAAGCAGGAGAGAAACCCTGGAACTAAAGAGCAAGCTGAAACTACACACAATTTCATCATTTCATCAAGCAAAGTTATTCTAAACACTTAATCTGGATCTCCTTCCCAAGAGGGCAGTGCCCAAGACAGCGAACTATGAAAGAGAAAATTAATCAAGATACAAACTACAACATGTTAAACACAAACCATAAAAATTACGTACCAAAGCAAAAAACCAGAGATCCAGAGAAAGCACTAGAAGGAGCAGAAAACACTGGAATAAAATGTGCCAACTGATAAACTAAAAGTCAGCCAAGAATAAACGGTTCCTGGTACACCTGTAGGCTTTCTGCTTTCAAGCATTTCTTAACCTACTCTTGGAATTAGCCTTTGTTTCCTGCTTGTTCTCTAAGGTACATCTTAGATTTAATTATCTAAATGAGATAAAAGTTGTGCTTAATTTAACATGGAAAACAGATTTATATTAGCTTTAGGATTATCAGCAAAAAGGAGTCACAAAATTCCACATCTAGAAATCTTTACAATCCAAGGCAGTTATCAGAATCATGCCTTTACATCTCTCACCTTTCTAATGTGTTCCAGGAACTCAGGTGATGAGAGACACTCTTGAGGAGTTGAGAAACTCTTGCAATTGTACTGGAAAAGGGGCAAGAGACCAGGATCCAAATCAAAAAGCCTGAAATACAAGACATCAACTCTTAGTTGGTTTCCCCAGTCAGATAGGAAGCCTTTGAATTAATTCAAACCAACCTCATAATTGCTACTTTTCATCCCATAAACCAGGGGTGTTCAACTTTGGCTCTCCAGATATTCCTGAAGCACAAATCTCAGCATTCAACTGTAAGGCTAGTATAGAATGATAGTGTAGAATTCAAGAACATCTGGAGGGCCACCATTAAGCACCCTGTTACAGACCATCCCACCTTCCTATGAGGTCCCATCCAGAAGAATCAAGACAATACATGAGCTACAAAAGGGAAAGTGGAAGGAGTCCTTCTCTCAGCACTGATCTTCCTTTCATAGACCTAACTAAGGTGCACTACTAGAAAATTAACATTCCCATCTCATTTTGTCCCCCCTGTAGGCATCTTATAGTTGGAGTGGAATACACCAAAGCAGGTAGAGCCCTAGGAGAATTCATTTCACAGGGCAAGGCAAAGTTCTCAACATTTCTCAGTTTCTTTGTCATGCTGGACTTCAGCAGAAGATTTCACTGTAACATAAAGTAACAACCACTGTTGCATAGGGTTTACAATTAGGCTAAGGGTTGCTTATGAAAAGAGCAGACATAATAGGGTGTTTCAAAGGAGAAGAAAGCACCTTACTGTTAACCTTCTCCCCACTCCTTCCCATCCCCTCCCTCCTGAACTTCCTCCTTTCTCAACCATGCATCTCTTCTGCCTTTTCCAAGATTCCTCAACAGGGAGGGAAGACGTACTTTGCCAGATTGCTAGATTACAAGTTGAGGCATTTCTTCAGCTTGTTTTGCATTCTTGATATGAAATCCAAGGATACCAGGAAAACCTGAGTAAGACCATAACCGCACGCCCATCTCTTTGTTTGGGGCTACTCAGAGGCAAACAGCTGATCACTGTGGGACAAAATACGATGGACTACACAGGACTTTCATCTGATCGAGGAGAGCTCCTCCTAATTTTTTGTAGCCACTTTCCAAAAAGCATTTACATTTATTTGCAAAAGATTTTTGAAGGGTTTTGAACAAAGTTTCTTGATTAGACTCATTCTATCACTACTGCTGCTCTCACACCATCTTTCCTAGTGCCCCATCTGACCATAAGGAGAAGCACATCACAAAGAGAAGCTTCTGTGTCCACTTCTCCTTCTTTTGCTCTAACTGTTAATTTAAACACTACTGTTTTAATTGATATTGTTTTGTTTTTAACATGTTGGATTTTAAATGTTGTGATGTTTTTTATTGTTTTAATGTATACTGTATTATTTTGTTATGGTGGATTTCAAAGGTTGTTACCCACCCTGAGACCTTCAGGTATAGGGTGGGACAGAAATATAAATTATAAAATAATAAATAATAAATAGACTCCCACTCCCACCACAACAGGAAGGGGAGAAGCTGTTTCCAGAAACTGACAAGTAGCAGAGCAAAGTTTTGGGAAGCAGGCAGTGGTGCTGAAGGACACCAGTACTATCACAAATCTCTCCAGCACCAATCCATTCCATGAAGTTAGTTTCCAACATTGACCGCGTACTTTCCTTCCAACACAAATTGCCAAAAGGCAGAGAAAGCAGCCATTAATCCAGAAGGACAACTCCTGCTAACACAGGAAAGTTGCAACATGTGGAATCCATGCCAAGGGTAGGATGTTGAAAAGCAGGTGTTTAAAAAGGAAAGGCATTCATCCTGTTGCCTGGTGAGCTCTGGAGGGGAAGCAGAATGGTCTGAGGACACAGCAGCCATCTTGTAAAAGCTCCAGAAGGCTGCTGGCACCAAGCCTCCTTTCAAAAATGCTGAGAGCATCGCTTAGTACACTTCATTTACTCCACCACAGGATGAAAAAATTACCTCAAAGCAGAATGAAAAATGATGGCTTTCCCAAGTGTGAACTCGGTCAGCAATCCTCACAGCAAAATGATTCATTCTGTTGCTGTTTCCTCCTAATCTCCCATCCATAAAGTCTCTGCCCTTCCACCACCACCACCTCCACCACAATCCTCACAAGGCACCATTTCAATCACAACATCCACCGTCTTTTCCACTCAAGCAGTGACAGTCCCTTTTTCATTCTATAATGGATCCCAAAATCCACATTCATTTTTCATTGCCAAGTTGCATTTCACACAGAGAGATCCCTTGCAATGCCCTCTTAACCCTGAGTCTCTACTCTAGTAGTCCAGACTGATAGGAGAAATCTTTACAAAATACATAGAAAAGAGGGTCGGGGAGAAGACTCGGCCCAACACACATGGGCCTGAATTTTGATCCTTTATTTATTTACAAAGAGGCATCTACGCTAACAGCAAATTCTGTTTTATTTGTGCTTTTCAATTTTTTTAAAAAAAAATGTGCTTTCTGCTTTTGTTAACACTTGTTACTTGATTTATAGCCCGCCTTTTCCCCAAAGAGACTCAAAGCAACATACAAAAAATATAACAATCCAGTACAACAGAGAACATTCAAACAACCACATTGTTATATAAAATCTGAATACAGAATCTAAAACTACCCAGAAAAGTCTGAGACATTCATGTAAGCCCAGTAAGTAAGAAAATTAAGAGTTATCAAACAACAGCTACCTCAGACGACAACAACTACAATGACAATGACAGGTAGTAGTAGTAGTAGTAGTAGTAGTAGTAGTAGTAGTAGTAGTAGTAGTAGTAGTAGTAGTAGTAGTAGTAGTAGTAGTAGTAGTAGTAGTAGTAGTAGTAAAAAATGGTGACACATGCATACAAAGCCCACCTGTCTTTTCTCTCAGCATGCATGTTGGCACAAAAAACATATTTCAAAAGACTAGTCAAGCAAGGCATCTCTTTGGAGACTTCATGCCAACTCTTCCACCTTAAACTTTGTTGTGCATTATGTCTACCCATTTACAGAAAAATCAGAATTACCAGGAAGAGTTCTGATTTCCAGGTTACAGTTTAAAAACAGACATTATTTATGTCATTATTCACTTTTCTGGAAAAAAAGGTTCATTAATTTTAAATTTTGCTTCACTTAATAGTTTAACATTGCAAAAAACAAGTTCTGGAAAAAAACCTCAGCTAAGGAGGAAGGCTATAACTCAAGATTATAGCCGATACTTTGCACACAAATGGCCTTCTAGATAATGTTCTCCTCGTCCTCCCCTTGTCTCTTCACCATCATCATCTTCATCATACAATGGATGTGGCTGTTTGATCCCAGAGAAATGTAACATGATCAGTTAATAAACAGACAATAGAATTGACTTATGGAAGAAGAGTTGGCTTTTCTACCCCACTTTTCTCACCCATTCAAGGGGACTCAAAGCGGCTGACAAACCTTCTGTTCTTCTCCCCACAACTGACACCCTGTGAGGTAGGTGAGAACTCAGCAAGAGAGCTTTGACTAGCCCGGTGATGGCCAACCTATGACACACGTGTCACAGGTGACACGCCAAGCCCTTTTGGGTAACACACATGGTCACCCTGGCACCTGGGCGTGTAGTGTTTGCTTGTTCTTGAAGTGTATGAAATGCCAACTTTCAGTTGAAGATTTAGCTTTTAATAAAGTACATATATCAAAAATACAACTTTTTATTAGAGCTACAAATATCACAAAATTATGGATATTTCTAGATGTGACACAGCACCCGAGTTAAGCTAGATTTTCTTGTGAATTTTGACACACCAAGCTCAAAAGGTTCACCATCACTGGACTAGCCCAAGGTCACCCAGCTGGCTTTGTGAAGGAGTGTGGAATCAAACCCAGTGATTACAAGCTAAGAATCCAGCACTCAAACTTCAAGGAGCATTTTTGTGGAGAAATTGCTGAGATTTCTTTTTTGCCAACACAAAAAAAAGGTTAGTCTGCAGAATATATTCATGTCAGTGTGGGCAAAATGGCAAGTGAGGCCGTTTGGTCTAGTGGTTAGGGACTCAGAGATTTATCTGGGAATACCAGGTTTGATTCTGCACTTCTCCATGATGCCAGCTGGGTGAACTTGGACTAGTCACAGCTCTCTTCTGAGCTCTCACAGCCCCACCTACCTCATGGGGTATTTGTTGTGGGGAGAAGAACAGAATGCTTTGTCAGCTGCTTTGAGTCTTCTTAAACAGGTGCAAAAAGTGGGGTAGAAAAAACAACTCTTCTTCTTCTTCTTCCTCCTCCTCCTCCTCCTCCTCCTGCACTGGGCCTTATTCCAGATCATATCTTGAACTAGGAACTTGAGATCCTCAGCAGACCCTGACCCAGACAGAATCCAGAATAAGGGCCAGCGCAGAAAGGGCCCAAGTTGCTACTTCTAGGGCGCAGGCCACATGCATTAACACAGCATTGTACAGACTACTAAGGCATGTTGGACTTAGTTTTTTTAAAAAGTATATTCTATTTTAACATGAATTCAGACAAATCAGTTAATATTTCATTAGGGCTACAGAGCCAAGTTCATTATCCATAAGAAACAGATTTAATTAGCCTGCTCCTTGTTGAACAAATGGAACCACAGCTCCTTAGCACAGCTCCATAGGACATTACTGCACTTGTTTGCTCCCTGGTGTCTCCAATTATTGTTATTTTGCATGCCATAATGTGAGATGGAAAATCAGTGCCTCAAATCCTGAACAGCAACTGTCAGAGTAGACAAGACATAGGTAAACATATAAGTGTCTACTGAGGCTAAGGCCGCATTCCCACCTACCCGCAAATCCAAAACAAACCTGGATTACTCTGATCTGGAGTAATCTGGGTTCTGCTGCAGGTTGGTTGGAGGCCGGGAACAGCACCAAGCGCAGGTTAGGCTGTTCCCAAAGAGGCTGCAGGTGCACACAAGCACACCTGTGAGTGGAGCGGAGCAACGAGCCCACCACCACCACCAGGCTCCTCCTCGGCTGCCTTCCTTCCTTCCCCCTCCCCCTGTTTCAACAGGGGGAAAGAAAAGGCTGGCTCCGTTTAAAGACGAGCAAAGGAGGGCAGCCGGCGGCCGGGCTGCACCCCCTCGCTCACTTACCCAGCCGCTGGCTGTCCTCCTTCGCTCAGCTTTAATCTGAAAATCTGGGGAAAGGAAACTGGCATGGGAACAGGGGGCCTAAAATCCAGGGTGGATTCAGAGCACTGGGGGATGTAATGGGATCCCTCAGTGCCAAATCCGAATCCACTATGGATTTTACCCCCTATGGGAATGTGCCCTAAGACAGCTTCCTGTATCTCTGTTACTACTGAGTCTAGTAAACCCAGGGTTCCCCATATTTTTGGTACATGTGGAAATCTAGGAAAGTGTTGTGAATACAATACACAAAATGTCTGTGAGACTGGAAAGGAGCATTACTTGGAATTAAAACTGAGTCTCTTGCTTCTCCCTCACAGCTAGCACCAAGAAGGGAAAGAAAGGTATCCTACTGGAAAAGTGAAACTCACAGACTAAAGAGTGAGGGGGGAATACGCCCGAGCTTGGAGAGAAGAAGAAAAATCATCTAGTTGGCCATGCTCTTAAGCTGCTCTCACAGGTTAGGAAGGCCTTCAGGGCCAAGTATAGCCTTTTCACTGTAGCCTTCAGCTGAAGAGATAGCTCAGCTCTCCCTTTCAGGCACTGTTTTCTGTTACCCTAGACCAGTGATTCTCAGCCTTCCTAATGCCGTGACCCCTTAATGGAGTTCCTCATGTTGTGGAGACCCCCAACCACGGGGGTGGAGCACCTGGGAGGTGGGAGGGAAGGGCGGCAGGAGACTCGTCACAACCCCTCTGAAAGGTTAATTCGACCCCCAAAGGGGTCCCGACCCCCAGGTTGAGAACCGCTGCCCTAGACCCTGGGGTATAGGACAAGATGGGAATACACATAAACCAATCAATCAATCAATCAATCAAGAGTGAGCCCAAGGCTCTGTACCAATAACTGTATTAATGAACAATACCTGCTCATCTAGAAGAAGACTTTCTACCCCGCTTTTCTCACCCATTGAAGGGGACCCAAAGCAGCTGACAAAGCTTTTCTATTTCTTCTCCCCACAACAGAACACCCTGTGAGGGAGGTGTGGCTGTGAGAGCTCAGAAAAGAACTGTGACTAGCCCAAGGCCACCCAGCTGGCTTTGTGGGGGAGGGCAGAATCAAACCCAGCATTCCCAGATAAGAGTCCAGCTTCCTAACCACTAGACCAAACTGGCTCACTAGACCAAACTGGCTAAAACCCCTTCAGGTAAAAGTAAAGACCCCCTCAAGCGGAGTTTGAGTTCCTGGTTTCTCCATGCAGTTTTCTTGGCAAGGTGGCTTGCCTTCTGGGCAGATGTCAAGGTACTTCTGGGACTTTTTTTATGGAGAGCAGCTGCTCTACCACCAAACTCAAAAAATAACTTTAAAATACCTTTATCAATATATATCTATAAGATCTTCCTTTTTCTTAAAGTCACAGATCCCCAGGCCCTTCAGGCCCTTGTATCATCTGTGTCATTTGGCCCTGGAACCCTTAGCTGAAGGGTTAATAAAACATACTGGGCATTCAACTGTTCTGTTACATGCACCATTTCCTCTGCCCTGCGACTCATCTCGGAATTAATTGAGCCTTTCCTCCAGGGCCAGGCCTGACCTTGGCTCCAGCGATTGCCATGTCACAAGCAATTAGGAAGCCACTTTCATACACTTTGCAGAGCGGAACACAGGCAAGACGACTGTGGAGCTGCTCCAGGCAGAAAAGAAACCCTATCAGTGCAAGAGAATAAAAAGAGACCAGACGGAAGCCAGGGGGTCAACCATTCCTCCCGACTGCCTTCTTAACAGACTGCTGACCTTCCACCATACATGAAGAGTTCACGAGACAGGCTTCTTGAAGAAATTCTGCGTCGGTCAGTAAACCGGACCAGCAAGCATATGAGCCACCTTCCTTCTGGGCAGGGCTTTCCTTGGAACACATCAGTGTTGGAAAGGAGGTCTGGTCTGGTCTGGTCTGGTCCCGGGTCTGGGTCTGGGTCTGGTCTACCAGCCAGTGCAAAATCATCCAAAGGTCCAGCAGTCCAATATCAGGGATGTTCATTCAAAACTAAGTGCTGACTTGTATGGGATTTGAACCTAAATAAGATACAATGAACTGTGGCTCCACAAGCTCTGTACATTCTTTGACCTCATCTGAATAAATAGGCTTTGAAACCATAAAAGATCAAATGCAGGTCAATTCTAGAAGTTCATTTGTCCTGGTCCACAAGATTTGCCCACTTATGTGTACACTGATAAGTAAAGTCCATTATATTCAGTGGATTTATTTATAGGAACACTCATACAGATTTACAAGAACTGGCCACACTTATTTCATAGCTAACAAAAAGGAATTCCAAATGTGTTTCTGGAATTCTGATTGTTTTAACTATTCCTAGAATATACAGGACAACTAAAAAGAAATACCCATGCTTAAGCCTAATGCAAACAACTACACCTAAATCCACACTCGATGCACTTTCACAGTGAGAAAACACATCAGCAAAGTGATGAGCCATTTTCCTTCCACATTGTTTAACCCAAAGGTTAATTTTCTGGATCAGATAATGTGGAAGGAAAACTATGAAAAAGAAAATCAAGTGTTGGAGTTTGTGTAAAACAGGAATGCTCACCTGTAGCCCTCCAGATCTTCCTGAGTTACAACTCCCTTAAGGATAGCATAGAATGAAGGAGTTGTAGTTTAACCTTGGAACATCTGGATGGCCAGCAATTTAGTTCCCCACCTGGAACAGTCAGTTCCAGAACAACTAAAACAAATGCTCACATGATTCTGCATGATTTTACATATGATTCTAACACTGGCCAGCCAAACTATTATAATCGCAATGGAGACTAAATTAGTAGAGTATAAGTTCTAACAATGTTGGTGTTTATCATGATCCAATTTCAGCATCACAAAAAAAAATCAATTGAATTCATAGTTCTTCACAAGTCTTCAGTTTCCCTTCACACAGGAAGTTAGCAAAGGCATCAATAAAATAAATTGCAGAACGTATCACCGGACACACTTGTTGGTGACTTTGCAGAGATTATTACAAAATTACTAGGAACCTCATTGGCCCACATTTTGTGCGAAACCCAGACATGAACAATAGGTATGTAATTACTGCTCTTGAATTATTGGTGACCATGGTGAATTGATGAAACAAAATTATGCCATTTCAGGAGAATCTACGGCCAAGGTCCATTTGTGCAAGAGCATGGAGAAGCAATACTGTTCACAATCACTGTTCTTTTCAGGCTCTGCAGCCTTCTGTTGCCCCTTCCTACCACCACTCTTCTTTTTCCCCTCCAATCTCTACAAATATTTGCTTTTCCCTCCAGCCTGTCAGCTCCCCCAAATTCCTTCTTCAGTTCTCAGCTCAGTATAATTTTAAGGGATGCCAGAAGGGGAAAAGAAAAACTGGAAACTAGAGATCTTTTTATATATATAAGTTTCTTTTTTATATAAGTTTCTTGCCTTCACTTTTGCACTTTTTCGCAAAGAAAAATACCATATTTTCCATTTTTAAAACCACCTTTTCATGACCAAAAGCATAGGAATACAAAAGTTCCAGTGAATTGTTTGGATTTGCAAGCAAGAGACTGGTTTGTTACAATTAAGAGTCATGGATATGCAAAAAAAAAAAAGATTTTTTTTTGTTTTGATGGGACTATCTGTGACTATGAGATACTCAATCAAATCTGGAAACACCAACTGAATTTTGTAAGTCCCTAGGGGCAAATGTCTTCACTTTATGAAGTAGGGACAGTGAGAAGCTCATAAGCTAAGGGGGAAGTAATTATGGTGGTGTTCAGATGCAGGCAAGAAAGAAAAGGCATCTATGAGATGCCTCAGAGAAGACTGGAGACAGGATTGTTCACACTCTAGTCTGCCCCTTCCTCCTTTCATGAACATTCTGTGCTAGAAAAGGTGGATTAAAGAAGACTTGGGCCATAGTCCCTCACCTAGACTCGACAGCAAGGTGCTTAACTGCAGCCCTCCAGAAGTTCTTAAACTACAACTTCTAGCATTCCTTGCTCCTGAACTACATCAAAATATCAGCTATATCCAGACACTGGTTACTTACTAAGCTATATTTGGATTTTTTGGACTAAGGTGTCGATATTCCAGAATATCCATACTTTATTCCAGAATATCTATCTGTACTAGACTAACCTACATCAGGATGCATCCTCAGAGTGCTGGAAATGTTACTCTGGGGACTCAATCCTGGGAACTGAAATTTAGGAATATGTGGAGGGCTACAGTTGAACACCCCTGCTATACAGCATGGGGAAAGTAAGAAAGAAAACGTGGGCTGAATCCAGACATCAGTTACTTGTTCCTCTATATTTAGATATTCCAGAATATTTTTAGAAATTCTGAAATAAAATATGGATATTCCAGGACATGCAAATATAGTGGAATAAGTAACCGATGTCTTAGATGCACCCTTGGTTTAATTAATCTAGTTCAATGCCAGTTAGCTACATGAAAGCTACATATTAGTAAGTTTACTAGTCAGGGTGAATATACGGGGAGGGGGCTGTGCCTAAAGTAAAAAATAATGTTTCTTCATATTTTATACACCCAGTTTTGCTATGCAGAGGTTGAAAAAAAGGTATGAAATTGACATGGAATAAAGAGTTATGCATTATGTATAATTTTACAACACAGATGGGTCCCCCAGAGGAGAAAAAACTAATTATACTCTGTGTGATGGGAACACAAGTGATCATAGTGCAAGGATGGAAAAAGGCACTGAACCAGACTTTGGAAAATTGGCACTATTATATTTTGGAACAGCTATAATCAGGAATGTATATGTGGGCCAAAGGACAGGTCATCGGACAGAGGACAAGTGGAAGGGAACAAGGACCTTGAAAAAAAGATATGTTGTATTGATAGACAAAAGCAAGTAATACAATTCACTGCCAGGGGACAAGAGGGTTTTTTTGGGGGGGGGGAGGAGATTAACCTGCAATGACAAATATAAGATTGTAAACTATCGGATGGAAGATACCAATAAAGTGCATTTTTTAAAATCCATAGTTTTCTATGCATTTAGATATTTCTAAAATAAATAAAACATATTTTTAAAATATGAGAGTACATTTCTTTTAGAAAATAATAAAAATAAACCATACATTTTGAAAACAAAGCAACACAAGCAGCCAAATGAGCAACCTAAATACTACAAGATTAATCTCAATTTTGGGGGAGTTCCCATTACAAGCTTAAAACGGTTTCAAAACGGTTTCGATCCTCGCAGAACCCACGTCAGGTTGGTTAACCTGCTTTCCGCATGTTAAATCGTCCCAAAGCATTGTAAATGTTAACACTCATTTCACCAGGTCTCGCTCCGGTTCGTGCGCTTGAAATGTTTTACATTTCTTGCTGTGGGAACGGTACAGTTTTAGTGGGATGAGAATGCATGTTGAGGGTTTCCCTCCCCAAATAGCTTACTTCCAGAGATAGTGATTTCATTGTAAAAATCCACCCCTTACAGCAGCAGTTACACTGTAGCAATCCATCCACTTCACACCTGATAACAACGTTGCAATTCTGTGCAATTCTAAAAGTTCTGACCTTTAGAAAGGGAAAAGGGAGGAAAGCAGCTGAAGTTTCGGTGAGTTGTGTGAATGTGTGGCTGTGGAGTGAGCGGGCAAAGAGGGCTTGAGTTGCCGCTGCCCGCTGCCGTTTTTCATCCATCCAGGCAAGCGGCAGCCACCCAGCTAGGCTCCGTGAAGGGGTTGGTTATGGGTAGCTCATTCACGCCAGGAGGAAGAGGGCAGGGTAGCCCCCAAAAGCGGCTTTTAGAAAGTAGCCACTTGAGTTCCCCCTTGAGTCACATACGCCACATACGATCCTCAGAATCCAGATCGAACGCAATTAAGTTGAAAGTAATGGGATCAGGCAAATTTGTGTTAGCATCCGGTTCTATTATTTTGGTTTAGGGGAACCATGTTAAGCTTGTAATGGGAACACGGCCTTTCTCATTCTTGGGCTAAACCCTCAGGAAGGAAGGAAGGGGCTCAAAGGTGGCTTAGAGATAGTAGCTGCCATACTAGTGTTGCCAAATCCGTCTCTAATCCACATCAGAAGCCTGAAAATTCACTTCTAAATTGCATTTAATGTGACTTGGAGGTGGGATGGAAACATGAGATGCCACATGCTATCACCCCTATGCCACTTTTGAACCATTTTTGAATGCATGTGGATTGCTTTCAGTACTGTTTCCAGGCTACACACCGCTCTCTTTTTCCAACACCTGTTTCATCGGCTTCTTGGCAACTTTTGCCTACCCTGAATATATCCTTGATTCTTACAGATAGACTGTGTGTTCCTGCCTTTCCATACCAATCCAGTGGGGCTGCCCCACAAAGACCAAAATGGCTAGCGCCCCACCTTGCATTTACCTATTCCTCCCTTATATGTTGCAGCCCAGTTGGCGGCTCATCTGCAGTTCACTATGTCTACAATGACTTGTACACAACTTTGGAGCACTCTGCCCGCCATTAGCTCTGCCTACGGTCACTCCTGGAATCACATACTGTTAGATGTCCTGCCCTTTATCCCACCAGCCGGGCACCAGCCACTGCCATTCAAATCACAGTCTCACTCAGACAGAAGGTAGGTCTGTCAACAAAGAAAAGTCTCCAACCCACAGCTCTGCCCATTTGGGGCTTTGCCACGCCCATCACCAGAGCAAGATTTCTGGGTCATGTGTTTTGTTGGCCTAAGGTGATAAAGTCAAAGGAGCCCAACCAGCCTAGAAAACATGAGTCCTGTTGGCTGTCTGTGCCCTTAAACAGAAAAGCAAGCAACAGGTATGGCTCACGATTTACTCAGTGTCTGGTGAAGCACCTTCCTGAAATGCCAGGTCTGCTAACTTAGTTCAGGCTACAGGTATAAATAAACAAGAATGGATTGAATCAAGATAGGGACACCAGATTCCACATAATCACATTTTCCATCTCTCCATACATCTCTTCACTCTGGCATTTCCTCCCAATGCAGGCACTGCCAACTGCTGTGACTTAAACATTTTATCTACTTCTATGTTAATTTTATTGTAACCCACTCAGGCCGGGTTCACACCTAGGTTTTAATCCACCTTCTATACACTTTCAGAGCGAGAGAACACATCAGCTGTTTACTTACAGCATTCTCTAACTCAGAAAAAATCCATATTCGGGTTAAATAATGTGGAAGGAAAATTAGTCGTCGCTTTGCTGATTCGGACCGAAACCGGATTAAAACTCAGCTGTGAACACAGCACCGGAGAGCTTCGGGTGTAAGGCGGGATAGAAATATAAATAAATGAATCTACAGTAAAACACTCCCCACGTTAGTAACACGATGAAATCCGTGTCACGTGTAAATCACTTGCAAAGAAGCGATGGCGCACGGCTCGGGGGGTTCCCGGTAGGGCATCCGCGCGCCCAGGAAATGCCCGTGGGCATCCCGCACTTAGGATCTGCCCAGCGCCATCACTTCAAAGGCACGGTTCGTATACGGAACGCATCCCCGTGCCGAGCGGCTCCAGCCTCCGGGCCCCGACGCCCCGTACCCGCGGCTAACGCGCAACATGAAGAAAAAAGCTTTAAACTGAGGGAGCGTCGCGCGTCCCCCGACGGAGGCGCGAGGGGGGGGAAGTTTCTTCGGCTGGCCAGCGAGCTCCGTCGGGGCGGGCGGACAACACGGCCTTGTTCGCAACGGCCCCCCTGGCCTCTCCAAACGCCACGGCGATGCCTCGGGGGCTCGTCGGGGGCTCTTCCCAGGTCGCGCAGAGCAAGCGCGGCCGCCCTGTGCGGCTCCCCGGCGGAGAGCGAGCGAGCGGGCGGGCGGGCGAGGGGCTCCTTCGCGCCCAGCCCCGACGGCTTCTCCCCCGTCCACGCCACGCCACGCCACGCCACGCCACGCCACGCCAGCGCGCCCGGGCTCCCTACCTGCTAAAGAGGACGACGCCGTGCTCGAGGGGGCTGCCGCTCACTTTCTGCCAGCTCTCTCGGATCAGCCGCCGGTCCGTGCCGGAAAGCGCGCCGCCGCCGCCGCCGCCGCCGCTCTCCATTTTCCCGGGCAGAGGCCACTGGCAGCGAGAGCCCTTCGCCCGCCCACTCGCGGCGAGGCTCGCTCCGCGCGCGGAGTAACAGGTGCCTCCGGGCCCGATCCGGAGCGAAGAAACCACGCGCTGGGCCGGGCGGAGCGCAGCGCAGCGCGGCGCCTCTGCTGCCCCGTCGCCGCCGCCGCTCACATGGCCGGGACGGCTGCGCCCCGCACTCCCGCCGCCGCCGCCGCGTCCTTCGCTTCGCTGCTCCTCAGGGCGCCGCGCGGTCGCGTGGAGAAAACGCTTCTGCCCCGCTCGGCGGAGGAGCCCGAGCGCCCCGCGGGGACGCCATGTTGCCGCCCTCGGCGGAGCCACCAAGTGGAGGGGACCCCGATGCTCCCTCCCTCCCCCGCCCGCCTGCCTCTACTCTGAGGAGTCTGCTGTCGGGGGGAGAACTCCGGCCCCGGCTGTGCTGCTGCTGCTGCTGCTGCTCTTGCCCTCGTCTCACCCGAGTAGGCGCAGGGATCGCGGCGGCGGCGATTCTGCCTTGACTGAGTGGCGGCAGCGGCACCTTCCCCGCTCCCCCTGGCAGGAGCAGGAGCAGGAGCTCTTAAAGCGGCAGCGCCTCTTCCACGGGGCTCCTGCCGACCCGAGGCTGACGGGCTGGGCGGGCCTGTGGAGTTTCGCCACGGCCACGTTTCCCCCGAAGCCGCCGTGGCGTGTGTCCGACCCCGTCGAGGCATCTTTCGTCCCCGCTGCAGCCGCATCCTCGGAAGAACCTTGGACACGATCCGCTCGAAAGCTGCGCTTCTAAGTTAACCTGCCTCGGGATATTTATGCCCTTTCCGCACCGGGCCTTATTCCGGGATATATCCCAGCACTTGCCCTAGTCTGAACGTGCGGACGGCATTATATCCCGAAGTCGGAAAGGACCTTAGACATGTATCTTCTTCTTTATGGCTAAGGGCAAAAACCTCCAAATGAATCAGATGGGGGGCAGGACCCACATAAGTCGTCCGGCTTTTGGCTCTCCCAGTGGCCAAAGGCAACGAGAAAGACATGACCCTAACAGCATTTCATCCGTTGCCTGCTTGCCTTCCATTTTATTTTGTGCGTGTTTTTACCCTTGTTTTCAATGTCTTTTTTGAACTGCTTTGAGATATTTTAAAATGAAAGTGGTATACAAATGTCTTCAATAAATACATGTGTCCAATCTCTGTTTAGGGATGTCAAGGTTGGTGCTCACAATAACTGTACACATTCATTTGAAAGTAAGGGTGACTCCAGACCAGCAAGTGTACTAGACGTGTCCCTTCCACATGCATGTTTCTCCCCCTTAGACACTCCCTTAGTGTGTGGAAGGAAGGAAGGAAGGAAGGAAGCTCCCTGATCTGTTAAACCAGCCAGCGCAAAATTGTCCTAAGCCTCATTGTACTCAGTAGGATCAAGTAAGTTTAAATATTCTTTACCTGACTAAAGTTTTTGTATCCCCCCCCCCCAAAAAAGCCCCATCATTATGAGTTCCACAAAATCTCACTGGGACAATAATACTGCTGTACGTTATTTTGCTGAATTCTTGACCCGGAGCTTTTTTATTCTCATTGGTCAATCTTGCGCCAAATCCTTCAACATAGATATTCCAGAATATCCATGCTTTATTCTAGAATATCCAAATATAGTGGAGTAAATAACTGACATCTGGATGCTGTCTAAGATCCAAGAGCAGACCAGCAGCTTAACTGCTGTTAAATGGAGGGACAGATCCATGCAGTTTTCTTGCCAGGAACCCTTAACAAAGCGGTTTGCCATTCCCTGGATAGTTTTAGACTTCTAGTCCAGTCTACATCTCCTGGTATTCTGAAGCTGATTCCCATCCCAAGTCCTAAGCAGTCCCAATCCTGTTTAGCTTTCAGGCTCAGCCTGGGAGGAGCAGCCCACATACTGAAGCAAAACAATCAGTCTAATTGCAGTGATTGGCAACACAGATATCCAGAAGAAGGAAGTAGAAACTGCATTACAGTCAGGAACCAGCAAGTTACAATTAAGGCAAGTGCAGAAAAGAAACAAGCTATGTTGTTGCTTTGCAGATCAAAAAACATTATGGCCACGGCCACACTTTGACTTGAAACCTTCTTCAGTCCATTTTCAGGTCAGACTGCTTACACTTTTTCATTTGTCTATTTGGGGACTTCCCACCCTCCACAAAACGGATAGAAATGAAAAGGTGTGAGTAGTCAGGCCTGAAGATGGACTGAAGAAGGTTTCAAGTCAAGGTGTGAGCAAAGCCTATGAGTCCTGTGGGCTAAACAGCATTTTTTCCCCACCTTTGCCCCTCAAGAGTAGCCTGTTCTAAGTATCATCATGGTGGAGAGAGAGAAAGAACATTTACTTTTGCAACAATATCTTTGCATTATTGTTGTGTTTAAAGCATTCCTATCCCGTAGCCCAGCAAGAGAGCAACTGCCCAGAAAGCTTAGGTCCCAGCACATTTGTCCCCTGTCTCCTCAAATCTTTAATCTTGCCAAGCAAATTCATGTCCATGTCCTTGTCACCACCAGCCAATCCTCAATTTCAGGGGCAGCTGAAATTTCCACGGCCACCTCCAGACGGCAGCCAAATAACTAGCTAGCAAGGAGAAACACAGGATCGTGATCCCCTGCGATGATCCTTCGCTGGCTGTCCTTGTGCATTTTGAATTATGCATGCTTCCAGCCATCTGTGCATTGGAATGCCAGGATGTGCTCGCCTTCACTTCTGTACATGCATGAATGTCTGTTTCAGCCTTCATACATGCACACTGGACCGAGCTACAATGACGGCTTCACCCAGAAAGTAGACACTCTGCCTAAAAAGTGCCATTGCTGGAAAGCATTGTGACCAGCACTGTTTCCAGCAACAGCTTTCTATGGTGGTGGTGGGTTAAGCAGGGCTATGGGGGGGGGTTGCCTGTGATAAGTGAAACAACTTCACAATAGTGCCATAATGGTGTTATATTCCCCCTGTCTAGACAGGGCCCATGATTCCTTTTCTGCACGCTAAAAAGCTCCTGGAGTGTCTTACAAAATGTCACAACGTATGTCTATGCTCTTAGACATGCCATCATGTTATAAAACACGAGGAAACTGCTTAAAGTTCAGCATATTTTATGTAGCCCTTTAGAATCCTCAGAGCTTTGCAAATTGTTTTCCACCAATTTTCTTCTCAACTCTACCGGTTATTATTGTTCCCATTTTATAGATTGAGAATCAATTTGAGATGATAAATAGTTTCAGGAGCTCTTGCCATGGTTACAGAAAGCATTATTTTTTTCTCCAAAAACCTTTCACAGAACCATGCCATGTCTCAGCCAGTATCTCAGAGTAATTTCATTTTCAATGAAAGCTTAGCACAGGCATGGCCTCCTGTACCCCTTGTCCCCCATTTTGGCTGTTTTGGTCTGTGTAGGCTGTGTCCAGACCTGCAGTAGAGATCCGAAGTTAAAGCTAAAAGTACAGCTTACCTGCTGCGCAGCGACGACCTGCCATCCCCACTAAAAAGCAGCTTTGAAGCTTTCTCCTCAGAAGCTGCGAGGGCTGAGTCCACAGGAAGGCCCAAGATACAGCACCATTTTGGCACCATATGCCGGACCGTAGTTTTGTCCAATGCAGACAAAAATGTGCCAGGAGGGGCCTAGCCTTGCTCCATTCTGTGCTAGCATATGAAAAGTAGCCACCCTCAGCTCCCTTCTTCTGAACCACAGAAGACCTGGTTGAATTCCACTTCCCATCATAATGATCACTTAAAGCTGGTGGGAGTTAGGCTGCAACCATACACAGGTTTAAACAAACAACATTACAAGCTTAAAACAGTTTTCCTAAACTGAAATAAAAGAACCGGATGCAAACACGAATGTGCCTGATCCCATTACTTTCAACTTTAATTGTGTTTGATCCTGATTCTGAAAGCGCTTGAAAACTTCATTTGGGAAAGCGTATCTTTTTCTCCCTGCCCATTGCCAGTCATGGTGCCCTCCCCATCTCTCTGATTGGGGTTCCTCCTGCCGCAAAATCTTTGAGGTGACAAGGGTGGGGAGTTCCTAGAGTGCTACTGGGGGAGGGAAACCCTAAACACGCATTCTCATCCCACTAAAATGGTACCGTTCCCACAGTAAGAAATGGAAACCATTTAAAATGCAAGAACAGGAGTGAGACCTGTTGAAATGAGTGTTTTATTTACAACACTTTGGGGCGATTTAACACCCAGAAGCGTGTTAAGCCAAGCTGAAGTGGGGACTGTGAGGATCGAAACTGTTTCCAAACTGTTTTAAGTTTGTAATGGGAACAGGCTGAAACAAACAAAGTGCCTCTGAGGCAGCTCAGAAATGGTTCACAGGTGGGATTGTTTGGACACCAGTCTATCCTTCTCCTCACTGAAAAACATTCTAGGCTAGAAAGGGTGGGTTGGAGGTGGGATGGGAATACAAGAGCCACACACTGACCTGTTTTATTTGCTATCTGAGAATGCAGCCCTAGAGGTCTGTGGAGTCACCATTTCCTTTCCCCAATTTAGTGACATGGAATTTAAAAACATAAGAATATAAGAGAGGGCCTGCTGGGTCATGCCACAACCCATCTAGTACAGCATCCCATTGCACACAGTGGCCCACCAAATGCTCCTGGGCATCTCAAGCAGAGACAAGGAAAAAAACTTTTCCTGCTCTCGAATCCCAGCAAATGGCCTTAGAAGGCCATATAATATTGAATTTGTCAATATTATAAGCCAATATTGCCTCACCAGGCAGACAATAGATTTGGGAGATAGGGCAATGCTGAAATGAAGATCTAATTTGCTTATGCAAAAGTGAGAATTTCCTGTCCACTGCGGTCTGAAACAGTCTGGTAACACCTTCCTGCTGCTGTCAAAGGGAATCACAGCAGAGGTAGGGGCATGGGGGGGGGGAGGCAGATTCCACAACAGAGAAAAGGGAATCACAGTAAGGGGGCTGAGGGGGCAGAGCAGGAGAGCAGGAGAGCTGGAGTGGTGGTCTCCTGGAAGGGGATTAAAACATTAATGCAGTGTTGGCCTAAATGAAGGAAAGCCTGAATAAAGTGAGGAAAATCCAGGAAAAAAAGTTTAGAATATAAAGCTCTAACCAAATAGGCTGGAATTCGGGCTGAAGAAGGATTAAAGTAAAGGTGTAACCACGGCCTTAGAGGTTGTAGATTAGAAGTGGAATGGGAACTCTACCATGTGGCAGCTACTATTTCTGAGTCTGCGGTCACACTTAAGGTTTAATCCAGCTTCAATCCACTTTCAGAGTGAGAATGCATCAGCAAAGAGACAAGCTCTTTTCTTTCATTGTTAAATAACTCAGAAAATTCACCTTTGGGACAGAGAATGTGGAAGGAAAATGACTGGTCACTTTGCTGGTGTGTTCTCCCACTCTGAAGGAGGGCTGAAGCTGGATTAAACCTTAGGTGTGACCACAGCCTGAGTCGCTTTGAAGCTGCATTTCTTAAGGTAGTATTCAGACATACTAAAATGACTGGCCACTTGCCAGCACTGTAGCAGGGCCTGCAGAACAGCCACAATGCCATCTTAGGGCACTTCCAGCATACTGCTGCCAAAATGCAGCAATTTGCCAGTACGTTGCCAGAGGACTGAGTGTCTGGTGTGCTTTCATCTGACTCCGCACTGAATGGAACTTCTGGGAGCTGATCATGCGTGGGAAAATGACAAAGAAAAAGGGGCTGATGCAGCCAAGTTCCCAGAGGTTTACACTGATACTGGGTTGAGTGAAAGATCTGTTCCCTGGCTACTTCTTCTATGGGGTAACGGTACCCTGCTTAGGTAAGCAAATGTTTCCCTGTGCTATATAGTTATCCTCTTTCCGTGTGTGGATGGAGCCTTAAATGTGTATGTTAGCTCATAACAAGAGTTACTTCTTTGCTTATAACAGTTCTATTTAAGATCAGAGGACATTAACTTGGCATCTGAAGGTGTGGAGGCTGCCCAGAAGACTTTTCTGCTGCCCACAGACGTTCTGAGCCCGAAAAATAAGACACCAGAGGCCTTGGCATATGCTTTGTGGTGGTCCAAAGTGCTTGACAGCATAGATTTCCATACTGTGGTCCTACCCAAGGTTTAATTCAGCTTCAGTCCACTTTCAGGGTGAGAGAACATATCAGCAAAGTGACCAATAATTTTATTTCCATGTCCCCTATCCCAAAGGTGACTTTTCTGAGTTATTTAACACCGCAAGAAAACAGCTTGTCACTTTGCTGATGTATTCTCTCATTCTGAAAGTGGACTGAAGCTGGATTAAACCTTGTGTGACCACAGCCAATTTAGTGGTCTGTCTTCCATCAGAATTCTTTGAAGGCCGACCAGGAATGCTGTTACAGCAACACCATATAGATTAAATTACCTTTGAGTTCTCTTTTGGTTCTTTCTATGGCACCCTGGACCAGCACTGCAGTCTCCCATTCTACAAAATGATTCTTTTCCATTTATTTATTTTTTATTTTTTATCTTGGCATTTGATAGAAAAAGACTTGGGGCTGTGGTCACACCTTCACTTTAAACCTTCTTCAGTCCATTTCAGACTGCTTACACTTTTTCGTTTCTATCCATTTTATTTGGGGGCTTTTCACCCTCCATTTGAACTTTCCTGAAGGTTTAAAGTGAAGGTGTGACCATGGCCTCTGTAAGCAAAAGGTACTGCTGGCTGGGGGCTAAAATGAACAATATGTGCGATTCAAAATTGTCTGGAAAGAGTTGAAGATGACCAGGGGAAGCTGATCAGATTTGCAAAGTGCAGAAAGCAGCTATAAGTTTTGGGTAACCCTACCCTTGGGCTAAGTTAGGGTACAGCTTTTCCTCCCCACATCCAGGCACTGTTACGGTTTTAATATGTTCATTTTATATGTTCACTTGTTCTTAATGTTGTAACCCACCCTGAGACCTTTGATGTATAGGGCAGGAAATAAATAAATAACTGGACTGCTGTTGCTTCCAGGAACAAGATGCTGCTACAGGACTAATGTTACTCTCCCATCTACCAATTGCTCAGTCCACACATTTGTAAACCAAGTATTTCATATTCGTTCCTCCAAAGGAAACAATCCCAGTAAAGCTGCTCTGAAACCTCACGCTGTGCTGGAAAATGTGAAAACTCAACAGAACAGATTTCACATTATGCATTTTATCCTATTTCAAATAACATGGGGAGGGGAAAGGTAGCTGCAAACAAACAGCAACATCTTGAAAAAGCCTAAGCTGCAGAAAAACACAAAACAGAAGTGCCTAGCAACAGAACAAAGCCCTGAAACCAGTTTTCCCAGCATTCAGAAAGTTCAGATAATGCTTTTTCAGTGTTCTCCACTCCCTCTATTATTTACAACAGTGCTTTTAAAGTTGCATCAAGCTTCCTATAGCCTAATCCTCTGGCTGTTAAAACTTGAAGTAATTTAGCCCTAAGTAAACAGAAGAATAGCACTCCATTCATCTCAAGAATATTTTTAAGTAGCTGTGGGTGCAAACTGCAGCAGAAGCTGGCACCTATTGGGACTAGGAAGGTGAAGAAGAAGATAACAGAAATGGAACCAGGGGTCTCGAAATAAGAACCAGTGCGAGGTGAGGCGTTATGAACAGACACTTGGGGTAGATTTGATGCAGATTTCTAGGCCATATTTGCCCTTGCTGAAAAGGAATAAACTGGCTTTACTGGGGAAATTACTCCTCCACTTATTCCAAGAGACCTAATAGGTTGGTTTGACGAATTGCCAGAGGGAGAATTGCACTTGGCTGGTGTGGGGTCATAGGGAGAAGGGCAAAGGAAGGAGTCTAGTAAGTTGAAGTAGTGGGACAAAAATAAAAGAACACTTTTTATTCAACAAAGGTACAGGCTTTAGTAACAGGTCACAGCAAGGAATAGGCTTTCTCAACAGGCAGCAGTAATATATGGGCAACAGAGCAATATAGGCTAGTTAAATTTTCAATCAAATGTGGGAAAGGGGGAAAAAGTATCAAGAGAAGTTGAGTTCAAGGACAGTGACCAACATTTGCACCATGAGCACCAATACCATCCCCAACTTACCTCTGTGCACTTGTGGTGTGGACAGTCTCTCCTGGACCATCCAAATCACCATAAAAACAGCCATTACAATTTCCACCACATGCCTGGCCATTGCCATGGTGATTACAACATGACGGGTGACTGCAAAGTCACAGTCCCAGCCACATGGCCTGACATGCAGACAGAGCATCCTGGAATGCCCTGATCTGTGCCTTAGACATAGGTGTGAACAGGTCCTGGGACTAGCAAGATGTATTATAGGGGAAGAGTTAATCTGCTTCTGGCAAACAATCATATTTTGAGTTCAAAACCACACAGCATTTGTGCCCAAGAAGTTTTTTTTTCGTGAAGCTAGCAGCAACCCTGGGAAAAGTATGGTATTTTTTTTGTCTTGCTTCCTGATGCAAGAGAGAGAATACATATTTTAACCCCGCATAGCAAGTCCTGTTGCAGCAGAGCCCCTCTTTTACAAGACAGTTGCTTTGTTCTCTGCTTGAGAGGTTCAACACGTACCACCAATAAAGTGGGAACTTGTTTTAAAATGATGACAGCTTTCTTGCCATGGCATTTCTTCCTCCAGCTCTGGTCAAGCCAGCATCTATTTTTGTGCTTTATTTCATGTTTAAATCTCTCTCTCTCCCCCCCCCCAAAAAAAAGTAAACATCTTTCACTGTTTAGTATTTCTGTTTTGCAATTACAGGAGGAAGAAGTTCCTGCCCTTAGACTAACCCACACTGGGTCTGTGTGAAAAGTGCATTGGCTCAAGAAGACGCATTCTTGGCTTTGTAAGAAGCTTATTTAGTACAACAGTCAACAACATTGTGAGACCACAAGTCAGGTGCTCTCTGAGATCTCAGGCCTTAAATCCATCCATTCAGCAGGATACATTAACATCGGCTCGTGCTAGGGTGGTGACATTCTAAGAACATTTTTAAAATTAAAAAACATCCAGTCAAGAGCTTCCACCTCTGCCATGCAAACTCCACATCTGTGCCTTTATCGCACATGATACAACAGAGAGTACCTCCAGGCATAAGGAAACAGTAGCACTTTTAAAAAGCCAGTGTTTCCAGCAGCAAAAAGAAGTTACCACATTAGCACGGTGAGCGCTGGCAGAGCACTGGATGGATCAGCCAGAAATATGTTCCTCTCTTTTGTTCTCTATCTGTCAGCAACAAGTTCTCAGATCTGGTGCTGTGTCAGCACAGGTTTCATCAGGCATGGCACAGTAAGAAAGAGCCTGTAGGGCATGTGCGGAGAATCTCTGAACCCTCCATCTACACACCAGGCATTTTTGCACTTTTCTTCCCGTTTGCTGGACGGGAAAGGAGCGCAATTAACCCAAGTTGACTAGCACTCACACTTGGAGCACTAGTCAACTTTGGCTATTCCCCTCCCTCCCCCTGATCAAATACTTATTCTATTCAATCCAGGGCCTGGTCCTCCTCTGGGCGCCACCATTTTGGCTGTGGTGCCCTCCACGACTGCACATGCTTCAGCGCTGTCACCTTGATAATGTGGACGCTCTGCGCAGTCACGTCTATGGTCATCCAAGGTGCCAGTGCGCTTGCACAACACCTCAAACAACCCTGGAGCGCCAGAAGAGCGAATGGTTGCTGCCCAGACACTTCAGGTAAGTGTTAGGTAAACATTGATTAACATGTGGAGAACACCTAATCAACAATTAGCGAGCTTCTGGGGAGCACGGGCACACTTGGAGGCTGTAACAGCCTACTCCTCATGGGTATGCTCTTCCCCAGAATTTCACTAATTGTGCACTAGTGGGTGTAGTGCGAATAGGCCTCTCAGGTAACTGCCTCTGTCCCAGAGCATCCAAGAGTATCCTGGAGCACTCTAATCCTCTGTATCCACAAAGTAGTAAAGACACCACAGCTGGGTGAAGCCAGATATATTTCAATCCTGCATAGTCTTCTTAGTGGCTTCTTGAGAAATGCATCTGAAGCAGTACTGATAAATACTGCAGCTTGACTGCAGCATTCTCAGTGCACCCTAAAGCACAATAGTGACAAAAGACTGCACAAAGGAAGAAGACCCCTGCACCAAAAGATCTTTTCTGTTTCCTTTCTACAGTATATTTTTTTCAGGGATTCTTGGTTATTTTCATAACTGGTTAAACACGCCAACAAACAGATGGTTCTGGATACAGCCTATTATCTAGAATACCCTAGTTCCTGAAAACAGAATGGCCCTTCCACATTTGGCCTTATTCCAGAAGACATCTTGGTTCCGGGGTCTGTAGTTTGCATGTTAATGCATACTATGGGAGGCCTCACCTGCGGTCTGCCATAATCGGCACTAGCAGGCAGATAGCAGGCCCCTATTTTGAGATATATTCCAGAATAAGTGCAGAAAGGCCCAAAGACTGGCTAACCTCTGCTAAGATTATCAAACTAACGCATAGCAGCAATCATTATGTGGTAAAATAAGTAGGGTCAATAAGATAATTGGTTGCAAATAGATGGGGCTTCTGCATACTAATAGATGAAGCCATTTCAATATGTATATGTCCTACGGTAAGTTCTATTTACTAAAACTTTTTATTCTATAGAGTTTTTAAAGGTTGAAATGCCTTTTTTAGGCATCTTACTATAACTCAAGGACATCAATCCTGACTGTTTATTGTAAGAACAAATACTGAAGCTGTAGCTCAAATACTTTAGTCATATAAAGCCTTTTCACACTTTGCTTATCTCTGGGAAGCAAATGGTGAAATGGCCCAAGTATGCACTAAGTATACACATCTGTAGATGCTCAGTACATATGAACCCTCCCCAACCCATCTGCAACCTACCTGATGTGTGGATGGGTGCACGGGTGCTGTCATATTTGATCCTTGGTACCAGCACCAGCATGCCTGCATCATCACTGGGACAACTGGATGAAACCATGCTCAATTGCATGTGTTCCACAAGGCAGGTGACCCTCTGATACCTCTTCCAGACAGGAAGAGGTGTAAATGGCCGGTGAGAGCCTTACTGTTTCCAGTGGTAGTATAAGGTAGGTGCCCTTGTGGTGCTGTTAAATCTGCACCACGTGTAGTGCACACAGGGTAAGCTCCTGCACAGAAGGAGCCATTTTAAGAAACAGCTCCTTCATGTGTCAACACTCCATCTGGGAGCTTACCCTGCATCTACTACTGGGTCAAGTGCTAACTGACCCTTACTGAGAAGATAGGGTTTACCAGAAAAGACTCTAGGGGCGAGTTCCCATTTAATGAATAAAACAGAATATACATCGAGATTTACATTGGGATTTGCATCGATATGTAAAGCGTGTTAAAAGGAAGCAAAGTGCATCTGGCAATCAGATCCAACCCCAATTTTCTGTCCCCACTCTAAACCCTTAAAATGCTTCCAAAAACGGATTGGGGAAAGCAATTCTTTCCCCTCCTTTCCCCATTGCCCAGGGCACACGGCAGCAGTGGCAACTCAAGCCCCGTTCGCCCGCTCACCTCCACAGCCACCATCCCAGCAGGGGTTCCCTCCAAAAAAAGCACCCTGGCTCTGCTGCCACTGCCGCCTGCACACACAGCCTTAAACATTCACACATCTCCCAGAACCTACAGCAGCTTTTCTTCCTTTCCCTTTCTAAAGGTCAGGACTTTTAAAGAGCCAGAATTGTGCAGAATTGCAACATTGTTATCAAGTATGAAGTGGGTGGATTGCTACATTGAAATCGTTGCTGTACAGGGTGGATTTTTACAGTGAAACCGGCTGCTGTACCTTTTAACTGAAAGGGCTGACCTGCAGGGTGAAACCCCACTCTATTTCATGACTTATTTGCCCAAATACTGCTCTAGTGTTCCACTACAATAAGGAAGAAGCGTTTTAAAAGCCAAACCTGGAAAAAACACGTGAAAAATCAGGTGTTTATTTATTCCATTTTAAAGGCAAATAATCCTCAAAATACCCCTGAAACTGATTGCCAATGGGAACGACAAGGATCCAAACTGTTTTACTTGATTGGGGGTGGGAACGGTGAGGATCCAAATAGTTTTTAAACCATTTTAAACCATTTTAAGTGATAATGGGAACACAGCCTAGGTCTGTCTGCACTAAGGCAACCAGGATGACTTGGCACACTCTGGGACAGGGCATACACACATCATGGTGTTGCTTCCATCTCAAAGTGATCCAGAGCTTCCCTGAACACCACTAGCTGTGCCTCAGTAAAAGCTACTCCATAGCTTTACTGGGCGCATCTAGGTCACTCCTGGTAACGCCCCTGAGACAGTGGGCCTTTCTGCCCTTGACCTTATTCAGGAATATATCCCAGAATAGAGTCTTGTTGTCTGCATGTTAGTACAGACTATAGCAAGCTCTAGGTGTAGGCTTGCCATAGTCTGCATTAACGTGGTGACAACATACCATTATCTCAAGACATAGTCCAGCATAAGGCCAAGGGCAGAAAGGGCAGTGTTAACATTACTTCTGTAAGGCAGATGCTCTGAATGTGCATTTCTGGGCCACCCCCATCTTCAAAGTGTGAAAAGGCTCCCAAAATGGGATGCACAGGATTCCACAAAAGTCTATACCAACTGAGCATGCCCAAACCTTAGTGTCATCTGTGTAATAAAGCAACTGGGCGGGGGGGGGGGGGGGGGGGGCTTGTAAAAAAAAAAAAGGAGTTCATGCATTCTGAGAAGACAAGAAACAGAAGAGCCAAACCTTTGAATATTTTATTTCTTTCATTTAGATAATTTGTATACTGTCCCATACCACAAACTTAGAGCGGTTAACAAAAGAGAATTAAAACAGGATTTTAAAAAGAAGACAAAATACAAACTAAGATATCCCTACTGTTTGATTGCCAAATAAAACAAGGCATTGGAACAGTAGTTACTGTTGAGCCCTGACATATCTCAGTATCTCATTGCAAGACACACGTTACATAGTGTTTTGTAGGCCAAATGGCTAAGACCAGATGGCCATAGTAGGCCTTTGTTTCCGGCTCTCTTTTCAGTTGCATTTGAAAAGTGACCTTTTAAATTGTTATCTCATTTACCTCAACTTGAGTCTCCTCGTTCCTGCCCATTGAAGATAAGATTTATCCATGTCAGCTAAACCAGCCAAGAGACATCTGTAGGGCATTTTAAGGTTAGAGGCCTATTTCAACCCATTTAAGCAGCAATATCATAGAGCTAATAGAAAGCAACTTTTAGCCAATTTCTTTTTTTCACAAATTATGATTTCCTTTTGCAACAGTGAATTAACATCTTTAGAATTTTCTAAGTGACGGCTATCACTACATCTTGTGGAAAATTCCATAGTTTAAACTAGAGTCTACAGGATCATTTATGAGAACATAACAAGCCCTGCTGGGTCAGGCCACAGCCCATCTACTCTAACATCCTATCAATGGGCCACCAATTGCTTCTGGGCATTCTCAAGCAGAAGATGAAGGCAAACCTCTCTGCAAGTGGCCTTTGGAGATATTCTGCCTGTCTCTCCTACCTGGAGGTAGTACCTCATACTAACCATTTAAAATGGCAGTGCTAAACATTATTCTGCTCCACTGTATTAGCATATCTTGAATTTGACTTCACTCACACGCTACAAAAAAGCACCTCAAACGTAGCTCAGACATGGTTCACAGGTGATAATGTAACATGTATGTCCAACCAGTAATGCACATAAAGCCAGAAAAATAACTTCCAAAGCACATTAGAAGTGGATTGAAGATGAAGTGAGAAGGAATTGAGAACACTAGTGACACATGCTACCACCTCCAAAATGCTTTTAACCCACTTTATTTTAATGCATGCAGACACTGCCTTTGTTAGTGAGAAATTCATTGTGCACTGAATTTAATTACTCTGGGGGGGGTCATTTTTTGTTAGAAAAGTTGCATGGTTCTCTAAATGCCTGGAAGCTATAAATGGGCACATTACCACACATTTAATTTAAGGCAAACAGAACCCATTTTACAAGGCAAAGTAAGCATTTAATAATGGCTTTTAAACTACATCAAATCTATTCAAAGCCCTCAGCTCCTATCACTAAGTGAAAGTTCTTACTTTAGAATGTTTGTTGCTTCAGGCATCAAAGATGCAGCTTTCGGAAGAAGAAGCAACCAGGCAAAAAAAATCAACATCTCCCACAAGGCTGGAATATGTGCCAAAGAGAATTACAATTCTAAAGGCTAAATACAAGTTTTGCAAACTCCTGCAAGGGTTTGTGTTGTTTTTAGACTGTATTAGTTATTTTCACATTGAGTGTATCTCTAAACACAGCTTTAGCCAACTTTCAAAAGGGTACGTTTCATGCTCAGTTGAATTAAAACAAAAAAGGCTCTAGTTCCATGAAGGATGCCCACATCCAGTTGACATAACAGGTATCACACAAAGTGTGTGGTCATTCACCTACAATTCCCTTGGCATATATTTTATCTCTCTTCCCCAAAGTCAAGTGCCTGTAAGAAATCCTGTTCTCTCGCCAATGGTCCATCTAGTTCAACAGCCCAGTGGTAACACCTTCACTTTAAACCTTCAGTCCATCTTCAGGTCTGACTGCTGATCTGTTTTATTTGTGGACTTCCCACCTTTCATTTGGACTTTCCTGAATATAAAGTCCACAAATAAAACAGAGAGAAATGAAAAGGTATGAGCAGTCAGACCTGAAGATGGACTGAAGAAAGTTTAAAGTGAAGGTGTGGTTGCTCTACTGGGGAATATGTGCTTGAGTACAGTTTGTCTTCCTCACAGTCCAGCAGAACCCAGACTTTAGGGGATGCCACCTCCAAAACTAGAACCAGCCACACAGCCATTAAGTTTAGCAGCCACTGATAGCTTCATCTTTCTTAAAACTATCCAGCCCTTTTAAAACCATCCAAAATGTGAGCCAACACCACTTCCTGTAACAGTGGGTGTTTTTCCACTGTCACTAAAAGTACCCATTAAGTACCCATTTAATGGGTATGTAATGGCATTTTTGTACCCATTAATGGGTACTTAATGGGTGCTTCTAATGACAGTGGAAAAACACCCAGTGTTTTATTTTTAAAAAAGTGTATTTTCACTTTTTCTCAACGCCACCCAGGCTGGTTGCTGCCACCACCTCTTCTGGTAGTAAATACCAGAGAGTGATGATCCTCTGGGTGTCCTAAACTTCTTGTCCAGCAGCTTCATAAAGTGCTCCCTGGTTCTAGTGTTGGGTGACAGGGAAAAGCATTCTTCTTAATCCACCTTTTCCACTCCATTGATGGATGCACAGCATATACTTCAGTCAGGTCCCACATCCCCTAGCAGGTATCCTAAAATTGTAAAACCAGCCATTAAATGAATTAATGAACTGCATACAAAATTACACCAATGTTTTCACTTAATAGGGGTACAAAGATATCCCAGCTCACAACAGCACAAATGACCATTTCTCATAATATATTTCATTGTGAAAGGGAGGATGCATTCCCCAACTTTCTTCTTTTTTTAAAGTTGGGACTCCAGATTTTAAGATTGCAAAAAGTAAAGGAACCTTCAGAAGCAAATGCACACAGCAGGAGGGTCAAGGCTGAGAGCCGATTAGACCTTTGGAGCAGCATGCGCCATAACCCATGAAATGACAGGTGAATTGGCTGCCAGGCCAAAGGTCTTCAGAGCTTGACAGCTTCTGCTTCTCTCTTGCCTGCATATAGAGCAGCACATTTGCTCCCTGTTAGCCTGGTGTCAGAGGAATTTCCATGGCTGCCATTGTGATGACAGAATGAGGATGACCTTAAGGGAATTGACGCAAACAAAACAGGCCTCTTGATCAGCCCACTTTTTAGGGAGCATTCAAGCAACACAACTTGAAGACATCATGGAAGGGGCTAGAAAAAAAGTGTTGCACATATGACTGCCTACAAGAGTATCGTCCCAAATGGCTCATACCACCCATATATTTTCAATTTTTCATGAGTGCATATGAAAACAAACTATTTATGCAAGGTCTCAGCCCAGCCTTTACAATAGGGCTAGTCAAGTCTGAACCCCAGGATCTGTGAAATGGGACTGAGGTGGGTTTTGTCACTGAAAAGTGTCTTAAAAACCCTGGCTCGAGAAACTAGCTTCCCCTACACCATGACCAAGTCTGATTCTGAATTTTATCATTGTAGTTCAACAACTGATATAGACAAAAAAACAATTTTCCAATTCAGAATTTTGAATAATATAGCTCTGAAAATGCCATACAAGTTTTCCTGATTAGCTTTGTGACTTTTTTAGATGGGTTCACTACATTTCTTCCATAGTAACCAACTCCTTCCCTCTCCCTCTCTCTCGGCTCCTAGTAGAAATGAGACTCTAGGACTGAGCTCTGCCCCATAACTCACCCCAGTCTCAGGCTGAAGGATGGAGTATGAAGCAGCTCAGAGAAATTCTCTTTTGCTCATTTCTGCAAGTGCAATAAAGCAAAGCTATTCTCAGTGAAACTGAAACTGCTGAAAGAGTCACTGTGGTTTACTATTCTGTCCATTGCTGGTAGGTACAAGAGGCTGGTCGTTTGCTTCTTGCCATCAGGCCAAAGGGAGAACCAGTGGGGCAAAAATAACTACCACAAAGGACCCTGTCACCCTCAGTCATACAAAGAGATAACAATAAAAAATAACATGTTAGACCTCCCTTTACGGCTCCGTAACCAAGGGTGGATTCAGTGCTTCAGAACAGGTTAGCAGGTAGGGATTGCTGAACAAGTTAAATTCAAAGGCAACAGAATACGACTCAGCAAAAGAATTTAATGTAGTTTTACTTTTATTCTGGTCTCTGTAGAACAGCTGTTGTACCTGTATGGTGCCATTTCTTCAAAATCTAAACACACTACATATTTCATCTATTTTATCCTGATTCCATTTACTTTATACACATTCATCAACTTTAAGTTCCTCCAGACATGGGTAAAAACCTGTAGTGTTCCTGGGACTATATTGGGATTGCCACATATACCTTCGACAATCGCAATATAGTCCTGTCAGTTGAGCAAAAACTCTCTAAGCCCACCTCCAAAACACACTGGCCAAATAACCTGCTAGCAAGGGAAAATGTGGACTATTAATCCCCCCATCATTATCCCTTGCTAGCTACACAGCACTGTTTCTGTGGATTTTAAGTTACATGCCTATCCAGGCATGCCTGGGTGTGCTTGCTGTCACCTGCACATATGTGTGGATGCCTGTTTCAGCCTCTGTGTACACGCTGGATGAATCAATCATGGTAGCTCTGTCCAGAAGGCTGGTAAACATGCTACTGCTGGAAAACCCAGAATCAGTACTGGGTTTTCCAGTGTAAGGTCCACTTTGGCACTCGACTCATTTAAGTCAATTAATTCATGGAGATGAAGGACATTTAACAGCCTTTATTGCTGGCCAGAACAACAAAAGCTGAGTGACAGCATTCACATCTACAGAATAGAGAGAAAATGGCCACACCCCCTTTTCGTGTTGCGTATCTTTATACTCTCCTGGACCCACCATTATTGTCTTATTGAACCCCCCCCCCCAAAACATTCTGTTGGTTTAGTTCCTTAAAGAGGGTGCCCTTGTGGTTGACTTTTCAGGATGCTAATACAATAGTTTCTAAAATGGTACTTGTTTTGCAGAGCATAACTGATTTGCAACATTCTAGCCACCACTGTTCTGCTACATCTGCTAATTTGTCAAAGGTCCTTCTGTTAAAGGTAGCAAGCTTACAGAAGCAAAAAATGGGGTAACTGAAGTCAAGTGTGAAACTACAGAGGCCTTTTCAGCCTGGGTCCTATTTCATGTTTCTCCCTTGTAGAAGCGTACTATACAAAAGCAAAACAGCAAAGGTTAGTCAACCTGTCTCTTTCACCAGCAGTAATTTTAGGCACACTTTTTTGGAGGGGAAAGCAGGGCTATGGTGGGTTTGCCTCAGAAATGAGACAACCCCATCAAAGCAACACTATAATGGCACTTAATTCCTCCCATCTGGACAGGGCCTAAATGTCTTTTACAGAAAACCCAGGATTTTTTTGTGGGATCATTCCTTTTGCAAAATGCCCATGTGTAGAAAGCATGTAAAAAAATAACAAAGTGAAATGGAAGCGTGCTTCCTACATACAGGTATTTACTTGCTCTCTGTGCCTTCAGCCTCCTTCAAACTCATCCCTGCTACATAATGAGCATCTTAATAATTTCCCTCTCCAAACTAACAGCAATTCTTTCAGCAACTCAGCGAGGAGGAGGAAACTAGGGAAAGGCATTCAACACCTTGCTGAATGATACTCTTGACATCTTTTGGAAGCGTTCATATAATGAAGCTGATTGCTACCAGTTTCCTGCTTTTGAACAAGCTTATTTAGAATCTCGTTGAAATGTAATTTATTTCACACAAGACATTAAAGACTAAAAGCTCTTTGGATTTCAGAAGCTGAGTTTATATTACACTAAACACCTAAGTTAGCACTAAGCGTAATTCCTGAACTGCTAGAGAACCTTAATTCAAAATCAGCATAAATTCAGTCGCAGTGAAAGACGATTTTCAAAATTTACAAAAGAGGCTGGTATGTGTGGGACAAAGAAGGCACTCCACAGTGTTTGCCAAGATACAACATATTAAACAAATGAGCAAACAAAAAATGATCACATCGGTTCCCTTGGTGCTGGATGCTTTATCTGCAGTCATTTTAAAATACAGTGGTACCTTGACATACGAGTTTAATTCGTTCCGTAACCTTGCTCTTATGTCAAATCGTTCGTATCTCAAAGCAATTTCCCCATTAATCCATTCCAGCTCCCAAAACACCACCTCAGTTGTTTTTGTTATGTACTGTACTGTATTTACATACTCGTATCTCAAATCTTGCTCATCTCAAAGCAAAATATCACTCGCTCGGCGGCTTGTATCTCAAAACACTTGTATGTCAGGGCACTTGTATGTCGAGGTACCACTGTAATCCTGTATTGCAATAGCCATCCTTATGGCTGTTGCACAGAAAAAGTGTGACGTATATAAGAACAGCCCTCCAGGAGGAGGAGGAGAGTTGGCTTTTATATCCTGCTTTTCTTACCCATTTAAGGAAACTCAAAGCGACTGACAAAGCTTTTTGTTCCTCTCACAACAGACATCCTGTGAGGTATGTAGGGCTCTGGGAACTCAGAAAGAGAACTGTGATTAGGCTTTTGATCCAGAATTGTTTTTATTAGGGATTGTAGATAGTTCTATGGAAAGCTTATATTCATTAATGCTGTATATGGTGACGGCAGCTAGATTATTATATGCACAGAAGTGGAAGGAAGAAGAAATACCATCAGGAGAAGAATGGCTAAAATGGACAAACTAACAAACTTAGTAAATGATAGAACAATCGATAAATTTGTGAAGGACTGGTCCCTATTTATTGGATATCTTGCAGTGCTTGAATTAACGACAAATGGGTTCGAGTGAAAATAAAGAATAAATCGGAAATGGAGGATAAAGATGCGGAGCACGATAAATAATGGATACATAATATAGAAGTTGGATAAGCCGAGGAAGTTTAGGGAACTTTAAGTAATGTTAATAGTGAAAAGACTGTAAATTATTTTTCTTTTTAATATGTTGGAAAAATTATAAATAAAAAAAGAGAACCAAAAGGCCTAAGTCCCAATCCCGAGCCATGAGGACCCCAGTTTTTACTTCCTTCCAATGTCAACTGTTCTTTGAATTAGGATAAACCTTCTGTTTTCCAAACAAGCTTTTCACACTTTTAATGACTTCCTATACTGCATTTGTCAGCTGCACTGGTATCTCTTGGACTTTGCAATGCCCTTTCTTCGTTTAGGTATACAGTCCATTTGATTTTCTGTCATTGAGTTTGTAAATAACCCACAAGCAAGCATTTTGAAGTGACTGGACTCTTCTTTCTCTTACAATTTCCTTCTTTCTTGGTTTTTCCCTCCATTTTTTGAAGGCTTCTTTATGAAAGTTTGTCCCAAGTTTTATCATCAACTTACTATCTGTATTTAAGTTGAAGACATCTACACATTGTGGGAAGTATTCTCTACTGCATCAGCCACAATGATGTTTTGTACCATATTCTGATCAGTTTTTCCTTTCTCCTGCTTGCTTCCACAATCATTTGCTGTAAGGAAGAATCATTTAACATGACTAGGAATTTTCTCTCTCTCATGAGCTGAATAAGAGTTCACCC
Organism: Aspidoscelis tigris stejnegeri; assembly: GCA_023333525.1. Taxonomy (NCBI): domain Eukaryota; kingdom Metazoa; phylum Chordata; class Lepidosauria; order Squamata; family Teiidae; genus Aspidoscelis; species Aspidoscelis tigris. The sequence goes on from JALMGA010000003.1 coordinate 83,315,772, forward strand.
AGACTATGTGAGGGTACCTGATTTCTTCCATGCTTCCTCCACATCATTTTCCAAATGCTGATCTCCTTTGGAAGTTCGGTTAGGATGGCAATAGCATATCTCTTATACTAGACTTGTATTCTGGCCTGGTATTCTTAACTATACAGTGCTTCTATGGATGAGTCTGATTCATCTAGATATTCCAATTCATAACATTTTATCTCTTCTTTAATGTACAAAGCTACAATTCTCCCTTTCTTGTTCTTTCTCTATAGTTCATAACATGGGGTAACTGTATTCCATAAGTTTTCATCAGTCTAACAGGTTTCATTTATGCCAATATCATTTTCTTTTATTCATCACTAAGCACTCCAACTCCCTTATTTTGGCTTGAAAGCTTCCAACATTTGAATATAGCAACTAAACTAACCATACACCAAGTGCTCAACAAATTCTTCAAAACCCAGGACAGCCACCCCACAAACATAGTAGACCACCAGCAGTTATTCCTTCAGATTCTTTTGCCAAACTCCTTTTACCTTTTCTTTGGTTTGGCCCTAGGGCAGCAGCCTTCTTCAGCCTGAGTACACACTTTCCAGGATCTCAGCATGGACCCTCAACTCAATTCACACAGTCAAGGGGCCTGTTCGCACTTGAACATATTGTAGAATATATTTCAGGATAGGGGTCTGTTTTCTGCATGCTACTGCAGACTTTGGCGGGTTTCACTTAGGGCCTCCAATTCCAAAGCAGATGTATACAGGGCTCCGCTCCAACCAAAGCAGTTATTTCAAGTATAGCTGATCTGCATGGATGAACCCAGGAGAGGAGCTACAAGCAGGTTCCTGTGTCCGTGGATGCACACAAACCTGTGTGGGGCAACTGTTCTCAATGCTAGTCGATAGTTTTTGTAGGTCTGGTAATGTGTAAGTATGGCCACTAGCCCCAAGGATGATAGCCAACAAACAGGTTTTTACTGAAGGAAATGAGGAAAAATAAACTGAGCCAAGAGACGTGCTGATGCTATGACCAGCATTAAGTAAGCCGTTTATCTTTATACTATTGCTTATGAACAAAGATGCAAAATAAATAAAACTCAACAAGGCAGTTGAAAGAAAGCCCATTTATTACAAAAGTAAAATGTAAACTCCAACTGACTTTTCATTAATGCCAATACAAAAAGTAGTGTCAGTCCAAAGGCAGTTTCCTTCCGTTTAGTACCATTACACTGCAGAGCACTGAAATGTATTTTAACTAACAGTTCAGACAATGCCCATGTGCAAAAGACAGGCACACACACACACATACGACCTTATTAGCAGCATTAGTAAAGAGGATGCATAACACACGAAGTTGCCTAGGGTCAGGAAACAACTGCCATTCACAACTACAGACACACTGCTATCCAAGGCAAGTTCCTAATAATTCCACTAAAGGCAATCGAGTGTAGAGATGATCAGTGATTCAGAAATGAAGCACGCAACATGCCTCTTATCAGAAAACAAGTAAGGAACTGCATGAACGCTTTTCTATTTTCCAGCTACCTGCCCAAGAAATGTTCTGTGACAAGACAGGATTCTAGAGAAGCTCGCTCAAGTTATGCTAGTTTTATTTGTGCCTAATTATTCTTTTGAAACATTCAAGCATTTGATCTTCCACTTACTAGTCTGAATTAAGAAAAAAGGCTGCACCCTCATTTCCATTATATTTCTGCACTGGCAGTTATTTATTAAGAAATTCATACCCCGTCCTTCACCAAATGGTCCCAGGATGAGTTCAATACATACCAAATATTAAAATGTTAAGTTTAAAAAGTTCATCTCGACCAATCTAGTGATTAGGACCCTCTACAAAATCACATAAATTTAACATTCTTAACCATGATATAAAGAACAGGAGGCCAATTTGGAATACAGTGTAACCAGAAGAGAATACTGCCACAGTGCCATCCCATGATAAATACTTTTTTATTGCAAGGTTTTTCAGCTTTGCCTCCTAGAAAGGAAACCATGGAACCATAACTGTTACTTCAACAGACCTACATTGAAGGACTAAGCTTCTTTAAATTTATTAAGACCATAAATTTACTTAGCTACACATTTCACCATGATAGAATTTTGTGGCATTGTTGAGAGCATCAGGGAAGATGGAGGCAGAGAGAAAGTTCAAGTTTCAGTATGTAGTTTTACTTCTTAGATCCAGAGAGCAGGCCCCAGAGGAGATGTTACCATGGGTAAGGAAGTAAATAAACCTATAAATAAGAATTTTGGGGAGGACATCAGTACTGTATATCAGAACCTTTTCAATATAATGGGTGAATTTTGCAGAGCCAGGGAGTTCTTATGCAGAGATTCTGTACGCATGAAAACAGCACCATATGCTATTTCTATCTTCTCTCATGTGGCAACTAGTAAGTTACTAAAGATTTTTGAAAAGCTACTACTGGTTTAGAGACATCTTCCATAAAATGAAAGATCTTGTGATCCCAAGGAAGACATATTAACTCCCTAATTAAGGCACATTCAATCAAAATGACAGGATTGCAGATCTTTCCCACAAATTCTAATTATTTTATCTGTAACTGGCATTAATATGGCAAACTGTGACCTCTACTTTTTTTACTACAATCATGTTCAGAAAGAAAATCACCATTTCTAGAATGATTAACATGATCCTGTATGTGACAAAAAATAACAATGGTTCATCTTGATTTTTAAAATCCTGTTGATTTTTTTTAAAAAAATCTAAGTTGGTATGTTCATGTGTTCATAGCGCAATTTTTCCCCCACAGTGAAAAGGCAGTCCTGCCAGGAAAAGAAAAAAATGTTATAGACAGCACCATCTTTTAGAAACACAGATACCTTGTGTAAGGAAGGCAATTTTTTTCCAAGTGCAAGGTAAGTCTATAGTGCACATTCATTTACTGGAGTACTGAAGGTTCCAAAGAACAAATGTACAGATGCCCTTGCTAATATTTTATATTAGGTAGTTAAAATACTATCATTATCTTGATCAGACTTTCCTTAACATTAGTATAGCCTTCCAAATACAAATCAATTCCTTGGCTACCCCTGAAGCAGTAAGTAACTGTAGTATTTACAATTTCTCATCTCCTGGATGGAGAATAATGGGAAATTTTCATGATCCCCTTTCTTTTTAATATAGGAAACGTTATAGGAAATATTACAAATGTATAAATATCAATAGCTCACCCAAGTGATTCCCATCACTAGGGAGTTTCAAGGTTTATGTCAGTAAGGGAGTAAAAATTAAAGAGACTGGATCCTCTCATTGTTCGTTCTACCGGATAAGGGAAAGGATGAACATTTAGCCTAAACTGTTTGACTAAACAGTTAGTTGTGATGTTCTTAAGCTAAGTCAGATTAGTAAAAAGTAGTCTTGCATTTTCCTTCTTGTTCCACCTAGCAGCTGAGCTTCTGGGAGTCGACATACTTTATAATCCCCCACATTGTGTGACAGCTCTCAGTACAAGCTTTTAACCAATTATTCTGGCATCTGCATCAGGCACCACTCCTCAGTGTTAATATTAAAAAATCAACACCTTTCTCTGCATTGCAGCTTTGAAAACAAGAGAGCAACATAATGACGAGACCACCCCTTGTAAGAACTAACAGGTGGTTATAATTTTAAGAAGGTGTTTGTGCTTAAAAAGTCAAGGCCTTACATCAGATATGCACAATTCACTGCCTGTTATCTGAAGGGCAGACAAGATACACAACCTCAGAAGGTTCCAAGCTCCTGTTATATTTTACTTCAAGTTTCTGAAGCTCAGAGTAGCAGCCAAGTGACTCTCTAAGCAAGTGTGTGCATGTGATCCTGCAGATTTCTACTTTGAAAGGAATCAGTCAAAATTACTGAATATTCACTGTCCTGGTCTCAGAAGGCTGCTTTCTCTCTTTATATCTTTTCTGTATTAAAATCGCACACATAAGCAGAGGCTGCCAGACAGAAATACATACCCGCACAAATACATGCATCCTCTAACTCACACAAAATGACACAGCTGTGAAAGCCACAGTTGTTTTGACTGTTAACGTATTGCTTGAAAGGTTCGGATTTTAAAATATAACAACTGACTCAAGTAACTGGAGCCCTAGATCCCCAGGCAGAATTTTTTCTTCACGACTGCCTCCTAGTTTCTCAGATTTCAAGGCTGATGCTCCATTTTCCCAGCACAGAAACACTGTTAGGGCACAGATTCTTCACAGTTTTTGTAAAATCAGCAGAAAGGCTTCATCATTTCTTCTGTTTTAACTCCTTCTTTCGGGCTGGAGCTAGAACTCCCATGTTTCCAGCCACCTAAGTCCTGTCATTGGGCTGTTAGGATCAGAAGCCAGAGGCCCTACCATCCCATAGGAAAGAGGATGGAAGAGGTAGAAGCTGTGGGGAAAAAATATAAGTAAGTATCAAATTCCTACAGATATCGTACAACAGCAAGAAAGTCCATCCCTGCATCCCCTGGGATTCATGAATAATGGATCCATGGGCAAAATACTATTTTGAACTGCTCAGAACAACCATACAGACCCTCCACAGGATGATAGCATACCTTTCACAGACTCCTAGGGGTAAGGAAAAGCTCCTATCTCAACACATCTGCCCCTCTCTAGTGTCTTTGTACTTCTAAGCCAGCAAAGTGGGGTCAGATCTTGTTGCGGCATTGTGCAAAATGACATAATCAAGCATCAGCACGTTAAAGGCATTATTTGCAATTTCTGGGGCTGCTGCAGAGACCAGGGGGAAACCCACAGGCCCAAACACACACCTATAAACCTTCCCTAATATGAGTTGTGTAAGACTGTTCTGAGTAATTTGGGAAAGTGTTTTCAATATACCTAGTGACAAGGACAAGATAGGTCAGTGTTCATTCACATATTTTAGAGGGTTTAAATCAATGGAGAGCACAGGATATACTGAACCCTGAACTCTGCAAGTAAAGAGCACAAGCCATTACAGAAGAACGGCCTTGTCTGTCTTTGAACTGAAATACTGCAGGAAAAGGATGCATCTCAGTCATTACAAAGGTGCTAACTAAGACTATTACCATCTAAGTTTCTCTGGAGAGGGAGATGGATGGGAATTTGCACTACTTAATAAACTCTTAAGACACAAAGGTTGGCCAACTTCCATGCTGGTGTCTTCCATCATTGCAATTCAAACTGCGAAGCAACTAAGAGTTCCCCACTATACAAGACCCTTCACAAGGCAACATAGTCAAAGTAGCTCCTCCACTCCCAAGACAGGCCACAAACATATATCCCCAAGAATCCTCTCTCACCTGTATACTATTAGTAGAATCAATACCACCATCCCACAGTTATATATCTTCTTAGTCTGAATATTACCAGTGATAAGCCAAGCACAAAATTTCAACAGTACATCCCAAGTAATCCCTGAGGGGAAAAAGATAAAGGTAGAAAGGTCAACCATGAACACTAGAACCTCACGAGATCAATGCAAATTCAATAATCAGATTGATATGTGCAGCTAGAACGCAGCGGCAATATACTTCTCCAAGACAAATGTCACCACTTGAATACAGACTGATTACATGGATTTCTCTTATTGCCTTCTCCTAAAATTGTCAAATGCATATTTCAAACCTACATTAAAAGCATTATTTATTATCTACACTGTAACCTAAAAAGAGTTTTTTGAAACTTTTATAGCTGTAGAATAGCACAGCTTGGTACGAAGAATAGATACAAAGTGTTTTGGAAAGTTTTTTTTTTTTTTAAGTTCTGTTCATCAACATAAGAACATAAGATAAGCCCTGCTGGATCGGGCCACAGCCCATCTAGTCCAGCATCCCGTCGCACACACTGGCCCACCAAATGCTCATGGGCATCTCAAGCAGAGACAAGGACAAACCTATTCCTGCTCTAGAATCCCAGCAAATGGCCTTAGAAGCACTCCGCCCCGCCCCCACGACAAACAAAAAAGGCTCTAAAATAATAATAAAAATCATTAGATGTTTCTTTCACACTTCAGAAATGTCAATTAGATTATTTATTATATATTACATGGTTATGGAATTGATGAAGCAAAGAGATCAACTTGCTCAAGCTTAGACTAACAACAGCAACAACTATCAGCAACTATCTGAATCTAAGTCTCACTAGTTCAAATCTAGAGCACAAAACATTAACCCTGTCAGCTGTAGATCACTGAAAAGAGGTGAGCCTTTGCTTACATCCATACCTTTTCAAAACTCTCAGTCTACTACAACTTTTGGATCCTCTTGTGGGCTATTTTTGACTGCTTACCTGTCAACATGGTAGAAAAAAGCATGGCAGGGAAGTAGTGGTGGAAATAGAGCACCCTGCCCATCATGAAAAAAGGAAAATAATGGAGAAGCCATCCTAGCATAGTTCTTCCTCCACCCTGTAGCAGGACTTGAGCAAGCTCTGGAAGATAAACACACATGCGCACTGCTTTAGTCCTCATCAACTAGCACATTTCTTGCCCACTACTCATTCCAGAAGTAAACAAGCATTCCTTCATGTGAAGCTTCTAGCTCTATGAAGTTCTATATTCATGTCACTTAGTCCTGAAGAAGAGCACTGGTGGCCCACATGTCCATAGTAACTTGTTCAAGATAGGTGAACTATATTACAGGTGAATAGCCAGATCTATTTTCAGTCCTCGCAGTAGCAATTAGCCACCAAATGAAAACACATTTAGAGACAATGGGGGCTGAATAGACGTTTATGAAATGCTAAATAAGGCAGTTGTTTGCTCAGAAGATGTAAAGAATATCTGAATTAGTAAAATTGTGTTCAGCTGTGTCTAAGAGATACATTCTCTGGGTTTTGAGAATAACAAACCCTGTCATGAATTATTATATAAAGCACTATAAGCAGCTGAAACAAAGAAACAAGATAAACAATAAACACTAACTAGCCCTCCTGGTTGTACCATCATCCTCAGTAGCAAAAGAGATGGGCACGAACAGTTGGGTCTTCTCAGTGATGTTTCCAAGATTATGGAATAGTCTAACCCTGAGGTGGGTCAGGCATCTTCAGCTCACACGTTCAGAACAGCAGTGAAGACATACCTCTTTGCTTTGGCCTTTAGCTAACTAAGGAAACAGCTTTTCTTTCCCACTTCTCTGGGGCTGTTATTGTTTTAATATGTCCATTTTGTTTGACTTTTAAGGTTGTAACCTGCCCCAAGACCTTTAGATACAGGGCAGGACAAAATGCCTTAAGATCTGGAGGGGAGGCTCTCCTGGTTGTCCTGCCACCTTCAGCAGCAAAAGGAATGGAAACCCAGGAGAGGGCCTTCTCAGTGATGGCCCCTAGGCTATGGAACAGTCTGCTCCTTGAGGTGTGTCTATCACCATCACTGTACATGTTTAGGAAGGCGAGGACAACACACCTCTTTGCCCTGGCCTTCGGTTAAATGGGGAGATAATTTCCCTCTTCCCACTTGGAACATCTCAATTGGAGCACATGCTTTATTACTACTTTTTGATAGTACCTATGATGGCTTTTCAAGCTTCCAGCTATGCTCCAGATTATTCTTGATCTCTCTTTAAATTCTGAAAACAAATGGTTTCTTCAGTTTTCTTTATCAGTGAACTCTGCATGAGACTAACAGATTTTTATTTTTATTTCCCTACTATTACATATATATATATACCACTTTCCATTAAAATATGTCAAAGCAGTTTTCAAAGAATAAAAACAGTGTGATAAGCACCACTTTGGTTTTTTTAGAAACTGTAGTCCCTGCATTTATTGTAGATAATTTCATCTTTTAGTTTATATCCTTCAAATTAGAAAGGATTAAACTGTTTTTAAAAGCCTAATCTAAACTTCTTCATTCTCCATGTCTACAGGCACACAGTTATTTCCACTATCCATAAATACTCAAATAAATAAGAGCTTTGGCTTTGATTTTTTCATGCTCCATTTAAGAACATTTCAAGAAGACTGCTCAATTTTTTGGAGCAGTTTTTCACGAAGCCTGAACTTGTAATTCTTTCAACCACTCATTGACCATAGTATCAAAAAGGTAGTCTTATAATTCTCCAGGAAGTTCCTCCCCACATCCATGTGGATGTTTAATATTCTTGTGGCAAGAAGCCATGCTTTCTAAAGGAAATCTAGTCAAAACAGAGAGGCCTTTTACTTTACCTTTGTGTTCACCCATCAGCTGAACTCCCCTCTTGATTGCCACAGATACAAACATTGCCATTATGAGATACAGACCGATAGTGATTAGGTTCAGCCACCAGATTACCTGTGAGGAAAAGCCTTGCAAGTAAAGATCAACAAAAGGTGCCACAAAACTATGGGGAGAGGTGTATATAATGTATATATGATGCTGATTAATAATTTCTTTCTTTGATAAAATCCAAGGCATACAAAATGTTGCACAGAATAACACTAAAAGCAATAACAACAAAATTAATATTATTAAAATCAACACAGAATTACAGAGATATAGAATATAAGCCAACTATCAAAAGTTTGATACAGCCCACTAATAGATAGTTCAGGGTGACCAGAACTTAATTCCATGAAAGCCTTGTAGAATAAGAAGCATGGGAAAAGTAACTACAGAGAACTGAGGAAAACCAATTGAAACCATAGAATCATAGAGTTGGAAAGGACCACTAGGGTCACCAAGTCCAACCCTGTGCTCAATGCAGGATTTTCTAAACCAGACCAGACAGATGTAGGTCCAGCCCCTGCCTGAAGACTTCCACTGAAGGAGAGCTCACTACCTCCCATAGCAACCTATTCTATTGATTGATTGCCCTCACTGTCAGGTAGTTATTCCTAATATCTAATCTGTACTGACTCCCTTGAAGTTTCATCCCGTTGTTTCTAGTCCTCCCATTTTGCGCAAGTGAGAATAGGGACAATCCCTGTCCACTGTGACAACCCTTCAGATACTCGAAGACCATAATCAAGTCTCTTCTCAGTCTTCGCTTCTGTAGGCTAAGCATTTCTAGAGCCTTCAACCACTCCTCGTAGGACATGCTTTCCAGGCCACTAACCATTTTGGTAGCCCTCCTTTGGACTTGCTCTAGTTTGTCAATGTTTTTTTTAAAAAATTGGGATGTCCAGAACTGAACATAGTACAGTCGGACCCACCCATATCCACTGATTCGGTAACCACAGTTACAGGATCAGCCCCCGCACACACCCCTGGGCACCACAGAGGAAAAGCACTCAGAACTGGAAGGCCTATTTTAGCCTCTGTAGAGTGTTGGAATAGATGCGTGATGCCATCGAAGCCTGTTCCAAAATGTAAGGGGGCACATGGAAGGCGGGCGGGAGGCATCGCATACCTATTCCAACACTCTCCAGAGGCCAAAATAGGCCTTCTGGAGGCCAAAAAGGCACTTCTGTTTCTGGGGTTGCACAACCCCAGAACCGGAAGGCCTCTTCGCAATTATCCACGGTTTCAGGTAACCACGGTAGGAGCGGGAACATATCCCAGTGGATACGGGGGTCCAGCTGTATTCTAGATGTGGTCTAGATGTAGGACTATGCGTTTGTCCCTATTAAATATCATCCTGTTAGTTTCAGCCCACTGTTAGCTTATCTAGATCTTTCTGAATCCTCTCCTTCTCCTCCCTAGTGTTAGCAACCCCTCCTAGCTTTGTGCTGTCTGCAAATTTGATCAGCATCCCTTCGACTCCCTCATCCAGATCATTTTTATAAAGATGTTGAATAGCACTGGACCCAGGACAGACCCCTGTGGCACTCCACTGTGAAACATTCCTCCAACTGGATGTGAAGCCATTTATTGCCACCCTTTGAGTGTGATCACTAAGCCAATTATGAATCCACCTAACAGTTGTCCTGCCTATCCCATATTTGATCAATTTTTCAATAATATGGTATGACACTTTTGTCAAATGCTTTCCTGAAGTCAAGATACCCTATGTCTACAGCAGGTATATGATCAACCCATCCAGTGGATGCTCGCTCCTTAATTGGGGTAACTAAAGGTAGTAACAGTGTGATTTCAGGTTCAAGCTGCAGCTTGTCTTGGTAAAACAGAGTCTCCTGTTTGAAACTGTGAACTGCTGCTGTCAAACTGCACAGATTATACTGAGCTAGTTGGACCAATGATCTCAACGGATATAAGACAGGTTTGGATGCTCTTGAAGTCATATGCTGCTTACCGGATTTCCCAGCAAATAAACCCTGTAATCAGTTTCATTGACGCCAGAAAAACGTAAGCCCTGTGGACAAGTTAGTGAATATCATCAAAAGTGATAAAATGAAATTACTTTGTTATTTAAAGCAATTTAGTTTCAATCGTTACCTATTTTTAGGAGTGTATTTTACATAAATCTGATCTTTATCATGAAGAACGCATGTAATGGTAAGAGAAAAAACTATCATGACTCAGTTTTGTACAAAATTTCCAGAAGCAAAAGAAAAAAATAAAAATCTAGAAGCGACTAAATACGAGTTTTCTACAGTCTTCTCTATGCAGAAAGCTTAACATAAAGTCAAAAAGGTTACGTTCTTCTAATACCTGGTAATTGATGGGCCAGTGCCAGGGTTTTGATGTGACTTCATTCTCCTTTGGTTTGAGGCCACTATTTCCCTACAAAAAATTGAACAGTTATTAGATTTTTTTTAAAAATTATCAAACACAAATTCATATTTAAGAACGAAGGGTATGCAAAACATCATTTTGAACATTTTATGAAGCATTTGGAAATGACCACAATTCTCTTGCTTGAGCCCTTACCTCATCTCACCTACTAATGGATGCCCCTCACAAGCTTCTCCAGAGCCTGCAGAGGCAGGGATGCCGAGCACAAGGTCAGGCTATGGAATAACATTATCACTCAGCAGACACACTACCAGGTCTTTAATGATTGATTTGCCCCTCACACTCTCAAGTCCTGCTAAAACCAGGCAAAGGCTATGCCAAGAGCAACCACCTTTAAACTATGTATCAAAATTATAATTAGCATCCTATAATTGACAGACTGGACATGTGGGATTGTTATGCTTTAAGATAATTTTATGCCAGGTCTGCTGAAAAATAAGGAAATATGAAATGATATAAATACAGTAAAAAGAGACTGATTTCAGTGTGCTAAACAATACAGGAGAGCTGACAAAATCACCTTTTGTGTTACATGTGCTAATCTTTGACGGAGCAAGAAACAATAGAGAAGTTTAGCATTTGTAGACAGAAAACTGGCACCAACGGTATACCAGAAAGGAAATGAAGCCATTTGTACCAAAATAGCCTTTGTTTATTCTTAATCGCCAGAGATGAGGCACCACGAATGCCATACAGATTTTGCAAACATACTATTGTAATACCGGATTCAGGTCATTATGCAGTGAGACCAGGTTATGTTCAGATATCACACCACCCTCAGCCATGACCCCCCTGTCACCCCACCAAAGTTCATGCTCACCTCTACCTCTCCTTTCTGAAAGCCCTCCTTTGAGCTGAATTTAAGATCCCTGTATCAGAATCTCATTGGTCCCTTCATCCTCCCCACTGGGTTGGGCTGGAGGAGGATACCTGCCCACAACGATTCTGAGGAGATAAAATGTCACCCAAAATGCCAGTCTGGTACGGTCCTTTTCTGCCCAGAACAGGATTTGTCACCTCCATCTTGCCTCTCTGAGCAACACTGAATTGCCTTGCTGAAAATCACTCACTCTCACCAACTATCCATCTTCGCCTAATAGACAGATAGCTCACTGTAACATAGCTACAAGGCTCTGCTCCAGCATAGGCCCTCTATTGGTGAGCCTCCCCACTGCTTCAGTCTTCTCTGCTACCTTGCTGTCACTCTCAAGTCCTCTACATATCTTGGATCGGTGAACCCCCGGCTCACCATTAGCATTAGATTAGCCAAAACAAAGAAGGCTCACTGACCTACTGTCTCACTCCAATACATCTTGGATGGGTGGAACTGTGAGCAAAAGAGTTCTAGATGATCTCAAATACTTTGGGTGGTTGGTACCGAGCAAAGTAATCTTTCGAATACCCACACTTTGAAATGGGACTTATACACTATTGGCAGCGAGTAAAATGAATACATGAGCAATGGTAAACTAGCTAGTTTGTGAATGTCCGCATCAAACCAAGCATTTGGTCATTTAAATATCCAAACATTCGACTGAACTGAACCAGTCCCCTACTTGCAAATGCTGCATTTTTGGCCTTGAACCAAACAAATGGGTGTTCAGCTCAGCACATCCCTAGCTTACAGCAGCATCCTGGCTGTAGAATTTTGCTCTAGTTCTAGTCTCTGGAGCCCTTTAAGGGCAACTTCAGACAGTTCATTGCAATAACCCAACTAAGAAGTTATTCCTATATGTAGTACTGAAAGTAGGCTCTCTCTTTTGAAGAACGGCCAGTGGTAATGCACCAAATGAATTGGACACGGACACTCACAGTAACACACAGCATTTCTCAAATACTCTGGAAAATCTGGTCCTTTTTTATCTTACATCTGTGTTTACTTCTTTCATAGCAGTATAAATTATTATAGTCATAGATACAATGTTTCCCCTTGTATTTCACAGGAATCTGATCACCTAGAATCCATAAAGGATTCTTTGTTTCAGATAAAACTGAAGTTCTCAGGCACTATACCAGTGATGGCCAACCTATGAAACGCGTGTCACAGGTGACACGCCAAGCCCTTTTGGGTGACACACATGGTCACCCTGGCACCTGGGCGTGTAGTGCTTGCTTGTTCTTGAAGTGTATGAAATACCAACTTTCAATTGAAGATTTAGCAACAAAAGTCACTAATGTAAAGAATTATTTGTTTTTGCTTTTAATAAAATACATATATCAAAAATATAGCTTTTTTACTAGAGCTACAAATATCACAAAATTATGGATATTTCTAGATGTGACACAGCACCTGAGTTAAGCTAGGTCTTCTTGTGAATTTTGACACACTGAACTCAAAAGGTTCGCCATCACTGCACTATACAAATACAAACAGCAATTCCTTCTGTATATAGTCCAATGTTTTTGAAACCCAAGCCAGTCTACCTACTCGGATCATAACCATGTGAGACTCGAGTAGAATCTCTGGAAAGGAAGGCTTCAGAACGTCCAGACTGATATTTGGCACTACAGAAAAGAAGACAGTTTAAAGTGAAATCTTTTATCAGCACTGAGATAATGGTGGCACAAATCTAAAAATAAAACAAAATAAAATCCCAAGCAACACATTACATGATCTTTCTCTTTTCCTCTACATCTGGCTTCATATGGTATATGCCAGAGTTCTCCCAACTAGATATGATGAGGGAAAATAAACAATCAACCCAAAACTCAGAATCTAGAAAACCCATTTACAAATTTCACTTATCTTTTATTTTATCATCTTTGTACCACTCGGTCTCCCTCATCATTTCAAAACATCAAGCAACGTATGGTTGAGGGGGGAAATCTTAATATTTTCATGACTAAAAAAGCATATTCTGCCACATACACCTGGAATTGATGTGATCTTCAACATTCCAGAGAGAACTAAGAGTCTCCTTCTGATATGGAGTGCAAGTAACTTCTATTTGCTCCCAGCCCCTGCAAAACAGAAATACCAACAATATGTTAGGCATCAATAACACCTCAGTAATTTAACTAGCCAATGGTCTATCAGAGACACATTACTGTCCTTTAATAATTTACACAGATGTAAGCTACAACTTTAAGCAATCAAAAGACATATTTGCGGTTAAAGATGTGTGTACTGTAAATGCTCAATACAAACCGTGTTACTTAAACTGAAATAGTAATGATTTTACTTACCACCTTTAAAAACAACAACACCACAGAATAGTAACAGACATGTTTCATAAGAACTGAAAAATCTCCAGGAGCTAAAACGTGGCAATTTCAGTTTCAAGTAGTGAAGCCTCAATATACAATACCTGTTTCAAAAAATAGAGTCACCTACACTCTCTTTCGGAGGCATGGAAATGTTCTGTAGATTGTAACAAAACAACTCCAGGATGGCCTAGGTCTGTGGCAACACAAGTAAAAGCATTCTTAAAATAAAAAACAAAATCTTCAAGAGATGCAAGAGACTGGCTCATAGAATCAAAGAATGTGTTGCTTAATTAGTTTATTTAAAGGAGGGAGTACTGTTTATAATATTTACTGAGGAACAGGATTCCCTGCTTCTGTTGAGTATTGTTTGTTTTTTTCCCCAAACAGTAATGTAAAATTGGTTTTGGCCTAGTACAGTGTAGTGTGTATTGCAGTTATATTCTGCCTTTCTTCCAAAGGGCTTAGGCAAACATGATTCTCCTCCCTTCCATTTTATTCCCACAAGAACCCTGGGAGACAAATCAAGACCGGGTCACTTAGTGAATTTCCATGGACGAGTGGGGATCTGATAAACCTTGCATCCCAAGTCCTTATCTAGCACATTAGCCTTTGGAATCAACAAGAATGAAAAAGTTAATTTTCTAAGATTATTACTGACATTAAATTTACATGTTTAAGCAACAAGATTTAATGAGTTGATATACTTCAGATACATCTTTTGATCTCTTTCAACTATGTCTCTCAGAAGTTGATCCTGACACTGTCAGTTTTTACAAAGTTGCTTGGAACTGTCATCGAGTGATTTGGAATCAGCTGCCATCAATAAATACTGAGGATACCCATGTCTATTTATTGTTCCCATCTGAATCAAGTGTTCCATTGCTGTTGGGAGTTGGAAATGGGCTGCATATGGTCTGATAAGATCAAACTCAATACAGATGAGAAGGAGGTATTATGTAGTATGCCATAAAAGACTCACCAAATGGATAGCATATAATTTAGCTAAGAATATTTAGGAAAAATAAATTTTAAGCAAACTTTGTGATGATACAGGTACAATGGTGGGTATCATAGCTGTGAGTCTGTAGTTGGCCACATCCTCTCTTGCTGAGCCACCAGTGAAGATGCTGACGCAGATGCCACAGTGCCACTAAGATTTGAGCCCATCAGTGCCATAAAGGCAGCAAACACTCTTGATCAGAAACAGGATTAGACAGTAGTTGATGCCAATAAGAAAGTAGAATGGCAGCATGAAGTTCCTCCAGGATAAAAGGCTTGTCATTCAGCCCCACGAGGAGAAGCCAAGCTGGGTTTTCCAACTTCAGACTGCTTTGTTGTTTTCTTTCCAAAGTTTTGATTCTGTTAAGTCTTCCACTGAGGTTTGTTCCTGTTGAACCTACCAGATGCCTGCTCTATTATAATTAGGGCTATCAATACGCCTCACCAACAATTTGCAGATTTCCGTCACTAAATGAAGCTTCCTCAACAGCTGTTTGCAGGTATCAGAGGCTAGAGTCAGATTTTTATCTTTTAAAAAAATGAACAAAAAGAGCACTGTTTGCTGACTAAAGCTGTAATTTGCTGTCAGATAGCTTAAGCAGAAACACCCCCTCTCCACTAAATTGCTGAAGGGTGATTCTGTGGTTAGGGGTACCAACATCAGCCTTAAAACTATTACTCATTAGTGCTGTTTAGTGAGGGAAAGCTGAAAGGCACTGTCAGGAGAAAGCACACAGTCAGTTCTTCCTTGTAATATGAAACTAGCAGGGAGGAAAAACAATATCCCAAAAAGGCGACAAAGTGCCCATCTGGAAATGAGTAAAAAATAAAGCAAGGTTAAAAACTTTTAACCATCTTAGAAATCTTGCCAAACGCACCCTTCAAGTAAAAGGAGCAGAGTGGTTTTAAGTAGAGATGTGCATGAATTATTCCTGCATTTTGAATCCAGACAAATACGTCCGGATTCAGAGATTTGTGGATGGATCAAATAGGGCCCTACCCATCCATGAATCGGAAAATCCAGTATCCATAGAAGCTTCTAAGGATACTGGATGTCCTGGGGTCTCCTTCCCCTGGCCACCACCTGGCCACCCTCCCCCCAAACCTCCCTCCTGCAGCCTCCCCGGGGGCCCCTTACCTGCTCCAGTGTGGCATGGGCTTCTTCCAGGGCCCTCTGGAACCGCAAAAGGTTCCAAGAGGTAAATACAGACCTTCCAGTTTTACCGGTTTTTACTGGAAGGCCTATATTTAGCTCTCGGAACCCTTCTGCGGTTCCAGGGGGCCCTGGAAAAGGCCCGCGCACCACCAGAGCGTGTGTGCGCCCCCTGCAGGTGGTAGCATGGACCCCAGGCCGGTGGTAGTGAAGGGCCGCGTATAGCAAGGGTGAGGAGGTAAGTGGGGATGGGGTGGGAAAGGAGGGGGAGGGGGAGGGTTTATTTCTTCTGGGCGAATAGAAAGTGGAAAAATGGCTCCGTGCACACACCTAGTTTTAAGGGGATTTTTGGAGGGAAAAATCCTTCTTTGAAGGTAATCTTTGAAGAAGTTGGAAGCTCATTAAACCTTACTAAACACTTTACTTTTTAGAAGTAAAGGCTTTTATTCATACATTCTGAGATTTCCCAAGGTATATCCATTTTAAGAATCTTTCAGCAGTCTGTCTGGTGTAGTATCACTTACCGTATTTAAGATGGGCTAAAGAAGGAGTTAATAACACCAGTCCTGCTTCAGACCACATAAGTAGTTTATCTGTTTCCACGAAAGCTAATTTCTAAATATTTACCATTTTGGTAAGGTCTTTCCAGTTGATCCCAGGATGCAACCTGTAGCCAAATGAATCAGTCGTATCTGACTACGTAGAACTTTAATACGTTTTCCAGGCTTTCTTCCTACAACCTCAATTCTCCAGAAATCATTGGAGTCTCCAGTTCCATTCTAAAAAAGAAACGCATAACAAAGACCTAAACGTACCCATTCGGGTGGAAAAAATACTCTTGGAATCTGGATCCTCTTACCCTTTCCTGTCAGCTTCCTTTTCATCAGTCTCTCAGTTTTGAAAAGTTCCATCCTTTGACATTAAATACAGCAGTATTCAACTTGCTTTGCAATGCCCTACTTTCATAAATGTTGACTTTTACAGAACCATGGTCACTGCTCCCAATCAGTTTACATATTTTCATTTGTTTTAGCAAATCCCGAGCTTTTCTTAAAACTATGTCCAGGGATTGTCTTTCTTTCTGTGCTTTTCTCAGCCAATTCTACTTCTTTGTCCTGATTTGAGCCACCAATTACCCAGTCTCTGTGGAGATAACTGAAGCCTCTCATTAAAACAAGACTTTCCCTTTGGGATGACTCTCTGGCTTCTGTCTCTACCTCAAGATGGAGTTGAGGTTGGGGAGATATTGACAGCAGCCCCCTCCCCAATGTTATCTGTTAAACTTGTTATCCACTATTGCTACCTTCCATCATTTCAAGAGTGCGGGGAGATGGCACATTGGACAGCCTCTCTCATCATTGGCATGAAGCAGGCTGCATCACCTGGTGCTCCTAGCTACCTAGACTCTCTGAGAACTGGCATAGTGTTACATACTGGCACAATCATTTGTGAAGAAAGTAGACAGTAGAAAGATTGCTTCTTACTGTAATAATTGTCACACTGCAATGAATATATTCTTCCCTATATCCCATTAATAAATTGGATCAATCATGTATGCATCTTGTTCTTTGGTCAGAACAGGTTTCTGACCCTTCCACAATCCCTAGGCAGCTTGGTTCAACTTTGACTTTTACATTCCACCCCTCCTTGTACTTCCTATTCAGTTTGTGATTAGTAATAACTGTGTCCCACTGATTCACACCAGTCCACAAGATTTCACTTATCCCCACTATGTATACAGTTTCTTCACAAACCGTGTTCAAATTCACTTGTCTTGACTTGGAAACTCCTTGTAATGGAATGTAAACACTGGTACATACTATCTCTTTCTGCAATTTTTTAAATCTTATATAACTTCCCTTTGTTTGCTTTGGTCTCTTTGAGTCATTCTCCCACATGGCCGTATCTTCATCACTTATATTCCTTTCAGACAGATGTAATTCCCTCCTTTTGGCAGCAATTAGGTGAGAAGGCATGGAATACTGCAGAAAAAGGAGTCATTTCTTTCCTTTTGGGAAAACTTCTGCTTTCCTTGAACATGACAAACAGGTATTTGTTGGGTAAGGGTACAGCAAGGAGTGCTGCAGAAATAGGCCCCTTACTGTTCCTAACAGGCAAGTTATTTGCAACTTTTTGGCAAAACGCTCAGAGCAAAATGTTTTGTTCCAATTAGAATAAACCCCAAAGAGTGTTTCCTATTACACCCATAATTCCATAAGTAAGGGAAACAAGTGCCTTGTTTGCTCACTTACAATGCCATAACCAGTGACCTGAAGATGTTTTCTTGTCAAAGGAGCTTCATGCTGATGACTGTGCAGATTTCTAGATGTCCTGAAGTCAAATAACACAATTTGATTTTATACTTAAAATAAAATTTGTAAAATAAACATCCATTTAAGAATATTAATTTATCTGCATGCATTTTTCAATCAATTATTTCTCTGTATGTAAATACTTTAACCCAACTGACAAGGTAGCAGTAAGATGTCACACATTCTAATGGGTTCCAAATTGTAATGATGCTAGTCTTTCACAGCAAAAACAAGAGCATCTTGTAGCCTTTTAAAGACCTGTGATCTGCTCCAATACCAGCCTCCATGATTTTGCCCAATTCAGTTCTAGGAAAATATTTAATCCATATCTGTAAATTTATGCAAGAAATGATCTCAGTCTATTTAAGAAACAAATAAGAAAATTAATCAGCCCAGGTACAATTATTCTACTACAGTATTTAATTAAAATTATTAGTTTAGGTCAAACCTAGAAATTCTTTAGCATTACTTCCATTTCCTAAACAGCTTACTCTTTATGTTCCAAACGAATAATATCTCCATGCCTCACAAACTCCACAGGGAAGGAAGAGTCTGAATGATCTGGTGAAACAGAAGAGGTCACAGCATGAGATCTAAGGAAGATGGAGAAGACATAAGAATGGCAATAACATATAAATTATTGTAACAGAAATTTTAATAAGTCTGATTTTTGCTCAGCTGCAGAAAATACTGAACTATTTTCTGCACAATTATAAGGCTTCAGTAAAAAGACAAATGCTAGAACATGCAAATACTAACATTTATTTCAAAAGACATTTTTGCTGCTAAATCAAAACACACAGAATTGCACCTGTGGACCAGCAGGAAGAGCATGCAGTTAGGTTCAGTACCAAGGCCAAGCTTTCATTTGCAAGATTTCAATTTAAACTAATCAGTTTTGTATTTGGATTAAATCAAACAAAAATCCTGTATAGAAACATGAACACTGAATCTCAAATCCAAGTAGGAAACATTCAGTCCATTTAAGGTTTGCACTTTTATATTATTATAACTGAGCAAATTAATAAAACAGAGCTTAACCTGTATTTATTCCATAAGATTATCAGGATACATCCCAGAATAAAATCAGGACAGCTTAGATCTGCCACTGCTTAACTAGATCAGCCACACAGCAGCTGAAAGAGGTATGCGTTCCCACATCTACCATACCTGAGAGTCAGATCAGACAAGGGGAAGCATTTCTTCACCCAGAGGATCATCACTCTATGGAATTGGCTGCCAGAAGAGGTGGTAACAGAAATCATCCTAGATAGCTTTAAGGGAGGGTTAGACAAATTCATGGATGACAGGTGTACCAATGGCTACTAGACTGGATGCCTAGGTACATCCTCCAGGCTGGGAAGACAGGGGATTCAAGAGCAGGTAAGGTTTTGCCCTTGTGTTCTGCTTGAGATGCCCATATACAATTTGTGGACCATTGTGTGGGACAGGATGATGGACTAGAGGGGCTGTAGCCTGATCCTGCAGGGGTCCTCTTATGTTCTTTTAAAAGTATGCAAACTTATTTATATATCGACATTTAAACTGATATCCCATCCCTCATCCGAAGGTCTCAGGACAGATCACAGAAAACATTAAAATGTTAGGGATGATTATTAAACATGCTTTTATATTGTTCACAGCATTCCAAATGTCCCAGAGAGGGCTGGATTCAGACGGGCAAGCTTCTCACAAGCTCAGCCCTTTACAAAGGTGAGTGGAAGGTGAGGAGCAAACAAGAATGCCTGGCTTTCTTGATTCCATTGCATTCCAGACTTCCCGGGTTCCTTCTTCCAGCTGACTTTGCCACCACGCTTTGCTGCACCCTCTCCCTGCTGAGTCTCAAAGGGCTTCAAAGCAACATCACTGGGGTGCCTGTGCACTCCCCCCTGCCTCCAGCTGCCAAGCTGGCTAGGAGAGAAAGCCAGGACACTAAGGAGAGTTACAGGGGCAGGTGAGTACTACCTATCATGTCTTTCAGCGTTCACCTTCGTCCTTACAAACCCAACTCTCTTAGGATGGGTCAATTAAAAACACAGCTTAAATTATTAAAGTATAATCCCTGCCCTAAACCCTATCTTCTGCTGTGAAAATAGGTATAACTGGGGGGAAAAAGGATTTCCAACTCAATTGTGGGTCTATTCCATCTCAAGTTTCATTTGCCACTAGAAATCAACCTCTTGGTTTACGCCTCTGAACTAATCTTAGGAAGACTCATAAAGGAGAACAAAGGGACAGAGAACCATGCAGCACAGACTTAAGATCTTTATGTTGCAATGAATTCCTTTGCTTCCTTAGTCACTGACAAACCTGCAGGAAAAGGACAGAGAATGGTCCCATGTTCCCTACTCCCCTTCTTCCAGGAGATGAAGCAACTTTAAATGAGGAGAGAAGAAGGGATTCTGTGTAAGTTCTTTTTACTTGGAGGCATATTTTATTTTACATTTATTCAGGATACAGGACCAAACTCTCCTTCTTTCTATTCCATCCTCAGAACAAGCTTGTCAGATAGTTCCAGCTCACTGGAGTTCATGATTAAATGAGATTTTAAACCTGGATTCTCAGAGCTACACCACAATACCTCTTCATTACTCTGACCGTAGAAATCAAACAAGTGGAGTAACACTACTCTTACAGTAGGAAGCAATTCCTGGGAAAATATTTTGTTTGCAAGTTACGTAACAAACTGGTATATTCTTAGTTTACCTATGTTCACGTTGTGTTTCTTTATTATCCAAAAGTTATTCAAGTCCTTGTGTAAGTACGCAGTAACCTATAGATATACAAGTGTTACTGGTTTTTACAAAATACTTTGCATGCAGTATCTTTCATTTCGGATAGTTTACAATAAAACTGTTTAACAGCAATGGAATCCACTAATGCAATAGTACCAATTATTACCAGTACAACTGGCATCAAAGACAATGGGATGAGATATTTTCAGCCACCATCAGAAACTCATTGTAGGTCAGGCTTCCATTTGCTCTAAGAGGAGACCTCTCCAGAAGCCATCTGTCAAGTTTCCAGTAATTAAACTTCAGCAGCTGCTGGATCTATCGCAAAGACTACCGTAAACGCTTAAGAATGAATAACAGGAAAATGTGACATTTTAACGATTCCCTGACCTGCTGTTGTCGTGCTCCCACTCCCTCAGGATAGAGATGCCAGTGTGAGTGAAGATACCCCCCAGCCATACGAAGATTCTTCATGGTTATCACTGAGCCATACGCTAAATCTAAAGGAAGAGAAGAGCTTACAGCTTGCTTTAAACAATTACAGTTTTGTAGCCCTGCAATTAGAACACCAATCTACATAATTTGAGATAACCTGCCCTAAAGACCTTTGGGCACAGGAGAGGACAGAAATAGAAACATATACTAGTACATTATGGAAGCATTCACATAAAGCCAAGCCAACCATTGATTTATTATGTGGTCTTTTTATCATAACCGAGATCCCATATAACATGAACCCCAACTACTCCCACGAGAACACCACGTGGTTGCCCGGAGTTGAATGCGGACATTGTTTAAAATTTGTTTATCCTCCTCTCTACACCACAAATCTTAGCTCTGAGGTGTTGAAATGATTATAGTTAACATATTTGCAGGAAATCCCAATGAATTGTGGAACAGCAGCATTTTAAAGACTAAGATAAAGATTCCAAAAAGATTTCACAATTGCCTTTGTTCTTAATAATCCCTCTAACTCATTAGGTTTTGGAATGATAATTTCATTTATTTCATTTTATTTCTAAACTACTCTTCAACTTAACAGCATGTATATGTGTGTGTGCATATGCAGTATATATAATTAAGTGAAATAATATGTTAAGAAGCAACACTTCCTAGAAAAACATCAAAAACCCACATATCACAGGTGCCCCTAAATATGCCTGTTCATTTTTGCAGATTAATTCATGTATTTCTTATTTCTTTCTGAAGATTTGTTTTTTCTTCCCACAACTATAAAAAAACCCTCAAGTAACCCTGGGAAAAAACCTATGGTGACAACACATCCCCAGCTCATAAGAGGAAGTAAAGGAAATGCAGTGAAATTCTAGTCAAACTAGAGAGACCCCTTAGTTTCTGACAATTTAACCTGACTGTAATTTACTCAGGGATAGTGTTTCATAGTGCAACTCCTCCTAATCCAAAGCCCACCTAGCTAATTAAAAATTTAATATATTTCCATCACACTTACAGTGGGGCAAAAAAGTATTTAGTCAACCACCAATTGTGCAAGTTCTCCCACTTAAAAATATGAGAGAGGCCTGTAATTTTCATCATACGTACACTTCAACTTGGAGAGACAGAAATGCAAAGCAAAAAATATTTTGTTTATTTGGATACTTCTGAGAAAGTTCACAAGAGAATTCATAGCCTCAAGTATCTAGATACTTACACTCCGGAACAGACATATTATGAAGATTATTCCCAATCAACCGTGACTGAAATCCAGAGCTGAAAAAACCATCACCAGGCCCACTAAAAGGGAAAAAAACATATATACAAACTTTCTGGGTATGGAAACAAATTGACAGAATTTTAAGCACATAATTTAATAAAAAGGAAACATAACAGCACTGGTCTGTCAGCACAGAGGAAGGATGTTCTCAATTTCCTTTGATGCCCATAAAAATCTGGATATTTGGCTGACCTACAAGCAACCTTCATGTCATCAAAATTATCTCAACTAAGTGATCAATGAAGTAAACTCTACATTTCTCTAAGATGTACAGTCTCTCTGTTTTCTACAAAATCCCAAATCTCTACAAACATTCTAGGTTTTTGCAGAATTAGAGTCTTTATAAGCAACTCTCACTGACATGCTCAAAAGATTATTTTGGGCAAAAAAAATAGATCAACGGCAGTAAAACAGGAATATTGTACTGTATATGCTGTGGTTCTGAACAAAGCTGATTTAAAAATATCAGCAAATGAGAATTCTGACACAAGAAATTCATGTGACAGAAACTGACTGATGAATCTCAAAGACAGGCAGATACCTTGGATAACAGCAAAAAAAATTCTAAAACTATTCTATTCTTGTTTCCATTAATTAAAGGTGAGCAAATTACATAAACAGAGGTTTCAAGGCCACTCTACTTTCTCTGATCAACCATGAAAAAAACTGATTGTGTAGAAAACCAAACATCTCTAATGACTTTCCTATAGGTGTTTACAGCAATATCCCTCTATTTATACACTGACATCTACCTAAACAGGGTTTAGAAACATCACTTAGAAACATGATTATCTCCCTGCTTTCCATTTTAGAAAAATGGCACAATTCAAGCATCACAACAAACCATGTTATGGCATACAACTGTTTGTCTAGTTTTGGAAATCTTCTGTTTTTAACACTGTATTTCCATTTGTTACAAATGAAGAATTAATTTAAAAAAATACTTCCACACATCTGTTCTTGTAGGAGCCAAAGAGGAACCCTGGGAGCAGGGCACAAACCTCTTTATCCTGGCTCAGGGAACATCAGATCTTCCAATATAGGCACTGTCACCAGTTTAGCTAACATATTTTACTGGTTTTTATATTGATCTTATTGTGACCCACCCTAAGAACTTTAGGTATAGGACGGGTAGAAATATTAATAGATAAATAACAGAACCCATGCTATTTATAATATACAGCAACTGATCTTCACAGGTATGCCATCCTCCAATACTGTGAATTGTACATTACCACAAATGGATAGCCATATCCTTCACAGATCACCTTTTAAAGTCATTTAGTTTGGAGGTCATCACAACATCCTAAAGGAGCAAAATCCGAATTTAGCTATGTGCTGTGAAACACAATAACAGCTGTAAATCTGCTTAGTGAGCCAGTCTGGTCTAGTGGTTAGGGAGCTGAACTCTTCTCTGGGAATACCAGGTTCGATTCTGCACTCCTCCACAAAGCCAACTGGGTGACCTTGGGCTAGTTACAGCTCTCTGCTGAGCTCTCCCATCCCCACCTACCTCACAGAGTATTCTGTTGTGGGGAGAAGAATAGAAAGCTTTGTCAGCCGCTTTGAGTTCCCTTAAATGGATGAGAAAAGCAGTGTAGAAAAGCCAACTCTTCTTCTTCAATTCAAACAATGTGTCAAAAGCACAAACTACAGTAATCAGTAACCACAACCTGCAAATCCATTGATCAGACAAACCAGTTGGCAGAACAGTTGCAAATTATGGTGAGTTAACTCAAATATGCATCAAATCACAGTTAAGCATGGTTTGATATGAGGACTGAATGAAACTGGTACCATCACATGAACGTCAATCAAAGCAAAAGCCTTCCCTAATACCCTGCTTCTTTTCTGATAGGAAAAATAGAGGAGAAATACCTTCGACTTAACACTGCAAAATGAACAGCAAACATAGCTGTATAGAGGGCAAGCGGCAGAACAATGAGGCAGGATACACGAGCCAGGAAATGTTTCCCCACAGTTACCTGCAGCAAACAATTCACGATAATTGCAGCAACTTCTAAACATTAGAGCAAGTTCTTCATATACATCCTCAAAGGTCACAAAGCCAAATAAGAGGTCACAAGCTTATAAACCAATATGTATTTTTTTTAAAGTGAGGGGCAAACCAGGAGCAAAAGTATACTATTTGTATGTCATTGCCCTCTTGTAAACTTTCTTTCTATGATAAAACATACCCCAAATCTCTCAAAATAGCACTGGAACAGAAGAAAAAGCATAAAATGTGACATCTAAAAACAATTTGATCAGATTTAATTAATGTTTTTGAGGGATCAGATTTTCTAAGTAAAATCATGTTTATAACATTTGTATTTAATGCAGTAGATTTCAAACACTACCATACTATAGAGTACTGTATAATCCACTGAAAAGAAAGGGTTTTTTAAAACAAATTATCCATAAGATTGTGTGGTGGAGGTATACTCTTCAGGGGACTAAGCCCCAATGCACTCAGAGATTTTGGTTCTGAGACCTGTAATCTTAAGAACACACTTACTTGAACCTGAATCTCACTGAAAGCAATGAACCTGTTGGGTTCAGGAATAACCCAAGAGAAGTTTAAGAAATCAAGGTAGATGATGCAGTTGATTTATGCTTCTCAAGAGGACTGCCACTAGAAAACCCCAGGAAGCTACCAAGGGTCTTCGTCAAACAATCCCCTTGGCAGAGGAGCAAAGCTTTAGATTTAAATCACCTACCTGACAGTTAAACAACCAGTTCTTTGGTGCTAATGTGAGCACAAGTTCTTCTTTTCTTTCTTTCATTCCAGGAAAGGTAACAGAAAATTTGTTCCTCTTTATGGCCTTGTTTTGCTATCCTATCTCTATAGTGATCAAACCTGTGACATTTACTGAAGGCAAAAAGAGCCTACCACTTGGCAGCAAGGAAGGTTTCCTGGACTGAGAACATATAGCTGCCCTTGTGGAATGTGCTGTAATACCACATGAAGCCTCCTCATCCAAAGAACTATACCCTGAGGCAATGCAAGCCTTTAGTCACAAAGCATCTGTAGAAGCATATGCTCTCTGACCTAACCTGACTAGATAGTAGCAAACAAAAAGGGTATCCATTTATCATATGCTCCTTGAATGGCGTACACGAATTCTAAGAGTGATTCTGATAAGGTAAAAAAAGTTCCCGATCCACTTAAGAGAATGTACTTTCCTGCGCTCTAGGCATTCTCCAAGCTGAATCTTCCTTCTATAGACATTTTGCCACTGGGCTAGTAGCAGAAATAATATTCAGCTTGGAGATGCAATACTCTGACTATGAGCTACACACATTCACTATTGTAGCAAAAATCTAATGGGACAAAGAGTCCATACACAAGGTGACTGAAACAGGACAAAATGTATGAAGGTGTGAAGTAACCAAAAAAAGCTGCCACCTCCAAAATCCACCTAGTGGATGTTATGGCAATGAGAAAGGCAATCTTGAAGGTCATTATATGAAGCAACACTTCCTTGAGGGGAACAACTAAAGAGGGTGGAGATGGGTCCCAGCAGATTTGAAAGATCCTTATGCTTCACCTTCTACTGTGAAGGGGAAAAAAACTCCCATCACTGAAACAGTTTAACAAGTGTCTGAGAAAGCGATACTAATAACTGATGAAAGCATTAAGAGTAAGAACAAGACAAGAGCAATCAGATATTATCAATCTCAGTAGTAATGAAACAATCAGCAGAAGCAGAGTAAAACTGTGCTCCACTGACACTTGATGGGAAAAACACCACCACCACCAATGGCAAGTGTATTGTTAAAAAAGAGAAAAACAAAGCTAAGCTCCAACAACCACCCAGTTGCAAGGTGTAGAAAATGGAAGTAATTTAGTGCTGAAAATATAAAGTACAGCAGTGACACCACAACAAAGCTCCCTGGCAGAGGAGGAAAATCAGCTACTTAACCAGCAGGTAGATGAAAGTTTAGGTTCTGCTCCTCTGCTTGCAGGAAGTGCATGGGGAAGAAAGCTGGTGACTTGTTGGAAGCCTCTACCAAGAATCCAATTTTCAGCAACCCAACTAGCTCTATGAACTTCTTCATATTACTAAGCAACCTTAGTTGGACCAACTGATCCTTATACATTCTTCTATATATTACTCTGTGGGTAATTAGCTATGACACATGCAGTTGAGTCTCAGCATGTACACCTGAATGTAACTTAGGCCACACCCATTTAGATAAATCACAATTTTATATATTTTATTGTTTGGATACTGCTTCAAGATTATATTTTAATGGGGGTATATAAATATTTTTAATAAATAAAATAAATACAAACTAAACAAAAGCCAACACTGAGGTTTCCTTACACAATTGGTTGGCCACTATATGAACTATATGAACAAACTGCTAGACTAGATGGACTACAGGTCCAATCCAGTGGGGTAATTCTTATGTTCTGATGTTAACTCTGATCTGTTGGCTAATTAAAGTAATTTAACACTTTATATAATTGATGGAGCTGGCAACTATTTGGCTATTTCTGCCATTTGTCTTTCATAATACATTTCTTTGTATATTGCTAAAACGTATGGAGGTTTTCTGGGAATGATGAAACTTAAATTAGTTTACAGCCATCTGCAGGCAAAAGATTTAAAGATGGGTTTGCCCCCTTTGCAAATTCAATTAATCAACATGACATTAGAACCAAGCCCTTTCAAAAGCAAGAACTCTACATTTTACTTTAATCAGAGAACAGAGGAAAAAGAAGAAAGTTGTGTTTACCAAATATGAAAGGGATACAAACAGTAGGTGAAGTAAATTGGATTTTGAAAATTCAAACACATGTCTAAGACAGACATGAACAGCCAACAATATGGCAGACTATAAAGTTCAGTTCCTTAATATTTTGCCAGAATCAGAATGCATCATATCTGCCACCTTCTAAACACTAGCTAGAAATCATTTAAGCTTCTATTCAATATCAATAGCTATGCAGATGAATTATTTGATGTCTATTATATGATCTTCTTTGTGAAAAAGTGAGCAAACTGCAGGGGATCTTTCAAAAAGTATCTAAAATCTAATAATGTGCTGAACTGATTCTAAATGGACTGGATTACATCGAAACACTCTCCACTCCCATTCAACAGTTTCATTTTAGAATCAATTCCAACCAACCCCACTGGGCCTTATTCTAGATTATATCTTGCAATAGTGGCCTGCCATCCGCATGCTACTGCAGACTACAGCAGGTCCTGGGCAGGTTACTAGTTGCAAATAGTTTTGCAACTAGCAATATACTGTATTTTCTGGCGTATAAGACTACTTTTTAACCCAGGAAAATCTTCTCAAAAGTCAGGGGTCGTCTTATACGCCGGGTGTTGTCTTCTTATACGGTGTGTATATCCCAAACTCTATATTTTAACTGGAAAGTTGGGGGTCGTCTTATACGCCCAGTCGTCTTATACGCCGGAAAATACGGTATGTTGACAGGCATCCTTTAACCAATGAACGCCACATGGCTGCAGTACAGTAACTAGCAGCTTGTGTGGCCACAATGCCACTCAGCTCCTTTTTATCACTAATCTAACAAAAATTCTAAACACTCACCAGTGAAAGGCTAAGGTCTCCAAGGAGCTCCCAAAGATCAAAGAGAGTATTCAGACCAACCAGAAGGACAACAAAAAGACCGACAAATTTCACCCCAAGCGCACCAGCAAGATTTACTCCAGTCAAACAGAGCCAAAACCACCAGGGGGCAGAGAAAGGCCTGAAAAAACACGGATTCTTAATTACAGTGTTAGTTGTACAAACTTCCCATTTCCAGAACAAGTGAGAGAATAGCATATAAAACAAAACAGAAGTAAATAATCACAGAACCATCAACAACCTAGCACACTTTATCAAGCAAGAAAAAAAATAAATCCTCTGATCTAGTAAACTACCTATAATACAGAAACTGAAAATATAAGTTAAATCTAAAGATCACTGCTTGGCAAAAGAGAATCTTAAAGGTCTTCAAATCTAATCTACTGTAGGTACTTTACACCTTAGCATCTGCCAGAATGAAGAGGAAGCAAGCATTTATTTCTTGGCAGCCCAATAGTTAGAGCCTAGCATCCTTATCCTCTTGCCTCCTGCTCTGGCTGCTGATGCATACTGCTGTGCTCTTTGCAGGTCTTCATGCTCGGAAGCAGATGTTGGCGAGACTACCTGGTCCCACTCCCTCCATTTTCTTCAGTGGGTTGCCACTAAAGAACCAAAGTAGCTCATCTTTTTGAGCCACTTAGTTCTTATTTCTTTAAAACATATATATACTACTTCCCATAAGTAGGAGAAATCTTAAAACTAGAAATGGTAAGGACCATCACCCTTCTGTCTCAGGGATATGGCCTGCTACCTTATTCTTTACACACACCATGTATTTGATGAGTAAACAGGTTGTGTGTGTGTTTTAACAACTTGACTGTTTTATTTTTGCCTGTTCCCTATCTTTTGCGTGGGTTGTGTGCTTGGAGTAGAGAAGGAGAAGGAAGAAGCTTAGTGGCACACCTCTGCCAATGATCACAGTATAGCAGTGGCAACGAATTAGGAAGAGGAGGTCCTATAATACCGCAGGGATTAGATGGTTCCACATCATCATTCCCTCTGTTCCTCCTTTCTCCTAGAGGAGGGGGGAATGGCTGTAGCTCACTGGAAAGCAGAAGGTTGGTAGCTCAACCCCCCATCCCATCCCTGGAAGCAGGCGGTGGCAAACCACTTCTGTTTCTCTGCCAAGAAAACCACACAGAAGTGCCCATGAAGTCAACCAGGAGTCAGCTACAGCTCTGTGGTACGCAATAACAACAACAAAATACCTGGTAGCATGCCCAGTGACTCAGTTGTTGCTTTTCACAATAAACTTTCACCCATCCAATACTTGAGTTTAAATTATGGTGCCGATCCAGCAAGAATTATAGTCTGGAATAGTTAGTTGAAAGTGTGTGTATGTGGGGGGGGGGGGGAAATCTGCTCTTATTTATCAAAATAACATACTACTTAGCAGTAAAACACAAGAAACTGCCAGGATATGAGAGCCTGTACTTGGTGCTGTGCCAAGAGAAGAGATTGGGGATGCTATTGGTGTACCACCCATCTGTTGCCCAAATCTTCACTGACTAAGCTGCTGAAAGTGGCCTCTGGCTTAGTGCTGGGAACGTCAGAATGGTGGCTTTGGAGGCCTTTAATATTCATGAGAAGAGTGCTTTGATAGAACTGGTTCAGCATTTCATTGCTTCCGTAACAGAAAAAGAACCATCTCCAATAGTCATTGATCTAAAGCACAGGACAGGAAATAGCCTTAATTTAGTCCTTCCTTCAGATTGTGAAGATGGTAGCCTGTATAGTGATCAAGATGATGCTATCTAACACCACCCAAGTAGGGACAAATTTTATTGTGACCCACCCTGAGACCTTCAGCTATACGGTGGGATATACTATAAGAAATAAGCAAGTTTCAGATCCAGTCAAACACATTGAGCTTGTATGCCTTTTAGACAATTAAATCAGAATGCTCACAGCACATTTTGCCAAACAACAGTGAGGATCCCAGCCCTTCACAGCTCTCATTAATACTGTACAGTCATTATTTTGACTATTATTGTAATGCACCACAGACAAGCAGGCATGCAACAACTTCCAACTACTGCTGGTGCGTCAACTGAAGCCTTTTTTGAAGAGAGACGACTTAGCCACAGTTATCCATGCTCTGGTAACCTCTAGACTGGACTATTGTAATGCACTCTACACGGGGCTGCCCTTGAAGACGGTTTGGAAGTTGCAGCTAGTGCAAAATGCAGCCGCTAGAGTGCTGACCGGAACAACTAGCTGGATAAACATCACGCCAGTCTTAAAAGAGTTGCACTGGCTGCCAGTTCATTAGTGAGCCCAATTCAAAGTGTTAACTCTGACTTACAATGCCCTAAATGACTTGGGCCTCAAATATCTGAAGGAACGCCTTCTCCCATACTGACCTGCCTGTGCCTTGAGATCTGGAGGCAAGGCCCTTCTGGTTGTTCCACCACTCTCAATAGTGAGGCAGGTGGGCACCCAGGAAAGGGCCTTTTCGGTAATGGCCCCCGGGTTATGGGATAGTCTCCCCCTCAAGGTGTGTCATGCCCCTTCCCTGTATACATTTAGGAAGGCGGTAAAGATGTAACTCTTTGCCCTGGCCTTTGGCTAATGTGCCCATTTTCCCCCTCTGTAGCTATTAGTATTTTAATATTTAGAATACGAGGTTGCTGAATTTTTTGTTTATTTGTTTGCTTGCTTGTTTTTAAGTGTTTTAATTGATATTACTGTTTTAACCTGCTGTCTTAAAACTTGTAACCCACCCTGAGACCTACGGGTATAGGGCGGGATATATATTTTCTGGAATCAGAATCAACTG
This sequence comes from Aspidoscelis tigris stejnegeri, assembly GCA_023333525.1. NCBI lineage: Eukaryota > Metazoa > Chordata > Lepidosauria > Squamata > Teiidae > Aspidoscelis > Aspidoscelis tigris. Next base: position 83,346,892 of record JALMGA010000003.1, read on the forward strand.
ACTGGTTGTATAAGTTCACACCTGAACTTTTGACAAGACTATTCTGCTGCTAAACGCTGCCTCTTGGGAAAATATATCTCATCTGTCCCATTTTCAAGCATGTTGTCATTTCAGATGCCACTTCAGATTTATGTGCTTGTACTTTCTCAATTCTGAATTCAGAGCTTGGGGGTGGGGGGTGTTTGATGGTGCACTGTAATCTTCCCCGAGGGCTCTTTGGAGATGTGTTGTCAAGAAAAGAAAACCCAACAACATAATATTAAGTTTTCCTACAGGAACTGAAGAGCTACATATCCAAATCATAAGATGACTAACTCCATGTATCTTACCTGTTTGCACATGAATTATATTTAACCATACTAAGAACAGCTCCCATGAGAAAGAACATCAGAATGGGGTCAAGCAGAATGTACTGAGAGAGAGTAATGCACCCTGTATCTAAAGGAAGGAAGGAAAGAAAGGAAAAACTGAATCAGCTATTGTTTCAAAAACAGTCTGCCAAGGGACTCCACAATGTGTACACAAGCATCATCACCTTCAATGTCTGATATAACACAGCAAAGTTTGCAAAAAGAAAAAAAATAAAGACACATATCTACAGCATGAATCCCGATATTCATTTGAAAAACCTGAATAAATCCCATTTCAGCACACTTGATTCTGCCTGTTAAGATTCCACAATAAAGCATCAACTGTCCCCTAAATGGTCTTTAGGTCCTTTCTCTTCCATAAATCACTTCTTTGACCTAATCCCGTGTTGTACATCACAAGTTCAGTATTAACTGAACATCCAGGAGCACACTGCTTGAATTTTCAGATTTCTCTCTTAATTTTCAGTTATATCAGATTTCTAAGAAGTAATCATTTCTTTAAGGGCAATCTTCTGAAGTTTAAACTAAAACACAGCAATTAAGGTGCTCTCTTCTACCAATCTGTCTGTCCCTCATAAGCACTAATTTCAGTAAATGATTATTTTAATCAATAAAGATTTTATCTCCTGGGCCAGCAATTTAGTGCCATCCCTGCTAGTCTCTTTCCTGAGAAATCTAAGTCATTTATTGCCTCCGCCAACTTATTCAGCACCTACTTCTTCCTGAATACAGATGAAACCTGTATCAATTTTCTCCTGCCATCTTTCCCCTCCACTAGATGCCACGCATAGAAAGACAGGCTGCCTTCTCAAAAGATACTTTGCTTCCTTGATAAGAAAATGCTGACATGATAAACAAATGGAAGCTTTAATATTCTTCACTCACAGCTTGACTTCAGATTCTTGGGAGTTATTCTAAGCATTAAGTTTTAGAAAGATTATATATCTACATAGCTCCGAAACAACTCACATTTATACTCACAATAACTGCCAGGTTTGGGTTAAGCCTTTGCTCAAAACAGAAAACAGAAAGCAATAGGCTTGCCCAGAAGGGCTTCAGAAGTCTTTATCTGAGCAAAGATTCAAACACTAAGATTTAACAACCAAGGACTATTCTGTTGTTCATTCTGTCAGTGATCTCCATGTAATTACAGGGAAAATGACTAAAAAGAGATTTACCATATGGAGTACATACTTACCAAATATCAAGAGGGCAGCAGTGAGTGTTGCTGCAGGTAAAGATTTAGACAACTCCAGCACAGTTAGGAAAGAGAAGGGAATCAGACATGAACCAAGAAATGCACAAAACTGAAAGAGAAGAGAAATGTTTTTTCACAAGGTAATGGTGACTCCTATGCCCTTTACTGTGTATTTACAATATCAACTATAAAAGTGCACACACTTCAGCTGCACAGTATTTGAAGGATGAAAGAGTAACAGCTATTTCCAAGATATTTATATTCTATATTTTTCCACAAGATCTTGTAACTGACCTATCTTCCTCTTCCACATCAATTATTTTACTCCCTTAAGTGTACCCCTTAAAGAGTAATCTGCTAAATCAAGCAGTTTCTATTAGCCCAGAAGAGGCAGCTGTCCCACTGCCCACTCTGCATTTTGAAAAACACATAATGCAGTATCCCATCTATATCCTCCCTATTTATTCAAAAGATTCTCCGTGATAAAAAATTATCCCAGGATCCACTATAACCCCTAGTTCAGCCACAGCGTCCCACTACCTATGAGTCTTGTTCCCCATTACTTCAATTTACAATCCCTTCCGATGCTGAATTTTATTACTCTACTCTAATTTTCTTCACCTAGTTCAATATATTGGTTGCAGATTAAAAATGCAGGTGGTCATACTTCTGAAACCACAAGAAAAGCACAGCCCTCTATTGAAATTAGCAGGCTTGTTGACAGAAGAAAATAAAACCATTCTACCAAAGAAAGACCACTTCCCTTTTCACCTCAGGGTTAACAGAAAATACCAGTTTCATAAACAACTGTATGATGACATTTCAAAGATACCAGACTTTCCATTCTTCTTTCCTACTCATGGCAAACCCTATCATGGCCCGGCGTAAGATCTCACTTTAAAATCAAACTCTGTAAGCCAGAGAAGAAAGGAAATAAACTTTTGGCAATTCTTGAAACTAAGGATCGGCTGACCATATGGACACATCCATGCAGGTTGCTTGACAAGTGGTCTGTTATATCTTCTTATAGAAGATGTCAGAGATTGAATCTGCAAACCTTTGCTTTCCAGATAGTTGCTCTACAGCCAGCTCCACTTTACACACACATCTCTAGAAATGAAATGGGGTCTTATTAACCCACCAACAAAAATTTCCTCTTAAAAATCTAATTGGGTATTATTTGTTATTATTTAAACATTATCTTTCTTAGCAGCAGAAGGAAGAAGAAAATCCCACTTATAAATCACAGAAAACTTGATTTTTCTGCTTGTTTAGAGAAAACTTACCCCTCGCATTCCTATGTAGTTATGATGTTCATACTTGTCTCCAGGCTTCTGGAAAGGAAATGTGCCATCATAGCCACTCAGGTAGCCAGCAAGCCCTATCAGCATCTAAGAGAGGAACAAGACTATCTTCGTTGATGCAGAAAGACACAGAAATCTCTCAGTTTAGCTCTCAGTATAAAAAAGGAATAATTATGTTTATACTAGACAACTTGCCCTTTGAACAGCCTTGCTCACATCTCTTGGGGCAACCTTATTTATCAATCCTAAACTCTTAGAAAGGTAACTGGGAGGCTTCTGTTTCTGGAGTCAGAAAGTTAAGTGTGGTCTCCTAAAATCACTAGCAGAACATTTCAGAAGAGGGCATTCCAAAGCTATTCCTAGGTGGTGGCAGAAAGCTAAAATGCAGTGCTTCAGAGAAAAAGTGCAAAAAATTATTGGTGGAACTAGATAGTCTGCTAAGTGAGAATGGCCGCCGTTATGGCAGCCACTCTGGAATCCCAGCAACAGCCTTAGCACACCAGTGCAGCACTACTGCCAAGGTGACCTGGTGAGGTCGCATGCAATCACACTTGCACCAGTGGTCATGTACTCCTGCTGCACCTCTTCCACCAGGTTTTAACAGCCCGCATCTATATGGGCAGGGGGAACTCAGAGCCATTTCTAGTAAAAACAAAAAACAAAAAAACAGCTCCATGCAGTGTGGATACACTGTGAGGAAGTTCCCCCTGCCAATACTACTAACCACAGTGTGGCAGAGCCCTACATTTTAATTCAAAATTGTTTCAATAGCTAAATTCAAAGTAGGAAATATCTAACACAGCTATCAAATATGATAAGAAATCAGATCTCCACATTTTGAACCAGTATATCATTGGTCTCACTGGTGCATCTTCCTCTTGTGCACAAGGGATCAATAAAACTACTCTGTGCAAAGCAGACCTACAGGAATTTCTTCTTTAACATTAGCAGTAGACAACTATCAATGTCAAGATATACGGCCACAGGAGAGTTCTGCTCCAGATAAGCTTTTGCTCTGAACCAGCAAAACTGTTCTTGTATTCACGGTACAGCTAAAGGCCACAGCTGGCTTGTGTGCACATGCACAAAGTGAAGTGTTTATAATTTCTGTTCAAGGTAGAACTGTATCAGAGATGTGGACAATATTCTTGTTGTAATGATGGGAAAAAGAAAAAAAAGAAAAAAATCAGTGTATTTTTCAATAAAGGGATTATATGGGATTGTCAAGCATTAAAGAACTGTTGGTAAATATTTTACCTTTCCCAAAGGTGGATGGACATCAAAGAAAAACGTCCGGTTAATGTAATAGCTTCCCATCTTTCCGAAATGTGTTTCATCCCAACTATGCACAAGAAAAAAATCTACTGTTAATTTTAGTTTATCTCATTCATTAACTTAGACATTCCTCCACAAAGCTTAAGGTAGCATACATAGTTCTCTTCCAGTGATGGCTGGATGTTGATCAATAAATTGAAGCTGAATCCAAACAAGATGAAAGTCCCACATCCAGAAACTTAAGAGGCACCTGATTCTGGATGGGGGTTGTTTTGCCCCATAAAGGCCAGGTGCATGACGTGCGGATGCTCCTGGATTAGTCACTGTCATTTAAGACCCACGTACCAGCGACAGTCAGGAGTGCCTACCTCTATCTCCACCTGATTCACCAGCTTCAACTTTCCTTGGATAAGGATAACTTGGCCATGGTGATCCACCATGCTCTGGTAAACTCCAGATTAGACTACTGTAATGTGCTCTGTGTGCAGCTAGCCTTGAAAAGGATCTGAAAATTCACCTCTGTTTTGCATATGTTTGTGTTTATATCAATGCATGTAACGCTCTTTATAGAAATGAATGAATGGGTCCTTAATGGGTACTCTAGTTCTAAGTGTAAAAACGCCCACAAGGTGCCCGCTGGTATCTCCCACGCTTCCCCATGAAGTCTGTAAGTTCAAAACGTGCGTAAGTGAATCGTTACCTCGATCCACAGCCACCCGCCCAATCTACCTGGCTGCTATCCTTTTGTTTTTAAAATGGAACAGGGTTTGCGTACACCGCGCTGAGATGCCAGGAGGAAAGGCAGGGGAGAACGACGGGGCTCGCTCTCGTAGCCTCCTCCTGCATTCTCAAGACCAACAGCGCACACGCCTCAGCTCCGAAGGACACGCAGCCCTTCCAGGAGAGCTTTAAAGGATTAAGCGGCTTCTCTCCTCCGCAACTGTTTCCCAACTCACGTGCCCCCCGCCTGCCCCCGACACTAAGCCCCGCCCCCGTAACCATGGCACCTCGCAGCCACTTTCTACGCACCAGATGTGAGGCGGTTCCCGAAGGCGATGGAAGCGGGTCGTAAAACTTAGGCAGACAACGAGGCCGAGCGCGCTCCAGAACCAGCCGGGGCTCCAGGGCGCGCAGGGGGCCGAGGCGGGGCCGTTCGCGCCCCTGTTGTGTGTCTTTCTTTGCCTCAGGCCCGACGCGGCCTGGCAGTGCTCTCTCACCGCCAAAGGCATTCGCGCCCTGACGGGGGGAGGAGGACGAGGAGGCGCCTCCTGCCGGCACCCCGACTGCCGTTATCATGTATGCATTGCACCTTGGGAAGCGGAGTCCCTGTTGGGGAGGCATGACGGGAAGTGGGGAAGGCAGGCACGTCACGTGGACAGCAGACCATAGCGAGTCTTCCATGGAATTGTGGGTAGTGTAGTCTTTCAAAGTTACACGTGCAAAAGCGGAATGGTACAGCATCTTTATTCGAAGCTCAGATCCTATTGACTGCAATGACGTAGCATGCTACTGTTTACCGAAGAGTGTAGTTGGGTTTAACCGTATCAAATAAGGATATCCTCTGCTTCTCGTATTTCAAAACTCCCAGCCAGTTACTCAGTATTCAGGCGTAATATTCATCCATCTCCAAACCACTTTCAGCGGGAGAAAGCTCATCAGCAAAGCGAGGAACCTTTTTCTTTCCGTATTATTTACTCCAGAAAGTCCATCCTGGGATTAGATGGCGTGGAAAGAAAATGACCAGTCACTTTCTCTCACGTGTCTTTTCTTCCTCTGAAGGCAGAATGAAGGCGGTTTAAAACTCAGGTGTAGCTTGGTACATTGTCTTGGGGCAATGTAACGCAACAGGTTTTCAATGACTGCACAACTTTTGCTGGGCGGGGGGAGTGTTTGCAGGCGAACAATTTGTTCTTTGTTTGCCCCATAAGGCTGGCACTAACAGCTACCTTTCCGAAATATCACCTGTTATAAACAGTATCTAGTGTTAAATTCCCACTTCTTACCTCGACCCCAAGGAATTAACAAAGAGATCTAAGGCTGCAGTCCATCCAAGCCTAAGCATGACTGAGCACAAGAGGACGCAGCGCTGGGTAAACGTAACAGTAAAAACTGCACGGTTAACAATTTATTTGCAAAATAACAAGGCCCCCTTAGAAGCTCGAGAAGGCAACTGAAACTACAAATCCCAGCACCTCACCAACCTACGTGAAAGCGATCACTGTTCTGGGAGTAACAAAGTCTCCATTCAAGAGGATTTAAATCCCAGTAGGAAACAAGGGGAAGAGGGGGAAGCTGCCACTGAAAGAGTAAAGCGGACGAACTTGTGCTTCACCTAGAGAAGGGGGGCAGAGAGGGAGAGAGACCTCACCGAGGAGAGCCCTGCAGCATGTGTGCCGCCGCCTTGGCGAAGGTATTTGCTCTTACAGCGGAATTAAAGGAGTCCGTTGTCTGTATAATTCCCAAATATTGCTTCTTCCCGCACCTCTATTGACTGGAGCCTGGAGCATGAATAAGAACTAAGCTGAAATCCGACGCTCACATAAAAGTGAGGGGCGGTTTGAAAATACTTGTGACAATCGCACAAGTCTCCGTATCACAGAGGGGCGAAGAAACGAGGCAATTTTAAGCAACTGTCACACACCGCAATGTTATGCAAAATTCGCATTTTTCACGAGTAGACAGAAACTTCCTGCTACTTCATTAGGCTATTGTGTCCCGAGCTCGCTTGCCCATATCCCTCCGAAGCTGAGGGTAAAAAATTATCCCTGTTTTGCCAATCAGGAAGAGTAGTGCAGATTGATGGGGCACATTGCAAGGCAAGCAAAAATGCAGTGCCAGGATTGTAACAGGTAGGTAGGTGTGTTGTGTTCTGATTTACAAGCACAACAGGTGAGTCACACTCTAAGTCTGCAAACCCCCACGAATGCCGGGAACTAGTGGATTTAGCTATCAGCCAATACTGGAGCATCTGTGAAGGAGAAAAAGGGAGTCAAGTTCTGAATTACAGGGTGTTGCTTTATGTAAACCTAATGAGATTTCAGTGCACGAAGCTGCACAATGCTGATTCAAATCACGTTTTTTGCAGTTGGGGAGATGTGGCAGAATTCTTCCCTTTCCAAAAGTGTTCTACTTCCATGATCCAAAGGGGCTTGTCACTAAAGGAGCCCACAGAAAATGGTGCTTGCTTTTATCCCATGCAGGGAATGGCTGTGGTTCAGGAGTACAGCGTCAGTTTAGCATGTAGAAGGTGACAGTTCAGTCCTGCTGCTAAGAAATAGATAAAGTGTAGGATTCTGCTAAGGAGTGTGAGGATCCATACAACCACAGTGCAAGTGCACTCAAGTCACAGGTTTGGAGCTTACTGATAAAACCTGGAAAGGAAGGAAACCTGGAAAGGAAGGTAGAGTTGCTGGGATTTGCCTAGTCAGGTACTGACTTATAGATTAGTCAGGTACCATAAGGAACAAAATATATTGGCTCCAATTTATAGATTAGTCAAAACTGCAACCAATCTGGCTGTCCTGCCTCTTTGAAAAAGTGTTACAGTTCTTTCTCCAGGCTGACTGATGACAGAGAGAATGCTAAAAGGGGACTGATATGTTAAGGCAGGGTTGCACTCTCTCAAAAGGAACGGTTGTGCAGCTTAGGAATGTTCTTAATATTCTAATGTTTTAATATCTATAAAAAACATTAGCAGAAGGCTCATGCACGGTTAAGAGCTGTACAGAAAATGGTGTTAGTAGCTGATGCCTCCCTAACAACCAAGGCACAAAAGTTAGGCAAATTTTCATATGATATATTCAGGTATATGCAAATATTATACAAATTTATGCCCTTTTTCACACATGGGGTGAAGGGTCCAAGCTGTATATAGTGTCCTGGAGCCAAAAAGTAAAAGATATAACAATAAGAGCGTAAGAGGGGCCCTGCTGGATCAGACCCCAGCCCTTCTAGTCCAGCATCCCATCTCACAAAGTGGCCTGTCAATTGCTTCTAGGCATTCTCAAGAAGACAACAAAGACAAACCCTTCACCTGCTCTTGAATCCCTGCAAATGGCCTTTGAAGGAATCCTGCCTGCCTCTCCATTCTGGAGGCAGTACCTACTAGGAATGTGCGCAGATATTTGAAACATTTGAATTGAATATCTATACATTTGAATTTAAACATTCCAACAAATTTTGAATCTTTGAAATCATTGGTACAAATTATTCAGACAACTGTATGTGTACAGATACGTACATATTACATACATATCCGTACGCATTTGTACATATACGTACAGGACAAAAACAGGAAGTGTACGGCAAAAAAACAATGTGTATGGATGCATACAGACATATACGAATGTTGTTGACATTTGTATCTTCGAATATGAATTGAACATTCATACAACTAGATTTGAATGTATTTGAATCAAATCAAATGTGAACACATTCTAATTTTAAACATTTGAATTTATTTGAATCTTCACATATTCAATTTGAACCAAATCGAACACTGAAAATTGCATTCCTCCAGATCCCTAGTACCTAGGCATCTGTTTTAGTAGCCACTGAAATACCTTTCATCCATGAATTTTGCTAATCCTTCCTTAAAGCTATCCAGGCTAGTTGCTGTCACCACCTCTTCTGGTAGTAAATTCTATAGACTGATGACCCTCCGGGTGAAAAAATACTTCCCCTTGTCAGTCCTAACTTCTGCCCATCAGCTTCATAGAGTGCCCTCTAGTTTTAATGTTGTGTGACAGTGATTGCACACATGGGAATCCTAAGTCAATGGACAGCAAGTGGACTTCAATTCTAATCTGCTCTGCTAGTATGATGAAGGTCAGAGAACATGACTGCCTGTCCAATCTACAGCAAACCCTTCAGACCTACTTTTCCTATTTTTCCATATAAGACTCACTTCTTCTGCTTCTGTATGATAAATGCACGGCATTGGCTTCTTCCCACTTTATTCCCTCTCTTCCAGCAGTGAAAATGATGGAGTATGAAATCTTGTCAAGTTCTGTTGCCCTAATGAGATTTCAGCATGAGGGGGTCAAACTTTTATTGACCTATTGTAAGGGAAGATCCTCCCTCTGTCACACCCCTAATGTTGAAATAGGCTTACACAATGTTGCCACAGACACACAGAGGAGTATGGAGGCCTCAAAAAAGGTAAGAGAAAAGCAGGTCTCCAAAGGCAAGGGAATTGGCTTTAAGAGCAGAGCATTGCTGGGTGTCATTTTTAAGTTTTTATGCACCTTTTCTCCAGCCTTGCTTTACAGTAGACCAGTGGTTCTCAACCTAGGGGTAGGGACCCCTTTGGGGGTCAAACTACCCTTTCAGAGGGGTCACGACAGGTCTCCCGCCACTCTTTCCTCCCACCTCCCAGCTGCTCTGCCCCTGTGGTTGGGGGTCTCCACAACATGAGGAACTCCATTAAGGGGTCGCGGCATTAGGAAGGTTGAGAACCACTGCAGTAAAACCTTTCTGCTTATGGAATAGAATTGTCACTGGGTCTTAGGTCATATTCAGAAGCCATAGTGCATTTGGCTGAACAAAACTGTAATGAGGGGATTAGCTATTACAACAAATAAGATGTGTCTTAAATTGTGTCCTGTGGGAGTGTGAATGGGGAGTTGGCATTTTGTATTTGCAAAAATGATAAGGAAAATTGCCTCCGGTGAATATCCAGAATTTTTATTACAGTGTTAATGAGTTTTTTCACACTGCAAATGTAATGTTTTCTCCTTGTTTTTCTCTCTTTGCAGCCAGTGCTTTATACCTATTTTAGAAGCTCCTGCTCCTGGAGAGTACGAATTGGTAAGAATAGCTAATAAATTCTGTTTGATAAGGTGATACCAGTACAAAGTTTTTCACAATTATTTACTAAGTTGTAGTTAATCAGTGATTTATTACAGGACAGAGGACTGGGAACTGGAATATTACTAGAATAGGAGCAAATGCAATTTGGGGCGGAGAAAGCTCCCTTAGTGTGACTGTACCACAGGCTCTTGGTCATAACAATCTCGTTCAGAAGTGCTCAGCTGAGGCATTTTAGGTTTGCATGGAATGCTAAGAGGTGAATATGGGCAATTATAGTTCAAGAGTACTAGAGGAGGTTTATGAGAGTTGAATGCTGGGATCTGAAGTTCAGGAATATCTGGAGGGCTGTAATTGATCACCCCTGATAGAGATGAATACTGAAATAACACACATAAAAGAAAACAGATGGGTTTTCCTTTGTTAACACTACACACCAAGCAGTGTGCAACAAGTCCCTTCTGGAGGAGAAGATGGAAAGGTGGCAAAATATTCCCTGTCAAGACAGGGTGGAAAAGGGAAGGGGCAAAACGTGCCCTGGAGGGGTATGTGTAAGGACTTCAGCAAAAGTAGCAGTCAGTGAAATGACAGGGAACAGCACGCCTCCTCATTATTTGAGAGGGCTGCTTCTAAGATTGATTCTATTTCTGTTCAAAGTCTGAGGTCAGTTAGAATCGTGTTTTTAACAGCAAAATAACCCAGTCCAGATATTGGTCTATTTTTTAAAGGAAACAATGCGATTTTTAAAATTCCAAAGAACTGGCATTTAGATTTCTGACAATTAAAACTGTAACCTAACATAAGCTATGTGATGCAACAGTAATTTCCAGTGTGGCCTCCAATGAAAGCAGAATCAAATTACCCAGGGCTCTAAAACACAGTACTAAGATAATAAAGGAGAACTTCCATTAAAAAAAAAAATACCCCACAATGGAAACAGTAGTTTACAAAGTAAACAACCATAGACCTTAAACCTTTGTCGCCTGAGAGTGTGATCACATAGGGTTTCTTTCAACTGCCTCTTTTAGAAAATGCACCCCATCTGAACACAAAACAAAAATAGGCATTCAAACTTAAAAGAATCCTACTTCATCCCTTTGCCTCAAAGTCTGGCAACACTATTCTAGCAGCAAGTGCTCACCACTGATAGGCTGCCGCCTTCCTAGTTTGCCAGGACCCTGATTGGTTGCTAGCTAGCTGCATTTGTTCCCATTCTGCAGTTAGCTAGATTTCCCTCCTTTGTCTCCTTTGTGAAAGAAGAGTTAATGTTGGGCTTATGATTTTCTGTCTGAGGAAAGAACAACTTTTTTGAGGTTTTGAAATGTGGTAAGGCACATGCAAAGGGAAAATTATCTGGTGTCCCTGATCCAGTTCTCCCAGGAGACAGCCCGTTAACTGAACACGAATACAGCCTCAAAGGAAGTGTATTTTCAGTCATTATAGTATCTTCATATACAGTGGTGTCTGTAATTTGTAACTTATATCAATTATTATTTTGTTTTGGGGAAGTATTTTTCTATATCCCCTCACTCTGGCAGCTGGCTGCCAATTTAAGTTTCCCACAATGACTTGTACTAATAATATATCAGAAAGTCTAGGGAAGTACAGAGCATTTGAAAGATTAGCAGGAAACTTATACAACAGTATCTGTCTCACCATGTCTTCCTCACACTTGAAGCAAACCCTGCCTCCTTGTGGAGAAGCTATGAGGGAGGATGCAGCTCCTCTTACCCATTGATACTTTTTATATAAATGATTATTACTTGCTTTAAACTTAAGTAAGACAAAACAAACAAACCTAAATTATTCTCTGTCACATCTGTTTGCCTCCCTCAAACAACATAGCTACACTGCATTCAGTATCAATCAATGAGCCCACATCCCTAAAAGCAAACACTGTATGGTTTTTGCTTAAATAGTGCCTGGAATATACCTGTAGAAGGGCAACACATACTTGTAACTAGTACATATATAGATAGTGAAATAGGTAGCTATCTGAAACTGAGAATCACTTTCTTGTTGGCAGCATTGGCTCTAAAAGGAATCGCATATGATCAGTCACCCGTGAATCTTATCAAGGATGGAGGACAGCAGGTAAGGTAACTATGACATTATATAAAGCATGTTTGGCCACTTCCCAGTAAACATCTAAAATCAATTGTAATTATTCCACAGCCTCATTGACTAGGCAAAAAATGGGTTAATTCCCAGCTGGCCAGATTTAGCCCCCAGCATCCATTTCACCAAGGTACACTAGAGCTCGCAGGAACCTGGGGAAGGGACGGGAAGGCCTGCCTGCCCCAGGTCAAATTCAACCCAATGGCTGCAGGCTTGAGAGGAGCATCCTGCCCCCACGCCAGCCTTTTCAGGCTAGGCCATATGGAGACAGATTCCCCTTTCACATCTAGGCAGGAAGGAACGTGTCCCCACATGTCATTTAGCCCTTTTATAAATCTATGTTGAGGTCACATTTGGAATGTTGTGTACAATTCTGGTTACCACACCTCAAAAGAATATTGTGGAACTGGAAAAGGTGCCAAAAAGGGCAACCAAAATGATTAAGGGAACATCTCCATTACAAAATCAGACTGCAGCACCTGGGCCTCTTCAGCCTTGAAAGACGGTGTTTAAGAGGAGACCTGATTGTAGCATATAAAATTATGCATGGTATAGAAAAAGTGGATGGAGAAAAAATATTTTCCCTATCATACAGCACTAGAACCAGGGGGCACTCTATGAAGCTGATGGGTAGGCGAGTCAGATTAGGCAAGGGGAAGTATTTCTTCACCCAGAGGATCACTGGTCCATGGAATTTGCTGCCAGAAGAGGTAGTAACAGCAACCAGTCTAGATGGTTTTAAGGTGTATCAGTGGCTACTAGAATGGATGGCCAGGTACATCCTCCATGCTGGAGAGACAGGGAAGATGTCTCCAAAGATCATTTGCTGGGCTTCAAGAAGCAGGTGAAGGTTTTACCTTTGTCTTCTGCTTGAGAAGCCCATAAACAATTGGGGGGGGCACTTTGTGGGACAGGATGCTGGAATAGATGGGCAGTGGCCTGATCCAACAGGGATCCTCTTATATTCTTATGTAAAAATGTAAAAAATTAAGTCTTTCCTAGCTTTAAATGTTTTTCTTTCAAGGGAAAATGTGTTTTACTCTTCTGAGTTTCAGCTTAAAGACTTTCATGTCTTAGGAACTTCCATGTCTTTACAGCTGACATCTGAGTTTCAAAAAGTGAATCCAATGCAGCAAGTCCCAGCCCTCAAAATTGATGGCCTTACACTCTCACAGTCGGTAAGCAACTTGTGTTAATAATTCACTTGGTTCTGCTGCCCTAAGAAATTACTTTGCACTCTCTGCTGAATCAGTTTTCAAGATGAAGTTTGCAGTTTGTGCAATAAGAAAAGAGCAATGAATCTCACTTCGGTGTTGAGAATCTCCTATGGATTCTAAGCAAGACCAAAATGAATCTCTAGTAATATTATTCAGGTTCAGAGCTCTGTATTTTTATGGGACACATTATTAGTATTTACAGCACTTATCCAGATTAGCTAAAGTAAAGAATGAAACTCTGTCCCTCCAAGCTGCTGTTCACTTTCTGTAATCAATATTCGCTGTGCTCAGTTACAGAGATAATTGAAAGTTGTGGACAAATAGCAGCTGGTGGACTTGAGGTTCTTGGTCCCATCTGCTTCCTTGACATGTGCCGGGAAACTGCCTTCATGCATTCTTAGCACTCACTTATGTTCTGAGAGTCTTGAGACCTTCAGAATTAAAGGTTTGGTTTCACGGGCACCTGGCAGCGAATCTTCAGAGAAGGGAGAAATAGTCAGGATGATTAAGCAACACGTCAACTTTATTAAAGGAAAAAAGGAAAATCTAGCAAGGAGTTTTTATTTACAAAATAACTCTGGGAATTAACATCAAGGAAGAGTAATCAGAACAATAAGAAGCTCAGTTGACCAAACAGAGATTGGCAAAGGTACTAATAGCAAGGGGAAAAGATTTCCTCTGGCTCTTAAATTTGGCTCCTCTCTCAATCAGGGGATATTACAAATATTTACGTCTCTGGGAATATGGTTCCCATGATTCTGTGAGATCACCTCCCATAATTGTTCTTAATAATGAATTTACTTAGCCGTACTGTTACCCTTTTCCGGTTTATGGAAAGGGTGGGCTTTTTTTAAAGGCAACTGAGGGAGAGGAAGGAAGGAGAAAGAAAAATTAGAAGGACTGGTTTTACTCCCTCTCAGCCATATTCAGCTGTCGGGAACAGGTTCCAGTTAAGGACTCTAGTAAAGGCTATTTAAGATGTGAATTCTCAACAAAAGAAGTTGTGATTAGATGTTACAGAACTCCTATAACTTTGCTGAGGGGCTTAAGAATGAGAAAACGGTGCAGGCAACAGATTGGGTAGATGATCCAGAACACCAGGGCCATAATGAACTAAGAATACCTCCTCAGACTCAAGTCAGTGCAAAATATTTATGGTTAGCCAATTAGAGCAGTTGAATGGCTTGGCATGGCAGATGTCCCAAGCCTGTACGGTAACAGAAGCCTCAGGACTGGAGAGAGACACCATAGATCTTTTTTCAGTCCAGGCTGTGACTTTGGCTAGTGTACTTAAGTCCCTGGAGAATGAGTGCATACGAGCATACATGCACACACACTTTTCTATATAAAAGTAGCACTCTTATTTCTGGTGTAGAACAAGCATGTGGTTTAAACTTCTTCCTTTATGACCTGAAAGGCACCACTGATGTGCTTTTGCAGATGTTGCAGAGGAAGTTTTGCTAACAATGGCTTGTGTACACTTCAGACTACTCCAAGTTGGCTAACAAAAGGCAATAATTGAATCTGATATGTCCAAGAATGCCCAATGTTTACTTGTATATCACATCCCCTCTTCATGGTGAAGCATTAAAATATTAACAGTGTCTTTCTGCCCGAGTCTGGATAAGATTATACTGATATTTGTTGTAGTGCAACAAGTTGATTTTGGGAATGGATTAGAGGCAACACATATGCTGAAGGAGAGAGAGTTAATGAACCATTCCAGTTGTTTCCTTACCCTGTTTACTTTATACAGGATTCTAAGATCACGTCCATTGATCAAATAGCTTATCCTTCCCTATGCTTTACATGTACATGTGTATGAATTTTAATGTTTTTTGTGATATATTTCATAAAATGATAGCTGGCTATAATTGAGTATCTGGAGGAGACACGGCCAAACCCTAGGCTCCTGCCTGAGGATCCAAAGAAGAGAGCTCAAGTCCGAATGATTGCAGAGCACATTGCTTCTGGAATTCAACCATTGCAGGTAACTTTGTTTCTATATCCTTGTGTAACATGCATGGATACCTCAAGAAGCATAACAGAGACTTCCAAAAAGCATTTTCTAGAGTTCTGAAATATATGAAGGTCTTGTTTGGAATTGATTAAAACCTTTGTTAGCTGGGGCTGAGTGGAGGGGTAGTCAGAAACATCTAAGAGCTAAGTGGAATCCATGTTCATTCATTCATTCATACATTTGTATTTCTATCCCACCCTATACCCAAAGGTCTCCGGGCAGGTTACAGTATTATATTAATCTTAGACATGTCCATACCCTCAGGCTTACAATCTAAAGAGACAAGATACAAAAGGAAAATGGTGCGGGAGGGAACAGGGACATTCTGGCAGCAGCAGTGTCCTTGCAATGGTAAAATACTTTATTTTCTTCCTCCATTCCCCACAGGCAAGATGGCTCCTTCATAGCCTGTGTGTTGACAGTTTGAGAGCTCGATGGAAATGATGCTTCATCATTTCTTCATTCACCTTACTTAGGACTCATTTATACATTTCCACAAGACTTGCCCACTCCCTCACTCCTTAACACAAATTTTGCATTAGAAAATCTTCTGAGTCAGCCCTGGATCTGCAAATGGGACCAGAGTGTCCATAAGACCTCACATAGATGGCAGCTAGGTAGATGTGAATGTCTGGTGCTGGTTTTGTTTAGCAAACAAGCCACAATTCCACTACTTGTCCCTTAGAGTTATTGAACATATTTTGCCTCACTCAAGGTAAAAGAAAAGATAATGGTCTTCCCGTTAGTTATATAGAAGCCAGCCAGACTAGCCCATGGACTTTGTATCAACAAGGCTAACTTATGTATTTGAATTTTTATCCCGCCCTATACCCAAAGGTCTCAGGGCAGGTTAAACCAATGGACATATAAAATGAACATATTAAAAATGTATTAAACATATTAAAACCACAACAGTGCCTGGATGTGGGGAGGAAAAGCTGTTTCCTTTCTTAGCCAAAGGCCAGGGTAAAAAGGTGCATCTTCACAGCTCTTCTGAGCACATAGAGTGATGGTGCCTTATGTACCTCAGGAGGGAGACTGAAACAAGCGATATTAAGAAGAGAAGCCGGAAAAACAGGGCAAGTCATACAGAATAGCAAGGCAATATAATAATACATCATGAGAAGATACAAGAAGTTGTATGATAGATATTTAAAATTTCTTTTTATGTTATGTTGCTTTTAAAATTAATAAAAATTTAAAAAAAGGAGGGAGACTCTTCCACAATCTGGGAGCCATCATTGAAAAGGCCGTATGCTGGTACAAGGAGGTGCTCAACATTATATGTTGGACTTACTTCATAGGTTTGCTACTCCCTCATGTGTATTTGCTTTGCTTGAAGTGGCTACTTCCCTCTGTCTAATGGCAGAGATAAACACTATCTCCATGTTCTTAGACATAGTTACATTCACAGTAACAGTCAGTCTAACCAGGGTGGCTTCTTTCCATTCTCAGAATCTAAGTGTTCTGCAGCAAATGGGCGAGAAAAAGTTAGACTGGGCACAGCAGTGCATTTCTCACGGTTTTAAAGGTAAGTCTTCAGATGAAGTTTTCAGCTGAATTTTAGTCACCTGTAGAGTTTGGAGAAGGGCACTTTGGGACTGAGCAGCCACCAACTACTCTGGCTAAAGGAAAAGGAATCTGTAGTAGAAAAAAAGGAACTTTTCCACATTGATTTTTCAGCAATAGGCAACAGGTTCTTCCTTTTTTAAAAAAATGTGCCCCTCACTGTCTTCTTGCAATCATGAAGCAATTTTAATCTGATGCTGGATGAAGCCAGTTCATTTCCATAATTTACCAGCATGCTTTATTTCATTCCACCATCTCCCATGTGGGCAGCTCCTTAATCTGCTTCTGAGTGCCCAACCAAAACAGCCCTGGCCAGCAACATTGAAAGTCCCCAGTCTCCAAACTTGGGTTGGTATGGGCTACCTGAAACATAGATGCCCTTGGCTAGTAGTTGTGAGTCAGGTTATCTGCTACAGGCCACACTGATAGACAGTGACTGGCTCAGTCCCTGCTTCTCGCTCCATTTACCCTCCATTGCACAGAGGAGCAATAGAGCTTAAAACAATTTAATTATAATGTCTTGTTAGCAAACTTTGATTTTTAATTAAAGTTAAGTTGCCACTGCTCCAGCTAATTCTGTTCAAGAATCTCTTCTGAAAATACTTTATAATATGACTCAGTGGAGCATAGATTTGTGACACTTTGTTTCTTTCTTTATAAAATATGTTATTTACAGAATTTATAATAGCGACTCAATATATTAAAAGGCTTCTAGCATACCAGTAGAAGTCCACACTTGGTTACTCCATCAGCCCATGGTCACTGTCTCTGCTTGAGATGCCCATGGGCAATCGCTGAACCACTGTGTGCAACAGGATGCTGGACTAGATGGGCTGTGGCCTGATCCAGCAGGGCTCCTCTTATGTTCACTGTTAAGTAAACAATAACTTGATGTCTAACTCTTTTCCTACAGCTTTGGAGCATATCTTGCAGGAAACAGCTGGTCGCTACTGCTCTGGAAATGAGGTAAGGCCAGCTTGTATAGCCCTTTGACGGCAAGAGAACCAGAAATGTTCAGTATGTAAGTTTTGGAGGATCATCATTCCAAAAGAGAGTTTTCCAGATTTTACTCAGTCCAGGGAAGTAGATTATTTCCACTTCTAGAAATAAAGTTATTTACTTATTCACAGTATGTTTCTAATATACTTTTCAGCTGACCATCATTACAGTTATTGGTTCAATGAATGAAATATCCATAAGCATAAGATATACAACACCCATTTATACCATTAGCTCTGTCTAATGCTGTTTTCACAGAGTGGTAAGGTTGGAAGGGCCCATTCTTGCAGGAATCAAAGTATTGCATCTGGTCCTATTTAGTGTGATAAACACTGCACTAACAGGGCTGACTGTTCATACTTCCCAGTGACAGTTTGCATAAAGCTCACACAGTGATCCCTGCTAGGGATGTGCCAAGTTCCAGTTCCACGAACACAAACAGCCCAAAGAAGGTAAGGAATTCAACCCCCCACTCCTGCAGCCTCACAGATTTAGGGGAGGAGGCAGGTGAATAAAGGCAAAGCCCTCTCTGTGGTCTTCTCAGTGGCTAGTCTTTCTTGCAGCTGATGGGGGGTGGACCCATGCAGTGCCTGCAATGGCATCATTGCATGACCCACAGTGATACCACTGTCCCTGCCCTTTCCCTGGGCTCTAAAAAGCCTTTGGGAACACTTCTGAATCTGTTTCCTCCAGATTTCTAAGAGATTTCAGGAGTCCAATGCGAATATAGGCCAAATCAAACATCCTGAACAGACAGCTTTCCATCCTCCACACAAAAACTTCCTGCCTCTAATAGACTTCCAGGGTCCTCTCGTATCATTTTCTTTTCCACTTTATTTCCTAAAAACCATCTCAAGACCATTCCATTCATCATTTTTTTCCTATTCTAATTCCATTTTCTTTCCTCTCCCACCTTTCATTCCAACAATCTTGTTAGCTGAAAGACCTTGTCATAAAGTTCTAAACCAGGAACCATGCCATCCCTCTTCTTGAAATATCAACAAGGCACTCAGAGTGCAGATTTTGTGAGACCATAGAGCCTATCCTATGAAAAGTAAGCTTGAACATTATGACATTATGAAAGAGGAAGCACTGGCTTGTCTTTTAATTTAGACTTGGAAGGCTGGCAGGCAGACTTACTCAGGTCTAGCCAATTGGGTGTCAAGCAGGGAATTTCTCTATATTGAAAGACTACTATCATTAGAGGTTTGTATTATAACAAAGTTTAAGTTGTTCATTGAGTTGGAAAGGTAAACACAACATTTTAGCTCTAGGAGAAGGTCTCTTGAAATTCTATGACACTGCTCTCTGGTTTGTTCTAGGTGACCATGGCTGACCTGTGCCTGGTCCCTCAAGTATACAATGCTGAAAGGTAAGCAAAACTGATTTGCACGAAGTGTTTGTAGAACCTCAAGGTAATGGTAGAAACTTACTTAGTTGTTCCTACTTGCTGGAATAGATATACTCTTATTTATATCCCACCTTTTTCCCTGAAGGGACTCAAAGCAATGCACAAAAGTTCACAGACAAATACAGTAAAACACACAATTCAAAAGGTCACATTGTTATAATAATTTCAAATATCAAATAACAGCAAGTGATAAAAAACATAAAGCAGACTATCAGGAATATAGATAATTTCATTTAAACTATAAGGAGGCCAAGAGGCATGGAAGAAAGTTTGGATTCCTTTTATCAGGGCTGTGCAATAACAACATCAACATACTGGATGATGCTTATTTCTTGAGATTTGTAAACTAAAATTGGACCCAAACACACACATCCATGTCCATTGCAAAAGGCGGGGGGTAGAAAGGGAGGGTGGATTCAATAGTGCATGCGTTTGTACAGATTCCATGTAACATATCAATCTTAAATTTTAATTAAAAAAAGAAATATGAAAAAGAAATGACAGAGGAGCAGAGCACTAACCGTTCAGCAGCACTCAAATGTCCTCATACACCAAATAGTTGATAGGTGATTTTGTCTTTTCTGTTGCATTCCTTAGTGCTGCTGAATGTGTGTGTATAGTGGGGAGCCTATTTCTGCTTTTCTGCAGCATTCAGAATTCTGCAGTATTGGTGTGGAGAAAAAACCATGTACCAGTTATTCGGCAGAAATTGGTCCCTATTGGAGCCAGAAACCAGAAGGACCTCAAAATGTTTTGACAATACACAATCTGGCTTTGTTCTGAACTTGGAACCTGCTCCCCCCGTTTTTTATACAAGGTATTTCCTTCAAAGTTCAGAACACTTATTTTTTATTTATTTATATTTATATTTATATCCCGCCCCATACCCTAGGGTCTTAAACTGTTAGAGCATTAAGCCTAAACTTGACTTAAACTTTGAGTCTTATGATTCATGGCCCTAAATTCAGTTTTGGGGAGACTTTTCATCAGGACTTTATAATTCAGTCTCTCTCAGTCTTGATTCCAGTGGACAGTATTTATTCTCAGAAACACTGCTACATTACCATACTTGGCGCTAACTCATTAACTTTTGTTAACAGATTCAAAGTGGATCTTACTCCGTATCCCACAATATGCAAGATCAACAAAGCCCTTTTGGAGTTAGAAGCATTCCGCATAAGCCATCCCTCCTGCCAGCCAGATACTCCTTCAGAACTAAGAGCCTAAATTTGTTCTGTTTGCTCTTTCCTTCTACTGCCAAGGAACTGAGCAAAGCATGCCCATAAAAGGGGCATTCTCCTCAGAAATGGCACAAAAAAGCAGAACTAGAATGCTTCCCTGCCAGTTATCAAAAAGGCAGGGCAAGCAAGAGAAGCTGTTATGCAGAAGTATAGCTACAATTGCAGATGGAAATTATGATTAGAATGCCTTTGATTATGTTTAAGTGACATATGGAAGTACATTAAAATGAAAAGAACTTGTAGCTATTATCTGTGTGTATTTATAGGCTATGCTACAAAGAGGTTATCACACTTGCTAGGCTACATTCAAAGTGAAAAGCACTGGACAGTCTATATCTTATGGCTGAACTGGCAAACAAATTAGCATACCTTACATTCTTCTACACCAGTGGCAATTAATGCAATACAAATTTTGTATGGTATCTGCTGAAATCAATACAAGAACCACCATCCTTGGCAGGTGTGACCAGTTTAGGAGTGTACCCATGCTGCTGAGCCAGTCTGGGCAAGGGCTACCTAACCAACAACTATTGCAAATAATTTCATGAAAATGAGCAGCTTTGGAACAGCCTCAGCAGCTCAGGTTTGCACATAAAGAATCTGTTTTTATGGAGGGCTAATCTTAACCCTTCTTAAAAGGTAGTAGAAATCTAATCTCATTATTTGTCAAGTTAAAAAAAATGAGGGACACATATAGAAGAATATGAAGGATACTTATGGTGTCTTCTCCCCATAAACCTTTTATTTGTGCAACTAGAGCATATCTAGTTGATCTGTTACTTTCCTATTATGCATTTAGGCCAAATTACATACCTCAGGAGAAATACACATCTAGATAGCACTTACTTGGGATGGGTCCAGACTTAGATACTGTGCATTCCAATGCGCAGTTGGGGCGTGGGCGTCACACCTGATGCCTGATACTGCATAGCAGCAGTGCATTATGCCGCCGCTACTTGAATGAGCACTCGCTCCGCAGTTTCAGGTAAATTCTAATGTTCCCGCCAGTCTGGACAGGATGGCGAGAACAGCAAACACTGGCTGCCCTATCCCACATGATACTTGCACCAAGGACGTATTGCAGCTTTCTGCTGCTGGAGTCTGGACAACACATCATGGCTTCACAACAGGTAAGCTGTGTTTTTTTCTCTAACAGTGGATTTTATTCCACTAATCTGGAAGCAGCCTTGATCCACATTATTTGGATAATCTGGAGTAAAGCATACTAGACACATTTATTCAAATATTTCAGATTACCTAAATGCTATCTGGATGAAGCTATAGTCTTAAATGCCTCCCTCCACATATCCCTCTTTTATATTTAATTTATGGAGGATAAATTAATATATACACCAGATGATTTATAACCCTTCCTCAGAAAAGGGAAAGATTCTATGAACTTTACAAATGATCAAAAAGATACTGCCAGTTGAATTATTACTTTTCTGTTACTAGAGATTCACAGTGTAACAACAGAAAACAAAGCCATATCAGAATTGCTTTCAAACATAGCATTTTATTACTTAAATAAGTTTTTTTAAGGGAATATTTGTGTGTGTTGTGGAAGAAATAGATATCACAGTCAAATTGACAAGTTAAAAACACATTTATCTGCAATAACATAGGGAAAGAAAAAGAAGCAAGAAAGAAAATTACTGAATGCATTGAGTAAATCCAGATGCAGGCTAACCGTATGGCAGTTTTACACTAAGTGACTAAAAACCAATCTATTTTCAAAAAAAAAATCCTTTCCCGTAATGAGGTCAGTTAAAAAGTGAATATTCAGAGTCCTTAGGATTCAGCTAAAGAGTCACCAAATCCAGAATATTACATACTGTAATATACCTAAACTACAGCCCAAAGTTTCCAAGATCCATGATATCAATATGACATAGATGGAAAGGCTTTAAGGGGCTGAAAGTGAGCAAGACAAGTTAAAAAGCATACTGAAAGTTAACCTTCTGGTAACCAACACTGGGGGACAGGGGCCTTTAAAGAGCCTCAGTTCACACAGTGGCTTGAATTCCATTTGCATTTAAAATCTTTCGTTATTTGGTGTTTTTGTGTTCTTGCCTCTCTTGATCTCAACGCAGAATTGCCAGCAGCTCAGGTTAGATTCTGTGAAGTCTTTATCACCTCCTCAAGGTCCAGTTGGAACTTATTTGTACTATTGTAGAACTTGCCAGCACAGTTTGATCCTCCAAAAATCAGGACTGTGCACAAGTTATGTTTGCTCCACTTTTTCTTATCAGAGTCCTTCTGGTGAGTGTAGGTCAAGTTGAGTAATGTGTGGCCAGCTCGTGGCACTGAGCAAAGGTCCCCATGCTTGAATGTACTCCAGGTTAATGTATCTGCATGGAAAGATGGTGGATATTAGTAATATTATTCCATTGCTTCAGGAAATTTTGCTAGATATAAGTATGAAGTAAGAACACATTTTACCAAGATGAAAAGTGAATGCATCCTGAAAGGCTCCTTTAGCATTGCAGCCACCACTTATCAACACATGATGGTCAGAAATTGGAATAGCAGCGTGGAAACTGGAAGCAGAAGAGGATATCCTAAGTAATCACATAAGGTTAAACAGCAGAGCCTGCAAAATGGGGTGGGAAGAATATGCGATAAATGCATCATTTGTTGATACTGGTCATTTTGAATGGGGCTATTGGAAGGTACAAAGCACCACATATTGGTTGACCCTACTTTCAAATCTTGTACAAAATGTTATTGTGTGTGTGTGTGCGTGTGTGTGTATGCTAGCCTCAGTTCTCATGTTGTGTTAAAAGGTCACTGGGCTTTGTTCCAGGTTATATCTTGGAACAAGGACCTGCCATCCACATGATAGAGTAGAACATGACAGGCCCCACCCAGGACCTGCCATGGCTTGTATTAATATATGGACAGCAGGTCTCTATTCCAAGATATAATCCAGAATAAGGCTTAATGCACAAAAGGACCGATGTTTCTTCTAGGTAGCTGTTAAGTCCTGCCTGTGACCCTTTTGTATTTTTGAAAGATATTCCACTGCTATTATCACTATTTCATTCATTTATATATCAAACACAATCAGGACTAAGCTACCCAAAATGGAGCAGCAACACACTGTGGCAGGAGAAAGTGAAGGGGCAAAGGCAAAGTAAAGCTGTTGTGTTTCACAAGAAGTTCATCCTGTTCTACCTGTTCACATCATAATCACTATTTTACATTGGATGGGGCTTCCATTGGAAACTAAGGGCCGGTTCACACTCTGTTTTATTTTGGAATATATCTTGGATTAGTGGCCCACTATCCACATATTAGCGCAGGCTACAGTGGGTCCCAGGTGAGGCCTGCCAGAGTCAGCATTAACATATGAAACCAATCCTGAGACATATTCCTGAATAAAGTCAAGTGCAAACAGGCCCTAACAGTCCACTTCTAAGAACAGTATTTCCCATCTAAAACCCCCTCCTTACCTAACTCAGGTCTCAAAGAGTGTCATTCATGCCTGCTTTTCCTTCTGAGTGTAGAGAAGAGAAAAAGGTCTACTCTTGAGCTACCAACTGATATATGTAGCTAACTTTTTCAATGGTTCTTTTATTCAGTTTCTTCGCCTTTCCTCACTGGCTTCCTGTTCACAAGTTTGCTTTGGACAGTTTTGATGTCAAACAAGCTTGTGAAGAGGGAGCCAGAAAGGAGATAGCATGCAAGGAATCTGGAAGCAGCTAGACAAAAGAACTGGCAATTGGCAAACCACACAGATTAACTGCTGGCTCAGGCAACAGATCTAATTCCCTTCAGGTCTGTTTCCTTTCAAGGAACGTTGACAGCAATGTGTAAGAAACTTTCTTCTGTACAGGAACAGACCTGTATGCAGAAGGAAACCAGAGTTTTTTCCTCAGAAAGACAAGCAAGGGCCGTGATCCCACTTGAGTTATTTAAAGTGGAATTAACAAAAATGGATGGGAATGCGCAAAATGCGCGTTCCCGTTTTTGTTAATTCATCTTTAAAAAGTGGAGCGTGGTGGCGGCGCAGTGGCAGCAACAGTGACTGAAAGAAAGAAAGGGAGGGAGGAAGGACAGGCAGGGCTCACTCACTTGCCCACCCACAGCCTGGCATTCCTCCTCTCCATGACCTGGGAGTGCCACAGCTGGGTGAGAGGCAATGGCGGCTGAGGCCGCGGCCGCAACGGCAGAGGCCAAAATGGCAGGCAGGCGAGGCGCAGGCACGATATACTGTGCTTATACCATTCCCAAAGCAAAAATAAAGTATGTTACCAACAAAAACGGGAGCGAGAGTTGTTTGAACAAGTGTTTTTTTATGCGTTTTTTTAAACTGTACTCCTCTGAAAGTGCAGAAAGCCACTTTTCTATGCGGATGAAGAATTTTGAAAACGTTTTCAACACGCAAAAATGTCCCAGTGACAATGCGACCAGGATGTCTCAAACGGCCATTTGCAGGGAGCTGAGAGCAGGTGAAAGTTTTGCCTTTGTCTTTTGCATGAGAATGCCCAGAAGCAACTGGTAGGCTAATTGAGGGAGACAGGATGCTGGACCCGATGGGCTATAGCTTAATCCAGAAGGGCTCCTCTTATATTCTTATATTGAGACACAAGGACAAGGAATTGTACTAAGCCAAAACAGAGGTTCAGAGTAGTGTGAAATCATGCAAAAGCTTCAAACATTTGATTCATGACTGGAATTAAGAGAAACAGCAGAGCCATGGATTCTGAATAAAAGAAAAACTGTTGTTAAAATTGAGGTGTTTAGAAGACACTGAAAGGGTTTGGGAAATTGTGAAGAAAAGGGAATTTCTCCAGAGCCTAACTGGTAGATCCTTAAACTGAGAGAACCTGGTTATCTAGGGATCTCAGAGAAATGGTTTTTGCCTAAAATATTTAAAAGCCTCTACGTTACAAGTGAGAGGGAACATGATAGAGGAGTACAGAATTTCATGTAGTATGGACAAAGTGAATAGGGAGAAGATTTTGTTTCTCATAATGCTACAACCAGATGATCACCCAATGAAGCTGAATCCTGGATGAGTAAGGACAGACAAAAAGGGGAAAATACATAATGCATAAATACATTTTGGAATTTCCTACCCCAAGATAAGAAGACGAAGAAGAAGAGTTGGCTTTTATACCCCGCTTTTCTCACCCATTTAAGGGACTCAAAGCAGCTGACCAAGCTGTCTGTTTTTCTCCCCACAAGCGAACACCCTGTGAGGTGGGTGGGGCTGAGAGAGCTGTGACTAGCCCAAGTTCACCCAGCTGGTTTTGTGGGGGAGGGCAGAATCAAACCTGGTATTTCCAGAGAAGAGTTCAGCTCCCTAGCCCCTATACCAAACTGGCTCACTAGTTGGCTACCAGCTTGGACTTCAAGGTCGTTATTGGCTATTATCCCTGATAGCAATAAAGCAGGTATGCCTCTGAAAGCCATCTGCTGAAATAAAAGCAAGTTGTGTGCTCCCCTGTGCAACTGGATGGCCATTGTAAGAGCAGATTTTTGGACTAGCTAGGCCACGGGTCTGATGCACTGGGACCCTTCTTAAGTTTTTAATTACTATGCTTTCTTATTGAAATCTATAACCACATACTTTCTTACGTAACATGAAACCATACTCTTGAGTGATCTATGAAACTATTTTCCATCTGTGCAAGTTTTTCTTTCAAATATTCTCTTTTTTAAAAAAAAATATATATATGTCTGTCTGGCAACTACACGGCATCTGCTCAAACATGTTAAAAGCTATACTTGGTGGGTCTCAAACATGAAAAATTCTGGGTTGTGACCATTAAACCCAACCAACAGAGTTCCAGGAAAACTATTTTTTAGGCAGCTGGACTGACCATGGCTGAGATACTTTTAAACTCCATGTTTTAATGGGAATGATAATCACAATTTGAAATCAAAGCAGCAGCAAAATTCCTCAGTGCTCTTACCTGCGAGCAGGTGGCTGACCAGACAGATATGAAACTGATGTGTACTCCATGAAACCTGGAGTATGCATGAAGAACAGGGAAAATTTTAGATGTAAGAACCTTGACATAAGAACAACTTGTAACATTATTAATTTACAATTTTATCCTGCCCTATACTCGGAGGTCTCTGGGCAGGTAACAACATCTAAACATCATTACAGTAGAAGCTTGGAAGAGTTGAATCAACATGAAACATTATCCTCCGCTGTAAAAATGCAACCTTAGACATTAATGAAATGTAAAACTCAGTCACAGCTAGTCAATTTCCCCTCACTGCATTCTGCGTTTCTTCTCCTTACCCAAACGCAGAAAAACATACACATTTGCATGCATGCACACAATTTAATTTACAGTATACAAAGCTGTATCTGGTCAAAAAACCTGTTATAGTACCACTGCTCTAAGAAGGCTGCATTGTTCTCTTCTCTGGAGGACTGTAAAGCAACCACTTTGGATTTTCTAAACCAATTTGATTTCTGGTGAAAATAAGGAGCACTCTGATGAAATTTAAGAAAACAACTATTTGTGGAGTTTGTTTCCATCCACTCTGAGGAAACAACAAGGA
Source organism: Aspidoscelis tigris stejnegeri (assembly GCA_023333525.1). Taxonomy (NCBI): domain Eukaryota; kingdom Metazoa; phylum Chordata; class Lepidosauria; order Squamata; family Teiidae; genus Aspidoscelis; species Aspidoscelis tigris. The sequence goes on from JALMGA010000003.1 coordinate 83,373,951, forward strand.
AACTAAGAAAAAGTACAGTTCTTACCCAGATCTAAGATGTGTGCGTCATTCAGGTAGACAGAAGTCCTTTGGCCCCCAAATATAATTAGCTTGTTTCTCAGTAGTGTAGCAGAATGGCTATGAGAAAGGAAGGACAGTGAGCAAGAAAAACGAAGAGAAATTATATTTATTATAATGCAACATTTCTACCTGGAGAGATTATAACTTTTTCCTGGGTACACTAATTCAGTGAAACAGTAATTAAAAAAAAATACAATTTACATTTTGTAGTACAACTGTGAAAGGACTACACCATCTACCTATTTAGTGGGCTGCAATGCTTTCAGGATTGCTTGCATGCCCCTGCCTTTCTCTTCCCCACCATTGCCCAAGGAATTAGCTGCAAGACAAAGAGAAAAAAATAAGTCTGTCTTATTATTTATCTACTTGGCCTCTGGTAACTGGCTACCAGATAGGCCACTGAAATACAACAACATCCCCACATCTTTAACAGGGACCAAGGCCTGTTTCTCAGCAACATTTGGAAACCTGTGTACAGAAACAAGCAAAACAGAGATTCACACCTGAGTTCTGCAAACACACAATCCGCTGATTACTTACCCCCACAGATTACACTAATACATAATTAACAGGTAAGCCTCAACAACCCACCATTGACACTTCCACCCAAAGAAACAATGCCAACAGGGTACAGTGAGGAAAAGACCAATGACTCATCAACAACTCAAACAAAGGAAGAACTGACAAACAAAACAGCAGAAATCTATAAGAAGGGAAACAAGGTCTAGGATGACAACAGTCACTTATGACTCCCCAAGAACAAAGTCCTCTGAAGATGGATATAGTAGCTATATCCAAAAACTTAGGTTCACAGAAGAAGAAACCTGGAACCAGCACATAACAGCACAAAAACTGCTACTAGTAAGGGACACTTGGCCTCTGCTGAGCTCTTTGCAGGTGTGTGCAGACATGTGAGAATTTACATGCAAACCAGTGTAGCTCAAGCATTTACTTAGATGAAGCATTCAACAGGTTCTCTCTCAAGTTAACTCTTTTGGTTTGTTTCTTCTTTGGGGCTTTAGGAATAAAGGCTGTAGTCACACTTAAGGTTTTCCAGCTTCAGTCCACTTTCAGAGTGAGAGAATGTACATCAGCAAAATAACAAGCTGTTTTCTTTCAGTGCAAAATAACTCAGAAAATTCACCTTTGGGACAGATTATGTGGAAAGAAAATGTACTGGTCACTTTGCTGATGTGTTTTCTCGCTCTGAAGGTGCACTGAAGATGGATTAAACCTTAGATGTGGCCACAGCAAAGGTGCCTCTCTGCCTGTTTTACTGTCTGGAAGGCTATGCAAGAAGAGAGCAAATATAGGGGCTAATGCAAAAAATGGGCTCTTAATGCCGCTGAAAGACCACAGAAAGAGGACAGTGCAAGTAATGGGAAGCTGTGTCTATACACACATCAAGAGCCAGACTTAAAAAATCACAGCTCCTGATACTAAGCATAGCACCCACATTAAGCATGGCAGTGCATAACCTGCTCATCTGCACAAATGCTGTTCTGAGCATGCACAATCCAACTGCACAAAAATCTTGTCCAGAGATCTATGAAAGGGCTGGGCAGTGTAGGTGGTGGCAATAGATTACACAGACTGATCTCAGCATGGGAAAACAGAAATGTGATCAAGATAATGTATCCTGTTTGTGGACAGCCATACAGCAGACTGAACATTGGTTATGATTTAAAGTAGTTCCTCAAACTTGCAACCAGTGAAGGAGCTAAAAGGAAGTCAAAACAGGTAGAATAATATTAAATCCAGATGAAAATTGATATCAATGAATAGAGTAGATTATGTATCTATCAGCAAACTACAACTGAAACGTGGACAAAGGAAGAGTCGACGCAAGATCTGAGCTACTAGATATGGTGGGATGCTACCAACTTCGCCCTTATAAGGTAAGCCATTCCTGCTGGCATCCCATTGTCAAAATGGGACTCTCCACTTCTGCCTACCTGCTACAGCTCACTCACAAACTGATTCCCAGTACAAGGACTGCTCAGAAATCTTATAGAACATCACACAAGGTGCTTGAATGGAGACATGATATAAAATGAAAGCGCAGACCCTCCTAGAATGAACAAAAGAGCCTTATTGCTCATATTATTCATTGTTATATCAAAAGCACACTTCCCTTCCATATGCTACAGAAATGACAATCTTTCACCACAAACTTGGTGTAGAAGAAAAACTAAAATGCAGTCATTTCCCAAGAATTCCAAGGAAGGGGAAATAATAATATACACAAAATGCAAATGAGATTAAAAACAAGATTTCTGAAGGAGCGTTTCTGCTTGGCTCAAGATACAGAATTTACACACAACTGTCTCCTCAAGGTCCCTCGATATTGCAGCAACCTCAGATGGAGCAAACACGCATGAGAGGAAATCTTGAACAAAAGTTTCCAAAGGAATGACTCATTAAATTACTCCCAGCTGCCCACAAAAAGTGTAAGAAAAAGACATGTGAGAAAAGAAACCCAAGATCACTCTAGGATCTCAAAATATTAACAAGTTGCAGGGGGAAAGTACATAATTATTCTTCTGTCCAGAGTAGACAGAATGAAGAAGCAAAGATGCCTCACCCAAACCTAGGCAATGGCTTCTCCCCCTCGACAATGGGTTGGTACCAAATTTCATACTCTGGGTTAAAAATGTAGATGGAGTTACTGCAGGCTCCAGGCTCCAAGGATGACTTCTTAGTAAAAGCTCCTCCAAAGACAAACAGCTCTTTGCGGTAGATAGTTGCACTATGGTAGGCCAGTGCTGGTACATCTCCTTTAGCCTGAGGAAAAGACTTTGAAGTTACAGTATGGCCTGGGAAAATTAGCTTCAAGAGCACTAGCAACACTCTTGTTGATAAAAACTCCCTAAAGTTTGCACTGTTAGGTTATTATCTATGCACTTATAAATACACATCATATTTTATCAAAATACATACATAACAAACACAAAGACTGAAATCTACTCAGGTTACTAAATATAACCATAAAAAAGAGACCAAATTCGCAACAATAATATTAGAAAGGCTATGACACAAGCCAGCAGTTGTGGAGTCAGGTACCATACTGAAAAAACTTAGTTGGCACTTAGAACAAAATATAGATTTCTGTTGTCAAATGCAGAGTCACACTGCTCAGATCTGCACACATTTTAACCTGACACATTACATCAGCAGTTCCTAACATTTTCACTGCAGACCATGGGTGTTTTTCCACTGTCACTAGAAGTACCCATTAAGTACCCATTAATGGATACAAAAATGCCATTATGTACCCATTATTGGGTACTTAATGGGTACTTTTAGTGACAGTGGAAAAACACCCCATTTTACATAACTTTTGTTGCCTCAGGACCCCCCCACACACACCTTGCATCCCCCATTCGCCACCTGGTTGTATCCTCTGCCCGCCCACCCCAACGCTGCTGCTGACCTACCATGAACCCCGTATGAGGCCTTTGCAGTCCCCCCTCCCTCTCTCCCTCTCAAAACATTTCTATACTGCTCCTTCATTTCAAAATCAAAGAAATGTACAATAAAATTCAAAACAGCATCTCTCATCACCCAGTCATTCTCTTTGTGAACTTTTAAAAATATTTTAAATGTTTTTATCCCTTGTTTTTAATGTTTCTTCTTGTAAACTGCCTAGAAATATTTGTGGGAAGCCCTATAGAAATGATTTAAACTAATTGGTCCCTTCCTGACACGATTCAGGTGGCATGCACTCCAGTAAAGTGTCAGCTTCCCTGGCATCTGAAAAAAAAAATGTGTCACTACACATTCTACTACTTGAAAAGCAAAAGGCAATGAGCAAAAGGAAGCATGAAAAGAAATGCAAAACAAAAATAACAATCCAAATAATTTTTCTGCTTGGACTTGAAACTCACAGATATCTGAAGCCATTTCCAAGAGGCTGTATCCAAGACATAAATGCTGCTATAATGCGTCCTCTGCCTCAGACCACCAAAGATGTAGATGCGCTTAGAATCTGGGTCATAGGTGGCACTATGACCTCGTGAACACTGTACCACTGAATCCTGTGCCGGGAAACCCATGGGGAACCAGAAGTCATTGTCTGCAAAATTAGCAGCGGAAACAAAGACTGAAGATGAGTATAAAGCAACCATTCAGAAACTGCAACACTGTTTTACAAAACTCTCAACACTGTACAGGTGACAATAATTACTATCACTACCCCATCCATATTGCCAGGCTTTGCACACAGTCCCTGAATATTTTTAAGAAACCTGAGGCCTATTCGCACAAGGGCCTGAGGAACGCACGTAGGAGCCCTGGGACATAGCATATGCACAGCTGGGCCGGCGGTTCCATTCAGAACCGCCACGGCCCATCCCATGTTCCGAGTGTAGAACACGAAAAGGTCTCTGGCTTCCATTCATTTTTTCTATCCCTTAATCTGCAGACAATTCAACACTACAGTGCCTCTACAAGCAACAAAGCATCTTACCAATTTCCAGCTTCCACAGAGCATCCTTGCAAAATTGCTGATTACACCCTTCCCCACCAAACAGAACAGCAGTATCAGGATCACTGAGGCACATAGCATGACACCATCGAGGGCTTGGGCATTCTGCAGGGTGCAAGCAGAAGGTGAGAAGCAGGGCAGCTCTGGCGTATTTTCCCTCAGACCCAGAAGGTGAAAGTTCTCAGGCACCTCCACATTGCACTTAGGGCTTAATAGCCACAATAAACTCATGTTCCGTTTACACAGTATAAAGATCTTTTAAAATACACTTTGCAGCTCATTTAATATTCAAGGGTTTTGAGGAAAAAGCTGCAAATTCTCCAAGGGTTTGCATTTAAAATTAATAAAAGCTTCAGTTTAATTCTTGAAAGTTTAATTCTTTTTAAAAGGCTGAGAAAAGGCTATTTTCTGTACATCATCTACAGCACTAGGAACTGCTGAACTGGAAGTACGTAGTGAGGTTCAACCTCCCCTCAAATTAAAGAAGTAATATTTACCTTGCAGCTGCTTAACTTCCAAATCTGCAGAAAAAGCATAAAAAGTTATTTTAATGCAATGTTATATCCATAAAGACATCCATGGTTGAGATCCACAGAAGGCAGTTAATGCTGAACAATCATCCAGCTTCTTCCTTTTCAATCCCAAACAGCAACTGCAATAGACTTTAATTTCTGCTATATACTGACTGCAGCCTAGTGAAACTCACATGCTGGACCTGCTGGATTTTCTGCCATATAAAACTCATTTTTCTTCCCAAATATCTCTTTCTAAAGCACCCTGCATGCTACTCTTTACTTCGCCTAAATATCCCTTGCCAAATTACAGGTGAACCTTATGTTCTATGTTTTATCAAATGCTGTAACCTGCCCTAAAACCTTTGGGTGAAGGGCAGGGTGCAAACCCAATACTGTACATAAATATGTGCATTTTATATGGCTGGAAATATTGTACATTAGCACCACCACGTTGGTTCTTAAAGCTACATTAATACAAGAACCCACAGCATGAAAAAAAAATCTCTACCTGCTATATACCCAAATTTGATCACTGATATCGTGTTACAATTATTACAGAAGTGTGCTTATGCTCTACTCCAGAGGTGTCAAACTCAATTTTGCAGAGGGCCATATATTAAATTTAGAATTTGTAGGCGGGCAGGATTCAAATAAAAAAAATGTACTGAATTATTATAACATTTAATTTATTTAATTATATAGTATATAATATACGGTTGTTAAAAATCATATCAAAGTTATAAAAGATGGTAATTATTTTGAGCTCAACGATCCAGATACCTGAGGGCAAGGTCAGAACTGGCTTTGGAGGAGGCCCTCAACCCTTTCCAAACGACACATGCAGGGAATCTTATCTGCCCCTTCCTCTTACACAGGGTAAGATCACACTTCAGGTTTAGTCCAGCTTCATTCCACTATCAGGGTGGGAAAATACATCAGCAAAATTCCAAGCTGCTTTTTTCCAGGGTTAAATAGCTCAGGCTGTGGTCACACTTCAGATTTGTTCTGGCTTGGGTCCACTTTCAGAGCAGAATGTTACATCAGTAAATTCCCCTCTGGGGTAGATAATGTGGAAAGAAATGCACTGGTCACTTTGCTGTGTTCTCCCACTCTGAGGGTGGGCTGAAGCTGGATTAAACCTTAGGTGTGACCACAGCCACTCTCTGTGCAGATCGCTGGGGAAGAGAAGAGCTGGCTTTTCTACCATGCTTTTCTCACCCATTTAAGGACTCAAAGCAGCTGACAAAGCTTCTGTTCTTCTCCCCACAACAGACACCCTGTGAGGTTGGTGGGGCTGTGAGAGCTCAGAGAGCTGTGACGAGCCCAAGCCCACCCAGCTGGCTTCATGGAGGAGAGCAGAATGAAACTCAGTATTCCCAGATAAAAGTCCATCTCCCTAACCACCACACCAAACTAGCCCTTCAGAACTCACTCTTGCCTGCCAAACATTTCGCCGAAGGAGACAGGCAGGGAGAGTGAGTTCTGCCCGGCCTTTTACAAGGGAGACGCCACCTGCTGTGGGAGTAGGTTGTTCAAGGGGGCGGGGTCTTCGGCAGCACTTGCAAGTGCGAGGCGAGGGATAGAAAGGGCTGTGGTGGCGAGCGGTGGTGGGTCCTGGGGGGCAGCGAGGGGTGGCGGGAGTGACTGTGGGGGGGGGGCTGGCGACAGCGGCAGGGGGGCGGGGGGCGGCGGCGCTGCCATAGAGGAATCGAATGAAGTCTAAAAGCTCTAAGAAACATGATTCTTCTTTCTGTGACACATTGCGATTGTGGGCCGTATTGATACGGCCCGGGGGCCAGATGCGGCCCACGGGCCGTATCTTTGACATGACTGCTCTACTCCTTCCGCTAGCGCACTAAGCAAATCTGAATCATCCTTCACCTTGGTTACAGACTCATTTACCTTCAGATTCTGGTTGCCTTTCAGATGCCAACAGTTCAAAAAGAATCCTTCGGCACTTCAGCTGATTTTGCTTAGATGTGCTGTTTTTCCTCTTGTCCTCCTCACTAGCTGTTTTTGGAGCAGGAAGCATCAGCAGCGTTTCCACTGGTGGCGAAAACTCCTTCCTGTCAGTCACAGGTCCTTTCGCGGGCACGGCTGAACCGTGGTTTGTAGGCTGCCCACCAGAACAATCAAATAGATTGGATTACAGAGGAATCAGAAAGCATTCCAGAAAAATAAATAGGCCTTGTAAAAGGGGTTCCAGAAACATCATGTTAGGTGCTCTAGAAAGGAAAATGGAGGCCTGGATAAGTCTCTAGTCTAGGGATGTGCATGAATATTCGTAACACTCATATATGAATTGATTGTTACAACATTCGTACACTGACATTCGTATTCGTACAAATGCTTCAAAACATCCATAAAACAGGGAGGTGGGAAAGCAGCTGCGTCAGTCATAACTACAACGGATCCAGAATGCATCTGACATGGTTTGAGATAGGATTCAAAGTGGATTCAGGGTGGACTTTTGACACTTTCCCAGCAGATAAGTTATGGGATATGTATCGGATACGTATGCATTCATATCGGATATTCGGACATTCGTATTGAATAGAATCCTACCACATTCAAAGGGGATCTATTTGAAAGAATATGAATTTTCTTATATTCAATTTGATACTAATCGAACACACACAAAAACCATCCATGCACATCCCTATTCTAGTCCAATCCTACAGAGCACAAATCTATGCTTTAAGACGTCGATTGTGGAAATTTCAATTACCAAACTACCATCTGTGAATTTCAGTACCTTGGAGCTATTCTGCACACCACACTGATTAAACTAATTCCTTTTCAGTTCACTGCCCACCCACCCCACACTCACAAAAAATCAAGCTTTTAACCAATATACATGTAATGAACAAAAGGACACACACCCCAATACCACTGCCATACTCACAACCCAGATTAAAGATTCCCAACTGCCTGTCTGAAACATGTAAACTAGCAATTGGTCTCATCATGCTGGCAGTTATGAAAATAGGCAGCTGAACAAAGAAAACCATTTCCATTACAGGAAAAGCGTCCTTTCTTTACACCTACCTCAGAGGGACCCTCCTCCAGTTGCTGAACAGCATCTTCTGGAAAAACAGGTGACTGGTTGAGTTCTGCCGCTTGACATGAATGAGTAGGGGTGCTGTTAAGCAGCTAAGGAGGAGATGCAAGCATCAGAGCCTCAGTGTCAATTAGATGTAAATATAATACACAAATTATAAAAAGTAGTTACAGTTTGTCATGAAGCCTAGGCTCAGCTACAACAATTCACTTGTGGTTTCACTAGCTGTTTTTATCTCTATATCTTTATTTTTGGTTTTATGACTGTACCTCTAATATCATTACATTAAGCTAGTTACTTTAGTTCTTTCACTATTAATATAGTTTTGGAAGGTTTGAGAAGGACAAGCATGCAGACATGCATTATTCTGCTTCCCTGAAGGCCTCAAAGGTGACAATCCACATTTGAGGCCTTCCAGGAAGCAGCGGCCCATGTGGCCTGCTGGGTAAACTTATCATCCTAAAAGGCCAAGAAAGCACACTTGCCACCCAACTTTTATAGGAACTGGGCACCTAGCAAGAAGATGAGGCATGATGGGACAAAGTTCAGATAATCCACAGATATGATAGGGAGAGACCAGGGATGAAAGAGAAATGAGAGAGGTCAGGGATATGATGGGGAGGTCTATGGGCAAGGAGTCACTAATGCATTCACCAAACCACTGGCTAGTTCATATTTTGGGGGCAAAAAGTTTGACTTTATTATGAAATGAACTTTTTTTTAGGTATGTGTACATATCTTCCTCCAAGTGTTGCTAATATCACCTCCCATTAATGACATACTAGTTGCTGATATTTTCAGAATCCAATTACTATGAATAAAGAGATCAAACTCAATTCACAAGGATCAAGCCCCTGTAAACAGGTACACAAACAAAGTGTTAGAGTGAGGCTCTCTTACCTGTTCCGTAACAGTTAAGAGAATTTTGATAGGAGCACCACTCTTGGCTTGCTTTAATGAAGCCATCAAAATATCAACTCTCCAATCCCCTTCCCACACCAAACATCTGTCAAAAAATGATGAGATCACTGCTTTTTATTCTGACCTGGGATAATTTCAGTTTTTCTTCAGTAATCACTGCTAATTCAATATCTTGATTGCTCCCACCAAACAATAGCTATAAGGGATCAGGTATTTTTGTTTTGTTTTTCTCTGTGCATGGAGCTATCCAATGAGGTGTAGCTAGAATGGAACTCTGGCAAAGGAAGCAAAATGGATTATTTCTACCATGCAGATAGAAATAAAAAACTGTTCACGCATGCCATAACAAATGAACACAGATTCATGACTTTGAAGGGTGAGACTGTGTTTCCTGTGCTTCTATGGCAGCCATATACATACAGTGAGTGAATAGATAAGAATATTTCCAAGCTTCAAAGACTACCATGACAGAAAGGAGATCAGAACACCGCATAACAAAGAAAGTAATAAGAAAATTACTTTCAGGAAAGATTCTGCAACAGAAGTAATTATCTTTTGTTCCCTGAAGGCTTATGTTCAGATTGAGCCCTTTCATGAACTTATAGCAGTGATGGCCAACCTATGACATGCGTGTCACAAGGTGACACGCCAAGCCCTTGGTACCTGGTCACCCTGGTACCTGGGCATGTAGTGCTTGCTTGTTCTTGATGTATACAAAATACCAACTTTCAATAGAAGATTTAGCAAATAAAATTCAGCCAAAAAAAGTCGCTAATGTAAAGAATTATTTGTTTTTGCTTTTAATAAAACACATAAATCAAAAATACAACTTTTTTACTAGAGCTACAAATATCACAAGATTGTGGATATTTCTAGATGTGACACAGCACCCAAGTTAAGCCACGTTTTCTTGTGAATTTTGACACACTGAGTTCAAAAGGTTTGCCATCACTGACTTACAGGCTGACTCTGAGCAAATTCTCTGTTTCTGATATGGAATTTCAAGAAAGTCTGGAACACTGCTAAGCATGCTAAAAGCACCATAATACTGGCAGCATATTCCATTACACTCCAGCATTTACCTTGCTTCTGGTCCCAGCACACCAAGCTTTTGAGGCTGAAGATTAGAGTTTATTAATATCTCCACAGTGATGCTTGTATTCCGAGAATAACGGCTCCAGTCACCCAAACCAAAGACCACTAACCACTTGGGCAGTGTAAGTGGCAAGCGAGTCTGGTAACATTTCTGACGGCATTTGCTTACAGGAAACAGAAACAGTCATTTCAAAGGGGACAAAGCAGAAGAGAGGCGTGTAGTAATACTAAGGGACTTGAGAACAAACATTCAACCAGCAAAATAAGCAGCAGGCTCTCAAAATGGTGAAAAGAATGGATCACAGTTTTAACTAACAAGCAATACCATAATAAGTCCAAACTGGACTAATATTACGAGAATAAAGTAATGACAAACTAAAATCCTCCACAAATGTTATCTAACACCATACAGAATTGCAACATTTAACAGGAATATAAATAGTAACTGTTGGAGAGACTGTCAGAGAAATCTTTCTTTGTGTCCCATGTGGTGCTCAGATGACAAAATTAACCAGATCTGGAAAAATGTAGAAAAGGAAACGGATAACACAACTGGATTTACACCAGAAATTAACACCAGAATTGGTTGTTTTGGAAATCTTTAAAGGCAAAACAAAGATCAAAAACAAAAAGATTATTAATACGCATGTCAGCTGCATAAACCTTAATGGCTAAAAATCAGAAATTTGGAGATGATTTAAAAATAAGATTCTGGTATGATATGGGAATATTTAGCTGATATAAATTTTAAAATGACTTCATGTAGTCAAAAACAAGAAACAAAAAAATGGGAACAATTTATGGGAACAAATTAAAAATGAAAGTGCACCTTCAAAGGAAGGTTTATCCCTAATAATATTCATAAATCTTTCTTATATTTCACTTTTACATCATATGAAAAGAGATATGATGACAAAGTATTGTTTCTAAGGTCAGAAGGATTGTTAATTGTTACTATAATATACATGTTTTGTTTTTACATTTTGCTTTGTCCTTGTCTGTTTTGGCTTTGATACTTTTCTATCAGTTGTAAACAATAAAGAAATAGTAACAGAACAAGCATGCAAAAACATCTAAAAAAACATACTTATTCCTTAGCAGTAGTCTAGAAAGAAAGGAGATAGATAAGTCTACTGTCTCATTTCTGTATCTGTTTTATTTGTGGACTTGCTATTCAGGAAAGTCCAAATGGAGTCTATTAAATGGGCAGAAGCAGAACAGAATAACTATACAGTACTCCACCCAACAGCTTTAAGTATAGCAATACTGTGGCCTCCCCTTTTCAGACAAAGATCCTTTATTTGCTAAGCATCATCTATGATTATGCAAGACAGACTCTAGCATCTTGCAAAGGCACTTAAGATATGTATTAGAAACTGGCCAGGAAACTGATTAGGAGGACACGTTACCCACTTTTCTGCTACAGATTTTATTTGATGGCCCTAGTCCAATGATGGCCAACCTATGACATGCATGTCACAGGTTACACGCCAAGCCCTTCTAGGTGACACACATGGTCACCCTGGCACCTGGCGTGTAATGCTTGCTTGTTTTTGAAGTGTACCAAATACCAACTTTCAATAGAAGATTTAGCAAACAAAATTCAGCAACAAAAGTCACTAATGTAAATAATTATTTGTTTTTGCTTTTAATAAAATACATGTATCAAAAATATAACTTTTTTTACCAGAGCTACAAATATCACAAAATTATGGATATTTCTAGATGTGACACAGCACCCAAGTTAAGCTAGGTTTTCTTGCGAATTTTGACACACCGAGCTCAAAAGGTTCGCCATCACTGCCCTAGTCCATCACACACGCCTTGCCTACAGAAACAGAGACCTACAAATACAATGAGAGAGAAGCTGGCCATTCTAGCATATAAACAAATACAAAAAGAAGGGAAGGTGCCCCCCAAATAAAGCTCTGGAAAGTCGCTGCCTGAAAACATCGAAACAAAAACTGTATAAATGGGGCAAACGACACAAGGGCTTTCATTCGATAATGTGCCCCACCGAACCATCTCGGGCTGTGGTCACACCTAAGGTTTAATCCAGCTTCAGGGCGAGAAAACACATCAGCAAAGTGACCAGTCATTTTCTTTCCACATTAGCCATCCCAAAGGTGAATTTTCTGAAAGAAAACAGCTCGTCACTTTGCTGATGTATTCTCTCGCTCTGAAAGTGGACTGAAGCCGGATTAAAACCTTACGTGTGACCACAGCCTCGGCTAGCCGGCCGCCAGACGTTTCTTCTCGCTCCCTCCAGGCTCATCTCTCTCTCTCTCAAATGGCAGGGCAGGAAAATGAGCTCCCCACGACGAGTGGGCCCAGCCACAAGAGCTGCCACGCAGGCAGGCAGGCAGGCGGCGGCGGCGGCGCCCCTCACCTGCTGAATTGCCGCGGCGGCTCCCTCAGGGACCAGAGAACGTAGAAGTCGAGTTTTCTTCCCTCTCCCGGCGGCGGGGCGGCCGCAGCCTCGGGGTACCAGGGACCCCCAGGAGCCCAGCTCCATCGACGGCGGGGCGTCCTCCACCCATCCGTGGCCAAGAAACTGGAAGCAGTGAAAGGCATCACTGGCCTGGACATGAGAGGATGCGGGAGGTGGGCCGAGGATTCACACGGCCGTCACCTTCGCTTTTGGAGGAGACAACGAACGAATTCGAAATTATTTTTACGAAAACAGAAAAATTCCTTGAAATTGACAAACTGATTGTGGCGAATTTAACTCCCCAGAACATTCACCGCGTCCTTTTGGAGCAGGCAGGGCCGTTTTAATGACTTGTTTAGCATCCCAGGTGCTTCGGTTATCTCAGCTTCCTAGTCCCCGTTAGAGCACCTTATCGGCTTCAGGTGTGATAGGATCACCTAAGGTTTAATCCAGCTTCAGTCCATCTTCAGAGCTAGAGAAGACATCAGCAAAGCGACTAGTAGTTTTCTTTCCATGTTGTCCGTCCCAAAGATGAATTTTCTGTTATTTAACACTGAAAGGAAACAGCTTGTCATTTTGCTGATGTATTCTCTCACGGATTGAAGCTGGATTAAACCTTAAGTGTGACCACAGCCCCAATAGGGGTTACTACTAAGGTTTCATTGTATCTGCATTGTATTGTTATGACGCAGAAGCAGAACAGCCAATCAGTACAGCTCAGTTGTTCCACCTCGGCTGTGAGCCCAATTCTGTGCTGGGTTTTACTTGGAATTATATCCCCGATTAGGGGGGCCTGCCATCTGCGTTCTGGTGCAGACCATGCCGCAGAAGACCCCAGGCAAGGCCTACTATAGTCTGCATCAGGATGCAAATGGCAATTTCTGTTCCAGGATATAATTTAAAATATGACCCAGTGCAGAAAGGGTCTGACTCTTTGGGAACCCATGGACCATAGCACACCAGGCCCTTTTGTCAATTGCAGTTCACAGATAAGCATACATTTTTCATTATATTAATTCCTAAATATTTCATTTTTATTTCCTAATTTTAATCCTGATACCACTTTTTATGTGCATACAAAATTGTCATATACTAACCATCTTCCCATACAGATTATTCTAGTAAAGTCTTTTCTAGAGGCAGCTGCCCCACAAGGGCAAAGTTGACAGCTAAGAGTTTGAGTTCATTCTCCCTTTCTGTTGCATACATTTCAATTCAAAAGTAGCTTTTATTTCAGTGGGGGCAAATTTCATGTGGATTTGCATAAAACTGCAACCTTAAGAAGTTCTGACCTGTAGTAATGAATTGAGGCTCACACGCAGAATGGCTGCCAGGTGAAAGAGTCTTCTTTACTGAAGATTTTCAGGCTTTTTATGCCCAGTTACAGAATACATTTCTCAATGGAAATTTCCCCCCGGGGTGCCCATATTTGGTTACAAGAAGAGAACTGGACTGAACCAGTAAATGCAAGGATATGGTGTAGGACCAATAGAAGCCTGTCTCTGTGCATGTGGATATCTCGTGTCAGCATCCTTGGATGCTGCATATTGTTTACATGTAATGTGGAAGTGATAACAGATGTTTAGACTCCTTGTGAGAGATATTAGGCAAGTTACAGTGACCCAGGAATGTACCCTTTGTCCTACTTGCTTTCTTAGCAAGAGTTGCTTTCTTATAGTAATATCAGCCTAGCAACTGTGCTTTAGCTGAGATGGGCAAATTGCATCCCCACACTGACCACTGTTATCACTTACTTTTAGCTGCTTGGCTCACTGTCTTAATGGGCATCAGGCAAGCGCTGATGTTCTCTGACCTCTTCAAGATTTAGGAAATAAGACTTTCATCTTACATTCTTTTAACTGGTCATATTAGTTTTGGCCTTTAAGAATTTCCACAGTGCCTCTGATCCAGCCAAGATTTTGTATGTTTTCATTCTAATGTTTTGGGTACTTCATAAGAACCAATTCTATTTATGTTATTATCCCACACAGAAATAAGAGCACCCAAACTAAAATCCACCTAAACAGATAAACATTTAAATAAAGATGGAAATCTTCTGTATTTGAGAATGTCAATTATATGTTTAATGACAACAAAGTCAAGAAAGCAGGACTTGGCTGTAAGATGAAAAACGTTTATTGAATTTTTAAAAAGTCAAATACAAACACAGTCACAAAACAGGTACTTCATACAATGTAACAGACATTAACCAAATTGTGAAAGAAAAACAAAATCACACCAAAAAGAACTAGCTAGTACCTGAATATATGATTTAGTACCACCGCTTCATAAAATATCCTCTCACTTTAAGGAAAAGTGCTTGGGAGGACAGGAGCAGCATATTTGCGTACAAAATTAAGGAGTAAGAAAAAAATCATCCTGCATAAACCATAAATCATATCAGCCAGTGTAGAATTGCCCATAGTATAAAATATCATGAATTAGAGATCAGGAGTATCAGACAGGCATTCAAGCAAGAGGGCATCTAGTAGCTAAAGTCTGGATTACCCCAGGAATCTATATTCATTTAGTTTTGGCCACAACACTTGAGCAAAGCCTGCAGCCAAATCCTTGTTGTTATTGTTGCTGAGTACCATCAAGTTGTGGCTGACTCCTGATTGACCACATGGGCACCTCTGTGGGCATCTATATGCAGTTTTCTTGGCAGAGATACAGAAGTAGTTTGCCACTGCCTACTTCCAGGGAGAGGCTGGGGATTGAATTGGCAACTGTTTTCCAAGGCAGTTTGCTATTTCCATTAGTTACAGCCACTCCCAGCCAAATTCTACGTATGAATTCAACAGAAAGTTCCACTGAATTCAGCAAAGCCTTGCCTTCTACTTTGGAGTAAGATTTCTTTGTAATTCAAAAACCCACTTTCAAAACTTTGAACACAAGACGTGGGAGGATTATTTTAATTTAACACCTCAGGGCATTAAAAGTGGCACATATTTTTTTAAAAAAATATTAAAATAAAACAACCTTTTAAAACCATGTGCCAGAGGGCTATTCAGCAAGAATATGCCCAAGAAAATGTAAAAGTTTAAAATTGTTTTGTTTTATTAAACTGTAATCCATGACCTTTTTGTAGATAGAAATATAGTTAGTGTTGCTTTGTATTAAAATGATTTAATATACTTTGTATTTAATTATGTGTCTAATTCTTGTGGCTATGTTGTACATGGTTTATTCTGTTGTATTCTACATGTTCCATTCTGGGCTGTTTTTGAGGAAAAACAAAATACAAAACATAATAATTCAAAGGAGCAAAATAAAGAAATAATGAAATTTGCTCTGAGATCAAATGGCTGGCCCGGGGTCACCCAGCTGGCTTTGTGGAGGAGTGCAGAATCAAACCTGGTATTTCCAGATCAGAGTCTGGCTCCCTAACCACTGGACCAGACTGGCTCACAGTCCTGTTAGTACAGCTCTGGCCCTTAATCTGGATTTTTAGTTCTAGTTCTCCTAACCCTCAGTTTTAAAGGCAGTCCCTCCCTATAAATACAGTATTTATAGGTGGATAGAGAAAATTTCTGATGGATAGAGAAAATTTTTCTCTATCGCACAACACTCAAACCAGGGGGCACTCTGTGAAGCTGATGGGTAGGAGAGTTGGATTCGACAAGGGGAAGTATTTCTTCACCCAAAGAGTAATCGGTTTATGGAATGTGCTGCCAGAAGAGGTGGTGACAGCTACCAGTCTAGATCCCTTCAAGGTAGTTTTAGACAAATTTATGGATGACAGATGTATCAATGGATACTAGAATGAATGTCTAGGACAGGTACATCTTTCAGGCTGGGGGTGGGGGCGGAAGCAGGATGCTTCTAATGCCATTTGCTGGGATTCAAGAGCAGGAAGGTTTGTCCTTGTCTCTGTTTGAGATGCCCATGAGCATTTGGTGGGCCACTGTGTGTGACAGGATGCTGGACTAGATGGGCTGTGGCCTGATCCAGCAGGGCCTCTCTTATGTTCTTATCATACTTAAAACCAACATATATATACACCTGTATTTGTCCTAGATGCTGCCCACAGTAATCTTTAGTAACAAGGCTACACATTTCTAGAGATTTTGTGCCTATAATACTAAGAAACTGCTCTCGCTTACTTGTGCCATAAAGAGGGCTTTTTTGCACTTTGCGTTTGGGGGTGGCCCATATGCTCTGGCTCGGAGTATCAACGCACCATGGCGCCATTTCCATTTTGGATCAATTCAAGGCATGCCCAAGCACCCCCATCTTCAATAGCTGTGAATCAGGCCCTTTCTGCACTGGGCCTTATTCCAGATTACATCTCAGAATAGGGACCCATCATCAGGATGGTGATGCAGACCTCTCTTCCGAGATATAATATGGAATAAGGGCCAGTGCAGAAAGGGCCAGAAAGGCCCTAGTGCAACCCCAGACGCACTTCTGTGCGAAGGCTGCACGAGGGCTGGGCAGGGCGATGTAGCAATGGCTGACACTGTCAGACAGGGTAAGTTTCAGGTAGGTTTGAGACAGGGCCCAGTGTTCCTGATCTCAACTTCCCTGGGAAGTTAACGGCAAAAAGTCTCCGAGACCTGCCTTGATCTCTGTAGCTGCTCAAATTGCATCCTGGCCAGTATTTGGAGACCATATATCAGCTCTGTGTTCCTTGAGTTCCTTATGAGCGTATATGCCTGTACTTGGTCACATCAGCCTCTTCCATCCCAGTATACATAAATATATATAACTTGTATAACTTGATCCTTCTAAACTAATAAGTCCTGATATTAATTTTCAAACATTTTTCAAGCACTAATTCATATTTGTGACATGGCAAAATTGAGTCTGTCAAACAAAGCAATTATTAATTTAACTAGAATACCTAAACCAAAAGCCTGTAAGGGTTTTGCTTGAAACCTACTGACAATTTTACCCTGCTGTAGCAGAGGCGTGCAGTTTGGGCCAATAGTTGCTATCAGAAGGCACTACTGACAATACTTTTCCAAGTGGTGGGAAGCCTGGCATGCAGCTTACCTGTGTTAAAAAGACATCATACACTAGGAAGAACCAGACTGCATCAAAACATAGTACATATTCAAGACTGTAAGACCTCCAGCATTAGTACGAGCTATTTCTGAGGGAAGTAGTGACCTACTGGTGTTTAGCCCTCCCTTCAGTGAGTTAAACTTATATTAGGGTTTCTTTCACTTTTAAAGGTCTCATCAGTATAAGTTTCTAATAGTAGCCATCAATTTAATATGACATACCCCTACACTGTTACTAATCAGAAGACAACCCTATTTTCCATAAGTTAAACTAGCAGAACAACTTTAATAGTAATAAATTTGATCTAAAGAACCTCTATTATGCATGAACTAAGAACAAAGACAGATTCACTGTTCTAAGGATTCATGTAGTAAAGAAATGAGACTGAGGAATCTCTCTAATTAGCAATAAAATTTAAATATTCTTCATGCATCATTTTTCCTTTTCTCTTCTTGAGGCAGAACCTGGATAAGGCAATAACCAAAACAAAAGAAACCCTACTTTTTATTTCTCAAGCCCTACAAGGACTTTGGTGTTCTATACAATGAGAAAAAGTAAATTCATCACAATTTAAAAGAAGAACTGATTGAACAATAATAAATAAAGTTTAGGAGGAAGGGCACC
The DNA here is from genome assembly GCA_023333525.1 of Aspidoscelis tigris stejnegeri. Lineage (NCBI taxonomy): Eukaryota > Metazoa > Chordata > Lepidosauria > Squamata > Teiidae > Aspidoscelis > Aspidoscelis tigris. The sequence continues at coordinate 83,392,154 of JALMGA010000003.1, forward strand.
ATTGTATAGGGACAATATGAGCAGAAGTACAAAGAACCCATATTTTCCCCATGAAAACCTTGAAAAGCAGTTACTATCCAGAGCCTTTAAGGGGGAAAAATTGCATGTATTGTACTGTCCTTTACATAAGAGATCCATTTGTATTGGTATAAACTCTCTTTTTTGCAAACTCTGTATTTTTAATGGTGTTGATCTGGAATCGGTGCATTATTTTCATATTTAGTTCCTAATTTTTCTTTTTATATGGTTCTGTAGTCAGCAGGGGACTGCATGTGCCAGGTTATCCTTCCAACTTTTGAAAGACTTAAGTTTTCACCTTCCCAGTCTTTTATTTGATATATTTTGTTTAAAAAACCCAGAATGAATAGTCGCTTGCTACCCTGCTACACTTGGCAACCCATTCAATATGGTATAAATCAATTCACCAATTTAGTTTACAAAACAGATTCTTTGGCTTTAAACTTCCTATCTCTAATCTATATCCACTAAAAGTGAAATGTACATATGTTAAGGGCATACCTTCTGGTCTCCAAAAATTCACTACGTAGCATCAACATTAGCTATAATCATGCAAAATATATTAGACATACATCATAAGCAGTGCCTATTTTAAAAAGCACACTCAAATTCGCACCTGAAATCTTAAATAAATACATTTATAAATCCTCTGCAATAAAAGGAGCACAAATTACACACATTTTATAAAACCTGAGCTGTGAATGAAAGGTTAATTTCTGAAATGGAACAGGTAGTTGTGCTGCTGTTGAAGTATTAAAGATTGACAGTGGCTTCCAAAATCTGAAAACTACACAGATATGCAAGGAAAGTGACTCTCTTACTGATCATTTTAAAAAAGTAGGAACTTAAAAGGTCAGGGCTTTATAGATATCAGAGTGCATATGGTACATAACTGAATTATTAGCACTACAAAGTCAATGCCAGTAACAGAAAAAAGAGACAGACTTGCCAATGACGGTTACCATATGCAACAGCATTCTGTTAGTAGTACTTTGGTGCATAGGTTAACGATGAATAGGTGTGGGAAATCATATGTCCGTGTATAACAGTCTTTTTATGGCAAGGATTGCTATTTATTGGAGGCATCAGATACAGCATGACAAAGATGCACAGGTGGCAGTAACTCTTATCAGAGCCATGCTTTCTGATATTTTGTATTCATTAATGGTAAGTTTTGGTTTAAAAGTTAAAGAGAATATGGCCACTGGACACCCTGTCGATGAGAAATTTGGCATTCTGGCTCATCTGAGCTGATGCCCCTGACACAGCTACACTGAAATCAACACATTATACCCCCAGAGATGTGTGTATACAGGGATGATGGAGGAAAATATTGGCCATTTAAAATGATTTATGCTTCCTTTCCTCATTGTTATTTCATCCCTTGATTAAAAAAGCAATGCAAACTGCATGCGTTATTTGTAGCCAAGCTGTAGAATTAAATATGTAATAATCTATTGCACAATATCAGCTGTTGCAGTCAGGAGAGGAGACAGGCTTCTGTTGTCTGGGTGATATGTATACATTCTGGCTGTGTTCACACCCAGTAAGAGAGAAAAAACCTCAGGTGGCTTAAAGAGATAAGCTAATCTGCCCTCCCCCACATGAATATTGTAGGCTAGAAAAGGTGAATTAGAGGTACAATAGTAATCCAAGTGCTACACTTTCTTTTTTTTTTTTCTGCAGTGTGTGAATGGAGAAAAAGGCATTTCACAATGTTACAAGAAACCACACAAATGGCAGTGCACTGAAGCACAATGTAACAACACAGTTCTAGAGAAGAGCTCTAGAGACTGCTTCGGCAGTTGGTTGCAGTGATTATCTGCATCCAGCAGAGTAAAAGACAGTGATAATTCCACCCCAGTTTACAAAGGCATATGTCAATTTCAGTTCACAGATATGCAACTGAAAGGGGGAAAAAGCAAACACTTGAGGCTGGTGTCCAGCAACTTGCTTCCTGAAGCTAAAATTGCAACTTCATACCTGGGTGAAAGAAGCTAGAGTGGATGGATATCTCTTCCATCACCTTAACACTGAGGCAGAGTAGGAAGATTTTATCCAAATATAAGCACAGAAATTATTGTAAGATCCAGCCATCCAGTGATGTCACAAAGGAGATAACTAGCCTTTGTAAGCAGTTTGCCTTGATGCCTAACGATTCAATGATTCCAAATCCCATTGCCCTATGTTATTTAACTGGCATAATAGATGTGGAAGAAGAGAATTTTGTTGCGTAGGAGGGAATAAGAATTGTCAAATTTGAGTAAGTAGATGCCTTCGCCTGGATAATCATGGCTTCCTATTTGTACTTCCCGATGGCTGTCCCTTCGGTAGACAGGCATGATCTCTCCATAGCGGTTTCGCAAATAACTCTTGGAGCCTCTTTCTACATCACCCACAGGGATAGGTCCTAAGAAGACAAATTCAACACACAACGTATCATAACTACAGCACCCAACAGAAAAAGGTTATTAAGATCTTAAGGTCATAATGAAAACATTTTTTTTTCAAATTTAAATGATTGTTAGCTACCCTGTGATGGGTTGTCCATTTTAAGGTAGCAGTTCCCTAATTTTAGTAGACTTCTGTACAAAGTGTGCTACGTGTTGGGTTATGTGTGGATTTGAACGTTGTAGAAGAAATCTGTCAGGCAGGGCTAGCTGCCTGCCATAATATTTGAATGTAAGATCTCTGCCACCTATGTGATTCTGTATATATGGATATAGTAGCTGCCTATTGTTTTGGAAGTGACAGTTGACTCCTCCCCTCCCTGCTGGGGTCAAGCAATACATTTTGGCTCCAAATTTAAACTGGGTTTTGAAAAATAGTTATTGTTCATTGGTTGAAGGCCAAACCCCACCCAGCTATGAAACATATAAATATGCTGGGCTTTCTGTTCAAAGTTGCTTCCAACAAGAAATGCCTTTTCGCTGAGCTGAAATAAATCACTGTTCATCTTTTTAAACAAAAGAGTCTCGTGGTCTTTCTTTGCCAGCCTGACAAAATTACAGTTTATCTTTGGGAGGCCAAGAGTTCTTCGTCTTCAGAAGTGGGGTTAGATTTTTGTCTCTTGCTGCTGTATACAAGTCACAGATTACTATTTATTCATTTACATTTTTATCCCGCCCTATACCCGAAGGTCTCTTGTGCAAATAAATAACTTTGCAGTGATTAAATATCAACAGTTTAAAAAACAACCAATGCTTGACTTCAGGGGCATTGTAACTGACCATATATTTCTTTTAAATATCTGCTATTAGATTCTTTGGCTGACTCCAGACTTATTTTTCATATTTTATCACCCTGATTTTCTTGTTTTCTTGCCAAGGAAGAGTGGAAAGGTGGTATTCAAACATTTAAGTATTTAACTCAAATTGAAATCACAGATATGCTTATGTTTTTAATGTGAAGATCATGGATACTGTAATGGTTATGACAGAAACTGTTGGCCTATATGTAGAACAAACGAAGCACAGGATATAATAAAGACTACATAATTTCCCTTTGTTTATTTGGGGTTTCAGAGATGTAGAAAATGATGTAGAAATATTTAAGCACAACAATCTCAAGTTATCTACTGGCCAGTAGTGGTCAGTATGGGCATGTAAGGGTGGAAGACCTTCCTCTTCCTGTGTTACAATTCATGGGCTAATTCAAACTCCACAAAACAAGTAAATCTTCCTTTGAGCTGACCCATTTTAACCTGGCTCAGAGAAAGATTTGCCAGCCTGGTGTGGGGTTTCAAAGAAGGCTGATGAACCAGCATCCAGCAGGGGGAAGAGCTTCTGTCTGCACTCACCCACACCAACCACTAGTAATCATGTGCTTTATCTAGAATTACAACTACCTTCAAATTCTTCCTCTTCATCTTCTTCATCACTTGATTCACTAACTTGCACAGTAATGGCAGTACTAGTAACTGGAGTCCAATCAAAATAGACCCCAAATCCAATGTCGTAATCTTCCGTGGCAAACTCCCAGCAAACACGTTTCCCATCAGGATGGGTTGGCACCCGGACTGTTAACACTTCTCCCCGTTTCACTATCATTCGGGTATTCTTCTCTTTCACCATCTTGGATTTAAACTCCCTTATCTTAGAGCTTGTCCAAGTAGTGGCCGGAATAAGAGGAGGTGGCCGAGCTGAAAACAAAACAATGATTTTACTGATTTGTGAGCAAATTTCACTTGAGCCATTATGCTGGTAGCGTTCCCTTCTTCATTACCACACTCCACCATAAGTACTCTTTTAATATGGTTGACTCCAAACAGAGTAGGGCATTATTCACGGTTAAGCAACCATTCAACTGCCCAGACTGGAAGTCCCTAAATAATTATCTTGCCAAAGCAATGTTTCAGACAAATAATATGTGATGATGTTATACTGAAAGGATTATGTTTTAAATAACTTTCTATCCTGCTTTGGGAGTTACCCAACTTTGAAAATCTTCCCTGGGCCTAAAACAGACATAAACAGAAAATATAATGGTGTCTTAACTGTATTCTGTTCATTGTTCACCGAGAAGGAATAAAAGGTAGAGAAGAATGACAACAGTGGTTCAGGAAACATTCTGCACTAGAATTCAGACGCAGAATAGAACCAAAAATGCTTTTGCCTACTTATCCTTACCTTGCGGCCGCAATGAAAACTTAGCCCTTACCTTTTTTCTGCTCACCCAGTAAGTCTGTAGTTTCCAGGTCTGCTGAAAGAACATCCACTGCACCAGTGTATTCAGACTGAATCATGACTATGTCACCTGATCCTTGCAAAGCAGGATACTTGGTCATCTGCAATACAGATTTCTGTGGCAAAAATAGAAGCTTTCTTAATATTCTATAATACTCACATATACCACCTCCTCTTTCTCCTTTAATCACAACATTTTTTATTAATAATCTTTACCTACTAATGCATAATTGTCTAACACATGTACCAGGGACCACAGAATTTCCTGAAGGAAAATGTACCTGTGCCTCTACAATACATACATTCTCATTCACTGATAAGATGTAGATACTAAGGTCATGGTAAATTTGTTGAACATCAACTACACTTAGAAGCCAAAGACTGATAGGTGCTTTCCCTAACTGACCTGGCTTTCTTTGATTTGATACTTTTGCTGCTGATTATTCTTTTGGGGCAAAAGCTGTTCTAGAGAGCAGAAGCGAGCAGAGACTCAACCAGCTGCTTCTCAGCCTGCAAGGGAGCGACAGAATCAGCAATCACTAATTGGGCCTCTGCCCTGCCCCTTGCTCTAGCACTGCTTTTCAGTGTGTGAGGGAGGGACAGCAGTACACTTGGGGTTTCCCTCACTCCTAAGGCAAGGCAAGGTGTGGGGTGGGAGTGAGGGGGCAGTAATGAAGGCTGAGGGGATACTGTGGCCATCAAGCACCTCTGCACTCTGATGTTCATGTGCCACTCTGTAGCTTAAAACATTGCTGATTGAGTGAAGGTGAATGGCGCCGGGTGCACGGGGAGGTTACATGCACCCTTGACCTCTAAGCACCTGTCACTTTTGAACAAAAGCTGTTTCATGCACATCTCAGTTCTCCTGTAATGAGAACATAGCAAGCAACATCCACATCAGTAGCCAAGGGAACAGACCCCTGCGGTCAGAAGATTTTAATTTTTTGTTCATTCAAGAACTCACTAAACAGGTCAGATGTTCACTTTTGAATTTTCAGCAGAAAACTAAAAACTACTTCAAACATTGGAAGCTCACAGAAAATTTTTATTTTCCTTAACAATCTAATTCTACCTCTTAAGCAGAATTTTTTCCCCACAGGCTAACCCGATATTGGGTCAACACTGCAAGTGTTCAGTAATAGACAGGATTCTACAAGCAATACTTAAAATAAGCATAGAGCTTAGTCAGCGTACTTACAGATTTATTTTTGGTTTAGATCATTCATACCAGTATGAAATAATTTTAGTAAATACTCCTAACAGCTTGCATGGTTTGTCTTTCATGCTATTTCTACAGTTTTTATCCCATACAGTTTTTAGCAAGTTTTCTTTTAAACAAATATGTAAACTTTGTTCTTAACTTTGTAAACACCTTTGGGATTTTTAAAAACTAATACCTGTGATCCTTTTCTGATGCATGATTCAGTTCTGGAGGCTTTACCTTTAAGACTGCTGCTTTACAACCCTTAACATTAACTGCTGCTGTCTAGACAAATGCTTCACAGTTCATCCTGCTTCCCCCTTTACCTTTCCCCATTTCAATGTTTAATTAATTTTCAAAATTCTGTTGGATAAATGTTTAAAAAATGCATACAAAAACAAAGGAATCCAACAACCATCTAAAAAACTGTAGTATATAGATGTAATGTTCTCCAACCTGTTTCTGGCCCTCAGACTGAGCAGGTATAATCTCCTCTTTTTTGGCTACATCTTGCTTGCTCAGGCTATCATCAGCAACTCCAGAATTATCTGCAGCATCAACATTCACAGGCGATCCGTTCTGCAGCCTCTCAGGAAAGAACAGCACATTAAATCATGAAGTTTTAATAGCATAACATAAAGGGCAACCAAAACAGGCATAAATGAACCCAATGTGAAGGAGAAAAATAATAATGGTACTTAAAAATCTAAAGAAACAAGATTATTTCTAGTTCATGCTGTTCTGTCGTGATCAAGTACTTCAAATGTGTCTGAGCTGAGCTAAAGCCAGATTGAATAATTTTACTATGCTGTATACCCTTAGGCAACAGAAAATCAGACCAGCTGCGCCTATCCACCTATTTCTTCTTAGGCAAGCTACTTTGTAAACATACTTTGTAATCATACCAAGCACACAGGTAAAATTAGCTACCATGGATTAATTTATTCAAAGTTGTAAAAATATGTCTTACTCTTAGCTATCTGACAGGTTTTTCTGCACGTAATATAGACTTCACAAAAAAATATTTTAAGAGAAAGTATCTCTCTTCTGAAATTACATTTTACAAATAAAGGGGGCAGTGAAAACAAAGCCAAAGAACATTTATTACTGGAGAGTGACAAACATTTAACACTTAGATTGTATTTATTTAAGGATCAAATGCAGTTGTGCTGTAAAATTCACTCAGGAACCATATTAATCCAGGGATTAAAGGAAAAATCTGTCTGTTATTGATTAGATACTGTAGAGCATCCCTGGATGATACATAATTACAGAACCACCAGAGATCTTTATACTCCTGAGCTAAAAGGATTACTTTTTGAATTGTTTTTAAAAATAGCACTGTGCATATACAATAAGACAAATCAAATTCTGTCCCACCACAGCCTTATAATACAGTGCCCGGAACACTATAGAAGACAGTCTGTTGCCTAATATCACCCAACCCCTTGTTTTTTAAACCTGAAGTGTTCTTAATGCAGAAACCAAAAGCTTGTCTGTTAATGATTAAGCTCACTTTTGAATCTGGACAAACTACTTCTAGGATCAGCAGAGTATCTAACAAATCTCTACAGTGAAGATACTGACAAAAGTTCAGTTGTATACTTTCACCCTTGGAGAAGGAATAATCCAACCCACCCACAAGTATTTCCTACCTGCACTGTAAGGCATCACTTTCTGAAATGGCTTCTGCCTGCAATATAGGTTTTGATCTTTGAGATAGATCTTCATTCCCTACATGGGAAGAAAAAAAAGCAATTTTTGGTCTGTCCTATTGGTGTGCAGCTTCTATACTACGGTATATACTTTTTTTGTCTCTGAGATTTCAGATATCATAATGTAAGCCTAGCTATTTCTGGTAACATCTACAAACAGTGAAGTTTTATTCTAGAACAGCAAATCCAACTTAGAGAGGTGAAGCCCTAGATAAATGATGGGAGGAGTAAGGATCTTCCCTCCCCCCTTAATTCTGTACTGGTGGTGAACTGCCAGAAGACTGACACAGGGGGGTTGATTAGGTGGCATGTTTGCTTTTCCCCCTGAACACAAGTTTCCTGAATATACTGAATGTGTTTACAGAAGGATGGGTGTTGTGCTAGGCTCAGCCTTATCTTTGCCAAGCATATCCCTTATTCTAGCATCTTTTTTTTTCTTTTTAGTATTACCATTACGCTGGATTTTTAAACTTTGTATTGGTTTTAGCATTGGCTTACATAGTTTTGATATGTGTGTTTTTAAATGTTGTTAGCCGCCCAGAGACCCTTGGGTATGGGGTGGGATATAAATATAAATATAAATAAAAATTCTTAGCACAAAGAACCTGGTCAGAAAATGTTCTTAGATGACAAATCCAGAGAAGGTAGAATTTCATGCTAATACTTTCGATGGAGATCAGAGGATCGCAATTCATAACTCTGTTCTTGAGCCCCAATACTATAATCATTTCTCAAATAAAATATTTTGCAGGCACGGAGACTAAAGCTGGAAAGGAAAGACTCAGTCATTCTCTGTGCAACCTACAGAAACCAAAGAGTTGAACAGTAACTATTGATTTCCAACCTAGTTCCTTGTTTTAAAAATCTTTCTATGCTTTGATAGACAAAGTTCTTGGTACATAAAATAATGTTACGCCTGGCTGTTACATGATGCAATAGTTACATCAAGGTGCATTAGCTTAATTATAAAACAGCTGGTTAGAAGAAAAACAAACAGTGCACTAACCCATGGGAAAAGAAGCTATTACAGATGAACTCCTGACAAACAAGCCTATCAAACAAGCAGTGCTGCAGCATAATATAGTTGTTAACATAATTGTGCAGCATTTCTTGAATGACAAATGAAACAACGGTACAACAAAATATCTTACCCGGGACCAAAACTGACCATGCATCTGTTCTGTGATCACACATTAATTTGCTTCCTAATTATGATTCTACAATACCAGTTTCACCACTGGTTATGGCAATGCAAACAACTTACTGATGAAATGGGAACAGCTCTAGGGTAAACAAACAGTTACATCCACATGGACAGCCCTTTATATAAACATATTTCAAAATCTTCATGTTACTATTCTATCTTGCTTTAGCACCAGTTTATCGGAGACCATCCCTGATAGAGAGTTTCTGAATCCCATCAACAGCTTTCCCTTCATAGAATAGTTTTAAAAGATCAGCCTTGAGGAAAGATGTAAGCAACTTGCCAAAACAATGCTTTCAAGAAAAATGCCTAATCCACCAAAACTAAGGGCATATTCTGCGGTGGGTGGGTAGATAGATCCAGCACTGAGCAGGGGGTTGGACTCAATGACCCTAGAGATCACTTAAAATGTGATCTACTTAATGTGATCTGATTCTATTAAAACGTGCTACTTAATTTAACTAGTAATAGAAGCAATAATTTTCTGCATTTTAAATTATTTATTCTTTTTATTTCTCAGAGTTGAGGTGAGGTATGGATTTATTCCTCACGAATTCCAAAAGAATGCATGGAACTAAATGTTAATGGACCTTGGGTCAATAAACATTCTGAATGGACACAGCCAAGTGCTTCAGCTAAGGGCAATTAGTTACCGTATATAGAACACTGAGCAGGTAAGTGGAAGGGTTGGCCAAACAAAAATACTGTAAACTGTCTTTCTACCCAGCAGCCAAAAGAAACAAATGTATGGAAACTGACTAACCATCTTTCGTAGCAACAACTTGCTTGGAGAGTCTTAAATCCATTTTACTGGGCTGCATGAATCTGTGCCCAGCTTCACGGGCACATCATTTAAAAAATCCACTGTGCCAGGCAGCTCAAACTGGTCCCATCCCAGGCAATGGGCTGTCATTCTGTTCAGCCCATTTCCCACCAGCTCAACACTTTCACCCCTTCTCGACCCTGGTAATTCATCCACTTCAAAGAGAAAAGGAAGCCTTCCTCTAACGAGCAAACAGCATAATTAACCGGGGGAGCAGAGAGAGCTCAACAGGTTGAACATCTTCTGTCTCTGTTGCTATGGAGGAAGTACCTGCTGAATTGCTACCTATCTGGTAGTTTGTTAGAGCATCAGAAACGTTAAGTGGGGAAAGCAACCTGATGTCCTCAAGCTATCCCACATAGAATCACAGAACTGGAAGGGACATCTAGGGTCACTGAGTCCAACCCCCTGCTCAATGCAGGATTTAAACCATCCCAGACAGACGTAGGTCCAGCTTCTGCTTGAAGACCTCCAGCGAAGGAGAACTCACAAGCTCCAGTCACAACCTATTCCACTGACTGATCATCCTCACTGTAAGGGAGTTTTTCCTAATACCTAAGCTGTATTGACTCCCTTATTTCTAATACTTCCATCTTGTGTAAGGGAGAATAGGAACCATCCCTCCACGATCATGGGTGTTTTTCCTTTAGTGCTAAGTGGAAAAACACCCCATATCTCCTCTCAGCCTTCTCTTCTGAAGGCTAAACATTCCTAGGTCCTTCAACCTTTCCTCGTGGGACAGTTTCCACACCACTAACCATTGTAGCCCTCCTGTAAGCTTGTTCTAGTTTGTCAATGTCTCTTTTAAATTGGGATGCCCGATTTAAACTGGACCCAGCACTCTAGATGAGGTCTGGCCAAGGTAGAATAAAGAGGAGTAATTCCTTCTCCTGATCTAGACTCTGTACTCCTCTTGGTGCAGCCTAGGATGGTGTTCGCCTGACCCTGCCCTCGCTGCGTGCTCTGTGGATCCCGGGGCAAAGGCGCAGCCCTGACACCGATGCCAGCACATGCGCCCCCCACCCCTCAAAATATCCCCTCACAGCCGCGATGGGCACCCCACGCCGCCCTCAACGCTGAATGCAAACAACGTTGACCGGCGAGGGAGGAATAAACACTGGAGGAGCGGGGGGGGGGTTATCTCCACCATCTCCCTCCAAGGAAGCAAGGGCACCTCTTGGCATTGAATGCGCTGCTTAAGCCTCTGGAATAGCTTGAAAGAATTTTAATTCCCAGAAGGAAACACCCGCCAGCCAGACTCCGGTCTAGGCTCACCACCACCCCGACACTCCGCCCAGCAGCCCCAGCAGCAGCAGCAGCAGCCGCGCCCCCGCTCCCGTACCTCTGTCAGAAGGCGGGAGGCGCTCCTCCTCCACCACCTCCTCCTCCAGCACCTTCTCGTTCCTGGCCTCGCCGTGGCACGTGTGGTCGCCGTGGCTGCTCCCCAGGCCCCCGGCCACGGAGGTTTCAAAGCGGCTGCCCAGGGCAGCGGCCAACACGTCCGACATAAGTAGTAGGCGGGGAGCTGAGCCAACCGAACTCCGCCGGGGAGAGCCGAGGCTAACCGGAAAAAGCCGAGCCTACCCGAGCAGCCTCTCTCTAGTGCCCCTCGCGACCACGACCGCTCGGGCCTCCGCCGCTCCCGAATGGAGTTCGCGCCTCGAGCAGCCGGCCGCGGACGAGGAGGACCGTTGTCGTCAGGCTGCGACAGAGCGGCCTTCTTCCCCCATCAGCGGAATTGAGACAGGCTAGGCGGACACTTCCCGGAAGTGGTGGCATCCATGGAGACCGCTCCCGGAAGGACGCGTTGCCACAGTAGCGTCGACCCTCTGGGTTGCTGCTGCTGCTGCTGCTGCTGCTGGTTCGGAGATCGTAAGGCCCTCGAGTAAAGATGGCTGACGGGCCAGAAGAGCCGGGGGACCTGGCTGACGATGAAGAGGATGACGAGGACGAGGACGACGACTTCGAGGATGAAGAGGAAGAGGAAGAGGTGGTAGAAGAGGGGAGCTGGACTCAGCGGCGGCGGCGGCGGCGACGGCAGCAACCCAGCGTCATATCCGAACCTGGATCTACACTAGATACTAAAGAGCTGCCTGAAGCGCCGGTTGAACCCGAAGAGAAAGTCGAAGAAGCGCCGAAAGTCGAACCCGAAACTCCCTCTGTGATCGGCCCTTCCTATTTATCTTGGAGTCCTGAAGAGGTGGCCAGCTGGATCGAAAACCTGGGCTTCCCTCAGTACAAGGTAGGGGGGCAAGAGCAGCTGACCTAGTGACCCCCCACAGGAGATAAGGTGAAAAGGATGACATTAGGGTGAGCAAAAGCAGCTAGTTTGTGACAAGAGGAAATCAGGAAAGGTTTAGCCTGGTTTGGGAACTCCTAACAGCAGAAGTATCTTAAGGACAGAGTACACCTTTGTTGCCCAGATGTTTCACGCCCATTTATTTATCCAGCCAGAAATAGTGGAGATTGTAGAATGGGTTAGGATGCAGGACTGCTGCTCCTGTCAGGATAATCTGCATTTGCAAGCAGCCAAAGAACGTTGAAGGAAGCGCCAGGGCTTTCTTTGCGTAGTGACTTGCATCACGTAAAAAGGATCACATTAGTGGAAAGCTTGGGATTTTCTGAAGCCAGGGGCAGTACAAAAGGTGCCTCCACACAGGGTGAAAAGTTGAGGGGTATGTGTGGTGGCTCAACCCTACATTACTGGTGGGCAAACTAGTAAGCCACATCCCAGCATCCTGAGAAACAGCTTAGTGGGCATGTGGGCTGCCTAGCATGACTACCTTATGCTGCACCACAATCTATACTTCCCTACCAGCTCATTTGCCAACATCTGTGACATGCTACTCCAGCACCCCAGGAAGCTGTGTGGTTTGTTCAACTTACCCAGCTCATCCACCATGTGTTGTGCTTTGACCTGTGCTTCCTGATCACTGCACAAGCCAACCACTATACCATGCTAAATTACCTCCTGGCACCCCAGTCGGGTCCCTTCCAACTCTGTAATTCTCTGAGGTCTGGAAAACAGCTGCTAGAATACTTTAATAAAGTGCCTGGGCTTATTCTGTTATTTTGTTATTCTCATTATAAGCCAATGCAAATTATATGCTGTCACAGAAGCCAAACAGATTGCTCCTTGCAATAATGCAAGAAAGGAGTCTACTTGTGTAGAAGTAATGGACTGGCAACTTCAGATCGCGCTAAGGGCTTGGTTGCATTCCCCATGCCTCTCCCTCATCACATCATTTTGGAGTTTGCATACAAACTGAGCCTGTACTTCCTGCTGCCAAACTGGGGATAGAGAATCTCAAGAGTCTTGAGTGTGGGGCAGCATTGATTGGTGTACAACTCAGTGTGTCCTCTGCATCTGACAGTCTGTTCTGTATAGGCTGTTCACCCCTGATGTAAAACAAAAACAAGAAACACCTTATACAGCACAAGGGTAAATCTGGTAAATCTTTGGTCTGTGAAAATCTAAGAGTAATTTGGGGTTCAGTCTCCCAAAAGATCTAGAGCAGTGATTTGGGGTGTTTTTTGAAACATTACCCTGTACATGCATTTATGTTCAGTCTATCTTTAAAATTGCAATAAACTACTTCCAGATGTATTCAACAAGTGCAGTATCTGGGGAACGAACTTCTCACTGCTCTTGGAATTAGGGCATACATAGTGGAACAATCACAAATTATTAAGAATAGTCTTGCACTTATGGAAACAAAAGCATATTCTGAGCCAGAATATATTTTACTGTCTCATCTCATGCTACACAATTTCTCCCTTTTTGTATTAAGTAGGAATGTTTTACTTCAAATTTTATTTCGGGCCGCAAACTCATTTATGTGAACTGCTCAAACTTACCACAGATGGGAATAACTGACTTTGAGCATATGAAGGTAAGAGGACAAATTACATCTGTGTCATCTTTGTAGAAAATGAAATTTCCTCACTGCAATGGCAGAATCTTCCCCTTTGGACAGCCCTTAATGCCAAGATTTGGGATATGAATGAATATTTGAAACATTCAAAATTCTATCGAATTCATTCGAATTTAAACATTTGAACAAATTTTGAATTTTTGAATTTATTCATTCGAATTATTCAGACATTCGTATGTGTACAGATACGTACATGATGTGTGCTTGTCCGTACGCATGTTTCCTGCATCCATACGCATTTTTATGGATCCGTATGGGATGCATATGGGATGTGTACGGATGTATGGGAAGCGTATGGGCACATACAAATGTTGTCGACATTCATATGTGCAAATTTGAATCAAAAATTCAAATGAATCGATTTGAATGTATTCTATTTGAATCGAATGTGAATACATTTGAATTTTAAAGATTCGAATCCGTTTGAATGTTCGGATATTTGATTCAAATCGAATCCCAAAAATTGCATTTGTGCACACCCCTAGCTGAGACGCATTCTAGTATCCTTCGGGAGTACATTGTGCCTACAGAGTGCCTTGGGACACTCTGAAAATGTATTTTTCCAGTAGTCCACACATTGAACATGGTATAAGGATTGGGACCCACAATCTTTCTGTGTCTTCTGAGGAGGCGGGCAAAGCCTTATTTTTTTTAAAAAAAATCTGAAGTAAACTTAGATACTCAAATATTTGCACCCTATTGGCCAGAATATGCCCCTAGAATAGAGGGAAGGGGTTATTGTTGATACTGCAGCAAGGTGAGCCATGTCAAATAATGAATTTTGTCGCTTCCGCAGCCATGGACCCAGAGCTTTCCCAGCTAATAAATCCAAGGACTTTGGCCCTTTCTGTACTTAACAGGTAGATCTAGAACAAAGGGCCTCTGGTCCAGATCCTGGGGCTCCTCATTAAGATCAAAGAGGCACTGCTCCCTGTTAGTATGGCTCCACCTGCATAAAATGGAGCCAGATCTGGATTAAGAGACCAAAAAGCAGAAGTTCATAGGCTTGGGCCTTGGTGTGGAGAAGGTTTAAAGGAGGCAACTAAGATTATGAAAGGGCTGCCTACAACAAAAGGTTGCAAAGTCTGGAGCTTTTTAGCCCAGAAAGGAAATAAATGCAGGGAGCAAAGGTAGAGCTGTGCAAAATTATATATAACACAATTATGTATGGATAGTGTATTGACCATAACAAAACCAAACATACATAGAGTACTTAAAACCAAATATAAAATGAAAATCACCTGAACAACAGAAACAATAATCATGAAGATCAGTACAGAAGGCAGAAAATGGGACAAAGTAGATAAGAAGATAGTACTATTCAACATTTTAATAAATGATCTGGATGAGGGAGTTGAAGGGATGCTGATCAAATTTGCAGATGACACAAAGCTAGGAAGGGTTGCTAACACTAGGAAGGAGAAAGAGGATTCAAAAAGATTTGGATAAGCTAGAACAGTGGGCTGAAACTAACAGGATGATATTTAATAGGGACAAATGCAAAGCATCTTGGTAAGAAAACTGATAAAAATGAAATCAGAATGTGAGGAGTCTGGCAGAATAGTAGCACAGTGAAAAGGATCTGATTGTACTGGTTGATCACAGGATGAACATGAGTCAACAATGAGATGCAGCTGCAAAAAAGGCAAACACCATCCTAGGAGTATTGAGTCTAGATCGCAAGAAGTAATTATTCCTCTTTACCTTGGTCAGACCTCATGTAGAGTACGGTGTCCAGTTCTGGGCACCCCAGTTCAAAAAAGACATTGACAAACTAGAGCAAGTCCAAAGAAGGAGTACAAAAATGGTGAGTGGTCTGGAAACCATGTCCTATGAGGAAAGGTTGAAGGATCTAGGAATGTTTAGCCTACAGAAGAGAAGACTGAGAGGAGACATGATAGTGGTCTTCAAATATCTGAAGGGCTGTCCCACTGCAGATGGATCATCCCTTTTCTCCCTTACACAAGATGGAAGGATTAGAAACAATGGTATGAAACTTCAAGGGAGTCAATACAGATTAGATATTAGGAAAAAACTTCCTGAGACTGAGGGCAATCAGTCAGTGGAATAGCTTGGCACTGGAAGTTGTGAGTTCTCCTTCCCTGGAGGTCTTCAAGCAGAGGCTGGACCTATATCTGTTTGGGATGGTTTAAGTAATCCTGCATTGAGCAGGGGGCTGGACTCGATGGCCATAGAGGTCCCTTCCAAATCTATGATTCTATTATTCTAAGTAGCTTTTCTCCCTTTCTCAGAGTACTTGAACCTGAGTGAAGCTAAAACCTGGACAAATTAGGGCAAACAAAAGGGATTACTTTTTACACAGTGGATAGTTAAAATTTTGAAATTCAGTTCCACATCATGTGTTAGCTACTGGCTTGGATGATTTCAGTAATAGGTTTAGACCAATTCTTAGAAGCCAGTTCTGTCAGTGGCTGTTAGTTCTGATGGCAGTAAGAGGTGCTCCGCCTCCAAAGGCTGGCTGCTGGGAGGCTATAAGAAAGCTGTTTGCTCATGTGCTGCTGTGAGGTTCCCTGTGCATATGGTTAACTACTGTGAGAGTAGAATGTTGGACTAGATGGGCTACTAGTGTGTTCCAGTCGGGCATTTCTTATATTTTGATGATCCCAAGTCTTTCCATCACTAGCTGCAGAATCCCTTTCACCTTGAAGAAGCAAGGAATTGAGTCTGGGTTCTACAAAAAAGCAGGTGTTGCTGTTTCCAATGAAATACATTACATAGCTAAACATTTAGTGATATCAGCAAACTACTGGCTTTTGTTTAATGCAGAAATTGTTTTCTTAGAACCTCCTTTTGCTTTTCAGGAAGTATCACACCATGTGCGAGAACTGCTAGAGATTGAGGAGCCATTATTTACCAGAAGCATTGCTCTTCCTCGTAGGGATAATATGGGTTTGTTTCTAGAACAGAAATCTCGCACTGGAAAACGAAGCAATGCCTTAACCTATACTCAGTTTATTGAAGAACAAGGATTATGCGACTATGAGCCACGAATTCCACCACCTCCACAGACTGAAAATGTGGAGAGTGAAAGTTTTCAGCAACAATATCAGCCTGAAAGTTCTGAGCATGAAAACATACATCAAACTAGTTCACTTTCCTCAAGATAAACATTTTTAAAATAGCATTATGAACAACTGAAATAGTTGTGAAGATATTACGTTTTGTGTGTCACTTAAGGAAAAGAGCAAATATGACTAACTTTAGTACCTAAATTTACAATATGCAGCATAGAATGGCCTTGCAAATGCTCTGC
Organism: Aspidoscelis tigris stejnegeri; assembly: GCA_023333525.1. Lineage (NCBI taxonomy): Eukaryota > Metazoa > Chordata > Lepidosauria > Squamata > Teiidae > Aspidoscelis > Aspidoscelis tigris. The sequence continues at coordinate 83,409,009 of JALMGA010000003.1, forward strand.
TAACACATAAACTCAAGAGATTATTCTTTTTCCTTGCGGGGGGGCTCTATAGGCAAGGTAACTTAAGGCAGGTGCCAACCTCTCTTCCTCAACATCCCTGTTTTCAGAATCGGAATAACTGTACCAGTAACAGTTGGTGCAGGTGAGGGCAGCTAGAAGCCCATCCTCCTACTGAAAGTCAGGTTGTGAGATTCCAGGTGCACTCATCTGCATCACTTGCCACTGGATATTGCAGAGTTTTAGGGGATACTATCCCTACAAGTTGCTATTTTATGATTTTATTTTATAAAATTTACAATGTAACAATCACATTTCATCAACGTAAAAATGAGGACAACAAGTGAACCATTAGAACACTGACAGAGGTAAGTATTGATTGACCTAAGCAGAAAACAACAAAACAAAGTTTTAAAGTTTCAGTGAACCAGTAAACATTTTGCTTTATAACACTTCAGCTGGTGAAGTTGCCCCCAAAATGTGTTGACTTGTATTGGGAGGGCATATTTCTATCTGAATAGGAATAGAAGTCCGTTCCCCACAAGTTGTTTCGATACCTTTTGAGCTGTTTGACTGTCATTGTTGAAGTTGAAACAGAGAGATACTTTCTGGGTAAAAAGTTGCTATCTGTTACATATATTATAGAAAAATAAAGGATTTTCTTAAGCTTAAGAATTCATTTCAGTCTAGTTTTTTGGCATATGGGTGAGAGAGAGGCAGACAAAGTCAGTACTTTCTTGACATTCATGATGTATCCTCAAGAATGAAATTATTGTGACCCATAGTTTTATTACTATTTTTTTCTGGTTTGTTTTTTTTTAGCAGTGTTCATTTTAACTACAGTAGCAAGGTCTTGAAAGGGAATATATAATTTTTTAAAATATTATTATAAGATTTTTTAAAACATAAAACTTCTTGCATTTTTCTCATATCACACTGTTATGTTAGTTAAATGTTCTTTATGTGACTTCCTCCATTTTTCCAACTCCTCTTCTTCATATCGCTTGTTTCTTTGCTCCCCTTTAATGCCTCTTGTTCCTTTTCAGCTGACCCCTTAATTTTTAGAAGAAATCATCCATCATTACTTCTATTTCTTGTAGCTAGTTAAGGGAGTTCCAATCTTTCATAAACTTATCCGTTGTTCTGTCTTTTAATAGATTTGTCAATTTGTCCATCTCTACCAAGTCCATCAGTTTAATTAGCTGTTCTTCCCCTGTAGCTATCCTCCTTCCATTTCTGTGCATATAATAATCTAGCTGTTGTCACCATATATAAGATCAAGGAATTTATATTATCTAAACTATTATCTATAATTCTCAACAAAAATAATTCTGGCTTAAAAATAATTCTCTTTAAGATTTGTCTCATCAAATTATATATTTGTACCCAGTACATTTTTGCTTTTTCACACTCCCACCACATATGATAAAATGTTCCCTCAACTTTTTTACATTTCCAACATTTGGTTAACATATTTTGATAGAGTTTCCTGAATTTATGAGGCGTTAAAAACCATCTATACATCATCTTATATTTTCTTTTAATAACATACAAGTTGTCAATTTCATATCTTTTATCTATAGTTTCTCCCACTGGTCCATCTGAACGTTATATCCAAAATTTCTTGCCCATGTAATCATATATTCTTAAACCTGTTCATGTTCCATTTCAATCTGGAGTAAAACTTTGTACATAATACCAATCGATCCCCTTTCAGCCTTATTTAATTTTATTTCCCCCTCCTCTTTTTCCCATTCAAAATTTGAACTTTCTTTATCTCTTCTGTATATATCTGCTAATTGTGCATATGGAAACCACTGTATGTTTTTACCCTCTTGATTTAGCTGTTCCCTTGTTTTAATGTCAAATTCATTGGTATCATCTTTTTTATATAACATATCTTCATATTTAAGCCAAGATCTTCCTTCCCCAAACTCCTTGGGCCAAACTCATGTGGTGATACCGAAAGTGGCATTTTCCTGTAGAGATTATTTTTATAATTCAACCAAGTCTTATACAAAGCATTTCTTACAAAGTGATTCTTAAAGTCTGCATTAACTTTCACTTTCTCATACCACAATTGCAGTAATCTTTGATCTTTCAACCAAAACCATTTAGCAATCCAACCCATACAGCATGCTGCATAGTATAACTTAAGGCTCGGTAATCCTAATCCTTCTTTTTCTTGGAATCTTACATTAGCTTGTATCTTATCCTAAACTTCTTTCCTTGCCAAATGAATTTCAAAATGTCTTTTTGCCAGTTCTTAAAGTCTTTTATGTTATTTATGAGGGAATATATATATTATTCATAAAGCTCAGTGAACAAGGAAGGTATACCAGGTGATGGCCTACTAATTTCAGAAAACATAGAATTACATAAGCAGCTTCTTCATCACAACCTCTGTGCTAGCTGTTCATTTTTATCCTGTGTCCGCAGATGAATCCCAGTATAGTAATGAATTGATTTATTTATGGCAATTTTATACTTCACTTGAATCTCAAGATGATGCATCTCCCCCAATAAAAAAAGATGCAAAAAGTCAGAATGCAAAACAACCACCAACAATAAATAAGTAGAATAATCAGTAACAAGAAAATAAAACTTAAAATAAAAATAAGATTTAAAAAATCAATATTCAAAGGCTTGGATGAACCAATGTTTTAAGAAGATGAAAGGTGTTTAGCATATATGCTAGATTAATTTCCATGATGGGCCTGTTCCATAATCGGGGCACCACCACCAAAAGTGCTGTTACTAGCTGCCACCCCAAGGATATTATTCAGAAAAATATTATTAAAAGGGCTTTACACTAATCCAAATGCTGACCTGGAATTTATAAAATGACCTTCAGAGTCAGGCATAGAACATAGTAAAAACCCAATGGATATCTAATGCAGGGATTTATCTTTGTTTTATATGAAAAGAAGCAGCGTTAACTAAGGGAATATTTCATTGTACACAGAATTTGGTCCTAAAAAAAAAGGAAGTTTATCCCTAGAAGCATTGAGTTATTTATCATAGTTTGAAATACCAGTCAGATATTTTCTTTTGAAGTGTTTCACTGGTTTTAGCAGAATGGTTTTTCTAGAATAATGTTTAAGATTACTGTTTTTAAACGCAAGAACTGCTCATCCTAAAGTGCATTTCCTGCTCTTCCTCCAAGAGCATCTTACAAATGTTAATGGCAAGATAGCCTTAATACCTTTTTAAAAAGTGACAAAAAAGTGGGGCTGGGGAAGAAGGGAGCAAATATGTTTATTTATTTGCATTCCATTATGAATTTCAGAGATAGACCGATGACAGATTGGATGACAGAATTAATCCTGGTAGCGAGCTCTGAGGTAGCGTTTTTAAGGTCTTCCTCCAGCTTTTCATGTCATACCAGTGTTCCTTCACAGAATGTCTTCATCAATGTACTTAATTATACAGTAATTAACTATTTGGATTCTTGCAGAACATTTGCTTAGCCAGGGGTTACTGCAGTCACCATTCTTTGGAATTGCAATATTAAGAATAAAAACTAAACCTGCGGTTTCCAAATCACAGAATAGTTATGCATCTTCAGATTCAGTAGTAGATTCATCTTCTGCTTTGTTTGCACAAGGTGCATTGATGATAAAGCTGAAAGCCTTGTCAGGATGCAGTAGAACAGCTGAAAGAGGAATCTTTTTAGAGATTGTGATTGCAGAATCTTCTTTCCTTGCGGGAACTACTGCAAGTGTCTTACAGTAGAATGAAGCAATATGGTCATGGAAATATTTATCTGTTGCAAGAAGCTGGCTAAATGGGGACTCCTTTAACTGTACAGCTGTTAGGTCAAACCATGGGAAGGCACTGTAGAAAAGAAAGTATTCTTGTTATCTGTCTTTACCAAATCTAGATTCTGTTGCTCCCATTTTGCCATTTTTGAAAGTAACAGTTAATCCATTCTCTCCTGCCATGCAAAAGAGATAAACTGCCTAACCAAATAACTGCCATCTCCTAGCGAGCCTATTCTTAGATGTTTGTTACAGACTTTTCCTCTACTGCTTCCTTGTGGAAGTGTTTCAGTGGCCATTCTCTATCCAACAACCTAATTTCAGAACTTAAACCCTCTTAAGTGGGCACATTATTCCTAGATCAGTGAATAATAGCCTCTTCATTTCCTATAAATTCAAACTTGGCCAGGGATGGAAAAAAAGAATAAAGAAAGGAGGTAGGTGGGAGTTATATTTTTAGTCCTGGAGCTAGCACTGTTCAGGAGCACAAATGGAGTCATTTTATTTGGAAGGGCTGTTATTAACAGCACTTATAATTATATCTACAATAAATAAAGTTGTTAGGAAAATTCCAGACCACTATGAAAACAAGTTGCCACTCTATCAGGACGAACTTCGAACCTCCCACTTCCAGCACAATCTAATATACCTAAACCCGGCCGATAATTACAATATTCCCAGTAACACCTTCCAAGTAGGAAGAGAAATACATATCAGATTTCTCTGACATGCGCAGTAGAGACAAGTCCAATGGCTGGCTGGTTCAGACCAGTTACTTTTTGAAGCTACCTTATCAGTTTGTTTTTGCAGACACAGTGTCCTTGAGAGCATTCCTCACAAAGTCAAATCAACCTTTTAAAGCCTCTAGGATGAAAATATTCCATCAGACAATAGGAAAAGAGATGGAATTAGAACCTCTCTATCTACCAAAATTCCAGCAATTATCAACTCCTTTAAATCTTTCAATTCTAATTTACCATTTCACAAGAATTCTACTGTAAGTACAGTGTCTATTTCAATGTACTCACTCATCAGGTCCTAGGCAGGCAGCATATGCTTGATTGATAAAGTTTTCACAAACTAGCAACGGTGGTTTTGAGTTATCTTCTACAGGACTAGGGACAGTTTTTTCAAAAGAACACACTTCATTGAGTAAGCCCAAGGCCCTCATATAAGACAGATTCTGCAAAGTGTAACTGTTCAGAGCTGCATAGAAAACACCTGCCAACCATTTCACACTGACAAAAATTTCCCCTGTAAAATAAGAAAAAATGCTACATTGAAATACAGTGTTAACAAAGACTGGTTATACTTTGTACTCTGAATATACCCAGAACTTAAAGGTCATCCTGTAAATATGCAGGATCTTTTACATTTAGTTTTAAAGTCAAGGTTACAAGATAAATTTGAAACCTTTGGAAATGTGCTCAACCAAGAGTGCTACATCTATACACTTGTATTAATTTTGCAGTCTGTCTGTCTGTATCTGTACATCTGATTTATGGCAGATCTTTTGTAAAGGCTCATCCTGAATTGCTTTGTGAACATTTTAAGCAGGAACCAGTAGTTCAATAGTTTGTACTAAAAAGATAATATTTAGAGAACAGGCAAACTGCGGCTCATAAACCTAAATATTTTCATGGGAGAGAGTTCTTTAGTTTCAGAGAGGACCCTTCAAACCTAGTAAAGCTCATATTAACCTGTGACTTTGATGTTAGTGCCCCAAGGGGGTTGAGCATAAGCCAAGAAAAACAGTGCAGTAGAATGATACAACAGAATGGAATGTGGGGTGAAGCAAGTGACCAACAGTTTTGTTTTGTTTTTGTTTGTTTTGGAAGGGTGTGACTTTCTATGAAGCAGGGAGCAGACCATGGCTTTGTTTTTTCTTCCTCCAGCTACATGTTCCAGAAATAAGGGATTAAAAAACGGATGCCTTTAAAGAAAATGATACCTGTCTAGTGTGCATTATACTGTGGTTGTATGGTTATAGAAATGGCTCTCAGGTTCATTTGACTTGTGCACCCTAATTTACGGTTTGACAGGTAAATTCTTTGCTACCTGTGACTACCAGAAATTCACTTACCCTTAGGGCTACAGGGGCATGTAGCCTGAATAACGGCCGGGTCTTGGAGAGTTTCCACAACTGTCCTGCTAGCCTCCCACATCTGAATAATCCCACCATCTGTGAATGTATACTGTGGCCTCAAGATGGTATTGCAGGAAAGGAGGTGCTTAAGCCTAAAAATCTCAAACAACAGTAGAAGTACGTCATGAGGCAAGCAGGCCAAGGAGATAAAATACAGGATATCATTCCACTCATTTTACCCTGTTCTGAAAGCCTCCTCAAACATGTCTCGTAGCCTATATATAGGCTATGGCATGCTACTGAAAAGCATCCCCTTGTCAACCCAATTAAATTGGTGCACAAGAGATCTGAAATAAGGGCCTCCTTTAATCTGGATCTGACTTGGTCCAGTGGATCAGCAGGGGTGGGGCCTCCTTGATCTGTATTAAGTTGCTCCTTAATCCAAATCAACAGTAAGCAGAAAGGGCCCTGGTCTTGTATGTAAAACAATCCCTGTTCTATGCACATGCAGCCAAACACATATCGTTCATGCCTTCAAATCATTAAGTGAATGTATGTGAGGAATATAGGCTGTAAGCAAACTCAATAGCTCTTGATTTCCAAACATTTAAATGACTGGAGCACTTCATACTAGAAGTGTGATACCTGCTGACAACTCTGCTAGAAATTGGTCTCTGGTCCAGATGGTGGGCCTCCTCATCTGCATGCTAATATGGAACAATTAGGTCCCACCCCCCTCCATCTACACACAGCTCCTTCTGCACAATAGGGAGCCAAATCTAGATGGCCCGTCTCTATGATCCAGTATTACCAGGGGCTGTTATTTGGTGGCACCGTGTAGTGCACTGCTGAAAATCACCCCAGCACATTCCCATGACTCGGAGGGAAAGTTCTAGTTGTTGAGTGTGTGAGGGGCTAGTGCACAACAGAAAAACACCTCCCAAGCCCTGAAGCTGGGAACCTTGGCTCCCTGCCATCATATGAGCTTTGTGGCCTCAGGGAGGCTTGGACTGGATTGGTGCTGTCAGTACAGATGGAGCTGATTCAGCCCATCCCTGCCCATGATCCAGATCAGTAGGTCTGCTCAAATGGCCCAAATTTAAGTGACTTCGTTCAAATCAAACTAGCTTTGAGATGTCATAATGCACAATACCTGGGTAAAGGAATTGCTGTTACTACACTGTAGATAATAGTGTGTTTTTGGATTGTATCCTGAATTTCTGAGCAGATGTGTGGAAGGTGAAATGGTAAACAGCAGAGAAATACAACATCTGCCCAGCTCACCAGCTGTTTATTGTTGTAAAAGCAGTCAACTCCAAGCTTCTGGAATTCAGCTAAAAATAACAAACAAAAGGAAAACTCATCCTGCCGTCATACTATAAGGTAAATATATCAACATGTCCGGGCCCTAAAATCTACAGGGGAGGCCCTCCTGGTTGTACCACCACCCACAGTAGCAAAAGGGGTAGGGCCTTTTCAGTGGTGGCTCCCAGACTGTGGAATGGACTCCTTCCTGAGGTGTGCCACTTTATGCATTCAGGAGAGCTGTGAAGATGCACCTCTTCGCCCTGGCTTTTGGCTAAACAAGGAAAGGGCTTTTCCTCCCCACATTCAGGCATTGTTATGGTTTTAATGTGTTCATTTTATATGTTCACTGCTTTTTGATGTTGTAACCCACCCTGAGACCTTTAGGTATAGGGTGGGATAAAAATTCAAATAAATAAATCCCCCTCCCCAAAGCTGAGCTTAACTCTTGTCAGTTAAATAGGCATGTGAGGACCTCACATGCCAATCAGAGGAAAAAATAACACCCCTTGGCAGGGTTGCTTTTGAACCCTGGGAGAGGTGCAAGGAGTTGGTGCATGAGGAAAAACTCCAAGAGAGGGAAATTTATTTTTTCCTGGGGATGTAAAGAGTCAGGAGAGGAGATTCTGTGATTCATGTGATTCTGAAAAGAAAAAAATCCATTAGTACATAATCTGGCAAATTCCAAATCGGCAGAGAGCCAAAGGACTGAAAGCAGGTAGTGGGACAGAGTACATTCTGACTTCAGTATGATGTTTACAGAAAGAAAATCCTGGTTTGATTAATCCCTGTTCAATACGTAAATTTGTATCCTTACGCAGCAGAGAACAACCATCAAGCTTATGTACATTTAATAACCTTGAAGTTATTTTGTTTTACTACTAGGATCTCTCTTGATCCAATATTTAAGTGGCTCACGTGACCTTCAACCACAATGCCCGCTAAATGAAGGAGTGTAAGAATATGATCAAACAGGATTTTTTTTAAAATTCACCTTTCTGTTGTTGGTGATGCAAAGTGAAGAGAGTTGAGTTGCAAAGGGACAGCACATATGTATGGAGAAAACAGAGGAAGCGAAGGACTTGGGGAGAAAGACTGGAAAGGCAGGCTGAGGAAGCAAAAGCAGGGGGGGGGAGGAAATCAGAGGGCCCCCAGTCTATGGAATTTGATGACAGAAGAGGTGGTAACAGCAACGAGCCTAGACAGCTTTAAGAAAGGGTTAGACAAACTCATGGATGACAGGTACAGCCTCCCGGCTGGGGAACAGGCAGGATGCCTCTAAAGGCCATTTACAGGAGCCCTTGTCTTCTGCCTGAGATGCCCATAAGCAGTTGATGGGCCACTGTGAGTTAGGGTGCTGGACTAGATGGGCTGTGTGACCCGATCCAGCCCAACTTATGTTCTTATTCCTGGGATTAAGGATGTTCCTCAAAAAACAAACAACAGTACAATTAAAACTCTCTAGGAGGGAAAGGCAGAAAAAAGGAAAGGGATATGCAAATGAGCACCAAGGCACAAGATCTGAATGTGTGAAGGAATGAGTGTGCAAACGACTCCACTTTCACATTCAGAATCCTGCGCTTTGGTGTGGCTGCGTAGCCCCTTCCTATTTCTGCTTTGCACAAAACTTGTGACTGACACAAAGGGCCAACCAATCCCATCGTGCTACTGAGGGAAGGGAGGAGGAAATGGGTTGGTCTTTAGGCTGAGTGACAGTGGCTGCATCCAAACGTTGCTTATTTATTCCTCTATATTTGGATATTCCGAAATGAAACATGGGTATTCTGGAATGTCCATGCTTTATTCTGGAATATCCAAATACAGTGGAATAGCTACACGATGACTGGATACAGCCACTAGTGTGTGTTTTGAGAGAGACAAGAGAGATGCTTTTGTGGGCTCTTTGTGCACAAATGCCTTCCTTTGTTAACCCTTCTGAGGTGGACTGAATTTTGTTTTCCTTTAAAGAAGGTCATAAAAAATGTGTGTAGCTGTGCTCTATAATGCTTAAGAAAAAAATCCACCTCGATCTTTATAGTGGTGGAATACAAAATGCAGGGGTTCTAATTATTAGTGCTTCAGTCCAGCCTCCTGTTTAATGAGACACGACAAAATGCTGATAGAAATGTTACGCATTGCCAGTCATCTGGATTAGTTAAGGCTCAGCATCAGAGTCTTTTTTTAAGCAAAAGTAGTAATCACTTGGCAGTATTTCAAACAACCTGATTTAATACCTGTAACTCAAAACAGCAAAAACCCAGAAACTGGCCAACACTCAAAAACTATAAAAAGCCATTTAATAATCCTCATATTCTCTGTTTTCTGAGATTATTTCTGAAAAAGGCTTTACTGTTTTAAGCATGTAACTATTGCCCATTCCCTCTGAATCTACAACTCTTTTGGTTTAACAGCCTTACATCTAGATATCTGGATATAATTTCAGTATTTTAAAATATCCAGCTTTGACTTAAAAGCTTGTGACTGAATATCTGCAACTGAGGAGAAATTATAAAAATTACTAACCAAGTTTGTTTCCAATTCTGATTAATATAGCCTATTTATTAATAAATTCATATTTATACCCTGCCATATCATTTAAAGTACTTAGAACAGCTTACAAAATTAATACCAATGTTGATAGTAAAATATATATTATCAACCAAGGCAGACTGTTTGTTAAAGCTACTATATATCTGTTGATCTCTTAGCCCCTTAGGGCAAATTTGCACTACCTCCCATCCTAGGGAGGTGAAGTTCTGGAGTCCAAACATTCAAAAATTAGCCGAAACTTAGGCTGTGGTCACACTTAAGGTTTAATCCAGCTTCAATCCACTTTCAGAGTGAGAGAATACATCAGCAAAGTGGCAAGCTATTTTCTTTCAGTGTTAGGTAACTCAGAAAATTCACATTTGGAATAGATAATGTGGAAAGAAAATGACTCTCACTCTGAAGGTGGGCTGAAGCTGGATTAAACCTTAGGTGGACCACAACCTATGTGCTGGCTAAGTACCAATGGCAGTCATCACAGAGCCCCGGCAACGGTGGCATCATTGCTGGGGTGACCAGGTGACACAGTGCGCAATCATGCCTGCTCCTCCAGTCACATGCTTTTCCTGCACCTCTTTCAAAATGACGTGGGGATGCAGGGTTCAGGGCTGTCCCAGCCCACCCTTAGCAATTTTTGAAGTGGTTTTGCATGGTGTGGATTAATCTAGCCTTCTTATGCTATATCTTTCCTTCCCCCCCCCCCAGTTTCTATGTTTGTGGCGTTTATTTTAGATTTTAGGGTTTTTAATTCCCCCCATTATTTTTAATCACTGTTTTTAGCTTTCTATACTTTCAAGGGGATCACTTAAGTGGAAGTCTAGAATGGGAATGGAATAAATATATATATTCAGAGAAGCATCTGGTCATTGTCTGCAGATATTCCTAAATGCTATCAACCTGATTCTTACGCAGAGTTTCTGGCCTCCTTGTGGAGATCTGGATACACTTTTCTGAAAAGCCCCCCAGCTCTAGCAGAGTCCTGGCTAATTGTTTTCCCATATGGCCTCCACCAATAATGCCAATCTTCAGACACTGGTTGCATGTAGGTGCTTCTGGGGAAGTAGGGACATCCTCACCTTCGTTTTCTTTCTGCCTGAAGAATGACATGGAAGAGCTGTCAATCTCCCTTGCTGCAAGTATAATATATTAGAACAAACCTGGATAATTCATGACTCTTCAGGTGTTCCTGAACTACAAGTCCCACAGACTTGTAGTCTTGGTCATCAGAAACAAGAATGGATGGTATTCATAATAAAAAATATTAACACATTTGTGTAGTTCAAAGTTAATAATCCTGTAAATGTGTATAACTCTGGAAAACTTCATGGAGCAAGTTATTACTTAACAATAGTACAGGAAACAATGACCTTTCCACATATCACAGTCTCAATAAAGCAGTTGCTGTGAGTCATAAAATTGTAAAATACCAGAGGGCATAGAATTAGGAATAAGAAAGAGATATATAGTGTGAAGAAAACCAAAACATTTTCAGCTAAAAGCAGCTTTATGTCATAGGTGATATCAGGGCAAAGCTGCAGCTACAGTAGTTCCCCTGTGCCACATAAATTTTGAGGGCAATCTAAGGAGCTGGAAGATGTGTTTCATGAACAATTTTTTTCCACCATAGAATAGGAAAATGCTGATAAAGTCTGGGATAGATTTGGCATCCTGAAGTGTGGATGCCATACTTATTCCCCCATCTTCACTTCCCTGAAATGTTTTTCCCAGGAAAGCAAAAATGAGAAAAGCCTTATTCCTTTGCAAAACTACGATCTCCAACAGAGAAGTCCAGTGAGTAGAAGAACCAAGACACTCTTGTGGTTAAATGTATCATATCTTCTGTTTATTTTCCTGAAAGGAAGAGGCTAAGGCATACCTATGGGAGAGGAATGTTATAAATTTCCCTTTCGGTCCTCTTTTCGTATTTTACATTCTGAGGTGCAATTGATTTAATAAGTAGACTTCCAAACACGGGGAAGATCAGCCTACTGGAGACTTGCAGTGAAATTTTCTATTTTAAAAACAACTAATTGTCCATTGTCTTATGTCTTAAATGCTAACCTTCCTGTACGTTGAAGAGCGATGTCCCCCAAGAAATCTGTCAGAAAAAAAAGTTCCTGGTCTTACCTGGTGGCCTGGAGCAATTTGCAAAAAAAGATTGCATGAGCACAGGCGTTTGCCGTCAACCCTTTGGCGCGGCATCTCAATCTCAGCAGAGGCTCATTTGTTCCTGCTCCATATTCAGGCTGAAAAGTCTTTAGGTTCATCATAATATCTGCCATTGTGACCTAAAGCAAAAGACTTCTGAAATCAGTGTCAGTAAGAACTACAGATCAGTACTCCACTTCTCCCTGCATAACAGCAAGTTCTCTCTCTGCAGGTAGAAGAGAGGTAATCAAGGAAAAATGTAAAGTCAGCTCCTGAGCACTCAATTACTACATATTTAGATGCAGTGTCCTTTGACAGCTCAGCACAGCAGTACAGAGTGAGAAGCATACCTCTTAGAAAGGAAGAGAAACAGAACACAATAAGGCTAACTTCACACACAGTAAAAAAAAAAAAAAAAACGTGCAAGGCATCTGAGAGATAAGAACATATTGCTTTAGAGTTTGCACATTTTTGTGATACATGCATCCAGTTCGCCTCAAGACAGCAGCGAGATATCCTGCTAGGAAGCAATAATGGAGGGTTTTACCTCCCTGGCATTATTGCTTCCTAGCTAGACTTTACGCACTTTTGTGACATGCATATCTGGATATTCTTCCAGCACTGAATTTCTGGAAAACCTGTGATATTCTAGCAACACTTTTTTGTGCATTTTCAGCGGGGGAAAACAGGGCTATGGTGAGGTTGCCATAGCTTTGCATCACACCAAGGGCTGAATCAGTAAGAGAAACGGCTACTGTTACCTCTTGAGACAGGCAAGATACCTTGAAAGGCCATTTGCAAGGAGTTGAGAGCAGAGGCATTTCCGCACTGCAACGCGTTCCAAACGGAACGCGTTCAGGCGGAAAGCTTAAGACAGCTCCGGGCGCTTTCCCCGTTCACACACAGACGCGCCAGAACGCGTGTAAACGCGTTCCGGAGCGTCTGTGTGCGAATGCTCAAAGCGCCGGGAGCTGTCTTAGCCGGCAAATGCCGGCCAGGGGCGCGGAGACAGCCGCGGAGGCAGATCGACAATCAGCTGATTGTCAAACAGCTGATTGTCGAAGCCGCGCCGGCGTCGGAGGCGAGCCCGCAGCTGTTCGGGAGACAGAAGCAGGCGCGAACGCTTCTCCTCCCGAACGCCTGCGGGCGGCTCGTCCGCGTTGGAACGCATGTAGAGCACTTTAAAGTGCTCTACATTTCGAACGCGGAAAAGACAGCTGCGGACACGTCGGAGCGCAAGCCGCGCTCGGGCAATGCGGATGACGTGTCCGCAGCTGTCTTTTTCGCGTTCCGTTCAGCCCCGTGCGAAAACGTCTCAGGTGAAGGTTTCACCCTTGGCGTTTGCTTGAGAATGCCGAGAAGCAAATGTGAGATGGAATGCTGGACTAGATAGGCTGAGGCCTGATCTAACAGGGTTCCTCTTATGTTCTCTTATGTACTTCTTCAGTCACTCTTAGAGTGACTCCAGATGCAGCTAAAAAACTAGAATTCTCGCAAGAATATACTGGGAATGCCACATAAATCCATGGCATTCCCAGTTTAGTCTGGCTTAGTTGATCAAAAATCTGATTTATCAGTATTAGGAAAAATCCTGCAACAATGCCAGATTTCTTGTAGTATCGACTCCTTACCGGTCTGCCAGCTCTTTCTGTTATTGCTGCTGTTCAAAAATACCCAGGTCCCCTCCAGACTTGTGGAATAAATCCACAGTGAAGGGGAAAATTGCAGCTTACCTGTTGTGAAGTGACAACCGGATGTCCCCCACTCAAGAAGCTCCGTAGTTTCCCATAGGAAGCTGCGAGAGCTCAGTCAGTTGCACCGTCACATGGGATGAGGTAGCCAATTGGATCTGAGCTGCCCTCCCTGCTTCATTGTCTCTTCTCACTGTCCTGCCAAGACTGGTGGGAAGATTCAAATTTAGTTAATACTGCACAGCGAGTGTTTTTCATCCTGCACTATGGTAAATTCGCCATAGTGATGGATAATGCATCACCACTACGATTTACCGATTGTGGTGTGGGATGCCCCCACCACAATTGTGCATTCCGCTGAGCAGTATTAACAAGTCTGGCTGCACCCCCAGCTGCTAGCAGGTGTGTGATGGGGGAAGGGAAGTGGGCAGGCTGTTGCTAGCATCCAGGTATTTTGCAACTGTAACATGAACTGACAGATGAGATAAGAGCCCGGGATTGTTCCAAGATTGCCTTCCACCTTGCAGTGTCAGTAAGAGGCAATCTGGGGATCTAAAGAAGATCCCGCAATATCCTCTCACTGTCTGGGGGAACCCTTGAAAAACAAACAAAAAAGGTTGACCAAAATGTTTGATCTGAAAATATGGAATTGAATGTGAGAAATGGAATGGTGGGTAGCCAAAGAAATGTAAAGTCTTCCTTCTTTGGCACAACAAACAAAGGAAGAAGGCATTATACCTGGTTATCAGATTCACGTATACTTAAAGCAGCTGCAGCCGTGAACTTATCTTTTCCTCTAAAAGCTTTCAGCTTGATCAACTGCCATTCTGATCCACAGCCAAGAATTCAAACAAAAGACTGTTGTCATGGAGAATACTTAGCTACAGAACCTTTTCCCACAGGGTTTTTTTTTTTTTTGCATCTGATGCCTTGATAGCTGTAGCCCTTAAAATGCATAATACATAAATCCCAGACTTACTGAGAATTGAGCAATTTGACAGTAATAGAAATTACCTTAATTAAACTTAGGGTTGCAAAAGAATCTAAGGGCCAATTTGCACTTTCCTTGGTAGTTCACACTGGGAACCCTCCCAGATGAAGCATCTGCACTTGAAAGAGCTGTTTCTTTACCAGAAATGGCTCCTCCTTCCCTGCGGGAGTATTCCCCACACAAATTACAGATGGTGCACCATGTGTGCACTTTTTGCACTAGCACCAGAGCTCTCATTTGCACCTCTTCCAGGGGCTGGAGGGGCATGTGATAAGCCATACAGGTGTACTGACATGCCACCATGCCCAGTTGCCCTGGTAATACAGCCATGCCGACAGGCCAATACCAAAGATGGCAGTGGGCATCCATCCACATGCCTGGTAAGTTCGATGCTGGGGTAGCGTCTGGGATGGCAGGAAACATTTCTGATGTGGAAACGCCTCCTGCAAGTGCAGATGGTGCTTCCCAGAAGTTACCCTAACATCTACTAGCAGGCTAAGTGTGAAGTGGCCTCAAGTCTGGGTTTTCCAGCAATAGTTTTTAGCATGATCTAGGGGAGATAGAGGAGGACTATAAAGGCATCACCAAAGATACATGCAGTGAGCCCACCATAATAGCACTGTCATGGTGCTGCATTCCCCTCATCAGAAAAGTACCAAAGTGACAGTTTTCTTGTCACATGATCTAACCCAAAATGCAGAAAGAAAATGGCTAGTCATTTTTATGTGCTGTTTATGCACTTTAAAGATGGAATGAATGTGGATTATAATTTAGGTGTAGGTAGGTCTAAATTGTCCTTTTTGTGTTTGTGAATGCAGCCATTCAGTTCTTAAAATTGTTACTGAATGATGTAGTCCAGAGCAAGTATTAATGTTGTGTTTTATAGCCTTGATTTTTCATACAGGGGGACAAAAACTGTCTTGTTATTCAGTCCAAAGCAAAATAACACAGACACAGTTTTTAAAAAGCTAGTTGCAGCAAGATAACCTTGTCCAGTGTTGTCCTCACACTGAGATGCCCTGAGGCAGAAAACCTTTTCAGCCTAAGAAAGCCATTCAGCCTTGGGCTAAATGGGAATATACTGTCTCTCCCCACTTTACAGACACTATTACTGTTTTAATAGATACTGTTGTTGTTTTAATATATGTCTGATTTTAAATGTTGTTACCCACTCTGAGACCTTTGGGTATAGAACAGCACAGAAACACAAATAATAAATAAATGACTTTGGAGCTCTTTTGGGGCATTATTCCCTCTACAGTGAATTTTAAGCCTAATTTATCTGAATAAACCAAAAAAGTAACGCTACCTCATTTCCGATTTCTACAACAGTCCTCTGTTTCTTTCGTTAGTATTTCTCAATTTCCTGCTTGCCTTTATCTTCTTAAAATAACAACCATTTTGGTTTTGTTTCTCAAGGATAGATATTCCAGTATATTTCAGACTAGGTTAATTTAGCCAGCAGCCAAAGAAGTTATATTCTCTCATGCTTAAAAAATCCCTAGAATCCTTGAGAATATAACCCCAGGGTTCAGGATTCACCCCACTTTTGCATAAAATAATCTTCAGAGCTTCCTCTGAATGTTGTCCTGCCAGGGAGGGGTGTGTGTGTTATATTTTAATTATGTTTTAAGATTTATGGTTTTTCTTTTTAGTGTTGCTACTTGACCTGGAAACTTCGAGTGAAGGGCAGGATATAAGTTATCAAATACATAAATATAAAATATAAAGGAACAAGGAAACTCACTGCAGCCACGGAGAGGGAGAAAAAGCTTTATTTACAGAAATGAAAAATGATAAAAAGGACAGGAGTGCTATTAACAAAGTGAAACCCAGATTGAAAGATTCTAGGTTTGTAGCACACTTTGAAGTGCTAAGGGACAAATAGTTGCATTAGCCCTTGCAGAGGGATATTGTTATTATGGTTTCCAAAAGCACAACAGCGATATTGTTATATCTCCAGTAAGCACAGTTACCAAGTTCACCTTGGCTACAAGATCACGCAGCTAACACATCAGGAGCTGGAGTTGTGTTACTCTTGGAAGAATGTTTACACAGCCTTTCATGGATTAAATAAGAATTCCAGTGACTGTATTTAAATCTGTACTAATGGCAAGGACACTAACCAGGCCACAGTTCTAATCCTATCAAAAGTAGCCATTCTCCCAGCTTCAGACTTGGATAAGATGGAAAGATAAGAAAGCATGCCTATCAAAGAGATCTTTCATGGGCAGCTGTCCCAATCTTTCAGATGGAGAGCCAGCTTGTATGACGTGCAAGCAGCTGTTTCTTGATCCAAATTAACTTCTCTCATAACACAATGCTCCTCGTCATAGGATCAAATCAGAAAGACTGTGGGCCTCCGCTTAGCACTTTTCAAATGGCTGAAAGTCTGTTGGCTTTAGCAATTCCTAGTTTCTGCCCCAAGATTCAAAGGCAGTCTCAGTTGACACACTATATGAATTGACACCAACACAGAGCTTTGCTTGGCAGCTTTCTTTTTTGCTTCTTAATGTGCCAGATCAATTGGGCTGCTTCCAGGATGAGAAACTCAGTTCTTCCACCGGATTTGCTGAAAGAAAGCAGAGATATGACTCATCCCAAATAATCACATCTCTAGGCTGTCTGAGAAAACAGCCAACGAACCTCTGCCACAGGGTCACAGGACCCGATACATAGCTCATGAAAAAGTAACAGAACTGGGTTTTTTATCTGTAAACCAGAACAGAAGGATTAGCCTTTCCATTCAGTAAAGCAAAGAGGCAACCAAAATTAACCAAAGCCACAATCTTGGCTAATGCCTGCAGCAGATTACTCTAAAGGGAAATACTACCAAACAGAAACTGTACACTCATAAGCTGTGTGAAATACTGGAGAGTAAATAGCAAGCAATAAACCTACATAAAGCATCTCCTAAGAGTAGAAGATCAAATTTATTTCCATCTGTATCATGAAGATAAGTATTTAAGCTGCTGGTAAAAAGATTTAGGAGGAGATTTTCATACATAACCCGTCCTGAATGTTCTTGGCCTCTAGCTGAACATTATTATGAACACACTGTAAACAGCAACGCAATCCAAGAGTCAGAATCAGAGAGAGACTGGTGCAAAGTTGCAGGCTCCCTTTCCTCTTATGTGACCTTCAAAAGTAATTATTAACAAGATGACAATGAAACCAAGGATTTCTGAGTATTTTTAACTGAGCCTCCTGTGTATCTTATGTTTATTACTTTTCTTTTAAAAGAAGTGTCTCAAAAGTGCTTTAAAGACAATAGCATGTGGACCTTGTGTTCTCCTTCAATCTCTAATCCACCTTTTCTAGTCTAAAATGTTCATGAGGGGGAGAGGCATACTGGCTTGTGAAAGATCCTACATCCAAATGGTCTTGAAGCCACCTCAGAGATGATATTTTTTACCGTGTGGACACACCAAAGTCTGTGATCAGGGACAATAACAAAAAAGCATCTGTGAGGCATCTCTTAGGCACCTCAAAGAAGGCTTTGAGGTGAGACTGTTTACATACCAGTCTGCCCCTTTGTCCTCTTATAAACATTCTGTGCTGGAAAAGGTAGATTACAGAAGAGTTAGGAATATGAGGGCCATACACTGTCTCTTTGAGGTGCCCCTTTTGCTATGTCTCAACATAGCCAAAGTTTTGCCTCTCATCAAAAGAGCTTAAAAATAGACATGTGGAAGGAAAAGTAGCTTGCCTCATATGAAAGCCAGCAAACTGCTGAGGAAATTAGTAACTTCCTATATATGGGCACAAAAATTGTTTCTTACTGGGTTACTAAGAATGCTATCAATCTTCTCCTCTGCTGGAGAACCCCGTTCAACTTTACATCGATATGCCATCAGCTGGAGGCGATCCTTCAAGTCTTTGTATGTCTAGCAAAACAAGACAAACAGGTGAAGTTTAACAGCTACAGTACATTTATGATTGCCTTTTATCGCACAAGAATCTGGAAATCAATTCGTTGAAGATTCCACCAGCAGAACGAAAAAATAACATGCAATGGACACAGTTCTAGAATATATGCAAAAGGTTCTAAATCCCTCCCAAGCCCTGATGAAGATGCAGAATGTATCTTCCTAATCATTGTAAAATGACCAGCCAAGGAGAAGACACTAACTACATTTGGTTGATCTACATCCCTGTGTTGTGTGTCTATGTGGTAGATAAGAGGCCATTCTCTCTTTTGCTGGCATGTGGCCTTCAAAAGGAATTGTTGATGAATGCAGCTTGACTGCTCTGATCTAACCCTTGGAATTGCTTCTCAGGAAGAACTCTGCCTCATCTGTCTCATAAAGAGCCAGTTTGGTCTAGTGGTTAAGGAGCTGGACTCCCATCTGGGAATACCACGTTTGATTCTGCTCTCCCCCATGAATCCAGCTGGGTGACCTTGGGCTGGTCAGAGTTCTCTTCTGAGGTCTCACAGCCCCACCGACTTCAGAGTGTTCTGTTGTGGGGAGAAGCATAGAAAGCTTTGTCAGCCGCTTTGAGTCCCCTTAAATGGGTGAGAAAAGCGCTGCTGCTGCTTCACACAGTAAAAATCTTTGCTTTTAGACAGATTTTTATATATTCAAGAAAAGTTTCAAGGGTTGCTCTTATTAAAAGGATTTTTTTGTGGATAGTTCTGGTTTTCACTCTGTCATTATCTGTTTCTTCAATGCATTTGTATTAGTAGATATTTTTTAAAAATCATGGTACAGAATTACTATTTACTATTCAATTTGGGACTCCACTTGAAGAAAAAAACATTTTAAATAATGAGATTCCTGCTTGATATACTCTAGCTGTAAGACTGTTTTCATAGGCTGTTCTACTTCTTAGAGGTTGCCCACTGAGGAAAAGTGGATCAATTCTCTGTTTAATTGGCTTTATAGCTGGAGGGAAGATAGAAGTTTGTTTTAATAAACTATTTATCTACTTTTTCTTTATGCTTTTAAGCAAAGAACAGCAACCATCTTTTAAACAAGTGAAGATATTTTTTTCTAGAAAATTGTGAAGTTTATACTCTTCATAGTCAAAAGTTATTTACTGCAATGGCTTGGATTCTGGCAACAATGCTGACTCGACACATCCATGAAATGCTTTAATATTGCTAGCTATAAATAGCCTAAAATAACAACTGTTGTCTTCCAAAATCCATACCCAAAAATTCAGAAGGAGGCCTTTTGCTTTTAGGACCTAAGGCTACACACAACTCTCTTTTTCATTGACCTCTGTCCCTGCATAGAAGGATCTTTAGATATCCCAGTATTCTTAATAATATTGTATAACTTTAACTTTTCTATTTCTCTGGTCCATAATGGGAAGAGCCACAGAGCCACTGTCTGGTACATAAATGTCATCCAATACATGTCTTATACAGACTTAATGTAGTAGCATTTTTTACAAACTTGAATGCTTTACTTTTTTGCTGCTGACATTAAAGACTCAACATTCCCAGTGACAGAATTCAAAGTCCAGGGTCATGCTGTAGAGAATTTAAGAAGAAAAACACTTGGAGGTGAGAGGGAACATCTTCAGAAGGCTGATATTCTTAATTAGTGTTGCAGCTGACACGATATGTAACAATGGCCAGTTGAAGCAGCTGTATGATAATGCCTTTTCTGTAGTTTACACTACTGTACATCACTTGGTATATTATGGCCTAGAAAGCAATTGAAATTGGTACTTGGAATAAGGGGACAGTGAAGTGAGACGGCAGTTCTGAAAAACATTGTACTGTTTTCCTGAAAACCCTGGTCTCTCTGCCTACTCCTAGCTGGAGTCATGGACAACCCAATGAGGAGGGATTACCACTGAAAGACAGGAGATAGGGGGTCTTGGAAACCAATCACTGGTGTGTTTGGATGCAGGATCTATGCCTTCTACTCATCTTCCCTAGAGAGGGATGGCCTTGAGAACCTTGTTTACCATCACATATAACAGGGACTCACATCAATAACAACATCATGGCACTTGTATTTCACAGCGAGGTTTAGCTTTGTCTCAACATCTTCTACCAGGCGCACATATTCCTGTAGAACCTATTTAATGAGTAAAGGAAGAATCAGCAAAACTATGTACAAATCATGATAGTTTACCATGTATTTATTTCATGGCATAAAGGTTCCAGTGTAAAAGACACACAGTTTGACCAGCTATCCAAATGCTCCCATCAAAATTAATTCACCTAAAGATATATTTCATCTAGACTGCAATTATGGACCTGGAAAATTGAATAATATTGGGATTATCTGTTCTTCCCATCTTCCTGTGTACACAGCTGAACATGAAAATGCACAACTGCAGAGGACGTAAAAGGATTTACTAGATTTCTTTACATCACCAGCATTCTGTTGGCATTCTGGCAGACCCAGGAGACAGCCTGATGCAATGTTGGGCCACTGTTGGCATACCCGTCTGAAACCCCAGATTTAAGTCCTGCACTGTCTCAAAAGCGTCAGCATGTTCCTAGATATTCCCTTGCTATGCCAGTCCCTGGCACAAACTATGCCAGCAAAGTGACAGATTGTTCATCCAGGAATTCATTGCTGGCATGAAAATAAGTAAAAGAAGAGGAACTGGAGCAGCAAATTCCCAGATGATCAATCCAATGCTATGCCAAAGCCAGTCACACTAATTAGTGGCCTCATTTTGCTCCACTGTGGGGAAATGCAGGCATTTTTATAAAAGCTATTTCCCTGCCATCAGAAACTCAAAGACATGAATGCCACCTGGTAGACCAGTTCCAGAGACACTCACACACTCACCTGAACTGGAGCATTGTTCCGCTGTAAGATCTCTACTACCCGATGGAAACCAATAGGAGCTTTCTTCTTGGTGTAACCCAACCAGTTCTGAAATCACAATCCAGAATCATATTACTCTAACTAGGAATATACACAGAGCAGTTCTGCCCACAGGAAACAATGAGGAAAGTTTCCGGTTTCCTATGGAGAGGTTCCTTCATTGGGTTGGCCAATGAAGAAGACATGTTGTTCTAAGTTTTGAGAAAACCATTCCAACTCACTTTGGTGGTAAACAAAGCATCCACATCATGCCAAGCTCGGAGCTTAGCACGAGCAGCCAAGGCAGTTAAAACATATTGTTTGTCTGGAATCTGGAAGATGGGGAAATAGAAATGTTAGACTACAAGTTTTCTGAAGTTTTTAGAGGGCTCATCTTTCTTTCATGGGGATTGTATTGAAATAATTCTAGCACATTCTTCAACACTTGGGTCAATCATACCACAACAGATTCATCCATTTAAGGCATTATAGGGACTTAACTTAATTGGCTCGGCCACATCCATCTAATGTACTGCTCACCCAGTTCTTTTTTCTTTGACCATACTTGTAAGTCTTCCCAGCCTCAGTCTGGTGACAGGATACCGTCTTCCTCTCCATCCCTCCCACCTTTCTCCTTTTGCCTACCCAGGAAAGTATGAGTACCTTTCTCAATAGTCCTCTCGTACAATCACTTAAGGGATAGAAATAGTTTAGGGTTATATCCTAAGTATCTAGTCTAACCAAAGCAAACCTTTCCTTATAGAGTTTCCATGGTTACACTCATTTCATCTCTTGCAACATTTTATCCCTTAAATCTTCTCATCCCTACATTTGGAAGTCTATTTTCTGCCTCAGTTCTGCTATGTATATTTTGGATGCTACTGTTTTCTCCTAAGACACACAATGCTGAACCATGCTTAGCTGACTTCAGGATTCTTACCTTAAATGTCTTCTTTAAGTTTGCTGGACTACTGAATGTACCCTGCAAAGAAGAGACAAAGTACATTTGGCAAGAGGGAAGGTTACAGCTACTTGTAAGGCATGGCTTCATAAACAGTGCAGCACAAACCCAAAGAATGAAATAACTTCATAATACAGCTTCTGTATTGATCATCTAAAGCTCAACTCTCTTCTTCATCTGTTGCAACTGAGTTTTGCACTCTGAGCTGTAAAACAAGTCTCACAGTTTTGCAATGACAATTCAAAAGGCATATTGTCATCTCTGGCTGTTCCCTCAGCCAAAGGCCAGGGTAAGGAGGTGCATTTTCATCGGATGTCTAAATACACTTTGTTTTTTTAGTATAAAAACTATTCTGTTTTTCAAGTTTATCACTCTACAGCTGTTTTCGCACTAGGGACTAAGACCCCATTAGGAGCCCTTTAGGAACCCGATTGGTCCCCAATTCGTATCGATCAGGCATGCCCTGTCCCAATGCAAGACCCCTTTAGGACCCATCGTGAAGGCCCTATTCCGACGAGTCCTGGGGAAATCCAGATTTAGTGGGTCCTTTGGGCCCTTAAATCCAGATTTATTGCAGACCCTTTTAAAGGTGTCCACAATCAGGTCTCCAGAAGACTGGATTGGAGGATGTGCGGATTGGAGGGGCGGGGACAGAGGGCGCCATTTGCAGTGGGGTGTCTCCGGCTGTACCCTGACACTCACAGCAATGGAGACCTGCACAGCCTCTGTAGCTGTCTACAGAGTCAAACATAGGCTTCGTAGTTGGCTGCATAAGTATCTATGAAGTTGTGCCTCTCCACCCCACCTTCTGTTGGTGGGCATTCACTGTAAGTGACGTTGACAGTGGTGCTGGCCAATCGTGCCGTGCCACTGCTGGCCATTCCGGCTCTGGTGAAATGGAGCATTGTAATGGGTGTGAGAGGGTTCGTGCGGATGGGGTCCTTGAAGATAAGGGCAAAAACAAGGTACAACACAATTGATAAAATTCTGGGGAGAAACAGGGTCCTTGAAGGTCCAGGGGGCTAAACGAGCCCACTCTATCTCAAGTTGCAACATTCTGCACCTTAGCAAACAAGGGGCACTCAGACATCTTTGTAACCAAGCATCAGAACAGACAAGGCTCCTGTTTTCTATCCAGTTAATTGGTTGTATTAAATATATGAACCAAGACAGTACATGTCCCATCCATCTCTCAAAAATTATTCATTCCTTCTTTCTGAAATTGTGCAATTATTTTAAAACTTGCTGCTGTTTTAAAGGCTGCTCCAGTCCAAGCAACATAAAAGGGAAATATATGGCATCTGGCTTCAGTAACTATTATAAGAGATTGTATTTCAATTATTATGCCAACCTCAGCTTCTGTGTAGTGATAAAAGCAGGAGTAGAAAAGTGTGGTGACCAGTGGCATATTTAGGATGGAGGCCTTTCGAGGATATTTTCGAAATATCTCTGTTTGTCCAGATGCCTCTAAATGCTTGTCATTTGCCTGGAGAATTAAAAAACAACAAAAAAAACATGCTGAATGAAAACAATGGCAAGCACAGTGTCTAAAAAAATGAAAAATGGATCTATCCAGCAGTGGTTCCCAAAGTGTTTCTCCAAGGATGCTGGGAGAGGAATGAGGCAATGGCTGGAAGGTTCTCTTTGATCGTCACAGATCATTCTATAGTTGCAATCTTGTACATTTGTTGACAAATAAAGGCCATTATGATTTTTAAGAAGCTTACTCAGAGTGATTTTTTTAGGTTACAGTCTTAATTACTGTGACCAACATTTTCTTCTAGCCAAGCCTGAGGACTGTTATTATAGAGGAAACTAAGTAATAGCCACTTTTGTGCCATGACTCTTATTATTTATTTTGCCTTGTATTATTTTTAAACTGCACCTAGAAGTATATCTAAGACAAAAGAAACAATATTTTAATATATATATTCTCTATTGAATTCTATATTGAAAAATCAAAACACTACACACATTTAAACAAAAGTAAAAGCACTGTGTCTAAGACAAATACTTCAAGTATTTCACAATGAAGAGAAAAACAAAACAGTTTTAGCCTTCAGAAAAATCAAAGAAAATATACAGTTACCAGTATCCCCCAGAAGATGGTTAGCATGTGGTTAACCACCCTAATAGACGCTTTGGAATATGATACTGGATTGGTACCCAACATGATTAGTAGCCCTCTGCTGGTTGCTTTTTGTCAGACATTTTTATCCCTTGCTAAGCCAGTGATGGCAAACCTTTTGAGCTCAGTGTGTCAAAATATGCAAAAAAATTTAACTAGTTTAACTCGGATGCTGTCATATCTAGAAATATCCATAATTTTGTGATGTTTGTAACTCTAATAAAAAAAGAGTTATATTTTTGATATACGTATTTATTGAAAGCAAAAACAAATAATTCTTTATGTTAGTGATTTTTTTGTTGAATTTCATTTGCTAAATCTTCAATTAAAGGTTGGTATTTCATACACTTCAAGCCAAAGCAAGCGCTGCTAACTTCATCTGTCAGTCAGTTGCTTTTATTGGTTTTAATATTATTTAAAGCTCAGATTAAGGTCTTCTAAAAGTATGTAAAAGTATGTATTGTGAGTAAAGCCAAAGGTGCCACACAAAGGTCTTCAGTCCTCTAGCTGCTGGGAACACAGATGCACTGTGTGTGACCCGACGGTGTGATGACGTGACTCCATCGTGCCTCCAATGCCAGGCACAGACAGTGCCTCTGTGTTCTTGGTATTCTGTAGACCACAAGCCAGAAGTGGCCTGCAGCCTACAAAATACCAAACGGCAACATGATCAGGCACCAGGGTAACATTGTGTGTCACCCAAAAGGGCTTAGTGTGTCACCTGTGACATACATGTCATAGGTTCGCCATCACTGTGCTAAGCACTCAGTGATCTGTGCCACTGCTGTTTCTTTTAAATGCTGTATATGGAATTTTATTGCTGCATTTTTGGGTTGCATTCTTAAACTGTGAAAGACCGTTGTGAACAGATTCATAGACATAAAGGGGGTTGGGATAAATGTACTAAAAATAAAATCATATAAAGTATCAGTTTGGCTTAAGGGGTAGCCACTGACAAAGTGGCTGTAGCTTACTGATAAAGCAAAGTGCCTGAGCAGCAAAGGGTTGCTGGTTCGATTCCCAGCTTCTCCCTAGAAATAGGCAATGGCAAATTCCTTCTGTATCTCTCTCCGAAGAAAACTTGACAGAGGAGTCAGCCACAACTCAGTGATGCCCAACAACCATCATGATCCCACTGAACTGCTTATGGCAGAGCATCTGTTGGCTATTCAAGGAATGTCTTATTGAAGCCAGTTTATCATTCTAGACAGAAAGCTTATACAGAGTCAACAGAACAAAGTCAGAAGGGCATTTGCTCAAAGGCACAGTAGAGGCCTCACCTCAATGATGATCTGTCTCTCCAAGAGTGTGTAATGATCCTGCACATGAGCAGCATCCTCTGATGAAAAGGATAAACTAGAAAAGAGAAAGAGTTCACCTCTGTTTTCTTAAATAACTTTAGCACTGTAGCATCAGCATCAGTGTATTCATTTATGCTTCTCCCATTCAGTATGAGTGAAGGAGCACACTCCCATTCTCCACTATAGGAAAAGCAACGTTTTCTTCCTGGTCCAGTCTATTTATTAATTTATTTACTGAATTTCTATAACCACCTAATAAAAAAATGTTCTCTGGTCAGCTCACCACAAAAATACAAGATATAATATACAAGAAAGTCATATAACAGCAACAAAATGTATTTTAGAAGTGTTTTTAAAACATGCTATTAAAATGCCTAGAACAAGTGTGAAAATAGTTGAAACTATTAACTTTCCATAGATATCTTTGAAGACAAATCATCTTCTACAAATCAGGGAGCATTCTGACTGGACCTATAGAGAACGGGTTAAGAGTCCATTGTGGAATAAGAGCATAGAAATAATGGATAAGTAATCTTGCTTGCTGGAAGATGAAAAAAGATATTTTAATGCCTATTGGAATTCAAGGACATTTTCCTCAACTATATTAATTTTTTCCAGTATTTTCTAAGCAATTAGAAATAGTTCTTTCTCCTTCACCAAAGAAGTCCATGTAATCTTATTAAACAGTAATGCTATTGCTGGGTGGCCATTTCAGAAGGCAGACAGGAGTGTGTGGGTAGCAACATACTCTTGGGTACAGTATCCTGTTCTATATTTTAATTATACTTCCCCTTAAGTTTATCTTTCTGTAAGATACCTTAGAAATTTAATATTAAAACAGAAAGATGGGATACACATGTTCCAAGTAAATTCCCTCTTCACATATATCTTCACTCTTGAAAGGAATGGAAAGGGAGGGGGGGAGAAACATAGATCTTCAAAAATAAGAGGAGGTTAAATTCACTGAAATAAGTTATCTGTCAGCAAATGTGCCTGTCACAAATGACATCAAACAGGGTACTGAAAAGAACAAAAGAAAAAAAACACCCTGAAGCACTAGTTTAATGCCACACATCTGAAAGCCCTTCCACCAGATTAAGATGATATACGCCTTTACGGGAGAATGAGGGGGGTGACCCTCTGCTGTCACAGTGGACAAACCCAGTAGTTGAGAATGAAGTCAACATAGCAACATCTATGTTTAGTTGTGTCTGACTTTTCATGTCCACATGAAACAGAACATGCCAGGCCCATCTGTCTTCCACTGTCCCCCAAAGTTTGCCTAAGCACATGTTCCTTGGCTCCATATCACTATCTGTCTCATCCTCTGCCAAACCCCTCTCCTTTTGCCTTTGATCTTTCCCGGCATCAGTGTTTTTTCTACTAAATTCTGTTTGTTCATTATGTGGCCAAAATATCTGAGTTTCTGCTTCAGTATTAGTTCTTCCAGTGAGCAGTCAGGGTTGGATTCCATTAGTATTGACAGTGACATCTACAGGAACACTAAATCACAGCAATAAGCTCTACATTCTGTTCTTATAATATAAATGAATGCTGCTGGACCAGCCCAAAGACCTAGGGCCTTTTCACACTAGCTCCTGTGGGACAGCCGGAAGCTGCTCCCACACGGAACAAACACACTGCATGGAGTCACTTCTATCCTAGAAACAGCTCCATGTGTGTCAGAGCATGTTCTATGTTTATAACTGTAGAGCACAAAAATGTTCACATCTCTTCTGGGCAAACAGAGGCTGGAGCAGGGCGGCACATCTGCGGTTGTACCACCCATTGCCTGGTCACCACACTGACACATTGCTAAGCATGGCCATTGCCACAGCAAGGTGATCCTGGCAATCACACTAACCCAGCACTTGGGGAAGCACTGGATACGTTTTGGATGTATTGGGTGTTGTAAGATGAATCCTAGTTCTTCGCTAGTCTTCATGCTAAGCAAAGGTGCAAAGAATCCCCTATTTAGTGTAGTACTTTTTTCCTTATGGTGGTCAGATAGACATTTAGCATTGCCACCTTTTTTTTACAGGAAACATATTAACTATCATTAACTATCATTCAACTGATAGTCAAATATATTATAAAGATAACCAATTCTCTTTCAAAGGTATCTAAGAACATAAGAACATAAGAGAAGCCTTGCTGGATCAGGCCACAGCCCATCTAGTCCAGCATCCTGTCGCACACAGTGGCCCACCAAATGCTCACGGGCATCTCAAGCAGAGACAAGGACAAACCTTCTCCTGCTCTCGAGTCCCAGCAGATGGCCTTAGAAGCGCCCCAGTTCCTCTCCCCCCCCCCTCAGCCTGAAGGATGCACCTAGGCATTTGTTCTAGTAGCCATTGATACATCTGTCATCCATAAATTTGTCTAACCCTACCTTAAAGCCATCCAGACTGGTAGCTGTCACCACCTCTTCCGGCAGCACATTCCATAAGCCATCTAAGATGGACGCCATTACTTTTGACATGAGCAAAGTCTATCTCCCCCCTTACTGCCTTCTTTTTTTGGACCTTATTTTCTTGATTCATTTGGGCAATGAGGCCACATGTCAAACTGACAGCTACTTTACCACAAAGTGTTAGGTTCATTTTACTCTACAGGAACAGATACACTTTCCTTTCCAACTTGCAGGCACTGTTCTTTTAATATATACTGTTATTGTTTGAATATTTTGATTCTAAAGATTGTTACTTGCCCCGAGACCTCTGGAGATAGGGCAGGATAGGGTAGGTAGGTAGGTAGGTAGGGAAACAAAGAAAGAAAGAAAGAAAAAGGAAAAAAAGAAAGAAAGGTGGGAAATTGGTGGTCATCCAGATGTTGTTGGCTTGCAACTGCAATCTTTCATTCAGTTTTGATTTGGGCTGATGGAAGTTTCAGTCCAACATCTGAATGCTTGCCCTGTCTCATACTTACCCAATGCAACTCTTCAGAAACTCTTTTCGTTTTTCTGCATCTTGTATACTCAGATGCTCACGGTACTGTGTTAACTGAAGAGGTCAAAAACAAACAAAGAAAACAGATTCAAAAGGTGTAAAGATTAAGTAGTCATTTACTATCAAGTGGAATGAGGAATGAACAAAGAGAAAGAAAAGGGGAATGAACAAAGAAAAAATGCATTTAGTTTCTCAAGACACCCCTTGAAACACCCGAACTAAAAGTCAGCCAAGTCCATGGAATACTTACTGCAACCTCCTCTGTCCTGTCCAGAAACCTGCAGAGGAGAAACAGGATCAGACTTACTCAGCAGTTTTGGCTAAAAATGGAGATTGGATTCACTGGTCAGGCTTTTACCTCAGCAGGTCCAAGAGGAGCTTTTGATCTCCAATCTCCTTGAGAAAATGTATCAAATGCCGCAAAGCAACCTGTCTCAGTTCCAGTTCTCTGAACAGGACCTCTGCATGGAAACAAAATAAATTGTTCACTTGCTGGATCAGATACGAATTATGCCTAAACTTGATTAGATGCTATTGATTAGAGCATGATATTATCTAATCTGGAAAAAAAAAGTCAGGTATATTGAAGCCCCAATGAAATAAGACAACTTAGTAGGCCTTGTCCACGTTTTTTAATAAGAACTTCAAGAGATAAATATTATGTATTGATGGAATCTTAGGACTGTGTTTTCACACAAGTATCAGACATTCCTATAAGCAATTTCTTTAAACGTCCACCGTAAAGTTATCATGTGTGTCAGGCTCCTCTGCTGTATATGTTCAGGAAGGCGGTGAAGATGCACCTCCTTGCTCTGGCCTTCAGTTAAATGGGGACACGCTTTCCCTCCCCACTTGCAGACACTGTTGTTTTAATATATGCTCTTATTATTTTAATATATTTGATCTTAAATCTTGTTACCCACCCTGAGACCTTCGGGTATAGGGTGGGATAGAAATTTAAATAAATAAATCTGGATAATGAAGCGGTTCTATTCCAGGAAACTAAGGCATTACACAAATCACACTCTGGAAAGAGGCACATTTGTCATTTCCGATTACAGGCTTAACTTTGCTGACAACGCCTTCTTTAGCGTAGTTTTGTTCAGCAGTTTAACAGAAATTATATTTTACTGATTCCATTTAGCACCCACCTAGGACAAATTTTATATGCTGTTTCTGTTGTGACCTTTTGTATATGCCTATTCTGTTATTTTATGTATTTTACTTACATCCACATATAATGTCTACTTGTAATTGTATATGATATCAATTATTGATTCTTTTGTTTTGGAAGATTCTTTTTCTGTATCTTACAGGGAACCAGCTGTACATAAAATGGCTCATCAAGATAAAAACACTGTCTTTTACAGCTGCTGTTGAGTAAAAGAGAGCTTCCAATAAGCTACATTTACAACCAAATCTCTTTCTCTCTCTCTTCAAATACAGAATTGCTGAGCATTACTGTGAAGATAAGGTGTTAATTTTAACTTTGAAAGTGTGCCAGCCTCGAAATAGGGACCTGCCACCCACATGTTAGGGCAGACTATGGCAGGGCCCAGGCAGGGTCTGCCATAGTCTGCACCGCTATGAGGACAGCAGGTAGGTCCCTAGTCCAAGATATAAGACCTAGTGTAAAAAGAGCCTAATTGTTCTGAGTCACACATACCTTTCTTCAAGGTTTTCTTCAAAAATATTAGAATCTGCAAGAAAGGAGATAAGAGTCATCATGTGATCCATGTAAGGAGCATCAGAAAATGTGTTACTTAGGTTGAAAGCATACTGACACCCAAAACGAGGAATCTCTCCAAAACTACCATTATTTTCTCACAGCTTGCTCTGGATTTAGTAGTATGCCAGTTCTCTTTTGGGAAATGCAGCAGCAGATAAAGAAACAACATGTGCCCTTTGACAGCCAATTACCCTACTGAAAGGCTGCCTGGCATACAGCAATATCAGAACATTTAGGGAAAATATTATATTTTACAGACTTTGGGTTATAGAAATGGAGGTATGTGACTTTTTTACAATAAACATTTCATTCAATTACCATTTAATTCAAATTGTTATATTAAACAAGTTCTGGTTACTGGTCCAGAACTACCTATTATTCTTTGAAGTCTATTTGCATTCTTCCCCAAGATCCAGCCCTTCTCTAACCCCTGACATCAGAAACGGCTAACTGGTGGCTCTCCAGATGTTTTTGGATTAGATCTCTCTTCACCTTTGACAGTGTGAGAGTTATAGCTCCTTAATACCTGGAGACCATGGGTTAACCACTTGCTTTACATAGTTCCTCAAAGCTTCCATGATCCAAGATGCCCTCCTTCATCTTCAAGAAAAGGATAGATAACTTTCATAGGCAATGCTTTGCATTTTGTAATGTATCTTAGGAAAAACGGCATGAAAAGAATTCCTCCCCATCATCATGCCTCCAAATAGACTAAACAATGCATGAAACCTGGAAATTTATTTAAAAGTTGTGTTTGTTGAAATGAGATCAGCCGCTGTGCTGCATTGTATGATTCCACTTGCACTCACAGCTGTAATGACATTCCCATCATGCACTGCAACAGCTTCATCCAGCAGCAGCAACTTGTCTTGCAAGGAGCGAAATCTCTCCAGGGAAGAGATCTAGAAATAAAGATTAGGAGAAAGTGGTGATACAAACAGCACTGTGGGAGGCTACTCACAATGCACTCTGAAAAGCACAGCTGTACATGGCTAGCCATTAGCATGGAACATTTGTTTCCTATGTAGTCCAGAAGACTGAGCCACACCAGTGTAAGCTTTCTTATCAGGCCAGCGTATGAATTCACTGTAAATGAGATATGGGAGTGACTGGCAGCTTGCGCTGCATGAATCCGCTTTCTGGATGCTTTCAGAAGCATTTCTCAGTTATCATGATATTACCTGAAAGTAAACTCAGCCTGTGAACATGATCGCTATGCACAAAACAGTTTTCTATAAGACTGCCAGGGCTCTTCCTAGTCTTCCCCAATCTGGTGCTCTTCAGCTGTTTTGGACTATAGTTCCCGTCAGGCCCAGCCAGCTCATGATGGGAAGTAGCCAAATTGTAACTGTAATCCAGAACAGCCAGTAGAGGTAGCAGGTTCAGGAAGGCTGTAGCTACTTACCTGAGTTCCATGTTTTGCTTCTGTGGGAAATCTTTATTATAAAGAGGAGCAACGTTTACATTCTGCATGGATTACATATTAAACTTCCTCCTGGAAGCATCTGAATAATATTGATGAACACATATATGCAGCCAAGACTAGTTTTGGTATTATATCCACGCAGACCACTTAATTACCCTTTCCTCTACTGAGAATACATGTAGACCTCTCCATGGTCTGAAACATGGGAGAAATGCAGCCAGCATGCTTCCATGTTCAAGAACTAGCGGGAGGTGTTTTTCTGACGCACACCACAACAGGCTGCCACAAAACACTCCATCAAACTCTGAGACTAGGAACTTTCATTCTTAGTCTTCAGACGTGTTGGGGGGTGGGGGGCAGCTACAAAGCTTTATCTTTTCCTCAAATCCTGCCCATGTCTTCACGTGACCCAGGTTAGTTGGCCCAGTTATTCCAGACACACTGATCTGCATTTAAGGCAGATTAAGTGCAAAAGAGCCTATGAATGCTGTGAAATAACTGGCACATTATCGCTTGGTGTTTGAGACAGGTTTCATTTCCTGTGATCATCCACTCTTCTACAGCATGGTTTTCTGTAGCTTAATATCTCCACTTCATTTCTCTTCTTTTGAAATAGGGAAGTTACAGATTCTAGCAGTAATACTTTCAGTAGAGACATGCACAGTCGGAAGACAACACTTAAATATTCAAAAGCAAGCTCTTTTAGATACAGGGAGAAGAACTCCTACCTTGCCTCTCTGCAGTCTTCTTACTGTGTCTTTTGGGCTCCAGTCACTGGTGTAATCCTGAAATGCAAAAGTATAAAAGAGTTCTGGATGCTTCAGTCTCAGATTTGCACATTCATACTCAATATGTCCTTATGGATGGAAGAGAAATACTGTTGCTTAGATCATACCAGGTGATTCCCATGGAAGTCAGCTACAGCTAATGCTTCAAGTAATGGCAGACAAGACAGTCTTGACCCAGGAATATAGAATAAATACTATGAAAATGGGGTTCTGAGAATGATTCATGGAAAGTAAAGATCTGTTTGCCTTGATTTAGGATGATCCACAAGTGATGATCTGCAAGGTTGTAGGGACTGCTTGTAGTCTTCCATGCAGCTGTCCATGGGAAGAAAAGGACTAGGCTGTTCTACCGGGAGGCATGAATGAAGTATCCCAAAGCTGACAAGTTTTAAAATTGCCGCTTGTCAGTTTTGCTATAATGCACAAACTTGTTTATATGAAGTATTACTGCAAGCATAGGGGATGGGGAAAGGGAAAGAAGGGGAATCTCCAGTTATCTTAATGTAGCCTTTCAGCAGAGCTTTCCAGGGTGCTGAAGGTGCTTGCTGTCATTTGTCACTGTAACAAATTTGGGAGATCAGAAATGTCCATGGCACTATCTGATCTACTTTATGAGACTCTTGCAGACCATGGGCGTTGGAGGGATGGAATAGAACCATCAGCTGTGTACCAGGAAGTGGTGCAGCAACTCTTGAAAAAAAAAATCTTCCTGGACCTAGAGATGCATTTCAGCTGTTTATTCACAAAGATTCCCTTAAGAGAGAGAGGGGAAGGCTGTGCATCTGCAGCCATTATTTCTTGGAGGAAATACATTCTCCTAATTCATTTCATTCTGGATTCAGAACTGACTTTGGGAAAGAATCAATCCGGGCTGTGATGATGAATAACCTCCTACAGGAGAAAGGCAATGGAAGTATTGCTCTATTGATTCTGCTTGATTTTGGTGTCTTTTGATACAGTAGACTGAGGTAACTTCCAGGGCAGCATTCATCTGAGAGGCTATGAGAGGCTGTATTTGAATGGTTCAGCTCCTATTTCTAGGGATGAGGTGAGAAATTAGTGTTTGGTCACTATAGTGCCCTGGCAAGGCGCTATTTTGTTATGAGTTATATTTAATATCTATATAAAACTGCTGGAGACAGTCATAAAGAATTCTGGGCCAAAACGTAAACAGGTACACAGATGACCTCCAGCTTATTTACATCAAAATCAGGAGAACCTGTGAACATTCTGAACCAGTGCCTGGACTGGATGGTGGCCAATAAAGTGAGGATGAATCCGAACATGATAAAGGCCTTTCTGCACTTACTGTTGATTCAGATTAAGAAGCCTCTTAATCCTAATCCAGATCATGGGTCTCCTCATCTGCATGTCAGTGCATATCAAGGAGGTCCCACCCCTGCTGGTTGAACATATGAACTGGATGGAGCCCAATCTGGATTAAGGCGACCCTTAATCTGGATTCCTTGTGGATCCATTTAATCAATAAAAACTTGAATCTGCCTCAGTAGCTAACTGGCAACCAGTGTCGGTGCTTATGTGCAGGTATTATACATACACAGCAAGATGTCCCTCTTAGCAACAAAGCTGCTGCATTTTGCACTAGTTGTAACTTCTGAAGAAGGTATAAGGGCAGACCCAGTTACAGCAAATTACAGAAATACAAATGTGAGATTATCCGCCCACAGACAACAGAGGCTAGGCTAACTTTATCCAGCTACAGGTGTATTTGGTACAGCCGCCAAATTTGGTAATAGGCTCTCCTGGTCACAAGGATCATTTGCGCTTCCAGCAAGAAAGACTACCCCAGAAACATTCCCAAACTACATAGCTGTTCTGTAACTTAGTTTGTTGACCCTCATGCAGCCCATCACTGCATCCAAGTAGTGTTTGGGGAGCCTCTCCTGACCCAGGTAGAATGGAGAGATAGAGCTGGGTGCCATCTTGGTAACTACTCCCAATACCTTCATATGGATGTTAAATAGCACTGGAAATAAAGCAGTGCTCTGCAGGACCTCACAGCTTAGCTGACAGAATGCCAAGGCACTCAACACTATATCCTGAGATTGTCCCTGCATGTAGGAGTGGAACAATGGTAACATAGGGCTTTCTACTCCCACCCCACCCAGCTGATCAAGGAGGATACCCTGGTCCATGGTATCAAAAACCACTAAAAAAATGAAGCAGAGTCAACAGAATTGCACTCTCTCTCTCCTTCAGGAAGTTATCCATCCAGGTGACCAGAACTGAGGATCAATCAATCAGTCTACTGTCCATTTAATTAATTAAATGGACAATAAATTGGGCAATTTCTCTAATACTTGTATGTATCAAATAGCAGTAATGCCCAGAAAAAAATGGCAGTTCAGGAGAATGTCTCTTTTTGGTCCACTCAGTGACAAGCAGAGTCAAAGACTTTTTCAACATCAGTGGTGAGTTGTGCCGTTTCAGGAACATAGCAACCCAACAAACAGTCATCTGTGAAGCACACATATGATTCGGCAGTAAGCCAGTAGTCTTCATTCTAAAGTTTAGTGAGCTTTACTATCAAGTATGTTGGCATAAGACTAAAATATCCTTTGTTCATTTGCAGTGAGCAATCAAGCAAATAATCCTTGGTACCAAATCTGGTAAAGAATGCAGCTTCCAACCATTCCATACTATAATTTTATTAATCCAGTTTCCTGAAGCATAAGTTACCTTGAAGTCTGCTTTTGGTCTATGCAGTTCTGGGGCATAGTTTTTCAGTCCTGTATCTGTAAGTGCTAAAAGGAAGGAAGGAAGGACAGTAATTTTTATTTACTTAAAAAAAAACCTCTTTCTCCCTTCCATATAAGTTTTTTCACAATCACCGTATTTCAAACAAAAACCACCAAAATGGCAAAATAAAAATAAAAACATTCCTGTTACAGCCAGAAACAGAGAAAAAAATAACAATTAACTTTTTTAAAAGGTCCATGAGGAAAAAAATGACTATATTCTATCTGTGTGTGTGTTCCTAGACAAAGAAATTGTTTCTCCTTGTACCATGAGCTATCCAGTAAACTCAGGTTTTGGGGCAACCTTATATATTCAGGCAATAAACAATGAATAAGTAGTAGTGAGTACAATCCTGGCCAGGCCTACTTAGATGTACATCTCCCTGTGTTTCTGGAACTTCTTCCCAGAAAAGTAACATTACTGTTACCCTGAGTGTCAGTTTTAAAGCTAAAATGAAAGAATGATCTCAGAGCCAGTTCTCATGCACCAGCCTTTCCATCACATTCCAATAAGCCCCGCTGCATGAAGATATCTAGTGTAGCTTCACTCACCACTGAGTGCGCTCCCATCAAAGGGTTACAGAAGGGCCAGTTTTGCTAAAGATAATTAGCCAGTTAGGTGTTTCACTGCTGTGGCTGATGAGGGAGTTGCAGGTGGTAGCCCCTCCTCCACTCTGAGACATAAAGGGTCTTTTTAGGCTCTCACTCCATGGCAAATAGGCTTCTTCTTCTAACTTTCACAGGCTGAGGATACTTTAAAAACAAGCCAAGGATCTTCTGCACTGAACCTTGTTCTAGGATATATTTCAGAATATGGGCATGCTGTCGGAATCCTAGCATGCAGTCAGCAGGGCCCGCTTCTGGGATATATGGCAGAATAATGCTGGTTTGGAAAGGGCCCTATTTGCTGAAGTTCAGAAGCATAAAAAAAACCCTCCAACCCAGTGTGGTATAGAGAAGGAGCTTCCATATGCAACAATCATTTACCAGTCACCACTGGTAGTAGGGGAAATGAGTTGGTATGGACGAACGAGAGTCTAAGAGAAGGCTAAGAAGAAAATTACAGAATGCAAAATTAAAAACAATAATAAATTTAGCATGGAAGACAGAAAAGCTGACACCAATTATGAAGGTACCTTCAAATTACCACCCTCTGAAAAACTGGATGAGTCCTATCAATAGATACATTGAACATGCAACTTAATAGCATTTTCAAAAACAAATAAGGTTTTACAGATGTGTTTATTAATATTAACAGAACTATATTTGGTTCCAAAATCTGTCTTGGTATGTTAGTATTTAAAAACATGTGGGGGTGGGTTTGTTATAAACGTATTAGCATTCCAATAAAAAATATTAGTACAAGGAGAAGCATTTCACTCAGACAAGAAGGGGGGGAGGAATTCAGCTTCTTACCATCTGAAAGTGACTGAAAACTACCATGTTTGTTCCTTCCTGAAAGAAAGGAAGAAGTGAGAGGCAAGAAACAAAAAAATTAAAAGACATTTCCATTTTTTCAAGTTACAGCCTGCTATAAAGGTTATTAAAAAAAAAAACCAGCAGCACAATTCTGTGTTAAAACACAGCATTTTCAGGTGTCTTCCCAACAGCAACTAGAGATACAATGCAAATGTGGAAGTAAATGTTTAGACCTACATTTTTGTATACAGTTCAAAAATAGGTTTATGTAGCACAATGTTACACTTTTAGGACACCTCTCATGGAAATCTCTCTACAGAAATCAAGCCAATACCACACTGTTGCAAGGATTAAAAACAAATTGAAATCTGTTTACAAGCAGTATAATTTTTCTGATGAAAGTTAAGTAGGATTTACCTTTTAAGTAAATAAAATAACATAATAAATGACAGCATCCTTACAACTATTCCTTTGAATTTTCTAAATCACTCTGGCAGAACTGAAGAAAAGGGGCGCTTCTAATGTCACAAGTAGGAAAGAAATATGGCTCACAATAGCCTAAGAGATTTTATGCACCACCACTTTAGGATTGCACTGAAAATCATGTAAACCAGTGGTTCTCAACCTGGGGGTCGGGACCCCTTTGGGGGTCAAATTACCCTTTCAGAGGGGTCGCGAGGAGTCTCCTGCTGCCCTTCCCTCCCACCTCCCAGCTGCTCCACCCTTGTGGTTGGGGGTCTCCACAACATGAGGAACTCCATTAAGGGGTCGCGGCATTAGGAAGGTTGAGAACCGCTGATGTAAACCATCAACTTAGGTGAAGTTCTTTATCTCTTTCTGAAAAGTGAACTTAAAGGATAGTGGAAAATGAAACCATACCTAATTCTGTAGAAGACTTCGCAACCTCCTTGCTTGTATTGTGCCTGCTATGCTTAACTATTAGGGCTATGCAGGAATTGTTTCTGCCCTGTTCAGTTCAATGGAAACTGAACTCTGACACTGCCAGAACCAGTTCGGTCTAGAATCCAAAAGAGCCAGCTGGCCCATCAACTGAATGGATGCTTTGGGTTCATTGTACCTCTGGTTACCCTCATGCATGCAGCCTCCCTAGCATCCTCCTTGTACCAGTAGCCTCCTAATTTCTCTTCTCATGCTTGGGCATGCCTTGCCAGCCGGACTGGAATGCTGCTACTAGCTATGATTTCTTCCAAATGCTGATTGGTCTACTTTGCCCTGACTTAGACTTTCTGGAGTAGAGGACCAGAGATCCTCCCAAAACAGGATGCACACATCTGTGTGCCTCTACTTCCTGGAAGGCTTTGCGCATGGCCAATTGTATTTGAAGGTTCCCAAGAAGTGGAGGCACACATAATCTGCTGCAAGGAGCTGTTGTCACCCACTCCAGAAGGCCAAGGTAATGTTCACCAACCAGTACTTAGGAGAACGGCATCATTACCAGCTACAGGGCTGGCTCAGGTTCACAGGTAGGTGAGGCACAGATATAAGAAATGGAGGGTGTAGCTTGAAGAGGGAAGAGAGAGGATGTGGGCTACCAATGTAAATCTGGATCACAGTGGGATACAGAAGGCGCATGCTTTCATGTTCCAGATTTCTGGGGAACTCATTTCAGCAGTTCACCACACTACCATCAAAATTAGTCCCCTGAGGCCTCTGAAACCAGGAACTTTAGTTCCTGGCTATTGGAGTCTTTGGCCAACCTAGAAGCAAGACAGGAATAGCATTCACTGTGCAGATGGCACTGTTCCTGTCTAAGGACAATCTGTTCTAGTCATGGGATGGATTGCAT
The DNA here is from genome assembly GCA_023333525.1 of Aspidoscelis tigris stejnegeri. Taxonomy (NCBI): domain Eukaryota; kingdom Metazoa; phylum Chordata; class Lepidosauria; order Squamata; family Teiidae; genus Aspidoscelis; species Aspidoscelis tigris. Next base: position 83,447,580 of record JALMGA010000003.1, read on the forward strand.
CATCTAGGTCACCTATTTCAGATCTTTGCAGGTAAGTGCAGAAAGGCCCTCATAAGCTTTTGCTTGCAATGTACTTTACTCTTGAGTTACATCTCTGTGCTAGCCGCACTTGTTAGATTATTTTGGACAAAATGTATGGGTAGAAAGTGTTTTTAGCAACTATTATGTACTTGACTATTTGTCTTCCCCAGATATAAGCACTTTATTCTGGTAGCTGAATAATGTAGTGACTTCAGTTTTGAACTAGAACATGGGAAACCAGAATTCATGTCCCTATTCTGCCATGAATGTTCACCACATGACCTTTGAATGCTTACAGCTTCTCCGCCTAACCCTCCTCACATAGCTGATGTGATGACAAGATGGAGTTCTGAGTTTGCTTTGAGTTCTTCCATAGAAATATCAGAGATAACTGTAAAATGTAATACAGTACAGAAGTATAAATGGTGCCCAAAGTGTTTCTTGTGTTTGCAGAGTCCTTTTGGTTTGCTGGGAGCCACACAGTTCTAAGAACAGTTCTAATAGCCAAATCCACAATGAAAATCCTAGTTCCTACCTTTGAAAAAGCTGCTCAGTGAGTATGAAGAGGGTTGCTTAGGAAATGCTCCATAGGAAGAAGAACCCTTTTGGCCACTCAAGTCTCGTCCCTCAGATGTATTACTATTGCTGGAGGCAGTCTCTTTGATTGACCATGAAATGCCTTTGAAAAGAGAATGAAAGAGTAATTCTCTAGAAGCATAATTCTCTATGAACATAAGACTAATCCTGTAAAATTCCAGACTAGAGAGAGTTGCTTTTAACCCAAAACAGCATTTCTCAAACCTTTTCAGGATGACATGCACGCAAATGATATTAAACTATTTGTGGAGTGCCATGAAAATTTAACCTCCTACACTACTGTACAAGTTAAACATCAGGGAAAGCTACTGGTTAGGCATTATGACTTTAATTGTGAGACATGCTTAATTTTTGTGTATGGAATATGTGACTGAACTGTAGAACATCCAGGCCTTTTATATAACAGTCCCGCAACACAAGATGTGTATATCTTTACCAAAGTTTTCTATATGTTAAGAATTTATTTTATTAACATTTCTGGGAAATGAGAGGAAAGTCATGAAAGCCCAGGATTCCTTTATACACTATAGTTTTAGAGGTGTGTATAATGATGATGGTGCTACAATTCTACTCATAATCCCAAGTATCACAATGAAGGTCTACATCAACCAGTGCTATACGGCAGCTTCAAGCAACATACAGACATTAAATGTATGACAAATACTCTCCATTAAGGGCAGGATATCATGCGCCAGGCCCACTGCACAACTAAAACTTTAATTGGTTACAGGTCATAACTCACATTCATAGCCCTAACATGAGTGAATAGAATCTCTCTGGCCCCTAAGTCTTCCATAACACACATCTTTTCCTACATCGTAGAAGACACTTGCAGGGTCAGTACCAACCTGCAACAATTCCCTCATATCAGAAGTTCAAACTACCTGTTAGTGCCATGGATGCTTCTCCTTCCCAATTGGGAGCTAACCATGTTCTCAAGTCAACTATAAGAATGAACAAACTCAGGACTCTTAAGAAAACCCCTGACAGATGTGATTACAATGTCTCATTTGCTACCACCTCACAGATCAGAACTGCAGGGATGCCAGGTAGAAGCCTCCTTTCCCTTTCCCCTAAAATCAGGCTCTGTGCCTAATGACTGGAGGGTAGCAAATGTAGCACCAATGTTAAAAAAAGAGATCCAAGGTTGATCCAGGAAAATATAGACCAATCGGCTTAACATCAGTTCCAGGTAAAGCAACGGAAACCATCCTTCAGGATAAAATTATTGTACACAAAGAGGAGCAAACACTGCTAAAGGAAAATCAGCATCAGTTCTGCACAGGTAAATCATGCCTCACTAACTTGCACATGGATAAAGATGATCCAGTTGACACTACCAGTTTGGTGAGAAGACTTTTGATAAATAAATGAACAATTCTCAAAGTGGGAGGAAGTAAAAAACGAGGTCACCAAGGTTCAGTATTAAAACTTGTGCTTTGTAACTTATTCATAAATGATCTAAAAGTAGGGGTAAGCAGTGAGATAGCAAAGTTTAAATTATTCAGGGTAATAGAAACAGAAAGAGATTGAGGTGAGGGACCTCTTCACATTGAGTGAGGGGGCAACAAAGTGGCAAATGCACTTCATTCTTAGTAAGTGCAACATAATGCAGTTTGAGACAAAAAGCTCCAATTATACCTATAAACTGATGGGAATTAAGGTTTGTGTGACAGACTACGAAAGGAATCTTGGGCTGTGTTCCCACCTATAGCGAACCTGTAGCAAACTCAGCCTTTGGCTGAGTTGATTATATTTCCCACCCAGGCCACACACTATCATTTTAAACATAATGTGTATTGTTTTAAAGTTGTTAAATTTTTAAAGTTTTTTAATGTATATTCTGTTTTAATCTGTTGTTGAAGGTTGTAACCCGGCCCAGAGACCTTCGGGTATGGGGCGGGATATAAATGTAAATAATAAAATAAATAAATAAATAAATTACTCTGATCTGGAGTAATCCGGATTCAGCTGCGGGTTAGGGTTGGAGGTTGGGAACAGAACCTGCGGGTGCACACAAGCACACCTGTGAGTAGTGCACTGCGATGGGGCAAGCTGCCGCTGCTGCCACCCTCCTCCTCATGCCAGGGAAAGAAAACTGGCATGGGGAACAGGGCTGGAAAATCTGGAGTAGATTCGGAGTACTGGGGGATTTAATGGGAACCCCCAATGCTGAATCCGAATCCACTCCAGATTTTAGCCCCTATGGGGATAGTTTATTTATAACTAATCTCTTTAACATACTCCTGCAATTTCTTTGGCTGCCTCTATACATTAGCAATATTCTAGAGTGTATTGCCTCTGGAATGATTGCCTATTGCCTAGATGCCAGGGCAACAGCACAGGGTAAGCGCAATGAACAAGACACATAAATTGGGGTATGTCAATGAACTGAAATACCCAGATGTGTGTGATTGCTGCTGCATGCATGCACAGCTGCTGTTTTTGGTTGGATTTGGCCCTGTGGTGGCCATTCCCAGGATGGAGGACAGGACAAGCAAGTGTCCAGATAAGGTAAGTGTTCTTGCTTTTTATGTAAAATCTGGGTTGGGAGTTGATTTTCCTGCAGTAATATTATTGCAGGATATCATCTCAATATTCCTTGGCTATGTTGGGATTGCCTTGGACACATCTCAAGGTAGCCTTGGGACAATCCTGTCTGGAAGCAGCCTTTAGCTTACCTGCCCTCTTCCTAACAGCTGCGGACATTAGGGGAAGAAATGCTTTAATTCCTCAGTCCATTAAACTGGTGTCTGAGGGCTACAACACCAAGTTCACTTTCAAAGAATAAGAAGATTTATTCATTTAAATTTTTATCCTGCCCTACACCCAAAGGTCTCAGGGCAGATTACAGCATTAAAAACCAGTGAGCATATAAAATGAGCATTAAAACCATGACAGTGCCTGAATGTGGGAAGGAAAGCCACTTCCTTGTTTAGCCAAAGGTCAGGGCAAAGAGGTGTGTCTTCACCGCCTTCCTAAACGTATACAGTGAAGGAGCCTGACGCAGCTCAAGGGGGAAATTTGACATGCATTGCCCGAAATCCATATTTGCTTCTGCTGAACTTACTGCCCACAGGCTCCCCGCTCCAGCTGAACTTCTCAAGATCATCGTCATCATCTACAATGTCACGGAGGCTGTTCACTGCTCGCTTGGACTCCTTCAGCTGGGAACAAAGTTATACTACAATGAAGGCAATCTCCATTCCAAGTTGTAACTTGTGTCTTGAAATAAACTGCGCCCCAGGGACAGGTTCATAATGGTTTCCGGATTATGGGAATAAAAAACTACCAGTCACAAAAGCTTGGGGAAGTTCACACTTTGCTTTCTGTCTGGGGGAAGCAAAGTGGGAACTTGCCCATGTGTGTGAGTATGAAGATCTCACCCCTCACAGGTCTGGACATTCAGCCAAGCGCGGATGGTGTCCTTGCACCACCATCTTTGTCCCCCAATGTCAGTGCTCGTGCACATGTGCTGGCACTGTCATTGGGGCAACGGTGACATGTCACACACATGCACTTGCACAGCGCATCATCTGGTGCAGAAACGGCCAGTGCAGTGCGAGTGGACCCACCTGGAGCCTTACCAACTCCAGCGCAGGTAAAGGTAAGTGCACAATGGTCCACTTAAACATGCACCATGCATAGTCACCTTGGGATGTGCTCCTGGGCAGGAGGAGCCATTTCTGCTTCGGAAATGGCTCCTTGAAGTGCAGATGCTCCATCTCAGAATGCACTGAGAGGCAACTACTGGGCTGAGTGCAAAAAGGCCCCTGGACAAAACCCAGTCAGCTTGATGAAAATTATAGAAGAAACAGACTTGGGCTGCCATAGTTTATTGTGGAAATTATTTCCTCTACACAGATATTAAAGATCTAGGAGTCTAGCCCTTTCCCATTTGGCAAGCTTACAGCCCACCAAGTTCACTGCGTGTTTAGGATGTATTTTTCCTGCTATGATATCATATGATTTCTTTGTGACTCTTTACAGCTGGTACTGGTCTTTGAGGCAGTTTGTAATGGGAAATCATAAGAGTAGGAGAGGTAGAAGAAGAGTTGGCTTTTCTACCCCACTTTTCTCACCTATTTACAAGCACTCAAAGTGGCTGACAAAGGCTTCTTTGGACTGCTATGAAATATTTGAAATCTCCAGCGGGCCTGTTCACACTTTCCTCATTCCATTCCATTGAGGTGAACATCAGGTGCAGAGGGAGCCACCGGCACTTTGACTGCTGGTGCAGTCCCCAACCAGACCAAGCACTTGAAGTGGGAATGCCCTGGCCTGGTCAGACTGCCATGGCAATGACTGCAGCAACATCCATCTTCTCACTGGACGGTGCTATGCAGATTGGCCTGCAGTGCACTGCCCACTCACAGCTTTGCACCAGGAAGAGGGTGTGAACACTGCTGACCAGGAGTTCACTAGATGCTTCTAGTCAAGCTGTGGACACTACTGGTGATATGGCATGCAGATGAACCTCCCCAGGGGCAGCTGGAACAGAGGACCAGTGTGAACAGGATCTATGTTGGAATACCTAGAAGTTTATTAGTCACACTTTTTAAAAAGGAAATTCCAACAAGTGTAACTTACATTTTAGGCTATAGCTGCTAAAATTATCTCTTCAGCACAGTGCTTAAAAATGTAGGAACCCTGACCCAGATTCCATACTGGAATCTAAATTCCTAAGCATGTATGTTTTGAGTTCTGCTTTCTGCTCAGTTATATTGCAAACTTCTGAAGACTTCACCTGAAGAATATATGACTATAAATGCAACAAACAAAAGTACTATTTCACATGCAGATTTCTCTGTTCTATAACATTAAGGAGGCAACACAACACTTTTTCATGATGGGAAATATACCTGAGAAAGTTCATCATCTTCATCATCAAAAGTAAAGGCTTTACATTTGGAACTGTGCCAATATTCTTCCTCTTCAACCTTCATTCTGTTCATCTAAAAAAGAATTGTTTTTAAACACAAAATCCTTCCTTTAGTTACTTCAGAAACAGTTTATGAACAATATAAGAAGTTGGTGGGAAAAGATTTCAGTCTCTCATTCTTTAATTTAAAAAAATCCTGAAACTGCTAAAGAATTTATTTGTAGTGTTGATTCCATTTGTAATGATACTAAAACAACACAGTAACTCTAACATGACAATGTTACCGCTACCAATGTGAATGTTTGCAAAGCGTAGAATTTATACACCTGAGAACTTTTGCACAAAATTGTAACTTACATAGTCTCTGGACAAAACTGAAGCATCTATGGTCCTACTACTCAGGTTTTTCCTATATCCCTCTGCATGTGAGGGAATGCACAGCAGGGCCAACATGTGAGACATTCAGTCAAGCAGACCCTATTCCAGAGAAATAGTACTCTTGTCTTTTCAAGGATCCCTGGCTTATCCTAATATTTATTGCCTTGCACTGGTATATTTACAGGCCTTAATTCTGTCAGTGATCAATATGGCCTGTTTAAAACCACTCTTTGAAAAGGCACTGAAGAAACTGAAACCACTTCCCAAACAAAACCACAAGCAAAAATGTGAACTTAACAAGGGGCCTATTTAAATATTCTCTCCATCATCTTGGGAGGACAGGTACCATTATCACCTCAATTGTTCTGTTTCACTGCTATGTAGCTTCAAGTGCATACAGATGTTCTTGCATGAGTTATTTTCTCCTGTCTTCAGCTTTTAACTGCAGACTGTCTTAGAATGAAGTCACTTTAGGGGACTTTTACCTATATTACTCTGCCCAGGCTTGTCCAAAGGAATCCCCGGGAGATTCAGTGCAGTGTAGCAACTAAGTGTTGGCACAGAATTTGGGCAATTAGGATTCAAGTTCCCCACTCAATTAGAAAGTTCATTGGGTAACCCTGGGCAAGTCAGGTCTTCTCAGAATAACATCCCTCACAGAGTTTGGCAGGAAGAGGCTGACATTCACCACGTTGCACTCTGTGGAAGAAAAGCAGAGTATAAATGCTTAAATAAATAAAAGTTTAGTGAGACTTATTCCACGAATTAGACCTAGGACTCAGCCTTGAGACACAAGCTCATAAGAAATTCCCTGCTGGATAGGACCATGAGTCCACTTAGTCCAGCTGCCTGGTTTTGCACTGTGCACCAATCATCTTGGGCCCCACCTTCTACTCAGGTGATAATTCTTCCCATTCAGAGTTTGTCCACACTATTTCTAAGCGTAGATGGTTTGGTTTGAGCAGGTACCAAGGATGGACTGAGAGAACAACCACCAGCATTGGCTGAGGTTTCCTATATTTAAAGTGCTCTGGAAGCCGGATACCATGATATAGGCTGTGTCCGCACCTAAGCTTCATACCATTTTCAGAGCAGAATTTCCTTTCCACATTATTTCACGCAAAGGTGGATTTCACGCAAAGGAAATCAGCTTGCTTCTTCACTGATGCGTCCTCTCGCTATGAAAGCAGACAGGAGCCGGATTAAAACTTAGGTGTGAACACAGCCGTAAGAGCTGGGTAGAAGAACGAGAACTGTTTTTAGCAAAAGGCGGAAGCCTTAAACCAGAGCACGCGGTTGCAGGTTAAGGGAATGGCCGTTCCAGCCCTGTCGCCCAACAAGAGCGAATGATCTCTGGGCGAGAAGAGGCAGAAGCCTCGGCGACATCGGCCATCCCCTTCCTTCCCCAAAGAAACAAGTACCGGAACCTTTGAAAAGCAGAGCCGCCAGACTCGGGAGACACCAACCGCGTAGGGATCTAGTCATGCAGACTCGCCCCTCACGTTCCGCGCTGAGCTGTCATGTTGCCTGACCAGGCGACACTGCACGGCGGCGCCTCTCGACTCCTTTGCTTTCCCTAAGACCGGACACCGTGGGATATATGAAAGTGAGGTTGCTATCCGCAGCATCATGGGATTAGTAGTTTCCAAGCTTACTTCGCTGCCATTAGTATGATGAAAATTTGAGGGAAGAGAAACTACAAATCCCGTAGCCGCACACACCTCAATCGTCATAAAAGGGGAGGAAAGCATCGAATTGTAACTTCCAGGGAGGGAACGATCAAGAAACTTTGCATCCTTCATTCCGCTTCATTGTGCCTTTAGCTGATCGATAGTCTTCAGGGATGCAGCACTGTCTTACATAATGTATTAGACAGTCTTGACTAAAGGGTTACCATAAAACTATTCAGGCGGGACCTTAGACACTGGCAGTGCAGAGATTTAAAGGAAAAAAACCCTTATAGGGTGCAGGGAAGTGATATCGATGCATCACTTTCTGCCTCCCGTTGCTGTCCAGGACAAGGGGCCTATTCGCACTTGGCTTTATTCTGGAATATATCTTGGAATAGGCGTATGCTGTCCACATGCTAGTGCAGGCTATAGGATGCCCCAGATGAGGCCTGTCAGAGTCTGCATTAGCAAGTGGACAAGAACCCCCTGTCCTGAGATATATTCCAAAATACAGCCAAGTGCGAATAGGCCTAAGGTTTGAACGCTTCGTTTCCATTATCTCCCACCAATAGGGCCAACGGCCAGGGCAAGCAGGAACTGTAACTGAGCAGGATTGCGAGCTCTGGCTGTTCCCTGCAAGGACTAACAGTGAAGCTGAAGCGCAGACGCTGTAGCCACATAACGAGAAGGCATGGCAGCACTTACTTAATCCAGGATAAAGTGTGGATAATCTGGAATAAAATGTGTTCGCACTTGGCTTTATTCTGGAATGTATCCTGTAATAGGGTCCACATGCTGTCCACATGCTAGTGCAAGCTACAGGAGACCCCAAGTGAGGCCTGCCAGAGTCTGAATTAGCATGTGGACAACAGATCTCTGTCCTGAGCTATATTACAGAATATTTGTTTATTTACATTTCTATCCTGCCCCATACCCGAAGGTCTCTGGGCAGGTTACAACCTTAAAACAACAAATTAAAACAGAATATACATTAAAAGACTTTAAAAATTCAACAACTCTAAAACAATACGGCCAAGTGTGAACAGGTCCAACGTGCTTCCAAATAATGTGAATTAAGTAAACGCTGTCAGGATGAAGTTCCTGATGCCGGAAAAGCGAAAGCGACGAGGATCGCTAAAGGCTGTGTAAGAGAATTTTAGGCCAAAAATCTATCTATCAGTGGGAAACCAGCTGGTTTTTGGAGTTCTAGAGGGCCAGAGCAGGTGGCCCAAAATGCAAACCTCTCCAGTCAGTTGGGGCAGCTTAATCTGGATCCAGGGGAATTAAGGTTTTGTTTCCAGAGGATCAATCAGTCCTGGGCCAGATGAAACCTTGGCCACCCCATTGATGCGATGATCTTACAGCAGAGACCCACGCGCTGTGACAAGAGATCCAGGCCAGTGAAAGAGCAGAAAAGACGCTTTACGCGGCTAAAGGGGCAGAAATAAGTGGAGACCACGGACAAGGCTGCTGGTGGTTTCTCTCAGGAGTGTGGGGAGTTCTTCTTGTTACGCTCCTCCAAACACACCGCGTGGCAGTCCCGGCTGGCTGACACTTCCTCCCAACCGGTTGTCACCCGGAGCTTCAACCCTCAGCCAAAAGAAGCCAAATCACGGCAGCCTGGTCCTACCCCGGCCGAACCTCGAGGCTCAGTCAAACGTTGCGCTTCGTGTCAGGAGCGCCTGCAGGATCCCCCACTTTCGGCGCCCCTTTCTAACCCAAATGCCCCCTTGGCCAGAAACGCTGTGGCGTTGCGCCCTGGTTCTTTCACTTCCCCGGAAGGCAAAAAAAAGTAAGGATACTCGGAAGCTGCCTATGTTTCACTATCTCTACATTTCCCTTGTCAGCCTCTGGTTCGTTGTCGTCCATCCCGCCATTCAGGCTCGCGTGCATCTTCACCTCTTCCCAGTTTTGTATCTATGGTCACGCCAGAGGCGCGCAGAGAGGAAGCGGAAGGAATCTTTTCGCCGGTGACGGAAACGAGGAGGCGGCGCGGCTGCCGGCGCTTCTAGTAGGTTCTAGACGCGGCGCGCCGCCGAGGCGATCGGACGGTCGGGGCAGCGGCAGGCAGGGAGAGCGGAGCAGGGCGCGCTCGGCTTCGACGGCGGCGGCGGCGGCGGCGGACGCGGCTGTGGCGAGTGCTTCAGAGGGCACCGATGGCCAAGTGGGGGGAGGGAGACCCGCGCTGGATCGTCGAGCAGCGGGCGGACGCCACCAACGTCAATAACTGGCACTGGTGGGTGAGGAGGACGGGAAACGGGGCGGGGGGCGCGCCGGGGCGCGCCTGGGGGAATCTGAGCTGGGGGGGGGGACTCGCGTCATGCGCAGGCGGCAACCCCCCCCCCCCACACACACACGCGGCCTCTGGGCTCGCGCAGGCAAGAGCGGCGGGTGGGCGCGAGGGGCGACGCGACACCCCCCCCCCCCCGTTAAGCGTCGAGCCAGCGGACGCCCTTCGTCCCCCGGAGCTCGTCCGCCTTCCCTCGCCCGGGTCCGCTTGGCTTTCCTTTGGCCGGTTATTCCCGCGCACGTAAAGCAGCCTGCGTGTCGCTTAAGGCTCCTCGGAAGGGTTTCTTATCGAAGGCTGTGGTCGCGCCTAAGGTTTGATCCGGCTTCAGTCCACCTTCAGAGCGGGAGGACACACCGGCAAAGCGAGCACTCGTTTCCTTTCCACATTATCTATCCCAAAGGTGAATTTTCTGAAAGAAAGCGGCTTGTCACTTTGCTGGTGTATTCTCTCACTCTGAAAGTCGACTGAAGTTGGGTTGAACCTTAAGTGTGACCACAGCCGAACTGTGCGGTGTGCAAGGGGTTGTTACCTCACCGTGAATAAGTGGAGCATCAAGGGAGGAAAACCTGCCTGTCTTGCTGTGCCTCTGTGCTCTTTAAAATCCAAGTTTGGGATCCGTGTTAAGAAGAGAAGAGTTGTCTTTTCTACCCCGCTTTTCTCACCCATTTTAAGGGGACTCAAAGCGGCTGACAAACCTTCTGTTCTTCTCCCCACAACAGAACAGCCTGTGAGGTAGGTGGGGCTGTGAAAGCTCAGAAGAGAGCTGTGACTAGCCCAGGGTCACCCAGCTGGCTTCATGAGGGAGGTTGGAATCAAACCCGGTATTCCCAGATAAGAGTCCCGTTCCCTAACCGCTAGACCAAACTGGCTCACTCTGGAGGTTTTTATGGTGCCTCCATTGAGCTGTTTTTGGAAGGGGAGATGAGCTTGGGAGGTTGGGGGAGTTGGTCGTGGGATTGCAGTTCAATTTTGTTTCTTTGCCACAGGCCTTAATGCAATATTTGACTTGACACGAGGGGTTCTTAATTACCTGGAAGGCAAAAGCAGGATGGGAGAGGAAGGTGTCACTCTTGAGTGGGGCTCCACAAAACATCTTCAGCCTGCAGAGTGCCTTGTCACTTTTTCATTCAAGGCCATAACTGTAATACTATCCTGCATCTTTCATCTGGCCACACTGAGTTTCTCACAGATTAGCTATGCAGAAGCTGGGTTCGAAAGGACTAGCCTTTGCTTAAAATGATTAATAGTAGTGTGAGGAGAGAAAGGGAGGTATTTTTTATGTTACATCTGTAATAGGGAATTAATTGTGACAGTTCTACTTTTAGTTCTGGGATATTTGAAGATTTTTTTAAAAAGATACAGCCGTAGTAATTTGTCAGTAGCAGAACAATACATTGATTAATACAGTTTGGGCTAACCACTTTTTCCAAGTAATGTCTTATTCAGGCTGATTAGACACTACACCAGTGATGGCCAATCTATGACACGTGTGTCACAGGTGACACGCCAAGCCCTTTTGGGTGACACACATGGTCACCCTGGCACCTGGGCGTGTCTGCAGTCGGGGAAGAGGGACTCCCTTATTAGCACTATGGGTGTTTTTCCACTGTCACTAGAAGTACCCATTAAGTACCCATTAATGGGTACTTCTAGTGACAGTGGAAAAACACCCTATAACTGAACATTTTGATTTCAATAGTTAAGTGTGGAAAAGAAGTATAAGCTTAGATCTTAAATCTCTAAATTTTATTATAGCTTTAATATTATTGTTTTTCATTCTATTTAACATGTTACACAACTTTGTATGGTATTAGATGTTCTGTATGATTTTTGGGTGAGCTTGGAATGCATGGGTAGGAGACTTAAGCTTCTGGGATCTGGCTCAGATGTAATGGAAGTGATGCTGCATATTGTCAGCATTTAAAAATGTAATCTGGAAAGAATATCTAAAATGAGAGGCAAATTTTTCTGAGTACCAGATGCTAAATGCAGTAGCATTGCAGCTGTAAACTTTGTTGGAACTCTGCTGTTGAAGGCAGAACTAGATAAACTTTTAGTCTGAGAGCAGCATTGGCCCTTGCCAGCCCCTGGGGACCACTTCCTAGCACCAGATGAAGTCAGAGTAGTTGTGCTTACTACATATTTTTGCAAAAGAATGTGCACATGCACAGAGATGAGCTGTGGAACAAGGTTATTGCCCCTTCCTATTCATTAAGTAATTAATAAGATGATCAGGGAGAGAGATGTTTGCTTTCCCATCAAAGTGCTGGATAGCTTGAAAAGCCTTAGGTCCTTCAACTCACTGCCTGCAAACCATGTTCTTTCTTTTCTTTTCTTTTTTTGCTGTTCCTGCAACATTTTGCAGTATCTTCAGGGATGCAGCCAGTTGTGCTTGTAGAGCTGTATCAGATCCCTGAAGTGAAGCTTAACTATACCCCAACTAAATTAATCCTTTCTGCACTAGGTCTTATTCTGGATTATGTTCTGGAGTAGGGCCTGCCATCCACATAATAGTGGAGTCTGTGGCAGGCCTTACCTAGGCTTTGCCATAGTTTGCATTTGGATGGCACGTCCCTATTTTGAGATATAAATAATAAGGCCCAGTGCAAATAGGACTTTAATTTTATCTAAGAAATGCTTCAATCCCATTAGTAAAGAACAAGACAGATAGCTTAGAAATCTGGTCATACCAACCAAACCATCATCTCTCTCAAGTTGGTCTGTTTGGCTCACTTTGAAATCCAGGCTGCTCTGCAATGTTGGATAACTAGAAACGTGATCTCTGTGGTCTTGATTTATGATGAAGTAGCAGCTGTTATTTTTTGCTCTGCAAAGAACTTATGAAGATGAGTATAGCCCTTGTTTTGGCAAGATGCCAGTTAAATTATATCACAGCAGATTTGTAAAGTTACAGCATCCCGTCCTGTATCTTTGAATTTTATTGTTAGTGGACTCCTTGGAATAAATGATATGCATCTTTACAATATTTGGGAACTCTACATTCACCGGTATTTTATTTTCCCCTGAACTGCAATATAAAAAGGGGGGGGGGAATAAAAGCACAGTAATGACATTGGCAGTGTTAAGTCAGCCAGCAGCTTATTCTGCAGTGGTGAGCAAGCTTTTTGTTTCCAAGGGTATTTAATACTTGTGCAGTAACATTGAAGCAACTGTGAGATATGCAGTTACCTCCAGCTTAGAAAGCACACCACACCTTTGTATTTTAATTCTACAAAAATATTTTGGGAAGGTGGATTTTCAAAGTAAAATCCTGGGAAAGTAAAGTCTTATTCTAAAGTCAGTGAATACAGAATTGTATGCTGTGATTTTTTGGGTTTTGAAGATTTCCTGATTGTGGGTAGTGGGCAACAGAGGCACAAAATCTTCAAAATGCAGATAGAGCCTTGATGAATTGAGCTGGACAGCAAGGAGGACAAACAGACTAGATGATTTCATATTGAACTGGGGCCCAAGCGGCTTGAATTCATTTCCTTTCAACAGCAGTGTTAGCATTTCAGTTTTCCTGCTTTGCAGGTGAGGAGGATTTATTTTGTGGAAGGATTGCAAATAGTGAAACCTGAGCTTCCAAAAGCTACAGTCACTGGAGAGGGATTGTTTATTTATTTATATCCTGCCCTATACCTGAAGGTCTCAGGGTGGGTAACAAGCTTTTAAAATCCAGCATATCAACAAAACAAAACCACCCATATTAAAATTTAAAACCAACACAGTAAAAACCAGCACAGTATCAATTAAAACAGTAGTGTGTGCAGTGTGTGTGTGTGGGGGGGGGCAAACATGACCAACATCTAGCCAAAGGCCTCAGCGAAGAGGTGCGCCTTCACTGCCTTCCTGAACCTAATCAGAGAGGCCTGACACACCTCAAGGGGGAGACTGTTCCATAGCCTAGGGGCCATTACTGAAAAGGTGGTGGAACAACCAGGAGGGCCTCCCCTCCAGATCTTAAGGCACAGGCAGGTCGATATGGGAGAAGGCGTTCCTTTCGATATTTGGGGCCCAAGTCATTTAGGGCCTTATAAGTCAAAGTTAACACCTTGAATTGGGCTCAGTAGCGAATTGGCAGCCATTGCAACTCTTTTAAGACCGGTGTGATATGCATCCAGCTAGCTGTCCCAGTCAGCACCCTAGCGGCTGCATTTTGCACTAGCTGCAGCTTCCAAACTGTCTTCAAGGGCAGCCCCATGTAGAGCGTATTACAGTAGTCCAATCTAGAGGTTACCAGAGCATAGATAACTGGCCAAGTCATCTCTGTCCAGAAAAGGCTTCAGTTGTCGTACCAGCCGTAGTACGACATGGCCATGGCATCCACTTGAGCTTCAAGCGTCTGCGTAGAGTCCAGGAATACCCCCAGATGACACGCCTGTCCTTTCCAGGGCATTGCAACCCTGTTGAACTCTCAGACAGGTGGAGGATAACTGCTAGTACTGTACAGAAGTGACAATTTTTTATTGTGTCCTTATGATAGGTGATGCTTGAAAAGTTATTAATTATAATTTGTTTCTTGGTTCTTTTTGTATCTAACACTTCCAGTTTGCCACATTGTAAGTAACATTCTTCTAGTAAATTAAAAGTTACATTATTGTTATGTGTTCACCCTGCCTCCAGTATAGCAGATTCAAAAAATGTATTTTCTCAAGATAAAGAATGTGTGCTGAAAGTAAGAATCTATCAGTAGGATTGATAGAATAATTTACACTATTAATAATCTAGTGGTTGTTACACAAAGGGGTAATTTGTGTGATCTTGTCAACTGTACTCAGCCAAAACTGGGAAAACATCACTGTAGTGATTGTGCTGCTTGCTTGCATATTTCACTGACTGCTTTATTTTTGCTGTAGAGTAAACTTGTAACCATTGGGAAATAATTGGAACCAATTTTGCCCCTTGGCCACTTGGAGCCTGGGAGAAAATGGGCTTACATTTGGTGTTTGTTGTTAGAGCCACTCATGCCATCATGGGTTGGAAAGTGTTGAGGGATATATGTGTCAGCTGGTTCTATTTTCAACATGATTTTTTAATGAATAAACACTGACATCCCTCTGTGAAGACATGTCTCCATATTCTTGAATCTGGGCCTGAGGATGGTGATCTTGACAGATGAGGTTAATCAGGAGAAAGCACAAAAGGTACTGCTGTACCCTGTATGTAGGGCTACTCCTGAAGACAGTTTGGAAGCCAGAACACATTCAAAAGGCCAGCACTAGGCTGATAGTGGGAGCTTCCACCAGAGCCCACACAACACGTATTTTATTGAAAAACAAAAATAGTTATGTTTTAACTTACAATGTCTTACGATTATGTTTAACTTACAGTTATGTTTATAGTTGCTGGGCATTGCCACAGTCCACTTCTGTATCCGCCATCTTTTTGTCAATATACAGTGAGGTGTTTGATAGTTGGGTCAGGCCATACATTATGCTGTAGTTTGGTATAGCAAACAATTTAGTGTCATCAGCAAGCATTACTATTTTACTACTTACCCCTACTTTTAGATCATTTATGAATACATTAAAAAGCAGGGGTCCTAATGCTGAACCTTGCAGAACCTCACTTCTCACCTCTTTCCACTCTTGAGAAATGGCCATTTATTACTACTCTTTATTTCCTGTCCTTTAGCTAGTTACCAGTCCAGGACAGTTGAATGGTTGTACATCTTTTCTGTAAATTTAAGGCACAAATTATTTTCTATAATGAATCAAATACCCTTTACATATCTAAGCAAAATAAGGCAAAAAGACATTTTATCCTGTTGTGCACTAATGCATTTAAAGTTACTTTGCCACCTATCAACCAAGCTGGCACAAATCCATGTTGTTTCTTGCCAATCATGGAGGTAATAAACCCTTTTCTTCTGTGTGCAGATATTGTGCAGAAAAAATTAAAATCTGCGTTTAGTAAAGAAATTGGTTAAAAAGCCATGATAGAACCTGAGGTTTTGCCAGGTGTGGGGCAGGTAATAATAACAGAGTCTGTCCACATGTTAGGTATAGCACTCCTGCAAGCAACTTGCCCACATCCTAAGTCTGCAACAGTTGAAACTGATCCAACAAAATGAGGCTTGGTGGTGTGCTGGGATATCCAAAGAACTTCTCTCACAAGTGGCATCCTGTTCCAAATGGAGAGAGTTAGTCTTTGGAGTGCCTAGTAAACTTGTCACAGCCATCTTGGCCTATTGACATCAATACATTACCTATAGAGCAAGAGCTAGATGGGATGCAAGTCTGGAATAGTCTAGAGATACAGCTGATAAGTGCTGTGGGGACAAATAATTGTAACTGGGATGCTGGGATTTTGAAGTTCTCAAGCTGAGTATTCCATTCGTGGATGTTTAGCTACTTAACTGGGTAACATCTTCAGTGCAAAAGACTATTGGTAGCTGGTGGTGCCAGGCAATTTGGATAGCTAAAATCCTTCTATCCTCTTCTGAATCATCTTTAAAAGAAGTTAAAAAGTGTGACTTTTGCTCTATTTGCTCTATGCACATACCATTTATGAGGAAGGGTGACTGATTGATCAAAGGGGTGAATATAGAGCACTGAAAATAGTTGTTTACAATACTGAAGTGCAAAAGGCCTTTTTGTTACAGCAGTGTTTTAAGGTAAGGGTTTTATTTTCTTTGTAGGACCGAGAGAGATGCATCTAATTGGTCATCTGAGAAACTGAAAGCTTTGCTTCTGGGTGTTAGAGCAGAGAGTGCAGAGGGGTCTTGTGAAGTGACAGAAGTGAGTAAACTGGATGGAGAAGCATCCATCAACAACCGCAAAGGAAAGCTGATTTTCTTCTATGAGTGGAACATCAAGCTGGCCTGGACAGGTGGGTTAAGTACATTTCATCCACAGAGAGGAAGTGTTCTGTATGTTGAATTATCAGAAAACAGAAGTTATGAAATCCCTTTGGAAGGTTAGGGTAGATGGTGATGAATTCATGAAACCCCTTAATGCATATAGTTTGTCTTTCTTTCCAGGCAAATCAAACACAGGGGTAAAGTATAAAGGCTATGTGGAGATTCCAAATCTATCAGACGAAAATGACATTGATGAAATTGAGGTATGCAGTTGTTCTATAATCTTTGATACCATTTTATTGGGAAAGGACTGCCAATTTGAATAGTTTGATAATTTATAACAATATTCAGGCTTCTGAACTGCCATTAAATCTGGAATTTAATCTGTGTCCCTTTACATTAATACCTATGCAAAGCTCTCTTAGGCTTTCTTAAAAAAGAAATTCTTGGGTGTTTTTCCACTGCAGCCCTTAGATCTGGATCTAAGAAGATCTGGATCTAAGGAATGGGTACATTTCTTAATCCGGATCTAGTAGATCCAGATTAAGGGAAGCACCCAATGTGTTCCCACAGGAGGTGTAGCACCCATTAGGAATGGGTGCTAACACCCCTGCTGTGGAAACAGCTTTGCACCCATCTGGGGAATCCAGATCGACCCACAAGGGGTCAGTCCATTACCCCAGGTGTTTGGGGGGCGGGGGGGGGGGCAGTCTTCGAAGCAACTTTGAAGTGGTTTCGAAGTGACTTCGAAGTCAGCTTCGAAGTGAATTCGAAGCTGGCTTCAAAGTCACTTCGAAGAGAATGTGAAGTCAACTTCAAAGTGACTTCGAAGCCAATGTTGGGGGAGGGGTCCCAAAGGTGTATCCCTTCCCCCTAGCCTCCTTTGGACTCCATTGCCTGGATTTTCTGGGAGAAGACCCCATTGTAGACCCCTTTAATGGGGTCTACAGAAAATCCGGATTAAAGCCCATTAGATCTGGATTTCCCCAATGGCAGTGGAAACAATTGGGTCCCAAATGGGTGCCGTAGTGGAAATGGGGTCATCCAGTTCACACCCAAATGGGTCCTAAATGGGTGCAAAAATGGGTACTTTTGACAGTGGAAAACACCCCTTGTCTTTCTTTCTTATTTGCTACCCTTATTAATATATCAGTCTTCACCCAAATGGTTTGCATAATGAACAAAAGATATTGCATATAAAAACATATTGTTTCTGCATGAGATTGGGTCACTGCTGGAAGCTGATGGAGGACCTCCCCAGCTTCCTCTTCCTCCTCTGCTCCCCTCAGGCAAAACGGCTCCTTCGATGACATAAAGGGAGGGAGAGATCACCAATGGAGGCTGATGGAGAAGCTTCCCAGCCATTCAAAGCTACAAACTGCTTCAAACCTCTGTATAGAAATGGATTTAGGAGCGCTGTACAAGTATAATATGCATGTTGTGAAAATACAGGTCTTTTGTTGATTCCCTGCTGATTTTTTCCTTTTTAAAAATTCTTAGATTAATGTTAGTCTTGCCAAAGATGAGCCAGACACCAGCCTACTAGCCCTAATGAAGCAAGAAGGTGTAAAACAGATCTGCAGTGCTTTAGAGACTTACATTAGCACTCTCAAAACAGGTATGCATAATCTTAATTGTATATTCTTATGGCTGACATACATGTAGTTTTTTCTTATGTCTGAAAATGTATTTACTAAATGAAATGGCCTAAGATCATCTAAGACCCACATTTTTTCTAAAATAACTTCTACTATCACTCTGTGTCCTATTTTTTAAATTATCTTTCTTAAATGCTTTATAAATTAAAGGCCTATCTTAGGTGCAAGGGTGTCTTATGTGCTTTGAAGTATGGGTGCTTATTCGTTCTTCATATCACGCAGTTACCATCCCATGAGTCAGATCACAACAGTTACCTGAGCTTTCATAAGCTATGGAAGCTCAGCTGAAGAAAAAATGAGGGGTTTGTATTAAAAGCAAAAAACAAGCAGTGGCTAGGAGGTGCTACAAAGTGACCGTGGCTGTAGTCATTCAAAGAACTGACTTCAGTTCTTGAAACAGTTTGGATAAGGTGTCCTTGGATCAATTTAGGTGGCCAAGATAACCAAAGCCTCTGTAAGTAAATAGCATGCACAATGTCTGGAAGCAGAAGAGTCATAGTAAAAAAAATGGCTGCTGATACTGTCAATGGATTATTGACTGAGGCTGTATGCTGTACTTAGTGTTTCTTTCTCTTTGCTTATTTTTTACATACGCATTTATAAAACATCCTAATAAAAAAAATCTTAACAGTAATAGGTACAACTTATACCTTACAGTATTTGCTGACTTTCTATCTTATTCCATGCAGCTGCCTATTATTTTTAAGTCTTTGCTCCTTTTGTTAAGATCTGTACCACACCAGTGTCTTTGTCCTTTCGTTATTCCTTGAAATCTGCTATTTTGTCTTTCTTTTCTGTAGATGGCCAGTAAAGGGTTGGGAGTTCTTAAACAAAGATTCTTACTGTTTTCTCTATTAAGAATGAAGTCAGTTTATCCATTTCTGCAACATCCAACAATTTTATAGTCCAGTCATCTAATGATGGAATTTCCAGCATTCTCCTTTGTTGTGCAAATATCATGCTGGCAGCAGTCATCATATAAAACATATCTTTCTAATTTCTTGTTCATCAAATGCTTTAAAAATAGTTCCAGTTTACAATCTATATGTAGTCCTAATTTTTTTGTGTTTGGTTATGTATTTGTACCCAGAAAGTCTACTTTTGGACACATCCACCACATATAATAGTACATGTTATCCTTTCCCCCATACTTCCAACATTTATTCAACAAGTTATTACCTAACTTGTTTAGAGTAAGGTGCCAGCTATGCATCATTTTAAATTCTAACACAACGTAAATTTCAAATCCTTCGCACACCTTTTCTCCCACTGCGCCATTTGTATATTACATTGAAAATTCATTGCCCAGTTCACCATACAGTTTTTTACTTGTTCCTATTTTCTCTGCTCTTGATAGTATGGGGTTTCTAGTTTTGTGATTAGATAGTATTTAATAGTTTGACATGAAGCAGATGCATTTATATCAGAAATAGTTTTCATACTGCTTTTTGTGGCAGTGAGATGTTTTTCAAATACCCTACTTATTTAAGATATTTTTAAGCCTTATGGATGCATTGTCATAGATCTGAACTTGTAAGAAGCACGAATTATGTTTCCAGGCTCTGCCCAGAACAATAAGATCTCATTCTTTTACAGAGTTTACTCAAGGGATGATCTTGCCCACAGTAAATGGTGTACAGTCAGAACTTCCATCCCAACCAGTGCGTAAAACAGAGGAGCGCAAGGTAAGGTCAAAAGTTACTGTATGTAACTTCAGTTGCAAATCCTGGGCAAATTAGTTTACAGAACAACGACTCCTCTCTCTGATATAACAAACAATGCAGCAAAATATTTATTAATGCTCTTAATCATAATGTGTTTAGCAAGCTTAGTCTGGGAAGTGGGTCTTGAGCAGCAAGCGCAAAGAGTAGAAATTGGTGATGCCCATTAGGAAGGAAGGCAAATTAAGATTAATGCCTTGGTCCACTACCAGCTCTAAAAAATATTGGCCAAATTTTGAAGGGTTCTGGATAATTAATGCTGTTCCTTGTTCTCCATATGATGAAGCAAAGTGTATAGTTATTTGGGAGGGCATCTTTTTAGAGATAGTGCTGATGGAAGCCTTCCTAGAATGCATACCTGTTTGTTTATACAATAGTGCTTATTTGCATTGGCTAGATTTCTAGAAAGCCTCATGAATTTCAAATTTGTGAGCAGCATTACATCATCATACTGACAGGGAAATGAGGATCAGGGCAGTCACATCTGAAAGCAATGGCAAAAAAGGGGGAAAAACCCTTGCTTCTAATGCCTCACAAGTTCAGAGTTCTTCCTAAATAGATAGAAATAATTTCTGAATCTCTGAAATTCTCTTAACCGTGCCAAGGTCAGTAGTGACAGAACAACTGAGAAGTGTGCAGAGTTTAACACACATGCATGTCTAAAAGTGCTAGGTTTCAGGGCTACAACACAAATGCCAAAGCTTGTGGCAAAGAGACTCACAGATAACAAGAGATGACTCTGTTCAATCACTGTATGATAATTATTTTCTAGGGTCTTTTAGCTCTTAGCAATTTTTGGTGTGTTATATTTTTGCCCCCATGCTTGTTTGTCATTTTAATAGTGTTCTTGTTTATGCTTGGATATTAGGGTTTTTAAAATGCGGATTTAATTTCTATGTGGATTGTGTTTGTGTATTTTAAAAAATTATTATTAAAGACATTTCTATACCACTTTATTTTTTTAAATCTCAAAGCAGTTTACAAAAGGCATTAAAAACCAGAATAAGTGGTTTTATTGTTTTTATGAACTTAAAGAATTGAGTTGATGGGCAGGATGTGAGTGTAACATTAGAGTAAAATAAAATGAATAACATTACTCTAGAACCCAAGCTACATTTTAATTTTGCTTTTCTTCTGCTTTTGTCAGCCCAAGGATAATGTTACAAGCAGTGCATTGAAATCTAAATCAGTTGGAGTAAAAATTCCTACCTGCAAAATAAACTTGAAGGATAATTTCTTAACATCTACAGATGAGCTGTACAGAGTGTTCATTACACAAGAGGTATGTTAGTCTGACGTCTTTGCCAGGATATTTGGGTGTATAATTGGCTTTTGTAAGAAATATTTCTGCTGACTATTTTATTTATTTATTTGCATTTTTATCCCACCCTACACCCAAGGCTCTATTGAAGTCAATGTCTTATATTTTACTGTAATACCTCTCCTTCTTATGTCACATTGTGAAAACTGTTCCAAGGAGCGTGAGTCATTTTGATTCCTTCGAATCTGAAAGGATTTTTGCCTTCCTAGAATAGGAGAACTTTTTCCAAACAAATCTAGAGATCAGCATCCTTTCGTAACTATTTGGGAGTGTGATCACAGCTTGAAGGAGAGCTGCTTCCTCTTGACATTCTTTTTTTTATCCCCCAAATATATATTTTTCTTTTTTCAAAAATAATTTTTATTAATCTGCAACATGTTACATGTCCAATTACCTGTTATGTTACTGTTACTGGCTTTAAATATTCCACAAGATTAGAACAGAATACTTTCTAATGTAGACCATTCTGTAACAATATTAAGACTGGTTGTCATTCTTGAAAAAGTCCAAATTATTGATTGAATTAGAGATGGTTTAAGAATTAATATTCACTTTACACCAAGCTGGAATTGGACACGTGTAATGATTGTCTCAACAAATGGTTTGGGAGATGTGGCTGATTTAATGCAAAGAGTCACCTTCCCAGTAAGGTGCCCTGACTCATTTGTTTCTGCAGATGGTGCAAGCGTTTACACACTCACCTGCTATTGTGGAGGCTGATAAGGGAGGAAAATTCCAGCTGCTGGATGGCAGTGTCACTGGCGAGTTCACTGAACTAGTAAGTAGCATTCAGAATTTGTTGGTGCACTTCTAATTTTACTGATTTAGAATGTTTGTATGCCTCTTTTTAGGACCGAGATTGTTCATGTGGTGTGCTTGATCATGGGAATGCAAGCAGCCTAGAAAGCAAAGTATTGCCAGTTTGATCCCCAGGAAGGCAATGGCTAACCACTTCTGTATCTCTGCTAAGGAAACTGCATGGGATTGACCATGTGTTTAGCCACGACTCAGTGGTATCCAACAACAACAATAATTCCAGGCTGGAGTTGCTCTTAAATAATAGAAACATTCTAAGCAGTTTTCAATATAATTTGGCTTGCATGTTGTGTAAGTGTATAGCATCCTTTTCTATATTTGATTATTTTAAATTATGTCTTCAAATGCAGCTTTTTTTAAAAAAATCGGGCTTCTTGTGTGTTTAATGTTCGGGTGAATGGTGGTTATACATTTAAAAATTATTTTCTTTGGTATATAAGCAAATGAACGTACAAGTGGTAGATATCTGGATTTCCTTTTTTCCCCTACCTCCAGATTCCTGAGAAGCAGATTACCATGAAGTGGAGGTTTAAATCATGGCCAGAGGGTAAGTAATTCAGGAGTATGTAACAACACAGAAGACGTCTTGGGATTAACTGCATTTTCATGATGTTGCATTTGTCATGACATCTGTTCTTCAATGACATTAGAATCTTAGGGTATCAAAGCTTGAACTTGGTTACACTGTCCTTCGGCTTCATGGTGGCTATTTTAGCTATTTTACTAGTTTTAATTTTTGTAAGTATATTGTAATGTTATCTTTATCTGTAACTTTTGTATTAATGGAGGGAATTCCCACTTTCATCCTTAGATAAGCTGTTGGTATAGCGTAGCCCATATCAAAATTCTTAAAACTTATTTGGAATTTGCCCCAGGTAGCCTTTACCCACCTCTGTTTTCTCCTCAGTCCCCCCACTTCCTCTCCCAGCTTGCTTTGCAGCAGAAGGGGGCAAGGCCGTGTGAGCCACATGGTGACATCACTAAGAAGTCTGGGTGGCCCTGTCCTCTCCCACTGTGAAGCTGACTGGGAGAGGAAGTGAGGGAGAGTGAAGGAAACAGGTGAGTGCTATCTGTGATCTCACCTTTGTAAGTTTATGAGGTGTTGGAACTTACAAAACCAACCTTCATATGCTGTGAACATATGAACCTCTTTGATGCACAAACCTGGTGAGCGCTCCTGTCATGTCTTCTCTCCCCTTATCCATGCCATTATGCAGATCAACTAAAAGTCTAAAACATCTTCTTTTGATGACTTTATTACCCTGTTTTTACCATAGATGGCACCTGTCAGTTCAATTGAAGGCTTAAGAAAAGTCCCTGAAAGCCATATACAGTTGCTTTTTAGTGCCTAGTATATATGGATTAGAGATTGTCAAATAGCAGTCAGTTATAGAGTGCACTCATCTGAAATCTGTTTGCTCTGGGTGGAATATTTAAACTATTTCAGCCCACTGTTCCAGTTTATTTAATAGGTAGCACATGTATAGTATGATATAGCAAGTGCATTAATGGGACAGTCATCTTTGTACCGGTTTCATATACAGTATTAGACTGATAATACTTTTTTTCAGATTAGCCAAAACCACACAATTTCAGTCTAGTTCTGTAAAAAACTTTGCCAGAGTAGGTGATCACCATTTAGGTTCTCCTTAAATCTTTCTGGTGGGATCATGTTCCCTTGCTGGAAGTAAACAAGGTAATATGTTGTTTGCGCTTTGCTTCAGTGATTTCAGGCCATACAGATAAAGTCCCTGAGTGTAAATGTGTCACTGAATATACTGCCTTCTCATCTTCATCACTGTGTATCATCCAGAAATGCTGTTCCTGTCATTCTTTTGGGATAGAGAACTCTTAAGTTGTAATTTGCTGGTTTGTATTTCTGCTCCACCCTTATTCCCTAAGGTCTCAGGGCTGGTTACAATAGAACAAAATAACACAATTAAAAATGACTTCTGTAAAATGACAGATCACCGTACCTGAAAGGGAAGGGCAAACTCTTCCAGCAAAGTGCTAGGGTAAAAGTATAAGAATTTAAGTACTAAAGATGGTGTATATGGTGGATGTTTTCAGAAGGACAAGGTGAGAGCCATGGAGTGGGTAACTCCTCCCACTCGTGTTGGCCACCAGGGGCGCCTGTGCATAAATTACCAAGTGCAGGAGGCAGCCCTTTTCAGTTAATTTCTCTGTCGCTCCCACGTCAGTTGCCCTCATGCTCTTCTCCTGCCAGCTCAATATGTCTTCCTCCTAAATTGCCTTTTTGTGTTGCCCTTACTCTGTATTTCCTTTCCCCTTTGCTAGCTTTTCCTATCTTTTTAAAAGAATCCTCTCCTCTTTGCCTCCTCACCCTCTTTTTGAGCTGCATGGCTGTCCTCCTCTATTGTTATTCTTGAGGACTTTTTTCTATTCATTCTGTTTTCCCCTGGCTGATGGGGGGGGGGCTGAGTGCACCCCAAGAGAGAAGCAGATTGACATAACTGTTTTCTCCACATTGTATCACCATTACTAATGTTGGGATTTTTTCCTTCACTTTTAGGACACTTTGCAACCATCAACTTGACATTTGTGGACAAAGCTGGCGAGACAGAAGTCCACCTGGAAGGAAAGGGCGTGCCTGCAAGTGAAGAAGAAAGAACAAGGGCGGGCTGGCAGCGTTACTATTTCGAGGGCATCAAACAGACATTTGGCTACGGTGCCCGGTTGTTTTAACAGTGGCTGTGACGGAGAGTCTCTTCCCGAGGATTCTGCCGTGTGAACTGATTTGCTTCTCGTCTGTCCCTTTCTTACCCTCCGTTTCACTAGGTGACAAGCAGGATGGCGGGATGGCCTTGAAGGCTACCGAGCGGCGCAGATTTCAACCCTTCACGGCTTGTGCATGTCTCCTGCTGCGGGGCATTCAAAAGGTGGATTCTCATCAATGTACATACACCGTATTACTAAATAAAAATAACTTAAAGAAGTTTTATTGGCTCTTTCAGGAACACCACTGTCCTGGGCTTTGAACAAGAGGAGAAGATAGCCCCGCCTTTTCAAAACAGTGGGAAGTTTTTAGTTCAAAAAGCAGAGGCCTTGTGTTCCACCGTGTGAAAGTCGGCTTGCTCATGGTCCGCTTTTAAACTTCCTTGTCTAAAAATGTCCTAGATAAGGGAGTTTGTAGCAAATCTTGGGCTGTTTGTGTTAAGGGGGCAGAAATACTGGATCAGTAGGATTCTGGGGAGGCAAGGGAACCATCCTGTCTGCACAGACAGCACCAATCGGATCCAACTCCCTGCAGCTGTGAAGCTTGTGCGACGCAGGCTTCACATCCCCTGACAGCTAGGAATGGCTAGTCCTAGCCACAGGTTGTTTGGGGAGGTGATTTTTGGTGCTGTGCTAATGTGTGTGTCGTGCTCAAAATCATTTCTGGGTATTTTTGATCATGGAGGTGTACATATTGCCTGAGGCCAGATTGTAGAGCCCATTAATGGGTTTTACAATAGATTTGGATCAAGGGCCTCCTGATTTGAATCCACCTCCGTCCTGTGTGAACGGATCTGTCCACAGGTGGAGCAGGTCCTCTGCTACCTGGAATAACTTGCAGATGTGGAGGCCACAAATCCAGATCAGAGACCCTCTGATCCGGATCTACTGCCCCGTGCAGAAACAGTCTTGAAGTGGTGCCTTGGAAATGACATCCCCAGAAGAATAAAGAACATCTGAAGAGAATATTCTGACCAATTATCTCCTGAAAAGAACCTTGCTTTTGATCATCTGACAGCTTTGTGTGCTACCAATTTATTTATGGAATTTACACCTCATCTTCCCTCCAGTAAGCCCAGAATAGTACTTATTATTCTCCAAGAACCTTTTTGCACCTATCTGTCTGGGACACTCTCACATGCTCCACGACGCTCTATCCACACACTGCTTGTGGCCAGGAGCATGCAAGAGTGCCCCCAATCCCCCAGAGTTGTGGAGAAGTAAAACCTTTTCCACAGCTTGACAGCATTCTCAACAACTTCCAGGATCAAAGTTCTGAAGTGGGCCAGGATGGCCGTGCAGATGCGTGCCACATCGCAATCACTGGGGTAACAGCCTGGGTTACAGCAGAAGTTACCACAGCCATTACTAGGACAATTCAGATCGCCTGGCCCTTAAGCATCCTGAGGTCAGTTTGGGATGCTTTTCACACTTACCCTGGTATCTCATGCTGGGATCCTCCAGCACAGAATGCCTGCGCTTCATGGAGCTGTTTCTTTACCAGAAACAACCCTGTGTGTGTTGGGGCATCCTTCACGCTATACTAGTGTCAGGACTAGTAAAGCCTTGCATACTTCTTCTGCACTTCTTCCTGGTGGGAGACATGTGAATAAACAGTTTCAGGCCACTTGAGGAACAGCACCATGTAGCCGCACAGGCACTGTCCTTGCACTTAGTGTAGATGCCTAAAGCATTCTAGTGCTTCCCTCCCAGTGACCGGAAGTGAAGTGCAACGTTGCCCTGGGACGTTGCTGGTGCATGATGTGTGAACGATGGTCACCATCTTGCAACTTCAGGGCGTTGGTGTAGTAATACCATCCCATGATGTTAAGTGCAAAGCAGCCCCTATTCATGTTATGCTGCTTGTAGTCCTTCCAACCAAAGAAAATCCATGTTTTGACTCTTTAATCAGACCTTACAGAACTTCAAAAACAGATGTAGGATGTGGACAATTCTGTCTCAAGTGCACACAAGTCAGAAACAATGCATTTATATAAGGCTATAGTACATTCTTGCAAAATGTTTCATAGTAGTAGTCAAACTGCTGAATACTGATTAAATGGGACCATACTTCAAGAAAGCCAAGGCATTTACTTAACAGCAATTGAAGTAGAATGCTATGCTTTCTGAAAGGACTCTATACATTTACAGGATTTTCCTGCTCAGATAGTCTGCCTAGGAACAACAGTTTCTTGCCCAAACTCCTCCAGTCATGGGAAGAAGCCGTCCTTAACATTCCACCCCCAGAAGATCAAAGCCCTTTCTCAGGCTTGGTCTGGTGCGTAAATGGAAAGGCGCAATCATCTTTTGAGCACATATATTGGCAGCATCTACCCAACAATACTTAGACACTAGCAAAGCGTGGGGGATGCATGGACAGATGGGGTATATGGAAGGAGGCATTTGCTCAGATATTTGGGACCCAAGTTATTAGGGCTTTAAAGGTCAATTTCAAGACTACAAATTGGACCTGGAAGTGAACAGGCAATCCACCATACATCTTAAAGGAACTGAAGGAATAAGGATGCAATCAGAATGGAATGATGGAAGTATGGACAAGCTGATAACTTCTCATTGTGGTTTTTTTTGTGTGTGTGATTTTGGGAAGAGTCAAAATTTTCAAAACTTGGAAAATGCAAATTTGCATCCTTCAAATTAAACCTAAGTTGGTGGAAAAGTTTACAAGCATGCTCCTAATTATGTCTCTGAACAAAGGAATTCATTTATATTTCATAAATTGTTGAACTTGACTCTTTCCAAACAGACCACCATTGTTTGTCACTTGTATGCTAATCACACTTGGCATTGAATTCAAAGAGGACATGTGTTGAGTGATTGTTTGTAGATAAAGGCTGGCTGTGATGCACCGAAGAGGTATCTTGTACAAACAAGTTGTGCATGAAATCTCTTTGACAAGTGACATCTGATTTTAATGTAAAATATCTCAGTGCTTTGCAAGTTCACCGTGATTTTGTGTAACGCAAGGGTATGAAGGTGCCCACAAGATGGCAGTACTTTCCAAAACACTGGGATGAAGAAAAGGTGCATTTAATTTTCTCTTGGTTTTTAAAAGGAGCTTTCAGGTTTACTTGGGCTTATGCTGTCTGTTTACTTTTTGGCAGAACAATTTGTTGGAATTAAGGAGTAGGGTGCAAACATTTAAAAGCTTGAGATCAATAGCTGACAAAAATGATTTTTAGTGGCTAGATGGCAAAATAATTCCTGCTTCTCTTGCGAGTTCTAGATAGTCTTCAGCTGTAAATCCTATACATATGGGCAGCATGACAGATGGTTTAATAAAACACAAGCATTTACTAAAAGAATACCTGCTGCACATTTAAACTTTTATATCTTGACAGTGTTGAAGCACGGAGTGAATTTAGAAGTTCTTCAGATTATCCAAGAAAACACATAGTTTGGGATCTCGTGAAGACAGGTCCCAGGCTTAGTGTTCCTCAAAAGAAAAATGGTAAGAGAGATCAGAGGAAAGGTGACTCCAGCACTGATTAAAATATTACTGAGAAGAAGGTGAGTGAGTAATCTGGGGAGCAGTGGTACCTTCTAGTGTAGGTCTGGTTTATCTAATTACAATAACATCAGTGTTAAGTCCTACTTGAGTATATTCTGCCTTTCAGGTCTTTGGGGCATGCAAGATTGTATTATATGTTACTGAAATTTGTTGATTAAAGGCAGAAGAATTAAGAACATGAAGGTATTACAGAATTTCCGAAAGTACTCTGCTTATGGCTAGTAGAAATTTTAATACTTCCATAGGGAGTTTAAACTGTAAGTTTTAAAACAGTTAGAAAAGCGAGGAATTAAACCCAAAGAAAGGTGGTGAAGGAAAAGTATGTGTCTTGATTACTCAGTAATAGATTTTTAATAAAATTTAAATGAGATAAGAATAGTAACACGTCTCACATTGGGCAAATTAGCAACGAATTAGAGCTTCCAGTGGTGGATTAGCTTTCACTAAGAGTAACTTATGTATCTATGCAAAGCAAAAGCTCATTTGATGGCATTTCCCCCCTGACCACAAAAAGGGGAGGAGAGCTGCTTTAGCATGCTTTATTGGAAGAAAATTGCCTGGGGATATATGGGGTGAAAAGGACATTGTAAAATGGCTGGTTCAGTTTGTAAGGAACCCAAGAAGGCTAGAGGTGGAACTGTTCAAGCAGGAACTGGCTGGTTAGTTTGTTAATCAATTCAGGAACCACATCCTTGCATGTGTGGTTTCCAGCCATTGTGCTCCAGTCTTCTGCCAATACACACATTGCAGCTGCTTCCTCTCCCCAGTTGAACTCATGGTTCTCCATTTCTGGATGGTCTAGCAGACCATAGAAACACATCAGTGAGAACACACCACAGTGCTGAGACTGGACTCAACTCCCCCCCCCAAAAAAAACTGATCTGTGGAAGACTAGGTAAAGCCACAAATGCAATGAAGGAACCTAGGCTGAGGTCACACCTAAGGCTTAATCTAAGCTTCAGTCCACCTTCAGAGTGAGAGAACACATCAGCAAAGTGACCAGACATTTTCTTTCCATCTTATCTATCCCAAAGGTGAATTTTCTGAGTGATTTAATACTGAAGAACAGCTGGTCACTTTGCTGATGTATTCTCTCACTCTGAAAGTGGACTGAAGCTGGATTAAACCTTAAGTGTGACCACAGCTCTGCTGTTTCAGCCATATCTGATTCAGCCCAATACCAGATAAAACTCTTTAAACTTGAGGGATGTTCAGTTTGGTATCAGATCTCTCAAACCCACCTGGTTCTGAGCTAGTTCTAAACAGAACTGGTTTGGTACATCTTTCTTGTTCATCACACTTGAATGATCTCTTCACCTTGTTCGTGTGTGCCACAAAGGAACCAGACTGAGGTAGAGGAAGGAACAGAGAAAATAATTTAATAAGATGTATGAATAGTAGTCCAAAAGAAATTTATTCTGAAATGGGAAAAAATGTATGGCATTTTCACTGCAGAAATTATAACTCATCCCTGCTATTTTAGCTTTAGTTGTCTGGTCCACAATCAAGGGATAAATGAACCCAGATCTTCCACTAGACGGCAAAGGTTAAGAAAAACACCTAGCTGGGATGGTCAACAGCTTTCCATCATACTCCTGTTTCTTAAAAAATGGAGGAAGTAAGGGACAATGGATCATTTGACCATCTGATTATCCTTTTTAATAGTAATACAGATTATGCCACTGCCTTCCTCCCCCTTCACTCTCAATCATAGGGTGAGCTTAAAAAGAGGAAGTGGATGAACTTTACAAAAATCAGATTGCAGAAGTAGGAAGTAAACAGAAAATTCATGAGTTACCAACAATTTTTTCTTTGAAGGACAGAAAGGACTAGCTAATCTTGGTATGTAAAATAGGGAAGGCTACCATTTGGGCTGGGCTTTGGCTGTCTGCAGAATGGCCACTGTGCACATTTTCAGGAACACTGCAATCTGAGTATGCACCTCTTGAAAGAGATACCCTGGGCCTGTCCCCAAGGAATAAAAAGTCTGCCAAGACTCTCCTTTTGCCTCTGAGCGACCCCAAGCCAGGGTTTTTAACGAGGTTCCAGCACTACAAAACGTGGAAATCGCGCGACAAAATACATGCACTTTAAACAACTCTTCCAGCGCTCTTTCTGTAAGTCGCGGGTTTTCCTCGCTACATTTACCTTGGGGACGCTCCGTGGCAAAAGGGGCAGGGATTGCCGCCTGCACACAGAGCAGAAACACAAGCAGCTTCACTTTCTAAAGCTCAGAACTAAAGAGCCAGAATCACGCAGAATTGCAACATTGTTGCAATCGCTGTGAGGTGTGAAATGGGTGGATTATTGCTAGGGGTGGATTTTAAAGCGATAACAGGGAAAGTGATGAGTGAATGAGCGATCGGGCGCTGGACAGGGTGGATTTTTGAAAGCAGTAACAGGGAAAGTAGTGAGCGTGAATGTTTTCCAGCACGAGAAGCCATTTAAGGGGGGGAGAGGCAGAGAGCCGATCGCTTTTTTTCCTTTGGACTTGTCAGCGCTCGTGCGCTGGGCAGGGTGGATTTTTGAAAGCAAAAACAGGGAAAGTGGTGAGAGTGAATGTTTTCCAGCACGAGAAGCCATTTAAGGGGGGGAGAGATCTGGGAGACGAACAGAGAGGCGATTGCTGTTTCTCCTTTGCACTTGATCAGATTGTCTTCCTGGTTGTGGCCACACCGAGCGCAGTCCCTCCCCATTCCCGCTGGCACCCTATGAACAAGAGCAGGGGCAGGGAGAAAAAGATGCTCGCAAAGAAAACAGGGATCCTATGGGGACGGAAGGTGTGTTAAAAACACGCATTTTCCTGAGCCTCATGCGGACGCTTATTCCTGATTTGCATGGCACTTTTAAAGTCCACTTCAGTAGAGTGACAGTAGAGTGACAGTGGAGAAGTAAATAAGTCTTTTGGGGACTCAGCCCCTGTCAAACTATTTAAAACAGAGTTCAGAAGAGTCAGTTTTTCTGCTCTTTTAAAGTTTGCCTCTCTTCCTTGTTTCCTTTGGACAGACTGGTAGATGGGAACAACATGGTATTCCTAGGGTGTAGATAGAACAATGCTTCCCAAACTTTTGACATATGTGTACCCCTTCTATAATTTCCATAATGCTGAGTACCCCTCATAAAAAACATTAGGGATAAAAATTGTACGTTATAAAAATGATCAAAATCAGTAGAACTTACTAAAGCACGATAACAGGCGCCCAGAACTAACTATTAAAGAAGTAAGTTGTCTCTGTAACGAAGTGCAGTATATTCACACCGTGTCACACCTCACAAGACTGTTAGATAACACTGCAATTCTCTGGTGTTTAAACAGCT
Source organism: Aspidoscelis tigris stejnegeri (assembly GCA_023333525.1). Lineage (NCBI taxonomy): Eukaryota > Metazoa > Chordata > Lepidosauria > Squamata > Teiidae > Aspidoscelis > Aspidoscelis tigris. The sequence goes on from JALMGA010000003.1 coordinate 83,479,322, forward strand.
CTGCAGCTCAATGTCAACTGTTAATGTTCCTGCAGTTTAAAAATGGCCGAATCCGAGCTGCGCGAAGGATGCGCAGAAGTTCCCGCCATAATGAGTTGCGATACGATGTACGATGGCCCCAGTTCCCTTGTAAAAACTGCGATACGTGCCTATTTCTTTCCTTGTTCTGTGGGCGCAGCTAAGCACGGTGCAGTGGATATTCCCACATGATACTCACCAAACTCTGGTGCAATGTGTACCCCCACCAAACTCTTCCGTACCCCTGGGGGTACGCATGCCGCACTTTGGGAAACACTGGTGTAGAAGGCTCCTTTGTCCATAAGGTACATCATGGGCAAAAGTGACCAATAAAGCACTAGAGTTCTTGACTTTGAGGAAAGCTAAGTCTGAGTAAAGTTTGAGTGTTCTGTACCTTGACCTTGAGAAATCAAATAATAAACTTTGAGTGCAACGATTTTGCAGCAGGAAAGCCAACAGGAACAGGAATTCAAGGAGGGTGGAAGCCCCTCAGACTTGAGGTGTTTAAAGCACAGTTCTAGTAGATGTAATGGAAACTGGGAAAAAATGAAGGCAAAAGAAAAAAATCAAACAAAATATAATGATGACCTGAAAACTAAGAGGGAAAGAGATGTCAAAGAAGGAACAAGTAAGTGTAAGACTGGCTGTCTAGAATTCTAGAGCTAGGGAATGAAGTACAGTTGGCAAAAGATGTAAAGAATAAGGATTTTTTAAATATATGTGAAAAGTAGAAGAAAAGCAAACAATAATTGATCCAGCTGCTTAGTGGAGAGGAGAAAACGTTAATGAGCAGCAAAGGAAAACTAACTAATCAAATCATGCCAAAAGGGCCATGGGTTCCACCAGACAACTGTGTAGAACAGATGGCTGGGGCAGAATTTCAGCTGGAGGCTGATGGACAGATGCTTAGAGAATACTTTTACACCTTGTATGAACTCAGGTTTCCTGCAAGGATGAATTGCACCCTAGGGCTCTAAAGGAACCTGCTGGTGAACTTTCAGAACCCCATTTATCTGTTATCCACAGGAGATACTAGAAAATAGGTAAAAATCCAGTCAAAAGAAGGTAAGGAAATGTTATTCCAATCTTCAAATGTAGCAGAAAGAAGAATCCGAAAAAGCTATAAATAGTCAGGACAGCAGTGGCTGATAGCCAGGAACACTTCACAGCTGACCATAAAGCAGCTGATCTGTAAGTACAGTATCTCAAATTATTATTATTATTATTATTATTATTATTATTATTATTATTATTATTATTATTATTATTATTATTATTATTATTATTATTATTATTATTATTAAGTCCAAATATTGCTAGAAGCCAGCATATATAGTAATGGAACACTTGGGTTTGTTTTGATTCCTGCTCTGACTTATTTTTAAAGAATTGGGAAATAGCACTCAAGCCAGAGCTGCACTGGTTTTCTGGGCCAACATTAATCCAAGTGATGGCATTGCACATTTCACACTGCAGACTTAAAAAGATGTGTCGATGTCCCCCAGCTGAAATGGCCTTTTAAAATAGGCTTGCACAAATTCTTCAGTGACAAGGCTATTGATAACTCCTAACTTTGATCTGGTGTGTAACTACTACCAGGATTAGAGTCAGGGTGCCTCTGAACTCCTGCTTCAAGGGAGCCATAAATAAGGAAAATGTTGTTGCTCTTGTATTCTTGCTTGTATGCACAGCTGACGAGGTCCTGAGAAGTAAGCTGTGGGTCTAGGTGGGTCATTGTTCTTACTCAGCAGGCCATTTACTGTATTCTTAAGAGTAGTAGCACTGCCTATACTCACACTGATGTGCATGTACGTCAGCTGCAGACAGCATGATTAATCAACTATTTAATATCTTAGTTGAAGAAGGAGTGGAGTTATTCTTATGCATAGTTTGCATACATGAAAATTATTGCAATAAGAATGTTGAGACCAAGAGCACGACCCGGCCTTGGAGCCTTCCAGTCCTATTTAAAGAGAAACAAACAGCCTGTAGATGTCCCCACTTCAGCCCCCTCCCCACCTTTTCAGGGAGATTTTCAGCTGGATAATGTAAATCAACTGTATGATGTTGGTGGAGCCCCATCCAAGGCAGCTGTTTGCTTTGTAGACAAGAGGATTTTGAGTTCTTTCTGGGCTTGTCATCAAACTTTTCAGTAGCACCCTCTTGCATAAATGCACGCCCCCTACTAAGCAGCTGGCTCTTGCTTTGTAACTTCACAGGGATCTTTGAAATCTGAAGCTGGCTACATTTAGCTGCTGGCACATACCCATCTCTTGCTCCCAGTGGAGAGGGTTTGCATTCTTAGCTAAAGGGGCTCCACTGCACTCATTAACGGGCTAGCCTCCCTTGGCTTGGCTTCAGTTTTTTGTAACCAAGTGGGAAACTCTCTGAAAACAGCTCAGACAGGAGAAGGATTTTTGTCCTATATTGCAACAGTAGGTCAAACAAGTGCCTCTCTGAAACTATTTGAATAATGATGGTGGTGGTGGTGGGAACTGTAAAAGGATGAGGCCACAAATATTACTCCTATCAATTTCGGTAGACTTCATAACTAATGCACACAAAGGGTACAAATAGAACAAGTTTGTGAGATCCTATTACTTTGATATGTTATACTCTGGATGGTTTGGAGACACTTTAAAAGTGTGCTAGAAAAGTCTGCTATACACTGAAAGGGACTGGTACAACGACCCTAAGTTATCTTATAATACTGTACTAAACTGTCATGTATGCGTAAAAGCTTTGTAAAGTTTCCAGGTGAAGGTCTTTCCAAGCAGACCTATTCAAGGTCCTTTTAGCTGGAGATGCCAGTATCTGAAGCTGGATTCTTCTGCAAGGTATGGGTAGGAGAGTCGGATCTGACAAGGGGAAGTATTTCACTGGTTTATGGAATTTGTTGCTGGAAGAGGTGGTAACAGCTACCAGCCTAGATGGCTTTAAGGTAGGGTTAGACAAATTTAAGGACAATAGATGTATCAATGGCTACTAGAATGAATACCGAGGTACATCTTTCAGCCTAGGGGGACAAGCAGGATGCCTCTAAGGCCATTTGCTGGGATTCGAGAGCAGGAAAAGAATTGTCTTTGTTTTTGCTTGAGCTGCCCATGAGCATTTCGTGGGCCACTGTGTGTGATGGGATGCTGGACTAGATGGGCTGTGGCCTGATCCAGCAGGGCTGTTCTTATGGTACTGACCTGGGTTGCCACCAGACTAGTAAAAAAAATCTGCAGTTAAATCTAAAAGCTCAGGATACTTACTGCCAGGCATTCCAACTGGAAAGGCAACTCCGTAGCTTTCCCTATGGGAGCTGCAAAAATTGAGGAGTTGGGTGTCGTCACATGGGTGGAGGCAGCCAATCAAATTTTAAGCTGCTCTTCCTGCTTTGCTGGCATCTCATCTGCTTTTCTTGCCCTCCTGCCTCCATTGGGTTGAAGTTCAGGATTTTCTTTATACTGCGCAGTGAGTGTCGTTGAACCAGCATTAAGGTAAGTTCACAGTTCCAATCGTATAATGTGCCGCCACGACGATCCATTGATTATTGTGCGCGATGGCTCAATTGGGACTGCGTATTCCAATGCACAGTATAAACGTGTCTGGATGCAGCCCTGCTTTTAAACACAAACTATGCATACACTTCAGCATGAGCCCTTTTTTCCCAAGTACCCAGTTGCATGGTAGGTAAATTGGGACCTAGTGCAGATGGCCAGGCCTCTTATTGATACAGGCTAGGTTATTGAGAAGGCCTCGTTCTTATAGTATTGGGTTCTGGTGATATAAAACCAAGGCAATGTGGAATCCCCCCCCCCCCCCCGTTTCTGATGAGACTATAAAAATGTGTGTGCTTTTCAAAGAATTGGCTGCTGACATTTATTTAATCACATTTACACTTGGGCTTTTCTCCAGCACCCCCAAAATGGCAGCTAGAGGTATAGGGCCATGATTCTCAACCTGGGGTACAAATACTCCCAGGGGTACAAACCAGGACATTTAGGGGTACACAAAAAAAGGTTGAATGAAGAGCCGGAAAAGGCACTTGCAACATATAAATTCAAACTAACAGCAACTATTATGAAGGGTACAATTAATGGAAATAGATTGCCAAGGGATTTACAAGTGAAAAAAGATTGGGGATCATTGACGTAGAGCATGAAGGAAAGTTACAAAGAAATGAACACAGCCCATTTCCCTAATGCATGGTAAGAAAGGCATTACACATTACATGGCAAGAGTGGCAAATGTATGTCATGAGCCCAATATCAGAGCAACTACCTGGAAAGCAGAGAATCACGGGTTTGATCCCCAGCCTTTTCTTTGAAGGATGTAATGGCAAATCACTTCTATATCACAGCTGAGGAAGCTGCATGGAAGCATCCATGTGATGTCCAGGTAGTCATCAAGAGTGGAGATCAACTCAAGGGCATATTTGCTTTGCCTAATTACAAATCACTTTGTTCTGTATTGCATGTTCCAATAGCTGCAGCTCATGGAAACTGGACGTTTTAGCAACATTAGACAGTCATCCAGTATACCCAGTCACAAATGAAAGGCAGCTGTCTCCTGTAACCTAAGTACAAAGGGAAGGAACAAGCCAGACCAGGAGGACCCAAACCACAGGCCTACACCAGTCGTAACACCCTTGCCATAAACAGCTTGGATTGCTGGCATGTGTGGAACACCTGTGGGGGAGGATTTGCCATTCCCCTCTGGTGTGTAATAAGCATGGAAAACCAGGCTTTGAATCAGTACTAAAATCCTTACCTCTTCACAAGTTCTAACCTTGGTTTGCCAAGCTTCTTGTGACTTGGGACATAAATATCTAAAAGAGTAGCTTCTCCCATGTAGGCTTTTCCATTAACAGAGATCTTCTGAGGGGGCTCTGCTTGTAATCCTGCCCCTTGCTGAGGTTGGTAGGGCAGAGCCTAGAGTGAGGGGGGCTCTCTGTAGTGCTCCCCAGGCTTTGGAATAATCTCTCTGCTGAGACTATGCCTAGGCACCACTATATTCAGATGCCTGGTAAAAACACGTTTGTCTATTGGTTATCTTTGGGGGACTCATGTTTTTATGCTATTAAAAAAAACAGTCACATCATTAGCTACCTTAGGACAACTGTGTCGAGTGGTATACAAAGGCCAGAGTGCTGTAGTCCTGGAAAAGCTGGTGGACTGCAGTCAGAACTCCCCTGAATTAGATTGGGGAAAGCAAGTGTATTCTAAACTCTTTGGTGTGGTGTAGTGTAGTGACTGAGGGCTACGCCCTGGTATTGTTTAGGTGTCTGTGTTTCTCAGGTGAGTAAATGTGCAGCAGCCTTTATAGTATGTCCTTACCAAATTACCAGCCCATATTCTTTCTTGATTTAATGGGAATTTTCCTTTACTAAGCAAATGGTCTGATCCTCTGTACCTAGAAGCACCTAAAGCGTCAGACTTGACTTTGGGAGTTTGTTTTCAGTGTGCCTTTTGTACTAGGCCCATAGCTTTAGGGAAGCCAAACCTAGTTAGGTCACAGGCATATATGGGTGCGGCTCCACACAGATGGCCTCAGTGCCTGAGCAGAAGAAGAAAAGCAGGCTTTTATAGCCCATTTTTCTCATCCTTAAGGGGACACAAAGTGGCTGAACAGATGCCGTGTGAGGCAGGTGGGGCTGTGAGAGCTCAGGAAGAAAGCTGTTACTAGCCCAATATTACCCAGTTGGCTTCGTGCAGGAGTGCAGAATCAAGTCAAGAGACTACTAGATAAGAGTCTGACACTTTAAACCCCAGACCAAACTGGTTCATAGGTTTCCTTGCTTGCCTTTGCAGGTTTCAACAAGCCTTGGGAAGGAGTTTGATGACTCCATTGAGCCTGTTTGGCCTCGTGGTGTTAGCTAGTCTGGTCTTGTGATTGAATGCCGGGCTCATATCTCGTACTCAGCGAGCTTGATGCTGCACTCCTCCACGAAGCCAGCCTGGTATGACCTTGGGCTAGTCTGCTGAGCTCTCATGGTCCCACCTACCTTACTGGGTGTTTGTTGTAAGGACAAGAACAAAAGTCTCATTTGTGGCAGTTTTTGGGCTGTTATGCTGTGCTCTAGGTTTCTGAAGAACAGAAAGCTTTGTCAGCTACTTTGAGTTTCCTTAAGGGTGAGAAACATGGGGTAGAAAAGCCAACTCTTCTTTTCTTCTTCATTACCATCCCCGAGGCTGTGGTTTTGAAGTTTTTGTGCCTGCACCTGGAGGGTCTATTTGCCCCCTTTGCACAGTGGCGTGTCTCACCACTGCTCTCTGCACACTGAAGTTTTTGATGGGGATTGGAGTCCCTTCATGTGCCGCCATGCTCCTTTGAATCAGGATGCTCTGGAGTCAGGAAGACTTCAGTGCCCCTCCAAGACATTTTGAACAGAGAGTAGAGACACAGCCTATCTTCTTTTACCTCTGATATGCTTAAAGTATGTCCCCCAGATGCTATTTAACTCAATAACTTTTCAGTTTTAGGTGTGAATATGAACAAAGAGGCCCCACATATGATGCAAAATAAAAATGAATTATCAGCAAGCCCTGTATTCCCTCCTGCACAGTATACAGCCAGACATGCTATGGAAGAACCACATGTGGAGAACCAAGTGTTAATTGATATTACACTGTAGTCAAATGTAGTCAAAGCATGGTGCCTAAAGTTTCACTATCAGTGACCATGGGCTTATTTGCACTCACCTTATGTCTGTCCCAAACTGGGACAATTGCTCCTGACCCAGAACAAGGCTGCCTGTACTGGGATGACCTATTTAATGCCAGCCCCTGCATTGGCTCTGAAGTTGTGCAGGGTGTCTCTGAATACTCAGAAAAAATGTTAATGGCATTTGGGGTTCCCGTGCCCCCCATTTTGATGGTGTGTCTTGTTGCACTGCTGAAATCATGCCCCATGTTATACCAGACAACAAAGGTGTGCCATCCACACTTCTTCATGGTCCAGGACAGGCTCCCAAGTACACCATAAGAAATCAAAAGAGGTCTCTTGGTAGATTGAACCAGTACACCATTTTGGGCAACCTATTCTGTATAGACAAAGCATACTAGGAGGAGGAGGGGTCTTCCTGATTCGTTTTAAGGTGCAGACAAAAGAGTTCCAGGAGTGGATCATGGTCTAGCCCAGTGATGGCCAACCTATGACATGCGTGTCACAGGTGACACGCCAAGCCCTTTTGGGTGACACACATGGTCACCCTGGCACCTGGGCATGTAGTGCTTGCTTGTTCTTGAAGTGTGCAAAATGCCAACTTTCAATTGTAGATTTAGCAAACGAAATTCAGCAACAAGTCACTAATGTAAAGAATTATTCATTTTTGCCCTTAATAAATACATATATCAAAAATATAACATTTTACTAGAGCTACAAATATCACAAAATCATGGATATTTCTAGAAGTGACACAGTAGCTGAGTTAAGCTAGGTTTTCTTGCGAATTTTGACACACTGAGCTCAAAAGGTTAGCCATCACTGGTCTAGCCCATTAGCAAGTGCAGAAATGGGGTAACTTTTGTCTGCCTCTTTGCATGCCTATGGATGACTGATAATCCACTTTTCCTTCCAGTCAGCAGCAGCTTTCCAACAGAGGAGCTAAAAACTGGTTTACAGCTTTTGGGGAAAGGCATTGCTTAGCCCATCAGTTCTAGTGTGTTCCTGAACTCTTCAGAGGGTTAGTTGTGAGTCTCAGTATAACAGATCCCCGCCCTTTTGCTTTTTCCACCAGGCCTGAATAACTGAGGCATGGGCTACTTTTCATCTGTTAACAGTGGAGTTTATTAATTCAAGAGACATTTGCAATCTTGCTTCCCTTTTGGCACATCACACAAACATCCCCCCAAACTGACTTCCCATTCAGTATCACTTGCACCTCCATTCCTTATGCTATCATAATTGTTACAAGCAATAAATACTGTACAAGTGAAAGACCGAAGAACAATAGGAAATTTGCCACGAGCAACCCAGCAGTGAAGAGGAACTGGGCCTAACTGTTCTTTTTTGGTAACCACCAATATCAAACACATATTGTCCTTTTTGGAAAGCAGTAAGGTGTTGTGCAATACCCGCCAAAGACCCTTTTTCTAAGGAATGTCAAAATGCCACAAAAAGAACTTGTTTACAGCTGGGTTAGTGAAAACATCTGCAAGTTTCTTTATCCTGGATTCCCCTTTGTTCTGAGGTTTACCCATCACAATCAACACTCAAATAGCACATCAGATGGCAATGCTCTCTGGGTCCTTACTGACGGCACCAATGGCAAATTTACTGAAATACACAGCATCAAATAGTATCCCTCTCAAAACAAACTAAATCACTCAGTAACATCACAACCAAATGAAATTGGTCACAAGTATTTTGAAATAAAGTGCTTTCATCTAAGTTGAGAAAAAGGATAGCTCATTAATGCCATTTTGTAGAACTAACATACATAATATATAACTTTTTAATACAACAGTGTAACGATATAGCAATAAAAAATGTGGCAGGGATAATATAAAATACTTTTTAATAGTTTAAATAGAAATGGCTGGACAGTATATTAGTTACATGTTATAAAAATAAGACCCTTGCTTCTTTGTATTTACGTATATAAATGAGTCTGCAAAATTATCTGGGAGAGTAAGGTGCTTGTGAAAATAGCAGCCATTTGATACGCTAGTTGCAAGGAGACATTTCTCACAGGGTCTGTGCCCCAAACCCCCATCTGTTCTGTGAAAGGCTGAGGCCTTCCCCACTAAGAGGTCGACTTGATTTTGGTCTCCCCTGCAGAATCTTTCTTCTGCTGTCAGTGCAGAAGAGCTAGAGGCGGCTTGTGAATTCCATGCATGTTGGAAATTACTTGATTCGCCTTAGTTCTGTGCGGCTGCCTGTCACCCGCAGGGCCTTTCCAGGAATCAATGACACCCTTTATAAGGAAAAAAAAACCCCTTTTTCGTAGTTCCTGAGAGCAGCTACTTGTCCACAGGTACAGACCTATCTGTGGGACTGTGCAATAGTGCACAGGGCAGCACCACCAAAGCACTACAACTATTGCCTTTTTAGAAGCTAAAGGAAAACAGAAAAAAAACCATACACAGAAGCAAAAACCAGCTAGCAAACCAACAGAACTTCACCATCCCAAATTTGATTTTAAAATTACCTTTTAAAATTTTCATCTGTCCGGTCTTAACAGATCAAGAAACATCAACAATGTACAAGGAAGGTATTTTAGTCATAGGGACCATTGTGATAAATCTGAGCACACTTTTTGGGAGGCTAAGCAGGAGGTAGCTTTGCCAGAAACAGACCCTGGAAGTCAAATAATAGGATGCAGAGGCCAATGATGCTGATCTGACGTTTCCAGTAGCACATTCATCAATGCCAAATTCATTTCATTGCTCACCTACTTGATTTCAAAGGATATGCCTCCAAATTAACATACACACGTGTCTACGCAGGTGTGACTAATTTAGAGCACTACGGATGCAGCTCTGGATTTAATTTAATGCATCTGTGGTAACTACAGGGAGAAATGAGAAAGGGGGGTTCTTGTGTCAAAGAAAACTAGAAAGATAAAGAAGTGATGGGGCCCTTTATCATCACACAGCTGTCAGTAGATTACTACAAAGCAGGAAAACTAGTTACCTATGGATTTTATAGTGATAGTCCCTTCTGCACTTAAAAGTATTCTGGAATACATTCCAGAACAAGGGTCTGCTGTCCACATACTAATGCTGACTAGGGCAGATACCATCACCCCCATCATGGACCAGGCTAGAGCACCCAAAAGAGCACCTTAGCATGTTATAGCTATAGATCTCATTTTTTATAACTGGTTCAGTACACCATGGGGGACTGATTTTGGCTGTTCTGTAGGAAGTGCACCCAGAAATGGGTCTTTCCAAAGAGGTCTGGAAACTGTGAAGGCCAGGAACATTCTTTTCCACTCCATCAGCAGCCCTGTTTGATTTGGGATGGGTTGCTTCTCATGGGACATCCCAGAACAAAGGAAATCAATGGGGAAAGGCCCAGAGTGATATAGCAGTTCCAGTCTAGAAAGCAAGAAGAGAGTGTATTCCACAATAAAGTACCACATCACCAACACACATAATATGGCTGCAATATATAATCTGTCACTGGGCAGCTATTAGCTACTACTCCAGATGCACCATTAGCACCTTCAGCCCAAGAACATTCCAAGCTAGAAATGGAAGCAATCAACTGGCTGTATTCCTTGCTCAGTTTTGGACTTCTCAGTTCTCTTTCCATCTCAGATCACTAGTAATCGCTTTTCCCCACCTCAGCTGCGCAAAAGCTGATTTTGGCCTCACAAATATGATGCTAAAACTAAAGGATTCCAGCTCAAGGCACAGAAGATGTATCAGTCTTTTGGTGCTATCTGGCATTTTGCTGGAAATAACACTCTGGGGACCAGAAACCACCTAGCGACCACAGGAATGAAGAGCTGGCGTCTTCCAAGATGTTGCTAGACTTCAGCATCATCTGGGGGGTGACAGACCCTTCCAGCTAAGAAGATGGCAATCTTCAAAATTGCCTTGGCATTTAAATAATTCTTCATGATGTATCTTAAGTTACTGAAAGATTGCACCATATTATATTGCAACATCTAAAACGCAGCAGCTTAAGATATCCATTCCCACACTGTGAGGCAATTCTCCCTGGCACCTGATAGAAGACGGAAAGGCACATTTTCCCTTCTGCAAAGGGCTGGCAGTAGCAGGTGAAGGATGACCATAAACCATTTTTTAGAAGTGACAAGGCATTTGAGATGCTCACTTTGAAATAAGAGAAAGCCTATTTAGAGCACCAGGTTGGACAAACCATGGATTGTACTCTCCTAGTGTGACTGAAACTGACTTTCCAAAAATAATACATTCCAAGCCACTGAGTGTATCCATTTGAAGACAGATCCAGGAAGATGTTTCAGCAGCCATCATGCTGCTTCTCTTATACACCTATGATTTTTCAAAAATCCAGCTTTTTTTTTCCTTCACCCCCATGGACTCCATGTGACAACACACCTGTAAGATCATCTGCCACTAGATGTCAGCACAGAACCATCCCAATTCAACATCCTGTGACAAGTTACTCATTGACTAGCCAAAAAAACTGAGCATGAAACGAAAGGTTCTTATGCATTCAGCCTGTGACCAAAAATCGTCGCTAGCCAAAGTTAACCAAGGTCTCCTTCCAGCTCTAGCATCCAGTCTTGTGAAAGATCCAAAACAGGAAGGAGCCTGTGGTTGGCTATTTTCTGGTGGTTATTAAAGAAAGGCTGCTACCTAAATATGTATCAGAAATGCATCAGTATCTAAACAGTGATGATCCAATACTGGCATTCCAAATGTGGCTACCTGCAACTCCCATCCCTGCTTGCTATTGCCACACTGTTTAGGTCTTACGGTAGCACCAATTAAACTGCAGGAAATCTATTGTGTGACTGAACATAAGTCCAAGACATTACGGCAAAGAAGAACCCAGACGTGAACACTTTGGGTGATTGTTGTAGTCAGAACAGCCACATGTAGACACATTAAACTATGAGGTTTAGCAATTACTTGGGTTTCTATGTCCATACTGAGATCATTAAGATAATGTGGCATGTCATACTGCAGCTACTAGCTGTGATGATTCTATGAAAACAGTGTGGATACTATGGGCTTGCATATATTTACTTCTACACCTGGAACATAGCACTTATATGATAGGTCAAAAGATTGCCCAGCTGCAGCCAAAACACAGAATTTCCACAAAGAGCAGAGAACATAATGCAGATAGTGGTAAATTTTTGCAAACTTCATCAGCAGTGTTGTCCACCAGAAATGGGAGGTTTGTTGGAATCCAGGATGAAAGATTTAACAAGCTTTAATAGAGAAGCCAAGGATTTTAAAAATCAATTATTGTTATTGCTACTGTTGACTTCTTCAGCAGGAACAAAATCACACTACAAACTGCCAAACCTATTCTAAAGTATCAGAAGAAAAAAGTCATCTTAAACTATGTTTACAGGTATGGCAGGCAGGATATTATAATGAATATAAGAGATCAACAAATCATTGGGCGCATCCCCATGTATGTTTGGTCTGGTACCAAACGCGGTCTTGGAAGGGACATCCCCATGAGTTTTAGATTTGGTCTGTGGAAAGCGGACCAAATCGCCCCAAACCATGCCAGACCAGGACCAAATTTGGTACCCGAAAAAACAAGTCTCGGCATGGTTTGGGGTCCATGCATGCATTGCCAAGCGAGCTGAGACCACACATGTGCCGGACTTCACGATCTTGGCTGACAGGAAAGAAGTTTGAGTTTTAAAGCCAAGCCTCTGTCCTGTCAGCCGAGATCGTGAACAGGGGTTGCAGAGGCTTGAGATTTCTCTCTTTTCTAGGGGGGCAATAAGGTTGCCTCCCAGGAAAAGAGAGAAACCTCAAGCCTTTACACCCCCTCTTTCCAATCTGCAGCCAACAACCCCACACTTGTTTGCAGATGAAAACACAACTCCCAGTAAAATTATGCAGTTCCCTGGAATATTTCATATAAAAAACCATGTGCACAAAAATAAGTATTTTATGTAAAAATGCATATTATTTAGAAATATGTATTATTTGTAAAAAGTGCATACAAAAATGCATACAGATTTAAATGTAGAATCTCATGCATTCTTTTAAAAGCTCACAAAGAATGGGACAAAAAATACGTCTTGCTGGACACCACAAAAATTTAAAATGGTTTGAAATCAGTCTGTCCCTGCGACACACTAGTCCATGGTAGAAAAGCTGGTCAACAGATGATTCAAATCCCGAAGCCTAAATGACCAAGTTAAATTTGGAAAGCTGAATCTTCCTCACAAGCCAAGAAACTGGGCAGAGATGCAACTAGTCTCTAAGCTGGATATTCCAGCCACTGCCTTATTAAAAACAGGCTGATATCTGGTATGGTTCTACAAAGAACATCTTCTCTGTTTCTACCAAAGCAATGACCAAAGCTTCACCTGGCAGAGAGAGAGATGCCGGTTGCTTTCCTCTCCTGCAAGACTGAAGCGGGAAACTTGTAGCTCTTCAGTGGAAAGGAGCCAGAATTCAAGAATATCTAATGGCATTATATTGCTGCTCTGGTGCAGATGACAGATGAGGCCAGGCTGCTGCATGTGGATTTTGCTCTAATCCATAGCATTCGTGGACATTGCTCAACACTGAAGTCTTTCCAGCATATCCAGAGTTTTATCAGTTGTATTTCCTGACTGTCCTCTGAAGTTAAAAGTCATCTGGGGATTAAAATATCTGTTTGTGGTTTTATCTGGGCCGCTGGAGAGAATACGGATCCAGCATGTTCCATTAACATTGCAAGTAGGTTCGCCTCCTCTCCCCACTCCTCTCTTTAATCACTATGTTTTGACATGTGTTCCGCTTCTATCCAGACTTGTTATTGGGATGCATCCAATGATATTTCCCTTTTATCCAAAATGAGAAGTTAATATATTGGAACAATCCATCCTGAGACTCTAAACAACACTCAATTCCTGATAAATGTATACACTCACTAGACAAGCAGTCATTACTGAAGATTTTTCCTTACAAGAGGTGAACCAACTTCTTTTTCACTGGTTTTTGCTTATGCAGTACAAGGCTGCAGCCTAAGGGTCTTTTTGCACTTCACCATCCCTGGGAAAACATCTCAGGGAGGCAAAGCTGTTGAATAACTTGGGCATCTGCACTTTGGGACACCCAAATATTAAAAACTTAGCCGGTGCTCAACTCCGGCACACACAGATACACTTCTAGTATAGAAGTGTCGCCACGCAATGCATACGCGCCATCTTGGAGCATGCCAGCTGTGTCCTTTTTCACAAAGTGCAAAAAGGGCCTAAGCAACAGGAGCCCACTATAAGAGTTTGGAAACTCACCATACATGTTTTCACTACACAAGAATTTATCACAGACAGAACTTAAGCTTGTATAATAATGGGTTATTACATGTGAAAAAATCCCCCAAACTACTTTCAGAAATGTATCATAACAGGACTTCAACCCTTATCAGTGAAAGACTATCCAATTTGTGTACTATATTTTGTATCCCACTTTTTTGCTATCCCTGAAACCAAGCCGTATATGGTTATTATTCTGATTCCTACAGATGTTTCCCTGGGGAGGGGCTCTAAAATCGTACAGTACTACATAATCATATTTTTCCAAGTTTATACAAAAATACATCTCCACTTTCACTTGGGTTGGATTACAAAATTACCCCATCTGTAACCAACAAAGGTTAAATATTCTGGAGCACCTTCTTTGGACTGAACTGACTGTGGCATTTATTGGTTAGTGAGAAAGGTGGAAAATAACTTGAAGGCTTCCGGAGAGAAGACATGACCACACTGTAGATTACCACAGGCTACTTTGTTTATGGGGGGAATGAAAAACAAGGGCCACTACTTTGAACCAGAGACTCTTCTTAGCATAAAAGGGTTTCATAAAAAGTAGTCCTTTAATGTTCTCCAGTCTTTGTGCAGACAAATGAAAATATTTTGTTCTTTCCGAGCACTAATATTCCCTTGCTTCCTGTAGCTGAGAAAGATACTCGTCCTCTGGAGGGTTGTCAACACACTGTTGTCCATTATTGGGTGGCCGAACAGCATGATATCTGCTCCAGTCTCCCTTGCAGAGGATCCACGGCAGCATGTCCACCTTGTAGTGCAACTCAGGGGAGAACTCTGTGCTGATGAGGTTGGGAGCCCCCGCGCCCTTGCCTCGTGTGATCAGCTTGGTGTTCTCGTCATAGCAACAGTGCTGTGCGGCCAGGGTGGTGCTGTCGAGAGAGAGCATAGAACGGAGGCAGAAGCGGGCTGTGGGCTTGTAGATGTCCAGGCGCTCCTTGGGCCCACTAGCATCCCGCCAGCGGAAGTTCTTGCCCTGCCGTTCGTCTCGCAGATTGACAGCACTGTAAACAGCTTCCAGGGGATAAGAGCAGGGGCAGCTGGGCAGGTCAGAGAGCACTTTGCTTAGGTATTTGTTGAGAAAGTCACTCTTGCAGTTTAGCCATTTCTCACAGCTGTCCACATCTGAAGAAAAAGAAGGTAGCAGCAACCACAAAACCAACGATAAGTCATTAGCAGCTGCCTTTGGCCAGCACTGTCAAAACACATGAAAGCAACGGCTGTTCCCCCAACCCATTGGCAGAATTTATATACCAGGCATCTTTCGAATTAAAAGTGGCAATGAAAGGAAGACCCTGTCTAGAGCTTAGAAAAGGCATCCCAGTCAGAAGAGAGCAAAAGTTCAGCTGGATCCATACTTTTCCATTTGTTATTATTTATTCTCTCCTCTCCACTCCCCCCCCCCAGGCAAATAAAGAAAAGCAAGAAAATAAGGGCCCCCACCCTTTCAACAAGATATCTAAAGCTATGCTCAGTCATGATATTTAATTCTCTGGTCTGAGAATTCAGGTTAAAAATAAATAATTTTAGTTCTTTTGCAGACTAAATTGCCCCAATATTGATTATTTTGCATTTGGATAATTTGAGCTCTGAGACCACTTATATTTGCAGTATCCAACTGAACAAGGAAACCACTGTGGCAAGAAATCATCAGAACTCTATTGTTATTATTAGGTGTTTAAAAAAAAACTTTTCAAACTATCTATGCTGTTGCCTTCCATTTTTATTTATTTTTCAGATTGTTAACAATTTATATCTTGCCCTTCACTAAAAGATCCCAGGTTAGGTCACAATGATAAAAAGGTTAGTATATAAACAGTATTCGTAAAGCACTTTTAAAATATAACCCTGCCTCCCTGGCAGAACAACACCCAAAAGAAGCCAAATATTAACGGCCTGGGTGTTTTAACCAGATGCCAAAAACCATATAACATAGGTACCTGGTAAACCTCCAGAGGGAGGCTGTTTCAGAGTCTGGGGGCTACTACAGGAAAGGCCCTAGTGCATCCCTACCCCTTGCACCTCTGAGAGAGGAGGAACGACAAGAATGCCTTGAGATCTCGGTATTTGGGCAGGTCCTTCAGATAACCAAGGCACAAGTTGTTATGTTGCTTCATATGTTAGCATCAATGCCTTAAACTGGGTTTGATAGCAAACAGGCATCTACTACACTTTTTACACCAACATTCTGGATATTTGGTTTAAAACCATTCATCATTATGACATATTGGTCATCAATGATCTCTCTACTATGAAAAACAAAAGGCTTTAGAAGAAAATAATTATTCAGACAGGTCCTTTTACTCCAAGCTTCCCTTGACTTGGATTTGCTTTTTCAAGTTATCACTATGACTTCATTCATTGATTAATCACAGAGAAAGGAAGGAGTGCCTAACTGCTAAACACCCAAAGTGAAAGTAGTATCATGTGTCACATTCAAAAAGTGCTTGAATTTGGGGATTATGGTTTAGTGATGGGAAGATGCCTCCAAGTCCTTCATCCCTCCATATAATATTTCTATTTGTCAGAGGATGAGTAACTCCTATGGATAGCAGTGCTCATTTTACTGACCTGAGTTTAGGATTTCTGTGGCATTCTCAGCTTCAAATGGTGTCTCTTCAGTGCCAAGAGCCAATTCCCCATCAGCTCCTTGAGAAAATAAGAGAAGCAAAAAGTTCAAGGGAACAAAATTTAAGGCATCGCATAGCTCAGTGTCAACCTCTGCATACATTTTACTATACTCATTTCTGTGGATGTAACTGGATCAAATCCACAGCAGGTCCAAGTTTTGCTTTTGTTCCACAGTGCTTTGAGTGGGATTCTGGTAATGGCCTCAATAATCAGTTGTATCCAGGGCCTTGGGAAAATAGTAATAGGCTTAGTCATACGGAATCAGCCACTATTTTCAGAACCTCATGAAATAAATTATCAAGTATCAGAAAGTTTTTAATTAGTCTGTGTTAAGTGAGTTCAGATGTGTTTACTTTGCGTTTAATCCTCAGCAACTATAATTAAAATTACTGTTGTTCCGTAAGAAAAATTGGATTCCATTGTTTTTACAATGGTGAAAACAAAGTTATCTGACGTTATGCCTTGAAATATGGCAATATTACGCCCCAGAAAAACTGTGATAATATTCTAAAAAGATATAATCTTACTTTTTTCAAAAGCAAATTATTTTTCCCTGAATTTGAAAATGGTTATACAGTATAAGACAGCTAAGAAAGAATACAGATGTTCTCAGAATCCTAGAGGAATTCTGGAAAGGGTTAGAAAGTGATTCTCTCGGTACAAGACATTACTTCTTTTCAGATGTGATACAATACAAGCAGGAGCATAATTTGACATTCAGCTATCTGAATGGTCAATGAGGAGGTTTCCCATTCTCTCTGCTTGAGATGCCCATGGGCAACTTGTGTGAGACAGGACGCTGGACTAGATGGGTTGTGGCCTGATCCAGTAGGGCTCCTCTTATGTTCTAGGCATCTACCCCCACAGTACAGGCCAGAAAACAGAGCACAGTGAAAAAAGGATTGTCATACCAGGACAGTGGTGAAGATCACATGTCCTTGATTCGGTGGCAGTGCAGGCATAACCACATGATCGAGTTCTTTTCTGGTTGCCACTGCCACAGGTTACAGTGCAAGGAGACCACGGGCTCCAGTCATCTTCATCTTCATAATCTGAGAATGACAAAGACGCATCACACAAGATGAAGATTTGAGCTTGAAGTCATTCTGATGTTCTCCTTCTCCCAGGAAAGGAGATCATGAATACGTTTAATATAATCCCTTCCACCAACACATCTTAAATTCTCCTTTTAAACTGAAGCCACAAAGCCAAGAACAGCATATACTCTTTATTTATCACATCAGGTATAGTGCTGTTTGGTACGACTGAGTTGGGTCAATTCCTGGTGCTTTTATGTATTGTAGTCTTCTTGGCAAACAGGTAAGTGATTTACCATTACTGTAACTTTTTTAGGGGTCATTCTGGGAATCAAACCTGTGACCTTGTGCTTTCCAAGCAGCTGCAAAGCAGAGCAAACAGAATGAGCTTGTAACTTTCTTTATTCTTCATATCTCCTTCTGCCCCAAAAAGAAATGCTAGCTATGGGAAACCTTTACACTGAGTAAATATTTTTGAATACAGAATGCTGAAACTTGAAGAGCATATATCCCATATTTTGCTGGGCAGAATCAATTACTACAGGCACGTGATGGTTCTCTCCTGCTTCCCAAATGCTATCAATCAGCTGGATGAAAAGCAGGAACTGTAGTAATCATGATCCAAACCAACTTGGTGGGGTCCACATTGACTTAGGGTCCCCTGATCCAAACTAGATTGAGCTGCTGAGTTATTCAGACCTTGACTCCTGTGACATTTGCTTTTAGCACCAAGAAACACTTCCCAGCATTTGTTTTCTCCTCCCCTTGTTAGATCCACTTTTAATGGGATTCTGTGAGAAGAAGGTTCACTGGACTAGTAGTATTTGGGAATAAAGAAAGGCAAAGCACCACACACGCTTAGTCCTGAGTGAATACAGAATGTCTCTATCAAAAACAGCAAACTGGAAGAACTTGAGCTGAAAACTAACTTTTGCTCTACACAAAAAAACAATTACCCTAATGATCATGAAGAGACAAATAAGAATTTGGCTTTGTAGACCTACCAGGGACCAGAAAGTGAGACTCACCATAATTATACTTCTCCTTAAAGATCCAGTTCTTCTGACTGGGCCAGCGCTGGTCCCAGTCGCCTCCTACACCGCTCAGCACTGTTTCTTCTTCATCATACTCTGAAGCATAGTCTTCCTCCTCTTCTTCCTCCCCCCTGCTCCTTACGTCCAAGTTGTCACCTTCATCCACCTCCTCAACAGGGTCTGTGTATTCCCAGAAAAGTGGCCAGAAAAGGTCTTTATGAGACAGCCATTCAGAGGAGGTCAAGGACCAGTCATTGCTGGTTTCTTTCAGGAGATCCATTTCTATTTCTGCCTGAGGATCATCCACTACTTCAATGGTCACCTGGAAACAAAAGTCCTGAGTAAGACTGTTGGAGGAGTGCTAGGGAAAAACCCAAAGGACCTTTTAATAGCAGCCTTGTATTTTTCCTCCAAGAATTTCTACATACGTCTCTACCCATGGCATGTTTTTATTTGGTGTTGGCCAACACACTCATACTTAAGATTCTTCACAGTCTGCTTCCACAAACCCAGCAAATCTCCATCCTCTCAGTTTTTATGACAGCAGCAGCACTTAAACTCTTATTACAGGGCAAGGTGTAGTGCTATTATTTCCAACAGTACTGAACTAGATTAACTCACAAGCATATCAAGATTATGATGACTCAGAAGTAAATCATATGAGATTCACAGAGCCCTTTACAAACCAACTGTGCACTGGACTGCACCAAGAAACTGCAAGTCGTCACTTAGATCTGGAACGGTTGTGTAATACAGTCTTATAAAATAATGAAAAAATGGAAGTTAGGAGCAAAAGGTTAGCTTCCCTACACCAAGATGAGATCTGCACAGCCTTGCTCACAACTGTAGGCCCACAAATGCAAGACAGATAGCACATCACCTCATCCAGTATCCACTTCCTCTTTGAAATTAAGAAGGTGGGATGGCTCTCAAGGCCATTTGCAGGGAAGGAGCAGGTGAAGGTTTTGCCTTTGTCTTCTGCTTGAAGCCCAAAAGCAATTGATAGGCCACTGTGTGATGCTGGACAAGATGGGCTGTGGCCTGATCCAGCAGAGATCCTCTTACGTTCTCATGGGTAGGCTGAACATAATCCCCTGTACTCTGTGGGGACAATTTTCATGTGAATGTGCAAAGGAATGCAACTTTATAGTATTCTGTGTACCCTAAACCTTTCCAGTTTTAACCCTCAACTTTGCTTACCAGTAGCTCTGCCCCAATCATTTATTTACACAGTAAGGGTATGTGCAAAACAATGTTCTGTTACTTCAGAGCTTTGAGTATTCCAGCCATAGGAAACAATAGGGAACCATCTAGGTACACCTGAATGAGTTGGTAGCACTTTGACACCACCAAATGAGTTGAATGGTGTGTGTGATGGGTGCCACCTAACAGCCCATGGAAGGAATAAGAAATATGATTTATTATTATTATTATTATTTTTTTAGTATTGTGTTGAACATTTGTTTGACACTTCTGAACCAGGGAGAGAGGTTATAAACTCTTTGGTGCTTCTCCCAACAAGTATAGCTTCTACAATGGTGACAGGTAGGCAAAATCCAGGTAAGCCCCAAGAAAATTAAACAGTCTCCATGCAGTGGCTGCCATTTCTAGTCCCTTCGTAGTTAAAGCCACTCTGTGGTCAGCAGATACAAACACTGAGGCTCTCCGGACCCATGCAGTGACATTATACACGGTTCCCACAATGTCCCATTAGATTTAAAAGGGCCAGATATTAGAGCAAATATTGTATATCAAGAAATCAGCAAGCAAACCTTAGCTTTTACAGAATAAGCAACAACAGCTAAAGGGATCACAAGTGTCCTTCACATGCAATTTCAAAAACTGAACAAAATAAGAAGCTATTATTAAAAAAAACACTCTAAGCCAAGAACCAAATCCTTAGGCAACTCCTGTGGATTAGACTTTCTAACATGTATGGATAAAGCAGCAGGCCACTGCCTATGCAAGGCTGGCAAGCTCTCAGCATTTTTGCAAGTCCACCTCATGGTATCAACCATTACAGGACCTTGATCAAATAGAAAAGTTGGCCTAGAAGCAATTTTTTGGATGTTTCACCAACTCTTTTGCCTAAACCAGTGATGGCGAACCTTTTGAGCTCGGTGTGTCAAAATTCGCAAGAAAACCTAGCTTAACTCGGGTGCTGTGTCACATCTAGAAATATCCATAATTTTGATATTTGTAGCTCTAGTAAAAAAGTTAAATTTTTGATATATGTATTTTATTAAAAGCAAAAACAAACAATTCTTTACATTAGTGCCTTTTGTTGCTCAATTTTGTTTGCTAAATCTTCAACTGAAAGTTGGTATTTCGTACACTTCAAGAACAAGCAAGCACTACATGCCCAGGTGCCAGGGTGACCAGGTGTGTCACCCAAAAGGCCTTGGCGTGTCGTTCCATAGGTTGGCCATCACTGGCCTAAACGCTGGTATCCTTTTATTTCCTTTGTAAATGAAGCACCTGCCTGTCAGATGTTTTCTGTGGCAGCACAAATTGTTCTGAATTGATCTTACTGTGCTGATGTACTGATATTTTTGTGAAAATCCACCATAACAGGATGTTCCGAAGCTTATCCACTTGATAATCTTTCTGTTTTTCCCTTTCTTTGTTATTTTTCAGTCTTGCTTAATAAATGAAAAAAATGGTTGCCATCTGAGCAAGTTGGAAAGCTTTTTGTAAGGTGGACACAACTGTCTTTCAGACTGCTGACATACTCCAAATAGCACACATTGGCTTCTAAGTGCCAATGTGTTACTAATCATTTTGGAAGGGAGAACTTTTACGGACTTCTATTAGAGACAAGGATAACATAACTCATCCTTTACTAAGGACAGGCAGGAATTCTGGTGGATGTTCAAATTTAAATTAATTTTGATCCATTCACAAAGACAGATTTGTTTATTTGAATATGCTTTCCTATTCAAACAAACTTGTAGTGTGTTTGAATTTGGTATTCCATTAGACTTCTGGGAACTACATTTGAATGCAGCACTATCACATGTATGAGTCCTAACTGATTCTGGTGCAGAAAAGTGGCATTTGCGGCACTGTACCATGGATGAAGGAGCATGGATGTAGCTAGGGGTAGAAATGCACCCCAGTAAAGAAAGTGAGACGCCCCATGTAGCCTGAAAACAAAAATATGTACAGGGCTCTACAATAAATACCAAGTTCAGCAGGCTGAAAAATGCTTCAAAAGAAGCTACCATTATGCCCCCTATCTATCTATCTATCTATCTATCTATCTATCTATCTATCTATCTATCTATCTATCTATCTATCTATCTATCTATCTATCTATCTATCTATCTATCTATCTATCTATCTATCTATCTATGTAGGTAGGTAGGTAGGTAGGCAGGCAGGCAGGCAGGCAGGCAGGCAGGCAGGCAGGCAGGCAGGCACACTATTAGTGGAACAGTGATGTCCAAAGATACCTCAAAGATCAACAACTTTGACAGGGGGCCAAATAGGCTATGCTTAAAAAACTTTCACACAGAAATCTCTGCTCACTTACTAAGCATGATTCAAGGTACTAGTACGGCAAATGGAGCTTAAGTCTTGGCTGCTTTCCAGAGCTTCCATTACACTAAATAGAGTTGAACAAGCATGCTCTTTGCACATGAAGCCTACATGACAAACACAGAGACATTCTTTGTTGCCATCCAGTGCTTATTTTATCCATTCATCTTTGTAGCCCAATCCACCATTCTACTGTGCTCAAATGTCCCTACAGCAGTTCATAGGATAACCCTAACCCTAAATTCAAAAGGATTCTGATCTTAAAACAGAGAGGCACAGTGCCCCCAAGCCTACCTGTATGTTTGGATTCTGGGCACTGAGATCCACACTGGATAAGCCTGGTAATTTCTGTAGGTCTAGCACAAAGGGTGTGCTCTCCTCCGGGACACGCCCTCCTGGCTGGAGTGAAGCTAACTGGTTCCTTGCAACGTGCTGTAAAGGCCAGTGGTGATTCTGGCTGTGTGGCATGGCCCGGCCACTTCGCTTCAGATTCCGGACCCTGTTAAATCGTGGTGTCTCTTTGGTTCTCATTGAAGCAATGTCTGATGAAGTGGAGATCTGGCAGCAAGAGGCAAAAATAATATCATCAGCACCACTCTCATTATCCTCTGTTTTTCCCAAATAAAAATAGTTCCCTGCTCAACATACTATTTGCCTTGTTAGGAACAACAACAAAACAAATACTACTCGTGGGTCACTGGGAATGCAGGCATACGGAAGTTTACATGGGGATATGTGGAAAAAGGGTAATCCTCATCCCTATGTGTTATTTCACTGCAACCAAGAAACCAAGGTTTGTCTGAACAATTCAACCCATTCTTTACAGTACATTCTAGGATGTTGCTTTCAGCAAAGAGGAAACTACTGTATCAGTGGATCAACTGATCCAGCTTGAGAACTGGCGAGCACAAATGAGAAGCAATTTTGGATTATTATTTTCCAGAAATCCTAGCAAAAAAATAGCATGTATCTTGAAAAGATTTTCTGGCACTCTAATGTTACTTTGCTACAGCTCTCCCAACTGGCTCCAGATTTGGCATGCCACCGACCCAGTGTATCTTGCGACTGGAGCTATTTCTCAACCTGCCGCCTGCATTCTCCAAGCTTGTTCCATGGGCATTTTTTCCTTTCATGGCTTGGAGCCAGAATACAGCTGCAGTATTAGGGAGGAAGGGCAAAAACCCCTCCCCATATGGACAGTGAGAGGCACCATTCCTCGCAATTAGGGCTTGATGGCTTGGGAAGGACTTTTTCTCCTCCATCCCACTTTCATCTTGATCGCTGGAGCACTTCAAAGTGCGGACTCACATGAACACACACATACAAGGCATCCTCAATGGATTTACAAGGCCTTCACATCAAAGAACCAAAGCCTTTTGACCCCCCCCCCCCCACACACACACATTAAAAGGAAGAGAAAGAAGAGAGTTTGCTGGCCCCTTTGCTGTTTTATTAAGAACTGGGGCAAATGGGCTGCGATAACATATTCCCCTCATGAAGAGAGGCCTTCCCATAGAAGGCTGAGGGAAATCTGATCCTTCTGGACTCAGGGGACCAGGTGCAGTCCAATCTGCAGGGCAATGAGTGTGTGAGGAGCACTGAAACCTCAACCCTGTGGAATTTCCCAGTTATGCCCCAAAACAAATACAGACAGACAGACAAAATGGGGGAGCTTTGGTGCTCTCTCCTTTCTCCCTGAAGCAGCTTTCTTGTTGCGTTCAATGCTAGAACTGGTTTGGATGATAAGATTCCAGAGAGACAAATTTCCTGCCGCTGAGATCAATGCCTCCCCCCCGCCACCCACCCACCAAGTTTTCAATTAAGGTAAAGCAACTTGAAATTGCAGAGCAAAGAAATGATACTAACAACCTTTAAGTGACTGTTTTCCAAAAGATTAGAAAGAATGCCACTTGGCAAACAGATCTACAGAAGTTACAGGTATGCAAACATTTTACAAACTTGGACAAGCACAAAGCATCTGTGACACCAACAGCTTAAAAAATGAACAGACTGCAAAAAACCCTCTTCAATACTCAGCCATTACAGACAACTCAGCAAAGGGATCTTTCTCTGGTAAAAGGAATCATTCTTATAAATTCTGTTGGTGCTATCTTTTCCACAAATGACATCTCCTTGTGACATATGCTTTTCCTCTCCATCACCATGAGCTGCCCAAAAACATCTTGCCATCTCCCAGAGTCCACCCCCTTACTCTTCTTGCTTATCAGATCTGAAGCTCCAACCCAGAAAAGCCTTTGTACAAACTCTTCCTCAAAAACATACCTTTTTCCAAGAAGTCTTTGGCACTGGTTCCAAAGCCCCAACATTCTGCTTTGACTAAGCCAAAGAACATGTAATTGAAATAAACACTGGAAGAGTGTGTGCAATTATCCCGGTTGCCATTTCCTTCCTATTCCTCTGCTGTTTCCTGCTAACTACTTTTAGATTGCAAAGTCCTTGGAGCTGGGACTTGTCACTTTTATTCTTTGTAAAATACTCTGTCTATAAGGCCTGGTCAGCTTATAAATGGCATCTTCCTTCATGCAAGGCAAAGCTGCAATGCTTGCGGCTAAGGCCAGCCCTTACCAGGACATTCAACTTCACCACCATTCCATTCTCCACCACATTTATATATGGAGTTCTAAAATGCACAGAGCCTCAGTGACTCACTCCCCACTTTCAGTGTTCAAAGAATGGAAAGCTGGCTGGCTAAGAGATCTCCAGGAAATGCTGAATTTCAGAAGTAAATCCAACTTGAAGGCCAGTCTGCTCATACTGGAGCAAGAGGTCTTTCTTTGTGATGATCCCCGCAAAGTGTGAGATCAAACCTGACTTCTTCCTGTGCCAGGCTAGCAAACCCTTTGTTGGAGAGAGCTTGTTTTAGTACAGCTACATAAAGCACTTGTAAAGGATAATGCTTGATTAAATTTCCTTCCCACTATTAAAAGAGGAACAGCTTCAACATACTCAGTCCAGATACCAGAATATACCATCCTAAGTAACAGTCCAAGAAGGCATCTCGGTATCTTCTAGCAATCATTCTGCAGTCATAATAGGAAGAAGCATGGAGTTGCATTTTATATTACAGATAATTCCTGCTGCATCTGTAAAGAATACTTCCAGAAGTGTCCTTAAAAAGTCCTCGGGTAATAGATTTATAGATCTCCAGTCCTCTCATTTCAGAAAGGTTGTGTGATTTACTTGTGTGTATCTATGCATCTACTTTATCCAAAATAAATCATAATAAATAAGTGATAATAGACTTATAACACCTGATACATTTCTCAACACAAGAAAAATTCAGCCTGGATATAATTCCTTCATGCCCCTTTCCTTTTGGTATATGCATTTCTCCCATGATGTTGGTGGGGAAGGTAGTAATCAAGACATCAGAAATTTACTTCAAAAGTAGTAAATGTATTTACATGCAAACATTCCTATTAACTTCAGACAACTAGCCTTCAATGGGTGGTTTGGAAACTCAACTAAAAATGCATCATACCAGCTTGTATATGATTAAGGGAGGGGGGAGCCAAGATGGAGGGGGGGGAGATGACGTTCTAACAAAAAGACAAAGCAATCTTTTTTATCCATAACCCCCAAACAATTAAGCAGCCCAAAATACAGTATTGTTGTACATTGTTTTATGCCATTGTAAAGGGCAGGGAGACATTTGAACATGCTCAAGAGGTTTTCAGATCATGTTCTTCATCATTTGGAAACAAAGAACGTCTAGGGAGTGTTACCTAGACGGACAACCTGTGACTTCCTTCTGCCTTCAGCTCTCACAAAATTTTCCTCCATTACTATTAGCTTCAGAAGGTGGGCAGCACAGGCTGGTGTGGGCTGCCTGTGTGCAATCGTATATGTAAGGTGAGATTTAATACATTAAAATGGGTGTTTCTTTTCATATATGACAGGGTTTTCCACTTCAGAATTCTGGCCTGTTTACCACAATAGGGCAGTTCTGTGGAGCAGCAGAAGAAAAGGAAATCAAGGCCAAGATGAAAACTAGGTTCTAGTTACCAACACTTGCCACTTCTCGTCTTAATGGGATTAAGAAGAATTACAGTCAATCTAAATCATAAACACATAAGAGAAGCCTTGCTGGATCAACCCATCTAGTCCAGCATCCTGTCTCACAGAGTAGCCCACCAATTGTCTTCTGCTTGAGAATGCCCAGAAGCAAAGGCAAAACCTTGACCTGCTGCTGACTCTCTATAAATGGCCACTAGAAGTATCCCACCTGTCTCTCCATCCTGGAGGCTGTATCTAGACATCAATTCTAGTACCGATTAATGTGTTTGTCCTCCACAAATTTATCTAGCCTCTACTTAAAGCTATCCGGGCTGGCTGCTGTCACCGCTTCTTCTGGTAGCAAATTCCATAGACCAAAGGCCTTCTAGGTGAAAAAATATGTCCCCTTGTGGGTCCTAACTCTCCTACTCATCAGCTTCATAAGAGTGCCCCCCTGGTTCTAGTACTGTGTGATAAAGAGAAAAACTGTATCCATCTTTTCTAACCATGCAGGATTTTATATACTTCTATCAGGTCACCTCTTAAATGAAATCTTTCAAGGATGAAAATGCCTAGACATTGCAGATTGATTTTTTAACAGAGTTGTTTCAGCCTTTGATCATTCTGGATGCCTGTTCCTACAGCTGAGAGAATCAGTTTCACCAGCTTTTCATCTGCATGAAATTTGAAAGGTGTTGAATTTGAGCTGAAGAGCTGTACTGATAATGTTTCCATCTAGGGCCCTCCCCCAACTAGCGAAATAAAATCTGCAGTTGTAGGAAAATTTGAAGCTTACCTGCTGCAAAGAGACATCCTGCTGTCTGGACTAGAGTAGTCTCCCATAGCTTCCTCATCAGAAGCTGCGAGAGTTTGCATTGGTGTGTGTGTCATGTAGGACGGGGCAGCCAATGGGAGTTGAGCTGCCCTCCCAGCTCTCATTGGCTGTTCTCACTGTCCTATCCAGACTCAAGGGAAAATTCAAATTTTCTTAATACTGCACAGGAAGTGCTGATATAGCAGTATTAAGTAAATGTGCAGTAGCATTGGTATAATGTGTTGCCACTACGATGCAGCAATCGTCATGTGTGATGCCTCCAATAAGGCTGCGCATTCCACTGCGCAATATTAACAAGGCTGGACGCACACTAGCTTCTATTTTATCAGTATACTTTGTTAGATACCTCTTGTTTTTCATGAGAGTTCCTCTGGAATTTTACGAGTTCATAGACTGCACTAGGCTATGCATACTCTCTGGGCCACTTGCTGCTGACTGTTCACTTGGTACATTTTAGTTCTTTTACATGTGTGTTTTCTTTACCTTGATATTCTTGGTTTTACTTTTCTATAATTAGTATATATATTCTTCATCCTCAGTAATACATCAGCTCTTTTCTGGAAATACCTGTGTACTACTTTAACTAGGTTAATACATTTCATTCTAATGACTGCTGAAGAATCCTTCCACGTTTTTAATTATGTTCTATATGTATTAACTTTTATGTAAGCAACTTGGGATGTTTATAATGAGATGCAGTATCTAAATATTATTTTTACACACACCCTTCTCTACCACATCCCAGTGCTTAAAATAGCCTACAAAAAGTTAAACCATGGCTAAAAACATTAACAAACAAAAATGAATTAAAATGTAATTCAAAGGTGCTATCCAAAAGAGAATGCCAGGCTGGACAAAAATGTATTTACCACCCCCCTCAATAAAATAAAATAAAATAAAATAAAATGCAGATGAAGGAGGCTTGCCTTACATCAAGTGGACATTTGCCTCTAGGGACAATGCCTCTAGGGACAAAACCTGCCAATTAATGCATACCCTAATAACACCTTAAGAAGATGGAAGTTTGTTTAAAGAGCATCAAGTTGTTCAAAATATTAAGCCTGTTGAGAACGGTGATCCAAAATTCCAGTTTGGTAGAGGTTTATAAATATAAAAATTATATTACCCATGGCCAGTGACAGGCTGGATGGAGGCTAATAAATTAAAATTGAATGCCAACAAGACAGACTCAGGGGGTGGGTGGTTCTTATACACAGAGACTTGGGAATCTGCCTGGCTAGATTCATTGCACTCCCTCGGAAGGAAAGGTATGTAGTTTAGGGGTGCTGCTTAAGTCATCATTGTCATGGGAGGCCTACGTAATCTCTGTGGCTAAGGATGCCTATTAAAAGCTACAACTGGTGTACCAACTATGCCCATGCTCAGACAGAGATAGTCTAGCTACTGTTGCCTATGCACTGACAACCTCATGTTTAGATTATTGTAATGCATTCTATGTGGGGCTGCCCTTGTACGTGGCCTGGAGGCTACAATGACTGCAAAATGCAGTAACCAAGTTCTTGTGTGGGACGCCTCACCTTGCACCTATCAATCTGTGCTTAAGTACCTGCACTGGTTGCTAGTTATCTATCGGGCTAGATTCAAGGTTTTATCTTTGATATACAAGGCCCTAACAACTTCAGACCAGTTTACTTGGCAGAATGCCTTCCTCAACATAGACCTGCTGCAGGTACCATGAATCACTGGATATCATGATTATCTGCAGTTGGGCCTTCTCTGTGGTGGCACCTATACTGTGGAATGGTTTCCCCTCTGATATTCATAGGGCACCTACACTTATATCTTTTTAGGCATCAACTGGAGACTTGTCTTTTTACCCATGC
Organism: Aspidoscelis tigris stejnegeri; assembly: GCA_023333525.1. Classification (NCBI taxonomy): domain Eukaryota; kingdom Metazoa; phylum Chordata; class Lepidosauria; order Squamata; family Teiidae; genus Aspidoscelis; species Aspidoscelis tigris. The sequence goes on from JALMGA010000003.1 coordinate 83,508,208, forward strand.
CTTTTCAGAATGAATGAATGCTTATTTCCCCCATTCTTCATTTGGTCTAGTGGTTAGGGAGCCGGACACTTATCTGGGAATACTGGATTCGATTCTGCCCTCCCCCATGAAGCCAGCTGGGTGACCTTGGGCAAGTCACAGCTCTCTTCTGAGCTCTCACAGCCCCACCTACCTCACAGGGTGTCTGATGTGGGGAGAAGAATAGAAAAGCTTTGTCAGCCGCTTTGAGTCCCCTTAAATGGGTGAGAAAAGCAGGGTAGAAAAGCTAACTCTTCTTCTTTGATATTACATTTTAATGCAAAGCACTATATAAATATTGTAAAATATTTAATCCAAATCTTTCTTAATAAAATTCACTCCTATTGTGACGTTCTATTAAAATTAAATACCCTCTAAACACAGATTAGTAATGTTCACAACGGACAGTAATGTTTACAGCCCAGAATGCAAACACTGTACTTCACTGCAAAACCAGCAGCATCCCTATATTCTAGAGGCTGAAAGAAAAACAGGAGATGTGACGATGCACTACTGCTGTGAAGTTCCCTCCTTTGTGGGATTATTAGCTAAAATGAAAACCTCATGATAAAGTAAAGAAGCTTTTCAACATCAGTTCTGGATAAGTGTTATTATCAAACAGCAACTAGTGAGATGTGTGTATCAGGCCTTCTATGTGTAATGTACTCCAATCTATGTGGTGCAAAATATAAATACTTCTTGGAGGAAACCCAAAAGAAAAAAGATGCTCCAATGTGCTACTCTCAGCTACAACAAATGCTACTGTGCAAGGAAGTGATTCTACCCTGAGTTATAGCCCCTCCTGTTTTTAACAGATTTATAATGTAGTATTCTAGTCCCTTACAGTCCATTATCCAAAGCAAACAAAACAAACGGACCATTTTGAGTTCACTGTTATAATCTCACTGTCTCAAGTTACCAACTATATCCTTAGAAAGTTCACTTTTACAAGGGAATGGCCCTCAAGCCAATATACAAGAAAGCATAGCGTCCTGAATTCTCCCTTGAAATTTTCCTGACCTCTTGCTGCTTATAAGCAAGGAATGTTCTCTGAAACCCAGAGTACAGGGTATCAATTGCATTTAATAAGCCCTAGTTCAAAAAGAAAGAAATTGATCCAGAGTCTGACAATCTTTAGAATTAAAAACCTGCATCCATGTGGGATTGGACTATAATGCTCATAAGCTCTTAATGCATTGGACTATACTGGCTCTTCCAGGCTATAAAAACTGCATACCATAGAAGCAATTAGCTTGTTTGAGTTGAATAATGACTTAAATTTGTGGCTTTCACAATGTATTCCCCATCACAACCATCTGTTTTCTTAAGTATCCCAGTTGACAACCTGCACACTACTCAGGCACTGAAACTGCTAACAGCATAGGCCTTTTGCCTTCACAATCATGCAAACCAGGCACTACTGTGCAATTCTGTAGGCCCTCACTACATCCTGCTGCTTCTCCTGAACTCTCTGTAAGACAACAAAGAAGAAACTTCTAGAGACTACAATGAATTGTGGTAGGCTCTGAGGAAGCCTGCCAAAGAGAAGCACTTTCCACCTTCTTGCAGCAACTGAATCACTAAAACGAACAACCCTGTTAGAACTGTCCTTTAAAAAAAATACAACTATGACTCTAGTCAGGTAACAACATCTGAGGCTTGACCAAGAATGTTGGTCATACAACTTATGAGAGTCTCCAAGTTCTGTTTTTTAATGCCTAAGAACCTGTGATCTTTTTCATTCACTGAAGCATCATCATCATCATCATCATCATCTCTTAGTGGGCACTTGAAAAGCATTGACATCAGCAAAATATCCATCTGCCAGGTACAGAAAGCCACTTTGCTGGGATCTGCTTGTATCATTTGCTGATACATCACTCAGTCCTTGGCTCTTGGGAAGGGCCCAACTTGTGATAACAATTACCAAAACCAGCATAAATATCTTGTTTGCTGAGTGTTACTGTTGTGTTATGTCAACAACAACAACAATTTATATCCTGCCATTCACCAAAACTAGTCTTTTGAGTGGTGCATTTTTGGGATCACTGCAGCATCTTACAAACTCTGGGAAAATCTCACAAGCCTAATTTTCCAACAAAAAGCAGGTTCATCTGGAACCTGCAGTCCTGGTTCCACTGGCTTTAAAAGCCCTTTTTTGGCTGCAAAATTAGAAACTGGAGCTCAGCATCTCCAAATTTCCTGTTCAGGATGCATCTCAGCATTTGGAGAACATAAGTTGAGCTACACCACCTGAGAACAATCAACACCCTTCCAACAGACTTCCAGAAGGACAGCACGCCTGCAAATTCCATGCAGCAAACTCTCTTGAGTACTCTGATCCCCAAACTGCCTCAATTTACAGAATACAAATTTAGAGAGCAGCTGGTTTGGACAACCATGCAACACTCAAACAAGGGGAGGAGACAGGGAAAAGCAGATGTGAGCTGAAGACATCTGTGTGGCCTATTATCTTGGGGAAAATGTCACAGAGAGGCCTGCACCTGGTGCCCTCTGGCTTTTGGCACTGACTATGCAGATGCTTTCTGCCTTGAGAACATCCAGGAAGTTCCTTTACTTCACACAAGTTGCACACATGCCCAGGTCAGTAGATTATAAGCGGCAGCAGAGCAGCTGTGAATAATTCACAAGACAAAACATAGGCAAAGGATCATTTCATTCATCTAAGGTTGCTCTGGAATGAGTACAAGAAGGGATGGAAGGCAGTTTGCTCCTAGTAATAGTTCAGATACCTTGAATATTTCAATGAAGGAATTTGGAGGCATTAAATAGGCTTAAATAGGTGCATGATGATCTTTTCCCCCCAAAAAAAGCCCATTATTCCACTTTTCTCTTGCCAACCCCCAAGTCTGAATTTCCAAAAACTGGGATCAGAAAAATCCCCCAAAACACAAAAGCTGTTATTGACAGCAACTCAGGCCAAATTATATGATTACCAATATATCTTTAATCCATCAGCTTTTTGGCAAGAGCAGCAGCTCAACAAACAAAGAAGAGGTGGGATACCTTTCTGGAGAAACCAGCCTCCCTTCTCATGACAGCTGCTTTCCTTGCCTCATGCAAATACTGTAGTAGAATGAGTCAGTGGTCAAAAATACATTGAAGGGATAATAACCTCCTTGAGTATTTAGAAATGTATTTTTCAATACTATATGCAAATTTAAAGAAATGTTTTCTTAAAATATAATTTTTAAAGGAGTGAAGTAGTCCAAGAGAGAAAAAAAGTATCTTTTAAAAAATTATATCCACTTAGCAACTTAGATCTTCTTCCCTTTTTCAGGCTTTCTTCCACTGTGAGCTGAGAGTAACAAGATAAACGTCGTCAATTCAACCATAGGTCTCTACCATTTGTCAGTCACTTATATTTATTGTTCAACAATATGACCTGGGGTATCTATATCCTCAGATGTACCAACAAAGACAAAACCCTGTGAAAAAAAACCTGAATAATGGCAGAATCCTGTTATTTGGCTATTTCCAGTTACAACTTCTAATGCTAATATGAAGGGTACAACTTATACAAAATGGGCTGCCAAGGGTTCCCCAAGTGAAAACGGTTGGGAACCACAGGGAAATGTCTTGTCTCCTCAGGTTCTGGTACTTAACAGGAACTGAAACCCTGTGGCAATCAGTTTATGGGTTTGATTATTTGAAAGAGGTGGAGGAGGCGAGTGAAAATCAGTAACACACAAATATGTATCACAATTTCCTTTAATGTTATTGATCAGTACTCTGATAGCTTATCCTTTTTCAGTGCACCAGATCCTCAATAGTTTCCAACAGTGTTTTGAAAAGCTAAACACTACACCGCACCCAGGCCTCTTACAGCAGCCTTTTCTTCCTGCTTTCAACATTTTCAGTGTCTCTGATAGCGACTCCTTCCAGAAAAAAAACTTGTTCCCTGATCTGGTATCGCAACAGAGATAAAGTAGCAATTTCCAACATGAACATTTGCTATAACAGGATGAAGCGCAGAGTAATACCCTCTGAAAGCAGGGGGATGATTTTAGTACATGCTAAGTCCCCACAAATCCAACCTCAACAGAGGAGAAAAGAGGAGACCAGACAACTTAATGACTGAATAAATGAAAAGGTAAAACGTACCTCAGTAGGCAATGTCACTCAGTGGTGTTACCAGATCAACTTTGGATGTGCAGGTATCATAAGAAATGTTACAAAACCGGAACTTGAAATATACCAGGTTTTGACATATGAATTTGGCTTTATGATTGTCATAATTAAAAGCTAAAGGCAGACCATGAAACGTGGAAAGGCCTTAAAATAGCCATATTGGGAGAAAGACAAGCCTGGAGTTTAAAAAAAGGACATAGTTTTCTCAAGTCACAAGCTGGCTGTTTGCAAAAGATAAAAGTCTGTATGCAAGAAACACAGCCTGAGATTTAATCTTGATTGAGTCAAGACAGAGTCCTAGCACCTAAAAAGTCTTTGTTTTCTCTTTTTGGGGTAACAGATTTTTAAATAATGAAGGAGAAATAAAACCATGGAATCTGGGACAGAGATTGGTTTGTCTAATTTTAATAAAATAATAAAGAATAAAATGGAATGGATTTTTGGAAGAGATCTGGGTAAAATAAGTGTACCAGAATTTGGAATTACTATCTAAATGGGAAATGGCCCATTTCACCAGTATTAGAATGCAGGATGTTGGAGGTGACTCACTGTTTACACCTTTGTTTACACCCTAACAGAATTGGGTAAAAGGTCGCTGATATCTACACACATTGAGTGGGTCTAGCTGAAGGGATTAAGTGAGTCAGTAGAGGTGCTAAAATGTTAATTTAAGGTAAACTTTTGCAAATCAAACAGGGATACAATAGTTTACTCGCCATTCACACCTTTTGTCTGAGGGTGTCAAGGAGAGGTCAGGAGATGCACTGACTGGAAATGTTGAGAAGACTGGAGTCAAATACACATTTTTATTCATTAACAAGGGAAGAACATCAACAGTTTTTTTGGTTCCAATTTTTGCTATAAAAATGGCAGAGAAGAGATGGTTTTAAGGTCTTCTCCTTCTGGTCATCAGAGGAGGGAGGTCTTCTTCTGGTCATCATGGGATGCTAAAGAGACCTGGAGAAATTTTTCTTCCCCCCCCCTTTCTTTTTTCTGCTACAGAGTTCTGCTGCAAGAGCTGCAGTTTAAAACTTTTGCATTCTGAATTTTTCTGGTTTTGTAAAGGCAATTATAAAGATTATTTTTAATGTATTTCTTTTGGATTTTTGTCCATTTTGGGGATCAGTCTGACTGAGACTGAAGGGATTCCCAATTTTTAAGTCATTTTCGGGTTCCTGAAAGAGATGCAGTTTGCTGTGGTCATGCATCTCTGTAACTTCAAACTTCTGCACATGGAGAAGACATCATTGGTGAGACAGAAGATTGGTATCCTCTATTCACTTTCCCTTATTTTTCTTTAGAACTTTTTTTTTGGTTAGGGGTTCTTTCTAGTATTAGGAGTTTTCCATTCCCTTTCTGGCTGTTTTATATTTGCAATTTCTAAATGAGAACTTTATTCTCATTCCTTAATTCATACTAATGAAAAGCAATTTGTTTTGGGGTTTTTAGGAAGCTTTTGCTGCATAACTATAAATCAATTGTTTTAAGAAAAGAGGGATAAATTCAGTTGAATTCACAAAGATTTCTTAGTGGGAAATGTTCATTTCTTTAGTCGTTTTGCAGTTGTTGCATGCTTATTTCTGTTCTAGAAACGCTCCTGATATTTCATTTCAACTTCTTATCTGTATTCCTAATAAATTCTTTGCCCTGGTTTAACAAGAAACTGGTTTTTGAGTCTAAAATGGGTTTTGTCTCTGTTTTCTGATTATTCCTCGTTATTAAAACCTGTGAAAGATCTTGCTACTGATTCCCCTGGGAAGTTTAAATTTGGTGTTCTTTGGGCTTCAAAAATAATCCAAATTATCCAAATTTTACTCCCTCCATAGTTGCTTCCAGTTTATTACTGGAGCAGAACTGGTAACGGAGGCAGGCAGATTCCCACACAAAACAAGCCCAGCCTCCTTGGTGCCCACGAAAGGCACAACAGCAGCTGCCCCTAACACCTTTCTTTAGATGACACCTGGAGACATCACCCAACCACTATGCCCTGACTATGTCCTGACTATCTAACCACTATGTTTTGACTATGACAGGACAACGATCTGTTGCCAGGACAAGGAATGGCAGAAAGAAGGGTGGGAATGATGCTTGCAGACCACGAACAGACAGGAGGACTTTGCCCCTGGCCACAAAACTAAAGAGAAAATAGACCTTATGGAGACCTTAAGACGTTAAATAGAATTTGTTCCAGCAGCAGTTCAAACAGAAACGGGAAAATCTAAGAGGGGGAAAAAATACTAATACAAGTTATATGGTACCTGAATTTAAGCGACTCTAGTCATTACAAGAACGCTGTAAAAACTCAAGAGACTGAGATTCCATGTTAAACCTTTCAACATCACACCATCAAGTTTTATGGAATGGCTGCAGTACCCCAAACTCTCTACACATTCAACTGTGCCAAGTATTTAGGCGTTTGCCAGTTTAGTTTTAAGAGTTTCAGTGGGTCACCAAAGAAGGATGGGGTAGGATCAGATGGGAGTATGTTTTCAAATTTCTTTCCTTCATTATTATCAAGCACAAAGGTGCACGTTTTCTTTCTGCTCCCTGAATTTACAACCTTGAGAAGTGCATACATGCTACTAATGTATTTATTCCCTATGTGAAAAAAGCAGCTGGATTTAGAGACAGGAAGATTTTGAACTTAAAGGAGAAAAGCAAAGTAGGCCTTGTCAATTGATATTTTAAAAAATCAAGGCAAGATTGATTTTATTTGGATTGGAGATACATGGCACAAGGCTTAGTCGAGGTATTTCCTACAATATGCAACACAAGTCTTTTGCCTGACCCTTCTAAGCTTATTTTAGAACAGAGATGTCCAAAGTTTTATATATGGGAGCAACAAAGTCTGATCAGTGCAGGTCCAGGAACCCTAGACTTTTTAAAATATAATTTTTGAGAATGAATGAAAAGTATGAAATAGCAGTGGACACACTGCTGGAAGAAATGAATAGCAGAAGCACCAAGTAGCCTGAAAAGGATCAAGGAGCTGTCCTCATGGCAGTTGGATGGTTGAAATTATAAGAAAGCATATCACTAAATGACACAAAAGAACTGACTTGAACAAGGAGTTGTGGAAGAATCTCCTAAAGACCTTCCCCCATGATTAGACCACAAACTGATGATGATGGTGACTCACAGGACAGGCAAAGTCTGGGCAACTCATGGGCCAAACCCAAGCCCTCCAAGGGCTGTGCGGCATCTTTGGGCACGCTTTTTCTAAACAATTACTTAGACATGCACAATCCACACTCCTCTTTTTGCTATCTCATGACACATTATATGCTGCAATTGGTGCAATTCTGCCGTAGCCCAGAAATGCTCGAGAATGGACCTCTAAACATGGATTTTAGTTTCCAAAAAATCTCAGAGGGTAATTTCTCCTCCTTTAAAAGCTCTCTTTTAAGAGTCATGGCTGCCAAGCCTGTTTCAAAGTGTGCAGAGGAGGCCTGTTGTATTTGGTAACAGGTGCTTAGCCTAGGGCTAAATTAAGTATCAGATAAGAAGGTTTGTGATCACATCTTTCATTGTATTAATGCTGCACCCATGAAATCACTCTCTGTCTCTCCCTTTACAAGACTAAAAGCAGCTTCAGGAAACAGAGATTTACACTGGAAAAATGCCACAGAACAAGAGTTGAAATCTTCCCAGTAAATCAGCAACCTCCCAAGGCTTAATCACTAAGAGAATCTGAGCAATCGTTTCCACAACAAGGAGAACGAGTTCCAAAATATTTGCTTCCTGAGGCCAAGGGCAACTTGGTACCTTTTCCCCAGTCCAGCTAGAGAAACTAATAGGGCTGCAGATGAAACTTATTTCAGCACTGCTTGTAGGACAGCAGGGTAATTTTACATACAGTACTGTATGCACAGGCCAGCCTACATGGAATTAGTAGTGGTTCTATATAATCAAATACCTTACTGCTGTCCTCGACCTCAGATGGATACCACCACTCTCATCTATCACTATTCTTCAGCTGTAACACCCATCTCATTCAACCTAGCCACAGATTTAGCCTTTGAACATGTCTGGTTTGACTGTAAGATTCTAGTGGTAAGAGAGTTGTGCTCTATTTAACTGGTCCTAGCCCATCCCTATGGCTAGCAGACTCCGAATTGTACTATAACTTTAAAATATGTGCAAATTAAAATAAAATGTGCAAACTACAAACAAGGTAACGAGCAAAAAGAAAGTTCAACAGACCCAATGGTAAAGCCACCTGTGGTCAGGAAAGGGCTTAAATGCTCACTGGACCAAAACCTCACGGGCTCACAGCATCCAGAGGGTTTCAGGAGTAAATAGGTGGTAAACAATGAGGAGGAGGATACTGCTTTGCTCAGGTGCTGTAGTGTGCAAAACACCCATACCACAATTAAGGTGAAAGGATGCCTCCTGTTACACCTGGACAATGGTCAGAACCTAACCAGATAAGTCCCATCTCAGGGACAGCTAGGGACATCAGGCCATTTTCAGCCTAGTCACATGCACTATGCTGCTCCTACAACCCTCCACTGAGGTAAGCTTCAGCAGGAGGGGGGGTGACAGCAGGAGGCCACAGTCACTGTGCTGAAGGTCATATTTTACCAGGTTGTGGCTGCAGCACAGATTTGGCCTCCCATGTGGCTAGACTTCTTTCCCTGAAGCCCTCTGCTTGGGTTCATTTGTTGCAGCAGAAACGGACTCCGTGCTGGGATAATCCACACAGTGGACACCCCCAAACTGGGAAAGAAAGTCTGCAGAAGAAACAGGAGCAGAGTTTCATGTCTGAGACCTCTGGATTCAGGACAACCTCCATCTGAATAAAAGGCAAGATGGGATTGCGCTTTTGGAGACTTCACTTTCTTCTGGAACACCAATGGAAAAGGGAGGTGGAAGGTGGCTTCTTATAAAATTTCAGATACAGATATCTGACAGGCCTCATTTAAAAAGGCTCAACTTTTAAAAAAAAACAGTGTCTGGACAATCCCCACCTTCAATTGCCTCTTTGTTCAAGTGCTACTCGTCTCTTCTCCCACAATCCTTCACACTTGGACTTGCTCAAGGGGTTTTCCATTAATCTCTGCTACAACCCCATTAGGATTCAGCATGAATAGTACTTCAACTGGCTTAGCCTTAACAAAAATGTTTGGGAAGCCACTTGGAGCACCATCTTTCTATATTTTATACCTGCTCTCCAGATGTTTTGAACTTGAGATCCTATCTGCTGCCGCAAGCTTGATTATTTTATACAGACACAAACTAAGGGAGACTGTAATTGGAATGGATTTTGGAAGTCATATGTAGGCTTTCACGGTCAGATTCAATCTTATTTGTAGCAGTTTGGGGGCTGTTATGCCATTTTCCAGGTTTCTTCTGTGAATCTAAGCTTTCGGATATATCCAAAAGCTTAGGTTCACAGAAGAAGAAACATTGAATACGGTGTAACAGCCCAAAAACTGATACAAATGAGGTTTTGGAAGTCATCCAGCTCTGCCCACAACTACAACTGTACTGCAGAGCCGTCAGAAGACCTGGCTTCTGGCCCACACCTCTTGTTCTGCAAGAGACAGCCAAAGAGCCAGGGCCTGGTGGGCTTGTTAATAGCAGGAGATGCAGGCATAGATGGGAGAAAAGCTTTTCTGGGCATGTGCAGGGATCCAGGCAAGTCATCATAACAGCGCTGCTGACTGATGGCTGTTCAGCCTCTGCTTAAACTTCTTAGCAAAGAAAAACTGAGTGACATCCAGAAAGCCTCCTTAGATACTGGTGGTATCTCATCTGTACAACAGGGTTTCCATTTATTATATATTCATATCCCACCCTATACCTGAAGGTCTCAGGGCAGGCCACAATAAAATCAATATTAAAATAGATTTTAAAGCATGACTAAAACCATGATAGTGCCTGAATAGGAAGAGGATGTTGCTCCTTCAGCCAAAGACCAAGGTAAAGAGGTGTGGCTTCATCACTCATCTGAACAGATTCAGTGAGGGTACCTGATGCACCTCGGAGGTGAGATTATCCCATAACTTGGGGGTTACAACCTAGATGCCCTTTCATGCATTTCTAATCCCCTAACTACAGAAGGTAGTGGTGGGGCTGTTAAGAAAGCCTCACTGGCAGATAACAGGGCATAGAGCAGGTCTATATGGGAGGCGGCATTCCTATAGATATATTCTTTTACTCCTACAGCTCTCTCAACTTTTTCTAAGAAGTTAAGAGACCCTTTGGAGAAGATCTGAAGGGGACATACAGATGCACAAGGGAAAATCTGCTCACACAGCATTGATAATTACCATCCATTCTACTCTACTGTTGCTTTCCATGCAAAAGTAAAAAGTCCAGAAATCTCGGTAATCCAATATGGACTATCCTGATATGAAATATATGTGGTACCTAATTAAACTATAGCATTTGCTACCTCAGAATGTAATCATAGTCCTGAATTTGGGTTGCTATAGTTGCTGATGTAAGTTGTATAGAATCTCCAACACCAGAGGCTGTGAATATTGGTGCCTGGAAAACACAGACATAAGGAAGTGCTGTTGCACTGAGATACAGGTTGTAAGCTTCCTTGAGAGAGCATCTAAGATGGCCACAGTTGGGAAAAGATGAGACTTTCAGCAATGAGACTTTCAGCAATTCATCAGGACACTTCTGATGTACCTAATGTGGGCTAAAGCTAAAAAAAAACCTAAAAGAAATCAGTTTATCTATAAAGTGCTACAGTGTCTTCATGGTCTTTTAAATATATTATCCCTGAACTGTCTTGAGACGACATAAATGCCTGCTATAAGCATCAACTTGTTACTGCCTCTCCACAGCATGTATCCTTATTGATATTTGTACATGGGTTAGAAGATCAGATGGGTCAGAAGATCAGATTTCATCCGTAGTCATCTAGTCCAGCATCCTGTTCTCAAAGTAGCCAATAAAATACCTACAGGAAACTGCCTGCACAGTCCTGGGCAACTCATTTTTGGAGGCATTAGACCTTGAGTTCAAGACCACTGCCAAGACTAGTCTCACAATCCTGTAGACACAACAGTGGCTACATTTAGCATGGCTGACACAAACCATTCTTACATAATACTTGAAACAGTCTCAGGGGCTGACAAAATATTCTTGTTCGGTCCCTGAATTAAGTAACTGGCTCATGAAAATCTGGCAGAGCCATGGAAAAGCCCAGGAACTGCTGGCTATAGGAGGTCCCAACACTCCAGCTGCAAAGCTTGCTGGGAGGGGAAGCACAGAGGCAATGGAGACAGTCGACTTTCACCTCAGGAAGCCCTCATCTGCCCCTGACTTACGCACAGTGCGGGGCTTGCAAGGTGTTCAGATTTCGCAAACCTGGCCCTCTTTGACAAGACTATGCACTGCCAACAGAATAACAAATTTGTTCATGTACACCCCTTCTTTGATTCTTCCTCCAGTCATGGCTTACTCTTTCAAATTTATCTTTTTTTAATTCACCATATACCTTAAGGTCTCAAGGTGGGTTATAAACAGTAAAAATATAATTTTCTCTTACGACCATCTCTACTACACAGTCCGTCTCTTTTGTTAATATGAAACTGTTCAAATGTCTCGCCAGCTGTTTTTACGTTAGCACACTGCAGTACAGTACATTGTTTGAGAATAAAGTGGACATCTTCAAACTCAGTCTTGCTGCTCGTAACTTTTCATGGAATACTGAACTGAATGTTCGTCAATAATCAATGAAACGACACACATTCACCGATTGCTGATGCTTATTCCTCTTACAGTGTCCTGAGGTTTGTTATTTGGTCTCTTACCACTCCTGCACATTGGATTTCTGCTTATTCACCTGCAATTTTTGCTACTCTTCTAGAAAATGATTCTCAGCTGAGGCTTGCTTGGGTGTGGGATACTAAAGCAGCAATAGTAAAGACACAAGCTTCTGTATAAATGCCCTACATACAAGCTTTCCTAGAGCATTTAATTATTTATATCAGGACAGAAAATGCCAAGCTAAATAAATCATTTGTCCTTACCTATTATGGCAGTTTCTTCATCATCTTCCCTGCCTGACAACCCATGAGGAAAGAACAACTCCCAGTTAACTACATCTTAGAGGGAAAAGCTATTTCAGTAAATAAGGCAAACTGGTACTTGAGCACTGCAATATTTTGCCTACTACCTGGTGTAATTTAGAGATTATAGTGTCAGATAAAGAAGTTTTCAAGCCCTGGCCAAACCTGAAGATCATTAGGTGAGTTCAGCTAGCCACTGTCTTTCAGCCCAATCTGCCTTATGCTTCTTTTGTGAGGAAAGACTACAAAAGAGGACAAAAACCTAGCAATCAACTGACCAGATACTGCTGGGACTGAACAGTCTATTAGCAACAATTTTCAGGTGCCAGGAAGGTGGAAAACAAGGCAATAGTAAGTGCATATATGGTTGCAGCATCAGAGCATACACATGAAGAGGGCCCACGATGTTTTAAATGTACACCTAACAACACAAACCAGGAATTCAACAGCATGTTTGCAAACACAGGCAAACCTCACCTAAACCTACCATAGGAATTTGAATAGCTTACACCGTGACTTCCGTATCTGCCAAGAAAACTGTGTCCAAATAAGCACTGAGTGTACACTCACAAGCAAACCTATACACTGCCTTGTGTATTGCACCAAATTGCTTATGCAACTCTGCTGCAAATGCCAACTGCCTACCTGTCTTGCCTCATCCTGCCCCAAAAAGTGTTCCACAAATTTCCAGAATAGTATTTTTTGCAGCTTTTCTTTACTGAGGACCAAGATCATTCCTGGATAGTTGTGAAATCCAGGAAAAATCATATTCCACATGGCCACTTGTCACTGCAATGCCAAAAGCACCTCCATAGTGCTTGCCAGTATTCTAGCAACCAATTCCCCATCCTGCCAAACTATTCCTTATAATCATGAATGAGTGCTAAGACATTAAGTACACTAAACACAGGCCCCAAAGAAGAACAAAGCTCTTGGTGGTTGTCTTGATTTGCTGTCTTGGACAGCTTTACTGGATATGTGCCCACACATGGCATCCTTGGTTCAAGAATGCCACGTTTTATAACACGCCAAACCCAGGAACTATCCATTGCTCCCGCACTCTGTTATCACAGAAGGCATCTGGACCCAGTGACAAGAGTAAGAACTACTTGCAGAGATTAAGGCTGCTCAAAGCCACAGAGCTGGTGCTACTTATACTCTGTAGGAGCTACAGAAACTTAAGCGTTCGAAGCAAAAGTTCATCTCTGCATGAGATAGACTTTCTCTTACATCAGGATTTGAGAATGCGCAACTCTCCAGATGTTACTGAACACCATTTCCCCTTAGTCCCCCTGCAACATCAGAGAGGGTAGGTCTGGGATAGTGCAGCCTATATGACATAACTGTCTCCCAAAAAAGTAATGTAATGTCGATCTCAAAGAAAACCCAGTTGCATTACACTGCCTTATGGGACAGATTTTGCGACATCATTCGGGAGCAGAGTTGCATTATACTCTTTTGCCTCAGAAACAGATAAAGATCAAAACGAGACTTTCACATTGAAACACTGCTGATGGCTTAAGGCATCACCAACGTCAGACACAGTTCGTCCCAGGCATTCCCTTAGTTTGCATGTTTATGCAGGGTACTCCCACACTACTGCTGCTTGAGGCCACCCAAAGAATCAGTGCTAGTTTTGGAAGCCTTCTGACAAGTGGAAGAACGCACCCCTTGATCTAGCTTTTGGTAACAACAGCTGCATAAACAGAATGATAAAATATTAAAGGATTTCCCCCCCCCCTTCATATAAACCCAACCGCAGCACAACTGCCTTCTTTTGGACCCACAAAAGATCAAACTGCAAAGAGCATCACTCCTCTTCGTGCCTCTTCCAAACGCACAAGGACAACCAGGTGTTTTTAAAGACATAAGAGGAGCCCTGCTGGATCAGGCCACACAGCCCACCTAGGGCATCATCCTGTTGCACACCGTGGCCCATGGGCATCTCGAGCAGAGACCAGGGCAAATCTTCTGCTCTCAAATCTCCAGCAAATGGCCTTAGAGGCATCCTGCTTGTCCCCCCAGCCTGAAAGGTGTACTTAGGTATCCATTCTAGTAGCCATTGATACATCTGTTGTCTATGAATTTGTCTAAGCCTTCCTTAAAGCCCTCTAGGCTGGTTGTCCTTACCTCTTCTGGCAGACTGCGCCCTCTCCCTCTGTGCCCACAAGCGAAGGCAACCCGGAGCCCAAGCCGGGCTTTCCTCTGGGTTTTTAAACAAAAGGCCAACAGCTTCCACTCACCTCCACCAGCTTATAGTTCCTTCCCCTCGGGCCAGGGTTGCGCTGTCTCCTCAGGGGCAGCCCCCTCACGGCGGCAGTCAGAGTGGCCAGGAGCACAAAGCTGAGCACGAGCACAACTTTCCCTCGGATTTCGGTCATCTCTCCCTCCCTCCCTCGATCGCTCGCTCCCGCCGCGCCTCCCGGAGCCCACGAGGAGGGAGGCAGAAAGTCAGGCGAGGCGCCCTAATCCGACCTCGCTCTCCGCCTCAGGAAACTCGAGCCCTCAAACGGCAGGCAGGCAGGCGGGCAGGCAGGCGGGGGAGCCTCGTCCGAAGGCGGGCAAGGAAGAGAGACGAGAAGCCGCAATCCTCTTTCCAGCCTCCTGCTCCCTCCCTCCCTCCCAAGACTCCCGGCGGAGATCAAGAGAGAGCGGGCGGGCGGCGGCGCGCTTGAGGAAAGATGAGGGCCAGGCCGGGCCCGACGGCGGCTCCCTCGCCCGCCGCTCCTTCCAGCCGGCGGTTCCGTCGCTCTGTCCCTCCGACGAACGCGCTTCAAGTTTGCCCAGCGCGTCTGGATTGCGCCCACCTCGCCGGCGGTTGCGGCGCTTCTGCCGAAGGCCAAGTCGGAGGAGGGGAGGGCGGGGAAGGGCGGGGGGGGAGACGGACGGGAGCAGCGGGGCAGAAGGGAAGGCAGGAGCCGCCTCGCCCTCGCCCTCCGCCGGCCCTTCCTGCGCTAATCCCGTCCCCGGATCGCCTTCGCCTCTTCTCGGCCCCCTCAGTCGCTCGCGCCGCCGGCGAGAGGCGCCCCCCGGCTCCTGGAAACGACGCACGCCGATCCGCGAGGCGGCCCCCGGGTTTCTTGCCGCGGCCAGCAGCCCCGTCTCCTTCCCGCGCCCAGAGCGCGGCTCGTCCGCCTGTCCGCGGAGCAGCCCGAGCGGCTCCCTGTCACGGGGGGATCCGACGAACGCGCCATCCAGCCGGCGCTCGCCTCGGCTCCCGACGGGAGGAGGCTCGACCCCCCTTCCCCGCTTCTTCCCCTTCGATTTCTGCTTCGCCGCCGACGCCGCCCGGGCTCAGCCGGTCGCTTCGCTGCCCGCCGACGCCTCAGGGTCCGACAGGGCGCTCCGGCCACGGCTGCCGCTCTGCAAAAGGCGCCGGCTGGGTCGCCGGGCAGGTTTCCCGGAGGCTCGCATGCTGAGGGACGCCACCGGCCGCTCTTTGTCTGGCCAAACTCTCCCGGCGGCTCTTCGCAAAGTTTGCACCGCCGCCGCCGCGGCCCCCCTTCGGGGATCCAGCGCGTTAGCGCTACAGCTGGGCACCTCCGGCTCCTGCCGCCGCCGCCGCCGCCGCCAGACGAGGCGCGTTTCGCAGCCGCCCGGCCGCCCTTGCCGCTTGCCGAGAGGAGGCGGCGGACGCCGGCCGGGCTCTTCCTGGGCTTTCGGCTTCGGTCCCACCGCCGCCCTCGCGCCGCCTCGTGCCGCCCGGCGCGTCTCCCTCCCGCGGCCCCGCGGCTCTACCCTTTCATCTCGCCAGCCTCTCCGCGTCTCCTGCTCGGCGGCCTCGTCGCTCCGCCTCCTCTCGTGCTGCCTCGCCGAGAACTGCGGACGAGCGCCCTCCCGAGCCCGCGGCTCTCGGCCTCCCCCCGGCGGCTCTTCGCGCCACTCGCCGACGCGCGGCTCCCTCTGCGGGACTCACCGCTCTGTTGCGAAGGCCGTAGGAAGGACGGAGCCCGTGGCCAGACCCCAAGCCACGTGAACGAATAAATAATAACAGCAACAACAACAATAATAATCCCCCTCACTCTGTTACTGGCAGCGTAGGCGATAGACCCTTGAGTGCAGAATCCAGTTTGCTTGGATTCACCTAGAGTCAGCCGGGTTTACAGGAAGGTAGGCGGCAAAATAGATACTACACCTCCAAATACTCAATAGCCAAACGTCTGGGGAAGTTGGATTCCACCGATGCACACCCGGCATCCATTTCGCTGGAGCCTTCGGTTCTTCCTCCTCAGTATTTGCAGCCTGCGACCATCACAGCCACCCCTCCCATTTGCTCAGGGCATCCATACAGCCCTGTAGTAACATCCACACTTGAATGACCATTTTCTGACACTGGGATATTCGACAGCCCTGGTGCAAGTCATGCTGTCCCAATCCAGTTTCTGCAATTTACTGTACAATAAATTACAAAATTTACCTTCTTTGACCAAGTTACTTTTTTTTTAAGTCAATTAACTTGGGAGAAGAAAATGGAACTAAAAATTTGTCTTTGCTGATGCTGATCCATAGTTCTCCGCTAAAATTATGTCTGGCAGGAACTGAATAACCGGAGAATTGGCTCACAAGACTTAAAAACAGACCAAGACATTTCTCCTTGAAAATCCAATGCTCTTTCTGGACTGGGCCTTATTCTATCTAGATTATATTCTGGAACATTTGCATATTGTGGACCTGCAGTAGTCTGCACTGCCGTAAAAATGTTAGGTCCCTATTCTAGGGTATAATCCAGTATAAGGCTCAATGCAGAAAATCCCAGCCAACTTGGTCAAACGATCAGCCACTCTTTCTAAAAAATTATTTAACTAGCTGATTATGAACAGGTTGATACTTTTTACTTACATGATTCAAATAAAATCTTTAAAATTATTTTGTTTGGGAAAGGATTTAATTAAAAAAATACTGGTACAAAGGCACCCTATTGAGTTCAACTTCCCCAAAAGGAAGTTCTAAACTAATATGAAATAATATTCTTCTGCAAAAAGATGTTTTGTGGACTGAATCGGGCTTGTAGACAAAGAACTGGTAATTCCTGTAAAACACATCCAATTCTACTATATCATAACACATTCAAATTACCTGTATACCCAGATGATTTGTTTGGGAGTCAGCTTGCATATTACACAGTATCATTTTAAGATCAATCAGAAGGTCAGCAGCACATTTAATCAGACAACATATGGAACAAAGCAAGATGTAAGAAAAATAGCAAGTGGGATAGCAAAGCCGTCTGTACCTGAGAGTGCAAAAGTTAAATACTGTTTAGAGAAGGTTTGGTTGGCATGTAAGGCTCTAAACAACCTGGGACAATGCGATGGGCAGAAAAATTTGGCTGTATTCGAAGGTTGATCTTCGCATGACCTTTGATGTTTCCAAGTGGATTCGGAGGCACAGCTGGTGGTGGTTGGGATTCAAAGTGAGGCCCTCCACATTTGAAGTGGCTCCCTTCACACGAATGTGAAGTTCCATCCCATTTGCTTTGATGCAAAGCGACTGGGGGAAAATCCCTAGTTCCTAAACAAGCATTTCCCTTTTTATGAGCCTGGAAGAGCCCCAATGCCATCTGGAAAGATCCCACAGAATACAGAATGTCATCTCATGATTGCGGTTGGACCTTCTCTGAACGTAAAGAATGCCCTCTCCTCTGCTATTTGTGAGGTGCCTACAATTATAGCTCTCTGCCACAAATTCAAGACTTTTTTTTCTTTACTCAGGCATTCCCTATCTGAATTGCTGTGCTCAATCTAATCCACCAAACCTAAAGTTTGGGTCTTTTTACCCTTCTCTTTACACTTTTTCTGTCAACCATTTTGAGAGTCTTCCTTTTTTTGAGAAGTGTGTAAGCATTTTAAGCAAACAATAAGAATAATGTCCTAATATATTTCAAATAAGGGAAAAATAAAAAGCTTTCATTTTAATATTGCAATAGGTTTTGGAATTGGATTTTGGCACTAGACAACAATGATCGGATAAAGCCCTGTTTCTTTCTTGAGCAGCTCTCCTAACCATTCTTTGTTGCTGCATAGCAGATGAATCCAGGTTTAAATTCCTTCTACTCCTTCTCAGTGGCTGTGCTACACTTAATTCAGGCTACAGGGCTCTTTTTGCACTGGACCCTATTCCACATTATATCCCAAAATAGGGACCTGCCATATAGATACTGGTGCAGACAATGGCAGGCCTTGGCAGGGCCTGCTGTAGACTGAACCAGCAAGCAAATGGCAGGTCCCTATTCTGGGATATAATCCAGAATAAGATCCAACCCAAAAGGCCTGCATGCTTGCTATCAACTGTGCTTATAGCACCAAGCCAAGTTCAAGTCTTTAATATTAGGGCATCAAACAATGCCCTAAAAATCAGCACTATCTTAAGAGCACATTTTTCCCTGTTAACCTGCCTGATCACTACAGCCAGCAAGGTTTTTAAAGTGTTATATGGATTTGCTATTTGCAAGAAACCATTTGGAATGGAATATTTAATATTTTAGATCCCAGAATGTACAACACCTTGTTGGTCAAAAGAGGCACACACTAACTTCTGAACACATACTAAAAACTTAGCAAATTTCCCTCAAATGGATATTTCTTCTCATTTTGGATATTTCCTACCATAGTACCTATAGTCTACAGACTTTTAAAATGTAAAGTTTTTAAAAAATACTGTTAGCAACTTGCTATACATGTAATTTTGGGCATAGGGTAATCACACAACACAACTGCATGGCAGGGCAAAGTTAAGCTGAGCCTTTAATTTCTCAGGTTTGTCCTTCTTCCAAGCCAGCATTTCTTAGTCCACAGCAACTTGTATAAAGCAACAGACCAGGGTACTCTTAAACATGCATACTTAAAAAAAAGATACACTATTTTTTGCGAAGTTTTTATTAAGCACAACAGAACTAGATTTTGTCAGTGTCTCTCAACATGCATTACTTTCTTAAAAGTCAATGTAGAATTTGCACCCCTGCTTGCTCCTGACCTACATCATACCCAACTTTGTGTTAATTTGCTCAAGGTATAAAAAAAACCCCTCTTATTTCTGGAAGAAAACATTTTGGGGAGGTGATCAAAAGTTCCATTTAAAATCTTTAATATCTACAAAAAAACAAAAAACCTAGTACATATATGTACATTACCAGAGGCATAGGAGCACAGTACAATTTAAGACTCCAAGGTCAGGCCTTGTCGAGGGCTAAAAAAACAAGGACCACCATTAAACTTCAGGCTCCATAGATCCCCCACCTAGCTGCTCTCCAGATTTTGCCCTATTCTGTCGCACATGAATTCAGCAATGCTTTTACAGTAGCAGTCATTGAAATACTGGCCACACACAGTGCTTTTGGCAAATGAACAACACAGAAGGCTTGCATATTGCAGTGCACTATATTTTTTTAGACAGTGTTTTGGTAATCAGCCTCTTGGCATATCCCAGCTGCCAGATCAATCTTAAAACTTTTTTAAAAAGTAAAGGAAAGGAAAAAGGAAAAAAATATTTTCAAGCACAACAGAAGTGAAAGATTAGTTCTGAAACTGGGTTTCAGCCTTTTTAAATGATCTTCATAAATAAACAGAAATAATACAACAAATAGTCATTCATCAAATGAGTGAGGATCAGACAATGTGAAATGCTTCATACAAAAAATTCCCAAAATAGTGGGGCTGTATATTAAGACCATTTCCCACTCTCATTCTAAAATGGTGAAGGCAGTCCATGGTAAGTTACCTTAACTGTTAACAGATTCACACAGCTATTTCTGAAAGTTGGTCCCGTAAGAAGACAAAGGAAGAAAAAGTGAAAATACCATCCATAATTGTAAGGGTCTATTTGTTTTTTTAGAAAATCTATACAAAAACATGGAAAAGATAGAGAATGCATGGCAAAACTTTTTTGAACCAAGTCTGTAGGACTTGGAGGAGAATTAGCTGTCATTCTGCATCCTTCAAGTTATACTATCCTATCAAGCATGTGAACAGGCACAGAACCAGCTTACGTAACACATGTCGATCATATAAGATAGAAATCAGGTCACATCCAGAACCACAACATTTTAAGGCAGCCTCAGACTTTAAAGGAGTCATATAGCATTACATTTGGTTAATCAGTACTGTACTGTACTTCAATTCCCCCAGTAATCATGTCCTCCAGACCATTCTTCACTTTTTGTGCTCTGGTACATATGCTTCCAGTACAAAATACATGCCTAGCATTTTGAATGTGCAGCATTTCAATGCCTATATTTTGAAAATGCCTGTGACCCTTAACTATTTCTGTGCATTTTGAAGATCAAGCAGTGTAAAAAATATGAACACTTTTTGTGGAACATAGTATACAGGATAAACTGTAGCATCTATACCAGAATTCAAAAAGTGAGCAAAATCAAGCAACCTTTAAATATATATATAACATATATTACCTGAAACCCCATTTTAAACAAACAGAAAAATGGAAAATCCAACTTTGTTAGGATGATGCCACCATCGGTCCCTAAGGCAGCTGGTATATTACTGGATAAAACAGGTGCAGGGGCTGTGAACAACTGGATGTCAGAAGGCTCTAATTCCCATCAGTCCCAACTAGACTTATCAATGATGAGAATAATGTAAGTTACAGATGCCTAAGAGGCCTATGGTCCCATTCAAATGCACAGCATTGTTAAGAGCAAGGAATATGGTGGACATTATGAAAGTGCATTGATGAAAATAGATCATGCAGAGATCGTTTAATAACTGTCTTTTTTAAATATGCAGTTGTGCACAGAGATGCTATAAACAAGGGTTACCCCCTTGATCCAGCTGTTTTGCTTATGAGTTACCTTTTGCTGAAGCTTTAATTGAACCCATTCTAAAATTGTTTCTCACTGTTTCCTCATGTGCTGCCTGTTTGCATTTTTCTGTCAAAAGCTTTCAAAGCAAGCAAGCTCACAAACATGACAAAACAGCGGGGTGGGTTATCAAAGCCTGGCAAAAAGTGAACCATAAAGCTGGAACAGTGGGTTCAGGAGAGTAACCCTAGTAGCTGTTGTGTTTCCTTAGAGAAAACACTGGGGCTAACTCATGATTTCACATTGAGCAATGCTCCCGCTGGACTTGGTCTTTAAGAAAGTTCTCATCACAAAAACAAAACAAAACAAAAAAACAAAATTAAAAAAGGTCTCATCATAAAAAAGCAAAACTAAAAAACTCACATGCATGTGGTATTCAACATAAAAGTAACATTTCATTTGCTACCATTTACTCTAGAAGATGCCTCCGTTGATCACCCGAGGTGGGGAGTCTCTACGTTTGGCAGCTAGAGATGGTGGTGTTAAAAAGAACATGGAGTGTGAATGCCTCAGCTGTGACACTTTCAATGTCCTTGTGTGGCATAAATGGAGCTGTAGGGAGGGCACTCCAGCTCTAAAGTTGCTCATACTATGAGAGTGGAGACATGCCCTTAAATTAAGAGAGCTCAGAAAAGCAGAAGCAATTTGGCTGTAGGCACAGAAAAGGCTCTGATGGCCACAACAGGGCTACAACTTTACTGTCCTTTTCTAAATGCATCTGGCTTGATAAACCAGAGTGCAATGCTTGTCTTTTGGAATATTCTCCTTGAAAGGGAAGCTGTATTAATGTTACTTAGAATGTTTGGATACTTTCCTTCCTATCTCCAATTTTTCAAAAATCCAACTACTTTCCTCAGAATCTGCTCACATAGGCAGCAAAGATACTTCAAAACCTAAGGAAGAATTGTATCATACCACACCACATGATATTACAACTACAGAAATCACAACGGCTCTAGAGCCACTCTATAAATTATCCTGGAATGATAAGTATTAGAAAATTGTGGGGTGGAGGTAGGGTAGAGAAAGACAGTGTTAATGTATTAGAGACACAACTGATGTTGTACCAAACACACATCCAACTATCAAATACCAAATGTTCTGATGATTTACAATCATCCCCAGGGCACAGGTGAATGTATGTGTGCACATACACACACACACACGAGAAAGAAAGAGATTGCACAAATAAGGGTGCAAAACATTTGCCTTCCATATTTCTTCTTCTATAACCTGTATCCTAATTATACATAAAATATTTTTGGAGAAAGTCGTATCACCTTTCCCGTTTCTGGAAACAAAAGTTCCACAGAACTTATTTCACAGCCGTCTTGAATATTCAAGACTGTTAAGTCCTTCATCCTTTAAGCTGCCTTATTTTCCCGCAGGTATTACTGAAATCCTTCTGACACAAATGCAATAAAGCTAAGCTCAAGGCCACCCTGCATTCACCTTGACACTTAGGTCTCTTAAGGATCTGGCATCTTCTTTCCTTTTGGGAATGCACAGGAGTACGAGAGCACTTCCGTTTTGTATTTAAAAAATGAACAACGGTCATCCACTGACCAAGAAGTCTTGCCTAGGTGGATCACTGTGTATTAAAGCGAATTCCAAGTAGTTAGGGATAGCTACTTTGTGGTCGCCTAGCAAATTATTTTTACAATATTCAACTCATTAAGTTTAGTTGTTTACATAATGTAGACTAAGTTTGGGGAGAACTGAATGTTCTGTATTTACATTCACACTTTTACATGGTTATGGTTACTCAACTATGCCAAAAACAGTTTGTTCTGCTTTCAAGCAATACTTCAGAAGAGACTTACAAATGCTCATGATATCTAATACTGTATCATGATCTGGCATTGATTCACACTGAACGATGGCAGAGTCTCAAAACAAGCACTCTTAAAATCCAGTGGACATGGACCACTATTTCCAGCATAACCAGTTTCCAGTGAATGCATTTCATGTCATTTTAGGGCAACAAAACATTAAGTATATTTGATTCTTTTCCTGTTCGCATTTGGCACTCAAATTTTTAACATGGTTTAAGAGACAGATACTTAACAGGTTAAAAAATATTCTAACATAGTCAATACAGGATCAAATGCTCTGTGCCAGTTAAGCTCTTGGAAACAACTGTAAAGCTTTAGCTCTGCTTTCATTGCAAACCTTGGCAAACTAAATATACAATATTAGAAACCGCAATCAGTCTTTTGGTCAAATATCATTTCTTAATTATAAAATATACTGTGGAAACCCTCACCCTTACCAAACTGGACAAGGGGGAGCAAAGGCTAATAATTTAGAGATACTGGTTTCAGGCTGCTTTGGGAACTAAATTCAATAAAATGATTTCTGTGAAAAGTGAGCAATGAAATCTTTGAACCCAAGGTACTGTATACTTGAAACATTTTTGGGAAACCCCCTGAAGAATTAAGACACAAGAATATTGGGAGCAGAAATGAAGTTGCCAAAGATCATTGCAAGCTGAAACTAAGAAATGCTGCCTACACTTTTATGAAAAATAGACCAAGGGCCTTCCCCGCCCCCGCTGTATATTTGAGAATCATGTCAATGGTTCTTGATCAGATCATCATTCTGTGATTAACTTTGCATGACCTCAGCAAGAACTGAAATCTTTAGTAATGCAGCAGGCATAATGAAAATACCCCGTAATGTCCCCTGAGACAGATCTTCAGCATCTGTATTTCACAGAACTGCTCCATTAGATCTGTCAAGAGTAGGAATGGAAGCGCTGCTATTAAGAAATAAGGTGCCTTAGTGGTCAACTCCCTTTCTCTCTGGTCAGCATGGTCCTCCACCTGTGTTAAAGCCGAAGGCAACATAATCATTGAACCAGCATACAAGACCAGAACTCATTCTGGGAAATAAAAGTGTAGTTATCTTGGGGGGTTTTCTACACAACGACAAGGAAAATTCTGGAACACCTGGTATCCTGAATTAAAAACCAGGTGGCCTAGTTTGCATCTTGATAAATTTAGTAATAGCCTTTTAGAGGCAAATTATCCACAGTTTTAATTATTTATCCAGAAACTCAACAGCACGATGTTAAAGTAAAATAAAACATACTTTGGTTGATCTTTTTTTAGATACAGTACATTTAAGGTAATTGTTAATAATTTCCTCAGAAGCCTTGAACGAACAAACTGGATGGTTGTGTATCCTCTAGGATGTTAGACTTTAGTCATGAAAAAGGAAATATTGCGACAGCAGCACTGCAGCACCCCAAGACACATCCCCAGTGTGCACACTACAGTGTGATGGGCAACATACCCACGGCTAGCAATGACCATCGTGATTTCGTTGTAAAAAATAAATAAGTTTTTGGCATTTGATGAAAATAAGCCAAACTCCTCACTAGGGCAAGACCTTGAAGCAGAGGGAATAGAAGCCAGGTTTTGTTTTACTATCTGTAACACACCAGTTATAGCTGCTGTGACCAGTTCAGTTTTGTGAGTAAAAAGTCATTCAGTTTATGCTAAGCAGTCATTAATTGCTTGGTTCAAGAACCTTGGCCTCTGAGCCACACAAGAGTTCTGAAGAGTGTGCACCATCTTCAAAGACATAGAGAACTTAGTCTTCAGTCTCTTCATACGTAGTTTCATCAAAAGGCCGGTCAAGGAGAGGTACTAATCGGTGACGTGAGTATTTCAAATTTAAGAGGTCTCCAACTTCATCTATTTCCTTTAGAGCCTGGAAAAAGAAAGTATATTTTTAAGCAATCACTGCAGGAAAGTTGGCCAGAACGCACAATGGGTGCAGTCTGAGCAGTTTGAGATCAGGTAAGGAGACTGCACTTGTAGAATGGAACTTGTTTACTTTTTTGTTCTAAGCTGATAACGCCATGCCATAAATCAGATTTTTTTTTTCTACTTTAAAATATGTTTTGTGTGCAATTCCATAAAAGGTGCAAGATGGCAGCAAAACTGGGCTCCTGGCATATTTTACTGTTTTTTCCTGGGAAGATGACAAGTCTTCTGGAACACGTTTCTCTCTTTCTAGTCAGAATGAAGCATGCATATGACAGAACAGTGTAACCCACCTCCTACTATAATCAAACGGAATTTCAGTTAAATTATAAGTGCACCTCATTTTAAGAGGAAGTACAATGAAAGTTCTTATTTAGCACTCTTAACAGCTGCAAAACACCAGCCTTCCAATTTTATCTGAAATCTATGAGACAGTCAGTGACTTTCATAGTTTCAA
Organism: Aspidoscelis tigris stejnegeri; assembly: GCA_023333525.1. Taxonomy (NCBI): domain Eukaryota; kingdom Metazoa; phylum Chordata; class Lepidosauria; order Squamata; family Teiidae; genus Aspidoscelis; species Aspidoscelis tigris. The sequence continues at coordinate 83,533,456 of JALMGA010000003.1, forward strand.
ACGTGCTTGGGGTCTCTGAAAAAGTATTCACAGTCAAAAGTCATTATAAGAAATCTTCTCTATACTCTCTTTGGCGCAAAAAGATTTTAATCAGAGACAGTTTCTCAAAGAACAAAATTCTGTTAAATGTTTGTGAAAGAAAGGAAACAAATGCTGTTTACCTTATATGATTTATGTAAAAACAAAAACAGCAGGAAGCAGGTGATGATGAAAAAGTTCAACAACAGTCATACTTTGGATTAACCATCAGCCTCCATTCCCTAGAAATGCCAGAGAACAGTTTTGCCCCACTTGCAAAGATCTGGCCAACAAGAACAAGTATTGCATTTTAATGGCTAAGTGGGTTCTGACAGAATGCCATGCCATTCCATGTAAGCACATTTGGTTAGGGTGCCAGATTTTGCCCCTAAAATACTTCTTTCCTTGCATAAAGGAAACATTTTAGCTCATAAGCCAGTGAAGACAAGATTGCAAGTGTGCAGGCAATATCCAGAGAGAAGCCAGTAGTCATGGTGAAATACCCAATGGTGACTGGTGTTTTTGCACGTACTTCACTTTCCACGAGTAACAGCAGCAAAATAAAGAGCACAAAAGCAGCAAACAAGCAATTTTTCCATCAGTGAATTCAGATCTTAGTACAAAATTGTTACTTTAGTACTGTGGATACACACAGCTCTGACCCACTGTTCACACCCTTCACCAGTTCAAAGTCCATAATTCAGTTTCATGATTCATAACAGCATCAACATGCTCTGCTCTAGGGGGAAAAACGACTTTAGTGTCATAAGATTTTCTTCCTTGTTGTACTTCTCAAACTTCAGTCACTCACATGCCACCTTTACAATTTTCCATCATTTCTATGTACCCCCTGTACTATTATTTACTATTTTAAACTGACTCTTGACACCTTTTCACTTAAATACACTTACTAAAAACAATTGTTCATCTGTGTGTCATCTAAAATCATCTCATGTATCACCAGTGCCACACTTCCCACAGTTTGGTAAACACCACTGTACGGTATTGTGAGACCTTTAACCTCTTGCTACATATTTATTTTCATTCTAGCCCCTTTTATCTCAAGTTACAGTCTGTCAAAAGCACTGTAGCAAGTGGAACAGAATATCAAGCCTCCAACCCCACCCACAATTCAGTAGCTCTTATCCCCTCACAACCTATGTGGCCTCTAATAACTGACAACAGAAAGTGAACAAATGAGGGCCATATGGATTAAAACTCCAAGGTGGTGACATAGTTTCAAAAAGCCCCTTCCCCAAGTAAAGAGACCACATATGCTCCGAATTTGTGCAAGGAGAAGGGAGTCAAAGGCAGAAATTGCCAAACACAGTTTAACAGTGATCACATTTTAAGCAGAACTTTAGCAAAAGGCAACATGTGGAAATAATTTGAGGTTGAATTTCTTTTGAAAGAGACCGTTGACTGTTATTCTTGAACTCAGATTTAGGATTTTATTAATTTAAAACAAAGAGAAGCACGTGACTTGCAAAGACTACAAAGGAAATGGCATAGCTGAACTCCTGACTCCAGGAAAGCGTAATATATTTTTCATCACTGAAATGAAAGCACCAGCCCACAGGGATGTAGGTTATGAGGGGCTCTTGCTCTAATCGAGGGCCAAAAGATTTTCAGGCAAGGAAGTTTATCTACAAAGAACAGTTATACATTGTACCAGAGAACCACTGCCCATCATGGGAGTTGATTTGGAAAGGAAGTATTACAAACATCAAATCTTTAAAGAAACCTTCATTCTCTACAGGGGGTTGGGGAATGTCAGGGAAAGGGTGGAGAGAGAACAAACATCTGAACAAGACAGGTATACATATAATGTCCTCATCATCTCTCTTCTACACCTAGTTTAGATTCTGAAAGATTACTCTGATATACGGTCGGAAACCCATATCCACTCATCTGGTAACTGGAGTTTCAATTTCCCTCAGTGACCTGATCAGCCCCTCCCAGCAGGCACCATTAGGTCTACCTTAAACTCTTCTGAGGCCTCGCACAGGCAGGAAATGGCCTGAAATGGTGGGATTTCAGTGGAATTATGGGAAATGGAGTGCATTTCCCAGTGTTTGCTATTATTTGCTGGATATGGGGGTCCGACTGTACTACTTGTCAATACTGCTGGTTTGGGCATATTGAGGAACTCTTCAACCATGCTGAACTAAGTTTTCCTTACCACCTTCTATTCCTGTGATGTTGCTCATGTAAAAGTAAATTTTGATGAGCACTATCATGTAGGAGTGGAATTCTAACCAATGTTTTACAATTGTTTTTTGCTAAAACAGATCAGGAATCCTGATCACCTTAAAAGATGACACATTTCTAAAGTGTAAACTTTGGAAGATTAAAGCCTACTTTGTCACTCACAAAACTCACTAGAAGGTGATACATTTCTGCAAGTGAGCTGAGGTATATGGAAGGAAGAAATACAAAAGAGCTCTAAAAACTGGATGGTGACACATTTTACAAATGAAGCTTCTGCTTAACAGATGCTGCATGTGCCCAATTTTAATGGATTTCTTTTATCCCTCTAGATCGGTGATGGCCAACCTATGACACGCTTGTCACAAGTGACACGCCAAGCCCTTTTGGGTGACACACATGGCCACCCTGGCACCTGGGCGTGTAGTGCTTGCTTGTTCTTGAAGTGTACAAAATACCAACTTTCAATTGAAGATTTAGCAACAAAAGTCACTAATGTAAAGAATTACTTGTTTCTGCTTTTAATAAAATACATATATCAAAAATATAACTTTTTTACTAGAGCCTCAAATATCACAAAATTATGGATATTTCCAGATGTGACACAGCACCTGTGTTAAGCTAGGTTTTCTTGTGAATTTTGACACACCGAGCTCACAAGGTTCGCCATCACTGCTCTAGATCATAGCCTACTGCATTCAGCAAGTTCCTCAATATCTGTTTTTGATGCTTTACGGGGGCATTTTCATAGAACATCTGCTGAAAGGAGGGTGGGGGGACATCCACATTCTCTTATTCCCTTCACACATGTAAAAATCAGCCCATTTGACTAAAGATCCTTACGACTGTCTTGGATGAAATTAATTATTCTGATCAATTTCAAACTGGGTTCATACCTGCGTTTGAGATAGAATCATTCTTGACTGCCTTGATCAATAATAACAGTCAGATAATAGATGACCTCTCTGCAGGAGAGATACAAAGGGAATATGACCCTGTTGATTTTCCTTGATTTCTCAGCAGCTTTTGATACTGTCAACCAGAGTATCTTTTTGGATTGCTTGCGTGGCATAAGAGTCAGAGGTGCAGTTTTGCACTGGTTTCACTCCTACTCATGGGGATGCTCTGTGTCGGGTGACTGTGCCTCGGAAACTTGGCACATATACTGTGGTTTGCCACAGTACACTCATCTGTCCCCAACACTGTTCAACAACTACACAAACCAAGTAGACAGGGTAATCAAGAGTTTTGGGGTGTTTTGGTCATTAGTAAGCTGATGATACTCAGCGCTATTTCTCCCAACATCAGAGCCAGGGGTGGCTGTGGATCTTATGAATCAGTGTTTGGATGCAGTGACAGTGACAAGACAGGTCTTATGGGTGGGTAATTCTTGTGTTTAGGAAATGGGAAGTGCAAAAAAGAACAACAGGATAAGATCCTGAAAAAACGGAGGAAGTCATCAGTTGCAAAGAATGGACATTTATATGTTAATTGGGAAAAAGGGGTGATGATGAACCCTGAAGTTTTAATATATTGTAGAATCAAAAAGTAAATAAAAATGATCTGGAAATGGGAAGTGCAAAAAAGAACTATACACAGTTTGAAGGTGCTTCTTTGTCACTGGAGACCCAAGTGACCTCTGTGGCTACAAATGCCTATTACTAACTTTAGCTGGTATACCAATTATGCCCCTACCTAAACAGGGATTTTTTAGCCACTATTGGTTCATGTACTAATAATTTCACAATTGGATTATTATAATGTGCTCTTTTTGTAGCAGTCATTGGTCTTACTTCAAAAGCTGTAAGTACTACAAAATCTGATAGCCAAGTTGTTGGGGAATATATAACATCTCTGTGCATATATAACATCTATCCTTAAGCAGAAGCACTGGTTGCTGTCATGGAAATTATACTCAGATCATGTAGGTATGTAGGTAACCTACATACCTACATGGTTGAAAAAGGTGCTTCTTGTTGCTCTAGGGATTCTTGTGGGAGTGGCAGCCTTATACCTGACCATAAGATTGGGTTACTTCCTTGGGATGCGGATATGTAGACATTCACAGCGCCCAGAAACTATCCTGATCATACAAGAAAAATCCTGGCTGACATGTGAAGGTAGTGTCCCTGAGCTTTCTGATCTAGGGGTCCAGGCGTACCCCTAGACCTTTTTCCATTGGATGTCTTACTTCCTGGTTGATCTTTGAGATTGATCAAGAGGAGGGAGACTGTCATGGAAATTATACTCAGATCATTATAATCTATAATCAATGCTTATAGTCAATCATTAGCTTTACTTAGGTTAACCTTTACCCTATATAGTCGGGTGCATAATAGGATGTGATTTATAAGTTTGTAACAATGCTTGTCCAGAGTAGAAGTACATAACAGGAAACAGACATTTGCGGTTAAGTTGTCTGAAGGAAAAGGGGAACTTTTCCTTCTCCTTTCCCAGTTTCTTTATGCCTCTTGAGTTATTTTAAATGTATACCAAATTAACGTTTCTGCGTCATTATTAATCTTTTACCTATATCTGATGTACTGTTACTATCCGGAAGGGGCATTATTTTTTGGCTATATAAGTGGGACATATCTCTTGTATGTTAAGGAGTACCCAGGACTCCTTCCATGACTAGTCATGTAAAGCGCTTTAATAAATCTTAAATCTTGATGAAGGAAATACTGTGTCAGATCTTGCTTTAACATTGCCAAGTATCTACCAGGCCAGAATCAAGGTTTTATGCTTAGCATATACAACCCTGAACAACTTGTAACCATGGTACTTGACAGATCACCTCCACTGCAAACCAATAAAATCACTAAAATCATTGTGAAAATACCTGCTGTGAGTGCTCCAGGTTCATGATTGTCACCTTATGGCTACCTTCAGCTGGACCTTCTCTGTAATTGTATCCAACATTTAAAATGTTCTTCCCTGTAACACCCATGGGGCACCTGTTTTACCAACTTTCAGTATTTTTTTTCATCCAGAGCTTCTCAGGGGTTTTCCACTAGCACTCAACAACCATTTAAATCATTTTTAATTAACTAAGGGTTTGGGGGGGTGGGGGTGGTTCTGTCCTTGTTTTTCTATTTTTTTATTATCTTGCTTGTTTGTAAACTGTTTCAATATCTCAAGATGGGAAGTTGTATGAAAATATTTCAAATGAAGGAACAAACAGATGAAGTACTATTAAAACTTTTTAAATGCAAGCAAACTATTTACTTAGGTCTGTCTAACACAGGCTATTCTAACACATTGTTTGGCATTGATATAGCAGCATTCCTGCATAGTTGGGCAATAGACATACATGTATTAACCCTTCCTTTCTCCAGCGGCCCTTACAATTGGTGATACAGTGGGTTGTACTTGCTCCGCAACACTTCCACGACCGCAAGATGGCGCTGAATTTTGGGGCTCTATACAGTATACTCCTGCGCCAACGCTTGCCTCCCAGTAGCTTCGGTCACTCACTCCTTCACGACTGGGGCTGCACTTATGGAAGCAAGCCTTGAGGAAAACAGCGATGAGGCAGCATCGCCTCTACTGGCTTCTCAGTTCCGGCTGGCCTGAGAGCTTTCCTGCTTGCCCCTCCCAGCTGGAAGGAGGTAGAAGCTTTTCAGCGCTTTGTGCAGCACTGCACTGGGGCATCCCGGCAGCTCTTTCCTTCCGCAGATAACTCCGGCAGCCGCCGGAGGCCCAGAGGAAGGCCTCTGAAGACGGCGCGGTGAAATCAAAAGCAGCCACACAAGGCGGTGCCGCAGCCCAAGCAACAGCAGCCACTTACCAGAGCGCTTCCAGTGACCCCTTCCCTGAGCAGCACCGAGTGCACCTGGTGAGATTCAAGTGTCGATCTCTGTCGAGAGTCAGGATGCTTCCCCTCCCTCCCTCCTTTGTCTCCAAGCATAGCGGTCTGGCCGTCTGAGCATGGAGAAAGCTCCCACGCTCGGGTGTGTGTGTCCTTTAGGGTATTTCCAAGGCTGGGTACTGAGGGCCCCTTCTCCCTTTCTCCTTTCTTTCTCCCTCTCAGGGAGTCTATAAACATGGAAGCCGGCACCTCAGGGGGTATGGGACCCATGACCCTCACAGGGAAGATCTGGAGCAGGACCAGGAGGCTGCAGGCCCCCTACAAGCCGATCTTTCCAGGAGGGATGCGGAGATCTTCCTTTCTATGGTGGAACATCATTCCAAAAAAGCTCCAAAACGTGTCAGAGGATGTGCGCGTTCCCATTCTTCCTCATCCTTGTCCTCCTCTTCCCCTCACAGCAGGGAAAAGAGGAAGAAGAAAAAGAAGCACAGACTTGAGGAAAGGGGCAGAAGCCGCTCAAGCTCTAGTAGAACTTCCTCTGCCTCAATGCAGTCTACCCCTCATGGGCCAATTTTCCCTGCTGGTTTTCCCCTTCTCCAGTCTCTACCGCCCCCCCTCCCTAACCCCGTCCCTCCTGTCCCAGCCACTGCAGTGATCCCTTCCATGGCCACTCCACCCCTCCCCCTCCGATGGCACCTGCTGTCCCTGGACAAGAGTTTGGAGGCTCAGGCCTGGCCAGGCCAGCCCGTTTCCTGTTTCAAACTGAAGAAGGGGAGATAGTGGACTCTGATCGAGACCCTGAGTGAGAGGAGATGGAGGTTCAGGAGGAGTCAGTAGCCTTGCAAAACAGACTCTTCCCTAATGACAATTACCCACCTTTCCTAAATATTCTGATGGAATTTTTCCCAGTCACTGCTCCCACACCTGACACGCCTGAGCTTCAGGCGGAAGCACAACTTCTCATGATGGCTGCACCTAGCACCCACAAAGTCCTTCTCATTCCCGCTACTCTAGCCAATGTGATCAAGGGGGAGTGGTCTTTTCCCTGTTCCAATAAGAAACTTCCTCAGACCCCTAAGAAATATTTTGGGGAACCTGATGCTATCATCCCATGTGGACTGTGCCCAGTGTTGATTCCATACTTACCTCCCTGGTTTCGAACCAGGTGATTCCAGATGTGTCCCTGAAGGACCTGATCGAAAAACGCATGGAGGTTTTGCTCAAATGGAGTTTTGAGGCTGGTTCGCTTGCTGCTTGTGCTTCCTGTGGGCTGGTTTAAAGTGGGCTGATGGGTCTTCTGGGTCTTTCCAAGAGCACATAGATAGCCATTTGTAATATTAGGGCAGCCCTGGCCTTTTTAGCTGATGCCACTCTGGATGCCCTCCAGATGTGTGGTAGATCTACCGGGGCAGGGACAGCAATCCGCCGCGCCCTCTGGCTCCAACATTGGAATGTCGATGCCAACTCCTAGATGAAGTTGCTGGCCCTCCCCTTCAAAGGTGAGATGCTCTTTGTAGAAGAAGTGCTGAAAGATTATCTCGTGGAATCTCAGGAGGAGAAGAAGGTCCTTCCCTCACCCCCTCAGACCCATTCCCAGGATTTGGGTAAAGGTAAGCAGAGGAAGGGGTTTACCTCTAGGAGAACTTTTTAAAGATCCCCTCTCCCCTCCCTGCAGATCTAGCTTCCAACCAAAGGATAGGCAGAAGTCACTGGGGTCCACCTTCCACCCCAAACAACAGGGGAAGGGCCCCTTTTGTTCCAACAAGCCCTCTGGGCAGGGAAACTAACAATGGGCAGGTGCCTCCGATGGAGGGTTGCCTGGTTCACTTCTATCAGTTCTCGGCCCAGAACTGCTCTGAACCCTGGGCTCTGTCGGTGGTGACACAGGGCTATAAGATCGAGTTTGTTCAGTTCCCTCACAACAGGCTGGGGGGGGGGGTCTGCTCCCTTGCCTTGGACCCCATGAAAAGGGCTAGGGTGGTGGAGGCAATTAGTAAGCTGTTAACAGACAACATTATCGAACCTGTGCCCGGGGTTCAAAGAGGTTTTAGGGTCTATTCAATCTTGTTTTTTTGTAACAAAGAAAGATGGTTCCCTCAGGGCGATTCTGGACTGGAAGTCTGTCAATAAATTTGTTAGGAAATGTACGTTCAAGCATCAGGGGGTTCCTGGACCGAGGGACGGTGTTGAGCATCCTGGACCTTTGCTCCGCCTACAATCACAATTTGATCCACGAGGACTCCAGACCTTTCCTGAGGTTCTGCCTTGGAGGAGAGGATTTTCTGTTACATTCGCTCCCATTCAGAATTTCCAGTTCCCCTCGAGTCTTCACGAAACTTCTCTCAGAAGTGGTTCGACACCTTAGGCTCCTAGTGGTGGTGCTTTATGTCTACCTTGACAATCTACTCCTGGTGGAGAGGTCAATTGAGGAGGTAGGGTTTGCAGTTCCGACTACCCTGAAGGTTTTGGAGGATTTTGGATTCTTGGTAAATCTTGAAAAGAGTTTCCTGGTCCCCGCTACCTCTCTGATTCACTTGGGGGCCTTCAGCGATACTGGGTGGTACTTCATCAGACCCTCCCAGGAACAGGTAGAGAAGTTGCTCACCCTGGTGAGCCTGGTCTCCTCTTCACCCAGGTGAATGTCCTCACACTGGCCTCCTTCCTGGGAAGCATGATATCATTTATGGACATCTGCCCCTGAGCTAGGCTGCATGCCAGGGAACTCCAATGGTTTTTGTTGCCCTACAACAATTTCATAGCCTCCTCCCAGAACTTACTCCTATCCCTCACTCCCAAGGTCCGGGCATCTGTCCTGGTGGGCAGTCCAGACAAACCTGGAGGTTGGGGTACTGATCAGAGACCCAGCTAGGGTTCTTGTGACCATGGACTCCACCATATCCGGGTGGGGAGGCCACTGTGAAGGGAGGACAGCTCAAGGAACTTGGGATGTGGAGGACTCCAAACACCCCATCAATTGGCTGGAGGTGATGGCAGTGTGGAAGTCCTTAATGGTGCTTCTTCCCCTAGTGCAAGAGAAGCATGGCCAGGTGGCCACGGGCAATATGACCACGAATGCACACATTAACAGGCAGGGGGGCACTAGGTCTAAATCCCTTCTGTCACTGACTGCTGATTTTTTGTGTTGGGCTGAATCTAACCTTTCTTCCTTGTTGGCGGTACATGTGCATGGGGAGTCCAATGTAGTTGCAGACCAGCTATCCAGAGCTCTCATTCTGCATTCGGAGTGGATGCTGAAGAGGGAGGACTTTCTGATGCTGGTGGACATTTGGGGGTCTCCAGTGGCAGATCTCTTTGCCACTCCTGAGAACACGCAGGTGGAGGTCTTCCTGTCCCGGCATTAGACCCCAGAAGCTTGGGCAGTGGATGCCCTTTCAGTGGAATGGCCAGAGGGGCTCCTATATGCTTTTCCTCCCCTGCCCCCCCTTCCCAGGGTGGTTCAGCTGATTAAAGACAGGAAGGCGCATGTAGTGGTCGTAGCGCCTTTCTGGCTGAAACATCCATGGTTTCCCCTTCTCCTAGCCATGTCCCTGGTCCCGCCCAGGAGTCTCCCGTCAGTACACGACTTACTCTCCCAGGGGGACCTGGTTCAGCCCGACCCTTCTTGGCTGGCCCTGACATCTTGGAATGGCAGCAGAAGTGTTTCCAATAGATAGAACTGGCGAGAGATGCCATTAACACTAATCACATCAAGACGAGACTCTACTTTTGGTCTGGAAGGCGTTCTGGGACTGGTGTCAAAGGATGGGGTGTCTCCAGAGGACCCTTCCCCCCTACAGTTAGTAGCTTTCCTTTAGGCGGGACTCCGTAAGGGACTTAAGCTGAACACTCTGCAGAAGCAAGTATCCGCGATTATGGCGGCTCTCAAGTTTGCAAGGGGGCCCAGGCTCTTGGAAGATCCCCTGGTCTGATGTTTTCAGGGGGGGGGGGTACAGGCAGTGGCTCCTCCAAACTTACATTTGGTCTTGACTGTTTTACAAAGAGAACCGCTTGAAACGTTAACTTCTGTTGAATTAAAGTTTCTTTCTTATAAAGTTGCCTTTTTGGTAGCCATGTATTCTGCCTGGAGGGTGTCGGAGCTTTCCGCGCTCTCCATGGAGCCTGATTTCTGCAGGTTCACCCTGGACAGTTTGGTGCTGCAACTCGATCCTTCTTTTTGCACGAAAGTGGACTCAGGGTTTCATCAGGACCAGGAGCTTCACCTGCCATCTCTAGACAACTCTGTTTCAGGGGAATCAGGTTGGGACTGGTCTAGTTTGGATACCTGCAGAGTGGTGAGATTATATTTGGAACGGACTTTGTCTTGGAGGAAGTCCAGCAGCTTGTTTCTTTGCTTTGCCCTGAATAAAAAAGGGACCAAGTCCTCGCCCAAGATTCTGGCAGCTTGGGTGCGGGCATGTATTCTCCTCTGTTATCAACTGGAAGGCAAGGATCGGCCAGGACCGGTGCTGGCGCATCTGACGTGTTCCCAGGCGGCGAGTATGGCATTTAACCAGGTGGCCTCACTGGAAGAAATCTGCCAGGCAGCGGCATGGAGTTCTCCATCTATGTTCATGAAGCATTACCGGTTGGATGCAGCCCGGGTGGTGGACTCGCAGTTTGGCTGCCGGTTCCTCTCTTTCATGGTTCCAGAGGTGGTAAGATTTGGGGACCCTGGAAGTGTGGTTTGGTAGGGGAGGTCTTCTTCCTGCTCAGTGAGGTCACTTGGGTATGTCCCACTATATTACCAATTGTAAGGGCCAGTGGAGAATGGTATGATGAAGACCTTAGGGATCATCCATTCTCTCCGGCACGTCAATTGGGCCCTCCCAGGAAGACTATGTTGTGTTTTATGTTACAGACTAGTTCTGGTGAAATGTCATTTGCTCCAGGTGCTACTGGGAGGCAAGTGTTGGCACGGGAGTATACAGAGCCCAAAACTTCAGTGCCATCTTGCGGTCATGGAGGGGTTGTGGAGCAAGTACAACCCACTGTATCACCAACTGACAGGCCGGAGAGAATGGATGATTCCTAAGGTTTTCATCATACCAATGCGTCTCACAAATGATACTGCCATGCAGTTACTTCTTGGGTCTGTTACTATACTACTCATCCAATATTTTTAGATCCTTGGACACTTAAGAAAAAAACAAGCATTTGCCCATTAAAGTTCACTTTCAAAGTTATCTTTGATTGTCACTCCTTTTCTCTGTAAATAAGTATAAACCTAGTTGTATACAATTTTATTCCTGCTGATTCTTTTAAACCTACTTCTACCTGTATAAGATGAGCACACTATTAAGTATGCATATATTTCACCTTAAGATCTGCACATTCAGATCAAGATCTTGCTGAGGTTGGAAAACAAATAAAACGATTTAAAAAGGTAGTTACTAAAAATGGGAGAAACATTTTGACAACGTACTGAAAGTTCTGAAACTATGCAAATAATTTGTGTGTAAAAATAAAGAGATCCCATATGTAGTTTTAAGTAAAAGCTGCTTAAGTTCCTTTTAAATTCAAGAATGATTTATTTACATCAGACCTAGGTTTACAAATGTTTTCTAGATTATCTTCATACAGTGTTCTTCTGTTGGTTAGCACTTTATTATTACTGTGGCTAATTCAGTATAGAATTTATAATACCATAACAATGTCACACTTATTCAAAATTTAAAGCAGTGAGTTTTGACCAGTCAGGATGGAAAGCAGAGCAACCCAACTGTGATGATTTAGAGTTCTGCTACAAAGGCAGGACAATGCAGTGAGGCCAAGAAAGAAAAGAATCAGAAGAGTGCTAACACAGGCCCATCCCATTCTACTGCTGCATAGAAGAGCTGTTCATTATCTGTTATGGCAAGTTACCTTTAAAAACAAAAGTTCTTGTTTTGTGTTTTAACGACAGAACCAAGAAGAATTCAGGTACTTACAACATCAAGCATCTCCTTGGTATGAGCTGCGGACAGACAAAATCTGGCTCTGGATTCAATGATTGGAGTGGCAGGAAAACCCACAACCACAACAGCTATATGCCTTTTCAGCATCTCTCTTCCAAATGCACTGCAAAGGAAGCAAGACAAGATTAATGAACCAGCTCAACAGGAAAGTAAGGCCTATATTGTTAAAAGCAAAGGGGGGGCTCTGGGAAGAATGACTGCGGGGTCACTGTTCTGACTGCTCTGCCTTAGACACAGACGGCCTGCACACAAAGATCTCTTTTGTTCAGTCCTGAGGTAGTCTTTCTACAAAGGTTTCAATGTTCTGAGTTCACACAAAGCTGAAAGATATTTGGCAGGGCTTGGTCATTTAGTGGGCTGCTTCTAAACTGATTTGTAACTTAAACTCTCTCACCCACATAGCAACTTTAGATTAAGAGCTCACTTACCAGGAATTCTACACCCTTCCACTTGCTGACTGTTATCTGAGCAGATGTGTGTTCTGATTTGAAGTACTAGTTACAAAAAAAGGAAAAAGTAGTACTTGAAACAGAATCCAGCCTTCTGCAAATCTAAGTCTCATCTCCAACAGAAAAAGCTTCCTATTCTGCTTTCTTTGCCTGCACTAAAAAATATTGAGGACCTTTACTGCTCAGAAATCACACTATTTAACAGGGAACTGGGCATCTAACTTGTTACTGTTTTGCTACTGCTACATGGCAATCATATTAAAGTCTAACTTACCCAATTTTTGCTGGCATATACAACATCAAAGGTACCACAGGGGAGTCTTCATTTCCATATATGATAAAGCCCATGTTCTTAAGCTGCCTGCGAAAATACCTGATGTTCTCAGCCAATTGCTGTATACGCAACTTACCTGAAACAAAAATTGAGCAAGTGCAGGTTGATCAGAACCTTTCAAAGTCATATCTTTAGCAATTTTAGTGTGAACAGAGGCATATAGTTTTCTGAAGTGAACAAACAAAAATCACTGTATCTTGGGTTAAACTTAAGTATGACCCAAAAATTATTTAATCTACTACTTAACTACTGTAAATTCACGAATGTAAGAGAAAGAAGAATAGAAATTACTACTCCAGAGTCATTGGCCTATAAAGTACTAAACTGCTAAGCTCTACTAGAGAATAGGGATGTGCACAAATATTCGTAATATTTGGAATTCGGCTGAATCTGGACATTTGAATTCAAATCAAATGTTGGCACATTCAAAGACTGACATTTGAATTCAAATAAAATGGTTTGACACATCTGTATGAAGCTTCGTATAGGATTTGTATTCATTTGTATGTGCTATATGTATGCATGCATATGGGATTCTTATGGGATTGAACATTTGTATTGAATATGAATCCTACCACAAATAGGAGATCTATTTGAACTAATACAAATTTTCTTGCATTCGATTCAATATGAATCAAATTAAAAAAACATTGGGTCACATCCCTACTAGAGAATAACTGTTTTCCTTCTGGCACATGTTTTGTGAAATCTTAATTGTATTTTCCAAACAGTTTTAAATGTTGAAAACCATCCTGACTGGTATTGTAAGCACAAAAAGGAGAGGATATAAACCCATAGTTTATTTTTAGTTTCCACATATAGCTCATGTTCTCCATTTGCAGTTGCCCCTTGTGTACCTAGGTTTCAGGTAGAGCAGGGTTTTGCTTATGGAACTGACACATGGAAAAGGGATCCTGTTCTTAAAAACACACAGAACCTGGTGAGAGAAATACCAACTGCAAACACTGAATACTATATTTTAAAATTTAACATTGGTAAATGCAGGAAACTGCAAATTGAGATGAACAGTCATATTTTACAGAAGGTGATGAGGGTATATTTGAAGTAGTGAAAGAAATTTCAGAAGCTGAATGAATTCTTTGCATCTGTCACAATTCAAAATTTGGAGCACATCTAAATTCATTTCAAAAGAACAAACTTCTGTTTCTAGTCCTGAAAGATCTAAGGGTTGATGATTTGGGCATAGGATTGCACATGTAATCAGCTAAGGCTTCTGATGCACTAGGAATAATCTATGAAAGCTCATGCTACCAACTTCTTTCTCTTTGCTTGTCTCTAAGGTGCTACTACATACCTTGCTTACTGATCCAGTCTAACAAGGCTACATCTCTGAATTCTACCAGTTGATCCAGCAATCCTTTTACACTAGGAAGCATGAATTTGCCTGTAGGCTTTAGCAATTCATTTCTGTATGGATGTTGAGTAGAACCAGATAGGCTCCCTTTCAATATGGCTCTTGTAATGGATTTTCACTGATTAAACCTTTCTTATAGCTATCCTGACCAGTTGCTATCATCACATATTCTGGTAGTAAATTCCATAGAGAGATGACCCTCTGGGGGGAAAAATATTTCATCCTGTCATTCCTAAACTTACCTGCCCATCAGCTTCATAGGGTGCCTCTTGATTATAGTGTTATGTGATAAAAGATTTTTCCTCTATCTACCTTTTCTATACTGTGAACAATTTTATATACTTCAGTCAGATCACCTCTTAAATGCCAGCTTTCTAGACCCAAGAGACCTAGATGTTGCAGCCTGATTTTGTAAGGAAAGTGTTCCAGCCCCTTGATCATTCTAGTTACTCTTTTCTGCACCATTTCCAGTTCACAATAAAGTATTTCTTCACACATCATATAGAATTCATTAGAACAAGACTGACCACCAGTTTATTGTCCATGGCTTTAAAAGAGGTTTGGACAAATTCATGGTTGAGCTACCCAACTCTCTCAAACAAGCATTAAGAAGGATTAGTATCTCACTGTACATTTCTGAAACTCTATGCACTTAATGTGATAACATTAAGCATGCTGAATATTCACATGACCTTTGATCCTATTCCACCTAACTTTCATAAGCATGATTAGTCAGGTATATCTTTTCATTAAAGCCTTTGCATTTACTGCATTTAATTTTGACCTGACCCTCAAGTAAAGTGCAGGATACAAATCAAACACACAAACATACATCAAAGAGCAAACATTCTGATCACAGGACTGGATATCAGAGCACAGGACTTTTGCTACAGTGCAAGCCTGTTTAAGGTCAACTCCCTGAACAACAGAGGTGTGGGGTAGATGGGTCTACTCCTTCCAAAAATCTGCTGTACAGTGCAACCAGAAAACCTGTATCATAAAAATACCTGTTATATATTGGTAATTAGATAATATTTTGTTGTACCACTCCAGGATGAGGTTTGGAGCTGCCACCAGTTTTCAAAGCTGCATGGTGCTGCCACTCAAAATGCCAGACTCTTAGGGTGTTTTTCCACTGTCAGAAAGTACCCATTTTTGCACCCATTTGGGTATGAGACAGATGATCCCATTTCCACCACGGCACCCATATGGGACCTGATTGTTTCGAATGCCGATGGGGAAATCCAGATCAAATGGGTACTTTCTGGCCTTTAATCCAGATTCTCTGTAGACCCCATTAATGGGGTCTACAACACGGTCTTCAGGCAGAAAATCCGGATTAAAGGAAGCCTGTTTCCACGCTTGTGTGGCAATGGGGTCTAGAGGAGGCTAGGGAGAGGGGCACCCATGGGGGGGGAGCCCCAAAACCTAAGCTTCAAAGTCATTTCGAAGTCATTTCGAAGTCTGTGCAAAATAGCTTCGGAGCATCTTTGAAGTCTGTGCTGATCTTCAGAGTGAACTTCGAAGTGACTCCAAAGTCATTTAGAAGTTCACTCCGAAGATCAGCACAGACTTCAATGGAGCTGTTCTGCCTAGACTTCGAAGATTGAGGGGACAGGGGGCGCAAACACCTGGGGTGACAAGCAGACCCCTCATGGGTAGATTCGGATTTCCAAATGGGTGCTCCGGTGTTTCCACGGCAGGGAGGCTAGCACCCACTGCTACTGGGTGCCACACCACCCATGGAAACACATTGGGTACTTCCCTTAATCTGGATCTACTCGATCCGGATTAAGGAATGTACCCATTCCTTAGATCCGGATCTTCTTAGATCCGGATTAAAGGAGCGCGGTGGAAAAACACCCTTAGTGAAGTTTTCTTGCAAAAAACACCATAAATTCACCTACATCTTGCCCATTTTCTATCCCAGCTTT
Organism: Aspidoscelis tigris stejnegeri; assembly: GCA_023333525.1. Classification (NCBI taxonomy): domain Eukaryota; kingdom Metazoa; phylum Chordata; class Lepidosauria; order Squamata; family Teiidae; genus Aspidoscelis; species Aspidoscelis tigris. The sequence continues at coordinate 83,549,539 of JALMGA010000003.1, forward strand.
CTAAAGATTTTAATAAAGCAATCCAGTGGAGCTCATTTGAAGATCAATTGTGCAAACAAAATTAACAGGCAATGGAAATAATGCAATTTGATGACACAGACTTTCCAACAGTGTGAAACTTGGAATCTAGTGTTTGATTTTATTATGTGTGGTGTTTGTCAAGGCCAGGGAGACCCATAAAACACTAATTTCCTGCAAATTCAGCTTTATACTACTAACATATCATTTTAAAAGTGAGTGTGCTGTCTTGAATTTTACAGGCGGCTTCATTTCCATCCCAAAGTAGATTTAGACTACATTTTAATTGGGAATTCACAATGGAATCTAGGGCATTGTTATTTAAGCACTTACATAAAGATGACTGTTAGAAAAAAAAACTCTTCTCACATTTTCTTCATGCCATTATGGGTTTGAATGTGGCAATAATTTTCAGCGTAAGTAAGAACAGATTTCTAAAAAGATTTCTAAAGTTTTAAATTATTCTACTCACACTGAAATTATTGCCACATACAAGCCTTTAACGGAACTGGAACAGAAGCAACTTTGACTGGAATTTATACATTTTCCAGGCTGGCTTTTTTTTTTCTTGACAGAAACTGGGGGGGACAGGAGATTAAAATATTTGGTAACAATGTGCAAGAGATGGCACTAAAAAAAAATAACTTTTTTTCCTTGGACTTAACTGTTGCTCAACGGACAATGGAGCACTGCTTACTAAATCGTTTTATAATTCTAGTTGGTAATTAAGAGGCTCTTAAGACCCGTGAAAGATAAGTGCCCTTTGGCTTTTTACTCCACCTATAAACAGACAGCACCAGAAGTTCAAGAAGGAGTTACAGATCAATCCTGGGAAGTATTTGGCTCCAAAAGATACTGCAGCAACTATTTAGAACTTCCCCTGACCAGGAAAGGGCTTTTGTGCTCTGGAACAGGTACATCATTGCCTGGCTCAACAAGAGGCAGAAGGCCACACCCCTTTTCGTTCAGTACTTTTAGCCTGCAGACTTTCATTCAAATAGTGTAACAGAACTCAAGCAAGTTTTTTATTAAGTTCTCTTTTGAACTGAAGGCTCATAGTAAACCTGCAAAATACAACTGACTAAAACTTGCTATAAACTCAACTGCAGCAGACTGCAAATGGGAGCAAATATCTGAGGGGAATTTTGAAACCCATCCTGTAGCTGAAAATGTTGCAACTTGGCCAGCATTAATTTTCTGCAAAAATAGCTGAAAATAAGGGCATGAAGTACCAAAACACATAATTTCTGTGGTCTACTACTACTGGTGCTCATAGTATTGATAATTTATGTGTATCCCACACAAACAAATGTAAAAATACACAGCACAATGTATAGTATCAGATACATTTCATCTCAGAATTAAGATTATAGTACTAAAACACACTTATTAATGCTGCATTCCAGATAAAGTACTTTCTTATATTAGACTTTGAAACTACCCTTCTGTTTATAACTTTCTGAAAAATCTCTATGCCATTTATTAAATGTCATACTACATACTTAGCCAAACAGATAATATTACCAGATTAGTTATGTATTATCTTGGTTTCCTGAAAAAATTCAATTCAGAAAGAATTAGAAGTACACACATGCTTCAATCGGCAGGCTCCCTCCAGTGCTGAAGGTAGCACGTACATACAGAAATCTATTCCACATACTTTCCGTTGACAAGTGTTCAGTGGCGGCTGGTGGACTTCTGGGCTGGGTGTTCACAGGAAAGGTGGGGGTCACAGGGGGTGGGGCCGCTGGGGTCATGGGGGCGGAGTCCAGGGCCAGAAAGATACAGAACTAGATAAAGAAAATAATTTATGCATGGAACTGAACTCATGGAATGAATAACAATATAAACCTGCTTTTTTGCTCCTCTCTCACACCGGAAGCCCCGTCCTGCCCTCTCCCTCCACCGGCTGCAATTGAGCTCACCTCACCTCACTGCTGGGGCACAAGGAATGCGAGCCCATGGTGTCGAGGAGCCCGCCACTGCCACTGCCACTGCTGTCGAGCTTGGCGGCTGGAGGGGTGAGCCAGGCAGGCAGCGATGAAGGGGCTCAGCATCTCCACATGCTCATCAACTAAGCCAAGCCTCTTCCTCGCTGGCTGCCCAGCTCACCCCTCTGGCCACCAAGCTTGGCTGGAGGGGTGAGCTGGGCAGCCAGTGAGGAAGGAGCTTGGCTTAGAATCCAGTCTCCACATGCTCTTCTCATCATCAGCCAAATCGTCCACCACATGCTGACCACGTGGTAGCCCACCTCACATCTCCAGCTGCTGAATGGCCATGGAGGTGGGGGGGAGAGTGAGTGACAGAACCAGTGGGGGACCGGGAGATTGGGGGGGGGTAGAGTTTAGACCCTACCTTTGTCTGTCACATGGCCATGGCTTGACTGGCTGGTGGCAGAGTCAACACTAACGTGAAGCACCTGCATGTTAATTTTGGAGGGAAGAGGAGCCTGAATGTTAGCACTTCATTGATTTGATTGACGTACCAAGGCGATGCTAACAAATCACAGCTCCCTCAATCAACATACAGGATAGTTGCAAGCCTTTTCCTATTGGCTGTGTAACTATCCTCTATTTTTGATTTAATATACAAGGGGGCAGGGTGTCTGAAAGGGATGGGGGTGACCGGCAGTACTAGTGCTATAACAAGGAACCACCTTTGCAAATGTTGAACAAAATTGGACAAATGACTGAAAAGGTTGGTTGTACCCTTGTCAGCACACTTAAATGCTTACTTTGTACAGACCTGCCTCACATCTACCTCCTATGGGAGAGGCTTTTCTTGTGGTTTGGTTCACTCGAGGTGACCAGGATCCTTAAAAAGAAGAAGAAGAAGAAGATGATGATCCAGGGGTGATCCAGAACATTACCTGGAACTGATGTTAAGCTCCAGTTAAAATCGGTAAAGTGATGGAAACCATCATTAAGGATAAAATTACTGTGCATAGAGGAACAAGCATTGCTGAAGGAAAATCAGCATGGCTTTTGCAAAGGTAAATCATGCTTACAAACTTTCAGAGCATTAATAAATAAATGGATAAAGATGACCCAGTTGACATTATAAATCTGGACTTTCAGAAGGCTCCTGAAAAAACTCACGACATGGAATAAGTGGATAGGTCCCTTTTCTGACTGTTTGAACATCACCAAATTGTATGCTTAATGGGTATGTTGATGGGTAACAACATTTAAAATCAAACATATTACAATAATAACAGTATATATTAAAACAACATTGTCTGCAAGCAGGAAGGGAAAATGTATCCCCATTTAATCAAAGGCCAGGACAAAGAGATACATCTTTACTGCCTTCCTAAATGTTTACAGTGAAGGTGTACACTATCTATTTATCTATGTGCCTGGACAAGTTGAAAAAAGCAATATCTATCACCACCCCTTTTATTTCCCGTGTCTGATGCCTCTGTGGCCAAAACAATAATATCCACACATAAGAGGGAAGTAAGAGCAGGCTTAGAAAATCACAGCTTTTGCGACTTTTTAATCCCTAAAGGGAGGAAAGCTGCTGTTACACAACCCTCTTATGTTTACAAGTGTTTCAGTATCCAGAATTCTATATAGCTTTAATCCCAATTACTGGCTGGACTCTCTCCCTGAACCTCCCTATTCAAGTCTCAGGATCAGAGACCATTCTCACCCTTCCATAGCTAGCTGCTACTGCATGGTGATACACAACTGGGCCTTTCCCACAGGATTTCCCTGAAGACAGAAGGCAACACTATTACATCCTGAATTTCACTAAGAAATAGTCAAAGCTTCCAAGAAGCTGCTAATAGTTCTAGCTTTCTTTTTTGTAAGTGAAAGGGGGAAAAGATTCTGCAAAAATGTTTTATTATTGCTTTTCTTGCAGGCATATGAATTTGCTGTGCCAGTTTTTTCTTGAGCTGCCCATTCTCAAAGTCACTGATTCCAAAATTGAAACGAAGTATAGAGGCAGCTTTCCACTTTCAAATTATCTATAATGAACCTGCCTACAGCAAGCATAAACATTTAAAAAGTTTTTTTCTTTTTAAATTATACATCTTTCTCCAAAGGAAGACTTAAACTTGTTAATGCATCATCTTTTAAAGCTTGCATTTTCCTATATTTTCTCTATAATTTCAGATGCTTTTAAAAAAATTAAATTCACCTTTATTAATATAAAACTACAAATGTATTAATTTGTAGTTAAAATGTAAGCAACTATAATTACAAACACCAATTCTACTATAAATACCAAGTCAATAAATATTATCATTTTCTATCATTATAATACTGGAAAAAAGACCTGAAGAAAAATAATACCTATATTTATTTATTTATTTACATTTTTACCCTGCCCTATACCTGAAGGTTTCAAGGGAGGTTACAACATTAAAAACCAAATATAAAATGAACATACTAAAACAAAAGTTCCTGAAAATGGGGAGGAAAAGCTGTCTCCTTTTTTAGCCACAGCCCAGGGTGAAGAGGTACTTCTTCACAGCTCTCCTGTACATGTGAAGGTCTCTAACACACCTTGGGGGTAGATAATTCCATAATCTGAGAGTCATCACTGAGAAGGCCTTACTCCAAGGCGTCCCCCCCCTTATGCTACTGAGTGGGTCGGTACAGCCAGGAAGGCTGCCCCTACAGTCCTTAAGCTACAGGCAGGCTGATATTGAAGAAAGCATAGCTTAACACAGTGGTTCTCAACCTTCCTAATGCCGCGACCCCTTAAGGCAGTTCCTCATGTTGTGGAGCCCCCCAACCATTGAGGGGCAGCTGGGAGGGGAGAGGGAGGGGCAGCAGAAGACTCATTGTGACCCCTGTGAAAGGGTAGTTCGACCCCCAAAGGGGTCCCGACCCACAAGTTGAGAACCATTGGCTTAACATACTTGGGGGCCAAGTCATTTCCCTTAATATTTATATTATTAATAAATGGAAACCATTTCCTTCCAAAGGAAATTTCTTATGCCAATCTCTTAGATCTAAGAAATCTGACTATACGAACATATATACACACTTTTCCTGACAAAGAGGCAACTATAGTTTGCCATTACTTCTTCAGGGAAATGTCTGAAATTGAATCTGTTGCCTTCTGACCATTTGCTTTATCACTGAGCTTAAACAGCAATCTATGAGCTATGGAGGTCAGTTAGTTATGAAACATATGAGCAAGAGGTCATAGACTTCCTTTATATGTTGGGAGATGTTTCTATTTAGTAAGATTCAAGTGGAAAACACCAGACCTCTTTAGAAGTGCAAGTTGACTGCACTGGTCTATTACTTTAATGTGATGACTCATAAACCTAAGAATCAAGCCGAAACAAGTACTGTCTGAATCAGGGATAGGAATGGTAAATCTAATTAACCTCTACTCCAAAGGTATCTCAGTAACCGCCAAATCCAGAACATGTAAGATTGATACTCTCAAGAAAGTTCTTTGCATTCATATGCCCAGACTGAAGACAAGTCTGAATCAAAATCTGACAAATACTTTGCGTTTTTGCCAGTAAGCCTAAGGGTTATCACAAAGAGCATTCCTTTCAAAAGACTTTCAAAAGCGGTCAATTGTTTCCTGTTTGATACTGCTGCATTAGCTGTATATCAGTAGGCATATATTACTCCAAGATGTGCAAGCCTATTGCTCTCAAATTATTAGATAAAAAATGTTTAGATCTAAAAGAAGCTCTAGTTAATTTCTTAAACAGCACTCATGAAACAGACCTATTTGTCTACTACTGCTTCATCAAATAATCAACCAGCCACTCAAATGGCATGCCATGCAAGCATGTCAGAATCTGTAAATTTGCATAATGCTACTAGTAGCTGATGCGCTAAACACTGGCATCAACCAGATTACTCTTTTGAAGTAATCACAGACACTACTACCTGAATTCATGCCAATGATAGACAGATGGAACACATTAAATGACAGCTTTCAAAAAGAATATAAACTCTTATACTTGGGAGGATCCATGACAGGCCCTATAAAGTCTTCTGCTGAAATAACATAAATGCACTGATCATCAGTTCTTTCTTTTTAAACACACTTCAGCAATAGATATATCTTTATATTTTAAAACTGAAACTCAATAAATACAAAAAGAATAAAGAGAAGACTACAGGATAGTAAACATGCTCTTTTCACAATCTTTTCTCCATATTTTCTTGTGTGAGCTTTTTATGACCCAGAAGCTACAGAGGGTGGAGACATGAACATATACAAACACCATTTTTACAAGCTGTGGAATTTGCAGACTTCAGAAGAGCTTGTTCTATGAGAGATATTTACAAGACATTTCATGGAAACAATTTAGCTGCTTTATATAACACTAACTATAAAACTATATTTACCATCTGCTATGTTTTTCCTAGGCTGACAAATACCAAAACTACTCTTTAAAATTCAGAACTGCAAAACATTAAATGGAAACATTAAATCTAGTATTCATTTCTACTTCCACTATATAAGGCTGAAGGAATCCTCTCCTTTTCATTCGAATTAAAAAGCAACTTGCTGTTAATTCAGACTTCGCTGCCCTTTTAGCTAATTCAACAATCTTCTATTTTACCACAAACTGCAGTCTTGATTAATCAAATGATGCACATTAACATTTAATGTCTTGGAGGGGGAAAAGATAATCAGATGATTCCATGAACATATTTTAGATGTAAAAATAATCTTCTGTATTCTCAGCTTCGTAAACCTCCTGAAATATTAGAATTTGAAAGTAATCATTTGTGACACTCCTTCAATCTTTGCCACACAAAAATAGCTTCAAAACTGTTGAGTTTGACCTCAAAAATAGTAGCTTTCTGGGAACATTCTGACTAAGGGGGGTCCGAAGCAATGTTTTCAGTCTCCCTTCATATTCATGAGTTGGAGATATATGACATTTTGGTGGGCTGCAATACCAGCAAAAACATCAGAATTAAGTACATCCACTGGAAGAAGTTATAATAATGCAAACTAAGGCTGCTTAAGGTCACTAACAAAATAAATACATTTAGTTATCAACTAGTTGCTAAATTCTTGGTCTGTAAGACCCAGATCCAGAAATTCCAAAGAAGTTATAAGAATATACCTTTAGCAAACTAGGGGAAAGCAGGCAGGCAACACAAACGTACTTCCCTATTTAGACTTATGTGTTGTTCTCAGAATGGCCAACCAGATGCTCGTGGAAAGCCTGTAAGGCATTCTGATCACTGATAGACAAATCTTTTGTCCTAGACTCAGTCTCCCAGCATTAATATGCTCTGGAGACATAACTTCTTCACTTGGAATTCAACCAACATCTTCTCTCAGCCTTTGCAGCATATTATATTAATATAGAAAAAGTAGCAGTACAGAAGAGGGTAGTCCACTGACATAATCCACAGAATCTATAGAAAGGCCTTCCCATCTTGGCATTTATCAGTTAGATCAGCCATAGTCTGAAAGTCAACTAAACAGAAACAGTACATCATGTAAAGATAACCAATTTGTTTTCAAAGATTAAATAAGTTAAGCACTACACAAATTTCCATCAGGTTTGTGTTCTCAAAACAACAGAGAGATGTAGTAAAATGAAGGCTTCCATAATTTTTAATTCAAAGATACTTCAATATTTTAAGGACAGTTAGATTTTTAAATGAAAAGTTGTGAATGTTGTCTGGACCAGCAGGAAACCCCAGTTTGATCTAGTGGTTAGGAAGCTGGACTCTTTATCTGGGAATACCGGGTTCGATTCCACCCTCCCCCATGAAGCCAGCTGGGTGACCTTGGGCTAGTCACATCTCTCTTCTGAGCTCACAGCCTCATCTACCTCTCAGGATGTTTTGTTGTGGGGAGAAGAATAGAAAAGCTTTGTCAGCCACTTTGAGTCCCCTTAAATGGGTGAGAAAAGTGGGATAGAAAAGCCAACTCTTCTTCTATCTTCCTGAAAAGCTTCATTTGACTGCTCAGACAGACTAAAGATACTCAGAAGAAAAAGGTTCAAATCACATATGAATTGGGTCATAAACTATGCAGTTCTGATCTATTTTGTAAAAATATTTCTAAATCAACATTTGTAATGTTTTGAAACACATAACTGTCTTAGCACATTTCTTTAGTTATGTGGAGAAAAAAAGATAAAACAGGTATGTTTTTCTTGCCTGAAACAGCATGCAAGATTTGAACAGAACACTAGGGTCAAGCATTCAGTGTTGAATGGCACCTATCTGAACACCATTCTTCCTTGCTAGGAAAATACAGGAATGCTGCATCCCTGGCGTGGGTGGGATGGATTCTGCCTTAAGGAAGCAAACAGGAGAGATCAGCAGGAGGCAGCTGCTAGTGGGGAGGGAAGTGGGGAAAAGGTATATACAAGATGGAGTCGGGTGGAAATAAACAGGGGATGAAAAGCGCTGCCAGGGGTTTCTCCCCTGTTAGACACTGAAGAATGGAGAGTGAGTTTGAATTATAAGTTAACAATGCAAACACAAAAAATCCGACTTCACTGCTGATGAAAAAAAACCCTGATTTAAACCTGGATTAAATTGCCCAGTGGTGATGCAGTCAAAGAGAAAAAACACCTTATCCTAATCATCTACATCACTCAGGAGCATGGGAGAACATTTTAGGTAGCTTCTTTTTTTTACCACTTGGACTGGGTAAAATGAAGAACTATTCAAACCTACATGTACTATTCACATGCTAATCTATGAAGTACAATGAAGAGTACAGTTACTCTTGCTATCTCTGATCATTCGTCTAAAAAGGCCAGAAAGTTCTCCCAGAGTCAAAACAGAACTTTTCCAGGAGCCTACTTCTGTGCCTTATGGAATGCAAGGGGAAAGAGCAGTTTGTGAGATTTAAAAGACCCCCTGCCAGAAGCAAAAATCCTGTGAGTGATGTTTAAAGCTGTCAGTCCCCTGAGGAGAAGCAGGAAACTCTTTATGACCCCCAAAGTATTTGTTTTCTCAACAACTCTTTGGCACAGCTTGGGATTGTTAAGGTCAGCAACAACAAAAAAAAGTTCCGGGACTGCCCAAATTACTTTTGACTGGTCCCTGGGTTCCCAAGGTGATAATTTAACACCTCATTAACAAGTCACTTATCAGAGGAAATTCAAATGAAAGATGGTAATGCTACAACTCAAGGTTTGCATCAACAGAAATCACATTTTTTAACCCAAATCTTATGCAAATTAGCGAACGATTCATCAAATCTATGAACTGTCTGATCACATGAAAAAGTACAAAATGTTCATAGATATAGAAAGGAAATCAAGTTTAATGCTCAGTGATGCTTGGTGGTTTCTCAGCATATTCTGTGAGGATCTATTCTATCAGAAAAAGAAAACAAGAGAAGATAACTGTGTAGCGGCTATACAGGGTATGAGGCTAGAATTGACAGACCCTGAGTTGAAGCTCCCATTCAGGTGCGGAAGTGCATAGGTTGATCTTGGACCAGTTAATGTCCCTCAGTAAAAGCACATATATAAATGTCATATATCAGGAAGAGGAAGTCAGACCAGTAATATGACTCCAATATGAGACAGCTTCCAAATTCCATGTTGTTCAGAAAACAAACTCTGAGGAAACACCACTTTCTAGTGTGTGTGTGTGTGGTACTATATGCCTACTACATATCTGAACCACCACAGATATGCATTACAAGAGTCCTCCTGGATCAGGTTATTTTGTCTCAGATCCTGGAATTAGTAAACAACCCTTCTCACTAATAATCACCCATGGGTGTTTTCCACTGTCACTAAAAGTACCCATTAAGTACCCATTAATTGGTATGTAATGGCATTTTTGTACCCATTAATGGGTACTTCTAGTGACAGTGGAAAAACACCCCATAACTCCTTTTCAGAAACCATTCAAGTCAATACCATCACTACATCATGTGGCAGTGGATTCTTTACTACTTGCCTATGTTGATTCTCCCACATTTAACACTAGCTTACTACAGTTAGAATGCTATCAAAGATTATGTATATAATGCGTAATTTTATAAACTTCTATTTCTACTTAATTTAATTAATCCCCCTAAGCTAAAAAGCCTCAAGAACTAGAAAACCATGTATATGTAATATGACCATAGTTACAATTCATATGATTTCAAATTACTTTATTTGCTGTCAATGCAACTCCATTTGTCACTTTGCTATGGACTTCTTGCAACTGGTGCTTTAAGACAGACAAGGTTCAGTACTTGCATTCATACAGCAATAGTCTACCTCAGCAGGATACAGGTATTTTTGCTGCCAGCATATATTATTTCTTTCACGATTTCAATATTTGTGTTTCTGTTTATACCTAAGATTAAAGACATTTACCCAAGTCTTATTTTTTCTTCAAGGAACAACACTGAATTGTTTCTTCTGTTAATCTTTTGGCTGTTAAACTTTAAAAAAAAACTCAATATTTTTGGCAAAAGGTACACTTGATGGGTTGAAAATCTTTTGAGTCTTGAAATCATATGCAACACAGTATCAGATAAACCAGATAGTAGCTGGCAGCAGCTTTTTTCAGTTAATTTCTTAATGTTGCTTTTTTTGTTATTTGTGTTGTTAATTTCTAATTACTGACATTGGCAATGCTGGGTTCAACTCCTGGTAACTGCATAGCCGAACACACAACATTTAACTTTTTTAAGATCTTGCAGCTCTTCTAAGAAAATCCTTTGGCTATTTCCTTTTCTTCTTGCCCTGCACTAGATCCCAACATTTAAACTACTTGCTTATTTCTAGAACTGTTGAACTAGACTTGCTTTTTAGAACCAAGTTACATTCAATTGCAAAACACAAATACTGTCACAAGTTGTTTTTTCACATCAATATGGACCAATTCAGACAGCACCCTGTGGATGACCATTATGAGTGCCAGACAGAAACAATACTAGCCACTGAAAGATTTGTTTGAACAGACAATAGGAAATAAAAGAAGGGAAGCTGCTGTCCCCTTCCAGATTGCATGTTCACGTGCTGTCACCTAATTAAGTCTATTCAGTCTTCATTAGCCTCTTGTCCTCTTTCGGAAATGGCCATGCTGTTCTCTGTGGCATGTGTATTCTATCCATGATGCCTGCTGTTAACATCCTGTTTGGGCAAAGAAGGTGCTCTGGAATGATTGCAAATATTTAACAATAGCCAGTGGACAACAGAAATTGAAAATACATGTGCTTCAAACTGAGTGCGCAAACTATTTGTGAAAATAATGCAAAATATTTCACTTCATCCATGGATTTGTGGAAGAGAGTGAGAACATGCAAGGACTTAAGACACATGATTGCTAACCCTTTTTCTTACAGGCTTACACTCTCTGCCCTCACTGTAGAATTAAGGGACGAAGTGGAGAGAAGGAAGTTGAGGGCTTTTGGAAATTATTTCATATTAATCAATTATACACCAATAACTTTGCCTAAAGGCCTTCAGATTCTGAACTTATCACCATATCCTAGAAAGAGAAGAGAAATTTCAGTCACTTTGCCTAGTTCCTCTCAACTAAAGTAGGATTACAGTATGAGCTCAGTGTAACTCCTTATCTGGGTTTCTCACTAAATAGAAATGCAAGAGAACTTTTTCCCTAGGATGATGGGAAATTCCATTATCAGTGGCGTTATCTAGAGGAACTGACATCCCTCCGGGTCTGAGTTAAAATTCACATAGGGTGTTTTCCCACCACGCTCCTTTAATCCAGATCTAAGAAGATCCGGATTAAGGGAAGTACCCAATGAGTTTCCACAGGTGGTCTAGCACACAATAGCAATGGGTGCTAGTCTGCCTGCTGTAGAAACATCGGAACACCCATGTGGCAAATCTGGATTGAACCACAAAGGGTCTGCCTGTCACTTCAGGTGTTTTGGGGGACAGGGGGCACAAACTTCTGAGATTAGCAAAGGCTCCTCTGAAGACAACCCCCTTTTTGAGAGGTGAGCACTGATGAGTCAGCCTCATTAATATGCACCTCTTTCCATGCCTGGAGGCAAGGGTTTTCTCTGGGGAGCCCTTGCTAATCTCTGAAGGGAACTTTGGAGGGATTTCGGGGCTGCCTTCAGAGGGACTCTGAAATCTTGACTTTGCGGCATCCCCCCATGGGTGCCTCCCCCCCCCCAAGCCTCCTCTAGACCCCATTGCTGGATTGTAGTGGAAATAGGCTCCCTACAATCCAGATTTTAAGGCTGAAGACCCCACTGTAGACCCCTTTAATGGGGTCTACACGAAATCCGGATTATAGGACCTGAAGGACCCATAATGATCCAGATTTACCTAGCTGTGGTGGAAACAAATGTGTACCTAATGGGGTCTGTGGTGGAAATGGGGTCATCCGGCTCTCAGCCAAATGAGTCCTTAATGGGTGCTTCAATGGGTACTTAGTGACAGTGGAAAAACACCCATGGAAGAACATGCATCCCTCCCCACATTCAACAGTCCTGCCATGTAGCAGTTTGCTTGGCAACAATATAGAAGCGTTTCTAAACTGCTTTCTTCTGGGTAGATGCTGGAGACTTCCTGCGTCCAAAGTAGACAGTTCACCTTGAGCTACTCTTCGACCACTTTCACTAAATTCTCAATACAATGCTGAACAAGCAACAGAATTACACTGAAGAAAATTACATTGTGACATACCACCAGGCTATAACTAAATGTATTTATTCTCACAGGAACTGACCTGATAATAATACAGCTTAAAAAAAAAACAAGTTGAAAAGCTGCTTTTATTGAATCTGAGGTTCCATAAAAAATGAAAATATGATAGGTACAACTAAACCTATGAAACACCAAGAAAGTGATTTGTGGCTTCCCCACCCACCCTTTGAAAAGCTAGGAGCATGGCAAAAACAGAGTAAGAGATGGTGCCACAATCTGCAGAAACTGCTTTCTCCTAACTCTTTAGTGTCAAGCTCTACAGGGTTGCTGATTTCCTTCCTAAAGACATTTTAATTTGCCATTACATATTCTTGGGTTCATAACTGAGATACTGTTTGTATCTTTACTGCATACAGTACAAGGTGAATGGCATTAAGGATCTGCTCTCAACCAAAGGACAACATTAAGAAAGCACAAATAGTATCAAGGTACAGAGAGAGAAAGTTAACTTAAACAAAGGTAGCTATAAGACTATGGTGACTGAAAATTGTATTGATTTAGATGAGCCAAAATCATGAAAGCTTCACAATGACTGTGTTTCATGGACCTCACTTTGTATGCTGCAATAAGATTCAAGGATGACGCCCAGGGCTGTGCAACCTGGAAGCCTATAGAAGCTTATAATAAAGGTGATCTCAAACTGAGTATAATTTATTTTGACTAGTTAAAACAGGGTTTTGCGAAGTCTCTACCATGAAGTTTCAATTTATTAATAGCTGCAGCTTTCGGAAGAGTTACTCAATACTTTTTTCATCTGATTCTAAATGGGGCCAACAATCTTGTATCATTATAAATGAGAATGGTATTTAAAAATTATAGTCTTACTTAACTCTCAGGTAAGATTTTATTTAGTATTATTTTTGCTTTGGTGAAAGACACCAGTCTTTCATTTAACTTTACCAGTATCCACGATGTAAGGCTATTTCTAACTTCAATAAAAAGCAGCGGCTAGATTTTAGAAACTATTCACAACAGCCTGAAAAGTCCTTGAGTTGTCTGAGGGGCAATCCTTCAATATGTATGCCACCTTGTGGGCAAAAATAACACCTACTAGTCCTGCAATGCAAGCCTACTTTGCTCTTCATCTCAAAATTCCTGCAAATCCTGTACCTTTCACAATGACCAACACAACTATTCTCAAAGTAGCCAACCTGAAGTCTATGATGGGGCTGCTAGGCATGATATAGGGACCAGTTTTTCCAATTTCTGAAGGAATTTTCTTTCTTCCAATTTTGGCATTAACAACAAAAACAAAAAGTAGGTGCACATTACACCTATCTGCACATCCCAGCAAGCAGATATACCGCCCTCATGGTTAAGCTTAATAATTTAATCAAGAAAAAGGGAAGATCTCTTCCCAGCAATTTTGCATGTAGAATTTATACATATATATGCAAATAACGTGTGAGTAGGCCACATATCACTATTGGAGCTGACCATTCAAAACAGGCAAAAGGTGAATGCAAACTCAGGCCAAAACAGGTAAGCCACCCATGGCTCACAGTACGCCTGAAAATTTGATACATACACAAAAATAAACAGCCTTTTTAAAGAAGAAGAGCTGGCTTTTATAATCTGCTTTTCTTACCCTTTTAAGGTGACTTAAAGTGCCTGATAAACGTTCTGTTCTTCTCCTCACAGCAGACATCTTGTGAGGTAGGTAGGGCTGTGAGAGCTCAGAAAGAGAGCTGTGACTAGACCCGGGTCACCCAGCTGGCTTAATGGAGAGGTCCAGAATCAAACCTGGTGACCACCAGATAAGAGTTTGGCACTCTAACCACAAACTGGCACTGTTCTGCTTGTCATTTCCAGAAAACAGAAATAAAAGGCATGCTGCCTGTTAGTACTACCATTATCCTACATGAAGCAGTACAGTGGTACTACTGTAGAAAACCTGTAAAACTACAACTCTACCAGGTTCTTGTTAGGTACATCTAAATATACAGTGCATTTATCTATTACCTGTTTCATTAATCATATTATATCATATTCCAGAAATCACTGAGGATTGGTAGCAAAATATCAGAACAAAATACTGTATTAAAAGGAGTACACCCAGTAATTAATCCAATAAATTATAAGACAACACAAGATATACAATGAAACCAAGGATCTGGGTAAAGGGGTAGATCTTTTATGTTCAAAGACACAGTTGAAGAACTTGGTGATAACAGGTGGATCAGTTTGGCAAGACCAGAGTGAGGACAAGTCTGATACAACAACTTGAATAACTTTCAGTCCAGAATGGACAGCTGATCCAACACAACTATATAACTTCTACTGCTGGTGGACTACATATGCACAGCTGTACACCGTCATATGGATTAAAAGATGAAGGTTTTATATATGATTTTAAAATAGTTTTTGTTAAATATATCAATATAAGAGTAACACATTTCCCCTAAAACTTATTATACATTGTTGAACTCTCTGTGATAGACCATGAAAAGCATTTAAGGAGTTCTGGGGGTCAGCCCAATGAAACTGGCAACCCAATGCACAGCAGCAGGGAAAATAGCAAATTCAATTCTAGAGGTACTTAGGAAGAGAACAGAAAACAAGTTGGCAAGGGTCATTTTGCCTCTTTATAAATCTATGGAATATTCTATACAATTCTGGTCATCACATCTCAGAAAGGATATTGTGGAACTCGAAAAGGTACAGAAAAGGGCAATCAGAATGATCAAAGGGCTGGAATACCTTCCTACCAATGTATAGATGTTTTCAAAGCAAAATTTTAAGAGGTAACCTGAATGAGCTATATAATGTATAGTCTGGAAATGGGGGATAGAAAAAAATTATTTTCTCTGTTGTACAGCATTAGAACCACAGCACTATGAAGCCAATGGGCAAGAGTTAGGACCAACAAGGGGGAGTATTTTTTAACCAAGAAGGTCATCAGTCCATGGAATTTATTACCAGAAGAGGTGGTGATAGTAACTAGCCTAGATGGCTTTAAGAAAGGATTAGAGGACAGATGAACCAATGACCACTGGCATGGATGCTTAAGTACCACCTCCAGATTGGAGAGACAGGCAGGATGCCTCTAAAGGCTATTTGCAGGGATTTGAGAGCAGATAAAGGTTTTGCCTTCTCTTATGCTTGTTAATGCCCAGAAGCAACTGGTGGGCCACTGTGTGAGATCAGTATGCTGTGGCTTGATCCAGCAGGGTTCCTATTATGTTCTTAGCCACAAAAAGCAGTATATTACAGTATTTGAAAAGTCTCGGCATGAGAGGCCTAATTGCTTATGTATGTATACAGATGTATGTATTAGTAAAACTAATCTAAAAGCACTTTTAAAAATGAACTCACTAAAACAACAAATACCAATGCCTGAAACAAGAGGGGAAGCAGATTCCGCACCCAAAGGCTAGGATAAAGAAGTGGCTCCTCACATGCATCAAAATAAACACACTGAGTAGTCTAAACATACTTCAGAGGGGAGGCTGTTTCACAACCTAGTGCCTACCACAGAAAACACTATCTCATCTGTCCTTGCACCTTTTACTGTTCAGAGATGGCATTACTTAAGAGGACACCCCCCAGAGCTCTAAAAACTGTTGCCACCACAGAAAACATCCTCCCATATAACATTATTCCTCAAACAGTGAAATGTACAACTACTGGCCAAAGCTTCTCTTTTAGATCTTAACCATACAACAGCCTATCTGGATGCAATTGTAATGCAGGACTCCCCTCAGTTTTTCTTCCTATGGTATTAATCAAAGCATACAAACCTACCACTTGGTGGATCCTGCTACTTGGTGATTGGCAGGCAGGAGTACAAGCTGCCACAGACTTAGAAAGTGAAAGCCAGAAAGTAAAGACCTGAATGGCATGGACACTTGAGATGTCCTAAATTGATTCTATCTGAAAACAATTTGTATCAAACGGGCTATGTTAAAAAATCTGGAAACATTATTATTAATATAAGAAAGTAGCATCTATAGGGACTCACCACTTTCACTCATGATGCATTTAATGGAAGCAATGATTTGCTGAAGAACTGGTGGAGAACATGATGTGGCATAAGCTGCACTGTGTGAATGGATGCGAAGATAATCAATCAGTTCCTGGCAAAATAAATATAGAGGGATATTAGATACTACTATTGTCACAGAAAAACAGGCCAACATTTAATAATATTACAGGGATTCATATCAATTAAAAAGCACAGGAAAAAGTCTAGTTATGTAGGAATGTGCCAAATATATTAATCATCTTCAGATTTACACACAAATTTGAAGCTTTAGCAATTCATGTGCAGATCGAAAGGGACAAGCAGTTCATGTGCAAATCAAATACATACAGCCAGAGGGACAAGGAAACCCTTACTCACCAATCCACCTACTGTCTCCCATGGCTGCCCCCCTCACTCACCCCCCCTCCCTTTCTTCTGCCCCAGGGATCGTAGGGAACTTGCAAGATTTCCAGTGTTTCCTGGGGGATTGGGCCTCCACTGCACCTCTGGTAGGGCTAGGGGCTCAGGGGTATATAGCAAGTAGGGAATGAGGGAGGGAATGGGGGCTTCCTTCCGTTTGACTCAAATTGAAGGGGGGAATAAGCTTCACGCACACCCCTATAATTAGGTAGACTAGCTCACAAAGAATCTCCCCTTGATAAATGGAATGGTCCTGCATTCTGTTTTGAACTATGAGGATGTTATCTGGAGAAATATATCTAAGACAACAGTTTTTAAGCAAGATAACTGTAGTGTCCTTGATTAGCTAGTTCGTATCAAATCAGTATTTAGAACATAACGTATGAGGTGCCCTGCTGAATCAGGCCACAGCCCATCTAATCCAGCGTTCTGTCTCACACAGTGGCCAACCAATTCCTTCTGGGCATTCTCAAGCAGAAGGCAAAAGCAAAACCTTCACCTGATTTCGACTCTCTGCAAATAGCCTTTAGAGTTATCCTGTTTCTTCAACCTAAAGAAAGCATCTAGGCATCAAGTTTTGCAACCATCGACACTCCTGCCTTCCATGAATTTGTCTAATACTTCCTTAAAGCCATCCAGGCTGTCATCAGTTCATCTACGTGAGCTTTCCATTTTGAAAGGGATATACTGTGGGAATATTTCTGACGGTAAAAACACTGTAGTAATACTAGCCAAACTTGCCAAAGGAGCTTTAAGGTAGAGGGAAGTTGCAAGAGCCATGACTACAAAGATCATAATTAAGTGCTTTTTAAAGCAACTATAGAAATTCTTATCAGTTGTTTTTACCTTTTTGCCTCCAATATATCCTCCACTTGCTCCAAAGCTCTTGGTGAATGTTCCCATCAAAATATCCACATCTTCAGGATCAAGTCCAAAATATTCCACTACACCCCGACCACTGGGACCCAACGCTCCTATACTGTGGGCTTCATCCACATACAGGTATGCTTTATATTTCTTCTTAAGGGCAATTACTTCAGGAAGTCGAACTATTGATCCCTCCATGCTGTTACAGAATAGAGATTAAGATGTGAATTCTGAGTACTCTGTTAAATTTAAATCCTCTTAATATATTCTATGTAACTGCACAATTAAGGCAATACATACACTTATGTCAGGCACATTACTAAGGCCTCTGCTCCAAAGTTAGTAAAAGGCCTCACAAATTTATAGATAATATACTGTATGTTTAGTCACATAAGACTCACATTTTTTCCAATATAATTTTTCCTAAAATCACTCTGTGTTCTACTATTTATCTTTCCTAAATATTCCTTGCCAAATTACAAAGGTGGTCTATATACCAGTGCTGCTTATACGGAATGAAATATTGTAATCTGGTTACACGATTATGTTGATAGTTTGAGCTGGAGGTTTAAGCAAAAGAGAAAAAGAGTAATTTAACTGTCAGTAATTGTGAACAGGTGGTTGGCACAGCAAAAGAGTCAATATTGGTGGTGAGGAACAATTTTATAAAATCTGCTTATCTTCGAAGTGGTGGGGAAGTAAGTGAAGTGCCTAAACATTAAACCAAAAGCTTAGCAGCAGCTTTCCTAAGCTTGAAAACATGATGGCAAACAGTTAGTTGGGACTTCAAAGAGTCTGCTGGACTGTATTTCCCTTGACTGGATTTGTGAGGAATGAGATGGCTCCCTGCCACCCCTGTGGCAAACCACAAAAACTCTTGAACAGGGAGTGTATTGCTGTCCCTCAGCTATACAGCTTCTGCTCAAGTCCTAAGCTGAGGCCTTAGTTGGCATCTTTCTCCTGTTGGCAGCCTGCCAGGCCAGTATAAATTACTGCCATGTCCTACATAACCTTGCAAGTCTGAGGTACCTGTAAAGAAGCACACTATTGTCCTGTCTGGGTTCCAACACGCACTTCTGGAAATGTCAAAAGGTGAGCAAATAAAGACTCATCAAGAACAGAGCAGGCTCTGTTCAGCCAGCCTGTAATGGGTTTGGCTGCACCAAGGCACAGCGTACCTGAACTGACCTTCTACACCAGACCCTTCTACACCTGCTTTGAGATGACGAGGAAGCTGGGCAAGATTGCAGTGGGCACAAGAAAGAACCAGAGAGTACCTTGCAGTGGGTATTCCAATTGTTGATGCTACAGTTTTCACTTTCCTTCTAGGCAGAAGGTCAGCTTTTACAGTTTTGGGTTTCAGCATCTCCATTCCTCTCCTAGGACTAATTATATCAGGTTGAGATGATGATTCAAGATCCTACAGCTCTTTTAAGAAGAAGGAATATTCTGCAAGTGGGCCTGGTGCTAGGCTGAAGTGTTGGTTTGGAGGATTTGGAAAGATGAGAAAAGTGACAGAATGATGGGTGGTGCAATTCAGGGAGCCTGGAAGATAGGTGAGAGAAAGGAAGAAGACACTGAGCTTTAAAGGGTATGCAGAAGAGGAGGGTGAGAGGATTATATGCAGTGAGGGGTTAGCAAGTGAAATGAGTTAATTTTGGAAGTAAATTAACACAATTTTTAAAAATGTCTAATATAATAAGTCAGAGTCCTGAAGATTTATCTCCTCTTAAATGTTGGGAAACTTGCTGTATGGACATCTTCAATTCTTGTAAGAATGTGTCTTGTTTCAAAGCAAGGACTGTAGACTGTGTCCTCCTCATCAGATATTCATCTTCAACATAAAAGTTAGAACCTGTACTAAGAATGTTTGTTGATGGGTAATCTCACCACCACTATCAAAATCTACTGTTTAATTATGGAACCAGCTTATAGATGTTATTTGTACATTTTGTACAAATGTAGCTGGCGCGGTAATTTCAGACAGATTTATGACTACTGTGATGTAACTTAAGAGTATCAAACCACTAGAAGCAGTTCAGTTCAGCCGAGTAAACTGTATGAACCAAGGAGTGCCAAGTTCAGTTTAGTGAAATTTTCCCTGAATCGGAACACCTGACAGGCTGAGATAGGTTCCTATTCAGACCACATGAGTGCAGAGGAACCCACTCAGGTAGAAAGTGAGTGCCAGTTGAGGAAGATGCTAGTTATATGTTCTCTGTGACTACAACAAAGCATTACCTGGGTATGGATGCCCACAGATCCTCCCACTCCTGCTTCCTCTTCCAGAGCACCTAACTCAGGAGTACATTTACACAGCCCATCCATAAGACCAAAGAGCCCAAATGGGTAGGCGTAAAGAAGTGAAATAGAGGGCCATTTAGGATTCATAGCAACCTGTCCTCTCCAATTCATGCAAGAGTTCTCCAAGATTAGATGCATCTCCTCAATATCCACCCACTTGATCTTCTCCCTCCTCTCTCACGAATTGAAGGAACATCACGCACTGGATGGAGTAGAAAAGCAAGTGGAGACTCACCCAGACTTTCCATAGTCAAATAGGAAAAAGACAGCCACTGAGACCTATACCATTAATTCTGTTTGATCAAGCTAGATGTGGATCTGTATGGATCTGAATGTCATCTGGTTTGGTCCACATCTGAACTGACAGAATCAAGATGGCTCAGGGCAAAACCAAACTGCTACTAGTGTTAATGTGCATCTGCTAGATCAACTACCAGGGAATCTGAACAAATTAACTACTTGTAAGTAGTTAAAAGGACGGCAGGCAGGGGTCCTTCCTGTAAGGTGAAACCGATCGTGGACAGAGAACTCTTCTGGGGTGGAGCACAGCTTTCTGTGGGATTATTGTCCCTCTTCCAATGGCATGGGGGAGGGTGTTGCTGCCGCCGCTGAGGCAAACTGAGACGCGGTGGTGATTTGGCAGAATGGGAAAACAGTACATCTGCTATAATACTGCTGCTTGTATAATACTGCTGCTGCTAATCAGATCCAGGAAGCTATCTCTGACAACTGTGTAGTGGTCTTCTCAAAAACAACATGTCCCTACTGCAACATGGCAAAGAAGTTGTTTGAAGATATGAATGTACATTACAAAGCCGTTGAACTAGATACATATAAAAATGGAAGCCAGTTTCAAGATGTTCTCCATCAAGTGACTGATAGTCGAAGAGTTCCAAGAATATTTATCAATGGAAATTTTATTGTAGGTGCTACAGACACTCAGAAACTTCATCAAGAGGGCAAGATACTTCCATTAGTCTACCAATGTCAGATACAAGGACGAAGCAGCTCTGGACAGCCCTGTAACTTTCCTTAGCTTTGCTCTGTTGAAATTATAGTTCAGCTGTATAAATTTAAACCCATGGGTAAAGATCTCAATGCCTGGTTCCCTGAGCTATATCCAGCCAACTAAAAAATGCCACCTGGTAAAGGCTCTGGAGGTGCAGCAACTTCATGTTGCCATCTTGATCAAAGTTAAAAAACAAACAAACCAAAAGTTCCAAGATAATATAATTCAAAATAAGTAAATATATTAAATTTTGGGTTTTATATATATTTGGTTTAACATCCTGGATTTTAAATGCTGTTGTAGATATTACTGTTTTAATATATTGTTTTGTTTTAATGTGCTGAGTTTTAAGCATTGTTATCTGCCCTGAAACCATTGGGCATAGGGCAAGATAGAAATACAAATTATAAATAAATATCTGAAAGATGTTGCAGTAGGATGGTACCTGTATATGCCTTCAACAATGATGAGAATTTTTTTCCATGGTCTGTGTGTTCGAGGTTGCCCATACACAATGGCATCTTTGAGCAGCTTCTCCAAGCTCTGCATATCTGTAAACCAAAAGACCTTAAAATTATGCATATAAGGCCGCATAAAAAGTCACCTATTTTAGATGCTGGTTGCAAACTGGGATCTGGATAGAGCTTAAACCTTGCTAGCCTTACTGACCAGCAGACCACTGTAGGGAGAGACATTAGGACTATATGATATGATGACAGAAAAGTAAGGAGATGAACTATTGTGTATTTGATAGATGCTGTAAAAAAAATTAGAACTCCACTTTTAAAGATGTCAAGGGGGAAGGATTGTTTTTATGCCTAAGCGAAGGGCTTGTCTTTAAAAATATAATTAGAATGTCTATCCCAGACATTTATTTGCCAGCAACCCTGGCTCCCTATGCTTTAAGTAAAACTCGCAAAAATATTATGAGGAATCATTAGCTACATAGAATCAGAGAGTTGGAAGGGATCTCTAGGGCCATCAAGTCCAACCCCTCTGCTTGAAGACCCCCAGTGAAGGAGAACTCACTACCTCCAATGGGAATGTATTCCACTGACCGATTGCTACAATTTCCTTTATTCCTTGTCATTAACTAAACCACAAGAATCACAGGAATGGTAGTTCACCAATATCCAAGAAGGATTTGTGTTGGCTATGCCCATCTTAGTTGCACAATGCACAGCTGATTATGATTATTTCCCACTAGCAAATATAGACATGACAGCAATTTAACTCATCAGAAATACTCTAAAAACATTACCCAGTTCAGTAGCTACACAAGCTAAGAGTGAAACGTTGGAGTCATTAAAGACTAGATCCTTGGGTCTTATGGACCAACTCATAACTGACTACCGTATATTCCAGCGTATAAGATGGCTGGGTGTATAAGACGACGCCCAATTTTTCCAGTTAAAATATAGAGTTGGGATATACTCGCTGTATAAGAAGACAACACCCGGCATATAAGATGACCCTGGACTTTTGAGAAGATTTTCCTGGGTTAAAAAAGTAGTCTTATACACCAGAATATACAGTAGTTAAATTTTCCAAGGATGCTCTTTATTAATGCATATAAAAAAATGTAAGTATTAACATACTTACTATTATGTTTGAAGATTCGAATTGTTGCTCCTGAAAGTCTTGCTCCTAACACTAAAGATGCATGATTCAGCTCATCACTGAGAATTAAACAGCCCTGGATTGGAAGGGAAGAAATTACATATGAGAAAAAAATTAAGACCAAGTTCAAAAATATACAACCAAGGGTCTCTCTAAGAAGCTGATGGGCTGCAGAGTTAGGACCAGCAAGGGAAAGTATTTTTTTTCACCAATAGGTTCATCAGTCTATGGAATTTACTACCAGAAGAGGGGGTAACAGCAACCAGCCCAAACAGCTTTAACAAAGGGTTAGCCAGGTTCATGGAGATTAGGTGTATCAATGGCTACTAGAATGGATATCTAGGTACCACCTCCAAGTTGGAGAGACAGGCAGGATGCTTCTAAAGGTTATTAGCAGGGAGTCAAGAGCAGATGGGTGTTTTACCCTTGTTTTCTCCTTGAGAACATATAGATGCAACTGGTAAGCCAACTGTGTGAGAAAGGATGCTGAACTAGAGTGGCTGTGGCCTAATGTAGCAAGGCTCTACTTATGTTCTCCCATCATTTCCAACAGTGGACGCTTCTTTTCCCAACTGTCAGTAGGAGGCACCAGAGGATTTGTCTTGCCTAGGGTGAATGGAGGGAACAGAAGAAGCTGGGAAGCTCCTCTATCAGCTCCCAGAAGTGATATGCCTACGTGAATAATAAATAATTTGTAGGTAAGAACTGACCTATATTAAGTGTTATCTTTGGGTAAAGATAATAACATTAAAAGAAAAAGAAAATAAAGCAAGTAACTAAGCAAGAATTTCGTTAGCCTTTTCCAAAATCTTAACTCTTTCCCAGTCTCCTGTTTCCCTTTATTTGTCACAATGTATGTGCAACTGATGTCTTAACATGACTTATTACTATTACCCAAGATGGTTTTTTTCTCTATATCAGAACAGGGGATGACGTTATTGCCCAACTTGCTTACTGTTATAAGGTACACACATGAACAGTTAACAGTACTTTAAGAGTAACAAAAGACTAGTTTGAGCAGTCTTCAATGAAAAGTCTAAAAATAATATTTTTGGATCTGCAGTTACATCTGGAATTTTGAGCATTTACCATGCACCTCCATCACCCTGACACATTTACCCTGACCCACTTATATAAACTGCTATTTGGAATACAAGCTATGTGAGCAAGTGGCCTTCATGAACTCACAATACAATATTGATTTAATAGTTTGGAATGTACATAGCCTCAAGTCTATATGGATGTTGGACCCAGGTAAATAATGCCTTGTATATGTGTGTGTTTTCTCATGTTAACAAAATCTGAAAGGATATTTAGGGAAATACATTTTTTTTGTAACATGCACTCTACTTTAGCCAAGAATCTACACTGCACTATGTCTTCCGTAAAGGTTTTAACGTCCAAGAATAGCTTCATAGGTAATTCTGTACTGCACCATTTGATCACAATAACTCCTTCCGCTTTCTCCCCTCTTCTTCCTTCTGTTCCTGCTTCCTTCCTTCCTTTGGATTCACTACTGTACCCATTCTGTGTCACTCAATATTACTCTTCCACATCACTGGCTGCCCTTTAAATATAGGCATGATGCAGCTGAAACCCCACTCTCAAATAGCTTCTAGCACAGAGGTGTCAAACTCAATTTTGCAGAGGGCCGAATTTTTTTTAAAAAAAGGTACTGTCAGGGCCAGTGGGCGTGGCCGGGGCGTGGCTAGGGCACAGAGGAGGGGCTGGCTGTCCATGGCGGCGCCCGTGCACTCGGGCAGTGGAGGGTCCCGCTGCGCGCTCGCCTCGCCTCACCTCGCCTCCTTCGCGCCCAAGGAGGACAGCGGCGGCGGGCCATATTAATACAGCCCGCGGGCCGCATCCGGCCCGCAGGCCGTATCTTTGACATCCCTGTTCTAGCACAAGCAAAATGCAACTCCTATCTCGCTGCTGATTCACATTCCAGGACTCAGTCTCAGGTATTGTAGTGGCAGCCTTCAATATCTCCGAATTAGGACACGGAATCAGACCCCAAAGTGCAGGGGTACTTTCAGGAAAATGCATACAGTTACCTGGGGATCTACTTATAAAGTCTCTGCAAAATTACTGTTTTGAAGTTTACTTGTTAGGATTGTTTGCAGATTACTGACAGAAAATTTTAAACACTATACTATAAAGAAAAAAAAGAGGACCAAGTCATGTGTACCAGCTCAAACAACGTTCAAGCATGATACTTTCCAGAGACATTCTCAACAATATGTTCATGTCTGAGCAAAACAATTTTATACTATACTGGACAAAACCAGGGTCACAAATCTATTCTCTGCAACAAACTAAAATCAAGGTTACTAGATTCACTGCAAATTAGTAGGCAAAAAGGCAACCTCTGTATCATCTAATGTTCTTGCTCTCCAGACCCACAGGACAACAGAACTGCACTCTCCCCTAAACACATACTGAGTGAAAAGCTATCATTAGAAGTTTGTGAAGTCATGAGCAGATCAGCTCTTTTTGAAGTTATCCATACCTTGCCAACCAAAGCAGGAATATTCATTGAGTTGGTTGCAAAACCCATTCCATATGCCAAAGCAGACTCCACACCAAGATATCTGGCCAGTAATGTTTCCAACTCCTCATGTTTCTCTAAGTTTCCTGGAAGTAAAATTGAAAATGAGTTCAAGATGAATAAAAAAGCTGTGTTTGCAAAAGATACCAGAGGGCTTATCAAATCTCTTAGAGCTGGTTCTGATATTTCTCAAGGCTAGAATGGATGTACCCAACCTTGAATGAAGTGATCATCCAAACTACCACTGCCATTTAATGTAGGATATTTTTTCATTTGTTCACTTTGTGCTCTCCGCCCAAAGTTGGGTGGCCCTGAGCAAGAACAAATATCTGGAGCATTTTTATACCATACAAACACATATATCCACAGGATGGTACCACAGGGTTTGTCATTACTTGTATGTAGAAACATCTGAATGCTAGCATTAATGCACATTTTTATTTACATTTGTATCACAATTTATACCCTGAGGTCTTAGGATAGGTTACAACAATTAAAATACATAAATAGTTAAGAGGCACCCAATTCTGGATGGGGTTGTGTTGCCACAGAAAAGACATGTGTGTGACTTGGAGCTGCTCCTAGATTTGGCAGCAACAGCAGAAATGCGTACATCCAACTCCAACTGGTTTGACAGCTTCAGCCTTTCCTGGATAGAGATAACTTGGTCACAGTGATCCATGCTCTGGTAACCTCCACATTAGACTACTGTAATGCACTCTATGTGGGGCTACTTTTGAAAATAGCCCAGGAGGTATGTTTTAATGAGGCACCTAAAACCATATAACGTAGATTCCTCCAGAGGGTGGCTACTCCAGAGTCTTGGAAAGACATTCTTGTGGGTCCCTGCCCCTTGCACCTCTGAGAGAGGAAGAACTACAGGAACGACCTTTCTTTGAGATCTCAATACCTGGCCAGGTCTATGTGGGAGAAGGCATTCTTTCAGATAATCCAGGGCTCAAGTCATTTTAATCTTGAATTGAGCTGAAAAGCAAATATACAACCAATGCAATTCTTTCAGTTCTGGTGCGATGTATGTCCAGCCAGAGACTCCCCATCAGCAGTTGAGCTGTTGCCTTCTTCATAAGTTCTAGCTTTTCACCCAGGCCTTTAATGTTTACATTCCTCTGAGTGTTATCCTGTCAGGAAGGATGGGAGGTAGGAAAGGAAGGCTATATTTTAAAAATATTTTGGGAATATTATATGTTTTTTTTAATTGTTGTGACCCTGCCCTGGGGCCTCTTGGTGAAGGGTGGGATATAAATTCTTAAATAAGTAGACTAAGGGGAGAATATGTCACATTTGTGTATGCAGGCAACCAGAAAAATCATGGATTGTCCACAAAGCACAAAACCAAGGATTCTTTTTCATAAAGGATCTGCGGACAGACTTAAACATACTTATTCAGAACTTACCCATCTCTTGCCTTGTGCTGCATACCCCACATCCATACTGTGACAAAACTTCAGCCACTGCATCCTCACAAACTTCTGTATTGTCTGCAAATCCAAGGTAGTTGTAGGACCCCATATTAATTACATCTTTTATCACTTTTCCTGTGTACCTGTATGTATTTTTACATAAAAGTACAGTACATTAAAATATTGACAAACTTACCAATGACAAGTATGCTTATTATAGTAAAGGTTGCAATCCAATCAGAGTCTTTATAAAAGGCCTTTGTGCACTAAGTAAAGTTTGCAGATCTCTGGCAACTGTCCCAAAGGAGCTGCTCTGGGCTATACTGCATACTAGTTTTTAAAAGTCGCAAAGCTATCTTGTGACATGTTACAGACGGTAAGTCATTAGGAATAATATCAAAGCCTCACTACTTACAGTGTATTAGCTGGAACATGTTCAATGTCTGTTAAACATTTCATATATTGAAATAGCTGAAACCAAAATGTTTGTACAAATCCAGCTCTGTTTCACAATTTGGTTAACTCCCATTATAGCCAAGGATCATAAAGACTTCTGCATCTTTTAACATAATTAGTTTTACCCAAACGAAACACAGAAAAATAAGATTGTGCATTAAGCATATGTCCTCTGAAAGCTCTCTTAGGAAGTAAAACAGTGCTAGAGGCATTACAAAATAGTTTTCTACTTCATTCTAACAATTTCTAGCTGCTCCTGCTCCACTAAACAAGTTTCTTCTCATGTAGAATGTCTTCCGAGCATACATAAACTGCTGCAATTAGCTAGATAAAATCTATCCTTTCCTACAAGTGTGCTCTGTTGAATGATGAATCTGAGAATGACAATGGGCAGTTGGTTAATCTGTTCAGTCTCAAGACAAAACTCTGTTATGCTTCTAAAAGATTTTTACAATTTATTTCATTTTTATTTCCTGATATTCTTTGTCAAGCACTAAACCTGATTAGCAGTAACTGGCATTCACACAATCAGTTAATAAAATCATGGACTATAAAATTTCTCAGTGCTATATCTTTAAATGAAGTTTTCCAAGACAAACAGCTTCTGTTGTGAGCTTCACAAAAATGTATAATACTAGAGAATATATGGGTCACAAATGAAGTAAAAGATTTTTTCAAGGAAGGAAAAAAGAGTATGTGAACATCTGAATATGCAACTAAAGAAAGAGTCCTTAATGCTCTAATATTGTCACCAAGTAATCAGTATTACTGCTATGCAGGACACTGTTTACCATCTAAATCCCACCTTTACTCACGTGAATGTCCAGTTGTAGTCATGAGAAACTCTCTCTAGCAGGTCTACTTTGGCTCCTGGTTTACTGCAGACTGGTCTGTTCCAGCTATCTCTAATGCGCATATAGAGGTTCCTTGTATAGAAATTTTCAAAATCCTGGTACAAAGGGACAAAATCCTGAAATCATACGGAAAGACATTTTAAACATGGGATAGGCCAAGCTAACACTCCAACCAGAAAATATATTTATCCCCAATTTGTTTTACTCAAAATTAATTATTTCAGTTTATATACCAAGTGGTTGGGAACTCCAGGCTCTCTCTGGAACCTTTCTCTTGGAAGTACAAAAGATGCAAGGAACTCACCTCACCATAAAGAACTGCTGCCACCGTTATCCTTCTCTTCATGGGCAAGACCACATTGCATGCAAGCATGACCTCACTGCACAGGCACAGGGAGCCCCATCTCCTTGCACAACAATGTCCTGTCTATACACAATGCAACTTCATCCACAGTGAGAAGAATGGTAGCAGTGCATTTTATGGGAAGTTGAGCTTCCTGAGTTCCAGGTGCCATAGAGAGCCCTTGTTACCAGATCAACTTTGGATGTACAAGTATTATAAGAAATTTTGACTGCAAAACCGGAATTTGAAATATACCGAGTTTTAATGTATGAATTTGGCTTTATGATTGGCATAATTAAAAGCTAAAGGCAGACCATAAAACATGGAAAGGCCTTAAAATAGCAAGACTGAAGCCATATTGGGAAAAAGGCAAGACTGGAGTTTAAAAAGAGGACACAGTTTTTCTCTCTTAAGTTACAAGCTGGCTGTTTGCAAAAGATTAAAAGTCTACATGCAAGAGACAATGCTTGGGCTTTAATCTGATGAAGTCAGGAAGGAATGCTCACATCTGGATGACCTTTGTTTTCTCTCTTTTTGGGGTAACAGTTTTTTAAAATAATGAAGGGGAAATAAAACCATGGAATCTGGAACAGAGATGGGTTTGTCTAATTTTAAGAAAATAATAAAGAATAAAATGGAATGGATTTTTGGAAAAAATTTGGTAAAATAATATATATAGGAATTGGAATTACTACCTAAATGGAAAAAGGTCACCAGTGCTAGGATGTAAGGTTTCATATTGATTAAGTTAGTCAGGAGAGGTGCTAATTGGAAACCTTAATTTAAGGTATACAAGTAACTTTTGCAATTAGGCAGAGACACGATAGCATAAGCATGATCTTTACATTAAGAAAAGTTGAGTTCTCCCTTATTTTCTGAAGGAGAAACAGAGATTTAATGGGGTTTCTTTTCAGTAGGAAATTATTTAGCCTTATTTTG
The DNA here is from genome assembly GCA_023333525.1 of Aspidoscelis tigris stejnegeri. Taxonomy (NCBI): domain Eukaryota; kingdom Metazoa; phylum Chordata; class Lepidosauria; order Squamata; family Teiidae; genus Aspidoscelis; species Aspidoscelis tigris. The sequence goes on from JALMGA010000003.1 coordinate 83,578,906, forward strand.
AAATAAGAGGGTTTTTAAATATCCTATTCATTTCTTCTTTTTCTGTGGAGCTTCACTGAGGGGCATTTCCATTGTGGAAAAGGGCAATGAGTAACCAGTGTCACCAAAGAGAATCTCTGTTAGCCAAGGGGAACAGAACTAATCCTTGTAAACTCAGGACTAGGAAATAAGATATTTGAGTTTCAGATATCTTTCCTGTTTACCAGTTTTGTTTGCTTCATTAGGAAATGTTAAGTTTGGGTTAATTTGTATTCTTTTTGGGAGAAGCTATGAGGAGACTGGAGTCACGTACATATTTTTATTCATTAACAAGGGAAGACCTAATCAGCAGTTTAAGGTTTCAATTTTTGTTATAAAAAAGGGCAGAAAAGAGATGGTTTTTGTCTTCTTTTTTTTCCTATCAAGGGAAACTAGGGAGACCTGGAGAAATTTCTCCATTACCCCCCCCCCATTTTTTTTCCTTTCTGCTACACAGAAAGTGGGCGGAGTTTTGTTGCAAAAGCTGCATTTTAAATTTTGGGAGTTTTGGAGTTTTTTGGCTGAGGCAGTTGCAAAAGCCCAGTTTAGATAGCATTCGTTTTAACTTGGAGACATTTTGCTTATTATTATTTTTTTTTTGAGATTTGCTTTTATTTTTGTTCCTGAAAAAGCACAGATCGGCTGGAATCCCACATCTACAGTTTTGGGGTACGGAGGCACAGTGGTGAGAGCAGATTTTTAATTTTATTCCATTCCTCCTTACTTCTCTCTCTATTTTTATAGTTTTATTGTTTGGATTTTGGGTTAGGTAGTATTTTTAGTGTTAAGGGTAATTTTCCTATCTCCTTACTGGCTTGGGTACATGGCTCTCCCAAAATTGAAATTATCAATTTAATACATAAAGCTACTTCAATATAAAATGTTTAGGTATTTGGTCATGTTTAAGGTTCTTACATACTTATCTTTGTTTTAAATGTTCTAATGAAATATGTTTCTGTTCTGGCTTCATGTTTCATTTCAACTTCTCTTCTGTATTTCCAATAAATTCTTTGTACTGATTTAACAAGAAACATTGACTTTTGAGTCTGAAATGGGTCTTGTCTCTGTTTTCTGGTTATTCCTCGTTATTAAATCCTATGTAAACGATCTATAAAGCTACCTATTCCCCTGGGAGGGGTTTAAATTCAGTGTTCTTTGGGCTTCAAAAATAATCCAAATTATCCAAATTTTACTCCCTCCATATTCGCTCACAGTCTAGATTGGAGCGATATTGGAATCAATTTAAGACCCTGACTGTCCAATAAGGCACCCAACAGTTCTGGACCTCTCTGAGTTGTCTGTAAGAAATGAACTGACTTATGAATTACAGCTTGGCACATGCCTAAGTTCTTAATAAACTGGTTTGATGCAAACACATTTTTCAATCATGCACTTAGGCACACTTATGAAAGACTGCTGAGGGCAGCTGGTGCATGTAACTGGCCAGTGAAACGGACAGAGCCTCAAATTCATGGGTTAAAGGATACAGTAGTCACAGCAGCGGAGCTACTGGCAAGGGGTACTAGGTGAGCCTGCAGTGGTATAGAGTAAAATATCAAGGTCTCCGTTCTTAATGGTAGGACCTGTGACAATGAAAGTCTTGGGGCTGGCAGCTGTGCCACAGACACTGGAATTCTTGGAATAGTTGCCACTGGTAGGACCAGGGGCATAGGAGCTGGAACTATCAGCTGTGACTCTAGTATCAAGGGTCTTAGGACTAGGAGAACTAAGAGCAACATGGAATTGGGAACCTTGGGGCTGGAGCCATGAGTCAGGATGTCAAAACTAGAACTTGAGGCTTGGATCAATGTCCAATCCCTCTATGTAAGGCTCATTATAGTCCCTTTTAGTTTATACCACACTGCATTGCTTACTCCACAACTTAGATCATGTGAGAATATCCTTAAAAGGATCAGGTCCAGTGCTATATCTTAGGAACACTACTTTTAAAAGCTATGAAAAATGCCTATTTACAAGCCTATAACTGTCTGTCTCCCCAAGATTGTAGGGTTATCCTTTTATCACGGTCCAGAAGTTGAAACTATTACAAAATGCAGTGACTACACTAAGCTACTTGGTGCATCAACTACCAGGTCAGATTTAAGGTTTAATGCTTGGCATATAAGGCCCTGAAACATCTGGAACCAGAATACTTGCTAGATCACTTCCCCTGATATAGACCAGTAAGATGTGCAATTATCTGGGGAGTTTCTGTAGGTACCACCAATCACTGACTGTCATCCTGTGGTGTCACAGAAGTGCCTTGTCTAACTTGAGTCCTAACACTCTCCCTTTAGATGACTGTGAAATGCCTACTATTATATTTTTAAGCAACCATTGAAAATGTATTTACTCAGGCATTCTCATAACTCCCATCCAATTCTTAGGAGCTTTTTAAATATTTGCTCTTTTTAACTATTCTAACTTTGTTTTTCAATTTTATTGTAAACCACTTTGAAATGTTGGTAGGAAGAAGTAATATAGAAATGTTTTTCATAAGTACATAAAACAAAAACTTGGTGCTACACTGGCTACAGAAATCAAGAACAACAAGAACATTTGCTGCCTATGCCACACCCTCCCAGAAGGTATAAGAACTTTGGCTGGGGGAGAAAGAAGAACTGGCTAGCTAGCTGCACCTGAGCATTTGGCTTCCTTGCCTCACTGAGGTGCCTGCTACCTTTTCCCCACAGTTTTGGGTGATTTAGTAATGTAATACTTTATAATGTATGAAATGTTACTATGTATTTTTATATGTAATTTTATAGTGAATTATTTTGTATTGTATTTTTTTTTTGTTGTGACTGCCTGAAGCATTTTCCCCTTTTTTCCCTTATTTAGCAATGTTTTGTATGATGGGCAATTTTTATAATGTATTTTTATAATGTTTTGATTATTACTTTGCATTATGTTTTCTGTTTGTTCTAAACCGCCTTGGGCAAAATTTTCATTTGGAAAGGCGGTATACAAATAAGTGGGATATTTCCATTTCCATTTTTAAGTTTTTATGAATTGTATTATATTTCTGTTTTTGATATGGTCATATGGACTAATCAATAAAATGCTTTACTCTTAAGTTGAAATGCTGCCTAAATTTAATAGAAGTAACAGTCATTAAATTAGATCCCATCTTTGAAGGAATTACAATTATTCTCAGCTGCTCATGAAATATCTAAAACTGTCTTAGAATTATAGAGTTGAAGGGACCTCTAGGGTCACTGAGTCCAACCCCCTGCTCAATGCAGGATTTCCTAAACCGTCGAAGACAAATGTCTATCCAGCCTTGATCATTAAAATAAAGTAGTAGTCAAAGCATGTTCAGCTATCAAGACATTACCACATTCAGACCTAAGAATACAACTTACTGATGCCTTAACAGATGCCAACAAGGACTTGAAATCAAACACTGAGGGTATATCACAAAGTCTGTTTGTAACAATGTTGACTTGGTGCTGTTCAAAAATACGTTACAAAAACTGGAAGACAGTTAACATAATTAGATGCCTCTCATTTGTAATTTGATAATAGATTTCCTCTCCCATCATCTGGGAACACTGATCTAAACTGCGCTCACCAAGTTATTCTGAGAGAAAATATCCTGAATATTAGCCTGCCTGTTATCTGAAACACATAACATTTGGCCCTACTTATAATTAGCACAAATCACGGTTTATCATGTCTAAATGTGGTCTAAAAGTATCAATGATCTCCCCAAAGCCATTTTAACAAATGACTAAACGTTCAGAATTCCACGTATTTACCTTTTGTTCCTCCCTTTCCGTTGCATAATGAGAGTTTTCAATTTTCCAGTGTCGCAGAAAGTCTCGAAGATACCCAAAAAGAGTGAGAACACCATAACCAACATACGTCAGTACAGCTACCAGCATTGGCGTTTCTTCAAAAGCTTCATTGAAAGGTCTTTTATACAAGCCGCCATTGTGAGTAATATGATGAAGCTAGGATAAAAAGGATTGTTTAAAAAAGTGAGACAGCAGTAGCCAATTTCTGAGAAGATTCATATGAAATTCTACCCACAACCATAAGATGTACAAGTAGCATCATGTCTTGTTCTCTGCAGCTTTTTTCAAAGCGAGCCATCAGCTTTTACTTCAAATGAGTCTTGATTCTCCAGCTGGACCAGTAGCTCTACTGTTCTCACCATATCAGTGTGAAATTAATCCCCTTCCCTCAAAATCATGATTCCTTAATTAGGGATTTCTCCAGTTCTCAAAAACAATACGCAAGTTGTAAATTAGTGGCCTGTCTTTTAATCCTGAAGATAAAAAAAGTGCATCCTGAACAATTTGCTTAGGTTTTTCTCTCTGCTGTCCTCTCTAACCTGCATGAGTAGTTTATATGACACAGGCTGTTAAAAGCCACAGCAGCAGTAATGCCTTCAGCAAGACCACTGATGTGATATTCTTGCAAGGCGCTAGCACGCACAACCAAAGGAGAGAGCGTGCGCAAGCATGACCAAAGGAGCTAGTTGCATCTCAAGCAGTTCATGCTCAATAGCAATGGGTGCTCGCAGTGGAAACGCCGGAGCACCTATGTGGCAAATCCAGATCTACCCATGTGGGGTCCCGCCTATTACCGCAGGTGTTTTGCGGGACAAGGGGTGCAATCTCCGTAGACGCTCCAGAGATTCCTTGAAGATTCTCCAGAGCTTTGCCATAAACTCCAAAGATTTGCCGCAAACTCCAAAGATCCTCTGTAGCCTTTGACAAATGTCCACAGGAATGGCATTGCTCTTCCTTGGGGTTCTCTTCGAAGCCTGTGCTATTCTTTGGAGCTGACTTCAGAGCTGGCTTCAGAGCCAGCTTCGGAGATTGTGCACAGGCTTCAGAGCTTTGGGTTCCTCCCCCCAACATGGAGGTGCTCCCCCCAGACCCCATTGCCCAACTGTGGTGGAAACAGGCTCCGTATAATCCGGATTTGATGCCTGAAGATCCCATATGATCTGGATTTCCCTAGAATAGGTGGAAACAAATGTGGCTCTAATGGGGTCTGCAGTGGAAATGGGGTCTTCCTGCTCTGAGCCTAATGGGTCCCTAATGGGCCCCTAATGGGTACTTAGTGCTAGTGGAAAAACAGCCCAAGAGAAGTAAGAAACTGTGGTCCAAGGCCCAGCAACTTGCCTGACAGACACCGAAAGAGAGTTTATTGCAATGACACTCTGACTGAGCCTATTATGGACACCCATGAATTACCATACTAGCTTGGAAAATAGTTGCAGAAGAAAAACATGTTGGTCATGTGAGGTTTCATTACTAGGTGGTCCTCACCTCTGCTCCAAGTTCCATACCTGGCAGCCTATGGCTCCCTATCTTGCAAACAGAGGCCTGGTTGATCAGAGGTCTCCAATTTAAAACCCCCAGGGTGTTAAGGAAATGGAGAATTCTATTTGAGGCATTTTACTTCTGAGCCTGAAGCCTCTTTCAGTTCTGAAGAAGGAATGTGCATGAACAGATTAATTTTGCCAAAGAGAGCAGGGTTTACAAAGTCTGATGTCAAGCAAACCAAACCTTCATTGACGAGTTTGTATACTGAACCTGTTTCTGTAGATGTTGATTCTGAAGCTGTTAGGAAGAAGACGAAGAGGTGGCTTTTCTACCTTGCTTTTCTCACTCTTACATGGACTAAAAGTGCCTGACAAAGTCTTCTATTCTTCTCCCCACAACAGAACACCCTGTGAGGTAGGTGGGGCTGTGAGAGCTCAGAAGAGGGCTGTGATTAGCCCCACATCACTCAGCTGGCTTCGTGGAGGACTGTGGAATCAAACCTGGTACTCCTAGATAAGAGTCTGGCTTCCTAACCACTAGACCAGGGGTAGGCAAACCATGGCTTGAGAGCCACATGCGGCTCTTTGGCCCCTTGAGTGTGGCTCTTCCAGCTTAGGAGTACCCTAATTAAGTTAATAACAATGTACCTACCTATATAGTTTAAGTTTAAAAATTTGGCTCTCAAAAGAAATTTCAATCATTGTACTGTTGATATTTGGTTCTTCTGACTAATGAATTTTCTGACCATGGCACTAGACCAAACTGAATTACATGGAGGTAAGCATGGTCACTAGTGTCACATGAGCCTCAAGCAACAGCAAAGTATCTAGAAGAGCCCCATCCTCCTGGACTCAAGACTGACACAGAGTACCTCTGTCTTTCTGGATTTGGTTTCAATTTTTTGGTCCACATCCAGCCCATTACTGTATCTATACTGTATCTAAATAGTGTTCAAGTGCCTCAACCACGTCCGTTGACTTAGAAGGAACACAGACACAGAGCTGGATATCATCAGAGTATAAATGTTGGACAGCATGGAGGTCAAAACAAACCCCTGAGGCGTCCACACAAAAGTTCCCAGGAAGTCAAACCTAAGTTTCCCATTGCTACTTTTTCGAGTCTTCTCTGGAGATAGGAAGAGAACAGTGCCTTCGAGTCCCAGTCCCTGAAGTCCTTACAACAGGATACTATGGTAGATGACATCAGAAGGCACTGAGAGATCAAGAACTAACAGGGTTGCATTGCCCCTGACCCTCCTAATAAAGGTCATCCATCAGGGTGACCAAGTCAATTGTAGTAACATGCCCTTGCATGATGTCAAATTAAAATAGGTCAAAATAGTCAATTCCCTCCAAACATGCTTGCAGCCATCACCCTCTCCAACACTGCTCAGAAATGGGATCTCAGCTACGGGTCAGTGGCTAGTGGGTGTTTTTCCACTTAGCACTAGAGTACCCATTAAGGACCCATTAATAGGTCCTTAATGGGTACTCTTGTGCTAGTGGAAAAATACCCTATAATACTGCTGGATCCAGAGAAATACTCTTAAAAAGAGTGCATACCATGGTTTTACTAAGCGCTACTGGCATCTCCCCTGCCCTCAATGAAGCATTTATCACTCCCTGTATCAACCCAGTAATACCCCCTTGGCTGGTTATCCATGACAGACAAGGATTAAGGAAACAAGTGGCTGGCTGAACTCTGCAAGCATACAGCACTAACAAACTGATCCAAAGTAACAGGCCTGATAATGCTCCAGAGACCTCCACAGAACCACATCCAACTGTTTAATCCAATACCATGCGAATCTGAGTGACTTTGCCCTGGAAATGTCTTGCAAATTGATCGCAGCAAACTTCTGAGGGTGGCATAAATGGATCCTTGTGTCTAAAACAGCCTCACTGATGGACCACTTAAGGAGTTTTCATTCCCCACTGCCACATGAAGGACACAATAATGTGCTCTTCCCTGCGTTTGGCAGAATCATATTGAGATTTACACCATTTGCACTCTAGTCATCAATTCTCTTGCTTCACTGCGTGCAGCTCCTCACTGTTCGGGGGTGCCTTATGAGCTCTGCAAGGTCTCCAAGGGCACTTGGAAGGAATCATATCAATAGCTCTACTCACATCATGATTCCAAAGTGAGACCAGAACCAAAACTGGAGCACCACTATGTCAACTGGAAACTCCCCCAGAGATATCAGGAATCCATCAGATTCCATAAGTCTCTGAGGGTGGAGCATTTCAATAGTTCCTTCAGCCCTGCATTGAGGAACAGACATCATAAGCCAGAAAAAAATCCATTCACGACAATGGATCCACTACAAGTTAACCTATCAATAGATTATTACCCTCCTGATCTGTGGGAGCCTATCCTGCAACATAAGCTGGACATATAACATGCTTATCAGTCCCATGGTTGTCATGGATGTCATGAAGATCTGCACTGGCTCACATAAAATATCATAAAAATGTATACCAACCAGCAACTTTCAGTTTCACAAAAATTACCACTAAGATTCATGGCATACACTCACAGGTGATTTCACAGGACCATAGGCCATGCTGAAAATCCATGAGAGGGATCATCCCCTGTGATCCCTAAAAGCTCTTGCCAAGTACTTTGTGGTAACTACTTCCTTTCAAATATCCCATCCCTTAACAAATGTATAAAGTTTATAGCTGCCTGCATGACTAACCAAGTTCCAAAGGTCGGAAGATAGAAGGGGTGGGGCCAATTGCTCTGAAGGATTATTTCTAAGGGAGTAAACCCAATTGTCTTCGACAGCTACTAGGCATTCCAAATTGAAAAAGTATTGTATTTAGCCTCTTGCAGTCTATAACTAGAATGACTTGCAGATCCCACAAAGAATGGAAAGTGACCAAAGCTGGAAGAAACCTTTCTTTTTTTATAGAATTTGTGATGCAGAGTAAGAGTACCACTTAAAAGATTAGATGGCACGTGGCAGATGGGCACTTTCAAAAGCAATGCTCTTTGTACTTATGCAGAAGTCAAGTCCATAAAGTTCAATGGAATTTACTTCCATGTAAGAGTGCAAAGAACCATAGACATCTGAACTGGGACATGTAGTTCACATCAAAAAAATACATACACACACACACAGGTATTAATAACACTCTGAATAACTCTAAAATCATACCTATCAAAATTTCTTTCTCACTGTCCCTTTAAAAAAACTGAAAGCAGATACTTAGGTTTGACCAAAGCATACAGGTTGGTTTATGTTTTTACTATGATTATATTTTTCATATTATTACTTATTTATTATGTTTCTATCCTGCCTTATCCCTGAGGGTCTCAGGGTGGGTTACAATAATAGCACAATAAAAACAGATAAACAATGACTAAAACAGTGACAGAATGTTATTCTTTTGTGCCTTTGTTGTTTTGTATGCTGTTTTAAAATGTAAACCGATGCAAGAGATGGAAGAAAATTTCACTATCAAATTTAAAGCATCATTAAGTTTTTATATTAGTTAATCCCACTATGACAAAAACTCAACTATCACACTTAAAAATAAAATAGGATTTACTAAAATAAAGAAAAACAAGTTTTGCTGTGTGATGTTTAGTGCTCAAAGGGATGTTCAAAGGAAACTCTACAGAGATCATAAGTTAACTGTACTTCTTGGCATAGCAACTCAATAATCCTGTCTTCAAGAAAGCTTATTCTCAGCAGTTTTCACAGGACAAACATGAATGCCTGTTGAACACGTGTCTATTCAAAGGGATAATCTCTTATTAAACCTGCAAGGCAGCTAGATCTCACATTCCAAGTTAGAAATAGGTACTCTGATTTAAAGCACTGGGTACTCAAGCATGTGCAGAAAAGGAAAATCAAATTAGTTATGGATTGCACAAACTGTTCAAAGAGAAAAGATCTAAGTTGTTATGTTTAGTCAAATGCCAAGGAAGGGAAGACCACAGAGAAAAAAAGAATTCTCATGTCATAGTACTAAAACCCCAAGTGCATCTAACTAAGACTAAAGGTGAAGGGTAATTTTCATTTGTACATAATAGGGATGTGCATGAATGTTTTTTGGCATTGGATTCAAACCGAATATTTGAATATCCAAATTTGTACAAATAGAGAAAAAATGAATTTATTGAAATTTGAACCAATTCAAATACATTTGTATCTATTTGTATGATACAATCTTGTACGTATTTGTATGCATCCTGTTTTTATCCAGTATACATCCTGTTTTCATCATATATGCATCCGTACGGATGAGTATGGATACGAATAAGATGCGTACAACATACGAATGTTTGAATTATTTGTACAAACAATTCAAAATATTTGTATTAGTTTGAATACTAAAAAATTAATGTCTGAACTTTCAATTTGAGTTCAAATGTCCAAATTCAATTGAATAACAAAGATTTCAAATATTCTTGCACATCCCTAGTACATAATGCATACTTAACCATGGAATACACTAAAAGATACAACTAGGGCTACCAAGTTAGACTGCTTTAACCCAGAATAAGATAAATTTATTGCAAATAAGACCAGTGACTTCTAGTGAATGAATGAATGAATAAACTTTATTGATTAGTCGCTTGACCATATCAAGTATCAAGTATACAAAGATAAAACCATAGAAGAATAAAATCAGTATAAACAAGAGTAAAATCAGGTCTGTACATATGTTATAGTTACATATCCTCATCACCCTTACAAGGCACTCCATTAGACTCAATGAAAAGTTTCCTGAGCCGCTGCCTTAAGCAAGTACAAAGCTACCTTATATGTTGCCTGAGCATTTTCTCCTTGCAAAAGGTAGTTCGCTTTTTGCTCTGCATTCCAAAATGCCATATTTTGCAAAAGGGGATCCAGACATGCTGTTCTTAATTGAGAGTATAAGGAGCAAGTAAACAAAATGTGTGCAAGGTTTTCAACCTCTGCTGCCCCACAGATGCACAGTCTATCTTGATAAGGTATCTGAAGGTATCTACCATACTTCATCATGGAGTCAGTCAATTCAAATCGTGCATAAGTGAGTTGCTGTCTCAACCGATGGGGCATCTTATAAACCAGGTATTTTTCAATTTGGAAAATTGATTTCGTGCATGCCAACCATTTTAATGATTTTATGTTGCAGAGGTTTGCAATATCATTTTGGGCACTGATGTCCTTTACTCGCAGCTTAAAGAGTTCTTTTGCTATCAGACTGGTATGCCCTAGTGTTTGCAGCGACAGACCACAGCGAGAAATTTCACCGTGTACTTTATGGACCCATGTATAGGTGTTCTCATTCCTATCTTGTTCTTCCAAGCACATTCTTGGAAATCTATTTCCTGGCAAAGAGACTAAGCGTATCCAAAAGTTAAATATTTTGATATTAATGGAGCGTTGGATAGCTTGAATGCCAAGTTCTGCTCTAACAGCAGGGGCTGGTATGGTATTGTTGATACCTAGGATTCGTCTTAAAAAGCAGGTCTGGGTTTGTTCTGAGAGGTCTTTGAGAAACCCCAGATTTCTGCCCCATAGGTCAGCAATGGAATGATTTTTGCCCTGTATGCAGTAATGATGGGGACCAGAGTGCCTGGATGCCTGTAATTAAACAGGTTATATAGAGAATTCAATCCTGCTGAGGCCCTTAGTACGCAGTTCTTCAAATGCAAGGACCAGGAGCCGGTCTTTGAAAAATCAACCCCCAGGTAACGATAAGAACTGACTTGCTCAGTGATATCCCCATCCAGATGCCAGTTATGTCTTGTTTTCTTTCTCCCAAACACAACCACCTTTGATTTATTTTTGTTTATATGGAGGAAGTTGTCCTTACAATAAAGATTGAGTTTTTGTAAAAGTCTTCCAAGTCCAACCTTAGTCTGAGAGAATAAGACTATGTCATCAGCATAAAGTAATATATTAACATGCCTATCTAGAACTTTGGGTCCATGTGCCTCAGGAAACTGCAAGACCTTTGTAATGTCATTCACATACAAATTAAATAAAGCAGGGGCAAGAATACAGCCTTGTTTTACCCCCTTGAATGTTGGAATTTCTTGTGTCAAAGAGCCACACGTACCTGTACAGACTCTTAGGCTGGTCTTACAATACAAGGTCTTAATCAGGAACAATAATCTTGGTTCTATATTTAGTGCCTTTAACTTTTCCCACAGTAAGCCTCTATGTATTGAGTCAAATGCAGCACTAAAGTCAGTAAAGGCTGAGACTTCTAGTCTTGATGGCTACACATCATCTTCACATTTATGGTGTTTTTCCACTAGCACCAGAATACCCATTAAGTACTCATTAAGTACCCCAATGGGTACTTCCAGTGCTAGTGGAAAAACACCTTTAGATGTCATATGCTTCTGAATACTAACATTGTCTACATGCAGGTTTCCTGCAGGTATCTAGTGGGAAGGTGAGAGAAACAGAATCATGGTTTATTAAATAATATTAAAAAGGTTGCAGAGCAGCTTTTGAACTGATCCCTGGGGGAAAGCTGGCCAACATCTGGTTCAGGAGAGTGCACCCTCAAGTGAGGAGGGCTGGAAATATGCAGATAATGCTGAGCAAAGTGGGAGATTAGTCAATAGTACACAAACAGAACGATGCAAGAGGCAGTATAAGGATTCACATGTTCCTCAATGGCAGAATTTCGACCAGAGGAGCAAATATAAATGCATATATGCAAACACCAGAAGCCTTCGAGCTAAAATAGGGGAGCTAGAAAGCTTAATTATGGAAAATAGGAGTGATATTATTGGCATAACTGAAACCTGGTGGACCAGTGAAAACCAATGGGATACAGTCATCCCAGGTTACAGACTGTACAGGAAAGATAGGGAAGGGTGGCATGGAGGTGGTGTAGCCTTGTATAATAAGGAAGAGATAGAATTTTATGAACTGGAATGTCCAGGTGAGTCTGACTCTTCCACAGAAGCAGTGTGGGTAAAAATACCAAGCCAAAAAGGAAGTCTAACAATAGGGACATGCTATCATCCTCCCAAACAAATGCCCGAAGGAGATCAACAATTGGAAAAGGAGGTAAAGGATGTATCCCAAAAAGATAGGGTAGTTATAATGGGGGACTTCAATTATCTTCACATAGACTGGGTGAACTCCTGTTCAACTCAGGAGAGAGAAAATTCCTAGACCTACTAAATAACTGTTCCATGGAGCAAATGGTCACGGAACCAGCCAGGGGAAAGGCAGTCCTGGACTTGATCCTAAGTAATGCTCAGGACCTGGTAAAGGACGTCACTGTAGCTGATCCAATTGGAAACAATGACTACAATGCAATAACCTTCAACTTAAATACAGGGAGTAAGTTCTTAATAAAGTCTAATACAGAGACCTTAAACTTTCATAAGGGAAACTTCCCCAAAATGAGGAAATTAGTAAAAGGGAAATTGAAAGGGAAAGTCAAAAGAGTTCAATCATTTCAAAATGCATGGAGACCACTTAAAAACACAATAATGGAAGTGCAACTAGAATCCAGACCTAAAAAAAGAAAGAGGGCTTCTAGGTCCAAGAAGAAACCAATGTGGCTCACAAGTGCAGTAGACAAAGTCATTAAAAACAAGAAGAGTTCATTTAGAAAATGGAAGGCTTGTCCAAATGAGGAGAACAGGAGGGAGCATAGATACTGGCAACACAAATGCAAGATGACCATTAGGAAAGCTAAGAAAAACTTTGAGGAGAACATTGCTGAAAACATCAAAAGAAATAACAAGAACTTCTATAAGTATATCAGAAGTAAGAATCCAACCAGGAAAGCAGTTGGACCATTAGATGGTAAAGGATAGAAAGGGATAATTAAAGAAGACACATAAATTGCAGAGAGACTAAACAAATTTTTTGACTCCATATCTACAGAGGAAGACATAGGATACATGCCAGTAGCTGAGCCCGTATTTTCTGAAGAGTTAAACTGGACAGAGATAACCAAGGAAGAAGTCCTTGCATGTCTCAATAAACAAAATGTTAACAAGTCACCGGGACCAGATGGTATTCATCCAAGAGTCCTTAAGGAACTCAAATGCAAAATTGCACAATCTTTCCCTAACATCAGGCTCTGTACCTGAGGACTGGAGGGTAGCAAATGTAACGTCAGTTCCATGTAAGGTGATGGAAACCATAATTAAGGACAGAATTAGTGTGCACATGGAGGAGCAAGCATTGCTGAACAAAAGCCAGCATGGCTTCTGCAAAGGCAAATCATGCCTCACAAACTTGCTGAAATTCTTTGAGAGTGTCAATAAACACGTGGATAAAGGCGAACCAGTAGACATTGTCTGTCTGGACTTCCAGAAGGCTTTTGACAAAGTTCCACATCAAAGGCTACTGAGCAAACTCATCAGCCATGGCATAAAAGGACAGGTTCGGTCCTGGATTTGTGACTGGTTTAAGGGCAGAAAGCAGAGAGTAGCAACAAATGGCAAATTCTCAGGGTGGAAAGAGGTAAAAAGTGGGATCCATCAAGCTCAGTGTTGGGACCAATGCTTTATAATTTATTCATCAATGATCTAGAAGAAGGGGTACATAGTAAAAAAGCAAAGTTTGCTGATGATACTAAATTATTTAGGGTAGTAAAAACCAAAAGAGATTGCCAAGAGCTCCAGAGGGATCTCTTAGCATTGGGTGAGTGGGCAACCAAGTGGCAAATGTGCTGTAATCTTAACAAGTGCAAAGTAATGCACATCGGGACCAAAAATCCAAATTATGTCTATCAACTGATGGGGTCTGAGCTTTCTGCAACACACCCGGAAAGGGATCTCGGGGTTTTGGTGGACAGTTCAATGAAGGTGTCAATCCAGTGCGCGGCAACAGCAAAAAAAGCTAATTCAATGCTAGGAGTAATTAGGAAGGGAATAGAAAATAAGTCAGCAAGTGTCATTTTGCCCCTTTATAAATCTATGGTGAGGCCACATTTGGAATACTGTGTACAATTCTGGTCACCACACCTTAAAAAGGATATTGTGGAACTAGAGAAGATGCAGAAAAGGGCAACCAGAATGATTAAGGGTCTGGAACACCTCCCATCAGCATTTGGTGGGGCACTGTGTGTGACAGGATGCTGGACTAGATGGGCTGTGGCCTAATCCAGCAGGGCCTCTCTTATATTCTTATGGTTTCAAGGCCTTTTGTCTGATCCAGCAGAGCTCTTACATTCTTTGAATAAGTACCTGAGGCTGTGGTCACACTTAAAATTTAATTCAGCTTCAGTCCATTTTCAGAGTGAGAGAATATATCAGCAAAGTGACAAGCTGTTTTCTTTCAGTGTTAAATGAAAATTCACATTTGGGATAGATAATGTGGAAAGAAAATTACTGGTCACTTTGCTGCTGTCTTCTCCCTCTCTGAAAGTGGAATGAGGCTAAATTAAACCTTAGGTGAGACCACAGCTTGAGTCTTTCACATGCATTTAAGTTAGAAAACAAGTTCGTATTTTATTACATGTAACCATTACAAATCGTGTCAACTTGGTCCCTTCCATGTTATGAGACAAAGCATGAAAAAAATCAATTAAAAAAACTGTTAGCAAAAGCCAACATATCATTAAAAAATTATTGCTTGAATGTTAAACAAAATTTATGGAAGTTAAATATGAACTACTGCTTATCCAATAAGCTGTACACCCAGATCTATTGCACACACCTCCTATCATCTCTTTCAACATTGGAAAGTGTCAGTATACGACACTTCAAATCAAGAGAGCTGAATTCTCTCTCCATCCCCAAGGAAAGCCAAAACTTTAGACCTGAAATTTTGCAAGCATGACTAACAACACTGATCCTGCTTGGTACCATTGAGTCAGGGTGACTATATGGACACATCCATCCAGATTTCTTAACTTCCAGGACCAGCCGTGGTTTTCCATCTTACCTAGCCCCGTGATTTCTCATATCTAAAGGAAGAGGCTCAAAGATTATTTTCTACCCTTATCACCCAAACCAGCAGGCTCCTATCTCTGCTGCTTTACCCTCCCCCCCTCAAAAAAAATTCCTTGGCCTCAGTACTGTATGATTAGGATAACAAGTCACAGTCGGGTCTATCTATATGGCACTTTAGAGAAAAAATTGGATTCCTCTGAGCTGGCGGCCTTATGGTAAAGAAGCATCTCCTGAAACCTCTGATAGGACTGGACATCCATTTCCTCCTCGCCTCCTAAGCCTGGGGCTACTCAGGGCCTGGGACAGTTTGTTTTTAACCAGCACAGGAACTGGCGACCTCTGTGATAGTTTTCACCTACCCCACCTCGCTTTCCCGGAAGTACGTACCCCCAAGCACGATTAAAACTCCCTCTGGCTGTGCTCACACCTAAGTTTTAATCCTGCCTCGGTCCACTTTCAGAGTCAAGAGAACTCATCAGCAAAATGACCAGCCATTTTCTTTCCACTTTATCTAACCCAAGGGTGGATTTTCTGAGCTAGATAACGCGGAAAGGAAACATCTAGACTCTTTACCGATGCAGTCTCTCGCTTTGAAAATGGACCGAAACTGAATTAAAACTTAGGTGCGAACGCAGCACCTGAGGGAAAAACACGGACGGACGGCTCGCCTTGAGGCTTGAAGATCGAAGGCACGCCATTCCAGGAAAAGCTACCCGAGGCAAAAGAACGGAAGAAACGGGAAGGGAAGGGAAGGGCAGCTCCCTCCCTCCCTTCCTCTTTGCGCTGGCGGCGCCAAGCTCTGGGGCTGACCGAGGGGACCACACGCGGAGAGGAAGCCAGGAGAGCCAAGGAAGGGCGGGCGGGCGGGCGAGCACCGCCTGGGGAAGTCGCCGCCGAGCCGCGCCACCCTCGTCGCCTGGTTAACAGCGGCCAACCCCGACAAGACACGGCCCGGCGGCAGGACCCTCGCCCGGGAGAGACCGGCAGCAGTCCCGGGAGCGGCTGGGCGGCACAGGCCGCGCCCTCTGAGGAGAAAGCGTCCTTGCGGACGGGGTGGGGGGCGCCTACGACCACCGCCTCACCTGGTTGTCAGACGCGGCCCCGGAGAAACCCCGCACGTAGCCGTTCTTCAAGCCGCCGCCGCCGTGCCCCGTGAGGCTGCAGCCATTAGCGGCGGGCTGCCCACCGTTCGGGTTCCCGTAACCGCACTTCATTCTGCCGGCTCTCGCGCAGAGCAGCAGCAGCAGCAACGAACAACCGCCTAGAAACCAACCACCGCCCGTCCCAACCCTGCTGCTGGGGCTGGGGAAATCGTACCGGATATCGATAGGATGGCTGGCTAATCAACAGTGTCCACGTCACTTCAGGGCGGGACTGGGGGAAATTACTACACACACACACATTACGGCTGAAGGGGAGGGAGGCTTCTCCTGCGTTAGCGTCAGGGCTCTTGATAGGCGGGGCAAGCCTAAAGCGGAAGTGCGGGGAGGTTGCCCGTGATTCGATCGGGCCAATCCCGTGAGGGCGAAGTCACCTAGGAGAGACGAAAGGGGAAGAGTCTGGCCAATGGCGACCTGCGGAACGCCAGAGGGCGAGGTCGCTAAGAAAAACAACGCTCCCCACTCAGGCAGCGCCGTATCGGATGGGAAGCAACATCTGGACGCTCTACGTTTTCCAGCCAAACTTCTTGCGTCCCTTCCAGTTTGTTTGTTTGTTGGCTCAAAATGAGCTGTGCTCAACAGGAATGCAAAACATGCAGTTTTGAAATAGGGTGACGGTTGGGAAAGAGAACTGTGAGTCTATGAGTTTAGAAAAGGGAATTCAGCTACAACTTGAAATTCTTGATTTTAAGCAGCTTAATTCCATCTGACCATCCTGGGCCTTAACATAAGAACATAAGAGAAGCCCTCCTGGATCCGGCCACAGCCCATCTAGTCCAGCATCCTGTCACACACTGTAGCCCACCAAATGCTCATGGGCATCTCAAGCAAAGACAAGGACAAACGCTCTCCTCCTCTCGAATCCCAGGAAATGGCCTTAGAAGCTTCCTGCTTCCCCCCCCCCCAGCCTGAAAGATGCACCTAGGCATTCATCCTAGTAGCCACTGATACATCTGTCATCCATAAATTTGTCTAACCCTACCTTAAAGCCATCTAGCCTGGTAGCTGTCACCACCTCCGGCAGCACATTCCATAAACCGAATGCCCTTTGGGTGAAGAAATACTTCCCCTTGTCGAATCCAACTCTCCTACCCATCCCCTTCATAGAGTGCCCCCTGGTTCTAGTGCTGTGCAATAGAGAAAAGAAATTTTCTCTATCCACCTGTTCTATACATGCATAATTTTATATACTTCAATCAGGTCCCCTCTTAAACACAATCTCTCCAGACTGAAGAGGCCTAGACGTTGCAGCCTGGTTTCGTAAGGGAGGTGTTCCAGGCCCTTAATCATTCTAGTTGCCCTTTCTGCACCTTTTCCAGTTCCTCAATATCCTTTTTGAGGTGTGGTGACTAGAATTTTACACAATATTCCAAATGTTTCCTCGCCATAGATTTATAAAGAGGCAAAATGACCTCAATAAATGTTAACACATTTTGACATGCCTCTGATGTAGATAAGCACCGTAGTATTAAATAAATTAGGAAATTGTAGAAAACAATCAGCTTTCCAAGTGAAGGACATGTCAAATCTGTTTTGTTTTTATTGCTTTTATTTGACTGGGTTCTTAAAACATACTTTAATGTATGAATCTAAGACTTTATTTGTTTTGTAAAGCTGATCTTTTTGTTATTGGGGGAGCAATACAAATTTAGTAAATAAATAAGAAAGGAAGAGAGGAAAGAATATCGAACAAACAATAACTTAAAACTGCTGCAGTAAAGGCCTGGCAGAGCTTTAAAAAGGAGGAAACATAGCGCCTGGTGATGTCCATGAGTTCAAGTCAGTCATTGCCAACAAAGGGTTTTCAACCAAGTACTAGAAATTAACATTTTATTTACAATTATTTAATTTGTCTAATTACTTTTGAGCCCCTGAAATGAAGGGATTGAGTTTTAAAAATGCTTTAGTTCCTCAAATTTTTATGCAGTTGTTTCATTCAATCCAATGAATTAAAGCTGAAAGTCTGAACTTCAACTGCATCTGAATTGTTTTGTTCAAAATCCATTGTGGTAACGTAGAGAACAAAAATTTGAAAAATGTTGTCTCTATCCAAATATTTATGGACCTAACTGTAGATGATGTCCTGGGTCTTTCTAATGGACAGAGGAAAAGGAAATAAACTAAAAACTTGTCAGAGGCGGTGCACCATAATTCCAAACATGAGCATTCAACATGGAGACAAACAGCATGCTTACAGGATGTGGGATAGAATGATTTAACATCAAAGCCAGAGTGTTACAAGAACTAGTTATTTTACTGGTATGAGGGGAATTAAGTTTTCAGTTCACTCTTCTAGATTGCAATGTAAATAAGGTTGGTATAATAAAATGCAGTTGGCTAACGTGGACTCATAGGGATAGGAGAGTGAAAGGCCAGTTTCCAGTGTCTCTCTTCTATGACAGAAGAGCACAAGTAGGCACAGATCAGAGGCTCCTGTTAGTGGTAAGTAGTGGTCTTAGCAAAATGGTAAGTTTCTGAGAAGCAAAGAGGTTTTAAATGATTAAGGAATAATTGTAAAGTTCAACAGGAACAAAGGATATGGGGATGCAGGGGTTCCTGGAGGTTAAATTGTGAACCTGATAAAAGGGTGAAGAATTGTTTGATGGGAAGGAGATGGAAATGGTTAGAAATTAAGACTATATGTAGGGGTGGAAGGGTCTAACAAGGTTGATAAAGTACTATAGAAGTTACATGAAATAGAAGGATTTTGATAAATATTTAGATACAATATGAATCAAAACTCTGGATCAGGTTCAAAGAGACACAATTAATGCTCCTGTCATAGATATGGAAATTCAGATGTGGTATTCAGAGTTAAAAGCCAGAAAGACTTCAGCACCCTATGAGCTTCCTTGGTCCTTTTATAAAACATTCTCTGATATATTTAATTCCACACTTATTACAATTGTGTATTGATGTGCTGGAGGACAGATAAGTCTTGGATACTTTGTTAAATTATTTTCTATCAGTCCACCTAAAACCGTGAAAACCAGAAGATAGAGTGGAGTTGTATTGGCCAATAGCATTGTTATTCAAGATTACAAGATTTTTGCAAAACTTATGGCTGCTAGATTGCAAACTTTTATCATAGATATTATAAGCTCTCAGCTGTTTGAGTTTATTCCTGGTAATCTAATTTCACATTCTATTAGGATTATACTATAGATAAAATAATATACAGTAAAAATAAACAGAAGCCTTTATACTGTATTCTCTTGCTATCTATAAGGCACTGGAGTCCATTGCCCATAAATACATTTTATATTAGTATTAAATAATGCTCTCAGAACCAAAAGAGAAGGGTCCAGGATGAAGCATTTACACAAAACCGCACCCTGGAGCCCCCAACACCACCCTGGAGGCAAGGAACAATGTGTATTGATTTCAGAGCAGGATTTCCATTTTGAAGTATCTCTGTGAGGCTAATTAAAAGGGGCTGTCATTGCTTGCATGGTACAGTCAGCTGTCACTGACAACCAAAAACTGGCTCTTTCCTGCAGGTTCTGGCAGCAGCCCTTGTGGGAGCCAATTGGAGGGGATCATATAAACAGTTTTCCCTGATGGCCAGGCTAGCAACACTCCCCAATTCATGTGAACGCAGCCATTGTTAATCCTTTAATTTGTGTATTATGACCTCTCTCCAGCAGCCACTTGGTATTTATTTCCAACCATCAGAGATCAAATGAACTTTGGGGCTTTCAGCATTTCTAATTTTGGATACTAGTTTGAAAGGTCTTTTACAAAATTTAGGTTTGTATAGAATTAGTCTTTCTGTTATTCAACAGTCAGTATCTATTAACTAACTGCTTGGTCTCTAAATATACATACTATATGAAAGGGGAAAACTGTAGAAAAAGATGCATAGGCTTACATAAGAACATAAAGGCCTTCTTGCACTTAGGCAAAAGGGGAAATTTGGGGATGCTCCTATTCAGAGCATACACACCACAAGGAGATGGCCCCAGGCACAGATAACAGCACTCGACAGCTATACTAGCAGCATCTGGGATGCCACTAGCAAACTCCGGCATGCACTGTTTCCATGGAGGGCAGGGCAGCCACAGTCACCATTATCCAGTTGCTACGGCAATTACTAGTGCTCCTAGTGCTCCACAGTGAGGCGACGTCTGTTGCCACAGTGAGGCTATTGCCGCCAGTACAGTAGCGTTTGCACTTACCTGGCACTTAATAAAGTGCCAAGTAACTTTGGGACGGCACAGACATTCAAAATGTGTCCCCAGGAAGTGAAGGTGCTTAAAGGCGATAAGAGAAGCCCAGATGGATTTGGGTCACAATCCATCTTTTCCAGCATTCCATTTCACACAGTGGCCCACCATTTCTGGGTATTCTCAAGCAAAAGAGAAAGGCAAAACCTTCACCTACTTTGAGTTCCCTGCAAATGGCTATTTCTCCAACTTAGAGGCAATACATAGCAATCATTGAAACACCATTGCACAATGAATTTGTCTCATGTTTTCTTAAAGATACCACTTCTTCCAGTAGCAAATTCCATAGACTGATGACCCTGTAGGTGATAAAATACTTCCCCTAATCAGTTCTAATTCTTCTGTCCATCAGCCTTATAACATGCCCCCTGGTTCTAGTGCTGTGCAATAAAGAAAATAATTTTTCTCTATCCACTGTTCCTAATTTTATATAGTTCAGTTAGGTCACCTCTTAAACACCATCTATCAAGGCTGAAAAGGCCTACATGCTCCTGCTTGATTTTGCAAAGGAGGTGTTCCAGCCCCTCCTGGTTGCCTGTTTTTGCACCTTTTACACAATATCCTTTCTGAGGTGTGGTAACCAAAACTGTAGTCAATATTCCAAATGTGGATTCACTACAGATTGAGAAGAGGCACAATAATGTTTTCTGACTTATTTTCTATTCCCTTCCTAATTACTCCTACCACTGAATTTGCTTTTTTTCACTGCTGCTGTGCACTTGGGTTGACATCTTCATTGAGCATCAAACCCCTAGATCCCTTTATTGGTCTATCACAGATAGCTTGTGTCCATCAGTTTATAGGTATAATTGGTTTTTTTTTCTTCAGTTCACTGTGCATTACTTTGCAGTTGCGAAGACTGAAATGCATTTGCCAGTTCATTGCCCACTCACGAAATGTTAAAAGGTTCCCTCTGGAGCTCTTAATTTTCAGTTTTACTACCATGAACAATTTAGTGTCATCAGCAAACTTTATTATTTCACTATTTACTCATACTTCTGGATCATTTAAAAAAATTCTTAAATTTCTTTTATTTAATCTATGGTAAACAATTTAAGTTATACATTGATGCAGTAACTCAAAGATGATAAATTAAAAAGCAGGGGTCCTAATACTAAACCTTGGGGGACCCCACTTCTCATCTCTTTCTACTCTGAGAACTGTCCATTTATTACTACTACTATTTTGGAACATATTTATTGACTCCTAAGTTGTTATAAACACTTAAATTAGGTTTCCATGCTAATTCACTGTAGCAATTGCAAATTTGCCCAGGTTTTTCCCACCAGCTTCTCAAGCCTCAGAGTAAAAAGAATCTTCCTGCTCTCATAGCTTGCAGTACACACCCAGCACAGCAGGGTGCTGGACTTTTAGCCTGAAGGCAGAATGGCCACGCAGCCGCATGGCGAGCGTAAAGAACAACTTCCCTCTTCCTGCCTGCCACAGGATATGACATCAGAAGGACTTCTGACCTGCCCAGCTGACACAGCTCCACCTATCGCCTCCTTGGATAGTATCCTGAGGTCACTTCCTTCCCCGCCTTCTTGTGGGGGATATAAAAAGCTTTGCAGAGAAATAAACTCTCTTTTCCAGCTCATCTTGTCTCCCGCCTAACTTCTTTCTCCTGTGCTCTCTGTCTTTAATCAACATAAGAGCACATGGCGATCTCTTATAGCATGCCAGTGGCTAATAAGGGATTTACTTTCTCAACACCCGGTGATCGTACCAGTCTACTGGTACCAAGTATCGTCACAGCCTTTGGGTTGTGACCAAGGATCGCAGCCAAGACCGAGGTAGCCATAAACTACCTCCCCCAGGTTTCCCAGAGCCAAGGATTCAGGTTGCAAATCCGGATTGCAACAATTCACACACCATCATTATTCTGTACAAGTTTATCAGTCTGTAAAACTCTCAAATCATTCATTGCCATTACGCGAAAGTTAAGTGGAAACACAAGATTCTACTGTCAGAAGTGAAAGGTCTGCTGCTTGTGACAATTCTGGTGGACATATGCAGCTCTCCCAAGAGGCCAGGAGCTGATACTGGGCCAACTGTCTTGTTTGATGGTTTGCTTATGCAATGCGCCTTGCTTGCCAATGCTTAAAGGCACAAACCAGTGGAATTCAGTTTTTCCACTGTCTCCTTGGGCCTGACAAGTCTGAAGCAAAGATCCTCTAAAAACGTAAGAATGTAAGAGGAGTTCTGCTGGATCAGGCCACAGCCCATCAAGTCCAGCAGTCTGTCACACAGTGGCCCACCAATGCCCTTTACAGAGCTCTTGCTTCTCTCTCCAATCTGGAGGTAGTACCTAAGCAGCCATTTTAGTAATCACCGATGTTCTTATCCTCCATCCTCTTCCAGCTCAATATCAGAGCAAAGCAAAAATGAATTTTTAATCTACTTTCATACTTATTCCCCTGTCCCCTTTCTCCAGGGATTTCAAACTAACAGATGTTGAGTCTCCACTTACTTTTTATCTTCACAACACAGCAGTGTTTAGGTTCTTAGTACACAGCTAAAATGTTCTGCATAATTGCTTTTCCCCACATTGTATGCTACTAGGGATGTGCACAAATTCTTTTTTGTATTCAGTTTGTATCAAATCAAATGCAAGAAAATTCATATTTGTTTGAATAGGGCCCCTTCGAATGCGGTAGGATTCATATTGGATACGAATGTTGAATCCTATATGAAGCTTCATATGAATGTACCCAAACATTCAGTTTGAATTCGAATGTCAGTCTTTGAATGTGCCAACATCTGATTTGAATTCAAATTTCTGAATTCGGCCGAATATTGAATGTTATGAATATTCATGCACATCCCTATATGGTACTGCTCTTACAATAAATGCTCCCACAATTCTATATTAAAAGCACACATGTACCACAAATGTATAAATGGATGCTACAAAGATATGAGATCATTACAAAAACTATGGCTTTTTTTTATCCCAGAGAAACTAATTAAACTAACATGAAGTAAACAAGCAAACACAGCACTTGGAGTTGACTATTAAGTCCCTCCCTTTTCATATATCTGCTGGCTGTAAATTGATTTCCCATAAATGCAGTTTGCATTGTGAATAGAAGATCTCCAAAGTGTAATATTAAAAGTAAACATTAAGCAAAGGCTTCATTTTAATTTGCACTTTTTTGTTTGGTTTTCCTGGAGTCAACGGAGCTGATGCTTAGTGATTGGCTTGAGGCTGAACTCTGCCTTTCAGGACTTTCTGGATAGGTAAATGTGAATCTTTGGGGATTTCTCTGTTCTTCAACAGAAGAGTAGGATGGCTTGGCTTTGTCGGAAGCTCAAGAAATTAGGCTTGATTAAGGGAAGTGCAATTTACTTTGCCTAAGATTTAAAATCAGGGCTTCTCTTCCATGCAAATTATATTGTTACACTGTTTCCTGCTGTGGCTTCTTTGAAATTTCTTTCTTCCCTTCTCACTAAGACAACCTAATTTTTTGCTGATCGACAGTACCTCCAGACATGAGGAAAACTGTGAATTCCCTCTGCAGCTGCTGCCTGTTGACAGATGGAACGCTGGGAAGCTGCAGAGGGAATTTGCAGCCACTTCCTGTTGGATAGACAGGAAACTTCGACTGCACACAGTATCTGCTGGAACTCGGGGGTGGTGGTGGATGTTGCGGGGACACCGCTGATTGAAGCTGCAAAGTCCCTCCACAGCTTTTGTCTGTCTGGAGGTACCCTAACTTAGAAACCCTTCAGTGATTACTAAATTGAAGTTACTTCACCAAGCTGGTTGCATCTTTGTGCTGATTTCCCATATCATTTAAAGCTGTTTTAAACCACTTTGGAATCATTCTAATTTCACCCTTAATAAATATATTACTTAAGAACCCGGATGGTTATTTCCCCCTCCCTTAAGGAGTATCTGGCAGTTGCTTGACTGTCAAACCAAGCCCATTGTCTTAAATTATCCCAAAGTCTCTGTGCACGTACAGAGTGCCAGAGCCCATTTGGTAACACTGCTGAGGCTGTTTTTCATTACTTTTCTTTTGACAGTATTATGGTTACTGTCAAGCTGTGCTGTTAGCTTCCCACAGAACAAGAGATACCTAAAAATAAAGGAACTGGTTAGTGCTTGGTTACTCCAGAGACATATCTGTAATTTTCCTGGCAGATACAGAAATGCTCACCCGTCTTTTGGGGAAGAACCTTTGGCTCTGGCTTTTCAGGCAGTTGCTCTAATACTGAACTATGGCCACTCCCAATCATACAAGGAGTGAGGTCAGTAAGAAACAAATTTTAAAAAGGATCAGGGGAAAAAAAATCAAACTATAATATGCCTTTAAAATGCATTCACTGGCATCCTATTTGGGGAAGAAGGGTGGGACAGATTTTCCAAGCCAACATTCACTGTCCAGAATGAAGTATACAGACTGAGAAATTGAGACCTTCTCCGCCTATTGTACACCAAAAGTGCACTGCAACCTTTGACCCTTGTGCATGATGAATGCTTTTAATTATGTAAATAGACTGTGCGATACAACATTCTGCCGGAAATACCCTGGATTGCCTTTTTTCCGTGACCTGCAGCTCCCTTTAAGAGCCTTGTTTCTCAACACTGTTGCCATGACAGTGGATTAAGCTCATTGAACAGAGGTCTGCCCTCTCTTTCCTTTTCCCCAAACACCTCTGATGCCCTGTGCACATCATACTACCTTAAGCTGTTTATAATGTGTTAATAAAGTGGCTCTTGGGTCAAAGATCCTACCTTTGAGGACGAGCAGGATCCCTACCAAACTCTGGGTGGAAAGTTTCTTGTGTAATTTATACCTGCTGGAATTATCTTGCTACACAGCCAAGAAGGAAGAGTGCCATTCTCTGTGGCATTTGGTCCTCCTGATTTATCTTCGGCTGCCGTTGCACTCGCTCACTTTCTCCTTTCCACAAGACCAGTAATCTTTGTACAAGGCTTGCTCCAATTGCTGCTCTTAGGGGGTACACTTTTCTAGTCCTGTGGGGCTTTGCAGTCCAAAAGTGTAAAACATGCTGCATCCTTAGGTGTCGCATGGAAGTGTTTCCAAGATCCGTGACATACAAGTCTCGCTCTGAACAGCTTTCATGCCATTTAATGCAAAGATGACCAGACTATGGCCCTTTGCCTGCTATGAGCTGCAGTGTCTGGCCACTGGTAAGGACTTCTGGGAAACATCGCTTAACATTTGGCTTGCTAAGCCCTGGCCTAAGGGGGGCCTTTTCTGCTCCAATAAGGCATACTTTCAACTAACCATGTTTGGAATCCTGTTTTAAGTCTTGTTGTTTTCAGTCTGTTTGGTTTCAAAGTAAATGTACTTTCTGTCCCAACTTCAATCAGGCATTTCATTTATGAATAATTCAAGGAGGAAAAATCTTTCACTATCTGGTACCTCCACTTCAAAGCCAGTCCCCATTAAACAATGTTCTGTACTCTTCTCACACTGCTGACTCTATGCAACTAAGGAAGGTGGCAGGAAGAACAAGTCTGGCTTCTAGAATCACTTCTTGGGACTGGATGTTCCATCACTTTGAAATCAATAACCATCTTCAGTGCTCATCACCTGGCTCTTCTGTGCCTTATTATTGCTGTAATTTGCCTCAGTAAATTACCCTCTTTGTTTCCCCTGTACCCTAATCAGCAGAACCTTTCTGCTAAGAAGAAAATAATGTTTATCTCTTCTCAAGAGTTGAATGAAGACAGGAATGAATTGTCAGGAGAGTGTCCAAACCAAACTTTCACATGAACACTTCTGTAGGGAGCTAATTGTTCCAACCTTCTAGTTCAAAGGATGTAATAATGAACAGCAGTCAACATAGGTAAGTGGGTGTGCAGAGATGTCTACTCTGACAATGGGTGTTTTTCCACTGTCACTAAAAGTTCCCATTAAGGGGTACGTAATGGCATTTTTGTACCCATTAATGGGTACTTAATGGGTACTTCTAGTGACAGTGGAAAAACACCCAATGTCAGTATATTATTATTTATTTTGATTTTTATCCCGCCCTTTACCTGAAGGTCTTAGGGTGGGTTACAATATTAAAAACCAAATATAAAATGAACATTTTACAACAACAGTGCCTGAATGCAAGGAGGAAAATGTTTCCTTATTTAGCCAAAGGCCTAGGGTACAGAAATGTATCTTCACAGCTCTCCTGAACATGTTAAATGAAAGTGCCTGATACACCTCAGAGGGAGACTATTTCATAATCTGGGAGCCATCACTGAGACTTGCTACTGAGATTTGTGGTACAACCAGGACAGCCTCCCCTTAAGGCTCAGGAAGATCAATACAGAAGAAGGCAGTTTTAGGCATATACTGTAGTGTTTCTTTGCCATGCAAATAAGTGCATATAGAAAAATGTCTTTCTTTCCAAAATATGGGAACTGGAAATTATTTACTGAAGCTGAATCTTGGAAAATACAGGACAGACAAAAGGAAATGGTTTAATCAAATAGCCTCAAAAGAGATTGGAACAATCCATGGAGCCTCCTTTTCTTAGCTCTGAACATTGGAGAGCTATGAGGAAAGATGGGATTATAGGGGCTGTGGGCATCATGCAAACAGTTGTCCATTAGTTTGTTCCAGCTGAGTATTTCTTAAGTTCTACACATTTGCATTTTTATACATATATATTCCCTAGAAGGTACTTCTAGGTATTAACTACTTGTAATTTTCAACAAGTAATGGCAAACAGAATCAGTGATTGGGGAGTCAGTTCTGGTAATACTAAAGAAAGCCTCAGAGGTTTTTGGAAAGACTATGACAATGTTTCCAGAACCTGTCTTCATTATTTACAACATGTATTATTAGTGCATGTAAAACTGCAAGATGGTCATTGGATGATGGAATTGGCTACCAGAAAATGTGATGACAACAATGCGCCTGGATGGCTTTAAGAAAGAATTAAATTCATGGAGGACAGGTGTATCAATGGCTACAAGAACTGATACCTACTCAACACCTCCAGGTTGGAGAAACAGGCCGAATGCCTCAAAAGGCCAGTCACAGGGAGTCATCTATAGGTTAAGCCTTTGTTGTCTTCTGCTTGAGAATGTCCAGAAATAATTTGTAGGCCACTGTTGAGAGACCAGATGCAGAACTAGATTGGCTGTGGCCTGATCCAGCAGGGCTCCAATTATATTCTTATGTTCTAATGTGAATGCAAACATGCCAGCCAGGAGGATATCAGAGTTGAAGGAACCTAATTTCCTTTGAGATCTCCAAGACTATCTTAGGACACTGATTTACTGGTTTAACTTGATGGGCAGAACACCTTTATGCAATGTCCTTACCTAGTCAAATTGTTAATGAGATCCAAATTTTTGATTTAAATGAAAACCCTGATGTACCATAGAGCTGGACTTCCCAGAGAAAAATGGAAGACAACACTAAATCTACACCAGGTTTATCATCATAAAGACTTGGGCAGAACCTCCTCAAATAGTTAGTCAAGCAAATGATCCCTGTTCTGTTGAGGAATAACAGAAACAGTAGAGTTAATCACAACCTGATGGAAAAGGTAGGAAAATTGCTAAAAGCAGCATGAATAATGCTGCCAAACCTAAGCAGAAAAATAGTGGGGAGGAAAAGAAGAGCTCTCAAAAGCAGATATGCATCTTTAATTTAAAACAGAGTAAGCTTATTCATGGGAAAAGTGCGACAAAGGACCCCTGGGACAGAGTGCAGTGCTCTAGCAATTAAAATTGTATTAAAAACCAGATAGGGAAGTTGGAATCCTAAAACTGCTGGGCACAGAAGGCTGTGCTGGCCTTTTTTCTTTCAGTATATTTACCTTTTGGGCAATAGAGATAGTCGCTGATTAATTTTCTTTCTGGGTGCTTCATCTACAACTTCATTGTTTCTGTTTGGAAAGTCATTCTTTTCAGTCTGCTCCTAAAGGAGGCAGGATGCACAGGCTGCATTATGCAGGCAACCAAATGGCCCAATGCAGATGGAACAGGATTGTTTTAGTATTCAAGAGACAAGGAGAAGAAAAGGACATCTTGAGCAGGAAAATCACCAGACAATCCATAATTATTTTGCTTCAAGAAAGGGAAGGTGTTTTCAATAAAAAGCTCCATCCCACTCCAGAATTAACCCTTAGAGTCAGGCAAATGCTAATGAGCACTTTGACAGCTATAAAGCAGGACCCCAGGCAACACACCAGGACTTCCAGGGAGCAGCATTCAGAAACAGTCAGCGGTTGCAGAGGGGAGTGAACCCTCAGGTGTTAACAACCAAAGTGCCTTTGAAGGACATGCCCAACTGGAGTAAAATCTGGGGTATTTGTTGTTTTGTAAAATTTATTCCAGGGGTCTCCAACCTTTATTCCCATGGCCAAATTGTCTTCTGTTTGGGCACTATGCACAGCCAGAGCTGTTTAGCTTCAAAAGAGTGCTGTATTTGTTCCACCTCTTGAGTTTCAACACTTGTAGGTTCTGCTACACTGAAAGGAGCAAGAAGGGAGCTATAAGCAAGAGGATACATACTATACAGCAAGACCTCTCTTTGTCTGGGGGATAGAGGGTTTACCTGAGACAAATGGAGTGGCTGGAATCACCTGTTCTCCTCCTGTTTTGAGGGCAGAGGAGAGCCAGCTGCAGGGAGGAGGCCTGCCTTGGGGAATCAGTTCCTACAAAAAGGGCAGGAGACATAGGCAACGTTAGTAGACAGGGATCTGCTTGTTAGGAAACCCACAAGAGGCACAGGCAGTGGAAGGGAGCTCACACACCAGATGCCTCT
This sequence comes from Aspidoscelis tigris stejnegeri, assembly GCA_023333525.1. Taxonomy (NCBI): domain Eukaryota; kingdom Metazoa; phylum Chordata; class Lepidosauria; order Squamata; family Teiidae; genus Aspidoscelis; species Aspidoscelis tigris. The sequence goes on from JALMGA010000003.1 coordinate 83,608,221, forward strand.
TAAGATGGGAATAAAGTCCGGGCCTGGGATGAGTGCCAGGGTCCCTGCTTTGACCCAGTCAACAGCCTGACTGCAAACAGGCATCCTGAGTAGTCTCTGTCTTTCCGGTGTCTCTGCTTTTCACATTTTTTCCAATGATTGGATTTTTGCCCAGTTTCTCTGCCTTGACCTCCTGGAGCATTTCTAACTAGAGCACACTCCCCTGTTCAACCCCTCCCAGCCTCACCCTCAAAAATGGGGGAATCAGGCTATTCCATCAGCCTGTTAAGCCCACATTGTCTGGGACATCAGCATTACACCGAAGCAATTGTTGGTGGTGGCAAGCTAAAACGTGCTGGCGGAAATTGCGCAGATCACCATCAGACTGTACTTATGTAATGTTAACAAGGGGGGCATGGACATTTTGCATTCTCAAACATATTCCCTCAAAGACGGAGTTAACACTTTTTCCAGACCTGAGTTATGACCATACATACAGCTTGCTACATCTGCTAAGTTTTGGCAGAAAGGATCAGGCCTCTTCTGTGAATCTGTCACTTCAACTAGAACTTGGTGCTTATATGGCTCAATTGGTCTTACTTGAGTTGGAAAAAACTTGATAGTGAAGCTCAGCCAGTCTCAGCTGCCAGTATTAGACTTATGCTTTTTGATATCACTCTGTTCCTCATTATAAGAGCCTAGTGAATTAGCATCCAGTTCTGTCTCTATCCCAGTTTGTGTTGGGAAGTTCTGACCTTCAGCCAACACCTGCCTGACTGTTATATTAACACGAGATGTTTCCAGATATTTGGCACAGGCTTGCCAGTCATCTGGAGAGCAGGACTCAATAAAAGAATTGTCTGGAAAGTCAGTAGGCAAAGGAAGTTCAAAGCAAGAAGGCAAAGTCTTTCCATCCCGATTAGGCAGAATCCTGGGGACTGCATGGTAAAGCAGGCGGCTGAAGCCGGACATGATCATTATATCGCCACTGCGCATGAACATGGCCATTGGAGCTTCTTCTCGTTTCTGTCCCCCCAACAAAAATACTGATGTCTGTCCAAAACTATAGGAGAAGAAAAGGAAGAAAAAACACTGTTACTGAAATTCTAGCTACAGTCTACACAAACATGGGAAAGCTCTCATCAGATGGATCTTTCTTAATTAGTTGGAACTTTACATATGTGGAAGGACCTCTACCAAATTGGTTCTTCTTTGCTTTAGAGCAGACAGCACTTTCCAATCCACATTTCATTTACAGTTCTAAAATGTTCTACTGTATCTTAACACAAGCACATTCATACAGAGAAATGAAAGTTATTCTCAGGTCCTATCTACATTTTAAGTTTTAATCCCACTTCAGTCCACTTTCAGTGTAAGAAAACACATTGGCCAAGTGATAACTATTTTCTTTTGGCATTATCTAACTCAGAAAATCCAACTTTGGGTTAGATAATATGGAAAGAAAATCACTGGACATCTTGCTGATGTGTTCTCCCATTCTGAAACATGCTCCCATAGCCTACCTGAATGATAAGAGGGGCTGAGAATGATCTAGCTCAGACTCATCCACATGAATTCCTAGAGATGAATCAAAGTGATAGAAGTTCAAAATTCCCGCTTGTGCTTTGAAGTTTTGAAAGCCACAGGCTTTAGCTACTTGTTCCGAGAGGAAAGCCAGGTCAGATGGGAAAGGAGTGTAGTTATCAGCTGAGTATTTCTGAGGAAAGGAAGACGGCAACAAAACTCAATTCAGAGTTTGAGACAACCAAAACCACTCAAAACATTTTTAACAAACAATGTGGCGTTACAGATGTGAAAACCCCAGAAAATAAGTATTTTTCTCCATAGGCAGTGTAACATTTAAGTGAAATATTAATACTTTACTTATAGCCATTATGCTGGTAAGTTTCCTGAGTGTTAATTATTCAAGCAATTATTTTCCAGTACAAGCCAAGAACAGAATTCAAACAGACTTCTGCAAAGCATAACATACAGTTTTCAGTCAAGGATCATAACAGCCATAAAAATGTTTTCTTTCCATTATTAAACCTAAACCTTTTCCCCAAATGTCATTGGTTCTTAAGAAGCTCTTATTTCATCCTATTGTGTTGCATGGAATTCATATCCTCACTTCTAATAGTTTTAAAATTTTAAGTATTCGCTGTTTAAATTATTGTTCTTTTTTAAACCAGTTTTATTCTCTTCCATGACGCCCAAGGGGTTATAAATGAAGTTAGGAATATTAAACATAAGCATCCTTGAGCTGGAATCCTCAGTCTGCTTCACTATGTTCTCTGCTGAGAATCCAAGGACAGTTTTGTATCTGAAACCAGACCATTCTTCCTTCTGGGTCATTACAGAGGTCTTGCCGAGCCCTATGTGAAGATACTGGGGATTTAACCTAAAATCTGCTGTTCTGCCGTTGAGACATAGCCAGTCTTTTGTGTCAAACTCCAGCATATTTGCTGCTGATGAGACCTCCATCACCTCCATGCCCAGAGCTGCTTCTTACACAAAGCCAGTTTGGTCTTGTGGTTAGGGTTCAGGACTTTTATATGGGAATCACTGGGTTTGATTCTGCACTCCTCCATGAAGCCAGGTGGGTGACCTTCGGCTAGTCACAGCTCTCCTCTGACAGCCCCACCTATCTCACAGGGTGTTGGTTGTGAGGAGAAGAATAGAAAGCTTTGTTGGCTGCTTTGAGTCCCCTTGAATGGGTGAGAAAAGCAGGGTAGAAAAGCCAACTCTTCTTCTGGACAATGTGTACTGTGTGCCTCTTCTTTGAATAATACACCTAGCAATGCCCCTGCCTTAGTGAAATCCAGCACAGACAGCCTCCATGAAGATGGTAGGAATACTACTGCTAAATGTGGAGCCTTGTTGAAATTTTGGGGATGAGTTAGAATGTTGCTATCTGACTCTAGAACAACACAATAAGTTTTTGAATGTCAGAATCAGGGCTGACACTTCATGGGATGATTCTTTATCCCAGCTGTAATGTTAATAAAGAATAATTGATGCTTTTAGGTTAGTGTGTAGTTCCACGTAAGTCTACAAATAGACAACTGAGAAGACTGGGAATTGATGGATTTCTCATTAAGGCCAAGAGAATAAGCAGATAAAGACTCATTTGGTTAAGCGTGTCTGCAGCACACTGATAGACAATGCTTCCTCAGTGTACCTAAGTCTTGCTTCCAATCTGATTAAAATGTTTCAATGTCAAAAACATCTTTAAGGAATCCTTGGTGTTTATAAGCAGCAAGGTTACATTGTGGCTTTATGCTTATTATTTCGTAGGCATGGCAAAAATTAAATCAGCAAATATTTGCCATCATATTATCTTACTGTTCCACATTTCCAAGGGATTTTGTTGCCCTCCAATACCTTTGTATTCCAGTCATAATGGTAACCCAAAGTCACCCAGCGGAGCTTCTCCAGTAAACTTTTTGACTTCCGTTTGCTTGGACCTTTGTGTCTAGAAAGATAGTAAAAATAGAAGCTATTTCAGTTATGGAAATTTATCTGCAAGAGTTTCCTACAAAACCCTAATACAATTCTTAAATAAACCTGCAACAATAGCTTGGCTCTTAGTAGTTATTTGTATAACAGCCAGTAGCATACAATCTGTATTGCATTTTCAGTAAATGATGAAAAGAAATGTCCAAGAGTTGATAGATGAACTTAAGATCATTCAGGAACATATTCAGAAAAGCGGAATGGAACTATAGGAGAAGAAAAAGAAAATGAATTGAATGAATACTTCCAAGTGTGGGAAATGCATCAATTTGGATTGCACACTCAGATCAGTTGTTAATCATGCTGCTCAGAAAACAGATTGTCTGAGCAGTGCAGAGGAAGAGGATCTCAACCTGCATTCACTGCCGCCACCATTTTTAGGTGGAGTAAATTATCATTCATTTTCCTCCTTCATAGCAGTACATAAGGATTTCCAGTGACATTTTGTGCATCAATAACTGCCTAACACTGACAGATGTGACTAGTTTATGGTGCTGAAATCTACATGCGGTCCTAAGTTTAGTAGGTGCAGAGTATGCACAGAATTTAGGACCTGCAATTTATAATCTTCTTAGTGAGCAGAATGAACACACCTGTCTGTGAAGTAGTTTGATGCATAGACAACATGTCCCTGATATATTTCTATGGTGTATTTGTAGGAAGCTGTTCAGCTCAATCTTTCAATGTAATTCTACAAGCAACTGATGGAGAGTATAATATGATCTTCCACACTACAGAGAACAAAGCTCTGTATGGACAACGTCACATATCTGCACAGTCAGTGCCCATAACACTCTTAAGAAGTATCGGAGCTCCAAAAGAGCAAAAAGTGGTTGTTGGTCAAGAGGTTATGTGAACAAAACAGGCAGGAGACTGTCCAGATTCCCTAAAATTCTGCCTCCAAAGAGTCAGTTTGTTTTCAAATCCAAAGCAATTGGTTAGCTGATATTTACTGTTACTGTTTTGGTATGTTCATTTTAATGTCCTTAATGTTGATAAATGCCCTGAAACTTTGGGTAAGAGATGGGATAAAAATGCTAATAAACAGACAGATAAATTCAAAGGCCCTCCTGAAAATAACATGCTCATTTGACAGGCCATTAGAAAGTCTTTTGATGTTGCTGAAGAATATTTTTATTTGGGGCTTGATACGTGACACCATAGCATTTTTGATAACAGAAAGTCATACACCATTATTACAATTCATATGTTTTGACTGTGATTAGCATATCAAACTGCAGCAAAGAATGCCAGAAAGAGACCAGGGACTGCAAAGTATGCTATACTGGAAGACTAGTTAAGTTTACAGGATGATGCCTTGATGGCATCAGTTCCATTTCTGTCTCCAATGGTTAATATATGATCCTTCCCCCCACCGCCACCCGGGACTCAAGGGTCATTCCTTTGTATGCTTCATTATGTTGATATCAATCCCTGTAATCTAAACAGAGGGCTTTTGCCCAGAATGTTAGAGACCCTAGGGGATGGAAGGAACTCTTTCTGCACTTTGTCTGTTGTTGGATGGACCAGACAAACACCACCAGTTTATCGGTAGAATCTATTTGCAACTGCCAGGTCAAGAAAGACTCACTGCTGTTGATCTGGAAAGGTGACTACATTTCCTTTTGTTGTGGAAAAACAAGATACAATAAACCAATAATCTGAACAGAATGTGAAAATAGAATATTTCAGGTACCAATGGAATACATAGAAGACTTGCAATCATTCAGCTAGTTTTTTCTTGTTTTGTAATCAACACTGTATCAGTTGTCCCCAGCTCTAACTGCATATCATCTTCCAGCCCAGTTATAATCTCTTGAAATCACTACAAAAATACTGGGAGTTGCATAATTAAGCCCAAGAGCAAAAATGCAGCTTAAATTATTAAGCACTCTAACAAAATAAAAAAGAACAATTTCAAAACAATGAAAGAGAAGACAGAACAATTTTCTTTTTAGCTGAAGGTCTGGGTAAAAGGTGTCTCTTTATTATTTATCCAAACAGGAGGCTATTCCACAGCTGGTGCCTATCATGGAAAAGGCTCCCTCACAAACTCCACACCTGAAGACACTGAAGGTGGAAGCAGTGCCAGGTGGATGTTTCCCAATGGTCTCAACACACACTCATGGTACTTATGTACATAACTGATGCCCAAGTTTCTAATACTTAGAATTGGACTTGGCTACACATTAGACACTACATACTTCTTTAAATACTGATGTGTTTTGTACTGGGCCAGAAGTTTCTAATAATGGTTTTCCTCTTGTATTGTGCACTTGATGCATCTTCAAAGCCATTTTCAATAGCAGTCCCATGTAGAGCATGCTACAAGGCCCTTTCTACACTGAGCCTTTTCCTAGGATATATCTGAGAACAGGGGCTTGCTATCCACATGATAGTGCAGACTATGGCAGGCCCCGGACAGAGTCTGCTGTAGTCTACCCTAGTGTGTGGACAGCAGGCCCTTATCCTGATGTATATCCTTGGAAAAGACCCAGTGTGGAAAGAGCCCAATAGTCCAGTATGGAATATGTATGTGCATGAACATAAAATGGCTGGTTCCATTTATGATTAACCTGAACTGACTATGGGCCACATAATTTGTTTGAGCTAGAATTCAGGCCATTTTGCAATGGCGCCTGTACATGCAGCCTCCACTCATCACAAAAAGGAGAAGAGGTCAGGATGTGATGCTGGGAGCCTGGGGCACAATGGAGCGAAGGCCAGAGTGCATCTGGGAGCAGTCTGTAGATGTGAAGGGAGAAGTGGAGGCAGACTGAACTGTACAAACTGTTTGATTTAACCTCTCTGGTTCAGTTTGGGTTGAATTCCTCAAATTTGAGGAGGGGAGGTGGGTTGGTAACAAACACTTTGAACCCCCTGGCTTGTTTCTAATTAGTTCTAATGAAGTAGCATATCTCTAGTCTGGGAGCTACCACAATATGGATCACCATACAAACTGCTCAGAAAGGACAACAGCTAGGTTCACTGTACCACATCTTCTCTGGACTTTGTTTCATTGTATTTATTATACATCAGCCCTTTACCACCTACAGTGATTAAGGAGCTGAACTGCCTCTTCTAATGGGAAGGAAAATTAGAGATGTGTGCCATTATCACACGGATGAAGCCACTGAAGTCTCTTGATTACTGCTCTCAGTGACTTAGTATAGATGTTAAAAGCCTGAAAGACAATGGGTGTTTTTCCACTGTCACTAGAAGTACCCATTAAGTACCCATTAATGGGTACAAAAATGCCATTATGTACACATTAATGGGTACTTTTAGTGACAGTGGAAAAACACCCAATATTAATCTCTCAGATATCTGAGGTTATTTCCCAAGTGCCAGACTAAAATCTCCTGTGACTACTTCAGGAATTGGAGTAGGTTTTGGCTTCAGGAATAGGAGTAAAACCACTACAACACAGGTACCTTGTAGTTTTCTCTTCCCATAATCTCCCAGAAGGATATTTAGTGTGTTTTTCCACTGTCACTAGAAGTACCCATTAAGTACCCATTAATGGGTACAAAAATGCCATTATGTGCACATTAATGGGTACTTAATGGGTACTTCTAGTGACAGTGGAAAAATACCCTTAGTCACCAAATTGAAGAAACAACAGAGAGACTGAGCAGAATCAGCAGAGTCAGCAGAGTCATGCTCTTCTTGTCTCTTTCCTGATAAAGATAATTAGTCAAGACAATCAATGCAGTTTCCGCCTGAGGCTAGATAATCTGCTTCAACCAAGCACGCCTGCAGTTGAATCACCATCACCTTTTCCCTAAAGTGTGTATTAGGGACTAAAGCTGTATCTCCATTATGCAGCCAAGGAACCTAAAGTTTCCATTAATCTCAATGGAGACAAGTTGCTTTGAGGGCCTGATTAAGGTGCCTTTACTGTATAATGGAGACATGGCCTGAGTGATAGTATTTTTAAAGAAAAATGTAGTTACTGCAGACCTATAGAATAGCCCTGTTCAAATAAATATCTAATACAAGTATGATATTCCTGCAATTATCTCAAGTTCGATTCAAAGGACATAACACATACTTGTTTCCCTATATCAAAGAAGAACCAACTTGTCTTTTGGAAAGCCCTTCTCTTAATACTGTATAGTCAAACTATTTGGTTCCAGACCAGTTTCTCATATTGAAAAGGCACTAATCTGCTTGGTTCCAGTTTCTGTTTGGAAAAAATGTTGAACTACAGCTTATCTTCTGACTTTGGAGCTGAGGATAGTATTGAGATTGTGAAGATAAAATAGACAAATAGAGGAAGATAGCTGGAATATAAATGCATAAACATGTTTTAATCATATTTTTATTATTATGATTTTAGCTGTTTTTATTTTCTATGTTATGTAAACTGCTTTAAGATTATATTTTAATGGGAAGTAGGATATAAATATTTTAAATAAATAAAATAATTTTGACTATCGGTCTCTTTAGCTTAATGTTATTTATGCTAAGTGGCACAGCTGGCTGTACAAGGTTTCTGAGGGAAATCTTCCCCAGCCCCGTCTAATGCTCTTCCTACACTGGGCCTTATTCTGGATTATATCCTGGAAAAGGGGCCTGTCATCCTGCCTGGAACCTGCCACAGTCTGCACTGGCATGTGGATGGCAGGCCCCTATTCCAGGATATAATTCAGAAGAAGGCCCAGTACAGAAATGCCTCAAGACTAACTCAAGTCATGCTAGCAAGGAAGATGCCTTTCCTCCAAATATACAACAACCTTGGATGTTGTGCTCCTTCACCTTTAGCAAACTTGTCATTGGGTTATTTGGAACTGAACCTTACCGCAGCTGATGCTCACTTTTCCCCCACAAGTCAGCGGTCTCCTTAGAAGGCATGTGCATATCCAAATTGCATATATTGGGCTTTTGGGTATAATGCTTCAGACACTGTTTTACCCAATGACGCTGGCAGCCCGGAAGAAAGGGATCAGGAATAAAAATAAACCCTAGACAAAAAATGGAAGTGGATGGAGAAGCCAGGGGAAGGCACAGTTAGAAGATTCTCTGCACATGAACCCTGAAGGAAAAACTGAGATACAGATAAGTACATAAGGTTATCACTGTGTATCTCCAGTAGTAATACACAATACTCTACAAAGTTGCAACATTCAGTTCTCCCACCTTAAGTTGAGAAAACAGATGCCCAAGTATAACAACAACTCACCTGGATACTTATGTAAACCATATGCTTGCCACTGGCTAACTGGACGCAGGCCTGCTTTGAAAGCATCTCGATCACTTACTGAGGACAGACTCAGGGAAGAATTGACAATCTGGCAGAGGAGAATTGAGAACGAAAAACCTAAGAATAACAGCTGAAAGGAAGCGCCTACAAGCTGTACTAGTTCCCCATCCCTGGTGTGGGGGCAATTATCTCCTTACGCTGCTCATTGAACCTCCTTGGAATTTCGTGTGAAGTCAGCAGGGAGATTCCCTCCCATCTTTCCAAGGGAAAAGAATGGCAAGAAAACCATCCAGGCTTTATGTCTAGGAGAGGCATGCTTCAGAACCACCTTTGGGCTTCCTAAGCCTTTTCAACATCATGCTTTGGACAGAACAGCAAGGATAATGCCCCAATATATATTTTTAAAGTTTCCTAGTAGTGAACCTATTTATGAAGCCTGACATTTCCACCACACAGAAGTCTGAACATTCCTGCCAATTAATCTCTGGAGTGTTAGCATAATCAAGAACCACCATGGCTCAGTGAGCAGTGATAAATTTGGATTTATGATGATTAAATAAATGTCACTGGATACAACTGACCAAAACAGTGAATACATTCCTGTTGAGATAAATAGGATAATAGTTGTAATGTGGATGCACTTCAGCTTCATTTTCTTCTGCTTTAAAAATATAAATAATAATCATATTAAGGGTGACCCTTGAATATCCTGCCATACTTTGCCATACATCTAAGAAATTAAAATCAATTAGAGATTTGTTAGAGACACTTGGTAAATGCTGTATTGTTTCATTGCAAGGAAACTGTCAGGTATTAAGTACCAAAACAGTAATTACTTCTTTGAGTCTTTTTGCCACATTTTACTTTTTTATTCAGTAGGTTATATGGTACTAAAACCTAAAATTACAATATTCTGACAAATAGCCTGCTTTCTTCCATGTACCATAATCTGAACATTATGCATAGTAACAGCTATTAGTACTGCTAGAGCTAGAAAGCCACAACATTTTATAGCCTGTGACAAATGAGGATCCCAATTTCAAATGGGATAAATGCATTAATTTCTAACTCCAGTGGATATGTGATTTTAATTGAAATTACAAATGATGCTGAAGAAATAAGAGGGTAATCATAATTATGTAATCTGAAGGTCTAAAAAGCTTCTTTCTACGACAGAAATTCTCCTTGGGATAGCTGTAATTATACTGCACTTATTACAGCATTAACTTAGGACCAGTAAACCTGTCTAAGCACTGATGTTAGTCAAAAATTGTTAATACCTAGGAGTCATTTTAATATGTTATTCTTAATTTTTTTAAAAAAATATTTTGTTACTGAAGACCATGTTAATCCTCTGTCACCCTGAAAATGTCACATTTATTGTTAATTTTTTTCTTCTGACTGTTTCAGGAAATTAACTACTGAAGATAATGGGATAAGGTGGGCAAGAAGCAATTGGAAGGATGGACTTTTTGCATCTGGAACATGTGTGATAATAATAAAAAGATTATTCTCTTGCCCTGTGAGAGGAGAGACAAGACAGGACAGAGCACTCCTAGACAGCACAGCGATTATTATACTGAATGTGATCTAGTGCAGATTTTCTCCATGAATATATACTGGATTTCCACTAAGGCTCATCAGTATTTCAAACATATGGCTCAAAAGATCAAATAAAGAAAAGTATAAAAACAAGGTATATCTTTGATAAAGACAATGATGATAATAATCAGAAGCCCTGCAGGAAAACTAGCTAGCAACTAAGTACAGGCTAACCTCCTGGCATGTTCTATAGGACAATCAAAAGTGAATTCCTAGTTAAAATAATGCCCTTAATGGGCATTATTTTAAAGCTGTCTGCAGCTGGGTTCTGTTATGATAAGGGTTGAAGACTCCTCATCTGAGATGGAAGCAGAGAATTCCAGTTCTTCTAGCCCTGCTAAGGAACTGTCAGCATCAACCTGTGCTCTGGATGATCCACTGGTTGATTATACACAGTTTCTGCAAGTCCTCATAGGACATGGTTTCCAGACTACTAACCATTTTGGTAGCTCTCCTTTGGACTTGCTCTAGTTTATCAATGTCATTTTTGAACTTGGGGACCCAGAACTGGACACAGTACTCTAGATGAGGTCTGACCAAGGTAGAGTAAAGAGAAATAATTACTTCTCGTGATCTTGACTCTAAACTCCTCTTGATGCATCCTAAGGGTGGCGTTTGCCTTTTTTTGCAGCTGCGTCACATTGCTGACTCATGTTCATCCTGTGATCAGCCAGTGCACCCAGATCCTTTCCACTTGTGCTGCTACTCATCCAGATTCCTCCCATTCTGTATTCATTTTTCTTACCAAGATGTAGGACTTTGCATCTGTCCCTATTAAATATCATCCTGTTAGTTTCAGCCCACTGTTCAAGCTTATCCAAATCTTTTTGAATCCTCTTTCTCCTTCCTAGTGTTAGCAACCCTTCCTAGCATTGTGTCATCTGCAAATCTGATTAGCATCCCTTCGACTCCTTTATCCAGATCATTTATAAAAATGTTGAATAGCACCGGCCTCAGGACAGATCCCTGTGGCACTCCACTTGAAACATTCCTCCAGTTGAATGTGAAGCCTCTTATTACCATTTTTCGAGTGTGATCACTAAGCCAGTTACAAATCTACCCAACAGTTGTCCTGTCAATCCCATATTTGACCAATTTTTCAATATGGTATGAGACATTTTGTCAAATGCTTTGCTGAAGTCAAGATACATGATGTCTACAGCATTTTTCTGATCAACCCACTCAGTGATTTTGTCATAAAAGGATATTAGTCTGGCATGACCTGTTTGTTACAAATCAGAGGAGACTTCTAAATGATAGATTCAAAGATTTGCCTGGCCATTTAAATAAAAAAATGAAAATAGAAGTAAATAATTGAGGCTGGCCGCAAGTAGTATATTAGCCACCCTGCACAGCATCTTCTTTGTGGAAACATCTCTTCAGTGCTCTTGTGCATATTTATTTATTTATTTATTTGTTTGTTTGTTTACATTTCTATCCCGCCCCATACCCTAAGGTCTCTGGGCGGGTAACAGCAAATTAATCACAAGATACACATTAAAAACAAAAAGTAGATTAAAAACAATATAGTAATTAAATATAGATTAAAAACACTTAAAAGTTCAACAAATTTAGAACAGTACACTCCATATTGTGTTTATTGTGCCTGTGACTAGGGAAGGGTGAAAATATAATCATCTCATCTCAGCCAAAGGCCAGGGTAAAGAGGTGGGTCTTTACCGACTTCCTAAGTATCTATAAGGAAGGGGCATGACTCACCTCGAGGGGGAGGCTATTCCATAATTTGGGAGCTATCGCTGAAAAGGCCCTTACCCAGGTGCCCACCAGTCTCACTAATGAGGGTGGTGGGATGACCAGGAGGGCTTCACCACTTGATCTTAAGGCACGGGCAGGTCGATACGGGAGAAGGCGCTCCTTTAGATATTTGGGGCCCAAGTCATTTAGGGCCTTATAAGTCAGAGTTAACACCTTGAATTGGGCTCGGTAGTGAATTGGTAGCCAGTGCAGTGCTTTTAAAACCGGCGTGATGTGCATCCAGCTAGCTGTTCCGGTCAGCACTCTGGCAGCTGTGTTCTGTACTAGCTGCAACTTCCGAACCGTCTTCAAGGGCAGCCCTATGTAGAGCGTGTTACAATAGTCCAATGTAGAGGTTACCAGAGCATGGATAACTGTGGCCAAGCCGTCTCTCTCCAGAAATGGCTTCAGTTGATGTACCAGCTGCAGTTGGGAGTAGGCACTCCTGGGCACGGCCTCCATCTGAGCTTCAAGCATTAGCGTGGAGTCCAGGAGTACCCCCAAGTTACGCACCTGTCCCTTCCAGGGCATTGCAACCCCATCAAGAACAGGGTGTCTCCCAACTACCCGGACCCGAGACCCTGTGACACACAGCACCTCTGTCTTGTCTGGATTCAGCTTCAATTTATTGGCCCTCATCCAGCCCATTACTGCCTCCAGACACCTGTCAAGCACTTCAACTGCCTCTCCTGATTCAGATGGTACAGAGAGATAGAGCTGATATTGTTCCTTTTTGATTAGGGTTTCCTTATTCCCTGCAGGCATGGTATACAATAGGATACATATAGTTAATAAAATTCTTGCCATCTTTGGGAATCTTATCAGTTTCATCAAGATTGTGAGTACTTGTTCCTGTTTACTGTATAGCCAGCAAAGTGAAGAAAAAAGGTCAGGGACCTCAAATAATCCAACCAAGATGGATGACAAAATCTAAAGTGCCAAATAAATCAAAATAATTCCTTTTGTTTAGGATCCTAATACGTTTTGGCATTATTGCCATTGTCAAGGACAATCTAAGGTGTAACATACAGAATTACAGACTCATTGTACTGCTTAATCCATCAAAAATGATTAAGTACATGTCAATGTATCCCTATAAAGAACCAGTCTAAATGGTCTATGCTTATGAATAATGTACAGAGAAATGGAGGACAGTGATAAGTCACTTTATGTGACATGCCACCTTCTGTCTACATGACAATGGTAACTCATACTGTTATGTTTGAAAATCTAAAATACGATTTAGATCTAGCATAGGAAAAAAAAATGAGTAGTACCACCAGCTAGAATTTTTTACTCTATTGTGTCTAGCTAACAGCCCACTTGCTGTTCTTATCACTTTTCTCTGATGTTCCAAGCAGATCAAATACTTCCCAATTCCAGATAATAACCTGAAGTTGTCTGCAGACCATGTTCCCTCTATGGGTCCCTTGTCCTGTCTTTCTGAGCCAAACCTGGTTCCTGGTCCAGTGCAAATACATGTCCCTTCTTATGGTTTCACCATCTGTTCTAGGTGTATGGTGATTTCAGTGGTTCCTCAGTCTTTACCACACTTTGGCTCTCCTACTGACCTTCTTTCACTAAATTCTTCTCAGTCACAGTTGAACTTGTCCTTCAGTACTCTCTTCTCCAAAGTCATTAATTAGGTTTAGACACTTCACTCTTCTCAGTTTCCTCCATAACCCAGCACTGTGCCACCTTTTCTCTGGTGGCACCCCATTGTAGAAGGCTGCATCTTCAGATTCGAAATCCACCCAACTTTAGCTTTTCTCAAGGCTGCTTCTTTTCTTACTGTGGATTTTCAATCATAATGCTGAATTTCTGGTTATCTGATGATGCTGGAAGCTAACAGTTTACAGTGAATATAACATAAGAAGACCCCTGCTGTATCAGGCCACAGCCCATCTAGTCCAGCATCCTGTCCCACACACTGACCCACTGATTGCTTATGGGCATCTCAAGAAGGAGACAAGGGCAAAACCTTCACCTGCTCTTGAATCCCAGCAAATGGCCCTAGAGGCACTCTGCCTGTCTCCTCAGCCGGGAGGATGTACCTAGGCATCCATTCTAGTAGCCATCAATACATCTTGTTATCTATGAATTTGTCTACCCCTTTATTAAAGCCATCTAGGCTGGTTGCTGTTACCATCCTTTCTGCATTAATCCAGTTCATGTTTCTGCATGGCTATGAACCCTGTGCAAGTCTCAGGGCCATTCCTCCACACCCAATGGCTAGGAACCTTTGCTCCTAGCTGTCAGGAGTGAGGGGTGCATTGTGGCAGCATGTTGTGGTGGACCACTGAATAGCAGCTCTCAGTAGTCAGGGTTAGGGTCAGTGATCCAGAAGACGGTGTCCAATTGTAGACCCAATTAAACGGGTCAACAATAGATTCGGATTAAGAGCCTTTTAATCTGGAACTGGCTCCATCTTTTGCAGATAGAGCTGGACTAACATGGGTTGGGGCATCTTTGATCCACTTAACGTGTGGATGAGGAGGCCCAGGATCTGGCCGAGAGGCCCCCTGATCTGGTTCACAAGTTAAGTGCAGAAAGGGCCATAGCTACTAGGCTTCTCCCACTCAGCTTCCCACCACCATCACTCCAAAAGGTTCATGCTTGAGTTGAGCCAAAGAAATGTGTCCTTTTCGGAAAGCTTTTATGTGAAGTGACCCTACCTTTAGCCTGTCAATTTTGCAGCATTACATTTTTAGCCTTACTTTTTTGCAGCATTACATTTTGAACCAGGATAGCTTTCTGCTTCTCATTTCATGGGAAAGGGAAACATCCATCTATGAAGAATTCAGGTATTAAATAACCAGCAATTTGGTATGGGCTGTTTCTAATATCTACTTATGCGAGATTGAACATCATATTATACATATATATGCATATACATATTGATCATTACATTGTATATTATGTTCATATACATATTGAACATTATATTCTACATATATCATTATTTTTAATGCTCTGAAAACCGCTTTTTTTTAAAACGGCAAACGGTATAAAAATGTCTTCAATAAATAAAACTCCCTTCATTCCTGATTATTTGGTGAGTGGAAGGCGGGCGGATGGGTATCGAGAGCTAAAATCCTCCGCGGGGCAACAGGCTCCCTCCACTAATACAGGCCATATTCGACACTCCGGGGAGGGCAAGGGGAGCCACCCCCGCGACAGTGGCACGGGAGGGACTATGGCCGGGGCTGGGTTGTGGGGGGAAGCCCGGGACGGCTGGGATCTCCCACCACTGTTACCATGGCGGCAAGCTGCGCCAGACCGAGCAGCGCGCAGGAACTGACGTTAAGTAAGGGACCTCGTCTGTTTTACCTGTCCCGCGACCGGCGATTTCGAAAAGTCAATCACCCCAGTCGGATCCAAGCCCTCCCACCGGCGGTAGAAGCGAAACACGCGTCGGAACGCATCCTCCCCTCCCTCGCGAGCCACCACGCTGCCGGCGGTCGCCATTTTAAGGCCGAATGTGACGACGGCGCATGCTCGCTCGCCCGCGCCCGGCGGAAGGAATCGGCGGCCGCTCTGTTTTCAGGGAAAGCCGCCAGCGGATCGTAAGGCGCCTTTCGGCATGGCGGTGAGACGCGCATCGCGCCGGGCCTTCGAGGTTTTCGTTTCGCGCGTCCCTTGGACAGTAGCCAAAGGTGAGTGAGGTATGGCGCTGTATCCCTGGGCCCGCTGTTTGCTCCTGTTCTTAGCCAGAAATAGGAGCGATGTGCGATGCCTCCCCTCTCGTTTGCCTCGCGGCGAAATCTTCTGCTCTGTGGGCGAAATTTATTTCCCCATCTATAGCTGCCCTTGCCCCGAAGACCTGAAAATGGCAAACTTTTTTGCCCCGAGACTTCATGGCAACGTCTTGAGGCTGAGAGACCACGACAGACCCAAGTCACCCAAGGATCCCAGGGTGGGTTACAATAGAAATAAAACATGTCAAATAATAAAACATACTTAAAAATATCAGTCCCCCCCTCACTGGCCAGCATCCTGGTTGAAAAGATAGGTTTTCACCAGGCGCGGAAAGGTATACAATGTAGGCGCCTGACGAATCTCAAGAGAGAGGCTGTTCCAAAGTCTAGGGGCCACCACAGAGAAGGTCCTCTTGTGTGTCCCTATGCCTCGTACCTCTGCAAGAGAAAGAACTAGAAGAAGGCCCTCTCCTGGAGAGCTCAGTGCATGGGCAGGTCTATATGGGAGAAGGCGCTCCTTCAGATGCCCAGGGCCCAAGCCGTTTAGGGCTTTAAATGTTAGTGTCAACACCTTGAAAGTAGCGAATAAGTAACCAGTGCGGATCCTTTAAGACCGGCATGGTACGAGTTCGTCCAGAGATTCCCAGAAATCGAGGTGCTGCATTCTGCACCAGTTCCCAACTCGTGTCAGATGTTGAGGGAGGGGGTCTCTGCTGATCGCTGATAAGTATTTTCCTGACTTGCTTTTTGGCCTCTATCAAATATTTATCTCAGTATTTTGCTGCAATACAAAAAAAAAAAAAAAACATAATTATTGAACTATAAAGCCATCAAAATGTAACATTATGCCAATTTTGTGAGCCTCCCAGAGACCCTTGGGTATGGGGCGGCATATAAATGTAAATATAAATAAATAAATAAATTTTAATATGAAGCAAACAGAAATGTAACTTTTTAAGGTGCAGATAGTGTAATTATCTCAAGTATTGTATCTGTATGTATTGGATCTCCCTGGTTCTTGTCCTGAATCTTATGTAGGACTTCCAGTTCTGCATGTATATAATTCTGCTAATAAATTCTTGTTTCTTTCAGTTTAGCTAAACCTATTAGAATCACTGGCCCAAAACAATATATACAAGCAAAGTCGGCAGTCAGTTTCATAAAAACAAACAACCCCAAGATGTTTAGAACATTGGAAGTGCAAGCAGTAGCTCTCAGTGTAAGCAGATTACACTCTGGATATGCTTCCTTTTGTTTACCTTTGTGCTGTTATGTCTAGAAGTAGTTCACATGTAATCCGTGCATATTAGATATCTTAATCCAGTAGAGCCTTCTCTGCTGGTGTTATAAACTTAGCTGAAGCTTATGTTTGCTTGCACCCTTGACTAGGGGTGTTTTTCCACTGGCAGTAAGTACCCATTTTAGCACCCATTAAAGACCCATTTGGCTAAGAGCCGGATGACCCCATTTCCACTACGGACCCCATTAGGGGCACATGTTTCCACCACAGCTAGGGAAATCTGGATCATATGGGTCCTTCAGGATCTATAATCTGGATTTCATGTAGACCCCACTAAAGGGGTCTACAATGGGGTCTTCAGCCATAAAATCCAGCTTATAGGGAGCCTGTTTCCACTGCAATTGGCCAGTGGGGTCTAGAGGAGGCTTGGGGGAGACTCGGGGGTGCCCTCAAATGAAAACTCCGAAATCCCTCTGAAGTCATTCCGAAGTTGCCTTTGGAGATTAGCAAAGGCTCAGAAGTCCCTCCGAAGTCATTCTGAAGTTGCCTTTGGAGATTAGCAAAGGCTCCGAAGGGGTTTTTCTGCAGAGTCTGTGCTAATCTCCAAAGGCAATTTCAGAATGACTTCGGAATGACTTCAGAGGGACTTTGGAGCCTTTGCTAATCTCTGAAGGCAACTTCGGAGATTGTACCCCCTGTCCCCCAAAACACCTGGGGCGACAGGCAGACCTTAATGGGTAGATCCAGATTTACAAATGGGTGCTCCGGTGTTTCCACTGCAGGCAGGCTAGAACCCATTGCTATTGGGTACTAGACCACCCATAGAAACACATTGGGTACTTCCCTTAATCCAGCTTTACTAGATCTGGATTAAGGGAAGTACCCATTCCTTAGATCCAGATCTTCTTAGATCCGGATTAAAGGGGCACAGTGGAAAAACACCCTAGATCTCCCTGGATACTTTTGTCCTTAATCCTCATCAGTACAAGTGGAATGACTGTGTACTTCAGGTAAGCTAAAGTGTAAATGCATTTGTTGTAGACAGAAAAATGTCTTTACAGGGTACAATTTTAGGACATCTCTCTTGAGGAAAGATCTTGCAAAAATCAGGCCAAGCAGTATATTGACTGCAGGGCCTATAAATTACAGGGATACAAAACATTGTACAAACATTGCATAATTTTCAGTCTCACTGGTGAGATTTAAATTACAGTATATATATTATTCTTTGTCTATGGTAAAGTCTGCAGCAAAGATTTGCTCTCTCCTGATTTACACAGGCAGGGGTAGAGTCCCACTGGCTTGCTTTCTATAGTACAGCATTACCCTAGATCAGCGGTTCTCAACCTTCCTAATGCCGCGACCCCTTAATGGAGTTCCTCATGTTGTGGTGACCCCCAACTACGAGGGCGGAGCAGCTGGAAGATGGGTGGGAAGGGCAGCGGAAGACTGGTCGCGACCCCTCTGAAAGGGTAGTTCGACCCCCAAAGGGGTCCCGACCCCCAGGTTGAGAACCACTGCCCTAGATCAAAACTGGAATATAGAGAGTTTTAGATGTTTATTCATGCAGAAATTAAATCTAGAATACCGAAAGGCAAACTTTGGAAATTTTATACCTAGTGTGTAGCTGCATGGGCACAGGTGATCTTTCAAGTTAAACTTTTCCTCTCATTTCTCATGCTTTAAAAAAAAACTTAACTACACTTTGAATAGCACCAGGAATTACTTAGCTCTTTTACAATTCCTCCAGCGTAACGTTGTTACAGAGTGCTTTTCCTGCTGTTGTTATCTCCTGTTGCCATTGACCAGCCATGTTGGCCTAGAGCAGTGATGGTGAACCTTTTGAGCTCGGTGTGTCAAAATTTGCAAGAAAACCTAACTTAACTCGGGTGCTGTGTCACATCTAGAAATATCCATAATTTTATGATATCTGTAGCTCTAGTAAAAAAGTTATATTTTTGATATATGTATTTTATTAAAAGCAAAATTCTTTACATTAGTGACTTTTGTTGCTGAATTTCACTTGCTAATATTCAGTTGAAAGTTGGTATTTCGTACACTTCAAGAACAAGCAAGCACTACATGCCCAGGTGCCAGGGTGACCAGGTGTGTCACCCAAAAGGGCTTGGTGTGTCACCTGTGACATGCGTGTCATAGGTTGGCCATCACTGGCCTAGAGGTTTTCCGAGGGCCAGCTCAAAACTGAAGTCCGCAAACCCCAGAGGCTGCACTACTGACATTGCTCCTCCCTTTTTTTTTTTGTAGATGAAGTAAGAGAATATTTTGGACAATTTGGAACAGTAAAAAGATGCTCTTTGCCATTTGTGAGTATCACTGCCATTAATAATAGTTAAATATTTTTTATACACTGTAATTCAGTTTGTGATGGATACTTGTGATTTTATAAACCAACAGAGTAAACTTTAGGTTTGCACAATCCCCCTAACAAATGATACAACACATAATGCAAATATCCTTCTCTTTGGTACATTTGGTTTAAAGATTTATCTGAAAGTTAGCACATGTTGTAACAAAACTTACTTTTATACAATGTGATTATCACTACTGCAGAATTATATTTTCATGCATGTTTTAGTCACTTAATAATTTGGAAAATGTTTAATTAAAAATATATCAAATTCTTCATATTATTTTTTCTTCTGTTATATTAGTATAAAAAAGCTGTCTCATACCTGTAGTTGGAAATGAGGTTTCTTTATTTATTGCTTTTAGATGTACATTACACAAACTTAACATATAAGACATAACTCATATGAACAAAACCAACCCCCCAATCCACCCCTTAATCCTCATAGGGCACAGGTAAGGCTGTTATTCCACTGTCACTAGAAGTACCCATTAAGTACCCAAAATTGCCATTATGTATCCATTAATGGGTACTTTTAGTGACAGTGGAAAAGCACCCTAAGTATGTCCATAATTTCAGCAGTCCGCTATCTACGGACATCAAATTTATACATATCAAGAATATTATTATACCATCTCTCACAGGTCCATCTTGTTTTGTCTTTCCAACCCCCAGCTCTTACTAGTAAAGCCACTCATAAAGTCTGCCCACTATATATTTATTTGGCACCAATGTTGAGTGATCCCTATAAACTTTTAATAGACACACTCCAGGATGGGGGTGAATATTAATTCCAAAAGATTTTGCATTTCCAGTGTCACTTCATCCCCAAACTTTGCAACTTCAGTACCTGTCCACCACATATGGAAGTATGTTCCCCTCTTGCCACAAAACTGCCAGCAGGACGACGAAAATGTTGGAATAATGTGAGACACCTGGGTCGGGTCCTGTACCATCTGTATAAAATGTTCATGTTCGAGCTCTTTAAACTTGATGTATCGCAGTTTACTAATTTCTTTTACTTTTATTTGCATATCTTCCTACTTGATAATCCATGTTTCATATATCAGTCAGTATCGAAATGTTTCATTCACTAATAACCTAGATCAAGGGGAAAAAAACCTGTACAGTCCCTTCTGAGAGGAAAAGTATAGATTTTATCTTAATAAACAATCTTACTTTTTGTTTGAAAAGCAAGAGGGCAGTGATTTTATATTTAAGAACATAAGAGAAGCTTTGCTGGATCAGGCCACAGCCCATCTAGTCCAGCATCCTGTCGCACAGTGGTTCACCAAATGCTCATGGGCATCTCAAGCAGAGACAAGGACAAACCTTCTCCTGCTCTCGAGTCCCAGCAGATGGCCTTAGAAGCGCCCCGGTTCCTCCCACCCCCCCAGCCTGAAATATGCACATAGGCATTCATTCTAATAGCCATTGATACATCTGTCATCCAGAAATTTGTCTAATCCTACCTTAAAGCCATCTAGACTGGTAGCTGTCACCACCTCTTCCAGCAGCACATTCTGTAAGCTGATGACCCTCTGGGTGAAGAAATACTTCCCTTTGTCGGATCTAACTCTCCTACCCATCAACTTCATAGAGTGCCCTGTGGTTCTAGTATTGTGTGATAGAGAAAAGAAATTTTCTCTATCCACCTTTTCTATACCATGCATAATTTTATATACTTCAATCAGGTCCCCTCTTAAACACTGTCTCTCCAGACTGAAGAGGCCTAGACACTGCAGCCTGGTTTCGTAAGGGAGGTGTTCCAGACCCTTAATCATTCTGGTTGCTCTTCTCTGCACCTTCTCTAGTTCCACAATATCCTTTTTGAGGTGTAGTGACCAGAATTGTACACAATATTCCAAATGTGGCCTCACCATAGATTTATAAAGGGGCAAAATGACACTTGCTGACTTATTTTTTATTCCCTTCCTAATTATTCCCAGCATTGAATTAGCTTTTTTTCGCTGCTGCTGCACACTAGATTGACACCTTCATTGAACTGTCCACCAAAACCCTGAGATCCCTTTCCTGGTGTGTTGCAAAAAGCTCAGACCCCATCAGTTTATAGATATAATTTGGATTCTTGGCCCCGATGTGCATTACTTTGCACTTGTTAAGATTAAAGCACATTTGCCACTTGGTTGCCCACTCACCCAATGCTAAGAGATCCCTCTGGAGCTCTTGGCAATCTCTTTCAGATTTTACTACCCTAAATAATTTATTGGTTCAAATAAAATAAGTTCATATAACTCTTATGAAAATCAACATTTAGATCCTTTACTGGATTATATCTGAAGTAATTGTGTGTTTTGGGTTTGGTTATTGGTAATGCATAAAATGTCCTCTAAGGAGCTTGTTCCTTTTGCTGCTGAAATGGGATATGTAAACATTTTATGTATGCTAAAATGTAAGTGCTTTTGTGTTCATGGGGCTCTCTCAAGGGTGACTGCTTCCTTAATGTCACCTCCCTATTTATTATTATTAAATTACTGGTTAAATCCAGGAATTGGTCAGATATTGGTTAAAACCATTCTTTCCAGGAAATTCCCTTGAGTAACAGAATGTAGCTAAGAAAACTGATAAAATGGAAGTAGGAATTAGATTGAAGTTATCTAATTCCTACTTCTTTTTATCAGTTTTCTTAGCTACCTTCTGTTACCCAACAAGAGAATTTCCTGGAAAGAATGGTTTTAACCAATAGTTTGGATTTAATATGAGCACACAGACACAGAATCTCAAAATGATTTGGGCTCTGTTCCCTGTACCAGCTCCATCCCTTATGTTGCTTCCTCTAAAAAGCAGGTAAATTTAGAGAAATACACCTCCACAAAGCATTTGCAAACACAGATTTCACCAACTCAATATAAAATTTGATCATTATCAAAACATCCTATGATATAAAAGACTCTTGTGTCTGTGGGAATTCTGTCGTGGAAGATACAGCACATTTCTCTTGCTATTAAACTTCTATTTTAGTAAAACAAGTCTTCCAAATCTCAAAGCAGAAATGTGCATAGAATATTATGAAAGCTACCAAAATTTGAGCACTAATATTGAGTACATTGGAGGAGGTTGTTTGGGGGATTTTACAATTTGATAGTTCATCATTTTTAACTATTTTTGTAAATAGCTGTTTTTATGTGACTTGATATTGTCAGATGACTAATCAATAAAGGGTGTTCTGTTTGGATGTGCAGTTAATGCATTCTGAATAATATTGTTGAGCTGGACAAAATAAAAGAGTGAGATAGACTCAGATATTAATAGTTCTATATAAGTGGTAATTGGCTTAGGGATAAAGGATCCGTTAAGGTCAAAAGCAGAAATCTATTCCAATGTTAATATTGAATAATGTGCTCTTGTATCTTTGTTTAGGATAAAGAAACAGGATTCCACAAAGGTTTATGTTGGGTTGAATTTTCGTCAGATGAAGCAGTCAGTAATGTTTTTCAGAAAGACATTCATACCATGGAAGGGATTAAGGTAAAACACTTGCAACTATACATGGGTAATTTTTTTGCCCTCTAAATCAGATGTTTGCTTTAAGTGCACATCAAAAATTGGTGGAACACAGAGTGGCTTTTCTGGCATGCTTACTTGATTTTCTGTTTTAAAAAACATGTAAACAAAGGTTTTAATCTAACCCCCCTATTGCACGAAACTGATCTGTGCAGTTCCAGTCTATTTTTTCAACCCCAAGTTTCAAATCAGCAAATCTTAATAATCAGTTGAAAAACTATTTTTTGAGTAGCTCAAGATAAGGGCTTTCTTTAAAGAAATCTTTTCAACTTACATTTCCATCAATACATTGCGGGTGGGCTGTGTGTCAAGTATTCCAGCAGGCAAGTTTATTTCTTATGCTGTGTTACTAGCATTAATGTTAATTAACTATTTCAGCTTGTTATCCGAAGAAATGAACACCCAAACAGAAGAACGGCTGACAACAATTAGACTTTATTTCACTGCCATGTAAAGAAACAAATAAACTTGCATATGCATTCGTCTTATTTAAATGAGTCCTGCTGTTTCTTTTCTAAACTTAAAATGAGCTATACAGTCACAGCAGAGTAAGTGAACGACAGAACCCTTTCCCTTTTCAAGTTCATTACAGCAGAAGCAGGGCAAATTATATACAAGGGAATTATTATCAGATGGAATAAACAGCTTTATCTAAGAATTTGAGATACATCAGGGACCACATTCTTACCCTAAGATATGGAGTTCCACCTATGTAAAAACAAAGGGAAAGGGTTCACACTAGAGCTCCAAACAGAGGGCTAGAGAATTCAGTGGTCAAATTTTACTATCCTGCTCTAGTCCTTGGGTTAAGTGTCTTCTTAAGGAAGTGTTCATTATTTCCACTATAGAGAAGCTATCAGTTAAGAAAGTCCTCTGCAGAAGTGAATGCAATTCCTCTATCTCAATTAAAACCATGTTCTTATTCTTTCCTTCTCTTCTTGCCTTCATGCTCGTGTTCTTTCGGGCGACTACTATCAGAGGGCCTTTTTGAACCTCCATGCTGTTTAGCTTCCTCCAAGAATTTGTCAAGACCAAAAGGATCCTCTTCAAACTGAACTGGTCCTTCTCTACCTCTTTGTCTGCGATCTGACCCAGAAAATTCTTTATCAGGAACAAACCTAAGAAAAAAAAATGAGGCAGACAAGCCTATTAGAGGCAAGTTCTAATGGAAAGCCACAATCAGAAAAATTGAACTTCGTAATTGCTTCCATACCTGTTTGTAGTTTTTATTCGTGCCTCCAAGTCATCACCATACATATCTTTATCTGCATTCTTACTGGGTCTGTAGATGTTCTGAGCCATGTCTTTAGCATTTCTCCAGGGCTGGTCATACACATTGTAAATTTCATCTTCTCCTCCAGCAAAGCCACTGTCCATTCCCTAGCAGAGCATCAGAACAGCCTATATTATTCAGATATTCAACTGCACAAATGGTTGTAATGTCATCATATCTTAAATATATTCAGTGGCATTCTTATAAGATCCACATTTTAGTAGCATGTACCTTTTAAGTAAACTATCTGTAAAAGTAATAAGTAACTTTAGCAGATCTGAATTGACTGCCCCAGACCTTTGAATGAGGGTTGTGACCCACATTATTCATTAGATAAAACAGCACCCATCACATTAGGCTTGAAAACCAGTAAGTGAGCCTTTTCCAACTACCATAAAATTTACAAATTCTGGCATTCATGCTATTTTGGTGGAAACTCACCTGTAGAAATGTTACAATGATAAGTGTCTACTCACTATAGGCTACAGGTTATCTATCCTGAATTGATCTCTCAATAGATAATGGAAGACCCAAGTAGTAGAGTCCTGGGACTATGGAGTATAATTATTAACTGTTACCTAGAGGCAGAAAAGAACTTGCCTTCATTCATCATAGCTTAGGATATAATTCCAGCTCATAAGTTGCTTCAACAGGCCTCAAGTGTGCAGCTACTCTAGGATAGGATTGGCAGCACTGTTCTTTTGCAACAGTGGATGGTCCAAATCATTCTGAGGATGTCTTTCCTCAACGTTTCTGCTCCTGCAGTACCGTCTAACCCTCCACAGTCTTCAGTACAACTAATGAGATGCCTGCAAGTTTCATCTGTACTCAAGCATGGCCCTGTGCAGCCAGTATCAGAACCCCTAGGCAAACAGTGAACTACCAGGATACTTAAATACTAAATGACAAGAGTCAAAATATATGTAACAAACACTGCTTTTTATATTGCAACAACTACTAAAATATTTAGAGTAACTGACGCACTTACTTACCTTACTCTGATTAAAGAGCCTCTGATCGTACTGAACCTCATTAGATGTCCGAGGATTAGGGACACCCAAGGCAATGACTTCACTAATATCTCGATTTTCATTCCTTTGCAGTTTTGATCTAAATCGAAAACCAATTGTATGTTGGTGAGATCACAAATCACATTGACACTCTGTGTGAGAAGAGCTTTTAACAAGTATCATTTCTGACACATTTATTTATAATAAGTAAAGGATTCCATAGTTGGGTCTTAGACAAATATATTCTGGGGAAGTAGTACTCACAAGAAATGATGCATAAATAAGATACTAGCCAATGCTTGGTTTGGCTTTTTCCTTAACAAGTTGACTCCAGCTACCTGACAACTGCTTTCAAAACTCGTTAACTTCAAAAACAGCTTGCCAGAAAGGATGAGGGGTGTTCTTTGAATGACCATGCCAATCTAAAGTAGCCTTAGACTCATGGACTCATAAAATCACATTGATCAGTGAGGTGGAGAGGGTTAACAGAACCTCCACAAAAAGTAAAAGCAAAGGATCTAGGATAAGCATGTGGTTCTTGAAATACTTAGATAGGCACCATGGTAATCAGTATCTGAGCAAACTGCAAAAGCTCAAATTTCAGGATTTGGAAATCACTCCATACTCCAAATGTATCATGATTGTTTGGAGTCTGGCCTTTATCATCATGTAGAGACAGACCTATATGACAAAGCCATTAAAGTATATGGTGTCTTTCAGGTGCAGACAGAGAGCAAAACAAAAGCAATTTATGAAATAAAATACCCACCCTTAACCCACAAACAAGTTTCAAGATGTTCTGGGAATGTAGTTCTTACTAATACTAGTTTGGTTTTACTGCATGGTAATTATTCTGAATAACTCGTGAAATTAAAAATTATGAAACGTAAGTAGAATTAAACCAAATTTTAAAATCACTTTGAAAAACCGATAATGGTATCCCAAGCAAAAAGATAAGCTATCAAAACGGTCCCCAGCATATCCAGGGGGAAGTCTTAGTTTGGCTAAATGTACAGAGCCTATTTGTTAGAGAGAAGTCATTCAAACGTAAGAAGCAAGCCAGTAGCCATGTAACATATTTGCAAGGGCTCCACAAATGAGACTGATGATCAAGGAGATTGATACTTTATTTCCCACAAATCTTTAAAAAACCCTACTAAACTTTATAGCTCAAAGGGATATATTTCCCAATTTTCAGATAAAGGTGACCAGGAAAAAAGAAAACTGCAAATGGTAAAGGTTCAGTTCCTTTTTAAATTAAAAAAGCCCAGTTTTCTCATCAGTCCCCTTAAAGCACATCACAGGATGCAGATGCATTTAAATAAAGATGAATAGCTTCTGAAAGCATACTGTCACCTTCAGCAAAACAGTCTGCCAAAATATGCAACAAAACTTTCCACTTGTCTTGTTTGAATATGAAGACCAGCCGCATATCAGCAGAATGATTTTACCTTTTGTCAGGAGCCGCTCGGGAAAGATTTCGATCATGCTGTCTCTCTTTTCGCCTGTCATGCCGGATTTCATCACGTTCTCTAGCCTCTCCATCCTCTATATTGATACATTTGAGAGTCAAAATTATATGCAAACACTAATTCAGCAACACAGGGAAGATGGATTCAGAAGCAGATGTCCCCTTGACACTTCAACACAAGTCTATGAAACAGAATACATTATTCTTGTTGCCTTGCAACTTCACTAATTGGAATAGGTTGCCAAAGGAAGTAGTGAGCTCTCCTTCACTGGAGGTCTTCAAGCAGAGGCTGGACCTACATCTGTCTGGGATGGTTTAGGAAATCCTACCTTCTAACTGATCCTATGAAATGTTATAAACCACAGAAACAAACAAACGCAAAACAGTTAATAGTTCCTGGCTATGAACTCGAGAAGCTACCAAAGGGAAAGGGTTGTTGCAGGAAGTATCTGTATCAAGTTGTTGTCTCTCCTTTGTTGAATGAGTGTAAGTAAGCAATGACCATCATGTTAGATAGCTCGGGATTTTTATTTTATTTATATCAGCTATGTCTCTACCTGGAAAAGAAGTGTTTGGCTACCTGATTCCTTTTGGATTTGAAAATGTGCTCTGTGGAAATACCCTTGTATATGATAAAAAGCTGCAAATGGCATCTGCGCTTAAGCAGATATATTGATTGTCTATTAGCTTTTGGTTCAGATTCAAGGTCTTACGTTTGACATATAAGGCCCTAAAGAACTTGGGAGTAGAGTACAGTACTTGCTAAATCACTTTCCTTGATAGAGACTCTTATACAGCATCCACTTTGAAAAACCATTCAAGTGTAGCATGGCTACAGAGATCTAGACTGGATGATTCCACAGACCATTTTCAGCAATGGAATCTCTACTGAGGCTAGAATCCATCTTGTAACTGTTGGATAAAATCTTAATAGATCTGCCTCCTTCCCTACCCTCACTGGCATCTTTGCTCAGTTTCCGCTGCTGGTAGCTGTATTCTGCCACGTGGGTATAGTTTAAAATATTTTTGCTTGCTTGCTACTGCTCATTTATTTTGGGAATCTTGCTCTTTGAGCTGTTTTACTGTTTGACTAAGTCTGAGCCACCTTACTCCCAGAAGCAGCCCCTCCTTCTTCCATCTGCCACCAGGAAGCTGTGGAATATTATGCCAGAGAGGAGAGCAGAGCAGACAACAGGCTGGGGATCTTCATCTACATGTACATTGTGACCCACCGAGATCTTTGGGTTTAGGGTGGAATAGACATATAAAGAAATAATTTGCCTTTGCCCAGCTTTGAAACTGAATACCTTTGCCTCTTGTTGTGTAATATATATTTTGTGTGCCTTATAAAGAAACTGAATCCTACAGGATCTCACAGCAAGATTTTCCCTGTGGTGGCACCCACATTCTGAAATGGTCTCCAGTCAGATGCTCATGAGCTTCCCACTATTATATGTTCTGGTCACCTGTTTTGTAACACCTGTCCAGTTTTTAATAGTGTTTTTTATATTCTGCTATTCTGAACTAAGCTGCTTTGAAATTTTTATAGGAAGAGGGACAGAAATTGTGCCCTTCCTCCCTTGTTTAATACACAGTAAAAATCACAATTAAAACATTACTAAGATAGTTTAAAAGACCTCTTAAAAATCTTAAATCAACATACTACTGCTTTTGTTTTACTGCTACCCAAGATGGCTTTTCTTGCACCTGTTATTTTCATACTGCTTTATTTTATTTTCAGTCATTTTCAAAGGCTTTTGACTTAACTTAGGGCCCTCTGGTGGTACAGTAGTTAAGAATACTAGGCAAGAATCCAGGAGCCCCTCAGCTAAAATCCCTGCAGCTCCTTGGGTTCTCTCACCTTTGGGTAAAATACTTCCTTCATGAATGTCTTGTGAAAGGGAAAAATAAAAGAATAAACTCGGACAGAAAATCCAAGCATAGCTCCTAAGGTAGTTGGATGGCCCACAGGTCATCTCTCCAGCAGCTCTAGTGGCCAACCCAATGCCAAATGTCATGTTTACACTTCTTTCAATTATACTGGAGAGCCGAGGAAGGAAAACTCAGGCAACTCAGTTTCCATCTCTTCAGCCCCAGGCTCGGTACATTGTCTTTTGAAGCAGGAGAATGCCAACAATTGACTTAGTCCTTGTCCCAAAGGCCTGGACCTGACCTGCAATTTCTGTAACAAAGAGAAGTTAACAACTGGCTTGCCTGTTTGCACTTATGTGTAAGTGCAAACATAGAACAGGATGCTGTGACATGTTCTGTCCACACACCAGGCACTGCCTCCATCCCAGAGCATCCCAGAGGAAATAGATTCTCTCTAGCTGAGAGAAGTAAAAGGTTCTCCACAGATTGACTGGGAGTGTGCAGAACACTCCCTATCACTCCTGCATGTAATGCTTGCACCCACCTCCAGGGGTGGGAATGCCATAATCACCAAGGCAATAGATATACAGGCAGCATAATTCTTCACGGATGTTGTTACAGTAATTCAGATAGTCCAGGACACATTGTCCGCACCACAAATGCCTGGAAGTGAGTTGGGGACAGTGTTGGGCACTTAAAATTCAGTGAGATGGTACTGTTTTACCATCCCACAAAGTTAAGTGCAAATTGGCCCAGAGACTATGAGTCCTCATAGCTTTATTTCCTGCACCAGCTGGTGGCAGCATATCAGTAAGGTTGCACATTGGAACTAGTCTTCCATATGACAATGGGATGGTTGAGATACCTCTCAAACCAATAGACAGACATAGGATTGGGTTGGGCACTACTACAGAAAAGAGTTTAGAGCATGCTGAGACAAAGTTGAGCTTTTCAAAATAATTGAGCTTTTCAAAATAATAAAAAAAGCTTTTAGTTTTCATGACTGAACATGGTAATGCTGTACCTTTTTCCACATGAGTTTTGATCCCAGCTCTTCGCTCCCTAGCTTTCTGGGCCATTTCCCTGAGTTTCTCCTCATGTTTCTCTTTTTCCTTCTGGGCCATCTTCCGCTCCACTTGAGCCCGCATCTCTACAGCCTCCCGAGCCTGCATAAAATGGATGCAAACAATATTAGACATCTGAATCTATATGCGTTGAATTGCAATTGAAAATGTGTGAATAATCTAGAATTTGAACCAAGAAATTCTTTGGAGCCAATTAAGTAAGGCAAGAGTTAGAAAAGCTGCAGCGTTGGGTCCATGCTATACTTTCTGTTACAAAGTTCAGTCAGCTGATGAAATGTTGCAGTACTGTTCCAACTGATTCAATGAGAAGAAATTACTACGATGCATAGCGGAAAGCAAACCATGGCCTGACCTTTCTGTCAGCAATGTAGAGAGCCTCAGCCAACTTGGCAAAGTTTTCATTGATGTGCACAGTCTGCAGTCCTCTCCCATCTGCAGCCAGACGCTTGTCTAATGGAATAGTGTAACCCTGAAAGTGGACGAGGCCAGAGAAAGAAAAAAAGACAAGTTCTAGTTAAGAAAGCTGCCCAAATCTTTACTGTCATTGCACTACTACGGAGAAATAGTTCTAAATATGATGCCTCATGCTCATCTGCTCCTAGGATATGCAATGCCTGAAATGGACTGTTGTCTTTACAACAGTTATAGAAGCTTCAACAATGAAAGCCACAAGGGTTCTTAAGTATGAAAGAATCCCCTCCCAAAAACAGCTGGACTCAAAAAGGAATACAAAACTTAAAGAATCCACTTACAAATCCACTAAGAACGCTTGAATCAAAATGTTTATTCTTACAACTATTTTACAATTAATGCCAAATAGAAAAAAAGTCTGAACTATTCCTTAAAAATATAAAACATGTATATATGTAAATTTAACAGAGCACAATACACAATTTATTACACAAGAAAAATTCCATCAATGACCCTCACAATATAGGAGTCAGCCAGTTTCCAAATGATAACTACTCCTTCAAAACCAACTGCCCTTTTATAGCCAAATGTTCCTGAAGTTGTTATCAGTTGCTGCATTTTGGCTCAATCTAGGCTTTCATCAGTGGCATTCTTCCAATGTTCAAAATAATTAGGACTCCTGCACGCCCATAGGTAACCAACAATTCAATGGCAAAGGAACCTTTCGATAACCCAAGTATGATCAATCAGAATTTTATCTAAATGGATGACCCTTGAGAAAGATAAAAATGGCTCAGGTCTTAAGGGTGTCACATGATATTGAATCACACACAAACTTACAGACTGAGTTTCACTGAAAGTTTATTGTATAACAGTTACAAACGAGAACCAGTAAAAAGTGTTATATCATTTCTGCCATCATCCTGACAAAGAGCTTAGGAATGCACATGTGAATATTATTCTATTCTATGCAAACTTTGCTGCAAAATATGTTGGGCCAAGGGTGTGCAGTTGCCTTGAGATCAATTTTAAGATTCAAGATTTACGGCAGAACAGAGAGCTGAACTAAGTCAAACTACTTTCATTTCCCCTGCATGCTGTAGTAGTGTGTGAGTGTTAAAACACTATCCTCTGTTCCAGCACATATTCCTGCAAAGTATCAATGTATTTTCTAGCATTGTTACTTTATTTCTCCTTTCATCTTGGCAGACATGGAGTTCAGGGAATAGAAAAGTCTGGCTTTATCAAATTCCATTCCGAAAACAACTAATGTACTCAGCTTTAGATGCTTTAAAGTAAAATTGAAATTGTGGATCTCTTCTCAGGAGTACTTAGTGCCTGATATAGTGACGAATAAATTACCTTTGCATTTTTCCAGTTTGAAATGCAAGGAGGAATCTTCCATTCTTGCTGCTCCTTCACAGTCATCTGACCAGAGAAGAGAGGGAGGGGGAGGGGGGGAAAGAAAGATTAGATAGATACTTTTTGTTGCTGAGAATATATTCCTTCCCAAGAATTCAATCTTGATATATTTATTAGAAAAATAAAACTAAAATAAAGACTCTCTGTAATTCAAGTTAACTCTTGAATTTATCTATCAAGTCAGTGGAGGATCGTTTTGTCCAGTACAACTTCTAAGGCCTCTTTGCACTACAGCTAAAACGCTGTAGAACGCTTTAGCCCGAACGTGTCTGAGACACTTTCCCATCCGCACTGGCAGGTAAAGGATGCCTTGAAAACGTGTCTTTTACCTACCTACGTGCGGATGGTAAAATGTCTTAGATGTGTTCGGTCCGAACGGCTGTCCTGGGACTCACAAGTCCCGCCCCCGGACTCCCCCTATTGGCAGCTGTGGAGGTAGGAGTGGACAGCGCTGGTGCCTCACTTCCCTGTAGTCGTGCGCACTCCACAGGGCCAGATCGGCTTCCCGGCACCAGCAGGACCCCCACCCAGCATCCCCCACCCCACCCCAGGGGCGCACGTGTGTGAACGGGACTTACCTTTTCGGCGCAGGGCAGCAAGTGGAGCGACGAAGCCGGTCGCGTTCTGTGCCTGTGCGCGGGGTGGTCCCTGATTTGCCAGGCACCCACACCCCTGGGGTGGGTTTGCGGGTGTCGCGTGGGGGTCCTGCCGGTGCCGGGAAGCCAATCTGGGCCTGGGGAGTGCACGTGACCACAGAGGAGGCACCAGGGCTGTCCACCCCTGCCTCCACAGCAGCCAATGGGGGGAGGCTGGGGGAGGGGCCCAGCTGTCACAGAGGAAGAGCATCTGAATACTTTCCCTCTGGTACACCTGGGAACGGCCGGGGATGGGCCAAATGGCTGGGGATGTGCTCTGAAACTTGAACGCGTGTAGACGCGTTGGGATGACTGGGGCGGCTCGGAACGGATCCGGCCACCCCAGAAGAGCAAATGCTCCATCCCAACGTGTTTATACATGTTTGAAAACCCCTCGTGCGAAAAGGCCTCTAGTTCTCCAAATCGGCAATATCTATTTGCACAGTCACAATGAATTACTTTATTATCTATTAAATATCAATTTATATTTGTATCCTGGCCTGTACCTGAAGGTTTTAGAGCACATCACAATAAAATACCTATAAAATATAGATAAAATAGACTAACTAATCTCAGGTAATTCAACATGGTGGTAGCCAAAATGATATTTAGTACTTCTGCAATAATTACATTTACCAAATTGCTAGGAAACAAAATGTGTCATAGCAGGAGACATATAGAATGACTGCTTCCAGTTTTTTCAAACAACAGTGAACCAGAAGCCATAAGAGGTAATAAAACAAAGATGGAACACTACTAACCTTGTTATTTTTGTATGTAAGTGTATTGGTATGTATTTTTAGTATTTATATCCTACCCTTCACCTGAGGGTTCCAGAACAAGTTACAAGAGTAAAAAGATAAAATTTGTAATAGTCAAATCATAATTAAATACAATATAAAATACAATTCTCCCTCCCTCCTGTCAGGACTTCAGGGAAGCTAGCCATCAACCTGGTTGGAAAAGTATGTTTTAACCAGGCATTGAAAACTATATAGTGTTTCTGCACAGCAAACTTGTGCTAGAAGCCTGTGCTCAAATTTGGAAGCCACCACAGAAAAGGGCCTCTTGCATCCCTGAAAGTAGCAGAACTATTAGAAGCCCCTCACTTTGTGACCCTAAAACACAGGCAGGATTCTATGGGAGAAGGCGCTCCTTCAGATATTTAGGGCCTAAGCCATTTAGAGAATTAGAAATACTGTACAAATCTAAAAACAGCTGCACTGGATCCTTTTCTCCTACTATTCCTCTGAAGTTGATATTCAGATACATGGCATCCCTGGGCCAGTATAAAAATTCAGGGTTGCCAGAATGCTGCTGCTGTAATTTCCATTCACTGCCTACAGGACAGCAACCAGAGGGGTCTGTGGCATAACTTTATAATCTAGATGTGTCCACAGGCCCACAATATTCCAAAAATAGGCCTGTAGTTGGTACTGTACTCAGTATACAACCATTAAGACTAGTTGCCAATGATAACTTTATATTCCATAAATCCATCTCACCATTTTTGGTGGCTACTACATTTTGTAACAGCAAATCCAAAAATGTTTATGTTGTGTGAAAGAGGCCTGTTCAGTTCTGTCAGATGAACTTGGTGTTCACTAATACGAAACTACAAGGAAAAGTACACTTTCAGAGTTTAAGGTAACTATTTTCTAAAGCAGCGGGTGCATTCTCAGCTGCTGTATTTTAATTGGCTCTCCATTAAAACTCCTGGAACTCCTCCTTGGACCAGTTCACAATATATCAGCTCCCACTAGTGTTTATATGAAATTAGGGTACATTGTACAATTGGATGCCATTTCATTTATCAGAGGCGTGCTAACTACTGATTCACAAGGCAGTTGAATCAACCCTACCTCTCTACATAACGGGCAGATATGTTAAGTGAAACACAAACACAACTTGGCCCACTTCATCCCACGCAGCATGATGTAGCAGGGTTCCACTGTGCTGTGTGGGAGGAGGTATGGGCTGTGCTGGGCTGGAGGGTGATGGCACTGTGTAGCCCAACACGACAGCAGGTTCCCTGGCCCTGTGGATGGCAAAATCATTTACAAGCATGTTGGAGCAGGAGAAGGTACAGGAAGCCTGAAATTGTAAAGGGCACTATGGTATCATTGTAACCCAACAGGACCCCACTCCTTCCCAGCTGCAAAAAACAGGAGAACTGAGGTGTTTACCTCTTATTTGTTCAGTGTTTCGCTATCAGGCTTAGCCCTCACATAGCTAAGTGTTGCGTACTTGAATGCTATTTTCTATCCAGTGATCCTTAACACATTGCCTGATGTAGCAACACTTAGCTATATGAAGGCTAAGCCGGATAGGTGAAACACCGAACAAATAGTAATGGCTGGGCAGTCATTACCTTTCTGCTGGGAGAGTGCATCACAGGAGCCGGCGGCGATGGTGGCCCACGAGGAATCTTTTTGTTAATCCTATCATGCAAAGGGATAGTGTGAATTAGGACTTCAGATCTTCAGCCCTCAACCCACCAAGACACACAGCCTATACATTTCAGATTCTTACTTGAACCGTGGTGGCTCCATGGGATCCTTTTGCATCTCTACCATTCTAATAACTCTCTGTTTGGCACCAGAATTGAAGGCCACACCTTGCTGTGATGGTGTATATCTGACAAAGACAACAGGAAATTCAGTAATTAGTACAGAGCCTCTAATTTGGACCCTTCTTTACAAGCAAAATAGGATTTCAGTTTGCTCAGAAACATCAAATTGTTTCTGTACTTCATTTTAAGGTGCCAAATTTGACAAACAGATAAGAAATTGTGTTTTCAAATGTCACCTACTGTTTGTGAAATTTGAAAAAAACCCTTTCAGCTCTGTTTCAGTTTCAAAACAGTATCTCATGTTTTTAATTTTCATTCAGTACCAAAGATAGAAGAAAAAAATAACTTTCCAGCTGGATGCCCTATAATTTTGAAGGAGCACCATTCATAATCACTGTACTATTTGCTTTTTAGGGATCATAAAAGACCATCATTCATTTGCTGACAAAACATTATTACCAGAAGCAACCCTAGATCAAAACACACCGCCATCCACTTTCTTCTATACAGTCAACTACATCCTGTTCTTTGTTACAGGACTAATATCACATTTCATTAAACAGAACAATCTCTTAATATTTATGTTAGCTTCTTGTGCTCTCAAATAATCGTTATGTTTTACATTCCTAGATAGGCCTTTATATTAAACTCTGCATGCAAAGATACTTCACCAAAAATTTAAAATTGTCCAGTACCGAATGTACTGAGCTGGAGCAAGTTTATCAGCTGCTCGAACTGGCATGGCTGCTGCGATTTTCTGGGAGACAGACTTTTCCAGGGCTGCTCGAGTCTTTTCTGTGAGCTGAAATCAGAAATGTTACATTAAACCCTGGGATAAGATGCAAGTGGCCCCTAGTTGCTGTGTGTATCACGGACCACAGTACCTCTCTGACAGCCTCATCATCAGGTCTTCTCAACTCAGGGTCATCCACATTCATAACTTCTTTTGGAACTAGATCTGTATATTTGCTGTAGATGACCTGAAATATTGAAAACAGCACTATGAAGAGAAATACTATAGGCTAATCACCAAGAGCATATCACTTCTTCTCTTGTGCAAAACAAAAAGGGCGTTTTGATCAGGATCAGCCTATACCAATATAAAGCCCCTTTGTAAATTGGAAAAAAATAGTACAAAGTGGGACTCCCCCTCCCCACAAAGCCTGTGGTATGTCAGGGGTACAAGCAGCCAGAATGGCTTCAAGACACAGTTACACTCATCAAATTCCTAGGTACTGCTGCAGACAAAAAGCTGAGAACTACATGTCAAATTGCTTTTACTGAGTTTGCTACATTTTTGTGTATTTATGTATTTTCTTTTCTGAAGCGTGCAAAATGTAAAAACCTTCTGTGCCAAATTTGTTTCTTAAGGTTCATGAAATGGCCTCCTTTCCATTCAGTAAAAAGTAAGATCTAGCTCATAAAAACAATCCCCTCAGAACAATCAGAATAGTGCCATAATATCTAAGTAAAAGCCACCCCCCATACCGCACAAAACACAAGGGCATGCTTATCTTAGTGCACTGGCGGGTCTGAATGGCAGGAGGTGTTCTTTCAGATATTTGCTGCCAAGAGGGCACTGTAACCGCAAGTTAAAACTTTGATCTGTGCTAAGTAGTGAACTGGCAACTAGTGCAACTTTTAAAACCAGCATGATATTCACTGGGGTTTGTAAGCAACTTTACTGCCACATTCTGCACTAGCTAAACCTTCTGAACCATCTACAAGGCCAGGCCTCCACACAGTGCATTAGAACAGCCCCATATGGAAGTTCCCAGAGCGTCTCTATGTCCAAGCTGTCACTATCACGAAGGACTCGGCAGGAGACAGAAGCAGGCATTTCTGGCCTCCATTGCCACTTTAGTTTCAACTGACATGGATTATTCCAAGAGTAACCTCAAATTATGAACAGGTTCCTTCTAGTGGAGTACAATAAACGTTATCCACCAGTGCGACACAAGTAGCAGTTCTCTATCTTAATGGCATTTGCATGGCTATAAAAAAACAAATCTGAAGCTCAGATAATAATTTAGAAGAGCCATTTGCCAATTCTCATCCAAGTATCCCAAAATTAACAGTCCCTTAAATGAGGATCTATAGAAACACACCTCAGCAAGCAAGCGAAGGACATTTGAAGAACAATATTGCTTCATGGTAATTAAAATTATAGGGAATTTTATAGTTAAAGCATGAAGGAACCAAATCTCAGGTAATGAAACCTCAGGTAGTGTGAAAAAAATGGTGAGAATATTCTCTTAGTAGTAAAACAAGTAAGCCCTGAATAAACAAGAGCTATAATTAATTACCCACTGTTGATGGCCAAGTGGCTAATATAAGCAGTTCTTGTCAATAAGGTTACCACATCGCCCCATTTACTGCTGGGGCTATGTGGTAACCTTAATGATAATAGTTTGCTTTCCACTTGACCATCCAACTGCAGACAGGCAGAAGTCTTGAAGCAACTGGATGAATTGTGCCATCTGTGACAATAGAACTACGTGTTTCTTGCGCTCTTTCCTAAGTAAATCACAATACTCTTTAGTAGTGTGATATATAATGCCACCTGTTCAAAGCACTGCCTTTTCCGACCTCAGTATCAAAGCCAATCTAGATTCAGTAAGAGACTTAACACAAGGGGCCTGTTCTCACTTACCAGAACTTACAAAACGATAACAGGCCCGTAAGAATGGAGTGTGATGGTGGCCATTTGCACTACATGCACTCAACTGACATCATTAACAGCACTTACCGGTATAATGCAAATGGCCACCCCAGGGCTACCTGGATCTCCAACATCCAAACCAGCATCCAGTGTGAGTCAGTCATTGCCATGTGATACAACAGTTGCACGTGACTGGGCAGTTGCAGTCAGGCAGCCACACCCACTCACTGTGCTGCCCCCAGAAGTGGCATGAATCCTCCTCTCTGGGAGTGATCCAGATGCCTCTGGGCGGGCTATGGACAGCTTTTTTGCAGTAAAGAAGAAGAGTTGGCTTTTCTACCCAGCTTTTCTCACCCATTTAAGGGGACTCAAAGTGGCTGACAAAGCTTTATATTCTTCTCCCCGCAACAGAACACCGATAGGGTAGGTGGGGCTGTGAGAGCTCAGAAGAGAGCTGTGACTAGCCCAAGGTCACCCAGCTGGCTTCAGGGAGGAGGGTGGAATCGAAACCGGTATTCCCAGATAAGAATTCCCTAACAACTAGACCAAACTGTCTCACAGCTGGATTGTTTCAGGAAGGGGTTATCCTATTTTGGAATGGTTGCAAAGTGTGTTCAGGCCTAATCAATAAATGGGCAGAAGTGCTCCAGAAGGTAAGTGCAAAAAAAGCCCAAGGTGTATTCCCTTACATCTGAGAAAAAACTCTTCTTACTAGGACAGGAAAGAAGATAAGAGCAAGGTAACCAAAGTAAACGTGAAATCAGAAAGGATGAAGGCAATGATCTTACAAAATAATTGATTATAACTTCCTGCTCACACTCACAATGACACCTCACCGCCAATTCTCTACATTATGTATTCGCTTAGCTACAATGCCTCACAGGAATATTTGCACTTTAAAGGAGAAGCTGAGCTGCATAGTTCAACAGATGTTCTTTAGCCATAAGCACAAATGATTGATTCCCCCTTTTACTTTAATATTTGTTTCACAACCACAAATAATTGTTCTTCCCTTTTGCTTTAAAGGTAGACTGGATCTTTAAGGCACTACTGCTTCAGTATCAAATACAGGAGAAATGAAGGCTCTTTTATCCAAAGATCAAGGCAGCAAAGAATAAATCAATGTGGTAGGCTTTTCATTCCATGATTAAGTAAACCACTGGCATCAGTCCCTGCTTTTCCTAGCTCCAGGGATGTGGAACAGGGAAGGAATGCTTCATTCTTTTAAGGAAAGAATGCTGACTCCCGCGTCTATACAAAGAGGAGCATGAGATAGCAGAATTTCAAAGCATTTCCCCCCTACTACTCTTTTCTTAAATTAGGACATGTATAGACCTACTCTTAGAAAACAAACAAATCAAAAAAAGTTTTCATAATCCACACAGTAGGGTAAAACTTTATACTGTCTCTTGCTAGAAGGATTTTTGACTAGGAGGATACTATCAAATAATATATTACTCAGAATCCACTCCAGCAAGGGACCTGTCTAAGGTTCTGTCAGATTTTACAACGCCATGCAGTGTTGGTGTCTTAAGGTATCACAAGATTTTAAGTATCTATATGTACTCCTGGTGTATATTTTTATCCATTTTATTGTATATACAGAGTCTTATGGCTAAAAACAGAATCAACAAGTTGACTAAGCTGAGTAGAAATATGTGATTTACTTTAACATGAAGCTAGTGATTCATAATTTTAAAAATTAATCTGCAGTAGCAATCTAGAGAATGGACCAAACAGTATTGCTAAAAAAAATGCCAGTCTGCAACAAAAATACTAAATAACACACTTCCATTTGAGAATTAGATTACCTTGTCTTTTGACTGTCCCTGTCGAGCTATAGCATCGTATTTGATCTTCCCTTCTGCATCCACCTGAACAGCTAATGCATTGGACATTTTCTTTTTTCGCCCCATATCCAGAGGATACTGGGCAACATGAATTTCTGGGAAAGCACCTCCATCTCCAAAATCCTGCATGGAACAAAAGATTGCATGATATTAATCTTAATATTAAATAGAAGCAGGAAGATAACAATTAGTACTGGGCCCTTTTGCAAAAGAAAACAGCACTGTCTAGGATCCAAACTTCTTGCATATATATTGCATGGTCCAATGGGATTTCCGAACTTTTTGTTGGAACATCAGGTTCCACTGTCAAATGTATCAATATACTTCAAAAAGTCTCTTCAAATTTGTTTGTTATATATATCGTTTTTGTTCAACAACACTAACTCAAGTCTCAAGTTATGACTCAAATGATATTCAGTCTGTAATGCAAAACTAAAGCTACAGTCTAAGCATACTGAAATCTCATTAGTACAACAATTAAAATGTCTAGGAATGGAGTATGGACATTCTTTGGGCAATTGATTAGCAATAAAGCATAAAAATATTTAGATGCTTACTAAAACTTAAAAAAAACAGCCTGCACTTAGATTGAGCAGTGTTTCCCAAATTTTGGTGATTCATGACTAGTCAATCAGCAACACAAACATCTGACAACCTACCTACCCTTGATCAACTGCTTTGGATTTTTTTCTTATGACAATTCAGTTTGCTTGGGCAACCCTAAAACTGAGTATTTGTAGTTCTATTATGATTGATTAATCTGCAAGTGTTGTGTGTGTACGTGTGTGAGAGAGAGTGAAAGAGAAGATAGAGTCATTTAAACATGATAGGAGACTGCTGCCTTTCATTTATTATATTTTATGATCATGTTTTTATGTGCCCTGCCTCCAAAGCATGGAGCCATGTATGCGATCTCTTATCCTCATTTTACCCACAGAACATCCCTGTGACGTAAATATGTAAATCCAGAGTCAGTGATTGTTTATAGCAAAGCAGTGAGCCATACTACTCCTATTGAATTTGATGGTGTTGCTTAAACTTACAGCACTATAATAAATAATTTATAATAGGCCCTTGATATTCCAGAAGATTAGTTTCTTGCAAAAATTATGTATGATAAAACCTTGAGCCTACAGAGAGGAAGGAGTGAGGTTCTGGCACTTGGAAAACAAATCAGGAAGGTTGAAACTAGGACCATTTCTGCACTTGCAGGGGCTGGATCGCTCCAGCTGGACCGGGTCCCTACAAGAGCAGACTAGCTATCCCAGAAGGCCAAAGCCATTTGCACGGAGAAGAGCAGCTGAAGGCTGGGCTACCAAACAGGATGCTGGACTAGATGGGCTGTGACCTGATCCAGTAGGGCTCTTCTTATGTTCTTCTGAGTTATAGTTTAACAACATATGAAGGGTTTGAGGTTCCCTCATGCTCTCTTCTGTGCTAATTATGTATATAAAGACTACACCAGTTTAAAAAACTGGGAAACACATATTAGTTATTATATTAAAAGGCAAGGGTTTTTTTAAAAATAAAACTATAATTCTTGGTGGTGAATGTGCAATTGTTATTTACCTCCAGCATCCGTGGTATCCATCCTTTACGATAACCATAAGGGGGAGGCTCCCTTCGTGACGACACCAATGCTGTCTGTCTTACTCTTTGGGATCTTGCCCTCTCTTCTAATTCCAGTTGGTCCTGAGATAGTTGAGTTGGTGCTGGTAAAAAACTAAGCAACAAAGAATGAAAAAAATCCAACATTTGTACATATTAGTCCACATGATTCTGGATTATTAGAAGTTGTCTGCTGTATCAGCATTCATCTCTTCAATAGCCTATTGAATAACCTAGAGTTGAGCATAGTATTTGGATGAGGCAGCACTTGGGAATACCAAGTGCTGTAGCACAACAACCAAGCAGCTGATAATGCACTTTCAAATATTCAAAATATATTTTTAAAAATCTCAGGAAAGAGGCTCTGTTTCTTACTTTAAAGCAGGCTCTGGTAGCATTCTAAAAAGCTAGGAGATTCTTTCTCTGAGGGTCTGCAAAGCCTAATGTGAACCAGGAGTTTAACCTTTCTCTTTCATCCTCTAGCCATGCCATGGCAATCAGGAAGAAGAGAAAGGGGTCCCTGGAAGCCAGAAAGAATGGCTTGTACACAAAACCCTTGCAAATTGTGTCCCTTTCTGCACTTACCGCTGTTTAATCCAAATCACTGGCCCTTATCTCCCCACGACTGTGAAGCTCATGTGAGCTTTGTAACCACCTACCTACCCCCAAAGGCTAGGAATAAAAGCTCTTAACTTCAGAGGCTGTGGGAATGCTTTTTGGCAGTGCACTATGATGTGCCACTGAGAAAAAAACCCTGTGAGTGATTTCTGCACGTCTCCTGTGTCGCAGAATTTGGTCCTCTTGTGGACCAGATTAAACAGATCCATCAGCAATCCAAACTAACCCAGTGCAGTTGAAGCTGGACCAGTCGAGGACCACTGGCTTCCTTGATCCACATTTATGTGCAGAAGAGGAGCCCCAGGATCCAATTAGGAGGCTCCTTAAACCAGATTACAGATAAATGCAGAAAGGACCTCTGAATTCTTTAGTGGCAGGCTAGTTCTTCCACATCAATCTACTCAGTGCTTTAATAATTTATATATTTAAGCAGCTATGGTCAAAAGCATGAAAAACCAAAGTTTTTCCTACTGCATGTGCAATAAAATTAGCAACTTAAAACTCCAGATTAGACCAAAAGCAAATCACACAGGAGTCTAACCCATCCAGTACTGCAGGAAGAAAATAGGAGTGGAGGAGGAAAAAATCAAGGTCCACTTATTCATGAATATACTTTCAAAGTACATACAGGTCTTATGTAGTATTGTCATAAGATTTTCAAATGACTCCTGTATCCTAGCCTGGTTCATGCAAACCTGTGTGTTACTCAGATACCATGTTCTTCAATATTTATCTTCTATGCAAGTGAAAAATTGGCAATTTGAAGTTCGCGTGAGACAATATGTGTATATATTTTCTGTTGTGGCCCCTAGACTGTGGCACAGCCTCCCTCTTGATGCTCGCCAGGAGCCCACACCATACAGGTTTTGGTGCCTAGTGAAAACATATCTTTTTATCCAAGCTTTTGCTTCTTAAACAGCTTCCTCGGGGTACTGTCCTGTTATGGAGCGACTGAGTTATATTTTTAATTATTTTTCACTCTTTGATACATTTTAATTTCACTGAAACTCGTCCTGGGACAATTCGGTGAAGGGCGGAATATAAATTTTCTAATAAATAAATAAATTTTATCCACAGAGACTCAAACAGCTTTCAAGGATTTCAGCCAGACTCCCTGTCGT
Organism: Aspidoscelis tigris stejnegeri; assembly: GCA_023333525.1. Classification (NCBI taxonomy): domain Eukaryota; kingdom Metazoa; phylum Chordata; class Lepidosauria; order Squamata; family Teiidae; genus Aspidoscelis; species Aspidoscelis tigris. Next base: position 83,650,720 of record JALMGA010000003.1, read on the forward strand.
ACCGAACATCATTAGATTCAAAGGATGCTGTCCAGCAGAGATCTCAGTGCAGCATTTTAATACAGTAGTAGAGATAAGGTTCACTGGGAGTCGTGGTCTTATTTAAAAGAGAATTGGGGCATGGAAGCCGCCTGCACCCAATATAAAAGTCCGTCCACCGCATTATACGCAATATCGTCTGAACTGGGCTTCAATCCTCAGCCCACGGGGATCGCTAAGCCGATCCTGCCGCTACGGATCAGTTTGTCAGTCGCAGAAACTCACTCAGATCTTCCCCCTCCTCTGTCTGCACGAGTTTCACAGAGGATCACACCACCACCACCGCCGCCACCACCCAGCCAGCCAGGATTTCCACTTTAGGGGCACGAAACGGAGAAGATGCGCGTTACTGCGGAGACCTAAGACACAGCGCAGGCCAGACCAGGCCACAGCCGCGCAAATTCCCGGCGACAGAAACCAGCTCTTGGTGGACTGTAGTCATAAGACACAAGTGATCCTAGATTTAATACGCGGTGAACTCAGGCAACGAGGAAAACCCTCGCCTTCGCTTCTTAGCAGCCCGCCGTTCCCAAAACTAACCTGGTCAGCGCCATCTTGTCGCCTCTTCTCCCCTTCTCTAGGCCTCGCTCGCGCACACTAGTAGTGGCACATAACAGCTTCGATACAGGCAGCCGAGCGTCCAAAGGCATTCTGGGAGTTGTAGTGTCCGCGCGGCGCACGCGCGCTTCGCTGCCGGTAGTCCCCAATGACGGGCAACGCACTCGGTTACTTTCTCTGATCCGAAATAGCTTATGAATGGTTGCCTCAAGTGTTGTTTTCTCTCCTCGTTCGGAAATGCGAAGCTTAAAAGGAGAAAAGGGGCAGGCTGCGGCGGCTGTAAATTAAGCGAAACTCGGGATAATGGCATAGTATTGTTATAGTTGCTGACGGAGCTTCATTTCTAGGTGGATTTGAACCTTTCATAGGAAAGGGCAGAATCGAAGTATCTAAAAGGAAAAGGGGACACGCCAAGGGGCAAGGAAGGAAGCTTTTTTCCCTTGAGGTAGTTGGTGGGTATAGAAAACATTCCATAAGTTCATGTCTGCGCTGATTTAGGAGTCGTTTCTATGTAATTTCTGCCTTAAACAAAAATGCGAATTTAGTACAGCAAGAATCTGAAGTTCATATTTAGCTCCTGATAATCTGAAATCGTTTCGCTCCAGTGTCCAGATCTGACACTGTCTACATATTACTGTGTTCAGACGAGATCATCAAATTACCAAACGGGTAAATCAGGATTTGCTTATGCTTCGGAGTATCCTATTAGTAAAACATTATTTTTCTCGAGGTAAACCTCTGCCTCAATGCACCTGAAAGCATCATCGGCTGGAAACGAAGATGGGTCTGAAGTGAAGGACTGAAAGCAAGTGTACCATCTCCTTTCTGCTAAATTTAAGCTTGCTAAAGCTACAATATCTGTATTTGTCTGACCTGGGACTAAGTCCCATTGGAATAAATAAAACTTGTATTTTAATAGCGCATTATAGAGGTTGTTGATGCTGTGTTCCATAGTTCTGCTTTGAACCTAAGCTTTCAGATATTGCTATTGATGGTCCCATGGACCATGTCACCTTCATTGGGTGTTATTCCACTTAGCACTAGAGTACCCATTAAGGACCCATTAAGAACTTAATGGGTACTCTAGTGCTAGTGGAAAACCCCCCATGGTTAACATAATCTTTGATGGTATAATTGTAAATAGTAACCAGGAAAAGGAACAACTCATTTTCAACAGCTACAAAAAAAGACTTAACAACCAGGAGCAAAAACAATATGATTGCATACAACCAATGTGCACTTGCCAATTTGTAAAGGAAGGGTGACAAGGTCCGTGAGACCATCAGTTGCACTCATTCTGAGCAAGCAATGCCCGAGACCTTTATAGAGATCAGATAACAGCTCTTTCTGGATTTTCCCAGCTATTTCCTCAGATAATCAGTTTTAGACGGGGTTTCTGAGTATTGGATATGTTGGAAGGTTTTGTTGAAGTGTCTTCTAGATGTGGGCTAAAACCTGCAATGCTTCTGGGACTGTATATGGAATGCTAGATGTAATCACAGCATTTCTAATATAGGACTGGGATAGTGAGGCAATATCCTATTGGTGGATTACCCATAATAGTGATGCTTACATTTTGTTATAATCCCACTTGTAGCTACTTGAAAGTCAACCAAGCAGGTAGAATACAATAAAGGGAAGTGGGCAGCACTTGACTAGCTTCTGGGTGGAATTATAACAAAATGAGTCAGCAGTAATGCAGGTAGGCTCACAGTTACCTCTCACATCTGGCAGGAGTGGCAAGAAGCAATGGTTGGAGACTCTTTAGATCCTGCAATTTCTTCTTCCTGTCTGGAGGAACCCTGCGTGAAGTTTACTGGGCTTTTTTGCCTTCTCCACAAGAGGGAGACTTGAGAGGCATCTTGCCTGAAGGCCTGACCATTGGGTTGGCACACTAGGTGGAGAAAATAAAGCAAACAACTGATTTGCTGTATATTTACACAGAATGAAGTTCCATCAAAGGTGCGTATACCTCTGGGAAATATGACATAAAAAATTGCTGATACTCTTGCATTTTTATTCCCAATTTGATTTAATTATTTGTAGGCTTCCTTGGATACTGAAAGGTGGATTGAACTCATAGAATAATACGCTCACTTACTTGGCTGGAAGTCTCACTGGATCCTGAGGGATTTACTTTTGAGTTAGAATGTTCATGATACAGATTAAACAGCCCGCATTAAAGTTGTAATTACAGCTAACAGCCTCTCTCAACAACTTAAGAAGTGAATTATTTATTACATTTCTTTAGAACATTCGGTGACTACCCAACTGACAAAGTCCTCTGGGTGGTTCACATGGAGTTCAGTCAATATGCAATTAAAGCATTAAAACATTAAAGTATTAAAATATTATAAAATAATTCCATTTTTGTCCTAAAACCAATCCTATGTATTTAATTATTTTCCATTTCTTATTCTTTATAATTACTGATTTAACTTTCCTGTTTGCAGAAGATATGGGAATCTAATGACACCTATGACTTTAATTTTTCTTTGCATTTGCAGCCTATCCTTCACTACACTGTCCCAAGATGGCAATAACAATTAAGAAAACAGAATAAAACAGAATAAAAGCTATATAAAACTCTAAACTGCAATAACAGTAACAACTGCTGCTGTAGCAAAACACATTAGCTACAGAAATATTTTCAAATAGCGCACAAAGGAATGGTGAAGGAGTATATAGTTCATCAAAAGCTTAATAAGATCCTAGCTACACATAAGTTTTATTCACTTTCAATCCACATTCAGAGTGAGATAACCTATGAGTAAAATAACTAGCCGTTTCCTCCCACAGTATTTAATCTGAAGGTGGATTGTACGAGGGTGCCTCCAGATGTGGGTTAAAATCCATGATAATCTTGGGATCATACGGGGAATGCTATACTTATCCATGGTGTTCCCAGTATTGCCCCCAGTTAACTTACTGAAAATCTGATATATCACTATGGTGGAAAATTCAGCGCTGATGCTGGGTTTTCCATAATATCAGTAAATTGCTGGGTTGGCAATTTGCGTTATTGCTCCTGTTGCAAAATATTCAAGTGCCAGCAAGTGAGAAGAAACAGCCACAATAACATGAAGAGCTGCCAGTCAAGGTTGATTAAGATTGATCTGGCATTGCCTCCTGCCACCTGGTGGTGGTGAGAGTGGCAAGTGAGGGATCTAAAGAAGATCCCACAATTTGCTCATGCTGTCTGGAGGCACCCTGAGTTAGCGAATGCAGAAGAAAAATCGCTAGTCACATATTGTCTCACTCTGAAGGTGGATCCGAAGGGATTAAAACCTGTGTGTAGCTGAGCCTGAAGATACCTATATAAAGGTATCTGAACACTATAGAGAGGATACAATTCTACACCATTTGGTGTGAGCTTTGATGCTTTTCTTCAGATGGCAAAAAGAAACTGCAGGCACTTCTTTAGATCACACACCTGCCTTTTGCAAATGTCAGGAAACAATCCTGGGGTCTTGTCTTGCAACTCTTCATGTTATTGTGGCTGTTCAAAAATATTCAGATGTTAGGAAACAGTCACCCACTTTCCTTTTATTTTCTCCCCACATCTGGGTATTTTTGAACTGTAACCATAACTTGAGCGAGCAGACAAAGTCCAGTATTAGAACTGATATTACAAGAAATACGATGTCATTGCTGGATTTTCTGTAATAGCAATATTATGGATTTTCAAACCTGAGACTGTATTAAGAACTGCAGGTTTTTACAGGACAGCAGCTCCTTTGGTCATATTATATTACATCATGAAAACTCATTCATTCACCTAGGTATATGATAGCATAGGCTTGTTTTTCTCCTTTCAATTTTGTACTAGTTCTGCTATATTGAATTTTATCATTTGGCTTTCGTTTTTATTTAAATTTGTAAAATGTGTAACAGCCACTTTGGGGTAAAAAGCAATAAATGTCAAAAAGAAGAATGGGCTAAGGTATTATGTAATATCATGTGTTAGCCCCCAAACGCTTATAAAAGATCACTTATTTTGTGCATACCTACACATGAATTAAGGCCTGTAAGAAAGGTGCTTTTGGCAGTGCCGCCATCATCAGAACTTAAGGGGCTTTGTGTCTGTAATGGGCCTTTTTTGTGAATGACCTCCCTTCTGAGGTGCATTGAGCATCACCTCTCTATATATTCAGGAAACTGGAAAAAATGCACATCTTTACCCAAGGCTTTTTAAATCTTTTAATTTGTTTTTATGTATTCCTGAGACCTCAGGGTTTAAGGCGGAATATAAATATTAGTCTGTGTCACCTCTGCTTAGCAATCCTTACAAGAGTTGAGTAGACTGTCATTTATGTGCAGGGTTCACCTCACCCTATCCGTATTGTGCCACATTTTCACTAAAAGGAATTTTTCACATCAACGTTTTGGGCAATGAGGGTTTCACAGATGTCCTAAAAATTAGCTCTGGTCCAAGAAACGGCTTTGCTGAAACTGATGAAATGATCTGCTGCACTGAAAATGGAAAGAATAGGGGGCTATCCAGTAAACAAATGTTTTCATTTCATAATGGGCTGGAGCAGAATGGCATGAAAAGCAGCTTAATAAAAATTGTGTGAATTTTCTTATGACAAATGAACAGGGGACACTTACCCTACCCCACCTCAGAAAATGGTCATCTCGCTTATTTTCCTACAAAAAATTGTTGATTACTTCCAGAAAGTTCTTTTGATATATGTATAACACAGTAGCAGCCTGCAGATAATGGAAATTTGAAAAACAAAAAGTAGCCAGTACAGTAAAAAATTGTATCTCAAGTGCCATCCAGATAGTATTTATTTAATCTGCATTATTTAGATAACCTGGAATAAACATGGATAATCCAGAATAAAAATTTACTCTGCTTCACTCTGTGAATATCCAAATAATGAAGATTATTAAGGGTTACCTCCAATTTTTACTTCATTGGCTACTTTTTTCTTCTTCCAAATTTCCATTATCTGCAGGCTGCTACTGTGTTATACATATATCAAAAGAAGTTTCTGGATGTAAATTACTATCAACAATTTTTTGTAGGAAAATAAGATTACCATTTTCTGAGGTGGGGTAGGATAAGTGTCCCCTGTTCATTTGTTGTAAGAGAATTCACACAATTTTTATTAAGCTGTTTTTCATGAGCCAGTTTGGTCTAGTGGTTAGGGAGCCGGACTCTTATCTGGGAATTACCAGGTTTGATTCTGCACTCTTCCATGAAGCCAGCTGGGCGAACTTGGTCAAGTCAGAGCTCTCTTCTGAGCTCTCACAGCCCCACCTACCTCACAAAGAATAGAAAGCTTTGTCAGACGCTTTGAGTCCTCTTAAATGGGTGAGAAAAGCAGGGTAGAAAAGCCAACTCTGCTACTAGGAGTTTAAGGAAAGTCCTGTCCTTCCAAGATGCTAGTAAAAAGAAGTTTAAAAGCAATTTGCTTTTAACATACAACCTTTCACATGTAAATAAGCTTAAAGGACACAACTCTTGTGAAAATAAAATACCTTCATCCAAGATCTCAATTTCATAGCCTACTACTTGCCAAAAAGTATTAATAAAGAGGCAGGACCACCACATATGCATAAAATGACCTAGCTGCTCACAACTATGCTGGTGACTGGGTCACATGCTAGGGATCATTACTGATAATCTACTCCGAGTATAATATCTCCTGTAATTTAGGGTTAAATCCTTGGGCCTAGATGTTTCGCTATTAGTCAAGTTGTTAATACAACACTGTACTTTATGTAAAAGTGAAGAATCTAGGTCAAGGTCCCACTCAGTTTTTAAAAGTTGCATACACAGGGTAATAAGATTCAACAGTATTTTTTAGATCTTAGAGGACACCTTTTTATGCTACTTTAATCAATCTGAATGGTTCCTCAGAATCTGTTTGTGGCCTGTCAACTGCCTCAGTGAGATTAATAGATTTGAGGTGAGAGCAAATGTTCTGTTTGATAAGCCAATATTTTGATCTAGGTTGTAGCAGACCCTCATAAAACCAGGGTCTTGTCATTGAATCCAGTCCTGTCTGAATGTTGATAATAAGACCTCAGTACTGTACAGGAGGATGGTAAAGAAAACCCTTCTGAAAAAACTTCTAATCACTTAGAAGTGTCAGGGCTGCACAACTTGTGGCCCTTTAGATATTCCTGAACTACCACCTCCAGCATTCCATATCAGCCCCCTGGAATGCTGGGGAGTTGTAGTTAATAGTAACATCTGGAAGACCTGCTTTAGATGTTCCTATAACTCCCCTTTTCCTCAACCATTACTCATATTGACTATAGTTGACAGGAAATTTTACAAAATATCTGGAGGTCCATAAGTGCTCAATTCCTTCTTGTTGTGAAAAGGCACCCTGAAACTTCCTGTTGAGTAAGGGATGTGTAAAATAGACTTGCTGCTACCATAGAATGATGGATTTTCTGTTTATAATGTTATGTTCAAATCCTCTGTTCTGCTTCTTAATTCTTTCTCCTAGAAAATATATTCAAACTTTTTCAAAATCTGTTTATCATCATCATAATCATTCTAGCGCAGCTTCAAAAAAGAAATCAGCTTGATCTTCCTGGAAATTGTGATGTTTATCATTATTCCTCTTTCTGGTAGTAGAGAGGCCTGAGTTAGTGGAAGCCAGCTGAACAGGAAGCTACATCCGTCACACCTGCAAATGTTTCCCCTTATCATCAACATGTCCATTGTTTCTAATGAGCACATTTATCCATTATTGTTGGTGGAGAAGAGACGTTGGAAACATTCCAGTTTATTGAGAATTCTGATACTTTATAAGGAATTTGAATAGGATCTGGCATATGGAAGGAACTAGCAGAGGTCTCTGTAAGAAGGGAAAGAAAAATGCAATCATTGGTGCAGATTGGCACTGTTGTCTCAGTGTTCCAATTTACGAAGTAGATTTTGGTGTTCTGGGTTCAAATGTTACTTCTGGCACAAGTATTTGGAAATTAAAGCAGCATATTCTTATTTATTTGTATTTCTATCCCACCCTATACCCGAAGGTCTTAGGGTGGGTTACAATATTATATTAATCTTAGACAGGTCCCTGCCCTCTGGCTTACAATCTAAAGAGACAAGAAACAAAAGGAAAATGGTATGGGAGGGAACGGGGAACAGCAAAAAGCAAGCACTTGAGAGGTCTTCAGTCCCAATTCTTCTGTTCATTTCTTATTGCTGGAATTTTCCTACGTCTTTATGTAGCCCCATTCAGACAGGAGAAATATCTGGGGCAAGCCCTCCATAGCTCCACTATATCACCCCTAAAACGCAAGATAGTATATTGTGGGAAAAACTGACACTAGTGGCAAATTTTCCTGAAATAATGCTATTACTTATGGAGGCAGCCACCGTTGCCACTGGCCACTGCACACGTTCTGGGGCCGAAGATGATGGCTGTGCACATATGGTGGCGGTGACCACACTTCTGGGCATTTTGTGCCAGCTGAATATCCAAATGTCTGCACCACTAAACTGTGCAAAGACATTGATGCACCCCAGGCTGTCTAGCCCACAGCTCATAACACCCAGGGGCAATACTCTGGATTATTGCTTGCTTGTAGGATTTTCAACCTGTGACTGGAGGTAGCCTAATAAAGAGGCTAGTTATACATTGTCCCTGAATTTGTGAGTATCCTATCCAATCTTAAAAGAGAATGGAGTTATTATACCTTAAATAGCACAAAAAGTGGATTTCATTATAGGTAGCCACAAACTACAGCTGCTTGGATTCACTTTTCTACTAGCAGATTTTTTTTACAACATGGCTGTCCTGATCTTCAGAAGCTCTGGAAGAAGAAGAAGAGTTGGCTTTTCTACCTCGCTTTTCTCACCCATTTAAGGGGACTCAAAACAGTTGACAAAGTTTCTGTTCTCCTCACAACAGAACACCCTGTGAGGTAGGTGGTGCTGTGAGAGCTCAGAAGAGAGCTGTGACTAGCCCAAGGTCACCCAGCCAGCTTCATGGGGGAGGGCGGAATCCAACCGGGTATTCCCAGATAAGAGTCCGGCTCCCTAACCACTAGACCAAACTGGCTCACCCACTATACCAAACACAGCTTTCATATTACTTCCTTGCAGAAGCTGCATGGAGGTGGGGCTGTAGCCATGCAATTGTGTGCTGCATTGCCTGATCGCCACAGCACTGGCCTGGCATGCATGGCGGTGTCTGTGGCAAGGTGAACACTACCAGATGGGAGTGTTCGTACATCACCCAGGCCAGGTAGGTCTGGGTGAAGTTTAGGATAGGCTGGCACTTGCAGTGCAATTGTTGGCCTCCATCCCTGATCGTAACTGCTATGCGATAGTATCCCATGGCAATTAAGTTCAAAAAGCCCCCTAGTCCCTGCATATACCAAATATAAAGTTGAATTTTGGTGGTCAGACAATATGAAGGGAAATGGCTCAGATATGCTGATGTGTTCCCCCACTTGAAAGGTAGGTGTAGTTGTGCCCTAAGGGCTAAAGATGTGTTCACTAGGACACTGCAGGACCCCCCACCCCAAAGCCAACTCAGGACGCAGCAGGGCATGCCAACATTTGGGTCCCCCTTGGGCAGTGTGATCAGAACCAGCTCCTGGCTCACTCTAGGGAGGAGCTGACTTATTGGAGTGGTTTCCGCCCAGGCCACTTTTGCAACAGATGCCAGGGCTCCATCCTCTCCCCCTCCCCTTCCATTAAGCTTCTCCCCGTGCTCGCCGTTGTAGCTCTCGAGCCCACTAAGGTACGGGTCCTAAGCTGTCAGCGGAGAAACTACAACTCCCGGCACCCTCAGCAAGGCAAAGTCTCTCCATTACGCACGAGGCGGGGCAGGGAATCTTTGACTTCGCCAAATCAAAAAGCCGCGGTGTCCGGGAAGCCGGTAAGTCCAGGGCAAACGCCGCTCTCCTGGTTGCTTCTGGCGGCGAGGGGTAGTAGTCGGGGGACGGATAGATCGCGCCTTGCCACTCATTCCAGGGGAGGGACAAAGCCTTACGGGATTGGGAAGCCGTCGAGCGGCGACCGCAGAAGGTCCCACTTCCGAGAGGTCGGCAGCTGCCGAGCCCCTCCCTCCTCTCCCAGCATTTCCTAACCGGCACAAAGACGTCGTCGGATCTCATGTGCAGTGTGCACCGCTGCTTGCGTTAAATGCATACGACATGTCTCCAGTTTACTCTACGTTGCAACATTTGCTGCTCCAGTTTTCACTTACAGGAGGACCGCACCGCTGCTTCCTCCGTGATCGCGCAAAGCTGACCCTTTCCTGCGCCCAATCCGCGTCTCCCGCTCTCCCTCCGCCCCTGAAATGAGCCCAATCCGCCTTGATCTCTGCGCGTCCTTTTTGCTACCGCGGCGGCGCTGGCGCGGTCGTCAGTCGTCATCCAGTGTTATCCATTGACCTCTGGGGGCTTCCTTCAAGATTTCCCTCTTTTCCGAATAACTGGCATGAAAGGCGAATTATTCGCTTCCTGAACTCTCAGGGCTTAAGACGAGGAAGGTTCATGTCATGGTTGCGGGAGACCGATCACCCAAATTTTGCAGAGAGATCGGTTGGCCTTTGGGGCTTACTGCAAGTAGCAAAGATATCTCACGTTTGGGTTTAAAAGGGAAATCACTCGTAGTCTTTTTTGGTTTAAGAAAGACCAGACGCTGCTGGTTTGTGGGAAAAGTTCTGGAACACAAAAGCGTGCTTTTTTTCTAAAAAATGTTTTTGTAGTTGACCGATAAGTGCTTCATCACATCTGGCTTTGGTTTTACTTTCCCACTTCTCATCCCCGTGGCTTCTGCATGATGGTGTTGAGGCCTGTCACATGCACAAGACACATAATTTCATGTCTCCAGTCTGGGGATATGAAAGGCAAGCGTTAACAGGGTATTAGCACAACACACTTCTTGTTGAGCAAAATGAGAATTCATTTTGCTCGGGGAAAGCAAAAGATATAATAGTTTGGACAAACTGCCCAAGGTTCAAAGTTCCAATATTCTGATTCTTAACCATAATCTGACATCCACTTAACATGGAATTAAGATTCTGGTTCACCAACCTAAGTGGCAATTGTGTTTGTAGATTTATATTGTTCAAGCGCACGCTAGAAGAAGAAGAAGAATTGGCTTTTCTACCCCACTTTTCTCACCCATTTAAGGAGACTCAAAGTGGCTGACAAAGCTCTTCTGTTCTTCTCCCCACAATAGATACTCTGTGAGGTAGGTGGGCTGTGAGAGCTCAGAAGAGAGCTGTGACGAGCGCAAGGGCACCCAGCTGGCTTCGTGGGGGAGGGCGGAATCGAAACTGGTATTACCAGATAAGACTCCGGTTCCCTAACCATTGGACCATACTGGCTCACCAAATCACTGCAATGGCTGGCAGCGACAAGGGAGCAATTGATAGCTGGCTTTTTGTGGTGTAGAACTGGGCCTTTGATTTACTGCCTGATGCACAATCCATTGCTGCCCAAAGATGCCTAGACCAGAGTATTTCACAGTAGTAAAATATTATACATATTAACCTAATATAGTTGGAGAAGCCCAGGTTTAATGAACCCGCTATGGTTTTTTTTTATTAAAAGCTTTCTGGCTCATGCAGGATTTTGCCTGATGCCCTCTGCTCCTAAATCAGGCAGTGTGTAATTAAGACTGTGATTAGACACAGTGAAAAAAGCCCCTCTGGCAGCTTAGGGAAGACACCCATGTGGGATTGTTCATATGCCAGTCTGCCTCACCTCTCCCTCTAAAACTTTCTGCGCTAGAAAAGGTGAATAGAGAAGGCTTGGGAGCATGAAGGTCACACACACACACTCTCTCTGAGGTCTCTATTATGTTTGAATGCAGCCAAAGATTGTCCATAGTGGTGCAGTTACTACATACTTGAAAGGATTTAAATTGGTGAAGCAACAATGCATCTTATTGTATGGTAAAAAACGTGTGCCTCATGCAAATATTGTAGAGCTGTCTGGGAGCTGGGTGTGCTACTGTGTATCTTATCTTAAAGCATACTTAGTGTGCAAAACAAACCATCAAAAAAAAATTCATATTCTCTAGATGAATTGCTGCTTTTGCAAATGTGAATCATGTCATGATCCATGCATTTCCTTTTCATTTTAGCTTAAAAATAAGAAAAAAAAAAACCCAAACTTAATGTTCATCTTTACCCCCTCTTTCTGGTGCTTTAGGTAGGAATGTATTCAACAGGATAAAAGGGAAAGATTTTAATCATCTCTATGCTTTTGCAAGGATATTTTGCCCTTAAATTGTGTTATTTAGATAATAGAGGCCAAATATATAATCAAGACTCTACCTGAAATATTTGTGTTAGATTTCAGTACATAGTATGCACTTGTCTGGAAGTAGCTGTAGCTTAGTGTTAGAGCAAACTGCCTGGAAAGCAGAGATTCTCTGATTAAACCCCCAGTCTCTCCCCAGAAGCAGGCAATGGCAAACCACTTATGTATCTCTAGCAATAAAACTACAGGGAGGTGCCATGACTCTTTGGTACCCATCAACAACAAGATACAATTGTCTCTTGTGTTATGATATAGTTTGATTTCTACAAACCATCACGTAGTACAAAATTATATTGTGCAAGTGGTAGATCTGTGCAGATGTGCGCACCATTTTCTATCTCTCCCTTTCATCCCCACAACAATCCTTGCAACTGGCCCAGCATCACCCAGCTTGTAGTCACACTTTCGCTTTAATCCTTCTTCAGTCCATCTTCAAGTGAGAGGGCTCACACCTTTTCATTTCTATCCATTTTATTTGTGAACTTTCCACCTTCCATTTGGACTTCACTGAATAGAAAGTCCACAAATAAAATGAATAGAAATGAAAAAGTCATACCGGAAGATGGACTGAAGTAGATTTAAAGTGAAGGTGTGACCATGGCAGAGAGGGTATTTGTGTTCAAGTTCTAGGCACTATCTTACGTTGTCTCTCCAGTGTATTGCTATGCAGCTAGGGACATGTCTTCATTCCTGGCTGGGAGATGACCTAAGGAAAGGTCTGCCTCACATTGGGCCTCCATTCTACCCTTAGGGGGCCTCGGTAATGAACCTGATCACAATCACTGTGGCCATGGTTATCACATTAGCACACCTGCAAATGTGTTGCACCTCATTTTGCTGATGGCTGGGCTCATTGGGCAAGAAGTGGCTTCAGAGCTGCTTTTCACACACAGAACTTTCTGTACCTTGGAGGGGCATTGAAGTCCATACACCCTCAAGCCCCTTTGGCAGGGTGTGCTGTGGAGATGGCCAAACTTCAGTGCCATTCCTATGCAGTTTGAATGACCTGTGGAAACAAGACTCAGGAAGGGAGGGAGTCTAGCAGCATCCCCCAAATCTGCCTAGTGAACCCAATTTATTTATTTTCATTTTTTCCCCACCCTGTATTCAAACGTCTCAGGGCAGGTTATAACCATAAACACAATGTATAAAATGAACACAGTGCTTGAAACAGGGGAGAGGAAGCTGTTTCCTCAGCCAAAGGCCAGGCTAAATAGATGCCTCTTCACTAATGTCCTGGCACACCTCAAGGGAAGGCTGTTCCATAGAATGAGTGCTACCTACCACCAAGAAGACCTTATTTCAGGACTGTTCAGTAGGCTGTTCAATCTGAAATTAGCAGTATGGAAGGCTATTAAATTGAACTTGCACCTGCGTTAGTCTGATCTTAAATTTTGTAATAAACGGGTTTTGTAGGTTCTAGCAGGAGTTATGATAAGAACCATTGTACGGCATTAGAAACATACTATGTAGCTCCTAGGTCATTTAATCTTTCCCTAGGGAGGTCAGAGCTGCTTATTTACCTGTTTTGAAGTACACAGATGCTGAATGAATAATTTCAAAGCAATTTATTCTGAATGTTATTTTCCTCTACTTTATATTTTTAATATCTTTCTTTTTATTACAAAGAGAAATTAGCTAAATAACTCCTCTCCAAACAGACCAGGTGCCTTTGTTGTTTTAGAAGCTCAGCTGTCATTCTGGTTTCCGCTGCCTTGAAAAATTCCATCCTGTGCTAGGTGTTGCAATTAGTAGAGATGGCAATAGTTGTGCTAACTCAAATGGCTGAATGTGGCTTCAGGTGAGAATAAAATTTGGCAGCAGATGGAGCTTTCAGGCAAAGGTTCTTAAAGAATAATAAAAGGAAGAACATGGGAAGAGAGAGAGAAAAAAGAAAATTAAGTGGATTTTCTTTAAAAGTATATGCTGTCAGGATAAAACAATGTAACCTTCAGCAGCTAAAACAAGAAAGTTTCCAGAATAAGTGGTAATTTAATTTGCTTTAGTAAGACTCAGTATGTTAAATTAAGTACAGAATATAAATATTAAAAAAATCTACAGCCATCTTGCATAATTAAGTTGGTTGCTCTTGTAGGTAAGAAGATCTGTCCTTAAAATTTAGCTAAAATATGAATGTTGGAAATTTCTTCTAAACTCAGTATTGGACTTAAGAACTGTCAGAGCAATTTATTCTGTTTGTATCTCCTCTAACTCCATTGTTATTGCAAAGAAAAATGAGATCAAAACAAGGTATCGGGTGCTTTAAAATATCAGCTTCCCCTTTAGTTCACTTTTGAGATGTTTAGTTCTAAATATTAATATAGGAGTGGTTGTAGCTGAGTGACAGGGCAATTGCCTGGAGAACAGGGGACTGCTTTTTCATTTCTTTGGTATCTTCCCTGAATAATGTAATAGCAAGTCTCTTCTCTATCTGCCAGGAAAACTGCATGGAATCCAAAAACCTACTCTCTAATGGGAGACCAAATTAAAAGTTTTCCAGCAGCCTTCACAGCTTTTATAGAAAAGGTTGCATGAACTTTCGGCAGACATTGATAGTTCACTGCATGTGCAAATTGCCCAGTGTTTGCAGACATAGCAATGGGTGCCTACATTTGCTGGGTGCAGACTATACAAATGTTCTGGAAATACAGATTTTCCCTTGATTGTTATTCCTTATTTTGTAGTCTGCCTATTGGTGCCCCTTGCAGTGTTATCTAGGCAAATCTTGGTTTGGAAATATTTTGTGCACATTAATGTATAATGTATTGTGGAAATGCCATTGTAGACAGCAAGAATTAGAAAAGTATTTCTGTCTCTGTTCCATTTTCTTTTGCTTTTTAGGGAGATGCAGTGATGTTTGGCATTGGAGAGGTAGGCTAAGAGTATAGCTTTGGTTCTGTGCTGTAGTTTTTTAATGATATTTTTTATTAAAACATTTTCATCAACACCCTTAAAAGCATCCAAACATAATAAATCAGTGACATCAATAATGTCCTTCCATTTTCTTGATATTTTGGTTGACTTGTTTTTCAAACATCTTCTCTTCCATTTTTTTCCATCCACGCTCTATGTATCCCTTCTGTTTTTCAGCTGACCTTCTAAACTTTACAGAACCAACGTTTAATTAATCACTTTCTTCATACATAATTATTACAAAAAACATACTTCTTTTAACTAAACTAAAAGCTATCCTTTAACTAAACTAAAAGCTATCCTTTTCTTATAATATACTTCTATTATTACCTTATGATCTCATCTTCATTACCTCTCTACAAAAAACAATCTTACCCTGGATCACTATTATAATAACATTTACTCAAACTATAAACTATTTTATTCACATAATATTTCTATTATTGACCTTATTCATGATAATATAACCATAACTTCATTTCTACTAATGACAGAAACTAATCCTAAATTCATTAGTTATCTTATTCCCATTTTATATCTATCCTTATTTGGCTTTTTCAATTTATTTTTTACTCTGTTGTACATCCCTCCCCCCCTTGCATCAAAAACCCCCATAGTCATTTAGGTAATGCCAGTTCTCCAATTATCTTTAGAGTTTCTCTTCCTGGAAATCACAATTTCTTAAGTACTCTTGCTTCCCCCTCTGCGAACCAAAAGACCCTCTTCAAGTGCTAATTTATTAGTCTGTCTCTAGCTCTTCGCTGCTCATTCCTCTGGCTTACCTTCAAGCCTCCTAATCTTTGTTGCTTTGCCCTTTCACCAGACAGACATATTCCAGGTTTCTTTATTTTCTTTTTGCCGTGCTTTAACTGGCTTCGAAATTGCTGATGTTTTCCTCCTCTCTTTTAGTTCTTAGTAGGGGTCCACTTCTTCTGATACAGAGTCGTTTGCATCTCTTCAGATCTGATTTTCTCTAGATTGGTTATTTCTTTGCCAAATCTGGCCAATTTCACCAACAATCCATCCAGCTTGGTTACCATTCTGTTTAAGAAATTTAATGTTTTTGTTTGTTTGGCATCTTGGTGATACTTTAAAAGCCAAAGTTCCTATTTTCCAGTTTTACGCCTCCCAGTGGCTAGTTAGTATTCAAATGCTTTTTCTTCCAACTAGGTCACTGATCTTACATCACTTCCTTATTGAAAGCTTTCCCAAAAAATGAAACTTAATTCCAAACGTCTTTATCTTCGTCTCTCCTGCTCATTTAACAACTTTGAAGATAGGTTTCAAGTGTTTCTTACCTGTTTTTTCTCTTTATGGCTCTGGTTTGTTGCAATAAATTTTTGGCCACCTGCCAATGTTGCAAGGCAGATCCTCTTATCTCCTGATGTTATCCAAACTTTGATTTATTACCACAGTTCATTAAAAATCTTAAAAAGAGGAACGGATAGACTTAATTTGACCTTCTCCAGCTTCGATGGAAATTTGCTCCTGCCTTCGACAAGTTCTTGCCATTGGAGAACTGCAATTAAGTAGCTCTTTAAGAAGAATCTCTTTGTCCCCTTGTAATCTCAGGGAGATAAATCAACCGGAGGGAGTATCCCAGTTCATCCCCCCAGGACAAAGTGGAGCATCTGCTGAGCTATCACTCAGACACCATCAGTCTGCCATGTCCTCAACCGGAAGTCCTCCGGTTCTGCACTGTAGTTATGCCCAGGTACTCTTTGGACTCTAAGAATTTCTGCTTGTTATGCTCTTTGTGGCAACTTAGCTCAAGATTAGCTAATTCTATTTATTGATTTATTGACATTGATATCCTGTCTTATACCAAAGACCTCAGGACAGAGCTAAAAGTAATACCCACGTTAAAAACAGAAGTAATGCTGATTAAAATCACCCTGAAACAGCAGTTTTCAATTAAAGTTAAATTATGTTTACATTTACCATGCATGAAAGAAGAGGATAGACTAGTACTAGGCCGCATCCCCATTACAACCTTATTTCGATTTCAAACCGTTTTCAATCCTGGCAGACCCCTCGTCAGTTTGGCTTAAATTGTCCCAAAGCGTTGTAAATGTTAATCCTCATTTCAACAGGTCTCACTCCGGTTCGTGCGCTTCAAACGTTTTACATTTTTTACTGTGGGGACCGTACGGTGTTAAGGGATGAGAATCCGTGTTTAGGGTTTCCCTCCCCCAATAGCTTGCTTCCAAAGATAGTGATTTCATTGAAAAAATCCACCCCTCAAAACAGCCACTTTAAAATCCTTAAAGCTACACTGTAGCGATCTAGACACTTCACACCTTATAACAATGTTGCAAATTTGTGCAATTCTGAAAGTTCTGACCTTTAGAAAGGGAAAGGAAAGGAAAGCAGCTGGTTCTATTTTAAAGGCTGTGGCTGTGAAGGGGGCTTGAGTTGCTGCTGCTGCTGTGTGCCCTGGAAAATGGGGAGAGGAGGGGAAAGAATCGCTGGCTGCCCGTGCCGTTTTTCATCCATCCAGGCAAGCGGCAGCCACCCAGCCACCCAGCTAGGCTCCCTGAAGGTGTCCCTTATGGGTGGCACGTTCATGCCAGGAGAAAGAGGGCAGGGCAGCCCCGAAAAGCGGCTTTTGTAAAGTAGCCACTTGAGTCCCCCCTTGAGTCACATATGCCACTTATGATCCTCAGAATCCGGATTGAACACAATTAAGCTGAAAGTAATGGGAACAGGCAAATTTGCGTTTGCATCCGGTTGTATTATTTCGGTTTAAGGAAACTGAATTAAGCTTATAATGGGGATGCACCCCTAGATAGAGCCTTTTCAGTGGTGGCTCCCAGACTGTGGAATCCTCCTCAGGTATCTTCACTTTATGCGTTCAAGAGAGCTTTGGAGACATGCCTCTTTCCCCTGGCCTTTGGCTAAATAAGGAAATAGCTTTTCCTCCCCACATCCAGGCATTGTTATCATTTTAATATATTCATTTTATATGTGAATTGGTTTTTAATGTTATAACATGCCCTGAGTCCTTTGGGTATAGGTGGGATTTTAAAAAAGCCAAATGAATGAACTAGTCAGTCAAAGGCTTGAGTGGAGAGGGCATCTTCACTAATTGCCTAAACTTGTAAAATGAAGGTGTTACTGAGGGCCAAAGGTACTGCGTAAACTGGTACTTGTCACGGAGGAGGGCCTATCATGTATCCCTACCTCTTTAATTTTTATGAATAGTGGCACAACCAGTAGCAAGTCTTTGTGCCTTTATATTTGTGGCTAACTGGGACCTTAATGGGATAATGTTAATACCTTAAATTGGGCTTGATATTGCAAGACATGGATTACTGTGGCCAAATTGCCTCTGTCCAGAGAGGGTCATAACTGGAAAGAAGCCCTCCTGGACACTGCCTCTGCTTGAGTTTCCGGTGTCAGTGGAGAATCCAGGAATATCCCCAAATTTGGTATTTGCCCTTCCAGGTCAGAACACCTCCACTGAGAACAGGACACCTCCCTACTTCACGGACCTAAAACTTGGGACCCAGGCCACCTTGGTCTTGTCTGCATTCAGTTTAATTTATTAGTCCCTATCCAGCCCATTATTATGTCCAAGCATCTGTCAAATATCTCAGCCAACTCTTGTGATTCAGATAATCAGGAGAAACAGAGCTGGGTGTTATCTTGATAATGATGGGATCTCATTACATTTTCCAGCAGCTTCATATTGATAAGAAAGATTCTTGAGGAAACTGATAGGTTGGTTCCTGACATAGTGAGAAGGAATCTTCCACATTTGAGAAATCAAGAAGAACTAGGGATGTGCACAAATTTTTATTTTCATGTTTGTTTCGCATTGGCATGAATGGAGACACTAAAAAATGTGCTAGGTTTCAGATTCGTTTTGAATCCCTGCCACCACCAGTTATAGCTCCGAATCAATTCCAAAGTTTCAGTGGAAAGCACAAAAGCTTTTGTTTCATATGCGAAAGTCAGTCTTTGAATATAGCCAATATTCAGTTCGAATGTGAAGTTTTGGATCTTTGCAATCCATATGATTTGCAAAAGTAACATTTTTTGTCCAACCCTAAGGAGAACCAAGATAGTTGTGTCAAGCATTTAAACAAAAAATACAGTGTACAAGGTTATTGCTGTTTGTACCAATGCCATTTCCAACATTAGTAGTGGAGGATGTGTAAGCAGATAATCATAACATGTAGATTTCTTGTTTGGTGTTTTGATACAAATGCACAGCTTGCAAAAAGGCCAGTGATGCTATTCTAAGATTGGGTTATGTGTTCTGATTGGCTACGTGTGTAGACCAAGGTTGTAAACTGTTCCATACGAGTATTTGTATATACACTCTCTCTCTCTTTTGGACTTGTGTTATTCATGCTACAACTCTGTCTACTGAATAAAGTTAAGCCTTCCCCTAATGGAATGAGAACTTTGATTTCTTGGCTGTAAACTGACAGCCAGAGGTTTGCCGGGAATTGACTAATGTGCTGTCTCCAGTCCTGATCCGCTATCTACAAACCTTGAGAAGTTGTTCTCTTTCGTTTTTTCTGCTAGAGAGGGTCATCAGCCATTTTTTCCAAGTTGGTTTCAGTGCTATAACTGGATCCCAAACCAAGTTGAAATGGGTCTCGATAATCAGTTTCTTCCAAGCATGTGCACAATTGAATACCCACAACCATCTCCAATTACTTGCTAGCTATGGGCAGTAGTGGATTTATCTCTTCTGTTTCTAAGGAGGACCTCTTGAAAAAGAGGCACGCCATCACTTCTCTAAGAGCAGTGGAACTGCCCATCTATCAAGGAGGCATCTACCACTCCCTGGATCCACCTAGCCATGCTTCATTGCTAGCCAAGAAGGGGAGGGACCCAGAGATCATGTAATCAGCTGAACCCCAACAAGCAGCTTGTTCAAATCCTTGAACTACCAGAATTGAAACTGATTCAGAACTAGACCCGGCAGTTCTTTGGACACTTTCTCTAACTTCTTCTCAATCCAATCACCCATAAATCTGAGTAACTTTGCTCTCAAAATGTCATGCAAATTTGTCACAGGAGAATTTGGAAGGCAATCACCCTTTCTTCTTGGGGCTTGATCTTATAAAGCCACGTACCACTTAAAAGAGTTTTGATGGATGGCTGCTTGAGAACATAGTGATGGCGGAGAAATAACTCCTTTAAGCTCCCACACTTCTCGGTAACAAGCACAACAATGTGCTCTAATCTGTGCTCAGTCAGACTCACAGCAAGATTTATGCCACCTGCACGCTAGCCATTGACCCTCCTTTATGAGAAGTGCTCTAGTCTAGACACATGTTTTTTGCTTGCAGAATCTTTTAAACTAAAGGTTTGGTTTCACAGACATGCAATTGATCGTCACTCTCAGGGACAGTGGGAAAAAGCAGGTTCATTGTGATATTGTGTTAAGTTTCTTCTGCTTCCTAAAATCTGATGAATGATCACCAGAAGTGCCTCCTTGGTCTGAAGCCAAACATGGCATTATCATTGATTGATCAGTCCCCAAAGTTTAGCTAGCAGTACCTTCACAAAAGTCACAGAAAACACCAGGGTTGGGATGCCTCAAACCTCTGCAGCAGCAGGGAGTTCAGAAGCCTCAAAAGTGGAGATGACGTAGATTTCTCCTTGGCCCAAATAACGTTTTCATTGGGAAAGTTCAGCCCTTAGTTAAGTGTGTATGTGCATGCATACACAACACACAGAGTTTGATCTAGGGTAGAATGCACACACAATCTAGCTCCTTTAATGCATAATACCCACAGCAGCAGCAACTCACTGGTGGAACACACATACACTTCTATAGACCTCCTATTCTAATACCCCAAATTGTGTTTTTAGGATGTGATTTACCAGATGTTTCAAGGAAAGGTTCCTTAGCAAAAGATTTATAGATACTTCACACTACCCCAGTGTGGAAAAGTCATAGGTGGTTAGATCTGATCTGCAGAGCAATGTCAACTGTGCACTTGAATACAGCATCCTATCACCAGTGGCTAAATATTTACTTGTTTACTGGTTTTCCTTCCCTGAGATTGAAGAAGCTATGCTGATCTGTGGCACAATCAACAAAACAAATGAGACTTTTTAAGGGAACCAGTGACAAACATAATAAAGGAAGTGAGGGTGATGGCTAACTCAGGTTGCTTCCTTGTCAGATTTGCCTTGTAAACCTGGTGCCTGAGATTGAATTCCATAGCTCAGAATCGTCACTTAACTCTCCAGCTCTTGTTTCTTATGCTTTTAACTCTAGATGTGTATAGCTGGTATATTTCAGATTTATTTCACAATACTCCATGGCATAGCACAGTGCTCTGCAAGTTCCATGGAGATATTGTGGCCACTTGGGAGCCATTGTGTTGCTGGCCCTGCTCATCTCACCGTTGATCAGACAAACCAGAGCCTTGGTGGGAGTGCCATCCACATCACCTGGAAAATCTCCCAGAACATTCAAGAATCTCCCAGATTCCATAAGTCTTCAAGACCAGACTGTGTCAGTGGGTCTTCCACTCCTGTAGAGCACTAACATATGATCCATCCATGTCAATGGGTTTAACACCAGCCCTCCTATCAGCAAATTTTTAGCAATCTGCTCTTTGGAAGAAACCATGAAGACTTGAATTGGCCCAGTGAGACTCACCTCAGGGCCTGCCTTAATCTGGACTACCATGTGGAAAGCAGGCTCCTGTTCTAGGAGATAATCTGGAATAAGGCCCAGAGCAGAAAGGAACTTTGTCACCTCCATGGATTCTAGGACACCAATGAGCATAGGTGAGCATTCCTATATCTGTCTTTTTCTCATGCAGTTATTGTTCTTGCTTTACTTCTTTGCAGGGTTTAGCAACATGGCCAGAAGAGCCTTAAAGCTTGCATCATTTGCTTCTGCAGCAGTGGCCACTACTGGCTTTTACTTGTATACCAACAAGCGCCTGGATCCCAATGATTTTGGAGCTGTTCGAGTTGGCAGAGCTGTTGCCACTGTAAGTCTCAACTTATTTATTTATTTATTTCATGGCATTTATATTTCACCTTATACCCAAAGGTATTAGGGTGGTTCATAATGTTCCATAAAACAACAAAAACTAGGCAAACATGATAAATTCAGTAAAACATGATTCATAAGTAAAATATTAAATATCCCCCCCTCAAACTTTGTGGAGGAGCTAAACATCAAAAGCCAGGGTGAAGTGGCAAGTCTTAATCAGGTGCCTACTAATATATAATGTTGGTGCTTGGTGGGCCACAGCCCCTCAAACTGTCCAGGGTGGTATAAAATGATAAACAATAAGAAATAAATTATGACCAAAATATAGAAACAAAATCTTGTAGCGGCCTCGTATATATTCTACATACACTTGCAATTAAAATTGGTAATATATAAAGCCCACAGTAGAGGACTGCATCTTAAGATCCCAGATTAGTGTGCTAGGGAGATCTCTTGAGAGCTGTACACATTTAAACTATTCCTCACTGGTTTCTACTCTTACTTTCTGAAGTCACAGTATTGGCCAGCAAGACCAATAAAATCTGATTGAGTAGTAGACTTAATATCTGTATCACCAAAGTTACTGATCCTTCCACAACATCTTGTTTTATAGACAGCAGCTATTACCTTTGACTACCTCACTTCCCTCCGAAGCATTCCACGTGGGAGCGAAGAGTATGACTATGTTAAATCACAGGTAAAAGGACAACCTTTAGCAGCTTAATTATTAGGCAGGAATGTGTCGAACTCTTAGATTGCATGCAGTTTCTTACATTGTAGAATGATGTACAGAGTCCTTGATTCAGCTACTGCAGATAAGAGAATAATAGCTAGCTGAGAAGGCTAGTAGTTAGAGCCTTGGTATCAAATATTAGATCTGTGTCAGGGGTAGAAAGGATGTCAGGGCTTCAGTTCCTGAAGAAATAAAATAGCACAGAGTGGTCTAAGGACAGTGCTTGTTGGCTAGCTGTGGTTAAATAATCTAATTAAAAATAGCATCTGTTGTAGCTTCAATTCAGATAGAAAATACAATATTTCTATGGATGTCCTTTCTATTAAATAGTGCTGTGCAGCAGATTGAATGATGGGAGGTTGTTGAGTAGCCTTGCAGTAAGTCCATCAAACAAAGGGGCTTTTTAGGTTTTAGCGAGCTCTTGTCTGCTCACTGATCAGGTCCATCTACACTTGGCCACAACCCCAGCTCACCTGGAGTTACCTGAGGCTTCCCCAGAGCAATCTGGCTATGGACTGTTAAAAAGCAGTCCAGAGCCTGCCCAGAAGTGGCTGGATTGCTCCTGGGGACGTAGGTTCTCACTCTCTTCTGGATGTACCATGGTAAGTGGGTGCGGTTGTGCAACTGTGGCTGCTGGATTGCCATGGCAACATTCAGCCTCTCAGGATGTTGCCTTCACGATCTGGACAGACCTGGACTGTCCAGTTTGCCCTTACAAATGTTGCCAGCCAGGTATGGAATGGTCACCACCCCACTGGATCCTTATTGGCCTGGTAACCTGCCCTGAGGCCTTTGGATATAGGTCGGGACAAAATCAATCAATTAATTAAACAAATAAATAAATATTATCCATACTAGGACAGTAAGTGTGAACAGATTCCATATTGTTTCCCAGCTGATCTGGTTATCTGGCCTGCTTACTATGTAGCATATGATGATGTTCATTTGTCTAGCTGGGATCGCTGAAAGCAGAAGCTGGGATGCAGGATTTTACATAAGGATGCAATATCATAAGGAACTTCCAGATAGGTGGTTTTGTTTTTCATTCTAAAAGTGTGAGGAAGGACCTTGCTGATTTTCTTACTGTGCAGAGTCTAGCTGTTTTAAATGCTTTATGAGTTATGATCATGATTGTGATTTATTAGTAGTACATTTTTCTTCCCGGTCTCCTGATAGCCAGTCTATCATAAACCAAGACAGTGATTTTAGAAATATTTCTACATTGGCTTTTTGTAACAATAAAAATAAAAACCAGAGCAATCTTTAAAACGAACAAAAATACAAATCTGAACAGCTGTAGAAACAATTAAAACATAAAGAAGCCATATTCAAATAATCACGAGAGCAGATGGACTGAATGCAACAAAGTCTGAAGAGGAAGATAAAAAAATATTATTACTAGGAAGTTATCTAGGCATGCATTCTTCTTTTTATTAGCTGCCTTTTATGATAGCTACATTCCCAGAGGTTCTTCCATACTGTATTAAAATGCAAAACTATAGTAAATACCAACTCATGTGGCTTTAACTCAGTGATGTAATGCAGGTGTTTTGCATCATGAAAACCCAGGATCTGAAACATTGAAAATCAACTGCCAAGCAACACTGACTTAGATGGACTAAGGATCAAATTCAGTGTAAGCTTCCTATGTTCCTGATAACAATTACAGAAACTGCATCATAGGGATTTATCTGAGCTAAATCTTTGTTCTGCAGATGTTTCACTAGTAGGTTAGGTTGCATCATCAGTGCAAATGTTCTTTTTTCGGTTTGTGATGGGATACATAGCGCTAGTCTTCTGTCCCCTGTGTATGACTGGTGAATTATTATTCTTTGTCTTCTTTAATAGTACAGTATATTCTGGCATATAAGACTACTTTTTCACCCAGGAAAATCTTCTCAAAAGTCAGGGGTTGTCTTATACACCAGGTGTCGTCTTCTTATATGGCGAGTATATCTCAAACTCTGTATTTTAACTGGAAAAGTTGAGGTCATCTTATATGCCCAGTTGTCTTATACGCTGGGATATATGGGTAATTTTTGGTTTTTGCTTGTTTCCTTAGCCAATGGCATTTTCCTTGGTGATAGGTTCTATTGAAAAGCTGGGTCCATTTTCACCTGTAGGTCACCTGTACTGGCTATCTTTGGAGGCTATTCTTTGTTAAGATAGAGTGCTAATTTTTCTTGGCTATTGGGATGTTGAGTAACTTCCTCTCTGTCACTTCTTTTGATACTGGATCTTTAGGCTCATTTAACCACAAACTAAAGTATTATAAGCTCTAAGAATATCATTAGCTACAAACTGAAAAAGTCTTTTCAAAACATATTAAGCAAACTCAAAGACCCATTATGTAAAGATACAACTGGAGTGGTCTACAAAATATAATTTCATCAGTATGAACACCATTAGGTAGGCCAAACTAGCAGAACACTAGCAGAGTGCATCCACAATCACCAAGTACCTGTAACGAAAAATTGCTCATTGCTTTACACACAGATGGATATAACTAAGTTTATTTATTATTAATTTATTTGCATTTTTATCCTGCCCTATACCCAAGGGTCTCAGGATGGGTTACAACATATAAAATCAATACATTATAGAAATACTAGAGCAGGCCTAATTTTTAAAAAGCATGGTAATTTTTGGAGGTCTGGCACTCAAGACAGATATGGTGTCATCAGACAGATGGTGTCACCAGACAGATGGACCTAGACCCCATCTATGAAGCACTGAAAAGGAACAGGTCAGAAGGCTACATAGGAAACAACCTGAGAATGAACCAGAATTTACTAGCAGAAGAGTTCGTGACAGGAACCAGCCTGCATAATTTTAACAAAGGGTTAGACAAATTCATGGAAGATAGGTGTACCAATGGCTAATAGAATTGTCTGCTGGAGAGAAGGGCAAGATTTCCCAGCAAAGACCAGTTGCAGGGAGTCAAGAGCAGGTGAAGGTATTGTTTTCTGCTTGAGAATTGCCCAAAAGCAAGTGATGGACCACTGTGTGAGATGGGATGTAGCCTGATTCAGAAGGGTTCCTCTTATGTT
The DNA here is from genome assembly GCA_023333525.1 of Aspidoscelis tigris stejnegeri. Classification (NCBI taxonomy): domain Eukaryota; kingdom Metazoa; phylum Chordata; class Lepidosauria; order Squamata; family Teiidae; genus Aspidoscelis; species Aspidoscelis tigris. Next base: position 83,676,251 of record JALMGA010000003.1, read on the forward strand.
CTGAAAAACTCATGTTAAGTTTGATTATGCAAGCTTTACTTTTATTAGAGCTGTATCTGAGCAGTGGGGCACTGTGTTTCAAGGGGAAACAGCCTTTCTTCTATATGGCTGACTCAGACATGAAGATCTACCACCTAAGGGGATTGGAATTATTAGGGAAAAACTAATTTTTAGTGTGAAATTCACCAAATGTATTAAATTGCATGGGTAAAATAATTATAAGCTTATTGATTATGAGCAATAACAGAAATGAATTACTGAATACTATGTATAATAAAAATTACTGCAAAATAAGTCAAATATGAATGGATACCTGTATAAACGCAAATGTGCTCCAGTAAAAAATAAAGAGCATGAAGTTTTGGTAACAAAAGAATCAGGGCATCTTGAAAAAGTTCATGGAAGGGCATTCTGAAATGGATGTCTCCAGATTAAAATTCAGTTTAAGTGGCTGTCTCCTTTTGGTTTCCTCATTTGCCTGTCCCCAACTCTTAAAATAAATATTTATTTATTTAAATTTAAATATGGATATTTCACCAACACCATGCAGTCTTGTAATACTGTGAATGTTCATATTGTAGCAGCATGAACTACCTTTTAAAAAAGAAAAAAAACTATGATGGTTAATCCATATAGTATGCTGTGTAGGCTTCTTGCTTTTTGGCAGCACTGTTAGACTTCTAAAGCCTGTTAGACTTTTACCTTCCTGTAGGGAAAATTTCTTTCAGGATGAAATAAAAAGGGAACTCGTGACGTGAGGAAAAAACAACTACCCCTTGTTGTAGCGCCCCCCCACCCCCCAAATGTAATTTGTTCCGGGCTAACTGGACCTTCCAATGGGAAATGAGTGTTCTGTCCAAAAATGACTGACTCAAAGAGATTGAACCCTGAAAGTTTCTGGAAATTTTAATGTTATGTTTTACCGGATGAGAAGGTAATGAGACTGGGGCATGGGTGAGATAATCTTCAGGGTAGTAACGGGAAGGTAAGGATTTAATTTCAGTGACAGGCTCCATAGCGAAAATGCAAATATATATATGTCAGTAAAGAGGGAAGGTGTTCTGCTAGCATAAGGGAGGTAGGTGTTTGAAATATCTGACGCTTTTAGATTGAAAGTCTGCAATTCTGGAATTTTCCATGGCTATAACCCAAATAATTAGAAGTAATAATGACCTTCATGTCTTTACCTGCCAAAGAGATGATTACAGCTTTCTTCAATGCTGCAGGCGGCTTGTGGTTTGATCACTGTTGTCAGCAACCTATGCAAAACTTTGACCCCTGGCCTTGTGTCTCTGTGGCCTCATTAACCTCTGTCAGAGACCAGCTGATGGTTTTTCTGTTAATGTATGGGGAAGAGGCCCAGTTCACTTCAGCTACTGCCTTCTTCCTTGGCAGCTGAGGTGTCCGTGATTCAGCAGTAAAGCCACGCCAAAGCAAATGGTTAGCTGGTGTGATGTGTAGCTGTGTTGCAAGAAGGCTTTTCGCTGTGGTCTGTGTTTGTCTTGAAACCCAGGCTAGTTCTGGGTTCATAGAAAGCTGACATCTGGCAGACAATCTTGACCCTGCCCCACACCCTGAAGTTTATTGGAATACAGTTCAATCTCGGCTGACACACTTCAGTGTAATGTACATTTGTATCAGAGCTCTTTAATAACACAACTTAGGGAAAGGATAGTGTTAGAAAGACTATGCCATTGATGTCATCGTCTGCATTATACAAACTGCTGGGGATTGTCCACATTCAAAACAGGTGCCCTTTTCAGAGAGAGAATAATATTTAAAGCTGGAGTCCATGGGTGGAAAGACTGAACTTGTAGGAGGACGACAAATTCTCAAAGATCATGAGAAAAGAAAGAAAAATAAGTTTGGGGCTTTGCTGTGTGATAGAAAACCTTAGTACCAACTTTGGTCCCTGAGCCTGCTGGGGCCAAACAAGGACATTGTAATTAGGAAACAATTACGTACAAAGCTGATTAAGCAGTAAATGGGTTCCCCATGGGCATCTAGGCAGGTTCCTATTTAGCATCACAGAAACTTCAGCCCTCTGTCATCCTTTCATGTCTGAGCTATTCTGGTTGGTAATGCTCACAGTAGTTGGCAATTCTGGTTGGTAACACTCACAGCCAACTTTTTAGCGTCTGCTTTATGGTAACAAATTGGGGTGATTGTGGAGGGGTTAAATTTTCTCTCTAAGGGAGTAGAAACATTCCTGATTCCACAGAGTCTCCCAAAGTATTAAGCAAGCATCATTCTGCTGCCTGCAGAATTGCTGTGTCAGAGATGAGGCTCTTTTAAGAGGTTAATTATCTTTTTTCTCTTGGTAAGCCAGGCTGGGATATTTTATGCTTCTGAAGTATATATTTTTGAGCCAGAAATATTTGAGCAATTTGTTCTTGTGCAGCAGGAGGAGGTGCAGTCTGCGTTTGCATACTTTACACAAGAATTCTCAGAGATATTTTTGCATCCTACAATCGTACCGTATGGACGATTGTTGCCCTGAAGAAAATAATGCACTAAATAAGGTTGCTTCTCTGTTCTCCTGTCTTTCTTGCTTAGAGAAACTAGCAGAAACCACCTGTTAAATAATTTATACAAAGGGATGACTGTGAATTAAATGAATTTTCTCCTTGCAGTACTAATCTGGAAATAAAAAAATAAAAAAGGTTAGGCATAAATTGCAGTTGACTTAGGCTTTTTAAAGTCTAAATTGCCTCAACTATAAGCTCATTTCCTAACAGAGTCATAAATTGTAGGTATCAGAGATTATTTTATATGGTGGTTTAGAGCAAGCGTTGTGAAACTCAGATTACTATGAATACATTGTACTCGGAAAAGAAAAAAGTTCATATATAAATAGGGTGCCTCCAGACACCCTTAATACTTTGCAGCCGCTGTGCTCCTGCCAGTCACATGACTGGAAACAGGATGACCGATCATCTGCAGCAGCAGAAAGCAGCAGGGAAATTGTGATGTAAAAAACTGCTGATTAATCAGCAGCTTTTTTCTTCACAGTTTTCCTTACATGCTGCGTGGATACCAAAGATTATCAATTGCCCCATCTGGATTATGGGAAGCGGCTCCGTGGCGGCTCTGTTTGTCCTGCCTGGATGGCAGGAAGTGGTTGCACAGAGACTGTGAAGTATTAGGCTGTCTGGAGGAATGTAAGTAAGAAGACGGAGAGTCAAATATACTGTATGTTACCTTTCCTAGAGCACAAAGATGTCCGCTTTCATCTTTGCTTTCTGTGCTGGCAATTGATCCACTTGCAAGGAGAATAGATCAGAATCCCTTAATTATGGGATATAATACGGGGAAAGTTGAAGTAAAACAGAACTTATATGCAGACGATGTACTACTTTTTCTTAATGGAACCACTGCAAACTGGTGCTGAAGTGATCACTGAGCTAAATAGGTTTCACAACGTTTCTGAGCTAAAGCACACTCCACAAAAATGTGAAATATTATATAAAAACATACCCCTTCCATACAATTGGCAGCCCCAAAAGTTTCACTATTCAAAATTAATTTCAAATGTACAAGACCCTTGGGTATTTGGCTAATAATTGGGCATGGGGCCCAAAAAATTGAAGCTGAATCCAGATAAGATAGGTACTGTGTGTCACAGGGTCTCAAGTCCGTGTAGGTGGGAGAGACACTGTCTTCAATGGGGTTAAAATGCCCTGGGACAGGTGCAAAATTTGGGGGTGATGCTGGACTCTGAGCTGACACTTGAAGCTTAGGTGGAGCCGTGAGGCCATAGCCAAGTGTCTGTTCCCAACTACAGCTGGTGTGCCAGTTGAAGCCTTTTCTGGGCAGAGATGACTTGGACAGAGATGACAGAGATGAGTTATCCATGATCTCCTAGACTGGAACAGCTGGCTGGACACACATCTTGCCGGTCTTAGAAGAGTTGCATTGGCTGCCGATTTGCTATTGAGCCCAATTCAAGGTGTTAACTTATAAGGCCCTAAATGACTTGGGCCCCTTCTTCCATATCAGCTTGCCTGTGCCTTAAGAACTGGAGGGGAGGCTCTCCTGGTTGTCCCAGGCTGTGGAATAGTCTCCCCCTTAAGGTGTGTTAGGCTCCTTTACTGTATATGTTTAGGAAGGCAGTAAAGACATATCTCTTTGCCCTGGCCTTTGTTTAAATGGGAATATACTGTCTCTTCCCACTTTACAGACACTGTTACTGTTTTAATATATGCTGTTGTTTTAATGCATATCTGTTCTTGGATGTTGTTGCCTGCCCTGAGACCTTCAGTATAGTGTGGGCCAGAAATACAAATAATAAAATAACAAAATCCTTCTAAACTGGCAATAGCTAATTACTTTCCTATCAGCTGGAAGATCAATTCAGAAATTAAATGCCAGGAAGAGAGGTTTTTATCTCAATATGGTAGAATTTCTGTTACAAAAATATAAGCAAAAACTTATATTTATTTCAAGTACTTCCCATTTCCCCCACAAGAATAATGTTTAAAATACTTCAGGATAATTTAATAAGTTTATTCATAACAGCAAGAAAACCAGGCTTAGTATCCATTGCTTCACAGACTCTTTTCAGAAGGAGGATGGGGAATCCTGGACTTAATGGTCTGTTTTGTGGCTTTTCAATTAAGGTAGCTTTTCCGCACTCTACTAAACCCGCCGGCAAGATGGGTACAGATCAATGAGGTCAGTGGCTAAGTGTCACCAATGAATGTGGTCTTCAACAGTAGAACCCCTAGATCAGAGAGTAATGTATCTGAGATCACAAAAGTATAATGCTCTATCTGGGCTAGATAGAAAACTCCCCCCTACTCCTATTTAATGCTGACTCCACATATCACAATGGTTCAGTTATTATCTAATGTTAAACTTCAAAATTTAAGATATGCTGGAATAGAGACATTAAAAGACTTCTACTTGCCTGACAAATCAATTAAAGACCCACAGCAAATTAAAAAAAACCATCATGGATACATTTGGTAGTAATTGGTATATTCAACATGCAATAGCCCATTTTTTGAGCTCTCTAGACATAGAGAAAGGCCTTCCAAGAATTAAAACAGGGGAGGTAATACTGGCATAACACCGAGTGATAAAAAACCTGTCAGCCAACTTTTACAGAGCATTCCTAGAAATTAAATACTCAAACATTACAGGATTAAAAACAGCTTGGGATCATGAATTAAACTCATTGTTATAGAATGAGGAATGGTCATGGATCCTTCAAAGCAGTAAGTTCAACTGTGTGGCAATAAATAAAGAAATCCATTTTAAAATAGTTAATAAAGGGCATCAGATTACTGCACAACCCTCCCGGTTTGCCCCGGGCATGATTTCTACATTCTTGCATTGTTACAAAGAGAAAGGCACATTCATTCATCTTTGGTGGTGCTGCTCTAAAATCTGTCCAATTTAGGAAGTATTAGCAACAGAAATGCAGAAAATCAGTCAGGAGACATAGATGTCACTCTGGAATTGGCCCTCTTGCTGCTATCTAGAGTCACAAATGAGTATTTGAACTGTAAAATATTAATTGAATACGTGCGTACAGTGGCTCATCTATATATTGCTTTGCACTGGAAAAATTATGCAGCGCTGAAAGTAGAGATGTGGATTCAACTTCTGTGTCTACAAACAAGCATGGAAAGTATAACGGCACAGTTTAGGCACATGCAGGGCACTCCATCTGAAGCAGTGGTTCTCAACCTGGGGGTCGGGACCCCTTTGGGGGTCGAATTACCCTTTCAGAGGGGTCGCGACGAGTCTCCCGTTGTCCATCCCTCCCACCTCCCAGCTGCTCTGCCTCTGTGGTTGGAGGTCTCCACAACAGGAGGAACTCCATTAAGGGGTCACGGCATTAGGAAGGTTGAGAACCGCTTCTGAAGAGAAATCTTATGGAATTTGGAGACCCTTTTTGGAATGTAGAGAATAGCTACAACATCATTATAATATTAACTTAGAATCTCTGATCTACTGGACAAGAGATATCTGCTTATGGATATGAGGGTTTTGAAAATACAGAATGTAGCAGTAATTCCTTCTGTAAGCTGCAATTCTTTCAACAGTTGTTCTTTCTAATGTAATTTTTCTACATCCCAACCTTTTAAAAAGTTTTTTAAAATGTTACCTTTCCTAAGGAAGGTCATCTTGTGGCAAGTGGTTCTAGGGATTTTCACACGAATTCTGGATCTGGAAGGTGTGGCAGCTGATGTATAAGAGAGGGACTAAATGAATGCATAGTTCCAGAACATGTGCAAAGTTATTTTCTTCCTCCATTTCTTCCTTATTCATAGTTGATGTTTCCCTCTAATACCCAGGAAGGATTATGAAGTTTTAGCAATAAAAATGCAATGAAATGCACTGTAGAACAAAATAGAATCAAATTACAAATCCTTTAAAACAGTACAGTAACTTCCAATTAACATGTCTTCTGTTTTGCAAGTTTTGAATTTTGAAATGGATCACATTCAACCTCGTATGTTGTAACTTTTTGAAATATTTTATGCAGAGGATTAGGTTCACTGTGATTTCTAGTGCAGTACTGTTTAAAGAAAACAGAATGCACCTTATTCTGCCAGTATCTTTCATATCAACACTCACTTATTACTTCTTGCCTGTCATCTTTATTAAAATAAAAACTAAATAATACTTGACTTTATTCTCTGATACTCACCACCAGAGAGGCTTATTTTTCGTTTCAAGATCTGCTCCCAGTTATCCTATGCTAGTACAGTGGTACCTCGACATACAAGTGCCCTGACATACAAGTATTTTGAGATACAAGCCGCCGAGCGAGTGATATTTTGCTTTGAGATGAGAGCAAGAATTGAGATACGAGTATGTAAATACAGTACAGTACATAACAAAAACAACTGAGGTGTAGTTTTGGGAGCTGGAATGGATTAATGGGAAAATTGCTTTGAGATACGAGCGATTTGACATAAGAGCAAGGTTACGGAACGAATTAAACTCGTATGTCAAGGTACCACTGTATGTTTTTAAAAGATGTGTTTCACTTTGTCACCTCCAGGTGGGGCTGTTCATTTGTTGCTGGATCAAAGACCAGAAAGGTTTGTCATCTTAAAGGACTTTGTTCCTTTTTGCAGCAATTAAGAACAAAACAAATTATCTGCCCTTTGTTCCTATGCTGCATACACCTTAGCCCCAGTGCAGTGCTAGTGATATCCTACTTCAATGTCGTAGTTTTAAAATGGTCAGTACAGTTTTGCTATGGAGAAGACCAGTGCTTTTGTTTCTCTGATTTTAAATCAGGGTTAGGGACATTGCAGCACTTAGAGTACTGGAAACTCATGGCCTTTAAAACCTTTATTAAATTAAGCAGCAACAATAGTTTTATGTTTTCTATTTCATAAAAATTGCTCTGATAATGTGCGCTGTGTATAAGTGGAAAGGTGCATCCACCATTTGTCCGCTCATCATTTGCCTGTTAATTCTCTCATCTTTGTACAAATGATCTCTTACCATTTTCATTTTGTGGTAGTGCTGAAGAAATGAGTTGGCTGTATCAGAATAGTTCTTGTATATGTGAAATTATTTGTTGCAGAAGTCAGATTGAAAGCCCCTAACTGGTCCAAGTAAGTAACTGGACAGCTTCTCCCCCTATAATAAATTATTTTCCATTTCATTCATCAATATTACAGTTCTATAGTAAGGGGTTCTGATTATTATTACTACTTCCTATGCCTTCCGAGTTCATGCCTATTATGAGAAAGTGGCATTTTACCCATACTGAAATCTAGTACGCTGTAAGCAAAATGTGCTTCTGGTTTGAGTTAGATAAGGTAATTGCTGGTAATGCAGACAGTATATAAGAGAGAACAGCTATAGCGTTTTGTTTGTTTCTTTTTTCCCTAGTGATGACCAGATTCTTGGTTGCGTCACAGACCTCATGCCATGAACAGCAATCCAGAGACCTTCCTGTCTTCACCTAAGAAGAACTCTGTGGCCTTTTCTCTGTATTCTAAGATGTATCCACTGGCCTGTAAATCCTATCTGGGCTTTGGCATTTAGATTTCTAAAAACCCTGCGTGGCTGCTCACCCCTCCCCTTCAGTAATCATCTGTCCGCTTCAGTGCAGGAAAACAGTGTTTGAGAAAAGTTGAAAAGAAGGCCTCAGTGCACTGTCATACCAGTGCAGAAACAGATGGGTCCTCCTGCCTTTGAATGGTAAAGCAGCTGAACCCACATACAGCCCAGATACAGCATTTGTTATTTGTAAACATGGGGTGTTTTCCCACTGTCACTAGAAGTACGCATTAAGTACCCATTAATGGGTACAAAAATGCCATTACGTACCAATTAATGGGTACTTAATGGGTACTTTTAGTGACAGTGGAAAAACACCCATGGTGATGGCTGATAGCTGTAAGGGTGGTCTGGGCCAGGTGATTACTGGCCATAAGAATACATGCCATCCCCAAGAGACGTTCTTGCAGTGGCTTGCTGAGGAAAATTGTATCCCCCCCCCCCATGGCCACTGATCACCCAGCCTATACCTGCAATCACCTGCCACTGAAACTACAAGCTGCCACTGTGTAAACATCTATATTCCTCTCTTCACTGAAGGTCTCAGGAAGGGTCACAACACTGAAAAGAAAAGAATGTTTATTATTTATTTATTTACCTAAAGGTCCCAGGGCAGGTCATAGCATTCAATAAAACAACAGACTTGATTAAAATAAACAAAACACATTAAAAATATAACCCTCCCACCTTGGAAGTACTACATTCAGAGGAGCAAAGCATCAAAGACCTGGCTGAAGAAGCATGCTTTTACTAGATACCAAAAACCATATAATGCTGGCACTTGGTTTACCTGCATTGGGAGTCTGTTCCAGAGCCATGAGGCTGTTACAGCAACCCCCCCCCCTTTGCATGTCCCCCCTCTTGCAGGGATGGGAGAACTACAAGAAGTGCCTCCTTATCTTCATGACCACACAAGTTTTATGGGAGAAGGTGCTCCTTCAGAATCTGGGAGCCTAAGCCATTTAGGGCTTTAAAAGTCAAGATCAACACCTAGAATCAGGCGCAAGAACAGCAAGCAATATGAAACAAAAGAGAATGTTCCCCACCCTAACAGGACAACTTTAGAAGGGAGCTAACATTAATGTCAGTATTGTTGATCAAGTCTCTTAGTGGCACGGTCATATATAGGTGACCCCATAACATGAGTGGTAGAGCTAATCTCATTGTATGTGATCCAGATCAGTGGATTGGACTAACCTGGCCCACTGATCCAGATTGTGAGGTGGTGTGATCTGGATTGCCCACACTTCATGAGCTTTGAGGTCATACCTCCAAGGGTTAGGAATGAAAAGCATACCCTGGTTGTCCCAGAACATAAAGGTGTACCTTCTGCATGTGTCAGTGTTCCGGATCAGGATGTGCTGGTTAAATGGGTCCACCAGAGATCTGGATTAAGGCCTTCCTTAATCCAGATCTTGCTCCATCTCATGTGATATAGCCAGATTATCAGGATGGGGGCCCCCTTTATAATCTGAATTAAAGTGTGGGTACAGAGGCTCAGATGTGTGTTAGCACATACCCCTTAATATAGATTAAGGGTCTGTGCAGAAAGGGCCTATAATACTCATTGAACTCAACCAGCACAAACATGTAGCTAAGTAGAATCTGGAACACAAAAGGCTGTCTTAGGTTGTTTATACCCTAAGGTCTCCGAATGAGTCAGAAAACTACTATAAATTCAGGTAAAGATCCCAAGTCCTGCGTAGTGCTGCTTGGATGGTTAAGATTATACCTACAGCAGCAAGGCGATCATTGTGCAAAGGCTTTTTCTTTTATTTTTGACATAGACTGAGGGGAGCAGACTTAGCAAAAATTCTTCAATCTTTCTCTGCTAAACCAGTGACCTTATCAAAATCTGCCTAAACTGTATCAGATGAAGGAATGTGCTGGAGGCTAGTGCACAATTAGCTTACCTGTCAAGTGAACGTCTTCATTTTGCCCTACTCTGTCAGTGCCAAGGGGATAGCTGAAATTGGTATTGGCTTGTAGTTGTTTCTCTGAATTAGGAAAGGTTCTTAAGGGTGACTCGAGCATTCATTGGTTTTTTTGAAGGCCATTTGTGGGGAAAATGTTAGAGTAAATGCATTTTCTGCTTTTTGGGAAAAAAGAAAGCATGATAATGCCAGTTCCTTACCTGCTGCCAGCTCCCTAAATGCAGCTGGTGGTATATGAAGGTTCAGCTTTCTGTGTCTGTAAATGCTTGAAACCAAGTTGCCAGGTAGCATTTAAGAAAGAGTTACTTTTGCCCATGGCAGCAGGGCTACATGATCAGCTGACAGTGGCCAGGAAGTTAACATGGGCAGGTTTCTGAGCAGCCACCCCATTAGTCTCACAAGGCTTAAATAAATGACAGAGTCTGGATATTTTGATTGCAAGAAAGATCTGCCTTTTTAAAGCTTTAGCTGCTACAGATTTTAATTTTAACTGCTAAAAAAATGCAGTCCTGTGACAGATGTCTGGCTGGCAGTCTTGGTAAATTGGTAAATCCAGACAGCCATATTTGAACAAAACTATAATTATTTCTGGAGCATTTTAAGGTCTGAAGATGTTTGCATAAAGAAGAGTATGTTGTATATAAATTCAGAGAAGGGAAAACACTTTAATAATTGAGTAAAGGTAAAACTTTTGGCTTTATCCTTGTGCTTGAATAGTGAAATGCCTTATTTGGCTCACAAAACACTAAGAATAATGTTACTCAGTTTATTTATTTATTTATTTATTTATTTATTTATTTATTTATTTATTTATTTATTTATTTATTTATTTATTTATTTATTTATTTATTTATTTATTTGTTGGTTGGTTTGTATTTCTATCCTGCCCTATACCCGGAGGTCTCGGAGTGGGTTACAATATTATATTAATCTTAGACAGGTCTCTGCCCTCAGGCTTTACAGTCTAAAGAGACAAGATACAAAAGGAAAATGGTGTGGGAGGGAACAGGGACACTCTTAATGATAATAATATTACATACAAATTAAAATGAGGTTCTTAAAGAAACCTTTTCTGTATGTGAGAGCCATTCTTTGTATCTCTTATTCTACAAGCCTGAGGTAATGCTCATTACATGCCAGCATAAGAAGGATGAGAAGCAGCAACTGCATTCCTTATGCCACTACAGGTTGTATGTGTGAGGCTGGCAATATCAAAGGGAGGTTTACAAACCATAATGTTAAATTATGTACCAGTTTATTTTCTGAAAAAGTCTTCAGGGCAGCTTTGCTGAACATCTTAGCTGGCTTTGATCAGGCCTTGAATGCTTTGAATCGTAAAGGTGGTACTGCAACCAGTGGTCACTTGCAAAATCAGAACGCACTCATTGGCCAGACATTAAATAAACCCAACTTTGAGGTGAGTGCGTGTATGTGCCTGCATGTGTAATCAATCTTTGTGCTCAACATCTACTTGCTGTAAATAGAACAATTGTGGGACATATGTGCAATTAGTGAAAGTTCCTTAAATACTGTATATAAATAAGCTGTAGCCTGCTTGTAAATTGTAGGACATATGTGCAGTTAATTAAAGAAGAAGCAACACATAGCTGAGACCACTCTTGCGCTAGTCTTCCCAGTGACAGATGCCCCCTCCACCTGGATGCTTTTTTAAACAAAAGTTTTATCTTCCATTGGAAAATGTTGTTTCAGTCACTACATTCCCTGCAATTAATTACACAGTAATTCCAGTGTGCATCCCTGTCATCCATGATGGAGAAAGGAGAGTGGGGAAGGTGTTGATATTTTTCTTGATGGCTGAACATTTGTTTTCCTCATCATTTTGACATCAGAGGTAATTGCCATTCCTGAAATATTTTCTTACTGCCATTACAAGGAAACTGTTAGGGACAAATTAATTATGAAGACTTTTTGCTATGGCAGATTAATAGGCTGATGGACAAGATTTCTTCCTGTCTTGTATAACTTGTCTGGCAGGTAGTGCATTAGCCATTTATGTGCTAAAAAGCAAACTCCCCCTAGATTCCTGGCATACAGCATTTTATCTACATATTTCAGCAAACCGGCACATCAGCTGATTGCCAAAGGCAAGTTATGAAATTAAAACTAGCAGTCATATCAGGCCCAACCTGACAATGAACAGGACTTTTTCAATGCAAATCAGTTCCATTCTTTTTGTTAAAAGATATTTGTTTATAGTCTTCCTCTTGCAGAATTCTTTATACTAAGAGAAAACCAACAGGCAGATCCCTGCCCTGAGGACTTTACTGTCTAATATCCACCATGGAAGGGGAAGACAACAGATTAGAAGGAAAGGAAGAAGAATGGAAGGAAGCTAAAATGAAGAAATGGACTGTTGCAGTCACCCCTCATAGGAGACGGTTTTGAGTAACAGGGTTTTGACGTTACGTGGTTGTTACAATGCAAATTCCCTTGTTTAGTGCATTCCTAGAAACCAACAGTAATGCCTTTTAGTGTCTGATTAGTGGTTTCAGTCAGAACCTCCCCCACTGCACTCTGGGTCATGGATTTTTTTAAAGTTCCCATGGTGTGGCAATTGGGCTTCTCTTTGAAATACCTGCATCTCATGAAGGAGAAGCCCATTTTCCAGTGCTGCAGCACTTCAACAACAACAACAACAACAAAAAAGCTCTGAAACCAGTGCATTATGGGAAAGGGTCTTTTATCTGAGCCTTCCCTTCCTGACTGCTGTTGACTCTGAGGTGCTGTTTCTTACAGTGTTAGACCTGGTCTTTTCCACATGGTGCTGTTGACTTAATTAGTTAACTGGCAATGTGATCATAGATAGCAACAGCAACAGCAACAAGAACAACAACAAAGCATCTCAGAAGTGCCTCTTAGAGAAGGTTTTGAGGTGGGATTGAGGTCCGCCACTCCCTTCTCTTATGAACGTTTTATGCTAGAAAAGGTGGATTAGAGAAGGGTTGGGAACATGGTGGCTGTACACTGTCTCTCTGAGGTACTCCTTTAGTTTTGGTTGAACATACCCTACATTCCCTCTGTAACACCACTGATTTATGTTGGTAAACTGCGTCTCTGTGGTTGCCCTAAACCCTAGCTTTTCATAGGGCATAGGTTGCCATGACCTGCATAATGCAGTTTTATAGTACTCAGTAGTTTGCGTTACACAACTTTCAGGAGAAAAATGCCCCTCACCAATACAATGAGTGTTGGAAACCTATTCCCTGACCTTGTAACTGGGCTTTTAATGTGAAGGGATGGGTAGTTAGCAGTGTGAACTTGAACATTCTCACTCTGCTGTTTTCCTCATCAGGTCCTGATTTCCTCTAAATTATGCCTATTAACTTAATCTCTAACAGTAAAGGTAGAGAACCCAATTTAAAATTACTCAAGAACCTAGGCATACTTAACAAAAGAAGCATGACTGGGTTTGTAATTAAGGCTTTGATGGCTTAGTGACTGCTGAAGGAAAGAAACCCTAATAGATTTAACAAACATGCATATTAGGCAGTAGCTAGACACAGGTTGATTATAGCGCTATATTCTGGCCTCTTTTTCAGTTGCTGTTTAATTCCAAAGGTAGGGTGACCACATGTCAGTTTATTGCAATTCTGTTCTTCCTTTACACTGTCACAATTTTTTGTTCTGAATGTGCAATGTGGATAGCCCCACCCTGTCTCATAGAAGAAGTGAGGTCAACTCTTCCCCTCTCTTATTGGTTACAGCAACCTGCCACACATCGTAATGTTTACCTTATATGTGATTTTGCAGAAAATCGCAAAAGCACAATGTACTTTATAGTCTTGTTCTATGCTTTTGTGCAAAGGTGTCTTTTGTACGGAATAGCACATATGATATGTTTTCTCTCAGTAATTTTATTTTTAAGGACAGTTGCAAAGCCAATCCCGCTGCTCAGAAAAGTGTGGAAGTTAGGTTCAGCCACTGTCAATTCCTGTTCTGTGACAAAATGACAGAAATTACTGTTGGTATTTTGAACCTGCCATTTACCCATATGCTGTAACTGTGATCATTGCCTGCGTTCTCCCCCTCCAAATTTCTCTTCACTTTATATGGATAAAGGAGTTGTGAGCATCATATATTGATGAGATCACTGCTGGAGTATTTTCAGCTACAAATCTTGGCCCAAACAGCACAGCAAGGTTTTCAACCTCATTGATGGACTAGAGGAAAAAGGACCTGCCCTCTGGTTCTGCCCTGGAATGTCCTGGCAGGCAGGCAATTGGGCAATTTTATGCACACACAAAAAATGCATGCTGCAGTGAAGAGGAAGATTGCACCTTCAGAGTGGTTAAAGCAGGACCTGTATATTCCAGAGTGAAGATAAAAAAGGGAAAATGATAGTAGAATGAATGTTTTTAATCTGTCACTACAAAAATTATAACAGATTGTGCTATATATGATTGTGCTATATTTATCTATTGTAGCTAGGCCATTAGACTGTTTTCACACATAGCAAAAATGTGGCTACTTTAGCAATGGTAGCGTATGGCTCTCATGCTTTTATTCCATCTCTAATCCTCCTATTCCAACTTAGAATATTCATTTGAGGAAGACGATCAAATTCCACCTACAAACCATCTTGGGTACATTCAGACACGCAATTAGGGATGCCAGTGGAATTTGGAGCAGATGGGATGGGAGGCTCCAGAGGCTTCTATAATCAATATGGAGGCTTGTAGCCTGGAAATGGTGGCCAACCCACCAGGGCCAGAGAAAAGCAGAGCAGTAGTGGCCAATGGGATGTGACCTCAGGAGGCAATGATAAGAAAGAGAAGCAAGGTAAGAGGCTTTTAAGGCACTTTTTCACTGGAGTCATCCAGCTACCATTTTAGTGCATCGTGATGGACAAATGATGAGGCTAAAGACCTTGGATAAAGGCATTCACTTCTTCAAGCAATTTCAAATCCTGATTCCAGAAGATCTTGATCAGCTGCAAGAGGAGGTGATAGAAACAACTCAGCTGCCTAAGAGGGACAAAATTCTGAAGATAACAACTTGGTTTCAGACAGCACATAAAACCAAATGAAATAAGAAAAAAACATTTTTTAGTCTTACCCATAGACCAAGAAAAAATATGTGTAACATTTATTTGCTTTTTGCAAATAATCATTTTTAAAAATATTTTCCTAATATGTTACCACATTACATTGGCAAATACTATTGTTATCATTATATTTATTAAATTATTTCATAATCATTAATATATTTTATATATTTATAAAATGGTATATGTGCTTTGATGGTGCTAAATATAAATAATACATAATATTTGAATTATAAACCTACATATTGTATAGTAGTACACAAATAATCACATGTACAATAACATATCTATAACTATATCTAGGAAGTTTGGTATATATTTAACATGTTTATTATAACTAGGTGGAGTTCTGGTACAATAAGATATATAAATTGAGTTCTGTATTTCTGGGGCAGACTCAACAATGATAACTTTAGATACAGTTTCACATGTGGAACAGCACAATAGATCTTTGGCCTTGATTGCAGGGGTTATTCTCTCACACATGAGTTTTTGACAATGATCGTTTCTCAATTTGGGCTTGGCATTAAAACTACAAATTTTATCAACTCTTTGTATGACTGAAGATGAGCTCAATTACTTTTAAATGAAGATTTAACAATCTCTTGATACAAAAAAGAACTAGACAAGACTGTCTCCTTTCACCAATGTTTTTAAAGTGGCTCTTGAGTCACTGGCTTATTTGATGAATAATGCTGATGTAATTACTCATGGTAATGAATTAAAGTGAAATTCTTAGCTGATGATTTGTTGTTATTTTCGAAGAATCACATAAAGTTAGTAATTTAGGCATATGAAAAACATAATTAAATATCTAGGACTACAAATCGTTCATTTAACTATCTCGAGAGGAATAGTATTGATTGTGCTTTATCTACTAAAGCTTCTTTATCTGTTTATGAACTTTACAGTAATATTTGCTAGGAGAACTTCAGAAAGCTGGGATAGTATTTTAAGACAAATATTTATTGTTACTAAGAGGCCTTTCTTGCTACTCACCCCCAGATTCAAAATTTTACAAAGGTGGATTGGGACTTCTCTCTTTGAGAATTTACTATGATGTGTTCCACATTTCTAAAGTATTAGATTTGAAATAGTAACCAAGTAAGAGATGGGTTCAGTCTGAGACATCAGAATGGGAGGGCCTTCCAGACTCTCTAATATTCAGGGAGAACATATACTATCTTATTTTTAAAAGGGAACTAGAGATGTAAGCTAATATCTTACTCCTTTGTAATAGCTAATGAAGCTCTGAGTTTGGTAGGGAAGTTAATTAATCATTATTTGTTGACCTACTTGAGAAGTATGTTATAGGATCAAACATATTTTCCCGGCAAACAGTGCTGGTATCTATAAAACAAATGAATGATTGGTGTGTAGGAATGTTGCCCACCTGGTTAATTTCAATGGCAGTTGCTCAGGGCATTAAATCAGATGAAACTAGACATTTGGTATTGTCCCCATTAAAAGTTTTTGAGAAATTGCAGCAAGAATAAGATTTACTTCAGAAATGGAGTGTAAATGGTATATAAATTGGTTTTAGTGAAGGTCATTTTAAAGCCTACTGTGTTAAAAACAACTTGGTTGGAAGATTTAGATTTTCTGGTAGATAAATCAGTTTGGCTTACCACAGAATGTCTAGAATACCCAAATCAACTAGGTTTAAGGAAATAGCACTAGAGGGAAAACATAAATGGTATTTTGCTCCAAATAGACAAACAGCATACAGACACTGTCAGTGTTTTAACCAATCTATTTTATCTGCTTTTATAATGATTTTCTTGTGACCTGCCCTGAGACCTTCATGTACAGGGTAGGAATAGGAATAGGAATAGGAATGAATGAATGAATGAATAAGTTAATAACTTTTTATGGGACTTGATTTAATCATCTTATATGTGACAAGAAAACATCTGGAGTTGGCCGTTAATTCTGCTGCCAACCCCTGACTGTGTTTTTTTTCAGAAGTTTAATTTGACCGGTAGGTTCCACCCATAAACATCTAGGATTTTAACTGTCGCCTTTTACTTGCCATTCTGAAGGACTTTGATGTATATACAAGCTTTTTAAAAGAACATTTCCTGGCAATATCTTCAAGAGCATCCTCTCAGGATGCATTTTGGGTTATAAAAGAAGATCTTGGTCTGTCTATGTGTGTCCTACACCAAAAGAGTGCACAGTGTGTGTCTGCACAAGAAGACAAAGGGCTGATAATATGTTTGTGTAGACACTCACATTTTCAATAGCTTCACTGCATTTGCTGCCTCTAGACAAGGTTAAAAATCCTGGGAATATCCCAGGGCTATGCTGAGATTGTCAGATGTCTATGAGGTAATCCCTGCCTTGTCACAGGCTGTAGAGGTTATATCCTGTGATATTGCTATAGTAGGAAACAATTCTCAACCCGCATTTCCAGAATATCCATATTTTATTCTTGAATATCCAAATATAGCAATGGCTGGATGCAGCCTGAGCGTAATCTTCTTGAGTTAACCTAGTAAGAGCCTTTGACTGGTTTTAATCCCATCCCTTCTGAAGTAAAGGAAAGTCCTTTCCATCTCATTATATTGTAAAGTTTTCCACTCTTAGTACTTTAAAGTTTTCAAAGTCTTTGCTTGACTGATTGAACATTTCTTTAGCTGCTGGAGTTGCTTTGCCGTTCTGGTAATTCCCACTAATTTCTTGGTATGTTTGTAACTAAATTGATTTCTTAAGCTTTAATAACAAAGACATATCTCTATTGACCTGATTACACTTCTTTTCCTGAGGATTGTTTAGTTATTTAGTTGTGTCTGATTCTTTCTGACCCATGCCAGGCCTGACTGTCCTTTACTATTTCCTGGAGTTCTCCCAAGCTCGTGTTTGTTGTCTGTACAACCTGTCTTAAGCGTCCTGTTCTCTGCCGTCTGCTTCTCCTTTTGTGTCTTTTCTAATGAATCCCTAGTTTTTGCTTCATCTTTAGACTTTCCAGTCCATCCAGGGCTATCAATTGCTATTAGCCCTAAAGGTGGCAAGAGGTGATATGACTCCAAGGGTCAGCTGCTGGGAGACTACAAGCAGAGCAACCTGTGTGCTCATATCCTGCTGGTAGGCTTCTCTGTGTAGCCAGTTGGTCATAGTGAGAGAAGACTGCTGGACTACATAGGCCATAGGGGCATTTCTTCAGTTCTCACACAGAGTATTTGCTCCCAAGAGTAGCTTTTTCTACTCTCCCTTCCTCCCCCTTCCTCTCTTGTGGTAGCCAGAAGCCCATGAAGATCACACGCTTTTCCTTTTAAGTGCTGAAAGCCACAGGGAAGGTTCCCTGTTATGGAAAATAGGATTGATATTATTGGCATAACTGAAACCTGGTGGACCAGTGAAAACCAATGGGATACAGTCATCCCAGGTTACAAACTGTACAGGAAAGACAGGGAAGGGCGACATGGAGGTGGTGTAGCCTTGTATATTAAAGAAGAGATAGAATCTTATGAATTGGAATGTCCAGGTGAGTCTGACTCTTCCACAGAAGCAGTGTGGGTAAAAATACCAAGCCAAAAAGGAAGTCTAACAATAGGGACATGCTACCGTCCTCCCAACCATACGCCCGAAGGAGATGAACAGTTGGAGAAGGAGGTAAAGGAGGTATCCCATAAAGATAGGGTAGTTATAATGGGGGACTTCAATTATCCTCACATAGACTGGGTGAACTCCTGTTCAACTCAGGATAGAGAGAGAAAATTTCTAGATCTACTTAATGACTGTTCCATGGAGCAAATGGTCATGGAACCAACCAGGGGAAATGCAGTCCTGGACTTGATCCTAAGTAATGCTCAAGACCTAGTAAAGGACGTCACTGTAGCTGGTCCAATTGGGAACAGTGACCACAATGCAATAACCTTCAACTTAAATACAGGGAGTAAGTTCTTAATAAAGTCTAACACAGAGACCTTAAACTTTCATAAGGGAAACTTCCCCAAAATGAGGAAATTAGTGAAAAGGAAATTGAAAGGGAAAGTCAAAAGAGTTAAATCACTTCAAAATGCATGGAGACTACTCAAAAACACAATAATGGAAGTGCAACTAGAATGCATTCCTAAAAGAAGAAAGGGGACTTCTACGTCCAAGAAGAAACCAATGTGGCTCACAAATGCAGTAGATGAAGTCATTAAAAACAAGAAGAGTTCATTTAGGAAATGGAAGGCTTGTCCAAATGAGGAGAACAGGAGGGAACATAGACACTGGCAACACAAATGCAAGACGGCCATTAGGAAAGCTAAGAAAGATTTTGAGGAGCACATTGCTAAAAAAATCAAAAGAAATAACAAGAACTTCTATAAGTATATCAGAAGTAGGAATCCAACCAGGAGAGCAGTTGGACCACTAGATGGTAAAGGAGAGAAAGGGGTAATTAAAGAAGACACGGAGATTGCAGAGAGACTAAATGAATTTTTTGCTTCCGTATTCACGGAGGAAGACAGAAGACACATGCCAGTAGGTGAGCCTGTATTTTCTGAAGAGTTAAACTTTACAGAAATAACCAAGGAAGAGGTCCTGGCATGTCTTAATAAACTAAATGTGAACAAGTCACCGGGGCCAGATGGTATTCATCCAAGAGTCCTTAACTCAAATGCGAAATTGCCGAACTTCTAGCAAAATTATATAATCTTTCCCTAACATCAGGTTCCGTACCTGAGGACTGGAGGGTAGCAAATGTAACACCAATCTTCAAAAAAGGATCCAGGGGTGATCCAGGCAATTACAGACCAGTTAGCTTAACGTCAGTTCCATGTAAGGTGATGGAAACCATTATTAAAGACAAAATTAGTGTGCACATGGAGGAGCAAGCATTGCTGAACAAAAGCCAGCATGGCTTCTGCAAAGGTAAATCATGCCTCACAAATTTATTGGAATTCTTTGAGAGTGTCAATAAACACGTGGATAAAGGTGAACTAGTAGACATTGTCTATCTGGACTTTCAGAAGGCTTTTGACAAAGTCCCACATCAAAGGCTACTGAGTAAACTCATCAGCCATGGAATAAAAGGACAAGTTCTGTCCTGGATTTGTGACTGGCTTAAGGGCAGAAAGCAGAGAGTAGTAATAAACGGCAAATTCTCAGGGTGGAAAGAAGTAAAAAGTGGGGTCCCTCAAGGCTCAGTACTGGGACCAATGCTTTTCAATTTACTCATCAATGATCTAGAAGAAGGGGTACATAGTAAAATAGCAAAGTTTGCTGATGATACTAAATTATTTAGGGTAGTAAAATCTGAAAGAGATTGCCAAGAGTTCCAGAGGGATCTCTTAGCATTGGGTGAGTGGGCAACCAAGTGGCAAATGTGCTTTAATCTTAACAAGTGCAAAGTAATGCACATTGGGGCCAAGAATCCAAATTACGTCTATAAACTGATGGGGTCTGAGCTTTCTGCAACACATCAGGAAAGGGATCTCGGGGTTTTGGTGGACAGTTCAATGAAGGTGTCAACCCAGTGTGCGGCAGCAGCGAAAAAAGCAAATTCAGTGCTGGGAATAATTAGGAAGGGAATAGAAAATAAGACAGCAAATGTCATTTTGCCCCTTTATAAATCTATTGTGAGGCCACATTTGGAGTATTGTGTACAATTCTGGTCACCACACCTCAAAAAGGATATTGTGGAACTAGAGAAGGTGCAGAGAAGAGCAACCAGAATGATTAAGGGTCTGGAACACCTCCCTTACGAAACCAGGCTGCAACGTCTAGGCCTCTTCAGTCTGGAGAGACGGCGTTTGAGAGGGGACCTGATTGAAGTATATAAAATTATGCACGGTATAGAAAGGGTGGATAGAGAAAATTTCTCTATCGCACAACACTAGAACCAGGGGGCACTCTATGAAGCTGATGGGTAGGAGAATAAGGTCTGACAGGGGGAAGTATTTCTTCACCCAGAGGGTCATTGGCTTATGGAATGTGCTGCCTGAAGAGGTGGTGACAGCTACCAGTCTGGATGGCTTTAAGGTAGGGTTAGACAAATTTATGGATGACAGATGTATCAATGGCTACTAGAACGAATGCCTAGATGCATCTTCCAGGCTGGGGGGGGAGAGGAACTGGGGCGCTTCAAAGGCCATCTGCTGGGACTCGAGAGCAGGAGAAGGTTTGTCCTTGTCTCTGCTTGAGATGCCCATGAGCATTTGGTGGGCCACTGTGTGCGACAGGATGCTGGACTAGATGGGCTGTGGCCTGATCCAGCAAGGCTTCTCTTATGTTCTTATGTTCTTTCTTTTTCAGCTCCTTCCTTGGAGATAAGCTGGTGATCTTTGCCCTCTCTCCATCTGCTTTGCCTTCTTTGCTCTCTTTCAGTCAGTATAGCAGAGTAGCAGTATAGCAGAGACTCAAGAGCAGAATATAAGTGTAGTAGCCATTTCCTGCTTTTGATATCCAATTACTGGGCCATGTCTTCACGGCAGCCTTATTTCGAATTCAAAATGTTTTGAATCCTCGAAGTCCAGACGGCAGTTTGGCTTAACACAATTTCCGCGTGTTAAATCGCCCCAAAGCGTTGTAAATGTTAAGCCTCATTTCAACAGGTCTCACTCTGGTTTGTGCGCTTGAAACGTTTTACATTTTTTACTGTGGGAACTCTTCCGTGTTAAGAGATGAGAGCTTCCCTCCCCCAATAGCTTGCTTCCAAAGCAAGCTGTAAATGCAGCAGCAGCCCGAATAGCAATCCAGTCAATTCACTGTAGCAAACAAGCAATTCATGCCTGATAACATCTTGCTAGTGAAAGTGCTGGCCTTCTTAAAAGGGAAAGAAAGAAAAGCAGCTGCCGTTTGGAGAGATGTGTGAATGTTTATTTGCTGCTGCACGCCCTAAGCAGTCGGGAGAGGAGGGGAAAAAATCGCTGTCTGCCTGCTGCCGATTTTCCTCCATCCAGGCAAGGCAGCCACCCAGCTAGGCTCCGTGAAGGGGTCTGTTATGGGTGGCGCGTTCACGGCAGGAGGAAGAGGACAGGGCAGCCCTGAAAACCGGCTTTTAAAAGGTAGCCACTGGAGTCCCCCCTTGAGTCACGTACGTCCTCAGAACCCGGATTGAACGCGATTAAGCTGAAAGTAATGGGAACAGGCAAATTCGCGTTTGCATCCGGTTCTGTTATCTCGGTTTAGGGAAAGTGAAATAAGGGTTGCCGTGAAGACACGGCCTGACTGTGGCTAGCATGTGTTCTCTTTGGAACACTTCAGTCACCATGTCTTTTTTCTTTTTGCATCTCTGGTTCCCCTCCTCCTCTATTCCTTTGCTTCTGTATAGATGGAAGCCTCTCAGGCTCAGCTGTGCCTTTTCCTAGTCAACTTTGAATATGTGGATCCCATTTCCCAGGATCTGAAATGTCGTTGATCATTGGTTTATTGCACATGCTACGAGTTTAGTTGATGTTCAACCACATGCAGCCAGACACCTGCCATTAGTTTCTGATGAGGAATATTACTGGCATGTTCAAGATAATTAACAGTACTGGAAATGGTTGTCATCTCATTCTAAAGGAGAATCAGTTATAGAATTACTAGCATTGTGTTTGCATGAGGAAAGTTTTCCATTGCTAGTTTTGGTTTGTGATCACATTTATTAGACCAAGGGTTAGGTTTGTTTGAACCACATTACATTTGCCATCGAGTGGTTTACCAGACAGTCCCAACTCTCTTCCACACCATTACTTTACTTTCTTTGCTGGACATTACTTGTTTTACTGGACATTACATTTGCTTTCAAGTGCTTTACCAGGGCTGCCAAATGATTAACTGGACAATCCCAGTTCTCTTTTATCCAGTCACTTTACTTGCATGGCACTCCAGAGATGTGGGGAACTTCACCACTTTCCAAGTGGACAGCTGCTGCCACTGTGGGCATGACTGCAGCATGTATCATCTGTCTATGTGCCTGTGTGTGGATGCGTGCCACAGTCTTACCCACGAAGGGGGTAAAATGGCAGCAGCAGGTAAATCACGCAGGTAAGTTCCATGCATGACTGGGGCACTGTGCAAATAAGATAACTTTGCCAAAGGGAGCCAGGACAGTCAAATAAAGCATCTGACACAAACTGCAGTTTGGCACATCCCTGTTTTACCCACATGAAGCTTCGTATTCTTGTTTGTTATTCTGCCCCACTCAATGAAATTGTCCCTTATTTTCTCCCCAGCTGTATCCATGTGTCTAGACTTTCAGAATTCAGTTGTGTGGTTTTTACATATCTTTTAGATAAAGAAACCTTTTTTATGCCTTTGCTTCTGATGAGTTGTGGAGTTCAGAAGCTGTGATGCCAGGTTCCCCCTATATACATGTGTGTATGAGAGAGAGAAAGGAAAAGAGTGTATGTGTGTATGCCATATAAATAAAGGATGCCATATGTGATGCTGTGCTATAACTGACTTGGTCCTGGAAGTTGTAGTAAGACTTGAAGTCAACTGATTTCATAGTCTGACAGTAATGGGTGAATATTTCTTGTTGGTTGCAGCATCTATAGGTAAGGCTGTGTTCAGACATAAGAATAGGCTGTCTCAGAGGTGCCTCAAGTCAACTCAGAGAGACAGTGTGTGGCCCTCATGTTTCCAAACTTCCTCTAATCCATCTTTCTAGCACAGAATGTCCAAGAGAGGGCAGACGGGCAGGCTGGTATGTGAACAATCCCACCTCCAAACCTCTAGAAGCTACCTCAGAAATGCTTTTCTTGGTGTTTGATCACAGTTGCGGCGAGGGGGAGGAGGGGGAAGCATCTCTATTTGTATTAAAATGTCAGAATTAAATTCACAGACTGTAATGGCATGTTTTTTCAGTGCTATTACCATTTTTAATCCTTTATCATAAGTAATAAATGGATACATGTGTAAATATACAGGGAAAATAAGCAGGTTTTCAGGTCCCCCCCCCTCGCCCTCATTTTACCGTACTTGGAGCTTCCGGTCATAGTGAAAGCTCTTTAAAGGAAGTATTCTTTTCTTCCATGCTTAGAGGATTGTTGATAGTTTTTAAAACTGTCCAGATGCTTAAAAGTACAGTCATTCAGAGTTTTAGGTAAAGCCAGTTTTTGGTGATTAGACATCTGTGTTCATTGATGCGCCACAATCCATCCCATTTCTCCCTCTTTCCTCTTTAGCATATTAAATGCCACCAAAAATACTGACAAATCGGAGGACACCCAAAGGAGAGCAGCATAAAATGATCAGCCAGCTGGAGGGATCAATCAGTAAAGCAGAATTTTTAAAAATCTCTCAGAATGAAGGGATGTTTAAGGCAGAGAGTATTTTATTTTTGATAATGTGTGTGTTTTTAAGTAGGCAAAGAAAGACAAGGACAAGGTCTTGCCCATCTTCTAGCACAGAGGCCAATGCTTGAATGCCAACCTTGGTTTTTACTAATTCCAAACTCCATCCATTCCTGTGGAAATTTAACATGTAAATAGGAACCATTGTGCTCGAATGTGAATGAAAGCACATATAAAGGGAGAGTAAATAAAAAGACATTGAAGAGAAAGGACCAGGTGAGATTGTTTCTCTGTCTCCTGAAGCTTTATAAAATGGAGTTGTGCCAGCAGTTATTTTGGATTCTTCATGACTCTTAAAAAAAATCACTGAAAATTAGGAGGGGGGAATAGTTTTGCTGCATTCTCTGTCCCTTTCTTCCAGTGATTTCTTTGGTTTTCATCCACTTTTGTCTGTTTTGATGCAGATCTAAGGTTGTACTTGCTGCTGAAGCAGAGTGTCCATTTGAACACCATTTCCAGTCAATTACTTGTGTTTTTGTTGCTGCTGCCAAGCAGAGATCTTGTCCCTCTTCTAGTAAGATAGTAAAATCAGTTTCATTTAATCAATTCATTTATATCCTGCCTTTCAAAATATTGCTGAAGGCAGTCAACAAAGTGAAAAGAAAACGCAAAACACAAAACATAATACAAAACATAACAATATAATAGTACAGATAATGCAGTACGTTTTTTATAAATAAAGCAGAAACAAAAACAGCAGCAGAGATGGTGTTCCCTTATGTGTGCCTTGTGGAAGGTGTGGTAGAGGGAAACAGGCTCAAATGCAGCACCCTACAGAGGTGGATTTCTCTCATTTACAGCCTAAAGCAGGCCTGGTGAAGGGTGTGATAAAGGCAAATACGTTCAGCGGTTAATTTGTTGCATAACTTGCCAAAGGATGTTTGGAGAAATTGGTGCAGTGTGTATAATTGATTATACTTTTGATAAAGTTGGCTTTGCTGGGCTACCAATTTTTCGTGTTGAGTTTTGCAACAGAGTAATATCTCTCATACATGTTTCAGAGGCACTTCATTCCAGCCGGTTTTGAAGACTGGCCCACTTCAAGCTCCATTTAACTAAAAGGAAAGCTCTTGATTTTGTGATAAGCTAATGAAGGAAAATAGAATATGCATGAAAAAGGCATTGCACACCAGATCATTGTGCCATTAAAAAAAAAAAGCAGAGCAAAAACAGTGACAGAGAAGAATTACTATATGCTCATGAAAATGACAAATTGCATCCTTTTTGATATTTATTAAAATATGCATATACTGCTTCCTAATAAGAGTTATCTTGAAACAGTTTACAAAACATCATTGAGAGCAGCTAAAACCATTACTAATATGAAAACATTTCTAAACCAAGAATGGAAAGAAAATGTGTTCACCTTGAAAAGGCCTAAGTAGAAAGGGACTTGAAAACCAGAAGTGCAGATTCTCCATGAATATCAGACATTAGGTGGTGTATCATCTTAGAGAAGGCCCAGTCCCAAGATGCCATTCAATAATTTATGATACTAACAACAGGACCTCCCCTGAAGATCTTAAGGATCTCACAGGTTTAGCCTGAGAGAGGCAGTCTGCTAAGTAAATTGCTCTTAACTTGTTAAGGACCTTATTTGCCAAAGATAAAACCTTGAATCTGCCCCAGTAGTTAATTGGCAACCAGAGTAAGCTTAATCATGGATGTGATTTGTGCTGTGAAACTTTGCCAGAAACTTGGGCAGAAATACAGAACTCCTCTACTGCAAGAGTATATCCCTTATTCAGACATTAATGGCAAAGAATCGTATTAATCACAAAAGCGATTTTGTTCTCAAGATCCTCTTCAGTTATACTTGGCTTCCATGACTATACACCACAGCACCTGGTACACTGATCTCTTAACAGAACAGTAATACAATACACAGCTATCTGGTGTACTTAAACTGGACATCATAAAATCTTACAAAGCAACATCCCAATCTTATTCCAAACATCCCCATGTTCTTTCCTTCCCTCCTTCTTAACCCAGCATGCACATAATTTTAACATCTGTCATGACACCTTAAAGAGGAATACATATTACACATACATAAAATATCTTGATTGAGAAATTAATATAAAATAACATGGCAGAGCCTAACAGGTACACAGTAAGGTGCTCCGCTCCACAACCTGGCAATTTCATTTTGAACTAGTTGCGCTCCTACGCATAGAAATCACTTGGGCCTCTAGTGACAATAATGACTCAAGCAGCACTCTCATTATGTACTGTTCTTTTGGAGTGCAATCCCAATCCATCTAGGCAAATTCCCCAGTTCCTGAATATGAGAACCACCCACCTCCTGCCCCTCACTCAGCCCCTCACTAGCATCCAAGCACTGCTTCGAGACGTTTGCAGCCTCCCCTGACTCAGATCTAATGGAGAAACAGAGTGGGAATGCCATTAGTATGCTGATGATATCTCATTTCAAAATTCCTGATGACCTCTCCCTAGCAAGCGTTAGGTAGAAGCATGTCTTCCATATATTTGCAAAACAGACTACCAGATAAGAACACAGAAACAGTGCATTATGAATTGTGGTGTTGAACCAAACCCAGCATAGAATACATTAATGTGCATGGCTCTAGGGTTTACATCAGTGTCCCCCAGGCAAAAAGAATGAAACTAAGTAAACTCTGTGAATAATGTATATTCACTGCTTGTACATAAGACTGCAGAGGATATAGAGTCCTGGATGTTGCCAATGAAACAACATGGTAGAATTCATTTTATGCTTTGACGAAAGAAAGGATAAACACAAATGTAAATTAAACAGTAGAGACTGGAATTGATATCCAGATAGATCAGTAATTCCCAAGCTGCGGTATGTGTACCCCCAGGGGTATGAACCATGACTTTTAGGGGTATGTAAAAAACAAAGTGAAAAAACACACACAATTACAACACATAAATTTGAAATAACTACTGTGAAGGGTACAATTTATGGAAATGAGCTGCTAAGGAGTATGCAAGTGAAAAAAAGGTTGGGGATTACTGGGACAGATGAAAGTCTAAGGGTTTTTTTCCCCACTTACCTCCCTTAATCCGGATCTAAGGAATGGACCCTTCAACTAATCCAGATTTAGTAGATCCTGATATAAGGAGGTACCTGATGTGTCTCCACAGGTGGTGTAGCAATGGGTGCTAGGCATGCTCACAGTGGAAATGTTGGAGTAGCCATGTGGTGATTCCGACTCTACCCATGTTGGGTCCATCCGTCACCCCATTTTTTTGGGGGGGGCAATGCACGGGGGGGGGGGGACTCCAGAGCCACTCTAGAGAATCTTCAAAGATTGCAGCAAATTGCTCCAGAGATTCTCCGGAGCTTGGCCAAAGCTCTGTAGAAAAGCCCCGTAGAAATGGCCTAAGCTCTGAAGTCTGGGCCATTCTCTGGAGTTTTCTTCAGAACTGTCTTTGGAGCCATCTTTGGAAATTAGTTACCAGCTTTGAAGTTTTGGGTTTCAGGGCACCCCCCTCCCAAGGGTGCCCCTAGACCCCATTGCCCGATCGCAGTGTGAACGCACACTGTATAATCCGGATTTCATGGGTGAAGACTGGACTGTAGATCTATAGGAAATCCGGATTATAGGTCCTGAAGGACCCATTTAATCCAGATTTCCCTAGTAAAGGTGAAACAAATGTGGCTCTAATGGGGTCTGCAGTGGAAACGACATCTTCTTGCTCTGAGCCTAATTGGTCTTTAATGGGTCCCTAATGGGTACTTAATGGATACTTAGGGCTAGTGAAAAGCCCCCTAAGATGAAAGCAGTCAGATTTAAGAAAAGGTGAATTGTGAGTTGGTCAGTGGATCTGAAGAAGATGGGGATGGTAAGCAGTATCAGTTTATGTCTGTGACAAAGCATGGGAGTACCATATCATTATGAGAAGGACTTCCAGGAGACGAAGCTACTACTTGGAGAATATTTCTATGTGTGAGATGATGAGAAGGATTGTTGGAGACACAGTAGCTCTGCTTACATGAGACCTTTATGTGTGCATCCTCTTGGCCTGCCTCCTGGTTGTCTACATGTCAACTGGGAATGAAAATGGCCATGCCAGCTTTCTCAGGAGAAACTGGGCAGGAAGTGAATGATGGAAATCCCAGCAATGAAACTCTCTTAGCTGCACTTTTCAGCAACTGCTGTCATGCCAGAAGCATAGCTGCACTAGTAAAGACAGCCTGTGGTATGTGTGGATGTTCCAGAAAGCTACTTCAGTTTTCCCAGCATCTGGACAGTGGGCACCAAGGCTGTTTTCCACTAGAGGCAATAGGAATAAAATTGAGTGAGTAAATGACTCCTCCTTCTTGTCACTCTTTGGGGGGGGGGGTTTTCTACTAGCACTAAGTACCCCTTAGGGACTCATTAAGAACCCATTAGGCTCAGAGCGGGAAGACCCCGTTTCCACTGCAGACCCCATTAGAACCCGATTTGTTCACACCTGTACTAGGGAAATCTGGATTAAATGGGTCCTTCAGGACCTATAATCCAGATTTCCTGTGGACCCCATTAAAGGGATCTAAAATCTGGTCTTCAGGCATCAAATCCAGATTAGATGCATCCCCCCCAAAAAAAATGGCGTGACAGACGTCTCCCACTTGGGTACAGAGGGATGCTCCACATGGGTTCTCTGGTGTTCCAACTGCAAGCTTGCCTAGCACCCATTGCTATTGGGTGTTACACTGTCCATGGAGATGCATCGGGTACTTCTTTAGATCTGGATTTTCTAAATCTGGATTAGTTGAAGGACCCAATTTTTTAGATCTGGATCATCGTAGATCCGGATTAAGGGAGGTAAGTGGAAAAACCCTTAAAGTCTGTTTTGCTTGCTTCTGGTTGATAGACTGAGGCTGCCTTCAGACATAACAAAAGAGGTGCCTCAGAGAGACAGTGTGTAGTCCTTGTGTTCCTGGCCCATCTCTAATCCATATTTTCTAGCACAGGATGTTTAGGAGAGGCAGAGGGGCAGAGTGGATGTGAACAACCCCACCTACAAGCGGTCCTTAAGCTATCTCAGAGGCATGTCAGAGGTGCTTTTTTGCTGTGTCTGATTGCAACGTAATAGTTCTTCAAACTATCTCACTTCTTTCATCCTTGCTTCCCCCCTTCTTTGTTCCCTGCAATATTTAGCTAGAACATGTTTCTGTTCTGAAACCTGAACATCTGATTTCAGGCACATTTTAATGAGTTAATTCAAATCACAGTTTCTCTGCTGTGAGTACCTTGCACACAACTCTTCAAAGTGCATACACACATCTATAATATAAACAGAAAAAAAACACGTTATTAAAGAGCAGAAGAGAACAATGATCTATGGAGATTGCTGCTACATTTGTGAAGAGGGATCATCCACTTTTTTCCTAATATGATATAATGTTATTCCATTTTTTAACTTCATTTTGGTTCCTTGCTCACAAGTTACCCTTAACTGGAGACACTGTTTAAATAGCTCTGTGTCCTGCCCTGTAACCTTTCTGCACCATTAATTTCAGCAGACCTTGGATCACTTTGTGGTTTTTGGGACAACAGGCTGGTCCTCTGCTTAGAGAACAGTGGAGGTCAATTGTTGTAACCCATTATGCATCTCTGAGATGAGAATTGCAATAAAGATAATGGGTTTTTTGAAGGTAAGTCCCCAAGTATGCTAGTGGAAGTACAGTAGACAGGCTAAGCAGTTAAAGAGGCACAGTTTCTGAGATGTGGGTATTTGTAGGCTATGACACAAGAGTTTAGAAAAAGACAGAAAAAAGATCTTGGCCACTGGAGGCAAGACTAAGACAGTGCAGAAGTATAATACCTCCAAGAATACAGTCATTCCACGAAAGGTTCACAAACGTAGGCACCACACCTCAAAAAGGATATTGTGGAACTGGAAAAGGGTCCTTTTCCACTCAAGTGCAGAAAAGGGCAACTGGAATGATTAAAGGGCTGTAACACCTCCCTTATGAAACCAGGCTGCAGCGTCTAGGCCTCTTCAGTCTGGAGAGACGGTGTTTAAGAAGGGACCTGATTGAAGTATATAAAATTATGCACAGTATAGAAAAGGTGGATAGAGAAAATTTCTGTGTCACCCAACACTAGAACCAGGGGGCACTCTATGAAGCTGATGGGTAGGAGAGTCACTGACAAGGGGAAGTATTTCTTCACCCAGAGGGTCATCGGTTTATGGAATTTGCTGCCAGAAGAGGTGGTGACAGGTAGGGTTAGACAAATTTATGGATGACAGATGTATCAATGGCTACTAGAATGAATGCCTAGGTACATCTTTCAGACTGGGGGGGAGGGGAAGCAGGACGCTTCTAAGGCCATTTGCTGGGATTCGAGAGCAGGAAAAGGTTTGTCCTTTTCTCTGCTTGAGATGCCCATGAGCATTTGGTGGGCCACTGTGTCTGGCAGGATGCTGGACTACTGTAGGGAAATCCGGATTAAATGGGTTCTTCAGGACCTATAATCCAGATTTCCCGTGGACCCCATTAAAGGGATCTAAAACCTGGTCTTCAGGCATCAAATCCAGATTAGACGCATCGCCCGCCCCCCCCCCAAAAAAACATGGCGTGACAGACGTCTCCCACTTGGGTACAGAGGGATGCTCCACATGGGTTCTCTGGCGTTCCAACTGCGAGCTTGCCTAGCACCATGTGCGATGGGATGCTATACTAGAAGGGCTGTGGCCTGATCCAGCAGGGTCTCTCTCATGTTGTTATGCACTTACTGTGCTTAATCGAGATTAGTGGATCTGGATTAGCTTGGTCCGGATCCATTGACAAAGGTGGCATTATCAGTAAACAGGCTGGATGGTGGCAAATGTGGTCTAAGGAGAGGTGCAATGAAGACACCTCAGCATTGTTCTATATCAGTGGGTGTGAACTACCAGCAACAGCATCTCTGAAACCCGATGCAATTGGCCCACATCCCTGTTGATCAAATGCTAGATCTGATCACAGACATGAGATGTCTTTGCAGGCATTGCAAAGATATGTTTCTGTAAAGGCAGCCATTGTTCCAAAAGGACTCCGAAGCTGTCTTCACAGTCTCATTGTCATAGTGCATGTTCTTTGACGCCACACCCACAGTCTTCCAAGTTCCATTCTTCATGTGGATTTCCCATCATGTGTTGTGT
This sequence comes from Aspidoscelis tigris stejnegeri, assembly GCA_023333525.1. Classification (NCBI taxonomy): domain Eukaryota; kingdom Metazoa; phylum Chordata; class Lepidosauria; order Squamata; family Teiidae; genus Aspidoscelis; species Aspidoscelis tigris. The sequence goes on from JALMGA010000003.1 coordinate 83,707,678, forward strand.
TCCACATTAGATGGTAGTATATGGTTCTGGTACTGATAAAACTGGTTCACCATGAATCTGGATTATTGTGCCTTTAGTACAGATCTGATCCAGATTAGCATTACTCCCCTGAGAATGATGTGGACTACAGCGGTCCTTGATCTGGTTTACCAAGTAGGTGTAAAGACATCACTGATGACTAGCTATGCAGTTGTGCTTATTAGCCACAAAATACTCCTTTACTCAGTGAAGCAGTGTGCATAACAACTTTATTAAAAGTTACTACCAAAAGACAGGGAAGGTACAGAGTACCTCTGTCAGAGCAATGCCACACTTTTATTTGCTCTGTGATGAAGCATTTGGCTGCTTGGTCTGAAAAGAAAGGACTAATTAACTATTAAGACCGACATGCTACAGGAATTTGCATGAGGCAAGTGCAGCAACATTTTGTCTTTTTTTTCTTTCGGACCTCAACTCTAAAGCAGGAGCTTTTCCAAACTGTTAAAAGAACCAACTTATTTAATGTCTGTTGAGCAAGAAACAAAAGGACCCTGAAGTTTGTTGTTATTAGTTTCTATCATATTTAATTACAGTATTTACATTTCTATTTTGCCTGCTATGCAAAGGCCTCAGGGTGGGTTACAACAAGGTAACACAAATGAAAGGTAGAAACCACAGTAAGGGAGAGCAAGGTGCTTCCTCAGACAAAGGCCAGGCTAAAGATATGCATTTCCATTGGCTATCTAAAATGATATAACGTTGGGGCTAGCCCAAGGATATAGACTGGGTCACTTGATAGTTCTTACAGAACTGCAATATTCTGCAGCAGTAGGCTTTCTGCCAAGAAATATCCTGGCATGGTCCTAGTGTTTCAATTGACCCTGCTCCCTTTAAATGGATGTCATTTGTTATGTTAGTTGTCCTCAAAGCACCAGTACAATGGACAGATTTGGCTGTGAATTTTCGTAAGCTTTCTGAAAAGAAAAACTCTGTGTGATCTGGGCTTCTAGACACTGGGTTCAGCCGATGGACAGATACAGTATTTAATGGTCTGCATATGACTTTGAAAAAGGATACAAATTGTAAGTTAAACTTGCTGACTTCCCTCTCCCCCTGTACAATGTATGCACATTTATGTGTGCATGTATTTGAGATTAATGCATTTCTTTGCTTCCTTTTAAAATAGCATTTTTCATGAGGTGATTCACATTAAGTACTGGGTGTACTAGCTGCCTATTTGCTAGGCACTGATGTTAATTTATAAGCCCCTAAATGGCTTGGGCCTTAAATATCTAAAGGAATGTTGATTCCCTCAGGCAAAGGCCAAGGTAAAGAGGAACACATACCATCAGGGTACCTGACACAGAGGAAAGATTATTCCATAACCTGGGGAATATAGCTGAGAATGCTCTCCAATGTATTCCCACCTCCCCTAACTACTGCAGGTGATGGGACCACCAGGAGGGCCTCATCGACAGATCTTAGGGCACAGGCATGTCCATATGGTAAGAGGCATTCACCTCTATCCCCCACCAATATAGGCACTGACATACTTTTTATCTGTTTTTAATGGGATATTATTGTAACCTGCTCTGAGACCTTTGGGTGTAGGGTGGGATACATACATACATACATACAATCAGCAACACTGAAAATATTTGATTGAAAACAATCTTGTAAAGACATATAAACAGCTAGGAACACCAAAATGCAGGACAGATTATGACTACCTCCAGATGTTAACTGATTAATGAGCTACCAGTGCCTTGAACTGGAGTAATGTACTTCTGGAATTTTCGCATGTTGCCCAGAGAGTGCAGGGCAAATGGAGGCACTTACCACTCATTCCTGTGATGGTACAGCGTACACATCTGGGTATTTCAATGGTGCAGAATACCTGGAAGTGTGAGATTGCTGCCCCGGGCATATGTGCAGCTCTGGTTTGGCCCCACACATGAATGGCGGCCATTTCTGAGATGGCAGATTGTGCAAGCAGGCTTCCAGACAAGATAAGTTCTCTTTATAGGTAAATCTGGGTTGGGAGTTGATTTTTCTGCAATAATGTTATTGTGGGATTTAATCCCAATATCCCAGGGCTATGTTGGGATTGCCACAGACATGGTGTCTGGTAACCCCGGGTTTTATGCCCTGTCTAGATGCAGCCAGAATCACACAGTCAGGTTCATGGCTCCTTTAAGAATCTACTAGTTCTGTCAAGTGCTGTGAGTTAAAAACTAATTGGCTTCACCAAGAGTTAAGCTTGAGTAACTTTCTGGAATCAGATTGCACCCTCTGACTCCATCCTGTAAAAGTGATTGACCAAAAGTCTCCTACATTATTCCTGTAGCTGGAATACTACTGTGCCCTGCAGTAGTTCTTTTACATTTCAATGGGACATGTATGGAGGGATTATGTTCTAAGAGTGTTTGGAATTTTTTTTTAGTTCTGGCTTCCAGGATTTTCTAAAGAGGTCTTGTGAGAGAGCCCTATTGTGTCTCATTGGTATTTAGATGGGGAACAGCTGCTCCCTATACACATTTTGATCCTCCCCTTTAACAACCCCTATTGATAACTAATCGCAGCCCAGACACTTCTATTAGCTATTTACCCAAAATCGAGTTGGCTAATGAAAATGTTTCTAATTAATACGAGGCAGATTAAAACTCATTACAGCAAGGTCGTTGGTAATGAGAGATAATCAGAGCGCAAATGACCGAGCTTGGAGCAAAATGAAGATGGAGCGTGAGCCAGGAAATGAGCACCAGCTGTGTGCGCATCAAACTGCAAGGGAGAAAAGGAACATGGCAAGGTGGCCAGAGGGTTTTTGTAAGCTTCACTGAAGGTCTTGGGTGACTACCTAATTCCTTCTTCCAGGTTACAGGACGCTTTTGATTTGGACTTTTCTCTGAAAATCTTTGCATGAGTTTTGCATGAGCAAGAAGGGCTTCCTGCACATACACTCAGAGATGAGCTTCTATGGCTGTGATCACACCTTGCCAAAATGTTAAGAAACAGGACACAAAGTGCACTAACTATGACACACCCAATACCTGATAATCCTTTCTTAGTTTGAGTTGTTATGCTTATTCTTGCACCTGAGACTCTTTTACTAGAGCCTTTTTAAAGATCTCTACCCCTTTCTATAGTCACAACATCCTCTTGTGCTCTGATAGGATAAAGATGTGACTCAACAGCATGTAATCACACATTGGGTGAAAGGGAAGGCAAATTCATGTGGTATCCACCTACTATGGTACAGGTCAACCTCCTTTAGTCCTCTTCCCCAATCTTTCCCAAAAATGAAAATGGATTAACACCCTATAACAGCTTGAGGCCCGTTAAAATCAGGACTCAGCAAAGTATGATTGAAGGGAGGAAAGTCCACAAAACTAACAGATAGGGCTAAAAAAGTTGTATGTGTTTATCTCAATCTCCAGGTATTCTGTATTTATGCAAAAGTAAGTATTCATTTGAGTCCCACTGTCTTCCTCTAGTGAGTGAAGCTTTTTATCTTAGCGGCACATGTAAGACGATATGTGTTTTGAAAAGCAGAAGTACAGAGAAAATTATAAGCATAAAACCTTAAAACACAACACATCAGTGCTGAAATGTTTTTTGGTAAGCCTTGCTATATTCTGAATGAGCTTGAGGAGCTGATGTTCTCCAACTTGAGTGAACATTTATGTATAGGAGAGAAGTGATTCCTATCTTTTGTATGCATTGGATGGCCATGTCATTAGGTGTCTGACTAAGACGGAAGATGGTATCTGACTTCCACAGGACCAGTTAGCATCTCTCAGACCTGATCTCTTTGACATGACTACCGTGAGAATAAATTGGGGTAAGAAGAAATCAGTTCTGAACTTCTTGAAGAAGTTCATTTTGGTCACACCTTCATTTTAAACCTTCTTCAGTCCATCTTTATGTCTGACTGCTCACACCTTTTCATTTCTATTCATTTTATTTGTGGACTTCTCACCCTCCACTTGGACTTTCCTGATTGGAAAGCTCAAAAATAAAATGGATAGAAATGAAAAGGAGCAAGCAGTCAGACCTGAAGATGGACTGATGAAAATTTAAAGTGAAGGTATCACTCTGACCAGCATGGTGAAGGGGAGATGTGTGAATGAGACTACTTTGGGAAGCAATTTCTGTTGGCAAAACAAAAGGTAGAAGAGGCAGGATAGTTTCTTGGAGTCAGTAATGCAAGGTATGGACCAATAATAGTCTGAAACTGAGTCCAGATAATGCACAGATGCTTTGTGTGTGACAGGCTGTCATATCTGAAAAGTAAGGAAACATCCTGTTCTCAGCAGAGTTGCACTTCCATGGAAGGAACAGGTGTATTGCGGCTATGACCATATTCATTACTATCAGGAGTGCCTGTTTCCCGCACCGACTAGTCCTCCATCTGTCATGGCCACAGTATTCCATGCTCTAACCTTCTAGGCTTGGCTGTTGCAGCAAGCACTTGAAGACTGTTCATAACCTGCAGCCAGTGTATAACATAGCAGCAGTGTCAATTATGGGCATCTCTAGTCAGACATACATCTTGCTGGTTGCTATTGAAACAGTTAATGGTATTACCACTGTTATATAAAGGAATGGCTCCTCCCATATAGGCCTACCTAGTGGTTAATAACTGTTTTGTGTTTCCAGTTTCCCTAAAGTCATGGGTTAGCACAGAGCTATATAGGAGAAAGTCTGAAACTCACAGAAAATAAACACACATATATACCCTGTTTTTGTTCCAAAGGATCAGCACCTTTCTTTCAGAGAAACAGCCTTTAAGGTACGCATGGTGGTTTACAGATAAAATGTAGTAACCTTTATATATTATTTGTTCTCTATCCAGTCAAAAGAAAAATTCAAAATATCCAGGAAAAAAAGCATACATTCTTGTCCCCAGTAATTATCTATAATGCATATTTGACCTCTGACACTGTCTCTATGTGTTATTAGGTTTACATGACAAACTAACAAGTAAAAAAAGTGTGAATGGTTCCATTCTTCAGCCTTGATAAGGTTCTATGGGATGCAGAAGAATGAGACAGTGATGAACTGTATCTGGAACTGCTTTTTACTTACTAGCACAGTAAAAACTGCACACAGCTTTTGTTCTTACTAAAGCAGGTCTAGTAGTTTTGTAAGTGTAGCACAGAATATAGTTTTGATATTTAAAATCAAATTAATATTGTAATATTTCATTACATTTCATGATTGTAGTTTGATTGTTACAAGGACACCTGGTGACAATGCCACCATCCTTAGGGATTGGGATGATGCAGGTGGATGCTCTCTTATTGATAGAAAGGCTGTTTTTTATTGTGGCTGAAGAATGATGTCTATCTTTTGCTGCTAGGTTTCACTGGTATTCAGTTAATGTTGTCACACTGTATTTTTTTGTCTTCATATGGTTTAGACTGTTTAAGTCTCAGAGTATTGATTGACACTGATTGTTGATCTATTTTATTTTAATGTCACTGTTAAGCCTTAAAAAGACTATCAGAGCTACGTTCAATATGTAATGCTGAATCCCTGCCCTCAGGCTAATATTCTGAAAGATATGACACACAAGGAAAAGGGTGTGGGAGGGAAGAGGAAGAAATTAAGGACAAGGTGGAAGCAAGTAAATAAGATGGAGTAGAACTAAATAAATGAAATTGTACTCTTGTAAATTTGGAGAACAATGGAGGATGCAGTGGTTTTCATACTATTATCGCCCAACCTGATTTAGATTATACAAACATTGGTCATACATATAGTTTATTTTCTAATGTCTGAAGCTTTTTATGGTCACTAGATCTTGCACCACTCCAGTTAGATTTGCCATCAGATGATTCAGAAAAAACTCAGTCACCCAGCCATTCTCACTGGGAGACAACTAGTGTAGAAAGACCATATATATATATATATTTCTTATCCAGTGTTTGCAGGTGAGACTGGATGAACAAGACTCTTGTCTGGGCATGAAACCATTATTAAAACGAGGCATCTCTAAGTGCAATTACAATTGCATGCTATTTGTCTTATGCAAAGAATCTCCAGGTGGAGGGGAGAAAATTTAAGAACAAAGTGGAGAAGCAACCCAACATTTATTTTGTTGTGGAGTATCTTCTCTGGGCTTGGCAGGAGATGGAAGTGTACCTAAAAAGCAGTGCGGGGGAGAAGAATAAGTGTTTTTGCATTGTCAGGGCTGTGTATAAGCTGTCTGCTTTCAAGTATTAAAATAAAAACGCTTGCTAAACATTGGCAAGCTTAAATTTTGCATAGCCCTAATTGGTTTTTTTGTATGTCAGGTCCTGTAAATTCAAGTTGAAACCAGCTGCTAGACAAAAATAGGGAGACGAGGGAGGAGCAGCTTATTCAGAACCAGAGACAATTATTGGGGTTAGATTACATCGGCTTCCTGACAGTTCTGTCCTGGTGTTTTATTTTGCTAAAGGAAAGGCAAAGGTAACTTTGGGCCTTTTCACACTTTGCTTCCTGTCTCTGGGAAGCAAAGGGTGAAATGGCCCAAGGATGCACTAAGTATTCATATTTGTGGATGTTTATTACATAATAAGCCTCCCCAAATCTAAGCTTCCTTTGAATGCTGGTGCCAGGGTGCCTGTGTAGTGCTGTAAATAGGGCACTGGCATGTGACCTTCCTGCACGTCTTCCACACAGGAAGACATGTAGATAGTGTTTTAGAGCCTTACTGGCTCTGGTGCTAGTGCAAGGTAAAGTGCACACGTGGTACAGTTAAACCTGCACTGCGTGTAGTGCACACAGGGTGAGGTTCTGCACTGAAGGAGCCATTTCTGGTTAAGAAGCAGCTCCTTCAAGTGCAGACACTCCATCTAGGAGCTCAGCCCATGTGGACTACTGAACCAAGGGTGCATTCCCATTCAACTTTTAAAGAGCTGAGCGTTCCCAAAGGATCAGCGGAATCCGCAGTTTCCGAGGATTAAAGGTCCCGGAATGCGGACTATCTGTATTCAAATCAAAAGAACTCTTACCGTGGGATTTAGAAATAGTCCTCGTTATTTGTCAATGGGAACACAAATGGTTTTTTTTGGAGATGAAGCATGATTTAGGTGCGTTCTCCTCGGTTACACCTGATTCAATCATAAGCTGTGATTTCCTCCCCTTTTCCTCCTCTCTCCATTATGTGCTAAGGTTTGGGCTTCACTGAAAGTGTGAGAGTGAGCAGCTTGCAATGTATCGAGAGATATTATACCATAGCCCCAGGAGACCCTGATAGACAGGTATCGGAAATATTTTAAAATGCCTGCCGTTTCACGCTGTGCTGATGCTGAACAAAGATGTTGCCTACTTCATTTCTCCGATTGGTATAGAGGGACTCTTCTGCCAGTGATTGTGATCCTGGTCCCCTCCTTTCTTCCACTCATGCCTTTTGCCTCCTTTTCTAATTCCATGATTTTGCAAAGAGGGGCTCTTCTGCCAGTGATCAAGACATTGGAGGTTTCCGTCCAGCTGCCCCCCTCCTTCCTTCCTTCACCAACACCTATTGTCTCCCTCTCTGCTTCCCCATGGCAATCTGAATCAGGCGTTTATAGGGGGTGTGGCTTGAATCTTCCCCCAGGATATGATGGAAAAGAGAGAAGGGAGAGGGTTATGTGAAAATACAGAGCTCACTGCTGGTTTAAGAGATCCGGATTAAAATCTGAAGCAAATTGTGCAGTGGGAACAAACCCTAAGTGTGAATTGGTCCTTTGACTGGGTTTGGTCATAGACCTGATCCTTGATTATTGTTAGCTCTACCCAGAGTTTGTTGCAAAGGATACAAAAACTGGGTAACTGGCAGAAATTCTAGACCTATATGGGAAGAATACACTTTCCTTGAATTTCATGTATTTGGTTATGTGGTTTGGTTGTTGCAGTAATGCAGTTGTTGTTTTTTAAACAAGGATTTCTGTCTTAAATGGTTTATGGAGAAAAGCTAGCATAAGCTCTCTGAATCTTCAGAGCTTAGAAACCAGAAATCAGACAAAAGAGCAATCCAGTTCAACATACCTTGACTTATTTTTGTGTTACAGACATTACACTTTTTTGTGTGTGCCAATCATGTGATTTCTTGGGCTTGACTAATGCTTTCTATTATTTTGGCTTTGACACTGGTGGCACCATCTCATTTTTCTGTGTCATTGTCCTTGTAATCGATTCTACGTTTTCATTTCTGTCCTTTTGTTTTAATGCACCCAAGCACCCTGTTGTTGCTCTAGCAGCTGCTGCATTGTAAAGAAATGTCTTTACTGATCTGAATTCCATCTGCCAGTGGGATGCCAGCTCTCCCAATATATTGGACTTCATCTGAAACTTCCTATAATCTTTTTAGCTGAATGTAACCCAGAGACATATCAGCCTAGCCACAGAAATGTTTTATTGCGTATTTGTGAGGACAGAACTACACATTACCTCTTTGTGTGTCCCTAATATATACTGTATTAAGTGATGGCATTTGCTCTTTCTTTGTTGAACCCCATTTTGTTGAGTGGAGAATCCATTTCACTTGCTGGAAACCTGTTTGTGAGGTGCTAACTTAATTTGAGGAGCAAGCACCCTATGGGGCATCTCACCAACTGCATGTCAAGAATGAACAAAGTTCACTTTGGCTAAGATTGCTCAGCTTGCAGTTTCCATAGAGTGTTCCAGGTCTGAACTTATCTATCTGCCTTTGCAGTGAGACAGGTTAATAACTACAATCTGAACCCATACTCCTGCTGCTAGAGCACAATAGAGGTGAATCCACACAGGAAATATTTGCATTAACCTTAAGCAAATTCAAGAAGCCAGGGGAAAAAGTTGATGATTATCAAGTGTCCATCTCAGTTTCAAATCTCATCAAGACATTTCTAAATTGATAACTTGCCTTGCCAACTCTGCTCTGAATGTTTGCTCTAACATTTAGTGTGATTGGAGTAACCTAAATCTGCCATGATACATCTGGATGCAACTCAGAAGGAAAACACAAAATCCTTGTAAGGGCTGGCGGCTCAGGGCAGCTCAGTTATGTTGAGAATGTCCAGCTGGCTTGATTTTCCCCAGGAAATGGTATGCATACAAAGACAATGATATTGTGGAGACTTAGATCCCTGGATCAGTGATGGAAGCTGGCAATTTGATTTCTAGTTCCCTTACCTCTCTGGAAACTAGCTTGCGTTTCTGGTAGTTCTAGCTTCACATATTAGTTCCCTATCCTGCTGCTCAGGTAGACCTCAGTGTCAAAGTCTGCAGTTTGCACTGGGGCTGGGCCAGAATGATGAGATGTTTGTGTAAAACACATGTTTTGGGATGTGTGTGGGAACACTGCGAAATAAACGTGTTGAGGAAGGAGTCCGGAACACCTGTTTTGGGATGCATAGGACTCATTTCAGTTGGCCAACAGGGAGCACTGCCAAAACGGCTCCCCTCGGAAAACTGGTGCTGGCTCCAAAGCTGGTCTAGCCTTCAGAGTTTGAGGAGGAAGCTTGCAACCTGTCCTGTCCTGGGGCAAGTTGCATATTCCAGGGCAGGGTACCCCTCTCTGTCCCCAGGTGGCAGAGGTAAGTGCGAAAACAGGGAGAGTCTCACAAGTCCGTACAAAACTTCTGTCTTGTCCATTCTTGTGCTCCTTGTACTTGATGGGCTATGAGGGCAATTTACATGTTGGACTGATGAACTCCAGCACAGATTTGCAATGGGTGTTTTGCTCCATAATAATCACCATCTGTGTCTATAACACATCTTCAAAATTCAAAATATGCCCACAGACCCCAAAGGTTGGCAGTCCTGCTCCAGAATATAAGAAGAGTGATGTGATAAAACACAAGGATTCTGCTCTGTAAGAAAGCGAATAACCAGGCTTCTCTTTTGTATTTATACCACCAAGGTTAGACTCTATCCCATGGAGACTGGCAAAACTTACTTCTTGTTTAGCATACTTATTATTGCATTTAAGATTATTTAAATGTGTGGAATTCTCTGAAGGAGAACATTAATTGAATACAGAAAGGTCAGTTTACTGGGGAGAGATGCAACAGAGTGGTTGATAAGACAAAAGATACTGGGTCAGTGATAACAAATGATTGTACAATGTAAGACACATTTAACATGTTGAACACTTTACTAGTGTAAGTAGGATGAACAGAGGCAACTATGGTGAATTCTACACTAATTACTGGGGGGGGGGAGGGATAAGGTTGATAATGTCATTTTGCATTGATCTAGTGCGATGAAACCTAATATTTGCCCAGTCTCTGAGCCAAAATAAAATTGCTGAATTTCTTAGTGATGAATTACAAGGTGATGCAGCCTTGTACATTAAAGAAGAGAGAGAATCTTATGACCTGGAATATACAGGTGAATCAGAATAATCCACATAGCTGTTGTGGGTAAGAATACCAGACCAGAAAGCAAGTCTAATATTCTTTACCAAACTGAAGGAGATCAGCATTTGGAAATGAGATCAAGGAGACATCAAAAAATGAAAGGGTGGTTATAATGGAGACTTCACCTGCCCTCACATAGACTAGATGAACTCTTGTTCAACTCATATGGAAGATATAAAATTCCTAGACATGCTAAATGATTGTTCCTTAGAGCAGGTGGTTGTTGAGCCAACCAGATGAAAGAAGATGTGATGTATTGCATTCTGGTTGATGCAATAGGAAATAGTGTCCATAATATGATATTGTTCAACTTTAAACACAGACAGTAAGGTGTTGATAAAATCTTAACACAGAAACCTTAAACTTTCATAAAGGAAATTTCTTAAAAATGAGGAAAATAGTAAAAAGGACATTGAAAGGGAAGTTAGAAGAGTCCAAATAAATTAATGGGGGTTCAATTAGAATGTATACATAAAAGAGGAAATGGCACTACCAAGTTCAGAGTGGCTTTGAGGAAATTATTAAAAGCAAGAAAAGTTCATTTAGAAAATGGAAAGCTTGTCCTAATGGGAGCAGGAAGGAACATAAACTTTGGCACAACAAATGCAAAGCATCAATCAGGAATGCTAAGAGTGTTTTTGAGGAGCACTTTGCTAAGAACATTGAAACAAATAATATGAACATAGGAATCCAAGCAGGAAAGCAGTTGAACCATTAAATGACAATGGACAGAAAGGGATAATTAAAGAGGACTCAGAGATTGCAGACAGACTAAATGATTTTTTTTAGCCTTTGTTTCCCTCAAGAAAATCAAAGTCAGAAGAATTAAATTGGATAGAGGTAAACAGGGAGGTGGTCCTCACATTTGAGGAAATAAATGCTAATAGATTACTGAGACCAGATGATATACACCCGAGTTGTTGAAGAAAATGTGAATTTTTTTATTTTCTAACAAAAATATATAATCTTTCTGTAAGATCAGGCCGTGTCTGAAGACTGGAAAGTAGCAAATGTAACACCAGTTATCCAAAAAGGGTCCAGGGGTGACACAGGAATTTATACACCACTCAGCTTAACATCAATTCCAGGTAAAATGATAGAAATTGTAATTAAGGATAATAATAATAATATTTATTTGTATACCGCCCTATGGCAAACCAATCCGGGCGGTTAACAACAGTAAAATGTAAAATATAACAATTAAAAACACCTTATCCCTCCCCCCCCTTAAGACAGTATTAAACAGTATAACATATTAAAACACAATATCAATGCATAAAACAATAATTTAAAAACTAAAAACCCTGATGTCCCTCTGTTGATCCTCAACCATCACTAAGATGGGGCCACGGGAGGAATCAGGGAATCTGGGCCGGGATGGTTAATCTGGAAAGGCCTGCTGGAAGAGATCCGTCTTGACCACCTTTTTAAAGCTGTCTAATGATGTTATCTGACGGATCTCATCCGGCAGGTCGTTCCAGAGTTTGGGGGCGACAGCAGAGAACGCCCTCTGGGAGGTCGCCGCAAGCCTAGATTTTAGAGGTTGCAGTAAGTTCCTCCCAGAGGACCGGAGAGTGCGGGGAGGATTGTACGGGAGGAGGCGGTCCCTGAGATAGCTTGGACCCAAGGATGAAATTACTACACATAAACAGGAAGCAAGCATTGCTGAAGAAAAATAATCATGGCTTCCACAAAGGTAAATCTTCCCTTATTATCTTGTTAGAGTTCTTTGAGCGTGTCAGAAAGCACAAGAATAAATTTGATCCAGTTGACACTGTCTGTCTGTACTTTTCAGAAGGCTTTCAAAGGCTCTTGAATAAAAATATCAGTCATGGATTGGTACTTGGCTAAAGGACAGGAAATAGAGAGTAGTAATAAATGGAAAATTCTCCAAGTGGAGGAAAGTAAAAAAAATGGGGTCCCCCAAGATTAAGTATTGCATTTAATTTATTCATAAATGATCTAGAAGAATAATCTTTGCTAAGCACACTTAGTACCTATAGTATTAAACACCCTCCCATCCTTCTGGGACAGCTATGACTCATACAGTTATGCATAATTTTAAAAATATCTCCCATGAAATTGGTATTTCTCAGTTTCTTTCAGGTCGCATGCTCCACCTGAACTGAGAGTGGAAGTCCAGGGAATCCCAGGCTTAATGTTGCGGAAATGGGGGAGATTTGGGGGAGATACAGGGCAAGTTTTGGACAGGAGAAACATGAGCAGTGGACATATGCTCTTCCTATTTTTTTCCTAAACAAATTGTCCTTCTTTCATTCTCTTCTCATGTCCAATGCTTTATGTCTAGGCTGTAATCTATTATTGTTCGTGTGGTAGGATAGCCAGAAGTGCCTACATTATTCAGATGATGGCATTTTCAATACTGTGTTCTGCATTCTCTCCTATTCAGTTCTACAATGGATGGTTTTTGGTTCAGTATTATTCTGTGTCAATGCATTCATCTACTCTAGCAGAATGTTTGCTTTGTTGTCAGCTGCTTTGCATTGAGCAGATGATACTATTCTGCTTTTCAGAAGGATGCTTGGCTCTTTCTCATGAGGAGTCAATTGTGAATTTAGAACCTATCACTGTGCAGGAATAGGACAGATTGTTCCTGTTTAGTCCTTGGCACTTCCAGAATGGAGCTTGGAGTTCCTGAACTGATTCCTTTCAGTGCACAAGACCGGAGAAGAGATAAAGAAAATAGTGAAACTGGGATAAGAGAGAAACCTGATATTATACTAGCACCTTCTGTGGTGGTGTATATATATTCTTCCCAGACTCTTTTTCAATGAACATGGATGGGAAAGCAGGGTCTTCACAAGTTTTACTGCAAGTAATGTACAGGAGCTAAATTTGCAACAAATTTGCAACCAGGAACAAAGAGGAGCTTGGCACAGTGCTCCAAACACATTTTAATAGCCATTGAAGAGTCTGCTGTCAATTTTGGCAGCAGCAAAAAAAAAGGAAAAAAATACAAGAGAGGTTGTGGGTTCAATTATTTCCCCACATCAGTCGCCATACTACCCGTTTAATGATCAGAGAGGGACAATAAGCTTCCCTGTCAATTGATCTATAAGCATGAAAGTGAGGAAGCTACTATCTTATACTAGTATTTTCTGTCCCAGACAGGTGTCCCGGACTCCTCCCTCAACTGCTGTCTGAACACGTATATTAGACATGTATATTTAGTAGTGTTACCACACACAGAGAGGATATTTAAGGACTGTTTGTTCAACGGATTACAGATTGAAGCTGATCCCAAGGAAGGAGAAAACACATGGCTGATTTCAATACAGAGTTTCTTTATTAAAGTTCAAAAGGCCCACAGAAAATAGTTTTATTACACTGCAAGAGGCAGCTGTATTCAAAATTTCAATGTTGGGAGAATTAGTCAAGCAGTAAAGCAACACAAGGAGTGAGATTCCCAAATTACTAAGCAGTAACTTGTAGTAAGAAAAAAAGTTTTACAGAGTAAAGGTGTCCATGGTCTCTCAAGCAATGGAGAGGCCAAAGTGAGGAATAAAAGCAAAGAAGGGGGGAATGAAGTTACTGTGAAGTGAGGAGAAAAGCAAAATGAAGAGAAAAAGTTCTAAAGGAAATGAGGCAGCAAGAAGAATTAATACATTTCCTGGAATTTTCTCTTGATCAAGAGGTAATCTTCACAGAAGCAAAACATTACAGAAGTACATGCACACATAACTCAAGACTTTGCCAAAAGGCACACACTCTCTGGAGCACATTCTCAATACTCTTGTGAACACTGGGAGGAAGTCAGGCACCCTGGACCTTTGTCTAGTGATTTAGGAGATGACGCCTGTCTTCCCTCACTCAGTGATTCAGCTTGTGAATTTGGAAGTGGCGTGCACCTCTCTTTCTGTCTCAGAAGTGAGTGATTTAAGCAGCAATTCTAGATGCAAAGCCCAGTCTACATCAGGAACCAACATACTGTATTTTCTGGTGTATAAGGCTACTTTTTAACCCAGGAAAATCTTCTCAAAAGTCGGGGGTCGTCTTATATGTCGGGTGTTGTCTTATACGGCGAGTATATCCCAAACTCTATATTTTAACTGGAAAGTCGGGGGTCGTCTTATACGCCCAGTCGTCTTATATGCCGGAAAATATGGTACTTGGTGGCAATACCCCTTAGATTAAAAATTATATAATAATCCTTAGCTCATTTTTCATGTGATTTTTTTAAAAAAACGTTCCAGCATACTTTGAGTCTATCCCAGCTTGTAGTGAATAGGTAGGGGTGTTGCATTGCCTGCCATATGGCAGAAATTTCAAAAAGCCTCATGAAATTTCAGCAGAGGCCGAAGACAGTTGAAAAAAATGATCTGGCTTTGCAGAATAAACACAAGCAGAATTAGAAATACCTTACCAAGCAGTGTGAGCTCAGGAGATAAACTTTATTTAGGAAATAACTTCAGGAGATCAGCATTGGCTATAAAAGTTTAAAAGGTTACTGTAGCAAATCTCTCTCTTTTTGTGGGCTTACAAAAGCATAAGTTAAGGTCCCAAGCAAAATTAAATCCTTTTAGTATCTTGCCAAGAAGCATGTATCTCTGTGCTTGACTGTTATAAAAGAGGTATGTTATTGTAAGTGAACATCTAAATACATATTTTCAGGCATCTAGGCAATTTATCTTGTTATCTATATTGTGAGCATTACATGATATGTGATACGTGACTCATCAGGTTATGAGAGTAAGTTTTCAGCGCTCAATTGAATAAAAGTAAGGGCAGGACTGACAAGGAGAAAGAAAGGAAGAAGGTTTTTTTGCCTCTTTTCACTTCATCTGCTGGAGATAAACAGGAGGATAAGGAAACACAGGAAACCCCCATAAGTAAGGTCTGGCTGATAAAAGGTGGTTATATGTATAAGGACTTTGGCTGAAGTAAACCTCTTGGGAGATATGATCTTTTCTCTGTTTCTTTTTATAAATTTTACTCTTTAAAGTGCACTTTCCTCTATGCTATAACATTAAGAAGAGCCTATGTTTGCACTGCGCACTGAGATAATCTATCAGTCAGTGTACAGTTGAAGGCATTCTGTTTACTACAACAAACCTAGACCTTTATGTATATCTTTCTGTTCTTATAGTTTTCTAATTTTTAAGGCAAACCTGCTTGGTTAACCTTGCTATTGCATTTTGGAGAGGAAGGAAACACTTGCCTTCTGAACTAAAAGGCCACTGCTTGACACTGATTCAAAGAAAAGAGATGCCCTGGCCTGTGAGTACCATCTCTGATTACCTGGTTGGAAGGAGAAGGGTTTTCCCCACTGTGCACAAAGGTCTGGTGGTGAATACCAAGGTGAACTTTTACTAACCACAGACTGGAGGTACATTCTAATATGAGGGCAGTCAGCTCCCTGATTACTACAAACTGTAAAATCATAAATACATTAAAATAAACTTATTTAATTATATCTTATCTATTGCCTAGTTTTCCCACCCATTAACTTAGGCATATTTACTTGCAATACAATCCACGGTGATCTAGGAGCAGAACTGGTATCAACAAAATAATAAAAACGGCTATCCACCCCATTACAATTCAGGCTTGTAATGGCTCTAATCACATTGGCTAATGACTGGAGCTACATTTCATGGTCACCTACAGGGCCATCAGTGGTTGCCAGTCAAGAGGGGCTCTGCAAACATCTAATTATCTGGCAATAAACTACAAACCAGAGAAAGCAATAATCTTGGTAGCAGCTCAGTCTGTCTTAAGGAACAGTCTAGCAAGAAGTTCAGTTTCCAATGCACCAATGTAATAATGTGAGATAGCACAAAAATTGAGGCACAGGCAAAGTCAGAACTGAAAAGATTAACTTTTTAAGAAAAGCCCAGAAACTTAAGTAAGAGCCAGGTCAAAACAATCTGTTGAGACATACAGAATGGAGCCACCAGATTGGGAGGACTTAGCAAGATGTGGATCAATGCAGCAGGCTGGAGATCAAGAGATGAAGTAACATAGAAAACATGACCATGTGAAAGCAGATGTTTACTGAAATGTTTTGAGGAAACAGATGGAATTCGTCTGTCAGGGCATTCGTTGTCTGTACTCCTGCGAAGGGATGAGCAAACCTAGCACTTCTGGGTTAAGCCTCAAACTCTACAGCATTTGTGGAAGCTGGGTGTATGAGCTTCCTGATTCAAATCTAGCCAGTGTATCACTGGCACTGCAGAAGTAGGGTCATGAGAGTCTTATAGGTCAGGAGTATAGTCATTGATGACAGGGTTGCTGCAGTTCAGGGATTCTGACAAAGTGACATAGTAGGAGAGCAGTGTCCCCTCTGTTTGTCCCCACAGTTAGTGAGTCACTTCAGTCTGGTGGGTTCAGGTATTTCGGAGGGGGGTGAGTTCCTGACTAGTTAGATTCCTATGTCCTTGTTAGAGCAATTGCTGTGTCTGTCTGCAGTCGTCCATGGGTGGCAGGTGGCTGAAAAAGATTAGATGCATCTTTGTTATTTTTTTTTAAATCTACTGAAATCAAATCAAAAAACCTTTATTGGCATAAAAGAATACACAAATATTGAAATCCCTTTATACAGCTGAGGCTGTTAATTGATAATTAAAAGTGAGGACTTGGTATAGCACATGGATAGATACAACCACCACCATAAACTACACACTAGACCTCACACGTAGACATCTTGTTAAAGTCTTCGGTTCCTTCTTAGCAGGAGGCTATGGGTGTTTTTCCACTGTCACTAAAAGTACCCATTAAGTACCCATTAATGGGTATGAAATGGCATTTTTGTACCCATTAATGGGTACTTAATGGGTACTTCTAGTGACAGTGGAAAAACACCTTATGTTATTTTCCAGAGCTACTGATACATAGCTCCTACTGAGATAGGAGCAGGAACCTTTTCTTAGAGCACACGGCGAGAGATAGAAGCAGGAACCTTTTCTAGAGCACACGGCGAGAGATAGAAGCAGGAACCTTTTCTTAGAGCACACGGCATGAGGTAGAAGCTTTCTCAGACCAATCAGAGCAGCGGACCAATAGGAATTAGCCACACCCTCAGGGAGGAGGAGTTACTCTGCTCAGCAGGGCTTAAATAGAAACGGCCCAAGCGCCTAACGGCGTGCAAAATTTAAAAAAATAAAATAAAAAATAAAAAATTAATAAAAGGTACAGTGGGATAAAAAAAAAATCATTCATACCTTAGCATCACATCTTTAAAATCCTTACCCTAAAAGCAATATGGAAAGCGAGAACACCTGTATTGTCACATGCAATGTATGCGGCATGTTTATGACCCTACCACAACAGATGCCACATTTTACCTGCCACAAATGCAAGCTTGTGGCTCTCCTGGAGGAAAGGGTTAAAAGTCTAGAAGAGAGAGTCAAGACACTGAAGCAGATTAGAGAAGAAGAGAACTTCCTCGACAGCATGGAGGAAACACTTCAAAATGAAGGGATAGAAGAACATCGTTCTGTAGTTGCAGAAACTGAGTTATGGAAGCATGTGACCCAAAGGAGCAGGAAGAACAGGAGACATTCGGCACCCTTGCAATTAAACAACCAGTTCCAGATACTCAGTCAGGAGAACAACACATCTGAAGAGTCGATGACAAGGTCCACAAATATTACTCCAATAGGCACTGAGAAACCTCTGGAATGGAGAGGAAGAAATGGTACTGCAAAGAAAAAGAGGAGAGTAGTGGTCATGGGAGATTCACTCTTAAGAGGAACAGAGGCAACTATCTGCAGACCTGACAGAAATTCACGAGAGGTGTGTTGTCTCCCAGGGGCCCGAATCAAAGATGTAACTGATAACATATCGAGGCTATTCAGTCCTACAGACTACTACCTATTATTACTCATACATGTAGGCACAAATGATACGGCAAAAAAGCACTTTGAAAACATCTACAGAGACTTTGAAGACCTTGGCAGAAAAGTAAAGGAACTGGGAGCACAAGTAGTCTTTTCATCTATCCTTCCGGTGAATGGTCACGATAAAAGTAGAAGGGATAGGATTCTTGAGGTGAACAAGTGGCTACGTCGGTGGTGCCGGCAGCAAGGATTTGGATTTCTGAACCATGGAGAAAACTACCTATATGACGGACTCCTTGCAAGAGATGGGTTGCACCTTACAGGGACAGGAAAGAATGTATTCGGGAAGCGCCTTGCTTCGGTTATCAGGAGAGCTTTAAACTAAAACAAAAGGGGAAGGGTAACAAAAAGTCAAGCAAAAATACTCAGTCAATCAAACCAGGCGATATTCTTACTCCCAGAAATAGTACCAATGAACAAACGCATAAATTTTGTAAGGAAAACAGAGGAGGCAAGCTCGCAATAGATATCAATTACAAACTAAAATGCCTCTACACCAATGCCCAAAGCATGAGAAATAAAAAAGGGGAGCTGGAGATCCTGACCCAGGTAGATAAATATGATGTCATAGGTATTACGGAAACCTGGTGGGATAACACACATGAATGGAACACAAACATTGAAGGCTACAACTTGTTTCTGCGAAACAGACTTAACAAAAGAGGAGGGGGTGTTGCGCTGTATGTTAAAAAAGAAATTGTCTCCTCAGAGGTTCAAGTTTCAGAGAGTGGAAGCTCAGTAGAATCGGTATGGGTAAGAATTCAAGGAGAGAGCAACAGAAAGGATACCATTGTAGGAGTCTATTACAGGCCCCCTGGACAAACAGAAGATATGGATGACCTATTCCTAGACCAGATGGCTAAACTTTCACGAAAGCATGACATAGTGATTATGGGAGACTTTAACTACCCAGACATTTGTTGGGAATCTCGCTCAGGAAAAAGTCACAAGTCTAATAAGTTCTTATCCTCTCTCGCTGACAATTTCATGTACCAAAAGGTGGTGGAGGAAACAAGAGGATTGGCTATCCTTGATCTAATTCTTACCAACAGAGAGGAAATGGTGGAGGATATCAGAGTTTCTGGGGCATTGGGAGGCAGCGATCATGTTATCCTTGAATTCTGGATAATAAGGGAAGGAAAGCATGAGAGGACTCAGACTTCAAAGTTGGACTTCAGACGGGCAGATTTTGATGGACTCCAGAGGAGGTTAGGAGGGATCAAATGGTTAAATGTACTAAAGGATAGAAATGTCCAAGAAGGATGGGATATTTTGAGAAATGCAATATTAGAAGCGCAATCATTAACAATTCCTCAAAGAAGGAAGAATGGAAAACATCTAAAGAGACCAGGGTGGATAAACCTAGAACTTAAAAACTTGATAAAAAAGAAAAAAGAAATGTTTAAGAAATGGAAGGAGGGATACATATCTAAGGAGGAATATAATGAAATCAGTACAATCTGCAGGGCAAGTATCAGAAAAGCTAAAGCTAAAAATGAATTGAGGCTTGCAAAAGAGACTAAAAACAATAAAAAAGGGTTTTGGGGATATGTCAACAGCAAAAGAAAAGTCAAAGAGGTTTTGGGAAGTCTGCAGGGAGAGAATGGAGAAGTGATCGAAAGTGATCTTGAGAAGGCAGAGATTCTGAACTCCTATTTTGCATCTGTTTTTTCCAAGAGGGATAATGTGCATGCAACAGTCCTTCACTGTACTGATGAAGGACTAGGAGAATCAAGACACAAAATCAACACTGAGAGAGTAAGGGAACGCTTAGCTAATTTAAACAAATTTAAGTCCCCAGGTCCAGATGGATTACATCCTAGGGTACTGAAGGAATTAGCAGAGGTAATTGCTGAACCACTTGCTGTAGTCTTTGAGAAGTCATGGAGAACAGGAGAAGTCCCAGATGATTGGAGAAGGGCAAACGTTGTTCCTATCTTCAAAAATGGGAAGAAGGTAGACCCGGGGAACTACAGGCCTGTTAGCCTGACTTCAATACCAGGAAAGATTCTCGAACAAATTATTAAACAACACATATGTCAGCATTTGGATAGGAATTCAATAATTAACAGTAGTCAACATGGGTTTGTATCAAACAAGTTGTGTCAGACCAACTTGATTTCATTTTATGACAAAATCACTGAATGGGTTGATCAAGGAAATGCAGTAGACATAGTATTTCTTGATTTCAGCAAAGCATTTGACAAAGTATCTCATGCGATCCTCATTGAAAAATTGATCAAATATGGGTTTGACAAGGCAACTATAAGGTGGATTCAAAACTGGCTTAGTAATCGTACTCAAACAGTGGCTTTAAATGGCTGCACATCCAAATGGAGGGAAGTGTCAAGTGGAGTACCACAAGGTTCTGTCCTGGGCCCAGTTATGTTTAATGTTTTTATAAACGATCTGGACGAGGGAGTTGAAGGGAAACTGATCAAATTTGCTGATGACACAAAGTTAGGGGGGATTGCAAACACCAGAGAAGAGAGAGAGAGGATTCAAAAAGATTTAGAGAAACTTGAACAATGGGCTGCAACTAATAAAATGGTATTTAACAAAGAAAAATGCAAGGTTCTGCACCTGGGCAAGAAAAATGAAAAAAGCACATATACAATGGGAGGAATTCGGCTGAGCAGCAGTACATGTGAAAAAGACTTGGGTGTCCTGGTAGATCATCAACTGAACATGAGTCAACAGTGCGAGGAAGCTGCAAAAAAGGCAAATGCAATCCTGGGGTGTATTAGGAGAAGCATAGAGTCCAGATCACGTGAAGTTATTATCCCCCTCTACTCTACCTTGGTCAGACCTCATCTGGAGTACTGTGTCCAGTTCTGGTCACCCCAGTTTAAAAGAGATGCTGACAAGCTGGAGCAGGTTCAAAGGAGAGCTACCAAGATGGTGAACGGTCTGCAAACCATGTCCTATGAGGAACGGCTTAAGGAACTAGGAATGTTTAGTCTACCAAAAAGAAGACTGAGAGGAGACATGATAGCTGTCTACAAATACCTCAAGGGTTGTCACAGGGCAGAGGGATCAGCCCTGTTCTCACTCTCTCAAGGAAGGACTAGAAACAATGGGGTGAAACTGCAGGGGAAAAGATTTAGTTTAGATGTTAGGAAAAAATTTCTAACAGTAAGAGTGATCAACCAGTGGAACAGGCTGCCACGGGAGGTGGTTGGTTCCCCTTCGATGGAGGTCTTCAAGCAGAGACTGGATGGCCATCTGTCTGAGATGGTTTAGGAGATCCTGCCTTGAGCAGGGGGTTGGACTCGATGACCCAGGAGGTCCCCTCCAACTCTACCATTCTATGATTCTATGATTCTATGATTCTAATTTGATCTTTACTGTGTTTATTTGACTATAAGGACACATATGCTAATATGGGGCTATGCTAGGCACTGTGGGAATTATAGTTTGTGAAACATGGGAGCTTTTGTTGCTCCTCTAACCTCAATACTTTATGATTCTCTAGGATTGTTTATTGGGAGCCTTTTTTTTCTCTTTGAACAATAGAAGATTTTTATATTTTCCTACTGATGATTATAAAGATTTATTTTTAATAGTGGGATTTTTCTGTTAAGGTCAATTTACAGATGTGAGAAAGGGATGTCTTGAGAGTTTGTTGCTGTTTTATCTGTTTTACTTCTCAAAACTGATTTTTGTTTGTTAAATATATCCTTTATCATCTTATAACTGAAGAGATATAAGAGAAAGAATCAAATTCTTATGAAAGAAGATTTACAAGTCTTTATTAACAGCATGAAGAAATTTGAAGATATGATTTTGTATTGGCTTAAAGAATTTGAAGGATTCAAAAGTGTGCGAAAATACTGGTCAGCATATAGACTATGTGATCTAAAGAAAGATAAGAGATAATTTCTCCATTCAAAACAAAATCAAGTAGATCATTAGCATTTGGACTGGTCTGGATACAGATAAAACATAAAATTCATTTCAGCCATTAAGTGCCAAGGAATTTGAAATGAACAGGATGACATTTCAAGTCTGGTTTAGCACCAGCCTCAATCTCAGATGTGCTCTGTGTGAAACACAGTTGAAGGCTGGATGTTTGACAATCTTATCCTTTTATGGTGCCACTTTAGAAACCTTCAGAAACTCTCAAGAATGAAAACCTGTGATTTGTTGTTAGCAAAATTCATCAAAAAGGATGTCTTATTCTGGTTAGACATTCTTCTGGATCCTGTTGTTCAAAGATGTTCAAAAATTCCAAGATGAAGTCTTCCTTGTTAAAAGATAGTTTGAAAGTCATTCTAAGATAATGGTGCTTTTTTTTATGAAAAGGGAATTAGATGTCTTCTTACTGAGTTACAGATGTTGAGTTACTGATACGTTGAACAAGTTATAGTTCTGGTTAGGATTAAATATGTTGTTAGCTGTACTGTATTTAACCTGTATTTTATTTATACTCTCTAGGGTGTCATACATACCTGTATAGATTTTCTCACTTCAGGTCTTAATCTTTTGTTTTAAGAATTTTCACATAATAAAGTGTTGGAATAAAAGTGGGGAGCACTGTTGGGGCTCATCATCTCTTCCAGTTCTCTTCATTTGAAGACTAGCCTTCAAACAGGAGCAAGACAATAGCATTGTTGTAAATGTCAGCTGTTGTGGTCCATGAGCAAAGAGGTTTACTTTTTCTGGCTTCTCATTGAGACCATGCTGGTCTTTTGTGAGCCCAAGCTGCTATATGAGATGGGTCATTGGATCAATCGAGCAGGATACATCTTCTGGTCTTAAGCTTTTGTAGCAACAAATTTCATGAATGCCATATATATTTACAGGATGTGCTTCCTTTTTTTGTTCACTGCCTTTCTGCTAGTTAGTTTCTGGAAGTCTAATATGGTTGAACATTTCAGTCAATCAAATGGAATACTAAATCAAACCTTTGATGTTTGAGTTCAGTTGAGTTACTTTGTTTGATAAACATGGGCAAGTCAAATCTTGGGAATATTAATGGGAATATTAATAGCTTTCAGGTGTGTTGCAACAGGGAATGGAACAGAATTTTTAAAAAAGTGTTTTATATAGCTAAAAGATTTGGTATCTATCAGATTATTAATAAGCATATAGTCCAGTAATAGTACTTTCATTCTATCATTGTACTGTATTATGCCAGTCAGGTGGTTTTGTGGACATGACTAATGTTTTCCAATATTTGTTGTTTGGTAGAAGTGACAGCACCTCATTTCTCAGTGTCACTCTAGTTTTAATAAAGCAACTGACTTTATATCATTGCTGCTATCAGGTCCCTTCATAATTGCTTTCCATAGCAGAAAAATGAGAAATATGGCTCCAGAGATATTGTTAGAAACTTTGCATTTCTTTTCTCCAGTAGAGCTGGACCTAGTGCATTGGGTGTTATGCTGTATGTATGTAAAGAGACAATATGGTCCAGTGACTTGATTGCTGGACTAGGACTAGGAGATGAGCCTTCAGTGGCTCTTTAGCACAGAATCTAAGTTGGAGACCTTGGGTCAGTGATTCCCTTTCATTCTAACCTAGTTCACACACCACTGTTGCCTGGTTCAAACAGGGAAGGAGAACTGTATCTGCCACTTTGAGATTCCTTTCAGGAAAGACAGAATGTAAATACAGTGGTACCTTGACATACAAGTTTAATTTGTTCCGTAACCTTGCTCTTATGTCAAATCGCTCGTATCTCAAAGCAATTTTCCCATTAATCCATTCCAGCCCCCAAAACACCACCTCAGTTGTTTTTGTTATGTACTGTACTGTATTTACATACTCGTATCTCAAATCTTGCTCTCATCTCAAAGCAAAATATCACTCGCTCGGCGGCTTGTATCTCAAAACACTTGTATGTCAGGGCACTTGTATGTCGAGGTACCACTGTAACTATCCTAACAGATTTCATCTCAGTCTCTGGCAGCTCTGCTATATGATCAGGCCCTTGAGAACACTCAGTGCACTTTTATTAAAGTCAATATACTTCATACTTTACAAATTTTATGGTACCTGGACTGGTACACCGTTTTTGAAATGTAAAATCTTAAGATAACTGCTGCCCTGAACTGAATTCTGGTAGTGAACACAAATTTTAATATAACCCACCTGTCGGATCATGCTTCACTGAGAGATGCAGGTTTATGACATGGAGGGACTGGCCGTTTGAAGAAGGAAGTTTCTAGCAGTGTGAACTTCCAGCAGTTTGAGCTTGAAGATCCTGATGGAGGAAGGTCTTGAACTTAAGTTTTGGGTTGATCTCCAGTATTTCTGAACAGTTGCTTTCAGTCTGCTAGAGCTAGGCAACCATTTCTTATTGATTCAGAGCCAGGGTGGGACTCTTGAAAGCCTGCTCCTTCCAGAGGTTGAAATTACTCAACCAAAGGTGCTAGGAATGGGGAGTAGGTTTTATTCTCTTTTACGTGTATTGGCTGGTGTCTTTATTGAAAGGGAACAAATTTTAAACACAAATAGAAACATTAATAAAGAAAGATTTAAAAGAAGGATTATACGTTTAGAAAAAAAATAACAAAACTTGCATTGATTTCCACGAAGTAATTTTCCATGGAAAGTAATGAATTTGAAAGTCATTTCTCTATGAATAGAAGACGACTGCCCATCCCTAGCACATTTAGTTGTATACCTCCATTCATTGCTTCCTCCCAGAATCTTAGGTTGTAATCAGACACAGCAAAATAAAAGTAACTTCTGAGGCTTCTCAGAGAAGATTCTGAGGTGGGATCGTTCACACACCAGTCTGCGCCTCCCTGTTCTCATGAACGTTCTGTGCTAGAAAAGGTTGCTTAGAGAAGGGCTGGGAATGCAAGGGCCACACACAGTCCCTCCAAGGCTTTTCTGAGGCATCCCTTTTGTTATGTTTTAACATTTTGCCTTAAAATTATTATTTGTTCAGAGATACAGTGTGAGAACTATACTGATGAGGGAAAGAGAAATTCTGGATATTGGGGATGTCTGAGGGAGAAATGTAAGGTACAGTATGGCAGTGGCCACACTTTGCTGAAATAGTCCATCTTATCAAGAAAGAGCCTCTGCCGCCAGCCTCCTCCTCCTTGGCTGCCTTCGTTCCTTTTTCCTCCCCCTGTTTCACCGTGGGGAAAGAAAAGGCTGGCTTGGTTTAAAGCCAAGCGAAAGATCACAGCCGGCAGCCGGGCTGCACCCCCTCACTCACTTACCCAGCTGTCGGCTGTCCTCCTTCACTCAGCTTTAATCCGAGTCAGCCGGAAAAATACCTGTTGAAACAGGGTTTTTCCCCCTCTGGATTTTCCCTGGAAAATCCGGTGAAAGAAAACTGACAAGGGGACAGGGCAGGAAAATCCAGAGTGGTTTCAGAGTATTGGGGGGTGTAATGGGAACCCCCAATGCAGAATCTGAATCCACCCCAGATTTTAGCCCCTATGGGGACATGCCCACTAACTCTGACTGCACTAGGGATTGCAATCCAGCAGCATTTTCAGTCCAGCTGGATTTTTGCTGGATTGGCCTGAATCCAGCTGGATCCAGCACGGATCCAGCAATATATGGAATCAAAATAAATACATGATTTTAATGAAATTTTTTGTTCGTTTATTCATTTAAGCTTTTTACTACAAACTACTAAAATAAAAACCTTTACTCATTTGGTGGTAACTATATCAATTTTGGTTTGGTTTCTTAATTCTTTGTTATTTGAGATCAAAATAATTGACTTAAAATTACAATTTCAGTATTATATTTTGTGAAGTAAGAAAAATCGAATACAGCATCAAAGACAATGCCTTTAAGTATTCTCTTAATAAGAATTATCTTAGGTATATAATGAAATAAAGACGTACAATCAGTCGCAATCGATCTTACCTCTCTTTAACTTAAAATGGCTAGAGCTAATGCTACAACTACAAATCAGCCTGTATCCTAATGACACAAATGTACTTAGATTTGTGTTGATTACCAACACTCTTAACAACAGAAAGATAATTTATTTAGTTGTTTGAGTTTTCTGGAAGTGAGACCTTAAAAAACATATTTTATCTATAGTCTTATCGCCTGACCTACTTCGCACAGAACTGCATATATAGCCGGCTGCTGAGAAGGCCCTTTCGGCCTCTACGCTGGTCGGTTTTAAGGTCATTAAATAGTCATAAATCATAGATAAATGGTCGCCTTTCACTCCTTCAGTCTCATAAATGGTAATTTTCTTTTTCAATTTTTTTTCGTAATCTATTTGAGAACCACTTTTTTTTGTTTATAAAAGTTTTTTCTCTCTCATTTTAGTTCAATCTCAAGTTCTTGTTCTAAAGTAAAATTCACGGGCTCCAGATTAGCTGGCCCATCTTCTTCTAGTTCCATTATGTCCTCTTGCACTTGTTTATTTAGACGATTCAACAAATTTTTCATCTCTTGTCGCATTGCATTCTTTTTTGGCATGGGAAAATAACCAGGATTTTTTACTCCTTTGTCATATTTTTTGGATTTTGTAAGTACACTAATGTACCTTTAATTTCAGGGAGGTGCTGTTCTGCAATTCTGTTGCGTAGTGCTTCAGATAGCTCGGCACTAAGGTTAGTGCCCTGGCTATTTAGTTTGTCTAAGATAAATTTCAGGGTTGTGTCGGCCGTTATCAAAGTGGACTCTCTTCTGCAAAGAGCTTCTACAGCCAGTTTCACTGGTTGAAGACTGGCGATCAAATCATTGATTATTGGCCACTGATCAGCAGAGAATGTTATCTCAGAAAAAGGGGGCAACGTTGTCGTTCAATCGCACTTGTGGCACGTGCTACCCGCTAGTGCGATTGAATGGCAACGTCGCTAACTCGCTGTTTTGAAAAAGGCGGCTATTAAAGACATAAAATAACTAATTTCGAATTTAATACGTTTGTGGATCCAGCATGTCAAAAAAATAAATAAAAAGCTGGATCCAGCTGGATTGCTGGATGCTGGATCCAGCAATTGCAATCCCTAGACTGCACCCAATACTTGATAAACCTTCCTCAGTTTGTCCTCATACCTTTCTGGATTGGATTCGAATAGAATATTTGAATGTTTGAATTTGAACGAATAGAGAAAAAATGAATGTATTCAAATTCAAATTGATTCAGATACGTACGTACCTGTTCATACAAATATGCAATTTGTATTTGAAGATATGAATGTCGACAGAATTCATATGCGTACGCAACCGTACACATCTGTATGCATCCCATTTTTATCCCATATGCATCCCGTTTTCGTCCTGTACGTATCCATACAAATGTGTACAGATACGAATAAGATGCATACGGATATGTACGTAATGCATATGTATCCTTACACATATGAATGTTTGAATAATTCATACAAATGATTCAATGCATTCAAATTCATTCTAATGTTAAAAACCAAAGTATAGACATTCAGTTAGAATTTGAATGAATTTGATCGAATTTCGAATGTTTCAAGTATTCTTGTACATCCCTACTTGAGACCTGTAAAAACTAGGATTGAGGACAGTACAACTGAAGGGAGGAAAATCCAAAAATAAAGTGGATAGGACTAAAAAGGTTTGAGTGGTGTAGTCCAAAGATGGACTGAAGAAAGATTAAAGTGAAGGTGTGACAATCAGAAAAAAGTCTTTCAGCTTCCTTCTTTGAGCTGTCCACTCCTGTCCACTCCACATTTAGGGCTAATTGCTGGACATTTAAGTGGTCTTGAACTGGAAGTCAAGCAGTGGAAGATTTTATTCTCATATAGCTATTATTTTCTAATAGTTTAAAAAGACTTTCATTTGAAAAAAGCTCAGTTCAAAGTTGCCTTTTTTCTCACTGCTTTCATACTTTGTACACACTGTCCAGATGCGGTAATAAATTGGTGAGGAAATTATTTCCCCCCCCCTTCCCTTTGGCAACTGTGTTGTCATGTATCATTTCAATGAAGTGATTTATAGCTCTGTTGTTAATTACTGGTTCATCTTGTTTAGTTGCTGTTGAAATAACTGTAGCAAAAAGCATTAAAGAAGTTAAGAAAAACAGGAGAAAAAATGTGGGGTCAAGACAAGAGATGCAAGTTGAAAAAGGCAGTCTCCCATGAGTGCACAGACTGCGCATCATACATGCCATTAAACAAATTGCATATTTGTTTGTATTGGTGCATTTAAAAGTTTTAAATATAGTATATTGCTCTGCTATATGTTCTAGTTTGGCCAGGCTAATGAGCTGCAATTATCTGGCTGTTGCTGCAGCCCAGCAAAGGCCCAGATGATAAACCTTCAGCTTGAGAGCTGTTTTGGTTTTTCCAGGCTAAGATGTCTGGTCATCGTTCCTTCTGATCTGAATCCCTTAGCTTTTTGGATTGAGTTGCTTCATAACTCTCATGGATACAATGTCTATTAAAATTTAATTGGCCAATTTGCCAAGGATGTTTTTCCAAATACTTTGCATGCTTGCAGCTTAAACTCAGTTATATTTCAAAGCTGCTGGACTTCACAGTTCATCTCCTTTGTCCCATAATTTTGGATGTTTCAAGGCCATTGTGTCATCCCTTAATATTGGTTTCTCTAAATGAGCCATGGCTCGTTTCTTCAGTTTTTCTCTTAATATGATACATTGTGGGCAGTAAAAGTGACATTTTACAGCTGTAGGGGCAAAATAAGCAAAATACTATTCCCATAATTAATTAGCAAGTGCATGAATAGCCTGCAAAGGAAAAAGGAAATAAGAGCTGTGAGGTTTGTTTGAGAGTCTTGTAGGGGGCATAAAGAGGCTTTAAGGCTGCCTCAGACATTACTGTAGAAACCCTCATTTTACCAATAATCTGGAATAAAGTAGTTCCAAAGGGAAAACAGTCAACAGTCAACTCTCCACATTTTAGCATTTTTGTGATGTTGTAGAGGTGAGATTCTTCCACTCACGTGTTCAGTACCTCCATGTATGCTCAGCATGAAGTACATTTCAATAGTCTACACATTCCTGGGTGAAGATGGGTTTTCATTAGTTCTCATGAAGTCTACGCAACAGACAAACAAACAACAAACACGGAGTAATGCCATACTTTAGGGACGTGCAAGAAGTCGCACAATTGGGCCGAATTAGGACATTTGAATTCAGATTGAATATTGGCACATTCAAAGATTTACATTTGAATTTAATGCTTCAATATATTCATACGAAGCTTTGTTATGGATTCCTGTGGGTTCATATGGGATTCATTTGCGATTCATGTGCGAATTCGTATGTGATTCATGTGTGAGTTCATACTGAACGTTCATATTGAATTTGAATCCTACTACATTCGAAGGGGATCTATTCAAATGAATACTAATTTTCTTGCATTTGATTCAATGAATCGAATACAAAAAACATTTGTGCACGTCCCTACCATACTTGGCAGTGATAATGCTTAAAACCACTATTTTTTAAAACCCAGAGTATTGGGTATCTAATGTGCAGCTACGGATGGGAATTGTTTAATGTGTCTATTAGATAAAATGCTGCTGCACCATACGGTCAGGTTTTTAGCCGAGTCTGGATGCACCCTAAGTCTTTGCCCACCTAGAGATTGAAGAACTTGTTCCCGCATGTTTGCATAGTAAGGAAAAGCTCATAATGAAAAGTAACAATGGGAGTGAATAGATAGTAGCAGGTATACAGTACTGATTTAGATGGGGGCCATGGTGACAGTTCAGAGCTCTGTCGCACCCTCCTCAGGGTTCTAATCAAAATCACTGCTTTTATAGACACTTGTCAAACCAGTTTCTTCCAGTAAAGATTGCAACTGTGTTGGAATATACATCACCAGGCCGGAAAGACCATTCACCCTGCAAAATGCTAGTTGCCTTGTAATCTTATAGCATAGTCATAACAAGTAATGTTCCTGTGGGAAGCAAATGGTGTTATGAGAACCGGGACCCCGTGCAGCACAGAAGAACGGTCTCGATAAGGATAGATCTGATGTGCCCACATGGGGTATCTGCAGTTCTATGACATCATGCTATTCCACATGTATAACTGTTTTCCTTTGTGCTCCTAATTGAGAACAAGATAGAAATGATGTACCTGTATTCATATATTAGTGGTTAAGTTGTTTACCTGTATTCTTTTCATATATTCATGCATTTAACCAGTATATCCATGCACTTATTCAGTATATACTCTGCAACCATAAAGCAATAAAACCTTCCTTTTGTAATGCAACCAAGTTTCTATTTGTGCAAGTAAACTCCAAGCTCATATGCTATCCACTGTGCATTTGCCAGGTTCAAGTTCTGTTACCTTTTGAAGTTCTAACAACACTGGCTCCTTAAAGGAAAAAAAATGCAGTAGCAAAATGTAGCATTAATTACAATTGATTCAGTGAATATTTTGGAAGACCAAGACACATATCGTAACAGTGTTAACAATGCTTGTTTGAGAATAGCTGTCAGAAGTAAGTTGTACTTTTTTTGTGCAGAACCATGATCGGGATTGTGAATTGTCACTAGAAGGTCCAATGCAGTTGA
Organism: Aspidoscelis tigris stejnegeri; assembly: GCA_023333525.1. NCBI lineage: Eukaryota > Metazoa > Chordata > Lepidosauria > Squamata > Teiidae > Aspidoscelis > Aspidoscelis tigris. The sequence continues at coordinate 83,738,345 of JALMGA010000003.1, forward strand.
GTGAAAACAGGATTTAAAGTTGTGACCTCTGTGTTTAACCTCTGAGTACCATTCATTCCACGTTGCTTGTTGAGAAAGTTATCTGTTTTGGGTCTATCCTTTAGCTTAGCAATGAAGGGAGGGTACATGTTCTGTTGGCTGCTCATCTATATGCTAATGACTAGGATTGTTATAAATCTGTAGGAATCACAGTTAGGCTAGCTTGCTCAGACTTCCTGATTCCCAGATCCTACATTTACCGTACGTTGGCTGCATCCACACTGGGCTGGTGGGCTGGCCTAGCAGAGTCAGTGGAATGACTCATCCATATTGCCGGCAGTCTTCTGGGAGGCCTTGCCTCTCATGGAATGGCATGTCTGCATGAGATAGGGTGTTGGAGCAGATTACGGTATGAAAATGGTGCTGTAGAAGGGTCTCTGAAGCATTCCAGTGTAATAGACTGGTTTAGCCACTTGTGTGTGAGCAGTCCCAAGTAGCTGATGTGGTCTATTGGATGTGAGGAACTTGTTACCATTTTGCTAGGTACATGAAATCTAGGCACACAGGCTAAAACAGCCCCTGCCAGCAACTTTGGAAGTTCCCAGCCAGCTGGACCAGGATAGACTGCCTGTCGTGTGGTGAAGGCTGTTGGCTGCAACTCCAGTCTTGGCCCGGACTGCACAGCACTGTATGGAACAGGGATGTCCATGAATGCATTTTTTGCATTCAAATTCGAGCCAATTAGAATATTCAAATATTCAATTCAAAATTAAAAAATCTGAATTTTTAAAAATCCGATTCGAATCTGGATGATCTGAATCCATATTTTCAAAAATCTGATTTGAATCGAATGATACGAATGCAGGCAACATTCATATCCGATTTTCGAATTTGCACGCATCCCATTTTCGTCCCATTTGCATCCCGTTGTCATCCCGTGTTATATGCGCAAATAGACCCAATATTCAGATGCGATATAAACGGATCTATTCAGTTGAAATATTCAAATATCTGTATCGGATAACCAAAAATTCAAAATTCATTCGAATTTGGAAATTCAGATTTTTGAAAATCCGATTTGAATTCGAATGCCAATATTCATCAAATTCAAATCAGATTTTTGAATTTTTGAATATCCATGCACATCCCTAGTATGGAATAACATGTGGCATGTGGAAATCCTGTGCTTATGTTAGCTTTGCAATAAAATCTAGTAATAAGCCTTTAGGATGATTGCTAGGTTCTGGTATTAAAACCAAAACCAAGAAATAAATATATTGCAATACTGCATTTTAGGCTGTGAATCAACAGAGTGCTCGGATGTCTGCTTTAGTCCCTTGTCTCTGATTTACAGTAATTGTGTATGTATTCTGCAGCCATGATTATACTATTATTCTGTATAGATGCAGGAATTTATGGGGCCGATGCAGCCTGTCCCCTGCTCCTTGTTCCCATCAGGTGCACCTAGGATGCCCTTCCTTTCTTCTGGAAGCCAGTTTAATTCTCGACCACTACAGATAACCCATCCCTACTTCTGCTGGCTGCTGATGCTCCCCCCTTCCATTTCTCCTCTGCTGGAGACAGTGTCGAGGACAATTATCTAAGCTGCATAAAAGCCGTTTCCCTGTAATGGGCTGAACTCCCTGTACTGTGACAAACTGCCCAGCTGCTCTGGCTCCATTCTTCCTTCTTCTCTTTCCCTCCTCTAATCGGCACCCTTTCCTTACTGCTTTCTCATGTTCCTTTCTTACTCCCATTTGGTAATTCTGCCATGCAGGAAAGTGGCCGGGATGGCGGGGAGAACAGCCGAAAGCCTCAGCCATGTCAGTTACATATGTCTTCCCCTCCCCTGAGGTGAATGTCAGTGTTCATGGCCGTACCTCTTACTGTATTATGTGTTACTTATCAAGCAGAGATATGCATGCTGCCATTTTGCATACCTTTGCCCAAGAGAACTTACAGAGGCCTGTAAAATAACAGCTCTTGCTTTTTAACTGCCTCCCAAATTAGTTCCTTATTTGCCTACATTAGTTCATGGAAAGAATTTCAAGAGCAACACAAGTACTACAAGCTGAGGGCACTCCTACAGAGGCATTCTGCCCTGATGAGGAACTCTTCATGCCGTGGGTGGAGGAATCCTTCTGCAGAATGGCAGAAGTGAAAGCAACTTCATAGTTGTGCCTAGAGGTGTGGAGAGAGGAGACAGGTAGCAAAATGGCTTTGGAGAAACTATTCAGATGGGCTTTCAGGGGACTATCTCAACCTCTGTTTCTTTTTTCCTCGGCAGGTGCATCTGCGTTCTGCAGAACGGCTCCGGGATCTGTGTTGTGCCAACCGAGGCACTTTCATCAAAGTGGGACAACACTTGGGGGCCCTTGACTACCTCTTGCCTGAGGAATATACTCGCACACTCAAGGTGCTCCACAGCCAGGCTCCCCAGAGCAGCATGGAGGAGATTGAACAAGTGATCCAGGAGGACCTTGGGAAAGGGGTACGTGATAGGCATGTGCTGATGGGCCAGTCAAGTCAGAGAGCTTGATGGGATTTGAGCAGCAGAACGGAAGGAATAAAGTTGGGTCTTCGATGGCCTATTTGTGAGCTAGATACAAACAAGACAAGAAAGTGCTAAGGTCATTCTGTTTTTGCCTGTGGTATAGGTCTTGGGTTTTTTTTTCCTGTTGCAGAAATACAGCATTTCTTAGGCTGAAGTACTGTACTGTACAGTATTTTGTCAGTGTGAAAATGGAAGGCCCCCCCCCCCCGCCCCCATACTTTCATACCTGTTGCTCTTATAATTGGTGTGTGCCGTGTTCCATCTTAGGTGATGCTTGCCAATGTCATTTGGGAATTGTAGGGAGGCGCACAAATGTTCTAAACATTCAAATTCAAATAGAATGTCTTCACATTCGAATTTAGACATTCAAATGAATTTTGGATGTTCCAAATCATTCGTTCAAATGCTTCGAATCATTCGAATGTACAGATACGTACACTCATTACGTATCTGCATTTGTGCGTCTAATACGGAACGACAGTGGGATGCATATGGGATAAAATGGGATCCATACGAAATGCATACAGATACGTATAACACATATGAATGTTGTCAACATTCGTATCTTCAAATTCATATCTAACATTTGAACGAATGGATTCAAATGTATCGGATTCGAATCGGGTTTTGTTTCATTCAGATTTTAAACATTCATATGCATGTTTTGTGTGCACCCCTATTGTCTACACTTTTGCTTGTGAGATCAATTACTGCACTTGACATAAATTTGCAGCACCTCGTATTGCATACCTGACATGTATAGTTGTTCTAGCAGGTAAAGCGTATAGTTCATGGGAGGCCTGCCTTGTCAGGTGCAACTGTAGGAGGTTGTTCTTTCCTGGTGTTTGCAGGCAGAAAAAGATGGGTCCAAGAGTACATGCATATCACATACCTGTCCCTTTCAGGGCAATGCAAGCTCATCAAGAAAGATTATCTTTCTTTGTTGTTAGGTGTGACCCCCAGTTGTATACATTGGTACCTCTGTGGGCCCGCCAGTGCAGATTTTCTTGGCAGACATACAGCAGTGGCTTGCCATTTCCTACTTTTGGGGAGAGGCTGGGGGATTGAAACGGTGTCCCTCTGCTTTCCAGGCAGTTTGCTCTAGCACTGAGCAACAGCCACTCCCAGGGTATCTCTGTACTTTGTAGCTTAGAGAACACTTGACACACAATATATATGTCATGTCTCAATTTAGCTCCAGTTTATTGGTCCACATCCATCCTGTTACTGCCTCCAGGCATGCATCAAGCATCTGAACTGCCACTCAGAAGGAATAGAGAAACAAAGCTGAGTGTCATCCTTATGTTGATAATCTCACTCCGTATCTCCTGATGGCTGCTCCCACCATCATCTTATAGATGCTGTATTTGTTTCTTCCCCCATCTTCTTTAAATCACAGCTGGAGGGGTAAGGAAAGAAAAATCCAGATTGAGACTGGTGAAAACATTTGACCCTTAGACAATGGAAGTTGTTTCTTTGAAGTGTACTGCATTTGTGCAGAAATCAAGGATGGGAATGAAAGATCCATTTGGCGGGGCAGGCGCCCAGTGGCTGAGCCATCATGCTCCTGCATAATAGACACACAGGACTGATGCTGATAAAATGAACACTGAATTTCTCATTTGTACAAAGGTCCATGTAGGCAGTGTGTGCCATTCTTTACCTGCATAGCACTAACAGCATTGTCAGCCCTTTTCATTTGCAAGGCCCCAATTAACCCCAAATGAAAAACAAATAAATCCCCGTAATAACCACATAACAAAGAAGGCTGTGCCATCATTTATACTTCCAACCTAGCTTAGAATCAGGCACTGACTTGTTTCCCCTGCCTGCATTTATGACCATGTCTCTACTCCTTACTAGATATCTAGTATATGGCTAAAGCATGGATAGATGTAGGAGTTGAAATTTCAATGTAGGGCAGAGTATGTTTGAAGTCCTGTGGGTGTAGCATTGAAATGTTGCTTGCTCTGTGGGACAGGAAAAACTAATAAACCTGGAGTTCTGTGATGTGTGGTGTCTACCTGAAAAGCATAAATGCCTGTGCAGTTTAATGTTATTTGGTGGATTGATAGCTATTGTCAGCTTGTGATAGAAGAATTAGAAGATGATGATGAAGACTTGACTTTTATACCCTGTTTTTCTTACTCTTAAGGGGACTCAAAGTGGCTGACAAACCTTCTGTTCTTCAACAGGCACTCTGTGAACTGGGTGGGATTGTGGAGATCTCCCAAAGAGAGCTGTGACTAGCTGAAGGCCACCCAGCTGGCTTCTTAAAGGGGTATGGAATTGAAGTGGTTGACTACCAGATAAGAGACAAACACTAACCGCAAGACCAAACTGTGGTTGTACTTCGCCTTTGATTACATTAATCTACACTTTGAACAGCTGAATATAGAAATGCAGTTCAGCACGATCAAAGGCAAGGCACTAATTTCTACATCACAGCTTCCTATGCCATAGATGACTTAAGCAGAAACTTTTTAGTTTGGATAGGCAAGGCCGTAGGACAGTTCTCACAATAGCCTTTGCTGGTAACATGAGTGGGTATGGGACAGCAAAGAGTTTTACAGTGTAGATTGGAATGGCTGACACATGGTCCTCTGCAAGACATCTGCCTTTGTTGTTGTTGTTGTTAGCCATGCTGCGTGTGGCTTTTGGGAGTTATCATTCCAATGACAACTGGAAGGCCACCATTGTGGTGTTCAGGGATTTCCCCCCCCCCCCCAACACACACACAAATATTGCTCAATGTTTTTCAAGCTGTAGCATACTGAAATTTGATGGTGTAAAGTAATTTATGTCATGACTGAGGCTTGAACAATGCTGTGAGACACTTGTAGTATTCTGACCTACTGCTGAGTCAGACTGTTATTTCCTCTTCTAGGGACAAAGAACTTCCCTAGCCTTGTTACTTTTTTAGATGGAAATACTACAGAATGTATTTGCATGCAAGGTGCATTTTTTAGTTTGACTGAAGATAGGCTAAAGAAATAAACTAGAAAAGGTTTTATAGGACAGTAGTTCACAGTACCTGTTAAAAATAAGTTACAGGAGGTAAATCTTTAAACTCTGTTCCTTTGTTCTTTCTCAGTTTGTCCAAATACAAACATGTTTTACTTCTGAAAGGACATTTTGATAATGGCTTTTTTAAGTTTGCAAGGGAAAAGAACTCCGTTTATCAGGAACTCTGTCTACATCTTTGATCCTAGTTGATCTTAGACTTTAGGCTAGAGGTTAAAACCAAGATATGGAATGTCAGGTTTTTTTTTAAAGAAAATAAAAAAAATACAAAATAAAAAAGATCAATATATGGTACATAGAAGTAAAGCAACAAAAGCTGACTAAACATCTATATTAATGTTCATTCAAAATAGATGTTGGTGGCTCATATATTCATGTGATGAAAATACCGATAGGTTCTCAGTCTATTGGGGAATAGAGACAAATCTTGAAGAATACGTCTTCTAGCTGTTAAGAGAACATGGAAAATCCGTTTACACTGCTCTTTCTTTTATTTCCAAGACTATGTGCAGCTGATGTCTTTATTTCCAAAAAAAGACATCACAACTTATAGAGGTCATCTCCAACAATTAGATAATGGAATCACACCCTGATTATACAAATGTTATGGTATCTATGAACTGCTGAAATTTTTTTTGCTGAAAAATGTATAGCCAATGTTCCAGGGAAACTATGGATACTGTATTTAATACTGTATTTAATATACAATATTGATTGAACTCGCTCAGTGTCTTCCACACTGCACAAAGACAGGTGAGCAAATAGCAGCTGGAATATCAAGAGGGTCTCAGCATGCCATGGGATTGACCTTCAACATAGTCATTTTAGTGGGAACCCATGAAACAGTGAAACTGTAGGGCTGCATAAATTGAGGGAGGTGTCAGTTACTTTCTCTCATGATAATATAATGTGCACAATCAGAAGCTGTGTAAGTTGAGAGATAACAGTATAAAGAACTCCCATGTAAAACATAATAATATTCTGAAGTCAGAAATAAACAAAATGTAATTTTCATAAAGGAGCGAGTAATAGTTCCCTGGCTATTGAAAACCTGGAAGATTGTTGCTCTGTTCTTGAGTTATTCTCTAGGCCTCACTACATTTATACAGAAAAGGAAGACAATGTGCTTTGTACATAGTTATCAGCACAAGTTTGTCTTAGGGCTGAGATCCAGAATTGAACCCTAGCACAAATTAAGCCCTGGACTTTATGATCTTTTCTGAGCAGTTCTTCTTTTGTCCAAAGCTAATAGTAAATGGAGGGTGGTAGAAAAGGAACATGTTAAAAATACAGCATGTGATTGTCTCTATTGGTGGGGCACTGGCGGAACACAACTTCTGCGACAAGAGCCTTTTCTTCTCTGTTGAATACATTTTCAGCTGCCACTGATCCGCCTTGGTTTCTTCCAGCATTTCAGGAGCTAGACAGCATCTTTCATGCCTCATTGATTCCCAGCAAGGCAGCTCGAATCTGCTCTCAGCCTCAGACTTTCAGCCTTGCGTCACCCACGTGGATAGGGTGCTATTTGGTTTTAAAGAGATGGAGAGAAAATGATAAATTGTGTGTGCAGGGGAGAGATGAAAAAAATAAGAAAAAAGAAGGAAAAAATAAATAAACAGAAGGATTTGACCAAAAGTTGAGAGAGTGGATTAAAATTACTGAATTAGAAAAAGATGGGCTCTGGTGGTTCCCTTGGATGACTTTGGATTCTGCAAGAGTAGCTAGGCTGTGAACCCTCATACACTGTTGGGCAAAACCTTTTATATTCTTGTTTATTTCTATAGCAGCATTCTAATAATATAGCCCCAGGTGGTTTTCAGAAAAACAAAAAGCAAGTAACGTAACAAAGAATAGCCCAATACGTCTCCAATACACATTACAAAGTTAAACATAGAAATAAAACATAAGAAATCTTGATTCTTTCTCACCCCTGCACCCTCTAGCAGTTTCCCAGGTGAACGTTTCTGAGTTGTTAAGAGTCTTGCGTCATCAATCCTAGTCCTAGCTGCTCAGATTCTGGCTTCTTTAGAAACCACCTATGATATGTTTGCTTTTAGTAAACAGTGCTATTGAGAGAGGACTTGTGGAAGTGTCACTGTCCTGACTGGTTACATGGGATCAGTTTTAGTTACTAAGGTTTGAGGGTGCAACACCTTACTAGCAGGGGTTGTGTCCAACCACATACCTTGTTGACTTGTTACCCTCTATATTAGTAAATGGGTAACATATGGGAGTACCTCCTTTTTAGCACATTCATCAGTGGGCTTTTTGTTTTTTAAAGTGGAGCAAAGGTAGTTCAAACCTGCAGATAGACCTCTGTACATGGAATGCCTTGTCCACATTGTGGACCAATCTACTGGAAGTGCATGCCCTAGGCCAATCCAACAGGAGATTGCTTTAAAGGAAGAAGAAGAGCTGGCTTTTCTACCCTGCTTTTCTCACCCATTTAAGGGGACTCAAAACAGATGACAAAGCCTTCTATTCTTCTCCCCACAACAGAACACCCTGTGAGGTAGGTGGGGCTGTGAGAGCTCAGAAGAAAAGCAGTGACTAGCCCAAAGTCACCCAGCTGGCTTCATAGAGGAGTGTAGAATCAACTCTAGTATTTCCAGATAAGAGTCCGACTCCCTAATCACTAGACCAAACTGAAGTGTTCCACGGTGGTAGACCAGAACAGACACTCCTGTATGGATAGGAACAAGCAGCTGATTCAGTCTATCAGGCACAAGGAGTCAGTTTGCTGGGTTCATGAAAGTGGTTGTGGAAGTGCACCACTTCTTGGTGTCCAGCTAAAACAGCACTGGCTAGAGGATGCAACAAGTTGGGTCAGCTGGGCCATCCTTAATGTGGACTTTTTAAATGGACATTCATCCAGCTATGGCTAAAAATAATTATACTGGGTGTTCAATTATTTAGGCATGTGGTTCATTTGACTGAGATCCTGCGCACTACTCTGTTACTCTGCTCCTCAGACAAATGCTGCTCTGGAGTATGAAGGGAAGGCTTGGTGCAATCTAAACTTGCACCGAACTAAGTTATTTTCTCTTTATGTCTGAACCATGCCCAGTAGTTTTGGCCTCTCCTGAACTGGTCTATGGTTTGGATAGCCCAAGTGGTTGAACTTCCCAATGAGGGAGACAATGGCTTGGTGTGATGGAAAAGTAGATCAAGTCTTCTGCTTAGGGACAGGAATGACAGGGTGTTTTAGGGGAGACCTGATCAATTGCACATATCTACTTCCACTAATTTTGTGTGGGAAGGGTTCTTTAAACATGCTACCTGTTTAAGCATTTTGTAATACCAAAGTTTTAAAATAAGTTTTGATTCAGTAGGATACATTTTAATCCTTGTCTTTGCTGGTTTCTGAAGTACACGAAGAGGAGAAAATGTACTGAACTTAGACTTTGGCTCAGTGGCTCAATGAGGCTTTCAGTTGTCTATGGATACTGGTAGCCGTTTCACACTTTGTTGGATGCTGGCCATGACAGCATGTGTGGAGAGGCACTGAACTGTGACATAACTGGTATAAACAGTAGGGGAAGCACAATGAATTAGATCTATGCTCATAGTAATATTGTGTCATTATAAAGAGCGAATCATTGTCCCTAAGTAACCTTACCAAGAGCCTGATTAAAATATGCTGAGGAAGTCTCACGACTCTCAGAAATGTGAACACTTTCAGCCAGTAATCCAAGCTAACAAGGCTTTAGCGAATTTGGGAAGGGTTCTAATGAAGTCTTAATTACCTTTGCACCTACCCCACATTTGCCCTGCCTCTAGCCCCAGGCTGCTTTCCCAGTGCAAAAAAACAAAAAAACAAAACCAAAATGCCAATATATATATATTTAATTAAGCTGTTAGCAGAGCAGTGCTGGCCTGGGCTGATGGTCAAAGACATCAGGGGGAGCCAGGGTGAGTGTAGCCCATGTTACGCTAGGTTTGTGCGAACAAGCATGTAAAGTTGTTCAGAAAGATGTAAAAAGGTCTGGGACTGTTGGGTGAAACACCTAGCAATGCCAGGCTCTTCCTGGCACATAGGAGCCATTAAGAAACAGCTGAGTATTGTGCAAACTGCAAAGAAGCTCACCTATTCCTTACCCATGTGGACACTGCCATTCCATCTATCTCTGTGAGCTGAACAGCATGCTTGCAAAAGCAGAAAAAATTGTGGCATCCATTCACACTGAGTGGGTGAGTTCCTTTACATTTTTGTGACCCTTAATAGTCACTATGTGGCAAGGAGAGCCTGAGATTACTAGGTGCCTCAATTAGCAGCTTCCTGGACAGGTTCAAATGCCTGTTCACACAAACCTATGTTGCACCTGCCCTAACATGTTTACCTTCTCTAAAGTGTTATTTCTTTAGGGTGTTCCTCTAATGCGGTTCCTGAATTTTCATACCTTTTAAATTGTTCTAATATTCTGTACGCTGGTGTGAGCAGTTATTTATTAAAAATCGGGACACAACAACTCATTTCTCAAATAGTTTTGTAAAATCTGACAAACAGGTCAGTCTCCCTGGTTGGCTGCCCTGGGAGTTTTACTTTGCAATGGCCAGCAGATGGCAAACTAGATCCACCCTATGCAGGACATGTTATAAAAGACAGAAGTAGGAGGCCAGACTACTTGACATGGATGTGTGTGTATTTTGCCTTTCCTCTGCTTTTTTTTCCAAATTGCCTTTTTCTTGTCCTCAGAAATAGTTTCCTGAGGAACTTTGCATGGTCTGTGAGTCTTCTCCCCATTCTTTACAGGAATCACCAACTGCAGACCTTGGTGACTTCTCAGGAGTAGTGAAGTTAGGTAATTTTTAGACACTCTACTTCAGTGATGGTGAACCTTTTGAGGTCGGTGTGTCAAAATTCACAAGAAAACCTAGCTTAACTCAGGTGCTGTGTCACATCTAGAAATATCCATAATTTAGTGATATTTGTAGCTCTAGTAAAAAAGTTATATTTTTGATATATGTAACTTATTAAAAGCAAAAACAAATAATTCTTTACATGAGTGACTTTTGTTGCTGAATTTCGTTTGCTAAATCTTCAGTTAAAAGTTGGTATTTTGTACACTTCAAGAACAAGCAAGCACTACATGCCCAGGTGCCAGGGTGACCAGGTGTGTCACCTAAAAGGGCTTGGCGTGTCACCTGTGACACACGTGTCATAGGTTGGCCATCACTGGTCTACTTAATAATGTGCTACTAAGTGCACCTCACCCCTGTTAGTTCCCATACTATGCAGATGCTTCCATGTTTCTGATATGCCACACACTAAAATAAAATTTAAAAAAAAAGCTAACTCCACATTTTCTTTAAAGAATACACTTCAATCATGCACAATTTTGCTTTTTCAGCTCATTTCTATCACCTATCAGAGGCTGCATTCACACTCAGGTTTTAATCCAGTCCACCATATTAAACAATCATTTATTTTCCACATTATCCCTTCCCCAAAGGTGATTTTTTGAATTAGATAATACCAAAATAAAATAGTCTGTCACTTTGTTGGTGGGTTCTCTTACTCTGAAAGTGGACTGAAGCTAGACTAAACCTTAGTGTGATTGCAGCCCTGATAACTATAAAGGTGAAGAAGAAGAAGAAGAAGAAGAAGAAGAAGAAGAAGAAGAAGAAGAAGAAGAAGAAGAAGAAGAAGAAGAAGAAGAAGAAGAAGAAGAATAGTTGGCTTTTCTAGCCCGCTTTTCTCACTCATTTAAGGGGACTCAAAGTGGCTGACAAAGCTTTTCTATTCTTCTCCCCACAACAGAACACCCTGTGAGGTAGGTGGGGCTGTGAGAGCTCAGAAGAGAGTTACGACTAGCCCAAGATCGCCCAGCTGGCTTCATGGGGGAGGGCGAAATCAAACCCGGTATTCCCAGATAAGATTCTGGCTCCCTAACCACTAGACCAGACTGGCAGACCGGTCAGAATATTTTAAAAATAAACTAATAGACGGATATTTGCAGCCATGAACACATTTGTTTGACCCCAGACTGCAGTAGGGTTGCTGTTGTTTCTTGGTTTTGGTTTTTAAAGAAATGACATGGTGTCCAGCTGTGAACTCCTATGGGTGGAGGGCAATAGGGTCCAAAGTATCGCGTTCCTCCCCAGGCTAGTGAATATCTTGCCCCAATAACCTTCCTAAAAGCTCCTATTATTGTGACTCTGCCTGTGAGTGAGCAATCTTTTTTGGATTTTTGATGACCAGCCAACCAGTAAAGAAAGAAGCCAGCAGCAAATTAAAAAAAAAAGGGGGGGCAAGGGGAGGCTAGCAGGGCAAGCAAGTAAGGTGCAGGTCCATGTGAGAGAGGGCAGATCTTGGAAAGTGAGTCAGGAGCATAACCAGCCTTGGGCTGGGACGGCGGTGGTGGGTAGGGGCAATTGAGTGATTGCATGAAGGCAGTGGCATTAATACATTAATGAGCCCTGGCAGCAGCTCTCATGCAAAGCACTCAGGTTGTTGGTTACTAGATTTGGCAGGGATGCTGCATATAAGCGTAATTTGCATTACTGTATTATCTGCCGTGTCATGGGTCTCATCATCTTGGATCCCTTTGTACTCTATTATCACAGGTCTAACAGTTTATAAGAAGTTATGAATCTGTTTTGAGTTATCACAGATCATTGGTTGCTCAGAATTCAGTTCTGCTTCTCACTTCAAAGGTGTTCCTGAGTGCTTTTTTAACCCAGAATTGAACAGGAAACTCTTAACGTATAAAGCATGGGTTCTCTTACTGAGCTTTGGTCCATTTCAGCTTCTTTAGCAGTTCTTCTTTTGGAAGGTGCCTGTCTTCCACATGGCTAATCCTGGTTCAATTACAGAAAGTGGGAGATATTTTGTGATTTTTCTTTTCTTTTTAAAAATATTTTTTATTATTACAGTACTAAAAGAGAGATTATAAATACTAAGGATAATATACTGTTAGTCACTAATAGTTCATTTTCCAGAAATCAAAATCTGAAATGTAACAATCCACCAATAAAGCTAACATATATATGCCCCAGCACTCTGTCACTATAGCAGATTTTATGACCTTTGGACATTTTCCATATTGTTCTAGATATTCTTGATGAAATGAAATCAAGATTTGGTATCTGTTATTGCAGGATTCAGAAACTACCAAGATGCTAAGAACATATTAGTTATACCTTTAGATATGATGGTATGTGATGTTATTTTCTCAACTAAAATATCCTAAACTATAACACCTGTTATTTGAAGACAGTGTGACACCCCCCCCCCCAGTTTTGGAATATTAATAGTTGCTAATAAAAACTTAATTAGTTCTTGTTAACAGCTTGGGTACTAGAGTCATATGTTTTTAACAGACATAGAATTGGATTAAAACTTTTTTTGGAATGATTTTCTTAATCCCTTGCAAATTATTTTAATATTAGATAAGTCCATCACATATGAAATAATGCATGCTTAAGACTCTCACACAAATTGCAGATTGTTTTTTTTTAGCTTGCTGTTTTAACGAGTGCTTTCTTTCTACCACTTTGGAATAGTTTTCCCTTAATTTGGATGAAACAGAATGAAACTGGGTTCAAATCAAACTGAGTTGATGCATTCTAGCTTTTTAAATCTATAATCTTAGGTCAATTTCCCAGTTATGTCAGTGATGACCAGGAGTTTGAAGTTAACTTGGTTAGAATAAAATAGATCTTGGAAGGTGCACCTTTACCAGTAAGGAGGTCAGTATCTTTTCAATAATTCTTCAAAGGTTGATAACTTCTCATTGATTCTGTTGATCATTCAGTAAATGAAATAACTGAAACTGCATAAGCCAATTATCAAGTTTCTGTTCTAAAATCAGTGGGTTGATTGTTATAAATATCTTTAATCTTATAGTAGCTTAGATCTTTCAAATACTTCTATTACTAGTGCTGCTGCTACTACTACTAACAACAACAACAAAATAAAGCTATGGATAGGGGTTTATATTTAATGAAAGTGTTAGCAAAATCATATAGCTGTTGAAATATCCGCCACATATTGAAGGTATAGTGAAATGTTTCTCCATTTGTTATTCCTTGCAATAAAATATATCTACCTATTTTGCCTCTCCATTTTTTAAGAAAGTAAAAATAGTTCCCCCTCCCCCTCACTTTTGTAATGGCTTCCCCTTCTCTTGAGATTTTGAGCTTCCTGGTGAAGTAAATGTGTGTCAAAATGAGGGTGATAGCAATTTGGAGTTAATGAATATGTGATGGGTCTCCTGCAAACATATAACTTCATGTTTATCCTTTCTAATATGATTTTCTATCTTCCTCCATTTAACCACATCTGCTAAACCTTTACCATTAATGTTTAACACTTTCCAAGGCAGGCATTGTAACATGGGTGCAGCAAACAGTCCTGGTCTTTTTCCTCCCAGCTGAGAGCAACCACAGTTCCTAAATTTGGGGGAGGATGGGGCAGAGGCAGCAATAAGAAATTACTGGAATTCATTTACTCGTACACTTGTCCCTTGAATAATATAGTTTTGTGGTATTCCTTGTATAATGCAGTGATGAAAATTCGATGCCTTGCAAAAAATTCCGTCCCTGGTTATGGAAAGCCAACAACTGGGGAAATTGTGATCACTTACCTTAAGGCAATTTTGTATAATTGGGAGGCTTGCAAGAGCCAAACTATAGTGTTATACAGGAGATGAATTTAGTATGTTTGATCTGATCATTTAATTCACAAGGAATGGTTTAATCTTAACAAGTGCAAGGTAATGCACATTGGGGCCAAGAATCCAAATTATGTCTATAAACTGATGGGGTCTGAGCTTTCTGCAACACACCAGGAAAGGGATCTCGGGGTTTTGGTGGACAGTTCAATGAAGGTGTCAACCCAGTGCATAGCAGCAGCAAAAACAGCTAACTCAATGCTGGGAATAATAAGGAAGGGAATAGAAAATAAGTAAGTGTCATTTTGCCTCTTTATAAATCTATGGTGAGGCCACATCTGGAATACTGTGTACAATTCTTTATAAATCTATGGTGAGGTCACATCTGGAATACTGTGTACAATTATGGTCACCACACCTCAAGAAGGATATTGTGGAACTAGAGAAGGTGCAAAAAAGGGCAACCAGAATGATTAAGGGTCTGGAACACCTCCCTTACGAAATCAGGCTGCAACGTCTAGGCCTCTTCAGTCTGGAGAGACGGCATTTAAGAGGGGACCTGATTGAAGTATATAAAATTATGCATGGTATAGAAAAGGTGGATAGAGAACATTTCTTTTCTCTATCACACAACACTAGAACCAGGGGGCACTCTATGAAGCTGATGGGTAGGACAGTCAGATCCAACAAGGGGAAGTATTTCTTCACCTAGAGGGTCATCGGTTTATGGAATGTGCTGCCAGAAGAGGTGGTGACAGCTACCAGTCTAGATGGCTTTAAGGTAGGGTTAGACAAATTTATGGACGACAGATGTATCAATGGCTACTAGAATGAATGCCTAGGCACATCTTTCATGCTGGGGGGGAGGAAGAAACAGGGCGCTTCTAAGGCTGTTTGCTAGGATTCGAGAGCAGGCAAAGGTTTGTCCTTGTCTCTGCTTGAGATGCCCATAAGCATTTGGTGGGTCACTGTGTGTGACAGGATGCTGGACTAGATGGGCGGTGGCCTGATCCAGCAGGGCTTCTCTTATGTTCTTATGTTCTTATGTTTGGGTTTCAATGCCTGTTTTAATAGTCTTTGACTTTTTTTGGTATTGTTACTCTTTTTGTTTACCATACATTTCCATGCTTTGTTTTTAAGAGAGGCCATCAATGATTAAACATTAGATACGTTTTAATAGTGTTTCCAGTCCAGTATTTAAGAGATGCCTTCCCAAGTCTGATCACATAGACCATTCAAACTGTGAGCTACGTGTAGAAAGGTAGAGAGTGCCTTATAAGGTTTCATAGGCCTGAGCTGAGACCAGTGTTTTTGGGTGGTTTGGGATAGTTTCAGCAGTGCCCTAAAACTGTACCCTACTTTTGGAAATCTTAAACTATAAATACTTGCTTATTCGTGGCCCTCTTTATAGCTGAACTGATTCTTTGGGTAACTTTTCCTGCCCTAGGCAAACTCTCCCTGCACAGACTTCTTGCATATCCAAACTCTGACTGACCCTACTGGATTTTAACTTGGCAATTTATTTTAATTGCTTTTATTGTTTTTATCTTTAAGTGGACTAAACATTATAACAGCTAATAATTGTTTAGTTTGTCCTTCTCAGCTGCATTAGTGATGCCATCAAATATGATAGCTACAAAATATTGTGATGCCATTGCATCATTAATCTATGATTGGAAAGGGGAAAAGGATGGGTGTAAAAATCCAAGGGAAATAATGGCACTAAACAATACTGAGGGAAAAAATTAATTGCATTTAAATGATAACTGGAAAAGTTTCCATCTCATTCAAATAGCTGTTTTTATTCTTCAGATCAAAGCTTACCAATATTTGGTGCAGCGCTAATATTTTCGTTTGTCATGTATTGGAGATTTTGCATTATAAATGCTCCCTTGGAGCCTCAGCAAGT
Organism: Aspidoscelis tigris stejnegeri; assembly: GCA_023333525.1. Classification (NCBI taxonomy): domain Eukaryota; kingdom Metazoa; phylum Chordata; class Lepidosauria; order Squamata; family Teiidae; genus Aspidoscelis; species Aspidoscelis tigris. The sequence goes on from JALMGA010000003.1 coordinate 83,754,426, forward strand.
TGTGCTTGTTTGTAGTTGCCTCTTGCTTAGAACCTCAGTTTAGAACTGACAGTCTTTATACTTCCGACAGTTGAAGCTTCAGATGATTGCAGTAGAATACTTGAAAGTGGAATTGAAATACATTCTATTAGCTCAAACACCATGGGCAAGTTCCCATTCAAGGAATAAAGCGCTATATACAAAGCTGTTTACATCGATATGGAATGCACGTTAAAAGGAAGCAAAGGAGCATCTAGCAATCGGATTCAACCCCAATTTTGTGTCCCCACTCTTAAACACTTAAAACGCTTCCAAAAATGGATTGGGGAAAGCAATTCTTTCCCCTCCTCAGCCTTTCCCCACCCCTCTCTCCCCATTGCCCAGGGCGCACGGCAGCAGCAGCAACTCAAGCCCCGTTCGCCCACTCCATCTCCACAGTCACCATCCCCAGCAGAGGTTCCCTCTGAAAAAAGCACCCTGGCTGGCTGGCTCACTCTGCTGCCTCCCCTTCCTGCACACACACACTTAAACATACACACATCTCCCAGTTCCTGCAGCAGCTTCACCCCGAAAAAAACACCCTGGCTGGCTCTGCTGCCACTGCCGCCTTCACTCACACACTTAAACATACACATATCTCCCAGTTCCTGCAGCAGCTTCACCCCTTTCCCTTTTTAAAGATCAAGGAAGGAGGGAAACAGACAGAATTGCGCAGGATTGCCTCTTTCAATCTTTAGGCTTGCATGGGTGGGAAAGGAAACATTGTTATCAGGTGTGAAGTGGCTGAATTGTTACAATGAAACAGTCTGTTGTATTGGGGAATGCTCTGCATTCCCACAGCACTAAGGAAGAAACGTTTTAAAAGCAAAAGCGAAAAAAAAACCACTGGAAAATTCTGGTGTTTATTTATTCTGTTTTGAAGCCAAATAATCCTCAAAATACCCCTGAAACTGATTGGGAATGGGGACGAAGAGGATCCAAACCGTTTTGAAACTGTTTTAATTGATTGGGGGTGGGAACGACGAGGATCCAAACCGTTTTGAAACTGTTTTAAAGTGGTAGTGGGAACTCGCCTCATAAGGCATTAAAAAACAGAATAGCATATAACTGCTCAAAATCTCATTTGTTCCCAAACTGTTTTATGATTGCTCGAGCTTGGCTCATGGTTTTGAACAGTTTGGGACAATCAGTCTAGAAGAAGGAAGGTTAGAATTTACTGCGTTTACTGCAATAAAAGTGCAGATGCAAAGGAAAAATGATGAAAAGTGGATTATGATTGAAAATATATATTCTTGGTGTGGCTCTGTTTGCCTGGAAGCAGTCTATCTCCACATAATTCACACATAATTTAGGTTCCCAGTGTAGAGCTGTGGTGGGAACCCTCTATTGATGCATAGCCAATTTGGGTGAATGAAACTGAAGTCCCAGATTGAACTGCTGCTCCATCTAGCAGACTACGTGCCAGATGTTAATGCAAGATCATGCCATGTCACAGGTCTACTTCCTGTGATCAATTTGTTATGTACAGATAGTGTTGTACTATAATTTTCATTGTTCTTGAAAATGGATATTCTTGACTGGGAATTATAGTTCAGTAACAGTGATATTCAGGGATCCAAATGACATTTGCTTTGTGGTGTTAATCCTACCCTGGGAAGAGTTAGTGAAGAGCAGGTTCAAATACGATAAAAACTTAGGAATACCATTTAAAACTTAAGAATACTGTGTTGAACTACACAGACCACATTCTGCTTTTGTGCAAAATGCACAAGCATGAGACATTTCCCCCCTTGCACATTTTTTTGTTCCATAGCTGCTGCTTGGTAAACAGCTGGTGTTAGGGAGAGGGCTAGAATGCAGGATGAAATCGAGCTATTCCCTCCTTATTTATATAAAAAGGTTTTATCACACTGTGTATAGTTTGAGATTTGTACTGATGCCACTAACCTAAAGCTTCTGTTGTTGAATTTTCGACTACTTTGTTTATTGCATGTATTTGAACTTCTCTTTCAAGACAGAGTTTCATCAAAAGTAACTTGCAACAAACATTATATGCTTTTGCAAAACAAAAACAGCATACTATAATAAGGTGGAAGCATCCTTCCACAGGACTGCTGATAGCAGATTGCTGTTTGGAAGGGAGTGAAAGATGTAGTGCTAAGATAGATCACCAAAGAGAGGAAAGATTTCTTGGGATAGGCTTTGTGATGATCTTTTTCAACCAGCTTCTGGGTAATGGTCAGTACATTTTGCAGGCTAGCTGTTTGAAGCTTCTAAAGATGAACAGATGTGTTCAGATTGAGCATGAGGTGGGAACAAATAGCAGAAAAGGTTTCCCAGAGGCTTTGGACTACTGATCAATCTTAGCCAACCTGGAAAATGTTCAGGGATATTGGAAAATTAAACTGAAACATCTGGAAGGTGCCACACAGTCACTCTTATCTGGAAAGAATCTTTAGATTTTGGAAATCCTGCATATTCAAGATCTTAGATAGGTTACTTTGCAGGTATTATCCTTCCTTCAATTATCTCTCTATTACAGAGAGAGCCATAGCTAGTTCCTCAGCTATACTTATAAGCTATAGAATCTTACAACCTGAGGTGTCCAGCCTTGGCCAGAGGTGGTCTCGTAATATAGTCTGCATATTCAAGTTGGTGGAAAATTCTTGAACTCTTTCCCCTCGCTGTTTACTCCACAACAGGGTTGGTCAGACCTTCTAGATACTGTACAGTGAACCATATAACTTCTGTGAGCCTCAGCCAGTCCGGCCAATGGCAAGGAATGATGGGATTTGCAGTTCAGCAGTATCTGGAGGGACACAGTCTACAGTAGTCTCTGCAGCTGTAGAGTTATTCTCTAATAAACACCTTTGATACTAGTGCTATATTTATGAAAAAAACAGACTGAACCTGTGATTCTGTTTATATCTTTTTCTCCCTCTCCTATCCCAAGGTTAGATTTCAAAGGCTTGGCAGTGGAAGATGATGGAGATGAGGATGTAGAATTGAATTAGGGTTACTGTATGAAAAAAGAGGTCGGAGTTGCTTGTCATGGGATAGGCAGGATTTCCCCCCTACCTTTTCCAGCTGTCTTTCTGAGTATATATCAATGAATAAGAATATTAATAATAAATAAACAACACATTTATATTAAAGTTAAAATGATGAATAAAAAGTGAGTTGAAGGAAGCACACTCCACATTTTTCAATAATGTGGGATATAAGAAGGAGATTTTTATCAATTATGAAAAATATTTCAGTCATAAAAAGGTAATTTAAAGAGTTGGAGATGGATGGCAGGGGGCATTAATGTCAGCCAGAACAAATGGGCCCACATTAGTCAACTGAATGGTGACTTGTCTGCTGCCTGGGTTTCAAAAAGATGTCCCTGGTTTTTGAGGCTTGCACCTTAAAGATGAGCAAACTTTTCAAGTTGCTCTTAGTGTGGCAAGTCTGTATGTGGTACTGGTGTGAGAAGTTGGGGTTAAACATTATAAGCTTCTTCCAGACACAGAAATAACACACAAGAAAGATCTGGAGAGACTATTGCATGAGGTCAAAAGAAGAAGAAGAGTTGGCTTTTCTACCCCGCTTTTCTCACCCATTTAAGGGGACTCAAAGCGGCTGACAAAGCTTTTCTATTCTTCTCCCCACACCACAACAGAACACCCTGTGAGGTGGGTGGGGCTGTGAGAGCTCAGAAGACAGCTGTGACTAGCCCAAGATCACCCAGCTGGCTTCATGGGGGAGGGCGGAATCAAACCCAGTATTCCCAGATAAGAGTCCGCCTCCCTAACCACTAGACTACAATAGCTGCTGGAGGTAATATTAGGGTGTTTTACCACGAGCACTAGAGTACCCATTAATAGGTACTCTAGTGCTAAGTGGAAAAACACCCTTAGAGTGGGCAGGTTTCTTCAACCTGGACTCCTCCAGGTGTTTAGACTACAACTTCCATCTGTGTTAGTCAACACACCCATGCTGGCTGCATGTGATCAGCTAGGTTGGCTTCCAGGTTTCAAGGATCCTAAGAATACTTCTTGATTCCAGGGAGGGCCCCTCTGATATTGCAGTGATGGAGCCTGTTATGAGCACCAGGAAATCTGGGTCTTTGGCAAACTGAGGGCCAGAAGTAGCCCAGGAGCAGGAGTGTCAAGTGTTAGTGTGCCTGCCAGAAATGAACGAGGCTTTGATTTTCTAATCAGAGAGACGGTGAGAAGGAAACTTTCTGTGGAAGAATTGCAGGCTTCTACTTAGCTGTGGGAATTCTGGATAAACTCCATACTCAAATCATGTGACTGTGTCCATGCTACATTTTTTCTGTAACTCAAATGATTTGTTGCAGATTTTATCCTCCCTGGAATGTGTCCTTGTCTACTTTTGCCGTGATGCTTTATTAGGGAATTATGTGCTTCATCCTCAGTAAGGGAGATAAATATACATTGGGGCTGATAGGAATTATAGTCAAAAACACCTGGAAGGTATCAGGTTATGGACACCTGGGTTAGATGGACAAGTCCTGCACCTCTGTAAAAGATGAAACATTTCCAGAAGTTATTATCTCTTTGATTATCCCTATAAACATATGATCACGTCCATTATTTTGGCAGCCTGTTCTTTCCCTTACAAAAGATGCCCCTGGGGAGTAGCAGCGGTGTTGTGCCCATAAGTGCAGTTGATTTATGTTAACTGTTGAAACGATAATGTTTAATCTGTAAAGTGCTAATCTATTTTTATGTTGATTATGAATTGGCCAGCTGTGCCTACTTCCCTATTCATAGAGTTTAGTGAACAAGCCCATTTTACAGGCTGGGCTTGGAGGGTGATTTACATGCAAGCAGACGTGGCTTTTAAGGAGAGTAAATCAGCTGAGTAGCACTACCAAGCCACTGTTGTGGCAGTTCAGCAAGAAGAGGAAAAAAGAAGAGGAAGAAGAGGAAGAGGAAGAGGATGGAAAAGGGTGAGCTGCTGAAGAAAAACATATAAAACAAATAGAGAATTATTAGCATGTGTGGAGGTGTTGAATGTTTTGGTCCAGGAATCAGTCAAAAATGCAAAATTCATTTCTCATGAGGGCAAGCTTGTAGCAAAATTGGAAAAAAACAAATGTGCACATATTGTGCAATAAACTGATTATATAGAAAAGCAGTTAAACATTTCACACATTTCTTACTGCATTTTCCCCCCCAAAGGGCTATCAAAGTAAAAGCACCTCTGCTGAAATCAAAATCAGTCCCATATGCTTCAAAACAGCTGAAATGTGTGGTTTTAGGGTATATCTTTCAGAAGAGATGCTTTAAAATACTGTGTACCTGAAAGGTATGCACCCTTTCTTAAAGTCATCTAGGCTGCTTGCTGCTACCACCTCTTCTGGCAGCAAATTCCATAGACCAATGACCCTCTGGGTGAAGAAATACTCCCCCTTGACTCTTCTACCTACCCATCAGCTTCATCGAAAGCCCCCTGGTTCTAGTGTTGTGGGATACAGAAAATAATTTCCTTATCCACCTTTTCGGTACTGTGCATGATTTTATATACTTTGATTAGGCCGCCTCTTAAAATGCTGTCTTTCCAGGCTGAAGAAGCCTAGACTCATAAGAGAGGTGTTCCAGCCCCTTAATCAGTCTGGTTGCCCTTTTCTGCACCCTTTCGAGTTCCACAATATCCTTTTTGAGGTGTGGTGACCAGATTGAACCATAGTGTTTCCTATATTTGACTCTTGCATTTTTATCAGCAAAATACTGTTGCCAACAATATCAAAGTGTGCTAAAAGATCCAATTGGATCAGCAAAGTGACACTTATTCCGTCTTTCTCTTGGTAAAGACCATCCAAGCAGTCAAATATGTTGTAGTGCTATGACTAAGGGCCTTTTCTCACTTGGCCCAGAAACAGTTCCAGGTGGATCACAGAAACATGTCGACTGCACCACAGTCAACCAGGGACAGTCCCATTCAAGAGCCAAACTGGCTGTGGACAGCTTAGTAGTTGTCCACAAGTTGTCCTGTTGGGACATGTATGGGTGCAGTATGAATTGGATGCTCTGGGTATTGTACCTGCACTGTCTTTGCACAGTAATGCAGTGTGAGCCAGTTCGGCCTAGTGGTGAGGAAGCCAGACTCTTATCTGGGAATACTGGGTTCGATTCCGCCCTCCACCATGAAGCCAGCTGGGTGACCTTGGGCTAGTCACAGCTGTCTTCTGAGCTCTCACAGCCCCACCTACCTCATAGGATGTTCTCTTGTGGGAAGAAGAATAGAAAAGCTTTGTCAGCTGCTTTGAGTTTTCTTAAATGGGTGAGAAAAGCGGAGTAGAAAAGCCAACTCTTCTTCTTCCTTGCTCAGTCACGGCAAGGGTGGATAGGATGTTTGACATCTGGGTGCAAAGCCTGGAGTGTGGCTATTGGCATGCCTGCAACTGCTAGACAAGAATGGGAAAGCTCCTGCGCCTAGCATGTGAATGACCTTAGCCATTCTGGACATTAACGGAACTGGAATGGTTTTTGAAGACCATCCCACCACTCAGGGAAGAGCAGATATGGCCTAAAATTCATACAGAGTACATCCATTCATCCGAGTCCATTCTTGCTTTTCTCATCAAGATCAGGTTCTTTCTCTTATTTTATCCCCACAACTCTGTCAGGTAGGGTGGGCTGAGATAATGACTTTCGGCCCAAGATAATTCATAGTTGAATGGGGATGTCAATCTTTTTTTTCCTAGTTTCTAATCATTATATCAGATAGGCTCTGAGATGTAGCAGGCAGCCTCATCTATAGGTCAGCTGTTTTGAATTCATGAAATTATTTCTTCCTCTTCTTTTAAAAAATGATTTATCTCTGTTGGCTTACCAATAGTTCAATTGTGGCACATTCTCAGGTAACCAGTGGCTAAAAAAAAAAAAGGGTTAGATGTCTGCTTGTGAAATGGGGAAGACAAGTCTGGTCCTTTTATAGTAGGGATGGGTAATCTTTAGATTCCAGATGTTGTTAGACTACAGTTCTCATTGGATGTAGCAACTGTGTCCGCCAGCTATGGAGTCATGGTCTAACCATGTCTGAGGAACCTTAGGAATCCCTTGCTCTTTTGTAGTGACAGGGTTGGAAGAGGAAAAGCTGCATTAACATAGCATCATTGCCAGACTGAGAGTGACCCTTCTATGCAAGGGAAGGCTTGTTCCAATTTTGGAGCACACCCAAGCAGAGGCTCTTTTGGAGGAAGGAAGGGAGGGAGGAAGGAAGGGAGGAAGGGAGGAAGGAAGGAAGGAAGGAAGGAAGGAGAGGTTGTGTTTGTCTGGAGGGCCTTTTGCAGCATCAGAAGAATGAGGAAAATTCATTACCTTCTTCTTTCCAGTCCAATATCCTTGAGAGTTTCATCTGCGGGCAATCCTAAAGCAATAGTTTCAGTAAACAGATAATTAAGAAGAAACTACAGTTTATCTGTTCTATTGGCACACAGCTAAGTAGGATTAATTAATATAACCAGCCCCTATAGATATGCTGCCTATTTTGGTTTAAAATCAATCTGTATATAGATTTTAGGGTGGAAATGGATTGTAGAGGCTGTTGAAAGTAATACTGCCTTGTCATCAACTTCCATTTCAATATATTTTATGTTTGTAATAAAATAAAATAAATACCTTACCCCCAAATTGTTCAAATTTTGTCACTTGCGAGTCTGATTATAATGGAGGTAATACTTGATTGCTTCCAAACGGACACCCTTTTTTGACATATCAGTGTCCCATTTGAGTAGATACTGGTACATGGTCTTGGCACAAATCAAATGCACTTTCATTACTCATTGTGTGGGTGTGTTGTGCTAGGCAGCAGAAGCAACGCTGTGTAGTTTGAGCAGCAAACGGATTTAAAAAAAGGAATAGACATTTTGGGCTAAATAAAATAATGAAAAACTATTGCAGAAAGTATAGGTTGCAGCCTACAGTCAACAGCACATACAATCTTGATGCAAATTTTGTGAAATCAAAGCAGGGTGATTTATCTAGAAGTAATTTTGGGTTGCTTTATATTTTGCATAGGTCACAGTATTCAAGCTCATTCGTTCTTTTAATTTATAAAATTGTTCTCTCTCTTTTTAAAACAACCCCCATATTCTTCCCCAGAATGTTTTCTTAATACTCATGCAAAGTTTCAGGTCTAGAGATTTCATAATCTTGGAGTTACCATTCCAACAGACACACAATTTTTTATGTTATTAATACTGTTAAAATGCAGAGCAGAAATGTCAGTAATAAACAAATATCCTAGCATTATGTAGAGATGGCATTTGCATATAATTTTCCTGAATATGACAGTTTTATAATTATGGGGTTTTTTTTTGTATGTTTCTCCCGTAATATACAACTACTGTTAATTGTTCAGCTACAGTTAAAAAGATGAATTCCATGTATGTAGTCACTGGAAAAGGAATTGAAATGAACAGCATGATACTATAAGACTGTTACAAGAAAAATATTAAAACCCTGGAAAAGATGCAGAAAAGGGAAACGGAAACATAAGAAATGTACTTCTGCTGGATTGGACCAGTGGGCCATCTAGTTCAGCAGCTCTTTCTCACAGTGGTAACCAATGAAATATGGAAGCGCACAAGTAGGCCATAACGTTGTCCTGCTCACAGTCTCCCAGAAGTATCTTCCATAAAAGGAATTGATTAGTATCAGTGTGTTGAATTGGATTCTAAACAAAGCAGTTCTTTGTGGGCATAGGAGGGTTGTAAGGCCTCCTATCAGATCAAACCCCTCTGAATGTCTTGGGCTTCATCCAACAGCAAATTGAATTTCTAGGAGTTTTTGAAAAGCCCTTTTGGCTTCCCCACTTCTTTCTCCATGCCTGCCTGCCACACTATAAAATATGTGGTGAACCTGCTGGGCTAGGCTGGGCTGCAGATGCCAGCTGTATACGGTCTTCTAAAGTTCTGCTCAGCCTGTAGGCAGGTACCTTGTGCTTGCCTTATGGGAATGGAGGAGTACAGTTGGCCCCAGTAGCCCAAGTGCACAGATGTCCATGGCTCCACCTCTTGGAAAGTCTCAAACATGATGAATTGCAGGTAGCTCGGGTGCACATTTAGTCATGAGGGAAGAAGGGGGAGGCCACGGACATGAGAGTAGAAAGGAAAAGACTGTGGGTGTAATGGGATGGAGCTTAATTAACCTGAAACCCACCAGTTAGCCAATTCCACAAACTACCCAGCTAGTTCTACACTGAGGAGTAAATAGTTGTAGTGGTACTTGGGTTAATTTCTCTTATGAACCACACCAGGCAGAACGGAGCTGAACACATCTCTAATTGACGCGTAGAAGAAATGAGAAGTATGATAGCAGTTTATAAAATTATGCATGCTTTAGAGAAAGTGAGCAAAAGCTAGAAAATGACTTTGTTCACTCTCCCACAATTCTGGAATATCAGATTAGGTTAGAGATTTAGGAAAAGCAAAAAGAAAACCTTTGTCACACAGTGCATAGGTAAACTATGGAGCTTGTAGCTGCAGGGTGAAATAATGACCTTTGGTTAGGATGGTTGTTTTGACAGATTCATAAATGAAAAGCTGTTAAAAGCTGCTAGTCAAGATGGCTTTATATTGCCTCTAGTACCTATATGGGTGTGACTGGGGAATGTGACCTGGGATACTTTATAGTTATTATCCCATATTTGTGGATTTGTCTTAGATAGTTGGTATTATTTATTTCATTTCTGTTCCACCCTTCACCTGGTTACGAGTTTTGCATAAGTTTAGTTTTTAAGCACATGCTTGTCCTTGTTTTGCTGAAGGCAACTCCTTGGAAAGAGCAAATTAACAAGTCGTCCCCCCCCTTTCATTGTGGAATAAGCAATATTCTTACTGGAATTAAGGTATGAAAACATCCTATTTTGTCTTGACTGTCACGAAATCAAGGATTGTGTCTTCTGTCAGAAAGAAGGATCTACTTTCAATTGCTCCTGCTTATTTTTAAGCATATTAATTTTAATTACTGCTGCTGAGAAATCTACATGTTCTGAAAGAGCCATAGTTTCCATCCATCTCTGAGATTGGCAGACACAGCTCCATCTTGACAGGCAGTGAAGTAGAAGAAGTTCACAAGATAATATTTCTCCAAGGAGATGAGAGGAAGGAAGACAGTAGATTTAATGAGCATTGTTCAGTCCAAGTGTGAGACAGCTTGAGACAGAAGAACAAACTAGGGGAAAACAGGCTTGGCAAAAGGATGAAACCAAGATTGCTCAGCTTGCATTTCAGAACTATAACTACAGCTCCCGGCATCCACATTGAGGCTGGCACAGAATCCTGGGGATGGAATGCTAGCAGTTGCTCAGGATTGTCTCTACAGGTACAAGACTACAACCCATAATTGAAGACTGGATGGTTGAAGTGCCAGACTTGGCAGAAATGGATGAACTGACATTTCTGATTAGAGAAAATCTGACTTCTTTTTCTAAAATGGGGGATGCTTTAAAGACATTCTGTGTAAAAGGTATGGTTTATCAATGTTAATCAAAATAAGAGATTTAGAAATAATTAGAACTACAATGAAAAAACACTTAATTGTAAAGGAAGTTATCAGAAGTCACTTAGATCTTTTAGTAATCTTAACAACAACAAACAACAACAACTTTGTTTATATTTTCTTTTGGATTTGTGTTTTTCTCCACCACCCCTTTTCCCTTTGGATATACTGTTGTATTTTGTGTCTTTTAATGTCTATTGGAAACTTTAATAAAACTTTTTTAAAGAAGGGAATACCTTTAGGGCTGCAAATTGAGTAGTCTTGTATAAAACCATACCAGAATGAAGAATGCCTCTTTTGACAAAATTAGAGCCAGAAGAGAATTATGTGAGATTTCAAGTTGCCTGGTCTTTTATTCATGTATATATTATATAGTTAGTATGTTGCTCATATAACAAAGTTGCTTGGTAATGGAAAAGAGATACTTCCTTGGGCTACCAAAATTCAAATTTCTCTTATTGAAAAACCTAGACAATGCAATTGGAACGTGTGAGGGAAACAAAGAGAAATCAAGAACTGAATGCTAGAGTAGAATAAAAAAACAAAAAGGGCTCATCCCATGATCAGGATACTGCAAGGTAAACCTGAGTTTGCCTCAGGCTGTCCCCATGAACAGCCTCTAATCCGGGCTACATTCGGGGCAAATGGTACAAATCCGCAGCAAAAACAAAAAACCCCACAACCCGTTACAACTGTTCTCACTCCGAATTAGGAGGCAAGTGCATATTATCCTGATTCATGGGGACACTCACGGGTTATTGGGGGAGGAGTTTGGCGATTGGAGCATTAGCGGCTAGGGTTTTGCTGTCCCTGCTGTGTGCGCTGTGATCACAACTGCTTGGGGAAAGAAAATAAGGCAGCAAAGAAATTAAGCTGAAATAAGCTCCCATTTGCCCTCTTCGGCTAAAAGCATGCCTCCCCCCCCTCCTGATCCCCCAGTCGGCAAGACACATGTGGGTATACAGGTGGATTTTCCGCATGAATGGATCACTCATTCTGCCAAAAAGCTATGCTTTTCAGAGCTAGGATTTGAGACTGCTAAGTAGCTGGAGGCATGGAGGACCAGAACGGCATTGTTAAACAGAAGATAAGAAAATGGATCCAAGCTGCAAGGGTTTAGAGGGAGGCTGATGTTAACACGAGGCTCGCTGTCAAGTGGAGATGTGCTTGCTGTCATGTGGACGTGCGCATGTCCACTAAAGTCAGAGCCACGGCTTCAAGCCATCAGCCCTTATGCCATCCTATTATGCCCCCCTTTTGTCTTTTCCCCCCTTATTCCTGTTGTGTGCTGTGTTTTTGGAGGTGCAACCTGGATGCATTTCCCAGGGATTTCCCCTGTCATCGCTGCACCAGGCAGGACAGGGCATGTTGACGTCAGCTGGGATTCCAATCAGGGCAATGGGGGGTGGAGAAAAAAGGATGCAGTTTCCCCGATGCAGGGGTTTACCGCATTTGCTTGGGGATGGGTGGATTCGAACTGAACCCGCTCTCTCCTCCACCACATGGGGACATCTTAATTCAAACTACAATGCGGATTAAGGGTGCCCCAAATCAGCAGCAAAGTAATTGGAGCCCATGGGGACACAGCCAAAAGCTTTTCCTACATGGATTCTTCATCAGGACTGCATAGATCTACAGGGTAATATGGATCTACGTGTCTTCCCCTTGGAATGCTCTGTCTGTTTCTGATGGAGTGTAATCCTGATTAGGAGACTCCTGATCAGGAATAATGGTAGTCACAATTAATCATGACTGCTGGGCAGACCACCCAGCCCTAATCCCAAACAAAGAGGCATGCTATGTGGAGACATGCTTCTGTGTTTGGAACTACGGGGAAGTGTTTTGGTAGCACACAAATACTACTCTGAAATCCTACCCCCAATCCTTGGAGGCCTCAAAGTGGCATGGGATGATCAAGATCAGACAGCACTGATCCCTCCCACACCACTGGGTTATTCCAGACCCACTGATCCTGACTGAAGACTGGTAAGTGCAAAAAAGGGCCAAAAAGACAAAATCAAAACTATTCATAGTGTGGGATAATTTATTATGAGTCTGAATATTTGTAACATGTAATGTTTATTTTACTGTTTTTCTGCAAAGTCTTTGTCCTTTGACAGTGAGAGTTATTGGTTCAGTCATTTCATTTCATTATAAAATTTCAAACAAATCTAATACTTTAGGGCTAGCCAGTCTAGAGCCCTTTAAGTGCTGCTGAATTGCAATTCTCAGTGTTGTTCACAGTTGGTCAGACAAGCTGGGGTTCTTGAGTTGTATCTGTTTTAGGGCATGAAAGTATTGGCAAATTACCTGCTGAAGGAAGAAATTATTTTCCTTTACCACCCCATATTTGATGGCACCTCAACAGTATAGCATTAGGGATGTGCACAGATTTTTTTTTTGCATTCAAATTTGAGTTGAATCAAATGTCAAAACATTCAATTCGATTTGAATGTTTAAAATTTGAATGCAACAAAAACCCATTTGAATCCGATACATTGAATCTATTCGTTCGAATGTTAGATATGAATGTGAAGATACGAATGTTGACAACATTCATATTTAATGAAATGAATGTTGACAACATTTGTATGTGTTATCCATATCTGTACGCATTTTGTATGCATCCCATTTTACCCCATATGCATCCCGTTTTCATTTTGTATTATAAGCACAAATGCATACAGATACGTATGATATTCATCTGTACGTTTGAATGAATGTTTTGGAACATTCGAAATTCATTCAAATGTCTAAATTCGAATGTGAAGACATTTTATTCGAATTCAGATGTCCACATTCAATCGAATTTGATCGAATTTCGAATGTTTAGAACATTTGTGCACATCCCTAGGTACCATGCATAAGAACATAAGAGGAGTCCTGCTCATCTACAGTAGTCCAGCATCCTGTCCCACACAGCAATGGGCTCCATTCCCAAGCTGCTCATTTTGCTCATGGACGTCTCAAGCAGAAGACAAAACCTTCAGCTGCTCTCAAATCCCAGGAAATGGCCTTAGAGAAATCCTGCCTGTCTCTCCATCTTGGAAGATGTACCTAGGCATCTATTTTGTAGCCATTGATACATCTGTCATCCATAAATCTGACATCCATAAAAATGCAGATATTTGTTACATTTGTAACTTCACAATCCAAATGCAGAGAGGTCTCACTGCCCCTCAGAGGTCTCACTGCCCCTCATTGCTGAATCACAGGAGTTTTGGCAGTCCATACTTTATATCGTAGGTACTGGCATAAGATTGTTCTCGAAAAAGACTTATTTCATCTTCCCAGGTGGTTCACTGGTCTCTTGCTAAGATACAGAGGTCTAGAATGCTGAAAACTAAATGAGTAATTTTGAATTCTGAAGAAATATTAAACACTGAAGTAGAGCTTAGTAGAAAATAGCATAGGAAGATGTTGCATAGGTTGATGATCAAGTTACATTTATTATGTAGGTTCATTTGCTTGATATTGGTAGGACAATCTGTCCCTTCTTCTGCCTCTTCTTTGCTTGAATCATGATATTAGCTATTGTTATCAGTCTAGGATTACTGATTTTTATTGCTGGGTTTGCATTTATTAAGCATCTGGCTCTAATCAAGAATGTTCTGTGTGTTTGCCTGAGCACAGATGATAAGCAAGAATAAATTGGAATGGAATAAAGAGCACTTTCCCCAAAGCATCACTTTACAGAATTTAAACAACAACAACAAAAAATCAAATCAGGGTAATGACTATCGTTTTGCTGTATACCAAATGTGTTGAATGGGAAACAAAGCTGCCTGAACTCTTATTTTAAAAAGAGAAAGAAAAATCAATTTCCTGCGTTGAGAAAAACTGGATCTATAAACTATGCAAACACAGAAAATGAGCACATTTTTGCACATGAGAACCTAAGTGCCCCACTGGATCAGATCCATGGGTCATTTAGTACAGCAGTCTGTTCTCAAAGTGACCAGCCAACTGCACAAGGAAGCCCACCAGGAGGAAAGAAGCACATAACATGCACTGGCTGCAGTCTCCTAGCAGCTGGCTTTCAGGGGCACATCACTTACTGCCGCTGTCCAGGTTAATAGCTATTGATGACCTTGATTTCCATAAATGGGTTCAAACCTTTTTTGAAGCCATCCATGCTGCTGGTCAATTTTGTGGTAGAAAATTCCAAAGTTTAACTGTGTGTTGTGTAAAAACAACATCAACAAAAGTATTGTCTCTTCTGATTTGCCCAAGATTCAGCTTCATTAGGCTCTAGTGTGGCCCACTGGGATTGCCCCCTGATCCTGTGACTTCCACAACTTCCATTTATTGGCTTTGCTTTTACTTTTGCTAGGCAAGGAAAGATGACAGAAGTCGTCGGGGTGAGGGAAGCTCCTGCTTCAAACATAGTGGAGGGTGTGGGGTCACAGGAGGACAAAGCAGGACATCAGTAGCTGCATGTCAGAGGCTGCCTCCAAACAGAGTGTAAAACCCAGGAGTATCCAGGGCTATGTTGGAATTGCCAGAAATGTAGGGACTGTATCCTGCAGAGTTGCTACAGCAATTAAAATAACACACCGCCTCCCATTTTCCCACTATGGTGATATTCACTTACCCAGGAGTGCCTTTTCCTCGTTCGGTCACGTTGGGCAAGCATTTTCATAAGCACAGACGAGGGAAATGTAACCAACCACAGCATGGGAACAAATGCTGAACTACCAATCAGGGCCTCAGAAAGCCAGGCAGGCAAGTGGCCAATCGGTATCATGCATTGTTTTGAGAGATTTATTCTGCTTTCTGTCACACTACATACAGAGCATCACTATATACATGACATTAATCCAGCAGATACTACATATGGGTCATGAACCCAGCAGACAGAACAAAAAAGCCAAACAATGCCATCTCAGAAAATTAGCAGATAAAACCAGCAACCAGTTATTCTTTAAGACTGTCAGATTCAGTGGGATGGCGGTAGAAGGGCTTTCAGCAGGTATAACTTGCACAAGTGCTGTATCAAGGGTATATCATTGCCCCATCTACTTTTCCATCTAACAGCTCTGCTGCTATTGTAAGCCAGTTCAGGGGAGCTAGCAGAAAGACAGAAAGCAAAGCACTGTAACAAATTAAAGTCAACCAGATTTAACTATTAAGATTAATCAGGACAGAATTTGCCTGTTGGCTAAAAGATATTAATAAAGATGCTTCAGTGAGAAGTGGAATGAAAATAAAGGACCTCTCATCCACAGTTTACACTTTTTTTCATAACGGTTCTGCAAATTGCAAGTGACATTCTCATCTCCTCACATGCAACTTGCATGTGTGCGCAAGGAGCACCCAGCATTCACATTTGTTCAATCTGCACAGTATCCATATTTCATTCTTATCTGAAAATCCTCCTTGTGCAATTCCTCCTTTTGCAACACCCCCCCTCCGCCCCCCAAGGAGAAGAGGCTTATATGTAAGTCTGAATGGGCCCTTTATTAACTGCCTTGGAGGCCTTTATGCAGTTACCGTAAGTTGATTTGGAACAAGCAGTCTGAATCAGGCAATCTGTCCAGTGACAGGGATAGATTGCCCCTAGGCAGGAACAACTTCTGCACTCACCCTGAAGTTCACACAAACTTTGGATCCTAGTCTTGGAACCCCCAGGGAACTCATTTTGGCAGCACACTTTGGTGTAGTTTAGAAAATGAAGGATTGCCTCTGCATGCCTCTGTGATCTGGACTGGCCTAAGCTAGCATGCTGGGGAACCAGTTTAATCAGGTCCACTGGTAATCCATAACAGGAGCCTCCTGATCAGGATTGTGCTGTCTAGTGCAGACAGAGTGTACTAGAGGTGGGCAGGGTCTCTCTGGCCTGTAGCAGTGTGGGAACAGAAGAAACCATGAAGAAGACAAAGGGAAACTGTAATCTGTTTTACGAGTGAATGCAGAAAGGCTTTGGGTGTACGTTCAGGCATGTGGCAAAGGGCCTCTGATTCATCTCTTGCACAGATGCCTATAAAAGCAGATGGCTCCAGGAATTCTAATACTATGTATGTAGGTCTGATGAAGGTCTTTCCTTTCAAAACCTGCTGCACTTCCCATATTGTTTATTAGCATGTGACAGGCAACTTCATTATTAACCTAATGGATATAGCACAATCCTGCTGTGTGACCACAGAGAAGCAGCACAACACAGTTTTGCCTCAGAAACAAAAGGAGTTCCAACATAGATGGCACACAGTTCCACTCTTTGGCTGGAGTAGTATTCACATACACGTAGAAGGATAAGATGAGATTTGCACTGTCTCTTCATTGACTTAAATGTGCGTTGAGGAATTCATGAGATGACTCACCCTCTACTATCTGTGGAAGTCAGTGTGTTTATTGCACTGAGTAGGTTTTCCTGAAAAGTGCCCTTGATTTAACCAGCCATGTGCTAGAGTCTCATAGATGCTTATATCCAAAAAGAATTTTACATTCTCTTTTTAATGTGAGGATGTTCTCTACTGAGTTTTGCATTTGCCTGCTGTAACTATTACCTGTTGTGCACTGAACGGAGTGAGAGGTTGACCATTCTAAATAACAGGCAGCCAGTTTGAGGACGTGATTCCCCTGCCATTAAGAGGTGAGGAAATTTTGTATAGTCTTTGGTTGTAGTCAAGACACAGAAAAAAGTTGTCTCTGAGGCATCTCTGATGCACCACAGAGGCTTTGAGGTGGGATTGTTGACACACCAGCCCCCTCCTCCTCTAAACATTCTGTGCTAGAAAAGGAGGATTAGAGAAGAATTGGGAACACAAGGAACACACATGGTCTCTCTGAGGCACCTCTGAGGTGCACCTTTTGTTATGTCTGAAAACAGCCTCATTTGGGGGTGAAAAGCACCGTTTCACATATGTTAAGAATACTATTATTAATTTTAAAAAACACTTAATAAATATGCACTCTTGACAGCAAGGTTAGGTTCTCATCAATTAAACTTGGCATTCATTAGTCAAGAAGAAGTCCAATCAGATTTCATAGGCAAAGCCTGGCTTCTATAAATTGTACTCTGTTTCTTCTGACATATAATGAATTATTTCTCATAATCCACTATCTGCTGTGATAAATCTAATCTTTCAACTTCTGCTGTCTTAATAACTCCTAGGGTTACAATGCAGCTCTTGATTTCTGAGCGCAGAATCCCCAAATTGATAGGCGAAGAGAGGATTTCATTTACTCCCTGGGTTCAAAGTTTAGATTGCCTCTAGTGTGACAGTTGCAGCTCAGCAAGATGTGTCCTACCACCACTACCAACAAAAACCTCTGAAGTATTGAATGTATTTCTTCAAATATTGAGTGCAAGTATTTGCTTTGAGACTGTATTTTGGATGGTCTTGATTTACTGTGTCATTGCTTGCTGTGATTGCTAGTAGCTGTGTAGCTGCTTAGAAAATAATTTTCCCCATTACTGCCAACCCTGAGATTTAACTGGAGATTTTCTGACTGCACTGCATGAGTTTAACCATGAACTGTTTGCATCCTTGTAGCGCATGTCAAGAATGGTAAGGCATCAGAGCTGGACTTTCCCTTGTATATTTCCTGTAATGTACAAAGATGTACAGATTTCACACATATTATGCATACATAAGAACATAAGAAGAACCCTATCTAGTCCAGCATCCTATCTTCTGGGAATTCTAAAGTAGAAGACAAATAGACCTTGGGTCTTTTTGGTGGTGGCACCTTCATTTTGGAATATCCTTCCCTCTACTGTTTGTGAGGCATCTACACTTAGAATTTATAGGCATCTAATTAAAGATTTATCTTTTTACAATGGTGTTCTCTATGTCAAAGTTTGTTTTTCTTCTGGTCCTCTCAGATTTTAAAGGATTTTGATTGTTGTTTTTACTATTTTTACTGCTCTGTAAACTTCTTTGATTTTTTAAAATGGAAAGTGGTATAAAAATGTTTTAAGTAAATAAATAAATAAATAAATAAATAAAAAGGTATAAAGTTGTAATGAAGATGATTATATTGTGTACATTTTGTATAGGCAACATATTTCTTAAGAAGAAAAACTATCAGCCTACAATTCGCTAGTAATTTGCTGACAGCACAATGAAGAGGACATCATGTGAATAATGCTGAAAATTCAGTCATTTAGGCAGCAATTTTGTACAGTAGCCTCAGATCTGAGCACAACTAAATATAGCACAGTTGTCCCTTGTATAACACTTGGAAGAAGGAAGAAAAACAAAACAACAACAGGAATGTAGTTTTGATTTACATGATTTAAATGTGACTGTTTAATGCTACCCTGGATGCTTTTAACAAAGTGATTTGACTTCGGAGGAATTACTGAAATACCTTGATTGACCAGGCATTCCTTCCACAGCCTCACTGGCTTATTAAAAGACTAAGCATCTCCTCTGCTGCCCTTGACTTACCATGGAATAGTGGCCTTCCTGGTTCTCTTAACCCCCAGTTTTCCATAGAGAACAGTCATTTGTATAAGATGCTTTTGCACTTGCTGTGCTTTGTGGGAACCAAGAGATAGCTGTAGATTTCCCTGGATCATGTCGCAAGAATTGGGGGTTCTTTCTTAGGTGAGAAAACCTTATAACTGCTATGGATCTGTGGGTCAGATAAAGGGACCCATTTTGATGTGATTCTGGGCTTGGATGATAATAAATGAACTATGAAACCCTCCATTCACTTTGGACTCAGATCCACTCACATTCACTTATGGGCCCTCCACTACTGACTTTGTCAACCAGTAAGGTTTTCCTGTGAGGCAGTGGTATTTGAAAGAAAAATATTCTGTACCTGCTGTACATCTTTGTCAGGACTGTATCTACCTGTACTGTATATTTGGAGCAAAAGGCAAATGTTTTGTCCCTGATTTTGAAGGATGTAGATTGTATTCATTCACTCACCTTCATGCTCCATTGGAGCTAGAACTTCAGGTGCTGCGTAAGAAGCTTTAACATTTTCCCTCTAGATGATCCTAAACAGTTTGTAAAAAAACTAGAGAGGTTGGAAAGAGACATGAAAGAAAGCTCCTCCTGTTCAAAGGGAAAAGCAATGGCCACCATTATGAAAATGGTGCCTTGGGGAACTTTGGGAAAGACATTGTTTGAATAATGAATTTGTGTGATTGGCTTTGCTGTGGTCTTGTAGCTCAGTGCTAATCACGCCACTGTGTTATCTCAGCTACACACCTGCTCAAGCAGTACCTTGGATACTTCATCAGCTTGTACCAGCATTCTCTGGTTCCCCGGGACTGTAGCAATCTTATCATTTTTTCTTTCCTTGTTGGATTAGGTGCATTTACTCCTTTTGCTAGCATTAGAAAACGGTCCCCGTCCTAATCAATATTTCCTGTCATTTACTTTCCCAAAGATGTGCAGGGCCAATATCTTGTGCATCCTATCATCTTCTATTACCCATTCATAGTTACTGGGAAATGTTGCTAGAAGACTTATTTCATGTGAGTCCCACTGTCAAATGGAAGTCTGTTGATATGGGGAATTGCCCAAAGGAAACTTTTGAGCAATGTTTTGCAGCTGGCATGAACCATAGAAAGTGGTGCTATTTGAATAAGTTTTGCCAGATGAACAAGTATCAGTTACTGCTTGTACAAACATTGCACAAATACTTATGACACACATCTGTAATGTGAACAGATTAAAGATGCTGGCCAAAGTTTCATATTGCAGGCTTCCTGTGAGTTCTGCAAGCACTCCTTTCTGCAAACACTCCACACTACTTACAGTCTGGCGGGATCGGCATTTGCGTACACTTACAGCAATCCATATACAGTGGCATGCTGTCTGCATGCTATCCCACCAATTTAAGCCCAGGTCGCAAATTACAGAATAATCAGCAGCAACGAAGACAGCACAGTGGCAAAATGGACACCAGAAGAAGTGCATGAGAGAGCATTTGCATTAGGATGGTAGCTGGCTGCATGTGGGTCCAAGCTTACTCCTACTCTCTCATCATACTACCTCACCCATGAATGTGCGGAGTAAACCCTTTGCCCTCATGGCTGAAGTACAATACCATAATGCCACTGTGCAGTTCCTGTCCATCTTTCCAAAAGGGATCATCATCAGCCATGCAGTCTCCTTCCCCCGTTCCCAGTTTTTAGTTAAGTCTTACCAGAACATATAAAGACTATTGTATGCAGAGTAGAATAAGGCTTTTGTTCCAAATTGACGGGAGCTGACAGGATCTGTATTTAGTTTATCCAAAAGCCAGCAAGTTAGAGAACCCCAATGTATGAAATGTAGTTTTATCATCCAGAATGTTAAACTGTGTGTCCCAACCCCCTTAAGAATTTGATTTTTTTTGTGTGACCTGCAAAAACGTGCCATAGAAATGTATTTTCATTAAGAATAAACCACATGTTCTTGATTCAAAGAATTGATTGATGCATTAATTGAATATCTTTAGATCCTGACTCAGCCTATGCTTAACTCAGCTCACTGAAATTAATTAAATTACAGCAAGGCTAAAAGCACTAAAACTATGCTTGAGATGGGAGGGGGATACCATTTTTGTTACAAGGTTGTTTTGAATAGACCATATCAAAAATATCCCCAATGAGTTAGAGCAGGAAGCATTGCCTTTGGTTTGAGTTATCTTTGGGATAGCATTATATAGTCAAATATGATTAAAATGTATTATACCATTCCTGATTGGCCAGAGTTGCATTTCGAGGAAGCAGATGCAATTTAAAATAAAAATAAAAATACAGATAAAACAGCAGTAGACCTACTGAACGAGTAGCAAACCATTCTCAAACAGTTATAAGGGGAAAAAATGTTTGGGTGGAAATGATTCATCCCTTACTTTACCTCCCAGAGGAACTTAGATTACTGTGTGTATATTCAACATGATATTCATGTAGAAATGCAAATGAAACTTAAACCATCCTAAAGCAATGAAATTAAATGCATATATCACAAGGCCTAAACTGCTAGATACCTCTAAGTAGAATCGATTGGGAACAGTGTCCATGCAATAAAATTCAAGTTTTATAGAAGTAAAAATGTAAATAGCATAGCAAGTGTAACAAAGTTACTTTTGATTTCAAAAAGGGGAACATCTCAAAATTGAGAAGACAACTGGCAGAAAGGAAAATTATAGGGCAAACTCACTCTAAAAAGCCTGATCGTTGTTTAAAACCAAAATAATAAAGACTCCCTTACAATGTATTCCTAAAATTAAAAAAAAGGAAAAAGAGGCTGCATGGTTATCTAAGGCTGTGTCCCCATGCAACTTTGGCACAGTTCCAAGCTCAGGATCGGTGCAGTCCATCCCCATGGGTTTTGGATTTGGCATGCAAAAAGTGTACCAAATCCCCCCAAACCTTGCCACAAGTGTGCCAGATTTGATACCTGTTAAAACAAGTCTCGGCACGGTTTGGGGAGCCAGCACGCATTGCTCAGCGAGCCAGGAACGCACATGGGAATGCTTGCGGGCTAACTGGGAGGTGATTTGCGCTCACGTCATTGGGAGGTGGGGTGTACTTGCTGTCCTTGTCCTGTCTATTGAAGATCACAGCCGCTGACTTTTTAAAATGCCGATCGCAAAGGCATGCTGGAGAACGGCTTGGTTTTTTAATTTTCTGCCATTTCCACAGAAGTAATTCCAGCCCCGTTTCAGATTGCCAAGGTAGGCTGCATAATCGCCTACTGCCGCTAAACCTCGTTGCAGCTTTCAGCATTTTTAAAAAAGTTTAAGTTATTTTTATGAATGGAGCTTTGTTTTTACTTGTTTCCATGCCTCCCACCCCAGTCCTGGCTGCCAGTGCTGCTAAGGGGGGGGGGGGGGAATCCGGCTGACGTCAATCCAGATTCCAATGAGGAGAGAGGAGAGGAGGTGCCGCGGCTCCCCCATACCAGGGTTGGGCACGCTTTGCATGGGGATGACACCATCCGCGCTCTACCTCTACCTGTCCCGCATTGCCGGGAATGTCATGGGGATGCCTGAAATGTGTGCCTGGTCCCGGCCCCCGCTCCTGTGTGCCCAAACAGTGCCCAAAGAGTGCCAGATGGCCAGCATGGGGATGCAGCCTAAAATAGTAAGAAATTATGAAGAAAGTATCCTTTAGAAAATGGAAGGCTTCCCCTGAGGAAGGAAGCAAGGGGGAAAAAACCACTAAAATAAATTTGAAGAGACAACGAGAGAAGCAAAATAAGTAAATAAATAAATAAATAAATAAATATTGAGGAACATATTGCCCAAACTGTAAAGACTGATAGTACAAGCTTCTTCAAATCTATTAGTAATAGGGAATGAGCCAAGAAGGCTGTTGGTCCCTTGGCAGATGAAGGAATCAAAGGTTTCCCATAAGAGGTCGAAAGGAAATTGGAAAGAAGCTTGAATGAATTTTTTGTGTCTCTCTTCATGGAAGATAATTTGGAGCAGATCCCTGAGCTTGAGCTCCTGTTCTCTGTATAAGAGTAGGCCTCATTGAATAAGTAATCATTAACAAATCATGTAAATTATTAAAGAACTTAAAGCTCTTCAGACTGGAGTTGCTGTTAACTATTTTTTTCTGTTTTCAGGGTTGTAACATATATAAAAGACAATATATTTAAAAAGAGTTTAAAGCTGAAATTGTGGACGTCTTAACCTAAATATGTAACTTCGCTTGACTTCCATAGTTGAGGATTGGAAGGTAGCTAACATAATGAATTTTTTCAAAGTGTTCTTAGGCACCCAGGAAATTATAGGCCTGTTAGGTTTTCTGGAGAAGATAGCGGAAATGATTATTAAACATAAAATTACCAAACATTTGGAGGCAAAAAGCCTTGCTAAAACAGCGAACATGTCTTCACTTTAAACCTTCTTTAGTCCATCTTCAAGCCTGACTGCTCACACCTTTTCATTTCTGTTTTATTTTTGGATGTAACATTCAGAGAAATCCCAATGGAGGGTGAAAAGTCCACAAAGAAAACAAGATAGAAATGAAAAGGTGTGAGCAGTCAGACCTGAAGATGGACTGAAGGAAGTTTAAAGTGAAGACGTCACTACAGCCTAACGCTGTACCCCTATCTTGGTGGAACATGAGTCACCCACATGTCTTGTGCATCACCCTTCACTGTTTCTGGAGCTGGGTTGTCAGTTGTGAAGACAAAGGCCCCTCCATGCACTAGAAGAGGTCCCAGAAGTTGACCTTTGCTGGTGCAGTGCTTGGGTATAGCAGGCGTTGCTAGCTTGTGTTTACATGATGCCGGCAAGAACAACAGCGGGAAGCAGGTGCCCTAACAGTTGTTTTTCATTGTTCTATGAGGACAGGTGCTGGACTAGATGGACAATGAGTCCAATGGAGGGGAACATTTATGTTCTTAATTCCACAGGTTAAAAAATCCCTAATGTCTAATAGACCATTTAGAAGGGTGAGGGCACAGGGGGAAAAAGCCTTTCCAGAGCCAGGAATAGCAAAATATTTGACTCAAACATGTTTTTTGTTCTTGTTTTTTTTAAACATAACCAGTTGTTTTCAAATGTGGTTGTCCTGCTTAATTGATTTTGCCACCAGAGGAATAAAATAAATAAATATAAATAAATAAATAAATAAATAGATAAGCAAGCTGCCTTCCCCATGAATTACTGGAGGCAGCTGAGACTCTGTTTGAATCTAATTGCTGCAAATGCACCAGTTTGTTGCTAGTAATAGTTATTGTAAAACAAGTGGGTGGGAGAGCAAGGCAGCAGCGTGCAGGGAAGGAGAGATGGGGACGGCAGCTGCGTGTAGGCACACAGGCTGCTTTCTCCAATGGCGCGCTCCAGCCTTTTCATCAGCACAAAAGACTTGCTGTGGAATGCTTTGCATGTAGGCTCTGCTTAAAAAGTGTTTTATTCATATTTAATTGCTGGCTTTCTGCACCTCCCGTCTTTAATTACTGTGTAAAAAAGTAGAACATAAAAATGAACTAGCATTCACTTTGTTTTCTTTTAATTTCTGCATATATTATGAGTTCCCTGACTGCTAGGCCTGGTAGGATGTAGGTATTGTATGAGGAGGGGGTGGGTAGGCTTCTGCTAAGCCAGCTCTGTGGTGGAGCCGTAAGGTACTTGGCAGTGGTTGGAGGAGAAGCAAAATGGCCTTTGAAGTCTGCTCGGATGCATGAATATGCTTTTAAGTTTGTACATTTTCTTGTGCCATGGTTGTAAAAAGAGCCCATTTGTGTGATAGATCTATCCTGGGTTCCATCCCATGCATTATCAGTCCCAGTCAGCTTTATATTTAAAAACTCACCTGCTAGTTGTTAAATATAAATTACAACTACACATGTGCCTGTTGCAGGTGATCATAAATGTCATACTGGCAAGCAAAATGGAAGTAGAATTACTCTGTTCCTCAATTGCTGGCTCTTTTGGTGTCTATGCCAGTAGCCATCATGCAGGAAAGAAAGCCACTTTCACAGGAGAGATATGATACACTTTGTTCTTACACCAGTAGAAGAATTTCACACATACCCTTCCCGTTCTTCTGACATGAATAGAGATATGAAGGTTTTGAGGGGAGGATGAAAAAAATTTGAGAAAAAACCAGAAAGTTTGAGGACAATTTTCAGAATTTCAAGAAAAATGTTTAGAAAAATGTCCCCTTATCAGTTTTCTAGTTAGGGTCTTTCTGCACTTAGGTTGCATTCTGGATCTTGTTTTCGGGGCTTCGTTTTTCCACATATTGGTATGGACTAGAAAGGCCTACCACTGCTAGTAGCCACCCCTGGTAATCTTTGTCTGCAAGAGACAGAGCATATTCTTGCTCAGGAAGCCCAAAATGGCTCTCTCTTTCTTTTCTTTCAAATTTTTATTCCGTCCTATACCCAAGGTTCTCAGGGCAGGTTACAACTGTATTAAGCATATTAAAACTGTAACAATGTCTGGATGTGGGGAGGAGAAGTTGTTCCTTTACTCAGCCAAAGGCTAGGGTAAAGGGATCCAAAATGCTGGTATACTTTGATAATAGTGTACCATGCTGTACCAGTAGTGTGCCATGGCTGTTCCAAGGTCAGGAAATTTTGTTCCTGGTTACTGGAACTAGCTCTGAAGCTCTCATGAGCTTCAAGGCCAACATGGGGGTTGGTCCCTTGCCTGATCTGCACCACAGATCCATACCTGCAGACGTAAGTGCAGAAAGGCTTTTATTTATTTATTTATTTATTTATTTATTTATTTATTTATTTATTTATTTATTTATTTATTTATTTATTTATTTATTTATTTATTTATTTATTATTTACATTTATATCCCGCCCCATACCCGAAGGTCTCTGGGCGGGTTACAACTTTAAAACAACAAATTAAAACAGAATGCACATTAAAAGACGTTAAAAATTTCCGTACAAGTAACTTATGTGAATGTCATATTTAAATGTTATTCTCAATGTGTTATAGCTTCTGATCTGAAAGCCCTTCCCTGATTATCTCTTCAGAGAATCAGAACTAGTAGCGTTGGCTTGACCCTCTATGCTTTTCTTGTGAGACTTAATGGAGGTGTGTCAGGGAAGAAGCGAGGCAACTAAATTAAAAAAGGGGGATGCAAAATGCTGGCACTGGCCCCTTTAGAACTATAGGCAAATGCAAAAAAAGAAAGAAAGGGTGACCTCCAGCTATAAAATAAATTAAGTGGGGTATCTTGTAATGAATCCTATCCTCTTTTCTACCTGTATACTCTAGAAGAGATCCAGCATTTGTTTCCTATCAGTATGAGAAGAAAGGTACCTGAAATGAGGCAGTGCGTTTGTATTCAGCCCTGACATTCACGTGCTTCCTTCTCTCTGCTTGTGCTTCCCTAGAGTTTTGAACATCACAGAATACTTACAAGACATCACACTGCCCTAGTCTTGCTAAGGGCCTGGAAAGATCAAATAGAACACATTCTCTCGGCATTTTGAGGCATTCTTTGCAAAGTGAGAATAAAAGTGTGCTGGGCTTGGTGGGCTCTTCATCTACCTCTAGAATTTGCTGTTTATCTATTGCTGTTTTTTAGTTTATATCTCTCCGCATGCAACTATTAAAACCCCAGCTGGGGGAAAGAAGGGCTGGCAATCATATCAATGCTGCCTTCTCTTCTCATTCTTGACTTCTTGGGGGAACTCATTTTCTTTCCCTGAGATTTTTGAGAATCCAAGAGGTTAGATTTTAATGTCGAGCTGTGCTGATATTTGATGTTTTTCTGTGCCTGAAGTATACTTGAGGTCTGATGTGTGGCTTATAGCTTTCCCTTTGTTGTCTTTTTGCAGATTAAAGAGTTGTTTGTAAGTTTTGAAGATGCCCCACTGGGGGCAGCATCCTTGGCCCAAGTCCACAAGGCAGTGCTACAGGATGGGAGGACGGTGGCTGTGAAGGTTCAGCATCCTAAAGTTCAAGCCCAGAGTTCTAAGGATATTTTACTTATGGAGGTAAATCAGAGCCCTTCAGTAGCTCTCCAGACAGAATACGTTTGTGGCCTATGAGATTGACCTTGATCAACTTTAGGACAGGTGTTTTTGGGGTGGTCAGGTCCAGCTGGGTTACAGCTGTTTAAATGCTACATTTAGACATAACAAATAAATAAACTGTGTTTTTGTTTTTACTTTTGTAACTTATCCTGAGACCTTTGAATATAGGGTGAGATAAAAATACAAACCATGTTTTATAATGTCATTTTGAACAATTTCCATTTTGCTTAAAAGGCTGGAAGATTTCTCCTACAAAATATGTGGCTAAATGATCTTTCAAGTTGCACTTCTCCTGCATGGTGCATATACTGTAAAACTGATAGCAAAAGCATAGACATTCCTGAAATCCTACATCAGGGCTTGCACAGTATTGTGATATATGCTGAATGCCTAAGCCCAGGGCCCTTTGTATTGTATCTTATTCATGGTCATGAGCCTCAAAATAATACATTTAAACAAATCTGTGTAATAAAATAAAATGAAATCCATACTGACTAGGGATATGCACAAATATTTATAACATTTGAAATTTGCCCAAATTTGCCCAACTTCGGGCTTTTGAACTTGAACCAAATGTTACAATATTTGTATGTTTCTAGACATTTATATGAATAGTGCAGACATTCATTATACTGGGGAAATGTATTGGATATGTATTTATTCATGTCAGGTACATATCTGTTCATATCAGATAGGTATCTGTATCAGATATGTATCGGATATGTATTCATTTGTATCAGATATGAATCAAATGTTCATACGAGTACATACAAATAGATTCGTATTGAATGGAATTTTACCACATTCAAATGCGATCTATTTGTATGAATACATATTTTTGAACATTCGATTTGTTTCCAACTGAATGCCCAAAAAACATTCATGCACATCCCTAATACAGAGTTCATCACACAATTAAAATAATGGGAAGGTTATGCAAACACATTAGGTTGCATTTTGTCAATTTCAATAAAGTAAATAGAATTAAAACTGGACCAACTTGGGTCTAACAAGCTTGGGTTGTTGGTTTTTTGCCATCTTCAGTATTATCTCATGTTTGAGACCTTGAAGTAGAAATATAATATTGCAGATAGTTTTGCCACTGAAAGCTAGGTAATTAGCCAAATGAGTTCATTATCGGTCTGAATATAAAAACTGAATTCTAAAATTCTACAATTTTAACTCTACTGTTATTACAATGACACAGTATATATGAAGTAGGAATCTCAGAAAACATGTAGATACAGCATATAGATATATGTTATATGGATAATGTAATACTGATAATGTAGCTATTACACAACATATAGTATGTGTAAGCAATACAACAATCCTAACTTTAGTAAAAGCAATATTATGTTTCTTTAATTAAGGTCATGCCAAGTAAAAAGCTATTGGAAAATAATTGTTATAATTTGAATTAAAACAAATGGAGAACAAGATGGAGAAATAATGTCAACAAGGCCCAGGGCAACAATGTCCCGTAATCTTTGATTTGGATAAAAGCCACTGCTGCCCCCCTGGAGAATAGTCCCATCTCTGCAAATTTTTCAACCGATTAATTTACATCAAGAACTTACACAGGTCTCCTCAATGAGATATCTTGGTAATCTGCAATGATTCTTAAAAATGAAGGTTTTGACCCATTTTGTAAATTGCTGCAAATGAAATATTCATCCAAGCCAACTCTCACAGCATTCAGCTGGGAAAGGCCTCCCAGCACATGATACATCAAAGAATGGGGAACATCCCTTGCTAAAGTGTTACCACTTAATTCACAACAAGACAAGAACAGCAGGTGGAGACCACAACAGTATACATTTTCAGAGTAGCGATGGTCTTACTGTTAGCACACTCAGGAAACACTTCAGTGCCCATCTGAGCTACTATCAGGTGCCATAATATAACTTAAAATCATTTTGGTATAAGACCTTTGTGCATTTCATGGTCTCTTATGAAACTGAGTTCCACTTTGATAGAGGGGCGTATCTTCTGATGATTCAAGTGAGAAGTCTTGAGAAAGTAACAAATCCAGACGGACAGCCCTGAAAAAGGCAAGGGGTTTATCCATCCTGATTAGTACAAGTAAACTAATAGGAGCTAAATTGGAATGTTTATCATGCAGTTCCATTTAAGGAGACTTTTTTAAAAATCATGAAATTTCCTTTTTGCAGGTTTTTAAAATCTATCACCCATCTCTAAATCTTTAAATGCTAGCAATATTTTTTCATGATTCATTGCTTCTGGAACAGATTTACTTACTCACTCACTCACTCACTTACTTATTATTGTATTTTTATCTTGTTTCTCTTCTGAAGAGCCCAAGGCCATGGATATTATTCTTTCTTTTCTTCTTAGCTCCTAGTTTAATGCTGTTGCCACTATACCATGCTGACCCTCTCATTGCTAAAGTATTTTGCTTTTCTAGTCTGCTTAACTAAAGATATTGGTACAGCAGAGTACAGCTCAGTGCTATGTTACTGAGCTGTGTATCCACACATCAAAGATCAGGATCCTTATCTCAGAAGTACACTCTTTTCTGCAAAGCACTCTGCAACTTTAGTTAGCAACTTCCTCTTTGTAGCATTCACCCCATGCAACTTGCTTCATGTTTAGTATTCTGAAAGTATTACTAATGAGCAGCTTCCTGATTCCTCTATATTTTGTGTACTATATTGCTTTCTCCTTTTCTTCTAAGAACATAAATTTTCAGGTTGAAAAAGAAATAAGGGAAAAGGAAAGAAAACAGTAATATCACTACAGGAAGTAGAAAGGAACTTATTAAATAAGGGTAATTAAAAGCTTTTTCATCCATAATTGTTGCTGTAATAAGCTAAGAGTGATAATAGGGACAGAACACGCAAGAAGAAGCTACTAATTAAAGGCACATTAGGCCTGTATAGACTCAGTAATGATCTGCTAGCCTATGTTGAAGAGATGGGTGCTACTTAAGTTTAAAAATGCCATTGAGTGGAACAACATTATAGGGTCAGTAATGACATTATCTGGATTATAGATTTTCCATAAAAATGAGTGAACAAAGGACAGCAATAGTGAATTCCAAGTGTGGGAGCAACCACTGTATTCTCAAAATCCAATTTAAAAATCAAGCTTATTTTTTTTGTCAACAGTTTCTTTTTTAAAGTTGTTTCTATTAGACTTTAACAGAAATTTTAGATTAATTACTGTCAAAACATATAAAGGAGATTCTTAGGCTGCATCCACATGCAATAAAATTATTGCTTAAAAGTGGATTAGACATGGTAGTATCTATACACTATTGCATCTAATCCACTTTGAAAGGCAGAAAGTGCACTTTTAAAGCACATTCTATTGCTTTTAATGTGGATTTTGGGAAGGGAATATGCTTCCATTTCTAAACTGCTTTTGAGCTGTTTTTTTAATGCATGTGGATGCAACCTTAGAGTTTCTGAATAGATTTCAGTGCTGCACTTATATTAAAATTCTTGACCTTTTATTTTGCAGAGCAGAGAGGCATGAGTCCTTTAGTTATGTTGCTCTGAAAATGTCAGGATTGGCCTATAAAACTAGGGTTTAAAAAATAAGAGGTAAATTCAGGGTGGCTGTTTTATGTGACAAAGCCAGAGAGTATTTCAGTAGTTTACTACTGGGTGATAAAACTGATTTTCATCTTTTCTTGACTTTTTAGAAGTTTTTCTGAGTCAGCTAAAGTTATAATTCATGAATGTGAAGAGCAATGCAGACTGAAGCCTTGTCTGCACTTGTCAGTAGACTGATCCACGAAGCGATATAGGCTTCTGCTGTCCGCATGATAGTGTTGGCTAGTAGAGGCCCTGCCCCCACCTAGTATGGCTTCTCTGCATCAGACCAGGCTGCAAACTGAGTCACAGCACTAAAATGGAATAGCATCCTGCTTCACTGGTAAACATTTTAAAAGCAGTCTACAGGTGGTCCAATATACTGGATCTGGCCCTTTTTTGGTGGCACACCAGGAAGCAATGCTTGAAGTGTGCCGCTTCGGCACATGCAACTGAAAAGGCCCTGGCCAGGAACTTCAGAGGAAGGGAAATTTTGTTTCTGGCCTTTGAAGGCTGGACCGGGCTGTCTGGGATGTGAACAGTCCTGAAATGAGATATTGGCAACCTGTCCCATCTGGGCAGGTTGCTTATCTGAGGCCGTGACATCCCCCCTTAGTGGGGAATAGTCTCAGGAAGTGTGGAAACGGCCCGACAGACTGTTTTGACCTTTCTATTGTTTCATGGTTTTGATGGCTACTGACAGAATACTCTTTCTTACAAGGCCCAGAGGGCCCAGCCATTTTGCCCATCTTTGGAGATGCTGAGACTTACGGAAGGCAACAGGTTGGCAAAAGCTGTTTTAGAAGATGCATATGCCATCGGACTCAATAAATTAATTTTTTCACACTCAAACATAGCCTCCACATGTGAATCCCATCTGATGGAAGGGACTAGAATACCTTTCTTTTCAGTTCTGCAGTCTGTAAAAAAAATGTGAGTTTGAAACTATTTTTCTGAAGCTGCAGCCTCTTCAAGCCACCGGACAAGGCCTTTCTTAATGTTATTCCTCTTCACTGAACCAATTGCTGCCATTTTAGTTCAAGAAGTTCTCATTCTTGTATTTTTTGGTCTGTTTTAGAAATTTTGATAGGAATTCTCCATGGTATAATATGTTGCTATGTGATATTTTCCAGTTTGGTCTAATGGTTAAGGAGTTGGTCTCTTATCTGGGAATACCGGGTTTGATTCTTCCCTCCCCCATTAAAGCCAGCTGGGTTAACTTGGGCTCGTCCCAGCTCTCTTCTGAGCTTTCACAGCCTCACCTACCCCATAAGGGTATTTTGGAGAGAAGAACAGAAGCTTTGTCAGCCACTTTGAGTCCCCTTAATTGGGTGAAAAAAGCGGGGTAGAAAAGCCAACTCTTCTTCTTCTTTCGGGTACAGCCTTCCCTAAAATATCCCCTTGTGACAGTAGCTCAGTAGAGCAACCTGCCTGGAAAGCAGGGGGTTGCTGGTTTGATTCCCAGCCTCTCCCTGGAAGTAGGCAATGGTGAACCACTTCTGTGTCACCAAGAAAACTGAATAGCAATGCCTATGCAGTAAACCAGGAGTCAGCCATGACTCTCTGGTACCCAACAACAACAGTAATCACAACATGGCTAAACAAGGAAATGGCTTTTCCTCTCTACATTCAGGAATTCTTATGGTTTTAGTATGTTCATTTTATATGTTTACTGGTTTTTAATGTTGTAACCCTCCTGAGACCTTTTGGTATAGGACAGGATAAAAGTTCAAATAAATAAATGAATGAATAAATGTTGCAAACTTCAAAAGCATGCAGATCCTTAGGATATTCGGACACCAGCTTGTAGGCTGGATTGGAAAGTGTCAATGTTGCAAACTCATAAGGCACTCAGAGAAGTTCATCTTTATCCCTATCTGCTACTTTTAAGCCACTGACAGACATTTCAGCCCTTTAGAACTTGATTGAAAAGTAGTCAAGACAAAACAGAGGGAAATAAATTCAGTACATCCTCTTTACATCTGTGCCTTTATGTTGTCTAAAGCTGTGGTCACACCTTCACTTTAAACCTTCTTTAGTCTTATCTTCAGATCTGACTGTTCACACCTTTTTCTATCTGTTTTATTTGTGGACTTTCCACCTTCTATTTGGACTTTCCTGAATCGAAAATCCACAAATAGGATGGATAGAAATGAAAAGGTGGTGAGCTGTCAGACCTGAAGATGGACTGAAGAGGGTTTAAAGTGAACTGTTCAGTGGGAGCTCATAAATCAGGGCACTAGGTCCACTGGGCTACAGTAGAAGTTCCTATTGGAAGTTCCCTGAACCACTTTTTTTTTAAATCTAATATGGGTCAAAGTGCAGTTAGAGGAGATCAATTTCTGATTGAAGCCTTGTGGTTTCTCTTGTGGTCCCAATCCATAGATTAAGGGTAGTATTCACATCAAATGTACTGACTGCCAATTCACTACTGAAACAAATTCAAGGGGCATAAATATATAAAGGAACACCTTCTCCCATATTGATCTGCCCATGGTAGGATCTACAAGCGAGGCCTTCCTGGTTGTACTGTGTCCTTCAGTAGTTAAGGGATGGGCCTTCTTAGTCCTTTTGATTGAAATAAGGAAACATCTTCCACTCTCCACATTCAATTATTATTTTAGTATCTTTTTTAAAAATTGTTAATTTTATATTTGTTTTCTATTGCTGTTACCCACCATGAGACCTTTGGGTATAAGGTGGGATAAAACTGCAAATAAACAAACAAACAAACAAATTGACCCTTAGTGCTGCCTTCCTTTTTACCCCTGTTGGTACATTTCCATCCAGTAGATGATTCAGGAGCCTTTGGGAATTTGTGATTTGACTGCTTTGTTTCAGATCCTGGTCCTGGCTGTGAAACAGATCTTCCCGGATTTTGAATTCATGTGGTTGGTGGAAGAAGCTAAAAAGAACTTGCCTCTTGAGCTGGATTTCCTCAATGAGGGGAGGAACGCAGAGAAGGTAGCCGACATGCTCAGATGTTTTGACTTTTTAAAGGTAATATAATATTCCTTTTCTCTCTCTCTTTCTTTCCCTCTGTGTTTGTAAGCACGCTTGCATCTGTGTCCAAGTGGGTGTAAAACTGGCGTTTAGCTGGGCTGATACACTTTTAATTTGCTATGTGGAGAGAAACAATTAAAGAATTTGGCTTTAAAGTGAATGTGATTCTGCTGAATATGTTGAATTAGAAATCCTAGGGATTCAATGCCTCATCAGACCACAGCAAGCATATCAGGAAGAGAAAAAAGTCTTAACTTTGCCTGAAGGCACCGCCTGGAGAAAGAAAGAAGTGGTAATTTGTAATGACTAGTTTTGGGTGTTTCAGCAGAAATTGCAAAGAACACAGCTGGAACGCTTTTCTTTGCACAGCTGAATAGTTTCTGTGCTGTATGATTCTTTCTGTCTTGGCACAACAGCTCAGAGTAAGCTCAGTCCTCCAGGACAGTGGAGTTCTAATTGGCAGAATGGCCTCTTGATGCTTAGAACAATCCGTTAATTCACCTGTTAATACCCTCTGCATACTTTTTGGCTCAGAATATTCTGAGGCAACAACCAGTAATTCAAAATCATCATCATAAACTTTATAAAAATCAAGCTGCCAATATTCTGTGGACTTTGCAGAGGTATAAATTAAAGTGGTCCTGTGGCTAAGGACTTGCTTGCATGAAACTTTCCTGTTCTCTTTGGTTTAGCACATGAGAGCTAAATGCAAAGGTTATCGCCTAAAGACATAAAGAGCTTTCCCCCCTTTTGTCCCCTCTACCTGGTGTTGATAATATCCTGACTTTTGATGTAAACTGTCTACAACAGAACTATCTCCATGTATGTGGACTGCAGATTTTAGGAATACGTACATCTGAAAGATTCAGGATCCCTATTTCTAGAAGCAAGGGGGGAATTCTGCTCATCTGGGATTGAGTGGCATAAGTCCTAAATATCTAAAGGAACACTTTCTCCCATATCGTCTTGGCAGTACTTCTGAGGTCTTCAATGGAGGCCTTCCTGATTGTACCACCTCCTTCAGTAGTTTAGGGAGTGGGGATCCAGAATGGGGCCTCTCAGACTGTGGAGTAGCCTGTGCATGTCAGACACATGTCTTGTAATAATCAGGTTTGATTCTGCATTCCTCCATGAAGCCAGCTGGGTGACCTTGGGCTAGCCATAGCTCTCGCTGAGCTATCACCTACCTATCTTACAGGGTGCCTTTTATGGGGATAAGAATAGAAAGCCCTGTCAGCCACTTTAAGTCACCTTAAATGAGAAAAGTGGAGTATAAAAAGCCAACGCTTCTTTCTTCTTGAAGTGTGTAATCACCCTGTTATAACATCATAATTTCTGAGATGATAAATGACATCTTTCAGAACACAGAAGATGTTTAAATAAGAGTGAACAAATGAATTAGGAACAAAGTGCACCAATGGAGAAAATAAACTATTAATCTAGGTAATATGTGTAAAGGGTTGTGCTCCTTGATGGTTTTTTCCACAGTACATCCTTGTGAGTCAACACTGATAAAGAACTGCCTCAGTACTGAGATTTCATGGAGAAGGCCTTTCTCAGAGGTGCTAGGGGCAGGGACATGCATAAATACTCTCATGCTTTGTCAATATAACTGCTGTGAGCTGCAAGTTGGGCAGGATCCACATGGGGCTGTTGAGCTTTGTAGGACCAGCCTGATAGGGCAGGGCCTGCATGTCTGTGCACACCTCTGTTCAAGGATGCTCCTAGGACAGAGGATGGTTCTTCAAGCATCCATTCTGCTGTAAATGATCACTAGCACTATAATGGCAGAGTGATAAGAGGAGCTTTCACAGCGCTTTCTGTTACACTTTCTTCCCTCACCTCTGTGCGGACTTACCACTGTAGCATGCCCTGTTTTGTTGAATACAGGAAAATGGCTGGCTTCCACATCCCTTTCCTTTGTTCAGCAAAGTAACCCCTGGTGAAAACTTCAGAGACAGGGATTGAAAGTTGCCTTATTGTGATATTTTTGCCTCTGGTAGCAGCAGCAGGTGTGCAGACAGCATGCAGCTGCACCAGCACTTGTTAACAGGGCAATCAAAGATTGCTGTGAAAGCAGTCTTCACTTGCTATAATGTTATCACCACCACGCAGAACTTCCCCTAGTTATGTATTCATATGACTTTACTCTGACTAGGCATATGGTTCAATATACATGGTTGTGTGTACACATTCCTGTGTATACCAAGTGCAGCTCAGTTAGGAAGTTGGATTTGGTGCAGAATGCAGCAACTTGACTGTTGACAGGAGTCTCTGCACTGGTTAGATATTCACTACCAAACCCAATTCAAGATGTTGACACTTACATATAAATCCCTAAACTGCATGGGCCCTGGGTATCTAAAGGAGTGCCTCCTCCCATCTAGACCTGCCCATATACTGGGATCTCAAGGAGAGGGCCTTCTTATCTTTCAGAGGTACGAGGCATAGAGACTTGCAGGAGGGCCTTTTTTGTGATGCTCCTGTTAGGAAAATTCCGCAGACACAATGTTCTTGAGAGCATTCCTCACACCCCCAAACTCTGGAACAGCCTCCCTCTTGAGGTTCACCAGGCACTTACACTGTATAGTTTTAGGTACCTGGTGAAAACATACCTTTTTTTGCCTAGGCTTTAGCTGTTTGAATAGCTTCGTCAGGGTGCTGCCTTGTTAGGGAGGGAGGGGGTTATATTTTAAATTATGTTTTACTATTTCAAATGTTTTATTCTCATTGTATTCTCATTCTCTTTTGAACACAACCTCTTGTATGAAGAGTGTTGCCACTGAAAAACATTAATTACACAGATGTTGCATGTTGTAGCACATGAAACACTGTTTCTATGCAGGGGCCTGTAGTGGTCTGTGCACTTCTGTTTTGTCAAGTTAATTTTTGTAAGGTATTATAAGCTTCTGTGCAAAAGTAATGACATTGCGTCTGTGCAATCTGACCCAGGCTCCTCCTCCTGCACTAGGATGGTATTCCCTCCATATTTGGCTTCATGACTTCCAAGACATTTATATTTACAAGTGAGAGTTTGTGACTTCCCTCGTTATTTATGATGCAAAATGGCACCCCAACCTGGTAAACTGTGGTTTCCCAAGGAAGTATTAACTAAGTGGAGGGGTCAGAAAAGAATAGTTTCTGGCTCTGCTAGTATTTTTACATTTGGGGCTGTGCGCCTTTTTTATGATGACTTGCAAAATATGCTGCATGAGTGCCCAGATAGACTGCAACAGCATTGCACAAACACCAGTCACGAGGAGCAGGCCCCGCTGGAGAGCACAATATGTTTGGACATCATATATTGGCATACTTTGTCAATATGCCCTACGCACATATCTGTACATTTTTTTTAAAAAAATGTTTACAAAGGCATAATGAAGAGTGCTTAAGCAGTCATGGTTATGTAAAGACTCAGCTCATATAATTTGCAGCTACCCTTTTGTGTAGTTCAAAAACTGAAGCAAGAGTCACATTAGCACACCCAGAGCCACATGCATTTACTACATTTTGCAGGTTCTGAAGCTTCTTTTTCATACTTTACTGTCAAGCTTTCTGGGTGGGACAGACATAAATGCAGCCTGGTGACACTCTGCAATAGTCCCTCCGTATGTAATGCTAATCAAACTGGCCTTAAGAGAGCACAAAAGGCCAAAGCTGGTGGCTTATTCTGAGTGAATGTTTATCAAAAGTACAGCATCTTGGAAAGCTTTGTCCATGGCTACTGGAACAACTAGGAGAGTGTGGAGCAAATCCCCATGGAGACAGCCAATCACATCTTTGCTAGGTTAAAGAGCTGCTGCAATATTGATTCAGAGAATAATAACAAATTGCTGCAAAAATGATAGATTTCCCCTATCCAGTTGCTGATGCTAAGATGTATTCATCAACCCCATAGGCTACATTTTTTTCTTTCCTTCGAGGAGGAACCCATAATACAAC
This sequence comes from Aspidoscelis tigris stejnegeri, assembly GCA_023333525.1. Lineage (NCBI taxonomy): Eukaryota > Metazoa > Chordata > Lepidosauria > Squamata > Teiidae > Aspidoscelis > Aspidoscelis tigris. Next base: position 83,791,842 of record JALMGA010000003.1, read on the forward strand.
AGAGAAGTGGATTTCTCACTGTGAACCCAGTTGAGCTTGTAAAGCTAGAGATAAATTGTTTCATGTGCAGGCATTAGGACCAAATGGCTGTGAATATTTTAAACTTGCCAGACTATGACTTCATGTGAGTGAAACTGCTACACAGCTTAATAGCAATCATTGACAGATGCTGTAAATTTTTAAATGAGGATAACTGTTGACTTTGAGTTATAACAAGATGTAGCCTTTGGGATTGATGGATTCAGTATCAAGGACATTTAACAACAGGGGTTAGAGTAGCTGTTAGAGCCAGGGTCAGTGAGTATTAGATATAGACTTTTTAAAAAGTCTGAAATAAGAAAGGAAGATTAGTCATTCAGATTGAGATTCAAAGGCTGTTTCTGCACTTGACGTGCTAGGAGTGGTTTAACTAGTCTGCTCCAGCCTATCCCAGTCCAAGCTCAGCCGGTGCTATGCATATTGTGAGGGTTGGGCACTATCTGTTCCAGCACAACAATGGCAGTGCTGCAGAGGTACCTTAGCTGTTCCAGTCCAGACAACTGATGTCAAGGCACTGTCCACCCGAGCCAACAATTGGCCCAGCGTGCATCACTTGAGTGTCATGTTTGGAGCACATGTATGCAGTTGAGCAGGTCTGTCTCCACAGTTTTGCTAATGTCTGGCTACCGTCTTTGAAGGCAACATTCAAACAGTTCTAAACTGACCCCCATATGGCCCTTTTTTCAATGTATTTCATCTCCAGCTTTCCTTTTTAAAAAGTTTTGGGGGAGCAAAGCTGCAGATTTGCACAATTGCACAGAAGTGTCTTTGTTTTTGTTTTTTGTAAAAACACATCTCCGTCTGGAGGGGTGGCAGTTGCATAGGGATGCTGTGACATTTCACTGAGTCTATGGGTGTTTTTCCACTAGCACTAAGTACCCATTAAGGACCCATTTGACTCAAAGCAGGAAGACCCATTTCCACTACAGACCTCATTAGAGCCACATTTGTTTCCACCTGTTCTAGGGAAATCCGGATCTTATGGGTCCTTCAGGACCTATAATCCGGATTCCCTGTGGACCCCATTAAAGGGGTCTACAATGGGGTCTTCAGGCATCAAATCCGGATTATACAGAGCCTGTTTCCACCACAATCGGGCAATGGGGTCTATGGGAAGCTCAGGAGGGGGCACCCATGGGGGGGGGGTGCCCCAAAACTCAAAGCTTCAAAGCCTGTGCACATTCTCTGAAGCCGGCTCCGAAGTGCCTCTGAAGTAGCCTTTGAAGAATAGCACAGGCTCCGAAGAGGAGAGGACCCCATGCGAGAGCAATGCCTTTGTCAAAGGCTCTGGAGATTGCACCCCCTGTCCCCCAGAACCACTGGGGTGACAGGCGGGCCCCATGTGGGTAGATCGGGATTCGCCACATGGGTGCTCCGGCATTTCCAGTGCGAGCAAGCCAGCACTCATTGCTGTTGGGTGCTAGACTATCCGTGGAAACACATTGGGTACTTCCCTTAATCCAGATCTACTAGATCCAGATTAAGGGAAGTACCCGTTCCTTAAATCCGGATCATCTTAGATCTGGATTAAGGGAGGTCAGTGAAAAAAACAACCCAGAATGCCCTTCTTGTTCTGGACCAGGTCCAAGACTGCTAATGTCAGGAGCAGAAAATAAGTATGGATGTTAGTATGGATGTAGACCTCTTAAAAGAGGTCTACAGGTATAATGGGATAGAGAGCCCTTAGGATAGTTGTGGCATGGAACAGCTCTAGTCCCATATGGATAAAGCATACCAGAAGCAGTTTGTTTTGAGAAAGCAGGTTTGTATAGAAATGCCCATTGTTTCAACTAGTTTGCAAATCAAGACTCAGGAGCAGCACTATAAAGATACAGTATATCTCAAGCATTTCAGTCACTTCCAAAAGCAGACATTCAGGAGAAAATTCATCTGTGCACAACACCTCTTAATGCTAAAATCAAATTGGATTTATTTACAGTCAAAATAACCAGTACACAATTTGATAAAAAGCTTAAAACTGAAGCCTCAGTATTATTATTACAGATAAGAATGTTGTTTCTACTAGAATCATGTCGTGCTTAATATAAGACATCACAATGCTCACATACTTAACATCAGTTTTAGCTAGGAATTTGTTTAAATTGGATAAAATGACCTTAAGTTACAACTACTTTACTAAGCAGTTTTATGAGTGAATTTATTTCTCTTTAGAAAATACCTTGTGAGTTCTTACGGACAAGAATTTAAAGCAGACCTTCTCAAAATGAGAAATTTGGGGGTGATTACAAACTCCCCAAAATATCTTAGTGACTTCCTCCCATTCTTATTCTTTATGAATAAAACTAATTATTTCATTGGCATTAGAATTAGGCAAGGAATTAACTACTTTTTAATAATTAAAATTCACTCTATAAAGCAATAATAGAATCACACTATTTGATTAAGCAAATGGTTTTCATTGGAAATTAACTAAAAACAAAAATTAATTTCAACATTGTTGCATAATGGTTAATTTATGTTTCATTATCATTAAAATACAGTATGTAATAAATGTTTTATGGATGTCATGCCTTTGATTCAAGTCCTAAAAATCCTTGAAAATAGAGGATTTTGTTATTTCTCCACATCCCCCATTGAAGATGCCGATGACTTCTCAAGGAGATAAGACACTCAGTTTGGGAACCAGGACTTGGACCCTGCATTTTGTTATACCCTTTTCGTGTAAGGAAGGACCAGTTAATTTAATCAATCTTACATTTCTCCCCCCACCTTTTCTTTTCCTTTCCAGAGCTGTATAGCTATGTTGAATCTGAAAGCTTATGTCATAAGACTCTTTGATACTTTGTTTGATTAGTGTGAGTAAGTTGGCTAGGCAAAATGGCATGTGGGATTATGAAAGATTCCTTGATATTTTTGTTCTGAACAGATTAAGTTCCTTTATTTTGAGCTGGGGCAGTTTCTATCTTTGAGGGTGGGTGATTGCAGGCAAGGACCAGGTGCGGCCCCTTGGTATGCCAAGGAAAAACATATGCCCCCATGCCCTGAAAACCACAAGCTGCCACTGTGATCATTTGCAAACCTATCAAGAGCAAGTAAACATTTTACAAGACCTACATAATCAGATAAAATTCCTAATTAGGGCTGGAAATTGAATGATGGTCTATATAGCTTAACAGTCAGAGTTTGAATAGTGAAGAACTAAAGCAAGTTTGAAGCATTCAGGATGTTTAAGAAGCATCATGGTAAATCTACTTGAAGGATGGTTTTAGTCTGCATTTGCTCTAAAGTACAACTCTCCAATATCCTGGGAATTTTCCTTCTGTCTCCTGTTTATCATTCAGATTCAGGGTTGCTAGGCTGGTGAATGGTCTAAAGGAGGTCTTTAGATCATTCCTGGAGTCCTGCATGGGGAAAGGAGGCCCCTAGTATATTTGCTGGTCCAGTATACCAGCCTGTTATAAATACATGCTAATATTTCTATATTAAATGTGTGTAAGCTAAAAAGAGTGGGCCATTTCAAAACTATGGATTCTACTCCTAGGCCCCAGAGAAATTAATTAAGCTACACAAAATAAACATGCAAATATGATTCTTGGAGTTGACCATTGTGGCACACAAAGACCCCAGTTTTTATATATTTGCTGCCTTTAGTTTGTTTCTTGCAAATGTAGTGTGTGTAATAAATAAAACAGAAAAATCTCAATAGATACAGAGATGTGGTGTTGGAAATAAATAGTAAGCAATATCACCTTTTATTTGGTTTTCCTGGACTAAATGAAGCAGACACTTAATGATTGACTTGGTATACCGCACCCACAAGTAGATTTTAAAGTATAAGAATGTTGAGGTTTGAACCCAAAAAGATGAAAAAGAGAGAACACTTGGAAATCTTCTCCTTACTTGCTGCTGGACAAGACTTCAGATGCCTCTAGACATGCTTAAATCTTCATTGTCACTGTACTGCTGCTGAAAATGTGTATGGTCTCATGATGATCGATTGTTCTGCTGCTGCTGCAGGGAAATTGCAGCTTTTTGCTTCGGAGTTTCCCTGGAATGCTGCTTTGTTGGTGTGGAGGATCAATCATCCTGTCTGGATGACAAGCACAATACAGGGACTCTGAAGTTTTAAGCATGTCAGGATGCTTCTGCAACTCTGGCTGCTTTCTTGATATTACTAGTCTTCTGAAAAGCTAAATGTGAATCTTTGGTGATTTCTCTATAAAAGAAGAGTAAGATGGCTTTGTAGGAATCTCAACTAGGCTTGGCTAAGGGAAGTCCAATTTGAAAAGCAGTCCTTCCCTTTCATTCAAATTATCCTGATTACATTGTGTCATGAATCCTGTTCTTTATTCTGGTTCTTTATCCTAGTTAACCATTAATTGTACTCTTTTTGTGATTTGAAGGGAAAGTTAAATTTGCAACTCTTGTATGTGCTTTGGGGTTTTTTTGCATCTTTGCTCTCCCTTGGTTTCTGAGATGATTATATTAAAAACAAGAGCAGAGAAAAGAAATAAATACAAGAATAAATGACAAATAATAAATGATTTGGGTTTCAGCATGCAACAGGGAATTGATCATAGAATCATAGAGAAGGAAGGGACTTCTAGGGTCATTGAGTTCAATGCAGGATTTTCTAAACCAGCAGTTCTCAACCTTCCTAATGCCATGACCCCTTAATGGAGTTCCTCATGCTGTGGGGACCCCCAACCAAGGGGGCGGAGCAGCTGGGAGGTGGGAGGGAAGGGTGGTGGGAGGCTCGTCGCGACCCCTCTGAAAGGGTAATTTGACCCCCAAAGGGGTCCCGACCCCCAGGTTGAGAACCACTGTTCTAAACCATCCCAGACAGATATAGGTCCAGCCTCTGCTTGAAGACCTCCAGAGAAGGAGAACTCACTACCTCCGATGGCAACCTATTCCACTGACTGATTGCCCTCACTGTCAGGAAATTTTCCTAATATCTAATTTGTATTGATCCCTCTGTGCTGTGACAGCCCTTCAGATAATTGAAGAATGCTATCATGTCTCTTCTCAGTCTTCTGTTCTGTAGGCTAAACATTCCTAGATCCTTCAGCATTTACTTGTAGGACATAGTTTCCAGACCACTAACCATTTTGGTCTGAGTGACCTCTTCCAATAATGTGAATCAGGTTGGGCAGATATAACTGATGTGTGTAAACATGGGTGCTGGAATACATATGGCCTTGGAACAGATCCTGCAAGGCTTTTTGATTTCATCTCTTTTTACAGAGTAATAATATATACCATGTCACTTTGGACCTAGAAGTACTGCACAAGCAAAATTCTAAGAAGAGGTGCTTGGCACAGACTTAAAATTACTCAAGTGAACAGAAAATGTGGTATTTTGAATTGCAAAAATGCTGATTCTATAAGAAGCTTGAATGTTGTGGCTTCTTACAAAAATTGTGTGATTTGCTGTAAAGGGGGGGGGATGGAAATCTCTTTTCCTCTTACACATTAAAATTCCCTTGATTACTTGAGAATAAAAATGATTGTCAAATTGGATGAAGTTTACCATAGGAAAAGAACTAGAGATGCTTGTAAAAGGTAGGAGTTCTTTGGTTGCTTCAGAAAGTTTTCAGGCTATTTTTTTTCCTCCTGTGAGGTAGGAAAGTTTGGAGTGACAAGGGAAAGTATTTTTTCACCCAATGGGGCATTGCTCTATGGAATTTATTACCTGAGGAGATGGTGATAGCAACTAGCCTAGATGGCTTTAAGAAAGGGTTAGATAAATGCATAGAGGTTAGGTGTGCCAATGGCTCATAGAACTGATGCCTAGAAATTATCTCTGAGTTGGGGAGCCAGGCAGGATGCAAATGGCCATTTGCAGGGATTTAAAAGCAGGTGAAGGTTTTGCTATTGTCTTCTACCTGAGATACCCAGAAGCAATTGGTGAGCCACTGTGTGAGATGGGATATTGCAGTAACATATTCCAAATATTTTTAATATAACAATAGTAAGTTAGTGAGCCCTCCGTCTACTATGTGAATTTATTTGCCCCATGGGAATATTTTACATGACACCCAGCTCTAATTGCTTGACCTCCTCTGCTCCCACCCTCTTGATCTCCTCTTTCTCTACTGTCAGTCTCCTCATCCTTGCCCACCCAGGTCTATAGCCAGCTACCTCTGGTTGTAAAAACATGCTTTCTGACAAACTCACAGCAAAATGGTGCTTTTGTCAGTAAGATGGAGAGTCTGTGGGCCAGGTTGTACTTACCTCTAGGTGCAGATGCTCTTCCCCTGATGTTGCCTAATTATTCATTAGGGGCTGAAGAGCAAAAAGGCCTCTGGTCATTGTGTCAAGACTCTTCTGGGTATGGTGGTGCAATTGCGGCTATGAAGTCCCACACAGCATCCTGGTTGCCATGGCAATGCCTGAGTGCGTGCCAGATGTTTCCACAGACTTGTCCTGACCTGGTCATCTGCACTTTGAAGTCTGGTGGCATGACATGGACCTTATCCAGCACTCAGAAATGTGGATGGTTGCTGCTGCACTACTACTTTACCAGCTTTGTATGGTATTGTTATACTATACTCGGCTGGTAAGTGCAAAAAGCCCCTGTAGCTCTGCCTCAGTCCTTTCACTGTTTAAACTGAAAAACAAAGTTTGGCTCCCTTCATTCCACATTCAGTATAGATGCTGACTTGCCTCTGTTTTTGAAGTAGAATGCATAGAACATTTGGTGCTGAGGTGGCAGCTTCACTTTGTCAAATGGTGAGATCAGCTCTGAGAATGTGCACTGAGTTATGACGAGATGTTTGCCATGAATTTTTTGTCGCTGCATAACCCATGTATACTTCATCTTCTGGATCCCTTCATTTCCTGATACTCAGAAATTTATGCTTTGTTTCAGGTCCCAAAGATCTATTGGGAATTATCAACAAGGCGTGTCCTTTTCATGGAGTTCGTGGAAGGTGGGCAAGTGAATGATAAGGCCTACATGGAGAGAAATGGCATCAATGTTAATGATGTAAGACGCTCTTTGTCTACTTGCCTTCGTAGCAACAGTCAATTCTATAGGGCTGTGGCCCTTTCTGTGTGGATTAGGCTAGCCCACTGGTCTGGATTGTGGGACCGCATGAACTGAATTAACGCTGTTACACTGATGTAATTGATCTGGGTCTCTCATGCTGTGTGGCTTCAAAGCTCATGCAAGCTTTGAAGCTGCACCATCATACCTCTGAGGGCTAGGAATGAAAGTTCCAAGCCTTAGGCCCTGTGCCTGGGGGTGTTTTTTTGTAGTAGGCTGTGGCATGTTGCTGAAAAGCACTCCCCAGTATTTCTGGAACATGATGGGCTTGCCTTCTGCACACCTCTCATTTTCAGGATCAGGGCTACTAGTCTTGGTATACGCAATTAAACAGGATGACCAGTGATCTGGATTAGGGCCTCCCTCATCTGAATCAAGCTCTGTTGAATGCAGACAGAGACGGACTAGCAGGGGATGGGGCCTCTATGATCCACATTAACTTCAGATATGGAGTGATTCCTGTGGAAAGGGGCATTTCCACTTTTTGGATGGAGATATTCTGGCATCAATGTGCTTTTTTTGTCACTCTGAAGACCAGACTTTGGAAACAATGGCAGCAAGCATACGTTCAGGTTCATGTCTAGCTTAAGGATTTGCTATAAGTGTATGGCTGGTGACAGTGAGAATTGTTTGCTAGATTTGGGTGGTACTTTTGCTTTTATGAACTTTATATTTAATTATTTATATAGCTGGTAGGCTGGTAGACCTGTTTAATCAGGTTTACTTGTGATCCAGATCAAGAGTCTCTTGATCTGGATTATACTCCATCTAAAACAGTGTAAGGACATACCAGCAGTGGGCAAGTGTTCTACACTGACAAGTGGGTAGATGAAGCACAGAAGAGGATGATGAAAGCTCATAGAACAGAGGTAAGTGCATGCAGTCACTTAGTACTGTGATGGCTGTATATAGTTCTTCCTCAGTCAATGCTTGTTTGTTGGAGCGAGAAAGAATCCATTCTTATTTGCATGAAATAGACAAACAGATTCAGCCTATCAACCTTGCCCTCTGAGCCACCAAATTCTGTCTGAATTGGTTGCCTGCATTTTCCCCTACGACTGTTGTCTTGGATTAGTTATAAAAAAGCACTGGCATAAAATCAGTTTTTCTTAATACATCTGTCCACCTGTATCTGAAGTCTGGAGACTTCCTCTCTTAACTGTTTTGTGGCAGATTTAATTCAGGATCAATTACAGGCATTCCAAAATGTATCCAGAGGGAGAATCTAGTCATGTGTTCATTATCTTCCAGGAAGCTACATCTGTATCCTTCTACTTTCCACTAGAAGGAATTGCTCAGTAATGTTAGTACGCACCCTTAGGGTGCTTCCGCACAGGGCCTTTAACACCCATTAAGCACACATACTGAAACGCATGTCCACACATGGATGGCTGTGTAGGACACTTCTGGTGAGGAGCGTCCACACAGCAACACCCATTAAGCACACTTTCGAGTGTGCGCATCCGCACACTCGGACCTATTAAACACGCTTCCGGTGAAGTGCGTCTGCACCTATCTGTACCTAAAGTGTGCTTAATGGGTGTTAAATAGACACCACATTTCATGTGGGCTTAATGGGTGTTTCACTGTGAAAACGCATCCTTTTAGGATGCGTCCACACAGTGAAAGTGTTCCTACCTGGGACCCTCCCCCGGCCCACTATGATTGGCTCCTTGGAGCCAAGCATGGCGAGCCGGGGGACTCCTACCTCGTGGCTTGCCCTCGCCCCAGAAGCGGCGGATTGCTGCTTCTGGAGCCAGGGGGAGCTTCTCTGAAGCCCTCCCTAGGCCACCCGGGGGAGACCGCGCGAAATCCCCTCCTTACCTGCTTGTGGTTGCCCTGATTCTGGCCGCAGGGACCCAGGATGCAGCACGCCTGCATCCTGCGCGCCTCCTGATTGGTCAGGGCTCCTCCTGGTAGCTCCGGCCATCACGAGGTGTTCTACACTCCGCTGCTTCTGGGGTGAGGGCAAGCTGTGAGGTATGAGTTCAAGGAGCCAATCATGGCAGGCCGGGGGAGGGGCCTCGTAGCACGGATGTGCGGCGGGTGCTGTGAGTCCGCACAGCACCCACCTCAAATCCGGATTTAATCCGTCCTTCCACCGTGTGTGCGGAAGGACGTGGGTGGGTAGATTGCCATCTATTAGATGCGGATCTACCCCCATAAATCCGGATCTACCAGGCATCTGGATTTAGTAAAACCGGGTCTACTGGAACCCGATTTTACTAAATCCAGATGAGGTAGATTCGGAATTATTTAAGCAAGTGCGGAAGCACCCTTAGATTACATTAATACATGAATTGCTAAAACAGAAGAACAAGCAGGAAACTAGTACTCAGAATCACTGCCTGGTTGCTTTTCTCTATTAACCTGTTATCACTTATATGTAAAAATAAGTTTCTTGGCATTCTGTTATATTCTAGGGTGACCTATAGATTCTTTTAAAAGTTAAGATTATGCAATTTAGGGGGTTGTGACTGCAGACATTGGGGCTCTCTGGACCAGGATCTGGCACTAACCGCAGTGGTGATCCTGTGTGCAGTTTTCCAATCTCCCATATTCTTTTCTATATAGAGGAGATCAGCCTTTGACTTCAGGGCCCTTATTGCATTACAGCATGATGAAAAGTCCTCACTAATCCCACAGGAAGCTGCACTGCCACACAATATTCTCTGCAAGAAAACCCCATTTATGAGCCTGCTTTCCACACCCAGTTAACCCTCTCACTGTGATGGCATTTGGCTAGACATTTTAACAGCTGGATGGTTTCAAAGGGAAGGGTTAGACAAGCACACATAAAACAGAGGTGCCAGTGGCTACTAGTCATGACAACTGTATTCTGTCTTCAGTACTGAAAGTTGAATGCCTAGGGATAACCAGAGGAGCATGGTGATGCCTTTGTGATTTTCTAGGTGTCTTGCCTTTTCCCCAATACGAGGGGAGGGGAAGATGCCAAGTGAATCAGAGGCAAAAGTTGTGTTTCATGGAGTATGCCTCTGAAGACCTGATGCTGGGAACAATGGTATGTAGCATGTCAAGAAGCTCAAATCAAGCTTAAGGGTTTGTTAGAATCATGTAATTGGCCACTGTGTGTGAGAATGCTGGATTAGTTGTCTGCTGGATTTAGGCAGTTGTTTCCCTCTTATGAAGTTGACCAGTGAAGACTATTCTTATACTTGGCTGTGGGACATGTGGTCATCAGCCACATTTATGGTGGGGCATACCATATATATGATTTATATTGGCACCCTGGGGTTAGCTTAAAGAAAAGTAAATACACAATTTAAAAAATATTGGCTCATTCTTATGATACCTATCCTTATTTTTAAATCACATGTTTTATATACAGAAGCTTCCAGATGCCACAATTTCACTTATTTAAACAGTTACCATATAAGTTGCCTTTATGCACTCAACTACCACTTTTTTAAAAGTTTAAAAGATTTATTGGCTGTGGATAAAGTCTGATTGGAGAGTATAGGTGTGCACAGAACATATTTTGAATTTTGTCCTTAAGCTGGAACAAAACTTGCAATGATTTGGAATGTTCTGAGTGTTTATTTGGAATATGCTTCTGTTCTGTGCAACTGGTGTTTTCCAAATGTGTTGCAAGTGTTCTGGCTATAAGGAATAATTAGAGAATCATTTTGATTTTGTTCTTTTTTGGGTATGGTGGTAGTACAATCTCCAAACCAGAATGAATAACAGGCCAGGATGCCTTCTACCTATATCTAGAGTCACAAAACATTCGGACATTGGTTGAGTTTTTTTCATAAATTCTTCATTAGAATAACATAAAATTTCTTATTACTTCATTAAAAGTCATCTTAATGTTGCTGTTGAGCACAAAATACGTGGAGCATGAGAATGGGACTAGGCTGTGACCACCAACATGGAAGCAACTAAGCTAGGCTCTGCCCTACCACATCTTCCCTTTCTTTATTGATTAAAATTGGTTCTCCTTCCTCTGTCTTCTCTTCTCAGTCCATCTGCAAGGGACAAGACAGGTGGCCACAACCAGTCCTGCAGATGAGATGCTGAACTTATCATGTAACACTGTTCAATGAGTACGAAAATGAATGGCTCTGAGATTTAAGAGCATCTACGGTTTGGGATATGGAGATGTTGCTTGTGCCACAGTCTCTAACTGATAAGGCCTCTTTGGGCTCTGATGAAGTAGCTGATGCTTGTCTAGGGCACAGGCTTCATGCATGGTGCATGCATTGATATGCTTGTCAGTGATGCCGTCAGTCATCTATCAGTCATGGAAAACACTCTCTTGCTCTGAACATTACTTGGCAAGCAAGACAGCGCCTGTCAAGTAATCACCGCTAAGTCTGGCTAGATTCAATGACTGTGCAATACCGATGCTAATTGGCTGCACAACTTCCTTGGAAAGGGACCAGATAAACCTCCTCCACTTCACTGAATGGAAATGAGAGGTGCAATAAGCTGTTCAGTTGCATTTGTTAGAAAAACTGCACTGCTGCACTGAGATGTGTGGGTGTTCTGCTTGTGGGAACTAAGTTCTCTTGGTCCTTCTTCCTTGTTTGCCTGACAGCATCCATGAGGAGGCTTTTCTACTGGGGCAGCTGATCAGGAATAAGTACTATTCCCTTCAACTGTGGGTCACACCTGCAAGAAAAAAAATGGTCTGCAGATATATCCACAAGGTCTATCAGCCTCTCTACCATTCCACTCTAGAGCAACAGCTTCTTGCAGTGATCAGCTTGGAGGTGGAGCCAAACCAATGTCTGCTCCAGGAGAAGATACAGTGGGCAACATCTTGCTCAGCATTGCTATAGTGGCCCTTAACACCACAGAAAGCTGGGTTTCTGGCTGCTGTGCCTTGCTTTTCCCTTCCATTTCACTCCAGAAATGTTTATGATATGGAAGAGAGAAGAGGGAGGAAGAAACAACAAAGACTCATGAGGATGTTTTTTGGGACTTTGTCCAAAACTAGATGTGTGGATATAGTATTTATTTTATTTATTATTTACATTTCTATCCTGCCCATACCCAAAGGTCTCTGGGCAGGTAACAACCGTTAAAACAACAGATTAAAAACAGAATGTACATTAAAAGCACTTTTAAAATTCAACAAATCTAAAACAATACACTCTGTGTTTAAAATGATAGTGTCTGTACTTGGGGGGAAATATGATCACCTCAGCCAAAGGCCAGGGCAAAGAGGTGCGTCTTCACCACCTTCCTAAATACATATAAGGAAGGGGCATGATGCACCTCGAGGAGGAGGCTATTTCATAGTCTGGGGGCTTTAACCAAAAAGGGTGTCTCCTGGGTGCCCACCAGCCTCACTACTGAAGGTGGTGGGACAACCAGGAGGGCCTCACTGCTAGATCTTAAGGCATGGGCAGGTCAGTATGAGAGAAGGCGTTCCTTTAGATATTTGGGGTCCAAGTCATTTAGGACCTTATAAATCAAAGTCAGCACCTTGAATTGGGCTTGGTAGAAAATTGGCAGCAAGTGCAACCCTTTTAAAACTGGTGTGATGTGCATCCAGCTAGCTGTTCCAGTCAGCACTCTAGTGGCTGCGTTTTGCACTAGCTGCAACTTCTGAACCATCGTCAAGGGCAGCCCCATGTAGAATGCATTACAGTAGCCCAATCTAGAGGTTACCAGAGCATGGATGACTGTGGCCAAGTCATGTCTATCCAGAAAAGGCTTCCGTTGATGCACCAGCCATAGTTGGGAGTAGGCGCTCCTGGCCATGGCCCCCACCTGAGCTTCAAGTGTTAGTGTGGAGTCCAGGAGTACCCCAAGTTATGCACCTGTCCCTTCCAGGGCATTGCAACCCCATCAAGAACAGCGTATTTTCCAACTGCACGGATCGGAGACCCTATGACACACAGCACCTCTGTCTTGTCTGTATTCAGCTTCAATTTATTAGTACTTGTAATCTGAACTGGACTCTGGGAATCAGGATCCATCTGGTCAATGCAGAAGTCTTGCAGGGACTGTTTTTTTCACTCAGCCTTTCTATTTCATTCATACATGTGAAATTGCCATGTAGAAATATTGGCTACCAACCCCAACATATCTGCCCTAACTTACAAACAATCAGGAAGGACTTTCTTAACAGAGCTAAGTCTAGCCTGTTGTCTTAAACACAGAGGGTTGACAACTAAATAGCTTTACATGGGTTTCTCTGTGGACCCATGATTATAACGACAGTGCTTCACTTTCTCCAAAAGAAGCCTGGCCATATTTAGCTAAGAGGGTGGAGACGAATCTATGTTAAGCAGGCTTTCTTTTGTAGAATGATACAGTCTTGAAAAAGAGGCTGAGCCTCTCTCTTCTAAATGGAAAGGATCCCTGAGGTGAAAGCTCCCTTCAAACCAGGTTACTGACATTTACTTAATGCCGTCTGTAGCGGGATTATCATTAAAGCTGCCCAAAAGCACATTAATCTCCCTGGATCCGTCCAAGCGCTGGACTGTAATGGCATTTAATCAGGGAAGCCTTTGATTTCTAAAGACAAGTGCAAACACTGAAATATCTGCCTGTGGAACAGTTACTTATTCATGTGCAAGTGCAGCCTAGAATGAAAAGATAGTTGGAAGACACAGAAAAGTGGGGAAACTGGAAAAGGCAATGTTTGCTTTGGACTGGAGATTTTTTGGCAAAGGGACTTACTCTGTATCAAACCAATAGGCTGAAATATGTGAATGTATTAAGGCCAGGGTGAGGGCCAATCCAAGAAACTTTGCTGCTTGAGGCAGAGAAGGAAATGATGGTCGTGGTCACAGCTTGCTGAAATAGTTTTGTCTTATTAAGAAACAGGATTCAAAATGCACTAACTCCAACCTGATCATTCTTCCTCAGTTTGTCCTCAGTTTGGGTTGCTATGCTCATAACTTTCTGTTCCTGTCCTGAGACTCCTTTACAAGACAGTTTTAGATCTCCACCCCTCTCCACTGTTCTCTGTACCCCTTGCTCTCTGATAGGATAAAAGTTCTGTCCCTCAATAGTGTGTAATCACACATCAGGCAAATATATGCAGTATCTACCCACTATAGTACAGTTCAGCCTCCTTTAGTCCTTTTCCCCGATCACACCCAAAAAATGAAAATGGGTATGATCATCTTGAGCCCTGTAAAAATCAGGACTCAGGAAAATGCAGTTGAAGGGAGGAAAGTCAACAAATAAAACAGATAGAATTAAAAAGGTATGAGTGGTGAGGTCCAAAGATGGACTGAAGAAGGATTAAAGTGGAAGTGTAACCACAGCCAGTGTTGCTCCATTGAGCTTCATAGCATCCATGAACATTTGGTTTGTCAGGAAATCCCTCAAATCTCCCCCTCCCTCACCCCATTTTAAAAAACACAAAGATAAAACATGTACTCACCTGCAGTTCCTTGTTCCTGGCCACTTCCTTTTGCCTAATAGTAGACCTGGTGTTGAGTAGCCAAGGGGTCTCACTTCACAGTCAGGGGCTAGAAGAATATTTTACCATACAACACCTCATTTGAGTCGGGGCTATAGGATAGCTGTGTTTCTAACCATTTCAAACTAGTCACAAAATTTTGATCAAGATATCATAAAAATTTAATAGAGCCATCAAAATCTAGATAATTGGACTCTGGCTGCCAGTTGGCTGTACCTGTATGGGAGATGGTACTCACTGAAGGCAATTGCAAGTGCTATTATTCTGCTGCAAATTCTGCTCTGTAACTCAGTCATGTGCATGGCCTGTAAATGTTTTGTGCCAGATATACATCAAGAGCATCCATTTTATGGATCATGCTTATTTGATATCATCATCTGAATTCCTTGGGCACCTATTAAAATCCCTTTCCTCCCAGTGCAACACTGATTGCTGCTCTGTTCATTTTGATTTTGGCAGCCTCCATACAGCCAGGAAAAAGCTGTCTGTGGGGGAAATTTCTGGAGTTATGAGGTTTCTGCCAGTTGTGTTCTAGTCTTAGACTTGAAATGCCCCCAAAGATCAGCCATTTTCAGTCCACTTCTTAAGTAGGCCATGAGGAGGTAGCTCCTGGGAATTTGCCTCCTCTGAAATCACTCTACATGGTAAAGGAGATGGTGTTGCTTTTCATCCCCTGCACATAGGTTCCCTCCCATGTGGACATGAGGATTTGCCTGCTGGGTCTAGAAGCACTTGAGGAATGCCCATTTTCTGCTGTTTGGATGGAGCTCGTATATTTACGTTCAAGTCATTCTTAGAAAGCATTTCCCAAAGTGAGGGAAGTGTTAGCAGCATTAATACATGAGATTATTTTAGGTGATACACATATGAACATTTTTTTTATTTTGAATAAATTTATTTAAGTTGGAAAGGAAGTGACTCAATACAAATATTAAATTGTAAATAATATAGGAATATAGCAAGAATCACAAAAGATGGTAAGATAATGACCAGCTTTTAGGAAATTCAGAGAAACTACTGTGTTCTTTCAGAAATAAAAGGTCTTCTGAATTTCAAGGCAGCTATGACACTTGCTTGTTACATTCTACTGTATTTGATTGTTAGACCTTATGATTATTGGCAACAGTTTGTAGCAGTTGCGAAAATGATACTGTCTGTTTTGTGATGATTTAATGATACTGTTACTGCTAAGGCTATGTCCAGACACAGGGACTGCAGAGCAGCTGTCAAACTGCCAGACAGGTTTTACATTGCTCCACAGTCCCTGTAAAGTTAAGCCCAATGCTGCAAAGTAAACAAAATACTACTTACATCAGCATTGGCTGCAGTGTTTCCCCTTCCTCCAAAATTTCTCCAGGTGTTTGGGCAAGATCTTGAAAAATCTTTTGAGAGTTTGCCCTCACCCAGAAACAGCAGTCTTGTGAGCCAGTTTGGTCTTGTAGTTAGAGTTTCAGATTCTTATCTGGTAGTCTCTCAGTTTCAGTCTGCACTCCTCCATGAAGCCAGCTGGGTGACCTTGGGCTAGTCGCAGCTCTCTTTCTGAGCTCTCAGACCCCACCTACCTCACAGGGTGTCTGTTGTGGGGAGAAGAATAGAAAGCTGCTTTGAGTCCCCTTAAAAAGAGGGTGAGAAAAGTGGGGTATAAAAGCCAACTCCTCCTCTTCCTCATTTATAATTTTGCCCTTTCTGCACTGGGCCTTGTTCCAGATTATAAACCAGAACAGAGGCCTGCCATCCGCGTACTGGTGCAGACTACAGCAGGATCTGCTTGGGGCTTGTCATAGTCTGTACTAACATTTGGATGAAGTCCATACTCTATGATATAATCTGGAATATGGCCCAGTACAGAAAGGGCTACTGATTCTGGTCCTTAAAAATAGAAGTGCATGTGTATTATATTGTAACTACATTTTTCCCTTCGCCTCCTGGATGTTGACCCAAAAAAGGGATTTGAAGTTTTTACTATAGAGTCCTAGGCCCTCTTATTTTCTCTCTGTAAATGATAAAATTGTAGCCTTTGCTCTTCTTAAGCCTTCTTACCTCACGTCCTCGTATCACCTTTTTAGAAATAATGGATTTTGACAGAAAATAGCTCATCAGATTCTGTGTACCAGTTAGGAAAAGGAGGCTCTCTTGGCTGGGTATTACTCACACTAAAGTCAATCTGCCATCCCCTTTTTCTTGTCGTGAACCTATTTCCTGCCTATATTTTGTTGTGTCAAGAAGGACTTGTTCTATACAAGTGGTGGTGATGAGCCCCTGTGGACCGTTCCAGGAAACTAGGGGGAAATATGCTATGGCCCTCCAGGTGTTGCTGAAGGTACCGTCTTCCTCATTCCATGTCACTCGCTAAGGTTGATGGGAGTGTAGTTCAGCAGAATCTGAAAGGCACCATGTAAGGCATCTCTGTGACATGAAGCCACAATTTTGTTCCATGTGTGCATTATACAGTCATCCCTTGAATAACATGACTTTGTGCAGCTGGAAGAAATTGTGTGTGTATGTGTATGAAGTATGTATTTTATATAAAATTTCCTTATATAATGCATTTTAACAGCATAATTTGTTCTCACATGATCAGTATAATGCAACCTGAATGATTAAGGGGCTGGAACACCTCCCTTACATCTCAGGAATCTGTCGGCAACATTTGTAGATGACGCCCAAAATGTCGTTCCTCTTGTGGTAACATAAAAGTGATCTTTTGGCTGTTGGTGAGGGATGAGCATTCTGGTTACTTGCCTGGCTGAATATAGTATCTTATTGCCCTAAACAAACACCATGCAAATGTTTGTTTGTTTCTTCTCACCCCAAATATGCCCCTTCTGTGACAGAATCTTATCTTCTTTTCTCAGGAGGAGATTCTCCATGTTTTGTAGTTGTGCTTTCTGTGGTAATCTTCTGCTTCTGTCAACAAGAAATGCTGCTCTGGTGACAAGCAAGCAGTGATTTCTGGGGCCCTAGATCTCACACTGCCTTTCCTAATTTCACACCAAAGTGACCAAAGACCTACATTGGCAAGATTTAAGAAAACACACTTTCACTAATCCAATTAACCTTCGATTAAGGTTCCAAAATCAATGCTATTCTTTTGGCCTGAGGAGGTAATATTGAGCCCTAAGAAATGAGCTACATCACGACCTTTACTTTTAATGAGATCAATAGAAGTTAGTGTCACCATCTTTTAAAATAATTGGCAAATATTAAGGCTGAATTAGAGCCAACAGCTAGTACCTGCTCTAAATTGAAACAGACAGTAATAAATAGTGGGAGGACATGAAAGGTTTCTGTCTTGAACAATGCATTCCATGTAAAGCTTTCCAATGATTAATCAGTGTTTAAGTCACTGCAGCATAGGCTCCACACCAGAGGTGGGCAGTGCACCATAACTGAGCCACCTTAAGTCCTGTCAGGACCCTCATACTGTAAGTTTGTAGCCCTCCATAATTTGGGTTGAACATTGAAGTTCTGACTCCATCTGATGCATTAAAAAAACTTATTGAAAGTCATAGTTTTTGTTACAGCATGATGTTGAAGTGAGATGTAAGAGTTTTGCCCTTATTCTCTAGTAATTGTGTTGTCTGGGAATTAAAAGATGTCTTGATACAACTTCAGCTCATTACAGTTGTTGGATTCCTGAAAGTATCTAAGCCAGTTTGGTCTAATGGTTAGGGAGCCGGATTCTTATCTGGGAATACTGGGTTCAATTCTGCCATACCCTGTGAAGCCATCTGGGTGACACTGGGCTAGTCACAGCTCTCTTCTGAGCTCTCACAGCCTCATCTGCCTCACAGGGTGTTCTGTTGTGGGGAGCAGAACAGAAAGCTTTGTCAGCTGCTTTGAGTCCCCTTAAGTGGGTGAAAAAAGCAGGATAGAAAGGCCAACTCTTCTCCGTCTTCTACTTCAGAGATACTTCAAGTGAACAGTAATATTTTACTACAAAGAGAATTCAACTTCCCAAGCTTAAAATCATTATCATCGCTATCCAGTGTTTGGATAAAAATGATCATAATTTAATTATAGAAGCTCAAAACCTGGAGAAATGTGTAAGCATGGCAGTAAGGTACAACCTAGAAAACATTATTTGGATAAAGAAAAATAAGTAAGGCATGAAATTGGTGTCACCTTGCTCTTATATTTTTTAAAATGGTATTGCAATATAATGTATATCATCAATTTAAATGTGAACAATCATTATTAAATGAACAGCATAGGAAAACCCAGTGCTTGGAGAATTCCGTTTGAAAATAATTTATTGAAGTTTCTTCAAACACAAGCAAGGAAAATTTTAACAAAAATTAAAAAAAATCCTTGCCCCCCGATCTAGAATAGCTAGACCAGAACATTCTCTGGATGTTCACCCTAGATGGTCTCCTACCTTCTGCTCATCTGGGTAACTTTATTACAATTCCCTGAAAATTCGTCACAGCAATTTTTGGAGAACAACCGCACTTCCTTCCTTCCTTCTGACTGATCTTCAGAGGCTATTCACCAGTCAAAAAAGTTCTGCTGGAAAAACTTCTCTAACACAGTTATATTTGTTAAGATTTCTATACTGCTCTATTACCGAAGTTTCAGATCAGTGAACAAAAACAGGAAGAAAATCAATAAACATAAAATACATAAAAAAATTAAAAAACATAGCATAGAAATACCAACAGCTTTGGGACTTTGTCAAGGGGAAGTGTCCGACAAATCAGCAAAGAGATTTTGAACTAGTTTGAATAGAACTGATGCTGCTGTGTCCTTTGCAGTCTGGCCATGCCACCATCTTCTATATTCTATCTGTCTTTTGGGGCAGAGTGAATATTTCATCAAAGTATTCATAGCAGAGACCTGGCAATGCTTGCAAGGAAGGGAGTGTTAAAAAAAGGCTTAGGATCAAAATGACTCTGCAGAAAGACACAGTTGGGTCCATTCTGAGCATAGAACAAGCTGTATGCAGACAAGACTCATGCCCTTCATTGCCTCACCAGACCTTCATGCACAAAATAACTTCCAACTCAGACTGCAGTTTCACACCACTTAATGATGCCCATCTTGATTCCTAGTCTCACAAGTAGGTCTCATTTTGTTATAATCATTCTTCCTTCTAAACATAATTTATTTCTAGTTATTTAAAATGTCTAAGTTCCTTTTAAAACTGTAAACGAATGATATTATTAACTCTGATTTAGGGATGTGTGCACAAATATTTATAACATTCGTTATTCATATGAATTCATTTGGATTTGAACTTTTGTACACAAATTGAATGTTACGACATTCGTACATTAACATTCATATGAATACAAATGTTTCGGACAATTGTACGAATGGTTCAGGCATTTGTTAAACTGGGGATGTGGGAAAATGTTTGCGCCAGACACATCTGCAATGGATTCAGATTGCATTCAACATGGATTCAGGTCAGATTTGATTCTTTGAGAGTGCGGATATGCTGCAGGTTATGTATCTGATACATATTTGTTTGTATTGGATATGTATTTGTTCATATAGGATGTTAAATCGGATAACAAATACGGATTTTCTAACTTTTGATTTGTTATGAATCGAATGTCAAAAAACCCATTTGCACACATCCCTACTCTTGATTAAAATATTTAGTTTCATCAAATACAGAAGTGGCTTTTTACTAAACTTGCATGGGATTGAGTAGCTAGGATGTTGGACGAGTATCTTAGAG
This sequence comes from Aspidoscelis tigris stejnegeri, assembly GCA_023333525.1. NCBI lineage: Eukaryota > Metazoa > Chordata > Lepidosauria > Squamata > Teiidae > Aspidoscelis > Aspidoscelis tigris. The sequence continues at coordinate 83,811,987 of JALMGA010000003.1, forward strand.
TACCTGCATTTCAATCCCCCTACTGGTTGTGGAAGTCCACTAAGTGATCTGAGGCTCTTACCTCGGATTACCTCACAGAGTTGTTGTGAGACTATGATGGAGAGGAGGATAATAATATTCGAGGTCCCAGGAAGGAATGTGATCATTTCCTTCTTAAATTAGTTATGAGATTTCTGTAACACTGAACGGGGGAGTAGGTGACTTGCCAAGTAAAGTGATGCCTCAAAGTGCTTGTGTTTAGAACCAGTTCAGAATGAACCAGGAGGGTTGGGGGGATTTGGTAACAAATAAAACCTCCCTGGAAATTGAGGGATTCAGTACCAAACAGAACTAGGGATTCTCCCTCCCCACTTCATAGGTGCCAGTCTGCCTTCAGTCATGCCCTGGTTTCCTTCCATCATAGCCTGACTGTGATGCCCATGGCTGGCGGCCACCAGTTGCGAGTCCCCAGCCAGGTGTCCAACTCTCTCCAGTCCGGCCGCTATAGCCATGAACTTCAAGTTCTCTTTTTAAGTAGGCCTCTGAGCCTTTTCCCTTCTTCAGCACCGAGCTCCAACACTTAGCTTACACTGTTACTGTTACATTACTATGACAACACTTCCCCCCTCCCTTGAGTGTCTGAGCCAGTATCAGGCGTCAAGCAGAGTGTCTTTGAAACAAATGTAACTTTATTTGTTTACAACTCTTATGTTAGTTCAACTTCAACACAAGCAGTTCACATTAACTTATTTTCTTAACTCAGGACCCTGACTAATCCCTGTCTAGATTCTCCTCAGGACCCGGATCTGCACTCTCTAACTTCTTCCTGAGTCTAGCCCTAGTTATAGAACAACGGCTCTGACAGGAAGGCGCTTTTTATAGTCTCTGCCAGGGTTCCATCCCTTCTGATTGGCTGTTTCTTCTGGGCTGCCCCCCCTTTCTTCAATATGCTAATTGAGCTGGGCTTAGCCCCTCCTTCTCTGTTTACCAACCCTCCTGGTCAGTGCTATTTCCTCTTAGTACACTTTATAACATAACCACATATGCAATTAGAGATACTACAAGTCTATTAATCAAGCCTGTTCTCCCTCCCCTCTTCATAGGTGCCAGTCTGCCTTCAGTCATGCCCTGGATTCCCTCCGTCATAGCCTGACCAACTATTGTCATATGCTGGCCTCTCCTTCCATTTCTGTTGTGTACGTGCTGCATTACGTTTTTGTTGCTTGGTGTCCTCCTCCATTGGATCTGTGACCTTACCTTGTTTATCATATGTCACTTTCCTGGTGGCCCACATCAGGCCACAATTTTTAGCCACATGGGTTTTTGCCAGTGGGCAGGAGTGCTTGCAAGGACTACTAAGATTTTCTGGACATGGAGGATCAATTTAGAGAGTTCAGTTTAATTGTGCTTATATATTGGTTTTATTGTAACTTGCCCTGAGACATCTGAGTATGGGGTGAGATATAAATATAAACATAAGTAAGTAAATAAAAGACCCTGAATCTGGTTGGTTTTGGCCAAGGCATTTTGGGAAGTGGAAACATACATGGCCTGCTGGGATGATGCATTTCTGGGAGGTTTTGCAAGCATGCCAGCCAGCTGGTGTGCAGATGGCTGTGGCCCATCATGGGCTGCTAGGAAAGTGAGGCATGATTGATTAGACAAGACTATGGACACAGATAGGGCGGGAGGATGTCAAGCTACAATAGAGTGCCACCACACATGCAATGGGAGAAGCGGGGAGAGGGCATCACAAGATGGTGGGAGGCCCGTGCATGACAGACCATTTTAGGTCTTAATCAACAGTTTGCCCTATGTCTGGTTCAGGTTCATTACAAACTATAGTGCCCATTTGATGTTTGTGCACCTCTGTAGGTGTTTTAACTGAAAAAGACTTAGCAATGGACCTGTGTATAAGGATGGGAAAGGTAATAGTACATTCAAAACTCTTTTTACTTACTTGAAACAGGACTCAGTGCTCAGGGTGGTGAAAACAAGGCTTTATTTTTCCATCTTCCTCTCCATAGACCATTGTGGCCTGAGGTAGGATCTATATGACCATGGGTTTGAACTGTATATTTAGGCCCTTTCATTATATATCCTGGGATAGGGCCTTGTCACCCACATGCTAGTACAAACTAGGGCAGCCTCTGTCCAGACATCTGCCGTAGTCTGTATTAGCATGTAGACAGGAGGCTCCTATTCTGGGATATACCCTGGAATAAGATCTAGTGCATAAAGGGCCTTAGATGGATATAGGTGGCATTCCCTTCCCTGTAGCAACACTGGGAACTCTATTTCTGTATGTGTGTTGGGAAGGTAGAGAATGCTGAATGTTAAATACCAGCATCTTCATCACACTAAAAGTCCCAGGGTTTTCTGGGAAAAGCCATGGCAGATAAATATGTTATATAAACAATAAATGCCTGCAGTATTGGTTATTTTTTTTATTGTTTGCCCCCGTTATGTGGCCTCTCTAGCTTCCACTTTGATCTCAGTATATATGAAATTCAAGCTTTCTTGCCTAGTGCTGATTGGTCAACTGGTCCAGAAAATTAAATGTTGCAGCTGCTGTTTCCTAATTAAATGAGCATTCATCTTGTCATTAATAACAGTGTAATATTTTGACATTTATCTTTTCCTTTTTTTTTTCACCATTGGATTTTGTTCATGCCTGAAGGCAAACTGAAAAGATACAAATGCAGCCAGAGTGAAATTCTGACTGATAGTTTTCTGGAAATTGTTATTTTCCAGCTCTTTGACAGGCATGAATTCACAACTGCTGTCGGATTTATTAGTATTTTAGCTACAGGCCAAATATGTACCCTAACTGTGCATTAAGAAATTCAAGAGTGAACCATCTGTAGGTACCCAGCCACCAGAATTTAAAGAGCCCAGTTTAATGCACTGGATCCAACCCTTAAGTTCCTAATGGCTTGTGGTTTGGTTTCCTGGAATCTGCCTTGTTCCCGTCTCTTTAGCTTATGATCTACAACAGAAGTGCTGATCTTTGTGCCCCTACCGAATGAAGTAAAGTGGATGGTCACAAGGAAAAGGGCTTTCTTGTTAGTGGTACTTGAGCTGTGAAAAATTCTTTCCAGAAAGGTCCGTGTGACATCATAATTACTAGGGATATGCAGGGATTGGGTTGTCCTCTTCTGAAACTGCTCTGGATTGACCGGGCTCAGTGCTGAACGAAGGCTGTGTTCAGACATAATAAAAGGTGTACCTCAGAGGCGCCTCAGAGAAATGGGTGGTGATCCGACACAACAAGAAGATGCATCTTCGAGGTACCTCTGAGGTAGCTTCAAGATTGTTCACACACCTGTCTGCCCCTCCCCCTTCTGTGTTAGAAAAGATAGATTAAAGGAGGCATTAGGAACTTGGTGCCACACACTGTCTCTTTGGGGCACCTCTGAGATGCCCCTTTTGTTATGTGAGAGCCCAAATCCTGTAAAAATCATAGCACCGCTGAATTTAGAAAAAGAAAGCTGATGCTAGATGATGCTAAACATAGACGCCTGTATGTGTTCAAAAGTAGTTAATCTAATGTGTTGCCGTATAAACGTACCACCTTTGCTTTTAGGATGGCTGTGCTTTTATTTTTACAGGGCTTGGTTTGATACCCAAAAAAGTTCAGGAAAGTGCTGAAGTATACCCTGCATGCCCATATTATGTATTATAAGGTGCCATGTGAAGACTTTATTTAAAAATTGCCTGCTACTAAAGTATTTAAATTTTTGATTGATTGTTCTTAATATTTATTCCTTTGTTTTTTATTGCATTGTAAATTATTTTCTATGTCAGTCACACAAGGAACCGTAGTTATTGATTGGCTGTACAAATAGTTAATAAAAAATAATAGTACTGTCATCTCTTGAACAAGTCATACTTGAGTTCATGCAAACGACTGTGTACTCCAAAACTGTGTTAAGTAAGTATTGCTGCCTATGTGTTGTAAGTAATGTACATTACTGGTCGCACACAGCTAAGATTCAAAGCAAGTCAATCAGTGTATCTCAACAAAACTGTGCTATATGAGGGGAAACCCTATTTTTTTAAAACCTAAGTGACCTGGGACACTTAGAAGAGAGGAGAGCTTTTGGACAGTAGCTGCACAATTCTGGAATTCAAGACTTTTATCCACGAATACCAGGTTTGGTTCTGCACTCCTCCATAAAGCCAGCTAGATGACCCTGGGCTAGTCACAGCCCTCTTCTGAGCTCTCACAGCCCCACGTACTTCACATGGTATTCTGTTGTGTGGAGAACAGAAAGTTTGTCAGCTTCTTTGAGTCCCCTTAAATGGGTGAGAAACATGGGGTAGAAAAGCCAACTCCTTCTCCTTCTCCTTCCCCAGAGTGATTTGTCAGACAGGCATTTAATTGCTCTTTGGATCCAAGCAAAGTCTTGTTTATGGATCCAGGTTTCATCCTGCTAATTGTTTTATGCTACATCTATAATTCTGTGGGTGCTTCCGCACAGGCCCTTTAACACCCATTAAGCACACATTGGGAAACCCGCGTCGGCACACACATACCTATTTAGCACACTTCTGGCGAGGCGTGTCTGCACAGCAACACCCATTAAGCACACATCGGGAGACCCATGTCCGCACAGGCGGAGCTATTTTGGACACTTCCGGCGAGGCGCGTCTGCACATATCTGTCTCTAATGTGTGCTTAATGGGGTTTAACAGCACACCACATTGAAGGTGGTCTTAATGGGTGTTTCTCCTCTAGAACCAGATTAGCACAGTGTGCATCCGCATACGGACGGGAGAGAGAACACATAGGGCGGGACAGGAAGTCGCCATGTTGTGTGTGGCGATGCAGCGCAGAGCCGCCATGTTGAGAAGGCAGGGCGAAGCGCTCTTCCACTCTAAAGTCCGCTCCCTCCCCTGGCGGGCTTCGGGGCTGGGAAGGGAGATATGGGGTGCGGCGGCCGCCATCTCCGCGATGTGCTCTGGGGCCTGTGAGCAAAAAATGCCCATGGGGACATAGTGGCACGCGCATGGACATGGGGCCCCTGGATCTATCTAACTGGCCGGGGATTGCAGCTCCGATCTGCCCCGCCACGGCCCGCCCTGCCCCCAGAGGTGTCGGGCAAGGTGGGATGCGGTCGCAAGATGGCTGCAGCTCACACTCTGCAGCTGGTGGTGTGCACGGAGCTCCCCTCGTGGGCCGTTCCCTGGTTGTCAATTGATAGATGCAGATCTACCTGCAACCGGGTTCAGAAAATCCGGATGTACCTTAATCAGGATTTAGGTACTCCAAATCTACTGCAAAGCGGATTTAGTAAATCCGCATCTGTTCTGATCCACATTTGGTAAATCCAGATGTAGTAGATCCAGATTTCCAGCGGTAAATGCGGAAGCACCCTGTGAATCTGTGTACCTTCCTTCCTTCCTTCCTTCCTTCCTTCCTTCCTTCCTTCCTTCCTTCCTTCCTTCCTTCCTTCCTTCCTTCCTTCCTTCCTTCCTTCCTTCTTTCCTTCTTTCCTTCCTTCCTGATATTGTTATGTCTTGCATCTTAATTACTTTTATTTGCTTGTAAAATGCCTGTACAACATGATCAAAGGGTGCTATAAAACCTTTGCAATCAAGAAAGAGTTTGCATCCATTGCACACTATGAACGTGTGGATGTTCTTATCCATGGAACAATATATCTGAGGAAATTTATTCAGGGACATTGGCACTCATCTCTTTTGCACGGCACGCACAATACATACCTTCCTCACCTTGAACAAGAACGTTCAAAGGGAGAGCTGGGCACCACACATGGCATCTATGATATATGTGCTGTCTCTCTACACACACAGCTCAGACAGTGTTTCTTATTATTGCTGCTTGGTGATTAATGTTGATGAGCACATTTAAATTTCTGCCAGTGTTCTTGCTGCTGCCTGCCCTTGATGTGCTCAGAATCCAAGTAAGAGAGCTGCTTTTTGGCATGCTGCATGGATGGCAGGAGACATCTTCCTGCTTTGCACCACATCCTTATATGCATAGAATGCATCTGTGGGGAAGAGTACATCTGTTCCAGTGTACTGAGATGCGTTCACAGACAGTGGCTTTGACAGAGGAAGAGCACAGACATTCAAGAAGACAACACGTAAGGAGGGGGGGGGCTCTCCTCCTAGGATTCCTTGCATTCAGGCAGTTTCTTGCCCCCTAGTTTCAGCTGTATTATTTATATGTATATTCCACTCTATAGCCCAAGGTCTCAGGGAGGGTTAAAGTTAAAACAATAACACAAAAATTAAAAGAAACCACTAAAAAACAATTAACAATGCTAAAAACAACAATGGTACCTCAAAGCAGGAGTGGAAATTGTTCCATCAACCAACGGCCAAGGTAAAGAGGTATTAGGCTCTGAATGTGAAATGTAGCCTGAACTTCCATAGAACTACATGTAGAATCTCAGCCTTTCCTCACAATATACTGTCAGTCCTAGGGAAATGCTACCCATGTGTAATCATGCGTAGTTGGGGAAAGCCTTTGGGGATTTACATCAAGAAAAGAAGTCTGACATGCAAAACTGAGCAGCATGTGGAAATGCCCTGTAAGCAGATAAACAAATATTGCAGACCTGACACAAACATTAGGGTTCTACCACTCACCAGCAATGAGTTCAGCTGCCCTCTTGCGGCCAACTTGCAAGATTGTAGAGTGAACATTTACCCCCTTCCAGCCTTCATCACCAAAAACACAATAACACTGAGTTTGCTGAGTTTGTTGTCCTACATATGGTTGTACTATAGTAGCAACAATAGGTACGTCAGCTCTCAGATTTATTGTGAATTTCAGTTTTGGGAATCTGAAGAGCTGCTTTTGCCCTCTCTGATGCTACTAGAAGTTTTAAACATTTCAAATGCCTTTGCACCACTTACCCCAGGGAACAACAGGAAGAAGAATCTAGTAAAAGACAATGTATTATACCGCCATGTATATTATTTCCTCAGCTGTAGTTCAGCAAATTGGACAGCTTTCATTCATTTTGACAATGAAAGTTATGTAAGTCCTATATATGTCAGGTTAGAGAGAGAGAGGACAGAACTGTTGTGGATCAGAAGGTACTCTTCTCTGATATATTAACCCACAACAGCACACTGACTCACAAAAAGTTCAGGCACCAGTTGTAGATCAGGGGTCTCAGACTGCAGCCCCCCTTGATAATTCTTTGACTGCAAATCATATGTTTTCTTTGCCTAGGTACTGCCTTCAGGAGGATGCCTCTAAAGACTATTTGCAGGTTGCTGAGAGCAGGTGAAGGTTTTGCCTTTGTCTTTTGTTTGAAAAGGCCCAGCAGCAATTGGGCCACTGTGTGAGATGGGCTATGGCCTGATCCAGCAGTGTTCCTCTTATGGTTTTATGCACCATGCAGAACTGTATTACTTAAGTAACTGGCAGTTGCTGAAAATCAACACAAGCACTTGCAAGTGTGTTTGTTGTTTAGCCATTTCAGCTGTGTTCACATCTACCTTTTAATCCAGCTTTAGTCCACTTTCAAAGCAGAAGAACACATCAAGAAAGTGAACAGTCATTTTCTTCCCACATTATTTCACCCAGAGGTGGATTTTCTGAGTTAGAAAATGTCGAAATGAATAAATTTGCCACTTCACTGGTGCGTTGTCTCACTCTGAAAGTGGAATGAAGATGGGTTAAAAGTTGGGTGTAAATGTAGCCTCAGTGTTGCCTAGATCTTTGTGACCACAGCACACTAGGCCTATCTGTCTTCTACTGTCTCCCTGAATCTTCCCAAGGTCATATTCATTGCCTCCATAATACTATATAACCTTCTTAGCCTCTACATCCCCTTTTCCTTTTCCCTTAATTTTTTCCAGCATCAGAATCTTTTCTAGTGAATCCTCTCTTCTTATTGTATGGCCAAAGTATTTGAGCTTCTGCTTCAGAATTAGTCAGGGTTGATTTCCTGTAATTTTGACCTGAGTTGATCTTCTTGCAGTCCAAAGGACTCTCAGACATTTTCTTCAGCACCACAGTTCAAAAGCAATGATTCTTGGGCACTCAGCTTTCATTATGGTTCAAGACTCACAGCCATATGAGAAGACCATTGCTTTGATTATATGGACCTTATTCACAAAGTGATACATCAGCTTTTTAGTATGTTGTTCAGGTTTGCCAAGGAGCAAGCAACTTTTAATTTCATAGCTGCAGTCGCCAACTGCAGTGATCTTTGAGCCTCAAAAATAAAATCTGCCATAGCTTCCTTTTACCCCTTTCTATTTGCCAGGAAGCGATGGGACTGGATGCCTTGATCTTAGTTTTTAATGCTGGGCCTCAAGCTAGGTTTATTTATTTATTTGTATTTCTATCCTGCCCTATACCCGAAGGTCTCAGGGCGGGTTACAATATTATATTAATCATAGACAGGTCCCTGCCCTCAGGCTTACAATCTAAAGAGACAAGAAACAAAAGGAAAATGGTGTGGGAGGGAACAGGGAACAGCAAAAAGCAAGAACTTGAGGTCTTCAGTTCCAATTCTTCTGTTTGTTTCTTGTTGCTGGCATTTTCCTATTCTCTTTACTTTGAATTTTCTCTTCATTGATGACAAACCGGATGATGGTAGAGATGGTCAACGGGCATCTACTCAGCCCCGCCCTGCTCAACCTTGGGACCAGATGTTTTCTCAACTGATGGATTGGCTGCCGTAGTCTCTTTGCCATCTTGTGATGGGAGCAGTTGGAAGAGTGAGGGGCACTGCTGGGAGCAAGATGGCAGAGCCCAGCCTGCTGCCTCTTCTCCACTCCTCTCAGGCAAGATGGTTCATAGCCTTGTGATGGAAGTTGGAAGAGGGAGGGGCACTGCTGGGGCACTTCTATCTCCCCTCAGTTTTGTACTCTCTTCTTATATATAAGGTGACAGTCTTGTTGCACTCCTTTCCCAATCTTGAACCAATCAGTTGTTGCACATTTAGTTTTAATTGTTGCTTCTTCACTTGCATACAGTTTTCTCAGGGGATAGGTAAGGCGGCCTGGTACTCCCATCACTTTAACAATGTGCCACAACTTGTTGTAACCCACAGAGGCAAAAGCTTTAGTGTAGGCAATGACGCAGAAATATATGCTTTTCTGGAACTCCTTTATTTTCTCCATAATCCAGCAAATGTCGGAGACTGATCTCTAGTTCCTCTGCCTCTTCAAAAACTAGCTTGCACTTCTGGTAGTTTTTGGTCCAAATATTGCTGAAGAATGTTGAGCATAACCTTGCTAGTATGTGAAATGAACACAATTGTTTTGTAGTTTGATCATTCTTTGGCATTGCTCTTTGGGATTGGAATGTAAACTGGCTTTTTCCAATCCAGTGGCCCCTGTTGAGCTTTAACTGAAAAACTTTAACAGCATCATCTTTTAGGATTTCATACAGTTCAACTAGAATTCTGTCACTTCCACTAGCCTTGTTGTTAGCAATGCTGTGAAAAACTCTTGCCTGAGTGCTGAATGTGAGGATTTGGCATCTTTTGTGGCATCAGTGTATTCAGCATTGTTGCCTGTGGAAAGCCTTTATCTGGATGTTGAGGAGGTGTTGATTTCTTGTGTGGAAATTATGATAATCAATATTGCAGCCTTTTCTGGATATTGGGGATTGGCATCTTGTCTGACATCTGTGTGCTCAGCATTACAATCTCTGAAAAACTCTTGTTTAGGTTTGAGGTGACCATTGTTGCAGATATCTTGGCTGTCATCTGTATGCTGCAATTTTCAGGTGTGGCATTTTTATGTTCTGGCATTGCTCCCATGGTAGATGCCCTCTAGGGTGATTGTGCTGTGGTCTTTTGGAAGCAGGCTCCTCTTTCTCATGGACTCCTGGATTTATATTGAAGTCTATTGCTTCTATAACATGTTTCTTATTAAGTACCATTTTCCCAGAATAGAACCTTTGCTTTATGAGACATTCATGTTGACTAACAGCAGTGAATTCAGCAATTCTAGTTTGGCATGTGTGATAAAAAAAAAGTTATGAACTTAAATGCAGCCTTAGTTCATGCTGAATTTTGGTCCCATGGGTGTAAAGCAGGGTAGGTATATTCACGCTTGCTTGGTGAGATGATTTTTGCAAATTGCTCTAGAATGTTTTTTCTAAATGGAAGAGTTGGGCATTGCTGATGCCTGAACGAAATTTCTTTTCCTTTCCCAACACCATTTTATAGTTTGTTGCTTATGCTGTGCTTTTGGTGATATGTCAAGGATCATTTGTAATAATTGTCTTTTAATTGCCTTTTAGACAACCTGCAGTGGGGCTGTTTGTATCTTGCTGGGGGAAGAAGTTGTCAGACAGCTGTGTGCATGTGTATGCTTATATGAGGTTATTTTGTTGCATAAAAGAGTGGGCTGTATCTCTCCCTCTGCCCCAATAACTGAAGCTCTAGGGCTGTTCACTGATTCTAAGCTGGTTTTTAACTTTGACAAAATGGTGTAGCGATAAGAAAGTGATTGGGAAGAGGGGGTGATAAAGGGGGATCACATGCAAAGACAGAATGATTTAAACAGCCGTATGGTGTTCCTTCATCTTTGCAGACATCATAAATCAGATTAACATCTGATTGAGCAAGGAGGTGTGAAGCTGAAAGCAAGGAAGAGACAGTGAGATTCTCATGTGTAATAGATGAAAAAATGGTAGCCACTTCTGCAAAAGGCATTTAAATCATTTCAAAAACATTCTCTGTAGCAGCTTTGTGACATCACATTGATCTAGAGTTCGCTATGTTTGAATGTTAACAGCCTGTGAAGGTGGAACTATGGACCGTAAATGAGTGCCCGTGGATGCAGCCGCCTCAGTTTCCTCCTACCTCTTGCCTGTCCAGATAGTGCATTCCAGGTCCTGTAATTCTCCCATCTGTTGCCCATAAACTGCTTGAATTTTTTTCTTATCAGGTAAAATCTGGTTAAGAAAATTTACAAAAATATTATGGGCAACAGATGGAATTGTTACAGGGTCTGGGTTGCTTTGGATGGATACTAAAATAGAAAGAAAGAAAGAAAGAAAGAAAGAAAGAAAGAAAGAAAGAAAGAAAGAAAGAAAGAAAGAAAGAAAGAAAGATTCTTGTCCCAATTTACATGCCCTGCGCAGAAATGTCCTACCTGTTTCCTATCTCTTCTTATAGCATAACCACACAAGGACATCTTCAAGGCACCCTTGTTGAAAAGCAACAGCACTGTTTACACAAGGTAGCTTGTCCAGTTCAATTGGAAGGGGAAAGGTGGGAAGGGGCAGAGAAGAATCAAAATAACATTGTGGCTCCTCTCCTCTCTTTCTCCTTCTTTCAGACAATTAAAAAGACAGTGGCTGAAGGAAAGGATCCCAATAAGGCAAACGATCTGCTCAATTTGTGCTGCATTCTCACGATCTTGAAAGGTGCTTGCTTTCCAAAGATGACATTTTAGTGTCAGAGATCCCGCTCTGAGGGTGGGGTGGGGTGGGGTGGGGTGGGGGGCAAGAAAAGGATGCCCAAGAAAGTCAGGTTTGGGTGCTGTGGGACAGTGATAGGTCAACAAATCTGCCTGAAAGTGCCCCAAAAGGGGACCTTTATGGCCATGATACAAAGGTTACAGTCCTGGAAAAGAATGCATTTCATGTAAATGTACAATGGGAGCAATATAAAATAAGGTGAAGGGGTAAGAAGAACCTCCCAGAGGCCAACTGGCCTTCCAAGGTGGTGTAGACTCCAATTTAGTGCCTTTCCATGTGAGGAGGGAGGGGGGGAGGAATGTTGCAAAAAAAGGAAGCTGCCTTGAAGCATAAAGAAGCTGGAGGAAGCAGCCATGTGCAGTGTTGAAGAGAAAGGTGCACCTAGATGCAGGGCTTGTTTGCAGGGAAAGGCAGAGGAAATTCTTCACCTTCTCCAATTTCTTCTTGGTGTTCCTCCTGCATTTGTGAAACAATTCCACCCTTTCAGCAATTTGGTCTTCTCCAATCCTACCACTTGGAAGTCTATTCTTAAATGCCACTACACCGCACAGTAGTGACAGAAAGGTGCATGTTATAAGCAAAGGAGTCATAATTATCAGGATAAATAAAAAATGTGCTCTGTAAAAACCCACTGTGGGACGTTCTACTGGGTGGCCTTAGTGTGTAGCACAATCATCATATCCAAAAATGTGCCTTCCTGTTACGTGAATTCCTGCACAGCTGCTGTTTTTCAGTGGAGAACCCATTTATAACAATGTGCAATTGTACCCTCATTCACCTGCTATGGCCAACGGAGGATCTGTTACCATGTTTCATTAGAACTGTGGCAGTTTAGTGTAGTGGGGAAATGTGCATGAATCAGGTTTCTCAATCTAAATGCATTCTATCTAAATAAGTGTATTAGTTGCAATAAGAACTTGTATTCAGGCTGGCTTTTTATGGCATTACATGCAATACAAATTATATTCATCTCTCATAAAGACAAAGTAATCTTTAATACTTGTAAAGACAAATGCTATGTTAAAGACAAAACAATTGCTCATGAATGAGTACTGCTTGTTTTCTGAGTCAAGTGTCTCACTGATGGCCCCTTCGTTTTTATGAAAGCTGTTCCATGTGTTATTTTCTTAATTACACAATTAAAAATGAAGCGTATGATTGTAATACATAGCTATGCACAAACATAAGCTCCTTCAGAGGGACACTGTGTGTCCTCATGGCAGCCTGACAGTAAATGTTTTGGGGGACAGTAAATTTGATAATTGTGAATTATGTCTTGTGATGTATGGTTAAACGATGAACGCATGTAAATCATTATACATTTTAAAATGTAATAGCAAATTTACTAGTTAAATAATAAATGAATAGAATTAGCAAACTTGGCCCTAGAACAAGCTAAGCACTTTCCTCAGCTCACCTTTCTCTTTGCTACCCGTCCCAGCATTTTTAGAGGCTTGGAGGAGAGGAGACATCCATCACTTTTGAGCCATGTGATTGTAGGCCTACTGGGATTTCCTTCTCCTATATAGACCTGATCACAGTAGAGGCCCTTCTTGTAGTTAAACCATCCTTAGAGGATTGAGAGTGGCATGCAAGAGGGCCTTTTCTGTGGTGGCCCCTGGACTTTGGAACAGCTTTCCAAAGAGCTACACCAAATATCAGTGTTTGATGACTTTCAGTGCTGGGAGTAAGCATAACTCTTCAGCCAGGGTTTTAATGTTTACCTCCCTCCTATTATTGCTAATGTGGGAGAGTTGTATTTTAATTATGTTTCATATTGCCCTATTGATTTACTTCATGTTTTTATTGAATGTTGAGAATTTTGGATGAAGGGTGCGATATAAATGTCTGTAAATAATAAGAAAAAGCGAAAACCACATAGTCTGAGAGAACTGAGAGAACTGCTCCAAAGCAAACCTCCTACCCAGGAATGGAGTCCCTGTGCAAAGTGAGACCAGGGAATGGACGTTCCTCAGCAGTGAAGTGTCCATCTTGATCCATGATACAAAGTGCATAGAAGTTGGTCATTTTGGGCACTTCATGTTGTGGGCCCAGGGAGGTAGATAAGTCTAGTGGCCAATGGAGTGAACCAGGTCTGCCTTTTGCAGACTGGTTTTTACTCTTGTGCAAAAGGCATGCTCCTTGGAGTAGGTTCTGCGCCTGAGAGTGGGCTGGGCATTGATGATGTGCAGACTCCTACATGTCATCACACTCCTGGCCATTCTTTGCCACATGGTGACCAATGGTCACCATAGCCTGAGCCCTCTTTTGGTGGGCTAGAAGAGTAAAATAAGTGTGTGAATTTTTTAAAGGTATATTTCATGCATGTAAGACCTACTGGCATACAAGATGCAATTATAATTTGCCAAATAGTAGTTAGTAAAGATAAATAGAAAATTAGGACTCAGGATGATTTTATGAGAAATTTTGGGAAAAGAATGCGTGTCTTGTATGGCAAAAATTACAGTCAGTTGGCAAAAAATTTCAGGGTGATTTTCCCAGGAGTTCCACTTGGCAAATTTGGCTCTCAAATAAGGGGACATGGGCTGTTTGAGTGCTTTATAAAGTATTTGAAATGGTGATTTGCACATATCTATTCTAATGACCTACACTGGGAAGTGGGCCTGTTCACATAATTTTCTAGACATGTAATTGTCTCATAAATGTGTAGCATCTTCTCAACATAATTTCATCTACACACTAAACACTATAAATGGCTTGAGTAACAAATTGCAAATTAAAGATAGTAGCAACCTACTCAAAACTTCATGGTTGACCTAGTTTTGTGACCTTATCTATGAGTGGAGACGCACTACCTTAGTGGTAAAGTCAAATTTATCTGTGAACATTGCCAAAAAATCTGTCAGATAAGCATTTCAGTTCCACTTTGCACAATTGTCCTTTCCATTTCTATCATTTTATCTTCCTAATTTCTTAATTGAAAGTGTGTTTTGTTTCTTCTTCCCCACATTGAATTTTATAACTTACAGCTGCAATCAAATACATGTACATACAATATAAAGAAAAAATATTTTTATCTGTTATCATTATAATGTCATATCTCATTCCACATATTTGCTCTTCTCTGTACAATCTTCACACATCCTTCTACTACAATTGCAATACCTTCTACAGACTAGTAAAATATTACAACCCAATTTCTTGTATACTGAGTGCTATTAACCTTTATATCTTCATTAAATCACTGCCAAAACAGTCTTGTTTGGAGTATAGTTCTTGTCCATCCTAGGTATCACATCTGTGAGTGGCTTTTATATTTCCCCTAAAGGTTTTCAATATAGCATTCCATGCATATTAATTCTATATTCATTTATGAGTTTATCATTCAAAAATTCCATACTTTTTCATATCATGACTTCATCATATATGGAAATATATTCTTGACCTAATTTGGTTGTTATAAGTCGTTCCTTAGCAGACTGTTTTGGCTCTAAAAATTACTTCCAACTCCCCACATTCTCTACTCCTAACTCATATGAAATCTTCCGGGTCTGAACAAGCTGGCCGAAGGCAAGGAGTGATGGAAGTTGTAGTTGAGAAGCTTCTGGAAGTCAAAGTGTGGCCAATTCTGTTTTATGCAAGTGTTTTCATATTTCTCTGGTTTCTGCCCCTGTCAAAATATAAGGCAGGGCTGGATTAAGAAAACAAATTCCATCCTGCTTTAGTTTCACTGATAATCTTCAGTACAATCGGTCTCAGTTTGTTCGTTTTTAAAAGACTCAGTGAACTGTGTATTATATGCAGTTTGCACTCATTTTTCTTTGTTTTTATAAGGAAAGAACATATTTTTAAGATATCTTTCTGTAGAATATGCATTTTTGATGCCCACCTTTTGGAGCGGTATATAATAAATTTGTGTGATAGATTGCAAAGTAGAGCAATTTCTTTCTCCATATCTAATATACGAAGTATGTCAGGATCTGTGCTTCTCTGTCATGTCACCAGGTTGCAATTTTCTTCCCTTAACTATTATTCCCTAGCACATGGCCTTGGTGCCCTTTCTCTTGCATTTCTTGACCATTGTCCCTAACAGGCCCTGCCTCTTTTCTGTACTCAGATCTCTCGCAACTTGGGGAAGATGTACAGTGAAATGATCTTTGTGAATGGTTTTGTCCACTGTGACCCACATCCTGGCAATGTCTTGGTAAAGAAGTGTCCGACCACAGGCAAAACGCATATTATACTGTTGGACCATGGGCTCTATCAGGTAAGTAGATGAACAGATAAAGTGGGCAAAGAGGGTCCTCAGTGCACAGTTAATGCTTGTATGCTGCTGTAGATGGCCATCACTGTTGCAAAGGGAGAAATAAACCAACTCCAGCAATTTTTGTTGTCAGAAACCCTCCTTGTTTTCCCCCTACCTTTTCAACAGGAGTGATTCCTGATAAAAGAGTAGAGCTGCTGATTAAATGGTAGGGGGTAATAAAACAGTTTCTTAAGACTTCAGATCTGTGTAAGAAACATAGATTATTAGCTTTTCAGATGTTTTTCCCATTCAGATGTAGCCAGTCTTGCATAAATGGGGGAAACAAACCAATTCCAGCTCTTTTTGGCATAGGAAAAGACTTGGGCCCTTTTTGCACTGATGTGAATAGTACAATATAATTATTATACCATACTAGTCAGGTGAAGCTTAAACCCAGTGGGAACCATCTGCACATCAAGCACCAGTAAAGTCCTGTTTGGTAGAGTCCTCACAAGAGCCAGTTTCATCTTTCGGATAGAGTGCTGGGCTAATATCTCATACTCAGCAAGTTTGATTCTGTACTCCTCCATGAAGCCAGCTGGGTGACCTTGGGCTAGTCACAGCTCTCTGCTGAGTTCTTACAGGTCTTGCACTCTTACTGTGTGTTTCTTATGAGGAGAAGAACAGAAAGCTTTGTCAGTTGCTTTGAGTCCCCTTAAGGGTGAGAAAAGCAGTTCTTTTTTCGAACTGGATCACCAGTACCTGAAGTGCAAATGGCCAGGCCGGCCAGGCTGCATTGCTGTGGCAATGGCTGTAACAACATCCAGCATGTGCCTGGATGTTGCCATGGTGATTGTGACATGGCTCATGACTGCACAGTCACACCACCACATCCACTCATAATGTTGCTTATGGGAGAGGGTGCAAATGCTGCTATCTGTGTGCCACCTAGCCCCTCCTGGTCAAGCTGTGGACAGCATTTTAGCTGTCCATAGCTAGTTAGGCCTGGGGAGTGGTTGGTGAGCTTCCAAATGGTGGCGTCAGTGGCATGAGGGCACACTTATCCAGGGAGTGGACCTATGCTCACAGGAGGGTAAATGCAAACAGGCCCAAATTTCCCTGATACTTGCACCAGCAGTTTAAAACTTCCCTGACAGCGGTTTGGTGGGCAGAAGAAAATGGTTCCCAAATGGACTTTGAAGGTTCCTGTTCCATTGGAAAATAGAGCTTTATAATAAATCAGGATGTGGATTTGTTCCAAACCCAAGGCAAGACCTTTTTTTTGAAAGTGTGCTTTGTTACAAATTGAGAACCTCCAGACAGTTTGAATTGTTTCTGCTTGAAATGTTTTGCTGAGCCCTAATATGATTTAAAGAAGTGACACAAAGCTACTGATTTCTCATGAACATTTTTGGTTAAATTCTGTTGCCATGTTACAGAAGGTTTATAATTCAAAATTAGGGTACTTTGCTCAGCTTTAGCTAGTTAATAAGTTGCTGCTTTTTAAAAGACAAAGTACTGTTTTTTAAAAACTGATTTCTTTGGGGTGGGGAACACCTTTTTCTTTTAGGTTTTGACAGACAGCTTCCGCTTGAACTATTGCCGACTTTGGCAATCTCTGATAAAAGCTGATATGAAGCAAGTGGAAAAATACAGTCGACAGTTGGGAGCAGATGACCTGTATCCCCTCTTTGCTTGCATGCTAACTGCTAGATCTTGGGAGTCAGTCAACAGGGGTATTGATCGCTCACCAGTAACAAGAAATGAGGTATCTTCTTTTTCCTTTTAATTTTCTTTAAAAGCCAACAGGAAGGTAGTTCAGGAATATATGGCTGTGAAGAAAGGGAAAGAAGTATATTTGGTAGAGTTTATAACTGTGATTTGTGTGCATACCGGATTTATGCTTAAGTAGTCCAGAGAAGGTCCTGTAAGGACTTAATAGTTATACTGGTAATCATAGCAGACAACATAACTGAGTTTTCACAGCCTCCTCTATAGGACAATAAATGGTAGTGGGACATCTAATGATAGCTCTCTTACTATGGCCTAGCAGCCGTTTGAAGTGAGCTGTGCTAAAAGGAATGTAAGGAAACAATAACACTAAATACACACAACAGCTATGGATTAGCTTACCAGATCAATCCCATGTTATCCCATAGGCTCATCAATTCCATGATCCCCACAAACCAGTCACATATCACACTGTTCCCAACCTGTAATGGTTTTGGCAAGGTCTTCCTCCCAGCTGATATCACAGGCCTATGTTTCTTTGGAGTTCCTTTCAGGTCAGTCTCAAAGCCACTGTCTTCTCCAGCTGGGCCCTAAGCTACTACATCTCTCACACCAGTTGATTAATTCAGAATATGGCTGTTACTTATGTCCTTTGAATGTAGTTGGGACACCCCAAAGATTTAAGGTTCAGTCCCTGATTTTCTTAAGTCCAGAAGATCATAAATCTAATAATATCCAAGAAATCTGGGAAGGTCATTATATAAAGCCAATGCTGTCACTCTGTGTGTCTCTTTTCACGAAGTGTGGAATATCATGTAAGTATTTTTAATTGGAAAGTAAATATACATACATAGCTGTGGAAGATGTGTCTGTGGCAAGGATTTCCCTCAATGTTTCCTCAAAATCAGATGTTGACATGCAAACCGTCACAAGTCTTCTTTAGAAAATCAGTTTCTTTCTCCCCAACTAACTAACAGCAAAAAACACTCCATGAAGTACATTTAACCCTAAAGGCTCTTCCTCTGGTTTATGGGCTGACAAAAGGCCCACTTTTGTGTCCATTGTAAATTCTGTGCTTCATCAGTAGTGAGGTTCTCTCTTTCAGAATGGGGAGTCATTCGGAGTCCTTAGAGATACAGTAGCCAGCTTGACTTAATGACATAAGGTAGCTGTACTTTTAAAAAAATAGGTATTCCTTTGACTCTTTTTATTGATTTACTAATCAACAAGCCAGCTGGTGGAGGATGTGGAGATCTATACACGTGATCAGTTGCATCAGCTATCTGTTCCAGTTCTGATCACAAAGCATAAAATCCGGCTTGGTTAAAACAGGAACTTACTGCCTCCAGAGGAGAGTAAGGGCAAGAGCTAATACCTTTGTTATTATTATTATTATTATTTTGTTATTTATTCATTGGTCAGTATCCTAATCTTGGTTTTAATATTCTTTTCCTACTATCCTATGTACTTAAGAAAGATCCTCACTTATTATGGGTAAAAGTTTGAGACAGCTGTTCTTGATGTAGTCACAGGCAGGCTGAGGTACGGTATTAGATTCAGAGTTAGCCAGTTGCCCAACATGTGTTGTACAAGTATCAACTGTCACATGCTTCAGCCTGCCCTTGGTGGTCATATCAACATGCCTTCAGCTCTCCATGTCTTGTTGATTAATGCCAGGTCAATCTGGCAGAAACAAGTCCATGTAGGAGGAGTTCCTTTAAATATTTGAGACCCAAGCAGTTATAGCCACATAGTTTAATGTTTATGTTAACAAATTGACAGCCAATGCAGTTCTTTTAGGATCTATGTGATCTGCATCTGGCCAGCAGTTCCACTCAGCATTTTTGAAGCTGCATTCTGTACCAGCTGCAGCTTCTGAATCATCTTCAAGAGGAGTTGTCCAATCTGGAAGTTATCAGGGCACAGATTATTGTGGCCAAACCATCTTCATTCAGAAA
Source organism: Aspidoscelis tigris stejnegeri (assembly GCA_023333525.1). NCBI lineage: Eukaryota > Metazoa > Chordata > Lepidosauria > Squamata > Teiidae > Aspidoscelis > Aspidoscelis tigris. The sequence continues at coordinate 83,831,293 of JALMGA010000003.1, forward strand.
AGAGGTGTAGATGACAAACTAGCTAAAGCTGGAAGTAGACACTCCTGGCCACCTCTCCCCCTGAGCTTCAAGCTCTGGCAAAGATCTAAGAGCACCCCAGACTTTGCACCTGTCATTTTTGGAGCAGTACAACCTCACTGAGAACAGGACACCTCACTACTTCATGGATACAGAGCCCTATAACACACTATACCTCCACCTTGTCTGGAGGTGAGTATGAGCTATTTATAGATGGCACCTCATTCCAAATCTGATGGCCTCTCCCAGCAACTTCAAATAGATACCAAAGAGCATAGGAGTTAAGACTGATCCATGAGGTAACTGGTCATGAGTTCCTAGGGCGTCAAACAAGAATCTTTCACAAGTGCTCTCTGCTATCAGCTTTGTATAACTCTTCTGGATCCAAATAGGAGCTCTTGAAGAAAGCATGGACCACTGCTTCTTTCAGTGCTGGTACGACTAACCGTCTCTCAAGAAGGCATTCACCACTTCCTGGACCACACCCAGACATAGCCTGCTGGATAGCTTTTACTAGCCAAGTCAGGAATCCAGAGAGCACATTATCAGTTAAACCCCAGCTAGCAACTTGTCCACATCCTCAGGCCATATGAATTGAAATTGTCCAAATTAACTGGGCTAGATTTGAAATGGTCACATGACTAGTCAAATAAAAGTATTATAACTGGGCTAGATGATTGTCTGGATGCTTCTGCTAGACTGTTCCCTAATGTGAATTTCTTCTCTTCTGTGTTATTTTACTGTGGCAGGATGTAGAAATCCGGAACAATGCTGCTGCTTACCTACCTCAGATTACCCAGCTTCTCAACAAGGTTCCTCGTCAAATGCTGCTACTACTGAAAACTAATGACTTGCTGAGAGGAGTTGAGTCAGCTCTACAAACGCGTGCCAGTGCCAGTTCCTTTCTAAACATGTCTCGCTGTTGCATTCGAGCTATCTCGACGTAAGTGCCTCAGCCAGCTGGGCAGGATGCCACACTGCTCCTTGACTCATCAGTTCTTCCACCTATCTATTTCTTAAGGACTGTAGAACACCTTGGGGGTTGAACATGACAAGCAATCAGCTTAGCATCCATCTTCAGAGTTCTCTGTACTGACAATAATTTGTATTTCCATACCTTTTGTGGACCAAAGTGCTGAAACCGGAGCTGAGTTCTCAGTCCAGTTCAGAGCAGTAGCCCATTTTAGTTTAGAAAGTGAGAACAAGCAAGTGGTCTATTACTTTTGGGGCATGCTCCCCATTTCCTCCTATCCAGTGACAGATTTGTTGCGGGTGCTGTACTCAGGAGACTGAGAACATCACTATTGGGGTGGGAGTAGAAAACAGAAGAGAAGACACAGCAGAAATTAGCTTTATCTGCCTCTTTCTCCTCAATGCCTGCAAGGAAGACAATGTATCCTCCATTTTCTTTCTTCCCCATCCCTGAAAGTAGAAGGACACTGTATCCTCCATTTTCCTTTGGCAATGTGTGCAGGAAACCGTGTTTCCTTTTATTAAAAGAAAACTTTCACAGAAAAGCAGAATTCTGCTTCAGCAACTTTAGGACAAATGGCAGAGTACAGCTTACCATTTTCCTTCAGGAATGGCTGGAGGGTGGAGATACAGGCTGGGTGGGGTATGCCTTGGATGTTTCTGTTTGGCAGCACAGTTTCCTATCCACCAGTACCCTGTGTTACCGTCAATTTTGTTATCAGTACCACACAACTGCAATGTGGGGCACATGCCTCCGTGGATTTCTTGATGGAGGCATGTGGGGTGGAGGCAATTTGCTGACCGCTGGCATCAATTTTATGAATATTGATCCCCTCTCACACTACCACTTTTCATTGAGCTTTCCCCTACTGCATGTTGCTTTGAAATTACACATTTCTGCAAAACTGCAGTTACAGAGGGAAAGAAATTGAAATTGCAAAACAGTGCAAAACTGCTATTACAAGGGGGAAATGTTGAGACTGGGTTGTATAGAACCTCTGCCGTGTTATTGATGTGGAACTGAAGTTGTGCTTGGGGAGATACAGGATGGAGGGTGAGTAGGAACACATGGCAAATGACTAATAATGCTGCTATAGGAAGCTGTTCTGATGTGGCAGCAGGGAAATAAGGAGGGGTGGAGTCTGATTTTCCTGCCCCAGTGAAATTGTGATTTGAAGGGTGCATCCACATCCAGTCACTGACTATTTGGATGCTTAGAGCCCATGGAGGCATAGAACAAATTGAGCTATAGTCTACTCTCATGATATTCATGGATAGAGAACATGGACTGAAAAGGGAAGCCCTGGAATTTAAATGGAAGGAGACAGTCTGTAAACTAGCAGGCATAGGTGACCAGAAGTGTGCCTTGGATTGCAGAGAGTTCTTGCATGGGCCTCCAGCTGCTGCGTCGTGTGACTGAAGGCCTAAAGCCACAGTTAGATCACAGTTCCAACTCTGTGATTTAGGGACCATTTAAGGAGTCATGGAAACTGAAGGAGGGACAGACTTGGGATATTTTTAAAATAAATCCATACAGTTAAAATGTTAACAACAGTTGTTAAGTGGACCACTGAAACCCTTCTTGATTTTCTAGTTTGAGAGTTACTGACCTAATCTATTCTATGTATTTTATCCAGGTATCAGAGGACGAAGAGTGACTCCGTGTACCGGAGAGCACAGATATCCCTCTCTGAGGCTCTGAACCTGTGGCAAATCAACTTATATGAACTTTTCCTATGGTTGAAGGGGTCCCAGCTGGGGAACTGGATCATTGCTTTTCTGAGCTGGATGCCCTATGCCTCATAGTGACATGGTGGGAGAAGCTGGGCATAATTACCTTCTTGCCTTTTCTGCTCCTATTCATTGTGGTGGAGTGTTTTGGGTCTGTACTGACATAACACATGGTACTATGACTGTCCTTATTGCCTTTTCCAGAGTCACTTTCTCTCTGATATAGAAATGGGGTATGAATAAAACAGCATCCACAGTACAAAGAGAGCCAGAAGGCTTGTATGTGCAGTTATTGCTCAGGAAGGTGGCAGCTAGAAGAATCTCTGAGTGAAGTTCTTTTAGGTTTCTCGAGGAAGTCCTACGGAATTCTTGGATCAGTTTCTTTCCAGTGCTATTAAGAATTTCCAAACTAAAACCTGGAAGCTAGAATGTCTGAATGTTATATGCAGTTCAGGGAGGCTTGAAAAGAAAGGTGGGAGTGAGGAACTGGAAGTTCTGTTCACAGCCATTGAGGGCCAGGACAGGATATTTTTATTTATTTATTATGATACGGGTGGTGGTGGGGCGTTTTCATCAGGCTTGCAGCATATTTTAACCATTTTCTTTCCAGCTCTGTTTTTAATGATATTTCCTCCCATACTATAGTTAGCATGCATAAGAGAAAAATATCTGTGTTTTTCTAATGTACTTTTCTTCAGAACTGCACTGGAAGAATTAGATTTCTTCTCTATGACAGGTATTAACTTGAGTTTGGCTCTTTCAGGCTGAAAACATTGTCTTTGGGTTAATTGCCTCATGTGTAAGATGGAGACAGGTGGGTCACCCTGAGCTGGAACTGTTAGGAGAGATGACCCTGTCAAATGGCAACATGTTTTAGTGTTCATTCACAAGCCAGTGCTGGCCATGTTTGTGTATCTATAAGGAGAAATAAACAAAGATGTTCTTACTTTTGAGTTAGAAGGGCCTGTTTGTTGATTTAGATTTTTTAAGGCATACTGTGTCCAAAGACTTATGTGTTGCTGTACTATTGGCAATGGCAGCAAATCTATCCCATAGATTCACTGAGGTAAATAGCTAAAAGTTCTTTTCTTCCCTTCTGGCTCAACTACATGTGTAATGAGAAATAATTAAGATTGTTGTCATACGCCATACACTGTTCTCAATTATTGGCTGTGTTTGTTTAGTTATTTCCGAGAATTTGCTCCTCAGTTACTGTACTTATTCTTATTCTCCCCTCAAGAAAAAGAATTAAAACATGGTACACAAGACCAAGTCTGATGGTTGGGGAAGAGCTTGCTGCCTAAAACAATTTCATTGATTTAAGAATTTATATCCTACCCTTCACCTGAATATCCCAGGATGGTGGCAACAATATAAAGATAAAATATATGGCATTACCTGAAATATATTTAAAACATAACCCTCCCTAATAAGTTTATTATTTTTGAGTATCGTCAATTCACCTGGTATAAGTAATTTAAGAACATTATCAAAGGTTGACAGAATTCTAAAGCAAACAATTTGCTTGAAATGTGATAGGATTGCAGTGCTTTTTGAATTTTCTATTTTAAATATTCTAGAAAGATACAGAGACCCTACCTGAGATATTCTGTGATGTCAGGCATGACAATGCATCACATGGTAAATTAGTCTCAGCTTGGAATAAGCTACTATCAATTACTGGTTTCAAAAAGGCTTTATTTCTAGTTCATTGATATGGTTTTTAAAGTTACTTGATACTACAACCTTTACCAGGCTTCTTTTGTAATTGGTATTTCTAAATAATTCTATTGCTTTATTTAGTAAGCTGATGCTATGTCAGGAGATAAAACATTGGGTAAATTTGATCAGTCAGTCTTTCAGTGTGCCAAGCGAAGAACTTCCATCTACTTGACTGAAAATACTAAAACAACTGTGGCTCACCCATGGTTCTTATTGCCCTCAGCAATGCCCTTTCAAGAAAGTTTTCCCAGAACATTAATCCTTTGCTCTTCCATGTTACATTCATGAGCAGAGCTTTTCTGTTTATTTGATAATTATAGTTATACAAGACGAACAGGAAAACACTTGTGCATAACTTGCTCTTACAGTTTTTCCAGACAGAAAAGCATGTGTTAAAGCATCGTGGTTTATTTTCCACATATCCTTATAAGCATGGTTTCTGATTTTATCAGCAACAGAAGATTTACAGAGTGTGCTAGGGTGTTTTTTTTCATTCTCAGTATTGTTGATGATGCCCAATAGTGACCAAAGACTTCATCCACTATGTGTTTTGCATGTAATGTTTGCAGAACATATTCTCCAACCTGAGCTATGATTCCTCCTTTGGGTTAATGCAGTCATTAGTATTTGTCTGCTTCTGCATCACTATGGCTGCATCCACATTTGGGAAATGGGGTGCCACAGGTGTGACCAGAGGGTCTTACAGGAGAACCATTGTGAATGTAAGTATTTGGTGTCATAATCAGTTTGATACATTGAGTGCTTATGTTGAGTAATTTGTTTCAAACAAACTGATAAATAAATTTATTTAGGGGGAAATCCTTGAATTACAAGTTTTGGAAAAGAGGGTGGGTGTCAAAAGAAGCAGGGCTGGAACACAAAGGGGAATGGAGCAAAAGCAGAGGTTGGAAGCAGTGTGTGTATCTAGGGTCACAAAACATGATGGTTTGAGAGTGTGAAGAGGTTAACTGTCTTGAATTTCCAAAAGCACCAATTTGGGATTATTCATCTTGCTAGCTCTTTTCAATGTATCAGAGTACAAGAATTGTGAGGCTGCCTGCAGAAAAAGGGGATCCTTGCAAAGAACAGAATTGTGTGTGGTTGTAGCCCAATTTAAAAGTCTGTCTCTTTGTCAAGATGCATCCCATGAGTAACAGAAAGTGCCCGCTGGAGGCCTAAATTAGTGTCAACATGCCATCAGCACCCCTGGGCATAGGCCATTCGCCCAAGGGTCTTCGATGGCTGGTAAACACCCTGGGACTTTGAGGGCACCTACAGCCCTCAGACATTTGTGCAGCCACCATTTTGATACCTGATGGACACACAAGCAACTTATTTTGGACTGTGCTCCAGCTGGAGGTTATTTTTTTGTCAAGCTGATAATGGCTGACCTCCAGGACTGGTTCTGGTGTAATGAAAAAATCCTCTGTGTTGCATCTTCAAAGCTGGGGAATGTTTGTTCCCCAGCTTTGAAGATAATGAAAGGATAAGGTTTATGTTGTGCAGATGCTGTGCAACATACCTCTCAGGTGGGAGCAAGCACTTCTGCTCTTAGAGCTCTTGACTCCCCCACTGTGTGGAGTACTAACAGCTCCAGTCTGTTAGTACCAAAGCTCCAAGATCATGAGAGAGTTCTGAAATGCTGGATGCTTGTGAAGGAGAGCCTTGGCAAACACGCTGGGGAGTTCTTTGTATTTTTCTTTTTTAAAAAACCAGAAAAATGGATTTCTAAGGCTTATTGACATATCATCATCATAGGAGGCCCAATGAGTGTACTTCAGGGATATTTTAGTGTATTAATTGAGGCTGTGTTCACATTTAACCATAAACCAGCTCAAAATCACCTAAAGACAGTAGTATGTTGCTTTTGGATTTTCATCCTATCTGTAATTGAGCTTTTCTAGCCTAGAAAGTTCACAAGAGAGGTGAGGGGGAGACTGGAAAGGGAATGATCCAACCTGTGAACCGTCTTTAGGCCATCTTTAAGCAGCTTCAGAAGTGTTTTTTTTAAACTAAGTGTGAAGCACAGCCTCAGTTTCTATGAACTATTAATTTTTTATTTATTAATTTGCATATATTTCCCACCCCATAGCAATTGGTCTCAGGGTGAATTATGTAATAAAAATGATAAAACACAATAACACCCCAACAGAGTGCACAGTGATTTTTTTACTGCAAAAGGCAATAATAAAGAGGTGCTCCTTTGCTAACCATTCAAGACTGTCAAGTGATGGTCATAAGTGCCTATTGCCAACTTTGTCTGGTATACCAGTTATGTCCTTACCTGTACTGGGATAGCCTGGCCGCTGCTGTCCATGCCTTGGTAGCTTCACATTTAGGCTGCAACTGGTGCCAGATACGGCAGCCAGGTTGTTGAGTGGAGTGTCTGCTTGGATGCATGTTTAAGCAACTGCACTGGTTGCCATTTAGCTACTGTCTCAGATTCAGGATTTTATGCTTGACCTATAAAGCCCAAAGCAACTTGGGACCATGGTACCTTAAAGAAGCCCTCCCTGTTATGATTCTGCGAGAGCCCTGAGATCTTCTGGAAAGATACAGAATTAGCCTTATGATGGCTTGAAGTTGGGCCTTCTCAGTGGTGGCACCATCCCTTTGGAATACCTTCTCCTCCGCTGTTCTTGAGGTTTCTGTACTTACAATTTACAGGTGTCTGTTGAAGTCTTTTTTTTTTACTCAGGTATTCCCAGTGTCAATTTTTATTTCTTCCCAGGCCCACCAACTTTCAAGTTCATTTTTCATTGCTTTTACTCTGTACATGTTTCACCCTTGATTTTAATGTTTTAAAATGAAATGTGACATAGAAATGTCTTAAGTAAATAATTTTGTAATACTTGCTGGACTCAGCAGTGGTAAATGAACTGGCATTATGTAGCTTGCTGGAGCACACATTTCATCCTTGGAAATCTGTACATCCTTCAGAAGCAAACTGCACCGAAATCCCATTTTGATCTATTAGCAAAGGAATTTTGTCTTAGGTACTCTTTTATGTAGCTTGTTCTTTTGTGTAGGCAAATTATTGCCTATAAGAGGATCCCAAGATATTGTAGTATTTGGCTATATCTGAGAGCAGGATCCTGACCAGCAGGAAATTTAAGAGAACCAGAGCCAGTAGGGCTTAGACTTCTGTGCAGAGCTTCTCTTTGATGTCTCTTCAACTTGATCTTGGAGTTAAAACAAAACTTGGAGAGCAAGTGCTAATATTATTTGCTCCACATCAAAGAGCTAAGGGCACATCTGATGTCTGCAGGCTCTGCCTTAGGGCATTGCTGCTTCAGGATCACAGAGCCACTTGCTGGCTGTGAATCATGCAGAATGATATTACAGCTTGCTGAAAAGAACTTAAGAGCTTTTGTTCCCCAAAGGAGATACCGCTGCTGTTAAAACAATGAAAAGTTGTGCACCTTTCCAAAAAATTAGATTGTACAACCAGATGCCTGTGGGAAAACCAAAAGAAAGATGTGAGGCCAATAACCCTTTTGTTTCCCCCAAGCAATGGTTACAGGAGAGCCATCATGATTTGTAGTAATTGATACTTTCCACAGTTTTCTGCACACATCCTTCATGGTCATTGGAAAAGTATGGATGCTTTTTTAAAGTTTTAATTCCCATTAGCATAGGAATTGTATTCCAAAACTGCACTTATACCGGCAGAAACTATCAAAGGGCCTTTTGAACTTACATTAATTAGGATTTCCTTTGAATTCCTGTTCAGAACCTCTTTTGTCTGCATGCTGATGTAGACAGGCTCCACCCATTGCACACAGGCCCTCAAACATTTTCTCCTCAAACTTGTAGTGGTTCTCCAAGAATTCACAGCAGCCATTTCCCCCAGTATCTGTTTCTGCAATGTCCAAGAAAGCCTGCTGAAGGAACAAAACCTAATGATATTGTACTCAGACATGCTCCTGCAGAAAATTCCTGTAATCATTGACCGAAAATACAATTATTGATAGATCTATGCAAAAGTAGTACTTCCTATAAATAATTATGGAAAACATTGCCATATGTAATGGTTAAGGCCACCAGTTAGATAGGTTTTAAAATGGTAACTGACAAAAGGGCACAAGTCATCTGTAGGTGTGAATGGTTTATTTCTCAAACACTTGAAATATACAAGAAGCTTGCTTATTGCCCAATAAATCATTCACAGTATATATGACTTCTGTTGTCTTGTCAGTTGCCATTTTAAAATTCATCTAACTGATGGCCTTAACCACTAGATACTGCACTGTATCCTATAAATTAATTATTTGAAGTATTTCCTTTTGTTTGTCCTAAATTGGTTGGCAGACAATTTTCACTCAATGACCCAGAGTTCTAACATTTTGAAATGGAGAGAGAATAATTCTCTATACTTATTCTCTTACAGGTGATTATTTTAATAAACATTTATCATGGCCATCCATCTTTAGGGCCAAAACAGATATAACACAGGAGATGTTTGAAGAGTTTTCTCTCTTTTAAAAATGAATAAGTTGCAGCTGCAGGCAACTGTGTATTTGATTAGAGGAGGAAGAAGAAGAAGAGTTGGCTTTTCTACCCCACTTTTCTCACCCATTTAAGGGGACTCAAAGGGCCTGAAAAAACTTTCTGTTCTCCCCACAACAGAACACCCTGTGCAGTGGGTGGGGCTGTGAGAGTTCAGAAGAGAACTGTGACTAACCCAAGGTCACCCAGCTGGCTTCACAAGGGAGTGCGGAATTAAACGTGGTATTCCCAGACAAGAGTTTGGCTCCCTAAACCACTAGACTAAACTGGCTCATAGAGGAGATGGAGGTGCGTAGAAGTTTAATTATTTGGGAACATGAGATTTTTTTTCTAATCAGCATCCTCCTATCAGTGTTTTTTTTAATTCACACCATGTATTTTCCCTTGGGAAGATAAAAGCAGAGTTAGGAAAGATTTTGATTGGAAAATAGGAATCGGAGAACTCTTTCTAGCTGACATTGAGCCAATCAAATTCTCAGCTCCCACAAGGCATGGATCGCAGATCAGGTGTTTTAGAACAGGGAAGGTGGGATGAGCCACTAGTTAGAAGCTTTGCTTTTGCTGGTGTGAACCACATTTTGGTGCATGATGACCCAGAATGCAGTTGGGATTAGTGAAAACGTGGCATTCAATTGAGCCAGTTTGGTCTAGTGGTTAAGGAGACGGACTCTTATTTGGGAATACCCGATTTGATTCTGTCCTCCAACATAAAGCCAGCTGGGTGAGCTTGGGCTAGTCACAGCTCTCTTATGAGCTCTTGCTGCCCCACCAACCTCACAGGGTGTCTTGTGCGGAGAAGAACAGAAAGCTTTGTCAGCCACTTAAATGGGTGAGAAAAGCAGGGTAGAAAAGCCAACTCTTCTTCTTCTTCTGCCCAGTTTTCCCACTGTAGAATTCACTCCATATGCACCATTTCTGGCTTCCTGCATTCCTGTAATCAAACCTGAAAAGTGCCCACACATCTTAAGAATCATTTCTTGTTGGCTTCCCCACCCCCCACCAAACTAGATTACTCCAACTAAAGCTTTTCATCAAAGGGCCAATGCACTATTGCCTAATCACTTCAGAAGCTTTTATTATTATTTACTCTGGACTGACAATATCATCTTAGTGCGTCAGTTCCCACATTACTTAGAGCAAACCAGGCTGCAATCAGTTGCAAGATTTGGGAATAAATCAGTCCTCCAGTCACACTGTGGCCAACATGTGGATTCACCACAACTGTAAACTCCACTTGAACTATTATCCTGAAAAAGGTGGTACTTCACACCTGGGGGTCCTTTTATAGAGAGATATTTTCAGTCTTGGGCATGACTTTTCTCTTGGACCATTTAGGTCATGTTTAAGACTATATTGTATCATGTTTATTACATGAAGTAGTTTAAACTCTCTTTTTACTGTTGCAGTCGTAATATCAAGTAAATAGCTTCTATTTGATCTCTGTCCAGATCCCTTTGTGGTTTTCTATTCTGTTTTTTATAGATCTGTTCTTTTAGGACTTTGAGTTTCTTAAATTCTTATAAAGGACCATTATTATATTCCATGCTCATCTGAAGAAGCCAAACTGGAACAAGTGTACAGAAATAGTCCAGTACCTCAATAAACTTGGAAGGGCCAAATGCAGTTTTTTCCCCATCTAATCCATTTGTGGCTGTGTTATGCCAGGGACAGACACATTTCCTTCAAGGTGAAGGTAAATTTTATTTGCCAGCAAACAGAGGACACTCTTTTGCTCAAAGCACATGCCAAGGAAGCATTGTTACTACACATTGTTACTACATTTTCTAAACTCTTACCTCTTTTGGCTGTTCCTATTATAAACATCACATTCATCATCCTTCCACCCATAACATGCATCCTCATACACCACTTGTTCATGCTAATGATCTTTGATGAAACAAGAAGTGTGTTTTAAGCCCTTTGAGCCTCTCAATCATTTCCTGTCATTGGCCACCTGGCCCTTCTGTCTTTTCCTTCTGTTTACTACTATCAACTATTTTGAGCAATTCCTGATTTCCTCAGTGTTTTAACCACAGCTCTTAACCATTTGCCACAGCTAGGGGAGTTATCTTTGGCTGATTTACTGCGGTGGTGCAATGTCTGTTGCACTATGCTGTAACCATTTTTGACTGAGTCATGTAACTCCTGAGAAGAGCAAATGGTGCAGCTGAAAACAGTTGCAAGAGGGGTGGCTGTTGGCTCAGCTCAACACAGTTGTGTGACTGATGTCAGGTGATTCCTGGGCAGCAGAGGCAGTAAGTTTTTGTTGTTCTAACTTTTAATAAAAAGGAGACTCTTCAGAGATGCTGTGAGTACCTTTCTGGAAGGGAGGCTTCCCTTTACCTTAGTGTTGCTGTAATCGTTTCCTTTGCACTGGACCTCTGGCATGTGTGGCACAAAAGTCCAAAGCAATAATATCTTTGTTGGCATTCTAAGCATGAAGTGTAGTCCATTTGAAAAACAGCACAAGGATTCATATGGGTCTTGACTACAGCCGATATTAGTACTCCAGCTGTGGGAAAGGAAAAGGGCAACAACAAAACAAGATTGCTTTTGGGAGTAATATTAAACTGAGTTTGATGTACATGTGTTCAACCTTTCTGCCTAGATTTATCTATTTGTTCTTCCTTATGTGCATATGTGCGTGCTTTAAAGCTACTCTAATGGATGAGGTAGATCCGATGCCTTGAGAGATTATTCACCTTCTAAGAGAACATGCCTTGTGAATACTGCTTTCACTTTGCATGTTACTCTTCTAACATTTTACCTTCTCCGCAGAGTTTCAAAGCTTTGCTGCTTTGTTTCTTTCTGCCTGTCATGAACTGCTTCATCTCCTTTCCCCCTGTGGATCCTATGTAGACAGTAGGCACTTGTCAGTTTTGTCAGGATGATGAGCTGTCAGATATAAAAGACCATGTTGTTTGTGCAATCTAGGAAAGGAAGAGCAGAGCCTATCTTTATTCCCAAGTTCCTGAGAAACAAGGATCCCCCAGAACTGGGATCATCTGGGAATTGCTGAACCATGGAAAGCAGCTGACAGATCACTGCATAATCAAGGTCAAGGAGAAAGCCCTTTTATAGCAATTGTATGTTAATTCCTTTTTAATGTACTTGGTCATGGATGAATGGGAAGGGGGGGACGGGGGGAGTCTGAAGGTGCCCATAGGCTGACAGTAACAGTAACACACTCGTGTGAACTACAGGCTGTTGTCCCTGGTGGGTGACTCTCTTCAACTGCTTTGCTTAATGGGAGGTGACAAAGTGGGTCATTTGCAGATTTGTGAGCAGGCAGGGGACAGGCTCAGCTTCTCTGTGTTGTGCTGAAAGTGAATTGGGCATTTTGTTTGGAAATAGTACACCCGGTGGTGGGTCCCAGAGGAGTAACTGAGCAAAGCACATGCCTGTGGATGCAGGAGACGATTTTAAGTAAAGTGAAAGTTGAGCAGTAGCATTATACATTTATACTTAAATGGAGAGGCATAGTAGTCAGACTTTGCCAAGATCAGAAAGCTACTTTGGCTAGACTTCCATTATATCAGACCACTTGAAGATTTTTGAGAGTCTTGGTGGGCCATGTGATGTTGCTAAAATCAACTTTTGTTTATTTTTCTCCCAAATATTTATTAGACAGTAACATACTTAACTTGCATACACATATACTTGCCTCAAGTAAGAGCAACAATAAAGAAATAAACCCAATATGTACCGATACATCCTTCCACCCCCACCCCCCCTACCCTGTGATAGACCAATTCAGTTGACTGAATCGTGGCTGCTATCTAGGCATATAGCCACTTTAATAGAAAACTCTTTTCTGGGATACATGTATTTGTTTGTGCTAACAATCTTTCTATACATGGTTCCCATATTTGGCAAAAATACTGAGTAGTGTTATCTTCCATTTGATGCTGTTTACATGTGATAAATTCATTTATCATAATTTCCCACAGTTCATTTTGCCACTCCCTTATTGTTAGATTATCAACATATTTCCCATTTTTCACCAATATTTGTTGAGCTGTAGCTATGAAATAATGTAATCTTGTTTGTGCATTTATATCCAAATTTAATTCAGTAATGTCATGCAATAGGTAAATATTTGGTGAAAATGGGATGTTTATTTCAAACATTTGCCTTATTTGTTCATGTATCTCAGTCCAAAATTGTTGCTAATTAATATAATTATGTATTTCTTGGAATTAAGTATGATAGGGCTTCCTATGAGCAGTCCATTGTAAGTAAGGATGCACTGAACTGCAATTTGGAAGAAGTTCATTTCTTACAAACTGCACAGAGAGGCCTGGGACTTTTAGATGCCTTGCTCCTAGTTTCCCTAGAGTAGGCAAGCCCTGTCCAAAGGCACGGGGAAGTCATGTTCCCATGAAATGCAGACACTGCCATTATTCTTCTCTCTGGGTGCCACATTGCAAGAGGATAGGGATTGGGCTGGGACAGTGATATTTGATGGCTAAGGATAGGTAAGTGTAGCACCAAGTGGAACAGGGGTCTCAAGTTGCATTCCATTCCCAGCATTCCACATGGAATAGTAGGAATGGAATACCAGGAGTTGTAGTTCAGGAATGTCAAGGGCAGCAGTTTGAGAGCCCTGAAGCAGAACCTGGAGCACCTGCAGTAACAGATGCTTGGCAATTGCAGAAGAGCAGAGAGATGTGATGGTTCAAAGCAAAATTCACAAGGAACTAGAGCTGTGGTTCTCAACCTGTGGGTCGGGACCCCTTTGGGGGTTGATCTACTCTTTCACTGGGGTCATTATGAAGTAGCAACAAAAATAATTTTATGGTTGGGGGTCACCACAACATGAGGAACTGTATTAAAGGGTCACAGCATTAGGAAGGTTGAGAACCACTGAACTAGAAGAAGCTTGGTAGGAATGAGCAACGAAGATGTATTTCAGAATGGAAAAGGCCCTTTCAGGAGTGAGAGAAATCAGCAGAAAGTCCAGGAGTCAGAACCAGAAAACCAAAGTCAAAAACTACTCTCTCCACCAATAGCATTGAGGGTGAAAGAGTTCAGGCTAATGGCTGTGCACGGGTTACGAAGCTTCAGGGCAGTGATTCAGAAGAAGTAGGGCAATATTAAAGAACATAAGAGCCCTGCTGGATCAGGCCACAGTCAATCTAGTCCAGCATCTAGTCTCACACAGTGGCCCACCAAATGCTTCTGGGCATTCTCAAGCAGAAGACAAGGGCAGAAACTCCACCTGCTCTTGAACTCCTGCAAATGCTCTTTAGAGGTACCCTGCCTGCCTGGCAGCAGTATCTACACATCCATTCTAGTGGGCATTGATTTAGGATATGGTAGGTAAGCAAAGGTTGTAAGACACCTTTGGTACAGACACAGTGAAGGCTGCAACTCAAGAAGTTTTTTAACTTTTCAGGAGACAAGTGATTATGGCTCTCGTTTGTAAGGTGGAAAGTGGCAATCTTAACAAATTTTCTCCCCTATCCATTGGAGATCCCAGCCTGTTACTAGCTAGCAACCCCTGTCAGTGATAGACATCTGGTCCTACATCCCTTGCCAGAACCCATGGGTGATGTTTCTTGCTCTCAGTTCTTAACAAGTTTCTGTTCTCTCTTTTCTGTGGACCACCTGAACCAGTGCACAGAACAGTGGTGATCCTGAGATCTCAGTTTGAGAACCCCTGCATTATACCAGTGATTCTGCATAGTAATTTTTGCTACAAAATATAGGTGATAATTTTGTACTATTCATTCACCATTTACAGCTCTTGTTCCTTCACTGAGTATGATAATGTATAGGGCAAAAGGGCAGATTATATACAATTGAATTCAAAATTAAATTTAAATAAATCCACAATTAAATGTGGGGTTAAATCTGTCTGAGTGCAATGGGACTCATTCCATTTAAATATAGGATTACAGCCACTCTTTAATTAATTCTCAGTTGAGTTATACAAAGCATAAGAGAGCCTAAAAGGAGCCCTGCTGGGACAGGCCACAGCAAAATTAGAAGTAATATTCTTTCTATGACCTCTTTCACACTTGGGGAAAACATGAAGATGGGAGGAACTGCAACATCCATCCACATTACATGGAGTTGTGTCGTAACCAGGCATGGCTCCACCCATGCAAGAGTCCTGCCCCCCACCCCCGCCCCTCTACGTGTATCCTACCTGCATCCCAGTGCGGCTTTGTTCAAACTTCTTCCTGATGGAGAAGGTTTAAAAGAAGTGTAGGCAGGGGCAGCACAGGTGCAGTTAGTGCCACATGACCTCATCACGTCGGCAACAGTGCCATGCAAACGCACTGGTGTTGTTGCTGTGGCTCCATGAACATCTTCGTAATGGAGGTGATTTGCACCTCACCAGTGCTTAGAGAAGTCCTGGCAAGCTTAGGGATGGATCCAGCATCCCAAAGTGTGGGCTCCAGATCTATCCCCCATCTTCACTTCCCTGGAATTTTTTCAGCCACGGAGCCAGGCTGCAGCCTGGCTTGTTTTAAAACACCCCTTTTTGCATACTGAATTGGTTAGTGTCTGTTTAGGACCTTGCGGGATCCAGGAAGGCCTGGGGGGGGGGGGCGCAACGCAGAGGAAGAGTCTTTCTCGCCAAGGGGAATGTGTGTGTGTGTGTGTAGCTCCTATAAAAAGCAAACTTCTGAGGTAATTCTTGGATGTTGGTTATAGCAGTGAGCAAGTAAGGGAGTTTGTGGAGCTACTGCTGTCCATCCCAGGCCTTTCTAGTCAGAGGACTGAGAAAAGGACTGTTGGCAGCCTCTCAGGAGAGGGAGGGCTGGACACACACAGAGAGTCAGGAGGCTTGTCTCTCTGTAAGGGCTTGTGTCCCGGCTGGGAAATAAAGCATAGGGCTACAGGCAAGTCTGTCTGTCAGCCCAGGGCTGAGAAAGCTGTCTGTTTCCCGGCCTAGGAGGGGCAGGGCTCAGGCCTGGGTGCTGGGACTGTCCAGAGTGTGTAAAGTCAGGCAGGGTTTCAAGCCTGGGGACTTTTAGAACTATTCATCAACACAGAAGTGGGAAATAAGAGCCTCTACAGCCTAGCTGGCTGGTAGAAGGAAAGATTATAGAGGTTACATTCAAGTTTGCTGGACTGAAACTGATTTAAACCAACTCTAGCAAAAATCCTTGTTCTGAAGTGTTCTGATTACTCTTGTAAATAATAAAAATACTTATTTGGTTCATTCTTAAAGCTGAGCAAGGTGATTTGTCCAGACATCAGTCCAGATAGAGACTGGGTTTATTGGCTAAAGAGCCTTACACCCAAAACACTGTGGACACTCGGAATTTGGCTGACTCCCTTGCCATCAGAAAGCTAGGAGGCTACTCACAGCAGGGCCACTAGTGGACTGGCAGCTACGGGGAGGTTTGAGGCATGGGTGCTCAGCGGTGAGATCTTACTAAACCCAGTGCCTCAAATTCATCATAGGAATGATGGTGCAAAAGCACCCTGTGTCTCCTATCACATTATATTTCTGTCCTGCCCTATACCTGAAGGTCTCTGTCTTTCCAACCCAGAGTCAGTACCTAGGCATCTATTCTAGTAGTCATTGTTACACCTGACCCCCATGAATTTATACAATCCTTTCCTAAAGCTATCCAGGCTGTTTGCTTTCACCAGTTCTTCTAGTAGGAAATTCAAACATTACAGCTAGACAGGAAGACTTTTAGGACCCATCATCTTTTTCTTTCCTTTTTTAACTACTCTTTACCTCATCTGTAAATGAACTTCAAGCAATTTATTTACACCTGCATATTGCTTCTTCCTAGGAGATCGTGAAGTGATTTTCTTTTGATAAAATTTATAAGCAAGGTTAATATATATATATTTCAAAACTTACAAACTGGGTGGGGGTTATACGTAATTTTATAGATAAACTTACAAATTACAACATGTAACTGAAAACACTTTATTTTAAGATTATGAAAGAAGCAGCAGTTTCTCTTAAGGTAGGTACTTTGAGTGCATGAAAAAGAAAGTTTATTATGTAATGTATTTATAGCATATTTGTACCCAACTAAACTATGTCTCAGGGCAGAGCAACAACTGTCACTCTTGCCAATTTTGGTCTAAAGAAGACTGAAAATGCCATTTGCAAAGAGGATTAACAGCTGAACTCTTTCCCTCCCTTGCCACCTCTTCTTCCAGCTCACCAGCCATTGCTGCATACACCCCTTCCCATAAAATGGTTTATAACACAAGCCATAAAAACAAGGCTAACAACAATGCCTAGGCCAGTATTATGATATTTAAAACAGTGCTAAAACAGCTGCTGGGATGAGAAAAATACAGCAAACAAACCAGCTAAAGGAAATAATAGCAGGTGCCTCCCATATATCAAACCACATCTCTTCCCTCACTGTTTCTCAGCAACTAATACATGAAGCATATGAATATTGTGACATCATTATGTTAGTAGTTTGTCCACCCACACAGATGTGAACCAATGAAATGAAGCAGAGGGTGAAGACTGAGATGTCAGTAGGACTGTGCCTCATTAGATATATGTTGTGGTGACTTCTCCTACCCTGTGTACTACATATGTGGTAGGCAGGTCCAGCATTTGAGTTGGTCTTTAAATGTTTTGGTTTAACTCACATTCTTCTATACTCCTGAGTCAGGAGTTCACTGCTGAAGACCATCTGCTTCCCAGACAGTGAGTGCCCATTTGGGGGCCTGAAGGATGACTTTTTGGCGGCTGTTTGCTTGCCCTGCTTTGCCTTGCCGTGCCCTACAGGACTGTGTCCTACTGCTGTTCTGTGGTGCAGGCTGAGGTCCAGAGTGACTCACCTGGCCCTGAGACCCACCTGCCCAGACAAGCCAACTCTTGGCATACTTAGAGACATTGCTAAGAAACTCTATGATTAAACTTTTTGAGAGGCAAAAGGCCAGGCCCTGTGGGTCTTTTTCAGGAAGGTAGATAGAGTCCTTTTATTGTTTAATTTTGTTTTAGTATATGGTACTTATTTCTGGATTGGAGAAGGTAATAATTGTTGATGGATGGAGGGAGAAATGTTTCAGGATGCATGACTTATTATTATGGTGACAGGGTAAGAGGAGGAATCTCCTGCAACCCATGCTGAGACATTTGATGTAGGGCAGGATATAGATGTCAGCAGTGCCCCAAACTCAAGACTTCGAAGTCCCTCTGAAGCTGGTCCCAAAGTCACTCTGAAGTTGCCTCTGGAGATTAGCACAGGCTCCAAAGAGAACCCCTTGCGAGAGCAATGCTGCTGTCAAAGGCTCTGGAGGATCTTCGAAGTTAGCAGCAGATCGCTCTGGAGATTCTACGGAGTCCCTCCGAAGGATCTTTAAAGATTCTCTGTAACGTCTACGGAGATTGCACCCCCTGCCCCCAAAACACTTGGGGTGACAGGCAGACCCCTTGTGGGTAGATCCGGATTTGCACATGGGTGCTCTGGTTAGCACCCATTGTTATTGGATGCTAGACCACCCATGGAAACACACTGGATACTTCCCTTAATCCACATCTACTAGATCCGGATCTTCTTAGATCTGGATTAAAGGAGCTCAGTGGAAAAACATCCAAAGGCTTGACGTTACTCATTCTTCAGCTGAATTCCCATGTATTCTCTTAACTATGGCTGCAGCAATTTATTGGCAGCTTATTGTGATAATCATTTTCCATTTCTTTTTACTGTCATAGGATAAACAGAAGAGTGTGTCAAACAGTATCCAATATGGAGAGCCAGTAGAACAGATCAAGTGAAAGGAGTAAAAAAAGGCTTATATCCAGTTCATCTCCTTCCCTTGTACAGTCTTATTTCAAGCCCAGAGCCTTAGATTTCTCATCCATGACCGTGCTAAACCTATCCCATGCAATTTAGGCTGCCACATAGAGGAAATAGCCTCCAACACAAATAGTATACAAATGAGGAGGCATAGGAAGAGATATATATACATCAGAGTAGCCTTGTATTCTCCTTCCCAGCAAACAGACCTGTCATTGCCAGGACTCTGTGGCTCTTTATTTTGGTGATCAGGTAAAAGTTCAGTTTGATGAACCCTAAGAAAGGCAGGTAAGAACCTTGAAATAGCTGACTGTTGCCTGAACAGAAGAATGAATAAGTAAGCATATAATGAGCTATTTTAAGCCCTGTCTGCATTTACTTGCTGTTCATCTGCATTAGTGGGTACAGAATAGCTCAGACAAGTGATACATTTCATCAGAAAGCATGGGCTGGATCAGAGCTATTTGCACCAATGATGTTGATGAGCTTTGAGGTTGCCCATGCTGCAACCTCAAAGCTCATATGACTTTGCAGTCACACCCCTATGCCTAGAGACTCTGGAGGGGTGCTTTTTGATGGCATACTATAGCACAGCACTGGTGCCCTTCTGCATACCTCCCTAGTTGCGGATTAGGGCCATGTCAGTCTCCTGGTAGATCCAATTAAACAGGTCTAACAGTGATCTGGATCCCTTAATCTGGATCATGTTTGTCTAGAGAAGACAGAGCATACTATTGGGAGGCACAGCTTCACAGATCCACATTAACATGCAGATCTATGAGGCCTAGAAGTGAACTACATGGAACCTTAATCTATTTTGGGCTGTTTCCGCACAGGCCCTGTAGACCCCATTAAGATCCCAATTGGTATGCATTTGGTATGCATTTGCTACATACCTTCCACACTGTGGGCCCCATTAGGACCCCACTGGGATTCCATCATCTGCACACGCATTATCAAATTCTGGATCTAATGGGGTCTTCGGGCCCCATAATCCAGTTTAGCCATAGACCCCATTAAAGGGATCTGCAATTCGTTCCTGTACCCAGAGGACCAGATTTCAGAGTCTGTGTCCACATGCATGCCAGGCCAATGGAATTCAGGGGTGGGTCTATGTAGCCGCTACATTCCCTCTTCACAAGGCGATGAACCATCTCGCCTGAGAGGAGTGGAGAAGAGGCAGCAGGCTGAGCTCTGCCATCTTGCTCCCAGCAGTGCCCCTCCCTCCTCCAACTGCCATCACAAGGTGATGAACCATCTCGCCTGAGAGGAGTGGAGAAGAGGCAGCAGGCTGGGCTCTGCCATCTTGCTCCCAGCAGTGTCCCTCCCTCCTCCAACTGCTCCCATCAGAAGATGGCAAAGAGACTATGGCAGACGATCCACCAGTTGAGAAAACGTCTGGTCCTGAGGCCGAGCAGGGTGGGGCTGAGTAGATGCCGGCTGACCATCTCCACCATCATCTGTTTTGTCATCAATGAAGAGAACATTCAAAGTAAAGTTAATAGGAAAATTCCAGCAATAAGTAACGGAGAGAAAAACTGGAATTGAAGAGCTCAAGTGCTGGCTTTTTGCTGTTGCCTGTTCCCTCCCACACCATTTTCCTTCTGTTTCTTGTCTCTTTAGATTGTAAGCCTGAGGGCAGGGACCTGTCTAAGATTAATATAATATTGTAACCTGCCCTGAGACTTTCGGGTATAGGGTGGGATAGAAATACAAACAAACAAACAAACAAACAAACAAACAAACAAATAAATAATAGAATGACTACGCAGATGAGTTACGTAATTGGTGGCTGGCAACATAGTAGCTACATAGGCAACTATGCAGCTGTCTCCCATGCCTACTGTCAATGGAAGTACCTCTTTACTGAAGTTACACAGGTCAATTGTGCCATGCCACGGGCAGCAATTCCTGCATGGGCCTTCTTGGAGCCTTAGGCTGGGTGCTATGGTGTCCGCATGGCAGTCCTTTTTAGCACCCATTGCCATCTGGTGCCATACACCCTGTGCAGATGAACGGAATCTTTCTTTAGATTGGGAACTACAAGGAATGGGTTCCCCAAGGACCAGATTCTGAAGATCTGGATTTACTTAATCTGGATTAGCTATGGTAAATGTGGAAACAGGCTTAAAGGTCTGTGCAGAAAGGCCCCTATTGTCTTACTAGACATGAAAGACGTATATTTTATGTCTTCATTTGAGATGCATTTTGGAGGGGAATGCACACATGGGAACAGACCAGTGCATATATAACATGGCATTGTACAGTCATCTTAATAGCTAAATGCCCACTCTATGACAACTAACTGTTCTCAGTTACTCAGGATCTCCTCAGATTTGGAGCAGATTTCTTTCTGGATTTGATCCTACAAAGTGCAAATGTACCCTAGATTACAGCTGCTGTTAGTACTCAGTACTTTCAATTTACATTTACATGACTATTGGGCCATGATTAGACCCTCAGTTTACGGTTTTCTTCTGCATTGACTGGTGTACTTGAAGGAGGGCATTGACTGGAGACCTGCCTTTGATCTTCAGCATCACAAATTATGTTTTGGCTCAGAGTGGAACAAAACTTGGACTGCAAATGTCAAAGGCAGAGAGCCAATCACCCCGCAGGTACAGCTTTGCCAGGTATTCCTGGTTTTGTGGCAAGATATAGTTGTATAGATCTTAGAGCTGCCCTGACGTGAGTTTTGAAATGAAAAAATATCTGGGCCAGGTGGAGATAGGCTGCCAGGCAAGAAAAAAGGAACTAGCAAGAATATTTATCTATTACCTCCAAATAACCGGTAAAATAAATCAGTTTTCTTCTGCGCTTTAATGTTTCTCAGTATTTCCTGTATAAGTGGTCATGATCTCACATGTTTTATTAACAGCTTGCTTTTACAGTGCTTGATTCATTTATTGATGTATGGTGATAAAGCCCTAGTATATAGGTGAAATGTTTCCAGTCAGGAATAAGTTATTCAGGTCATTTATCAGTTAAACCTATTGTCCAGGGGTACCCAAAGTTTTTCTGTGTGGAGCTGCCAAGCCTGGTTCATGCAGGTCTGAGACTGCAACATTCCCCAACCATATTTTTTTCATTATACACAGAATGGAACCAGCATGAACTTGCTGACTCCTTGCAAAGGGAAAATGTTCTGTCAGTTAAAGGATGGATGGAAAGGGGTGTCTTAGCCAACCACTGAAAGGCATCTAATGTTTGTGGCCCATGCATTTCAGAGGAAAGAACATTTCACAGCACTGTTCCTTGAACTATAAAAGAACCATGAACCATTCTAGACAGCTTCCTCCATGGAGCTTAGTATGTTTACAGGTATATGCACAAGGCTATCAATTTCCCTGGTTATCTTGGGCTGTGTCCAGACATGGTCTGTACTGCAAATGGAATGTGCAGTCCCAATTGTCCCGTGAGACACTATAGATCTTTCATCATCATGCCATAGTATAAGACCATTGCATTGCACTAGTGCGGGAGAAAGAACTCTCACTGTGTGGTATACCATTAGAGCACATGAGCACATGAGAGTACATGAGAGGACGCTAAACCCAGATGTGCAGCTCAAAAATGTTTGGCTCTCTGAACCCACATGGTGGCATGCAGTGCCTAAACTCTCATTTCCATAAACAGGACACTGTGGATTTGATTTTTAGTTGGGACAATTGATTTTTCCCTTCGCAGTAAGTATGCCTCGGTTTATCGTTAAACTGTGGATTTAAGCGGCAAGTCTGGAAGCAGCCTTGAAGATTCCAGGAATTCTCATAAAAACTGAAATGATGGAGCGATGATGCTGGGGGTAAGTCCTGCTTCCTACGTTCACAACCCATTCCTGGATTCAATGGAATGGAAGATAGACAGACAAAAGGGGGATCTGATGGTTCTGTGACTGTAACTGTGATATTTTATATTTGGTGCTCTATTCCAACGTTTGTAAATTGGATGGGAGCATATTATCTGTAAGTGGCCTCAGATGGATTTTTCTTCTCCTTGACTGGAACAAAGGAGCTTTGTAGGTGGACGAGTTTGTCAGAATGCATTTTATGTTCAACATGTGTATCACTTGTTCCTCATTAATGTAGCCACATTTCCAAAGATTGTGTTCAGCTGAAATAATTGGTTTTGTTTTGAGGATGGGTGTCTCATGAAACTGCTTTCTGTGGAGTATTAAGTCCTGCTGAGCAACTCTTCCCAAGCCAGCTGACATCCTAACTGTTCCTCCAAATTTAATAAAAAGAGGACTGGAACAATTGCTAAGTGGTTTCTGAGAGATAAAGCTACATGCCAGAAGAACAGTAATATATTACTGCTGTTAAAGAAATTATGGAAAATAGTAATTGTGCCCATTGTTATTTCTATCTTGTCCTTCAATGTGCCTTAAAACAATCCATCACGTTGATAAGGCAGAATGATACTTCTGGCACTTAATAAATATAGCGGAATATCTCTCTCATGGTTTTTAGTTTCAGTCTGTGGCAATTGAATTTCCCACACCCCTTCTGGATTTCTGTATGCCTATGTAGGGAATGGGGTGGGGGAGAAAGAAGGTGAGAAAAGCAGAAATATCCCATTCCTCAGCTGAAAATCTGTAGAGGAACAGTTATCCTTTGTATGAATGGAAGGAGATCTGTACAAGATAAAGCCAATAGGGATGGGTGAAAAATCTTTGTCATCTTCACAATTCATTCAAATTGCCAAGGTTCCAAACTTTGCGTTTGAATCAAATATTGGCTACCTATTGGAAGACTAACCTTCTCATTGTGCCTTTGTTAAGAGCTTTGTTACATTCACTGGTGGCATTTGGGGAGCAGCACCACTAGGCAAAATGGCTGCCTAGTCACTTCTGAAGTGGATTCAGAGCAGATTTGGAGCTGTGACTGGTGGTGGCAGAGATCAATGAACATTCAAGTGAATTCCGAGCCTAGTACATTTGAAGTGGCTCTATTTGCATGGATGCTAATTTCCACCCCATTCACTTTGATGCAAAACAAACGGGGAGAAAAAACTTGCACATCCCTAAAAGCCAAGGCTCTGTAGGGTAGAGATTTTGGTTTATCAATGCATCTTTGATATACATGAACAAGCCAGATGGGCTTGGAGGAGGGTGGTAGGCAGTTTTAGCTTAGCCTTGGGTAGTAAAAGTCAGCAGAGAAATCTTTCTACTTCTGCTTGCTGTGGGCAAGTCGCTAATGCTCAATAAAACAGTCATGTCATCTTGGTAAGAAGGAATTATTTGCTTCTTTAGCATGTATTTTTCAGTGAGTAAATGCTGAAAATAATTGAGGAACTAAAGAAGACCATGAAACCTATTTCATCATGATATTGTTCTCCATATGTGGAGTTGGCCATCTTTTGGGATGGATGTGGTACAGACATCTGGGAAGGAGATAAGGCAATTCCTTTTGCCCCTTTCTTGGAAAAGATACTAAAGAGAAAGTCTGAGTGGAATTTAACATTGTTTAACTGAAATCTTCATTTAATATTTTAGTTTTCTGAAGCAGGGGGAAGTGGTATATAGTGTATGATGGAGCATTGAGGTAATGCACTTAAACACAGTGAAGGAAAACACCTCTAATACAGCTTACAAATGGGTTGCAAGGGGGATCATTCAAACACTAGTCTTATGACCTTTCTAGGCTTGAAAAGGTAGATTAGAGGTGGGATGAAAACAGGAGTGCCATACCCAACCATCTTTAAAGTATTTTTGAGCCATTTTTTCTTCCTTTGCTTTGTGTGAATTCAGCCTAATTCCTGTCTGGATACTAGTTGTTATGTTTTGTGTCAGGCATTTAGTTTAATAGAAACTAAGATCGTAATGCACAAGTCACTGGTCTGGTAATGCTGGATTGGTGCTGCTTCTGGACACCTGACCAAAACGGCCCCAGACAGCACTAAGGAGACCAGGAACTGTTGTTCCTGCCTTCCATAGTTGGTCCAGGATGGACTTCCTGCAAAGTAGACAGCCCTTGGTATGGGCTATTGGCAGCCCAACTCTCGTTGTGTGATTTGGGCCAGCATTTATTTATTTATTTATTTATTTATTTATTTATTTATTTATTTATTTATTTATTTATTTATTTATTTATTTATTTATTTATTTATTTATTTATTTATTTATTTATTTATTTATCTATCTATCTATCTATCTATCCTGCCCCATACCTGAGGGTCTCTGGGCGGCTTACAACATTTAAGAACAAGCACACTGAAATTGTACCACACAATAATAAAATCAGCGTAATATTTAGGAACCAACATGATAATAATAAGAATAAAACAATACAAAAACAGTTTAAAACAGTGGTGTTTGGAAGGAGGGAAGAATAAAGAGCATTTAGCCAAAGGCCTGAGTGAAGAGGTGCGTCTTTACCGCCTTTCTGAATGTAAACAAAGAAGGGGCCTGACGCACCTCCAAGGGGAGACCATTCCATAGCTTGGGGGCCACTACTGAGAAGGCCGTCTCCCGGGTGCCCACCCGTCTAACCGCTGAAGGCGGTGGGACAACCAGGAGGGCCTCTCCTGCAGATCTTAAGACATGGGCAGGCTGATATGGGAGAAGGCGCTCCTTTAGATATCTGGGGCCCAAGTCATTTAGGGCCTTATAAGTCAGAGTTAGCACCTTGAATTGGGCTCGGAAATGAATTGGCAGCCAGTGCAGTTCTTTTAGAACCGGTGTGATATGCGTCCGGTTAGCTGTACTGGTCAGCACTCGGGCAGCTGCATTTTGCACTAGCTGCAACTTCCGAACCGTCTTCATAGTGCATATAGCACATAGTGCATAGTGCAGTATAGCACTCACTGTGATAAAGTCCCTCTGTGGCCAACCAGCTGCACAAGGAAACCCACAATCAGGATACAAGCAAAAAGCTTGCTGTGCTCACAGTTCTCCAGCCGCTACCCTTCAAAGGCACAATGCCATCAGGGATAATCACTGATTGTTCTAACATTTTTCAATTGGTATAAACCTTTGATAACAACAACAACAACAAAAAAAAACATACATGCAAATTGATCGCCAGCACCACAGCTTGTGTCAGCAAATCCTAAAGTTTATATATGCATTGTGCAAAATAATGGTTTTTGTCTGTCCTGATTTGTATGGGATTTGTTGGGCGAGGTCTGGTTCTAGTATTTTGGGAAAGTGAGAAAAAACTTTCCCTATCCACTTTATCGACACCATGCACAATTTTATGATCATGTCCCTTCAACTATTTTCTAGACCAAAAAGCTTCAAATATTTTAGCATTTCCTTCTAGGGAAATTCCTGCAGTCCCTTGATCAACCTTCTTCAACTCTGCTATACATTTTTTCACATGTGATGACCACAACTGTACACAGTATTCCAGATGTGGCCACACCATAAATTTGTATGAAGGCATTATATTATTAACATATTTGCTTGGAATAGTATTTCTCATTATCCCTAACATGCTACTGGCCTTTTATTTTTTAATCTTTAATGTCTGATGCACATGCTGTTGACACTTCATTGCACTGCCTATTGTTATTTCAAGATCTCTTTCCAGATCACAGTCAGCCCTGATCCCATTAGTGTATATATGAGTAGTTAGGACTTTTTGTTTTTATCACTTCGAACAATTTGATGTCATTAGCAAATTGAATTATTTGTAAAACATTATAGATCATTTATAAATATGTTTAAAAGTATCAGTCCCAGGACAGAAGCATTTGTACATTTCTTCATTATGAGAAATGATAGTTTATTCTGACCCTTTGTTTTCTGTTCCTTAGTTAGTTGCCTGTCCTTAATAGGACTTGTCCTTCCATGGCTGATAAGCTTATTGATAGGTCTTTGATCAGGGTCTATCACAACCTTTTGGAAAATCTAAGGAGACAATGTTAACACACTCAAAAAGATTAGACATGACTTTCTGTTAGAGAAACCATGCTTGTTATCCTTGAACAAGGCGTGTGTTTCTAAATGTTTAGTAATTTTATCTTTAATAATGGTTTCTACCATCATCCTATAATGGATACTAAGCTGACAGCCCATAAATTCGTACGTCTTCCCCTGAGTGCTTTTAGAAAACTGGAGTATGTTGGCCACCTTCCAATCCTAACCATGGAAGCTGAGTGTAGTGACCAATTGCATAGTTTTTAAGAAGCTCTCATTTTTAAGCACTTTAAGAACTCTTAGGTGCATGCTGTCAGGGCCTGATGATTTGTTAATTTTAATTTGTCAATAAAGCCTCCACCTCTTTCATTTGTTACTACTATTTGCCTCAGTCTTTCCTAAGAACAGAAGCTCAGGGTCAGGGATCTGCCCCGTTTTCTTCCGTGAAGACAGATGCAAATAATTCATTCAGCATCTCTGCAATTTCTTTTTCACGCCTTAATAAGCCTTTGGCTTCCCATGCCTCCCTCCCTCCCTCCATTTACTTATTTACCACAGATTTCCAAAGGCTTGATACAGTGCAAAAGAAAAAAACTTGATGAATCTTTTATTATCTGTCTCTATAGCTCTGTCAATGTGATCCTCAATTTTATTTTTGCTTCTCTCTGTTTCTTGGGGTTTTTTTGTTTTTTGTTTTGCTTTTGTGTTACCTTTTGTTTCCTTCACTAGGAATGCCTTCCACTTCCTGAAGGATGCTTTCTTGTCCCTAATACTTTCTTTGAAAATAATAGTCAGCCATGAAAGCCTCTTTTTGGACATGCTGGTCCTTTTCTTAATTTTGGAAACACATTGTAACAGTCTCTTTTATTATGGTTTTCAACAATGGCTTAGCTTTCTAGAGAGAATTTGCCCTTTTGACTTAGAGTTTTCTCTTCACTAGTCTTCTCAAATGTTGAAAAGCTCCTCATAAAATCAAATGTCGCTGTGATGGACTTGCTTAGTAAGTTTTCACTTCTATAAGTGTTGTATTTTATTGCATTATGGTCATTATTCCCAAATGGTTCAACTACATTGACTTCTCTCATCATGTCAATATAGTCATCAGAAAGGATTGGTCAGAACAATGCAAATCAATGACTAATGTAAATCAATGAAGTTTTTGCCATGGTTGACTCAACTCCCAGTTTTCTGTTATAGTCCATGTCTCACTTAGCACAAGTTTGAATCACACACCATTTTTTTTTGCAACTTTGCATCCAAGTTAGGCAGAGGATCTGTACTGTACTATATGTTATAGTACAGCATGTGTGTATATGTATTATGCATAAATAGGTGCTTGCGTATGTATCTATACTCTGGCTGGCTAGTCGAATACAAGTGTCTGGGCTGACTTTAAGCCTGTTCAAGCACATTCCAGAGCATATAATACATTAACAATAAACCTTTTTGTGTGCAACGGCAGTTTTAAAGGTATCCCATATAACCTCTATATGTCCCCCTTAGAAATCATCTCCCCTTTCTTGAGTGGCTTTGCTTCAGTCTTTATTGCTACTCCGATTTTGCTGATAAAACAATAAAGGTAAAGAAAGAAAAAGAAGGAAATAAAATGCTGTTAAAGAAAGAAGGGAAAGAGTATGGAAAAGGGAAGAAGAAAAGGCAGAGGAGAAGAAAGAATCCTGACTGCAGAAAACTCAGGGGAAGAGAAAGAAGCTGGAAAGCTCTTGGTTTTTATGACATTTTCGATCTTCTCATCAGCTGATATTCAAGAGCATGGTAAAGATCATCACACTTGTAGCAACTCAGTAGTCTGTTTTGTTAGGTTCACACTGGCTGTGTCCCCATGCAACTTTGGTATGGTGCCAAATGTAGGATGAGCAAGGTTCGTCCCCATGTGTTTTGGATTTGGTCCGCAAAAAGCAAAAAACGTACCAACCCCCCCCCCAAAAAAAAACCCTCTGCCAGAAGGGTGCCAAATTTGATACTGAAAAAAGAAGTCTTGGCACAGTTTGGGGGAACAGCACGCATTGCTCAGCGAGCCAGGAACACACATGGGGACAATCACGGGCTAACGGGGATGAGATTGGTGCCCACGCCATTGGGTGTTCTTGCTGAAGATCGCAGCCACTGACTTTTTAAAATGCCGATCACAAAGGCAGGCTGGAGAACAGCTTGGTTTTTAAATTTTCTGCCATTTCCACTGAGGTAATTCCAGCCCGTTTCAAGAATGCCAAGGCAGGCTGTATAATGGCTTGATTTTTGTTCCATTTGCAACACCCGTTTCCACGTGCGGCAAGGCGATCTTAAATTGATTTTCTGCCTTTTAAAGTTGAGGGGCATTCTCGTGGTCCCCAGTGGAGTGGAGGTACGCAAAATTGCTTAAGCGCCTACTGCCACTAAACCTCATAGCAGCTTTCAGTGTCTTAATTTTTTTTAAAAAATTATTATGAATGAAGTTTTCTTTTAACTTGTTTCCGTGCCTCCCACCCCACTCCTGGCTGTCAGTGCCACTGAGGGAGGGGGGGGGGATGCGGCACAGGGGTGGGCTGACATCAATCCGGCTTCCAATGAGGAGAGAGGGGGTGCTGCTCCCCCATACCATGGTTTGGCACGGTTCTCATGGGGACACCCCCATCCGCGCCCAACTCGTACCTGTCCCGCGTTGCCAGGAATGTCATGGGGATGCCTGAGATGTGTTCCCAGGCCTGTGCCCGGCCCATGTGTGCCCAAATAGCACCCGAAGAGTGCCAAATGGCCAGCATGGAGACGTAGCCACTGTGTCTGATAACTGTTTTGTCATTTCAAATCCATAGCTCTTCTTCAACGAGCTAATGTGAATTTGCATTTTTGGAACCACACTCAGTTTGTAGGTTCTACAGATGCAAATAAATGGTAAGGCCCGTTAGCCTCTGTACTGGATGCTCCAGACCCAATTATGATTATTTAAAATTCTGGCATAGAAGCCAAACATTGATGATGATGATGATGATAAATGTTTTTAAAATGACAAAATTGATTTTCCACAAAGGATATTATGCGGTTAACAAAACGTGGTATGTTGACCTATCCTTCTAAAGACCACTCTGGGTAGCAGACTCTTAAGGAGCTCCAAATCTAAGTTTTTTACATTTCCCCCCCTGATTTTGGCTGGGACGGGTCCCCATTTTGAGGCAATAAGAGGACAAACTACTATAGCTGAAAGTTTGAGGGAGCTGGAGACTCAAAAATTGATATAATTTTAATATCGAAATATGGTGCACTTTTAAACAATTCTGGTTGCATTCCTTCAAAAAAGAAATTTCATAGATCAAGATCAGAGACAAAAAGGCCTGTGGCTGACTATTTGTTGTAGTACTCCAACTTCTAGCAGTTCCAGATAGAATGGCCAATGGTCAGAAAGACTGGACAGACATAGGAGTCCAGCAACATTTTAGAGGGCCACACACTTATCTATGGGCTTGTCCTAAACTATTGGATCCAACAGCTTTTTCAAAATGCTCTCCACTGAACACCTCCCCCACCCCAGATGGGTCCTCAGGGTTGGTTTAGCTCTTGACTATTGTTGAACCTTCTTTTTGTGCCAGGAAATGATGGTGTTTGCTTTCTTTCCCTTTGTTTTTAGTTTCACTTTTAATTGGGTTCTGGGTGAGAAGAAAGCCCATTTCATTGTCAGTAATTGGTGGTGGTAATGCTGGTGGTGAGGAACAAACCCTCACACACCCTTCTAAGGGCCTCTGGGAATAGTAATTCTGCAGGCTGCATATGTTTGAGCTTGCTTGTGAGATATATTTCTTATGTATTTTTGAAAGTTCCTTATTTATTTATATTTATTTATTTACTTGCATTTTTATCCCACCCTATAGGATGGGTAACAACAATAGAAACAAAATATAAAATGAACTTATTTAAAATAATAAGATACTAAAATAATAACAATGTGAGGAAAGGATTTTCCTATTTAATCAATTGTTAAATTTATTAAAGTTTTAATTTTTTTTATTATTTTCAGTTCCATCATTAGTTTATAAGGACATCACTAAGCTCTGAAAACCAGACCAAGAGCCAATTCTTATTCTATACCTGGTGGCAGCTGACATGAGTAGAAACTATAATCTTAGCTGTCTAAAAATAAGTGGGGGGAGATTCTGTTTAAAGTCTTGTGATATCTGGAGGATCCTTCAAATCAAAATTATTATTTTATTCTATTTCCTTTGCACTCATACTGACAATATGGCTAGTTTGCAGGTAATGTCTGTATCCTAAAACTAAAATACATGCAACAGCCCCCCCCTTTCTAACTCTAAACATAGAGTTAGAAAGACTATGAGATGTTTGTTGCTATTTTTTCTTAATCATCTGATTCAAGCAAAATGGCAGTGAAAGGGGATTAAATGAACCCAGAAATTTGCCAGAAGCTAAGTGCAGGAGGAACACACTGTAATTAATGCTACTGTGTCTAATGCAGCATCTGATCCGATTGGCTCTTATTCTGACCAATGAGAAGCAAGCATTGACTGGCTGTTTAACATAATAGCTTCTCTCTGATGGCTCTTATCCTACGTTTCTCCTCTTTCCATTCTTGGTTTATCTTTTCGTACAGATATTTTAGGAAGCCTCATTCACATTTCCCCCCTTTTTTAATGTCTGTGAAAATGAGGATTCATAGAAGGGCCCAAATGCAGTTTGCCCACAGATTAAATGGCCTACAGCAATCCTGGTTTAAATCAATTCAGATGCATAGTGTTTTCAGAACTTAGCAACTATCGGTCTTTGCCTATGAACATGAATTCTCCCTCTTGTGGGCAAGAAGAATATGGATAATATTACCCTACCAGCTGAGAACTTCTTTCCTGTTCCCACTCAAGTGCCATAGAACATTTTATTCCTCAGGTTTCTTCTTTTTCTAGGCTCATCCCAGCCTGTCTTCTCAGAAAGCAACAGAAAATGGCAAAGGCAAAAATTACCTTGCTTCCAAGTTAAATTAGCCACGCAATGCTCTCTTTCCACCCCACCATAGCACTTACCTGAAATTAGCTGTGGTCGGCGTTTTGCAGAGGTGAACCCAGTTGCGATTATGAATGCACTTCTTGTTTGTCTTTTCACTGCTGAAATCTCGTCAGCTAGGAGAAGAGATAATAGCATGCTATTAAATTCTTTCTGTATAATGTAATTCAGGAGTCAGGAGGCTGTTTGGTCATTTATGCCTTTGAAAAGCTCAGAATAATTTCCAGTTATTATCTTCCATTTTAAAGAGCCTGTTTCAAATATCAATATACATAATCCCCCTCCTTCCCATCACTTCACATTCTATTTTGTGACTTCCTTCCCTTTATTATCCTTGTTATGGTCTAAATTTCCAGGGATTTCAGTTTTTAAAACATCATTCTGTGCTACCTTTTCCCTAGTCACCTTTTTATGTTGACTATAGCAAGGAACTAATATTTACATAGCATTTGTAAACTGAATCCAGCTCCAGATATATCCAGAAAATGACGGGGAGGGGGAGAGAAAAACCAACAACCATCCAGCATTTGCTTATGGTAGCCGTGAACGCTAGCTCAGGTCTGTTGAATAGTAAGGCCCAGCTGCTTGTCATTTCCTGTCAGGCAGAGCTGCCTGGATTACAATAGGTTGAGTAGAAGGAATATTTCCCCCTAGTGCCATCTGGTATTCTTTAAAATACTTGGTTGAGCACATAATGCCATTTCTGTCATGTCATTTATTGAAAGCTGAAATGCTAGAAGGTAAAGCAAAGCCATGGGCCTCATTCAGATATCTGATTGGTTGGCCCTGGAGAACATGGATTACACTCAGTTTAAGTTTCACGTGTAGATTTAGGTACCTGAGCTTAGATTAGGGACCCATTAATCCATCTCATTGAATGACTGTAATTTGTTATCTTGCTGTGTTCTACTATGACACATTTCCTATTCCGTTCTGCTCTGCCCTACGTTATTCTATTTATAATCTATATAATTTCTGTTCTGTTCTATTATTTCTGTTTAATCCCATCTCATTCCACGACCAAAGATCTCAAGGTAAAAATAAATAAAAATGTACAAATAAGAATCCCAAAACAAACATAGAAGGGGCAGATAAACTATTTTCCAGGCAAGGGAAATCTTGGCTGGCAAAGACAGATGTAAACAGGGCTGAGGTGCAAAGGCTCCAAATAGGCAGGAAGTTCTCTGTACACTTCAGATTCAGGCAGCACATTTTGGAAATGATGGGGATGAACCAAAGTGCATCTTTTCTTTCTGCTATGGCAATATCAGTTGTATAGCAGCCTTTTGGAAAGAAGACGTATTTATTTATTTAGTTTATTTATTTGAATTCTTATCCTGCGCTACACCTGAAGGTCTCTTGCAGAATCCCCATTATTTTTTTAAACAGCTGTTAGATGCTTCCAGATGCAGGGCAAAATACAAACTTGTCTTGGCATTATATTGGGAATGCCATATACATTAATAATGCTCCCAATATAGTTCCAAGTTCCCTGCTTGAAGACCTGTAATATTAAAGTGGCAGGTGAACTCCTTTCAAGGCTGAGTTTGTTTGGAGCTATATGCTGCCAGCCAAGAGCATGAAAACAGCAAGAGAAGGTAGGCAGGTGCTTGGCTGGTTTCCATTAACCCCAAATGACATGATCATGAAAGGAGCTTGCCAGACATGGAGATAAGCCCAGGAATTCCCCTCATGCTTGTTGGGAAGTGGCAAGAGGCAATCATGGGACCTTGTTAAGATACCCCATTATCTCTTGCACTCTGGAACATTACACGTAAACCATTCAGATTTATTTGATGGATGGAAGACAAAAATAAAGATAAATGAGGATTCCACACTAATTTGCATGGCTGCTTTTCTCTTTCCCCTGGTCTGGAAGGGAAAACACCACCGCAATTAGTGCATGACTGTTGGTTTTTCACAAGCCACCTCTGGCATTTCATAACCAACTGTCAGTGACAGGTCTATATGAAAGGAGGTGCATCTTTAGATATTTTGAGCCCAAGTTGTTTAGGGTTTTATAAATCAATGTTAGGACCTTGAATTTTGCTTGGTAGCGAATTGGCAACAAGTGTAGTTACTTTAAGACCATTGTAATGTGTGTCCAACCAGAAGTACCAGGGATATTAGTAGAAGTAATTTATTAGAATCAACCACACAAAAGAGGGCAGGAAAGGATATGCATACCTTTGGTTTTTGATATAGATTCAGTTTTAATTAAGGGTACTGTATTAAACTATTTGTACCTTTTGGAGGATACACCTCCATGTTTGCTTTTTAAAAGGGTAGAAATATTAAGGATGTAGTTGTTGGAACATCTATGCAATCCCAGAGTATACCAGTGAATCCACTGATCATACAGACTCCCAAAGATCAATTCAGTTGTGGTCACTGTGTCATTTGTAATAACTACAGTAACATTAAGAGGTTCATAAATCCAGCTGATAACATGATTTTTTAAACACGTAATAGCATAGGAATTATTTGTGCTGTTCAGTGCCTTTGCCCTCAATTATATGTAGGTATGAGGATGAGGGCAGTTAAAATGCTGATGAATGAACATGCAGGTCAAATAAGAAAATGATAAATTGAAAGCATCTTTAGTTGGACATTTTTTGGAACAAGGACACAGTGTTGAAGAAAAGTTCTGGTGTATTAATAAGACCCAGTGGGGTAAAGATATCATATACTTATAGGAAAAAGAAAGTGTCATGGATTCATAGGCTAAGAACCCTTTTTCCACAAGGACTGAATAAAGAAATTAATTGGTTTTTTTGAGTAATTTTGTCCAGTAGCTAATGTAGTAACCACAAAAGCTGCACAGCCTTTCCCCTGGCTTCTTTTTCTTCAGTCTTCCATTTCTCAAGCCTCAGAGTAAAAGGAGCAACTATTTTCCTGTCCCATAAGCTTGTAGTACACACTCAGCACCACCAGGAAGCTGAATTCTTTCCACTCCATGCTGCGGCCTTTGGGCATTATGGTGCCTGCAAAGCACATGGCTTTAAAAGGACAACTTTTCTTATCCTGTTTGAGGATTTTCCCTGCCTCCTACCACAGGATGTGACATCAGAAGAACATCTGACCTGGAAGACAGCAATTTCCCCCCAGTCATCTCCCCTGATGTTGCATCAATGTCATTTCTTCCACGTCCCTTCTTGTGCTATATAACACCCCCTTGAGCCATTAAACTAGATCTCATTTTCCATCCACTGCTGTCTCTAGTCTCTTCATTCCCTCCCTGTTTTTCTTATCTGCTGGGTCCAACATTACTGGGCAACTACATGGTGGATTACCAGGGCTCTTCCTGGTAGAGCACCCTGGCTTAACTATCACAACATCCAGCATAAGAGCAGCAACTCTTGCCACTGCAGATCTTCTTCAGCACATAAGCTGGATATGTGCAACATAGCTAGCCATATATTACATCACCACTGTCATGTCTTTGCTTGGCCATCTTCGCTGGGAGGATATAAATCCTCCCTCCCTCCCTCCCTCCCTCCCTTCCTTCCTTCCTTCCTTCCTTCCTTCCTTCCTTCTCTTTGCAATACTTTAGCATCTTCAGGATTAGCACTATTTTTGTTCCCTATTTGGCTATTTCTGTATAAATATAGCGGATTGCTAAGGATATTATGACCAAGAGCCAGTGGTATGGGTAATAAGATTAGTAGATTATAAAAATATATATTTTATATGGTTATTGTATTTTTAAATTCTTTGTGATAAGATGTCTTAGTGTTTTCTAAATTCTGAATTGAAATTCATGTTTTGTTATTGCAGAAACTGCTTTTTATATTTGCAGGAATACTGTTAGGTATAGATATAGTACTGGGGGATCTCGAAAACTGTAAGTAGTTATGGTTTGGATTTATCTAAATATTTGTTGTGTATAAATTGGGTTAATTTCTTTTGTATATGTTTATGCATGCACAGTTTGAGGCCATTGAAGAATACCTGGACAGGTTTGAATTGAAACATGTCTGGCCATGGAGAATATTTGAATTTAAAATTTCCACACATTGTTTTTGTGTTTGTACTCAGTGCATACAAACATTTTAACTAGTTGTTTTTATTATGAGTAATTAAGACTCTTTGTTAGGTTATTTACGAAGTAATGTATTTTATTATTGATTATGTGGTAGATTTTTTTTCCTTTTTGGACATTTCTTTTTGCTTTGAATCTCTGCATTCAGAATTTTTGTTTTTGTTTGACGTAATTTCTCCAGACAACTCCACCAGCTCATTTTAATACTGGCATCTAATTCCATGTGGATCTGGGTGATTTTATCTTGAAAGTGCCTTACAAATGTATTATAGGAGAATCCTTTCCTTCTTCTGCCTGGTGACTCACAATTCCTTCCTTTACATCAGAGCCAGAAGGGGCTGGGACAATGCTTGCAGGAATGGATGAGCCCCAGGAGGTTGTAGCTTAGGCACTTTCTGCACTGAGCCTTATTCCAGATTATATCTTGGAATAGGGACTTGCCATCTACATGCTGGTGCAGACTATAGCAGACAGAATATTCTGGGATATAATCTGGAATAAGGCTCAGTGCAGAAAGGGTCTAAGACAGATGTTACCTGGGTGGTGTTGTGCTAACCCCAGCTCTGGATAGAGTGGCACTTTCTCTACAGAAAGAGGTCTGGGATTTGGGCATGCTCCTAATCTTTAAGGTGTCACCAGAGGCACTTATGGTTGGTGCACCAGCTTCAGCACTGCACAGACCACTGATAGTACATTGGTCCCCATTCAATTTGTTGGTTCTAATCTTATGAGCCTGGATACCTGAAGGACTTCTCACCCAGTGACCTTCTCCATGGTAGCTCCAACCTTGTAAGGTGAGCCTCCTCCCTTGTTAGTTTCAGGAGACAGCTGAGAACACTCTTGTTCACTCTGGTTTTCCTCTCTGGGCATTTCGACTGAGTTTTTAATTTACATACAATATTTAATTTAAATCAGCAATTATTAGAATATTGTTATTTTATTGTGTATTGTGTAGCTTCTTTCTGAATTTTTTGGCTGTGCCATGATGTTTTTAATGTGATTTTAATTGATTTGCTAGCCCACCTTGGACATCATGGGACAGAAAATTAATAAACAATGTATATAGACCATTGTTCTGAACTTGTACTGTATAGCACTACTACTTATAAGGCAGATTTCCCCCTCCATATATTTTCTCCCACTACCAAGAAGTGGCAGCAGAGAAAGAACAGCTGTAGCATGTGCTCCTTGGTTCTGGGTGAACTCCTGTGTCTCTGACCACAGCCTTTGTAGAAGAGCTATATACTGACCGTGATGTATCATTAAGTTCCTTTACTCAGGCTTCTGTTCTGCAAGTGATTTCAGTGGGTGCAGTTAATGGTTATATTTTGCACTGAAATACTCCTCACCACAGAGATTCTGTAACAGATGCAACCCCAACACCAGTCTATGCCACAGGCAAAAATTACTACTCCATACTGATGATTCAAACAAACACAAACAAACAAACAACCTTCCCCTTGCTAATCTCTCGGCTGTCTGCATGGACAAGGGAATGCTGGAAAGGAGGAGTTTTATTTCATTAAGCTAATTGGAAATGAGCCCTGAACTATCAAACTAAATGTTGCTTCTGGGTCCTGGAAAATGCTTCACTATCCTTGAGTAAAGGAGAAGGGGGGAAGCAAAAACTATGGCCTGATCTGGTTTTTTGCACACCAAGTCTGAGATTGCATTTTTGGAAAAGCCATTGCCTTAATTCTCTCCTTCCTCCCTGCTCTCTCCCTTTACTACTCAAGGGACCTCTGCTGAGAAGCTTTGTGCTAGACAAAAGCAGCAATTATGGCACACTTGTGCAAGCTAAAGCTTTCAGAGGAGATGACTGGTAGGATATGCAGAATAAAAATATTTTGCTACCCATGCAAGGCAAGCTGATGACTCTTGCTTAACTATTGCATGCATCCTGGAATTAGGTGGGGAAGCATCTTCTACTGCTATAGAAGGATGCAGGCAAATGGGGTGCAGAGCACTATTCTCCAGCATCATGCAGCCATTTTTTATTCCAGACATTTGGGCACATGGGGTGATGTTCTCACTTTGTCTAGTAGAAGGCTGATCCTGAACACACTTGTATAATATTTTACATATCTCTTGGTTTAGATACGAACAAGGAAAGAGGAAGCAGAAACTCTTGTGTACAGTGCACAGTAATCCAAACTTTGGGACAAGGATTATAGTTTGTTTTTTTTTTTGGCATTTTTCTCTTGCTTCTGAAAAGCTAAAGATGTGGTACATTGTTAAATGAATGGTTGAATCTGCATTACAATCCCATCAAAGACAGGATGCCTCCCAACTTAATGGACTTGAGACCTTGTGACAAACAGCACCTCTGGGCATTTTTGCACATACCTCTCTTAATCCGGATTAAGAAGATCTGGATCTTTGGTATCTTTGTGAAATCTGGTCCTTGAAGTTCCGTATCATGGTAAGGGCCCCATGCATCTGCATGGGCCACCTAGCACCCGATGGCAATGGGTGCTAAACAGGGCTGCCATGTGGATGCCATAGCACCCATCCAGAGGCTCTGATTAGGCCCAAGCAGGAAGGTCTGTCAGTGGCGCAGCACAATTCATCCACATAACCATCAATCAGGGGCTTTCATTGCCCGTGCAGAAACGGCCTCTGACTTATCTGGAATCAATTTCAGTTTACTGCCCCCTATCCAGCCCTTTATCCAGGTACCTACCTGTCAACATAAGAGGAGCCCTACTTGATCAGGCCACAGCCCATCTGATCTGGCATCCTGTCTCACACAGTGGCCCACCAATTGTTTCTGGGCATTTTCAACCTTCAGCTGCTCTTGACTACCTGCAAATGCTCTTTAGAGGCATCCTGCCTATCTAGAGGTGATACCAAGGCATTGATTCTGGTAGCTGTTGATGCACCTGTAGTCCAAGAATTTGTCTTAACCATTTCTTGAAGTCATCTAGGGTAGTTGCTCTCTTCTGATGGTAAATTCTATAAACTGATGACCTTCTGGGTGAAAAAAATACTTTCACTTGTTGGTCCCTAACTCTGCTGCTATCAGCGTTGTAGAATGTCCCCAAGCACACAAGCTGACTTCTTCAAAACACTGGAAAGTTCCCTCCCTGTACTGCAGGCATACAGCTTCTACCTCTGCAATCTCTGTGTCCTCTTTTATTAACCCCTTTTGCCTGTTGTCACCTCGTGGTCCAACTTCTTTCCTTCTCCTACTTCTGATGTACTTAAAGAAGTTCTTATTATTTCTTTTGATGTTTTTAACAAAGTTTGCCTCAAAATCTTTCTTACAGTTCCTGACTGCTGCCTTGCATTTGTTCTTCCTCTTCTCCTCACGCCTTCCGCTTTCTAAATGAGATTTTCTTGCTTTTAATGACTTCCTGTACTGCACTTGTGGGTCACACTAGTATCGTGTTGGACTTTGCAGTGCTCTTTCTTCTAATTGAGCTCCATTATTGTATTTGTAAATAGTCTCCTTGAATTTTGGAATGATTGGACTTCTAATTTAACCTTTCAAAATACTTTCAGTTTTCTTTTCAAACTACAGAATAGTGGTATAGTGATGTTTTAAATAAAATGAATAAAAACCAATTTGTTCTCCTCCCTTCCATGCAAATCATTCAACTGACTACCAACAAAGGTCCATACAAGAAGAGCTATGGTCTTCCCAATTGTGTGGAGGAATAGCATAAAAGAAGCTATGATGAGACCTTTGAGACCGTTTAAGGTGATATACAACTTCAGATGGGCGGGAGGAAAGGGATCGGGGGGGAGGGATATATATATTTATATAGATTATTGGTATCCAGGGTGGATAGCGTATTGGCTTTGTCGGATGTTTGGAGTATGGATTTTTCAGTGAGTAGGGAGGAAGTGGAGTGGAAGGTTAAAGGGGTTAATAAGTTGTGGGAATTGAATATGAAGGTCCTTCATTGAAGGCACCACAGTCCCTTGCAGTTGTCACACATGATGCCAATGTTTTCTTCAGATTGTTGGCATCACTGTGCGGGGATAGGGACATACATGCACATGTGATGTGAATATTCAGAGGTGGGGAAGTTTTGGGTTGTGATCTTAGTTCAAATTTGAGATATGTTAAGGGTAGACATACCGGGAGATCCTAAACTGTGTTACAAATTTATTGGGACCGCTGGGGATTGTAATTGTGTGTTGAATCAACTTTTGTGGGTGACGATGTTGGTGATTGTGGCTGGCTTGAAAGATAAGTCTAAATGGATGACTGAGAGGTGGTATGGGTATATCATTGATTTCTACAAATTTGATGTTTTCAAAGCACAGAGGCTGTTATACTGTATGTGGGAGAATGAAGGGGGCCATCAGTACGAGTACGATGGAAGACACTGTTTTTGGTTGCACAAGCTAATGCTCTTCCAGAGCTGTTGAAGACAGATTTTTTTGTCAATCCAGGACTGCTTATTGGTGACCTGATAGAAGTTGGGGGGTAAATGAGGGGCAAATGGATATGTGGTTCTGTATGGTTTTAAAAAAATGTTTACTTGAATGTAATGGCACAGTTATGGAAAATAAAAAAATAAAATATAATTTAAAAAGAGAGATCTCCAAGGGCCACATAATGCAAAGACAAAGCTCACTGACCCTGACGCTAGGAGACATCAAATGCAAAATGTATAGAGATGTGAGAAAAAGTCAGATTACACTGAATATTATTAGGACAGCTAGATGCAGGAGACCAGATTCTTAGTTCCATGTCAGTTCAAGGTGCCAATCTGTAATGCTTCTCATACATCAGAGATGAGTGTCAGATTGCTGCCCACTTCTGTGAGTGCTCCAAATGTGCTGTCAATCAGAACTAGAGAATTTTCCTCCAAAGGTGTCCCCTGCATGCTTGCCATCAGTAATCCTGCAGCATCTGCTGAGCCACAGTTTGAGCACTGGGGATGTGCATGGATATTCGAAAATTAAAAAATCTGATTCAAATCCGATGAATGTCAACATTTGAATTTGAATTGGATTTTCAAAAATCCGAATTTCTGGATTTGGATCAGATGCTGATTTTCAAAAATCCGATGTGTATGTAAGATCCAAATATTGGGTCTATTTGTGTATATAATACCGGATGCAAACAGAACACAAACACGAAAAAAGGGAAGTGAACAGATTTGAATATCGGATATGAATGTTCCTTACTTTCGTATCATTCGATTCGAATCGGATTTTCAAATTACGAATCTGGATAATCAAGATCAGAACCGGATTTTTGAAAATATGGATTTTCTATTCGAATTGGATATTTGACTATTCAATTTGAATCTAATGCAAATGCAAAAAAAAAAAAAAATACATTTGTGCTCATCCCTATTGAGCACCCTTGCACTGGAACCTTTAGGGGCTTGTAGCAATTGTAAAATTTAGTTGAAGTGTTGTGGGCATGGCAGTGACATAGAAAAACAAGAAAAAACCTATTGGATCCTCTTGTACTTCATCACAGATTAGCTCTGAGAAGGGAAGGGAAGGTATTTAATCAGAAAGAGGTCAAGAAATAAAGAAATCCTCTGGCACTCCAAGATCTTCTTGTGGGTACCAGTGAAAGCTTTGAGAGGTACAGGCCTGCCCATGGGCACTAACTAAGGACACCAAGCTAAGAATTTTTCTGCACTTGGCCCACTGGGAAGGTCAGGGTATGGAGCATCTGAATGGCACAAAGCCACTTCCATTCCAGACTGTCCCCTGGGGGATACTGGAGGAGCACAAAAAAGTGCTCCACAGCTATACCAGCCATGTCTGAGACGTGGCTCTTATGCTTCAGTACGCATCCTTTGTACCTCTTCTGGGCACAGGGTGTGTGGGATGGGATGGGGTTGTGCAGCTGTAGTTGCACGTGGCTATTGCCATGACTGCAGCTGCACGTGGTTGTTGCCATGGCAAGATGGTTGTCCACAATACTGCGTCACTTGCACTTACCTGGCACATAATGAAGTTTGGGATGGGTCAGGTGTTCTGAAATGCAGATGCCCAGTCCACCAGAGTTGTTCACTAATTTCCACACAGAGAGAAGGTTCAAAAATGCCCTAAGAAGCAAAAACATACACTTCATCATCTAAATGGGTCCTACAGGTTTCAGATTTTTGAAGTTCCTCTTGAGCTGGCAGTTTTTCAAGAAATGATTTGCTATAACTGTTTCAGATTCCACTTTGGACTCTTTAGACAGGGCATGGAGACAGGTTCTATGTGGAGCACTTTGAGCAGGATTAGTTGGATCTGAAGACCTCAAATGCTTGCTTTTTGCTGTTCCCTGTTCCCTCCCACACCATTTTCCTTTTGTTTCTTGTCTCTTTAGATTGTAAGCCTGAGGGCAGGGACCTAAGATTAATAAAATATTGTAACCCGCTCAGAGACCTTCAGGTATAGGGCGGGATAGAAATACAAATAAATAATAGTTGTATGGATCCTTCCCATCTGTCACCTTCAGAAGCAAATAGAATTGCACTGGTCTTCTGCTGAACCTCAAAGACCAATCATCAATAAAGCAAGAGGAGAGGAGAGGAGAAGAGTCTCTTAGATCCTCCTTTTGCAGAAGCATAAACCACTGGGTTTCAATGTGCACAGATTTACCAGGAAGAATTTGGGACAGATCTGCAGGTCATTTCAACCTGACCCTTTTCTAATCTTGCTTTTCAAGGGGAATTAGCTCCTCCATCAACTCTTTATCTTGGGAAAAGCTCACCAAACTAAGACGTACTGTCTGCCTGTGATTCTTTTCTGACTAAACAGCTATAGAATGAGTGTTTGACTGCCCCCTGTGCATTTCGCCTTCCAGTGTGAAATGAGGAGGAGAGAGTCTTCTCTCTGAGTTTGCTTCTGTGAGTGCATTGGTTTAATATGTCTCTGTTACAAGGTAGGCTGCATTCACATAGGAAAAAAGGGGGGTTCAGAAGTGCCTTAGAGACAGTATTGTGTGGTCTTCATGTTCTCACCCATCCTTAATCCACCTTCTCTAGGGATTTGCACGATGTATTTTTGAAATTCGAATCGGGGTAGATTCGGATGTCATTAAGTCCAATTCAATTTGAATATTTAAGATCTGAATGTTATAAAATCCGATTTGAATCCATAACATTAAAATCCGTACATTCAAATGTAAGATTTGTATTTAAAGATACAAATGTCGACAATATTCATATCTGTTATATGTATCTGTACGCATTCTGTAAAAATCCATATGCATCTCGTATTATTCCTGATGCATCCCGTTTTAATGCTGTATTTTAAGCGCAAGATACATATAATTTTCATGCAGATTTGTATATGACAGATACGAATCTACACATTCAAATTATTCAAAAATCCATATCAGATTTTCGAAAATCTGATTTGAGTTCAAATGTTCAAATTTGGATTTTTGAAAATCCGATTCGAGTTTGAATGTTGACTTTTGTCGGATTTTTGAATATTTGTGCACATCCCCAACCTTCTCTAACCTAGAATGCTCATGAGAGAGAGGAGGGGCATATTGGCATATGAAGGGTACCACCTGAGAACCATCTCTAAGCTACCTCAGAGGCGCTTTTTAATGCATGTGGATGCAACATTTCAGCCGTAGTTTTACATTAGGAAAGAGTGATTCTACCATTCTTTGTGCCTCATGTCAATTTGCACTCTTTTTATACATCATAGTGGATTTCCCTCACCTACCTCATGGGACTTTTGCATGTTAAAAGTATGCTGGGCAGCTCCCAATGCTTAAGAGTCAACTCCAGGTCTGTTTCTTTGGGTTGTTCACTTGTAAGCATCACTGACGTAACACCAGCCCTCCTTTCCCTCCCCTCCAAGTCAAAGGGCCAATTTGCACTTGGCCTCTTAGTACACAAGTAGTGAACATCTGGGAAGGTGGATTCACACCTGCAGGAGTACTTTCAAACTTCAAGTGTCCCCTGGCTCCCCAGATATGCATTAATCCTGCAGTAGCAGTGGAGCACAAAATTGTGCTCCATATGCATCCAAACGTGACTGGAAACTTACCTATTGCATCCATCTGATGAGCATTCACACCTGTGCCAGTTCAGAAGGTCATGGGAGCTGCTGCACAAATGTGCTGGCAACTCTGATGACCTCCTGACAAGACTGCGACTGTGCAAAGCGTCAGCATTGTCATAGTGACAGCCCTGACACATGCACAGTCATGAAGGGTGCCACACTCAAGATGGTAGTGTGCAGAAGAGGAGAAGCCTGCCAATCAAACACATGTGAGTGTTTGATCATGCGGGGGATGGGGTGTTAGCGACTAGGACTCACAAGTGTGAGCACTTGTCAGTGTTAGTTCATTGCACACCTTTCCCATCCACAGGATGGGAAAGGAAGTGCAAAACCCCCCAAATCAGAGCTGCTTTTGATTCAGGGCTGGAGGAGGAGCCAGCATCTCCTTCCTGTCAACAATGGGTGCAATATACTTGATGTTGTCGAAGGGAGAGGCAAACCCCCACCTGTAGTTAAGGCTAGAGACTACAGCCCAACCCAACTAAGACAGAAGTAGCATGCTTTCATTTCTGCAACAGATCAGCAAGCAGAGAGCTAAATATTTATGTTGAGAGAAACAGGCTCAATCATAACAAGTAATTTAAGTATTTAGGAGACACACTGGATAGGACACTTTCTTACAAAGAACACACAATGAAGACTTCTGCCATATTAATAAGAAGTAGAAATAACATCCTCCATAAACTGTGTGGCACCAGTTGGGGATCCTCAGCAGATGTACACAATCCACATTGGGTATATCAGCACTTGGCAGCCAACTGTGGATGGGTTTTTTTTACAGATGCAAAGTTCCCCTCCTCCCTTGCCAGGCTTGCAATGCTAGAGCCTCATTCAAAAAGGCAAAAAGAGGGGGAGAGCTGCTTGCCTTTTAAAACAGTTTCACTGGAAATGTTTGTATCTTTTTGTATTGTTATCAGAAAAGATACATTTGAGAAGTGAAAATGCTTTACAAAGTTACATTTTATAACGCTGTGCTTGGTCCTTCACTGATCTGCTTGAGCACACATTTGCTGGTAATCTCAAAAGGGAGAGGTGTAAAAAAGAAAGTATTTGCACTTATATATATTTATTTTT
The DNA here is from genome assembly GCA_023333525.1 of Aspidoscelis tigris stejnegeri. Classification (NCBI taxonomy): domain Eukaryota; kingdom Metazoa; phylum Chordata; class Lepidosauria; order Squamata; family Teiidae; genus Aspidoscelis; species Aspidoscelis tigris. The sequence continues at coordinate 83,875,958 of JALMGA010000003.1, forward strand.
TTAAAAACTGCCTTCAGCAAGAATAAGGGGAAGTTTTTGCTGCCTTTATTGCAGGCAGGGTTTGCACAAGGGGAGGGATTTAAAAGTCCTGGTTTTTATGTTTAAAAATAGTCCCAAAAATATTCCAAGCAGGACTAAACCGGGAGTAAAAAGGCTGAATGGGGATGGCTATATTTGGATTAACTGACAGATTAATTATTCAGATTAAAAATAGTCTCCAAAAATAGTCCAAACCCAACTAAACCAGGACTAAAAAAACTGCATGGGAGTGCACCAATAGGAGAACCCATAGCCACACAACTTAATGATACTATGCATATCATTACTGGGACAGTACAATCTACTCCCACATATTGGCTGCCTGTTTTAAGTCTTATATCACTCCCTGATATAAGACGAAGTAGTGCACTTCTTTGTGAATATAGCCTACATGGAACAAAGCAGGCTATAATCTAGACACCAAGTTGCTGCTACTGCCAAAGCCCTAACAGAAGATAATTTTAATGCCATTAATGCATGGAAACAACATTGGATAAACAGTTGCCCTCCACACTGCCAAAGCCTGCCCTGCATTTTTTAAAAAAACTCACCTGGATTTGATTAGCCCCATGCAGTACATTGCATATGCACAGGACTTGTTAGAAGTGCAGGTGCTCTTTATAAGTGAGGAATAACTCCATCCCTGATATGTGACTGTGGGGCAGAAAGACACGCCAGCATATCATGGAAGAATGTGAAAATCAAGCATATAGTGGGAAGTTTTGTAATTTCCTGACAATGATAAAAGGCACAATAGACTATGTCTGTGATTTAGATATGTTTGTGATCTTACCATGTGATCTTTACAGACATTTCCTGTTTTTTATCTTGTGTTTAGCCATTTTATTATTGCATAACAATGTGAATTTGCCATATGCTAAACAAAATAAATAACAAAAACAAGAGCCTTTCCAGGAAAAAGATTGTCATATGTTTGGTTCTTCATTAAGAAAGTTAATCACCATTAGGTTTTAAAGTTTGCTTTTGGGTAATCTTGAATAACTGCATTAAAGAGTTTGGTAGAATATAATTATTTGATACGACATCAGGGAGTCTAGTGCTACATTTCATTGAAAAGGCTTGATGGTTATGACAAACTTTGTTCAAAGCTATTGTATTGGCACACTAACCTTACTGAGAGAAGTCTAAAGAAGATGCCTGAAGGATCATTTGAATTTTATATGTCTTGATAGTTCATGATGCTATAGTAATTACCTTTGAGGTAACTTTAACCTGATGCTGTATTAAGTAGCTATGATTTTATGAGGCCTTGTGACATTCTTAACTCTGTAATGGAATTATATTTTTGTCTGTAAAGAAGACATAAAAGACTAGACTGTTTTCAGAGATTTTGTGGGGCTAGAAAATAAAAGTAAATTCTGTACATCAATAGTCAAAAGGAACCTATCAAAAATGTCCTTTTGTGCTGAAGTGATTTAATAAAGCCACATTACCTGCGGGCTACAGCTAACTCAATTCATATAGAGTGTTAGTGAGCGTACTCAAACAAAGATTTAAGTCACATGGTGAGTGTCCTGAGTTCTTGGCTTGAATCTTGGGGTTAGCAGGCACTGCCATGTAAAATATGTTCCAGGTCCTTTAACAAAGAGATGGGCAAAATACTTCTAAAAATATTTTAAATACAAACAATGATGGCTGGTGCAGGTAGGGTTGAACTCACCTGCTTTGTACTTGCTGTTTTGCCCCTTCAACATACTCGTTACACTAATGGGCATTTTAATTTCAAACAGCTGCTGGAAAGCACCACCAAACTATTGTGAATAAAGTTGGCTATTGTCTGGGCAGCGGGGATTGTACCACAATCTTGCTGAGTTACAGCCAGTGTCCAGACAGGCCTCGAAGACTGTTGTTGGTTTGCATCTAGATGGACGTATGCTCTAGTTCAGCATAAAGTAGGCTCTTACGATTCTACAGTTTCATGGGCTGTCAGTTTCAGAAAGGATGCATTTCTTCACCCAGAGGGTCATCGGTTTATGGAATTTGCTTCCGGAAGGGGTGGTAACAGCTACCAGCCTAGATGGCTTTAAGGAGTTTATGGACAACAGATGTATCAGTGCCTACTAGAATGGTTGCCTAAGTACATCTTTCAGGCTGGGGGGACAAGCAGGATGCTTCTAAGGCCATTTGCTGGGATTTGAGAGCAGGAGAAGGTTTGCCCTTGTTTCTTCCTGAGATGCCCATGGGCACTTGGTGGGCCACTGTGTGCAACAGAATGCTGGATTAGATGGGCTGTGGCCTAAACCAGCAGGGCTCCTCTTATGTTCTAATAAATTGCAGTATATTTCCTGGACACAAGAGGGCAATTAATCTTACCTCTCTTTGACAGGATGCATTGATTAGTGTTAAATTTGCATGCTAGTTGTTGTTTTTTTCCCTGCAGCCTTTCTTGATGTCTGTTTTGTTAAAATTCAAAATACCCAACGCTATTCATGACTTCATTCCTCCTACATCTTTAGCCAATCAAATGATAAGAGTCAGAGAATAGCCTTGGAGTGTGTCGGATAATCAGTTCTGTTTGTGGCAGTTGGCCAGTTGGTTGATGGGATTATCTGTTTCTAGCATGAAATATAATCTTCAGAAGAACAGACCAGGAGGAGGTGGCCGTGGAGTTAATCTCTCTTAAGCAAGGACAGCACCGCAGAGAGAAGGCATCTGAGAGACCGTGCTTAAAAGGAGGAGGAACTAAAACAAGCATCCATGTAGGCTGTCTGCAAAAGAAATCCTTTAAGTTTTATCATTATCTCCATATGTACTAGCTGTTTTGGACCTGCCCTCTTTGTATCCATTGAAAAGGTTCAGAGGAGAGCAGTTAAAACGACAAAGGGGCTAGATGGACATCCTTAAAAGGAAATCTTAAAATGGTTGGGACTTTTAAGTCTAGAAAAGAAGTCAGTGAGAAGAGGTGTGTTAGACATATACCAATGATAAACAGTTTAGTGAAGATTGGATAAGAAGAGGTTTTTCACCTCCTCCCCAAACATCACAACCAGGGCTCAAATGTAACTGAATCTTGGAAAATTATTCCTCCCCTTCACATACTGTATAGGTAAACTTTAGAATTTGCTACCATATGGCTTCAAAGGAGGATTGAGCCACCTCATGGTGATTAACTAACCCTATTGATTGTGTAACATCATTGATATGGGAGGCAGTCGGGCTCTGGAAGCCAGCTTCTGGGAGAACAGTGGGCAAAGCAAAGTGTGTGCTTGCAGTCTGGTTGTCTGCTTCCATATGAAACTGGTTACCACTGTAAGGGCAAGCTGCTGGCACCTATGGCATTCTGTTCTTATGTCTACTATCCAACCACTTTCTACTAAACATGCTACATTTTAATTAGATGAAATAACATTCCCTGCTTTCCTGCAACGGAACCTAAGGCCATCTGGATTTTTGTGGACTTCAACATCTATTAATTCCAGCTAGCAATGCTATTGCTCAGCGATGCCAGAAAGCTGGGATGGTAGGATCCACACATCAACATGCACCATAGGAGGGGATGGTCTCCCATCCTATGCAGAGCCCACACTTGGCTCACTCTTGGGCACAGGATCTGCACGTGGGATGCCCTAGGAAGAGAGCACTGCTGCTGCTATGCAGACAGTGGTGGTAGCAGGAATAGCCTAGGCCCAATTCTGGATCTTGGGGCCTTTTACTGCTAGGGCTTAGACCCCATTAGGAACCCAATTAGTACCTGATTGATACCAATAGGGAAGGCCTGTTCTCACCCTGACCCCATCGAAGGCCCCATCTACAAGACCCTATCCCCACAAGGGCAAGGGAAATCTGGATTTAATGGGTCCTTCAGACCCTTAAATCTGGATTTTGTGTGGTCCTGATTAAAGGTGTCCACAGTGGGGTCTTCAGGCATCTTCAAGATCCGGATCTCCAGGAGGACCACATCTCAAAGATCTGGATCTTGAAGGTCCAGATCTTTGACAGTGCATGGAAAAAGTGGGCCTGAGACATTTTGCCAAGCTCCAGCAGTTGAGTGCCTTGCCCTGCAGCTTTAATGTTGGGGAACTTTTGTTCCCTGGCTCCAACCTGCTAGGCAGGACTGGGCCAGGCCAGCAGCTAGCTGCCAGGCAGATGACCATCAATGAGCTCTGTAACCCCTGCCACATTTCTGGCCTGGAATGTTTTTTTCCAGGCTAGGAGCATTGTCTGTAGTACACACATATGGCATGTGTGCAGAAGTTGTTGCAATATGATCTAGAAGGCCTATGTTTGTTCACTCTTCATCTTCTGCCAGAATTGTGAACCAGAAAATGTGCAGAGATATATCAAGATCTCCCGAATAACCCAAAGCAGGTGAAATGTAGCAGGCAGTGACATCTGGACCACTAGATTTCATTACCTCAAACATCTAGACTCTAGAGGCCAGAAATGTCTTGGAACATTATCAACTTCACTTCATAGGCCTAGTGAACTTTCAAGCCCTTCAATTTTTCCCACTGAACTCAGAACTCATGAACAAAAAAAGCAAAGAGAACATTTTTTTCTGTGAAAAGATCTGTTTCCTCCCTTTCCAGCAACAGAACTCTTTCCTCCAAAATGCACTTTGAAATCTATGGGTCTGTTTTTGTGCTTGGTCATTTATCTGATGCTGCCAGTGGTGCTATTTATGATATGGATGCCTGCCCACTAGACTAAAAGCCCATTAGTCCATTTTACAAGCTGGTTCTGATTATAGGATTTATTTTTTAAACACTTCATATTGTAATTTCCTTCTGACAGCAATACATGCTTCTTTTATTGTTTTACAGCTGCCCGTACTCTTCCTGCTTTCAAAAGGTGAGGTCTGCATTTTTTTTTACTTCTTAATGTTTTGTGATGAATGAGTTGCAATCATCCTTCCCATATCTGAGACATTTCTGTGGCAGAATGAAAGCGAGAACAGCCCCCAGTTCTTAAATAGCAGGTTTGCAGACCAAAGCATGAAAACTCCAAATTAATTTAAAAGAGAACTCACTGAAAATAAACAGTGTAGTTTTGTAGGCCCAGGAGTTTTATATATTCATTAACAGTGTGTGTGTTCTATTGTGAGGACTCTATTGGAATCCAAATGGAACTTTGAGCAACAGATACATTTTTAAGGTAGGTCACAATAAAATGGCTACAAATACAGAAAAAAATAGATTGGCTAAAACAATAATGATGTCTGCATAGGAAAGGGGTCCTGGACCCTAAGCCAAAAGCCAGGATAAAGAAGTGCATCTTCCCCTGATGTTTAAATACATACAAAGTTTGAGAAGAGATAACTGATTAATAGCAAGATTTTATTTCATAGATTCATAGAATCACAGAATAATAAAATTGGAACGGACCTCCAGGGTCATTGAGTCCAACCTCCTGCTCAATGCAGGATTCCCTAAACCAGTGGTTCTCAACCTACCTAATGCCGCGACCCCTTAATGGAGTTCCTCATGTTGTGGAGACCCCCAACCATGGGGGTGGAGCAGCTGTAAGGTGGGAGGGAAGGGTGGCGGGAGACTTGGTGCGACCCCTCTGAAAGGGTAGTTCGACCCCCAAAGGGGTCCCGACCCCCAGGTTGAGAAACACTGCCATAAACCATCTCAGACAGATGTCTGTTCAGCCTCTGCTTGGAGACCTCCAGTGAAGGAGAGTTCGCTACTTCCCATAGCAACCTATTCCATTAACTATTTCCCCTTACTGTCAGGAAGGTTTTTTTTTCTTGTATTTAATCAGTACTGACTTCCTTAAGTTCCATACTATTGTTTCTATACATTCCATCTTGTGTCAATTTAATTAACCTGGGATTGTGTGGGTATCCAAAAGTAGCAATTTTTAAAGAAGAAGAAGAAGAAGAGGTTCTAGCATTGTGCAGAGCAACAAAGGTTGCTGGAAACCGTCCTGCCATTGCTGCAGATGGGACAGAATGGGAGTCTGGCCAGCTCACTGTTATAACAATCAGGCACTCATTAAGAATTCTAATCAGGCAGAAATATTTTCCTGTCACCTCATTACAAACTATAACAAGGTCACAGCTCTGAGTTGTGGATGGCTTTTTCTCCAGCTATTAGATAACAACCATGACTACAGGAGTTTTTTTGCTTGGCTATTCATTATATTATACAACTAAGAGCAGCAGTTTTCAGCATGGCTGGTCTTAGCACCAAACTCCTGTTGGAGTGTGTGTATTTGTGTGGAGAAGAGGTACCAGTTTTGAAGGCTTTCCACCCTTGTTATTGTTCTGAATCTGTGACATTGCATTGGACTTTTTATATCTTATCTTGCTGTCAGGACAAGTAGAGTTTGGCACAGTTGTCAAGTCTGTCAGGGATGTTATTTCACTTTGGCTAGATTTGATGTATCTCCTTGTTGTAGCATGAACTACATCACAGTGAGCTTTTGGCATCTAACCTCAAGAGGCATAAGGGCATTCTGCCACCTCTCTACCCCATTTTTAATGAACCGTAATAACATAAGAATCTATCCACTTCCAAGTCAGATTGCTGATTCTCTGCTGTAGAAAATTGATTGTGTCAAACTTGACCCAAATGGCTTGGCCCCAAATAATTAAAGGAACACCTTCTCCCAACTTGACCTGCCCATGCCTGAAGATCCTCAGGGAAGGACTTTCTGGTTGTACCAATCACCTTCAGTAGTGTAGGGGGTGGGGACCTGGGATAGGGTCTTTTTGGTAGTGGCCCCCAGAGTGTGGAATAGTCTCCCCACTGAGGTGCACATGCTTTTATAAACTTCTTAAATGCTGCCTTTCAAGGCTGAATATGCCTAGACTGGGCTGAATCATGTAACAGATCCTGGTGCAGTACTACTGTTCAAAGTGCGATTCTACCTTATGCCTGTCAGACATGGTAAACTATTCAACAGATTCACTATCCTGATATGTTGAATATTCCTTATTGGACCTTTGCAAAAACTTCATGTCTTTCTTTTCCTATTGGTACAAATATATTTAGCTGTTCCTAATAATACAGTATAGTTATACTGTTTAAGATCATGTTCTTCTGCTGTATTGACAATCCCCACTCCTTAAGCATGTCCCACAGCATCTAAAATGAACTTTTCCCCCAGTTGTAAAAACTCCACAGCAACCTAAAGTAATGGACATTCATCAAGTCTAGTTGGATTCCTGCTGATCACTGAAATGGCCAGGGTAGCAAAAGTCCTGAGTTTCTGACTCAAAAGAGTGAGTAAGGTGGGATGAAGGCCAAGTATATTACTGGGCAGGAAACAGAGAGATAGCTCTTAGGAGCTGGACTCATTTGGGTACTGGAAGATTGAGTAAAGGTGGGTTCACACTTAACAGGTAAAGTTAACACTTAACTCGTAAAGACCCAGTGAAGTGACAGCCATGCACACTTCAAGTTCTAGAAACCCCAGTACTGGGCCAGCAGCACTTGAAATGTGAATGGGCAGGGCAGGGCAGGTTGCCATGGCAGTATCTGAGCCAATGTCCAGTGCATACTAGGATGAATGAATGAATGAATGAATGAATGAATAAACTTTATTGATTAGTCACCTGACCATATCAAATTTCAGGCATACAAAAATAAAACCATACAAGAATAAAATCAAGTCGGTGTATATATCATCATTACTTATCCTCATCACCCTTACAAGGCACTCCATTAAGCTCAATGAATGATCTCCTAAGTCGGGCTGCCTTAACCAAATACAAAGCTACCTTGTATGTTACCTGAGCATTCTCTCCCTGCAAGAGGTAAGTCACTTTATGCTCTGTATTCCAGTAAGCCATATGTTGCAGGAGGGGATCCAGACATGTTGTTCTTATTTGGGAATACAGGTGACAAGTAAACAGAATATGTGGGAGATTTTCAACCTCTGGTGCCCCACAGACACACAGCCTATCTTCATAGCATCTTTTCATTCCCCACTACAAATATTGATTTCTTCTTTCATCCCTCCATTTGAATTTCCTGCCCCAGTGAAGTCATGATTTGAAGGATTGACTGGTATCCAATTGCTGACTGCACAAGGAGGGATTTTTGGTAGGGGAGGAGAGAAAATGGGATTCCTTCATGCCAAGTACGGGAAGAATGAAGAGTGGGCATGTAACAGTGGGAACGTCCTGAGTGCTCACTTGCAGAGAAGTTGGATTATCCTTGCTGTGTCAGAATGCAGCCCTTGTATCATGCAGCCCTTCTATCATTCACTCAGACTCTGCTCTCTACCTGCTTTCACAGCTTCTGGTTTACTTTATATTTGACCTTCTTGCTGTCCTGCTTTAGAACTCCTCTCCTGCCTCTTTCCCCAGTTATCACAGAAATCTTGTTCCAGAGACCTACTCCAGGTCAGTCAGTTATGATGACTTCAACGAGTTCAATAGATTATGAAAGAAAGAAAGAAAGAAAGAAAGAAAGAAAGAAAGAAAGAAAGAAAGAAAGAAAGAAAGAAAGAAAGAAAGAAAGAAAGAAAGAAAGAAAGAAAACACTCACTGGAAGATGTAGGATCTTCTATTTCTGTGCAAGAAGGAACTGGGGAAAATATTGCTTTTTAAATATAATGGATCTGATTTAAGTAATGGGACAATTGGCATCCTTGTAGAATGCTGAAAAACTAAAAAATAGTGCACTGAAATCAGAATGAACATCTTGAACGTCCAGCAATTGCAGGCTATCTCAGAGTGACTTTGGGATTCTTCTTCTTACCACTGAGTGCAAGTTTTACTGCCATCTGCTGGCAGGGACTTCAAAAATATCTAAGTATGTGTAGCCCTGAACTTGCGATGGGGATTCTTGCTTTGTCTTTGGAAGCTTAAGGCCAGACTGGATGAGATGAGGCAAAGCTGTATTTATTTATTCATGTCTGTTGCATTTATGTAGGAAGTGGATTTTAGGGATGCTTTTGTCTTACAAAACAAAAAGAGAAAGAGACGCTGTGCCAAAAAGAAGAGCTGAAGCATTCGCCAATCAATTCCTTACCTCACACTGTTCTAAGTTGCCAGGTATCCTCATCAACCTCATTTATCTGGCATCAGAACTGGGCTGGGAGTAAAAAGGCCAGCAACAAAAAGAATAGGGAACTAAAGCAGGTCAGGAGAAAGTTTCCGCTTCCCCAAACCATGCATAACCTTTGTAGTTGTAAAATCTGGACCTCTCCGCTTGCAAATTATGAAAGATAACAATTTATCCTCCTAATCACATCTAATATGACTTGTAGCGCCTGTTATTTTATCCTTTGATAGGCTTTGTGATTGTGGAAATGCCAATAACAATATTGAAAAGCTTGATTTTTGTGAATTCTGACATGAACCAATTGGATTCATACCTGCTGGCCTGGTATGTTGGCTGAAGTTTATGGTCCTGTTTTCCTTCTTACCAAGTGTTGAAGCACAGGTTTAAAACATATATTTTTTGTAAATCTTTTTTTAAAAATAATGTAGACTTTTAAGAGGAAAGAAAATCACATTAAATGGGCATTTTAAAACATAGAACTGCAATGGGATGGACTTATAGGTGAGTGCATGAAAAGCACTGATATAAAAGAGAACAAAATTCCGTTCTTAGCTGTGAAGTTTACTTTGCACCTATGAGGGCTGAGCTTGAAGCCCATTGGAGAGATAGAACAATGGGCCCATCCACAAAGAAACTTCTGAATATATAAGAAGGGGTATGAATGTGGACGCCAGACCTGCCCCTAAAGATTCCATACATGAGATCTCACTACACTCAGCAGAGTTCTCAGTTATGCAAAGCTATCTAGAGATGGGGGGGGGGGAGAGAGAGCAATAGATTTTGGAAAGTTGTAATAAGATCATGGTCAGTTGGAGGCCATAAAAAAACAAACAAATCTGGCTGCCCCTTGATGCAGTGCTGCCCAGCACTTGCCTCTTTGAAGAATCCAGGAGGGGTGGATTGCTAGATTTTCAAGCCCATGAAAGCAAAGCACATACATTTTTTTTAAAGCAAACTTTGTGCAGGAACCTGTGTGGCTGCAAAACAGTACCATATTGGTCAGATACATTCTATGAGCCTATTCGTACTTTGACTTCCCTGGGAAAACGTCCCAAGGAAGTGAAGTTCTTCTACGGTTTTTGATGTCTGCACTTTGAGGTGCCCAAACCATTCAAAACTTAGATGGCATGATGGGCCAAAGAAGGGCTGTCACGGCAAGGGGGAGGAGGGAGGGGCAAGAATTAGAGCAGAGGCTTGCATAGGTATCATTTTATGGGCAACCGGGGACCCAGAACAGTGGCCTCCTGGAAGGCAGAATTCCAGGTTGGCCTGAATGAAGGAAAACCCGAACAGAGGGAGGAAAATCGAGTCAAAAAACAGCTTGGCATTTAAAGATGCAACCAAACGGGCTGGAATACAGGCTGAAGTACGGGTGTTACTGTGGCCTCAGTCTGACCTAGTGCTCTACTGGAATTAAATTAAAGCAACTCCTCATGTTTTCCTCCAGATTTTCCTCCCTGTATTATCTCATTCTCATTAAAATGACAGCATTTTCCATAATTTAATGTGGATGTTTCCCTTGCTTAGATGGGGATGGGGAGGGTATGAAAAAGAGGAGGAAGAACAATAAATCCCTTCTCATCTGCAGTCAGTGACCTGCTTGTTACCATCTGGATGCATCCTTATTTTTATTAGCAAAAAAACAACAATCCACATGTTTTGCATAAGGCAAATGAAAAGCTGATGAACAAGACGGAACACCTTGCTAGTAATCCTCTTCAAACAACTCTCAGGGCAGCTTGTAGTGCTTGGGTCCCTTTCCCACACATGGATGTACAGAGGGAGAGGAGGCAACTTAACTGCATCCAATTTCTGCCCATGCCACAGGTTGGAAAGCTCATTGTTGTGAGAGGGATTCCCTCGCAGCAGCATTCACCTAATGAGCTGTACTGAGGCAAATTCTGTGTGTCCACCATGACATCTTCCCCTGAGCCAGCTGACTCTGGTAGTTAGCTGAATGGGCTGCCATGTGGAACCAGTGTGAGATAACTTCAGAAGTTGGTCAGTCATTCTTTTGTTTTACAGCTGTATTCCAGAAGTCTGTTTTCCATTGCCTCTAGCTTGCACCCACTTTGTCATGCCCGGAGCAGGCAGCAGCAGCAAGCACATGCATGCAAAGTTAGTGGAGCCAAGTCAGTTTCAAGAGTCAATCAGGGTATAGAGTTACACAGAGTCAAACAGTCCAGGGTCAGGTTACCAGAGATTCATAGTCAATTAGGAGTCCTTCAAAGTCAGGGGTCCAGAGGTTACACGAGCTGGGGGTTGCCATTTGTTTGCAATGCAGGTGGCTGGGTGTGACTTCCTTATGTTGGGCTCAGACTGTCCCGCCCCTGCCAACACAGCTGTTTGTCATGTAGGCATGCTGAGCATCTCAGGTGTTCCTGTTCTCTCTGGAGAGGGCTTGGCTCTAGGTGTTCCTCAGTGCCTGAGTCCAAACCGTTCCCCTCTGGGGGGGAAAGAATCAGTTTCCAAGTTTGGCCCCTGAGGGCATGGGTGGGGACCTCACCATTTGAGGATTCAGAGGATTCAGAGAGGACATGAGGCATGACACACTCTAAATTTGCAGAGAATATTTATGAGACGTTGTGTGCTGATTTCCGGGAGACATTAATTTCTAGATGACTTCCACGATTCACTGTACTCCAGAGCCACTAGTATGCTGTGAATTCATGCCTGGGATTTTATTATTCCCTCCATGCAGAACCCAGCCACTCAGCCAAGTGCACTACAAATATATGTGGAACACAGAGTGCTGCATCACACCAGTTCAGAGCACTGACCTATCCAACTCAGTAAACTTGATTCATGGCATCTCTCCAGGGTTTCAGATGCATCTGTTTTCTAGCATCACCTGGAGATTTTAAGGATGGGATCTAAAGGAATGTAGATACGGAAAAGCCAACTCAGTGTAGTCATTATACTAAGGTGGCTACCATGCAAATACACTACAGGGAACTTGAAAATATAGTGGCCACCAAATGGACTGATTCCAAAATTTGCTATTGGATGTGGCTTGACTGTTAGAGAACTCAGGGAGGTACATCTTCTTTATCTTCTTTGGTGCATACCTCCATGGTCCACTGTATTGGCACTCGGTTTGTTGCAGATCTTGTTAAAGAGACCCAAGCCTATACTGAGCTAAGGTGCCATTTTATGGCACCCTAGGCTAGATCACACTTCATCCAATGCAGATGAAGCGTGATTGGAGAGTGAAGGCCTTTGCCTAGTCCACCCTAATGTGCAGACTCCTTCCCCTCATCCCAGAACTTGTTCTGGAGCAAGGGGCAGTGTGGAAAAGCCCAAAGGTTACTACCACCTACACAAGTTGCCAATAACTGTAGGTGAAAATTGGCCTGCTCCATTATTTTCCATTCCAACATCATATATGCTTGCTGGTGCAAGAATGTTACCAAATTTTAGGATGCCCAAGGTTGACTTCTATTTAAGGTGTAAAATTATTATGTCTGGTCACTGGGGGCTGGCTTTACTCGGCCTGTAAAAGATGAGGCTGCAAAATTATTGGGTTTTGAAGTAACATCAGAAGGATCTGAAAGCTCTTCCAGTCCAACCCTTCATCTGAAACAAAGCAGAATTGCACTGATCCCTCCATTTAAATTGCATATTTAAAGAGCCACCACCGATGTCTAGTGGTTAGGGAGCCAGACTCTTATCTGGGAATACCGGGTTTGATTCCACCCTCCCCCATGAGGCCAGCTGGGTGACCTTGGGCTAGTCACAGCTCTCACAGCCCCACCTACCTCACAGGGTGTTCTGTTGTGAGGAGAAGAACAGAAAGCCAACTTTTCTTCCTAATGTTGATGCTGAAAATGGCAAATTATGAGCGAAATGAACATTGATTCATCTTTAATAAGAGCGTGCTTGCTCTAACTTCTCTATTAAGAGAAGGGTTCACAAATATGGAATCAGCCTGTTTACGTTCAAAACACTTAAAATTGGATAGATACCTATTCACTGCTCAAGTGTAAATGACCTTAGTTTCTTTTAACAAAACAAACAAAAAAATCCACCAATCCTAACACAGTATTTGATTATTTTTCCCCATTTTCTTTCACCAGTCAGGAGACAGAAATCTCTAAAGCCAGCTGAAAGGTTTTGATAGATACATTTTAATTTGGGGAAGAGTCTCTGTTCTCTGCTTTTGGACAGACCCCAAACACCATTTCCCTCAGGCAGACCTCTAGATGGAGCCTGTGTTCCATTCTGCATTGACATGCTCTCTGCTGGCTCCTTGCCCCACTGTTATGCCCTATACTCTGAATTAAAACAAACCATTAGGTCCTTATAAAGCACTTTGAAAGCAGACACACACCAATTCTCTTCCACGGTGACCTCATATTATACACCTAGTATACAACAGCTCAGTGAAATCCTGTTTTCAAATAAAGGATACAAAGGAATTAGTCTTGCTGGAGCAGCCATTCATGTCACCGAAATCAAGGCAGATGTATGTATTTTAGTTCCAGAAGGGAGAAACTTAGGCTGCATCTCCATGGGAATTTAAAGATGACATTTACAGTAGTTACTAGAGGAGTGGGGTAGGCATGTACCTGTGCTTTTTGGGCAGCCATCTCCTGCTCCAAGAGCAGAAAGGGGTGGCTTTTCCTGACTCAGGAGAACAACTCTCAGATGCTCCTTTTTAGTTGACTCAGCATTGGGACAGTGTGTGTCACCCAATGCTGACTCTACAGCCAGAGTTCCTACCAAGTTCCTTGTACATAGTTGGAGTTCTAGCCATACTTTCTGTGCCTGGCCAGAGTGCGAGGCGTTCTGACTGTAGATCTGTTCCAATGGCATTGGAAGGCTGCTGCTTCAGAACAGCAGACTTTCCCACTCATATGGTGACTGCTCCAGGGGGTAGTCCATGTAAATGATTCCTTATGCAGCTTTCAAAGATAGGTCCATGCAGTACTGGGGTATTTTCAGTTGTTTTGTTTGTACAGATTTCTGTTTGTCCAGTGTTCCATTTTTGATACTCTGCAAAAATGAGCTATAAACGGTTCCAGCTTTTCTAATCCTGCACCCTGAGATGGACAGATGGAACATTCTGTGGACATACAGATGGAGCATTCTGTGCCACAGATAAATGCAAAGTGCCCGATTCAAACTTTAAGGATAAGCAGATGGATGAAAATCGCACACTCAGAAAAGAATAGAATTTCCACGTGATTGCGAAATTTGTACAGAATCAAAATCCACTAACAAAAATGCTATTTGCATGCAAAATGAATTTAAATGAACTGAAATTGAATCATAATCAGATGTCCTCTGAATTTCTAGCCCATTAATGAAGAAGTCAAAACATTTGCCTTTTTTTTTTTAAAAAGAATAGTTTACACAAAGAAATTAAACAACTTATGGACAATGCTGTGCAATTGCCATCATTTTCTTCACCCCCAAAAGGCAAGGTGTGAAGCTCCAAAGGAAGTAAGAAAGCTGTGGAAATAGCCCAGCGTTATTGTGGTCTCTTCCGTCCACATCCCACCCAGAGAAAAGTTGTGTAAATTTCATTCACTTCCCTGAGTAGATGAATCTTTCAATGTGTCTCCTTGGGAAGGGTCAAGGGAAAGCTCCGGTTCCATTATTCCACTAAGGTGACTTCTAACTTTGGGCTTGACTTTGACCAAGGCCGTGTCCGCATGCTGAAAAATGGGTGAGGTGATCGCGAGGTCGCCTTGGGAGTGGCCCCATGCAGAGCCCTAACACGGGCTACATGGGAGTCAATGCGTGGCAAAAAAAAAACACCCTTCGCAAGTGTACTCCATACGAAATAAGGGGCTACCACATATTGCCCAGTGACAATGGAGGCGTGTGGAAAAGGAGGCAGACATGGAGCTTTCACCATGGTAAAATCCTGTCCTTTGCCTTGCATGCTTCCTGGCTACAAGGCAGACTTGTAGCCAGCAAGTATGCAGAGCAAATGGCAGGATTTTAGCGAGGATTTTAGCGTGATGAAAGCTCCTTGTCTCCTTCCTTTCGCCCTGTCAATTGGGGGCATGTGGAAAAAGAGGCAGACACAGAGCTTCCACCATGCTCAAATCCTGCCGTTTGCTCTGCATACTTGCTGGCTACAAGTCTGCCTTGTAGCCAGGAAGCATGCAAGGCCAAGGACAGGATTTTAGCGTGGTGAAAGCTCCGTGTCTGCCTCTTTTTCCACACACCCTCAACTGACAGGAGGAAAGGAGGGAGACAAGGAGCTTTCACCATGGGCTGGAGGAGGGAGGGGGAGGGGAAGGGAGGAGGAGCGATTCCCTTGTCTGTCCATGCCTGTGTGTGTGTGTGGAGGAGGGCTCAGGGTTGGGAGGGGAGGAGGAGGACATTCCTTAAGGGAGATTCCCCCCTATCTGTGCCTGCATGTGTGTGTTCACACGCTCAGGCAAGGGGAGAGGGGGTGGAGAAAACCGCAGTATCCCAACCGCAGTTTTCATGGGGACGGGCGGGTTCGCCTGGAACCCGTGTTGTCCTCCCTTACCATGCATACAGCTTAACGCGAATTAAGATTCACATTAAGCTGTCTCGTTTTCACCCCACTTTTTTTTAACTCCATGTGGATGCACCCAAAGGGTCATTTGAGTTCTTTCTCAAAATCAGCCCCAACCAATTTTAGCATATTGCCCCAATCAATTTTACCAAATTATTCTGCACAGGGATGGTGTGTTCCTGACTAGCTTTCATGCTGGTCCCAAACCTCACATGGACTCCAATGATCAGGAATGACAGTTTGGGCACGTCCCCATGCACGTTTTGGTCTGAATCAAAATTGGGTTCATCAAGGGGTGTCCCCAAGCATTTTATATTTGGTCCGATTTCTGCGGACCAAATTGCCCAAACCAGGACAAAACCAGGACCAAGTTTGGTACTGGAAAAAACAGGTCTGGGCATGATTTGGAGGTTTGACACACATTGCTTTGTGAGCCAAGCCTGCGCATGGGGATGGTCCCAGGCAATTTGGGGAGGAGATTGGTGCTCACGTCAGTGGGAGGTGGGGTTTCATGTCCTGTGCTTGGCATTCCTGCCCTGTGCATTGGAGTTTGCAACCACTGAGATTTTTGGGTAGTAAATGTATACTTTTGGTGTTAAACCCAAAACAATGAGGGGGTCGAATGGCAACCACTGAGATTTTTGGGTAGTAAATGTATACTTTTGGTGTTAAACCCAAAACAATGAGGGGGTCGAAGAGCCCCATGAGACTCTTTTACACAAGTATTCCACCCCCATATCCTGATTGCCAAGGCAGGCAGGATAATGGCTTGATTTTTCTCCTTTTACATGGAAAATATTCAATCCCCATTTCCCAGTCACCAAGGTAGGCATGATAATGGATTGATTTTTCTCTGTTTTAAGCTAGCTGGGTGTTCTCATGGTTCCCGGGGGGAGTGGACGTGCACAAAACTGCTCAACTGCTGCCAAACCTCGTGGCAGCTTTGGTTTTTTAAAAAATATTATTTTTTTCCATTCGGTCCTGGCTTCTCTGTACTGCTAAGGGGGGTGGGATGTGGCATTTGCAGCAGGCAGCACAGGGGTGGGGAACACCAATCCGGCTTCCAATGAGGAGAGAGGGGGTGGAGAGGAGATGCTGCTGCTTCCCTGTGCCAGGGTTTTGTGTGGTATGCATGGGGATGGCTAAATCCACACCCAGCCTGTGTTACCGGGAATGGCATGGGGACAGGCAACATTCGATCTTGGTCCCACACCCAATCAGGCCCAATCAGGTCCAAACAGCTTGCATCGGGATGCGGCCTTTCTGGCCTTGAAGCTCTGGGCCCCCCATTTTGATAGCAGAATAGGGTGTGCCAACATAATGGGTTCCCCTGCTGATTGGAACAAGGAGGTGTGCATGCCTCTGTTGTCTGAATTAGTATGTTGGTGGGCCTGTTAAATAAGTTCCACCAGCGATCTGGATTAGGAGCTTCCTGATTCAGATCATACTAATTCCAGTGTGGACAGAGCATAAGCTGCGCTAAGATGCAGAATAGAGTTCTTTAGTGTATTTGGGCTGTGGTCACACCTAAGTTTTAATCCAGCTTCAGTCCACTCCCAGAGCGAGACAACACGTCAGCAAAGTGGCCAGAAATTTTATTTCCACATTATCTATCCCAAAGGTGAGTTTTCTGAGTTATGTAACACTGAAAGAAAACAGCTTGTCACTTTGCTGATGTACTCTCTCACTCTGAAAGTGGATTGAAACTGGATTAAAACTTAAGCCTGACCGTATGGTGTGGAACACCAGCAAACGCAGAAAGGCCCATTCTGTTAAAGCAGAGCCTTAGTACCGTAGAGTGTAACACTGAGGCAGGCATACTAATTTAGTAAATTATTGAGATATATTGGGACTTATGCCCTGCATAGGGTTGTGCTCTTAGGGTTGCAGGTGCTAACATTCTAGGCATGGAGATTTACATTCTCTGAAGGACAGCAAAGCTCCAAATGAAGCGTGTGCTATGGCCGTTACAAACAGGCCAGCAATTTCCCCCTTTTGTTGGCGGGTCTTGTTCCCTTTCCAGGGTGGTCAGACTATAAAAGGCTTTCCTTTCTTTTATCAGTCATGCTGCTTGGGGCTTATTATAGGTCTCCCCATCCTAAAAGAAATGGTGGTGGAGTTAGGGAGGCGAATGAGGGGGGATGGAGGGGGGGAAAAAACACCTGTCACTGCTTGAAAGCTTCTTGATTACTAGGGCTTTGCTGCTTTGCAAATTGCCAATTTTGATCCCCTTTTCTCCGCTTTCTCACATCCCACTCTGTGCTCTTCTCTCTCTTATTTTTTTTAAAAAATGTCACTGAGCGATTAGATTTGCAAATAAGCAGGCAGGAAAACAGCAACAAAAGGGAGCTGGAGCTGAGGAGCAAGCAGGTATAATGACTGTAATTAACTTGAGCAGCAGGGGCACAGCCAGAGTCGGCAGCACACGCGGCCGTTGCTGTTGAGAGCGAGCGAGAAAGCGCAGGGCAGAGACGGGAAGGGAGGCGGCGGCAGGCAAAGGCTGCTGTCCTCTTCAGCACCACCGTTGCCCTCCCTTATCCGACTGAACGTTGGGAACGGCGAGCCATTTCTTGGTGTCAGCTGCGGGTTTCGGGGGGCCTGAGATTCTCTGTCCCTGACAGTTAGCCATGCCATTGGGGGCTGATGGGAAAGGAAATATCTGGTGGGCCTCTGATTAAGGACGACCAGCTATTATCTTCTCATCTCGGCACCTTCAGGATGCCTGTTTGTGTGCGTGCTCACACACGCAGCGGTTTTGGTTGTATATACTCAGGTAAGTGTAACCTGTTGCAATAAATTCTCAGTAAGCAAAAGCCCCTGTGAGATGGCTGGTAGGTGGGATCACAAGCCAGGCTGCCCCTCCCTATGAATATTCTGGGCTGGAAAAGGTGGATTAGGGATGAGATGAGAACATGTGGACCACACACCTCTGGCATAAAGGTGCTTTTGAGACCCTTTTTTTCCCTGTTATGTGTGAATGCAGCCTTATCTTTCATGGTCAGTGTCCTCCATTATTCGAAAGGAATGAGAAAGAAAGTTGAACATGGGTTTCTTGCTGTGAGAGCCAGACATTACATGATTCTGTAGATGTTATGGACGAAGCAAAGACCAGATCCCTGCCTTAAAGAGAGAGGCCCCTTTGCACCCCATGTTTCTAAAGCCACTAGTAGGGGCCATGATGGTTACATTTGGGGCTTTTCCACACTTGACCTTATTCTGCTTCACCTTATTCTGGAATATGTCTTGGAACAGTGTCCTGCTAGTGCAGAATGTGGCAGACCTCAGGGAATGTGGAAAATGTACCCCTATCTCAAGTTATATTTGTAGAATAAGGCCAAGTGTGGAAAAGGTCATGGGTGTTAAGCAGGTAGCATGAACTCTGAATTCCAGAAGCTGGGAACAGGACCTTTTAACCCAGGCCTTCCCTAGGTGATTGTATTCCTAATCCCACATACTGTTATGACACAACTTTTAGTATTATTTCATTGTGCTTTTAATCCTTCTGGCCCTTGTTTTTAATACTTAATTATAAGTTAAGCAGCATCTAGCCATCAGTTACTTATTCTGCTATTTTTGGATATTCCAGAATAAAGCATGGATATTCTGGAGTATCCATGCTTTATTCTGGAATATCAAAATATAGCAGAATAAGTAACCAATGTCTGGGTGCAACCTTACTTTGAGATCTTTTATAAGAAGTATATAAACACTGTAAATTATAAATATATAAATATCCCTCTACTTCCCCCTTCCCTAATTATTTTCAACACTATTATAAATAAAAAGATGCAACAAAATAGGTCACAGCCTTGCTAACTATTTTTTTTTCCTGAGCTATGGCTTTGCCATCAATCGCATTAATTTTTCCTTTATCTTTATTTTGAAACATTAAAAATCCCCAACAAACTTAGGGTGAACAAAATAATAGGTTGCTAAGTAACTTTGAAAAGACAAATGTTCAGATTTACTAATTGTAAACAAGGGAGTGAGGGGAAAAAGCTATTTTCTTCCATCCCCAGCATTTAAATATAGCAATATTTAGTTTGTTTCATGTAAACATTCAACAGAGTAGGAACGGTGCAAATGTATGAGACTGAACCCTGTGAGCTTTCATTTAGCATATTTTTAGAAATGTGATCTTAAGTTCCAGAATCCAGTGTTGTCTTTAGACTGGGGACAGACCTCACATTTGCTAATCAATCATCTCCCAAATTTCTGTGGTGAAATTTCTACCTATATATACTGTTATCGTGCAAGGATGCAGCAGCATACCTGTGCAAATTAAAGCTTACACCTAGCCATAGCTATGACCCTTTCTCCACTGGACCTTATTCCAGATTATATCTCGGAATAGGACCTGCCAGCTGTAGTCTGCACTAGCATTCAGATGGCAAGTCCATATTCTGGGATATTATCTGGAATAAGGCCTTTTTAAGGGGAGGGTGGCAAGGACGTATTTTGGCAACATTGAATACAGCTTACGTGGTATGTACTTGCAAAACACAATCCTTGTATTTTTTCCAAGTTGCTATATGACAGGCATAAAAATGCCTCTAGAATTGTATCACACCAGCTGAATTAGTTGGGTCGATCTGTGCACATTATGTGACAACTTCTCTCTGCCCCCCTTAGAGTATTGTGATAAAACAACCACAACACTGTCATTTTAGTTGAGAATCACACCACCAACAGAAAAAGATACAAATCTGACGATATAGCTTGCTGAGTGGCATGATGGCAATGACAAGTACACTGTGACTATGCTGTTTGTCCAGCTAAAGAGAAAGACGTGAGCACACAACTTCTTAATCTACACTGACAGTGCTGGATGGCTGGCACTTGCGAGTCCTGTAATAACACTGCATGCGCTGGTCTCAGCAATCAGGGCCCCAAAATATGCCTTCCGGTTTGTTTCGGTTCTCAGGATAAAGTGCTGAAGAAAATTTATTTATTCATATTTCTATCCTGCCCTATACTCAAAGGCCTCTTGGGGTAGGGCACAATCAAATCACTATGAATACAGATAAACTGGCTAAACAGTAAAAGTGCTTACATGGGGAAGGGAAATGATTCCTCTTACATTGATAGCATGTGGGCATTTTATTTATTTATGACATTTTTATACCGCTCTCTCTCTCTGTATGCATGCATGCATAATTCTATCCAACAATGTACCCCAAGTTAAAATAAAACTAATAGAATAAACTGTGTGTGTGAAAACCTCTGAGTCTTTCTGTATTATATTACCACATGATCTTTTTGATGTCTGTTACCACATATTAGGATCTTTAATAAAGCCTGTGGTTGCAGGATGCAATCATGGAACTCACAAGAGTAATCAGATATGTGGTTTTCTTTACTTCCCACTTGATTGCATTGGTAAGCTTTAGATTAGGCTGGCAAACATCTAGTTATGTGACCAAGCATTAATGCAGGCACCTATGGCATCAGTTTAACTGCCTGGATGAGTGATGTCTGTATATTCGGATGCTCCTGAGATAGGGTGTTCCCACACATTCAACCCCAGCCAGTCCCAGGGCCCTTTCACTCACTTTGGGAGTTTACTTACTGTAGTGCAGTTTCTCTGAAGCTTCCTCATGCTTCTCAGACACTTTCTCCCTATCCGTGTAGAGGGTTGGATGCTTAAGGAAGCACCTTATAAGCCTAAAATATGGGGAGTGACATTTTTATCCAACTTCTAACTGTGAAATATCGGGGGAGGGGTACTTTTGCAGCGGCCAGCAAATGGCCCAGGAAATTGGCCCTTTTGGTTTGGTGCAAAAATTTAGCACTGTAAAGTACTCCAGCACTCCTCCATCTGTCCACACGAAGGAGGTGGAGGATGTGTTTGTAAAGGGACAGAAAGTTCAGGACATAGATTCACAAAGCCTCTCTGTGACTCTTGCTGCTGGAGAGGCTCACAGAAGCTTTGCATGAATCACCTCTTCATTGGATCGCACCCTGTCCCCATGAGGATACAGCTTTACAGTACACCCAATTAAATAATTGAATTCTCATTCACCAATTTTGGTGGGTCTGATCTGAGTATAATGCAAGGCAGAAAGCAATGTTTCGTGTTGGGGCACCACCCTTGTGAACAGCTCACAGAAAAAAAATAATAATTGGCTCAGACACAATGCTAAATCATCTCAAAGTGAAAAGTCTCAAAGTGCAAGAGGAGGAGGATATACCATTTACAGTGACTGACAATTTATTCTGAGAGGCACTGTAAAGCACCTTATTTTAAAAATAAGATTTGGGCTTGACGTCTTGCTGCGTTACACGGTAGGGTCTGACTTCCAGTGCTAGGGGCCATCCAGGATTTTAAACACTGCTCTCTCTTAGCCTTGGTGGAGATGCTGATGATTGAAGCTTGGATTATTTGCCCACAAAAGCATACGGTATGCCCCTGGGCCCATGCCCTCTTGAAAGCATCTTGTGTAAATATATGGTTGGGTTCACATAAGGTAGTAGGAAATTTCAAAAGAAAGCAGTTCACAGTGGCAGTGAAAAAAGCACAGTTCCTTATCCATATATGTCAGCTTAAGGTGTCCATGATATAAATGCATAGTGTGTGGACTTAATGGGCTTGTATTCCTGGTTAGATGGTCAGATGTATTATACTTGAGAAGGTTACCATGTCCTCCAAGCATTAGGGCCTCACTAAATGACATCATATGGGCCTTGGTGGGTCCTAAAAAGCCAAATGGGTTAGACCTGGTTAGTCTTTGGTTGGAAGATCACCAGGATTGCAAGCATTTGTAAGTCATCTTCATACTGTTGCTGAGAAAACTGCATGGGTGTGCACATATAATGATAAAGAGTAAAGATAATCTCTTTGCTTTTAATGTAAAGTGTTTGGAGGGATTTTTTGATCATTATGTTAAGGGTGTCGCTGAACATTTGTTCCATAGACCATCTTTCATGGCAACATTACTGTTGTGAAAGAGAAAGCAAATTATTGGTTTGGAGTCTTGAACCTCATGGTAGGCCATCTAATTCTCTCTTCCCACAACACCACAGTCTTTGGCCATCAACCTGCTGTCTGAGGCTGATGGAAGTTATAATTCATGATATCAAAAGGGCACCAGATTGATGAATGCTATAATAGAGAATTCAGTTTGGGTGCTCATTATATCAGAGATACCCAAATTGGGAACAAGAGAGAAAACTCAACTATAACACAATCTTCTTGCCTCTAAAAGTTCATTGTTTCATTTCTATTGTGGGTTCTTCCAAGAGCGGTCCACGGTAGATCTCTGTAAATTAAGGCTCAAAGTGGCATGGTTCAGCATTGGAGCTGGAGTTGGATCTGCTGGCCAAAGCATGGAGAAAATAAGCTCTCTTGTGCTGCTGTTACTCCTGTGACAGAACAGCACAACATACGATTGGGCTATTAAACTCCTCTATATGAGCCTTCCCCCAGACTTTGCTGAAAGCAAAGCCAATCAAACTAGGTCAGGTATTCAAATATTTGGATTAATTTGGTATTCAGTCCAGGTGATCTGCTTCACATCTTTTTTTGCTGTGCTAGCTGTGAGAAAGAGCACTTTCCTCCCCACTGCTTTAACCTGTCTAGTTGTCTGAGTCTTTTTCTCTGTGTGTTTTTCCTGTTGTGCTTTTTTTTTTAATTCAACATCCACAGAAACTTAAGAGCTTAACACTTTGCAGGGAACTGTCAAGGAATCTCAAATTGCAATTTTCTGCTTTTCTCGTCACCAGGATAATCGGATGATAAAAGGCAGAAATGCTGATTTTCTTCCCTCACATTGAAATAAGTAGTGCATTTAGGTATTTTTAGAAAGCAAATGCGACAAAATGCAGAAGCTGCTAAATATAGCAATGCTTCTTCTTCTCCCCCCACCTTCATTCCCATCAGTTTGAAAATGGTCCCCACGTTTGTATGAAGGAAATGAAGCAACACAACATAATATATACTTAGAGGAAGTGTAAACCTTTTTCTGTGCCATTAATTCAGAATTATATCAAGATATGCTTGTTGAAAGTCTTGTAGAAATCTGCTAGTATCGTCGTTACATTTGCTTGTAGGCCAAGAGAAGAGAAACTGAGTAGAAAAAAAGATTTTAGCTCAGTTTTAGAGCTCTTATTTTTCATGAACAAAATTCCTAGTTCATTTCTCAAGTTTTTCAAATCTGATTGCAAGAAACCCGCGCTCAAACACCCAGAAAATTTAAGGATGTCTCCATGTTGAGTGGCATCAGGTTGGCCTCTGGGATACCCAATCCCCACCCCAGGTAGCTGGAGACAAGGGTATGAGAAACAGCGCAGAAGTCAGGTGTTCTGGCTATGATGTCTTCAGTGGGCTCCTGTCATATGAAATAAAGATGGAGAAGGCCACCTTACATTACTCCAGTGGGGTTGCAGTGAAGATACTATGGCAGGGGCACCTGATCCAGACACCTCCAGCAGCTCAAATGGAAACATGGCTGTAGACAGAATAATCCTTATTCTGGATTATATCCCAGAATAGAGAGCTGCCACCTGCATGCTAGTGTAGACTACAGCAGCATGTGCATGTCAGGAACCTATTCTGGGATGTAATCCAAAATAAGGCCCAGTGCAGAAAGGGCCAGAGGGAAATAACATTGTATGCTTCAGACGTACTTCCATTTCCTCTTAGTCCTGTTCAAAGTGTCCAAGGGGAGTGGGCACATCTGCTAACACAATGCAAAAACTAAAGAACACTGCCCACCAAGACTGCTTAAATATCGTTCGAAGCTTCTTCTGTGTATAACAGAACAGTTTCCAAATACCATGTGGACTGAAAAATGCAATCAAAACTTTTCCTGGGGACAGGGTGTAGCTGTTCTGATGTTGTCCTTCCAGAGCTTACAGTGGAGTCCGGGTCACCACTTCCTCTCCTAGATGGCTCTGGTACCTCCACGTCTCCCTTGTTTCCCTCATCTGACATTGACATCACAGCACATGTCATATATTTCCTAGGCACAGACACAAACAGCCCTAAATTGACTGAATATGGACATTTTGAAAAGGTTTATAAGAGGCTAACTAAAATGATCAAGGAGTTTAGAGGAGCTTGCTTATTTATTTATTTAAGTAGGTAAAGCAAGCAAGTATATTTCTATCCCACCTTGTACCCACAGGGTTCAGTGTGGGTCAAAATAAAAAAAGATGAAATAAAATCACTAAAAGCTTGCAATTAGGAAAGCCTGCAAAGTCTGAGGCTTTTTTGTTTAATACAAAAGCAAGTGAGCAAAGGTATGATAGAGGTGTATAATAATGCATAACAGCAGTGCCTAGTGGTGTGAGCCCCCCCCCCGAAATGCCTGGAACTGGCATGTACAAGCCTGCCTGCTTTGTCTGAAGACCTGATGCAGCAGCGAACCCCTCATTATTGCAGACATGAGTGGGTCAGATCAATGAGGAATTTCTCACTGTGCCATGGGCTTCAAATCACACAAACACTGGTGTGTGCCACTTCTGGGCATTTCTGGTGTACTTGGTTAGCAATGTGGGAAAGGTGGATAAGAAAAGCATATCTTCAGTTCTCACAGTACTGGAACCATGAATCACCCAATGAAGCTGAAACTTGGAAGAATCTGGGCCGAAAAAAAAAGGCCATACATTTTCACACAGTGTACAGTTAAACTCTTGAATTGGTACCTGAGGTGTGCTGTTGTCTACCTACCTGAGTAGTGTCAACAAAGGTTTGGGCAAATTCATGGCAGAGAGGGCTATGAATGGCTGTCAATCCCCATTCTCTGTTGGTGGGATGCTAATATTCAACCAAATCATCTGTTGCGGGACTAGATGAGTTACTGATGCAACAGGTATTTGTTAGGTTCTTATGCTTATTACTTATAACAACAAGATCCTGTGTGGAGACACTGCTGATATGGAATGCCCTCCTTATGAAAATACGATAGGCCCACATTTAGGGCTGCTAGAGTGCAATGCCAAAAGAAAAGAAGAAAAAGAATAAAAAAGTCATGGTTATGCATTAATTTGCACATTAATCTCTGAAACATTTTTAGATGGATTTACATAATATTTTCAGTCACTTCCATAAGGAAGAGGGAAGTAACAGGCAGATTTTAGCATGGTGTTCTTGAAGTAATTCTTTTTTTGAAGGGGGAAAGGAGGAAATAGCTGTTGGCAGAGCAACCTGTGAGACATTAAGTAAGTACAGTGTACCCTGAAGGCATCTGATATGAAGACAGCATTAAATATTGTTCCGACTCTGTAGCTGACCCCCAAAGGGTTTTCTGGGAAGAGGTTCCCAGCCTTTTTAGACATATTGTGCCACTAATCAACTCTCTCACATCTCTTTCTGCCTTCCTGACTGAGGTTGCCCCAAGAAAGGGAGTAGTTCAGGAATTTTGTTGCTGTTGCAATTACTGGAATCACTGGAGTTGAATGGGCAGGTAAGAGAAAGGAAGGAGGAGCCAACAACTGAGGCTGCATCCTCCCAACACAGAATTGTGACACCTACTGAAAGTGCTTACTTCTGCCCCAGTGGCTGCACCATACATCTAGGCAGAGTGTGCAGTGGTGTGAGCATCTGAGGGTGGTCAATATCCTGCTCTGAGGGAAAGGGCTGTTCTGAAGGCACTTGCTTTCAGTGGCCTGCTGTGTGTCTGGGACTGCCACTGAGATGTGGATATCACACCGCTTGGGATCACTGGGTGTGCCTTCTCAGTGTAAGTTGAATGGCAGTGTAGGAGCAGGGACACTTTACAAGCCTCTATCGCTAAAAGCACATCTCTGATCTTACAACACATGGGCTTGAAGGGAAACATGGCAGAAAAGAGCTTTAAAAGAAAAAGCTAGGTGAATGAAAGGGTGCGGGTGAGTCCATGCTCTGCCCTCTTTGGCTGTGGTCATACCTAAGGCTTAATCCAGCTTTAGTCTACCTTCAGAGTGAGAGAACACATCAACAAAGTGATCAGTAATTTTCTTTCCACATTATCTATCCCAAAGGTGAATTTTCTGACTTATTTAACTCTGAACAAAAACAGCTTGTCACTTTGTTGATGTATTCTCTCACTCTGAAAGTGGCCTGAAGCTGGATTAAACCTTAGGTATAGCTACAGCCTAAATCTCAATAGAATCAATGGCTCTGCCAAAGCCCAGAGAATCCAGATATTTAGTCTAAGCCTACATCTCCATTATACAGCAAAGACACCTCAAGGGAAATTAGTGATCCTGAGGGCCTGATTATAGTGCCTTTACTATGTAATAGAGACACAGACTGTTTTTAATCTCTGCCATAAGCTGCTTCCACACAGGGGCTAATAAAACCGGATCTCTGGCACGCACGCTGCCTACTAAGGGCAACGCGGCTGCTCAGAACGCTCCTGAGGGCAAGGACTGCTACTGGCGGCCCCAGCCACCCAGGAGATGCCCAGGACGCAGGCGCGCTGCATCCTGGGCGAAGACCCTCACAACGAAGATGACCACGCAGAGGTAAGGAGGGGTTTCGCCGTGGTCCCAGCGGGGTGGGCTAGGGTGGGCTTTTGGGAAGCTCGCCCTGGCCCCAGAAGCGGCAATCCACCGCTTCTGGGGCCAGGGCGAGCCGCGGCAGCAAGGTCCCCCGGCTCGCTATGCTTGGCTCCGGCGAGCCAATCATGGCGAGCTAGGGGAGGGCCCCCGTTAGTTACACTTGCGCCGTGTGGACGCAAAACCACTTCAGAAGTGGTGTGTAACTAACACCCATTAAGCACAGATTAAGCACAGGTAGGTGCGGACGCACCTACCGGAAGTGTGCTTAATAGCCCCCTCTAATGCAGACGCGGCGAAACCAAACCAGTTTTGCCACCGAAATCTGCATTAGTTAGGGACGCTAAATGTGGACACACGTGGCTGGAAGTGTGCTAAATATGCACATAAATGCAGACACGCATTTCCCAATTCGTGCTTAATGGGTGTTAAAGGGCCTGTGCGGAAGCACCCATAGAGTTTCAGAGATCCTGGATATGTCTGCAAATAGGTCAGTCCTTTGAAAACAGGTGCCCAAAATAAGCCCTGTATGATTGCACTCTTAGGGTTTTTCTGCACTCGGCTTTATTCTGGAATATATCTCAGAATAGGGCTCAACTAAGTATGTGCTAGTGCAGACTATGGAAGGCCCCAAGTGAGGCCTGCCATAGCCTGCATTTGCTTGTGGCCAGCAGACCACTATTCTGAGATATATTCCAGAATAAGCCCAAGTTCAGAAAGGGCTTTGGTTATGTCAATATTCCCAAAGGAATGGCCTGCTTCCTGCCTTATAGGAAGTACAGTGGTACCTTGACATACGAGTTTAATTCGTTCCATAACCTTGCACTTATGTCAAATCGCTCGTATCTCAAAGCAATTTTCCCATTAATCCATTCCAGCTCCCAAAACACCACCTCAGTTGTTTTTGTTATGTACTGTACTGTATTTACATACTCGTATCTCAAATCTTGCTCTCATCTCGAAGCAAAATATCATTCGCTCGGCGGCTTGTATCTCAAAACACTTGTATGTCAGGGCACTTGTATGTCGAGGTACCACTGTAGTTTTCCTGTAAAGAAAGAGATACAAGTGTGAGCCAATGGCCAAAACATTTTCAGTTTTCCATTGCATATTGTGTAGCTTAAACCTGAGGTTAGCAACCAGGGAAGCCACTAGTTTGTGGAAGAGGAGTTTAGACCTAGCGGGTCTATTCTGTCCCCACACTGTTTCTTTTCTGTAGGTAGAGTCTGGCTGACTCTCTCTCTTTTAACTGCCAGATAGGCCTGTCACAGTCAGTTAAGTCAGTCATGTCTTACAGCACGGCCTTGCCACTCCCCATGCCCCCCTCTCTTTATGATGTGCACCAGGGATGCATAAAGGCTTCACTAAAGCCAGGGCATTTTCTTTCGCCTCACTCTCTCACTTGCAAAGATGACAGGAGTAGCTACAATGGGAGATTTTAGAATTCCTTTCTTCCTTTCTTTTTTTTAAGCTAGAGCACCTCTTTTTGTGTGTGTGCGGAGGAATGTTCTCTAGCAAGCAGTCAAAGTCTGTGGGGACAGAGACGTTCCAGTGAGGGCTCCTCAAAGTCGTCACTTGTCTGTCACTGGGTTGTGCATTGGGGCTACTTGCAATTCATGGCCGAAGCAGTTACAGAATTCAGATAGTTTTGCTTTGCAGATGGACTTACTGTTACAAATACAGAATGGGTTAGATGCTACCAGCTTTTATTATTGAAATAGTTATCAAATTTTAGGAGAAGAAAGAAAAATGAGGAAGGGAACTGAATGACTCTGTCTGATTTTAGGCTGCATCCACAGACATTTTTAAAGCGCCTCAAAAACAGCTTAGCTGTAATAACATGTGGCACCTGGGGTTCCCATCCTGCCTCTAATCCACAATTAAGTAGACTTTGGAAGAGCATTTTGTTACCTACAATGTGATTTAAAGGAGGATTGGGATTGGATCATAAGCACATGGCAGCTGCCTTACTCTACTTTGATCAACTTCTTCCTTATTTTTCTTTTTTTTTATTGTGCATTTTTAGTCAAATTTTATATCCTACAACCTTCTAAAAATAGGAAATAAGGCACTCCTTCTGCTCTCCAGGTTTTTGCTTTCAGGAAGTACAGAAGACAAAGGTGAATTAAGTGAGCACAATTCCCCACAACACTTCTTCTTTGAGTGGAGGAAGAAGAAGAGTTGGCTTTTCTAGCCCACTTTTCTCACTCATTTAAAGGGACTCAAAGTGGCTGACAAAGCTTTCTATTCTTCTCCCGACAACAGAACACCATGTGAGGTAGGTGGGGTTTTGAGAGCTCAGAAGAGAGCTGTGACTAGCTCAAGGTCACTTAGCTGGCTTCATGGGGGAGGCGGAATCAAACCCTGTATTCCCAGATAAGAGTCTGGCTCCCTAACCGCTACACCAAGATCCCACCAAACAGGATTCACATTGCATGACTCCACCTTTGTTGGGTGGAAAGCGCCACCAAAGGCACTTTTTGTGCAGAATAGAAGCAGCTTTCACCCTCCAGCCCCACTGCCACCATGCATACTTACTCGTGCTATTTTCTTCCCAGCAATCTCTCCGACCCTGTTTTTGAGGATACAGGAAATGGCTGTCTTCTGTGGTCATTTCCTTTGCCTTTCAAAATTGGCCTAGGCAGAAATGCTGATGTTAGCATGAAGAGGAGTGGAATGTGAGCAGCTCACCTACTGCCTCTAAGGCCATAGAAAGCACTCTGTTGAGCAGTGATAAAGTAAGTGAGAACCAAGCCACCTGAAAGGTGACAATATAAAGTGGATCATGCTGCCTCATCCTGATCAGAGGCATCATCTGGGCATGTCCTGCCTTCCCAGGGAATGGTGAGAGAGTGAATGTCATTCATTCCCCTGTCCACATAGATGTCTGTATGTAATGGTCATATGTACCTCTATGAGATGAAATTTGTTCAGTGTCTGTTTACTCCTTTGAGGCAATTATATTTACTTCCAAAGGAATAGTCTGGGGGAATTTTTAGAGAGCACAGTCGAAAACCCCGCTTGCTAATACTGCGGCCACCAAGTTCTGCCCCAAGTAACCCGAAAGCGTCCCCATGACCCCAGTGACAATATGTGTTAGCCCCTTATTTTGAATGCAGTACACTTGTTAAGTAGGTTTTTTTTTAAACACGTATTGACTCAGATGTAGTGCGAATTAGGGGCTTGAATGCGGGTGCTCCCGAGGCGGACACGGAACACTTTCAGATTATTTTGAGCATGCAGACACGCCCAGGGTCTCATCAATATACATGAGGGTATACCAAGGCAGGAGTTGCGATTCTCTTCATTGCTAGCAATAAGGGGTACCAGGAGATAGTTTTCAAAGCTGGTCTTTTTTCAAATATTTTGACAAAAACATTTATACACATGGTTATAAGTTTGCAGACAGTTTGATTATTTCATCCCAGCATAACTGCATTGCACATGTCTTTTACAGTAGGTCATGACTCATAACCCTCCTACTCCCCAATTAGTAGGTTAGCTTTCTCTCTGTGGGCAGGTTTCTTAGTATGTTAATGAAGCATTATTGTGACCCTTCTAACACTGCTGGATCAGCTTAAGGATTAGAATAGATTCCTCGAAGTTTTAGTTACTGTACTCTTCATATTACAATGTATCATGATTTGTGCTTGTACTTTGCTTATCTAGTTACAAGAAGTTCCCTTATTGCCTGGTTACTGTGGGCTATTGTAGGATCCTGTGGGTGTGCATGATCCCTTTTCTGGTTTTCAGAATCAAATGCCCCCATCCTTACACTTTTGTATAATCAATTTCTTTATATATTAACATCTGAGTAAGTATTATAAGCCACTATCATCCCAAGAACAGAATTACAGCAACCCTATTTTTCCATTCTGACTCACCAGAATGTAAGAGCTTGCGGGCTCAATAAAAATGTTGGATCCACAACCGGTGTCTCGTCAATCAAAGGTAACCACTCATACGAGGTATTAGGGTTTTTTTCTTAGTACTTTGTAAAGCTTGCTTTTGGGTTGTGATGTATTCTGAGTTCGCAAACTTCTACAGCTTGGAGCACCAAACAGTGGGATCAAACTCTTTAATCCCTTCCAATTTCTAGAAATTAATAATCAAGTTGTACATATTATACATTTCAGTAGGGTTTTAATGTGAATTTTTGCTCCCTTAAATAGAAATAGTAAACATAGAGCAGAAGTGAAGTCAATTATATCCTTGATTACAATTTAAATTTGATTATATGCTTCTTTCCAAAATAGCTGCATTTTGTTACAGCTCCACCATTTTCTTTTTACAATCGCAACAATGTGAGGTTATGCCTGGGATCATTTGAGACACCCTGGTAGGGTTTATATAGATGTTTAATAGATTTTTTGTTTAATGTGCAATTGAGATCAATATTTTGGGGTTATTGCGGTCCTCCATTTTGTATCCATATTGGGAGATTCCAAGTCAGCCTCCCAAGACTCTTTCAGACTCTACCAGTTTCTTCCGCAGAGCAATAGCCTGTCTCAATAGCCCTTTCTCAGGCCACATTTCCACTTCTGGTGGAGGCAGGCACGTTTTGGGTGGCTGGAGGAAGGCACCTCCATGTCCTCTCTGTTTCCATTTCAGAGCATGGAGGTGCTACTTTTTGTGACACAAAAAATCACCCTGCACAGAAAGCACTCTGTCAGTGACTGTGCTGGCAACAGGGCTTGTGTGATTACTGCAAGGCGTCAGCTGCCAAAAATGAGGAAAGGAGAGCAATGGGTGCCTTCTAGGGATGATGAAAGTCCCTTGGAGGCCTAAGTGGAGCCTAAGAAATTATATTATTGCACCCACTGTACCAACTAGGGATGTGCACAAGTGCTTTTTTTTGGTGTGTGTTCAATTTGAATTGAATAGAATGCGAGAAAATTCACATTTATTTAAATAGAGTCCCTTCGAATGTGGTAGGATTTGAATTCAGTATGAATGTTCTTTGAATGCTATTTGAATCTGATTCGAATTCCTGCTGCTGGTTGTGCCTACGAATTCCCTAGGAATCTGTTCTGAACATGTCAGATCTGCTCTGAATGTACTTTGAATCCGCTCTCAATCCACTCTGGATATGTTGCAGATGTGAGCGGGCAGCTGATTTCTGACCTCCCCAGGTTCACAAATGTAACAAAGCTTTGTACAAATGCATAGAAACATTTGATTCACATTTGGATGTCAGTCTTTGAATGTACCAACATTCGTTTGGATTTGAAGGTCCAAATTTTAACAAATTCATACGAATTTTGAATGTGACGAATATTCATGCACGTCTCTAGTGCTAACAACAGTGACTTCATGCCCACTTCTGCACACAGGATTGTGGACATTTGAATTCCTTCCTAGGTTAGGCTCAGAGCACTTGAAGGAATATCTGCCTCCCCAAAGCTCCATCTCATACTTTAAGATCTTCAGTGCAGGAGCTTCTTCAAGTTCCATCACCATCTGAGTTGAGGCTTATGGCTACTCCTAAATTTCCCTGGGAAATGTGGTTACTCATATGGACTGTTTTTTGTTGTTTTTATAATTTTGTGGGTTTAAACTTATTTTTGTGTATTTGCATTTCTTATGTTCGATTTCTTTTCACTTTTAAAATTCATGTATTCATTTAACTGCACTTTGTTGTACAAATAACATTTTAAAAAGGAAACCAATGCATCTGTGCTCTTTATATATATATATATATATATATCCAATTATCCCATTAAGAATAGCAAGTGCTTTATTTTTTTTTTCAAAAGTGCTCATTACAAAAAAAAAGAAGAAAAAAAAAGGGGGGATGTAACATAAAATCGTTTCATCCAACATTTACTGAAGTGTCTATTGAGTTACTTGGAAATGTGACATAAGTGTATCTTTTTCAGTGGAGACAAAGGGTGTTTCCGCACTGGCCCTTAAAACCCCATTAAGCACACAATAAGGACACATACGGCACACATGTGAAAGGTGCCTTCTGCAAAGCGGGACAGATTAGGGCCCCTTCAAGGATACTGCTTCCACGCAGCCTCACATGAGATCCATCTCTAATGGGGTCTAGAGGCTGCCAAAACTGGTTTCCGGGAAGACCTGAAAAATTAGATCTTCAAACAGTTCTTGCTCACAAAATCCACATCAAAGGAAGACACTTCCAGAAGGGACAGGTGAGGTAATGCATGTGGGCAGGACAGGAAGTTGCCATGTTGAGTGAGGTGGCAGGAAGTTGCCATGTTGAGTGAGGCAGCAGCACCATGGCAGTCATGGGATCTCAGGCATGCCACTGATTGGTGGTGACTGACAGTGGAGTGCTCCAATCACGTGGCTCCTTGGGCTGCAGGGCTGCAGAGGAGCCTGATTCTTCTGGATATTGGTGCTGCGGCGTCAGCACAGCAAACACATGAAGTGTTCCTTGCTATCTGTGCTTCCCACGCGAGTGTGGAAGCATTAGACTTCATTTGGATCCATCCCTTTTTCAGATGGGTCTTCCCAGGGAAGGATTTCAGAAATCTGGATTTCTTTAATCCAGATTTCAAGTGGTAAGTGCAAAAACACCCAAAGTCAGAGCTATATTGGCCTACCAAAAGGAATCTTCATCCATTGGTAACCTCCTGGCTTATTAATGGAAACACCATTCATGTAGCTGTAGCAAAAACATGGATCCTCACAATTCCCTGATGTGCCCTAAGAATTTGTAGCTAGGTGCTATGGTGATGTCTGCTAAGTTGGGCCACAGGTCCATGTGCATTATGAAGGTAAATGGGAGAGCATGCTCATTGTCATGGCTTGACTGAAGCAGCACATTATTTCCTCTGCTGTCTGTGAGTGCCCATTTCTGAGTGGCAGCACCCGTTAGGTCTATCCCTCAGAAAGCAGAAACATCTGATGATGAATGAGGCAGAATTAGGAATAATTCAAGCAGATAACTCAGCAATGGAAGTCAGCCAAACAGAAGTAAATAGTGAAGTGGAGTTAAGTATAGAATAAGACATAGAAAGATCCATTTTTACAGATAGACACCATGGCTCTGGTCACACCTAAGGTTTAATCCAGTTTCAATCCACTTTCAGAGCGAGAGAATGCATCAGCAAAGTGGCCAGTAATTTTCTTTCCACATTATCTACCCCAAAGGTGAATTTTCTGAGTTAACACTGTAAGAAAACAGCTTGTCACTTTGCTGATGTATTCTCTCACTCTGAACATGGGCTGAAGCTGGATTATAGCTTAAGTGTGATCATGCCCCATGAGAAGGAAGCACTGTGTCAGTCTGCAAGACCCCTCCCTAAGTTACATCTGTGATGAAATACGGGGCTACAAATACAGCTGCAGTAACAAGACAACTGAACTTTCTGCTATATGAAACCCTCTTGACTCTGGTTTCTTCTGCACTGTGCCTTATTCTGGATTATATCTCAGAATAGGGGTCTGCCATCTCTATGCTAGTGCAAATTAGGATCCACCCAGAGCCTGCCAATGTCTTCACCAGCATGTGATTGGCAGGTGCCTATTCCAGGATATAATCCAGTATAAGGTCTAGTGCAGCAAGTACCTTTGTTATCTTCAGCAACTTTGACCTTGCTTCTGGCTTTCTGACGTTGCTGCTGGATTTCCCTTGAATGTGAGTTACGGTAATTGACTTGAACTGTTTGTTTACACTTATTGGTATATCCTTGCTGACTGGAATTGTAATAAACTCAGTCTGTAATTGCTTGATAGTATTGCTTCATTTCTGGGCTTGAGGCCAAGTTACAGATGTTGGTTGCCTGGAAACAGGACAGCACCTGCACATGGAGGCTGAGATTGGTGGCCTTGCAAGTTGGCCTCCTTGTGCAGTCATGGGCAGCCTTTGGTGCATATCAGTGAAATGTAACAGAAAGAATCAGGTAATGAAGTAGTAACTTCAGAGTTGTTCCTCACCCACCCACCCCCACCCACCCCGCCCACATACCTTAGAGCACATTTTCCTCAACCTCTTCCTGGGGCATGGGAAGAGTATTTCTGCCCTGTAAGGGAGATGCAGCATGAGATGCCTTTGAATAAGGACAGGGCATATCAAAGAAGGATAGGACTTCAGAGACTACAAAGTTATGATAACTGAGTAGTTACTTCACTATTGGAAGTGAGATGCTTCCCAAGGCGAGCTGTGTGCTCTTTTCCTGCTTGAGATTGTCCCAAGGAAGCTAGCTGGCCACTGTGAGAATAGACTGTGGATGTAATAAGTAATTGGTCTAACAGGGAAATAGCAATAGGTTTCTCACAAGTTTTTCATAATACTAGTCTACATTTTGGTTTGGTCCATTGCTTGCTTGCTTGCTTGCTCTATCTGTCTGTCTGTCTATCTATCTATCTATCTATCTATCTATCTATCTATCTATCTATCTATCTATCTATCTATCTATCTATCTATCTATCTATCTATCTATCTGTCTGTCTGTCTGTCTGTCTGTCTGTCTGTCTGTCTGTCTGTCAGCATCATTGAGTGCACTTCAAACTTACGGGCCTTTGATAGAAGACCCAAGAAGAACGAGATAGACTTTTTAACCATCCGTTAGGGATGATATATGTATTTTTAAATTCACATGTGTGCATTTTGGACATGTTTTTGTCCAGTACCTACCTTTATGCAAGCAATTTTCCTTGCATCTTTTGGACCTGATCCTCCCACCCTGGTCAAAAACTGCAACTGCAACTGCAAAACAAAAACAAAACAAAACTTTTCTGTAACCAAAACCACAGTTCAGAATCTGGAAAAGTTTCAGTTTGTAATTGAGGCACAAGGCAGGCATGGGTTTGGTAAATCCTCATGTTTTAAGTAAACAAAATAATTTTCACTCCTATTCCAGCCTGAGCGTTAGTGGAGCTTTGTTCCTTCCTTTTGGTTGGCATACTTTTAATTTCCATTTCTCCCATCTGCAGTCAACTGGCAAGAAGAAGATAAAGCTATTCCTGTCCTCCCCACCCTACTAATGACAAAACAGCAGGGCAAAGGGATCTATCAGTTTCTTCAGTGACAGATCTCTCCCTCCTTCCAGTATGAAAGTAAATTCTGCTCCTTTGTGTTACTGGATGCACGTTTTGGCTTTATTGTTTTTAAATTGTCCCTGCTATTTAGATTGGTAGTCATATTACTGTTTTAAATAAGGTTTTAATGTTTATTGGGTTTTATTGATTTTTATCTCTTTTCTACTGCATTAGCCAACTTGGGACCATTGGGGTATTATGAGTTACAAATGGAAGAAATAAAAAAGTAAAGAAAATGTTACTCTGCTTATGTACAGTATATGTTTTTTCATGTACAGAATCACTGAATCACAGAATTATAAATTTGAGGCTGTCTGGAAATGGTCTAAGGTATCAGAGTGGGTAACAAATGGTTAACGTGACATGTAACATAGGGTCAATTCGCATTTGGCCCAGTAGTGCATGCATGGTAACCTCCCAGATGGAGTGTCCACATGTGAAGGAGATATTTCTTTATAAAAAATGGCTCCTTCCATGTGGGAGCTTACTACACCTGCATTACGCATGCACTAGTACCAGAGCTGGTAAGGCTCTGGATACTCCATCTGCTTGTATTCCTGTCAGTGCATGTGTGCTGATGTGGCATGTCACCCGGTTGCCCTGATGACAGTGTTGCATTGACTCTTGACACCAGGGAGTGAAGATGGCCAGTGTCTGAGCAATCATCTGCACTTGAGGTAAGGTTTGGGGAGGTTTGGGTGGGGTTTGTTTGCACTAAGCGTCTGCAAGTGTGGGTGCTTAGTATATACTAGAGCTATTCTGTCCTTTTCTTCTCAGAGGCAGGAGGTAAAGTGCAGAAAGGCCCATAGAAGAGAGCAACAGAATGCAGCAGGTTCAAGCTTCTCCTCCACTTCTGGATTCGAGGTGCTTCTGAAGCCTGCTGTTGGATGGCAGTTGGGAGGGCAGGGACCTAATTAATGTTTTTCTCTGAGAGACATCTGTTGTGGAGGCTTGTATATCTGAGAGCCATTCTTAGGCTGTTTCTTCTTTGCTGCTTGTAGCATGGCTTCTTGGCCACCTTCTGCCTGCACATAGTATGTGCACCATGTTGATATCCCAACTTGAGCCGTCTGAGCAGTTGGAAGTGAAACCTTCAAAAAGGCATTTTCATGCCAAGCTGGATATTCTGTCTGGCTATCTAAGTGGTTTCTGAATGCACTCCAGTTTTCGTGATGGCATGTGGACACCATTGATGGAAGCTAAATAAGAACTGAAGAACACACCAAAGACTTGAGCTTGAATATACCTGATGTGTGAGAGGGAGAAATGTACTGTACCTCATTTGACATCAACAGCTCCAAGGTGTTAAACTGGCCTTAGTAATGTTACTGGTAATAAACAGGTTGAAGCAACCTTTTTTGCCATTTAGCCCTTGCAAAGAAAACTTTTCAAGACCAGAATGGGTCAGATGACTTTTTCTGGCCCAGGAGTAGGCCTGGTAGTTGTCACAGTAAGCTGTCACAGCCCTCTTTAATGTCAAAGCTAGGGAATAAAAGTTTCCTGACACTGAAGCTGCACACTGGGGACATTTTGCCAAGACCTGGCAGCATTTTGCCAGATCCTAGCAAAATGCTCTGGGCTGATATGAAGTCTGCTTCTCCTATCACCATCTTTCTGTACAGTGGCAGCACTAATAAATATAGCCAGCACCATATTCACATAGCAGATAGTCAGATTCTGTTCCCAGGAGTGGGTTTAATCCTTCTTCAGTCCATCTTCAAACTCCACTGCTCAGACCTTTTTAGTTCAATCACTTTATTTGTGGACTTTTCTCCCTTCAATCGTACTTTCCTGAATCCTGGTTTTTACAGGTTTCAAGTCATTATAGAATGTTAATCCATTTTCATATTTTTGGTATGATTGGAGAAAAGGACTAAAGGGGGCTGGATCATACTATAGTGGGTGGATACTGCATGAATTTGCCTTCCCTTTTGCCCAGTGTGTGGTTACATGCCATTGAATCACAGAACTTTTATTCTGTCCAAGCACAAGGGGTATTGTGATGGTGGAGAGGGGTGGAGATCTAAAAAGGTCTCATAAAGGAGTCTCAGGATAGGGAACAGAAAATATAGAGCATAGAGACCCAAACTGAAAACAAATTGAGGATGGATTATCAGGTATTGGGTGTGGTTGGAGTTAGTGCATTTTGAGTCCAGTTTCTTAAGAAGATTTCAGCAAGGTGTGACCACAGCCCTAGGCTGTGTCCAGTCTTGCGATTATTGCACATTCTGACATGCAGTTGGGCATGGGAATCATACCTGACACCCGATACTTCATAGTGGCAGCGGATTATGCTGCCACTACTTCGAATTTACCTACAGCGGAATTATGAGCACTCACTCTTCAGTATCAGGTAAATTCAAAGTTTCCTGCCAGTCCGGACAGGCCAGCGAGAACAGCGAACAGCTCCCCTTGGCTACCCCATCCCATGTGATGTGCGCCTCACCGTGGAAGTTACACAGCTGTCTATGAGAAAGCTGAGGAGAGGCTGCTGGAGTCTGGACAATACATCATTGCTTTGCAGCAGGTAAGCTGTGCTTTTTCCCTGTAACAGCAGACTTCATTCCACTAATCTGGATACAGCCCTAGTGACACGCAGTGATGTGTAAGCAGGCCCTCTGTTAGTTTGCATTTCAGAATGGACACCACATTCTGGATGTTTTTCTAGTGCAGCTCTAACAGTCCACGCAGATCCTACCTGTTTTTGAAAAATGCTTTTACAATTCCTTGAAGTTTTGCACGCGTTTGCCACCTATGAATATTATCTGTTATTGGAAAGTGCAGCTCCAACATAAATGCATTGCTGAATTATTCATTTTGCTCAGTTTAAAGAGATCAAATACCAATTACATAAAACTTTGAAATGGTTTTCCCTTAAAATGGAGAGATTGATGTTTTCAGTTTTTAGATTGCAGTTGATTTTTGGAATTGCATTCCACTCTGCTTTTAGCTTTTAGGGGCTTTGTTTTGTCTCATATTTTATTGTGCTTTTGTGCTAGTTTTAAAATGTATTTATAGGTTGTGTGAATTGATTTTATTCACAGCTTTGTTTGCCACTCTGGAGTCTTTTGCTGACGTGCAGTTAAGAAATATTGTACATACATAAATTGCTTAAACAAATAAATAAAGGAAATTAGAAATGCCTCAAGAAGTAAGGGGAAGGACTCTATCAACCCATTTTAAATTGTGTGGGTTATAAATGGCCTATTGCTTTCAAGTCTTTTGCTAGAAAAAGGAAAGAGGGCATTATACACTCCTTCCTTTTCCCCTCCATCCCTCTCCTTCTCTTTCCCCCCTCTTGTACGGTTTTTGGAAGTTAACCATTACAACAGTTTCTCTCTCCCTTGACTGTTGTTTCTAGATCTAACCTGCTTAAGGCTCTGCTATTCATGAAATTAACCTTGTAAACAAATGCCTTCCCCTTTACTCAAAAAGTTCTGCTGGGTCTTTTGAAGCACTGAGATGGTAGGTTCAAAATTTCCATTCCTGTCTGTCCTGTCCCTCTTTCTGCTTCCTCCAGGACACAGTCCTTATGACCCCATGTATATTAAGTGTTTCACTAAATGATGACAAAGCGCATTGTTGGAGTTTGCTTCGAGTGCCTGGGGATCTAGAATAAATACCACCATGTAATAGATTTTTATCCACTGCCTTGCTGTAATCCTCATCTGAATCCCTTCCAAATAGCAGTCGGGCGGCTGTTCGTACAAGTCAAACATTGATTCAGCTGCCTCTCGGAACATATTCAAGAAGAGGATCGGGGTAATGGGATTTCTTGGCTGCATCCAGAAGGGTTCAATTCTTTTCATGAGGGCTCTACAACAGAGCCCTTCTTTCTCTTATATGTAGAAAGGAAAGGTATTTATAGAAATAATAATTGCTTGAGCAGTAGAAGAGGCACCTTAAGGAGCTCTCCTCTTGCTTTTCAAGAAGAATGCAAGGATCATTCATGGTAAATTCCATGTGAAGAAAGATTGTGGCAAAGAAGAACAACGTAGGTGAGAGTCCTAAGGCAGCACCTTTATATTTATGATTATGCTTTTATTTATGTGGTATTTCTGCTCTGCCCATCATGTTGCCACAAATAAATCAAAGTAGCATCAAATACATAACTCAGCATAAAAGCAGAAGGACTGAGCCATGATTTGTCAATATAATGTTTGCAATGCATGGCAAATTGCCCTTTGATATGATACTGGGCTTTGACCACCACTTCAAGATGAAGTATAGAGGGGTTAACAACACTAGGCTAGAATCTAAGAGTCCTTCAGAATACCTATTTCCCACTACATCTGGTTTTCCAGCTATGGAAAACCTTTCTGGACAGCAGTATGGCCACAGCAATCCATGCTCTAGTAACTGCCAGATTGGACTGTTGTAATGCACTCTATATAGTGCTGCCCTTGAGGATGGGTTGGGAGCTGCAGGCACTGTGGAATGCAGCAACTAGACTGTTAACTGGTATTGTTTGCTGGGCATGCATCACCTCAGTTTTTAAAAAAACTGCCTTTGATTGCCTATCCTCTACTGGACCCAGTACAAGTTATTAATGTTAACTAACAGGGCCCTAAAAAGCTTAGGCTTCAAATGTTTAAAGGAACACCTCCTCCCATTCACACCTATCCTTTCTCTAAGATCTACAGCTGAGGTGCCCATGGTTGAGCTACCTCCTTCAGAAGATAAGAGGATAAGGTGGGAAGTCCTCCTTGGTGGTAGCCCCCAGCCTATGGAGCAGTCTCCTCTCCAAGATAGATTAGGAACCATCATTGTATGTGTTCAAATGATTGGTGAAGACCTCTCTTTATTTGGCCTTTAGCTGAGGAAACAGCATCCCCTCCCAATGCAGGTGCTAATACTGTTTTAACTAACATTCTGTCTATTTTTATACTAATTGTATTGTGAGCTGCCTTGAGACTTTTGGGTATAGGGTAGGGAAAAATATATAAATAATAAATAAAATAACATATATAAAATCCCTGCTTTGCCATGGAAGATCATTGGTTCTCCCACTCCCAGCTATGGGTAAAATAGCTTCTTGGTCTCTGAGGGCCCGTCTCCATGCAATTTTTATTCCGAATTTAACCCTGCTTTGTCTCGGGAGCATCTCTATGCAAAGCCCTAATACGGGCTACATGTGAGACAATACGTGTTTTAAAAAACCCACTTTGCAAGTGTACTACA
Organism: Aspidoscelis tigris stejnegeri; assembly: GCA_023333525.1. NCBI lineage: Eukaryota > Metazoa > Chordata > Lepidosauria > Squamata > Teiidae > Aspidoscelis > Aspidoscelis tigris. The sequence goes on from JALMGA010000003.1 coordinate 83,917,148, forward strand.
TCCAAAATAAGAGGCTAACACATATTGTCCTGGGGTCATGCTGACGCTCCCAGGTTATCATTCATTAGGGCTGTCATTAGGAGGCTGTCATTTGCACTGTCATTTGCCTTCTCCCACACACGCACGCACGCACGCACGCACGCACACACAGACATGAGCGCTCACGGGTGATGCGGCTGCCAGTGGCCGATTGAACCAGTGAGGTGGTGGAACTCCAGCGTCCTTGGTAGCAGCACAGCAGGGTCCATGGAGGACCATTCACATTTCTGGCTGATGAGGACTGTTTCTCCTGTATCCGGAGTGTACCAGCCTTAGTGCATGATGCACTACTAAGGTAAGTGCAGAAACCCCTCAAATTAAACAAGAAATGTCTGGAGGCAGCCATGTTATGGTTCTGACTGACTGAACTAATCAACTTTACTCTGCACCATTTGTAGCTTGTGTGAACTTTCTTCATGTACAGCTGAATCTGGAGCACCCTACAAGACGCCTGGGCCGCATCACCATTAGAAGCTTAATCCAGTTTCCTTAAACTGAAATAATAGAACCGGATGCAAACGTGAATTTGCCTGTTCCCATTACTTTCAGCTGAATTGCGTTCGATCTGGATTCTGAGGATCATATGTGGCGTACGTGACTCAAGGGGGGAACTCAAGTGGCTACTTTTTAAAAGCCACTTTTTGGGGCTGCCCTGCCCTCTTTCTCCTGGCATGAACGCGCCACCCATAAGGGACCCCTTCACGGATCCTAGCTGGGTGGCTGAGTGGCTCCCGCTTGCCTGGATGGATGAAAAATGGCACGGGCAGCCAGCAATTCTTTCCCCTCCTCTCCCCGTTTCCCAGGGCACACAGCAGCAGCAGCAGCAGCAGCAACTCAAGCCCCGTTCACAGCCACAGCCTTTAAAACAGAACCAGCTGCTTTCCTTTCCTTTCCCTTTCTAAAGGTCAGAACTTTCAGAATTGCGCAAATTGGCAACATTGTTATAAGGTGTGAAGTGACTAGATCACTACAGTGTAGCTTTAAGGAGTGTATTTTTATAGTGGCTGTTTTGAGGGGTGGATTTTTTCAATGGAATCACTATCTTTGGAAGCAAGCTATTGGGGGAGGGAAACTCTAAACATGGATTCTCATCCCTTAACACCCTACAGTCCCCACAGTAAAAAATGTAAAACTTTTCAAATGCATGAACCGGAGTGAGACCTGTTGAAATGAGGATTAACATTTACAATGCTTTGGGGTGATTTAACACGCGGAAAGCGTGTTAAGCTAAACTGATGTGGGGTCTGTGAGGATTGAAAACGGTTTGAAATCGAAATAAGGTTGCAATGGGGATGCGGGCCTGTTGTTGTTAGAAGCAAGTGTTAAATATGCCTTACTTTCAGGACCTTATGCATAAAAGTGCCATGTTAAAACTAATCAGTTGAATTATGCTGTATACTGTTGGCTACTGGATATGTATGTTGAGTGAGCCTGCTTTTTTTGTTTTGTTTTTTTAAATGCTTTAATTGTCATTATTTAATAATTTCATAAATAAAAATCGCCAAGTATCACTAATGATGGAAAAACTGTATACATGAACATAAACTCTGTCCCTTACCTTCCTAGCCACCCACCATACCAGCTCACTCTCCCATTTGGGAAACCTCCATAATGATTTTTGTAATGTTCATTCTCCAAAAATACATAGAGTTTGACTCTCCATAACATTTGGGCCTAATGTTTTGCTGAGGCTGAAGAAACAAAGGGAGTCCTTCAGGAACATTTGACCAGTTGCTGATTGGTGCACCTTGTTGTGCTCATTCTATGGGTTATGGGGGTGTGTGCATTCTGCTCTGGCTATGTTTTCCTTCCTTCCTTCCTTCCTTCCTTCCTTCCTTCCTTCCTTCCTTCCTTCCTTCCTTCCTTCCTTCCTTCCTTCCTTCCTTCCTTCCTTCCTTCCTTCCTTCCTTCCTTCCTTCTCCTCCCTGCTCTATTTCTCCATCTGTCCATACATTTCCCTATCTATTGGGAGTCTCCTTGGGAGTTGCCACCAGTTCTCCTTTGGATGTGGTTATTATGGGTCATAATGATCTTCCATGTACTTTCCACTTATTGTCTATGCTTATCTTCTGTGCTTCATGTATGGCTTCATGTTAGCACAGAAAAGGTTTCCATGGAGCTAGTTATGGTAGTAGAATGAGAGGAATGTGACTGGAATGAATTTATCATATACAGTTTCCACCAGTTTTTCCAAGAGTGTAAAAACCATACCCCAGCACTGTGACTGTAGATTTCCCTTATTCTGTGTAATAACAAAGGAGGCTACCCTCCCCCTAATGGCACTGGAGATCAGGAGTGTAGGATGATTGCTTGTCACTAATGATTTTGAATGTGAGTTCAGCAGGGCAGGAAAGGTAGTTTGCCCTAGATTTTGTTCTGCTATGAGCACAGTATTGATGATTCAAACAACATTTTCTTCTTCCCTGCCTATAGTAGGAACATTGTAATGGAATACAGAAAAATGCCTGACATAAGAGCAGAGGGGAACATCTCACGGAAGTGATCCTGCTAATTCTTTCAGCCAGGACCAGGAAGAACTCTTTTGGAGAAAAATGCTAGAGACTGCAGTTTTGCTTCCTTCACACTTAAAGAAGAAGACAGGCTCCCTGCCTTTAAATATCATAATTTGGGGAGGGGGTGTCATAGGCATTAATTAGGTCCTTTGTCTCCTAAAGAACAGACCCTGCCACCATTTTCTTTGTTAAAAATATTGTATGTTTGGGCTTTCTCTTTGGGCTTACACTTTGAGGGGTTCTTGCCAACCCAGTGCTATTGTAATGTTTTGAACTATCATTCATAGCCCATTTAGCTGAGACTCATGGAACCGCTGGCCAGAGCATCTGGAAAGTACCAGGTTTGTGAAGGCTGGCTTAGCAGGTGAACCTCAAACCAGGTTGTTCTTGGTTTAATTCTCACTTCTGCCATAACTGCACAAGATGGCCTTAAGAAAATTGTTCCCTCAGCCCTCCATAACATTATGTCAATAATTAGGTCATAGTTGTATTAAGAAGGTCTCTTGAAATGGCTGTTATGTCATTTTTCTTTTCTCTGGTATTGCCACCTATACAACACATACATACAGAATACATGAACAAGGATGTAATTTTGTCTCTCCCTCTTTCTCACACAGATATAAGCACATCTCACTGCCTCATCATTTATTGCCTCAATGAGTAACCTGCCCTTGATCCTAAGGTCCCAGAATAGGTAACAGGTTTAAGGACATTAAATCTACAACAACAAAGAAGTGCCTCCTATTAGTGCTTTTGCAAGAGCTATTGGTGGCTGTCCCCCAATGTCTCCCTTGCCCCTCACCAGGATTCCTCTAGCCTTATACGAGATTTCTTTTGTGTAATAAAATGGCTCTTCTGATAACCCATGGGAAGAATGCTGCCGATCAGTCAGCCCAAGAGTGTAGCTTGTATGTAATGAGACTTGAGGAGAGGAGGAAGCAAGATGAGTTCTTGAAGCATGCACAGTATATTATATACTTGTCCTCAGAAACACTTTTTGTATCTCCCAAACCTTTTACTCAAATCTCAGTTAAGTTTAATGGGAGGTGGGTGAAGCTATACACCTGGAATTTAATGCTCTGAGCTTCTGCCATGGGAGAGATGGCAAATAAGCTTGCAGAATGTCATAGCCAGGTTGTATATTTTTTGCCTTTGCTGCTTTCATGTTCTTTCCATGCTGACTGTGAATAAACTGTTATTCCATTGACCTCATTGCATAAGGAAGAAGATTATTAGCATAGCAACAGTGCAAGAGCAACCTTCAATAGTGCTAGCCAGTGACTGAGTAGACCAACCATCAACAATCCTAAATATGTGAAAAAACACACACCACTGTTTGTTTCTGTCATGAAGGTTGTAAGTAGATTTGCCCCAAATGTTTGCCCCCAAATTCCCAAACTTTTGCATTGTCCAGAAACTTTGGGAATTAGGTACAAACAGGTTCCATTTTAATGTAGATATGGGTCATTGGCATTAGCTGCTGAAGTTGTTAATTGCATGTTTGCACTGGAGTGAATGGGCTTACCAGAAGAACTGCAAAGAGTGAAAGGGAATTTGATATACTGCAAGGCTCTTCTTGAACCAATAGGATGATAAACCCAGTTGGATGGTACCTCTTCTGCTGAGATCAAGTGAGCACATTATCAGGAGGAGACCCACCTGGCCTCTCAGAGTAGGATGTGACTGTTCTCTGTGCCTGAACCCTAACAAGCAAGGTAGACAATTAGGCATGATGGTCCAGGAGGACTCACTCCCACCTATTCGTCAAGCGGTGTATGCTGCTGAGCAAGACACCTTGTGACCAATGGGTTGCCGCATACCTAATTGTGTTGTCCCGGCCACTAGCACAGGCTGCTGCTCTGTTTGTAAACTTGAGTAGGGATGTGCATGAGTGGTTTTCTTTCTTTCTTTCTGTTTTGTGGCATTCAATTAGTATCAAATTGAATGTAAGAAAATTTGTATTCATTTGATTAGATCGCCTTTGAATGTGGTAGGATTCTTTTCGATACAATGTGTTAATACAAATTTGTATGAATATCCAGTACGAACACATACGTATCCGATATGTATTCTGTAACATATTCACTCTGAAAGCATCAAATCCGTCCTGAATTCAGTTTGAATCCACTCTCAAACCATGGCGAATTCACTCTGGATCCGTTGTAGATGTGACTGGTGCAGCCGCTTTCCCACCACCTCCTTTCACAAATGTTCCGAAGCTTTGTACGAATATCAATGTACAAATGTAACACTCAATTAGCATAAGATTGTCAAAATTCATATGCATTCATATGAATAACGAATGTTACGAATATTCATGTATATCCCTAAACCTGAGTGCCAATAAACCTGAGCTCTCCACAGCTCCCTGGGAACAGAAACTTTTGCAGGACAGCAGCCAGGAAGACCATTGAGATTTTCCTGGTGCAGGGCTCTCAGACTGACAAGCTGAAGAAAAACTGTCTTTTTGTCAGAATATCAGTTCCCCGGCCTTGAACTCAGAAAGCCTGTAGGAGCATCTGAGGTGAATGAAAGATGCATCCAAGTTTTCATGGTTTTCTTTCTTTCCCCTTCAAACACTTTTCTGCATTTTGATCTTACATCATCCCTTGATACCCAAATATGCCCTTTTTAATCTTTGAAATGAGCAATGGTCTTCCAGAGCAGGTACATTCCCATCTTTATCTCCAGGTCCCTTTTCCCATTAGCCTATCATTCAAATATGCAGGTAAGAAAAGTCAGTAAATTTTCTTAGCCTTTGTCCATATAAAAAAGGGTAAATCCATGAATTCAGAGGTACCTGGCCCAGGTGATCATTAAAATCACATGATCCAAGGAGGGAAGAGGAAGAGAAAAGAGAAGCCAGTTGATTGCCTTGAACTGTGGTCGGGGTGATTGGCTGCTGTGAGTTCAGCAGTCAAATGAAACTCCAATCCATCCCAGAAAATGGAAGAGCAGAAAGTATTTATTTAGACAGAAACTCACCTTTGGGCATGCTCAACAGCATTCTTGCTTCTTCTTCTTCTGTTTTCCCTGCTTCCCATCCCAGGAACGTCTCACTTGTTTTACCCTCAGCAGCACAAGGTTTCATTTTCCTTGTAGAATATAATATTTTTGCTGAATGTAACTGAAAAGTAGCTTTGCACTTTGCTCCCTTTGAAATTGACTAGGACCTATTGCTTCAACATTTTGCTGCTTCTTTTGACCATACAAAGCGCCAGTCTTTTAACCTTGTGTATTTTTTTAGTATCAATTTCCCCCACGTTAGGCTTAGCTAATTCTCACCACAAAAAATGTTGTTTGACCTACCCTGTTGTCCCCTGCATAAGCAAACTAACTGTTAAACCAAATTTTAATTCAAAGATCTACATGGCATTGGGGATGTCTCAGAAGCATATTGATATATTTCTCTTATCATGAGAGACCTCAGGACAAAAAACAAACATGTACAAAAAACATGGTATAACGAATGCCAAGCTCAGCAGCCTGTTAATACTCCCAAAACAACCCCCCCCCCGCAAGAAAAATTAGGGTTGCTGAATTGTAGCAAGAACCCTAAAGTAATTCTGTATTCTCAAGCATTATCAAAAACCTCCGCTTGAGTCTTCTAATTCTAAGCACAGCTAACAAAACAGATGCCCACTTAAAAAGTATTCTAAATGGGCCATAGTCTTTACACAAATACATACTTTTGCAATCTGTCCCACTGTCTGTATCCCTGCTATCCATATTCTAATGGCAGCTTATGCAGGGCATTTGATCCAAAACCACACAAACCAAGGAAAGCGAGAGTAAATGTCTGCCTTTTCTCTTGTACTACAGAATGCGCTACTGCACTCTGCAAGAGATGTGACTGTTTTTTTTTTTCATTTTTCAGCCATTGGGAAGATTAGTGCAGCCAAATTGGTTTAAACAAAAAAGGGCCAGGGCCATCATGATCGCATATCACTGAGTGCCAGGTCAGTGATGATTGTATTTCACCATATCCATCTGACACCTGGTCTACTCCCAAGGGAAGAATCCGCTTCTTTTGCAGAGTGATAGAACTGGTCTGCAAAAGGGGCCTTGAGCTCATTCTTGTAACCTCTGCACAGAGGGCCAGTGGCTGCTGGAGAATTTTTGTACCCCAGTCTTGATGTTTGTATAGGTCAGGATGTGGGAACCAAGCAGATGGCCTGTTTTATTGTTGCTGGGCTAAAGTGAGCACTCAGGCCCAAGAATGGATCACTTCTGCACCCCATGTAGATCTTGCCTCTGTCTGCATCACTGCTGCTCAGCCATGGCCAGCTAGGGCTGATTTGCCACCAGGACCCTGGTCACACCTTTAGTTTAGGATGACTTCAGGTCGTCTTCAGGTCATGTTACTCAAATTACAAATAGGATGTCTTGTCTCATATAGATGTGACCAGGGCCCAGGAGCCAAGTATGTGCTGTTAGGAGGAATGGAAATGAAGAGCCTCTGCTTTTATAGGGCCAATGAATTATCTTCAGCTCCTGACATTGGCCTTTTATCTGCAGATACTGGCTTCATTAATGAATTGTTACACCCCTGAGTTTGAACCAGTTTCATCCCTGAAGCCGTTTCTGACTTTACCAGTTTTGGAACAAGTGATATATTAAGGAGGGGCATTCCTGAACTGCCTGATGCTAAACTAGTGTGTCCAAAAGGATATTTGGATAATGTATGGGAATAATTTTCAACAATTAAAAGTTTTTATACTTCTCCTCCTCCTCCTCTGGCAAGTGAGACAGTACAGCTTCACTTGCTGTGATTGCAAATAGGAGAAAGGGCAGAGAGGCTGAGTGAAAGAGAGAGAGGGAGATTCAGGGATGCAGAAGTGTGATGTCCTCAGGTTCCCTTAGCTCCAGGCACCAACACCAATGGTTGAGGCTCTTTGAACTTTTTGGAATAAGGCTGAGGAATTGTAGGGCTACCCCCTCCTCTGTTCTGTTTCTGCTAGGGATGTGCACAAATGTTTCGTTTGCATTCAAATTGAATTGAATATCCAAACATTCAATTCAATTTGAATGTTTAGAATCCGAATGCAACAAAATCCGATTTGAATCAAATGCATTCAAATTTATTCGTTCGAATGTTAGATTCGAATCTGAAGATATGAATGTCGACAACATTCGTATGTGTTTTATGTATCTGTACACATTTCGTACATATCCTGTTTTATCCCATATGCATCCTATTTTTGTCCTGTACTATCAGAGCAAATGCGTACAGATACATATGAGATACATATGTAATACATACGTACCTGTACATTTGAATGTTTTGAACCATTTGAATGAATGTTTCGGAACTTTCAAAATTCATTTAAATGTTTAAATGTGAATGTGTAGACATTCTATTTGAATTCAAATGTCCACATTTGATTGAATTCAATAAAATTTCAAACGTTTAGAACATTCGTACACATCACTAGTTACTGCTAATGCTTTCTGAGGCTATAAGCATCCCAAACTTTCTGGTAAGGGAACCCTTTCCCTACTGCTGTTGCTTAGGTAACACTGTGTTTGTTCATAATCGTCACAATCACATAAGATTTACTATTTTGCCTGTTTGAAAGCTGTGACCTGTCTAACTTTGTCCATCTATACCAGGATTCTTAAGCACAGCTTAGCAAAAAGGATACGGTGTGTTATTCATCAAAGGATATGTTTATTTCTCATCACTTTTTTAAAATAGAAGCTTAAAAACAAACTTGTTTTGAAGGGATTTTTTTTAACACCCTCAGCTAAATGAACTGCAGAAGTCTTTTTCCTGATACAATCACATCAGCTTTGCTTGGCACTATTTAGAGTGTTAATGTTTTGAGATAGCTGAGAAATTCAGTGAAAATTTAGAATTACACAAAGATGCCTTTGCTTTGTAGTAGGGAGTATTTTGGTCCATACCACACAGCTTTTTTTAAAAAAATGCATGTGATCCTGAATCTATCTATAAGAATATGGTTCTCAATATGGGAATCATCCTGATATTTTCCCACACTTTAAATAGATAACTGAATTTACTGACATGAGTTATAAATAAAACCAAGTAAATGCAATCTGATTCATACTTAGTGATAAAGAACAGCAGTGTGGGCCATTGGTTCATATGTGGAAGGTCTGTGTCTACGTTCATTTTTTTAAAAAAATAGAATTGTGAGGTTTATGTGTACTGGAAGCTGTATCTTCCAACATACAAATATTCATCCCAGTCGGAGGCAAATTTCATACAGAACCTTTATGGTGCTGTGGATGTGGCATACGGATACAGGGACTGGATGCCACCACACCCTCATGGTGCATTGGGCACCCTGGATGAGTTCAGCATACTCAGGGACATGCACCCATGTGGCTGCCATGCTAGTCTATGCACCTATTAAGTTGAATGACTGAGCAGGAATATGGCTATGTTTCCACTTGTCAAAAAACTGAGGGCTCTTGCAGCCATCCTGGCTGCATTGGGGTGCCACTCCCCCCCTATTTGCCTTCCCCAGCATTATCCAACAGACAGAGGGAAGGGGTGGGGAGACAATGGCGATGAAGAAAGCCAGAGAAATGAGGCAGGGAGAAGACGACAGGAGAAGAAGAAAACAGGGTGGGGGGAAGGGGCAGGAGACAACAAAATGGGGTGTGGGGGGGGAGGGGAAGAGGTGGGAGATTGATAGAGGGGGACGATGACAGAACTGGGCATGGGGCGGTAAATGGTGGTGTGGTGGTGATCCCATTACCTAAATATTCGGATCTTAACAGGATTCTGCTGTGAGTCCTGTTAAACTCTGAATAGTGATTCCCCAGCATTTGGACATTAAGTCTGCAGAAATGGGGAATCCCATCCTTGTGTTGGGATGGTGGGCCCTTGAGTCATATTCAGGCCAGACCAGAGGGCCAGAGGAAACACAGCCTAAGTGCTTTGCAGTGCTTACTCCTGCTCTTCCAGTGGCCCTACTGCTGCTCAAATAGGCCTGCATTTTCTGCTGCCAGTGGAAAGTCTTTGGGCACGTCACCATGCATGTTTGGTCCCAAACCAAATTGCCCAAACCAGGACCAAATTTGGTCCTGGAAAAAACTGTTCTTGCCACGGTTTGGGCAATTTGGTCCAAGCTGAGCCATGATCATGATCATGGTCCTGGACTTGGGTTTACTCCCTTCTCCAGGCCAAGCAAGCACGATCACAGCTTGCCTGGAAAAGGGAGTAAACCCAAGGCTCTGTCCTGCCAACCGCGATCATGAACAGGGGATGGATTGCTTGCTTGCCATGCATGGGGATTTGGCTTCAGCCCGCGTCAGCGGTCATGACATGGGGATGGGCAAGATTAGGGTTCAGTCCCGCAGAAAACACCAACATCCCCACTGAGGACCAAACGTTCCTTGGAGGTACTGCTAGTGCAGACACCCCACCACTTCAAGAAGTGTGTTTTTAATGAGTTGTGAGATGCCTGCCTAATATATAAAGGAGAGACTGGGTTTATGTAATCACAAAGAAAATGATATCTGCTTGTGTTCAGAAACCTCTTCCTAAGTTAAACTGTCAAAGACTAGGCTGCTAACTCAAATCCCAGATCTGTTGTGTGTGTATTGCAGGATGTCAGGTAAACTAATTATTTTGGTCTCATTTGCACCATTTTTCAGAAACCTCAGAACTAACTAAGCTGTGTATGTATTAATATAAACATTGAAAAAAATTTTTGGATTTTCATTCAGTATGAAATTATTACCAGAAATAACGTGTGAAGCATGAAAAAATATAGACAGATTATTTTCCATTACTTTGCTGCTGCTCATTGGAAGGTGGAGAGTTTATTCTTCTCCAGTGGCAGTAGTCAATGTAATAGCTGCCATTTTATTTCCCTAGGATATGTAGAACAGTGAGTTTTCTTGTTGTTCAGTCATGTCCAGTCTTTCATGATTCCATGGACCACAGTATGCCCTTCTTTTCTTCCATGGCACTATCTATCCATATCATTCTCTGCCATCTCTTTCTTATTTGCCTTCAAGTAGGTATTAAGGCTGGGCTCAAAATCTTCATGTATTATAGATCTATGGTGACATATCAAACATCCGTGGTAACACATCATATATCCATGGTGATGTTTGTTGACCCAAAGGATTGCACGGTGCTATGTTGTATACTTTGCACTGGAGCACAGCTTCTGTGCCCTGGACCTTTGGATAAGAAATTAAATAGCCCACAGTTAGTCTGAATACTTTTATTTTGTCTCTGTTCTGTGAAGCTACAGCCTAAACTTCCACCAGCCAGGGAACTCAAACATACTTCCTCCATGATGGGAAGAAATGAAAATACCTTGTTTTCCTTATTTCCATATTATGTCCTTTGCAAATGGGATTAGATTAACCTTAAAGGCACAACTTTCATGTATCTTAGTGCTGCCATGTAGGCTGCACTCACACCATAAAAATAGAGGCCTGTCAAGCATATGCCCCCACTCCCATTTGGGCTTGCCCCCTACCCTGGAGGTGTGACATCTATGCTTCAACTGCAATGTACCTAAACTCTTAAGGCAGGCTTTGCCCTCCTTCTCTGCCACCATGTACAATGATGGCAATGGTGGGAGCTACTTACCTGGGCCAGTTTTCTACCTCACATGGTATAGAGCTGAATAGAAAATGACTGTCTTCTAGAGCCATTTCCTGTCCAACTTCAGACCACCTTCAGAGTGAGAGAACATATCTACAAAGTGATCTGTAATTTTCTTTCCGGATTCTCTCCCAAACGTGAATTAACACTGAAAGGAAACAGCTTGCCACTTTGCTGAAGTAGAAGAAGTAGTATTCTTTCACTCTGAAAGTGCGCTGAATCTGGATTCAGGTTGTATGAATAGAGAACCTCCTGCCCTTCAAATAGTCTCTTTTGTGGCCATGTGAATGCAGCTGAAATCTGCAGCCCACTATGTGAAGCTGGACTTCTTGCTGTGTACATGCTGTGTAACACCAGTAAGTCTCATTGGAACAAACTCTCCTGCAGGCAAACACAAACATTCCCCTATGTGCCCAAAAGACTGAGACCAAAAACATTCCCAGAGTGCAAAAATAAATAAATACTAAGGTCTCCAAATAACTCCCCCCCCCTTTGTTTGCTTGGTCCTTGGCAAAAAGCCAGACTCATTCAATGATAGTTATTAATCTGATTTAGTAGTACTAGTACTCCTACTACTAGTAGTAAAGTTAATTTTTGAAGGAGTTTTTTGTAAGTGATGTTACCACTTTTATTAGAGAAATGTCAGAAATTGTTGCAGAGGTTGAAAGTAAGGTAATCTTGCTTATAGGTGTGTTTGACGGTCAGAGTGTTAATGTGAGAGTTGTTAGTGGGGCTGAAATGAAATTAGCAGGAGGATTCTGCATAGATCCGTGGCTTCTTTCTTTTAAAACATGGCTAGCACCAATGAAGCAAAAGCTCCAGGGTCATCTCAGGAGTCAGGAGGTGATAGAGGAGAGCTACCCGCTTACCAACAGAGGAAGAAGCTTTTGCTGTTCAGTGTTGGGGAAAAAAAATGACTCCCCCGGAGCTGGAAGCCCTGCTTGGACATGATGGAGACTGACAGATCTGGGATTAATCTAAAATTTCAGCTCTTTGAACACCAAATTGAAATTTGCCTGGAAACCACAGTGTGGGAGCAGAGAGCATGTCAGGGACTGTGCTGTGAGTTGTGCTGGGGTATCCTTTCCCCCTGTTTTCAATAAACTTAATGATCTGGTTGTCAGGATGCTGGCACAGGTGGTGAACATGGGCCTGGTCAAGAAAGAGATTAAGGAAGAGCCCCCTTAATTCACATTTTCAAAAGTCATTTCCTTAGCTAAATGACAAAACAAAACACGCTAACAGCAACCAAAAATTATCTCTAAAACTTTACATGAGAAACAACACTGCACACACCATTTTTAGCCTCTGTAACAGTACCTAGTTACCAGATTATACATACTCGAGCAGATGGAGGATTAAAAAGAACGATTATGATTGCAAATAATGGCCTGCAATTGTGCTTCTGCCTGTAAGAGTGTGTACAAAAGGGCACCTGCAGTGTCTGATGCTGGACTATAACCATGCAGAGGCAGAACTGAATAGTTTGGTTATATGAACCTCTTATCTTGCCTCACTCTGCCAAGTATATCTCCATTATGACCTTTTGGCCAGTGTCCAAAGTGTACAGTTATGTACAATTAATATCAATGAGACTCTAGGATGTGTAATCATGGTTGAAATACATTTAAAAATCATGTCTCCCTCCCCACCACATTATTCCCCAGCATAAGCATGCTGATAAGGCCCAGAGTAAAGGGTTGATATTAGAGATCATCTTAGTCCTTGGCTAGACATCTGCAGGACTTGAGTGTTACTTCTGTTCTGTAGAAGAAGCTCACGGGGAAGTAACACTCTACTGGAATACAGACATGAGTCCCTTTTACACCTACCTCTTTTGAGTCACCTGGAGGTGGTAGCTGCAGGGGTGCCTCTTCCATGGTGGAAGGCATTTCAGATGACCATTTTGTGGATCATCTGTGCTTCCTGTCCATTGTGTGAGGCTGGCAGAAGAGACTTGAGACTAGTCTGAGGTGAAGAAATGTTTAAAACTTCTGCCCTGGGGATGATGAAACTTTTTGTATTGGTTTTATCAGCAGTGTGCTGATCAACGGAACCCTAAATCAATATAAATTAACAAGATTCAAGATTTTAAATGCTTGTAAAAATGCCTTCTTGCTTTCAGTGATTTTGCTGAGGATCTTGTTGCTTCTTAATTTGAAAATGCTTTTAAGTTTACCATCCAAACTGTATATGATTGGGAATAAACTATACTAGTTAGAAATTCCTTCTGAGTGAACCTATGTAAAATTGTACTACAAACTCGTTGAGCTTGATTTCAGCATTATGCTCTCTACTATCGTCTTACTGTCTACAATAGTATTTGGTAGCTCATTTTAATTATTCATTTGGTAGAAGATGCCCTACAAAATGTTGTTTTAGGCTGTCACACCTTCACTTTAAACCTTCCATCCATCTTCTGATTGCATTCCTAACACCTTTTATTTGTGGACTTTCCACCAGAGAAAGTCAAATGGAGGGTTGAAATCCACATATAAAACATTCCTAGCCTTAGAGCCACTGGTGAACCCATTTTGGGATGGAGTTTTAGTGAGGTGTTGAAATGGCTCCTCTGTTAGGCTGGAACACAAAAGAGTGCTTTCTGCAGCTCTCTTTGTTACAGACTAGATTGTGTGGTCTGCCACTAGACTTTTATATTGAGGTCTATGGTGATCCAGGTCAAGACCCCCTTGATTTGGATTACACTTCATCCTATGCAGACAGAGTGTACCCAAGGATGGGCAGGGCCTCCTGTATTTCAGGACCTTCAGACCTCCAATGAATATCGGAGTAGTACCTGATATTGTCCAGCATCAGTTATGGTATGGGTATGTATATACTGTACAAATCATGGCTCTTTCTATTTAGATTATGATAAATCTTATACATTATGCGTTGTGTATCATTACTATACTTGACATTATATAGAGTGGAATAAGAAAAAGCAGTCCCTGCTGAAATGAGATCACATGCTTTATTTTGACAGTGAGAGATAGAGATCTGCACAGATGTAAAAACAGTGGTTCAGTTCCAGTAGGCTCATCTCAGTTCGATTCAAATATTGAACAGGTTGGAGCCTGCTTGCTCTTTAAAATACTAGATAATATTAGTACCTTGAATGGGGCTTGATAACACATAGTATAGATCTTAACAGATCTTAACGGTAAACATGGTACTCCACTATCACAATTTTGAATTGAGCCTAGTAGGGCATCAACAATTAGTACAGTATCTATTGTTTAGAGTCTCTCTGTTCCCTATAGCATCTTCCAGGAAGATCCCAGGGGTTGAAACATTGACTGTCAATATTCCAGGCTATAAAGAACCTAGAGAACATAAGAGGAGCCCTGCTGGATCAGCCCACAGCCCATCTAGTCCAGCATCCTGTCGCACACAGTGGCCCACTAATTGTCTGTGGGCATCTCAAGCAGAGACGAGGGTGAACCTTCTCCTGCTCTTGAATTCCAGCAGATGGACTTAGGAGCATCCATTGATCTCCCGATGGTCACTCCATATTATATATTATGTCTATTGTATTATGGACATGAAAACAACAGCCCAGGACACAATGATGTGTAAAAATCAACCTTTGGAGAAATGCCATACTTTATATGTGTCTTAATAACCACTGCTGGTGCCAACCAGCACCATCAGTCAGCCACACCCTCCATGTGCCAGAGTTCAGTCAACCATTGAAAATAATAATCATTACTATCATTCACTCCAGTCCACAAACATCCCAATATATTCAGTTCCAATCCAACAATACTCATGCAATCAGTGTAAACTAGAAAGGCTGAAAAATTGTGGTGAAGAGCCCAATCTTTTAATTTGCAATGTCATTATGAGATGCATTATTTATTTGCATACAAAATTCATTTGGACTTTTGTTTGTTTGTTTGGGCAATGTATATCACGAGGCCAATCTGATTATTTTAAAGACAAAGGGCCACAAATAAGTTGGTGGAAAGCACCCCAGTCCTTTTGATTGCTGTGGAATGATGCCCATTTACCCCAGTGGAGGACATGGCCCATTATATCAATCTATTATAGAAGTTTGTTTGTATTTCTAATAAGCCAAGACATTTTGATTGTGTAATCAGCTCTGCATTCTTCTCTTTGCTAGTGTAGGGTATAATTGTAGCTCTTGGATGATAATTATTATTAAATTATTAAATAATAAAGCCTTGGAAGGTCACTTTGAAGTTGTGCATTGCAGAGTTCTTTCATGTGAGCACTGAAGGGGATAGTACAGACAAAATGGACTGTGTTGGTCTGCTGAGGTGTGACAGTCCACAAATTGCACAGATAAGCAATTATAAGTGGATTGTCCCATTGCAAAGAAATAGTTTGCCTTTTGAAAATCTACCCCTTTCAGGCACAGGAAACACATTTGTTCTTGCTTTAATACCTCCAGGTTGAAGAAGAAGAAGAAGAGTTGGCTTTTCTACCCCGCTTTTCTCACCCATTTAAGGGGACTCAAAGCTGCTGACAAAGCTTTTCTATTCTTCTCCCCACAACAGAACACCCTGTGAGGTAGGTGGGACTGTGAGAGCTCAGAAGAGACCTGTGACAAGCCCAAGGTTACCTAGCTGGCTTCATGGAGGAGGGCGGAATCGAACCCAGTATTCCCAGATAAGAGTCCAGCTCCCTAACCACTAAACCAAACTGGCTCGCAACTTGAGTCATGTTTTCAGGAAGACACCAAATCTTAGGAATGCTTAAAAGGCTCAGACGTCAAGATAGTAGCACTCTTGCTGGTGTGTGTGGAACAAGAACCAATATATTGTTACTGGGTTTGGTGGTTGCTCCTCCAAGTGACACGGAGACAGTCCACAAATGCTATGGTGTGATAGATGATATGAGAAATGGCCATTTGACCCATTAGAACAACAGACCTTCAAAATCTTGTGAGTCCTGCTGTTATAAGCAGACTGATCCTCATAGGACTGAGAGGCTTCTAGTGGTCACACATTCATTAGTGAGAGGTGCCTCTAGATCAGTTCTACAGGGGTGATGGGAGTGGAGTGAGGCTTCTGTTGAGAAAATGCCTTTGAACTTGGTGAACTATATTCTGGGCCAATGACAAGATCAAAGGATGGTTTCTGGTGGGAGCCTTGCTCCGGTTACACCTCCCATGGGTCCCAAATCAGGTTTTGCTGCTGGTGTTGCTGCTTGTTCCTTTGGGTGATCCAAAGATTCTCTCAGCAGAGAATAATCTGTTTAAAAATGCAATATAAACAAACAAACAAATAAAAGGGATTTAATATAAGGTCATAAGAACCAGTGGCCAGTTTAGTACAGCAGTGTGTTCTCACAGTGGTAACCAGTTGCAAATGGAAACTCACAATCAGAATGTAATGACACACTTAGCCCTGCTTGCTAACTCTCAGTGAGTTATCTTTAGAGTTATATTGACCCCCATGTGAGAGGAAGTTATACCACCATCAGTGCTGTACTCAGTGATCGCCCTGTCCATCTTAATTGGTCCAACCCCTTTTGAAGTCTTCCAAGATGATGGCCAATGGGCACACCATGTGGTAATGAATTCAAAAGTGTAACTGTATTGTGTATTAAAAAAAGTATTTCCTTTTGTTTGTCATGAGTCTTGCATGTCGCCTGGTTCAAGTGTTTTAGGAAGAGGACAAAAACTTCTTATCTAAGCTGCTCACATTGTGTGAAATTTAATATAACAGTATCATGTCCTCCATCACATGCCTTTTTTCTGGATCAAAAAGCCTCAAAGATCTTCCTCATAGAGAAGTTCCTCTAGCACTTTTTCATTTTAGCTGCCCTTCTATGAACTTTTCCAGTTCCATTATATCTTTTATGAGCTGTGGTGATCAAAACTGTATGCTATATTGCACACATGGTCATAGTATCACTTTGTTTTAGCGATCTGAAAACAATAAAAGCAGAACGTAAAACTTTAGGGGCTCCAGAACTTCCATGAGCCTGGAAATGCAGATGCTTCTTAAACCTGTTTCATAAGCACAAGATTATAGGACACTTTTATTTTCAAGGGACAGGACATTCCACATCTTGAGTGCCACAAAAGAAAAGGCACTACTCTGTTATAAATTAGTTTTACATAGAATTATGAGCAGAATCAGCCTTCCAGAACTTGAGACATGGCGTGGCAGGGAGTGAAAGAACTGATACTTCAAATACTTAGGTCTCAAGTGAAGACCAGAAGCCTGACCAAACAGACCTATGGAATACCTCATTAACACTGCAGACTGGTCTACCAGAAGGCCATGCATCCCAGTATGGTACTGTGTTCACATGAAAAGAGGCGTCAGACTGAGCTATAGGTCTAAAATGGTGCTGTAGATCATTTCCAACAATGGACTGCTTTTGTGATGCTGATGAAGACTGAAGAAAACAAACCATACTTGAAAAAAACCAACAAGTTAATGCCAACCACCACCTAATTGCACAGAAAGTGTCATGCCTACTCTTAGCACTTTATCTATTTACTCTATGTTGGAATCAAACCCTCAGGATCCCACTGACCTTTCCTGACCATGGGATCAGGTCAAACCAAGGTCACGACAGATGTGTTATATTTAGCAACTTGTAACCAATCCATATCCTATTTCAAGCTGTTGTACTGGTAGACCAGTATGCAGATAGCATGGTGGTTTGGTCTCCCAGGGCCAAGAAGCCCAGCAAGCACTCATAAGCATGCCACCTATATATGCCAGGCCAAAATAGTCCTGACTGGTAGCTACAGAGGCTAGAAATTCTCAGCCTCTGAGCTGCCTGCAAAGTAGACGGCCCTTGGTGCAGGCTGCTGGTAGCCTGGTTCATCTTGTGTTGGATCACTTGATCAAATTTGGCAGTGCACAGGATACTGTGCAGCATGTAGAACCAGCCAAACAGATTAAGGTCCTGTTCACACTTAACTGTGAGGAGTGGTATAAGTATACCATTCTGGAGCCCTTTCTGCACTTGGCCTTATTCTGGAATATATCCTGGAATAGGGGCCTGCTGTCTTCATGTTAGTACATTCTACAGCGGACCCCAGGTGAAGTCTCCCATAGTCTGCATTAGTATGTGGACAACAGATTCCTATCCTGAGATATATTCCAGAATAAGGCCAAGTGCAGAAAGGCCCCAGGTAAAGGTTCTCTGAGATCCTTTGGGACGGTCCGGGATGGAGGTGGTAGTATGGCATGTGGACAGAGGTCTCATGCCGTCTGAGAGCTTTCTCTCATGGTAAGTGTGAACAGTTCCCAAGTTAACAGTTTAAATAGAGATTCATAACAACCATAGTGGTCAGTATAATGTCATTACAGAAATTTCCTACTGTCAGGAGCTTGAAATGACTTGGTAGTTTATAAATATGTATAACTGTAGAACAACACTTCTAAATACTTTTCAGACAATAAGGCTTAATGCTGGATCTTTGTGAAGGCACAGGCCACTGCTTTGTATATGCAACTCTATGACATATGGTCCTTAGAAAAGAGGGGGTGAGGTGCCAATATATTCTTGTCAAAACGAGGGAGGCACACATGAAGATTACGCATTTCAAACACTTATTGCGTAAAGTAATGGTGTTATGGAAACTATAAAACGACCATTGTGGCGCATGCAGAGATTGAGTTTACCTCATCATTTTCAGACTGTAAAAGTTGACCTTTGGTTGCCCAAAAGTGAGAAATCCAATTTTTAAAGTGCACCTTCCTGCTCAGTCGGGTAAAAAGAAGCAGAAGCAGAAGCAGCAGAAGAAGCAGAAGCAGAAGAAGAAGAAGAAGAAGAAGAAGAAGAAGAAAAGCACACCTCACTGCTCTTCTGAGACTTTAGGCAGGATCGACAGGGTGCGAAGAGGAATCAGCAAGGTAGGTGTGCAGGGCAGAAGGCAAGAAAGTGGAAGCAGCAGCGGTGGTAGGAGGCAGTCTGCGTTTCCCCGATGGAGGCCTGTTACCCCACCATTGATTGCCTCCCAGTTTACACATCACTGTCAGCATCTCTTAGCTTTGGTTGTCTTCTCAAGTATTGCTCAAATATTGCCCCATTGGAGGCATTTAACTTTCAGAATAAGGCCAAGTGCATTTCAGTGCAGGACATCACGAATATTGTTTTCAGAATGAGTTTTTTTTTTATGGTCTTCATTTCTTAAAACATCCCTGGTAGTATATAGCATTCCTGCCTTCCTGAAGTTACAGGGAATCCTCATAGGAACATCATGCAGTGTTCAAGAGGGCATTTGCAGACAGAAAGGTGATTTCTAAGATACAAACCTTGGCCCTGTCCAGATGGGGAGAAGATAGCACCGTTACTGGGTGGGGGGTACTTCATGAGGTAACCCGCCGAAGTCCTGTGTTTTCCCTCTAAAAAGGGCTAGAAACTATTGCTGGAAAACTCAGCACTGGTTGAGGGTTTTCCCAGCACCAAGAGGGACACTGCCTAGCTAGGGGGTGGTAATTTTGGAGGTGAATTCCCTGCAGAATTGACTCCAGGATATTCAGGCTCTGTCTGGAGGCAGCTCTTGATTGCCTCAAAACTCAGATGAGCCACAGGAAGATAAGGTCAACTCTGCTGCTATATTCTGCATTTGCCTACTTTTCAAAGAGTCTAAGGTGGCAAACTTATTTATTTATTTATTTATTTATTTATTTATTTATTTATTTATTTATTTATTTATTTATTTATTTATTTATTTATTTATTTATTTATTTATTTAATTTCTGTCCTGCTCTATACCTAGAACATAAGAACATAGGAGAAACCCTGCTGGTTCTGGCCACAGCCCATCTAGTCTAGCATCCTGTCGCACACGGTGGCCCACCAAATGCTCATGGGCATCTCAAGCAGAGACAAGGACAAACCTATTTCTGCTCTCGAAACCCAGCAAATGGCCTTAGAAGCACCCCGCTTCCCCCCCCCCAGCCTGAAAGATGCACTTAGGCATTCATTCTAGTAGCCATTGATACATTTTTCATCCATAGATTTGTCTAACCCTACTTTAAAGCCATCTAGACTGGTAGCTGTTCCATAAACTGATGACGCTCTGGGTGAAGAAATACTTCCCCTTGTTGGATCCGACTCTCCTACCCATCAGCTTCATAGAGTGCCCCCCGGTTCTAGTGTTGTGCGATAGAAAAAAGAAATTTTCTCTATCCACCTGAAGGTCTCAGGGCAGGTAACAACTTTTAAAACCAATAATATACATACAAAAATTTAAAAGATTCAGCATATTAAAATACTAAAATAATAGTATCTGCTGTGGGCGGGAAAGTATAATCGCCATGGGTGGGAAAGTATAATTTTTCCTTTCCTTCCTCCAACTGTATGAATTAGCTGAGGGTAAGGATAAGTCTTTCTTCACATGTCGTGCAAGAAGCCTCTCAAAAGTGCCTTAGATACAGTAGTGTGTGGCCCTTGTGTTCTCATCCCATCTCTAACCCACTTATTCTAGCTTCAAATGTTTGTGGAAGGTGTAGACTGGCAAGTGAATGACTCCACCTGCCAACCACGTCTAAGCTTCATCTAAGCTATCTCAAGAGATGCTTTTGTTAAACTACATGTGCACAGCCTAAGTGCCACTAGGCCTTTTCACACTCATGCGCTGCCTGAAAAATGTCCTAGGGAAGCAAAGTTGTGGAATGGTTTGGGCATCTGCACTTCAGGACACCCAAACCATTCAAAACTTTTCAGGTGCTTAACCAAGTGGGATCACAGAGCTGTGGCAATGGCATCAGCATGCCATGGCAGCTGAGTAACACAATGTGCAACCATGCCTGCACACTTGATCAGACACTTCGTTTGAACCTCCTCCATCCCAAAGAGGTGCAAATGGAACATGCAGAAGGTCCCCAGTAGGCAACTAGGTAAGCTGTGGAGCGTGAAAATGTGCCCCATGCCTATCCTGGTCACAAGACACTCTGGCACACACAGAAGCTTCTTGGTGCAATGCATGTGTTCCTTTGGGGAGTATACTCAAAGTGTCCCTTTTCACAAAGGGCAAAAAGGCCACTATGCATCCACGAATCTTCCATCTCAGGTCATTCACACACTCCAGCTATAAGAAGTTTACTGAAATATTCTATCCCCCTTTAACATTTCAAATGAAATTTACTTTCTCTTTAATTGGGGGATTATAGTTGAGACAGGGAAAAAAGGGTGGGAATAAATGTTCAGCACAGAGCAAACATAGAGCAAAGCAGAATATTAATTAACAGAAAGCTTCAGTAAGATGAATTGTAATTTGCCCCTTTCTGTTCTCCTTCAAGAGGCTTCCAACAAGCCTTTGTTGTCCTGTACCAGGAGCCTGTACCTACAGGCCTCTTGCTCCGTATCTCTTTCTCTGCTCATCTGTGTCACAGCATGGCTGTTTCCATAAAGGATGAATACAAAAAGCTTATTTGTGAGTCTCTGCCCTGAAGGAAGGCCAGCCAGCTTGCTCACTTCCAACATGCAGCAATGCTTGATTGGAGCAGAGCACACTAAGAAGAAAGAGAGCAACATCGCTCCTTCATATAAGAGAGGAGGAAGAGCGAAACAAGCTTATTTTTTAAATCCATGGGTCTCCCTCTCCAAATCGAATGAATAGCATGTGAACAAAGTGAATTCTGAGTTTTCAAAGCCCATGGAAACACTTTGTGAGTCCTTTTGTCAGAATCCTCAAATGTTCTGAATGCTCCAGCTATAAGGAACTAGGAAGAAAGCTGTTTTACCTTCCCTCTCCCAGATGGGTGGCCATGGCATCCCTAAACTGCGTGGGTAGTAGATCAGGATGAGTCAGAGACCTGTAAAAAAAAAAGGCAGTTAATGCAATTACCTCTTGGACACTTCCGCATGGGCCCTGAAGATCCCTTTAGGAACCCGTATGCACTATGTATCTTCTGCACTGAGTGACCCCTTAGGACAATTTTGGGATCACATTGTCTGCATGAACATTGTAGAGTTCCTGATTTAATGTGAGCCAGTTTGATCTAGTGGTTAGGGTGATGGACTCTTATCTGGGAATCACTGGGTTTGATTCCACACTCCTCTATGAAGCCAGCTGGGTGACCATGAGCTAGTCACAGCTCTCTTCTGAGCTCCCACAGCCCCAACTACCTCACAGGGTGTCTGTTGTGGGGAGAAGAACAGAAAGCTTTGTCAGCTGATTTGAGCCCTCTTATATGGGTGAGAAAAGAGGTAGAAAAGCCAATTCTTTTTCTTTGGGCCCTTTAATCCGGATTAGCCATAGACCCCATTAAACAGGTCTACAATCTGTTCTTGTGCCATGAAGACTGGATTTCAGAGCATGCTTCTGCACACATGCCAGGCCAATGGGGTCCAGGGGCCGGCCTAGAGGCTGCCATTTGCAGCGGGGTGGCTCCAGCTCTGCCCCTTTACACACACCCTACTTAGACCCCCGGGCCCTATGTAGTGGTCTATGAAGCTGGCCACAACCTGAATAGCAGCAACATAGTAGTCTATGTAACTGCCCCCACCTAGTTCTGACCCAGTAACAACTATATAGCAGCTATCTTCCCTCTTCATAGAATGACTATGTAGATGAGCTACGCAATTGGTGGCTGGCAATGTAGCAGCTACGTAGGCAACTATGCAGCCGTGTCTCTCTGTCACACCCACTGTAATTGGAAGTGACTCTTGATTGACAGATTTGTGGGCCAATCGCACTGTGCCATGGGCAGAGATTCCTGTATGGGCCTATTCAGGGCCTTAGGATGTATGCTACAGCAGCCTCACAGCAGCCTTCTTTAGCACCCATTGCCATTGGTGCTATATGCTCTGTGTGGATGTATGGGATGTTTGTTTAGATCTGGACCTACAAGGAACGGATTCCCTAAGGATTGGATTCTGAAGATTCGGATTTACTTAATGCAGATTAACTACATGAAGTGCGGAAACGGCCGTTAAGTCTCAGCCCCTGATGCCCAGGTATCAAATCGGTCTGGAGACTAGAAGTATGTTCCTGTATCTCTTACCCCTGTCATCTTGGGGTGTTTTTCCACTGCACTAGAAGTACCCATTAAGTACCCATTAATGGGTACAAAAATGCCATTACGTACCCATTAATGGGTACTTAATGGGTACTTTTAGTGACAGTGGAAAAACACCCTTGGATTCTTCACCTCTGGAATCTTTGTCCTCTACCTTCTTTGCTTAGCTTTATAACTCACTTGTTAGTTTCAGCCTAGTGCTCAATGGTGAGTTATATCTGTATGGATTTTGTGTCTTCTGCTCCTGGACTCACTGATTTCTCTTTTTTCCCATGTTGTTGCCACAGTTATTATCAGACCATTACCCTGGTTTTGAACTTCTAGCTTATATTTAGGCCATGCCTTTTATGGCACATGGAAGGCACCTTAGAGGAATGTAGAAGTTCGTCATATCTCCACAGCACCCAATTTTTTAGGGATGTGAGGGTGCTTGGAGGGACTTCAGTGTTCCTCTGAAGCACAAAAGTACATGAGAAGTGAGTCTGAGGCCACATCTTGCATCTTTAATTGGGCCCTTGTTGTGGTGAAATGAGCCATGTTTCTGTAATGACCTGTTGCACCTGCTCAATGGAATATGAAGAGGCCCTGCAAGTGCAGACACAGAAACCTGAGCAATGCAGCCATGGCAATGGCAATGGAGTTGTCAACTAGGGATGTGCACAAATATTTGAAAATCTGAATATTTGATTTGAATCCGATGAATATCAACATTCAAACTCGAAATGGATTTTCAAAAATCTGGATTTGCACATTCGAACTCGAATATGGATTTTTGAAAATCCTATACAGATTTTCGAATTATTCGAATGTGTAGATTTGTATCTGTTGCATATGAATCTGTGGGAAAATTATCTGCATCTTGCGCTTAAAATACATGATTAAAACGGGATGCATATGGGATAATATGGGATGCCTATGGATTTTTATGGAATGCGCACAGATACGTATAACAGATATGAATGTTGTTGACATTCGTATCTGTAAATATGAATCTAACATTTGAATGTACAGATTTGAATGTTGCGGATTTGAATTGGATTTTATGACATTCGAATCTTAAATATCCAAATTGAATCGGATTTGAATGTCAAAAATACATCCCTACTGTCAACCTCCTTGCTGAAGCCAATTGAATAGGAGAGCAGCCCTCTCCAGTGGATGTGCTTCCCCAAGGCATTTTCCACCATCAGAACTAGCACACAACTGCAATGCATCAGTGCTGGGAAAGTGTGATCACCTCTATATTAGAAGCAATCACATCACCATGGCAATGGTCATGCATGCCTGTCATTGCTGCAGTGGCTGATGTAGTGTTCAAGTATGGCTTTGCTGTCCCCCCCATGCCCCCTTCACCTGGAATACATGCAAAGGGGGCTATACTAGCTGGGTCCCAGGTGTAGTTAGTACAGCCATTGAGCAATTTTTTGTACTTGACAGCTATCTGCCTGGGGAATGGTCTGGCAAGTGTGGAACTGCTTCTGGAACAGAAGTGACTCCATGCTGTGCAAATGTTCCATGTGGGAGCATTCTTTGGCTGTCCCACTGGACCAAGTGCAAAAAGGCCCTTAAATCTAGGCAACAAGCCTGGTCAAGTAAAGCCTTAGTAGAGAAGACTAGCTTACTGCTGAAGAGGCTCTTCCAGTTTCTAGCTGCCAACCGATTCCAGCATCCATTGTGCTCTCACCTGCTTGGTTCTAGCTCTTTGTTTCTCATTCCTGTAGGCTGTTGCCCATAATCTGGATCTGACTGGATACATTATCCACATTGCTAATACTGCTGTACAAAGCCTTTCATTATTTGGAAACTCAGGCACTTCATGACTGTGTTCCTGATTATGTTCTCCCTCATTCAGTGCTGTTGAGGGGCAACCATGTAATAGCTTGTTTTTCCTTTTCATTTTGGTAATGGCAGCTCATGGGTTGAACTGGCTCTCAATGAAGATTATATTGTCTCCTACGATGTCTTCCTTTGCAAGCCAAAAGAAAATGTAACTCTTCACTCCAGTTTTTCTTTTGATGTTGTTTCTCATCAAAAGAAATGGAGTGTAGTTTTCTATTGTGAGCGATTTGTGCTGCAAATTCTGCTTTACAAATTTGTTCTGTTGTGGTGGACCACTGTCCTAGGGAAGGTGAGTAGGATTTAGAGGAGTAGGAAGCAAACCCCTTTGATAGAGCCCTCAGCTAGTAACATCTGCTGCTTGAAAGCATGGTGATGAATTTATTGGGCATGTACTACCAATCCTTCTGTGATCTGATGAAGCACATCAGATCACAGAGAGATTTCCAGGGTATTTTGGACTCTAAAGAAGGCTGACAAACTGTGTGCTGCATTTCTGGGTGCTTCTGTATATGCTTCTGGCTGCTAACATGCTGAGCATGTAGCTCCTTAGGTTCTGTTCATGCTTAGCTCATTTTTCATGCAAATGACATCAATTGTGTGTAATATTTGCATTGCGGTACTTGCTATTTGTGCAGCCTGTGCACAGACCCCAAGTAATCGCTCACTGCTGTGTGTGGCTCTTCTGGAAGTGCCAATATTAAAAAAAACAGGAATCTGAAAAATGCTGCTTGGAAAGCTTTGTTAAGCATTCAAAGCAGCAGATTTTGGTATGTGGCCTCCCAGATAAGCATGATGTGGATGGTTCAAATGCTATGTAAAAATCATTCAAAGCAGTAATTTGCCCATCCTTAAATACATATCTTTCACAATGACTATTTTACTATTACAAAACTTCCATAATGGATTATCCGAGGAACCTTTTCACTGGCATTTGTGGAACAAGAGTGAATGGGATCTTATCTCGGTAATAAGTCCAAAGATTTCAATAGGTTTTGCTCATTAGCAAGTTTGTGTAGAATTGTACCTTTACTTGTTAGTAAATACCCTTAGGAATACTGGCTTACTGCTTGTTCCTGTGTATGTTGACTAGAAGGCAAGATCCTTTGAGTACTGCCTTAGGGGAATAAAACAGGGCAAGGTTATTTCTGGGTCAGCTGAAGGGAAGATATTCCTTCTGTTTTATTATCTCTGACTCACCTGAAAATAACTTAGGTCAACTAGACCCTGCTCAAATGGATGATGTATGAGCTTGACACTCTGTAGCATTTTATGTTTATTTTTGTCTTTGCTGCAAGTTGCGATTGCAACTCAGGCCAACTGAAACTAAGTTGTTCACAGTAATACACTCAAAACCAATCTTTAATACAATTACAGAACCTTCCCTGATAAGATTTACATTATCTTGACATTCCTGCATTCACACTAGTATCCTTCTTTAACATAATACTATGGTTGAAGTGTGTGTACGAATGTGTGCATGTGAAGATGAATGCACATGTAGTCTAAGCACTTACCCTGTCCATTCTCAGTTGTCCTTTAATTACTATTTAAATTATTAAGTGCTGTTAATCCTGGCTGAGTACATGATGGGGTCTGTCTTTAAGTCTCTGGACTTCTGCCAAGTTGTGTATATAATATTCCCTTTTTCATAAGTCAGGCCTTGTAGCCCTTCCATTATTTATGGTTGCTTTTCTCCCCAGAACCTCTCATTTATCTGAAGGTTTTCCAAAGAAAAGTTAGTGGCTTGAGGATGTCTTGCTGGAAGGTTCCATATTTAGATATTTGAAGAAAGCACTTGTTACTCCATTTCAGTGAATGCAGAATTTTCTCTTTTGATCCTTAGGCAGGAATGAAATGCTTATAGAAAAACTGATTTGAGTTGCATGAAGCTCCCATCCTTTGTCCTGTTTTACATCCAACTCTGTCAACCTTTCAGCATGAGGTGAAGATATACTGTAGTGCTTCTGTAAGATTCTTGGAATTTGAGTTTTATTAGATTCACAGCTATGGAATGATTTATACTTTTTATTGATAATCTGCCTGCATGGTTTAGTATGTCCTTAAACCAATATATCTAGCATGTTTGATATTTAATTTTTTTGTGGTGTATTATTTTTTGAATGGACATCTGAAACATTTTTGTGTAAGTGACTGCTAAGTTAAATCTTTTGGTTATTTTGTCAGAATATTTGTAGGGTCTAACTATAGTTCAGTGGTAAAGCAAATGCTTTGAAAACAGTTCCTGTAGGGTAAGATAATGGCAAACTATTGCTGTATCTGCCAGGGAAACTGAATGGATATGCCCATGCAGTCACCAAACAATACATTCACATGTCTAACAACTGAATAATTGAGCCAACATTTAACTTCAACTCTACTTGACATATGATTTTTTTAAAAAAAAACTGGGGAAGATCTATGCTTATTTGCAAACTATTTCTGCAGCTTATGTTTTATGAGCCCAGCAGCTTCATAACTAGCTCTTAACATCTGGCCTCCAGGATAAACTACTCTGATGTACTGTGAGTGGCATTGCTTCTGAAGCCCTTTTCAAAATTGCAGTTAGCTCAAAAAACAGCTGCAATGCTATTGGTGGGAAGTGGGGCCTGTTCGCACTTGGCTTTATACTAGAATATATTCTGGAACAGGAGCTTGCTGTCCACATACTACTGCAGGGTACTACAGGCCCCAAGTGAGGCCTGTGAGAGTCAGTATTAGTACACAGACAACAGACCTGTATCCTGAGATATATTCTGGAATATGGCCAAGTGTGAACAGACCCCTGCTGGTCAATGAGAACATCCCTTGTAGTAATGGATAAAGTCAATAGCTCTTCACTCTGAACTCAGTTTACAGATCTGGTACATGTTTAGGATTCATAAAGGAATACTTGGGTACTGGTATAATAATACCATACCAGTCAAATGAAGAACAAGTATGATGGGAGCCATTTGCACTTCAAGGGCTAGTAAAGCCCCAGACCAGGCCACTAGCACTTAAAGTGTGGATGAGCAGGCCAGGGCAGGCTGGATTATCATGGCAACATCCTGAGTCTCCAACAGATTTTAATATGGGGGCAGGTCTACATGGAAGGTAGCACTTATTTAGATATTGCTGCCAAGAAAACTACATGGATGTGTTGTTGCCAGGGGGCAAAGCTGATTTGAGAACATCGTTATCTTGGCCTCCTTCTTTTAACAGTTCAGTCAAGTTTAGCTCCTGTCAACTATGTGGACGCATAGTTAATTAAGACTACTATACTGCCCTATTACATAATGCTCAGAGTGGAGAACAAGAATAATATTGGGATATAGGTCCTGGATGGCAGCAATTAAGCCCTGGTGAGTGGCACAATGTGGGGTGGCTTGCCGCTGGGCTGTTTTTTGGCTGTCTGCATTGTGGACAGCTTGTTCCAGCCCAACTTTAAAGGCTGGGAACTTTATCACCTATGTGGCCAGGAGTAGCACATTTCTGGCACTGTTTATAATGCCTGGCTGAAAAGGGTGGGAATGATACACTAGGTCACAGAGGTGTGCTGGCCACATGTTTTCCATAGTCCAGTACGCCAAGGTAGTATGCTTGGAGAGGGCATATAAAAGGTTTACCAGTAGAGCAAGATTTAGTGCCATTTTGGTGTCATATCCTGTTCTACAACCTAGTCTGCTGTGGACAGGCCACTCTGCTGGGACTGTGGCCTCCAGTATCACAGTTCAGAGTCCACCATCCATGCTAGGGGCCACTCTGCTCCTGGATACCATACCAGTGCTGAAAGCACCCTTGATATACTTGGCCTGGTCAACAGATCTTTAATCTCCTTTGCTGGGGGTGGCAAGATCAAATACAGAGAAAAGGAGGTTACAATTCTTATCCAATCCATTTTTTTATTTTCATTAATACATTTCCATACATAATTGTATACCAATACAATAATTTTGATAAATTTCCATGTGACTTCCTCCATTCTCCGGATTCTTCTTCTTCTAGTCCATTATATTGTGCTCCATACATCTACTTGTTGCTTTTTCTCCTAGAGGCCAATGCCTTCCATCGGAATACCCAAACCCCGAAGAAATTGTATAAAAGGTCCCCAATCCTCTAAAAACTTATTCACTGTTTTATCTTTTAGTAACTTCGTTAATTTGTCCATTTCTGCCATATCCATCAATTTAATTATCCATTCTTCTTCTGTAGGCAGTTCCTCTTGCTTCCATTTTTGTGCATATAGCAATCTGGCAGCTGTTACCATATACAAAATCAAAGTCTTTACTTCGCTTAAACTGTCATCAGCAATACTCAATAGAAATAATTCTGGTTTAAACTCAAAAGGAGGTGACAATTCTTAAAAGCTGCTTGCTGCAAAGTGATGTTCCTCAAATTCTTCACATGGCACCATGCACGCCTTGTCCACCCAGCATGTACAGAACATGCAAAATAATCTTTTGCTGATTGAAAGAAGGTGAGATAAAATGCCCTATCTTGGCTGTGCTGGCACACAAGAGTGTCTGCCTGTCACCTGGCATTCAGAAAATAAATAACTTAGATTTACTTCTCCCACAGCATGATGAAACTGCAAGTGTAAATAACCCAGCTGTGTCAGTGATGGAGCATCTGCTACAAACAAATCACAAAATGGGTAACATGTCATGTGCTGACTCTATGCAAAGGGTCCAACAGTCTGGTCATAGTAGGGGAATTTTGTGCAAAAGTTTCACAAATATCACAACACGTCACCTCAGTGCCTGCAGATTTTGTATGAACTTTGCACTACACTCATATTACATAATGAACAGTTCATGGAATTTATTTTGTAATGTCTTTGTAAGCTGAGGCTCTTTTAAAAGCATTATATGCAATTTTCTCAGTTTGAATAAGGGAGAATTACATAAGAGGTCTTCTCTTGCTTTGTGGATTGTATAGGCACCACACATCTGCCTAGCAAAGGCCTCTGCAGTCTGGGCATTTGTTTGTAGAAAGCAGCAGAAGCAGGGTGTGGAGGTTTGCTTTGTGTTGTGGACAACTAAGTGACTTATTTTATAATTTCCCTTCTTACAGGGCAGTCTTGCAAAATAGTGCCCCGGGTATTAAAACTTGTGATTAGGGGTGGTGTTGCACAGTATTATGCAACTGTGCCCAAGTGCAGATATGGCCTGAGTTTCCATGGCAACTGTTGTCATTATGGAAGACTAATGTCTGCTATCTGTTTAGTGTTACCACTTAAAGGACACAAGAAATGTCCTGCTGAATCAGACCTATAGCTGATCAAGTCCAGCAATCTGGGGCCTTTTCCACACTTGGCCTTATTCTGGAATAGGGGCTTACTGTCTGCATGCTAGTGCAGGCTATGGCTGGCTCGAGGCAAGACCTGCCAGAGTCTGCATTAGCATATGGACAACAGACTCCTATCCTGAGATATAGTCCAGAAGAAGACCAAGTGCTGAAAGGGCCATGTTTTCACACTGGTCACCCAGCTGCATATGGAAGCCAACAAAGAGGACATAAAGGCACACTTTGTCCTGCTTACAAGTCTACCAGCAGCTGGTCTTCAGAGGTATGTTGCCTGTTACATAAGCTTCTCTAATGTCACACTACCAAGATGGCTTGTGATCTGTGTTTGCTCTGTCTTCCATCAATTTTTGTTCAGTTCTCTTTTGAAGTAATCTAAACTTTTGGCCAACACTTCATCTTGTGGCAGCAAACTCCAAAGTTTAACAATGATAATCATTTTGCTTGTCCTTGATTCAGTTTCATTCAATGGCCACTAGTTCGATCTCTTTCCTCGTCAGTCACCACGAGCTCAGATCCCATTAGTCTACAGGTTCAAAATGGATCACAGCTATTTACATGGAACAGCACCTGCCATCCTATACTCATTTCTCTAGTTTGCAGAGATCCTTTGAAGTTAAATTCCTTTCAGTTTTTACTCTGTACAATTTGGTGTTGTCAACATAATTGGTCACGTGATTGCTCACTCCCAATCTGGATCAATGGTCCCCAGATGCGGTGCCTGGTCTTGATTGCTAGTACCAGCGGACCCCCCCCCACCCCTTGGATATCAATAATCAAAATAGGGCATAGTTGCTTCCAATAGGAAAAGGCTTGCATCTGAGCTCTATCTTGATTGGGGGAGCTGTGATTTGTTAGCACGTGCTTCATTTAGCAATCAAGCCAATAAAGTGCTAACATTCAAAAGTTCCTCCTGCCTCCAAAACTAATCACGGCTTGGCTTTAGCCACTGTTTAGCCAGCCCAGTTAAGATGCTGGCTGTTCTCTGGATGAGGACAACAGAGGAAGGGAAGTTTCCCAATGGGAAACTTCTCCCCACCGCAGTCAGATCCTAGCCCACCCCTCTAAGCCAAGCCTGCAGGCAGGCAGCAGCCCCAAGCTGAGAGACCAGGGGCCTGCTGGGTTCCCCATTCCCTCCCCTCCCCTCCCCAGCCCTGCCACCCTCCACTGCCGCAGCCTGCAGGCAGGTGACTGTGGCAGACGTTTCTCCTGCCGCTTCCCTTCCCTCTGCCACTTTCACTGCTTTCCGTTGCCGCTTTACCCCCACAGCTTCCCTCACTGCTGCCACTGCTTTCCCCTCGCCGCTTCCCTCACCGCCACCACCACTTTCCCCCCACTGCTTCCCTAACCATCACTGCTTTTACCCCACTGTGGCTTTCCCCCCACAGCTTTCCTCACCGCCGCAGCTTTCTCCCCACTCCTTCCCTCACTGCCACTTTCGCCCCCACTGCTTCACTCGCCCCTGCTGACCCCCTCCACCCCTGGCCCTGCCGGCCAAAATTCCACCACTGCCACTGCCCTTAGCCTAGTGTGGCCTGCCAAATTGGCCACCACAGGGCAGTCACGTGCTAGCCGGCAGCTGCCACTGGTATCTTGTATTTAAACTTGCTGAAATAGACCTTTCTCTGTTTTTCTAACTTAGGCTATTGTCTCTCTAATTATAAAATCAATGCTAGAAACCAAAATTAATGTTGATTGTGCAGCTTCAGAAGAGTGAGGATCTGATAAAGGTTTGTCTGCTGGTTCAATGACCTCAATAAGGTGTGTCTTTCAAGTTTAGAGAGAGAGGTTCCTATGGATAAAAAAAGTCCATGGGCCTATTCACACTTGGCTTTATTCTGGAATATATCCTGGAATAGGGCCCTGCTGTCCACCTGCTAGAGCAGGCTAAAGCAGGGGCCAACTGAGAGTTGCCAGAATCTGCCACCATGTGGACCGCTGACCCCAATCCTGAGATATATTCCAAAATATGACCGAGTGTAAACAGGCCTCAGTTCTCTACTTTTAGTAGTGGTGGAGTGGGTTGGTGCTTGCACTCTTCCAGGTATTATTGTCATCAGGAGCAAGTGTCAGGCAAAGTGAGGGCTGAGGCTTGTCCCATGATTTTGCCCCACTATCTGGCAGGGACAGTGACAGGCAATTGTGGAAGCCAAACAAGATCCCACGTTTTCCTCTCACCATCCAGAAGCAGCCAGAATTTTTACAGGTACGGCACATTTTACATTATATTTGTTGTTTTACTCAAAGCAGGAAAATGTTCTGAACTGTTCCTATTGTTCTTCAGCTTAGTGGAGCACCTTCATGTGTGCACTTGGCTGCACTGCCCAGATAAAAATAGGGGTGTGAAAAACAATGGGCTGTTCTTCAGGGTCCATGTAGAACACCTCTAGACCTCATAGAACTGCACGTTAATGTGGATTTATGAGGCTACATACACCTCTGATTTGCTCCATCTGCACTAAACAGAAAGTGATCCAGATTAAGACAGGCCTTAATCTTGATCACTGGTAGACCTGTTTAATCCAGTCTACCACTGGACCAGCATGGTCCTGATCGAGAACACAGGATACATGTAGATTGCATGCTTTCTATGTTTGGGACTATCAGAGGGCACCTTCATCAATGTACCATGGCACACCTCCAGAGGCCCCCAAGGCCAGCAACTTCTGTTTGTAGCTCTTGGGGGTGTCAGGGTTCAGCATTGGGGCTTGCATGAGCAAAGAGGCTACAGTTTAATATTTACTTTCAAATATTTCATCTCAAAATCTTGAGAGATCTCTTGCCTTATTTACAATGCAAACAGCATTTACTGGAAATCAACTTAAACCCATCAGATATACAAATAGAAGGAGGTGACTCCAAGAGTCATGTTTACCTATTTACTTCATAGGTTGATTAGTTTTTCCTGGGGCCTAAAGGTCAAAGCCCATGGTTTTTGCAATGGTCCCATAAACCTTTGTAGTGCTCATTTATACATTAGCTACACACATTTAATATAGAAATTTTAGATTATGCCTGTAACAGGCAACTTTCAGGGTCCATCTTTGAGAAGCTCTGAGTTCTCACCTTGAGGGCAGAACTGCACTACCATGTCCTGTCTTTCATCCACTCAATGCAAGCTCTCTGGTTCTTAAGGGACTGAACTCATTCTCTGAATGCTAAAGTTCATTGCAATGTGCGCACACCCATGATGGATATCTTGAGTCTCACGTGTGGTGTTCAGTACATCTCTGCTAACTTCCTACTTGGATATCTAGTTCTATTGAACTATTAGATTCAGAGCTTAAAATCTGAAGTCAAAGATAAAACAAATTTGAAGCAAATCAGGGAGGGGATTTAAGGACCTTCACTGTCATGCTTGCCAATGTCCTCCTGCAAAACCTCTCTTTGCTACCCTTGTCCTCTTGCTTTATTTGGGACCTCTCAGGAGTCCAACCTTCTTCAATGGAACCCAGGTCAATTTGGTTTTCTTGCTCCCAGCTTAGCAAGATGGAGAACTGAACTATCAGTTAAACCAAAATGCAGAAAACTCAAGAGGCCTGTTCTTACATGAATCTTGCAAATTAGTTGTGTAACTAAAAAGGATAATGAAATTGCACATCTTAGGGAAAGATGAATACACCTAGGTGTACATTAGTAAAAATAACATACAAAAATACATTGTGTTAGAGCATTACTTACAAAGAAGAATTTGCAAAAATTACATATTTGGGGTGGGGGGATATCTACATCAAAATTGCACATGAGGAGAACAAGAACAACAAAAATATCAGCTAAGTAGGTTTAGGAATTCCTGAATATTAGATTGGGAAAAATGAGAACTGGATAAATTTCAATGACTAGTATCCCAGAGAGAAAAAGGCTATTGGGGTTGTGTTTAGTTCTGTTTTCATCTATCCCAGTATGCAAGACATTTTGATCTCAATTTGCTCTGCATTCCTCTGTGCTTGAAAAAGTTGATAAATATTGTAGTCAGAGGCTCAAGCATATGCAAGACTTGTGTATGCTCAAAGTCTTCTTTCCCTGGAGTCACTGTTACTAAAGCAAATGAAACAAACTATTAATAATCCCACTTTTCATCTTCAGATAACTTTACACATATTAACATCACTTTTGTTCAGCCAACCAAATGAGAGGGAGGAAAACCGAGAGATATACAAAGACCCCTGAAATGACTTAGACACTGCATCTGCTGCACACATGAAAAAAGCAGCTCAAAGATGGCTTTGGAGGTGGTAGCAAGAGGATGCTAGTGCTCCTCTCCCACTACCAGTCCATATTAAAGGCAAGATAAGGCATTTTGGAAGTGCATTTTCCATCCTTTAATGTGGATTAAAGCACTAGCATAAAGACACTAGCACCTTTTGAAGCTGCTTTTGATTTCTGTCTACTGTGTGTGGATACAGACCATAACTAAAATTAAAGAATACTGAAAATCTTTCTAACAGTGCAAATAATATACTTCCTCACCAAATTCTAGCTATTTTCTCTCTTTTGGACTGATACATGTTCTTTAGTTGTTTGTCACCCTCTAAGTGGAAAAAAATGCATCCTCTTGTCAGTCCTAGACTCTCCTGCCCAACAGCTTCAGAGAGTGCCCCCTGGTTCTAGTGTTGTACAAATTTTTCTCTGTTTTTTCCACACCAGAGATGATTGTATAAACTTCAGTTAGGTCCCTTCTTGAATGCTGTCTTTCACGTTGAACAGGCTCAGATGTCACAGGCTGATTTTGTAAGGGAGGCGTTCCAGCCCACCATCATTCTAGTCACACTTTTCATTTTTTTTTAGTTCCACAGTGTCCTCTCCGAGCCATAAAGACCTGAATTCTATGCAATATTCCAAGTGTGGCTTCAGCATAGACTTATAAAAAGACACAATGAAGCCTCTTTATAAAGGCTATTTTCTATTTTCTATACTTCTATTTTCTATTTCTGTTTACCTGTAGCATTGAATTTGCTTTTTTCCACTGCTGCTGAAACATCTTCATTGAGCTGTCCACCAGAACCCCAAGATCCCTTTCCCGGTCTGTCACAAAAAGCTCAGTCCTCATCAGTTTATAGACATAATTACTCCTATTTCTAGAGCCTTTATGAATTAATTAAAAAACACAGGTCCCAGTACTGAATCTTGGGGACCCCACTTCTTACCTCTCTTCACTTAGAGGTCTGTCAATTTATTACTACTCTCTGTTTTCTGTCCTTTAGTCAGTTACAAATCTGGGACAGAACCTGTCCTCTAGGGATGTGAATATTCATAACATTTGAAATTCTTCCAAATTCATCAGAATTTGGACATTTGGATTCGAATCAAATGTTGGCACATTCAAAGATTGACATTCAAACTAGAATAGAATGTTTTGATACATTCGGAAAAGCTTCGTTATGGTTTCTTATGGGATTCTTATGGGATTTGTACAGTATATGTATGGTATTTGTATGGAATACATATGGAATTCATATCTAACATTCGTATTGAATTCGTATGAAACATCTATTTTAAGAAGTATGAATTTTCAATATGAATTGAATTTTAAAAAGTTGTGCACATCCCTACTGTCCTCTTATTCCATGACTAATGTGTTTGTTTGTTTGTTTGTTTATATTTCTATCTCACCCTATACCCAAAGGTCTTAGGGCAGGTAACAACCTTTAAAACAACAAATTAAAACCAATTTTAAAACCAGTAATATACATAAAAACATTTAAAAGATTCAGCATCTTAAAATACTAAAATAACAGTATCTGCCCTGTGTGTGTGTGGGGGGGGGGGGAGTATAATCACATCAGCCAAAGGCCAGGGCAAAGAGGTGCGTCTTCACTGCCTTCCTGAGTGTATACAGAGAAGGGGCATGACACACCTCAAGGAGAAGGCTGTTCTACAACCTGGTGGCCATTGCCAAGAATTATGTGTTTGTTAAAAGCCTTCTGAAAGTCCAGATAAACAATATCAACTTATTTACGCTCCCAGATAATTCTAACAAGGTGGTAAAGCATGATTTACTTTTCCAAAAACCAAGCTTGCTCCTCTATGTGAGTATTAGTTTTTTCATTAATAATGGTTTCCATCACTTTACCTGGAACTGTTGCTAAGCTGAGTGGACCATAATTTTCTGGTTCACCCTGGATTCTTTTGTAAAGATTGTTCTTGCATATGTGCAGAGTATGATCTTAGGAAAACATTGTTTATTTTTGCTAGAAGATCAACAATTTTGCATGTGAGTTCTTTAAACTCTTGGATGAATGCATGCTGGGGCATTTTCTTTTCCTGTCCTGTGGACTAGCGATCACAGTTGCAGTGTCCTCTGCAACTGTGTGTACATAAGTGCCATCGCTATGACGATGCTGCACAGTAACAGTCAAGCCAGGGTCATCAGAGCTGCCAGTGTGCTTGTGCGGCAGCTCTGACAACCTCTCTGGCCAGCAGAGGTGCAGATGGTCACCACTGGATGCTTCAGGTATATCCCCAGTAAAGGTTAGTAAGCTTGCAGAGCACGATTTTGTGATCCACAGCTAGTGTTCAATTATGCAACTTCTGAGCAGACAGGGGCGTTTCTAGCATGTAGGCGCCTCCTGACAGTCCAGATGTTGCCTAATTATATACTATGGGCCAAAGTACAAATTGGCCCCTTGCCCTGGAGATTTGCTAGAAGTTTAGTTTATCTGTCATGAAAGGCTTCCCTAGTTACCTCTATGCAATTTAATTTGCTTGACTATCTCCTTGAAAAAAAATAGACTCAGTGTCAGGTAGATATTCATACACATGACACTTGATGCAAAACACAGGAATGCTCTCTCTGGTTATCTACATTCATGACTTAAATTATTTTATTTTTGTTATTATTTAAATTCTACTTTTAAAATTTTGATTTTTAAAAACCTTTTGTTACAGTCTAATTACTTTACATTTTTAAAGACAATATTTAAATTATTATTTTATTTTTTAAAAAATTTATTAAAACTTTTTGTTGCTATATATATACTTTGCCCTTTCTCCCTCCAGCTCAGGCTAGTTTAGAAATCAGCCTCCTTCTAGGAGCTAAACTAGCTGTTTAGCTGTAATCCCAGATATACCAATCAAATAATGCAGATGAATTTGCAAGGCTGTTATTATCTGTCCTCTCTATCTTACCAAAGTTGCAGATCAAAGGAGTTTCGAGATAAGGTATCATCAATTTGCAGAAGATGTTCAACATGAATATGAATCCCAAGAGGCAATTAGAGTGCTGGAATGATCCTTGTACGCTGTGATAGACTGAATGAGAGGCAATGGGCTGAGAAACAATCCTTGTAAGATGGAAGCTCTTGTGAGAGTTATGCAGTTTTCAAATCTATGGAAGCAGCTATAGCCCTATCATTGAATCTAACACTAGCTGAAAGACTTGGAGTAGTCCCAGATCCCACAATATTTCTAGAGGCACATATAGCCCTATGGTCTAGAGAAGCCTATATGTTACTTCAACTGCTATGTCATCTTTAGTTATTCCTAGAGAGGGGTGTCCAAATTTCACTAATATTGATAAGATCTTGACTAGATGACCGCAAACTTCTCTATGTGGAGCTCTCTTTGATGCTTGTTCATAGCAAAGAAAGCAACATATGGCCCTCATACCATGTGGATTTATGAACCTATAACATGTTCAGCAATGGTAGAAAATGGTTTCCCTTTGCATCCTGGCCTCCCTGGAAAAAAGATGGGTTCACCCAATGGTAGTTATCTTCCCTGATCAGGATACTACATCTAGGGGCCAGGGTAGAGGGAAGGCTTGGAATCTAGGCTTACCTCACTCCTGTTATTGAGTACATTTATGGCTGTCGATGCTATACTAAATCCAAGTCAATGTCCTGATTATGACCTATGAAGCCCTGGACTTTGATATCTGAAAGACTGTCTCACCCAGTACCAGCTATCTTGTGTTCTGAGGCATTCCAAGAACTGTGCGTTGTTGGTTCCATTTGTCTGAGATGTCTCTATGGTGGTACCATTGTATGGAATAAACTTCCATTTGGAAGGCCACCTCCCTGTGAACATTTAGGAAGCAATTAAAAATCTTGTTCATCTGAACATTTTCCTGATGAACAACTTCCTTGATTTAAACTTTAAAAGGGGTGTTTATTTTATGATTTTTTAAAAGTATCTCCCACCACCCACTGAACACCATGAAATGACAAGGTGGGATATAAATAACAAATAAAATATAAAAATGGGTGAGTCACACGGGACATGCTTGAGTGTGTGGTGCTGATCTCAAAGAGGTGGGAGGATTACCAACTTTCCTTGTATTTCAAGAGGTGTGTGCTGGAACTGCTGTTGAAATTTTATAGTTTAGACTTGAATTTAATATGTTTTAATACTGCAATCTGTGCATGATCTCTGTGGTTCTTTTAAACAGGTTTTTTTTTACAAGTTTGCTTTGTTTTGGAAGTTTTACTATGAATGCCAATTAGTAAAGCATCAGCAGCAAGGAGGGAAGCAGAAAATTAAGTAGATGCCAGACACCAACAATCGCCATATTGCTGAGTGCCTAAAGAAGAGGACATAAGTATGCAGAGAGAGAAGCAGCCTCACTTCTCAGAAGACAGGATCTCCTGAGACAATGAGGCGGCCGCAGTCCCTATCGCTAGGGTATATGTTCATCTATTTACAGTTTTATACTGCTGCTTTTCTGAGGTCTCAAAACAGGTTGCCAAAACAGAAGACAGAAGATGAGCCAAACTAACTGCAACCCCAAATAAAACAAAAACATGGTTAAAAATAGTGAGTAGAGGGGACTGCATATGTGTTTCAAACAGGAGTAATTGCTAGAGATGTGCAGGAATATTAGTTACATTTGAAATCCATACAAATTCATTCACATTTGGACATTTGAATTCTAATTGAATATTGGCACACTGAAAGATTGATATTCAAATGCAAATCGAATGCTTCTATACATTCATATGGAGCTTCATTACATTCGTGAACCAGGGGAGGTGGGAAAGCAGCTACCCAGTCACACCTGCAGTGGATCCATATCAAATTTGAATCCTGCCACATTCAAAGGGGCTCTATTCAAACGAATCTGAATTTTCTCACATTCAATTTGATTTGAGTCAAACACACACAAAAACACCTGTGCACATCCCTAGTAATTGCCTCTGGGGCTCCCTCCTCCTTTCCTTTAATAAAACTTCCCCAAACCTTGAAAATGCCAACCTCTGCTGCTTGAGAAGCCCAAAAACAGTGTTGGGGCAAGACGAGAAAATTTGCCCAATAGAAAAGCCAATGCACCCGTTTACTATCTTCTCCCTAAAAGAAGGAAGGTGCCATGTTGCACTTGAGAAAACTGAAGCATCAAAGGAAAGGACCACAAACCTGTTGTCACTGGCAAATATGCATCTTTACATGGAGTGAACAAGTTTGTAGAAGAGGAAGCTATGCATCAGGGATCCTAGAACTATGCTGTCCGTGGTCTTAAAGGGTCTTTCTGCATTTACCTGTTTAAGTTTGAAATAAGTGGTTCTGAAACAGCCAGACCTGTTGATCCCTACCATGGAAAGGTGTTGGTTGGGTCAATGATGTATGCACGACAGCTCAGTCTAGCCCACCCTACAGCCTGCAGCCTCTGAGATCTAAGAAGGAAAAAAAGTTCCTAGCCTTAGACCTACTATGGGATGCATTTTAGAGGCATGTTTTGGCATGCCCCCCCCAATATCTCCCCCATTAGTTCTGAACATGGAGGATGGAAGCAGGGCTTTGCAGATTTACACTAATGTGTGGATTGATGATCAGAAGACAACTGTGGAGACCCTTAATTGGTCAAGACCCCATGCAGGAAAGGCTAAATTATGATAACTTTCTGCACCTACTTTTGTTCCATATTAGGATCCCTTGTGGTCCTATACAGGACTTCAGCAGTCCTCTTGTTATTGCAGATCTGTGAGGCTCTGCCCATTAATGGCATGCATCTTCTAAATCAAAGGGCCCTTGATCTGGATCACCAGTAGACCTCCAGGGCAGCCTAGTGTTCCTGTCTACCAGAGTCCCATTTCAGTGATATACCAATGACATGATGCCCCCGGTATTTTTGAACCTAGGAACTTTCATTCCTAACCCTTCAAACTTAGAGTCCTTGGAGGTTGGCTCTGAAGCTTACATGATATTCAGGGCTAGTGTGGGGACTGGTCTGGACCAAGGCTGTCATGCAGATGGCACTGTTCCAGACCACATCATGCTATGTGCCAGACCAGTAGGTCTTGCTTGTTCAGATTCACTGGCCTGGAACAAGACATGATAAGTGCAGGAAGGCCCTATGACACATCTACGTATGGACATCAAAAATTCTGAGGTATGTAAGACCAAGTCCTATGGACACAAATTATAGGACCTGAATAAGTTTAATCTGGAGAAGAGACAATGAAGATGCAACATTTCAGTAATATTGAAGGGTCATTGCATGTTTTTTTTACCGCTGTTGTTCCAGAGGAAAGTTTCTGAATAAAAGAGCTGAAATTACAAGGAAAAAGATGGGGAAATGTCTGGTGCTTCAGCAAACTGTCATTGTCTTTTAGCATACCCAATATTGGTTTATTCTATAGAAATTCCTAGACCTCCTGCAGAGGAACATCCTTTAGCTCCATCACAGCAAGGCAGAGCGAGGGATGTGTGAGACATTCATTGACTCATTTACAAATATGAGCATTCAAAATTTCAAAAAAGATAGTGGAAACCATTATTAAAGCCAAGATTACCAAGCATTTAGGGACTGGCCTTGCTCAAAGGTTGGCCAACATGGCTTCTGTAAGGGGAAGTCCTGTCTAACCTATAATTTTTTGTTCATCAATAAATGTGTGGATAAGGGTGATCCAATGGGCAATGTCTTAGATTTTCAAAAAGCTTTTGATAAAATTCATCAGAGATTTCTCAAGAACTTTAATAATCAGGACAGACAAAAACAAAACAAAACACCAAAACAAAAGGAAACTTTTTTATAGAATGCATGGTCAAACTTTGGAATTTACTACCCCATGATGTGGTGTTGGCTACCAGCTTAAGTGATTTTAAAAAGGGGTTAGATGTGTTCATGGAAGTCAGCAGTCAATGGCTATTACCCTGATAATAGGGTAAATGCCTCTATAATGGAAATCAGTTTTATCACAAAAAAACAGCTGCTGGAAGACTGTGTACAGAGCAAGCTGTGAGCTTGTGTTTTGCTGATGGGCTCCCTTGTGTCTTTGGTTGGTTGCTGTGTGAACAGATTGCTGGACTAGGAGGGCTGTGGGTCTGATCTAGTGCGGCCCTTCTTATGTTCTGTATTTCCTGGTGGGAAATATGGACTTATAAGTATAGGAATTTGCACATCTCTGAACACACAATGAAGTTTTCTAGCAAAACTATATTTATGTAAAATCAGGTTTCAGAGAAGCAGGTGCACAAAATATATGTGGGTTCTGATAAACTCCATAAATCCATTGAATTAGAGAAAACTGTTTGGTAGTGCCCTTTAAAACAAAACAAAACTCAGAGTGATCTGGAAATATGATAAATGGAACTTTAGTCTGGTAATGTGGGAAACAAAATTTGACAGTTCTGGCAATCTAGATGCTGAGAAAGCAGAGACTGTCATGATTTGATGAAAATTCTGTAAGAAAAAAGGCTGAAAGTAGGAAACAGCCAAAATATGTCTGAATGTAGAATTGTATCTCAATGGAGGAAGTTAAAAGAAAGCGGGGGGGGGGAACCTCCCATGAGTCCCAGACAGGCTGGTGAGTGGTAAAAAGTGATGAGAATTATGGTTAGAATCATTGGGGGGGGGCATAGTTTGACCTGTACAGAACTAGAAAATTCTGGAAATGTGAATAGCTGGCTGGAAGTTCTACAGCAGTGGTTCTCAAACAGCAGTCCTACAGATGCTCCTGAACAAATGAGCTACCATCATTCTGTTGAGCTTGGCACAGATTACTGGATGTAGAATGTTGGGAGTCATTGTGGAGAACCACAGTTTCAGAACCAGAGTTCTACAGGGAACTCCAACTACTGGGGAGAGTAGTAGCAATTGTTGTTGTTCTTTGGTTTTGATGCTAGTTCCCAACCCCTCAGGTGAATGTGGAGGTGTATGAGAGAAAGTCTGAATCTCACAGAAAAGAAAATTAAGGAGACATAAATGCTGCTTTTGGCCAAATGGAACAATACCTCTCTTCCAAGTAGGTGGTTGAATCCTGATGATTACATGGACCTATCCATGTAATTTTCTTGGCAGAGTCGAAAGTACTTTGGCATTGTCTTCTATACAGAAGGTGGTGCTCCAGTACATATGTTTGTAGCCTGTCAAATGAAAATATTCCAGTGTGCTCCTTTATTTTAGTGAAGTGCTACTCCCCTTTTGGTGTGTGTGTGTGTGTGTGTTTAAAGTTTCATGTTTCTAATGGTGAAGGAGCAACTGTAGTCTCATTGATTCTTTATTTTCTATAATTGTCACACATGCACCTGTGCAGCATCAAAATCAATATAACAGGTTTGCTACAGACACTGGGTTGTGATCATAGAAACCAATGGTTTACTGGATGAGTTACAGTGAAATACCATTGCATCAGGAGGTGGGCTTCAGTAAGAGTGGCTGTAAAGATTTCTTTTTCTTCAACAAAGTGAGGATTGGATCTGATTTAGAGACAGCACCTGCAGCAGCAGCTTAAGATCTTCCTAGAGATAAACTGTAACAGGAGGAACAATAATTTCAAAGTACTAATGCATCCTGGGAACGCAGTCCCTAAATCCATCTACTTGGAAATAAGCTGACAGAAATTCAAGGTAACCTGTTGGCTGAGACTGGCAAAATGTCCAGATATATTAAACTCAGATACTTTGAAAAGAGAAACTGACTCCCCTCCAAATAGCATGCAGATTTAGGCTGTGTTTTCACGTACTGCCATGGGTACTTCCTGGGAGGGTCACAAAGAGAACAATGCCTATCCAAGGCACCTTGGGGTAAGAGTGCAAACTTGCGCTCCCAATTACTAACATCCCCTGCTTCTTCAGTTTGGTCTAGTAGTTAGGGAGCCGGACTCTTATCTGGGAATACCGGGTTCAATTTTGCCCTGCCTCATGAAGCCAGCTGGGTGACCTTGGGCTAGGCACAGCTCTCTTCTGAGCTCTCTCAGCCCAACATACCTCACCGAGTGTTACGTTGTGGGGAGAAGAACAGAAAGCTTTGTCAGCTTCTTTGAGTCCCCTTACATGGGTGAGAAAAGCAGGGTAGAAAAGCCAGCTCTTCTTCTTCTTCCCACAAGTTCTGGTAGCTCCTAGGATGTGTACCAGTCTAGATGGCTTTAAGGTAGGGTTAGACAAATTTATGGGCGGCAGATGTATCAATGGCTACTAGAACGAATGCCTAGGTGCATCTTTCAGGCTGGGGGGGAGGAACTGGGGTGCTTCTAAGGCCATCCGCTGGGACTCGAGAGCAGGAGAAGGTTTTTCCTTGTCTCTGCTTGAGATGCCCATGAGCATTTGGTGGGCCACTGTGTGCGACAGGATGCTGGATTAGATGGGCTGTGGCCTGATCCAGCAAGGCTTCT
This sequence comes from Aspidoscelis tigris stejnegeri, assembly GCA_023333525.1. Classification (NCBI taxonomy): domain Eukaryota; kingdom Metazoa; phylum Chordata; class Lepidosauria; order Squamata; family Teiidae; genus Aspidoscelis; species Aspidoscelis tigris. The sequence goes on from JALMGA010000003.1 coordinate 83,960,928, forward strand.
CTTATGTTCTTATGTTCTTATGTGTCCAGTAATGTGGCAGGATGGATGCTTCCACTGAGGTGGCCTCCCGGCTGTGGAGATACAAATTTATCCGTAAGTATCATGATGGTACCATTTGCAACTTGTTAAGAACACTAATGATTAGAAATGAATACCCATGTGCACAATTTCCAATACAGTTTTATCTTCTGAAATATTCCTTGATGAATTCTAAGTATGTATTATATGGCATGAAATATGGTTATCACAGCATTTCCACATTGTATTCCCCACATATTCAGGCTCCATTTCCTCACTGAATAAAATAGTTGAAAAGCAGACTTGAGGAGTGCTACTGTTCCTGTTCTGTCTCATTTCAATGCATTTTAAGACACTTGCGTGTGGATGCTACTACCTTTGAGCCATCCCACCCCCTTGGATGCAGCCAAAGATTCAATGCTCTGCATGGGAATGCTCTGCAGCACTGAGCTGCATTCCCAGGTAGATGTTAGCACACAACAATAGGAACAGGAATGATTTTAAGTTCTGATGCTGCAGGTCAGTTGCACTTTGTGGCACTACCAATGTATGAGCAAACCACAGTTTTCTGCAGATCCCACAGGGCACTGGGAAAACTGCCTAAAGGGAAATGCAACCCTGGGCTATAGTTCTGAAACAGCCAGTGTTTTAGGGCCCCATTATGTTTCTTGCCTTTGCCCTTAAATTGTTTAGTTAGCTAGAATAGCAGAGGGGAGCTGCTTACAACTCACTCTTTTCTGGCAACAAAGAAGCAGCCGGTTCTTTGGAATGGATGGAGCCGGTAGAGAAAAACTGATAAGAATACAGAGACAAGAGGGGAAAGGGAAAGGGTGTGTAGGAAGAATGTAGCATAGTTTGTTTTATTTTTGCTTCACAAAACTACTGTTTACCTCAACCAGGCAGTGGTCCTGGATCACTAGTGCTGAAGGGAAGATCCCATCACATATGAGCAAATACCCTCTTCAAAGGCTGCACAATATTTACTGAATTACCGCATTGCTTTACAGTGCGATGCTCACAGCAGCCGCTTGGGTTGCTTACTGGGTGATACCATGACAATTCTAGCTGTGTAGAATTGTGCCAAATGTCAACATGGGAAGCAAACAAATGGAAACGTAATGGAGCTCTAAGGAAATGTCTATGGTGATTGATAAGTATTGCACCAAGGAAACAATTAAGAGTATTTCTGCACAGGATTGTTTTGCCATACCTTTTAATCTCTCTTCTGCTGAAAGGGACATGGATGTATCTTGTTATACATTAAAACTTCTCTGGATCTGCTTATGGATCTTAGATTGATGTAGAACTTGTTACCTAATACATGGAATAGGTGATGATTTTCTCTGTGCAAGGGAGAAACAGTATTCACAGCAGCAAAAAGAGAGAGTAAACATTTGGCAAAGACAATAAAATATGCTTACTTCTGAATCTCTATTTTATTTTGCTATAAATTTGTGACCACTGAACTGTGGTCTGTTGCAAGACACCAGTCTTTGTAAGTATGCTGTGTCATGCAAAAATAGTTTGCACTCTCTTTGACACTAATTTGCTTTGAAAACAAAGCCAGCATTTTTTTTTTACTGAACATTGACTTGGGGTTGTTTGTTTCTAAGCTGAACTGTTAGACTGTTCCAAGAGAATCTATGGGGTGCATGAATACTTGGAAAGCTGGAAACTACCAATCTCATTCTGCATCTGTGAATAACTTCATCATTTCCTGGTGGGGCTGGGCTGAGCCTAAGAACATGCCTTCCATAGGTTTCCTCCAGTCCTCATATGAAAATAATTCCATACAATTGAGTGCACAGTTCCCAGACTGTACTGGGCATTTGATATCTGAAGACCAGCTTGTAAGCATTCATTCCCTACAGACAAGTTCAGAGACTGAGAGCCTTCTCACACTAGTTCTCATGAGACACCTGGAGGTTACTCCCACACAGAGCATGTACCCTACAAAGAACAGCTTCTATCTTAAGTGGTTCTGTGAGTCCTAGAGTGTGCCCATGCATGTAGCTATAGAGCATAAAAATGTGCTCTATAGCTTTACTACCGGCTGGCTAGGATAGCCTAACACAGCTCAATTTGCATCTTTTCTGGGCAAATGGAGCTGGGGCAGGGCAGCACAGCCATGGTTGTATGCCACGTCACTTGGTCACTGTGGCAACAGTGCCATGCATGCAAGTTGCCACAGTGAGGCGATCACAGTGATTGCACTGATCCAGTGCTTGGAGAAGTCCTGGGTGCATCAGGTATCCATCCTAATACTTTGCCAGCCTTCATGCCAGGAAAAAAGCCCTGACTTCTAATCCAGCCTTCTGTCCATCAAAGTTAAATACTGCTTCCCTCATTTGAAAAGAAGCATCTTTCTCAAGTTATAATGTGAAAACTATCTGCATAGATGCAAGAGGGTCTGTTCCTGAGCCAGAGTGCTTACTTTGGCCTAGGAGTGGGCAGGAGGGCCATCTGCTGGGTCCACATATCCTGGCCTGTTCAGACTTGAAAGCCTTGTCTTTGTGAAAGTTCTTCATTACTGAAGTTCCCAACTGAGGCCATTACACAAAGCACCAGAAATAGCTATTTTCCATATATTCTGGTGTATAAGACAACTGGGCGTATAAGACGCCCCCCAACTTTTCCAGTCAAAATATAGAGTTTGGGATATACTCATCATATAAGAAGTCGACACCCGACTTTTGAGAAGATTTTTCTGGGTTAAAAAGTAGTCTTATACGCCAGAATATACTGTACATTGACTAATGGTGCCAAGCTGGTGGTTATCCACATGGTGACTGTTGGAACAAGCAACACAAAAGATCTAATACCAAAAGAAAACATGGTCCTTTTAGTGTAAAACAACAGGTGAAATGCCCAGATACCAAAAAATGAAAATCTACACAACCTTATTATAAAAATAGCTATAAATTTACTGATAAAAGTAATTATATCCTATAAAAACTCTTAACAATATAAGAAAGAAAGACGTAACAAAAGAGGAGATAGCAAATGTCCATATAACTCAAAAACACTAATCTGAGAAACCTCAGGAAAGAAATGCAATAAGCTGTGTCACAAGTATTTCTGGTTGATGGTCCAGTATGGCAGCCACTGTCGGGGGATCTAAAGCCAAAGGTGTTTTGAGTGATCATCCCAAACGAGGTAAGACTTTTCCATATTTATATGGTTATACAAAATAAAATTAGGTAGCAGGTTGCACAAGACCAAACTCTCAGATAATGACACAGTATACATATACATATGTCTATCTCCTATTTTCCAAAATGTACACAGAATAGACCATACTTACATATCACAATGAACTTTAACATATACACCATACACAAAACTTTAAAAGTCAACTAGAAAACATTAATAAAACACAAATATCACATAGAATTCAATAAAGGTCTAATAGGTTGATAGGAACATAGGTATAAATAATCTATATAGAAAAATCACAAATATACTTACATAAGAAAATGATCTCACTCATATACAGAGCATTGTTGTTCATCTCGGAATATAATGAAATAATGAAACAAAACTCTGAAAACTAATATATACTGGGCAAATCTTATAGGACTATCACAAACCTAATTCTGCAAATACGGACCATCTGATACAGAGAAGATGGCAACTTAGATACACCAATTCACTTCCTCACTGAGGCCCATAGGTACATGAATCTGAGTCTGTGAATCCAAAACAATTCCTTTCTGGCCAGTTTTTCCTTACATTGTACACCGGATTTCACGTGATCTATACACCAGGATTTTAATTGAGTGGCTTGATGTGAGAATTCCAAAAAGTGTTTTACCAGGGTAGCCTGTACTTTATGGTTTCTATTGCAACTTTAATGTTCAAGAATTCTAATTTTGACTGTCCTGGTAGTCATACCCACATATAGCATGTTGCAGGGGCACTGGAGAACAGAAATAACATTAGGGCTTTGGCATGTGAAGAAATTTCTGATAGAATATGTTTTATTGTGGAGTGGATTGATGAAGATTTTTCTTGTATAACACACATCACAAGCCTTACAATGCCCACATTTAAAATGGCCAGTGGGGGGAGACATACTGGGAATTAAAGACTGAGACTCTTTTGGGGAGGAAATGTTGGATCTAACTAAGAAATCCTTAAGATTACGACCTCTTTTGTAAGAAAACATAGGAGGTACATGGCAGCCTGGAACATCTTCAAGTAGATGCCAATGCTTGAGTATTATGTTTTTTACTAAAGTGGACTTCGTGCTAAAAGTAAGGGGTACACACAGTCTACTGACATTTCTAGTGTCCTTATTCTTATATCTTAAGAAGTGCCACACTTCCTTTTGCAGAGTGGTATTTAAGACTTTGCAAAAGGAGCACTCCCTGGAGTAGATCCTGTCCTTTCGACTGGATTGGGTGCTGGATGGGTGCAGTGGCATGAAGTCCTAGTCCTCTCTTGTGTCACTTAGGGCCTGTCTCCATGCAATTTTTATTCTGAATTTAGCCCTGCTTTGCCTCGGGAGCATCTCCATGCAAAGCCCTAATACGGGCTACATGCGAGACAATATGTGCTGAAAAACCCACTTTGCAGGTGTACTACATGCAAAATAAGGGGCTAGCACGTATTGTCCTGCGGTCATGTGGACGCTCCCAGGTTATTTGGTTGCAGAGCAGCTGTCAGGCGTGTATAGGGGCTGTAAAGAGCAGGGAAGATTTTTAAAAACAGACGTGAGAGCTGAGTCTGTTATAAAGGGCTCTCGTGTCTATTTTTTGTGTATAACTGGGCACAGGTAAACTTCTCTGGCAGGGGAGGGAAGGGTCTCTTTGCTCTGCCTCCCCTCTCATTCTTTGGCTTGCTATCATGCTTTCTCCTCCCCTCCCCTCTCTCTCTCCGTCTCTCACACACATGCACACACACACACGCACATATGCACAGACAGGGTGGAATCCCTCCTGGAGGAATGTCTTCCTCCTCCCCTCCCTCCTCTCTCTCTCCCTTCTCCAGCCTGAGCCCTCCTCTCATACACACACGTGCACACAGACAGGGTGGAATCCCTATCAGATACCCAATAAAGCCGGTGCTCTTTTAAACATTTTATCCGGGGCTCTGACAACCCATCTCCCCACCTGAAAGCTGCTCAGCGGAATGCAGGGCAACTGTCAGGCTTTCAGGTGGGGAGAAGTGCTATTGTGCACACATACAGAGCACCGCTAAAATGAGAGCAGTGGCTTTCACGGCTTTTAAAATCATTTTATCTCGGCTCTGACAGAGATTCCACTCTCTCTCTCTCTCTCTCTCTGTGTGTGTGTAGGAGGGAGAGAGAGAAAATGGGGAGGGGAGGAGGAAGACGTTTCTCCAGGAGGGATTCCACCCTGTCTGTGCTTGCGTGTGAGTGTTTGCACACTCAGTCAAGGGGGGAGGGAGTGGAGAAAACTGTGGTATCCCGATGGAGGGATTTACCGTGGTTTTCATGGGGATGGGTGGGTTCGCCTGGAATCCACGTTGTCCTCCATTACCATGGGGACAGCTTAATGCGAATTAAGATTCACATTAAGCTGTCTCGCTTCCACTCTGCTTTTTTTTAACTCCATGGGGACACGCTCTTAATGTAACTATATTGACTCTGCTAAGAAAGAATGAGGTGTGCAGGCCCACAACAGGATGGTCATTTGGATGTCTTCAGCAGCTCCATGGACTAATACTGTGAGAACCATCCTTGAGGTTTGGGTTCTTTTGGTGGCATGTAGTGCAAACCTCATATAATGCCCTTCTTGTTTTGTTTGCAATTTTTACTACCTGCCTCCTTGAGATCTGTGAAAAGCTCATACAAACTGCAGTCCACAACAGGGAGAGTTACATTTTAAATTATGTTTTAATATATGTTTTACTCCTTATTGTAACTAGCCCCGGGACCTAGTTTGGTCTAGTGGTTAGGGAGCCAGACTCTTATCTGGAAATACCGTGTTCAATTCCACCCTCCCCCATGAAGCAAGCTGGGTGACCTTGGGCTAGTCACAGATCTCTTCTGAGCTCTCACGGCCCCACCTACCTCACAGGGTGTTCTGTTGTGGGGAGAAGAATACAAAAGCTTTGTCAGCTGCTTTGAGTTCCCTTAAATGGGTGAGAAAAGTGGGGTAGAAAAGCCAATTCTTCTTTTTCTTTTGGTGAAGGAGGGGATATAAATTTCTTAAATAAAATAAATAAAAAGTATTCCACCTTGTAAGAATGTTTGAAAGAGCTGTAGGACTACAGCAAATGGTCATGGAACCAACCAGGGGAAATGCAGTCCTGGACTTGATCCTAAGTAATGCTCAAGACCTAGTAAAGGACGTCACTGTAGCTGATCCAATTGGGAACAGTGACCACAATGCAATAACCTTCAACTTAAATACAGGGAGTAAGTTCTTAATAAAGTCTAACACAGAGACCTTAAACTTTCATAAGGGAAACTTCCCCAAAATGAGGAAATTAGTGAAAAGGAAATTGAAAGGGAAAGTCAAAAGAGTTAAATCACTTCAAAATGCATGGAGACTACTCAAAAACACAATAATGGAAGTGCAACTAGAATGCATTCCTAAAAGAAGAAAGGGGACTTCTAGGTCCAAGAAGAAACCAATGTGGCTCACAAATGCAGTAGATGAAGTCATTAAAAACAAGAAGAGTTCATTTAGGAAATGGAAGGCTTGTCCAAATGAGGAGAACAGGAGGGAACATAGACACTGGCAACACAAATGCAAGACGGCCATTAGGAAAGCTAGGAAAGATTTTGAGGAGCACACTGCTAAAAACATCAAAAGAAATAACAAGAACTTCTATAAGTATATCAGAAGTAGGAATCCAACCAGGAGAGCAGTTGGACCACTAGATGGTAAAGGACAGAAAGGGGTAATTAAAGAAGACACGGAGATTGCAGAGAGACTAAATGAATTTTTTGCTTCCGTATTCACGGAGGAAGACAGAAGACACATGCCAGTAGGTGTTAAACTTTACAGAAATAACCAAGGAAGAGGTCCTGGCATGTCTTAATAAACTAAATGTGAACAAGTCACCGGGACCAGATGGTATTCATCCAAGAGTCCTTAAGGAACTCAAATGCGAAATTGCCGAACTTCTAGCAAAATTATATAATCTTTCCCTAACATCAGGTTCCGTACCTGAGGACTGGAGGGTAGCAAATGTAACACCAATCTTCAAAAAAGGATCCAGGGGTGATCCAGGCATTTACAGACCAGTTAGCTTAACGTCAGTTCCATGTAAGGTGATGGAAACCATTATTAAAGACAAAATTAGTGTGCACATGGAGGAGCAAGCATTGCTGAACAAAAGCTAGCATGGCTTCTGCAAAGGTAAATCATGCCTCACAAATTTATTGGAATTCTTTGAGAGTGTCAATAAACACATGGATAAAGGTGAACTAGTAGACATTGTCTATCTGGACTTTCAGAAGGCTTTTGACAAAGTCCCACATCAAAGGCTACTGAGTAAACTCATCAGCCATGGAATAAAAGGACAAGTTCTGTCCTGGATTTGTGACTGGCTTAAGGGCAGAAAGCAGAGAGTAGTAATAAACGGCAAATTCTCAGGGTGGAAAGAAGTAAAAAGTGGGGTCCCTCAAGGCTCAGTACTGGGACCAATGCTTTTCAATTTATTCATCAATGATCTAGAAGAAGGGGTACATAGTAAAATAGCAATGTTTGCTGATGATACTAAATTATTTAGGGTAGTAAAATCTGAAAGAGATTGCCAAGAGCTCCAGAGGGCAAATGTGCTTTAATCTTAACAAGTGCAAAGTAATGCACATTGGGGCCAAGAATCCAAATTACGTCTATAAACTGATGGGGTCTGAGCTTTCTACAACACATCAGGAAAGGGATCTCGGGGTTTTGGTGGACAGTTCAATGAAGGTGTCAACCCAGTGCGTGGCAGCAGCGAAAAAAGCAAATTCAATGCTGGGAATAATTAGGAAGGGAATAGAAAATAAGACAGCAAGTGTCATTTTGCCTCTTTATAAATCTATTGTGAGGCCACATTTGGAGTATTGTGTACAATTCTGGTCACCACACCTCAAAAAGGATATTGTGGAACTAGAGAAGGTGCAGAGAAGGGCAACCAGAATGATTAAGGATCTGGAACACCTCCCTTACGAAACCAGGCTGCAACGTCTAGGCCTCTTCAGTCTGGAGAGACGGCGTTTGAGAGGGGACCTGATTGAAGTATATAAAATTATGCACGGTATAGAAAGGGTGGATAGAGAAAATTTCTTTTCTCTATCGCACAACACTAGAACCAGGGGGCACTCTATGAAGCTGATGGGTAGGAGAATAAGGTCTGACAGGGGGAAGTATTTCTTCACCCAGAGGGTCATTGGCTTATGGAATGTGCTGCCGGAAGAGGTGGTGACAGCTACCAGTCTGGATGGCTTTAAGGTAGGGTTAGACAAATTTATGGATGACAGATGTATCAATGGCTACTAGAACGAATGCCTAGATGCATCTTCCAGGCTGGGGGGGGGGGGGAGAAACTGGGGCGCTTCAAAGGCCATCTGCTGGGACTCGAGAGCAGGAGAAGGTTTGTCCTTGTCTCTGCTTGAGATGCCCATGAGCATTTGGTGGGCCACTGTGTGCGACAGGATGCTGAACTAGATGGGCTGTGGCCTGATCCAGCAAGGCTTCTCTTATGTTCTTATGTACAGTTCTATATTGCTGTTCACTGACATGGCATTTTCCTACAATGAAGTCACCATGCCTTTGATAGATCACCCCCTCTTAATTGCTTCAGTCCTTTATATCAAACTCCATTCCTCAGAATAAGATCACTACAATAAGTCCTGGGCTTTCTTTCTTTTTTTTTATCCTACATTTCTTAAACATCTCTTATGTTTACTTGAGCACCAGGCTCCCTGTGAAGTTCACAAAGATTACTTTTGTTTCCAGGGTGTCTAGTTACACAGTGAATGTTTCCCATTGTTTAAAGTCCAGGAATGGCTAGATGCAAAACTAGTCTGATTTCTTTATCAATAGTTGCTCAAGAGTTATATTAAAAATGGCATGCTGCTTGATTCTTTTCCAGATTACTTTTACTTTTTAAGATAGTTTCTCTCTTATTCTTGGGGCACCAAGTCATGTTTAGTATGATATACTGATCACATAATGTAATACAAATTGGTTATTCAAAGCTATATGTAGAGTATAGAGAAATTTTGTTACCATCTTGTAACACTAGAACTCTCTGCCAAATAGTTGAGTGGGGTACCTGCTTGGCCACACAATACACCGGTGATGGCCAACCTATGACACGTGTGTCACAGGTGACACGCCAAGCCCTTTTAGGTGACACACCTGGTCACCCTGGCATCTGGGCATGTAGTGCTTGCTTGTTCTTGAAGTGTACGAAATACCAACTTTCAATTGAAGGTTTAGCAAATGTAAAGAATTATTCATTTTTGCTTTTAATAGAATACATATATCAAAAATATAACTTTCTTACTAGAGCTACAAATATCACAAAACTATGGATATTTCTGGAAGTGACACAGCACCCGAGTTAAGCTAGGTTTTCTTGTGAATTTTGACACACCAAGCTCAAAAGGTTAGCCATCACTGCAATACACTGTGCATAAGCCACTCTGCACAGGTTGTCTATTAGACACCAAATTCAGGTCTTATCTTGGCATAAGAGGCCTTAAATAATTGGGGACCAGAGTACATGTTAGATCATATTCCCCATTATATCCCAGTAAGATCACCATGATTGTCTGGGAAGACCCCGCTGCAGTACTGCTCATTACTGAATGCCATATGGTGGTGTCTTACAATAGCCAAGTCACCAGTATCATGACCATGCTGCTGAGGACTCAGCTCCACTGGGCAGAGCACGTCTCTTGGATGAAGGATCATCACCTTCCTAAGATAGTGCTTTATGGGGAACTCACCACTGGCTGCCGAAATAGAGGAGCCCCAAGGAGGAGATACAAGGACATCCTGAAACAATCCTTCAGTCTTGGCCATATTAATCACAATCAGTGGTCCACTCTTGCCTCAAACCAAGAGGCATGGAGATGCACCATCCATAAAGCTGCTGCCTCCTTTGAGAATGTTTGTAGAACTAATCTCGAGAAAAGACAACGCAGGAAGAACCATGCCTTTAATGCCCAAGGAGACCTTTCTCCATACCTTCTGCAACCAGACTTGTTTATCCCACATTGGCTTTTTTAGCCAACAGCATGCATGCAGCAAACCTGGGTTGAGCCCTTCCTAAATCTTCGTTCATGAAGCCAAGCCATGACAATAGGACTTACTCTGTAGTGGCGCCCACACTGTGGATTCATCTCCCTCAGATGGTTGTCTTTTAGGCGCCTACTGGAAACTTACTTGTTCAGGAATTCTGACCGATTTCACACTGCAAATGAGGATGATTTTTTTCTTGTCCCACCCAGTTTTAATTTTCTTACCATTTTGGCTATTTTATCTGCTTTGGAGCTTGTTTTTGGTTTTATATTTTAAATTGCTTTAAACATTTGTTTGTTTTTAAGGCAATGGAGCATTATATAAATGCTTTCAATAAATCAATTCAAATTCAGTATGCAATTTGGCACCCACTGTTGGACCTAAGCAAAGTTTATATTGTGTGTGAGAGAGACGTATTATAGTGTTGGTAAGGAAGAAAATTCACATCCCAGCTTTTCATGTTGCTTGTCAATCTACTATACTCATTGTGCACCCTGTCATCTTATCAGAATTAGTTAAGGAACACACACACAAAACACACACACTTTCGGACACAGACACACAGGAGCTGAATTTTTCAGTCAGACAGGGCTCTGACATGTAAGTGACTGGGCCGTGGAGAAAGGAAAAAGATTTGTGCCAAAGCGTAGGCCAGTAAAGAACATTGTATAGGTAGGGAAATAGAATCTGGGGTTTAAAATGGGAACTGAAGAAAGAGTTTTACTAGAAGTCAGAATTCTTCAGTGTCTTTCTCACTGTCAGCTATGGTATGGCAAAGTATCATTACCAGAATTTCAGGAGCTAAAGAACTGATTTTATGTTTATTCATGTATGCCAGTCTCTAGAAGACCAGGAGGGACAAAGCAGAAACAAGTGAGATGGCATTTTCCGTACTCCCATGACTGCAACTTTTTTTTTATGTCTGAGCAACTTTTTATAACAAGAATGCTTTATAAACTGTAACTATGATACTCTTGACCTGTACTTAGTGCAGAAATCTCAATACAAACACTATAAAGTTTTGGTTTTTACTACAAGTTACATGTCTGCATCTGAGATACCTAATTGAAGGTATACTATATTTCACTAATCACAAAATCAAAGAGATATACTGTAAATACCCTTGAACCAAATAAACATGGATAATGACAGCTTAATAAGGAAAGTAAGAGTTATTTAGAATTGAAAAGGGAAAGACAATGGTTAGCTTCTAGCTGAGTTGGTTATGTGCTATCCCCAGGTTCATAATTCTACTTGGCTGGTGGCTTCTCATTGGTTTCAGTGGCAGGCAAGATGCTAGAATGATCCCCTCAAGTATAGGTCACCTTATGTTTTATATTGGATGTGGGCGTGGTCCATAAAGGTAAATTAAACACCCAGCAAACCTGGTCCTGGGTCCACTTTCCTATTCCACTTTCCCCATGTTCTGATTCAGGGATAGTTGATTTATGGCCAGCAGTGTTCAATTAGCTGTACCCACAATCCCACCAGCTGCCATTCCTTTAAACGACACTCTTGGGCATGATACAAGCCTAGCGGTCCAGCCACTTGGCCTACTGGACAGTACTGTATCAGCACTATGGAAACTGAGGTGTAACATAACCAGAAAATTAAAATTAAAAATGTCAGTTAACTGAGGAAAGTCCTGAGACATTGTAAGTAGCAAGTAACTTGTTTATAAAATATCTAGAACCTTCATGTGGCACTTGTAATGTTTAGAGATGAAGTCTCATTTTGCAGCTGACAAACACCAAGATAATAGGAAAATGTGGCTTTCTTGAGGATTAAATTGGGACACTAGCATCTGAGGACCCATTCATATAAAAGCATTAAAAACTGTTTTGCTCCTAAAACAAGGCTGGCTGCATATAGACCTCAAGATGTTGGTGAACCACAGCTAGCAACATTCCTAAAATGCTGTTGGCTATTTTAGCTGAGGTGTATGTGTTGCTGCTTTCAGAAAGAAACTTAAAAACTGCTTCTTTCTTTATTTCTAAATCAGTCTGAAATTCTGACTGCTTAATGCTTCTGTTCTCATGCTGGCAAATGAAATAGGAGTAGCCCAAATGGAAGAATGTACTAGTTAAAGTACATTTATTCCATTCATGGAAATTTCAGCACATATTCATTGCCAATCATGATGTGATAAATAAGAACCTAATTTAGTGCTCACCCATGATGAAGAATGCTCCCAGCTGAGGAACTACTAATACTTCACTAGTATCTATGCAAATTTCCAGGACCACTTCCATTAACACAAGATGTGCCTGTCTCTGTGATATACTATCCAATGAGCATTTAGATAGAGGAAGGATGGTTTCCAAATGCCAATTCAGTTCTGTTTTTACGCTGTGCTTCAGACTGCCTTCCATTGTGAAGTGCAGAAAAGCAAGGCAAGCATGCATGCTTCAAATGCTTGAAATAGAAATCCCACATTTATAGGCTGCTTGTTGCTTTCTCACAGCTCCTGGAATGTTTCAATCTGCTGGTCACAGTGAACATTGTGTCCTGTTAAGGGTGTTCACTAGGAACAGATGGCCCCATGAGAGTTAGGCAGATGGCTTGGGCTGGAAGCTTCTAGGATTTTTGGTGGAACAGAGAAACAATCCTCTATTTCTACCCCTAAGATTCTGTATTAGAAGCAGACTATAACCATCTTTGCACTGTGCCCCTCCGTCATCCCCAGCAAACTTTACTTCCTTGTGTTATTAGGACCAAGCTACAGCTAGTGTGTTTGATTCCACTGGCAAAGCAGCACTCTTCATCCTGATGCATATGCCTTCAGAATGACAGAAATGAATCCAGAAATACTGGAGCAAGCAAAACACTCTGACTGGTGGCAGCAATGGGGAACATTACTTGTTGTGCTTCCATAAATTTATTTAGTCATTTCAGATTATCTTCTCAGTAGAGCTAGCCAGGTTGCATTATGATCTGAGTCTTAGCCCAACGTGTGGTTGACTCCTTGATTCTGAACGGAGGCAAAGAGCATCTACTAAGGAGGAAGCAATAGATGAGGCATCTCAGATGGAATCCCAGATGGACCTTTTAGGCCTAGCTGCACTCCTGCTGTGCCTTGTGCTGCAGAGCTGCTTTGTAAGGCAATCTGCTTGAAATGCATATTTAGGGAGATCAAGTGTAATATGTGTTTAGGGTGTGGTAGGAGCACAGTTGTTGTGCTTGTCTGTTAGACATACAGGAAAGGAATTCATGTTGAATGTTTTGAAATAGCATTTGGCCCATTGAAAACTGCGTTCCTGCAAAATGCAGTGACTGACAGCTCATGGACCAGTCAGGTTCTGTTTTCTTGTTTTTTAAAAAAGTTTGTACTCTTAAGTGCATACAGTAAGTGCTATGCAGAAAAATGGTAAACATAATGTAAGTACTTTTGTCTTTGTTCTGGCTGGATACTAACTGGTTACCATCAAAATTCATGGAGAGATACATGCAAGTTGCCAATTTGTTGACGATCTTTTTTCTAAACTGTAGTATGTGCAACAGCACAAAATTAACTTGTAGACCAATAAGGTTGCCTTCAGTTACTGTGGCTAATACTTCTGCATTATATAACTGAGTTCTAGTAATAACTGAGCCCCTCCAACACCAAATAGTTATATTTAAAAAGAAAAACAGCATATCCCACAGTGAAAAAATAAGGTAAGAGGAATATGAAATCAGAGCTATTTGGACCTTGCCAAACAAGATCATATGTGTGCTGAAACCTTTGGTATAGGATGGGATAAGAACGCAAACAAATAAATAATAAAGCACACACATAGAGCTAATCTGAATTACACATCCTTACCCTGCCTCTATTACAGTGGAAGGTAACCACATCTGAGCAGCACATGTGCTTGAAAACTGACAACGTGCATTTCTTCAACTAAGTACTGTGAAGAAACTGCAGATTAACAGGTACTTAATGCATGTCTACTGTGAACTCATGCATTTAAGTGTAATCACCAGGTTATGAAAACAGTTTGAATGTGCATTATAATTTGTGAGTAGCTGGACCCTATGAGAATGAATCCAGAAACCAGTTCTGTCAACTATGGTAATTTGACTTCTGATGGGGCCCCACCCAGAAGAGAATGCTAAATAAATAAAGGCTATTCAGTGGCATTGTATGGCAAAACTTCATACTTAAAAAAATCTCATAGCTTTGATTGGGATGTGTCTGTGTCTGGTGATCTTCAAATCCTGCCAGAAGATACAAGATGCCTGTAAAGTTATGGACCTCTTGGAGCAATGGGTATGTCCAAATGTGTTATATACTGCAGAGGGAATGAGCAGTCCCCATTGTTCTGTCAGACAAAATGATCGACCTTTCGTTGTCGCGCTGCAGTATATGATAGTTACTGCACACTTACCTTAGTGCGGGAGAAAGAAATCTTGCTGCACAGTATCTACTTAGACCACAATATCATCTTAATGCAGGGGGCACAACAAGAAGCACTGATGAGACACAAATAAGGAAGTACAGCTGAAAACCTGATTGGTTGCCTCTATCCACATGACAACACATGCTGCCTCAACTGTTGTCACACTGATGCTTCCTCAAGGAGGAAACTACGGAGCTGAGGTTTAGTGGGGACAATCAGTTTTCCCTGCGCAGTGAGCATGCCGTGATTTTTCATTTAACTTTGAATTTATACGGATTGGAGGCAAGCAATGTTAGCACTGTATAGGAACTATCCAAGGTACTGAATTTGATTTTCCTCTTAGCCTTGTATTCAACAACTGTTGTGCTTTGTGACTGAGAGCATCTCACTTGTTTTGATTCCAGTTCTCTCCCTTGTAACAAAAAATATAGTCCTTATTAAAAAGTAAAACAAAAATGAACTACAGAAAAACAATTGCAAACTAAGAAAAGTAATACATACCTGAAACAAAAACACACATGATGACAAAAAAAATAATAATAGCACATTCACTGTGTGCTGATGCAAACTAGTGTATCAAACAGTAGGACATAAATCAAATAGCCAATATATACACTATAATTATGAATTCACAAGTCAATATAGTTATTTTCAGAATAATTATAAATTTGGATAATGGCAATAATTGTTTAATAGATGGAAAGTGCTTGTGATGAACAATCCATTTATTCTGAAAACAGTAACAATCAGCATCCATTCTGAGATGTGTTTTGTAAATAAATATGTAGAGTCTGTTCCTTCAACAGTATCAGCTACCACTGTTGGGTGTCATCCAAAACATCATAGTGGATTCTTTTCTTGGATCATCGTTCCAAGAGAACCAGTTCCTACATTGGCCGATCTCTTCTGTAAAAGCCTTTTGGGATCATTTCTCCCTGCTGCCAATACTTTCAGTACATTTCTAAAATATTTTTATGATATGTCTTCAAGGATTAGGCATAAAAAACAAACAAAGTGTCTTTGTAAATTTACCTACACATGTCTGGATCTGTCAAGCCTAGGGATGTGCATGAATATTCAAAAATTCAAATATATGATACAAATTTCACAAATGTTGACATTCAAACTCGAATCAGATTTTTGAAAATCCAAATTTGCACATTCAAACTCAAATTGAATTTTCAAAAATCTGATACAGATTTTTGAATAATTTGGATGTGTAGATTCGTATCTGTCATATACGAATCTGTGCAAAAATTATACATACCTTGTGCTTAAAATACGGGATTAAAACAAGATGCATATGGGATAATAAAGGATGCATATGGATTTTTATGGAATGTGCACAGGTATGTATAACAAATACAAATGTCGACATTCGTATCTTTAAATACAAATCTAACATTTGAATGTACAGATTTGAATGTTACGGATTCGAATTGGATTTTATGACATTTGGATCTTAAATATCTCAATCGAATCTGATTTTTTGACATTTGACTCTACATTCGTAGCACATCCTTAGTCAAGCTTTGAAGCTCTTTTTTTTGTGTGTGCCAGTGGCTAGGAATGAAAGTGGCCTTGGAACCCCTGGGGGTGGGTCTACCACCATTGAGCTCCACTGGTATTCTGGATGTAAAACAGACCATTTGGGGCCTCCTGATCCAGAATATACTTCATCTTGTGCATACAGAGCATACCAGCAGCAGCTAGTGGAGTTAGGACCTCTGCACCAGCACATGGACAAATAAGGACCAGAAGGCAACAGAGGTAAGTGCAGAAAGGTCCAAAGGTTTATTGGAGTAATTCTTTAACTTAGTTTAGAACTGGTTTTCCTTAAGCACTTGACTAGCTAAGAGATATCAGAATCTCTGTTGAGAAAACTTCTGGGAAATTTAACCCCATGGTAGAATCTATGTGGATTCACTTTTGTGAAGGGTTCACCACATTTGTGGCTTTCTGCTCAGACGTTCATACATAAGCCAGGGTTGATTAATGTGTAAACCTGTAAATGATGTTGGAATCCAGCTCTCAGAAGTCTCCAGTGAACTAGAATAATGACTTAGAACAACAGAAGTTGTGGTTGCATTTATCAGAGAATGAGTCAAAAAGACCAAGAAACAGAATTTAGAATGTGGCATTATAAAAGACAGGGCAGAACTGGATTTCTAATGGCCAGCATCATTTGGGATAAGGAGTACATCTAGCTTCTAACCCTGGGGTGTCTTCTAGTGGAGCTTTGCTTTGGGCTTTTCTGCAGTAGATCTGGATATGTGGATCTGGAATAGTCTGAACCACTAGATCTGAATCTTGTGGAGGAATGGGCCAAATTAATGTTGTCTGCACTGATCCATCTCATGTAAGCTTTGCAACCACCTCCCTATGCCTCCAAAAGCTAAGAATGAGAGTTGCCAGCCTTGGAACCTGGAGATGGTGCTTTTCATCAATGCATTATGGTGCAACGCTGAAAAGCAACCATGGTAGTTCCAGATCATGGAAGTATGCCATCTGTGCACATCTTGTGATCCAGAACAAGACTCTTAATCTTGTAGACCTGATTAAATGGGACTTAATTTGGATCTCGTTCTATCTAATGGGGAGGGGCAGGGTCTCCTTGATCCACATTAATGTGCAGATGAAGAGGCCCAGGATCCAACTAGAATCCCCTAGATCCAATCTAAAGTTAAGTGCAGGAAAAGCCTTTTTTCTTTATCATACAGTAGATAGCATACATGCATCTCATTCTCCATACCTCTTTCCAGGGTGGCCAGACAGAAAAGAGGAGATAGTTCTTGCATCTTTAACAAGTACATAGGAGAGCAAATTTCAGTAGATGTAGCTCATTATCCAACCAATACATTTTTTCTGGATTAAAGTTGGAAGCAACGTATGCAGTACATCTAGGAAAATAGGCACATTTTGAATGCCCAGAGAAGTTTCCTCTCATTTGATGTGTTCCCAGAAGCTAGTAAAAGTCCAATACTATAGTTTCCATAGTTCCAAAAATATCTTCCTCAAAATGTGTTCTCTGTCCTATAACTGATCTCTTAAGGAAGAATAAATACATGCATGTCACCAAAATATTAATAATGAAGGGATGAATGACAGCATCAGGCCTTTCCTGGATTACCTCAAGAATCCACACATCATGGAATTCTTTTTTAAATACAGTCAGACCCCCATATCCACTGATTCAGTAACCATGGTTTCAGTTAACAATGGTTACTGGATCAGCCCCACCCCACCCCCTAAAGGTGCCATAAGCAAAAAGCACTCAGAAATGGAAGGCCTATTTCAGCCTCCAGAAGGCCTATTTTGGCCTCTGTAGAGTGCTGGAATAGGCACATGAGGCACCAGATCCCATCCCCAAATTTAAGGGGATTTGTGGGAGGCGGGCAGGCAGTGTCCAGTAGCATCGTGCGCTTATTGCAATACTCTCTGTAAGCTGAAATAGGACTTCTGGAGTCCAGAAAAGCACTTCCAGTTCTGGGGTTGCATGACCCCAGAACCAGAAGGCCTGCTTGCGATTATCCACAGTTTCAGGTAACCACGGTAGGAGACGGAACGTATCCCCAGCGGATACAGAGGTCCAATTGTATGTAGTTCTGGATGACACAGAATGGTAAATATTTCACAAACTTTTTCCTCACAAGCTTATGTGCTTCTTTGAATCCTAAGTGATTTAGAGAAGTGCATAATGTTCCTATCTCACAGTGTTCAAACTCAAAACAGGGCATTTTGGTAGATCTGGATTCAGGACAAACCAACCATTTATAAAGAAGGATGGTTATGAAATTAGATCAAAATGGGTCATTCTGAGTTGCAACTACCTCAGTGTACTGGCTCCTTCTTTGTTTTTAATCCAGTTCCTATTGCTGCCTTGGTTCTCCTCTCCTGCTCGTTTGTGATCTTTAAAAGCTCTTCTCATATTCCACACCTTCTCTCCCACCAACATTTTAAAAACTTTCTCCTGTCCAACCTGTCTCATATCATCAGAAGTCTCTTGTTTTGGTAAATGAAGGGGAGGTTTTTAAATTCATATCACTTGCAGAACTCTAGGACTCCCCATGGGAAAGAGGAAACTTGGTATAATTTCCTTATGATCCCCTACACATGCTACATGAGGAACTCCCTAATGTCTGTCTAAACAACTGGCTATTGTGATGACATTTTCAGAGTCTGGTATTTTCGTGCCTTGTTCAAAAGTAATTCATATACCCTCATTCAGGTTTACAGCAAGTTTACTATACCTGGGAGCCAGGCTACATACCAACTGTAATGCGCAACAGAGCATTTTTATGACATAGCGATCCCACCTAAATATGTACATTTGCAACTAATGTGCATTAATCCTATGTTTTTTGTGCTATTATCCTCTGGTTTTTGCAGACTATTTTGTCTGCAGTTGGAATGGGCATTTACTTCTCTGGTATGGTCATCTGCTGTAGTAAGGGCTGACAAGGTTGCATAATGGTGGGTGAATGGGCATGGCCTTACAAGTACTGTCAGCCCATCAGAATCAGATGCTACCTGTTTGGTATGTAGTCTTTTCTTCTTCTCTAAGTACGCACTTAAATGCTCAAGTGGACGTAATACTTTTATGGTTAAGTAGGCACAATCATTTCTTTTGTTCTTAAGTGGGTTCTGTATATCCCTATGTAGCACTTCTGTGTTTAAGTGCATAACTTCAAAAAACAACAACAGCTGAGGAAACAGCATCTGATTGATAGCTTGCATGGACCAACCTCTGCAATTTCAACAGATGGAATGTACTTCCAGGGTGCTGAGTGTGAATTTTCTTCCTGTGTGTCTGACAGACAAGCACACTGACTGTGCTATCGTTACTTACTGTGTGGTTTCTCTAAATGTGGACTGCAAGCAGATTACCTTAAAAAAGGATCTAAACTGCAAGGTAAGCTAGCGAGGGTCAGTGGGGCAGTAATATAGGCTATTAGCATACACATGTGCATCCATGCAAAGAAAGTATTTAAAAAGCACTAGACTAGACAAGGACTTACCAGGCAGAAAAGATCAAATGGGAGATCCCTAAAGCACTGAAACATGGTTGAATGGGCTGTGAATTTGAATAATAAATTAGTGCAATTAGTTAAACACACAAGAAAAAGAAGTAAGGGAGAGAAGTAAGTTAGGATGCTATCACACAGGGCTTTTTTAGTAGCCCTTTAAGAAAAAAGCATCCCTTCTGAAGACGCACAAAAGACAGGCTTTCAAACAGTTACAAAAAATACCTCATTTTCTCCAGTCTGGCAATGCCTTCCTGACAATGATTGGCCCTTCACTTGCTGGGCTTTCTGTGGCCCTGATAAATCACTTGCTAGTAGTATTTGTTTCCGCGCTGTGATTGGCTGCATTTCCCTCCTCTGTGCTTAGGTAGCTCCCTGTGCAATCTGTCTGAAAGAAAGAGTAGGCCTGCTTGCACTTGGCTTTATTCTCAAATATATTATCGCATAAGGGCCTGGTGTCCACATGCTAGTGTAGGCTACAGCAGGCTCTAAGTGAAGCATGCTAGAGTCTGCATTAGCATGCAGACAACATGCTCCACCACTAGTATGGAGCACAGAAACAGCAAACTTGTTTTGCTGCTTCTGTCACTGTCTGGAGGCACTCTTTGATTTCCCTGACCGAGTCTTTGACTTTAGGTCAAAGTGTAGTTCAGGCATTCAAAGCAAGTCTTCCAATTAGCACCATTCCCTGTCAGGCCTCAAAATCCATGTTGCCATGTAATGATGCTAGACCCAATTGTCCCAGGCTGTGAGATGGCTAGGAGGAGCAAGGAAGGAGTGGGTAAGCCAAAATAAGCCCCTGACCTAGATGCTAGGGGAGTTTGCTAGGTTTCCACCTACCAAATTCCACCCTCTGCATTGGAGGGCCGTGCCGTTTTGAATATTTTACATAGCCTTAGAATTTATTTATTTATTTATTTATTTATTTATTTATTTATTTATTTATTTATTTATTTATTTATTTATTTATTTATTTATTTATTTATTTATTTATTTATTTATTTATTTATTTCCCACCCTATACCCTAAGGTCTCAGGGCAGGTAACAACATTTAAAATCAAAGATGTTATAATAGAGCCATATACATAAAACAATAATGTCTGGAAGTGTGTGTGTGTGTGTGTGTGGGACTATAACCACATTTTGCCAAAGGCCAGAGCAAAGAGATGCATCTTCACTGCCTTCCTGAACGTATTCAGTGAACAAGCCTGACACGCCTCAAGGGGGAGACTATTCTACAGCCTGGAATAGCTTGTTGTTTATTATAACCTGTCTCTTATGTTTAAAAAGCATTCCCAGTGGCTTAAAAACTGTAAAGCAGGTTGCTATCCTCAAGCTTATAATTTAAGAGTAGATATGATACATGAAGAAAAGGAAATAAGGAGAGAAAAGGAGGAAGATATTCTTTTTCTTCTACCCTCAAACTTTCTGGTGTCAGTTGTAGGGAGGAAATAGGCATGGTGCTAGAAACATGATGGTAGAACTCACTTTTCATCTAACATGGAATTTAAATTTTTCAGGTGCATGTTCCTGTCCTAGGAGGGTGCACTGACACACTGTTTATCATAAAGCTCCCAAGTGGGTCTAAAAAGCATAATCAGAATCATTGCAATGCACAATTGCCTGTGAGATGTGAGCTTGCTCCAAATACTTACTCCCCCCTCCATCATTATGCAAGGTGTCCTCCTCCTCCTACTACTACTTTTTCTTTAAGAAAAGAAACCAAATTCTTTCACACTTCTTTCTCCTGTGTCTATTTGGGGTTTCTTTATCCAGTGGCATTTTGTGAATCCAGCAAACATTCCCAACTTGAAGGAGGGAAAAAATCATTTAGACATAAAACTTAGACTAAAAGCTCTTCTGAACCCAAGCTTCTTGCTTTTTTCCTTGTCAATTCAAAGTGCATTAAAATGAAACTCCTGTGTTTCTCTAAGCTGCCTCTGTTATTATTGGAACTGATGCACATTTACTCTAGCCAATCTATCTTTATTTGAACCACTTATGCTGTATGAAACCAAGCATAATAACTTGAGTCAATACAGATATATTTGTTTTTATTTAAACTTGTAAGTTTGCTTAAAGCAACAAATGCTTTTCCCACTGAAAACCAATAAATACATTCATATAAGGAAGAAAATAAATGCTTAAGTGAAAACAACAATGTCCAGTTACCTACAAGGCTATTTTTTTTAAAAAAACATGTTATTATGGACAATGTTAAGAGAGGAAGGGGAACAGAAACAGAATGTTCAGTACATTCTGAAGCGGTAGAGATGGGATGACTGCTGGTGTGTGTTGCTAAAGTGGGTTAAAGGAAAAAATGGATTTTTTTTTAACTGGGGGAAACAAAGTAAGACATTCACCTTTCAGTTACAATTAAGAATTTGGCCTACTAAGCACAGTAAAGACTGACTAGGACAGCATTTAGTCCAGAACTATGGTGTGAGGAAGATGAAGTTAGAAGTTTTTGTACTTGCCAGAAACCACCGGGAAAATGTGAACTGGTAACCAGTGTGCCTGGATGGCACCTGAAACTTCCAACACTACAACCTCACTTGTCTCAACCAACCCCCACCTCTAAGCATAAAAAATGCTTTGTTTTTGGTGGTCTTTTCATTTGCATTTTCGCTTTAGATAAGCAATGGACAGCTCACATTTAAGCATTGCATCTTTTTCCTGTTCTATGCTGCATGCATTCCTAGAAACATTGGAAATAATTCCAATGTTAACAAAAAGTGCTTACAATTACTTGCCAATAGATTTAAGCACATTGTAAGATCAGTGCAATGCACAGATTCTTACCTTTAGAATTAGTGTGGATACATTCATGTTTTATTTTTCAGTGGTTGGAAGAACTATGTATAGTCTCTAATCTGAAGCATAAATAGTGTGCTGGCCTGCACATGGCACTCCATTTCAAGTCATATCTGACTGGATCCCAGCAATAGTTGGTGTCTCCTGTGGCAAGGGAGGTGGAGGTTAAAACAACTGAATAGAAGTGATAACCACAGATTAGAACTGGTAGAGCTTAAGGGTAGGTAAGATACTGTAAGATAACAATTACTGCAAACCACATCAAAAATTAACCTCACTGAGGCTAATGGACTGTGTTCACTTTTGCCAACTTTGAACTGGAATATGAATGAAAGAGGAAAGAACTGTGTGCTCAGGGTCTGGCTTAGCAGAGATGGTGGGATGCTGGGCACATTTCTTTATTTATTATAATATCCAACACACTGCTTAAACTATGCATGGAGAACTCCATGGCTTTCTAAATTTATTGAACTCCAGGTCCTACCAATCCTAGCCACTCTGTCCAACAATTAAGGATGATGGGAACTTCCAGCAATTCTGTACTGACTGGTACAGCATACTGTGAGCTTGTGCAGTCTAAGGATGACCTTTAGCCAATGCAGAATTGCCTTTAGTCTAGAAAGAGAGTTGGCTTTTCTACCCCACTTTTCTACCCCACTTTTCTACCCCACTTTTCTCACCCATTCCTGAGGACTCAAAGTGGCTGACAAAGTTGTACATTCTTCTCCCCACAACAGATACCCTGTGAGGTAGGTGGGACTGTGAGAGCTCAGAGAGCTGTGACTAGCCCAAGGTCACCCAGCTGGTGTGATGACTGCGGGGATCAGGTAACTTAGTTTGAGATAGGAGTAGGTCTATGTTAGTTGTTAGTTTATGGAAAAGGGACCTGGCTTGCAGCGTTCCGTTAGGAAGGGTAAGCTAGCTCCAAAGAAGAACCAATCAGTGAGATAACATTAGAGAAAGGATATAAAAGGTCATTCAATGAGTGAAAGTTATTCTTTTGCCTGGGTAAACTCAACTGAGGGTTGGGCAGGAAAAGAAACGGGTTAGCAGATATTTCAGAGGTGAACTGGGGAGCTTAGTCCTGAAATCTTAGAAAGCATGAGAAGAATATAAAAATTGAGTTCAAGTGGGAATGTTATATGAAGTTTCTGTGCCTCATTAAAGAAGAGTAACCATTAAAGCTTATTACTTGAGTTCAAGTTACAAGTGCCTATGCCTCGTGTCTTGAGCGGCCCCGCAGATGGGCAGGAACAGGGCCGGGGCGAAGCCTTTCGAGATCAGAGCCAGGGGCTCTGATCTCCAAAGGCATCCTGCCCCATAGGGACCTTGCCCCGGGCCCTCCGATGGGCACCCGGGTGCCCGGGCATGTTCGTGCCAGCTCCACAGGGCCCGATCCGGCCCCGTAGAGCTGGCACGAAGTGCGGCGACTGGCTTGACAGCGCTGCCCGCCCCTTGGGTGCTCTCACCCAATGGGCGGCAGTGCTGCCGGCCGAATCCCCGCCCCTGGCCAGCCTTTGCCGGACAAGACAGTTCCGGGCGCTTTTACCATTCGCACACAGGCGCGCCGGAATGCGTTTACACGCGTTCCGGCGCTCCTGTGTGTGAATGGTGAAAGCGTCCGGAACTGTCTTAAGCTGCCCGCCTGCACGCGTTCCAAACGGAACGCGTTGCAGTGCGAAAATCCCTAAGGTATCTTCTCAAAGCATAATTTCTATCCCATTCCCTTTTTCCGTTATGGTCAACATGCCTGGGAGATAAAGTTGTTGACTCTTTAATAGAATTGGTTCCTTCAGAGCAGGCAGGTGCAGTCTACCAGACCATAGCTGAAGCTCGCTTAGGCTCTGCAGCTACCTCCATCCAGATATTGTTTGTTCTGGCTTTTAGAAGCCATCAGTGTTTTTCTGTCAAGCTACCAGGCTATATAACCTCTTGATTAAATTACTGGGCCTGAGCATTTACTTTGCCTTTTAAAGCCTACTTGATTCCATTTTGAATGTGTGCTTTTATCAGTGGGATCTTGGTGGCTGCCCTTACTCGGGAGGACCCAAGCTCACTGTGTGTGATTGAGCTGATAGATTCCGAGGAGCTGCTATCAAAACCCTTTTATCCCTGTCATTGTGTCAAACCCCACACTTGAAATTACTTTTCCTCCTAGTGGGGATATCTTTGAGCTACAGAGCACTGTCAGGAAACAAAAGAGTTACTTTTCTTTCTGTCTGTGTAGTTTAGGTTTCCCTTCTTTCTCACCTATGTTCCTTTTTAAAAAAAAGGAATCAGAAGCTGCTGCCATTCTGCACACAGGCTTCATGTTGGTATGTCTAGTTTAGCCTTAATCCAACAATTGAAAGGCATCTTTTAGCTTGTTAGAAGCTTGAAGCTCTCTCTTTCACTTGGAAGTGGAAGGGAGCAAGGGGAATGGAATGGCTATATATCAAAAGTCAGTTTCCTAATGGTTTTCACAGTCGTTCTTTGTGACTTTTTCTTGCATCATTGCTAAAAGCCTGCCTCAGGGCTCCAACTATGGGTTGAGATGCTATCCTGTGAAGTTGGATGGTGTAAATGCTTCCTCTGCTGTGAATCTTACTCTCATTTCTGCACTATTTTGCACCTCAATGGCTCCTGTTTTCCCTCATGCTTTCATTGCTCATACATTGCAGGTGCTTTTCAGTAGAGGAGTTAATTCAGAAACTCAGGCAGTCCTATACTATCTTAACAGAGAGCAAGGAGCATTGTTGCATCAAATATCTATAAGAGCCTAGATGAAGTTTGGGGGCCTCTCAGATGAACCCACCTCATACATGTGTTGTGACAGGAAGACCTATACTGCTTCTTTGAGCTCCTCAAAGGAAAAGCAGGATATACATTTAAAAATAAATAAATTTTAAGAGGGTGGGAACCTCGGGTTTCAGAGATGAATATAGAGTTCCAGACATTTCTTTTGAGGTTCCCCAAAGAAGAAGAGGAAGAAGAGGAGGAGTTGGCTTTTATACCCCACTTTTCTCACCAATTTAAGGGGGCTCACAGTGGCTGACGAAGCTTTCTGTTCTTTTCTCTGCAAGAGACACCATGTGAGGACCTCTCACACATTCTATCTGCTTTTTTGTTTCCTTGAGGTTGGGCCTTTCTGCACTGTCCCTTATTCTGGAATATATCCTGGAATAGGGCCATGCCATCCATATGCTTGTGCAGACAACATGCACCATCATGTGGATGGCAGGTCTCTATTCCAGGATACAATCTGGATTTAGGACCTTGCAGAAAAGGCCGGTACCATCCCTCTCAGGTTTCATGTCAGAGGTGCATGAGACCAAAATTTCTGCATATGGTCACCCCAGAAACTGACTTGATGATCAGGGAGATGGAAGATTCCTCCACCCCCACCCTCACTGAAGTGTTAGCCTGGGCAGAAAAATTTAAATATCACTCCCTTTTGAAGCAAAGGGTCTCCTTTGATTTTTGTTTGTTTTGCACCTATTTTGAATGTTAGTGTGGTCATTAAAGGTTTGACATAACATTTTAGGCAACTGCATCAGGCCACTTGCTCTCTGCAAGTCTTCCAATTCTACTTATGAGAAATTGCAAGGGAAAGTAAATAACATTAGTACTGAAAACCAAATATTCCTCTTCTTGTCCATACCTGCCCTTTTTGGTTTGACTAACCCATTTGCCTCCATTATTATTTATTTTTTTGCATCTCTCTCTCTCTCTCTTGTTTTGTATAAAAAGATCTTTATGAAAAGGGGGATTTATCTGTAATGACGAGAGGAAACAAACAAGATAAAAATGGAGAGATAAGTGACGAGACGGGATTTCAATCCTGACCAAGTTTTAAAGTGAATGATTGTCAATACTAATAGCATAAAACGAACAGTGGAGTGTGGCTGACACATGACGGGCTTGGGGATGCTTAGAGACATCTGAAAATTCAATCAGGGACTGCCGTCAGAAATGTAGCCAGTGTGTCTGGAATTTGGTTTAATACATTCAATTGAAATAGGTTATGATGTTGAGTGCACAAAGTGCAGGAGGTTTTGACATGGGATTCAGTGCTTTGCTGCATATAGGATAAAAATAGGTTTTTGTTCTCTCACAGTACTATAGAAGCTACTCATTTTTAAAAAACAGCCACGCCAGGAAAAGGGATGCTCATTTTGGGTAAGGACTTGAAACACCCCCACCCCCCCGCCCAACATTGCATGTAAAGGATGTAATAAGTTCCCTTTCACTTAATTACCTGATGAGTGTGCTCAGTGCATTTTCCAGCAGCTTCCAGTAGGTTGTTCCAGAGTGGAGA
Source organism: Aspidoscelis tigris stejnegeri (assembly GCA_023333525.1). Classification (NCBI taxonomy): domain Eukaryota; kingdom Metazoa; phylum Chordata; class Lepidosauria; order Squamata; family Teiidae; genus Aspidoscelis; species Aspidoscelis tigris. Next base: position 83,987,678 of record JALMGA010000003.1, read on the forward strand.
GAGGTCTAACGATTGGTCACTGTGGAGACCTAATTCCCCTCTGCTCTGTTTTGTTCTGGATCTGCACTACTTCTACAGATTTTGCAGCAAGGAAAAAAGGATTGTCTTTTTCAGCTTATCTCCTCTATAAGTACTATATATTGGTGCTTTGAACACTGTTATATGCATTATTGCAAATGCTGAAAGGGACCGAGCAATTATTTTCATTCCATGCTGGGCTTTGCAATGCTTATATAGGCTATGATGTAATGGCAACAAGACTTCTGTTTCTGTGATAACCTGAATTTAAAGGCTGTTTCGGTTTTCTTAAACAATGAGTTCTAATTTTATGTACTACTGCAATGTTTCTCTCCTAAAAACTATGGGAGAATTACTTGTAGCCATGGGTGGGAGTTCCACTGCCTAAATATAAAGAACCAGCTAATGTGTTACATAAGAAAAGCACTTAAGAACAAGCATAGCTGAAAATTGGATCACAAGGACTTTCTAGATAAAAGTATTATATTGCAAGTGTTATAGAATTCTAAACTTGGGACAGACCTCCAAAGTTTTCAGGTTCAACCTCTGCTCAATGCATGATTCACCAGACTATCCCAGATAGATGGCTGTCCTGTCTTGAAGGAGCTACTTCTAACACCTAGAGGATGGCTATTTTTATTGACCCTAATACTCCTTTCTATCTGGACAAAATTAAGATGGACAATAAGGCATGTTGCATATTTCTTGATGGTTTGCTTTATGCAAAACATCTCACCCTTGCAAGTATCTATGCCCCCAACCAGGATCAATTTAATTATCTCCAGGTTATTTTACAAAAACTGTGGTTTTTTAATCTAAAGTAGGGATGTGCATGACTATTTGTAACATTTGATATTTGTATGAATTTGGACATTTGTATATGAATCGATGACATTTATACATTGACATTCATACAAATATTTGGGAGCATTTGTGAACCGGGCAGATGGGAAAGCGACTGCGCCAGACACATCTGCAACTGATCCAGAGTGCATTTGACACAGATTGAGAGCAGATTCAAAATCGACTCAGGGCAGATTTGATGCTTTCAGAGCAGATACGTATTGGATACGTGTGTGTTCGTGTTGGATATTTGTACGAATTTGTACTAACACATTTGTATCAAACAAAATCCTACCACATTCAAACGGGAGCTATTTGAATGAATACAAATTATCTTACATTCAATTTGATACAAATTGAATGCATCCCTAATCTGAAGAACTTATGGTTGTGGGAAGTCTGAGGTCTTTTTTTGCACTGTGACTTATTTTGGATTATATCTTGGAATAGGCATCTGCTATCCACATGCTGGTGTAACCTATGGCAGGTCACACCCAGAGCCTACTGTAGTCTGCACCAGCTTGTGGATAGCAAGTCCCTATTCGAAGGTATTAACTGGAATAAGACCCTGTGCAGAAAGGGCCAGTATGTCACAGTCAATAACAAACTAGATAGAAAACATCTTTCAGGAAAAAATATCTCCAAGACATTCAAAAGACTATCAAACAGTAAAATAAACGAGGCCCCAGGGTTAAATGGCTTCTCCTCTTTATTTTACAATACTTATTGAGAGATTCTGGCCCCACATTTAGTAAATCTGTATAGTTGGATTCCTGAGAAGGGCCATATTCTGGAATCTTGGTGCACTTCATTGATGGCAATCTGTCTCCAAAAAGGGAAACCTAAAGACCAGATTACCTCTTACTGATCAAGCAGGACTTTAAAATACTGGCATCTTATAAGCAAAATGAATAAACACTTTTTATCTTAAATTGAGTTGGACTGGAACAATTTGTGTTTATGACTCTATAGCTGACCCTGTCTGCATCATGCTTTATGCCATTTTGCACAGTCATCATCTTATAAACCATTATCACTTCTTTGCCTGGACATTTGTAAAGCTCTTGATAGTGTCTACTAGAGATTTCTTCTTTTCATTCTAGATCACAGGGACATTGGGACCAGTTTTATTTTATATGTCCAATCTATAATCATTGCTTTGCTCAGCTTTGAGTTAATAACTTCCAAGCTTCATCATTCTGAAATGCTAGAGGCACTCATCAAGTTTGCACATTGTCTCCATTACGGAAGTAACATTGTCTCTAGTAACTGAAGTGTTGGCTTTCTGTTTGAGAGCTAACAAAGATGTTAAAGATTATAACTCTGGAAATCACCAGATTAAGTTTGACCTTTTTGCTGATGATTTGATGATACTTATAAATGACCGAATTTTGACTCTACAAGTGTTAACAGATGAGCTCAATTTGTTTCAACTTCACTCTGATCTGCAGGTCAATTATGATAAGTCTGATATTATGTTTCTTAATGTTCCTGCCTTCAACAAATGTCATTGAAACAACAGTATGGAGGACTAAACATAACTTTATCAAAAATTAAATACTTAGGGGTATGGCTAAGGAGGAAAAATCATTCCTTGTATAGCCAAGGCCAGGGCAAAGAGATGTGTCTTCACTGCTCTCCTGAATGCATCAAGTGAAGGTTTCTGGTCCACCTCAGGAGGGAGACTATTACCCATTCTGGGAGCCACCACTGAAAAGACCCTATCCCAGGTGCTTCTAAGTGAGTATGTCTAAGTGAGAACCACCCATCCACCTTCTCTCTGCCTTTCTGAGGGCAAGTTGCCCGAACCTCAGGAGACCGAACCTGCTGCCTGAGTGCCCATCCATGATCAGTGCCCAGGAAGCAGATAGCTGCACATACCGTACTCAGTTATGAAAAACACTGGCCATCCATCATTGGTTTCCACACGGACAAAGCCTTGTTTGCTCACATTCCTGCTTGATGCTGCTTTCTCATGGGAACTTCCCCAGCCTCTGTGTTTATTATCAAGCTCCTATGCATAGCACCCAAGCTCTGGTTTCTTTCAGAGATATTTATTTATTTATTTATTTATTTATTTATTTATTTATTTATTTATTTATTTATTTATTTATTTATTTATTTATTTATTTATTTATTTATTTATTTATTTATTTATTTTCATATTTATATCCCACCCAATGGTCTCTGGGCAGGTAACAAATTTTAAAATTGAACATGTCAAAAACTATATCAAAACAATAATAACCAATACAACATTTAAAAACCAACATGATAAAAACAATGCAGAATTGGTTAAAACAGTAGTATTTGCAGTGGGGGGGGGGGACAAAAGCAACATTTAACCAAAGGCCTGAGTGAAGAGGTGGGTCTTCATTGCCTTTCTGAACACAAACAGAGAAAGGGCCTGATGCACCTCCAGGGGGAGACCATTCCATAGCCTGGAGGCCACTACTGAGAAGGCCCTCTCCCGGGTGCCCACCCATGTAGCTGCTGGAGGTGGTGGGACAACCAGGAGGGCCTCCCCACCAGATCTTAAGACATGGGCAGGTCGATATGGGAGAAGGTGTTCCTTTAGATAGTTGGGGCCCAAGTCATTTAGGGCCTTGTAAGTCAGACTTAACACCTTGAATTGGGCTCAGTAGTGAATTGGCAACCAATGCAATTCTTTCAAGACCGGTGTGATATGCATCTGGCTAGCTGTCCCAGTCAGCACCCTGGCAGCTGCATTTTCCACTAGCTGCAACTTCCAAACCATCTTCAAGGGAAGCCCCATGTAGAGTGCATTACAATAGTCCAGCCTGGAGGTTACCAGAGCATGGATAACTGTGGCCAAGTCATCTCTGTCCAAAAAAGGCTTCAGTTGTTGCACCAACCATGGTTGGGAGTAGGCACTCCTGGCCATGGCCTCGACCTGAGCTTCGAGTGTTAGCGTGGAGTCCAGGAGGACCCCCAAGTTGCACACCTGTCCCTTCCAGGGTATTGCAACCCCATCAAGAACAGGGTATCACCATAAATATTTATGGAGAAGACAAAAGTAGAATGAATTTTGAATGGGATAAACAAAAGTGGGAACTACAACTAAAAACAGCTGAAAAAGGAACAGTTGGGGTGATATATAAAGTATGGCTACAGATGGACCTAGAACATGAACAGGTCAAAGAATGTATGATCATGTGGGCAAAGAATTTTGGGTTCATTATTTATATGGACCAGTGGGAGAAACTATGGAAAAAGGATATGAAATTTACTATGTGTACGGTGTTAAAAGAAAACATATTTAAGATGATGTATAGATGGTACCTAACCCCTTATAAACTGTCTAAGATTTACCAAAACATGTCTAATAAGTGTTGGAAATGTAAGGCTGATGTAGGAACATTTTACCACATATGGTGGATCTGCAAAATAGCAAAAAAAAAAAAAAATGGAAACAAATGGCAATGGGAAATATACTAAAAATTGTTATACCATTTAAACCAGATTTTTTTAAAATTGGGAATAATAGATACCAATTTAGATAATCTGAATACCTTAATTATGTATATGGTTACAGCGGCAAGAATAATTTATGCAAAAAGATGGAAAGAACCAGTCATACCTTCAGTGGACAATTGGTTAGTTAAACTGTCCACTACCAATTTGCCAAGGTGGACAAACTGAAGAATTTCTTAAAAGAAAGAACAACAGAGAAGTATTTAAAAGACTGGAGATCCTATATAGAATTCTACAGGAAGGAGTTACAACAGATGCTTTTGATTGACTCTTTTTCTTTTTAAAGGACCGGTGGAATTGGAAGATACTAGGACAATAAGATAAGATCCTGAAAAACCGAAGTCACCAGTTGCAAAAAATGGACTATTATATGACAATTGGGAAAAAGAGGTGATAATGAACCCTGAAGTTTTATTATTGTAGTATCAAAAATAAATAAAAATTAATTAGGAAAAAAAGGACATGGTATCTCGCAACTACATGGACCTGAGAGCTTGTGACACACAGCACCTCTGTCTTGTCCAGATTCAGCTTCAATTTATTGCCCCCTGTAACGTCCCCTCTCAGCCCCTTCTATGCTCACCACTCCTCAGAGGGGCGCAGAATAAAAGCAAGCTGTGGGGGTCACCAGACCCTGCCAACTTTTCATTTATATAGCTCCAAAAAGCTGGCGCCCCACTTTACTAGTCTGTCCTTGGACAGGTTTACCACAAAGCAGCAGACAGTAGAGTAAGGATAACTCTTAAACTTTATTAATACAGTAATGAAATAAAATAAAGAAATAAGCTTAGGTTGTGCTTTGAGTCTTTTAGTGAATGCGAAAGGACTAAAATGGTAGGAACACAGAGTAAAGTCCTTTGGTTGTTCACTCATCAAAAGTTCTCATTTAAAACACTGTTTTACTGTCTGAAAAGGGCCTCCCTTCTCTTGGTCTGAGGTAAACTTCGTACCCTAACTCACAGGCTCTTAATAGCTTCTGCCTCTTTTAAGCTCTTTCCCTCTGTTTAGATAAAGCTTTGTCTTTCTCTTCTTATTTCTCTTAGTGTTCTGTCTCAATACTTTATATATCTTCTGGTTTGTTCTCCCCTACTAACTTCTGCATCTAACTCTCTTAAAATCCTCCAGCTTTTCTCTCTGTCTCAGTCAGCCTGTCTCTCCCTAGCGAGATTCTGCAGCTACCATTGGCTGGAGAGGGTCATGTGATCCCTACTACTGCTGAAAGCAGCCTCTCACTCCCTCCCCCAGCCTGTGATCGTCACACGCCCCATCCAGCCCATTACTGCCTCCAAGCACCTGTCAAGCACTTCAACTGCCTCTCCTGATTCAGATGGCACAGAGAGATAGAGTTGGGTATCATGTGCATATTGATGGCACCTCACTCCAAATCTCCTGATGATCTCTCCCAGTGGCTTCATATAGATATTATATCATGGGAGATAAGATTGTCCCCTGGGGAACCCCACAAGTAAGTTCCCAGGGTGTTGAATCAATATCTCCCACAACCACTATCTGAGATTGGCTCTGGAGATAGGAGTGGAACCAATGCCAAACACTACCTCCAACTCCTAAACTCCGTAGCCTCTCCAGAAGGATACCATGGTCAATGGTATCAAAAGCTGCTGAGAGGTCCAGGAGAACCAGCAGGGTGGCATTCCCCCTGTCTTTCTCCCAGAGGAGATAATCAACCAGGGTGACCAAGGTGGTTTCCGTGCCATGACCGGGCCTGACGCCAGATTGAAATGGGTCTAGATAATCGGCTTCTTCCAAGCATGCCTGCAGTTGAACAGCAACAGCTCTCTCTAGCACCTTGCCTAGGAAATGTCTATCAGCCACTGGGCAATAGTTGCTTAAATCTTCTGGATCCAGGGAAGCCTTGTTCAGGAGAGGGTGTACCACAGCCTGTTTAAGGGCCAGTGGAACCACCCCATCCTTCAGAGAGCCATTTACCACTTCCTGGATCCACCTGGTCATACCTTGCTGGCTAGCTTTTATCAGCCAGGAAGGGCAAGGATCCAGAGAGCATGTTGTTGGCTGCACCCCTGCAAGCAACTTGTCCATGTCCTTAGGCTGCAATAATTGAAACTGATCCAAAATAATTGGACCAGACAGTTCTCTGGACGCCTCCCCTGGACTAAGTCCAATTATGACATCTAATCCCCTATGAATTTGAACGACTTTGTCCTCAAAGTGTTTTGCAAAACTGTCACAGCAGATATTGGATGACCGTGGCTCATGCTTCTTCGGGCCCAATTTTATAAGGCCATTTACTACTCTAAAGAGCTCTGCTGGACGGCTACTCGAGGACACAATGGCGGTGGAGAAAAAACTACTTTTCACCACTGTCACCACCACGTGGTAGGCCCAATAGTATGCTCTAAGTCGTGTTCAGTCAGATTCACAGCAGGATTTACACCACTTGCACCCTAGCAGTTGACCTTCCAGTTTCATACCCCGTAGCTCTGTGGAATACCAAGGAACTTTTTGGGCTCTACAAGCATGTCCAGGGCACTTGGGAACGATTGTGTCGATAGCCCTGCTCATCTCCTGATTCCAGAGAGAGGCCAGAGCTTCGACAGGAGCACCAGACATGCCAACTGGAAAATCCCCCAGGGCATTCAGGAATCGCTGAGATTCCATAAGTCTCCGGGGGTGGGCCATCTCAATAGGTTGGAGGGAACAGTTGACCATCTCAATAAGTTGGAGAGAGCAGCTAGCAATCATGACTCAAGGAGTTTGCATGACTACCCTGATAAAACCTTGCTCCTGGATGCCTCTCACAGCCTTTTCTCCCTCAAACCAAGAGTGTTTCATTCCTTCTAGGAAATTGATCCTGGGAAAAAATGAGCAGTCATTTGAGCTCACTTTCCTTCCCACTACCCCTCGCAGTCTTTTCTTCTATAATCCAGCTGCTCTATGGCTAGGTGTTCCTGCTGGAGATGCTGCATGACACTGACCTACTGGTGTGTCTGACTTGGGGCTTGTTCACATTTGGCCGTATTCAGGAATATGTCTCAGAATAGATGTCTGTTGTCCACATGCTAATTCAGACTCTGGCAGACCTCACTTGGGGTCTGCTGCAGCCTTCACTAACATATGGACAGCAGGCCACTGTTCTGGGATATATTCCAGAAGAAAGTCAAGAGAGAACAGGTCCTTGACTGCACCCTGAACTGCTTAGTTAGAAAGCTACTTTATATTGACTTGAGTCATTGGTCTATTTATATCTGAATTGTCTGCACCTAGTGGCAGATTTCAGGGTTTCTAGCAATGGTCTCTCCCAGCCTTACTTGGAGGTGTGGGATTTGAACCTAAGGCCTATGCCATGTAAAGGAGTTATGACTGCTGTTTTTAAGCAGCAGTGTATTTTTATAAGCAGTAATTCCTTATAAACTTTGGATGACCCATTTTACTTTCTCACACATATGAATACATGGGACTGTTCCAGAAGGTCAAAATGTGAGCAGAAAATGCCACATCAGAGGTGGCATTTAATCATAAGTGGTTTGTAGTTGTCCCTCCCTTGGGCCGCAAGTTATCATTCATTTGTGCAGCCCTGCCTTGAGTCCCAAGAGAAATACTTTACCAGTCTGTTCAACCATTCATCTCTGGATGGCTGGGTGGAGAACATGCAAACGACTGGGAAATCTATATTTAACTCCGTAGCTCAGAAAATAAAAACAACACTAAAAAATCTGGTAGATTTCTAGACTTGTGCCTGCGAATAAGTGCTGTTGACATTAAAGGCTCATTACCCCAAAGAGGAATAAACAGAAGTCATTTATCATCATCATTATGATCATCGTCATCCTCATTAGCACCACCATTTTGAAGTCAATCTCACACTTGTCGCTGGGCTGAAGTAACTTTTAATTTGTGCTGATCATGATGTACAACGCTAGATTCTGCAGAGCAACACTTTGTAACACTAAAAATAAGTACATTTCATAAACTGTCATGGAGTTGAAATATGGCACAGTGTTGCATTGTAGAGGTTCTCCGACCTCACTCTCTTTTCTGTAGACTGTTTGCCACCAGACTACCTAGTTTGGTGATAAAGTGTCTGAAGAGAGCAAGCACAGAGAACTCCTAGGATGCAACACTGGCTCTTTCCACACTTAGCCTTATTTTGGAATATATCGCAGTTATAGGGGCCTGCTGTCTGGATGCTAGTGCAGATTATGGGTGTGTCCAGACACATTAATACTGTGCAGCAGAATGCGCAGTTGTGATTGACAGATCATAGTGGTAATGCATTATCTCATTACTACTGTGCACTTACCTTAATACTGGTAAGAGAACACTTGCTGTGCAGTACAATGAAAATTTAACTTTCCCGCCAGTCTGGGAAAGTGTCGAGAAAAGATGATGAGAGCAGGAAGGGCAGCTCAAATCTGGTTGGCTGCCTCATCCCATGTGATGCTGTGTTCCGACTTAACTCTTGCAGCTTCCAAGGAGGAAGCTAACAAAGCTGCTTTTAGTTGGAAATGCGGGTTGTAGCTTCACAGCAGGTAAGCTGTAATTTTTCCTTTAACTCCAGATTTATTCCACAAGTCTGGAGGCGGCCTATGGCAGCCCGCAGAAGAGGCCTGCTATAGAATGCATTAGCATGCAGACAACTGGTTCCTATTCCAAAATATACTCCAGAATATACTCCCCCCCCTGCATCGTGCTGCCAGCATCGTACCGCCAGCATGCCACGAGGTTGTGCTTGCTCTGATTGGCTTGCTCTGCACCCAATCAGAAAGCTCCTGGCCTGCACAGGCATACACCGCTTGCCATTTCGGGAGCTGGCAAGGAGGAGGTAGGTGTGCATGCACCCACGCACATTCCCCTTTAGGTCTGTCCTCATGGGAGGGGGTGCCCAGGGTGGGCCCATGTGGGCCCTAAAGGACACGATCCTGCCCCGAGAACTCACAGGGACTGGGGAAGGGACTGCACCAGGCTTGCCCACCCCTGGGTCCAGCAGGACCCAATCCGGAGAGGCCTGGGAGGGGCACCCTGCCTCCGGGCTGGCCTTTTTGTCCAGAATGCGTGGAGGACAGTTGACCATTCGCACATAGGCAGGTAAAGGACGCTTTGGGAACACTTCCCTTTACCTGCCAGTGCGAATGGGAAACTGTCCTCCACGCATTCCGGCCAAAGCACTCTACAGCTGTCTTAGCTGTAGTGCAAAAAAGCCACAGGTCCCTTGGTCCATGATGTGATTTCCCAGGGTAATGTAGTTAACACAAGATAGCTTCAAGGTGAAGAGAGAATTTTAAATCAAACCCGGCAAATAGAAAAAAAAGTGTCTTGGTCTCTGTTCTCAGGGAAATGTAGTAAAGATGTAAAGGCTCCAGTTCTTGTATTCCAGATGAAAATGCTGCTGTATAAGTTTAAGGAGAAGTACTGTAAAAAGAACCTTCCTCTCAGCCTGCAGGAAATTTGTTATTTTTCAGAGCAGGTTAGGAATAGATATGACACTGAATGAGTACTGTTCCTACCGATGCAACACACTGCTCCATGGGTGCATATGCACTTGTGGAAGTGGTCTCAGGTTTCAGCACTGAATGGGAAGGGTTAGAGTATCAAACAGGGGAGCCAGAATTGTGGCTTTGATTATCCCTAAGGGAGGAAGAAGGGGACACATGCAGAGATGGTCCTTGGACCCCTTTCTTGTGCTTGGCCCTCTTGCCATCTCTGCCCTCTTGTTTCTTCTCCTCCTGGGTCAACATGGTATGGAGGAGTACAGGATAGACAAATTGTAGCATTTGCTGCTAAAAGAAGTAATGCAGACTTTTCAAAACAATGCACATTCAGAGCTATCCAGGGGTGTTGGTCTGCACAGTTGTTGGATAACTCCAGTATTAGAGATGGTGTGGACCTAAACACAGTTAGTGTAGACACTTCCAATATTCTCATGTCCTGCTTATGGGCTTCCCAGAGGCATCAGACAGGTCACTGTAAGAACAGAAACCGGATTAAAGAGGTCTCTGGTTTGATCCAGCAGGGCTCTTCCTTTGTTCATATATTAACTCGGCTAAAATACACTGGCAGTAGTTTAAGATTCAGACTGTGAAAAAAAATAATAATGAAGGATGGCTCAGAATGGAGCTAGGTGGAAATGCTGGAGCTGTTGAACCAGAAGAGCAGCTGAACCTCTAGTGGCCTTCGGGGAAAAAGTGGTGATGGGGGAAAAAGGAACAGCAGGCAACTCAGTACGAGTGGGTTTGTTTTCATTAGCAATAATCATGATAATACTTCTCTCCATGCTCCACTGCTTTTGCACCCCCCCCCATCTTTTATTTCCTAGAATGAGCATTTGGAGCCAGTGTTTCTGCTATAACTAGGTCAGGGATCCTAAGTAGGTCACAGCGCCTTCCTAAACATGGTAAATCTGGAAGGAAAGCAAGGAACAATGGCCTGTAAACAAAAGGGAGGAGGTTGAGCTCCTGGACAAGAGTGTGCACGCGCATATGCGTGGATTGATGGGTGAACTCAGAGTGACATGCTGCAGGAGTGTGCCAGCTTCAAAAGCCCAGATTGTTATGGAGCAAGCTGGGAAGATAAGAACATATGGAGTAGCCTGCTGATGAGACCAATGGCCTGTCTAGCCCAGCAGCCTGTGCTCAGAATGGCCAAGTACAATATTTCCCAAAGTTCAGTCATTCATGTTGCCACCTTCACAAGTACCACTGGTACTATTACTTACAATCTTTAAACTGAGTCAGTTTTTTAAAACTTTATTTAGAAGTTCATTCACCTACCACTTAAAATTGTGTTGCATACTACATATAGTACATTTTAGGAAACACTGGATAGGTGGATACTTATGGGGAGACCTATTATCCACTCCTGTTATCCAGCAACTGGACTTCTGCATGGATATCAAAAGTTGTACACAGTTTATTTATTCATGTACTGTACGGGTTTCCCTTTAAAGCTGAAGCTGACGCCTATGTTGACTCAAGCTGAAGACTAAAGTTTCAGTTTTCACCAGCTGGGTGTCCTTTTTTCACTAGCTGAGTGTACAGCGTGGGTGTTGTACATTTGAGTTTTATTTATTTTCTCTCCAAAAGTGGGATTCTGGGGGTGGAGGAGAAATCCACTCTGCTTGCTTGTAAATGTAAATTTACTGTATTTGTAATTTCTCTGCCCAGGGTTTCCAAAGTTCCCTGGATTATCTTGGTGGGGAAAACATTGCTTCACTTGTCTCCTCAAAAGAACGCATGGTTGGACAAATAGTAGATTGCATGGTGAGGACTGAGGCAGCAACTGGGGAAGCAAATTACCCAGGGCAGCTAACCAGGTGCAGAACTGCTGCAGATTATGTCTTCATACACATCCAGTTTTTTTTTTTAAAGGTGGCTTAAAAGTGCCTAGAGTTGATAGCATCCACACGCTAATGCCTCTTATCTGTGCTCAAGAGCAGAAGACACACTATCTAAAGTGCATCTTTTAACCTTTATTGTGGATTAGAGGCAGGATCAAAACACTCAAGTCTACATGCTGTTTCTTCTAAAGTGCTTTTAAGGAAACATATGTGGATAAAGCCAAAAACTTTGATGCACAGAACTTCCTCAACTACTTTTTCTTCCCCTTCCACCAAGCTGCCACTCACCTGAAGCTGCCTGGTTTTAAATTGTCAAATAATATTTAAAAGGCAAAGGTTATTGAGCCCCACTGTATGCCAAGATATGTGTTCTCATAACTGAACTGAAATTCACATGTCTGGAGAACTTGACTTTTAACAAAGTTTGTGATATGGTTCTCTGACAAAAAAAGATGTGATTTAGAGGAAGATGGGTACAAAAATGAGTGAAAAATAATACTAAATTGCATTATAAGACCGTAAGAGGAACCCTGCTGGATCAGGCCACAGCCCATCTAGTCTAGCATCCTTTCACACACAGTGGCCCACTAAGTGCCCATGGGTGTCTCAAGCAGAGACAAGGGCAAACCTTCTGCTCTCAAATCCCAGCAAATGGCCTTAAAGGCATCCTGCTTGTTCCCCTAGCCTGAAAGATGCACTTAAGCCTCCATTCTAGTAGCCTTGATACATCTGTCATCCATAAATTTGTTTATATTAGGGGAAGGTATTTGTAATAAATGTTTTTTTAATTTTTAAATCAACTTATTTTTAAAAAGCAATGTAGAAATGAGGTGAATAGAATTTATCAAATTTGCCCATCCTGAGTTTTATCTACTTGTTTTGGATTTTAGTCTGCTGTGGCTCTTCAAGGCACCTTACTTATGTAAGGCTGAAAATGGTACATTTCTACAAGTTTGTCATTGCTAGGCTCCTGTACTATGCTTAAAATTAACTGGATTTCCTAGCATTCAGAAACCCTTTGTGGCATCTGTATTAAAGTTAAGCTAATGCTTGCATACATTTCAATAAAAAGAAAATTGATCATGTGCAAAAGCACTTTCCTTTTTACATAACTGTCATTCTAGCTATTCCTTGTGGCTTTGTCATTAGGGTTAAATCACAGTCACAAGCATTCCTCTGTTGCTTGCTAAGTTGTCCTAAATGAAGAACCATAAAATATGCAGCAGATCCATTATTGTGGGGGCACAGAGATTAACAGCCTAATGAATTTAGGGCTGGGATGAGAACACAGGGGCTACACTGAGGGTGAATTCCCATTACAAGGTTAAAACAGTTTCAAAATGGTTTCAATCCTCGCAGTCCCCACATCAGGATGGCTTAACATGCTTTCCATGTGTTAAATCACCCCAAAGCGTTGCAAATGTTAACACTCATTTCAACAGGTCTTGCTCCGGTTCATGCATTTGAAACATTTTACATTTCTTACTGTGGGAACCGTACCGTTTTAGTGGGATGAGAATGCATGTTTAGGGTTTCCCTCCCCAAATAGCTTGCTTCCAAAGATAGTGATTTTACTGTAAAATTCCACCCCTTACAGTAGCTGCTACACTGTAGCAATCTACCCACTTCATACCTGATAACAATGTTGCAAATTTGCACAATTCTGAAAGTTCTGACCTTTAGAAAGGGAAAAGAAAGGAAAGCAGCTGCTGGTTCTGGGCCTTTTCCAGGAAGGCTGTATTTAGCCCTCAGAACCCTTTCGTGGTTCCAGAGGGCCCTGGAAGAGGCCTGCACTACCACCAGAGCATGCTCTCCTGCCTCTCTGGGTCCCACTTACCTGGGGGATGTGCTCCAGTGGCAGCATGGGTCTCTTCCAGGGTCCTCTGGAACTGCAAAAGGGTTCCGAGAGCTAAAAACACGGGCCCCACCTACCTGGGGGACAGCTCCGGTGCCAGCACGGGCCTCTTCTAGGGCCCTCTGGAACTGTGAGCAGGCTCCCAAGAGGTAAATACAGGCCTTCCGGTATTTACCACCTGGGAGCCTGCTTGCCGTTCCAGAGGGGCTGGGAAGAGGCTCGGGACAGTGACAGCCGCCGTGCAGAGAAGGTGCCGCGGATGGCAACGGCAAGGAGGTAAGATAAGTTGAGAGGGGAGGAAAGGAGGGGTGGGGGAAGGGTTTATTAGTTCCGTGCACATCTGGGAGGGTATTCAGCCAGAGCTGAATTTTCCCACATTCTATTCAACTCAAATAGAATGTGGAAAACTGGCTCAGTGCACACCCCTACTTGAGATGTCCATCAGCTATTTGTGGGCCACTGTGTGAGACATGGTGCTGGACTAAATGGACTGTGGCCTGATCCATCAGGGCTCCTCTTATAAATTATACTTCTGCCCAGCACGTGAAAGACATAGTTTTCTTCTAGCCAGTTCTACCTTGCAAGCACTCCTTCCCTTCCGGCATGTGAGAGGGGAGCAGCGTAGTTTTAAAAAGGTTTTCCACTGATCTCATACATGTTTACAAAAGATAGAATCTGATATGCACAAAGAGGTAACAAGCAACGCACCCAAGGAGGGAGAAAACCCACGTGCTCTGGTGTTTTGTATGGCCCACAGTATAAGATTTGTTGTATCAGAAAATCCCATCCCCCACAATTCTTAATGCCTGCTATTGCTTGCAGCTGACAGTGACTTCTGCTGGAAAGAGTGAATTTGCTGTAAAAAAGAAAGAAAGGAAGGCTGCTCCTTAGACACAAAAGGGGAGCTTCTTGTGCCTTTACAGCGTTTATTTTTTGTGTCCCTATCTTCTGTGTTTATGGCACATTAAGGCCTTGGCAAGTTGAAAATTATGCATAGGCCACCTCCTTTGACTGCCCTGAAGGAGCTCCTAAAATTAATGTTCCATGTAAATGATTCCCGGTCCTCCATCTGTGGCTCTGTGATGCTCCTATGACAGTGAAAGTTAATGACTTTCCTTCTCTGAGTGGCACGGGGGCAAAACATTGCTTACTGTGTCAACAAATGCTATATTTTAACCCTGTCCTCCAAAAAGTGTTTCAGTTGCACCACTGCAGAATTCTCCTCCTCTTCCAATTCAAAATAGAATTCTTGATGTCTTAGGGCTAAGGCATGCACACTTTTTACAAGCCATGAATTTCTAGTACTGGACTACCTTCACAGACATGAAACATTTGCATAAATTTGTTTGCTTGCACTGTCTGTGGGAACAACAGGGTTTATAGTGGAGGCTGGATACAGTGATTTCTTAATCCCAGTTAGTCTTCATCAATATGAGAACTTGCAGAAATTCTGGATTCCAGCTTCTATCATAGGCCCGTGGTGGCTGATGTATAGAATGCAATTGGGGGGGGGGGGGGCTGAACAGAGATTTTTTTTGTTTGGCTTTGATGGGTTTGAATAGCAATAGCACTTTGCTTAGATGTGGAACTAAGCATTTCTATGTCAGATCAAAGATGCATTCACTACTTTTCAGACATTTCAAAGGTAAATGGTAAATAGTCATTAAGACATTCTGATACTTCCTGTGATCTGCTTGTTGCTGCCATCAGAATTACAAAGAACAAGGCAATATATTCCACACTCAAAAACAAGAGTCAGGGGAAAAATCCTTTTGCACAAATGCTGTAGATTTTTACTCAAAACTGGAATAATGATTATTGTATGGTTTTTAATCATATAGTCCTATAAATCTGGAACTTTGTCAAGGACCAGTCTCCCCCAGTGCACACATTTAAAAATCACCCTCCAGGGAAGAAAAGCTTGGGGTCAACATCTACCCCAATGTGTGCTGCTAATTCAACTTCTTGACAGCATATTTTTGTATGTTTTGGTGCCTTTTTGTGGCCTCCTTGCAACCTACCTATCTACATTTTGCAGATCTGATGTCATCCAGAGGTCAAGCACCCCATCAGCTGGAGTGATAATTAAAAAACAAATACCAGTTTTTTGGGAAATGACCATTTCTTTTCAGATAAGGTGATTCCACAGGGCAATCAACTTAGCAGGGTCACCCTTTTGCAGCTTCCTAACTTCCTGCAATCAAGCCATTTTTTTAAAGCTTCACATCATGTTTATTCTTTCGGATCAAGTTAACTTTTCGTGCACATTTTCTACACATCTTTGTCCATATTAAATGTGTTTGTTTCTAAATTAAATATTTCAGGTCAATCAATGTTAATCGATTCTACTTGGTTTAGTTGTGCACAGTTCATCTCTTAACCAAGGGAAAAATATGCACCTGGCCCTTTATGTACTTATCTGTAGATCCAGATCGAAGGGCCTCTGGTCTGTATCCTGGGCCTCCTCATCCTCACAGTAATGTGGATCAAGGAGCCCCCCACCCATTAGTCCAGCTCCATCAGTACAACACAGAGCCAGATGCAGATTAGGTGCCCTTGATCTGGATCACAGAGGCATGCAGATGGTGTGTGCCTTGTAATCTGAAACTACTGGGGACTGTTATTTTGTGCCACACCATAACACACTGCTGAAAAGCAGCCCCACATCCCCAAAGGCTAGGGGCAATGATCCCTTGCCTTTAGGTGTGTGTATGTGTGCCGGGGTGGGTGGGTGGGCAGATGATGCTGATCTGGCTCATGCTTCCCCATGATCTGGATCAGTAGGTCTGGTTAATCCAGATCTATTGATCCACCTCAAAAACAGGTAAGTGCAAAAAGAGCCCTTATCTCTTAAGGAGGAGTTTTGGTTCACTTTGTAACATATTTTATTCTAGGGTGGAAATATACCCCATAAATGTAAAATAGTTGCTTCCTGCGCTATGGAAATGGAATTACAATTGGTGTACAAGAAAATACTCATTCACTCCAATACTTTAAAACTGGGAGTGCCATTTTTGTCATTAATGTTGTCAATTGAATGCTCATGCACAGATGTTTTGTGATTTTGAACTCTCACCTTTTGATTTAGAGGATAATCAGATGACTCTTTTAGGATATCCTCCAAATGATGTAATAATAAAAAAGGTCATTGTGGTACATGATTGATATAACATTATATGCATCTATATTTCTAATTTAAAACATTTTGACTTGAAACAGGCTGTTCCAAGTGTTTCTGCGTATTTGAGTGCAAAACATAACAGTTGTGTTCTGGCATTTCAAATGACATTTAGAAGCTTGTTGATCTGAAACTGGTTCCTAAGGTGTTTGGGAATTTTTTTAAATGGAAAAGTTAAAGATCATCTGACTGCATTTGTTTTGTAGGTTGGGCTGTATATTACCCACCACACCCTAACCTGTTTTGAAGTTCCTACCAGCTACCCATATCATCACTCAGTTTCTCCAGTGCTTTCTACAGCCACAAAATTCTGAAGGTCTAAGGTTTGTTCCATCAGAACACCCAAATAGGCCACTGTTCTAAAAAATGTTTTGGGCGTTGTTGATCTGTTCCATGCTTGAAACAAAATGCATTAAAATGTATTTGTTGGCTCATTAGAGATCATTTGTCTTAGTTATAAGTATATGCATGTTTGCATATTTCTTGAAATAATTGGTTTTGCACAGTTTCAGTTTTGCTGGTGCTGTACCTTTAATGTGGTTTATATTAGACAGTTTTATTTAGAATGCAAAATTAATAGATTTTTTTATCAACAAAAATTTGTCAGATTCCCGCCTTTCCCCATCTATAATTATTTTCATTCATTCGTTCGTTCGTTCATTCTGTAAGATAAATTTCTAGTACATTTCAGAGCAATATCTATGCCAGTGGTTCTCAACCTGGGGGTCAGGACCCCTTTGGGGGGTCGAATTACCCTTTCAGAGGGGTCGCGACGAGTCTCCTGTCGCCCTTCCCTCCCACTTCCCAGCTGCTTCGCCCCTGTGGTTGGGGGTCTCCACAACATGAGGAACTCCATTAAGGGGTCACGGCATTAGGAAGGTTGAGAACCACTGATCTATGCTGTGCTAACTTCCAGACTTGATTGTTGTAATGCTCTCCACATGGGGCTACCCTTGAAGTTGGTCCAGAAGCTGCAACTAGTACAGACTGTACCTGTTAGAGTGCTGACTGGGACAGCTGGCGGGATGCACATTACGACAATCTTAAAAGAGCTGCACTGGCTACCAATTTGCTACCAAGTTCAATTCAAGGTGTTAACTTTAACCTATAAGGCCTTAAATGACTTGGGCATCAAATATCTAAAGAAATACCTCCTTCTCTATTGACCTACCTGTGCCTTAAGATCTGTAGGGGAGGCCCTATACCACCACCCTCAGCAGCCAAAGGAGTGGGTACCTTGGATAGGGCCTTCTCAGTGATGGCCCCTAGACTATGGAATAGTCTCCCCCTTGAGGTGCATTAGATGCCCTCATTTTACATGTTTAGGAGGGCAGTGAAGCTAAATGGGAATATAGCTTTTTCTTCCTACTTTTCAGATGCTTTTATTGTTTTATTGTTTATATTTAGTGTTAAATGTTGTAGCCCACCCCAAGACTTTTGGGTATAGGGCAGGATAAAAATGCAACAAACAAACCTATTATATCAACATTCGATATCCCAACCCGTTTTAGTTAATGATTCTTCCATACATTTTTATATAATTTGTAATGCAGTCTTTCTGGGAAGATACTTGTTTCTGATATTGGGTACAATTTCAAATAGTGGTTTCCACACCTTTTTATATTTTGTTTCTGAGAATCATTTGTTGAGGGAGAAACTATTGGAGAAGCTGTATGTTAGGACTAGTATAACTAGCTGAGCTAGTTCCTTTCTCCCATGGTCAGTGAGGAACTGTGAAATATATTCGTCCTTCAAGGTCACTACATTTTGTTCTACTACCACATGGGTAGAAAATTAAAGTTTATAGCTCCTTCAAGAAATGAAGATGCCATTCTGATTCTGCCAGTTACCTCTATTAAGATAATCCAAGTCTGTGGCTGACTGACAACCTGTTGCCAGAGAATAAGGACAGTAAGGAAATTGTCATGCGTATGGTACTGTGTACCATTTACATGTTGGTTAAAGATGTGCTGAATTAGTCATATTTGAATATAGTTTGTAACAAATAAGCAGTGTTTGAAGTGTTCATTTTGAAACAATCAGCCTCTTATGTTCAAATTAAGTGTTTGATGAACTGTCAACTTTTGGAAGGACAGTTTGAAGTGCCTGTGCCTTTTAAAAAAGGCATATCTCTGCTCTCAGTCACCATGTTTTCTCTTAATCTTGTTTGTGGTGAAGTGGATTGGTTATTATTGTTGTTAGGACATCCATTTTTCTGTACTGGATGACAGGCAAACGTGTGCTTTAGAACTTTGAAAGTTTGAAACTTTGACAGCAAGAAAGATACTGAAATCCAGGGCTTGAATCAACCAATTGCAGAAGGCAATGCAATAATAAATAGATAATCAAGCTTTTGAGGCTGGAGAAGGAAACACCTGTGCAATCCCTTGACTGTTCATGGAAGTTCTCTTGCCTCAGTCAGGTGAAGATTCAGTAGAAGCTCCTTCAATGCTTTATAGAAGTAAACCCTGACATAGACATCCTTTAGATCTGATGGAGCAGCCAGGAAAATCAGCACACCTTGTGTGGGACATGCACTTTTAACAAAAACTATATTTGTATAAATAAGGTTTTTGTGCAGATCTGGATTGTAATGCTTGTCCCTTACTGTTTTCATACAAATGCTGGTTTTAAGCACAGTCCCAACGTATGCAAGTGAGTAAAAATGCATTAATGTGTGTTGTGTACATTTGTATGCAACTGGAAAGTGAAAATCTGTTCATATGGAAATCCATAGATACAGTACAGAAACTAGTGTTTTTTTTGTTAAAAATAGAATTAATGTTTTTGACTTGTTCATCTACATGTATTTTAAAATATAATATTTATTGTCTTATTTGATAACAAAAGTAGTATTCCCATTGCCCTTTACAATTGTTAAATTATTCAAACTTATAACACTACACAAAATTTAAACAGAATAGTACTGTTTATAATGCAAGGATTCCATTCTGGAAAAATATCAGTATGAAAATGTGTTATACAAACAGTAGACTTCAATGGAAATTCAAGGGTTATCAAAGTCATGGCAAAACATTGGTTTGATTGGGTCCTGTTGACAATTACATTGACTTAAATGGGAAATTGACCTTTGAATGCAAATCAAAGGAGGAGGACAGGAACCTTCATTGAAAGAGGCACAACAGAGCTATCCCAGAGATGAACTACCATGGGACAAATGCAGAACACACAAATGTGATGCCTGAACCTGCATCACCCCGATGCCAGCCAAGATGCTTGCAGTAATGTGGGACTGGGGTCTTTTGTCAGCAGCTCTGGACTCCATCTAGTCTCAGCTATACCAGAGACCATAAAGGACAGCTGCTTATGGCTTTCAGTTGCTGGGAACTCTGCTTGAGGAGGAGAACCTTGCTATCTCTCCTGGGGGTGGTCTAGTAATGACAGTCCAGACCAC
Organism: Aspidoscelis tigris stejnegeri; assembly: GCA_023333525.1. Lineage (NCBI taxonomy): Eukaryota > Metazoa > Chordata > Lepidosauria > Squamata > Teiidae > Aspidoscelis > Aspidoscelis tigris. The sequence continues at coordinate 84,007,794 of JALMGA010000003.1, forward strand.
TCTGCCTTCTGGGTAACTCTCCAACCTGGCTGGGCATAAACTTCTTCGTGGGACAGGGGCCTTTTGTCAGCTGCTCTGGACTCCACTTGACTTCAGCTGCCTCAATTTGTGTGTGTGTGTTTGGCGTATTTTGGAATGTTTTATATGATGTGTAATTTTTATAATGTATTTTTATTATTATGTTTTTATTATTATTTTGCATTGTGTATTTTCTGTTTGTTGTAAACTGCCTTGGGCAAATTTTCTTTTGGAAAGGTGGTGTACAAACAAAATGGAAATGAAATGAATTGAAAAAAAACTAAACCCTGGCAGGTCGTTTTCATATAATGCAATGCTGAACACATGGATGGCACACAAGATGGTAATCCCCACCCACCTAGACAAGCCTGCAATAAGTTTTATTGAACAGACAAAACATAATTACATCTATCCAACTATAAAAAATTTAACACATCACAAAATCACTGTTGATTCTTCAAAATTGTCTTCTCAGATGTTCTCCAAAACAAAAAACTTATGCAGACTCTTTTGTTAATGGTTCTTTAACCAGTATTCTCCCTACAATTTGTGTGGTAATTTGGAGCACATAAACTATATTCATAACTCAAGAGAAATTTCCACATTTCTAGTCATTTCAATGGGGCATTATTGTTCCTGAGCATCAAGGTCTGATATGCAATTATATAATTAATAGCAATGTTTCATAAGCTGTTATACCAATTTGTTATATTTAAGCTATTACCATGTTTCCGATTTTGAATAATGAATTGTTTTGTAGCCAAGACCATCCATTTCAATGCTTCAAATGGTTTTACTGAGTATATATTACATTGGTCTAAAAGGAGCATACGAAGTTCTGGGCTCATGAGAAAACTTTCTGCCCACAATCTTCCAAGCCTCTAGCTTGGCCTCTTTTCAGAATGTTTGAACTATGCAGCATTCCTACCATTGATGGAAATAGATGCCTTCAGTTCCACATGCCTTCCAGTGGGGAAACACACTGATGCCAACCTCTACCACATCAAAGCACAGTAGATTCATAGGCTGCATTACTGAAACATTCTGTTGGCAAACAGATGCTTACTCACTTCATGTACAGCCCAGATAGAGGTTCAGTGTCAAAAAACATTAGGAAATACATCATCTGCTACCTTTGATATCTTGTGAACTATAACAGGGCATGGTAGAATGGGATAGCAGGAGAGTCCTGGGACCCTAAGAAATGAGGTTTCCTATGGAACTACCAAATAAACTGTGAGAACAATAAAGAAAAGTGTATAGGGGAAAAAAACTTCCTTGACAACACACACACACACACACACAAGCACTCATCATCACTCAGGAACTCAGTCACTCACCAGAGTAAAGATAAATTATAGCACACAAGGAAAAGCACTTCAAAGCATAGAAATGCACATAAAAGCATTACAAAACAGAATCCAGACAAGACAGTGGTACTGTGTGTCACTGGATCCCAAGGCCAGGAAGTGAAGGGGCACTCAATTCTTAATGGGATTGTTTTGCCCCAGAAAAATCAGATGCGTGACCTGGGAGATCTTCTGGATTCATCATTGTCATTTGAGTCTCATGTGGCAGCAACTGGCAGGAGTGCCTTCCATTATCTCCATTCAGTCTGCCAGTTGAGGCCTTACCTGGACCAGGATAACTTGGCCACTGTGATCCATGGTCTGGGAACCTCCAGATTAGGCTACTGCAATGCGCTCTATGTGGGGCCACCCTTGAAAACAGTTCACAAGCTGGAAGTGGTGCAGAATGCAGCAGCTAGACTGCTGATGCGAGTCTCTGGCTGGACTCATATTACACCTGTCTTAAAGGATCTGCATTGGTTACTTATTCATTGCCAAGCCCGATTCAAGGTGTTGACACTAATGTATAATAAAGCCCTAAAAGACTTTGGTCCTGGGTATCTGAAGGAGCGCCTTCTCTCATATAGTCCTGCCCATGCACCGAGATCTCAAGGAGAGGACCTTGTAGTTCCTTCTCTTGCAGAGGTATGAGGCACAGGGACATGCAAGAGGGCCTTTTCTCTGGTGCCTCCAAGACTCTGGAACAACCTTCCCCTTGAGTTTCACCAGGCAATTATGCTGTATAGTTTTCGGCACCTGATGAAAACATATCTTTTCACCCAGGCCTTTGCCATATAAATAGCTTCCTCAGGATGCTGTCCTTTTAGGGAGCGAGGATGAGGGAGGGAGGGAGCGGCTGATATTTTTAATTATGTTTTAATATTGATAAGTTTTAATCTCATTGTAACCCACCCTGGGACCATTTGATGAAGGATGGGATATAAATTTCTTAAATAAATTTCTTAAATAAAACAGTCAAAAGGTGATTCTACACTGGCTGGTATACCAGACCAGCAAGCATACTAGGAGCCTCCCTTCTGCACACTGGAGCAATGTGAGGGAAGCCCTGGCATCCCTTTATTTATTTATTTATTTATTTATTTATTTATTTATTTATTTATTTATTTATTTATTTATTTATTTATATATTTATATTTATATTTATATTTATATTTATATTTATATTTATATCCTGTCCCAAGGGTCTCTGGGTGGCTCACAACATTTAAAAACAAACATATCAAAAACTATATCAATCCTAAAACCAGTACAAAGTTTAAAAATACAGCATTAAAAATACAAAAACAGTTTAAAAACAGCAGTGTTTACAATGGGGGAAGCATGGGGGACATTTAACCAAAGGCCTGAGTGAAGGCCTTCCTAAACAAAAACAGAGAAGGGGCCTGACGCACCTCGAGGGAGAGACCATTCCACAGCCTGGGGGCCACTACCGAGAAGGCCCTCTCCCAGGTGCCCATCTGCCTAGTTGCTGAAGATGGTGGGATAACCAGGAGGACCTCCCCTCCAGATCTTAAGACGCGGGCAGGTCGATATGGGAGAAGGCACTCCTTTAGATATCTGGGGCCCAAGTCATTTAGGGCCTTAGACCACATCAGGAAATCGAAGGAAGGTTCTTAGTTTTTTTTGCTGGTTTAGTATACTAGCCAGTGTAAAATGGCCCACAAACTCACCAAAATATTTATTTATTTATTTATTATTTATTTGTTCAATTTATATGCCGCTCCTCTCCGAAGACTCGGAGCGGCTTACAACAGGTCAAAATATCAGACAGGTTAAAACAATAACAGTTAAAAGCAAAACAGTAACATCAAACACCCACTCTCAAACCCATTCCCGAAACAGGGAGGTCTTAACAAGCTTTCTAAACTCCAGGAGGGTGGGGGCATTTCTTATAGCGTGCGGGAGCTCATTCCACCAGGTGGGGGCTGCCACCGAGAAGCTTCTCCCCCTCAGGGCCGCTCTTCTGCACTGTTTCAATGTTGGAACTTTCAGGAGCCCCAGTCTATGGGTCCTAATCGGTCGGAGGGACTCATGAGGCAGGAGGCGGTCTCTCAGATATACTGGTCCTAAGCCATGTAGGGCTTTATAGGTTATAACCAGCACCTTAAATCGGATCCGGAGACCGACAGGCAGCCAGTGCAGCCCGCGGAGTGTTGGTGTAATGTGGGACCGTCTAGGAAGTCCCACAATAGCTCTTGCGGCTGCGTTCTGGACCACCTGTAGTCTCCGAACGTTCTTCAAGGGCTGCCCCATATAGAGAGCGTTGCAGTAATCTAACCTCGAGGTAATAAGAGCATGAGCGACTGTACGTAAGGCCTCATGATCCAAATAAGGACGCAGCTGGTGCACCAGGCGAACCTGGGCAAACGCCCTCCTTGAGACCGCAGCTATATGATGGTCTAAACTAAGCTGCGGGTCAAGGAGGACTCCCAAGTTGCGAACCTTCTCTGAGGGGGTAATACGTTCACCCCCCAGGTAAATGGATGGACAGTTTGAAATGTCCCTGGGAGGCAATACCCACAGCCACTCCGTCTTGTCAGGGTTTAGTTTGAGTCTGTTCTCACCCATCCAGGTCCTAACAGCCTCCAGACACTGGCACATCACTTTCGCTGCTTCGTTGACTTGGCATGGAGTGGAAATGTACAGCTGAGTATCATCAGCGTACTGATGACATCCTACCCCATGTCGTCGGATGATCTCCCCTAAAGGTTTCATGTAAATGTTGAATAGTAAGGGGGAAAGCACCGACCCCTGGGGTACCCCACAAGGGAGTAACCTAGAGGTGGACCTCTCACCCCTCACTAACACCGATTGTGAGCGATTAGAGAGATAGGAGGAGAACCACCGTAAAACGATGCCTCCCACTCCCAAGCCCTCCAACCGCCGCAGAAGGATACCATGATCGATGGTATCGAAAGCCGCCGAGAGATCAAGGAGCACCAGAATAGTGGATTCACCTCTATCCCGGGCCCGCCAGAGATCATCCATCAGCGCGATCAAAGCAGTTTCCGTGGAATGGCCAGATCTGAAACCTGACTGAAAGGGACCCAGGTAATCGGCTTCATCCAGAGCCCCTTGGAGTTGCAGCGCCACCACCTTCTCCACTACTTTCCCAACAAAAGGCAGGTTGGAGACTGGACGATAGTTATTTATAACGGCTGGATCCAGGGAAGGCTTCTTGAGAAGGGGGCGCACAATTGCCTCCTTGTAGGGAGCCGGAAAGGACCCCTCTCCTAAAGAAGCATTCACAATAGCCTGGATCCAGCTCCGCGTAGTCACCCTGCTAGCCGAAACCAGCCAGGAGGGACACGGATCTAGCAAACATGTGGCGGAACTCACAGCTCCAATGGCCCTGTCTACTTCATCAGGTGTCACATGATCAAAACTATCCCAGATAACATGCATGCCAGGAACACATACATCAATGGCCCATTAAACTCCACACACCCACAGTCTATAGCCATGCTAGGCATCTATCACACTGATAGAAGTCAAAGGAGAAAATACCACTAGACCAAGCAGGTGTGAGCGTGCTGCAAGATTGATCTCTGGGTTTTATGGGCAAAACATGCACCAAAGAGATAAAAAGACCTGCCTGCTATGAGATATGGTCATACTTAGTAAACTGCGTAAGAGCAAAATATGCTGCATGAAACCTGTCTGCCTACATGAAGTTCTTCTGTACTTTCAAGGACAGCCAATTTTATAACATAGCAAGGTTTGCGGTACCAGTGTATGTTCAATAGATTACTATGGATTCCTGTTTCTTATTGCCTGTAAGGAACTCTAAAACGTTTGATAGGTAGGGCACACTGGACAAATATCAAATGGGTGGCAGCTGCCATGCAAAAGGAGGTGCCTCTTGCCAGGGGCATAGCTTCCTCAATTTCTTCCCCGTCCTCCCATGAGTGCCAGTACAACCAAGTCATGGTAAATGACAGGATGACTTTTCCCTACTTCAATGGTCAAACTTGTGAATTGCTTTAAAGGTCACATTTATGTGCTGAATATCTTTGGGGCATCCCTGACTTTTTCAAATCTGGAAATTCCAGAGCAAACTGATAGCTCAAGATCCAAGATATTGTTCTGTAGATGGGCTGTAGTTTGTTATTTATTTTTAAATTCAGTCTGCTGATACAATCATCAGACACACATCAGAACAAAGGAGGGGAAGGTTAATCTTAATCATGCACCCATAGCAGCTGATATCTTTTGAGTACCAGTGCAATGCATGGACACAGCATAATCTGCAATCAGACATACTTAATGAGGGATCCTTTGAGGCTGTAAGGGAAGACATTTTCTCCCTAAATTCTCCTTTTCCCACCTCAAAGCCTGGGAACAAGTGCCTCTTCCTTATTTAAGATTTAACAACACTAAGGGCTATTTAGTTGGATGGGGCAGGAAGCTCTACAAGCACAGATGAAGGAAATATAGCCAGTCATAATATGGGAACAAATGCTGCCCAGTGATTGACCAATCAGGGCCATGAAAAGTCGGGCAGATGAATGGCTAATTCGTGACAAACACTTGTCAAGGAAGGCATTGCCAGATTGAAGTGGCGAAAAATTATTCTATTAATGTTTGTTAGCTTTTTTTCTGTGTGTCTAGGAAAGGAACACTTTTTCTTAAAGCGATGACCAAAAAAAAAAAAAAAGCAGTTACTGATTGCACCCACAGACACAAAATTTCAGCATGTACATTTGTAACATGCTAATTCTGAATCCTGAGCACAGTGAGAATTTCAGGGCAGGGAAGTTCTACTTTGAACATATCAGGACATTATGAGCAGAGGAAATTGATATTCTGATTCTCTCTCTAAGATGAAGAACAGCAGTAAATGCAAAGGAAATTTGTGCTGCCGTTTTAATATATGAATACTGTTAGGGAAAGCTTCAGGCCATCTGGTCCACCAGTATTCAACCCACTTCATAAGGAAAGTTGCACTCATCTTCATTGCTAGAGGACAGAACGAAATGCTGAAAGTATATATGACAGAAAAATCATTTCATTGGGTGTCATTCACATTCACAGTAATGGGTGTTTAAGGATGATATGATTTCCATTGGTGTTGGGCACCCCAAATTTTAATGGGATATAATGAGAGTCATGAGTGCTTGTCACTTTTGAAAAGTGACCCACAATAACTTCCTTTGGCTCATGTTAATAAAATAATGTATACATCTCAGTGGTGCCTCTACTTACCAGCAAGCCTAAGTATTATTTAAAGTAGTATTACATTTAATCTCCCTGGTTTTGGAACCTAATTCAGATATAGGGTTATAGATAAGCTGGAAAAGAGGCAGGCTGGTGTCTCAAATTCTTTACACCTGGGAGGGAAACCATTCATCCACTGGTTACTTTAAAAGCGGGTAGGTGAAACCAGAGTTAAACTGACTCCTCTGTTTCAGGTAGAACAGAGAAACAGGGGTGGATGTCATTGGAATATTTATTTATTTAAATTTGTATCATATCCTATACCACAATATCTTAGAGTGAGTTACAACAAATAAAAAAATACACAAGAAGTTGAAAACAAAGCTAAATTAGATAACAGTAAAATAAATAAATAAATAAAAAGTATAGTACCCAAGAAGGAAATATAGAGCTTTATTCTGGAATAAGTAACTAATATCGATGCAGCCTCTAGGAGCCTGGCTGACTGCCCCAGAGGGAAGAACTAGATTTGGAAGAAAGATTGTGTTTGTATATTTGTATGTAAATTTGTACACTGCCAAACCAAAAGCTAAGACACAAAAGAATTATTCTATATTCTTCTGCAGTTTTGTCCCAGGGTCTCCTCCTTGGGAAAGCTTTCTTAAACAAAAGAACTCCTAATGGCTGCATGAGCTTTTACAGGCTTTGCAAATGGGATTGATCTTCTTGAGGCCTGTTCAAACTTAACTCAGTGGAATGGTATTGGGACGTGAAGATCAGGTACAGAGGCGAGCATTCACAAGGGCTGGTGCATGTTCCAACCAGACTATCAGCACTTAAAGTGTGGATGGCCCAAACCAGGCAGGGTGGATTGCCACAGCCAAAATGTGGCAACATTTGGCTTCTCCCAGAACATTGTCATCAGAAATGGCATGTAGCACATGGCTACACAGCCAAAAATATGCCATCCTGCCCACTTGCCGTGTTCACAACTGGAAGAGGGCTTTTCACTTGTCCACAGCTATTAAAGTCTGGGACAGCTGGTAGGAGCTCCTGGATGCTCCAGGACAGTGATGGTGATGTTGCATGTGGATGGACTTCCCAGAACGGCTCTGAAAAAGTAAGCAAGACATCTCTTAAAGACATTCATGAAAGAAGTGCTCAGACTGTAGCCTCCCAGATATGCATGAACCTCACCTGCAATGGCCATGTGGGGCTGACTGGGATGTTTTCATCAGAACAAAACTGGTTGCATGGAGGCAAAAGGTGTGCCACTATTTAGTCTTGCAGGGACCATCTGTACACTGTAAGCTATGCAAACTGTAATCTATGCACATCTTTCAACTTCATATATACTGAGTAATATAATGACTAATGTGGAGGAATAAATTGAAACTGAATCCAGAAAAGAAGAAAGCACTGTGTGTCCCTGCATCTTTAGTCAAAGAAGTGACAGGACATTCTGGATGGGGTAGTTTTGCCTCTGAAAGATTGGGTGTGTGATCTAGGGGTGATTCTAGATTCATTGCTGTTATTTCAGACTCACGTTTCATTGATAGCCAGCTGATTTGCCAACTTCAGCCATTCCTGGCTAAGAACAAATTGTGCACAATGATCCACACTCTTATTACTTTCAAACTAGACTACTGCAATGTGCTCTACATGGGGCTACCCTTAAAGACAGCCCAGAAGCTGAAACTGGTGCAGAATGTAGTAAATCAATGCTAATGGGGGTTTCTGGCCAGAAGCACATCAGGTTGTTTTAGAAAATTTGCACTGGTTACCTATTTGTCCATGGGCACAATACAAGATGTTCTTGTTAACATGTAAAGCAGTACTTTCTCTCATATAGACCTATCCAGGTATTAAGATGGCAAGGGAGAGGCCCTTCTTGTAGTGCCACTGCCCTCAGAAATTTGGGGGGTGGTTGACATGTGAGAGGGTCTTTTGCGTACTGGCCTCAGGCCTTGGAACAGCCTGCTACTAGAGTAAACCAGGTGCCACTGCTGTATGGTTTTCAGTGCTTGGTTAAAATATACCTCTTCAGCTAGGCCTTTGATGTCTAGTTCCATCTGAATATTGTACTGCTCTAATGTGAGTGCTGTATTTAAGTATGTTTTATGTATTTCACTTAAAAAAAAAAAAAACATGGCCCACCCTGGAACGTTAAAGCATGGGATACAAATAATTAAATAAAATGCAGCACTTTCATTATGCCCTTTGCATTTTGTCTGGAATAAACTACTCAGTGGGGGAAGAAGAAGAAGAAGAAGAAGAAGAAGAAGAAGAAGAAGAAGAAGAAGAAGAAGAAGAAGAAGAAGAAGAAGAAGAAGAAGAAGAAGAAGAAGAAGGAAACTGGAAGAAAATCTTATAAAAAAGAAAGTGCAGACACAAATGAATTTAAAGAGAAGGTGGCTTTAGAATTTTCACGTTACACAGAATGTCCAAAGGAAGGTAATGACACCTCAATAGATACCTTAGTTTGCCCATCACATCTCTTGTATACTGAGGGAGATCCATGAGGGAATAACTTTCCTGGAGGCCCATAAAATTCTGTATTAAACCCCTTAAGGCAGATGCTGCAGCGTGTTCACACTCTAGTAAAAGAAATGTCTAGTCAGGTTATGATTTTATTTAAAATAAAAAATGATAGAAGGGAGTTCAGTTGGAGTTCTCAAAGGTAATATTCTAAATGCTAGATTGGGCAGATTTTAAATATTCCATACCAGTAGCAGCAGGCCCAAGGGGTGTAGCAGTTGGACTGAGTGGTGATTCACCATTCACTTTTGGTTTGATGTGCTTACTTCTGCATCAGATCAAATCTTCATTTGCTACTTTTCAAATGGAAAATTGCACTTGGGCCTCATTGTTACACTGTGTGTATTGGAACCAAACCTGGTATTCCCAGATAAGAGTCTGGCTTCTTAACCACTAGACCAAACTGGCTCAACTAGCCACCTGCTGGAGATGTAATGTTTGCTTTATTTGATTTTATTATTTGATTTTATTTGTTGTAACTTGCCTTCAAACATCTTATTATTTATTTATTTATTTATTTATTTATTTATTTATTTATTTATTTATTTATTTATTTATTTATTTATTTATTTATTTATTTATTTACATACTACTTTGAAGGAATGGAGGGAGGGAGAAGGAATTCACTTTATCATTAAATTTTATTGTGCAATAGTCAAAATCAGCTTGTGTATTATGGCAGAGTTAGGTTGCAATTATTCTATCATTTTTAAAGAAAAACCTGTAGTCATTCTTTCTAGTGAATACATGGAGGTTGGCCTAAGTGGGCTGAACCAGTTTGCTCTAGAGGTTAGGGAGCCAGACTCTTATCTGGGAATACTGGGCTTGATTCTGCACTCCTCTACAAAGCTAGCTGGGTGATCTTGGGCTAGTCACAGCTCTCTTCTGAGCTCTCACAGCCCTACCTACCTCACAGGGTGTCTGTTGTGGGGAAAAGAATAGAGGGCTTTGTCAGCCACTTTGAGTCCCCTTAAATGGGTGAGAAAAGTGGGGTAGAAAAGCCAACTATTCTTCTTCATAAAGGTGCAACTCTTTGAATGCATTGTTTGTTTATTTGCAGGGCAGAGGTGGATGTTTTGTCTCTCATAAGCTCTCTCCATGCCCAGTGATCAGACATGATAGGAGCTGTAATCCAAGAACCTAAAGAGCCACAAATGTGTTACCCTTCCTGTAGTGTTTCATTCTGAAGAGATGAATGAAGAAGTACTTTAAAAATGTGAGAATTTCTTATATCTGCTGGAGCCCAATGAATGGCGGGAACTACTCTGTTTTGATGAATTGATTGCAAAGTGTTTAAAGTAAAAACAAAAAAGATCAAAATTCAGAAATTACCAGTTAATAATCAAGAAAAATGTAGTGCTTGAATAAAATCCTAGAATGTGTGCCACCTAGGCTTTGCTTGTGTCTACAACTTCATCAGGGTGTTACCATTTAGTCAGCAATAGAATTATGTACCTAATGAAGCCTTAAGGGCTCACAGATCAAGTGTGCCTTGCTCTGAATTCCTCTGAAATAAGCCAGGATGTGTGAGCAGATTGGTCAGCTATCCTGGATGTGAAGTAGAAATCTATACCAAGGGCTTAGTGAACTAATGTGACAATATACTGCAGGTCTATTTGTGGTATCTCTGTGATGCAGCCCAGCCAGCATATAATTTGGAATAAATGTTGTTTGTAAAAGAAAGAGCACTGATAAATCTCTGGCCATTAAGGTCACCCTTTGGAGAATGAAACAAGAAACTGTTTTAAAGGGGGAAATAGAAACAAGAGAGAAGAAGCAATGTTTAAGATTCAGCACCATGGACAGTGGCATGCAATTCGGTGAAAGCGTACTTGCACAAGCTTAATTTTCAGTGTTACATGCCAGAGCACCATAATATAACAGTTACTTTAAACTTCCTGGTGATTTTCTAAACTCTTTGTGTGCCAAAATGCTTGCCATACGCCCACCTCTTCTCTTGATTTGGACAGGGGAAAGAAAAATGGAAAGAATTTTTTTGCAAGAGCACTCAGCAAAATGACAGGTTTAATAATCTGCACTTAGATAGCACTTTTCAGACCAGGGTCTTAGAAATCTTTATAATTATTCATGTAACTTTGTAACACTTTTCCATTGTCCCCCCTACTCCCAGAGAAATAAATATGTTTCTGTCCCCCCTTTACAGATATGGAGAGTGAGACTTAAACAGATTTTTTTAAAAAGGAAAGCTTTACAGTCTAACTCCTATGAGAATCAATTGAGAAGTTAGTTTTATTGGGTTTAATGACATTTGCTCACAGAAAAATGCATACATGATTACAGCATTAGGGTGACAAAGCAATTTACTGGAAACACACAGAGAAAAGGTAAAGTATGGAGATAGGTACCAGAACAAAGTGAGAAATAAGGGAAAAAATGATTTTTCTATTTACCAGTTTCTATTTACCAGTCTAGAATTTCCTTGAGAAATAACCATGAACTGCATTATATTTCAGCTGCTGGGAACTTCTATGAGCAATTTATAATCTGTAAGCAATTATTTAAAACAGGAATGGTTTGCTATAGATCTAGGTTAAATAAAATCTGCTATTTTCCAGCTCTGCTATTTGTAAACTTTGCCCAGTATGCTTATTCTGACTTCTAGCAGCATCCAGAACCTCATTTTTCAATCTGTGGTACCTAATTCTTTTAACTGGAGATGTTAAAGACTGAACTAACATCTCAGTATTAGCTATCACCCATCTTTATAGTTTCATTGCCTTTCTGTTTGTCTCTAAGTTCATTTCAAAGTGTTGGCTATTCCCTTCAAAATTCTGTTTGCACCCCATTGTCTTTATATATTCACAGACATTTCTTTCTTTCTTTTTGTTTCTTTTCTACCAGCTGCTTGCTTTGGAAAAGAGTGTAGAACACAGGTACACAAGAAGAGCCCTGCTGAATGTAATATGTTGAGTTTACCTTTGGGTATCAGAAGGGATAAAAATACAAATAAATTTAAAAATTCTAGTCCAGCCAGCACCCTTACACAGAGACCCACCAATTGCTTCTGAGCATCCTCAAGCCAAAGACAAAGCCAAAACCTTCACCTGCCTTCGACTTCCTGCAAATGGCCTTTAGAAGCATCTTCCTTGTCTCTTGTTCACTAATACATTTGATTCATTCATTTTAGCAAACAGTTTGTGCAGCAATTTAATTTCAGTGAAGGCCTTAACCTTTTCTCACTATGTTTTTATATTGCCAGTTTAAAGGTTGGTTTTAGTCTTTACAAACATTCATTTGTGGGTTTTTTTTTAAAAAAAACCTTTGCTGTTTTTATTTTGGAAAATTCATATATGTACAGTACATAATTTTGACTAAAGTACCTACTTTGACAAGCAATTTCCCTTTATTCAGTACATGTTTACATGCTTTTGCCTTTAATATGCACATTTTTACATTTTGCTCTTTAGTGAACTTGTATCACAAGATTCGGGAAGCTGCCAGGTACACTGAAATGACAGGGCTGGCATATGCCATGGTGACATATAGCATATGCCATCCTTTCCCTCCTAAGGACAGTTACTGCACTATCTTAAAAACCTGGGACATTTTCACTGTGCTGACATCTACGTGTTCCCTGCCAGCATAGCCCTGGCGTGGTGATAGTAAATATGGCTGCAAAGCAGGACACATTGCTGGAAAATTTCACAATGGCCTCCAGGAAGCTGAAGGCTTCTTCAAAGGGGTAAGAGCTCTCCCCATTTTCTGGAGGATCAGAGAAGCACTAGTTTCATGGCCAGCTGCACATTTGGAATTATATTTTCTTTTGCTATCCCTAGACTGTGGTGCAGCTCTTTATTCCATGTTGTGTCATCAATACATAGGCTTGAATGGGTTTTGACTCTCGTTCAATCTATTCAGAAATCAGTCTAGTGAAAGTTTCTTTCAGTGGGAGTTAACTCACAAGGATAGATAAATGAATGTTTCCAAACAGGCAGATCAGAATCTGAGCAAGGTCCAATTGAGAAGATACAGAGGATCTTTCCATCCCTCTGCTTCAAAATGATGACCTGTTAATGTAGGTCAGTTTTTAAAAGTCCGTATGTAATCAATCAATCAATCAATCAATCAATCAATCAATCAATCAATCAATCAATCAATCAATCAATCAATCAATCAATCAATCAATTAACTGATTACCCCATACCCTTAACAATTGCTTATCATCCTCTGCCAGGAATAATGTGCTTAAGGTGTCAACTCATCATTGAATGAAATGTCTTTAGATGTCATCTGCTAGTAGTTTTATTCACCTAATCCTGGAAATTCCTGCTCAACCAGTTGACAGGTTAGGTAAATAATTATTAATTTGGAATGTATCAGAAGGCTTCCATTCCTGTGTGTGTGCTACAGTTAAGCAATTCCAGTGTGACTATCTTTGAGGTTTAATTGCATACAAGGTACATCAGGTATACTACACTTTACTCCTTTTATCAAATTATATTCTGAGAGATATAACTGAGATATAAGGTGCAAGGTGCAGAGGGAATCGTATAATTTAAAACCTTTTGTTTTTGGTCCACTCTATGAGACATGGACATATAAACATTTCCATATTGCTTTTTCATATTAAAAAATTAAAAGTGGCACCTTTGTAGATGTACCACAAACACCTGAGTGGATAGCATTCCAGAATATGGGTTCCACCGCAGAGAAGGCCATGCTGTGAGACACCACAAGATGACATACTATAATTAGTGGTACCCACAGAAGAAATTATCTTACTAGGTACCAATCAAATAAGTACCTTGGGGTGCCTCCAGACAGGGATGAAAACAGTGGAACACTGCTTTCATCCCCCACAGTAGTGACAGAGCACACACACACACACACATTAAAAAGATGCTGATTTATTAGGTACTTTTTAATTCTTCAGCATCTTTTTAATGCACACTTAACTTGGAAGGCTCTGCTGCCATTGTTGGTGATGGAGCTTCCTGACTGATGGATGGAAGGCCACTCTGCCAAGACACCAAAGTTTCTGATCTGATCTGTCTGGAAGCTGATTCAGCATCCCCACAAAGCTTCTGGTCCACCAGTCTGGCCAGCTGGAAGACCCTGTGCAGCATTGCTGGAGCCACTGTGAAGTTTTGATGTGGTCTGGAGGGGACATTAGTCCCAAGTTGTATAGGGCCTTATATACCAAACATAGCACCTTGAACACGTCTCGGTAGCTGATTTGACAACCATGCAGCTGCTTAAGCACAGATAATATGTGAGTGTGAGAAGATTACCAAGCCCACACAAGAGCATGGTAATAAAGCCCACTTCATCTAATACACCAAATATAATAATGAAAACTGATGATAAAGTAAGGTTGGTTGCAACTATTTTTCTTGGTTTTGTATGCCAGACTTATTATCTGTGAAGAATTTCCTGACATATTCTGTGGTGCATGGATTCATTTTCTCTAAAGGTGGGAACTTGCCAGTTTGCAGATTTGGAACTTAAGGTAGTGAGAGTTTCACTTACTTCATATTATAAATGCAAGTTCATTCATTTATTCATTCATTTGTTCATTCATCCATCGATTCAGTAAACATGAGGTGTTCTTCAGAATGCATACATCTAAGTTTTGACTTGAGGTTCTTTTACCCAAGATGCTTAAGAAAGGATGTGCACAATATTAGTGAAATGAAAAGACACTTTGGGGACAGGGGATTTCATATAAAAGAGTGTTGATTAGGTATTGCTGTGTGGATAAATGAGGAATCTTTTTAATTTTTAATTTTTTATAAAAAGCATGTTGATGCAGGAATGGTTTGAATCAGTTTTGCTTCCTTTGAAAAATGAGAAATGCATAAGAAATAAAATTTGACAGATTCATCTGTGCATATGAGCAATCTGTATATAACTTTGAGCTGCAACTAACATTTATTTCCTTATTATATATATATCCATTTTTCTTTGCTTCTCATCTATAATAAAAAGATGGAGAGAGTACTGATGCAGCCCCTCTTAGCCTTTGTTCTTTCATGTGGTCCTTTAATGAGGAATGACAGACAGAGAGACCTTTTGGTAGCTGCATAAAAGCCAAAGGCACCTTTACCTTAAGCTTCCGTGGCAGCTGTCTCCTTGTTCTAGTGCTGTTCATGCATCACAGAAACTCAGACTCCCAGTGTTTCTTGCTAGTGGGAACACAGAATCTCGATCCTGGATCAATTTCCTTGTTCCCACTGGGCCTCCTCCCCAAAAGCAAAGCATTACACATTCATGAGACTAATGAGCAACTACGGTGTCTTGTTCTTTCCGCAGCTACAGCTGCTATGATGGTTCTTTCCTCCACATGATATCTTGTAAAGAAGGAAATGTATCAACCAAAGCACACATACATGAATCAGCAGTGTGTGTGGACCTATGTCAGTTTGAGTAGCAAGAGAAAAAGACAGAAATAGAACATAGTTCAGTGGTGAGATACTATTAGGAGACATTGGGTTTTTTTTTATCATGTCAGCTACATATTTGCTGGTTGAAGTATTTAAGAGGTAGCTTGTGAAACAGAAACAGTAGTGGAAGAACAATGGCAGGGAAGGATGCTGGGTGGTCCATTTGAAGCTCATAAACCCGGTTCTGATCCATGGTAGATCAGAATTGGGCTCGGTAGGAGGAGGAGAGTGGAGCCATGAAGAAAAATGCCAGGCTTAAAATGCCTGCATTTCTCCATTTGACTCTGAAGCATAGTTTGGATTGTTAAACAATGATGACATCAGACAGGCTATTTCAATAAGATATTTAATCAGCAAAGATCTTGCTCCACATGGGACTAATCACAGTGGCCTGTTTTGTTTGTTGTATTTATTTCCTGCCCACGTGATAACAGGTTACATAATTTAAAAGCCATAGAAAATTCAATTAAAATAAGAAAATGCAACATGTTAACGGTCCAACATTAAAAAACAACACAGGACCTAAAAGGAGGGCCTGTATTTTAAGGACAAATTAACAATTATAAACATAAAACAAAACCTGCCAGAAAGTTCTCCTGCAGAAGTTCTTTCCCCTAAATATTGTACCTTGAAATTTTGCAGCTTACATTCATTTCCACAGAATTTGCACAGGGAATTGTTTAGTGAATTGTGCCTCTGGAGGGGTTTATACACATTAAAAAGTGTCAGATAGGACTGAGAAGGATGTGAAAGCCACATAACTGCATCCTCAGGGCAAAAATGGCAAAACAATGAAAGACTTGATGGATTTATGCTGTGAAACAAACCCTTTAACATTCAATGTTTTTCAAAAGCTACGCGTCTACATGCACTTTGTCCTTGCTGCTTTGCCTGAGGCAGGTTGCCCAACTTTTATCCATTAATGCTCATTGCGGAATCTCAACCTCTTTATGAAATGGCAGCAAGGTTGTAAATCCTGCCATGCAAAGAACTGGGCTATTGCTGTGCGTCAACTCAATGTGCGGAAGGAAAAACAGACGTGCTAAGTGGAGATTTTGCTTGTCACCTGTGAGGTTTATCCCCATTCTCATCTTCCTTTTTTTCTTTAAATATTTTGATGTCACTTTGTTTATTTTTTTATGACAAATGATTTTGGGTTTCACTTCCAGAAACAAAAGTATCAGCAATGCCAACATTGCTGGGGAAATCTGTTTCTTGCTATTAATTAGTCCCTTTTCTTCACTTGCCTGCGTCCTAAATGCAGAGATGCCTACATTGTGTAGCTATCATTTATTTGTGGCACCAGATTTGTTTTCTTGTTCCTCTTTCTCTTGTATTGCGTTTGTGAGATGCCACATCTAGCAGTGCACTGTCCCCAGAAGAAATGTATGGAACTTGCTGCCAGGAGATGTGATGGGAATAACAAGACAGCTTGAAAAGGCAATTAGACAAATTCATGTCAGAAAAGGTAGCAGTTCAAGAATCCAAACCTCTAAACTCTACCACTTTTCTGCTAGTGGTACTCTGTCATCCCCAAACTAACCTTTCATGAAGGAGAGAGGGGGAATTATTCACCTATCTTGCTCTCTCTTATTCCCTGGTGTGATGGTTTCAGGGTACAGGCTGCAAACTGTTTTGCTTTCTGGCTTTGCAGGCTTCTTGCAAAGCTGCAATAGTCAGCCTTGTTGCAAACAGCTTGTTGCAAGACCTAGGCAGAGGCTGCAAAAAGGGCGGGAAATCCTGTGCGGGCCCTGCTGCAATGATTGGTTGCAGCTGCCTTTTGGAGGGAAAAGCTGTCCGGGGATCTGAGTGCTGGAGGGGCTAGAGCAGAAGTTCCCACCAATCAGGGGTTTCCAGCAGCATTTTATTTCAGCAGTTTTCCCCAGGAGGTTACAGCCAATCAGGGTCAGGGATATGGGTATAAATGAACACAGAAGACAGCAGACTATGTCTTCATGCTGGGACAAGAGCTGAAAGGAGAAGAAGAGCCGAATCCTGAGGGAGCTGAAACCAGTAGCTGACCAGTGGTCTTTTGGCTGGAAGATCTTGAAGGAGGACTTCAATAGCAACTGACCAGGCTGGATGATCGGACAAGCAAGGATGGACTGGGCCTTGTGATCATCTGGAGCCACGTTCTGGTACACTGGCTTGGCTTGAGCTGTGGCGGAGCAAGCCAGAGGGGGAGGAATGTGGAGAGGTTTGTCTTTTAAAAGGGGAACTATTTTCCTTTAGAGAAAGGGGTAGCTCCTAGCCTTAAGAGACTTACTGAGTTAAACCTGAGTTAAACCAACAAATACCTGAACCTTATTTTCCTTTTAGTATTGCTTGTGTATAATAATAAACTTGTTTTAGTTTACTGTTGAAACGCTTGCTACCAGTGTTTTGTGTCCTCACTGTAGTATTCACTTGGCCGTTGCACGGACTCAGCATCCTAACAGGGCCAAGCTTCTCCTAGAGAGGGCAGGCACTAACTGGATTGCTGGGCATCGTGACACCTGGTCTCTCATATTCATGAGCAGCTTTGTTGGAGGAGGACTCAGAATTAAGTGTGTGTGTGTGTGTGTGCATGTGCACTTGTGGTGCCCACACTAAATTTTAGTGCTGGGAGAAGTAACTTTAAAAGTGTAATGAATGTGTATTCAATGTGCTTTGAGGAAGAGTCTAAACTGACAGCTTAAACAGGTAAGGAGGGGGTAAAGCCTCCCTAATTAGCATAATGGGAGGGGGAGGAGCGCATTCCACCAATCAGGCATCGAGTTTAGGCTAGTGAGGAGTATAAAACCCGCCTGCTGGAAGAAAAAGATTTGTCCTTGCTTTTGGGTTTTGGGGGAGGAAGACGGGTTGGACTGTCTCATTACCTCAGAGAGAGAACCAAGCATTGGTCCCAAACTTCTGAGCTGGGGATAAGGCCAGAAGGCGGTAGAAAGGAAAAGGAACTGTGAAGTTAAGACTTATGTGTGAAGACTAAGAACTAAGGGGTGTGGCTGTGAATTGACAGACGGGTATTCTTCTTCAGATATTTTATTGTGTTTCCTGTTACAAAGAATAAAAACTGTTTATTTATTCGTTTGAGGAGTCTCTGCCAGCTTTCCTTATTCTAACTCAGAAGGGGTTATAGTAGCATAGATCTCTATAGAGAACCAACCAAGGAAGCTGGGAGGAGTTAAAATAAAACAGCAGCCAGAAGTTTATAGAGGCTGGCAAGTGAAGAAACATAGAATGCATTGTTGGTGTCCGCTTGTGGGGTGGGAGGCTAAAACCAGTATATTGACACGCTACCAGAAACATATATAAAACACGCTACCAAGATTCTAAAATTATAAAAGCCCCTTTACTGTGTTTAAAGACAGGGGTGAAGAGTGTAAGCTGGCTCGCACTGGGGGATGGGCGGTGCCACAACTTCTCTCCAATGCCATCCCTTCCAAAGTAAAGGGAATATTACAACTAGTTAAAAAGGCTGAGTTTAAATCTGCCACCCCTCCCACAATAAGAAAATACTTTTCTTACTAATGTCTTAGAATGAGTGATCTTTAATTTTTGGCAATTTTTTTAGTGATTCACGCAAATTAATTTTTGTTTGTGTAGAATCCTTACAGACATATTTCCCACTATGTTTAGTTAAATGTTTTCAGGCTTTCTACAACAGGGGAGCTAATTTGCATAGAATCTGTGTAGATTGGGATGATATATGAAGTTTTAAAAAGAGAGATTTCATTCTAGGATGAGTTTATATCCCAAAAGCTGATGTTTGGAAAAACTTGGTTGTTGTTGTTTTGAAATTACAAAGTTTGTTTTTTTCAAATTTCAGTGACAGTATGAAGAAGAAGAAGAAGAAGAAGAAGAAGAAGAAGAAGAAGAAGAAGAAGAAGGAGTTGGCTTTTCTACTCTACTTTTCTCACCCATTTAAGGGGACTCCAAGTGGCTGACAAAGCTTTTCTATTCTTCTCCCCACAACAGAATGCCCTGTGAGGTAGGTGGGGCTGTGAGAGCTCAGAAGAGAGCTGTGACTCACATAAGGTCACCCAGCTGGCTTCATGGGGGAAGATGGAATTGAACCCGGTATTCCCAGATAAGAGTCCAGCTCCCTAACCACTAGACCAAACTGTCTCAATGTGAAGGCAAATTGAGTGGCTAAATGGACGGATGTCTGTGGACCACTGTGTATAAGGGACTTTGTATACAATCTGAGAGGCTTTTCAAACTTAACTTCTGTGGGTCAGTTCCCACAGAAGTTAAGATCAGGGACAGACGCTGGCATTTCCATTGTGAACACTGGCCCAGTCTCAAACCTGTCCTGTACCTATCTTGCTGTACAGTAAGTGTAAATGGTTCTGTGCACGAACAGTTACCTCACCACAGCAATGTCCACGCATGCTGGACCATTGCGATGGTAAACTGACAACATGGTGCATGACTGTGCAACTGTATTCATAATTGCCCCAGCCCCATGTAGCCTTTGCATGGAAGTAGGTGCAAAAGTAGTATCTGGAGTTGTACTAAGAGCTCCATTAGTATAGCTGTGAGCCAGTTTTTACTGTTCCAGAGTTATCAAAGATGGGAACAGCTGCACACACTGGGAGCTGCTCAGAGACATTAATGGTTCCACAATGTGTGTGCACACCATGCCAGAATGTGCTTGATGATCCCCATGTTACAAAAGGCCCTTTGCTATTGCACAGACCTGAATTTCAAAAAGATCCAAAGTTTGAAGCTGCCTAAATTTCTGAATATTGAGTATTAAGACATCCTTCAAAATTCTGAGTAGTTCATTCATGTTTCTGTGTGGAATGAGACAGTAAACATCCAAACCTACTAAAATCTGAATGTATACGAAAGGAAAACTTTCACATTACTGATACGTTTTGTCACTCTGAAGATGGATTGAACATGGATTAAATCTTAAGTGTAGCTAAGCCCTGTGGGTGAAAATCACAGTACTGTGGCTACATGTGGTCTCTCAATTCCATGGTCCAATGATGCACCTTTACAGCCAATCATGTTTAACTGAGAGGTCACATGCAGGTCAGAACAAGCAGCTATAATTGCATTGATGCTGTATGTGATCAGAACTGGCAACTTTGGCTATACCTGTAGCTAGTCTGAAATAAGAATACAAGAGTAGCCCTGTTAGAATAGGCTACAGTCCATCAAGTTGGCAGAATAGCAGCATGAATCTATTTCTGGTGTTTGAATGCCAACATCTGCAAGGGATGAGGGTTGGTCTCTTTGTACTCGGGATTTTGAGTCTAGTAATATATCATAAGGTGTCAATAATGGTGGAATAAGAGCTGGCTCTATGCATGTGCGTGTGGGTGTTGGAATTCCTCATAGAGCTAAAGCAAATAAAGCCAACAGTTTCAAAACAATAAATCCAACATTTAAAAACATTAACACTCTAAAAACATTAAAACACTGACAATGGGCATTTCTATTTTTATTTGCAAGAAACAGTCACGTTGAAAATGGCATCCTTTTGTTCCATTCCCAAAAGAACTAATAGCTGCCTACAAATATACCATAAAATATCATTAAAAAGAAAAGAAAACTCAAAATGTCAAAATATAAGTCACAGTCAAAAAACCCACAAGCAATCTAGTTTAAAATCACCCCAGTCGGAACTCTGCCTACAAAGTGTTTGTGCTGTCTTCAAAAGGGGGGTGGGGGGAAGAATGGAGACATCAGTTCGACTATGTGGGAACAAATTTTCTTGATTTGGACATCTGCCCAGTTTGCAGACTTACTCAACAGACTTGAGATGAAGTGTTTCAGGGCATACAGTAAAGATCTAAGCATGTAGTACAACTAATGTGGTCACAACACAGTGGAATAAAACATGGGCCCATCTATATCTAAGTTTTGGCTAAATAAATAAACAGGTTTTTCCTTCCCACGTTCACCTTATATGTTTCTTGGTCTTTAATGCTGTAACCTGCCCTAAGATCTTTGGGTATATGGTGGGATAAAAATTCAAATAAATAAATAAGATTTACTCAATCCTCAGCCCACTTTCAAAGAGGGAGAACACATCAGAGAAGTGACTAGACACTTTCCTTCCACATTACCTAACCTAAAGGTGGATTTTATGAATTGGATAAAGAGAAAACAGTTTGTCACTTTCATGATGTATTCTCTTGACTCTAAAAGTGGACTGAAGCTGGATTAAAACTTAGGTGTGGGTAGGCCTCAATTGGTGCAGTCAAAGACAAGGTGTCACCTGCTGCTTTATGCTTCTTCTCTGCGTCACTGCATGAGTTACACCTGGAGCTTAGCTGTACTACAGGATGGCAGTACCAACCACCATATGGCTGGTAGATATAATTTGTTTTGGGGCTACATACATACATACATACATACATACATACATACATACATACATACATACATAACGTTTATTTATAACACCCCTTTCACCAAAAGGCGGCACAAAATAATGTATACAATTAAAGCTGGTATTCCCGGATAAGAGTAAAGTAAAAAGATCCACTTCAATAAATAAAACATCAAATATGTTATAAGCAATGTACAGAATTCTAATAATAAGCAATGCAATCTAAGAAATTACAGTACACAATATCAAATAAGGAACAATAGGACCAATTAATATAAGACAACTCAAAAATGTCAAAGGAGAACCTAAACAGAAATTCCAGCAAAGCAGCAACAACCAACTCAGGTGATTTTCTTCCATTGTCAGCTGGAACTTACACCTAGAGGAGGCCACGGCAAAGGTTCTAATCTCACATTTGCAACTACAGTTTTAATGTCCAACCTGGGGAAGGGCATGGTGAAGACTCTAGTCTCACAGGTGCAGCATAAGACCCAATTGTTTCTTCTCTCACCCCAGCCATTACAGTTGTCATTAAGTGGATCCAAATTGTGTAGCACAGGATCCCTTGAACAGCCAGGTTCCAGCATCCCACACTTTGACAGTTGCAAAACAGCAGCATGACGGGCTGTGTGTGTGTGTGCAGATATGTACTGAATCTTTCTTAGGTCCTTCTCAGGGCTAAAATGCGGAGTGGATTCAGATTCGGCATTGGGGGTTCCCATTAAATCCCCCAGTACTTTGAATCTACTTCAGATTTTTCAGCCCTGTTCCCATGCCAGTTTTCTTTCCCCAGATTTTCCCTGGAAAATCTGGGGAAAGAAAACCCGTTTAAAGAGGGGTTTTCCGGCTGACTCAGATTAAAGGAGGACAGCTGGAGGCCGAGGTAAGTGAGTGATGGGCTGCATGGAGGGAAGGCCGCCCCTCGAATGCAGTGGTGTCGGGCAACAGGCAGGGGCCCTGGGGAGGGATTCCTTATCCTTCCTCCCCTCCAGGAAAGAGGAGAGCCGGCGAGTGAGTGAGTGAATGAGCGGGAGGTGTGCAGCTGCCTTCTTTCTTTTTCCCTCCCCCCTGACGCTGTGGCCTGACGCTGCCACATCCAAGGGGCAGCCTCCCCTCTGAACACCCCCTCTCTCATGCTGCTCACCCCGGGCACCAGCTGTCCTCCTTTGGTCAGGGATGTTAGGAGGAGGAGGAGGAATCTGGTGGTGGCGACAGCTTGCCATGCTGCAGCATGCCTCTTGCAGGTGTCCTTGTGCGCACCTGCGGGTTCTGTTTGGGAACAGCCTGACACGTGCTCGGTGCTGTTCCTGGCCTCCAACCCTAACCAGGAGCAGAACCTGGATTACTCCGGATCAGAGTAATCCAGGTTAGCTCCGGATTTGTTGTTTGCTGTTGGTGGGAATGCAGCCTTAGTGTGTCTAGATCAGCTGTTAATATCTGACAGAAAAGCAAAAAATGGAACTTTAAGGACTATTACAATGCATATTATATGAGACGTCCTTTGGAAGCAGACTGGACATTTCACCTGGTTCAGCAACATGTGGGCTTGAGTTCCCTTCTGGGTGAGGATATTGCATCATATGGGCTGCATTCACAACTATGTTTTAAACCAATTTCAGGCCACTTTCCTAGTGAGAGAATTCATCATCAAAACAATTAATAATTATCTCCTCTTTATCTAATCCAAAGATGGCTTTTCCAAGTTAAATAATGCTGAAAGAAAACAGCTTGATAGATTGCTGATGTATTTTCACACTCTAAAAACGGACTGAAGGTGGATTAAAACTTAAGTGTGAACACAGTCATGGTCTTTCACCAACCACACTCAGTTCACTAGTTGATAGGGTTTTTTGGGGGGGGTGGGGAGGTGGATTCCAGCATGAAGTACTTTAATATCCTATAGCAGTTTGAGTCTCCAATATGTCAAGGATCACCTTCTCTGATATGAATCTGCCTGAAAATTCTATTCTCCTTCTGAGACTCTTCTAAGCAAAGGTGTTTCAGAGAAAGAACCATGTCAGTAAAATAGTCTTTCCAGTGAAGCACTTGTGACATGCCTGCTTGTTTCAGAAATACCATGGCTTGGTGTGATCTGTGTAGTACTGATACCTTATACTGTGTTTTATTGATTATAAGCTGTCTTGGCAAGAATATATATAGCAGGAAATGAAGAAACAAGGGGTAGTAAGAATTCCTGCATGCAAGGACGGAAGAATGGAGGCTTAGGATGCGTCTGCACACATTTTTAAAAAGGCAGATCAAAAGCAATTTTGTGTTGGTTGCATGTAGATGGTAGTGTTTCCATTCCACCTCTAACCCACATTAAAAGCTACAGAATGCAGGCTGGAAGTGCATTTCTGACTGTTGATGCAGATTAAGGCAACAATATGTGGATATTTCTACCTCTAAGCCACTTTTGAGCCACTTTTAAAAAAATGCCCATGGGTGCAGTCTATAGCCCTGAGTGTGTTATCCTTTTGCTAAGCAGTCCGTCTGGCATTCTTTTCTTGAATTGTCTTTCCCCCAGCTGCACAATATACCCCACAAATGTGCCACCAAGCAACCCTTTGATTCATCTTTTTCTTCTGAGGGTAGAAAATGCCACTGTGCTCTTGCAGGAAGCCTGCAAGAATCTGACATTAGTCACCTGGGATCCCCTCCTACTCTGCCTACAGAGCAGATTTAACTGAGGACTAGCAGAGATTCTGCATAGAGGGACAGAATGGACCTTCTGGTGCTAACAGCTGCAGCACTGAGTCAGCAAACTTTCTCACACCCAACTTTTAATATGTGTTTATTTATTTAAGCACAGACCCCCTCAGTGTTGTATAAAGTACTGAAACTTATGAATGTCAATCAGACGGTAGAGGGGTATAAATCAGCAAATTCTTCAAAGCAGAACATTTTCAGGTGCACGGATTTGCTGTTCTAAAGCTCATCTGTGCACATGGTTGATCTGGATCTAACTATGATAATCAGGATTTACTAATCTAGATTTACTGAAGTAAGTGCAGAAGGACCCTTAATCTACCAGTGTAAGTCATGGTGCCTTGAGGGGAATTTATCAAGGTAAATTAATGGTGCAAAAGAAGCCAAATCACATTACTGAATTTTTTTTAGGATTATGTCAAATTAGGGAAGTCATATTCTACTGACCATTTTTAATCCACGAGCACTGTATAATGTACAAAAATGAATTAATAAATGAATATAATAGTCTGCACCCTCCCAACATCTAATACCTGGTGCAGCTGCTACAATCTAAATAACAGGTTGGCCCTTATGTTTAATTGTGACTCCCACCTTTTGGTATAGGGATGGATGGATGGATGGATGGATGGATGGATGGATGGATGGATGGATGGATGGATGGATGGATGGATGGATGGATGGATGGATGGATGGATAGTTAGGTAGGTAGTAATCTGGAGCTGCTAGTACAGATGGCTCCTGGCAAGGATTAAGGCAGTCTGCATTGTGATAGTCTGTTCCATTCTAATCCCTGTACTGGCTCTGAAGCTCATGCCAGCTTTGGAGTCACCATGGGGGCCTTGGAAAACGCCAAACACCCAAGGGACTCATTGCATCAGTGGGTTCTATGGTATTCTGGACCATTAAGGAGTGCCCTCTGCCCACTTCCATGGTCCAATATAGTACCTCTTCCTATTATTTTAGTAGAATGAACCACCCCACCATTTTGGACCTCGTTCTGATCTGATCTGTGCTCTGTCCTGTGTAGATAGATCGTATTAGCCTCCCTTGGAGTGCACCAGCATGTGGAAGGGAATTCCTAGTATACATGCTTGTTTAGTTTACCAGCAAGTGTATGATCACCCTAAGGCCCTTTCTACACTTGACTCATTAGGCAAGGGGGGGAGGGACTCCCAGATGGTGCATCCACACCTCATAGAACTGCTTCATAACCTGAAATTGCTCCACATGTCCCTGAGCTTCCCACATGCAGGATAAGTGTGATGCACTTAAAAACACTCCGCGCTTATACTATGGGCAGAGTTGGTAAGGCTCTGCACACTCTATCCACACATCTTCCTGTTGGAAGATGTTCAGGAGGAGCACGTGACTGGTGGCGCACATGTGATGATGTACTGCATCGCCAGGATGTCCCAGTGATGGTCCAGCATATGTGCACAGGCACCGTCACTGGGGATCTGAGATGACTGCTGTCCAGGCAGCCACTCACCACTGTAGGTGAGTTTTGAATGCTCCAAGCATCCACAAGTATTGTCCAGTTGACAAGAGGCGAAGTGCAAATTTCCCCTAAGTCTTATAATTTTTGTGGAAGTTTCTTTTGTATTCCAGATCCTCCCATAAGACAGGGAGTTGGAACTCAGTCTTTCTGTGGTGTGTGCGAAGAGATTTGATATCATTACATTCTTTACTAGTAATGGTGTTCCTCTAATCCAGTGGTTCCAACCTTCCTAATGCTGCAACCCCTTAATGCAGTTCCTCATGTTGTGGAGACCATAACCACGGGGGCAGGGCAGCTTGGAAGAGGATGGGTTGGGAAGGTGGGATACTCAGCGCCACCCCTCTGAAAGGGTAGTTTGACCCCCAAAGGAGTTGGGACCCACAGGTTGAGAACTGCTGCTCCAGACCCTGGATCGGGGGTTGATTTTACCATAGGCGCAAAGGGCAAATGGAGCCCCTGGCTTTCTTGTTTATTTTAAATGTCTTTTAGTGTCCTATTTTGAAATGTCAGCAGTGTGCACAGCATTAAACACTGAACAAATGAAATAAAATTATTAAATAGAGCAAAAATGATAAGAACATATAAAAAAAGTGGTAAAACCACATAATTGAAATCAATAGGCCAGCACATTGGCTCTTTCAATGATCAGCAAATCCTTAAATTCACAAATGTGTCCCAAGGGAGGAGAGTGGAACTCCTATTAGAACAAGAAGCTGTATGGGTGGCAATTAAATGAGGAATAAGCAACATAATGAAGATGATGCTGTAAAACCTAGGGCTGGTAATATGATGAAGACTTGATTATTATATGGACAGTGCTGATGATATACAGTGGGTTCCATAAATCACATTCATCAGTGGGTTTCTTGTTGAAGTAAACCAATAGAAGTGTTGCCCTACAACAACTCAAGTGATTTTCAATGATTAATTGATCTAGGCTTGGAAGCAGCCAGGGAAACTTGGAAAACCCAAGGTCATGTCAGAACCCTCCTCCAGGCTCCAAAAAGTGGTGTTGAGGATGTACACAAATGTGTTTTTTAGCATTAAATTTGTAATGAATAAAATGCTAGAAAATTCATACTTGTACGAATAGACCCTTTTGAATGTGGTAAAATTCTTCTCAATACAAATGTATTTATACGAACTCGTGCAAATATCCAATACAAATTAATACATATTGGATACGAATGAACACGTATCAGATACAAATGAATACGTACCCAATACATATCTTAGATACATATCTGATACATATCCCGTAACAGTGTCAAATCTGACCTGAATCCACTTTTAATATGCTCTCAGTCCATGCCAAATGCACTCTAGATCTGTTGCAAATGTGACTGGGGAGCCGCTTTCCCATTTCCCCATTTTAACGAATGCCCAAACTATCTGTACGTCTGGAAACGTTCGTATTCATACAAATGTCAATGTGCAAATATAATAATATTTGATTCATGTACAAATATCTGAATTCGTACAAATAATGTTATGAATATTCGTGCACATCCCTATTGTTGAGAGCAAAGTTATTTGCTAAGGATGAGTTTGATACCTCTCCACCTTACAGAGGAGCATAGCTGCCTCAACTTCTTCAAAGAGCATTCAACATCATTTTTGCACACCCTACCCACTTTGACCCACTCCAGAATACAGTTCAGGGAAGGCAAAGGGAAAGTCCCAAGTGGAGGAGTCCAATGTGACACCAGTGTGACTAAAGTGGCAATGAAATCTGAACAACCTGAGGCTTGGACACAGTCAGTGCCTTGCATGTAGGAACTATCCCTATAGGAATCTCTATCCATAGACAATCAATCAAAACCTAGAGCAATTTTTAACATTCTGCATATTTTTTCTTTTGAACTAGTGCATGCAATCAGCTGAATACATTTTAAAACTGTCAAAAACAAAATCCCATACTAAAAAGATCTTATCCAAATGTTTGTCTATTGTTCCCATGCTATTTGGTTAGCTCTTCCCTCCGCGTAGCAAAACCTCTTGGGTTCCTACTAGGGTAAAAAAGGCTTCAAGCTAAGCTTGACTTCTAGAGACTACATGAACAAATGAATGCAAGGCGCTCTTTTTGGATAACAATAAGAAAATGGTTATAGCAGTCTTTTTCCAGGATGTTTTTTTCACAAGGATTTTCACATTCCCTTTTGATTCTCTTTGGGCTTAGAAACTCTGAATGAACACATGCTTTCCGAGCTAGAAGCCTTTCCAGATGCTGCTGCAACTTTTACTATTAAAGCTTTGCAGATGCTATCAAAACATATAATTAGCCTTCAACTGTAGCCACCATTGCACATCGGTTTGCTCTTGGAGCCTATGTCCTGAGCCCTGCAGAATGTCCATACTGCATATTGGGCGATTACATCTGAGTGTAAGCAGGGGAACACATGTTCCATATTAATCTTCATTTCAACTAAGTTGTTTTAGCTCATGCTTTTATTATGGCACTTTGTAACAATGCATCAGTAACAGCAGCCCTGGGGCTGTGCTTGAATGCAGCAGGCTGAATGTCTAAACTGCTCTTGAGACAGTCTCTAATCACACACAATGAGGCACTCCCTTGTGCACCATATGAATTTATAATAGCAATTTATATGATGCCCTGAAGCATGATTTGTATTTGGTTGGGGATGCTGGGGCTGGCCTAGGAAGGAGGACTACTTACATAGTCCTCCTTTTGACTACATTTAAACAAGGCCCTGCTTTCAAAGCACAGAACACAAATGCTTATCAATTCATGCCGGCTTCGGTCAAATTATTTCCAAAATTTGTTCTGGGATCTGTAGTAGGGATGTGTACAAATATTCATCAAGTTTGCAATTTGTATGAATTCATAGAAATTGGAACATTTGCTGGCAAATCAAAAGGGGCCTAGCCCATTTGCCTGCAAACTGAATGTATCCAGCCTTCATCAGAGCTTCCTAGAAGCTTCAATAAGGGCTGGACCTAGCCACCCCTGGTCTTGGGTCCTGCATCCTTTTACCTCATATCTCCCCAAGCCACACCCCTTTATCTTATCCAGCCACCAGTGCCACAACCTCCTTGGAGGTTCAACAAAGCCTCCTGGAGGTTTGTGTACAGCTGCCGAGATTACTCCCATCTGGGAATCATGAGATTTCCCACAACTCCCAGATGGTGGCAGCCTCTCCAGCTATGCACACACTTCTGGAAGGCCCAGTTGCGCCTCAGAGGAGGCCACGAGCATCTGCTGCCACTGCAACTTCCTCCAAGGCTCAACTAGTCTTTCTGGAGGTGCACGTACAGCTGGAGAGGCTGTCCCCCCTCCAGGATAAATCTCATGATATTCTCATGATTCCTGGAGAATGGCCTCTCCAGCTGCACACGCACCTCTGGAAGGCCTAGTTGAACCTTCAAGGGGTGCGCGATGCAGTGTCATTGAAAGATGAGTGGTAGGAGTCTGCACAATGCCAATTTCCCACATTCAATTTGATAGGAATTAAATGTGGGAAAATTTGGCTTTGGCCAGATTTCCCCCCCAAATTTGGGGGCGGTCTTTGTATTCATGCAAAAATATTCATGCAAATATTCATGCACAAAATGAAGTGAACCCCCCATTCCTCCCTTCCCGTTCCCCCACTTATTGTTCATCGTGCTGCCACTGCTGCCACTGCCGCCTGCTTTCTAAGCACTTCCAGGTTACACAATCCCTGGAGGGAATTCTGCAAGCACAGAAGACCTGGAAGTGCTTTTTCAGCCTCCGAAGAGCACCGAAATGATCCTGGGGATGCCACCTTATCTTTGGGGAGGCTGTAGTGTCCTGGATTTTACACATTATGTGGAGGCAGCTGAAGTTCCATTAGCATGACATGAAATATGTGTGTTTGGAGTGCCACCTGCAGTGGGGGTAGCTATAAAGCTATGGTGAATTGCTATTGCAAAAAACATATTGCACTCCAGGTTCTATGCCTGTGCATCTACTTTGTTGTATTTGTACCCATCATTCACAGTTTCACTCATCATTTCACAGATCCATATATGGTCTCTATTCCTAGAGCTGCTGGTAGGTTTATTCTCAGCTGTTGTCTCACATGCAAATACAAATATATTGATCAGCTTCCCCACTATAACCTAAACAAAACAGTACATTGTAAAATCGCACCATTCATGTCTCGCAAAAGTTTTTCTTTTCATCTTCCTTCTGTGCATGTAGCTATTAAACAAATGCAATTGAATGCACTAGGAGGAGGTAAAAATGGATTGCAAATCAGGGGTAAAGTGATATAGTCTGCGAGTTGGCTAGAATAATTTCTGAACTGGACCTCCTGCTGGAGTGAAAAATGACGTTTACAGGAGAAAGGCTTAGAACTAATCTCCTGAAATGATGGTAAAGTGAATTCTTTCCAGGCTCTGCTGTGATTGCTCTTTCTCTTTCTCTGTTATTCCTTATTATTGTAATGAGTTCTGCTCTCTGAAGTAGGATAAGGTCACCATCCTGATAAGATCAGTTTCAGCTGTCACAACTGAGATGATCCAATCACAGTTTGGACCTGCCACTTCTAAATTCACCTTGGGTATTAGCTTCTGGAAAGAAGACATTTGAAGTGCTAACAGGGCAAAAATGGGTGGGGGGATTGTGTGATAAATAATCCAGCTATCCTAGTTCATGATCTCAGTATTAGCATTATGAAACCTCAATGTAACAAATAATCTGGAACATCCTGCTCTGTGTTTCTGCAAAGGCAATTGGCAGAGTCAATGTTCTGCCAATGATTTGATGAATAATATTTTGGAAACTTTCAAAATACTGCAGGCTACAACTGGAACACTGTTCACTTTCTGTAACCTTCTCATATTAAAAATGTAGTATTTAGCAGTGCCTTAGAGCCCCCCCCCTTATAAAGTCATTTCATTGTCAATGAGAAGAGCCATAACATTTTGGAAACTGCAGCTTTTTAGTTCTGCCCATTAGGAATTTGGAATCTTCTGCACCACTTGAATTTTGCAATACAAACGCAACTGGGAGTTGTATTATTTTGGGAAGCAAATAAGACTTCAAGCTACCCTTTTCCATGCACAGTTAAAGATCTGGATCTTTAAGATCCAGATGTTTGAGATGGGGTCCTCCTGGAGATCCGGATCTTGAAGATGCCGGAAGACCCCATTGTGGACACCTTTAATCAGGTCCACAGAAAATCCAGATTTAAGGGCCTGAAGGACCCATTAAATCTGGATTTCCCCTGCCGTCATGTGGACATGGCCTTGCAGATGGGGCCTTCAGTGGGGTCCAGGTGGGGACAGGGCCATCCCAATTGGTACCAATCAGCTACCAGTTTGGTTCCTAATGGGTTCTTAGAAGGATTCTAGGTGGGAAAAGGCCCCAAGACAGATATTCTTTCCCCAGCCTATGAACTATGGGACCACTATTGCTTCTGTGTCTCATTGACCTGATAAGCTTTAAATAAGTTTGGCTAGGGCATAAAACTTGGAAAGGCTAGGGTAGAGTCAAACATAAGAAGTGTGAAAATCTCCAGTAATGGATCTGAATTATCCAAGTTTTTTTTTTCATATCTTAGAGATATATCTACCTCAGTCTTTGGTATTCTACTAAATGCCTGGGAGTTTGAGGGGCTCTACCTTCCACATCTTCATTTCTTCTTTAGTCTCTAGTTTCTCCAGTTTCTCATATTCTTTCTTCTTGATGTTCCCATCACTTGGGACTGCTACATCCATTATCACTGCTTCTTTCTTGCCTTTGTTTAGTAACACAATATCAGGTTAACTGACCAGTATTTGTTAGTCTTGATATGAAAATCCTACAGGACCTTGGCTCTGTTTTTCTCAGCCCCTTTTTCTTCTGTTTAGACTTTGGGATGTCCAGCCTGTACTCATTGCAGATATTCTTGTACAAAATTCATGGAATATCTCTGTATATGCTTTTCCTGTCCCAGCTCTCTCCACATTCTGCACCTGAGTTCCTATCTGGTATGGTACAGCCCTGTGTGATTATCTTAAGCTGTCTCCCGGTGTTGGCTTCCACTTACCCACTGAGTTCTTCAAGAAGGTCTTAGTATCTGGTTAACCATAAGTGTGGCATTGAATCTCAGCCTTTCTTGTAGTCAGTCCATTTTGCTCAGATTGGTGTATCTGCACCTTGAGTCTATTAGTAGCTCTGTCTATTAGTAGCTGGTGCTTTGGGCTTCTGGTGTTGTTTATAATCCTCCTTTGAGCTGTGCTTATGTATAGGCATGCATGCATACATACATGCATACAAACAACTTGGTGACAATCATGCCTGATAGGGGTTTCCGTGTGTGCAAAGGCAGTTTATTAGGCAATAATTGGACAGTGTGGTTTCTTTCTGGGGTCTTTGATGATCAGTCGTACCAGCCTGCCTTGGATGGGAGCTGGCTGACAGGAGCTTACTGATTTGTGCTGCTAGGCGTCCATGCACTGTTGTTAGTTTCTTTAATCAGTATGTGTAGATTGTGTCTAGATCTGGTGCTGTCCAGTTCTTCATTTATTTGGTTCTGTGATGGTAACTGTAGTGGTTTATTCTCAGGCCTATTAGCCACTGGACATTGATGTTATGATAGGATTTTCTTTCTTATATACTTTCCCAGTATTGTTCAGTTTCGGCTCTTGGCAGATCTGCTGTTAATAGCCTACCATCTTGTAATTGAGAATATATGTTAGATGGCCCTTTAAAGAAGGGGACATTTATCCTTTTGGCCTCAGCTTCCCTAGTGTATCTCTTCAGCCTGGTGGCCAGTGTCATAAGCCTTTGTTTAGCAGTTTCAAGGGCTTCATTTATGGACATATCCTTGCATTTCTGTGATCCCTTCTTGATCTTTACACCCATATTGAGCTGTGTCAGCTTACTGATGTTCTTGTATCTGTCTCTAATTGTGGCTTGAAGTCATTAGGCTTGCTATTGCAGCAACATTCCAGCAGATTCAAGTTCTCTCATCCATGAGTGGTTTGTTCCATTAACCCACTTCTCTTTAGAGTGTCCTGATGCCCCAACATCTGAAATAGACCTTGTTAATCCAGATGACATCCAAACTGCCACAACTCTCTTTCTTTCATGGTTGACATAGGAGGGTGAAGCATTAGGGGGTTTGCCTATGGACTCTTATTGAAGGGGTGTTCTGGACAGGATTTGAACTGGCTTCCTGCATAGCAGCTGCATGGTAAACCACATGTTTAGCCAATGAGCTATCCAGCCATTTGGGAGCTGGAGAGACACAAACATATATACACATATACAGACTGCTATGCCACTGTGTGCCAGCAGCAGCTGATCTATAAATATCTGTGAGTGCCTCTACCCAAACATGCATCAGCTTTAGGACAGTTTTGCCCACTATCTACTTTACACAGCCCTTCTAGAACAGCATGCCATCTCAGTGTGGGTACCACTTGCTTCTGGACATTCTCAAACAGAAGACGAGGGCATCTGCTCTCAGCTCTCTACTAGGACCCATTGATACAACTGACCCCCATGAATTCATCTAAGCCATCCCAGCTGGAGGCTGTCATCACCTCCTGCAGCAATAAATTCCAGTGACCAATGGCGTTCTTGTCCATCAGCCTTGTTGGATGCCCCAATTCTAGCACTGGATGATTGTGAAAATAATTTCATCCACACTTTGCACAATTCTATATACTTAAATGCCATCTTTCAAGGCTAAAGAGGCCTAGGTATTGCAGCCTAGATATTGAAAGGGAGGTGTTCCAGCTCCCTGATCATCTTGGCTGTCCTTTTCTGCCCGTTTTCCAGTCTCACAATATCCTTCCTGAGGTGAGATGACCAGAATTGTACACAATCTTCCAAACTGGTGCTCCAGAATGGTTCTTGTAATGTCTGGTGGCTGCTTTTGCCCCAGATGGGTTTCCTGGCTCTTATGATGGTTGCTGGAAAGTACTTGTCAAACCATTGTGAAAGCCGGGGCGGGGGAGCATTGTAGGTTTTTTAAACTGCAGATTCAGATGCTTATAGTGCTACAACCATGCACATCGAGTAGGCATGTATATAAATGGTTTTTTTCACATTCAATTCATATCAAACTGAATGTAAGAAAAATAGTATTTGTTTGAATAGATCCCCTTTGAATGTGGTAGAATTCTATTCGATATGAATGTATTTGTACGAATTTCTACGAATATTCACTATGAATGCATACACATCCCATAGGTATCTGATACGTATCCTGTAACATATCCGCTCTGAAAGCGTCAGAAATGCCCTGAATCCACTTTGAATCTGCTCTCAAACCATGTTGAATTCAGTCTATATCCACCAGTTTCCCACCTCCTCATTTCACGAATGTTCCAAAGCTTCATGCGAGTATTCTGAAACATGCATATTGGTACAAATGTCAATGTATGTATGTCGTAACATTTGATTCATATATGAGTGTCTGAATTCATATGAATAAGGAAAGTTATGAATATTTGTGCACATCCCTAACATCCAATTGTTTAGGCAGCCCAGAGTGCTATGTGGTAATTACTCCATGTAGACAAGTCCTATATCTACTTACACCTACATCTCACTCTCTCTTTCTGACTCTTTCCTATGGATTGTGCCAGATCCTAAAATTCCCCTATATTTGAATTTTCAACGTTCTCCACTTTCTTCTGTAAATGCCACCCTAGCTGCCCGGGGGAGCGGGGGAGGGGACACAAAGACTGGGAAATAGGGGTTCCGTGCGATAATGCTAAGTTCTACCTTGTTTTAATTTCTGTGGTTCTTTAAGCTGTTTCTCATGTAGTCATTTCACAGATTTGTATAGAAAAAAAAAAGATGACTCTGCTGTTCTGAAAAATCAAGCACATCTATATGGCTTGGCCTCAATATGTACAGATTAAAATGAATGCAGGATTCTTCTCTTGTAGGGCAATTATCCTCTTTTAAGCAGCATTCATGACTTCCCATACACAGCTAAGAATCTCCAGAGAGTAGAAAGTAATGTTGGAACATAATGTCAGTAATTTCAGATTTTCATTTATTCTGCTGTGGTGGAGGACAGAGTATTTTTTTTTTTTACTTTTCAGAACTATGAAAAATAGATTGAAAACATGATGGTAACCCACTTCTGAGCACACTGCCATCTGAGGGTAAGTACAACACCCCCAAAGATAAGTGACAGTGGAGTCGTGATTCTGACTGACTGAGTCATTGTATTTTAATCGTACCTATTTAGTGATCCCGAAGTTTTGGTCACTGACAAGACTTGGAATGTGGGAGAAAAGCATTTTGTGGCTAATATGTCTAGAATTGGTTCATTAAAAGTGAGATCCTATTCAAAGCAGAAAGTCAAAGGAAATGTGACTGATATTAAAAAAAAAACAGTAAGTAGAGCTTGATGGAAAGATATTTTCTTTTTAGTGAAAACAGGCTGTTCCAGAACAGGAAAAGTGCAATTTAAGAACAAAAGCCTATATTCATGATTCCTTATGAGGAAGCAATCATGGAAGGGCATAAGAAGAAACCTCAGAGTTTTTATATACTACATTCTGTTTGTTGTAAATAAAGGGGAAAAAACTTTTATATCTCCCTCCATTCTGCAGAATGTAAATCCATTTAGCATCCTTGTGGTAACAAACTATATACTATTTATCCTCTGATACTTTCCACATGAACAGCCTGTTTTGTTTGTGGTTAGAGCTTCAGGTTTATGAAAAAGTACTGAATTTTTCAGAGGGTAGGGAGGGAAGGTGATATATTAGGAGGAATAATTTTTTTCATTTGAAAACTGAGTTGTTTTTTTTAAGGGAGGGCTATAGACAGATGAACAAAGAAAAAACTGTATTTTTCCTGAAGCTTTGGCTTCCTTTCCTTTAATTCCACCACTGATACTCATACAGTTTCTGAATGCAAACTTGAGCTCCCCCTCCAGCTGGACAAATAACTTAATACTTCTTTTTTCAAATTACTCTTTATTTTGAACCTCTGTCATTTGTGGTATGTTTTTGTGAATGATTCAGGTGCCAGCCAAGAACAAGGTCCCAGGTTGGGCCTGCTGTAGTTTACACCAGCATAAAGACAGTTAGATTCTATTTTCTGAGTTATAATATGGAATAAGGAGAAGTGGAGAAAGGACTAAGGCGGCTTCCAAACGTAAGTTGTCATTTGTTGGCTGCACATTGAAATGTGGGGAATTCTCATTCAAGTAGTTAAGAGTCTCAGGGTTTCTGAAACAGAGGGCAGGAAATCTAATATCAAAAATGCCTCTTCTCCTATGTTGAAATTGGGCAGAACAAGGTGACTTGAAAGAACCTAAGAAGAGGACCCAAGCTGACAGTCAGTCAGTTATGACACAGTTTCGAGTTGCTGCTATGGTCAGCAGTGGTGAGAAACACCGTGAAAAGCATGTTAGCAACAGGGCATTTCACGCATTGGATGAAACAGGCTTACTCTATGAAAGTTCAAGTAACCAATTTCTTTCTACTAGAATGCTCGCTTACTAATCCAGACTAACATGGGTATATCTTTGAATTAGCAACAGTTGCTAAGGGCCTGAACAATAATCATGTTTGGTTCATGGCTGTCTAATTTTGCCAGGATGTGAATGCTGTGTTTACCTGTTGCTTTTCTTAAGATCAGTTTTTGTCTAAGATTGGTTTGAGGAACATAAGAACATAAAAAGAGCCCTGCTAGATCAGGACACAGCCCATCTAGTCCAGCATCTTGTCTCACACAGTGGCCCACCAATTGCTTCTGGACATCCTCAAGCAGAAGCCAAAGGCAAGGCATGTGCTCTTGAATCCCTGCAAATGGCTTTTAGGTATCCTTCCTGTCTCTCCAACCTGGAGGCAGATTTAGGCATCCATTCTGGCAGCCATTGGTACACCTGTCCTCCCTGAATGTATCTAATCCTTTCTTAAAGCTATCCAGGCTGGTTGCTGTTACCCCATGTTCTAGTAGTAAATTCCACAGACTGATTACCCTCTGAGTGAAAAAAACACTCCTTTTTTATGAGGTATTCATGGATGTATCATGAGACTGTTATACATGTTTATAGTTTATATTCACACGTAGCAAAAAAGAAAAGCTGTGCCTTATAGTAGTGTGCCTTATAGTAGTGAGTAGCCCCAACTTCTTATTCCATATCTGGAATGTTCATGAGATGGGGAGCAGCAAATGGGTGTGCGAATGACCCCACCTGCAAACCATCTCTAAGTTGCCTCAGAGGCTGATTCTGCACTTGGCCTTACTCTGGGATATATCTCAGGATAGGGGTCTCTTGTCCACATGCTAATACAGACTATGGCAAGTCTCACTAGGACCTGCTGTCGTCTGCAATAACATGCAGATAAGGGACCCTGATCCTGAGATATATCCCAGATTAAGGCCAAGTGCGGAAAGGGCCAGAGAGGCTGTTCTTTTCCTGCATGGGAATACAGCCTAAATCTACCAATGAAAAATAAATCAAGGGTGGCCAACTTAGAACCCTCCAGATTCTGATGAACTTCAATTCCCATCAACTCCAGATGGCATAGTCATTCGCTCACTAACATCGGGAAGACTATAATCACCCCAACACAATTTGTTTCCCTTAATGTGACCTGACAAGGACATATACCTCAAAATATTTTTAACATGGTAAAATGACCACAATGTAGTTTTGCACTTCAGTTCCTGTTTCTTTCCTTCCCCTTGGTCTCATATAAATAGATGAAGTCGGGGAAAAAATTGGGGGAGGGGCATTATGTCCACAGTGCTTAAGGATCATGAACACCACGGTTGTTAAAAAGGAGAAAGACAACAGAAAAACAACAACTTTTCAGAACTCTGCTCATAACCTGCTGGTGGTCAAGGCCAAGCTGTGAACACCTGTAGAAAAGATACCAGGAGCCAAGTGTAGAGCTAGGAATCAATGCTAATGAACTGGGAGAGTGAATTGAAGGCAATTATTGTCCAGGTGTAGTCCCAGCCTGAAAAGGTAATACTTAAAGCTTTCCCTGGTGAGAAAAAACAATGTCATGTCTTGGCAGGTAGAGTCACTTCAGGATAAATCTCATGGGGCAACTGCGTACAAAACTGTGGTTCCCAATTCTCATTATTTCCTGAGAAGCACCCTTCTCTCTTCTCCCACCAAAGTAATAAGCAGGGAACACACATGCAGTTATTTTGTCTACTGTGGAAGAATCCATACAGCACTCTGTGCCTGTCCACCTTGCTTATGTTCTATGAGCTGAAATGGACTGCTTTAAGGTTGGTGCTACCTTCATGGCCTGTTGGTGGATTTCTCAGAGGTGTCTCATGTGAAACAAATGATATATTTGATTGATTTTTCTTCTGATTCTTTTGTTTTTGTTGATCTTCTAACTCTATTGCTACAGCACTTTATTAAGTTCATTAGCTCATAAAGTGCACTTCAGACCATTTGATTTGTATGAATTTATTGCCCACTGGTGAGTATGTCCTCCTGGTTTTCCCACCTGGCCCTCCTGGTTTTCCCACCACCCTCAGCAGCAAAAGGGACGGGCACTTGGAAGAGGGCCTTCTCAGTGATGGCCCCTAGGCTATGG
Source organism: Aspidoscelis tigris stejnegeri (assembly GCA_023333525.1). Lineage (NCBI taxonomy): Eukaryota > Metazoa > Chordata > Lepidosauria > Squamata > Teiidae > Aspidoscelis > Aspidoscelis tigris. The sequence goes on from JALMGA010000003.1 coordinate 84,046,329, forward strand.
AATAGTCTCCCCCTTGAGGTGTGTCTATCTTCATTGTACACATTTAGGAAGGCAGTGAAGATGCACCTCTTTGCCCTGGTCTTCAGTTAAATGGGGACACACTTTCCCTTCCCACTTGCAGATGCTACTATTTTAATACATACTGTTATTGCTTTTAGATGTTGTTACCCACTTGATAACCTTTGGGTATAGGGTGAAACAAAAAATAAATAAAAAAAATTAAAAATGGCAGCTTTTATACCCCACTTTTTGCCATAACCAGACCTGGAGCTGGATAGAAGTGAGTCTAGATAATCAGCTTCTTCCAAGCATGCCTGCAGTTGAACAGCCACAGATCTCTCTAGTTCCTTGCCCAGAAAAGGTATGTTTAAATCTTCTGGATCCAGGGATGCCCTCTTGAGGAGAGGATGCAAACACTGCCTGTTTAAGGGCAGGTGGAACAACCCCATCCCTCAAGGAGGCATTCACTATTCCCTGGACCCACCTGGTCATACCTTGCTGGCTAGTTTTTATCAGCCAAGAAGGGCAAAAATCTAGAGAACATGTTGTTGGCTGAACCCCCACAAGTAGCTTGTCCACATCCTCAGGCCACAACAATTTAAACTGATCCAAAATAACTGGACTGGATGGTTCTGTGGATGCTTCCTCTGGACTATTCCTGTGGTGTCCAATCCCCCACGAATCTGAGTCACTTTGAACATAAGAACATAAGAGAAGCCTTGCTGGATCAGGCCACAGCCCATCTAGTCCAGCATCCTGTCGCACACAGTGGCCCACCAAATGCTCATGGGCATCTCAAGCAGAGACAAGGACAAACCTTCTCCTGCTCTCGAGTCCCAGCAGATGGCCTTAGAACCGCCCCAGTTCCTCCCCCACCCAGCCTGAAAGATGCACCTAGGCATTCGTTCTAGTAGCCATTGATACATCTGTCATCCATAAATTTGTCTAACCCTACCTTAAAGCCATCTAGACTGGTAGCTGTCACCACCTCTTCCGGCAGCACATTCCATAAGCCGATGACCCTCTGGGTGAAGAAATACTTCCCCCTGTCAGACCTTACTCTTCTACCCATCAGCTTCATAGAGTGCCCCCTGGTTCGAGTGTTGTGCGATAGAGAAAAGAAATTTTCTCTATCCACCTTTTCTATACTGTGCATAATTTTATATACTTCAATCAGATCCCCTCTTAAACGCCGTCTCTCCAGACTGAAGAGGCCTAGACGTTGCAGCCTGGTTTCGTAAGGGAGGTGTTCCAGACCCTTAATCATTCTGGTTGCCCTTCTCTGCACCTTCTCTAGTTCCACAATATCCTTTTTGAGGTGTGGTGACCAGAATTGTACACAATATTCCAAATGTGGCCTCACTATAGATTTATAAAGGGGCAAAATGACACTTGCTGTCTTATTTTCTATCCCCTTCCTAATTATTCCCAGCATTGAATTTGCTTTTTTTGTTGCTGCCTCGCAGTGGGTTGACACCTTCATTGAACTGTCCACCAAAACCCCGAGATCCCTTTCCTGGTGTGTTGCAGAAAGCTCAGACTTTGCACTTACTTTGCACTTGTTAAGATTAAAGCACATTTGCCACTTGGTTGCCCACTCACCCAATGCTAAGAGATCCCTCTGGAGGTCTTGGCAATCTCTTTCAGATTTTACTACCCTAAATAATTTAGTATCATCAGCAAACATTGCTATTTTACTATGTACCCCTTCTTCTAGATCATTGATGAATAAATTAAAAAGCATTGGTCCCAGTACTGAGCCTTGAGGGACCCCACTTTTTACTTCTTTCGTCCCTGAGAATTTGCTGTTTATTACTACTCTCTGCTTTCTGCCCTTAAGCCAGTCACAAATCCAGGACCGAACCTGTCCTTTTATTCCATGGCTGATGAGTTTACTCAGTAACCTTTGATGTGGGACTTTGTCAAAAGCCTTCTGAAAGTCCAGATAGACAAATGTCTACTAGTTCACCTTTATCCACGTGTTTATTGACACTCTCAAAGAATTCCAACAAATTTGTGAGGCATGATTTACCTTTGCAGAAGCCATGCTGGCTTTTGTTCAGCAATGCTTGCTCCACCATATGCACACTAATTTTGTCTTTAATAATGGTTTCCATCACCTTACTTGGAACTGATGTTAAGCTAACTGGTCTGTAATTGCCTGAAGATTGGTGTTACATTTGCTACCCTCCAGTCCTCAGGTACGGAGCCTGATGTTAGGGAAAGATTGTATATTTTTGCTAGAAGGTCGGCAATTTCACATTTGAGATCCTTAAGGACTCTTGGATGAATACCATCTGGTCCCGGTGGCTTGTTAACATTTAGTTTATTAAGACATGCAAAGACCTCTTCCTTGGTTATTTCTGTACAGTTTAACTCTTCAGAAAATACAGACTCAGCTACTGGCATGTGTCTTCTGTCTTCCTCCGTGAATACGGAAGCAAAAAATTCATTTAGTCTCTCTGCAATCTCCGTGTCTTCTTTAATTACCCCTTTCTGTCCTTTACCATCTAGTGGTCCAACTGCTCTCCTGGTTGGATTCCTACTTCTGATATACTTATACAAGTTCTTGTTATTTCTTTTGATGTTTTTAGCAATGTGCTCCTCAAAATCTTTCTTAGCTTTCCTAATGGCCATCTCGCATTTGTATTGCCAGTGTCTATGTTCCCTCCTGGCACTTTGCAAGGCACCTCAAAGTGCCTTGCAAATTTATCACAGCAGATATTAAATGGCCTTTGCCCATGCTCTCATGGTCTAGATCTTATAAGGCCATTCACCACTTAGAAGAAGTCTGCTGGATAGCTACTTGAGGATGCAATGGTGGCAGAAAAGAAACTCCTTTTAGCCACCATCACTGCCACATGGACAGCACAACAGTGTGCTCTAATCCGTGTTCAGCCTTTTAAGTGATGTTCCATCTGCAATGGAATGTTTCATTGGAATGGCCTTTTTTTTCAGAGGAACACTAGGAAATACACCAGAATTGCAGGCATCATTACAAGTTGTAGACCTGGGCCTAGTACACTCAATCTGAATGCCAGCATCATGCAAGTCTGTTACTGTTAGCAAACTGAGCATGCCCGTGCAGTGCTGTACCAGGGCGAGAAACTGCATTCACAACCTCAGTACATCTTGGCATGATTGATCTGTGCTCTAGTGTCAGGCTGACCATTTGATCCCTGACTGTGTCAATGGTCCCTGCAATGTTTCTGGAAATCATGAACAACCCAACCTATCCTGGTAGCATGCCAAGGAGTGGCATAATGTGGGCAGTAGAATGCAAAGATGGATGGGAGTTATCCTCTCTCCATGTTCCAGTAGCAGGTACCTGTAGACTAACATAATATGAGGCTCACCTTTGATTTCACTCCAGAAGGAAGCAGAAAGTTTAGGGAGGTAACTGGGTGGTTTAAAAACCCCCCACAAATATATAGACGCTATCTGAAAGAATGGAAAAGTGAAAAGTAGCAGCAGTAATTTCAAAATTTGATTTTGAAAAGAAATATTCCAACACATTTTGATCCAAGAGGCCATTCACCAAAATAACTTTTTATACAAATGAACAGGTCCTCCTGGAGATCCAGATCTTGAAGATGCCTGAGGCCCCATTGTGGATACTTTTAATCTGGTCCACACGGAATCCAGATTTAAGGATTTCTCTTGCCCTCATGAAGACAAGGCCTTGCAGATGGAGCCTTCAATGGGGTCCAGATGGCGACAGGGCCTTCCCAATTGGTGCCAATCAGGTTCCTAACGGGGTCTTTCTAAGCTCTAGTGGGAAAAGGCCCTTAAAGACTGAGCTTATATTATCGACTAGAGTTCTGCTCCATGGTGTCATTGGCTTACATGGGGTGTTTTTCCCCTGTCACTAGAAGTACTCATTAAGTACCCATTAATGGGTAAATGGCTTTTTTTACCCATTAATGGGTACTTAATGTGTACTTCTAGTGACAATGGAAAAACACCCATGGATAGCCTGGACCATCATGGTTTCTCTAACTTGCAGTTTCCCATAGGTGGTAATTACGTGCACAACAGAATTTTATCCTGTTTGGTTGTTTTTTAAAAGCCTATAATTTCTCTTTCCTAAACTCATCTAGTGTTCAGCCATTGGACACCAAATGAATGTAGCCTAGTAATCACATATGGAACATTGACAACCATCCTGCAGTTTTGCAGTTCATGTCAGGCAGCAGAGCAGCCGGATTATTGAGTTCCCGAAGGACTACTGTACAGTCTAATGGGTTGTATTCAACTGGGGTGTAAATTCAACAAAAAGCTGTCAACATGATCTTTGCCTCTTTACAGCTCTTGCTTCACATTTCCCCATGCCAATATGGCTTTCCTTGTGACATATCCTGTTAGATCTGTTAGATCTGAGGTTTTACCACCTTCTACAGAAGTGAGGGTGGAGTGGGACTTTTCTGCAATGACATGGAACTTCAATAACAGCAGACACCAACAGTATGCTTAGCCATTTACTGATCATTGATGGCATCACAGTTTTGTTGATTTTTTCATTTTTATTTTACATGTTTTATTTTTTCATGCACTGCTTTTACTGCTGCACTGCCTTGAAATTTGTAAGGAAGGAGGAGCACATACATTTTCCAATTAAATTTTGAACAAACATCTTGGTGATTGTGTAAGCAATAGGGTCTCAATCTCTTGTTCTAGAAACTGGAGGTTTCTGTGAATCTGTCAAATGGGATTTTCCAATAGGTCCTCAGGGAAAGCTTCTGGTTTACTTCTGCTAGATCCCTGCTGATGTCAATGATGGCAGTTTCAAAGAAAACCATATGTGAACATCCATTTTTAATATTCTACTCCTATCCAGTAGGCATTCTTGCTCTTTAGATTTAAAGTTTTGTAACACAGGATTACAATTGTAGGCTCATTTTCTTGGGAATAAACACTATTGAGCACAGTGTGACTTACTTCTGAGTAGACCTACTTAGGATTGCTGAAGGAAAAAAAAAACTTCTATGTGCTTCCTGAAGCCATTTCTTTTCCTCTCTCGGCCTCTGTTTTAATGATGTTTTATTTGGATTGGCCATTCTTTTCTTATGCTTAATGTATAGTTGTTGTTCTTAGTGAATTGTTTCAAGATTTTTAAATGGGAAGTGACATAAAATATTTTGGACAAATAAAATAATAAAATACATTCATCAAGACTGAAAGAACTGCACAATTAATTCTGAACACCCAGTGATTATTTGAAATGTAGCATGAAATGTGAGTGTGTTTGTGATGCAATTTAAAAAACAACTCCCCCCCCAATCCTCACAATACAAGATAAAGGTCCTATCTACAATATTTTTTTGGATCTTACTCATTTCAAAAACAAGACAAAGCTTTAAGTTGAGATGGTGAATGGGCAGATGCACCAGATAATATAACATCTACTGTGCACCAGCCCAGCAGTTTGAATTACCATAAGAGACAAAGAATTCTGATAACAGGTTACTGGCACCTGACGAGTCGCAGTAACAATGAAACCAGTTGTGTCCTGCCTTGGCCAGTGGGGTTCTGTAATATATAGTGAACTCATTTCCCATGAGCCCCAGTGACTATGGCCAATAGTATGATGGAAATGGGAGCCCAGCAGCATTTAGAAGACATGTCTATTTGCAGATGGAAAGGGGAAACACTTGAGAAAACGGGGGAACCCAGCATTGCTCCTTGCCATGATCTGCCAGGCACACATAGGGCTTTCCTGGTACAATTTCAATTACAGGGATGTCTGGAAGTTCTGGAACATTAATTTGCAAGCTGTAACCCCCTTTTTATTCCTTCCTGGCAAATACTTGAAAGTTGCTAGGAAACTAATGCTGCACAAATCTTTCCAGGCATTCTGATAAGTGAATCTATATGCTGACTCAGTAAAAATAGTGCTGAATGTCCAGTACTATTTTCACTTTGAATTAAGTGTTTGATAGCCATGATGGTATGTTGGAATTCTGGCGGTCTATCTGGTATTCCTGCCATGATGCCACCAAGCTGTCAGTATTTTTCATGTCTGGCTAACAACCTATTTTTCATTTCCCAGATCTTAAGGATTACCACCAATGTCTTAGTTCTAAAGTCTATTTAGGCTTTAAAGTACAGCTTTGTACCCATCACTTACAGAATTTAAACTAGGGATGGAGAACTTACAGGCCTTCCAGCTGTTTATGTGCAATGTGTTGCATTACTCTTGGACAGTATGTACAACTGGTAGGAGCTGATGAGGTGCTTTGGTTATGACATTCAGCCCTTGAAGCTCTTTCCTACTAGACGGAATTGAGATATATCTCTATATATTTATGTTGGTCCTTCATTATGAAGGTTTTAAAACCCATGGTGTCACGCATGAGAATTCGACTTGCATATTCATTAGTTTGATGCTGTTGAAAATCTTTTTTTGTTTTTGGAGAGAGTTTCAGAAATAGGAAGGGACGATCAGCTATTCATCAGTTTCCTCGTTGTTCATGAATTCTGAGATCTGCAATGTTTTTATGGAGCTGAGTTTTGCAAATTATGAGGGACTTCCATAATCCAACTGTCTTTCTAATCAGTGTCTGTGTGTAGGTTGCTATTAATGCTTGTCAATGGAGTCAAAGATCAGTCTTTGATAAGCTGAGTCAAAGTATATCAATGGAATTTTCATTGATTTCCTCAAACCCACAGTTTCCTATAGGCTCCAACTGCTTGGATAATACATTTTAGATTATATTGTGATTTATGGGTTATCAAGCCACTATGTAAACAAGGCATATTGTGTATGTATAAACAAATTGTAGCTCATGCAATCATCAGCATATAGAATCCTGATGAGCATTCCTGGATACTGAGAAAATGGGGGGAAGAAAGATCAGGAACAGGAAATAGTTGGAGGAGTGTCTGAAACAAAGCTGAAAAGCCTCTGGAAACTTACAAAGAAACTGCCAAATCTGGGAAATTTCTATCTCCGCGTCTTTTGATAAGAAATGATCAATGAGTCTTTAATAAAATGACAATTTCTGCTAGATAACATTAAACTGTTGGTAAAAGAAAAAAAACTTTGGGGTTATAATGCACAATTACAACTGTAATTTAGAATATTAAAATCAAATCATGGTTCAAGCAGTGAACTGCTTGGCAAGGTTGGAGATAACTGGCAGGATGAATGAACTGGATTAGCAAGACCCCTCAGTCCTGGGTGCTGCTAATTTATTCAAAGCATTTAACACTTAACTTGAAGAGCGAAGCATGGCGCACGCGCTCTCTCGTTACAACCCCTTTTTTCACTTGTGTTCCCCGAACGCAGTTCCAGCGGTCGGGACTCGGGAGGACGGAGCAGGAATAGAAAGTGAAACTGTGCATTAGTTCCCCTTGAAATAAGAGCAGTGGAGCTTTGGAGTCCCCCGTCCCTATTTCCTGCAATACACCACTGACGGAAACTATCACTGCTAATATGCACGAGGATGACCAAAAGGACGACCAACTGCAATACGTTTGTGGCTCTTAAAAAATAAAGAAGCAGCTTTTAGTGGCAACGCCTGTTCTGTGTTTTTCTTTTCTTTCCCCCCTTTTTACTGAGCTTAAGGTGCCTATTTTTCAGGGAAAAGGGTTGATACGTGACCTAGGGCTATTCTCGCGCGTTTTTTTAACTGCCGGAGCCATTGCCTGCCTTAAGGAAAGCACCGGGGCGTTTCTCTCGCGCCTCGCGCCTTCTCTCCCTCCTGCTTGTGAAGTGAATGCCAAAGCAGCTTTGGAAAGCGAGGTCTCGCCTGTGGAAGCCTCAGGTCCTCTGAGGGAAGGGTCGCAGTAAGAGCAGAGGAGAAACGGCAGGGATATTGAAAACAGAAGTCGAAGACTCTCGAACACGCCTTGACAGCCTACACGTGTGGAAGGAAACGGTATTAAATAAAGCGCAACGAACCCCACTATCGTCTCCGTTCTTATGCGGGGTATTTAGGGCGTCCTAGGAAGCGGCGTCTCCGTCTCGGGCAGAAGCGAGCCACGAAGCCGCCTCCGGTCTTCCTAGGAGCTGTTCAGCCGCCTCCCGCTGAAGGCTGGAGCGGCCCATTGGCTTCAATCCACCCCTCAGCCGTACGGCGCTTTCCCCAGAGGACCCGCCGGGGTTATCTCTCTTCCCCAGCCCGAGTTCTTCGCGGCGGCGTGAGGCGGCACCTGCCTCTCCAGGCGGCCCGGGCGCGCGGGTGTCCCCAGATTACATCTCCTCAGCTGTTGGCAAAACAGCGTGGGGAGGAGCGCGCGCGCGCGCGCGCGGCGTGACGGCCGGCCGGCCGCGGCTGTCTCTTTAAATGCTGGGCTCTGCGCGCCGGCGAGGGAGGGGCTGCTCTCGGAGTGCGTGAAATTCCTGGGCTCCTCCGACAGTCTCGGGCACGGAGCGCCGCTTTACGCATCTCCTCTTCTCCTCGCAGGCGACGCGCCGAGAGGAGGGCGAGGCGCGCCGAGGCTGCCCTGGCGCTGTCGCTCACCTCCGCCTCCCGCCGCCCCCGGCAGCCCTCCGGGACCCGCGTTTCGCGTGTCTGCGCCCCCCATCCCGCCTCGCTCTCTTCTCTCCCGTCCCCTCCCAGAGAAGAGACACCCCGGATTGTGTTTCGGCCCCAAAGAGGAAACAAAACAAAGAGTTGGTAAAAGAGCCCCCGTCTCCGCTCAACTACCAAGGTAAGACTTTTTTCCAGGGGAAAAAGGAAAGAAAAAGAGAACGAACAGAGAGAAGCGAGGAAAGCAAGACAACCCAGGTGGCCGACGGAGCCCCTAACGCGGGCGGAGGATGCCCGTGCGTGCGCTGCTCTCCAAAGCCTTCTGGAAGGTGTTAGGGGCTAGAAGTTCTCACCAAAGAATACTATGGGTCGCCTTGCTCCTTCGGTTTTAAAATCACACGCGTTTCAGAGGCTGAGTAGGATTCTTCAGAATTTTTTTTTTTAAATTAGACTATTTTGGGGGAAGTTTTTTTCTAGTCTCCCAGTTGCTTTTTCTCTCGATCCGTGCACAGAAAGTATTTTTCGGGTGTGTGTTCCAACTGCACGTCATCTCCAAAGACTACTACTACTTGGTCTTTTAAGGTTTCGGGCATCAACTCCCTAAGAAATACATTTATCTCCATTAATTTTGGTGATCAGTGGTATGGTTTTTTTAAAAAAAATAATGTCTTCTTCAGAGAAGATGCGATCCCAGACTAAATGATGACAATGATCTGCTTAAAAGACAAAATATCTTCCAAGAGTTATCAATTTTAGATTCCCCTAAAGCATTTTAAATAACGGAGAAAGAAAAGAGGGAGGCAGAGATGATTTTTCCCCTTTCCAAGCTCACTACTTTGGATCTATTACAAGAATCTTCTTGCCCGCCTTCCATTTGTTTATATTAATGATTTAGTACCTGTCTTTGCTTGAGAACTTCCACTGTGAACAACTGCTGTAAGCTTCCAGGCAAAGTGTGACCTTAAAGGTTAGCTTGATGACTCCTTACTAAAGGGGAAAAAAAATGTGAAGTATCTAGTAGATTTTTTTGTTTTTTCCCCCTTGAACCACAACCTAAACCAGTTATTTGCTAATTTTAATCCATGAAGGACGGTGATGTAATTGTTTTTCCTACGGGTTCTGGTGCCTGGCAAATGTCATGGTCTTTTCAATTTTTTAAGACTTTATTTTGGTTTCTTCCTTTTATTTCATCCCTTTTTTGTAATAATGGGGAAGACAAATTATTTTAAATTATTTACTTTGAGGTAGCATACTCATTCTGCCAAAAGTGGATTTTTCTTTATTATTTTTCATAACTTTGGCTTGCAATAAAATAAAGAAAACCAAGTGAGAATATGGTACCCTAAAGACAAAAGAACTGAAGAATCTTTAAAAAACACATACCTAAAAATCTCCATTAAAATTGGTTTTAGAATGCCATTTTCTTACCTCCATGAATAACTCTTTTTTTTTCTTATTTGGCCTGTACGTTCAGATTTTTTTTTGAAAATACAATCCTTTCTCAAACTAATTGCTCTTTATTTTCCTTTCGTCCTAACCTGAGATTCTCCCAATGTTGAATGCTCAGCCATTCAAGACAGGCAAATATCTTTTATGACCGCTCACCAGTATCAGTGCCAGAGTGTATTTTGGGGATGACTTTTTTCCCCTGTTTCCTTTTTTACCCTCTTTTTTGCGGGGGTGAACTAAACTAGTCTACCAGAAAGTCAGAGAGACGGATGCTATTTGGGTGGAGAAAAGAAAGAAAGGATGAAGAAGAGCATATCTGCTCACCGTACAGAATCGGCCATTAAATGTACCATAAGACTTCAGGCTGCCATTCTCATTCTCATTTATAATGTTCCATAGTGTTAATTTTTACCAGTTTTATCTGAAGGGTGGTGAAAAGTGAAATTTGTCCTTACGGTACCCCCCCTCCCCAAGAGATAATGCTTACCATCTTAGATTTTTGCCTTTATATGTACGTGCTTTTGTGCCACTGGTATTATGGACATTATTTTTAAAAACAAACAAACAGATCCATGTCTTTCCTTTAGCTCCCGGAAAAAAAAGGGTATGGCTTGTGTTTTACTTAATGAAACTGTAATAATGAGAGGAAATGGGGCTTCATTAATTGGTTCAATGAAATGTAGACCAAGTCTAGCTGATGAGGATTCTTTCTGAAGCGTTCAGGCTTCTCCGGATAGAATATATTTTGTGAGATTATCATTCCATGTCCTATAAATATATATATATATATATATACACACACATAGGAGAAGGATGACTGGGGGAAAATGGCTCACAAACAAACAATTATATAAATAAATAAAAATCTGAGGGCCCGGTCGCTGATTTCATCATTCTGGTGATGTTGGCTTCTTGATAGGACTCATATCTGATGATATCACCATTCCTCATGGCTCTACCCTGGCCTCCTTTTACACTGCATTTCCACTGATCATGTTGGCGTGCTGCTGCTTATATAAGGACAAGAACGAATTCAAGCGGATTAGTGCTCAGGATTTTGAGATCGGCTACGCAGATTGAGTTGTGGGTTTTTTAAAAAGTTGTTTGTTGTTGTTGTTGTAAATTTATTTATGATTGTCATTGATGGGTGGAGAAGGGGTAGGAAAAAATGGGAGGGAATTGGAAAATATGGTGCGTGGGGTGAGAGACGGTACGGATGCGGGGAGCTGCTTGCTTTGAATAATGCCTATTATTATTTTTAATAGCCATCATTATCTCTAAAAACACATTATTCTTTAGGCCAGAGCTAAAAAAGAAATAATGGGAGGGGATATCTTTCATGAGGGATTTTATCTGCGAGTCATTAGACCCACTGCTGCAAAACCAAGATACAGGCATCTATCAGTAAGGGGAGGCTGGTGGGGAAGGAAGGTGGGATACATTAACCAGGGAGGGAGGCAGATGGTTATTTTTTAGGATTAGAAGCTCAGAGCTCTGTGTCCTTTATACACTCCTTGTCTTCTGCCAACCCTTGTTTTCTGTCCATGTACTCTTTCTCCTCCTCTTGTCTCCTCCCCCCGGAGGCTTTTCGGCTCTTGACGAGAAAATTCTGTATTACCTCTCGATGGCTCTGCGGCTTTTTTTTGGGTGTGTGCATGATTACAACCATAGCACAATGACCTTTGCTTCGTGTTCTACATATCTAGACTCACAATATGGGTGTTATTTTGGTTTATATAGACATTTTCGTGATAGGCCATGATTTTAATTCCACCTCACTTCCTTTTTAAAAATGAAACGCTTGCAGATTGGATTCGGGAAGGGCTGATAGGTGTTGGTCAGGAAGAGAATGCATAGCAAACGTTATGCATACGTACTTCCATCCATTTTGTTTGCTCTTTTTCCCCTCGGTTTGCTGAATTTTGTATCGTACAATTTCTGTGTTGGAACAATGGGTGTGCAGTGAAGGTAGAACAAGGCTGAAGAAAAGATAATGTATGTATGTGCGTATGTGTCTCTTTGTTGTGTTGGAGTGGACTTGATGATGGACATTTTTTGATCAAATGAATGCCTGGTAATAATGATTCTGTCTAACAATCCGTGAAATACATGCTTGCGACATATTGGAATAAAGGTTACTCTAGGGAGCTATGGATGAGTAAAACATACTCTGGGGAGCACACAGCCTCTAATACTGTAGGGTATGGCAATGAACCCAAGCACCCAATGCTCTCCTCCTATCATAAATGGTCTGATGTAAGTGTCCAAGCTAGAGGGCATAGAAATAGCAAGAGAGAGCGGGATGCATGAATTGTGTCACTGCCAGGACTGAGCCCGAATTTCTCCAGGCCTGGACTTGTAGGCTGTCTCTCTTTATACTCCCCTCCCAAGCTTTTGATCAGACATTACAGGAATGTCACTGTATTCGTGCACTTATGCGCTGAAGACGATAATCAGCAATCTGTGTGCCGGTTGCAGCAGGGTGGGGAGGAAAATGTCACCTTTTGGCATTATAGTGTCCAAGAGAAAGAAAACGTTTTTTTCATTTACTTAAAGAAAACATTGCTACCTCCTTCCAGTTATGCCCCCTTTCCTCTTGTGTCTTTTGTCAATTCTTTTCTAGCTTTGGTGGTGATGCATGGATGAATTTTGGCTAGGCAGTGGATAGAAAGCGACTGTGCAGGTGAGAGGGAAGGATATGGTAGAAAAGCAAGCCTGGGCATAAATGCTTATTAAAACACTTCAAACCTTTCAAATCCTTTCCTTCTTTTCCCTCTGGATCAAAAGGCCTTTCTTCCTGCCCCTTGACTCAAATCTGTTTCCTGGTTGAAACTGGGTGGGTGTGTTGTGGTGCAGTTAGAAAATCTGGAAGAAAGAAATTATCTCTAATGGGCTTCCATCTTTGCAGCAACCAATCCTTCCGTATTTTTCTGCATATGTTTTGTTCGAAGGTCTCCATGTTCTCTCTGCTTATGCTGCGCTGTTTTCATCTGCCATTTCCTTTTCTTGCTTTCCTATTCTCACCCAGTTTTGAGTAATTCCAAAGGAGAGGTTTTAAAAAAAGAAAGAGGGAAATGAGAATTACAGGAAATTTGATTGTATATGGTTCTCATTGGCATGTAAAGGGAAACAGCAAGATACCTTGCCTTTACTGTTCTGATAGGCCCAAATTCAAATCCTTACAGATAGGCAGAAGTTTTAGCCCATTAAATAAATGGTTGGGTATGTTGTTGCTTAAGGACATATAGGATTGTGCATTGAATGGGTAAGCAATAGGCAGGAGGGTTTAAAACTGTGAAATTGAAACATACTGTGTTGAGAATCAACCTTGCTGACTTCTAAATAATTCGTTCCCAATCTCTGAGATGGCTATCCTTTGCATATCAATAGAACAAACATTTCACAATAGACTTTATTGAACAGTGATCTGTAGAATGTTGGAAAATTCATGCTTGAACCTTTAAAAGTCTCAGTGAATCCTAAAAAGTGTACATTTCTTTTTCTGAATTATGGTTTCAGTTGAAGATGGGTACAAAATATAAGAGCAATTGTTCATTTTGCATTTTTTTTTAAAAAAAATCAGGTTCTTTCCCTCAATGTGAAATTTTGTCGTAAAAGTAAAAATTTACGAAAATTCATTTTGGCCCTTATATTGCATCTGAACCAACAACATATGGAGAATAACAGGTCCTAATACCTTAATTCTGTTATCAGATGTTCTAGGTGTCCAGTTGCCCCCTTTTTATGGAAACGGTGAAACAGTTATAGCTAGACAGGTGATTTCAAGCAGTTTTACTAACATGTTTCCCTTCCTTGTTCTTTCTGCAGAATTAAAGTCTGTCTTTCTGGTGAAATTTTGTGCTTCTTGCTCTTATTGTCTCCTGTGTTCTGTAATTCTGAGTGCATTCCTTTTTGTTTTGTTTTGTTTTAGTAACAGCAATTCTTCTCTTTCTGGTAAACAGCTTTGTATAGTCTACAGCACTTTAGGAGAATGTAACTGGAAGTTTGGAAGTTGGCAGAGGTGTAAGATGCTGTATCAGAGTGTAGGGAGCATTCAACCTGAAACAGCGTCCTAAACCATAGCCAAGGTCAAATCCACGTTTGGGAGAGTTGTCTCATTTTGATTAAAATCATCAACAACTCAAACTCTTGAATGCACTCCATACCTCAATGTGCTTAGTCATTTTGCTAGGACAAAAATAGGTATCTAGGACTGTTGTGGGAACATCTCTGATGTGGAAGCAAAAGGGTCTTAATGATCACACATGGTCCTCCCTTATGAACAATAAATATTTCATTCATACGTACGTACGTACGTACATACATACAAAACATACATACATATTTGTCTTTTCTCTTGCTTGGTATTCATTTTTTTCTTTTTCAGATTTGGAGGTGCCCTATTATTTTGTCCATTGACAAGAGAGGAAATGTATTCTAAGAGTGTACTTAGGACTTTTAGAGAGGAAAGGTAAATGTGGGATTCTGTGTGATCTTAAAAACATTTGTCGGCAACATTATTTATATGGGCTACTTTGCTTTTTGGAATAGATCTCTAAGTACTGAACTATAATGTAATGCAATAGTCTTTGGAGGCCATGTCCCGTCTTTAATTGTGGCTTGCATAGCTATATTCAACCCTTTTAAAGAAACACTAGGGAGATGGAAAATAAGTATGCTAGAGATACTGTGTACAGGGAAGATTTTTACAGCATCAGTTCGAAAAGGCAATTCTCCACAAGCAGTCTGTAGTGGTAATCACAACTGTGTGAGTGAATTTGGCTTTAACATGGTTATTTTAGGATACATTAATGAAACTAACTGTTTTAAGTGAAACTGTTGGTCCCAAGTGGTGTTGGCAATATAAAGGAAAAAGAACTCTTGTCTACCTTTATCTTATGGCCTTATCCCCCATCCTTTCCAAACCATCTGCAAATTTGTGTTGCCTCTATTTGGTCTCTTTGTCTTGGTGTTAGGGTTGTCTTAGATGGCTAATTATGCAATGCAATTGGTATTTATAATTCAGTTAGCACTGGGCAGTTGAATTACCTGTACTATGCCTAATTCCTTTAGTGGGAATGTTGGCCCTCAGAAAGTCTTTGTAGGTAAATGAAACAACTTCAGGAAAGAGTGATGTTGTATTTTCAGTGAAAATTTGAGCTAAGGTACTATGTGAAGCACATTTTTCTTACCACTCTGATGATGTAAGAATCTGCCCAATGATCAGCACACACTCTGTGGTTTCCCTTATTGGTTTCCAGCCTCATGATTTGTTATCAAACATGGGAAAACAAGCATTTCTGAGGCACCACAGAGAAAGCTTTGAGGTGGGATTGTTCACCATTTTGCTCCCCTCTCTTCTCCTGAATACTTTGTGTGAGGAAGTATGCATTAAAGAAGGGCCGGGAACATGAATGATACACATTGTCTCTCTGAAGTACCCCTTGAGGTCCCCCTTCTGTAATGTCTGAACACCAGTTTCGGGGTGAAATTGAAGGTGACTTGTTTCTTATGCCACTGAGTCTGTGATCTAGGTGTTGGCTCAGCCCTTAGCACTTCTTTTTTGACTACCTTTACAGATGAGAAGCTTATGATTGCCTATCTTGTTTTGCTCACCCACTCTACTATCCTTCTGGTTTTTTAACTCATGCCTTGTAAAAAGGCATGAGAAGGACCTTTCCTGGTTCTGAGTTGGGATGCAGTTTAAAAAAACCTGCCGACATAGCAGCTAACTTGCCATCCTCACAAATTCCCCAAAGCATGAGGGATTTCCCTGAACAGGTATTTACCTTCTTTTATCCAAACTCAAGGGCTAAAATCACCATATGGCCTTGACCCAGTTGTTTGATTGTTCTTGCCTTGTTGTTCTTTGCATTCTCCAAGCAATGCACATGTGTTAACCCAACCCTTTTATAAAGCTCTGAATTGCTGGTGCTGACAGAGATCAGCTCAAAAAAGAAGAAACAAAAACCAGCTATACCCATAGAGTTCTACAGTGGCAATTCAGATAACTTCATTTTCTTTCCATAGAAGAGGGAATAGAATTGCTGGTTCCCACAATCTCAAGATACTGTGTCCAGAAGGTGATGATGTAGTTTAACTCATGTCCGTCTCTAGATTCATTTATGGTGCCCTTGATGAGGAGGGAAGGTTCTTTCTGGAATGCAATTTGCCTGTGTCATTCCTTGCTTTCCTGCTGTCATTCATCATAGTACAGAAGCTAATTAATACTAGGAGCCTCTGAATCAAGGAACAACGTGGTGGAATGTCTGAATGTCATGGAAGATTACCATTTTCTCATCTGGTAACAAGTTCTTTGATAACAGTAGATGATGGGACAAGGGTCCTCCATTTCTCCCCTTTTTGTTAGCTGTGCTAAAAAGAGGGTACACTTTTCTCTTTGGTAAGGAGGGGCACTTTATTCCTTGCAGTGCTCTTGTAATGATGCTGCAGCAGTGTTACTTGCATCCAAGGAAATTTCCAGCTGCAGGATGCAAGCTGAAGAATAGGCTAGAATAACAATTGGAAAGGAAAGACCGTGTAATTTGGGAGCCTGTCATAATCCAAGTCTCTCTGATTTGTGATCCATCGTGTCAAGCACAGCACAGTAGCAAGCCATACATGACAACCCATGAGACGTTTGAGCCAACATTATATTTCAGATACCTCCTCCGAATTGAAAAATTAGATGAGTCCTTAAAGTCCCCAATGGGTCTTATTGAAAACTGTTGGGCTTGATGAAATGCAAATTGTGCAAAGCTATATAAATTCACGTATGGTTGAAGAGAGCAACTTCTTCTGCCCTGTAATGCTACAGCCCAAATTCTAGGCATCTTCCCTTTAGTGAGATACAACAAAAGGAGCTTTAGATAAGACTTGTGTACTGTCAAAAATACCAACTCATACAAGTAGTCTTTCAGTTTAACCAGTTAGATTATTTAAACACTTGTACAGGTTTCTGCTTTTCTCCTATATATTGAATTTGGACTAAATAAATTCCATTTGAATTTGGTTGATTAGAAAGTCCAGTGCAACTCTGCAGCACTGGTCTTTCATCACATGGTTGGAAGATGAGTTGAACTTTCAGAAGAAATTCAAGAAAACCACTTCCTTTCAATCGGAGCAAAGCTGGGAGTTTAAGGGTCCTGCATAGTATCTTAGCTGTTTTTCCTGAGAGCTGTTGAAGCTATCTTTCCAACTTGAAGATCACTTTTCCAAGGGCTCCTATCCCCACTGGGACCATTTTTGCCTATCTTCCACATATTTAGTTCTGTTTTGAGTCCCTGGTATTCCTCCAGTTTTTTTTTTCCTTCCTGATGTTACCATCATTTGGGACTGCTACAAATATTGCTGCTTCTTTCTTGCCTTTGTCTACTAGCATGAAATTGGATTGATTGACCAGTATTTGTTTGTCAGTCTTGTTATGAAAGCTTTACAAGATTTTGCCTCTGTTATTCTCAGCCATGTTTTCTTGTGGAATTCCCCATTTAGACTTTGGGATGTCCAGCCTGGACTCACTGCAGGCATTCCTGTACAAAGTTCCTGCAATGTGGTTGTGCCACTCTGTAGGCTGCCCTATTTAGAGGAAATATTGCTGTTTTAATACCAAATATCATCTGGTCTGAAACTGTACTGAAGATCAAAACTAAAAAAGTATAAAAATTAAAAAAGATAAAAGAATAAAAACACATTTTTCTCAATATGCATTTTGAAAGAGACAACTCTGCACCAAGAGTGAAGGCCTGGGTAACAACAAAAGTTTTAGCAAGTCATCAAAAGGTAATACAAGGGAATTTCAAAGCTGTGGAATCCTGTTAAAAAGATATCATATAAAGAACTGCTTCATGGACAGCTGATGGGAAAAGGGATTGTTAAGAAGGCTTCTATTTTGGCATAATGGTTAGCGAGCTGGATTCTTCTATGGGAATACCGGGGTTGATTCTGCTCTTCCGCATGAAGCCTGCTGGGTGACCTTGGGCTAGTCACCACTCTCTTCTGAGCTCACAGGGTGTTCTGTTGTGGGGAGAAGAATAAAAAGCTTTGTCAGCTGCTTTGAGTCCCCTTAAATGGGTGAGAAAAGCAGGAGAGAAAATTCATCTCTTCCTCCTCCTCTTTCTTCTTTTGCTCTTGAGGAATTTATGGGACAAGGCATTTAAAGGTGAAGTAACTGAACAAGACTATGGCCATGCCCACACTTACCATTGGACTGGATCATGGTCCCCTTTCAGACCTCTTTTACCCATACCTTGGCGTCCCACCCCCTTCTAGTATTTTCTTTTTGTACAGGAGAGAGTGAAGTCCAGACTAGGATGTCCAAAATGGTATTCTGGTCCAGTCTTACCAGTAGACCTCTTTTATTTAAGTCTACAGGCACAATAGGTGAAGGGTATACTGAACACAAAGCTGTATGGATAGCATACCCTGTGGTCTGGTATACCACTGGGAGTCCTTTCAGGGTACAGCAAGGCAATCCACCAAAATGAGTCCCTTGGGTGCCCTGAGAACCAGGAACTTTTATTCTTGGCCTTTGGAGTTTTCAGAGGCTCCTCCCCATACTGGCTCTGAAGCGGGTGTGGGTTTCAGACCTAGAACAGTGGCTGGAGCAGAATAGGCTCTCTCAATGTGGATGGCCCTGTTCTAATCCTGGAACTATTCATCTGAGCCTGGGACAGTTTATGTGTACTGGACCACAAGAGGTAAGTGCAGGTTTGGCAAATGAGTTTCTGCCCCTTGTAGAAAGCAGAAATGACTAACCTCTTCTCTTTAGGGGATGATGCTACCCACTCCACTTATCATGGGATGAGAAAGTGATTTCTGCTGTGTTTTAGAGTAAACAAGGATTTTCAACCAAATGGATCCATCTTCTTGCTTTGGGGTTTTATAAGAGTGTGTGCATTTTGAACAGATTCTTTTATGCTATTTATCATACAATCCAAGTAAATGCAGTGTATGTATTTATCAATTGTGTTTGATGGATGCATACATACATGAATTTAATACATGCACAGCAGCATATACTTGGATTGTATGCAGAATATTTCATGCTTTTACACAGAATTGGAATACAGAAACTTACACATGGAATGGAAGCTCATGCAAATATTAAATCCAGAAATGAGTCTTTGAGTCACTTGAAAAGGGAAATGGTCAAGTCATGTATTACATTTGTAGCAAATAAAAGAGGCAGCCTTATTTCTCAGAGGCACAGTGAAATTTGACCAGGGCAGGTCTGAAGATGGCAAAGTTAGGTGGGACTGTAGGGAGATTGGAACTCACTTTTTGCTTGTTTATAATTCTGCCACTGGCACTGCCAATGGCATTAGTGCGAGTAGAGTTTTCTGCCTTTCCTTACAGACTAGAGGAACAGGAAAAAGGGAGACAAAAGAAAGGGAGGCAGCAGAGGGCACTGAAATACATGTTGAATAGGCAGGGGAGGAATAGGGAGAAATCAAACAAAGACTATAGATATAAAAATCTAGAGGAACAATTCAGATATCAAAAATTCAGTTATAAAAACCACAAACAATGCATGGTGACTGGGTTGCAAAATTTGTGATAGGAAAATGAAAGCATTTTTATTTTACTGTTTCATCCTTCTTCTTCCCTGGAAGAGTCTAGTGATTTCTGGCAGCTGCACAAGGAGAAAGACACAGGTGCAGAAATTGGTAGAGGCATTTAAATATATCTGCTCAGTGCAGCTCCCAGGTGGAGGTTGAAATTGTCTCCTTTCCTAGTCATTACATTGATCACTTAATGTCCAGGGAGCTAGGGATATGCACGAATATTCGTAACATTTGAAATTTGTACGAATTTGTATGAATTCAGAAATTCAAACTCAAATTGATTGTTTCAATACATTCATATGAAGCTTCATTATGAATTTGTATAGGATTTGTATGCAAATTTATATTGAGCATTTCATATTGAATTTGAAGGAGATTATTCAAACAAATACAAATTTTCTTGCATTTGATTCAATACAAATTAAATGCAAAAAAATTTGTGCACATCCCTACTATGTCTGTCTGTCTATATGCAAATTCATTCATTCAGTTTATTTGTACACCGCCTTTCTAATAAATTACTCAAGGCGGTTTACAGCAATCATGAAAAAGAAAAAAAATACAATACAGAGCAATACATGATACATTAAATTAATACACTAATGCATTAAATAAATAAAATATTATAAAATTATATATAAACGGAATAATACATTATGAGAATTATATAAAACATTGGGGGAGGGGGAAATAAGACAACAGTACTGGTGGTTCCTCCTTTCCCCTCTCTGAGCTCAGTCTTATTTCTGTCTATAGCCACCAACAAGGGCTGGCAGAGATGTTAAACAGTGAAAATTTTAAAAATAGTACTACTTTTAGAAATACACTCTCATGTACATCACCTCTCAACACTAATTGCATTTTGTGTGGGGGAGAGGCCCATCAGGCAGAGCCAGGTGTTATTCAGCATCTCTCTCTACCCCATCTGCTTTTATATAGTTGCAGAGAAGGAGGAGTTCCGTCAGGTGGCAGCAGCATGGTATTTGGCATCTTTCTCTACTCCTTCCTGCTTCCACATAGTTGTAGAGGAGGGGTAGGCAGAGCCAGATGACTGTCCTGAATTTTTAAAAGAAAAGTGGAAAGAGGTTCTCCTCCCTTCTTTTTCTTCTTTAACGCTAGAATTTGGCTCCATTTCATTAAGCAGAACATAGAAGCACTTCACGTTGTGTATAGTTAACCTGTGAGTTTTAAAGTTGTAGAGATGGCCACCAATTTGCAGAGCTTTAGAAGGGGATTAGGCAATAGAAAAAGGTTATGGAAGAATACATGTCATTGTTCTTTTCAGTATTGGAGGTAGGATGTCTCTGAATACCAGTTGCAGAGAAAACCATAAGACAACTGTTAAGGACAGGTGGTCGTAAGTCTTGTAACATTTTAAAAAGTCACAGTTAGGACCTTGAACATGGAAATATATTCACAACCAGTGCAAGAACAAGTATAATGTGGCCCCATTTTTTAGGTACTTGTCAGAAGTCTTTTGGATGCATTTTTCACTAGTTCAGGTTTCTTGAATTATCTACAAGGGATGCCCCACATAGAATGCATCACAGTAGTCTATCATTCAGATAGTTCTGGAATTTGACTACTAGCCTAATATGGCAGAAGGTACTTTGTGCCATCCCATGCCTGTGATGCTCCAGTGACAATGCTGGATCAACAAGCACCCGCCAGCTGTGGACCTAGTCTTTAAGAGGGAACAAAACCACATTCAAAACTAGGATGCAACTTTGAACAAGTGGGCCACCTCCCACCATAATCTCAGTCTTATGTGATAGGGGTGCGCATGAATTTCTTTTTGTATTGAATTTGAATTGAATCAAATGTCAAAACATTCAATTCAGTTTGAATTTAAAATCCAAATGTCAAAAAATCTAATTTGAATCTAACATTCGAATCTATTTGTTCGAATGTTATATTTGTATTTAAAGATACAAATGTCTACCACATTTGTATCTGTTATATGTGTCTGTGCGCATTCCGTATGTATCCCATTTTATCCTGTATGCATCCCACTTTCATCCAGTATTATAAGCACAAACACGTGTATTTGTACAGATTTGTACATTAAAATCATTCAAACGAATGTTTCGGAACATCTGAAATCTGTTTGAATGTCTAAATTTGAATGTTATTAAATCTAATTTGAATTTGAATGTCAGTATTCATCAGATTCAAATCAGATTTTTGAATTTTTAAATATTCATGCACATCCCTATTATGTCATTGAGTTTCTATTTGTTGGCTCTCATCCCATCCACTATCATAGGGAGGCATTGGTTTAGCACATCAACAGCTACACCTGCATCTGATGCTGAGATATAGAGCTCTGTGTCATCCACGTATGGGAGACAACACAATCCCAAACTATGAATAACCTCTCACAGTGGCTTCCTAATAAAGGAGACTGTGCTGAACCCCATGTGACCCTATAATTCAGATTCTACAAGGCTAAATGTTTTTACCCAAGGGAATCACTTGCATATGGTTATCTAAGTGGGAAGTGAACTAATGTAGTGTGCTTCCACCTAAAGCGAATTTAGACACCCTCCCTCACTCCCCAAAATAGCATGGATGGTACTGAATGCAGCAGAAATGTCCATGATCATGATAGGGAGACATTTTCCCTGTCTTATTTCCAGTATAAGTCATCACATGGGGTGATCAAAGCTGTTTCAGTTCAAAGACTTCGCCTGAACCCCAACCAAAATGGATCCAGAAAATTCACAAGCAGCAGATCTGATCAGCCACCATACTTTCCAGAAATAGAAAGTTATCCAGCTGTTGAATATCTGAGGCAGGTTTGTAAAGAAGTGGATAAATTGCTGCCTGTTTGAGGCAGACTGGTGCCACTCATTCCATTTAAGAGGGATTTGGAATCTCCCTGGCTCATCTCTTAACCTCCTGGCAAGACTGGCGACACCATTACATTTCTTGCCCAATTGCACTTATTTGAAAGTGATTTTCATTTTCATACTACAGTGCTTCAAGCTTTCAATACAGGTCTTATTAGCTATAGAAGAGCAAAAAAAAAAAAATGCTTGGGATGGCCTAAGATGTTTGAAATGACAGCACTGCACCATAGCGATAATAATATTAAACAGCTCACAGTATGCTAGTATGTGGTAGTGTCAGAAATATATTGCTTTGGGTAACTTGTTTTACTCTGATTAGCTAGAGGAACAACTCTCTTTGATACCTTCAAAAGCAAATCTGATCAAGTGGTTTTACTGGTTCCTGCCTACCTGCAATTGACATCATGGGACAGGATCTGTACTGCATATTGGTCTAGATAAGCCATTGCTTGCCCTGCCGTTGCTGCTGTTGGATACCACTGAGTCATAGCTAACTCCTTGTTAACTGCATGCTTCATGGAGTTTGCCTTTTTGTTTTAAGCCAAAGGTATCAGTAGGGAGAGAGGAGGAACAAGATGATGTCAAGAAGAACCAAGTTAGTCTCCAGTCCTTACCAGGTGCTGAAAATTCCTTTACAGAACCATTCTACCTTGTAGGGTTGGAACGAGAATCCATTTAATGCTCCTTTTTGAACATGTGGGTTAAATTCCCAACTGAAATGAACTTTTGTGCATACAAACTTTCATTTGTGAAAGATGCAAACAATGTTTTTGCTTATGGATTAAACTACTGGTGCTACTGGTATCCGCATGGACCTGAAAAAATGAAAATCTGTATAATCAGAAATATATGAGGGGGTAAAATATATATTTTTTTTTAAAAAAAGGGGGGGATAGAATAATTTCCTCCCCCCTTAAGTTTAGTATCTGAAACTTTTCTGTACCTCTGTGAAATGCTGTAGTTTTCGTAGGCACATTATAGCACAATGGGCCATTTATCCAGTGAGAAATCCAATCAGCCAAACTGAATGTGCCCTGGCTAGCCAGCCAAGTGTAGACCTTTGGTCATCCTTTGAATGTTTTGCTCTTGGAAAAAAACAGATTTTGTCTAGTGGTAGCAATGTCACTGGGGCCTTTTCCTACCTTTTTCATAAAGATCATCCTCTAGGTCTCTGAATAAAAACTATCTTGTTTTGTTTTGTCTTTTCCTGGGAGCAGCTTCTTCAAGTATGGATCATTACAAAGCTGGAAACGGCATATCCAAAGACAAGTAGGAGGTACCTGCAAATATGCTGAGCCCCAAGATTTAAAGAAATAAGACCCTCCTTTTTAAAATGGGAATATCCCCTCCCCAGGTTAGTCCAGCAAGCATGGAATATGCTGAGTGATTGCTGAATGCTGAGGAGAAAGGCAGAAAACGGAGAACCTGGGTGGTTCTTGAGACTGTTTTTGTGAGCACTCTTCCACACCTAAACTCCAGGTATCTACTTCTGTTGCAAAAACTGTATACCATCAAGCCAAATACTTTCACTGCTTTGCCTACCGATTTGTTCTGTGGGTGAGGTAACTATTATTGCTATGCGGAGCAAGGCAAGCTCCTTTGATGGATGGCCTTGTATAAGGAATAGGCCTGAGGCTGATTGGATTTCTTCGCCCCTCAAACTGTATGTCTCTGTGACTTCAAAGTGTGCCCACTCAAATTCAATTTGGTTTTGGTAAATATTCTGCTGTTTGTTTATAGTTATCTGTTGCATTTTAATTCCTCATAGGCTGCCGGTTGGAAGACGGTTACAACAGTGATCAACAGTGTGTGTTGGCTTCAGAGGAGCTGGCTAATGTTCCCTTCAGTGAAGCATTGTTTCTAAATGTATGTTCCTTTAATTGTATTCTTAAATTAGGTGTAAAATGTTGCTGGACAGATTTCTTCTGTAAAGTATTTCAGCTGCTCCATTCAAGTTCTTCCCCTGTATCCCCTCTACAATCAAATCAGCATTCCGGTGCTGCTGAGCTAATTAGTCCTGATTAGGCTGCATCTTCATGTGGGGTTTATCAAAAGGTTCCCCTCCTGCATAGGTTGCTGTTCCCTGAAAGCTGCTGGTGCTTTTGACTTGTGCTTGGGTGGCACTGTCTGGCGTAGCAGGACTCATAGTCCCCAAACAAGAAAACTAAGAGTGCTTTACCTTGCCACATCTTACATGGGGCTCTGAATTGTTCTGATATTTCCAATCAAGTCTATTTTTATTTATCTCTAGAACGTCTTCAAGGCCTGGTTACAATTTACTTAGCTTGGCAAATTTCTCTAAGTCATTATTTCCAGATTGTGTCATCTTGAGCTCATTAAAAAGTGTCAGTGTTAGGGATGTGCACAAATATTCGTAACATTTGTTATTTGTATGAATTTGTCCGAATTTGGGCATTCGTACGAATAGTTTGGACATTTGTTAAACTGAGGAGGTGGGGAAGCGACTGCGCCAGTCACATCTGCAGTGGATTCAGATTGCATTTGATGTGGATCGAGAGCGGATTAAAAGTGGATTTAGGATGGGTTTTACACTTTCAGAGCAGATATGTTATGGGATACGTATCACATATATATGTGTTAGGGTACATTTTGGATATGTCTTTGTTCGGTTCAGATACGTATCGGATATTTGTATGAATTCATACAAATATATTCGTATTGAATTGAATCTTACCACATTCAAAGGGGATCTATTTGCATTAACTCGCAGTTCTTGCTGCAAACATTGCCATGCACATTTCACCCTCTTTTCATAGCAGAAAAAAACAGAAGATTGTAAACTAGGAGAAAGGAGTTTGCATCTGTTCCTTTCAGCAGTTATGTAGGCTGATCCTTTTAACTAGTAAGAGTCCATCTTCATGTGGATGAAGATAGGTAATGTGTATCATGATTAACTCTGTGGTAAGCCATACTGCTCAAATTATGAAAGGGACCATAGCAATAGTGCTATTGAGCGAGGTGTAAACAAAAACCCCTCCCTTGCACCATATTTGTTGGGTTAGGGGTAGGGGTAAAACACCCATGGTGCCACATGAAACAACCATGGAACCCAGTTACTTAAAAAAAATATGATTCTTGGCAGTATGTGTATTCAGTTTAAAAGCCATCAATAGATGTGGAATGGCAGAGGGGCTGTGTGTGCACGCCATCCCCACTGGCCAGCCCTTGGCCACAGGGTCTGTTTCCTCTCCCAATAGGAGAATGCTTTCCAGGTTATGCACTTAAGAGTTTTAGTGGCAGAGCCCTAAAATGATGCATTTATAAGGTTGGACAGTATTACTATCCAGTGCATGAACTTTTAAAACCCAAGTATTAAAAGGAAAAGCTAACTCCTTTTAATGGAGGGAAAAAAAGGACATGGTTGACTGGTCATGATTTATACCATGCCCTATTTTGAACTTCAGTTTGTTGTATTTTTCCAGAATTGATGGTAACATTTTAAGGAACACACAGCAATGTTTTCTCAGTGCTATGAAAGATGCTGACTTAAAGTTATATGCCACACTGAACCTCTTAAAAGGTCATGCTTCTATTTTGATAGGTCAAAACCAAATTTGGGGACATGGATGCTATCTATATACAAGGTTATTTAATAAGAATGCTTTGTACCACTTTATAATAATTTTAGGCAACTTTCTCCCCCCTTTTTACTCCAGAACACCTTAAGAGCAAAACATTTTAATATAAATTGTTATCTAATAAATTACTACCTCTATTCTGTACAGTTCTGGGCACTGCACCTCAGAAAGCTATTCTGGAACTAGAAAAGGTGCAGAAAAAGGTAATCAGATTGATCAAAGGGCTTGGAACACTTTCCTTACTCTGTGAAACCAGCCTGTAATATTTGGGCCAAAAGACAATGTTTAAGGGGTAACCTAACTCTGTACTAACCTAAGTACAGGTATATAAAATCATGCCTGGTATGGAAAAGATGGATAGAGAAAAACATGCCACTTTTTTTCTAGTGCACAGCCCTGGAAGCAGGAGGTGCTTTATGAAGTTGACAGGACAGATTGTCATTGGTCTATGGAATTTACTAGCAGAAGAGATTGTGACAGCCACCAGCCTGGATAGCTTGTAACCAAATTCATGGAGGACAGATGTATCAATGGCTACTAGAATGTGTGAGTAGTTACTGCATCAAGGGTTGGGAGGCAGTAAGATTCTTCTAAAGGCCATTTGTAAGGAGTCAAGAACAGGTAAAGGTTTTCCTAGAATGCCCAGAAGCAGTTGGTGGGCCACTGTGTGAGACAGAGTGTTGGAACAGATGGGCTGTTACCTGATCCAACAGGGTTATTCTTATCTCTTTGTGTACTTATGTACTATATGTAGCATTTTGGTACATGGTTATTCCAGTTGAAGAAATACCTGACCTTACAATGACTGCAGTGCACTCTGTGTAGCAAAACAAACATCTAAATATCCTTAGGTTTTTGGGAAGTTGTGAATTTCAGCAAGAATTTGCTTAGTTTAGCTTTCCTCTACCTTAGGGCTTCCCAATATTGTTGGATTCCAGCTCTTATCATTGCTGTCCATTAATAATAATATTTAATAATAATATTTATTTGTATACCGCCCTGTGGCGAACCAATCCGGGCGGTTGACAACAATAAATATAAAAACATCATATAAGAATAAAACATTATGGTCCCTCCCCCCCCTTAAAAAGTATTAAACAATATGACAAATTAAAATACAGTATCAAAAATATAAGACAAAATATAAAACATAATTAAATGGGCCAACAGCCTTAATATCCCTCCGGAGCTCCTCAACCAACATTTATTATGGGTCCACGAGGGGAATGAGGGGGTCAGGAAGCCCGAGCTGGGATGGTTTATCTAGGGAAAATTAATCTGGAAAGGCCTGCCGGAAGAGAGCCGTCTTGACAGCTTTTTTAAAGCTGTCAAGTGATGTCAACTGACGGATCTCATCCGGCAGGTCGTTCCAGAGTTTGGGGGCGACAGCAGAGAATGCCCTCTGGGAGGTCGCCGCAAGCCTGGATTTTACAGGCTGCAGTAAATTCCTCCCAGAGGAGCGGAGAGCGCGGGGAGGATTGTATGGGAGAAGGCGGTCCCTGAGATAGCTTGGACCCAAGCCATTTAGGGCTTTAAAGGTAATAACCAACACCTTGTACCGGGACCGGAAGCTAATAGGCAGCCAGTGTAAGGACCTAAGAACCGGAGTAATGTGGTCCCTCCTAGATGTACCAGAAACAAGCCTGGCTGCCATATTTTGTACCAGCTGAAGCTTCCGAACCAAGTACAGGGGTAGCCCCAGGTAGAGCGCATTACAGAAGTCCAGGCGTGAGGTTACCAGTGCGTGCACAACAGTTTCGAGGTCCTTTACTTCCAGGAAAGGGCGCAGTTGGCGTATCAGCCGAAGCTGATAGCAGGCGCTCCTGACCGTCGCATTTACCTGATTTATCATCAGGAGCGACGAGTCAAGGAGTACCCCCAGACTGCGAACACAGTCACTGGAGGAGAGCATGACCCCATCCAGGACTGGAAGTTGCAACCCAATTCTTGGTTTCGGGGCCGCTACTGTGAGCACCTCCGTCTTGTCTGGATTCAGTTTCAATCTGTTTTTCCTCATCCAGCTCATTACCGCTTGAAGACATTCATTGAGCGAAGAGATGCCATTGGAATTCGAGGCCGACGAGCGAGACATGGAGAAATAGATTTGGGTGTCATCAGCGTACTGATAGCACCCAGCACCATAACTCCGTATTATCTCACCCAGCGGCTTCATATAGATGTTAAATAACATCGGGGACAGAATAGCCCCCTGAGGAACCCCACAAGTGAGGTTCCTCTTACTGGAGCTACAGTCCCCGAGCAGCACCCTCTGGGACCGACCCGAGAGGAAGGACCGGAACCACTGCAAAGCAGTGCCCCCGATACCTAACCCCCTCAGGCGGTCCAAGAGGATGCCGTGATCTATAGTATCGAAAGCCGCTGAGAGGTCTAAAAGCACCAACAGGGTCACACTACCCCTGTCGATGCTCAGACGCAAATCGTCGGTCAAGGCAACCATGGCAGTCTCAACCCCAAAGCCTGTCCTAAAGCCGGTTTGAAATGGGTCTAGATAATCGGCTTCATCCAAGACAGCTTGGAGCTGAAGAGCGACCGCCCTCTCAACCACCTTGCTCAGAAATGGCAGGAGTGACACAGGCCTATAATTTCTCATATCCAGGGGGTCCAGGGAAGGTTTTTTCAGAAGCGGCCTAACAGCCGCTTCCTTTAAACAAGATGGAACGTGTCCTTCCCTGAAGGATGCACCAATGATATCCGTAAGGAATCTCATCAATGCATCCCCCCCCTGGACGGCCAGCCATGATGGGCAAGGGTCGAGAGGGCAAGTCGTCTTCCTCATCTTGCCAAGCAGCTTGTCCACGTCCTCGGTACTCACAGATTGCCACTGATCTAGTATAATTACATCGGCGGGATCACTGGACGCCTCATCTATCGACTCTGTTTCAATGGTGGCATCTAAGTCGGCTCTTATCTGAGAGATTTTGTCTGCAAAGAAATTATTGAATGCGTCACAGCAGGCCGTAGTCGGGTTAAGTAAGGGATTTGGCGCAGGGGGCACCTGCGTCATCTCCCTCACCACCTTAAACAGCTCTGCTGGACGAGACTCTGCAGACGCAATCCGTGCAGAAGAGAAAGCTCTCTTAGCTGCACGTATTGCCTCCCGATAGCAACAAAGAAAGTTCCTATGGCGAGTTCTGTCAGATAAGAGACGAGTCTTCCGCCACCTGCGCTCTAGCCGTTGTCCAAACCGCTTCATCCTCCTCAACCCTGGTGTAAACCAAGGCCTCCGATTAGGAGCGGGATGGCAAGGGCGCTTGGGAGCGATCATGTCGATAGCCCTGGTGAGATCGGTGTTCCAGGTACTAACCAGAGCATCGACAGGATCACTGGCATTCCCAACCATTAAACCCTCTAAGGCTTTCTGGAATCCAATTGGATCCATCAGCCTTCGAGGGCGGACCATTCGAATGGGCCCGCCACCCCCAGAGGAGCAGGAATTGGCTCTCAGTTCTGTCTTGACCAGGAAATGATCCGTCCATGACAATGCGGAGGTGCTTACCACCTCCGCCCACGGATATGCCTGTTCGGTACAAAACACCGCATCGAGAGTATGACCCGCACAATGTGTAGGCCCGTTGACCAGCTGGGATAGGCCCATGTTTGTCATGGTATCCATGAACTCCCGAGCCGCACCTGTTAAGTTGGTCTCGAGCGGGATGTTGAAGTCCCCCAAAACTAAAAGTCTGGGGGTCTCCAAGATCAGCTCAGAGACCAGCTGTGTCAGCTCGGTCAGGGAGTCTGCTAGACAACGGGGTGGCCGGTAGACTAAACTGGAAGGGGCTGATGGGAACTGAAATGTAATATTTAGAGTTGGAAACATAAAACAACCCAGAAGGCCACATAGAATTTTGGTACTTGTTACAGTCCCTCAGAAGGAAAAGGTACAAATTCTGACGTGCTTCTAGAATCTGTCACTGAAGGTCCAAGTGACTTCTGTGGTTAGGAGATTCTATTACCAGATGATGTATCAAGAGTGCCCATACTTGGAGAGAGAGCCTAGCCACTCTTGTCAATTCACTAGTTACCTCAGGTTATATTATTTTAGTGCACTGTATGTGAGGTTGTCCTTTCATTTGTTTGAGAAGCTGCAACTGGTGCAAAATGTTGCAGCCAGGTGTGTGGATTGTGGACCTTTCCATGCATACACTACACCTGTGCTTAATAAGTTGGGACTTAGCAGATCACCTCTCTCAGTTAAGATCCATGAATATCAGAGGGAAGGCCCTCCTGTGGTTACCATGAATTTTTGAATGCCATCTTGTGACTACCTGCAATTGGGCTTTCCCAGTGATGGTACCCACTTTCTGGAACCATCTTTCCTCTGATTTTCAGAAGGAAGCCTGCACTTTCAGCATTCAGGAACTGACTAAAGATTTGTCTTGTAACTTAGGCCTTTCCAGAGGGAGTGTCTCTTTTCCAAATCTTGATTTCAATAATGGTTTTAGCTGTTTTTATTTATGCTTTGTAAACTGCTTCAAAATTATATTCTTAATGGGAAGCAATAGAGGAATATTTAAACAAATAATAATAGTGCCAGCTATGTGAAAACAGTTGAGTAGCAGCAGGTCCCTGGGGTGAACTAGATGTAGTCACTATCTGCCTCACTGACCATCATGGTTGGATGAGGATTTTAACTACCTGCATCAGTCACTGTGCCTCAAAGCACAGGAATCTTTAGTTGGCTCCGCAAGCAGAGAAAGTCCACACCTGGCCTAAAGGAAAACTTACAAAAGATACACTATGTGATCTAGGATTGAACTGAAATTCCAAGTGTCCTTTTCTGAATATTGTAATGGTTAGCTGCCAAATATGTATTTTATATATAAAGCATATTTTAAGGAGAAAACTGCATGCTAGTGGATTTTTTTATGAAATGAATTATATAAAGAGAAACTTCTTGCAAAAATAAGCATATAGCATACAGCGCTGTATGTAGAGCAATAGCACCCCCTTCTCCCAGAAAAATTAACTAAGCTGCTTTAGAAAAAAAATTAGGGACGAAGGGAGAACTGAATGGATTGAACTTTACATGGAAGATAGACAAAACTTGTATGAAACGAAGTTTGATAACTGTCTATTATAACAGACAGGTATTTCTTTTTTGGTCTACATTGTTGTAAGCAGCCACTAAGAGAAATGGAAAAGTGAGTTTAAAACACTTAAAACTAGTTCTGGGAACAGTCCTGACATGATGAGGAACCCAACTATCTCAAGGAATGCCTCCTCAAGGAATGAGCCAGTTTGGTCCAGTGGTTAGGGAGCCGGACTCTTATCTGGGAATACTGGGTTTGATTCCGCCCTCCCCATGAAGCCAGCTGGGTGACCTTGGGCTAGTCACAGCTCTCTTCTGAGCTCTTGCAGCCCCACTCACCTCACAGGGTGTCTGTTGTAGGGAGAACAGAATGTTTGTCAGCTGCTTTGAGTCCCCTTAAATGGGTGAGAAAAGTGGGGTAGAGAAGCCAACTCGCCTTCTTTTTCCTCCCTTATATGCATGCTTGTGTTCTAAGATCTGCCAGTGGGGCTCTTCCTTGCCTTTAGTTTTACTCAAGACTGGGGCGATTCCAACTCACCTCTGACCATGTAACAAGTAGAGCTGGATGCACTGTGCTTTCCAACTGCTACACTGAGTATAAGAAAATTCTACTGATAACTATGGTTTATCATCAGTCCTTGTGAGCAGGCCCAAAGTTCTCAGACAAGATTACAGCAATAAAAATGGAAGATGAACACACTGAACAACAACACTGCCTGTAGTTGGGGAGGGAAGCTGTTTCCTTAGGCAAAGGCCAGTGTAAATAGGTGGGTCTTCACTGATTTCCTGAAGGTGCCTGTCACACCTCAGGGAGGAGACTTATCAACAGTCTGTGTGCCACCGCTCAGGAGGCCCTATCCTGGATCCCTATCCCTTTAGCTACTGAAGGTAGTGGTACAACCAGGAGGGCCTCTCCTGCAGAATGTGAGGCATGGGTGGGTCAATATGGGAGAAGGCATCCTTTTAGATATTCACCTTCTTTTGTATGAAAAAGGCTGGAACCTGGGCTTGCTTGACTAGATCGTGAAATCTCAAATAATCTGCTCATCAAATTGAAGGGCTCCTTGTATGATTTTGTATCTTTTCCCAGCAGATTGTTATTTAGCAGTTCTTCTTTCTAGAGGGAAGATGCCACTGCAGAATACCCTTATTTAAAAGGCAGCTGGTGACACTTTGGAGAGGGAAATGATCATGAATGCTGCAAGAAGATGGATGGGGTTGATGGCAAGGCTTAGTTGCTGTATCAAGGGGAGCATTCTGGAATGTTGGAGAATCATTTTTGCAAACATTAAGCATCTGTTAAAATCCAACATAAATTATGAAAAGTGGAAGATCCACCCTAAACTTTCTTGAAAGATCTTCTCTGGATAATCCTTGTAGGAGCTCCTGTTAGTGTGTTTTCTTTTGCCCTCTCTCTCAGCCTAATTAAGATTCAAGGGCCTGGATGTAGTATAATATATACATTTTGCACACACATGCATGCATGCAACAGAATTAATAATGTAACTTGGATCTTTCTCTTCTCCTGAGGTTTAGGGTCTGTTCTACAGTTTGAACTGGGGCCCGTTGACCACATTGGTACCTGCTTTTGAATAAATCTGCAATAGATTTCTGTGATTATTACTCATTTTCTGAGGGTGCTGAATTATAATGGCACAGAGGAAAATGATCCGTGCACTAGATGATCTGTTTCCCCTCTAAAACAGAGGATACTTTTTCTCCCTTTCATTTTCAAATTAATCATGAAACCAATCTTCTTTTAAAAGAAGGAGAGAAGTCTTCTGTGATAGCACAGTGACCGGATTTTTGTATTAGCCACAACGCTTACTTCTTGTGGGATATTTATGACTAGGTGACTAAAAGAACATCTCTAATAGCCATCACAGGGATCTTATTATTCCCAAAAGAATGGAATGAATTTAGAATCTCTGTTTCGGGTTCTGCTAATACTTTTCCTTCCCTTGCCAGGCAGTGATATACCATAGCATGCTTTCAATATTACTGGATTGATTGGTATTTTATTTCTAATGTTGTCCATAAATTACCTTGTTGGTCTATGATTGTTGGGAAAGCATTTTTTTAAAATAAAGCTTTGTGTGATACTTTTTAAAAAATGTTATGTTATTCCTCATGACTAGGCAGAGGTTATTAATAACATTTTATATTCCAGATTCTTTGCTTTGCATCCCTCCATTTTTGGGAAGGGAACCAAGCAGGAAAGGTGATACCTTTTACTGGGTTTGCTTCTTGGTGTTATAAGGGGATGAAGTACATTGGATTTCTCTCTTTCTCTTTGCTCGTAGAATATCCTCCAGCAAAAACATTTCCTAGAAAGCAAGGAGTGGAGACTGCATCAAAAAATAAATTATAAAATATCTGAAAGAAGCTGTTTTCAAACTGTGTTCAATGCTTTGTATTTTGAGAAAATTGCTCAATGTATTTTTGCTGCAGAGCAAAAGGGCTTTTCCTTATTGTGGTCCATTGGGTGAAACAATAAAAGTTGCAGAAATTATTGGGATGAGCTGGCAGAACGAGCTTACTCTTTAAAAGTTTCATCCAGACATCACTTATTCCACATTGTTTGGATAACCCAGAATCAAGCATGGATAATGTGGAATAAAACACTTCTGGGTGGGCTTTATTCTACATTATCCAAATAATGAATAATAAGTACTGTCTGGATTAATCTTAAATTAAGAAGAGCAATCCAAAAGTTATTTCCAGCTTTGTGACTAGACATTGTATGTAAACAATACAAACAGCACGGCTTTGACCTGAACCCTAGGTTCATCTTTGGATAGCACCTCAAGGAACATGTGGCAGTGATTGAACTGTAGTTAGATGCTATCAAGTCAGGTTTGATTACTAGAGACAATGTGGGCAATGTCCACCAAGCTTTTGGATGTGTCTATA
The DNA here is from genome assembly GCA_023333525.1 of Aspidoscelis tigris stejnegeri. Lineage (NCBI taxonomy): Eukaryota > Metazoa > Chordata > Lepidosauria > Squamata > Teiidae > Aspidoscelis > Aspidoscelis tigris. The sequence continues at coordinate 84,080,229 of JALMGA010000003.1, forward strand.
TGCATTTTTGCACCTGACACAAATGTATGAAATCGTGCTTTTCAGCTGATCCATACAGACAAGCTGAAAAGGTTTCCTGTACGCTCCATTCTGCATAACAGTTTTTATCAGTTAGCATCCCAATCTTGATGTTCATCTGGATGGTGCTCACTTCATCATTAGGTTTATTATATTTATTACTGCTACTGCCAAAAGTAGTAGGGTAAAACTCACCTAGAAGACAATCAGGACACAGGTTAATGAGACCCTTCTCTGGTACATTCTTCAAATTTAAGGAAAGAGATAATTAGCTACTGACTTGGATGGATAAGAAATCTTCAAAAGTAGGTAGCTTCAATGGGTATATCTGCACAGGGTGGGCTGTGTCTAATAGACATCATGGGCCAGGTTACCAGCTTCCAGTAACCTGGTCCATGATGGACAGGGCTATTACTGGCATGTAATAAGGGCCGTCTATGTTACAGGTAGCTCATCCCAGCCCATCTTTGGAGGCTGGGAACAAAAGTTTCTGGTCTCTGAAGATGCTGGGCAAGGGTGTTTCAGTCGGACACCCAGAAGTGGTACTCTTCCAGCATTATTTTCAGGTGCCCCAGTGAAATGGCTCTGAGTGTGCATGCTAGTGCATTTGCTGTTCACACGTGTCTTAAATTGGTATACCAGTTGGACTGTTGTGTGGACCACTTACAAGCAGTGCATTCTTAGAGTAGGCTACAGCACTATTTTTGCTCTGTTAGCCAACTCCACAGCTCTGTCCTGTGCCATCCCCTTGATCGGTGTGGATATGGCTAATGTATCTAGAATTCATAGATTGTCAACTGCCATTCTTGGCATACTGAATCTTTAGGAACAATGGAAAGACGCAAAAGTATTCTTTGAAGTAGAATCAGTCCATCAGGATGATGGGTGAGGTAGCAACCTTGCTTTGATCTTCCCAGGATATGCTTTGGTCTGTTTTGAACTGACATGCAATGATAAGGCTTCCTATCACCACCTCATTCTTCCCTATTCCCCTATTCCCAATTCACAAGTTAAGACTGGTTTAAAATGCTAGTGATCTACTTGAATTGGATAAGAGTTAATTGAGAATGACTAATATAACCTGTAGTATTGATTCTTAACTGAAACATGGACAATATATAAGGAAGCCTTGAGCCTCTTGCTCTCTTTCTATTTCTCTATAAATGTAAGCTTATGGAAGAAGCAATGGGTCAGTGAAACCAATTGTTTGGAAAGGGACTGGTCTGCCTCACTGATTGCCCTTTTATTTTTATTTAAAATATTTATATACTGCTTCCCATTAAAATACATCTTTGATTTGGATTCCAGCATGCAGCAGGAGTCTAAACTTGATGGCCTAAATGATCCCTTTTAACTTGATGATTCTATAGAATCCAGAATGGGAGCTTCTCATGAAATTGTCAAACCAACTTTTTTAAAAAATACATACTTTTTATTAGGATTTTAAAAAACAACTTTAAAGCTTTATCTTTTCATACAATAACATCATAGATTATTATTACATCTTCCAGTTGTTCTTATTGATGACTTCCTCTGTTTTTTCAGATCTTGGTATGGTATCTCTTTTTGTTTTGCTCATGTCAATGCTGCCTTTTTCTTGTCAGCCAACCTTGTGATTAGCAATCAAATCTATCTGTGATTACTCCAAATTGTTGTAGATAGTCAATAAAGGGGTTCCAATCTTTTGCAAACTTATCTATTGCTCTTTCTTTTATAAAATGTGTTAATTCGTCCATTTCTGCCAGTTCAGTCAATTTAATTAACCATTCTTCCACCTTGGGGATTTCAATATCTTTCCATTTTTGTGTATATAACAATCTTGCTGCAGTTATCATATAAACCAAAGAATTCATTTTATCTAAACTTTCATCTAATATTCCTAACAAAAACATTTCTGGTCTAAAAGGGATACTTATCTTTAAGATCTGTCTCATCATACTATGTATTTGTACCCAATATTCTTTTGCTGTTTCACAAGTCCACCACATAGGTTACAAAGTTCCTTCGGTCATTTTACACTTCCAGCATTTATTCAACACATATATCTTTGCTAGTTTGTGTGGTGTTAAATACCATCTATACATATCTTATATACATTTTCTCTTAATACCATACAGGTAGTAAATTTTATGCTTTTTTCTCCCACTGATCCATTTGTACATTATAACCAAAATTCCTTACCCTCATAATCATACATTTTTAACATGTTCATGTTCCATTTCAATCTGCAATAACAATTTATACATAATACCAATTCTTCTTTCTGTCTTTTTTAATTGCTGTTCCCAAAATGTTTTTTCTGACTCAAAATTTAACCTGTCTTTATCTCTTCTAAATATATCCATAAGTTGTGCATATGTAAACCACTGTATATTTTTACCTTCTTGGTTTAATTGTTCTCTTGTTTTTAATTCATATCAATTATTCACTTCACTTCTATGCAACAAGTGTTCATATTTAATCCAGATTCCTCTTTCTCAAAATTCTTTTAATAATCCTTCATGTGGAGACACCCATAGAGGTATTTCCCTGTATAAGTTATAAACAGCATTTCTCACAAAGTGATTTTTGAAATCCAAATTAACTTCCACTTTTTCATACCATAAGTACCCATTCCACCCATAATTCAAACCTTCTAATTGCAATTGTTTATGATCTTTGAGCTAAAACTATTATGGTAATCCAAGTCCTCCTCTTTCTCTTGAGTCTTGCATCAGTTTAAATCTTATTCTCAGCTTTTTCCTTTGCCGTATAAGTGTTGAGAGGTCTTTTTGCCATTTTGCTAAGTATTTTCGATTAATCACTATAGGTACCCTTAACATTGGCAACTTGGCATCTTTAGTGTGCACGTGGAGAGGCTTAGTGCAGCATCTGTCACAGATTCTGTGTGCACAGCCTAACCTGGCTAATAAGTTATGTTTGCTTGTATGTGTGCATAGCAAACAACAGCCAGTACCACCATTGGCTGCAATACCACCCCCTCTCTGCTCTCCCTACCACTGCACAGTGAGGGAGAAGAGTGCAATCTGCTGCCATTGGTCCACAGATCACTAGTGAAATGCACAACTGGACAAAGATGGATGGTGGTGTGTAACATCTGTTCCTACATGGTCTTCCTGAACTGATCATACAAGGAAGGGCACCATGCTCCTGCTAAATGTGACATGTGAGAGTAAATACGATAGTTGGGAGCATGCAGTAAAGCATCTAGCAGAAGTTGGGATACTCTATCACAGACAGTGGCTGATTGTCAAGGGCAAACATCTCCACGGGTACTGGGTAAGGAGAGAATTACATTGATGATCACCCAGCTTGCCCCTTGACGTATGTAGCCACTGCTCAGATAGCTGAGCCTGCTGGGTGGCAGACACAGCACCAATGGTGCTATTCCCAGACTTACAAGGCCTAGTGCTGTCAGCAGGAAGAAGGACATTCAGATGACTCCAAGGTGCTGTGGTGCCAAGACAGTTGATGCTCTTCCTCCTGCTGATTTGTGCTTTACAGTGGGTTGGAGCATCTTGGCAGAGCTCAAGATAGACCCACAAGCAGCAGGCTCATGCTCACCTTTCTGGGTGGGAAGGTCAAGGCTGTGCACTGCATGCTCAAGTGTTCCCCTGGTGGCAGAAACTCAGCAAGTAGGTCCCTCAGACACCTTCCTGACATGGCCAGCAGCAACCTTCCCTTCCCTTTTGCTTAGCAGTCTAGCCTTTTCTTTGCTCATGTCTTCATAGCCATATTTCTATGATTTTAAGGGATCCTAAGTCCCTAAACTCTACCAGGGGCAGGGTGGCTTGGAGCACCAAAGCCTTGGGTCCTGTGTGTGCACGTCCTATTTAATTTGGATGTGTGCCACCTGCACAGATCTGTGGCACTGCTGTTGTGAACATACACAAACTTCAGTGAACCAAATTACACACACACCGGCTTACTTTGGGATACCCTCTAAAAGAATTTAGATTGGGGAAGCAGACAGCAGCAAATTAATAGGAGAAAACTAAAGGAAAAAGATACTTTTGGGGTTGCCTACACTATAGCCCTTCCCTTCTGGCCTGGAACCTAGCCTCGCTCATCCTAACCCTCTATTATGATTCTATTTAAAAGGATTAAAATTTTAAATTCCCTCTATCCCTAGAGTTATGTACTGTTTTCTATGCCTACCCTAGTTTAAACAATCCTACACAGATTTAAAGGGAAAGACACCAGAGATGTGCAGAAATCTACAACAGTACAATATCAGCTGGCACAAAGGAAAGAATCTGTCCAAATGCCCCTTGTGCCTACCTGATGCAGACAAGAACATATTCCCAAATGCAACAACAATTAAAGCCCCATAATTCCGCAGACAGTAGACGAATACAGTTTTGAAGTTGTGTGAAAGTACACTATAAGACAAAATCCACAAAAATAAAATAAAAAATATTTAAAAATATATTATATACAGAACAAGAATTTGAAATTTAAAATAAAAATAAGATTCCCCTCTTTAGTAACCCTGCACCCATCTCCACCAGCACACTTTTACAACCAATTTCACACAAATAAACTATTATTTGTCACCATATTCAAGGAAATAAGCAACTATTTATAACAAATTCAAGCAAATGCACAATTAAGGCCAAAGGGTGAGGGAACAAGAATGAGAAGAGGAAGGAAAGATAGAATTCTTCTTCTAATAAAGGGGAGCACCCAGGAGCAAGCCAAGAGCCATCCAGACACTAAACTCATGGTTCAGAAAGCAGAAAAGGCAAGCAGCAACTGAACTCCAAACTCCAACTGAAAAATAGAGAAAATGAAGGATACAGGCCATGCAAATGTACCATATTTTTGCTTCACACACAAAGACCAATTGTGAAGTACCATCACATTTGCCTTCGAATGCAAAGCAGTAAATAACCCAAATTTGCACAACATCTGAAGTAAATGAAGCTATTTGGTACATCCCTATAAATGTTGGTCTAAGGTCACTATTGGGCCAGTTATTATAACATGTGAATTTGAAGAGCACTTTTTAGTCTAAATTGTGATAGTAGGAAGAGGTGTCTGTGTTGTTTCTTGAAACTAACCAGTACCTACTGCTGCTGGGTCTTGGGTCAGCTTCCAAGGGCCAATCATGGTGCTGTTCTTGAAGGCAATGAACAAGCGCTATCCCTATTTGCTGAGAAGCCCTTTCGTAAATATTTTAGTAAATGCAGGGAAAACATTCTGTTGAAGGAGAAACATAGGGGAATTGTTGGATAGTCAACATAGATAATCCTGGCAAAATAAGTAGTACTGGGATAGATGTTCATATTTCTAATAGGCACATAGTAAAATGTAAATTCTTGCTCCTGATCTTCCCACCCAGATTCTGATTGGCTCTTTGTCCCTTGCTTATCTCAGACAAAGTAGCTTAGAGATTTGCCATGGAAGTTGATATGTGGAAGTTGTCTTAAACTTCTGTTCTCCATCTTGTCCCTTTGAACTCTGCCCACCACTCTGAATACTAACAGTACCCTATAAATTATCCAGCAGGGCTCTGGCACTTAAGCGGCTGGTGTTTTCAGTGGTGTGCATGCATAATCAATCTAGAAGGCTGCCTTTGCTTTTAGCTGAGGCATTTACTTGGGCAGCCATAGACTGCCTGAGAATTTGTCTTTTATGCCATCACTTTTCTTCACCCCCCTTTACATCCTGCTGCACCTTTTCCTTTGGCTGCATGACAGTGTAGACCTACATACACAGAGAAAGCAGTTTGGCAAATGAAAATGTGGAGACAGCTGGGCAGTTCAGGATAGGGCCACACTTTATTCTGGAATATCCAAATATAGCAGAACAAATAACTGATGTCTGGATGCAGCCTTACACTGGAATGTCCCTGTTTTGCATTGTCAATTTGGAACTGGCTTTTGTGAGACCTATGATGAATTTCTCAGGTCATATGGGGACTGATCTCTTCACTGTTTTGGACTTTGATGAAATGCTAGTGCCCATAGAAGAATTTCCCATGTGACTGTCTAGATTCTCTGACCAATTCTACTGGGTTTTCTGCTTGTGGAATCACATTTTTATACAGCTGAGATGACGCCTGTTAAGTTGCAGTAGAAAGTTTTACTGATTTGTTCGCAACTACATTTTGCTCCTCTGCAGGCTTTCTGTAATTGGACTCATCCTTGTGTCTGGTGAGTGGTTTCGTTTTTCATGAGGAATATAACTTAAGGACATGTCTCCAGTTAGATAGATCAATGCTTTCTGAGATTCTCGGTGATGTGAAAATGTGAGGGGGATATGTGTGGAGGTTTTAAGTGAATTCAGCACTTAATACCAGTAAAGAGCCCCCCCCCCCCCAAACAATCACAGTGGTCTGTTGGCCTGAGTATATCTGGTTTGGTTGGCTGCTGGCAGTGGCATTAATTTATTATTTGCACTTATGCATGTTTCTGGCTCCACTCTGCATTATATTGGTGCCCCATCTTGTTCTCTTTGCCAAGGGCCTACTCCCTTGCTTGAAAGCTTGTTTTCCTGCTTACTCCATGACCCAAACTAACATTTCAGTGACATGATGATTTCTTATGAACTTGTCTTACCTTTCTGTCTTTGTTGCCATGGTTTTCTTCAGTATCCACTTGGTATCAGATTTTGTTTTAAAAGCCCATGTGGACCATGGTAGCCCAAGGATTGAGGCTTTGGAGTAGATAAGCTAGGACAAAGCAGCAGTTGAAAGACTTATTTTCTTGTTTGACCACATTATAATTCACTGTAGATCAAAGTAAAATTTTGCAGGCTGAAAGTGTTTTCAAATGCTGCCATTCTATGCCTCTACCACTCTGGCATCCCAGTTTGTAGTCTGTTGCTGCATATGGAAAACCTTTTAGTTAGCATGGTGGAAATGATAACATGTCAGGAATTTTGAGACATAAAAAATGTTTGATGTCCTTCTTAACTATCTGGATGCTCCAGAAATTGTACGTCTTCAGTGATGTTACCATGTCAGCATTCCTTTTCTTGTGGTAACTTCCAGCCATCACCTGACTTGTCCCCTTTGGATGTTTTGGTTACTATTCCCATTGTTGTACTGGCATAGGCTTCTGGGGTTATAAACACCTAGAGAGCACAAGGGTTTGTTAAGTAAGTTGAGAAGTAAATTCTAAGAGGGTAGTTTTGTGTGGGAGGTGGGCTGGGGTGAAGAACAAAGGAGCCCTGCTGGATCAGGCCACAACTCATCTTGGGCAACATTCTGCCTTATACAGTGGGCCACCAATTGCTTATGGGGATTGTCAAGCAGAAAAGGCAAAACCTTCAGCTACTCTTTACTCCTTGCAAATAGCCTGCTTGTCTCTCCAACCTGGAGATGTTATGTAGTCATCACTTCTAGTAGCCATTGATACACACCCATCCTCCATGAATTTGTCTAACCCTTTCTTAAAGCTATCCAGACTGGTTACTGTCACCACCTTTTTTGTTCCCACCTTTTTTGAAAAATCCATTAAGTTATTTTAGGTAACCATTGCCATTTCCCGGAGGGATAATGGGAACTGAAACTGCAGTCATCTATTTTCTGATCAGATGCTCTGCTACTGAGCAATGGTCACTTGATCAGGCCTTAGGATGCAGGTAACTTCCTATAAACCTCAAAGAAAGCAATACTTTGAGAAACTCTATGCTTATTAATAAAGGATGGATGCATACAATTCCCTAAAATGTGTTTGCTTTATTACCAGCTTCTTTACCATTCCACAGAAAGCATGCTGTCTCCAAATAGCTAACAGACAAACACTATCTCCAAATAGCTAAACTTGTAAAAGTGTGTAAATCAGTATTCCTTTTAGATGAAAGCTTGTTTACTTTATATGTTTGACAGCTCTTTGGGTAAATCCAGAATCATAGCTTTCCTGGTGCAGCATGTCAGTCACTGATCCCCTATTATTTAGAAAGCCCAGACAAAATGACCACTGTGGGTGCCTCCAGACAGGATTAAATCTATGCAGGGATTGCACAGCCGCTTCCTGCCTGATGGGTGGGACTATTGATAGACTATTGATAGCATTCCACCAAAACTCTGAAGTAAAAGGCTTATGTTTAGCCTTGATAGCAGTAAGGAGGAGGTGGTGTGCCTCCAAAGGTTTGCTGCTAGGAGACTGCAGGCAGAGCAAGCTGGGTGATCAAATTCTGCTGTTGGCTTACCTTGTGCAGCTGGCCAGTGTGAGAGGCAGGGTTCTGGATGGGACACATGTCTAATCCTGTGAGGTATTTCTTATGATCTTATGGAGAAAAAATCCTGGTTTCTAAGCCTTCCTGAAATACAGGTTTGCATGTTTTTGCCATACCATTCTGTTCCCTGGGCCAGAGATGGAGATTAGGTCAGAAGTACCTCCTTTCTAGACACCAAGCACAGACAACTGTCTCATGGATGCCTTCAGAGACTTCACCGTGGGTCCAGTGTAATACAGAATGCCACATTATGATAGCATGCAGTCATGTCCTTTCAGTGGCAGCACCTTCCTTTTGGAATAACCTTCCTTTTGCTGGCCATGATGTGCCTGCACTTACGGTCTATAAGTGCCTTGTAAAGACATGTCCTTTTACTCAGCCTTTCCCTGTCTTGGCTCTGGAATCAGCTTTACTGTAATTAAGCCAGGATTGAACAGATGTTTCAGATCCTAGTATTTTCTCACAACATAAGAGGTGGGGCATCTTACTATTGCTACAAACACAAAAAAAGATCAGAAGAGACTCAGATGGTGTGCAGAAAGTACTTCTGGTGGAACCATCAACAAAAGAGGTACTAACTGATGGGCTTGGAGAATAGAAGGGCTTCTGGCATGCAGAGAATGTGCAACCAACAGTCACAGAAGATGTAGTTTTTCTAAGATAGTTTGCTCATTAAAAAAAGACATTATATAGCTTTCCTGGAAAGCTAGATTTAAAAACAATCTATTTGGCTACACATGAAATATTTCTGACTTTAATCGATAATCAAAAGGAGCACTGAGACACACATAAAATTCCAGCATCTTCCTGTAAAGAGGTTGGGGTCAACACACAGCCTTGACACTGACCTATTCCTTGAAACAAAAACAAAACCTCTGGAGCTTTTTTATTTTCTGAAAAAGGTTGATCTTTTTCTCACTGTGCTGATACAGGTCATATTTGTCATGGTCTTGTATGAAATCTGATACAAGTGCACACGTATCCCATATGTATCCTGTAACATATTCACTCTGAAAGTGTCAAATCTGGTCTGAATCCAGTGTGAATCTGCTATCAAACTATGTCAAATGTACTCTGGATCCATTGCAGATGTGACTAGTGCAGCTGCTTTCCCACCTCCCCATTTCACGAATGTTCCAAAGCATTTGCCCAAATCTTCCGAAACATTCATACGAATATGAATGTCAATGTACAAATGTCATAACATTCTATTAGTATACGAATGCCCAAATTCATACAAATTCGTACGAATATTGAATGTTACGAATATTCATGGACATCCTTAGTCTGAACTGGCACAATGCTGAATAAACCAATCTGGAGATTGGTGTTTGCATTGTGGGTCTGAGAAAAATGGTAAAACCCTGCTGGGCTAATCTTATGGTCTGTTTGGCAGCTGTGGTGGCGGAATGCTACCGTTTGTTAAGAAACAACCCTGGCATTTCTCCATGCCGTTTGGAGACTCCCAACATGTCTAGAGTCTGTGTTTCTGAAGTATGGGAATATACAACCCTGAGATTTGTGTTGAGTTGTTCATCTTAAGAACATAAGAACATAAAAACATAAGAGAAGCCTTGCTGGATCAGGCCACAGCCCATCTAGTCCAGCATCCTGTCGCACACAGTGGCCCACCAAATGCTCATGGGCATCTCAAGCAGAGACAAGGACAAACCGTCTCCTGCTCTTGAGTCCCAGCAGATGGCCTTAGAAGCGCCCCAGTTCCTCCCCCCCCAAGCCTGAAAGATGCATCTTGTGAGAAATGCTGATCTTTGAGATCTGTACTTAGGAACAAAAGTTACAAATGTTGGTCTTTGATTCTTGCATGGCATCAAAACCCAGTGTGCTGCAGTTTACAAAGTTAAAAGCTAACAGTGTATCACTATTTAGCTCCATCTAGTGCAGCTGGCCACCACTGCAGATCTTCTTTTGAACCTTATGATAAAAAATGGAGATACAGTTGGCCCCTTCTCGTCACGTTGGGGATCCTTGTCTAGCATCTCTTGAAATGCTGAACTGTGGGCTTATTGTTTCCTCAGACTGCTGGACGTTTGCCCCCATGATATGTCTTTGCAGGGCCATTTGACTCAAAGGTCATCCTGTGGATTAGTTTTTAAACAAAGGCATTAGTCACTTGCCCTGATTACCAGAGCAAAGCAACTGCAGCCGTACGATTGAATGGTTTAGCGCTGAAGACTTCGGATGGAAGCACCTGGGATCTGCCACTTTCTTACTGTCTGTGCCTGTCTTTTGTCCCCTGTGCCTTTCATGATGCTTTCTTTCTCCTTCTGTAAAGGAGACGCAATGAAAGGCCAGGCTGAAGGGGTTCATTAACAGCCGAAAAGACTTGAGAGATGCTTCAGTGGCACTTTGTAGCAAATGATTTCATAAAGTATGCTTATAGGAAGCTGTGGAGGGCCATAGTGCAGGAAGAAAGGCCCAGAAGGCAGGGAGTGAAATGCTGGTGGTGATGTGTTTGCATTGAGTCTCAGCAATGTACAAAGGCAAAGGCTCAAGGTAGTTTTTTATCAGTAATGTCAAGAATTTCTCTGCAATCCTCTCTTCATCAATGTAGGAACAGAAAATGCATCTTTGCCAATGTACCTGTGAAACATAAGCATTGGTTTTTAAAAGCCATTGCCTCCTCTAGAGCAGAGAGATGCAGATCAGTGTCAGCTTGTCTGGTGAGGCAGGGAGGCAGCACTTGGGAAAGCCAAATTGACTTGAGCTGAACTAGGTTTGGACCCAAAAGTTTGGGTTGTTTCAAGCAAAGGTGGTTTTTCAGATTGCTGCCTTGTACTCTTGGCTCTCCACCCCTTTTGCTGCATCAAATCTATCTCCTTTCTTATTGGATGTCATTGTGTTACTCAAGGGAGGCGAGGTGTGTGTTTATGGTTCTTTTTAAAGCCTGCTCCCCCATCTCCGCACTCCTTCCTTTTTTATGTGCTTTTCTTCTCCGTGCAATTAATTGAAAAATAAAAATAAATTTGTGTAAAAAGGCTAGATAGAGGAATGTGACACCCCGCTTAAACTGAGGAGAGAAGGGGAGGTGCCCTCGTTCAGACATTGGATGAAAGGAAACACTGGACCCCACCTACCACAGCATGGTTCAGCCTCCTTTAGCCCATCCGCCGCTCACACTGACAAAGAGAAGATGGCCTGGGATGCTAGAATGGGCTAACTCCTCCAGAAAAGTGGACTTCAGTTAAAATGATCTAACAGGGGTAGGCCGGCTTGGAAAACAAATTGAATAAAAATAATATGAGTAAAGCAAACTGAAGATCACCTGTATTCATCTTAAACTAAAGATATGACCAGGACCTCTGAGAGGTCTGCTGCCTCTTTGTGAGGCACCCAGGAAAAGGAGGAAGGAAGGGACACTCCACAGCCAATGCTCATTTTAGTACAATTTTTTATTTTGCAACATTAGGCTTTATTTTGCAGGGACTGGAGAGCATTGTAAAATCTGTCTGGTACTTTGACAGCTGCTTTGCAGGGCCTGCAAAGCATTCTTCCTATCTGGATGCAGCCCTAGCAGTGCATCAGGGCATTCAACCTGCAATTCAGGTTCAGGGAGAGGTTTACTTACTAAGTAATTTAATAAATTAAAATATTTCTATACCACTTTGCACTGAAATATGATCTTGAAGCAATATACAAAGGATAAAAGTAGCTAAAATTATAATGGTTATATAAATATTTAATTAAGGTAAAGGGATGGGGGAAACAAATAAACAAATACCTACTCTGGAAAGGCCTGTGGAAACAGATAAGTCTTCAACTGGCACTTAGAGACCAGGAATGTTGGTGCTCTACAGATATCAGAAAGGAGACTATTCCAGAGGGCGGGTAATGCCTTTTCATTCCTAGAAGTGGAGGAGGAAATGTGTCTTAAGCTCAAAGAACAACATTCAAGAGGAATTAGACTGGCAAGCAAAGTGTTAAGTCTTGACAAAAGTCAGGATTGAACAAGAGGCACTTGACTTGAAAGAGGCTGTATCTCTGGGTGGGACTGAGCAAGTGGTCCACTTAAGCCTTCCATTAAGCCTCCAGTGTTGGAGACATTGTTAAAGCAGCTGCTTCCTATTTCTCTGAGCCTTCTGTATTCCTGCTATACGTGTTTAGACTTTTACTTCAGTAAACAATTCCAGTTTCATCTCATCCCTGACTTCTTAACTTGTGGCATGTTATTCCAGCTAAAGTTGTGGGTGGGTTGGGTGGGATCTAGGGTTACATTTTAAAATATATTTTAATGTTATATATATATTTTCTTACTGTGGCCTGCCCTGAGACTTTTGGGTGAAGGGCAGGATATAAATTCCTTGAAGAAATATGTATTTGATTGTCCTTTTGTCTCGCCCTCTGGTTTTGGCATACTATATTTCTCACATCTCCAAGTTTTCTGGAAATCAAGACTGATATTTGAACCGGTGCTGACTCTTAGGACCTATGCACACTTTGCTCACTGGAATGGTATAATAAAACCATTCCAGTAAGCAAAGGTCAAGCACAGCTACCAGTCTAGATGGCTTTAAGGTAGGGTTAGACAAATTTATGGACGACAGATGTATCAATGGCTACTAGAACGAATGCCTAGGCGCATCTTTCAGGTGGGGGGGGGGGGTAGGAACCGGGGCGCTTCTAAGGCCATCTGCTGGGACTTGAGAGCGGTAGAAGGTTTTTCCTTGTCTCTGCTTGAGATGCCCATGAGCATTTGGTGAACCACTGTGTACGACAGGATGCTGGACTAGATGGGCTGTGGCCTGATCCAGCAAGGCTTCTCTTATGTTCTTATGTTCACAGAGGGAGCCATCTGTACTTCAAGTGCTGGTGCAGTCCTGAACTGCACCACCAGCACTTGAAGTGTGTATGGCCATGACAATAGCCATAAGAACATCTGGTATATGCCCTGATATTATCAAGGTGATTGGGACATGTTGCATAACTACACAGCCTCAGCCATCATGCCCACTCACAGGATTGCACCTGGAAAAGGGAGTGAATGCTGCTGACCAGGAGCTCACTAGCAGCTCCTGCTCAAGTTATGGAAGGGCTGGGCTTAGCAGCATGGGCTGGACAAGAGAGGGGGAAGGGAAGGGCAAATGCAACAAGTGGGGGCATGGCTGGAAGGCAGCAGAGGGAAGTGCACAGTAATTGTGGTGAACTGGCTGGTCACTTTAGGTTTGGCCACTTCAACTGCTGATGAGTTTGGTTCAATATGAACCTGTAGAACTAACCCATGTACATATCTAGCTGTTCTCTTACCTTTTTCAATTCCATCTGTATGGCCCTGCTTTTCAGATGTTAATTTGCTGACTGCTAAGCAATTAGAAGCAATAATTAGAAGTAAAACTTTTGAAAATTAATGACAAGCGAGAAAGTGAGCAAGAACTGAGGTTTAGGATTACTGAGATGTTGTTGATGGCAATGATAGAAGGACTAAAAACAGTAATGGGAGTTTCAAGCAGCACTGAAGAAAAGACTTCACATAGTAGCCAGGTGATTCTCCCAGTGTCCAGAATTTCTTAACTTGGATGTCATGAAGAAATCCAAGTTTATTTTCACCAACTTTATTTTAATGGTGTTAAAAATATTGGAGAAGATTATTATTCTTTTTTACAGGAGCTGAAAATGAATGAGAAAGACTGTGAAGCATTTTTAACAGCATGTTCCAAGTTTTATTTCCTCTCTAAAATAGTTTGTACTGGTAGCAACTCAGTTAATTCAGTTCAACGTTGAGAAAGGTTTCAGAATGTGATTGATGTGTCAAAACCCGCCTAGAGACCTTCGAGTATGGGGCGGGATAGAAATGGAAATAAATAAATAAATAAATAAATAAATAAATAAATAAATAAATAAATAAATAAATAAATAAATAAAACAGCTGTCTCTGGAGTAATGTACAGATGGCTTCTGTGAGGTACTTGGTTTCAGTACTTTGGTTTTCCCCACATTTTATGTGTGCGTGTGCTTGTGTGTGCGTGCATGCAAGGTTCCCTGTTGCACTTCTCCCAGCAGGCTGGCCAAAGTGTATATCCCATATTCCAAGTGCATAATCACTAACTGTCATTAGCTAGACTGGCTAAGACTCATGGGAGTTGCAGTTCAGCAACATGTGGAAAGGTATGTGAAGAGGCCTAACATATTAAGAAGTTTCTTGAGTTGGGATTCAAGCTCCCACTTCAGATCTTATACGAGGCATAAGCTTGTTATTTTGCTTTTGTAGTAATTCTCACTTAGCCTCACACATTTGAAGAAAATGATAGTTATATATTGTAAATGGTAATTGTAATCATATCCATGATATAGTTGAAAGATTTTGTCCATTTAGAGGCTTTTGGCAAAGACTAAGGCTGTCTCCAGACATCACTTATTTATACAGCACTTTATAGACTGGTTTGCAGCACATCGGAACTACCACACACTGTCTATATCTTAGACAGCTGTGAGATTTTCTTTCCATGTGATCTAAGCCTCCCAATAGTATAATGTCAAGTTTTGCTGACAATTCCTGGCAAATTCTCACTGTACTTCTCATGTAGAAACTCAGGCACAGCAGCAATTACAGAATAACAGGATATTGTGCTGTAATAGTGAATTTTACTGGAATAACCTGCTAAATCGGGTTTAGATTCCAAGACTGTATCAGGAGCACCATGGTCACATCTGGCAAAGCAGGTACAGTTAATGAAGTAATTATGGGTTTCTGATCCAGTCTGGATGCAGCCTAAATTCTGTTATCTTGGGCTGCTTGCCCCTAAAGCAGACAGAGCAGATCACTTAGGTACTCCTTTCTCCCACTCCCCCCCCCTTGCTCCATTTTATTTACAGAATTTGCTCCATTATAGCTGTCAAAGTAAATTTCTTTATTCACTTCTTTGGACAAATCTCTTAAAGGCTCATTTGGTTAGTGCATGCACTTGTCACCTCAGGAGACCTAGGATGAAGTGGATCAGAGGTTTCAAACAAAGTAAGTTTGCTGACCTTAGCTTGTCCCTAGAGAGCCTTTTTGTCCCCATCACAAGGCATTTCACAGTTTGCTTTGAATTGCAATCTCTCTGCTCAGGGGAAATGAATGAATTGGAACAGAAGGGGGCTGTTCTGAATTAGGATTGATGTGTATGAGCAGTATAGCAAGAAGGAATGACCAGGTATGGAGGGAAAAGTAGAGGGATTTGCACGTTTAAGTTAAAATGGAAGAGTTTTCTTAGTTGTCCTTGATCTTAAATCAGCATACACACACATGCACAAACAGACAAAAATGGACTGACATTATTTATTTATTCCACTCTTCACCACATGGTCCCAGGGCGAGTTACAATAAAAATAAATCACGTAAAATATTGAAACGTAATTAACAATATTGCCTCCCTCCCTCCCTAACAGGACAGCACCCAGAGATAGGCATGTCTGTTGGTACAGAACTGTGTTCTTGAATAGTTTTGCTTCCATGAAATGCAAGTGAGCATATTTTGTATATATAGTTTGTCTACCTATGTGGCTATAGATTGGGCATAGACTAGCAAAAATGTCTTTGCATCTGGTATGTTTTAACAGAATTAGAAAACAAACCTCAGTACAAGCAGATTTTAATAAGTGGAATGGAACTAGTGAATTGAATGGGAACTATGGAAGAACTGTCTGGAATTTAAGCATTTCCCCATCTTCAAGGATTTTGATATGTGCTTAAATCGAATGAGATTATAGATAGGAACATAAAGCAGGGAGGGCTTCATTTGGTTATAATTGAAGCTGAAAGCCGCTCCCAGTTTGAGGCTTTGATTCAAATTCAAACCAATCTGGGGTGAGGTTTGAAATGAACCCCTCTAGTTTGTGCCAAATGAGTTTGAAATGGAACTAGTTCAGAAATGTTTCTTGCCTGTTAGAAGTGATCTAGAACCAGATAGACCTTTCTCAGTGTTTCACCTCATCTGGTTAATCTAGGATGGTCAGCAGAACCTGAATGGTGCTGCAGAAGTGGTTGTCTTTGGCCACTGTACACAAGGCTGGTCATAATGACTGAAGGCCACAGAACTGTTTTCTCCTTTTCCTCCCCAGAAATACTCACTTACCACTCATTTGACAGATGTCTAGCAGTTGTGACCAACTAGCAGATATAGAAAAAAATCAAGAGTGGGAGCAGAGTCTTACTGTTGCCCTAACACTTCAGGGGCAAGTGACATGTCTTCAATGAAGCCCTGAGAAAAGCCTAGATTTCTGCATATGACCATGACAACCAATCTTAAGACAACTTTGAACACAATGTCCTGTGGGATTGTAAGTTTGTCAATGCTATTTGACAAAATGGAGTTTCACGGAATCTATATATGACTAGCTTCCTGCAACCAGCTACTGTTAGCTTTTAACCTGGCAAAAACCACTACAATGTTTAGAGGCCATTTAGCAGAGAAGCTAAACTGCCTCTAAAAATTTTAGTGGCTTTGGTTAGCTTTTTATCTGGCAAACTTCAAAGAAGCTGCTTGCTGGCTATCGGGAAGCCAGGGTGGAATAAGGGTTGTGGGACAACAAGGGCCAGATGTCCCCCCTCATCCCTGCATCTTTACCTGTCAAACTGGGGTGATCAGTTCTTTTATATTTGCCCAGTGATCAGATTGTGGAGAGAAGAGGCTCGTTTCTGCTTGATCACTGTTTAAAAACGGCCAGCAGTTGTGATACCAATGCACAGGACAGGAATGGTGAACACAGGATGTGAAACCCCACCTCCTAATGACACCAGAGTCTATCCCCTCCCCAAATAGCCCAGGAGCGTCCTCATGCTCAGACTCAGGCCCCAAAATGATGCGGACTTTGATTCCAAACTGTGCCAAACAGTTTTTTAGGGGAGTAAATTTAGTGCAGATTTGGGCGATTTGGTCTGCATGTAGTCTGGTTTGGGGGCTTTGCATGGGGACACTGCTTGCCAAATTCGGATTCAATTCAGAGTTTATAGTGCATGGGGATGCGACCTCAGACAGCAATTGGATGAGGTCTGTCTGCTTGCAAAACTGAGCTTTGATACACAGGAGACTTTACCTTCATATGTCAGCTGGTGCTGATCTGCTCTGCCTCTGCAAGCAGATCCGTTCTGCAAGAGACAGATTAAAATGCAAGGATTTGGGGCTGGTAAGCTGGGTTTTATAATACTTGTAAATAAAGACTGTAACACTAAAAATATAAGAAAAGATATTTGGGGGCTATTGGAGGTCCTTTGATGCCATAGGTTTAAGACAGAATGTAGGAATAATTACTACACAACAACAGTTTGCTCTCTTTATCATATTCCGCAAACCTTATGAGCTATGGATAGGCTTTTTTGGTGACTTTTAATGAGTTAACTAAAGCTGACTAAAGGACAACAAATCAGTGAGTGACCAAACCTTATATGAGCTACTGGACAAAAATTGTTGGGTGTGTATGGATGAGCGAAGGGTGGAATTGTTTCCTGTGATGTTCTTCTTCTGTACCTGCAAGCGGGAAATGCTTACAGAACTTCTGTGGTGTGTTTTGTCTTTAATCCTTGTGTGTTGGAGGGTAATGCTAATGGTGTAGCTCTATGCAAAGGGAGGGCTTCTGTTACCCCTGGGAAAATACTGTTTAACAGAAAAGTAATTATTGATCGATGGCTCCCCATCCGCTAAAGGTCTCCTATCGACCCATCTCCTATTGTGGGTCAAGGCAAGCTCTCTGCTTTTAATCAGTTAATTCACAGATAAACTTCTCCGCAAAGGGACTGTGGTTGTCTACTCTTCTTCCCCTCCCCCTTCCTAACATGTGGACTAAATCTTGTAGAAATGTCTTTATAAGAAACCTCTGCCTGTGAACCTCATAATGGTACTGCTGGGAAAAGGAATTATTCCTCATTAGCCTTGAAACCATCTGGAATGAAGAGTCATCTCTCCCACTATAGTCTTCTCTCCTGTGCAAGTTCTTCCTGTATAGGAAGAATCCTGACTTCCAAGTCTATTCAGTTATAATAGGAAGGAGCGCGCGCACGCGCACGCACACACACACACACACACACACACAGGAGGAAAAGCCCAGCATATTAACTGCTTGAAAATTACAATCCTTAACTGAGTTGTTGGTTGCATATTAGTGCCTTCCTTTCTTCTGCTTCCTGTAGACATTCTGTAGCTCCTCCATCAAAAATTCCAAAGGATTTTGATATAACAAGCTATACTATTATGCCTTTTAGTCCAGGCTTACTTCAGTTAGCCATAGTTTTGCACAGTCAGGAGATATTTCCCTGCTTTGTGTTTTGGATTTAAATCAGCCTTCCTTAGCTTGCTGCCCATTTGATCTCTTGGTCTATAATTCCTGCATTGACTTGAGCTGAGCTGAGTTGTAGTCAAAACATCTAAGGCCAATTTGCACTTGGCCTTGTAGTTTGCAATAGGTTAACATCTGGGGAGGTGCATTGGCACTTGCAGGAGGCATTTACAGCCTAGAAATGCCCCTGCCTGCCCAAATGTTAACCTATTGCAAACTAGCAGTGGGCATGAAACCGTGTACCACACAAAACCTAACTCTAAACAGTTGTGACTGAAAACATCGTGACCATTTGACCAGTTCTGGTGCAAGGGGTCATCTGAGGTGCTGCACAAGTGTGCTGGTACCTCAGATGACCCCAAATGAAACTGTACATGTCCAGAGCATAATCATTGCCGTGACTATGATGCCGCTGCATGTGCAAAATGGTGGCGCCTGTCAGGGATTGGATGTGCGATTGGACGTATGTGAGTGTCCAGGTGTGTGGCGGTTAGGTTATCATTCCCATTACAAGCTTAATACAGTTTCCCTAAACCAAAATAATAGAACCGGATGCAAATGCGAATTTGCCTGATCCCATTACTTTCAACTTAATTGCGTTTGATCTGGATTCTGAGGATCATATGTGGCGTACGTGACTCGAGGGGGGGACTCAAGTGCCTACTTTCTAAAAGCCACTTTTTGCAGCTGCCCTGCCCTCTTCCTCCTGGCGTGAATGTGCCATCCATAAGGGACCCCTTCAGGGAGCCTAGCTGGGTGGCTGGGTGGCTGCTGCTTGCCTGTATGGAGGAAAAACAGCACCGGGCAGCCAGCGATTCTTTTGCCTCCTCTCCCCATTGCCCAGGGCACACAGCAGCAGTGGCAACTCAAGCCCCCTTTGCCCGCTTACCGCCACAGCCTTAAAACATCCACACATCTCCCAGAACCTGCAGATGCTTTCCTTTCTTTTCCCTTTTTAAAGGTCAGAACTTTCAGAATTGTGCAAAATTGCAACATTGTTATCAGGTGTGAAGTGGGTGGATTGCTACAGTGTAGCGGCTGCTGTAAGGGGTGGATTTTTACAGAAAAATCACTATATTTGGAAGCAAGCTATTGGGGGGGGGGAGAAAACCCTAAACATGCATTCTCATCCCACTAAAACTGTACCATTCCCACAGTAAGAAATGTAAAACATTTCAAATGCATGAATCGGAGTGAGACCTGTTGAAATGAGTGTTAACATTTACAATGCTTTAGGGCGATTTAACATGCGGAAAGCGTGTTAAGCCACCCTGACGTGGGGACTGCGAGGATCGAAACCGTTTTGAATCTGTTTTAAGCTTGTAATGGGAATTCACCCCTAGTGTTTTCTAGTGTGAATGCTAATACACGTTACTCTGTTTTACGCTCTTCCTGTCCAATGGACAGGAAGCTGAGTGCTGAAACACCCCTGGATGGCATAGTGTTGATTCTGGGTCTACAAATTAATTCTGTACTGTCAAGATTCAGAAGAATCTTTATTCTGTGGTTAAAATGTTTGACTGTTAATAAGAAATAAGAAACCATGCTAAGGAATTCCAGAGCCAGTACTATAGATTCCAACCCCACCCGGATTTCAGAGATGGAAACTCTTGAAACATTCATTGTAGCTTGTTCCTTCCCAGGTTTAATCTCAACCCTGCAACACTTCAGCTTCAGTGTAGCACTGGAGCTGAATACATTTTGCAAGTGCCAAAAAAGTTTTTAAAGGATTTTCATTTGTAGCTTTTTAAGTGGCCCAAAGGGAGCCCATGGACCTCATTGTTCTCCAGAAAGGAGCTGTACTAGACCGTGGTTGTCAGAATCACCACCCCAGGCCCAAAGTGAAGAGCAAGACAACATGCTTCTTCACTTTATTGTGATAACGCAAAATGGAGATTTGAGACAAGCACTGAGTATATGAAGCAGCATCTCAGACCCAGTCTGGTGTACTGCTGAAAAGCACTCCTCAGTAGGCCCAGAACATGGAGGCATGCTTTCTTCATCCCATGTTCCAAATAAGGACCATGATCTCTGGTAGCAAAGGGTACTATGAGAGATCTGGATTAAGGGCATCTCAGTCTGGATCAGGCTCTGTCTAATGAAGACAGAGCCAGGGCAGCAGGGGTGAGGGTTCCTTGATCTGCATTAACATGTGGACGGGACACCCAGAATGCGACTACATGGACCACTAAGGGTCTGTGCAGAAATGGCATCATTTAGATTCTTTTCCTCATTCCTTTCTGCTGAATAGCATAACATAGCCAAGGTTCTCACAACAATCAACATTCTCATGCTCTCTTATCTGCCTAGCAGACTACCCAGCAAAAAGGAGGAAACATTAGTTCTGCCATGAAGTAACTGAATGACTCTAGACCAGTCACTGTCTGCCCAAACTATTGAACTTTGGGTGGTTGCAAGTATAAGATGAGAATGGAGAAGGAACTGTTTGTTGCCTAGAACTTGTTGGAGGAAAAGTGTGACATAAATGTAAGTCTTTTTATTGGCTTTGGGGAATAGGACCCCTGTTCTGTTTACCATCTAAGTTTATTTGCAATTAACTTAAATATTTGTGCAAAGAGGTTGTTGAGGTTTTATCCTGAAGCTGAAAATACAGTGTGAATAATTTTGATCAGTGGAATTTATATTTGCTCTAGTTTTATGCTAAGATGATTAAATGATTTTCCCTTTTTTTATGTGTTCTTGCCTTACTAGTGTAAGTATGCCAAGGGAATTGACTTGGCCGGTGTGTTAAAGGTATACTAAGGCTGTGGGCAAGATCAGACGGGGCCTTTTGAGTTGGGCCCTTACAAAGAGGCATCCCATTTTGAGTCTTCCCCGCAAAAAAAAGCCTTACAAATTTGGTTACTGATTAGGTGCCCCCAAACCCACCTTTTTTCCCACACAGCAGTTACCACACACCTCCATGTTTGGCCACAGTGTGCCTTGACAATGGGTGCTACTCTCTGGTCTGTTGTCTGCTTAGCTTTTTGTCATAGTGATTGGTTGATTGCCTGCAACAACAGATGTTGTTTCTGCATGAATCGTGGGTGGTTATGTCAATGGACATCTCCCTCTCACTGCAGGAAGCCACCTCACCTTTGTAAAGGGCTGATTGGAAAAGGCCAAGTCTGATTGCACCCCAATTTGACCTAAAACATAAGTCACCCCAGGTGTTAAAACATGCCACTTTTGAAGGGGTGACCTTTCCAGCACCTCAGAATGGAACAAGGTACATAAAGGAGGAAAACCTCAGTTGCTACAGACTCAGAGTTGCACAGATGATGATTCTTAGAGGGTTCACATGTAGCTTAAAGAACTTTCTCAAAAGAGCCTTAGAGACATGTGTGGCCCTTGTGATCTCATCCCACAGTGGGTCTTCTGTCTAACAATGGTAGATACTGCTTAATATTAGAATAGTTTCTGTTCTATTTCCCTTTATATATCATAAAGATTCTATCAGAGAGACTGTGTCCATCACAGTACAACTGACCTTTTAAACCAAACAAGTGTTAATGTTCCTAGCATGAAGGAATAGCAGATACTTTTCTGGTTTGAGCAAAAAACAGCACACAGGTACCACTTGCAAGTACATGGCTTTGCACTTTGAATCAGAGGCAAACAAATCTTTGCTTGTTTCGTCACTGTTTATGGTTCAGTGCAGAACTTTTTGCTGCTGCCATTTCATCTCCATGGAAGAGAAGGGAAGTGGTACATGTTAATTTAAATTACAAGTGATAATTTACCTCTTGCCCATCATTTCTCTGTGTGTGTAGAAATACCCAGGCTTTTTATAAACAATAGCTTTTGTCCAGGAAATGGAATTTGATTTAGTATTTCTTCAGAATTGGTAGGGAACATTTTTTGTGCCACTTACTGCAGAGACTGTCTTGGGAATGAGTAGCAATTAAATATCCCTTGCATTTGAAAAAGAACACCGCTACAAGGATCAATAGAGATATCTTGGGTTCCCAATTTTGGTTGAGTTCCCACTGAGGTTAATGGTCTCTTTCTGGACTATATAGGTTTAGATTGCTGGTTGAGGCTGAAGTGTCTGAAGTGTTCTTTAGTCTTTTTATGTAAGAATAATGTTACACAGACTAATGGCAAGCAACATGGTATTGTTCTCCTGCTTGTATCCAGCTTCTGTTGTTCTCTTTTTGCCTGTGAAGGAATTAGAGTAATTTTTTCATGCTGTCAGACTGAAATTAACAAGATCCAGAGTAGTAATTTTTTTGCTTTGATATCTCAGATGTATTTTTTTGTATGACATGGCTATAATTCATATACATCGGGCATGTCCATACTGGTTTGATGGACCGACCCAGGTAGCTCCTTGGAATTCTTGTCTGAACTGTAGAATGGGTCTCCCAGTAGACTGCTTTGTCCAGAAAGGAGAAGGTATTGGAGAACACTATTGTGTATTCCAGGGTGGTGTACCAGACCAGTGGTTCTGTGCAGATGACACACAAGCTGTGGTGTGGTAAACCATGGCTGAGGCATCATTTCTCTGTTCAGAAAGGTCAGTACAAAACATAGAAAGCAAAATCTGAAATGATAAATGTTGACACAAAATATCCCATCTGCCTTTTGATTGGAGGTGTCAGTAATAGAATAAGAAAGAGGAATTGTGGTTGTAATGGATAGGTCAATTAAGTAACAGCGCAAGCACAGTTCAGATACTATATGGTTGTGTTCACACCTGTTTTAATCCATTTTCACTCCACTTTCAGAGTGAGAGAACACACCAGCAAACTGAGTAGTCATTTTCTGTCCACTTTATCTAACCAAATATGGATTTTCTGACTCAGATAACTCCAAAATAAAACAGCTCGTCACTATGCTGATGTGTTCTCCCATTCTGAAAGTGAACTGAAGCTGGATTAAAACATAGGTGTGAACATGGCCTATGAGGAGTTTTGGCCAAGGATAGCTCAACAGCTTAGATGGAGGACAACTTTTTTGAAGCCCTATCACCTGCTAGCCTTAAATAACTACTGCAACAATAACAGTTAAATTACTGCTTTTTTAAGTGTCAGTTTTTCTGGCAATTAAGCAGAATCCTTCTGGATTTACTCATGAGTAGGCCATTGTAGGATTAGGATTGGAATGTACTGTAATACCAGTGGTATCCCAGAAAATAGCATAGGGTAGGGATGTGCATGAATATTCAAAGACATTTGAAATTTGATCGAATTTGTCTGAATTTCAACATTCGAACTTGAATCAGATGTCCATAAATTTGAATTTAAACATTCAAACAAATTTTGAATTTTCAAATCTATTCATTTGAATTATTCAGACATTCGTATGTGTATGGGTCCGTACACAATGCGTACTTGCACGTACGCATCTTTCCTGCATCCATACAGGATGAAAACAGGTTGCATATGGGATAAATATGGGATGCATACTGACGTGTATGGATGTGTACAGACGTGTAAGGGATGCATAAAGATGCTTAAGGACACATCCGAATGTTGTCGACATTTGTAAGTGCAAATTCAACCCAAAAATTTCAGTCAATAGATTCGAATGTGCTCAATTCAAACCAAATTTGCGTAAATTCAAATTCTAAAGATTTGAATTGCATTCGTGCACACCCCTAGTACAGAGCAAATGAAGGTACAAAAATGATGCCTCTGGAACTGTAAGTTCCCCAATGGCTACTTGAAACACTTTTTGAGTAAGTTTTGCACATCTTTAATAGGCTGATCATTTTGCCACACAATTGTGTGATTTCCAGAGTTCTTGCTTCCAAGTGGAACTGCAGCCCTAGTTTTTCCTGCTTTAAGCAGCACAGGGGTTAACTAGCCCAACATGGGGCTGGAAGAGTACATGAAAATTAGATTAGAACCACATGCTGATAACCAAATGCTGTTGCTGCTTCTCTCATTTAATTGCATGTTGCCCCAGGGATTTTTTTTTCCATAGGATGAAAAAAGAAATCTATTTAAGTATTTTTCTATGTCAGATAATTTAAATGCTTAAATGTTCTGGAAATCTAAGATTATTGTTCCTGCCATTCTAGTAATTCCATGTACTCATGATGAATATATACCAAGGTGTGATTTTATCAGCAAGCACATTTTTCTACATCTCTGCAAGGAAACTACAACAATGTTCCTGAAGTTTGTACTCTTAAGGGCCTGTCATTTACATTGACTCTTCCATCAGGCATAAAGGATGAATAATAGAAGGAGCTTGTCAAGATGTCCATTTCAGTTAGTAGGATGCAGCTTTATGAAACTATGTATATGTTGTTTCTTCTTCAAAACAATGCCAGTCATCCATGTCTAGCTATATCACGAGTCAGCTTAACTACACGTAAGCATCCTTTCCTTGGCAAAGATGTCAAGCAAAACTTGTGAAGTTCATAGCAGGTCCACTCTGTGATTAGATGAAAACCCCACAACATTCTGGGCTCGGCACAGCATAGTTTATCTGAGGACTGAGGTAGAGCAACAGGAGTTTATAAGTATCTGCATGCAAAAAAGAACATTCTGAGAGAGAAAATAAAAACTCAATTCATATTTTTTCTTTTTTTTTAATGGTGGTTCCACACTGCCTTTGTCACTGCTCAGGCACTGGAACATGCCATGTGACATTTTACAGTCATATGGTATGATTTAAAACCTCAAATATTTCTGATTGTTTTGATGCTGTGTGGTCAGAGGGTGTCCATGCGTGCTCAAACCAGCATAGGAAGGGAAAGATGGGTTGCAGAAATGCTTAGAGAATGCAGAACCTCAGGTCTTCATGGAAGTTTGTAGACAGCAGGCAAATCCGACCATACAGTGTACATGACATAGAAGCATTTGCTTGCTGCTTCAATAAGGCCATCTGATTGTGGTGTAGGCATCTCAGGCCTTTGGACTTAACAAGAGCTCTCTCTGAATAAATATGTTTTGCACTAGAGGAATTCTCCTTATCATTTGTATCACAGTTGATCCTACCATTATGTCCAAGCTATCTTGCCACCTGAGATGAAAGACAAGAGAGAGCACCTATTTTGTTCTGTGTGCAGAGGGCAAACAAACTGAAATCTCCTGCTGCATTACAAACACAGTGGTCACTGTCACCCATTAGGATAGGTCAGGTGGAGGGAAAGGCAGCTAATAGGGAATTATGTTGGGGTTAGAGCAGGTTGCACTTCTATTCAAATTTGCAAGGAAAATGACCTCACTGAATATAGTGGATTATGCACACATGAGCCACCCTTCAATTGAAAAATGTGTGAAAGAAAAAAGGAAAGTATATTCAAGCTCCAAGCTACTTGGCACGGTGGGACACTGCCTGGGTTTCTCTGTGGTTCAATGAGTTCATTTAGAAGGATCAGGCTAAGCTCTCTGTGCCATAGCAGAGAAGTGGAAGGGAAAAGACAGCCACTCTGCTGCCCATTTCCATCACAAGCACTCCTTCACAAAATTTCTGCCAGATTCAAGCTTGAATTGAATTTAGGGCTTTCTCCAGTAAGTCTCTGATGACTTAGTTGATAAAAATAATCATGCAGACTAGCAAAAGCAAAATTGACTGTGATATTATCCAAGGACCATGGAAGTTCTGGGCCCTTAACAGGAACTTTTGTTATTGATACTGAATAAAAATCAGAAATGCACATTTAATTTTAAAAACTAAACTGGGTTGGAACAATCTTATTAGGAAGAAACTTAACTGATGTTGACTGAAACATGCAGGAAGTAGTTTGAGGAACCAGAAAAACATTTGGGTGACCTTTTGCTTCTCCATTTTATGTTCTTTTAACTACTACCAGTTCTCTGCAAACTGTTCTACTGCAAGATTGTATTCTATTGTAATATAATTGCATGAGTAGTAGAGCATATGTCTCAGTAATTGTACCAACTACCCCCCTTTTGTGGGGTTTATATATACTGCTGCATCTTGATATGATCATCAGATAAAAATCTGCACTATACTGGCAATGTGGCCAAAGACATTGCACTCTTCTTTTAGGATATAGATGGCAGTGCCTAACAGGCTCTGGTTGCTCTTGAAGAGCTAATCAGGGTCAGACCCAATTAATATATTGATGGGAGATTTACACAGGAAAGCACTTGTAACCTACTTTGAATTTTCTGTCAAGAAAATTACATGCAGACCTGATTCATGCTAGAGTTGAAGATTAACTGTAACTTAGGCTGTGATTAGACACAGAACAAAAAAAAAAACCCTAAAAAATAAGCATCTCTAATAATGGCTAATAAGTGTTCATACATCAGTCTCCTTCTCCAGAATAGTGTCTGCTAGAAAAGCTGGATTTGAAAAAGCTTGGGAATAGGAGGACCACACACTGTCTCTCTTAAAGGGGTATTCAGGGCCTGTGTGGAAACGCCTAAGGTCTCTGAAGTACCACCATCATTGGTGTGCTGGTGGACCCAAACCTCCATGGCTTTATAGAGACTCTGCTAGATTGTGTTTCCCTTCTGAAGGCTCATTTAGTTATTGATAGTCTGGTGCTAGGGATGTGCATGAATGAAAAATTAATGTGTGATTCACAATCAAACCAAACATCTGAAAATTCATTTTCTTATCGAATCATTCATTGGAACATTTGAATATTTGCTTTTGCTGCCGAACATTTTTCATGACTTTTTTTCTATTGAAAAAGCATATTTTCATCAGTAAAATACTGCCAAAGTGAAAAAAAATTGATTGAATTTTTGTACGTGTGAGCAGAGAGCATTGTTTCATTCGACTGTTCAGGTGTTCGACTGAACTTACATTTGTTTTGATGATAAAATTTGCAGCTTCATACTTCAACTTATTTTAACTGATTGGGTCTGCTGTGTTAAACTGGTAGACTGGGCTTCCATAGTTCTTCTAATCCTGATTTTCTGAAGGGGTCAGCTAGTGGCATAGTTTGTGGGAGCCCAATCCTAGCATTGTATAAGGGACAACAGAGAAACACGTCATGCGTGTTGTTACTGAATGGCGAAATTCTGAGTAATGTGAATAGAAAAGTAGAATAAAACCTTTCCAGTATATCTCATAATTAGCAAAACATGATGTTAGAAGTTTTTCTGTCAGTTCCTCTTTCATAAGCCCACTAGTCTTTTCTTTTTCATATCCTCCCTGATTGTCATGGAGTTTGCTATGCTGTTCTGTTGCCCTGCCTTCAATCCTGTCCTCCTACTTTAGGATCAAATCAAACTCCCCCTGAAACATTAAGCTTTTCAGAAACAATAATGCAACAAGCCCACATTAGAACTTATAGAATCTACCTATG
Organism: Aspidoscelis tigris stejnegeri; assembly: GCA_023333525.1. Lineage (NCBI taxonomy): Eukaryota > Metazoa > Chordata > Lepidosauria > Squamata > Teiidae > Aspidoscelis > Aspidoscelis tigris. The sequence continues at coordinate 84,107,944 of JALMGA010000003.1, forward strand.
GTAGTGCTTAATTAAAGCATAGAAACGTTGAAGAGATAGCAAGTTAGGTCTTCATGCAATAAAAGTACTTGTGCCATTTCACCATCTGTTTCCATCAAGATGTTAATTGTTTCTTTGTTTTAATTAGGAAGAATTTTTGATTAAAGAGGAGTGCAAGAGAGTAAAGTAAGGAAGGACTAAAAAGCTGTAGAGAAGGAATGTGGGCTGCTGAGATGGGTGGGAATTGCCTAAGACCACTGCAGTGAACCTAGCTGGTAGAAATGAAATGAGGGGTATTTCACATTTATCTTGCTTTTGAATGCTTTTATCCACAAATCCTCCTTGTTTCTGCTTTAGCACTGGTCCTGCTATTTCAGCATTTTGTGAGGGGGCTGAAATGGCAGCCCTAGTTTGCCACCTCACTTGTGAGCAATAAATTGGTGTCAATAATTTGGTTTAAATAAGTTTCAGAAGCTGCTGGTTTTACTAGTGCTAGTTTTAAACTTGATGGGAGTGGGTAGGAAAGAATTATATGAAACCCTCCAATTCTAGGAATTGACTCCTTTCATTTTGGCACAGTTCCATCTTGTATTTCGTATGAATTCCTGAAATTTACAGTAGCTGAATATCTGGAAAGAAGTGGAAGGTGTGGTATAATGGTTTGTATAAGTAGAGTTGAGCATACAGGGCTCAAATTTCTGCTTATCTATTGTTCCTAACTGGATGGCTTTGGGCCTGTCACTGGGGTTGCATCTAGACAGGGTCAAAACCCCACAATCATTTTGGAATAGTATTTGTTTTGCCAAATGTGATCATGGTTGCCCTGATAACTGTCCAATATATATTTCATATTGTGGGCTTAAAGTATTGTGTCATTCTTTGATAAGCTGAAATGTGGAATATTGACTTAACATCTGGGCAATATGAAGTAATCCTGAGAGTATCCAAAAATAGTGGAATAGGTAACTGATGTGTTTAGCCAACCTAGGTCTCAGCTTGACCTACCTCACAGTGTTAACATTAGAATAATAAGGGAGAGAAGAGAATAATTTTGAGCAAAGTGGAAGTACAATAAAATACAAATAACAAAACAGGTAAAATAAAAAGATGTGCTTTGCTTAAATGTCTTTCAATAATGCAGATGGTCAAGAAGTATATTTAGTTATTTTGAGGTAATAACTAAATTGTGATAAGCATATTAATCTAAGAAGTACAGGTTAGGTTTTGCATGTGAAAGTTTGCATAGCGCCCACATTTTTCAGCTGTTATCACACACTTAATAACTAGTGGCCAGCTTTTGGTCAGTGTTCAAGAAACAATTAAGGAGACAAGAGTATGAGTATTATTCAGGTATTAATGACAATATTTAACTTCACCTGAGCTCTCTCCATGCTTTACATTTGTTTAATATGTGCCTTTAAAATGTATGAACGTTATAGCTAAATGTTTGGAACCATATGGATTACTGACAGAAAATAAGAGGAGTTTCCACTCCCTTTTGATAATCAATTTACTCTCAAACATGGCTTTAGTTCAATTATGGGTGCTTTTAGGTACAACAGTAGGCATTGGTACATGTGTTTGGGGCTTTGAGTAGCTTGATATTAGAATAAGAAAGCAGGCTTTTACAACTTTTGTCTTCCATCCTCTATCTTCCTTAATCCCCCTGGGAGATGGCATGTTGTTTACCAGTTTGACTTCTCCAAGATAACCTTTTGGCTTCAGCAGGCCACTGTACTTGAACTGCAAAATATCCAAGCAGCCATTAGATGGGAACAAAGAGTGAGTGCAAAGTTATTTCCAGCTTGTCTTTATGTAATTGCACAAACTGGCCCTCTTGAGAAAAAGTGCAAAGAATCTCCTCCAGTGTTGAACTGTGAAAAAGGAGAAACCACATTCTTGATAAGATGAGGGGTTTTCCCCCCAGAAAAGAAGCTGGTATTGTACGTTTGGAAGTAAGCTATACCTTTGTGTCTCTGCTTATAGCCAAGAAATACTATTCCCATTACAAACTAAGTCCATGGGGCAATGGGACAGAGATTGACATTTCTGGAAACCATGTTGTTGTTGTTTTTGGTGTTGATCAAAACACAGTTTGTGGAAATCAAAGGGACAGCCCTAATTGATGCTCTGGCCTTCTCTGCTTGCCCTCCTCCTGTTTGTTTACCAAATGCTGCCACCCTTCACTGTTTCCTTGAAACTGCTGTTGTTTCCCCCCTACTTGCCTGCCTCTGCAAGTCTTTCCCCTTTCTTATTTTGTATATTCACTGTCACTCCTACTTTGTACATGTGAGCTGAAACAGCTTTTCAACACCAGCATACTTCAAGATAAGTGGAGGAGGCATTTTGGTCTTTTGTTTGCCTTTTATTTTATTTCCATATTGTAGGGGAAAAGTTAGGCATGATAGATCCTAAATATGCCTATCCCTAAACAACATTTTTTTGTGTTCTTTATTAGGGCTGTACTGAACTGGCTTGGTTGGATTGAACCAGCTAGTTGAACCGAACAAATGGGTGTTTGGTTAAATGTCACAATTTTAGTTTGTGTGCATCCTTACTCTTTACTCCATAGGTCTTCCATTATTGTCCAATCAGATCTATTCCTTGTGTTGCCATTGTTGCTTATTACAGTTTTTTTTTTAAAAAAGGTTGGTGTTTTAGTTTCAGAAAAAGTCCTTGTCTTGGGCTTCTTTCTTTTCCACCCTCATAGGGTTTTCTCTACAGCTTCAGCTGTTGCCATTCTTCGTTTGCTTTCTCAATTTGCACTTGCAGTGGCAACCTATGAACTGGAACCAGAGGCAACATGGGAGACACGAACCTTTCTTTTGACCTCCTGATGCTGTGCTTTGATCAGATTGTGTTCCAGGAGATGGAAATGAGTTGTCCTTATCTTTCCAGTTCTATTACTATTTTTTTCCTCTCTCCTTCATCCTGTTGCCTGTCCTCTTTTCATTTACTTTTCCTCACTGTTGCTGTCATCACTATACGCAAGCATGCTTTTTTGCACCATTTTTGCTGGGTTTTTAAAAGCCATTCTGAGGAAAATAACTGTCTCTAGTGACCTTCTCCTTTCTTAAATGGGTTAAGAAGTACAAAGTCTGCCCCCCCCCCCCCCATGCATTGGTTAGAAATAAGAGCCCTCTTTAAGGATTGATCAGGTGTGCTCAGGCACTTTTCAGGCATGTTTATTGTTTCAATATGTTTAGACTTGATTTTAAATGTTATAACCCACCTTGAGACCTTTGGGTCTAGGGCAGGATAAAAATGCAAATAATAAATGAAATAAATGCAGTGGTAGCATAACAACTGGCCAAGGCTGCAGCTGGAATTGTCTGATCCTCTTGATCTGCATTTTGCTCTGCTACAGATCAGAACATGGTTCCATAGCGTCAAAGGAAGGCATCTAGGTGCAACTTCACACGTTTGCATCCATGATGAACTGTAGGGGAAGGAAAAGCAGCCCTGCCCAACTAAAAGACACCTCTGCTTTTGGAATGCCAATGCCAATGCAGATTTCAGATTCTTTTTGGGAAATTAGTTAGTAGAGCACTTTCCCCTCTGCAGTATCATGGATGGCACAACCTTTCAATTCACTGAATTGGAAGTATGGTCCTATATTGCCTTTTTGGGTGCTTCCAGACTCACCCTAAAATGTGACTTTATGGTATAGGGTGGGACAGAAATGTAAAAATAAATAAATAAATGTGCCATCTTGCCATTGTCACTTCCCACTCAACAGATGGAATGATTGGAAACAGTGCAGGGGTGGCATGGCCGCTTCAGGTCTACCTGAAGCCAATTGGAAGCTGCTTTGCCTCTTCCACATGGCTTCCCGGCTGTCAGATGGGACACACTGTTGTCCACAATAGGGGTGCAGCATGTACCTGAAAACATGAAGTAAAAAGATGCTGATTGATCAGCATCTTTTTACTTCGATTAAAGCTGTGCTGCTCCTGCGGACTGAAGAAAGTGTGAGGTTTTGAGGTAAATCTGGGCACAAAGCATAATGGCTCCTTTTTACCTTTACTCTGTTCCTGGAAGGTCTGATTTTCCCTTTTGGCATCTGTAGATAAAATCTTTAGATTTTGGGTTTAGGGCACTGATACACTTTAAAACATATTTTGGTGGCACTCCCCCCCCCCCAAAAAAAAGCTACCACAAAATACCAACTTTTGGTAAGAAACTTTTAATTGGATTTATCCAATTTTCTTTTTCTGTCCATTTCTTTCCCTTTTCTTCCTCTTCCTTTTTCAGACCTCCTGAGGATAGTGTCTGATTTCCCAAGCAAGTGTAAAAGTAATTAAAGTCAAACATGGCTTTTAGAAAGGGGAAGCAGCTAATTTTCTTCTTTCTGGGGCATTGGTATTGTGGTTCTCTTTTGATAACTGCACCTCATGAAAGCAGGAGGTCCAAGTCAGGATACCTAAGTTGTTCAAAGAGAAAGAGAAGTTAACACAGGAAGTGTAAAATGGTTTTTGCCGCTTCACCCTCCATTTTGCAAGAGCCCGGCATTGAGGTTGGAGCAGACCATCTTTCTACTATGCTTTCCCCCCTCACTTTTTCACATTCCCTTTATGACAGCAGTTGGGATTATTATTAAAAAGCATGTGCATGAGGATGTGCTTTTTCAAGAGGCTTCTATTCTTTTTCCCCAATGAGCGACCAGCTTTTCACAGAGTTTGCACAGCTGAAACAGGAAACAGAGCTTTAAAATACTGCAGGCTTAGAAGTCTGGCCAGCCAACCTTCCATTGTTGTTTCATCTCTCATGGTGTTTCATTGCTGAGGAAGCTCAGTCACCGTGGGCGATCTCAAAAACCTGAATGCTGAGGGACGTGGTGAGTATTTTAGCATTCGTTTTGCACAGCCTTCTTTCCAGAGAGTCTGAAATCAACAAATATCTATCCCTGAAGAAGGCAGTGACAAACCATTTCTGATTTTCCACCCACCAAGAAAACTATGTAGCGATAAGGATGTAAAAAGAAGAGTTGGCTTTTCTACCCCACATATCTCACCCATTTAAGAGGATTCAAAATGGCTGACAAAGCTTTATATTCTTCTCCCCACAATGGGCACATTGTGAGGTAGGTGGGGCTGTGAGAGCTTAAAAGGAGAGCTGTTACTACCCCAAGGTCAACCAGCTGGCTTCATGGAGGCGTGTGGAATCAAACCCAGTTTTCCTGTTGATATTTGTGTATGTGTGCTTTTACCCTTGTTCTGAAAATTGCTTGTGGATTTTCTTAATGAGAAATGTTTTATATAAATAAGAAATGCCCAGTGGATTGAACCCATGGGCTATCTAGTCCAGGATTCAGTTCTCACAGTGGCCAGTGCTGTGCAGGTATTCCCACCAGAAAGACATGGGCACACAGCTTGCTCTGCCTTTAGTCTCCCAGTAGCTGCTCTTCACTTCCTGCTGCCATCAGGGCTAACAGCCAATGATAGTCTTGGCTTCCATGAATGGGTACAAATCTCTTCTGAAACCATCCAAACTGATAGCCAACAACACATCCAGTGATAACGGATTCCAAAGTTTAACTGGTATTTTGGGAAACATAAAACATTTTGTCTACACCATGCATGGTATTATATACCTCTATCATGTCTCCTTCTTACTCATCTCTTTCCTAGATGAAAAAGCTGCAGTCATTGCAACCTTTTCTCATAGGGAAGTTCCATAAGCCTCACCATCTTTGTCCTCCTCCTCTGAACTCTCTCCAGCTTTGCTTTTCCTTTTTGAGATGCAGTGAGCAAAACTTCACACAGTATTTCAGATACAGTTCAAGTTACACAAAAGGGAAATTTTAACTAAACATTAGGAAGATTTACAATCTGTTAGGAAGTGGAACAGATTGCATTTGAAGAGGGTGGCTTTTCTTAAAGGCTTTTAAGCAAGGAGTAGATACCCACTTATAGGGGATACTGTAATGATTGTTTTCTCAGCTCAACGGGGCATTGGACTAGATGGCGTGAGTGGATCTTTTTAACTGAATGATTCTGTATAGTGCAAATAGCAGCTTCAGAGTGGTTTTAGTCAAGACCACAGCCGACGATGCCTGCTGAGATCCTGATAATAATTAACTACCTATTGCTGCTCTGTGCATTTTTTAATGAAGAAATTACTTGCTTCTTCTTGAGTGGAATGGGCTTCCAGAGCTGTTCAAGATGCATTTTGTAATATTGAGATGGAGAGACCTTATTTAAGTGTGTGTTAAAGAAGGGGTTGTATCCTGCATCCGTTCCAAGAAAACTGGAGAGACAACAGAGAATCTTCCAAGAAAAAATAATCACTCAAAATATCAGCAACCTGATAGTCTTTGATATAACACTATATTATAATGTATTAAGATCAATACACGAGGCATCTGCCAAGTATAAATAGTTATCATAAGAAGTAAATGGTAATTGAAGAATTATTTAAAATGACGACGACGATCTGGGCTTAGCAATGTATTCTAATAGCTGAAAAAATCAATATCAATATGTCTCATGAACAGTCTTAAGGCGATTTTAAAGCCCATCAAACAGAAAATCCGCAAATTCATGGAGGTGAGTTGGTAAATCAAGGAGATTCTCCAGTAGAATCATTTTGACTTGGATGGAGGTCTTCTTCAGTGCCCAACACACTGGCATACATTTGTGGGTTTCCTATTTGACTGGATGGATTTGTTAAAAAGTTGTTTTAAGACTATTTGAGAGATACTGTGAAAACTTAACTAAATTAATGAAAGAGAAATTTGCTGCATGAGTAGAATTCTGTGTGGTAAGAGTGAAAGTAAGAGGCAAATGGTGTGCTGTGGAGTTCAGATGCTATAGAAACTATGCATGATCTCTTTGGAGAAGGGTAGAATAAAGGGTTGTTAATGAGATAATTTTTTGGTGGGCCAGGGAGAGGAGCCCATTGCTGGTAAACTCTATAGACTCCAGTAATAGAATTGCACATAGGTACGTACTCTATTCAACTTTTTAAATCCCTTCCCAACTGTAAAATAACTTAGCACCTCCTGGATCAGTACTTTATTCTGTATAGGGTAGTACTTACAACCCCTTTGCCTAAACAGACAGTCTCCTTCTGGTACCCATTTGCCCTATTAGCTTTCATGGGAAAAGTCGCATATGAATTCTTGGTCCATCGTCAAGATAGATGAACTATCTCCCTGAGTCTGGTTCTACCCAGTATATTTCACTTTTGCTCTATGTGTTTTTGCTTGAGTCAAAAGAGAAAGTAAAGTGCTTTAACAGACCCAAGCATTCAAATAAAACCAAACAGGAAAATGGATTGCAGTCTAAAGAATTGCTATATAAAGTCCCTGGAGAGAGATTGGGCCTGTGTTATCTTTTCCCCTTTTCTACATTTTGCCATTGCAATTTAAAGATAGTAACACATTTTGTTGCCAAATTGATTATCTTATCCTAATTGACTTTTCTTGAACTATGTGGTGACAAAAGCCCTTCAAATTATGCTTCTTCCACCACTTGGACTGCAGTCAACACAGATATTTACAAACAGTTTCTGCTTGAACTCCTAACAATATCCCCAGATCATTTTAGTCTGTAGCAACAGAAAGAGTTTCCCTATAATCCTGGTCCTAATCAAGGTGCATTTGGAGCAGGGTGGAATGTCTGCTGTATGTGCTCTGCAGGATATGAATGCACTTGAACTTCATTGGAAATCAGCCTTGAGGTGCAGCCCACCAAAGGATGCTACAGTTACTTCAACTGCTTTGTTTTCAGCTTCCGGGTCTCTAGTTGGTCTCCAGATTTTTTTCCCCAAGGTAAATAACATATAGTTGATACCAGGGTAGACGTAATATTGTATAGTCATTGGCTGTGGTCACATCTTCACTTTAAACTTTCTCTAGTCCTCCTTCTGATCACAACTCTCACACCTTCTCATTTCTTCCACCCTTTAAAATCCTTCCACATTTATTTCTTCTACAAATAAATGAAGTCTAAAAAAAAGGGATAGAAATGAAAAGCTGTGAATGCTATGATCAGAAGACGGACTGAAGAAAGTTTAAGGTGAAGGTGTGATCATGGCCATTGTTAAGGCTTTTGTTAGGCTCAAAGACACCCCTCTAGTTCCTCTTAGCTTTCAGAAATCTCTGGACACATTTTCTACCAAAGTAAAGGCCCAAGAGCCTTACAACAAATAACTAATCTGCTGAAGAGGTGCTGCTAAACAAATGATGGTTTTATTTTGTGTTAATGCATTAAAACACTCAGGTTAGTGAACTGCATTTTCATACATTTATACATTTTGCTTCCCTGCTTCTTTCAAAATAGAGGGTCAGTTGAAGTAAAGTTGCATCTAGTCATCACTTACTTATTCTGCTGTATTTGGGTATTCGAGAATAAAGCTTGGGTGTTCTGGAACATATGTGGTTTACTTAGGGATATTCAAATACAACAGAATAAGTAAGTAATATCTGGATGCAGGCCTTGAGCCATATACCGTATATGAATCCTGTATATGTGTGCCTTGGGAAGATATTAGGCAGAGAGTGGGAAAAAAGGGCTTCCTGTTGAAATCTAGGATAGTCCTAAGACTTTGAAATAGAACATGATTAGCTGTATTTCTAATAATGCAATACTATGTGGTCCTTGCTGGAAGAATTGTTGACAAAAAGCCAAAATTTCTGTTGCAACGATCTGTTAGAAACTCTTATTCCTGGCTCCTTGGAGTCTGAAACAATAGCGCTAATGTTGCATAGAGAGAAAGTGACTTAAGTTCACCTTTAGGTTTGGACAGATTTCAAATGTATTTCACAGGCACAAATTAAGTTCTGCAACACCCACTATGATAGTATTATTATCCTTGCTTTGAAGATGGTGGATTAACCTGCTTTAAGAATGAGTCAGTAGGGAAAGGGCTTCTTTTCATCAGCACCCACAAAGTTGCTTTAATCAAGGGATGTAGAATCGGTTAGCCTTTCAGATGCTGCTGATCACAACCAGAGGCAGCTCTAGCAGATCAGACACCCAGTGAGGAGGTTCAGTGCTTAATCCAGAGAGATAGAGTATACAGAGAGCAGAGCTTTGTGTGTGTGTTTTTGTGTGTGTGTGTTTCAGTCAGTTTGGGACATGGCTTTGGGTAGCCAAAGTGGACCGGCTATGTCTTTGTCAGGCTGCTTCTAATAGTGTAAGCCACTACCTATAAGCAGGTCAAGCTCAGCTGCACCAATATCAGTGCCCTGTGGGATCACACTACACACATTGCCCTGCATGCAACTACCTTCATCCCTTCCTTTTTGGCCATACTGTCTGAGGGCCTGAGGATCTCCTCTCTATACTTTATTTTATATTTTGTAAAACCTAGGGTACTTAACAAATATGATGAAACCCAATAAAATATTTCCCCCTAAAGACATAAAATCCTTCAGCATCAAGGGAGGGATTAATAAAATAATGAAAGACAAAATTAATGAAAATGAATTTTAAGCAGAAGGGAGCAATATAACAGGTCCAGAACCATGGACAGTGAAACAGAATGTGTGCCTCAGAAAATGCCTTCTGCCTGGTGATGAGGCAACACAGGGCCTCTTCACTCTTGGACATATTCTGGAATATATCTCAGGATAGGGGTCTGTTGATCACATGCTATTGCAGACTCTATTAGGTCTCACTTGGGGCCTGCACAAGCATTGGGACAGCAGACCACTATTCTGGGATATGTTCCAGAATAAAGCCAAATGTGAACAGTCAGCAGTCCTGCCAGCAATATTAAAGTTAATATCCCCATTACAAATACTAAAGCAGCTGTGTAGTGAGTGGTGAGTAGTTGTTGTTATTTGTATATAATTTGTTCCATGGGTAACACAACAGAAAGGGGCTTCCATTATTATGAATGGACATTAGTGGATGTTTTGTGACTGGATGGATCTTATAAGGGAGAACGTATATCTTTGACTATTTCCATGTTTAGGACTTTTACATCATTAACCTGGCTCAGAGGTTAATATTTTAGGTGTAGTATCTCAAGGGTGTAAATTATAGCCCTTCAGAAGACGTTGAAAGGCAGCAAATAAGAATACCTGTTAATATAGATTAAAAGTTGGGGAAAGGATTTTAAAAAGGAATATACCATGCAACTGTATTGTTGCCAGGTTGTTTCAGAAATATTTCATTTTGTAATTAATATTAATGCTGTGTTTTATAGCATTTAAAATAAAATAAAGATATGAGGGCACTAGTCTTGAGCATCCCCACATAAAACCTCCAGGTTGTTAGGATTTGTGCAAGCAGTACTGGATAAGTAGACCTTTGAAAGACCTGACAAGTTATTTGTTAATTCATTATGAGAATGTAAATTCACATAATTTTAAAAACAAATTAGTTGTCTTTTAATATATTTAGTTAGAATGTACTGCTGTTTTATCAGGTTAAAGTACACCTATGCCTATGCAGATTCTGAAAGCAGAAACTGTGAAAATGAAGTTTAGTCCACACCAGATATAACAGGTAACAAGTGTTTTGAATTGTTTAGTTACTGTATTTAAACATATATCTTTTCTTCTGCTGATGGAGTCAGAACATGTGTAAAATTGTTAATGTGTCAATTGTTTTTCACATGAACAAAAACAAAACAGATAGCAATTGATTAGATGAGGCTAATTTCAAGTCATAGTCCTTAGAAAGCTGCTGGTAGACAAAGCATATAACACTGGCATAGCTCTGAAACATTTCCATATGTTTACTGGAAATATAAAATTATTTAAATATTATGTCTCTTACTATTCTAAAATCTCAGACAGATATATAATAAGAATAGATATGTAGACGAAATGTAACTTTTAGAATGGCAATAGGAGAGAAAAGTCAATTACTGTACAATAATTGTGGTTACATTCTTAAATTTTCAACTTTTTAGATCTGAGATCATTTTTCTAACCCTTGTGTTCTAGTTCAGTTAGTTACTGTTTCCTCAGAATTCTGTATTGGGTGATGTGGTTGCCTTAAATTTTATTTTTACTGTTGTAATCTGCCCTGAGACCTTCAGGAACTGGGTGGCATAAAACACAGATAAACGAGGAAAAAATGGATAGATACAGGCCTGAAGTGTTAGTCCTACTCTTTAGCAGTTACACTTTATAGGCTGGCTGTTGAGTGAAGACTTCCTGTATAGAATTTGTACTCAGAAGTTCATCTTTGGAAGGATAATACACCAGAACTGAGCAGCTGTTAGGAAAACTATGTGGTTAATCTAATACTGAATATGAATAATGCTAAACTAAATGTTATATCCTAGGTTGTAAATGGGACTGTTTGTTAGAAAAGCATGTGCTCTGCCTTTAAAGTATGCCTAGTGGAAAATCAATACATAACATGTGATCTGTCCCATTGAGTCAGCTTATCTGGGGTTGTTTTAGAGTAGCCAGAAGAAGGAAGCCTTGGAACACTGTATCATTTTGTCAACAGTAACTTGTTGCAAAGGAGCATCCAACTCTGTGCCACCTTAATTTGTATTTAAGCAGTTTCTTGGATTGTTTAGATTACCTCTGGGGAAGTCTGAAGGGATTTTTATGATCGTCTTTCTTCGCGTACGCTATGCTCTAATCTGAAGTTAATATGCAAGGGTAATAAAGTATCTCACAGATGCAGATTACTCTGGTACAGATGCTGAGGACCTCCTTGGTTAAATTTTGAAATTCGCTACTTTGTTGTGTAGTCATGGCCATCAACTTGAATAGCTTAAGTGGAATTACACAAATTCATGAAGGATAAGTCTGTCATTGACTATTAGTCATGATGGCTTTATTACCTTCAGGATCTGAGGATGGATTTCCCTAAATATCAGTTGCTGAGGGTCCTGAGAGTCATTGTGTCTGTGCCCTGCTTTTAGGCTTTCTGTAGACATTTGCCTAGCTGCTGGTTTCTACAGGTTTTAGATGGATTTGTACAGGGAGACACTGCTATGGAAATTCACTTTTAATGTTTTGTTCCTTCAATTTAAAATGATACAGAGAATATACATGATGTTAATTAGATGCAAAGAGTGCAGCTTTACAAATTAGTGCTAACACAATAGCTTACTTTAAAAGATACAAGATCAATTTAGACTTTAACTGGAATTTCATTCTTGCATCATTTCACTGTTAGTCTGGATGCCAACCTGAACAAGAGAGCGTGGGAAAAGGTGAAGAAGAAAAAAACTACTGTGTAACTAACTTCTCTTTCTTTCTTTCTTTCTTTCTTTCTTTCTTTCTTTCTTTCTTTCTTTCTTTCTTTCTTTCTTTCTTTCTTTCTTTCTTTCTTTCTTTCTTTCTTTCTTTCTTTCTTTCTTTCTTTCTTTCTTACCCTACACCCAGAGGTCTCCTGGTGGGTAACAACATTTAAAATAAAAAAATTATTAAAACAATATCAGAATGTATTAAAACAATAGCATCTTCAAGTGGGAAGGGAAAAGTGTGTCCCCATTTAACCAAAGGCCAAGGCAAAGAGGTGTGTCTTCACTGCCTTCCTAAATGTGTACCATGAAGGTGATTGATGCACTTTAAGGGAGAGACTATTCCATAGCCTAGGGGCCATCACTGAGAAGACTCTCTCCCTTTCGCTGCTAAGAGTGGTGGGGCAACCAGGATGGCTTCCCCTCCAGATCTTAAAGCACAGGCAGGTCAATATGGGAGTAGGTATTCCTTTCAATAGTTGGGGCCCAAGTCATTTAGGACCTTATAAGTCAGAGTTAACACCTTGAATTGGGCTCGGTAGTAAATTGGCAGCCAGTGAAACTCTTTTAAGACTGGTATGATGTGCGTCCGGTCAGCTGTCCCAGTCAGCAATCTAGCAGTTGCATTCTGCAGTAGCTGCAGCTTCTGAACCATCTTCAACGACAGCCCCGTCTAGAGTGCATTACTATAGTCTAGTCTGGAGGTTATCAGAATTTGGCCAAATTCGTACAAATGTTAAGACTATTTGTGTATATCCCTACTCATGGTGTATCACCACCTCAGTTGTCTGCTCAGTGAACTGGCATAGGCTGACAGGGACTGCATACACTGATTGTTATACAGACAGCAATCTACATATTTTGTTGCAATTGTGGAAAACCATGTTCAACATTAAATAGATGCCAGATTGCCAGCATTCAAGTTCTTACAATCAGAGTGCAAGAAGAGCCAATAGGGTGATGGTTGTTTTATTATTTCCATATGGTCAAGATGTTGATCGTACAGCTGCCAGACAGAGTGCTGCCTTACTCTCAACTTGGCTATTAGTGATAAGTGTTACCAAGGCAAATTGCAAGACAGCTTACAAGTTAGAAGAAAGACTGGCTATTTCTTATTGCTGCCTTGAGTTGCTACAGAATAGGACACAAGCAAACTAAGTCACTAAACTAAATTAATCTGCTTATGAGAAATCCGCCCCACACTTTTAATGGTTGGCATGGCAAGCTAATCCTTTGAAACTTGTGAGTGTTTAGTCTGAATCTACTGATACTGAGATGTGTGCTGACCCAAACTTTGCTGCTAGTGAACAACCCAGCAATGATAAGGCTGTTGGGTGCTTCATCCTGCAAGTCTGGCTTTCTGTGAGAGCAAAGGCAGAATGAGGGTCAGGTCCCTGCAGGATAAACTGAACAGCAAATGCTCTGGCACAGTCCCCAGCTGTCTATGCAAGCAGGAGTGGGCAGGACCATGTCAGGCTTGTATGCAGTGGGCAGCGTCAGATAGAAATTTGACTTACTTAACTGCTCTTTGCCTACCTTTCCTTTTGCCTTTGCTGTCTAAGAGGGCTGGGCTTTGCAGAACACTAACAGTCCTGGCCTCCTTCAGGTGGTTCCCTAACTGTGAATGAACTTCAGTTTGGCACAAGCTCATGAAGCACACTAGTGGTTCTGATAAAGCTTGTTAGGCTGTGTAGTATTTACATTTGTTTGCATGCTCCATATCCTCCTGAGTGAGATATCTTCATTGGTTGACAGACTTTTTTCAGTCTCTGCTAATCTTCTAAAAACAGATTAGAACTTGTGCCCTAGAGAGAAATGTCTCTGTCATTTGTTACCAGGCTCCTGAGCTCCTTGTGGGCCCTGATGAAATGAAAGTAAAGAAAGCAATGAAAGTAAAGTAAAGAAAGCAATATCAAAGACAGAATGCCTAAAACTGGCATGCTATGATACTAAGTCTATCTTTATCCCGTTACATCTTCGATGAAACAGCAAGACAATAAAGATACTTCTGCACCACTGTTCCTCCTGAAATGCAATAACCAGCTTTTGAATATGCAGTGAATGGAGCTATATAAATATATTTAAACCTGGGTTTAAAGAACAGTTTAGTAGTAGCTCTTCTTCTCTCCCATTATTTTCTGTAAAATTTGGTTCCTTGTTTCCAGGCCGGCTGGTCTGGGATTTTGAATTCACAGCCCAGTCATTCAGAATGTCAGTTGTCTTCCAGGGCACTGCACTCTGGGTCCCTGTGCAGAAGCCTCTTGGAAAGACTATCTGACTTTTAAAGGGATACTAGCAGGACAAAAAACTCTCCCACCCTTTATTGGGAGATTAAAACTGACAGTTTCCACCTGCTCCAAATAAGTTGGAAACAGTTTTCTCCTTGAAAAGTTCCATGCATTTATGCCATGATGTCCACCTCAGTGTAAAGCTGTATGATAGACTCCCTTTTGGGCCCACGTTAGGCTGGATAATAAATGTGAAGCATTCCTAATATGCCTGTTTAGGTTTGAAGTGTTAAACCTGTTCTAAATATTTTTTTACATACATTTATTAATTATATTCATTTCATTGAACACCATCATATCTAGATATCTTCATAAACCAAACCATAATGAACAGTAAAACTATGAAGTTACAAGTACAAAGGAAAGAAAATAAGGAAAACTACCCTTATGCTCCTTTACCCTCCCTCCCTCAATTGCGCAGAGATGTATATTGAATATTTGATCATCAAGGACTGAAGTTTTTTTTAATGAGTCTTAATCAAGTTAGTACTCCTATAAAGGAGATTTTTTCAAGTATTGTTATTTCCCTCATATACCATTTGTATCCACACCTTTCTCTGTTTTTCTCTTTTTTTAAAAAGCATTCCATTGGTCTGTCAGCTGTGCTTAAGAACTATAGGTGTTTCCAAACATGCACAAAAGCAAGGAAAGGACTTTGCAGCTTTGAGCAACTGCAGTATTTCCTGCAACTCCCCGCCCCCCAGTAAAAAGCTGCTGATTAAAACAGCAGCTTTTTAATTTGGAGATTCTGAGGATGCTGCAGGGATGCTGTGGGCAATCAGAGCTTCCTGTCTGACTAACAGGAAGTGGCTGTGAATTCCCTTTGCAGCTTTTCATCATTTCTTCTCTCAAATGGGAAGCAGTTATGAAAAGAATTCATAGCTTTTCTCATATCTGGAGGCACTCTTAAGGGTGCATCCAGACAGGGACAGAAGTAGTGAAGCAAGTTCGCTGCTTCCACGCCCTGCATCTTTTTATGGTGCACCTACTTTCAAATGTTCTGCTGCTACTACAGGTGACAGAGCTTCCCGTATGGCTAATGGGAAGCTCCAGTGCAGGAAATTTGAAGCTTCCTTTCCTCTAGTGTGGAGGAATGAAAGCTGTGATGCAGGAAATTTGAAGCTTTCAGTCCTCCACTGTGGAGGACCAGAAAGAGCTTTGAATTTGAAGTGGAACATTGTGCGTGTCTGGAGGGTAAGTCACCAAGTTGTTCTGAAGAGTGAAGTCTTCCTTAGAAACTTACAAATTATACATCCTGGACTCCCCACTTCCTCACTGCTATTAATCAGGGGGGGATCCTTGTCCTAGATTCCATATTGCAACTATGGCTGCATCCAGACATTGCTTACTTATTCCACAGTATTTGGAGATTCTGGAATAAAGCAGAGATATTCCAGAATGTTTTATTCAGGAATATCCAAATTTAGCAGAATAAGTAAGTTATAACTGGACACAGCCTATATATTCAGTGGATATTTACACAAATTGCATTGGAGGTTTTTTGCCATATAAGATTTACATTTTTTCCAAAACCATTTCTCCTTCAATCACCCTGCATTTTATTTTTAATTGACAAATTATACAAGCTCATGGTAGGCCAGTTTATTTTATATAGCACAAAGTACAAGTATGAATCTCAGAGCTATATATGAACCAAAATGCAAGTTTCCTTTGAAATTTTCAATAGAAAGATATTTATTGCTGGGAAGAGATACCAGTGCTCCTCAAATCATCAAAAGGGTGTGCCAAACAAACAGCTCATTTGGCAGGAAACCTGTTCTGATAAGTATTAGATTCCACTTCTGCAATACTTGACTTTTGTGGTGTTTTACTCTCACTTGACTCATTATATTTTCTGCAGGACATCTCAGGAAATTTCACCACTGTGTGACAATTTTCCCTCTTCTGGTGGTTTCCAGATATTTTGTGCTACAAATCCCATCATCCTTGTTTGTTGTGGCTGCTGTGAGTTGACTCAGAACATGTGGAGCAGCCCAGATGGGAAGAGGCTGTTGTAAACTTTATTACACAAATCTTCAGATTATACCTAGTGAGTGTCCCCAAATAACAACTACCTACAACTCTTCCAAATATGAGATAAACTATGAGCTCAACACACAGCATGTACTTATTTGTGCAACTGAATTCATGCATGCATGCATTCATGTTTGCATGCTGTATTATAATGAGGAAATACTGCTGCAAGAACAGCTTAGTTAAGAACTAGTTTAGAAAGCTTTGTGTCATGGATGCAAAGATACCAGGTACTGGCTTCATCAAAACCTATTTGGAACAATTTAGCACTTGGCAGTTACATACTAGCGTGGCAACTTACATGGATCAGCCACTAAAGAATGCATTGCTTTACAATGTACATAGTAGCAGATTAGTTGCCCATCCACTACAGGACCAGCCAAGGTTCTTCTTCAAGATGAAGATGCCATGCAAATCATATCTTTTTACACCTGAGTTAAAGTCTAGGTTACCCCTTGATCAGTCTACTCAACATCATCCTATATCTGGCATGTAGACAAAGAGGAAGAATATGCTGAATTCCAGTCCTGACATATTATAGTGATGGTATTTTTTTTCTTTTGTCCCATTTCCCAAAATGTTAAGGAAGGTAGAACATGCAGTTGACTGCCCAGAGAAGATGTAAAGAAAATGACTTCATGGTCACTGCTGCATATCAGAAAAACATTTCTTCTTAACATTCCCATCTATCTTCAGAGAGTTTGAGAAATTACACTCTGCACACCTAAATTCACTTGTCATCCTTGAGGGGCGAAAGTGTTTAAATTAACAGTAACTCCTCTCTAGCACGCAGCAACAAAGCCTATAGGGATGGTAAAGTGTTGGAACCATGAAACATATAAACAGACTAGATTTTATGAGGCATCTGCTGTGGCAGCCAAGACTAGTAGAGAAAGGCTAAAAATTCAGTTCCTGCTCAGTCATGAATTAATTTTTAGGATGCACCAAGTGGACTTCTTACATTGGAGGGCATTAAATGCAAAGAAAAGTTTCCTTCGCTAGGTTGTGCCCAGCCCCAAAGCATAAACCTTGAGCTAAATGTGCAGTTTGTGTATTTAAGCAGCCATGTATGCAAACTGCTTATGTGGTTGCATACATTGGTGCTTGATACATTTTTTGCCTTGGAATTTTGTGAAATCAATTTTTAATCAGAAAATAAAAATCTGTTTGTGAGGGAGTCCTTACAGGTAAAATGGAATCTACTGAGAAATTCATGAATGTCAGGGCTACCAATGACTATTAGCCCTGATGGCAGTAAGAGGTGATGCCTCCAAAGGCCATCTGCTGGGAGATTGCAAGCAGAGCAAGCTATGTTATCAAGTTTTGCTGATGGGTTTCCCTATGCAGCTGTTTGGCCTCTGTCAGAACAGACTGGGGTAATAGATAGTCATGAGTCTGATCTAGTGAGGCACTTTTATATTTTTATGTTAAAAAATTGTGAATAAGAAATGAAACCCATTCTGAGTTTGTCTATCTCATCTCTTAAGTACTAGGATAAATAATTTCTGACTTTCCCCATCTTACCAGTGGATGGTGATCACAGGAACATGATCAACTTCATTTGATTCTTTCTGGCTCTAATATTCTTAATTAGTTCAGAAGAACCATCTCTGTGAGACCTACCCAGCTGGCCCTGCCAGAGTGATTACAGTATTCTCACAAGATTTGTGATTATATTGGACTCAAGGGTCAAGACTCATGCAATAGACCAAGTTTCGTTGCCCGCTGAGTTACTCCAATGATATCTAGGACTGGCTCGGTATAACCAATGTTTGTCATTGGTTAGAGATGTAAAGCACTGACGAGCAGCAAAACTGTGGTGCTGGGACAATGTTGGGCTTGTAGGATCAACATTTTCAGTTGTCTTAAACTTTGGAGCTTTCTGCACTGAAAGGTTGTCATCTGAACTAGTGGATTTGGACCAGTTCTGCTGATTTGTACCATGGATAGGCATGCTCTAGAACAGCATTGTCTACTTAATACTGCTGGCCCAGTCTGACCTTCATACCTACCCTGAAGCTTGCACAAGCTTTGGGACTAGGCTCCAAAGGGATAGGAACAATTCCTAGTCACTAGGAACAAAGTGGGTCCCCCATTAGTCCACAACACAAAGCCTTGCCTTCTGCACCAAACTGTCCTGTGTCAATTGGGCCTTCAGCTTTCCCCATCTCCCCATCACTCCCAGTTTGTTGACCATCACTTACAGTATATGAAAGCTGGTGTGTATGTATAGATACCATTTGTTCTTGGCAGGGGAGTTTGCCCTGAATGTTATAAAAAATATGAAGTGCCCCTCTCCAATATTCCACTCTGGACTCTTCACATCATAAGTTGACAATCTGCTTCCCTCCAGATATTCTCCCACCAACCATGCTATCTGGGCTGTGGGAGTTCTAGAACATCTGAAGAGCTAGTGGATCTTCTGTCCTACTCTTGCAGATTTTTAGGAACAGTGCCACAGCTGCTACTCTTTCATGCCATCCATCTCTTCCTGCGCTACAAAAGAGTTTTAGTCAACCACATCAGGCAGGTATGCCAATTGTGTCCTGTCACTGAATCACAATATCTCTAGCCAAAAGGTAGCACAACAACAGGAGATGTCACCTGCTAGATTGGGCCAATGGTGCATCTGGTCTAACAGCCTGTCTTCACTGTGGACAAACAGATGAAAAGCCTACAGACAGGACATCAGTGCTGACCATTACCTCCCTAGGACCATTTCCCCCTCCTAACAGTGCACCATCTCTAACTTTAGAAGTGGTGGATACTTCTATGGGAAGAGCTGGCCTTTTAAAATGGAGATTGGACTGCCTTCTATGAATTTGTCATAGGTATTAGCCATCATATCCATAGTCACTGGAGAAAAATGATGTAATATCCATTGGAACATGGGTGCTTTTAACACAAACTTGTTAAAAGCAGGTTGCATTTAGTGTTTCATTTGTGTTCCAAATTGAGTGCCAGAAATTCACCTTCAGCAGGATGGGCTTGTTTTTGTGATCTGAATGGGCAGGATTACTTTCTTACTTCAGAGATGTAAGTCTGCATTGACTAAAATACATCAATTGCTTTCAGTGTTTCATGACTTGCTAGATAAGACTCACTGGGCAGCAAGAGAGGTTTCCTTGGGACAAATATTTAACTATTATATTCAAACATCATAGTAAATGGGTCTGGTTCTCTGAAACTGTGGAGGGTTCTTGCTTTTGAAATGCTGCAGCAGAGTGTGGGGCTGACTACAATAAAGCCCTTGATAGTTCCTATTTTTGTTAAGTGCTTTTAGATCTATTATCTCCATGGGAAACTGTGACATAGAGAGAGAAGCAACTGATTTTGGGAGAAGCTCATGTTTTCACATAACTGAAATGAAGGCGGGGAAGCCTTCATCCTGAGATACTGACCAATGGGAAGTAGTTCACACAGGACTTTGCCAGTATACAGCTCTGTCTGTATAGTGGTAGTTGAGCTGAATTTCATATAAGGTGGGGTCACAATCCCTTCTGGAGGACCTAAAAGTAAAACAAGTTAACCCAGGAGTTCATCTTGCTTTCTACTTCCTTATTAGTTTCTAATAAGGAAGGGACCAACTGGCAGAATTCCATGATATTTACATTTCATTTGATTTCAGTAAAACTTCTGCTCCATTCAATTTTGTGCATCCTATTTCTACTTATTTCCATCCTATTTGGGACATTTCTGTACATTGGTATTGTAGTTTGCATCTATATGCCACTTTTGCCAAACAGTTCCAGGCTGCAAAAGTTATTCAACTTCCATTTTCTTCTTTTTAAAAAAATGAAAATTAATAAGTTTACAAGTATCTACATACAAATTACAGTTGTAGAAACAGAAATGCATGTTGGTTACATCAATTAGCTATTTTGGTGAGCCAGTTTGGTCTAGTGGTTAAGGAGCCAGACTCTTATCTGGGAATACTGGGTTTGATTTCGCACTCCCCCATGAAGCTGGCTGGGTGACCTTGGGCTAGTCATAGCTGTCTTCTCACAGCCCCACCTTCTTCACAGGGTGTTCTGTTGTGGAGAGAAGTATGGGAAGCTTTGTCAGCTACTTTGAGTCCCCTTAAATAGGTGAGAAAAGTGGGGTAGAAAAGCCAACTCGCCTTCTCCTCTTCCTCCTCCTTTTTATTCCAATCATATACTATAAATCCTGTTTTTATGTGATCTTCACATGATATTTTTATTTTACCTGGGTTTTTAAAAATCTAAAAAAAATCTAAAAATGTAAAAAAATCTAAATTAAAAAACAAAACAAAAAACCCTTAGGATATTAAATATATCTGAGAAAAATTACTTCTGATTTGGTACTCCTTAAAGCTTTGTGCTCTAGGTGATTGCCTAGCCTCCCTATTCAAAACTGGCTATATGATGGTCCTCTAGATACCGTTGAGCTCCCATGAAGTCCAAGTTATTTGGCCAGAGACCAGAAAAAATGGAAGCTATAATTCAGGAATATATTGAGGATGGGGATAATGTGCAGTGCAATTTAACAGGGATCAGATGACACAGGACAGCTGATTTGATTCAAGTCAGTGTATTCATAAATTTGGACTCAGTTGACTTTAACAAATGAGGTCTCCCCTATGCAACAGCAAAAAAGAAAGAAAGAAAGAAAAGAAAGAAAAAACCTCTGCGGCACTTCTGAGGCAACCTAGGGTGCATCCAGACTTGTTTATACTGTGCAGTAGAATGCACAGTCATGATTGAGCATCACACTGTTGTCACTACTGCACACTTACCTTAATGCTGATCTAAGGACACTTGCTGCACAGTATAAACAACATTTGAATTTTCCCACCAGTCTGAGCAGAACGGCGAGAAGAGCAAGATGAGAGTAGGAGGGCAGCTCAAATCTGATTGGCTGCCTCAACCCGTGTGACTGTGTGTAGCCACTCAGCCCTCGCAGCTTCCCATGGGAAGCTATGGAGCTGCTTGAGTGGGGATGGCCGGTCATTGCTGCGCAGCAGGTAAGCTGTGCTTTTACCTTCCACTGCAGATTTATTATGCAAGTCTGGAGGCAGCCCTAGTTAAAACTTCGAGTTGGGATTCTTTACAACCCAGTCTGCCCCTCCCCCTCCTGAACATTCCATGCAAAAAAGATGGACTAGAGAAGAGCTGGGGGACAAGAAAGACATACACTGTCTCTCTGAGGTGCCTCTGTAGTGCCACTTATGTCTGATCACAGCCTGAGCCTCTACAGTTCTTTTAAACAGTTTTCCCATCAGCAGCATTTATACAGTACATTTTAAATGGTTTATGCCAACTTTATAGGGTTTTTGGTGCCTGGTTAACATAGCTCTTCACCTGGTCCTTTGATTTCTAGATCCTCTGAATCTAGTCCTGCTAGGGAGCGAAGTAGGTTGGGTGAGTTATATTATAAAACATAGTTTTATAATTGTTTTGTCATATATTGTGACAAGTGCTGGTACCTCCAGGTGAAGGGTGGGATAAATAAATACTTGCATCACATAGAAGATGGAATTTCAGCCCATACAGCTTGTAGTGCAGTCTTCTCCCTCGTCACTTGTGGCAACCCCCTATACTTGGGGAGCATCCATCCTGTCTGTCTATGATAGTTCTGCCTGGAGTGCCTATTGGATTTGTTGTAGATTTGGGACTAGATGGAGTTCAGCAGTTCAAAGGGCTTTCTGTGTGCACAATAACTCTACAAAATCAGCTAATAGTTGTGTCATTCTCTAAGTGCAGAAATGGTGGCTAGGAGATAGTGGTCTACTCAAGGTAGGTCAGAGCTGAGGTGGGCTTTGAAGTGGAGCCCTCCCAAGCTAATATCTTCAGCTGCTACACTCTATAAGGAAAGCTCAATTCTGCTTTCGTAGTCAGAAAACTCTTTAAACATTTCTGCCCTGGTTCCCCCTCTAAGCTTGTCCTTGTTAGTGGGGAGTTTGTGATAATGTAAGTAATTAACACACTAGGGGTCATTTCTGTGTCCTGCAAGGGAATACAAAGAGCCATCAGAGGAGCCTAAGACATGATTGCTCTGCGGGGTTATTTTCTGCCTTTTTATGTTTTCTTTGTGCTTTAGTTTTGATCCCCCTTCCCCTTTCTTTGTGTTAAGAAAGCTGGAGAGCCGAAATGGCCTGTAAATTGCATTCATGCTGAGATCAGGCTAGGTAGGCTGCTAAAGGTCACTGTTAGACTATATATAGCTTCTTTAGGCAAGGTGGTTAGGGGAATAAGCCAGAAAATTGTGAGCATTTGGGTGGTTGGGCGGCTGGGGGGTGGGGAACGACATGGTTACATGTCTTGTGTAAGCTTTCTTCTGACTTTTGTCTCCCCAGACCAGTTCTAAAGAGCTCAGGTTTTGAACTGAATCAATTTAATAGTCCCATGAGAAGAAAACCTTGAAGGGTGATTATCATCATTATAAAATATTAACTTTTTGAATAGCCAGATGGCTTCCCAGACTTTTTTTTAAGTGTCTGTTCTGTCACAGCCTTGCAGCTGGTATGGGAAGGAATGGCTATTTATTTTGTTCAGGCCTCCATGCTGGTGGCATTTCAGTATTGTGATAAATGTGATAAATTGTCTTCATGCTTTTTGCCATCCCCAAAATGTGGCTCTAACTCTAGCCACACACAAGCATTACTTTGTGCTTCAAAATGAATTTCAGATGAAATGGGATGAGTTTCAGATTAAAGAGAGGAGACACCTGAGTAGTTAAATTACATATAGTATGCTTGTTCTCAGGGCAATATCTCTGCCCCCTGCCACACCCAGTCTGAGACTCCTCCACACACTGTCATTGTTGGTCAGCACAACCTGTCAATCACTGACAACTCTTCTCTGCTCTTTCAATGTTCAGGTGGGTTTCTGTGTAAAAGTATAAAATGACAAGCGTAAAATGAATGAAGAAGTGCATTCCTGTGCAAAGTGGAAACTGACAACCCTGAAATAAATGCAGAAGGGTGTTCCTGAGCAATCCTGCAGAGAGAACAACAAAACTGAAAGCCTGGAACATTTCTTCCTCACCTTTAGAGCCTAACTGCTGCCTTTGAGAGATCTCTAGAGAGGGTAGCAAGGGCTGGAGTGGGATAGGCCATCAAAATGCAGATGGCCCTATCCTGCTCCAGAAGCAACCCATACCACTTTGGACTGCTTGTTCTGGGATGAGGTGGGCTTGCCCTGTCCCAGAATGACAAGGATGAGTGTGGAAAGGGCCTGGCTGCCTAAACCTGTTTCCTTCAGTAGCTATTTTGTACTTCAAAAAAGAAATATGAAGCTTCCGAGCTGCGGAATGTACTCTGGTTTTGAAATCCCCTTGCTCTTCTGTGGAATGCCCACGTCCAGCCCCTTTAAGTCCAAAGTATGGGCACATCTATGAAAATAATGCCAACTTGCTTGGACTGCCAGAAACAGCATTCTGAAAAAATGTGGATGCATTTGAATACTTTGTACCTTCAAATGCAAATTTCTGTAATTTCATTGCAGCTGGATCTAATGCATGATAAAATACCCACTCTGTACTTCATACTGTACATTAGTGATAGACCTGAAATTCAATGAATGGTTGAACCTGACTGAAATTTTGGGAAACGTGAAATTATAAATTTTCCATAGTTGTGGGTTGTTGGTTTCTACACTCACTTCCACTGTACTTGAAACTCAGATTCAATTCATTGAAAGGCATGAACTGAATGTGATTTTAATTTTGTGGGTAGTTGTAGGTAGTAGGGGTGTACACAGAGCCAATTTCCACATTCTGTTTGAACATCCTTGCAAGGAATGTCCTTGAAGGCCCTGCCCAGCCCTTGAGGGCCAAGAATGAAAATTCATGGCCTTTGATGTTTCAGAGATGTACCCGCTTCTGATTGTGCTTTCTGGTGCACCACTGAGAAAGGGCTAGGTTTCCTACCCTATACCACAGGGTGTGATCTCTGTATGCCCTTCATGGTTTGTGATAGCCATAGTAGTCCAGATGTGGACTACTTCAAAGATGTCTATTGCTGGGCTGGAATGCACTACCATTTTGGTGCCTTATCCCAAACCATAGCTTTGTCCATTGCATCTGTTTAGTGCATGCGGCCTCTGCTAGTCCACATAGGTACATGTACCGCAGAAGCCTAAATGAAATGTTCCAGTCTACCACTCAGTGCAGAAAGGGCCTTAGAAGAGGTCTGAAAGTTGTGAATGCCACAGGTTGGTAAGATAGTCCCTCCAACAGCATCCATAAGGGAGAATGCAGCAGTCCTGTCAATGAACTACGTGGCTGACAACCTGGCTTGATGGCAGAATGGCTCTGTTTTCCATGCTTGGCTTTGCTCCTCCCCATACCAGCCGTCATTTACCTCTACCTAAGTACTCCTGAGAAGGCAGAAAAGTTAAAGTGATTGTGAGTTCCTGCATAAATGTTGCTGGAGGGTTTGGTAGCAGATGTCTCCCTCTGTCTCTGTTTAAATGCCCTGTTGTTCCTTTGACACTTAAAACATGTATACCTTCAAGCAATTAGAATGGGGAAATGGCTCAGTCATGAAGGAGGAGAGGAAGGCGTTGAAGTGACAAATCCAAAGGTTTTTTAATAGCAGTTGCATAAATACCCACGTGTCAGCATGACAACCAGCTCTGTCTCTAGAGCAGTCTATCTTATGGCTAGACGTTTTCAAAGATATTAACCCTACATAAAAATTGTGCCAGTGGGTAATTATGGAAATTAAATTGCAATTAGATAATGTCACTCATACATTTTGCTCTCCGCACAGTGTGGATAAGCCTCAGAGAGCTGTTCTGCAACAAAGGTAGGCCTCTTCTCCCAGAGCTCTCAAGCAGATGGATCTTGCTTCTAAATCTCAAACCCCTTCTGTGACATGGACAGGTTCTCTACTGGTTTGGCAGCAAAGTGAGATGGAGAATTCTGTGCTGGTAATGCTTCAGCAATTTGTCCCCCAGCTTCTCTTCAAATGTTACATTTGCACTTTCTCCCCTCACTAAGAGTGGGAAGCCTGAATTGAGTGAGTGGGTGTGTTTCCAGCAGAGGGTTTTTTTCAGTGAAGAATGCTGAATAGCCTGCTTTAATGCATAGGTTTTGTGATTTATCTTTCTTGCTGTTCAGAAGTCTAAAAACAGGGAGGGGGTGTATACCAATATTCTCTGTATGTGCGTGTGTGCTCGTGCAACTGTGCCTGAATGTCATTCTTTTGTTATCTCCACTTGACCTGTTTGTGCAGAAGGTATTACCTATTTGATAAGGAAGAATGATTCCCTTTGATTCTTGAATTAAATCAAAATAAGTTAAACACATTAAATACACAGGAGATGCTTCTTTTTCATGTAATACTTGGGCTGCTGAAGGGAGTTTGCTTTTGCCAAAAGTCTGACCTAAAATGATCAGGCTATATTTATAAATCACTGCTGATACCAGCAGTACACTGGAAATGCCAGGTACCAATTTTCATGCCAGTTGTTGGCATTATTTGTAGTCCACAGGATGATGGCAGACTTCTCTTTGATCTAAACGTCTCTAAGTCAGTTCAAAGATGCTGTACCTTCAAACAGTGGTGCCCAAACAGTGCATCCCAATAATGGGAGTTTCCAAGTGTGCCTCATGTCAGCCCCTGCTGACTTGAATTTACGATAGTACCTTGTCACTCTGAAACAGGGCAAATTAAGGAACTAATTTTCATAGAATATGATGGTTTATTAATGTAGCTTACAAATTTATGTATAATATCTTGCAAATGAGGAACTTCCAAAGGTATTCGCTTTTTGACCCTAACTCTCAAATAAATAAGAAAGGAGGAGGAGGAAGGAGAGGAGGAGGAGCAGAAATACTACTTTTAAGAAGGGAATTGCTTTCTGTAAAGTGATCCTAACTTAGGGTGCTTCCAGACATTGCTCTCCCTGCGCAACAACTTTGGCATCTCAGTGCAGGTCTGCCAAACTGGCAGACTGGAAGAGGAGGAAGACGAAAAAGAAGAGATGGCTTTTCTACACTGTTTTTCTCACCCATTTAAGGGGGCTCAAAGCAGCTGACAAACTTCTGTTCTTCTCCCCACAATAGACAACCTGTGAGGTAGGTGGGGTTGAGAGAGCTCAGAAAGAGAGCTGTGCCTTCATGCAGGATTGCAGAATCAAACCCAGTGACTACAAGATATGAGTCCGGCACTCTAATCACAAAACCCAACTGGCTTCATAGGGATGCTGTATTGCTAGACTGGTGGATCTGAAGTTTCGGTGTCCCTGCGGGGTGACTTCGTGTCTGCCAGACAGAAAGCTCTAGCAGCATCTAGAGCTTCCGTCACTGTTTGGAGCCACTCACCCTTAATTTCTTATAATTGTAATGGAATAAATGTATACTTCCTACACTGAAAAGTATGCCAAATAAATGATAAAGCACATGTTGAGAGTGACTATTTTTATGCTGCATTTTAAAATAACATAGTAGTAGATTGACGAAATACAATTTGATAAAGCACAGAGCAGATAATTTCTGATCTGCAGAGGAGGCCCTACTGGTTGTCTCACTACCGTCAGTAGTAAAAGGGGTGGGCACCCAGGAAGGGGCCTTCTCAGTGATGGCCCCTAGGCTACGGAATAAGCTCCCCCTTGAGGTGCACCAGGCTGCTTCACTGTATATATTTAGGAAAGTGGTGGAGACACACTTCTTTTCCATGGGCTTTAGTTAAATGGGAATATATTGTCTTTTCCCACTTTACAGACACTGTTACTGTTTAAATATATACTGTTGTTGTTTTAATATATGTCTGATTTTTGATGTCGTTACCCTCCCTTTGGGTATAGGGCAGGATTGAAATACAAATTAGACAGACAAACAAACAAACAAACTTCAGTTTGTATTCTGGATTTGCTTCCTACAATTGGAAATGGAATTTTTTTTTTTTCAGTAGCTCTTTGCTATTCAAAACGAGCCCAGAGAACCACCATTTTCTGGTGCCAAACTAGCAAATATGTTAGTTTGGCTGCCATTTTGGGTTGGTTGTAGTTTGAAATAGGCTGAGAAATAGGGAAGACTAGGGATTTCCTGCCTCTTATTAATATTTACTGTTTTGTTGTTGTTGTTTTTAAAGTGACTTTGAGTACTGCATTTCTGGATGTTTCACTTAAAATTAATATCCACACCTGCTTAACTGGTGTTACTATTTAATTCATTGAATGAGGTTAACACATTTTTATCTTCCTGTATTTCCTAAATATTGAAATACTGAGTTATTCTCCCTTGGGGTCAGTAGCTAGGACAGCGTAGAGTGTATCTTTATATATGTTTCTAGGGCTGCATCCGCATGCATAAAAAGTGTTTCAAAAGTGCCTTAGAGGTGGTATCATGTGGTGGCTATCCCATCTCTAATCCACTTTAAAGGCCTGAAAATGCTCTATATTTATATCTAGTTAATAATATTCATTTAGGCCAGCAATTTCTCCATGACTTATAATTAATATTTACAAGTCTTCTTACAGATGGCACCAGTTTTAGTTGGACTGTATGCAAATAGCCAGCAAAACTGCTAGATCTGGAAAAAGGAAGATAGCTACCTTTGAGGGACCTTGCTTTTATTTATCTAAAGTTGTCTCCACCCTTCACCTAGATGGCTCACAATAGCGCCTATCCCATCACTGAACAGACCCAAGCTCTGTAATGTCTTTACTGCTCTAGTAGCTTCCAACTCCTTTCCTTCAAAACAGGAGGTGGGCTTGTATCTCCCTGCCTTTGAAAAGGAACTTCAGCTGTGTAAAAGAAAGATAACTTGCACATGCCTACTGAGCTTACCCCTGAATCACCCCTTATGCTCAGAAAATACTCTAGAGCACCATCCCCATGCACGGTTGGGACCCCAAACTGTGCCGAGACTTGTTTTTTCAGGTACCAAATTTGGTCTGGCCTGGCACGGTTTGCAGTGATTTGGCCCATTTTCCGTGGACCAAATCTAAAACACATGGGTATGCCCCTTGCTGAGACTGCATTCAGTACTGGACCAAACGTGCATGGGGATATGTCCTAGGTTAAAAGGGCTCCCTGACACTCTGAGCAAAAGCTTTTTTAGGCATGAATTTAGCTCTTAGTGTTTGGTTTTCTTTACCAGCCATTGACTACATTGTTTTATTCAATATGATTGAGGATTATTTGACCGAGGCATCATGGACACTGATACAGTACTGATAAACCAAAGTGCACTGAAATTGTCTGTGACACACTGGAAAAGGGATCCCAGGGTTCTGGTAAGCACTCAGTGAAGGTACAAGGTACACAGTAGCAGTAAAAAGGGGATAATTAGGAGGGGTTTAGAAAATAAGTCAACAAGCATTATTTGGAATATAATGTACAATATTGGTCACCCCACCTCAGAATGGACATTATAGGACTGGAAAAGGTGCAGAAAAGGACAACCAGAGTGATCAGGGGGCTGGAACACCTCCCTTATGAAATCAGATTGTAATATCTAGGCCTTTTCAGCCTTGAAAGAGGGAAATTAAGAGACTGACCTTGTTGACGTATATAAAAATCATGTATTAAAAAAGTGGATAGAGAAAAAAAATTCTCTATGGAGGTGGTAAGCAGGAAAATTGGGACTGTCAAGGGAAAGTATTTTTTCACCCAGAGGGGCATCAGTCTACGGAATTTACTATTAGAAGTGGTGGTAGTAACAAGCAGTTTGGATAGCTTTAAGAAAGGGTTAGACAAATTCATGGAGGATAGGTGAATCAATGGCTACTTGAATGAATGCCAGGCTGGAGAAACAGGCAGGAGGCCTCTAAAGGACATTTGCAGGGATTCCTGAGCAGGTGGATGTTTTGTCTTTGTCTTCTGCTTCAAAATGTCCAGAAGCAATTGATGGGTCACTATGTGAGACAGGATGCTGGACTAGATGGGTGGGGTGACCTGATCCAGCAGGACTCCTCATATTTTCTCTTATGTTTTTATGTAGTACTGTAATGCCTAGCAAGTATTTTGATTTCTGGCAAACTGAGGCCCATTATCTGATATTAATATGCATGACATATATTGCTTTGGAAGTAAGAACTTTAAGCACATGATAATGTTTTCCTGTGTTAATATAATGCATTTTCTGGTAGCAGTATCAGGCCTTCTTATTATAGTTTATTTATAAAGTGCTGTTCATAAAGGCCTTTATAAAGGCCTTCTTTTCCAGGAATCATAAAAATATTAAAATATATAATGTACTGTGCCCTTTTTTGTCATTGTCTCGTTCTGTGGACTCTTCCATAGGTTGCCATGGGAGGTGGTTAACTCTCCTTCACTGGAGGTCTTCAAGCAGAGGTTGGACCTACAGTACATCTGTACGGAATGGTTTAGGAACTCCTGCATTGAGCAGGGGTTGGACTCGGTGACGCTAGAGGTCCCTTCCAACTCTTTGATTCTATGATTCTTATGGTTTCCATTGTTTTTTAAAAGTGCATATAGCTTCACCTGTAGCCAAAACAATCCATTTTCTAGCTTTTTAAAATCTTTCAGTTGGTAGTTGTTCCTTATCTGTTTTCTGAAACATATCCTTTTGTAGCACTTTGGGAATCACCAGTCCAAAGTACTGTCAGTTAAAAGGACTGTTGTTTTAAACTGTAATCACCTGCGTGGCCTCTGGCAATGACTTCCGTCACTTTGTCTTCATGGAATGTCTTTGGCAAATTCATCTCCATCCTTTGGTACTGAGCAGTTCTCTTCACTTTTATCACTAGATATAAATACAATAATATAAAATTTCCATCCTACATAATGTCCCTATTGCCACAAACGTTCTCCTCTTTTTAATGTCCCCCCCATAAACTGGTGCAAAGAAAGAAATAACATTTGTGGAGCCCAGGATGAATTTCTGCTGGTATAGACTTTTGGTAACAGATGCTGTAGAAGAAGAGTTGGCTTTTCTCACTCACCTTTCTCACCCATTTAAGGGAACTTTAAGTGGCTGACAAAGCTTTCTGTTCTTTTTCCCACAACAGAACACCCTGTGAGGTAGGTGGGGCTGTGAGACCTCAGAAGAGAGCAGTGACTAGCCCAAGGCCACCCAGGTGGCTTCACAGAAGAGTGAAGAATCAAACCAAATATTCCCAGATAAGAGTCCGGCTCCCTAACCACTAGACCAACTGGCTCACTGAAGGTTGTATTCACTTTCTCCAATGGCTGATCTACCATAGGCTCTGCACTGGTTCTTATTACAGATTATATTCTGAAATAGGGGTTATCCATCCACATGCTTAGTCAGACTATGGTGGGGCCCGACATAGTGTGCAGCAGCATGTGGACAGCAGGCCTTTTACTGGGATATAATCCAGAATACAGGCCAGTATAAAAAGGGCTATAGAGATACACATACAATTTTTTAGGACTTTTTTCTATGGCCAAAACTTCTATGTGTGCCTCCTGGCACTTTGTTTCTGTTTTTCTTGGCTCAAAGATCTTGTAGAATTCTTGTTCCTTTCCCCTCCTTTGTGGCAGTAGTGCAAAGTCAACTATGGTATTGCTTTCAGGATTAAAATATATTAGAACAGGAGCTGTTGGATTTTAATTGCCTTAGCTTTTCAAAGTTCCTGTCTAAATTTGCATGTTCTTGGTGCATTTTTCAGTAAAGGTTATAAATTAGCTGTGTTAACATGGCAAGCTTGATACCAGATTTTTCAACAAGATCCACTATTCCTAAACAAAACAAAACAAAATGCCCATCAGAAATCCCTTTTCTTTTGATATATGCATGCTTCTGGCATTTATTCCTTAACAGACTTTATGTATCATAGTGTAGTAGGTAGAACAATCTATGGGTTCAAATCTCCGCTGTGCCTTGAAAGCTTGCCGGATGACCTTGGGCAACTGTCTCTGATTCTAACGTAGCTCATGTTTATGAGATTAATGGCACACATGCATGCATAGGTAAATAAAGTTCTTCAGGAAATCTGCTTTTAAAAGTTAAGCCCATAAAGTATACAAACAATTTCATATAGAAGGCGCAAATGGCAACAGAATACCTCCTGCTGAAAGAAAACAGTGACAGTGAATAACATTAGTGCCAAAGGTCCAAAAGCCATTAAAGGTTTTACAGATGAAAGGCTTGGGAAAATCATGTGG
Organism: Aspidoscelis tigris stejnegeri; assembly: GCA_023333525.1. Taxonomy (NCBI): domain Eukaryota; kingdom Metazoa; phylum Chordata; class Lepidosauria; order Squamata; family Teiidae; genus Aspidoscelis; species Aspidoscelis tigris. Next base: position 84,139,473 of record JALMGA010000003.1, read on the forward strand.
ACATCATCTGTAGTTAGACTTCTAACTGAATATTTGATTTCTTGAACGTTATATAACCTTTCCCGATTATATAAGAACTGCATAAGAGATTTCATTTATACGAGAAGTAGACATTCTTACCCATTATTCACTAAACAAACAGATTTTTGCTTGCTTGCTATGTGTATGTTTTCACTTTAAGGGAAGTTTTTACAGAGAGACTTAAATGTGTATAATTAGAAAGTGCTGTAATCAGGTTTAAAACTTGTATTAATAATGGATCACAGATGTCTTGATAGTGTTTGGTTATAAATTGCCTCCTCCTATCCATCTCATGATAGGATCACTTCCACATTTTCAGTACTTTCAAAAAGCTGTTGTGCTTTCCTGTAAAATATCTCAGATGCTGATTTTACTTTGAAAAGCAGGTAGTGATTTTTTTTTAAAAGAACTGTTTAAGGGCACAGGAGTTGTCTCAAGGGGAAACTAAGAAAATCTACTATAGTATCAAGAAATATTTGACTCTGTATCAGTTTGCTTTATCCTAACTTTTATTACATTTCTTCCCTTTTATTCTATTTGTTAAATTTTGTTGGCTCTGTTTCTGATCACTGAGTCTGCAGTTTTTTATTACCCACAAGCATATCCATTCCATACCTTCCTTTACTATTAAGTTACTTTGAATGGCATCAACTAGTCAAGTTCTATCTATCTTTCTTTTTAACCTAGGGAAATTGTTTCAAGAGATGAATAGTAGGGTAATTTTGGAGAACCAAGGAACATTGAATCCAGGAATATGTTGTTTTTGTTCTTCTGTCCACATCTTTTGTGGCTTCTTCACCATAATATGCAGCCTCTAAGTTAATATCACAGTTTTATTTGAATCTCATTCCCAGCTCTGAGAGCTCCAGTTATGTAGAGACATTGACTTGCAGATTAAGTGAGATTGTTCAGAAGAGTGCACTTAACAATCCAATGATTCCAGGGCTACAAGGAATAGTTGCAGCTGAAGAGCATTCATTCATGTCAAAGATGGTCGCAGTGACTCATTGCAGCCATCTTTGTTGTAAAGAGAATGGCACAATTTTGTCAGAAAGCAGGCTCTTTGTATTCCCTTCCATTAAAGAGTGAGAATTTGCACCACAAAGCAATCCTATCTGCTTTAAGATCCTGCTGTGATGTGCCCAATTGAAGCTGTTTGTGCTTCACTGAATGGCAGAAGAGGGCATGGACTATCAGGTGCTTTACCTTACAGTCCTAGCTCTCCTGAGGCACCACTCTCTTAATCCTAAGGAATAAGTAAAGTGTGGGAAGCTTGCCTGTTTTTTGGGTGCTTACTTTCACAGAGCAGCTGTGCTCATGGAAGGGCCTATAATAGTAGTGAGTATGTATCTGGAAAGTGAGTAAGTTCTGTGCATGATGAGTATATTTCTCAAGAATAAGATAGCAGTGCCTAAGAGAGCCAGAACTTCTGGATAACTGCGGCCTCTTTTAAGAACATAAGAGGAGCTCTGCTGGATCAGGCCACAACCCATCTAGTCCAGCATCCCATCTCACATATTTGCAATTTGTCAAAGTACGAATGCCAGTTAGGCTTTCCAAAGATCCTGCATAGAAGTGTTAGGAACATGATTCCTGATCTGTGACTTTTCTAAAACCGTAGGGGGTAATGAGTTGAACTAGTCTCTTGGTGACCATATAGGCACATTGTGGAGCTTTCTTGAAAGATGCAGAAACAATCTGCCACTACTTTCCTTTGGGGAGATGCCAAGGACCAACCCAGGAGCCCTCTACTTCCCTGTCGATTGTTGTATCTCAGTGTTTCATTACACCAGTCATTTTTACACCTTGGACATTAGTATGTTGCATAGTAGTGTTTGTGTTGTGAAAAAACACAAGCTAGAAAGCAAACGAAAAACAACACAAGTTAACCAAGGAGGGAGCCTGCGTTTGAACAGTTTATCAAAAGAAAGAAAATTTGGATGACATTTTCACGGGGACACTTTTAGAGCCTACATTTGATTTTCCTTCAGCAGTGGCTCAGGCAGAAGAACTGGCAGGGCAGCAGAGAATCGGAAAAGATCTAGTTGGAGCTTTCTTTTTGATCCTTCTGAATCATGTTTTGATGTGTAGTTCCTCAAAACGCAGTCTGGAGAAATCAAAAGGGAGACACCAGTCAGAGACTTGCCCACCCCTGCCTTCCTGCCAGTTCCACTTCATGAGTTGCTACTACTTTTGTAGCATATGTGGCTGTTCTTGTATTGTGCTGTAAAACATTTATCTAGTGGTTTGCAGTTGGCAGCACTTTCAGACACTTATGATTTCAGAAAATCCTGTGATGGCTGCAGTTGGGCTTTCCTGTAAAAGAGTGGGGAGAGATTTCTTACTTTGCACCTGCTTTTTCTTTCTTTTCTTTTAAATGTAGTATTTCCCTACTTTAACACAAAGTGGAAAACATAAATAACTTTCCTTAAAGACGAAGGTGCCATGCTTACTCAATGTGCCTGACCAGGGTATAACACAGCTAACATTCTGGTTTCCAAGCCACCCCTAAACCACTTTGAAGTATTCTGAAACTGCTTTGATCAAGGGAAGTTGTTTCTTCTTCCTGGGTGGCTGGACCAGGAGGAGGATATGACTCACAGGGTGAAGTTTCTACCTAGAATCACTGCTTGGACAATTGAAAATACCTGATTTCTGGTATCATTTCCAGTCCTTTGAAGGGAGTCCAGATGGAATCCTTGCTACTGTGGATGGAAGTTCTACTTGCATCAGCCGTCTACTTACTGCAATGGGACCTTGGCTGTGAGCCTGAGGCTTAGTTGCCTTCTGAGGCAGGAGGTCACATCTATACAGCTAAAGTGAATGCAGTGGTCTCAGGTGCTTGGAGAGTAGTCTCCTCAGCTTCCTATGTTTTGATTAAAGATGTTAGGAAGGCATCAAGAGACAATACCTGCAGCAAGGGCACCTTAAGAGAAAACAGTTTCCATTACTCCCAGTGGAGAGTAGCTGTCCTGAGGTCCTGATTAAGGTGCCTTTACTATGTAAAGGAGATACAAGCAATGTCTCCTTTTTCAAATCAAGAAGTGTGGCAAGTTGAAAGATGTCACAGAGCAATAGAGTATGTGGGTCCAAGCTGAACTATCTCCAACTTTCACTTCCATTTGAAAACTTTCAGTCAAGGAAAGGCCATCTTCATTTGACTCTCATCATATCTAAACACGGGGCCTGTTGCACCTATCCGTCCAGAGTGGTTCTGAATGCTCCAGGGGAAGTGCATCTCTTCTCTGCAGCACTACTACCATCCTGCAGTGTCATGCAGCAGCATCTGGCAGCAGCCTCAATTTTCCAAAGGTCTAGAGAAGTAAAAATTGTTCCACGGCTTCACCAGGAGCTGTTGGTGAGCTCCTGGACTCAGCATTCACACTCTCTTCTGGGTATGAATGCTGCATGGGGACAGGGCAGTGGCTGCACAATCCACACTGTGTCACAATTGCCATGCCAATGTCCTGGTGCACACTGGGTGTTGCTGTTGCTATAGCTATGGCAGTCCAGCCGAGCTGGGACTGACTATCCACAGTTCAAGTGCTGGTGGTCAGATTTGGGACTACCCCAGCACTTAAGTGTGGAAACATACCAATATTCCCGATCTTAACTTCAGTGGAATAGTATTGTTATACCATCCCATGAAACTAAGTGCAAACAGGCCCCTAGCATGCACCTTTTTTATTTTGGGAGATTTTAAAAATGGTGATGGAAATACATTTGGTTTCCTGTCATCCCTGCAGATTCTAAGAAGCCTTTCAGTTGCTACAAAGATTTTGTTGGTCAAATTATATGGCCTACTACATTTCTATCCCTGTGCCATCAATAATGTCAGATAAAAACTCCCCTTGTTGTTATGTTCACCAGCCCCTGTTATATATAAATTGTAAGCTTTTTCTGTAAGACCACACAAGAGACAAGAGAGGAACTTCCACTGTAATTTTGCAAGAAGAAAGATTTCTCAGGATCCGTAATTTTCATCATCAAAACGAAGGTGTGAATAATTAAAAGGAATATTCTCTCCCTGGGTTTTAACTTGATTGTATTTTTTTAACAGTTTGGATAACATGCTCCAGTCAAATAAGGGTGCTGGGGATATATGGGATGCTTAAGTCCCTTGTTAGTGATATGTGTAGATTGGGCATTCATATATTGTAAATTTTCTTTTGGGTTGATTCCTTTTTGTATGGATGTCTGTAAACACATGGATATGTGTTCATACATTCAGGACTATATCTAGGGTATCCCTTACAAATAGCTCTGCTCTTACACTGCAGAGTAATTCCAAAAACATGTGCAGACTGCAATGATAGATATCAAGCTCAACAGACTGCAGGTCAAGTATAATGGTTTTTGGACTCTGGAAAAAAGCTGATCTTTCCAATGCAGGCTTGCAGCCCAGCTCTGAATTTTAGAATTCTGATCTTGGCTTGAAAGCTTATGGCTAGGATTAGGCTTTCCAACATTTTAGGAAAGAGGCATGATTTCACTTGATTAAGGCATGATGCAGGGTGAATATGACCTTATTTAAGGTTCCCTTCTCAACTGTAGGGTGTAGCCAGTAGGGAAAGAGCAGATAAATGTTCACCTGTTTTACTTAGTAGAAGCAATCTTACTGAGGATTTAAATATTCATTTAGCTACCATTTTGTACCTCTGACACTTCTGCAGATCAATTTCATGGAGTGTCCTGGTTCAAACCATAACCTGTCCTCTTACTTTTCCATAGGCTTTCAAAAATCCAGTCCCAGACTTAAATAAGATGTAGATGACTATTTGCAATGTGCAGAGATCATTAATATCTGTTCCATTTGCTTCATATGTTCTTTGCGGTATATGAAAGACATTTAATGTGATAGTGTTTGTTTTCTTACTCCATATTTTTCAAAGTGTTTATTAAATCATTTGACATGCAAAGCCATTTAGATAATCTATTTTACCTTAGAAATGTTGACACCAATTCTATAATTATATTACTAGTTTGCAGATAAATATTTCAGGGTCAAATGGTAGAGGAATATCCAGAATTTGGGAAATCTCTTGCTGGTTTATTTCCCAAAATTTAGTAACTTTAGGGCACTCCCACCATAGTGGGGAGAACCTCAGTTTATATTGACAGTCCTCTCCAACAATTAAGAACAGAAGAACAGAAGAGAAGCTTTGCTGGATCAGGCCACATCCCATCTAGTCCAGCATCCCGTCGCACACAGTGGCCCACCAAATGCTTGTGGGCATCTCAAGCAGAGAAAAGGACGAACCTTTTCCTGCTCTTGAATCCCAGCAAATGGCCTTAGAAGCATCCTGCTTTCCCTCCCAGCCTGAAAGATGTATCCAGGCATTCACTCTAGTAGCCATCTGTCGTCCATAAATTTGTCCAACCCTACCTTATAGCCATCTAGACCTGTAGCTGTTACCACCTGTTCCAGCAGCAAATTCCATAGACCGATGACGCTCTGGGTGAAGAAATACTTCCCCCATCAGATCCAATTCTCCTACCCATTAGATTTATAGAGTGCCCCTGGTTCTAGTGTTGTGTGATAGAGAAAAGAAATTTTCTCTATCCACCTTTTCTATACCATGTATAATTTTATATACTTCAATCAGGTCCCCTCTTAAACGCCTTCTCTCCAGACTGAAGAGGCCTAGATGTTGCAGCCTGATTTCTTAAGGGAGGTGCTCCAGACCCTTAATTATTCTGGTTGCCCTTTTCTGCACATTTTCCAGTTCCACAATATCCTTTTTGAGGTGTGGTGACAAGAATTGTACACAGTATTCCAAATGTGGCCTTACCATAGATGTATAGAGAGGCAAAATGATACTTGCTGACTTGTTTTTTATTCCAAGCATTGAATTAGCTTTTCTGGCTGCTGCTGCACACTGGGTTGACACCTTCATTGAACTGTCCACCAGAACCCTGAGATCTGTTTCCTGGTGTGTTGCAGAAAGCTCAGACCCCATCAGTTTATAGATATAATTTGGATTGTTGGCTCCAATGTGCATTCCTTTGCACTTATTAAGATTAAAGCACATTCACCACTTGGTTGCCCACTCACCCAATGCTAATAGATCCCTGTGGAGCTCTTGGCAATCTTTTTCATTTTTTACTACTCTAAATAATTTAGTATCATCAGCAAACTTTGCTATTGTACTATGCACCCCTTCTTCTAGATCATTGATGAATAAATTAAAAAGCATAGGTCCTAAGACTGAACCTTGGGGGACCCCACTTTTTACCTGATGAATTAAGAATAATATTATTTCTCATCCTGTTTTTTTTTAATTGGGGCCTTATGTCTTCAAAATAATACTTTTATAAATGTCTCTTATATTTGTTGCATATGCCCATTTCTATTTTCATTCTGCTATTGCATCACATACTGTATCTTAGAGTCCTTCATATCCTTCTCCCAAATAATTTTAAGAGGTTAAAGTGCAGTTGATTTTGAGTTTATCAGTAATCTATATATCTTAGCAGTGATGCTTTTTAAAGACTTATGTGAGTCTTTAATTCTTTCCTCAGAGAGAGATCTCTGTTTTGAAACTGTTTTATTTCCAAGTAATTGAGAATATTGGGTATTGCACTAATTGCTAACCAGTTGTGTTTTACAAGAGTCAGACTTGATCTAATTTTCTCAACCATGAGAATTTTGGGTGCTGTCATCAGAAAAATGTTTTTTAATTAGCCCATTATGATTAAGATTGTTCCATTGAGGGATGCTTAATTTTTGTGCAATATGAGAATGAGCCTTTAAAACCATCAATGATGATTTTGTTGGGACTAATTTTCTCAAATATTAAATCTAGTTGCTGTTGTTTTGTATCTGTTGCAGCATTTGAGATATTCTTTATAAAACGTAGCTATTTCAGAATAGGAGAAGCATTTAATGTAATTGATTCCCATTTTATTTTCGGTTCTTTGGTAAACTGAATTATTTGTAATATTCTGAATGGAAGGTTACATTGGAAATAAAACATTATATTTGGGACCTCCCAAATTTAGTGCCTTTACATTAAATTTCTGGCTAATGAGAGTGTTTTTACTGGAATATGAGAGTATTGATGTGTGTCCAGCTTTTTAATAACTCTGTATCTGGTTTTACTTATAAGGCTTGAATCACAAATTAAATATTTTGTGTAATCTTCATTTTTACCTTTGCAATTCTGGCAAACAATGAAAATAATTTTGATGGCCAGTGCTTAATATCAGGTTTGATTTGACGGAATATTGGGGTATAGTTCTTAACTATTATTTTTAGATTTTTTTGAGATTATAATCCCCAAATATTTGAATTTCTTATTTTGTATACTTAAACATGTAATTGCTTGGTCCTTGAGAGGTAAAGCTTTTACTGAAATTAACTTTTAACCTCCCCCTTTTAAAATAATTTAACGTTGCATTTGTATATGAATTATTTTTATTCTGACTATTGGTTTTAGTTTTTATTTATATTTTATAGTAAGTATTTGGATGAGCCAATGGATCCCATCAATTTCATTGATTATTCTCTATTTTTGGACATGTTTGAATGTCCTTGAAGAATGTCTTGAGGACCAGGGGAGAAGTACCCAAGGCTTCTCATTCTGAAGTAGCCCTGGTCCATTCATCAGGATGCTGTAGGCAGGCTCAAAAGAGCTTCTGGTTTGATAAAGGTCCAAAATTATGGTCTCTCTTTCAGGCACTGGAGTTACCAAGCCAATTTGGGTGGTCAGGTGATGCCAGCGTTGACCCCCTTTAGTTTGTTTTGAGGGGAAACATGTTAGAAAACAGTCTTTCTTGTTTTTTTGCCAAATGTAATTTGTATTTTGTGTCTGCAGAAATTCCAAAGAAAAAGAAATGTCACTAGTTTGTTCCTAACTTTTGAAGCAGCCTTGCTATACAGTTTATATATGAACAGAGATGTTTCTCATTATGATAGCATATGTACAGGGGCTGAATAAGTACAGGGTAACATACATATAGACAGGAAGGGAATTAGTCAACCTTTGTCCATTTGAAGTTCATGAATGCAACCCCCCAACTTATTTGTATGGAATTCAGCATTTGAACTGAGAATTCTGAGAAAGTTGTTCAGATTACCCATCCCTAGTAGTGTGTGTGTGTGTGTGTGTGTGTGTAAGCTTACAAGTTATACTGCCCATTGATTTATGCTATATAACTTTATTACTGTATTGTGCTTGTGCACTGCTCTCTGTACTTCATTTGAAGGACAGGTCAGCAGCCAGATGTAAATAAATAGACATGACCTGGTCAATTATGTATCAGAGTTGGTAAGATCCATGAGGAAAAAAAAAATCACCCTTTTACTATTTTTTTTTCTATAGGACCTGGCTGCGAAGAAAACCAAGGAATTTGGGACTGTTTCATCCTCCATGCACAATGAAGATTAACCCTGAGTCTTTTGCCCAAAGAGTCATATGTCTGATGAGTTTGCTTACATCTCCACTTTGCTGCTGTTGCTATCACCTGTAAGGAGCCACAGTTTGGTGGCTGGTTGTGGCCTCTGCTTCTGCTGTCCACAGAGAGCAGTGGGGGATCAGCAGCACAGGGCCTCAGCAGGGCAAGCCGACCTAGAAAAATCCACAAACAGAAGCATTGCTCAGCCTGAGAATTCCACTCCTCTTTGGATGAAGGCCTCTGGATCCTAAGAGATATCTGAGATCTTTCCTTGGCAAGGAGAATTTGCTTCTCTTATCAAGTTCTTTTTCTCTCTCTTGTGGAATTTAATAGCTGTAGTGCTTATTACCAGGAGTATCTTCTCTGGTGTGGGTGACTATTATTTTTCTCTCTCAGAAAAGAAAAAAAGCTTCTTTCAAAAATGGGTTTTACAGTCTGGTCTGCCTCTTTCACCCTGAAGATGAGCTTGTTGCTGGGCTCCTTGTTCAGTCTCTGTCTTGGACTAGAATTCATGGGTCTCCCTAATCAGTGGGCCCGTTACCTCCGTTGGGATGCAAGTACAAGGAGTGACCTCAGTTTCCAGCTAAAGACTAATGTCTCAACCGGGCTGCTTGTCTATTTTGATGATGGCGGTGTCTGCGACTTTCTTTGTTTATCCCTAGTGGATGGGCGTATTCAGCTTCGGTTCAGCGTGGACTGTGCTGAGGCCACAGTTCTCACAGATAAGCAGGTCAATGACAGCAACCTACACTTCTTGATGGTTAGTCGTAATCACCTCCAAACAGTTCTGGTGCTGGATGGTGAAGCCAAGCCTGGTGAGGTGCGCCCACAGCGCCAATACATGAATATAGTCAGTGACCTGTTTTTGGGAGGTGTCCCATCTGATATCCGCCCAGCATCCTTGACCCTTGACAGTGTCCTGAGCGAGCCACCATTTAAAGGATTTATCTTGGACTTGAAGTATGGCAATTCAGAACCTCAGCTTTTGGGCCACCAAGGAGTCCGCCTGGACATGGAAGGGCTATGTACAGAAAACCCTTGTGAGAATGGTGGAACCTGCTTCCTTTTAGATGGTGAGCCGCAATGTGACTGCTCAGCCACTGGATATGTTGGGAAACTTTGTTCTGAAGGTAAGGGGCCATTCATTAACCTTTTTTCCTGGATCATGTTTCTTAATGTAAAAGATTAATGATTGCTTTTTATACTTAATTCCCTGGATCTTAGCATTCCAGAAGACGCGGAACATTGGGCAGCTGCTTCCAAAAAGAAATCTAAACAGAAGAGGGGACAAACTTGTTCCTACATTTTATTTTGTAGTTACAGCTTGATTTTTAAGGGATTCTCCCGTATTTTATAGTTTGGGCAGGATGTAGGTTTAATCGCCCTTTTCCCTCCAAATATTCAGCTCTTATCTGCTTTTTCAGAAGAAACAAAACAAAAATGTAACAGTGAAAGCAAACAAATGTTAGTGGGAAAAGAAGCACGTTCTCTTCCTTGTTCACTAAAGGCATGCTTTCCCTTTCATTGCTAAGGAAGGGTTGACAGAGTAGACATTGTCCAGAGCATCTAACCTTAAAGGCTTCATTAAAATTTTTTCTCTGCACTGTTTTGAATGCTGTGAATGAGATTTGGGGACTCACCAAACAACATAAGCCGTATGCCCCACTTTTTTTCCCACAAGAAATTGGGGGCAACCACACTATGGCAAGACTGTTAGATTGGATCAGAGGAAAAATGAGGCTTCATGGCTTTTCTTTGCCCTCCCCCTAAATTCTTGGGTGATTAACCTGTCACTGTACCATTGCAGGTCATGTCAAATACAGCCTGTGCCAGCACAGCAAAAACAAGAGGCAGACTTTTAAAGGAAATGTGGTAACTCTTACACTTTTTTAGACTTTCACGGGAATCCACAGGCAGAAGCTTGTCATAATGTTTGGCCTGGGTGGCCAGATGCTGCCTTTTTCACATATCTAACCATATCTGTGATGATTGATCTGTCCAGCTCAATGGCAGAGGAAATGGATGATATGCAAGAATCATATTAAATTAGTGTTTCGTATCCTGCAGCCAAACCAGTGTCAGTTGTTGTGTTTGGATCACACTGGCAAAGGTGAGAGGACAAATTCTGATGGCTGGGCAACTTAAGAGTTTCCATACCAGAGATGCACTGAATTCTAGCACATAAAAAGTTTGTTTCTTGTGAACTTTGCAGAGAGGCCTGCAACCGTTTGGCAGTTTACCAAACAACCCTGGTCTCTCCATGGCACCCTGAGTCTAACTAGGACTATGTGAGCTGTGCAAAAAGTGTGGGGAGCTCATTTATTTGAGAAATGCAGCTGCCATCATTCTCCTTCTCTCCATGGCTGTGTAATGAAATTGTGTTTGTGTGCACTCAAGGCCCACACACAAGAAAAGGGGTAGTAGCACTGGTCATGTTTCATGGAGTGGTGAATTATTTGCACCTCTTGGATGGGGTTTACCTACTCCCAAAGTGGTTCTGGGAGACCAGAGCCATTAGATAAGGTAAACGAAGATTCCTGAGCCATTCATAAGAAATGAACTTCCTACAAACTAGCTTTTGGTGCATCCCTATTCCATACCTTCATGCCTAGTCTTTTCCCATTGTCTTTGAGGCAAAAGACTGGCTTTGTATAATGCTGGAAAATAAAATGATCATCCTTTTATGACCAAGAACACACATTTATTTGCCCTGTTAGTTGTCCCCCCCCCAATTCATTCTGCCATTGATAGTCAGGATAGAGAAAGCATATTTTTGTTGTTGCTGATGTATTGCCATGTGCAGTGGATCCATGTTTATTTTAGACACTCTTGTATCACTTTTCATAAAAAAAATCTTGAAATAATTTATAACCTTTTAGGAAAACGAGGCTGAAACAAGAACATTTCTTACAGAAAAAGCTAATGAATGACAAAACAGGTCCTCAGAAGTTGACAGAGTAGTAGTACAAAGCGCTCAGAGCATAGGAAATTTGCCACTGGATGAACCAAGCATAAAAAAATAGTTAAATTGGTGGTGTCATTTGTCTCTGTTTGCTTTTGTTACTGGAATTGTTTGACAGTGTTGTGCAAGAAGCTTCATAACCTTTTGTTTTCACTCCCCTGCGGATTTCTCTCTCCGTGATTTCTAATGAAGGCTTAGTTCTACCTTCAAAATACTGAATCCTGGTATCACTTCACTTTGACCATGAGTTGCATGAAAGAAGAAGAAAAAGAAGAAGAAAGGGTTCTTGTAAGCAGCACTCCAACATTCTGGAAACAAATGAAAGCAAATGTCACCAAAGACACTTGTGGCGGGGTGGGGGGTGGGGAACAGGAATGAAAGTACTGTAACTCTAATTTTGCATTTGCTTTTGTCCAGCAAGGTATCAACTTGTAACACTTTGTTCTTCCTGTGCCTTGATGAAGATTTGGACCCCAATCATTTTTTAACATTGTCCTTCTTTGTTTTCTCTCCCCTTCCTTTTCCTGTCTCTGCCTTTTCAAATTGCTAGAACTAACGAAAATGTTCTGAATGATTTTGGTGTGCTGGCTATGTCAATTCATTTCTTATTTTTCTTATTTTTAAGGATGCATTTATTTTATTTTCTCCACTTCTTTTTGGTGTGTTATTATTACATCACTTGCTGTTCTTAGGATCTGTGAAACACTCTGCAGTTGATCAGTAGCTCTGGCTGCATGAGGATCAATAGCTTCAGTTTTAATAGCTAAATGCAGTGTGCATCTTTTTTAAATGCAGTAATGAGTTCTCTTGCCAGCGTTTAGGCCACTGCTTGGCTATTGATTGATATCTGTGTCTGCAGATGGCAAAACCACAACAAGATCATTTATTCTATAGTCAGGGGAAAGATATATAAATAAATACTTAGCAGGCCCCACTGATAGTGAAGTTCCATTTACAGTATCCCAGATTCATTAGTGCAAGCTATAGTTCCAGTTAGTAAACCTCAATGCACAGTGAAAGCTCCTGTAGAGAAATCCTGCCCAGTATATCATGTAATTAGTTTATAAAGTCCTGCTCTCTCTCCACTCTCTCTCTCTGTTTTAAAAAAAGAGTTATAGGTCACACATCAAATCAGTGTGTGGAACAACAGTTTGATTGTAAGCCTTGCTTTCACCTGGGCCAAGGACTGCATCCCATGATGTTACTGCCTCTCCCGCTCAATCCCTGCCACTGGTGATAGTTATGAATTACTTCCATTGAGAGGTCTTTCAAAGGTTGTTGGAGGAACAGTGAAAAGTAGTCAATGAAATAATAAATCCAGAATGCAATCCAGAATAGAACCAAAGGGATTCAGTATTAAACTATAAACAGGATCTATTTCAGTTATGTAAATATCAATGCTAGATAAAGTCTAAATTATGTTCTCCAGTCCTGTGTTAAACATAACACAGAATAAGCAAAATGAGCATATAAGTAAACAGTAAAGCTAGACCTCTTCTGTTGAGAATGAAATAAATCAAATGCAAGCTTGAACCAAAGCCCACTTTGGGTAAGTGTGACGGTTTCAGGGATACAGGCTGCAAACTGTTTTGCTTTCTGGCTTTGCAGGCTTCTAGCTAGCTGCAATAGCCAGCCTTGGTGCAAACAGCTTGTTGCAAGACCTGAGCAGAGGCTGCAAAAAGGGCGGGAAATCCTGTGCGGGCCCTGCTGCAATGATTGGTTGCAGCCACTTTTTGGAGGGAAAAGCTGTCCAGGGATCTGAGTGCTGGAGGGGCTAAAGCAGGAGTTCCCACCAATCAGGAGTTTCCAGCAGCATTTTATGGCAGCAATTTTCCCCAGGAGGTTACAGCCAATCAGGGTCAGGGATATGGGTATAAATGAACACAGAAGACAGCAGACTGGGTCTTCATGCTGGTACAAGAGCTGAAAGGAGAAGAGAGCTGAATCGTGAGGGAGCTGGAACCAGTGGCTGGAAGATCTTGAAGGAAGACTTCAATAGCAACTGACCAGGCTGGATGATCGGACAAGCAAGGACGGACTGGGCCTTGTGATCATCTGGAGCCATGTTCTGGTACACTGGCTTGGCTTGAACTGTGGCAGAGCAAGCCAGAGGGGGAGGAATGTGGAGAGGTTTGTCTTTTAAAAGGGGAACTATTTTCCTTTAGAGAAAGGGGTAACTCCTAGCCTTAAGAGACTTACTGAGTTAAACCTGAGTTAAACCAACAAATACCTGAACCTTATTTTCCTGTTAGTATTGCTTGTGTATAATAATAAACTTATTTTAGTTTACTGTTGAAACGCTTGCTACCAGTGTTTTGTGTCCACACTGTAGTATTCACTTGGCCATTGCACGAACTCAGTATCCTAACAGGGCCAAGCTTCTCCTAGAGAGGGCAGGCACTAACTGGATCGCTGGGCATCGTGACAGTAAGTCTATATGGTTGTCCAACATGACTTTGGTGTTAATGATAAAGGTCTCAATAAAATCCAAAGTTTTGTTGTTTTGCTACATTACAGTTAACATAAGAGTAACTAAAAATAAATAATATAATGTGTTTTATACAAAATCTTATCACACAGCTCAGAATGGAAAATATCTCAACACAAAATCTCTGTGTTGTGGATTCTGGTAAGATCATAAACAGCTTATAAAGACAAACTAGTAGAGATGTACGTTATTCCAAACAATGCAGTTCAAGTTGGTTTGAACCAGCCCTAATTAAACACTGCTTGGTTTGGTTCTGCTTGAGCTTATTTTTTTGAATAGAAATGGTGTTTAAAATTCTGAGTTGTTTAAGCTGGTACAACTCCTTAGAATTTATGAAAAAGTCCTTTAAGAAGGACAAAAATTTAGAATTTTTCAAATTCAAAAAGCGTGTTTCTGGTTATTTAGAAAACCCTTTGGTTTGCTTCAACTTAGAACTTCCTTTTTGAACAGACAGGGTGTTCAGTTAGAATCTGAGAATTTTGAACACCTCCTGTTTGATGTGAGTAGTTGTCTGTTTGAAATGGTTCAGTATATCTCTACAAACTAGATTAAATATTGGCTGCAGTTGGAAGGGACAAGATGATATAGCTAATGTCCTAAGTTAATGTTCTTAAAGGTGAAGTCAAGCATAAGATGTAATGTTGGCCAAAACCATTTTGAAGAATAAATGACCATTCAGTATTGTTGAGTCCTAAAGGGGCTTAGGTTTGCAAGGTGTGTATTGAGAATAGCTCTGTATAAATTGAGCTTTTTTTTTTTTTTAAATCACATTTAGACACCTTGGAGAACTTCGGTGCTAAACTATTGCAGATTGTCTACTGTGTGTTGAAGGTCTTGAAAATGTGCCATCAAAGAAGCATTGCTTCTCTTTCTATTAATGCAGGTTCTGTGTTCACTGATTCTAACTCTAACAAACCTAGCTGCCATCCCCAAATATAGCTAGTTGAAAGGGAAAATAATGATGTAACTGATTCCCTTAGTAGCACAGGTTGAAAAAATGCTCCAGTTCTTATGTATAGTTGGTAATAGGATTAGTGACTGCTTTGAGTTTCAAGCTATTATCATGAGAATGATACCCTTGACAGAAAAACAGTCACAGGGAAAATGACGAGTGGTTTGTATGCTAATGGAAGACTGCCACAAACACCTAGATTGGAATTTTGTAAGCAATCTTGGGGGGATGTGTTAAAACTGAGGGCTTAGTAGGGCTGCTCATCTCCTCGAGTGATCCTCTAGATATTCCTGAACTGTCAACATAGCAGTGGCAGTGAGAGTAGAATGCTGGGAGCTGTGTTTATTTGGAGGACCACATGCCCTGATCTTAGGGCAGTACCATCCCCCCCCATAGTTTCTTGGTTTCCTAATTCTCACAGCCCAGACGGATGCCCCAAAGAGGAGAGTGACAGTAGGGGCTCTTTGCTATCACCTTCATTTTGGGGAAGCAAAAGGGCCTTTCTCAACTGGCCCTTATTTCGGATTATATCCCAGAATAGGCAAATGTCATCCGCATGCTGGTGCAGGCTATAGCAGGCCCTGCCCAGACTGTGCAGGAGTCTGCACTAGCATGAGGATGCCAGGTCCCTTTTTTGGCATATAATTTGGAATAAAGCCCAGTATTAAAGGAACTTTGCTCCAGTCTAGCTACAACTTCCAAGTTATAGAATGAGCTTGTTATGGATGGTATAAATTAGTAATGATAGACAAAAGAACCAGAACTTGAGAGATCAAAGTTCCAACCAACACTTGGCCATACAGTTCAGATGAAGGCTTGGCCTGCAGTCCTAATCACTGCATCTCAGCAATACCTACCTCAAAGCAAGGTTGTTGCAAGAACGAAATGAAGAAGAGACCTGTGCATTCCTTGGCAATGGGAAATAAAATCCCATTGCCCATTGTTATATGTTTGCAAAATCAAGTTTATTTGTTTAGGGCTTATATCTGTATATACATACAGCCTGGTCATGTGTATGTAATGTGTAGATTTGCCATTCAAACACATACATAAATGAGACTGTCAGCATTGTGATATTTCACAAGATTACCTTCTCCAAACTGCTTGTACTTGTGATTTAATTTGCTTGTCATTTCAAGCCTAATATGAGAAGCAGTTCTTGAATCACCTCTGAGATCATTTTGTAGAAAGATTTTTTTTCCAGTTTGCTATTTTCCAGAACATATGGACAGCTACAACAAGGCCTTCATTTCCCAGACTTTCTCAGGATTTTAAGATGGAGCCAAACAGAAATGCTGTTAAGAGCTTGCACTGAACGTCTTTGGCGGCACGGCAGCAGGGACATGTGTGTAATATTGCTGCCAGCTTCACATGGCGACATCTCAAAGCCTCTTGTCTCCTGCAGGGGCTGTTTCTAAACGCACACTGAATAGTGGCCTGATTGCACCTCTTTCCTTGATTATAGGAGCACAATTTCCTGGGATGCTGCTCTCCTGCAAGACAGAAGCTTGTTCCTATGTAATTATTACACTTTTAGCTGCAGCATGAACAGATTTCTCAGTTCCCGTTTCTCTCCCCTCTCAAAAAAAGAAAAAGAAAAAGAAGACAGGTTATGGTAGGGCATCTCTTCCACCTTACCCTTCAGCATGGCTGTGGCTTCCTGTTCCAGATGGTTTGGGGATGGCAGCTGCGTGACTCTCTTGTGTGCAGGCACGCTCTGCCCTGTTGCCACCTTCCCTTCATTTCATGACACTAATAACCACCCTGGCCTGATTCCAGAAGCTTGATGGCTGCTCTTCATTTGCATACATTTTGTAATCAAAAAAACAAATGAACATGACCATAATATTTGCTTCTACTTGCATCTTTCTTGATGAGGGAATACAAATTGCTTGTTGTGAAGAATTCGCCAGTGATAAATGCGGACAGCATTTCACTGCTCCATGGCCCGTTGCTACAGGTTGAGGGCAGGCTGACATGGTTTATGTTTCCCATTCTGGCTATAATTTGAACAGCTTGGACTTAATTATTTAATGGAAAACTGAATCTTGAGAAAGTTCATTATATCATATGGTTTTATGCTAAATGGAACAGCATATTTTTTGGAGGGGGGGCATTAAGAGTTTCCATCCCTCCGTCCGTATATATATATGGGGGAAAATAAGTGTTCATCATTCTACACTCGTACTAGTTCACAGTTCACAGTTCTAACAGGTAGTTTAGAGGAGAAATAAGAATCTGACCCTTGCATGTCAGAAAATATATTTTTCATTTTGTTATATTTGTTTTTAGGAATATGTATTCTTTAAATATCATGTTTTTAGTGTTTATATTGGATTTTTGAACATTATTATTATTATTAGTTATTAAACACTAAGCTTTTGCACCTGTGGTGACAAAATATCACCATGAATGTTGAAAGGATGAAACTGACAAACACAAAGCTTAAATTATCCCAGATTAAATCTTTTCTGTTTTCTGTGCCATCTTTGCAGATCAGATTTATTTTGCACATTTTGAGGCTGTCTTCCAATCTTGTATTAATTTGATAGTGATCCATATGGCCACCAGAGAAACAAGGTGGACTAATTGATGGCTGCAAAGTGCTTGCAAGCTGCACAATGTAATGTAAGCACAGTTTGTTTTTGTTAATAATAGTATAGTAAATATCAAAGGAAGGAATCCTTCATCCTTTTAGTTCATAAAGGGCAATACAAACACAAGCTATAACCAAGGCCATGGATTGTCAGATTTCTTAAAAAGAAAAAGAAAATATATACACTTTTTGTCCCAGGTGTTAACATATAAATAGTAAATGAAAATGGAAAGGAATTGTGAATTCACGTACTCTTGCGTCGAGAAGAAAAATATCATTTAATATTCTCTAAAACATTATTCAGAATTATAACTTTTTCTAAGTTTTACTAGAATGAGAATAAAGAAGGGTACTTCCCAGCCTAGTCTAATACTAAAAACATTAGTTACCAGCATCCATAATGCTAGAGAAATGGGAGATCAAATGAATTGTTCTGTGCTGTGTTTGCTGCATGGGTAAAAAGGGGCCCAAACATACATAGAGTGTGTCTCCACTGCACCCTTATTTCGGATTCAAAATGTTTTGAATCCTCGCAGTCCAGACGGCAGTTTGGCTTAACACGATTTCCGCGTGTTAAATCGCCCCAAAGTGTTGTAAATGTTAATCCTCATTTCAACAGGTCTCACTCCAGTTCGTGCGCTTGAAACGTTTTACATTTTTAACTGTGTGAACAGTACCGTTTTCAGGGATGAGATTTCGTGTTCAGGGTTTCCCTCCCCCAATCGCAGTGTATCCAATGGCTGTCCATATTCTGGGGACGTCATGTTTAGGGTTTCCCTCCCCCAATAGCTTGCTTCCAAAGATAGTGATTTCATTGAAAAAATCCACCCTCGAACAGCCACTATAAAACTCCAGTCATTAAAGCTACACTGTAGCGCTCTAGGCACTTCACACCTTAATAACAATGTTGCAATTTTGTGCAATTCTAGCTCTTTGAAAGTGCTGACTTTTAAAAAAGGGAAAGGAAAGCCCTGGAGGCTGTGGCTGTTTGAGTTGCTGCTGCTGCTGCTGCTACTGTGTGCCCTGGGAAATGCGTGAGGTGAAGGAAAAGCCCCTCGGTCCCCTCCAGCTCAGCCTCTCGGCGTGAGGGAAGCGGGGGTGGTGGTGAGAAAGGGGCATCCAGACGTCTTCGGAATCGCCTCACCCTTCCACGTGAATGTGGAGAACGTAGAGTCAGGGGCTATATATATACTAGGAAAGGAAGTGGAGAGCTGCACAGCGATGAGAGTGGGAGAAAGCAGACAGAATTTTACAGAGTTTAGTGCACGATCGCTAGAGCTGATCAGAACAAAAAGGCAAAAAAGCATGGATGAGGCACAGGGAAGGGAGAGTGGGAGCAGGCAGGCTTTCATGACAGCTATAAAATCAGACACTTTTGCTACATCCCCCCCCCCACATCTCTTGTTAAATCTCCCTTCTGATAAATCTGGTTGATTTTTCACCTCCTTCCCCGCCCCTTTCAACCAGCCTCATCAGCCGGTCTGATCTCTGTTACTTTGAACTATGTGAGAGGGGCTGATCCTGGGAGGGAGGGAGGGAACGCCAATCAGAGAGAGGGGGTGGGCACCAGCACTGGCAATGGGCGGGGAGGACAGGAATGTCGTGGGGACTCTGAGGATTGAATCCGAGATAAGGTTGCAATCGGAATGCTGTTGGGATGCTGCCGAACTGGATCAAGTTGAAAGCCGTGGAGACAATTTTAACCCGGTTCAATTATTTTGGTTTTGGGAAATCAATATAAGGCATGGGGATGCAGCCATAGGTTCACTGAGAAAGGAGATTCAGAGAGATGATACAAAATGCTTTATTTTTTCCTTCTTATACTGAGGAAACTCACATTGGGTGAAAAAAAAACACCCAAGGCCATATCTTAAAGAAGGAATTTAAATATCCTCTGAATTCTGTGGATCTAATTCTCTGGACAGGTATGTAGTATGAGTTATATTGGGTTACACAATCTAAGGCAGCCATGAATAAAGAAGCTGCATCATTGAAGAATTTGAATTTTATTGGCAATATAATAAAGGGAGGTACTCAAGAGTCATGAGGTTATAGAAAACAAATAAATAAAGGCATAACTTCATAATGTAAAGAAATCATAAAATGTTGCTTCTTTGTTCTGTAGAAGGGAATTAACAAGGAATTTCAGAAGAGATTCTTGTGAACAATCAATCCTTTACAGTTTTTAGCAAAGCAAAGATCATACAGAAGAGAATGAGAATGAACACACACTGTGAATGATCCCTGAAACTTTGAAGAGATCTGCACATCATTAGTCAGAGATGCTTACAATTTTTTTCCCACAATATACCAGAGTGTTCTTCCATTCTGAGTCACTCCATTGTTCCAGTTTTCTCTCTTGCCTTTTGGTTCTGTCCATCTCTTTTGTTATGACAGATAACTCCACATGAGAGAATCAATGGAATGTTCAGCATTTCACTGCTGTCTACTGATGGAAATGTTGATCTAGTGGAATTACACTGCCTTTCCACAGTCATTCATTGCAGATCTATTTGGGAATTGCCTCAGGCTTTGGGTGAGAAATGATAGAATGGGAAATCTGCCCAAGAACTGTGGTGTGTGTGAGCGAAGTGGTTTTTTGATAGAGTAAGAACAACTGAACATGTACTGTTGATTGACTGTACTAACTTTGCTTACCATGCAGTTTGACACTGAAAGGGATCTTACGTTTTCTGCTGCATTCTTTTATTCTAACTTTTTATAAACCATTTGGCAGGGCTGCTTCAATTCTATGTGTTCTGGTGTGTGTGTGTGTGTGTGTCATCCTGTCTTTTATCTCAAAACATAGCAAAATGACTTAGGATAGCCCTGTTTCTTCAAGTACAAAAGACAGAAAAGGAGACCATAGATAAATTGTTAACATCAGCTCTGGATCTGCTCCTTTTCTTAAAGGTCCTTACAGACAATTACAAATCAATACAACAAAACATTTGACATTTTTTAAAGAAACCCAAGGTATGGTTTGAAGGGACATAAAATCACAACCTTAGAGAACTAGTATGGCTCTAAATCTCATCCGTGTCTGAATAGGAAATCTCCAGGGAATCACAAGTGCCTTGGATTCTGTGGTAGGAAAAAAGAAAAGAAAAAAGAAAACAGATGTTAGTGTAATAAAATACATGTAAAAATAAATATGCACTTGTCAAATACTTACAGTGGGAAGTAAATAAGCAGAGACAATTTTTTTCAGGTTATTTGGAAATGAAAAGCCAAGTTGGATATTTGAAATAACTACTTTGTCCCATTGTGTTGCCTGGACAGCACTGAATGAATAATAGTGGCATCACCATTTTGCCCTTCACAGTTGTGATGCTGTAGTGCAGAAGAGAGAAGTTTCATATCTCTCTTATCTGACAAAGTTACCATGGGGGTATAGTATGGTGTGTCTGTGATGTGGAGAAAATAGAGAGCTATTATTCTTATAACACTAGACTTTGGGGTCACCCATGAAATGGAACAGTAGGAGGTTCAGAACAAAGAAAAGGAACTAGTATTTCACAAGATCAGAACTTTAAAAGCATATTCTGTCTGATATTCTAGGTTAATCTAGGAGATTTTTCAATATTCCTTGAAATATTTAAGGATTGAGAGGGTCCCTCTTCAACTTGGGCCTGTTTGTAGTTACATTGCAAGAGTGTTTCCAGCTGCTTCTGGAGAGGCCTATTGGTGTGCTACCACCATTACAGGGCTTGCAAAGGCTGCCCTGGGCCACAGCTGTCCACAGCTTGACCAGGAGCAGCTAGTGAGTTTCCAGTCAGCAGTATTCTCACTCTTTTCTGGGTGCAATGCTATGAGAGGGTGTGGTGGCATGGCTACAGTTGTGCAGTTATGTGTCATGTCCTGATCACTATGGCAATGCCTGGGTGTACAGGGATGTTGCCATGGTTATTGCTGTGGTGATCTGGCTCACCCATATACACTTCAACTGCTGGTTGACTGGTTCAGGATTGCACCAACGCTTGAAGTACAGATGGCTCCCTTTATGCCTGATTATCACCTCATTGGAATGGTATGATAGTACCATATAATATACCAGTGAGTGAAGTGCAAACAGGCCCACAATCTGCTTTCTGTAAAGTAGGAACATGTAGTGAGTGCTAGCTCAAAGAGGTACATCCTTGCTTGTAAAATTGTTCAACGTCAGGTGCTAGATGGTATTGAAGAGAAGCTATGTGGGTAGGGTATACTAAGGATGCAATGAGATAGAAGGCTGGTTCAAGCTAGCCAATTTACTTCTTCATTCAATCCTACAGGGACTATAACTTAACCTTTTAACATTATTATAGTTAATATATAAAAAAGTATTGAAACACTATGTGGTGTGTTAACCCATATTTATAAGCAGTTGTATCCACCATTAGATTTTTTTTTTGTTTCCTTTTTGCAGTACCACAGAATATACTGGGCTTTCTTCTACAACGCATCAAAGTCAACTGGCCACAGTTTTCCTATACCAAAAGCTAATGGCAAATGGCTGTTCCCAAGCACCCTGTGTTCTAGATGCCCTTGATGTAGGGTGAATTACTAGTTTCTCTATTTTAAAAAAATTCTGCCCATACTTTCCTCCCATCTTTTAAATATTTACTTCCTGAATAACTCATAAAAACATAAGAGCCCATCTAGTCCAGCATCCTGTCTCACAACAGTGGCCCATCAATTGCTTATGGGCATTCTCAAGCAGAAGTCAGAGGCAAAACCTTCACTTGCTTTCGAATCCCTGCAAATGGCCTTTAGATGCATCCTGCTTGTCTCTCATTTTTCCTTTCTAAGCTGCAAACTGTGTTTTTCTGTGCATGTTTAATACTGCTGATTGCACACCTCTAATTTTTCTCACAACCATCTGCTTTCAATTTCATTTTTAAAGTAATGTATACATGTCAGGAACTCATAGCTAGTTGTGGTTCCCTGGGATATACTGGAATATGTATGTACTGAAGTACAAATAGAAAAAAGGAAATAAGTCAGGAAGTGTCATTTTGCCTCTTTATAAATCTATGGTGAGGTCACATTTGCAATACTGTGTACAATTCTCATCACCACACCTCAAAAAGGATATTGTGGAACTAGAGAAGGTGCAAAAAAGAGCAACCAGAATGATTAAGGGTCTGGAATACCTCCCTTACGAAATCAGGCTGCAACGTCTGGATGTTTTCAGTCTGGAGAGACGGCGTTTAAGAGGGGACCTGATTGAAGTATATAAAATCATGCATGGTATAGAAAAGTGGATAGAGAATATTTCTTTCCTCTATCACACAGCACTAGAACCAGGGGGCGCTCTATGAAGCTGATGGTTAGGAGAGTCGGATCTGACAAGGGGAAGTATTTCTTCACCCAGAGGGTCATCGGTTTATGGAATGTGCTGCTGGAAAAGGTGGTGACAGCTACCGGTCTAGATGGCTTTAAGGTAGGGTTAGACAAATTTATGGATGACAAATGTATCAATGGCTACTAGAATGAATGCCTAGGTGCATCTTTCAGGCTGGGGGTGGGGGGAATGGGGTGCTTCTAAGGCCATCTGCTGGGATTTGAGAGTAGGCAAAGGTTTGTCCTTGTCTCTGCTTGAGATGCTCATGAGCATTTGGTGGGCTACTCTGTGCAACGGGATGCTGGACTAGATGGGCTGTGGCCTGATCTAGCAAGGCTTCTCATGTTCTTACGTACTGTCTTTTCTGTTATGAAATTTAAGCTCTTATTGTATAAGAAGTAAAGTAGTCCTAAGGCTTCTCAAAAATGCTGATCTAATTACTTGAGCTGTGTGAACCTGAGGTCAGTATCTTAGATTGCTTTGTGGTCAAGGTCTCTCTCCCACTGTCTGTGTGGTTGTGTGTACATCCACATGCCTACACATGCATGTCAGAGTGAATAGGTTACATTCGAAAGTCTAGTGTCAGCAAATACTAGGTATCCTAGCTCAGTGATTTTACAACAAAATAAAATAAGCACTTTTCTTAATGTATCTGCAAACATGTTCATATCTTCCCTGAGGAGCTTTAAAACCAGAGAATGGATTTAGTTTGTTTATCTAATAAATTGCTATAAAAGGATGAAAGGAGGAAAACTGAATGAGATAAAAGATCACTTGTTTGGAATCCAGGTGAACGGAATAGGCTGGAAGGCAGCCAACTCCTGGGATTTGCAAAGTCCAGTGCAAGCAGGAGGGAAGCCTTTTAGTACAGCAGCTCAGACTGCCAAGGACCTGTCAGCCAAGAGAGGGGAATCAGGAGCTGACAAAGTATCTTAGGCTGTCTGAGGCCCTTGCATTCATCATCAGGACGCAGAAAAAGGAATCTGGCACTGGATGAAAACTCTATGGCCTTAGTGAAGTGCGGAACTTGGGGGTCTGTTGGATAGGGAGGATTTTGGAACAGGAACTTTCAAGAGGCAGCTAATTACATAATTGTATTACTCTGATAGGAAGTATTTCTCTGTATTATTCTGATAGGGCTACGCAAAGCACTCCACATGAATTTTCTTTCAATTTGTTTTTTAAACTGTTCAGAAGATCACTGATATTATTCATCTGTTGGAAATGGGAATGTGAGGAAAGTGGTAGGTGTAGGGCAGTTTCAGTCGCTGCATTTTGGATGCCTTCTGTGTCAGAAGACGAGTTTGGAGACGTCTCTTGAGTAATAAGACAATTGTTCTTGTAGATAGTGACATGAAATTGTAGCAGTGGGTTTCTGCTGTTTGTCACTACTGCAAACGTTGCCCTATCACCTTTCTGGTGTTTTCAGGGAGGTAGCTATAGCTAATCAGTAGAGCAACAACTTAGAAATCTGAGGATCACAAGTTCAGTCGCTGGTGTTAGCAGAGAACAAAGTATAGCAGCAGTCTTACAGATTTCAGTGCAAAGCCCTCACCATGAAACAGTTTTATCTTTTCCTTCTCTTACACTTTGATGTCCATTTCTCCCATATTGACCTGCCCTGGCTTTACGATCTGCATGGGAGGCCCTCCTGGTTGTACCGCCACCTTCTGTAGTTAAAGGGGTGGTGATCTATTGTAGGGTCTTCTCAATCACAGCCCCCAGACGATGGAAAAGTGAAAATCTCCCTCCCGAGGTTTGCCAGGCACCATTTCATAGTTTCAGGAGATCTGTGAATACACACCTATTTACCTTACTTTGGGCTATGAAAACAGTTCCCCCTCTACTCTTTCAGACACCTTTTTTGTTTTTAGTGTGTCCATTTTATATGTTTTGTTTTTATTGCTGTAGTCTGCTCAGATACCTTTGGGTATAGGATGGGATAAAATGCAAATAATAAGTACATACAATTTCTGTTTCTTATTCAGCATTCCCATGGTGGGTCCGGTAAAGTATAAAAAATAGGGTTTTTCTTTTTCTCAAATTACTCTTAAGATGAAATAAGGCATAAGGTCCGTCATTCAAAGCCATTACACCACTGAGTTAATAAAATGGACAATCCTGTTGCTCTATCATTGTTCCTTACATATATCCTTAAACTGCAAACAAGGAAAAATTATTATTACACTCAGTGAGTGTTCCAAATCTTTTAACCCTGGTGGAATTTCAGAAACTGCAAGTGGATCAAGCCCTAAAAGCTGGACTAACAAATGTTTAAGCCGAGTGTATTACTACTGACCATCTGAGGCAAATCAAACAATCCCAAATTGTTTTAAAACATTTTACGATACAGTACTTTGAGCATCCCCATCCTCTTTTTTTAAAAAAATTCCAAGCTGTTTCAAGTTAGATTTTTCTATAGCATGATTTTTTTGTGCATACAAGGACTGAAACATATGGTCTGCATACTTGTCTTGCAATTTTCAGCATAACTCTTTGTGCAGAATCTTTGATAATGGTGGCCTAATGCATGATGTTTAAGAAGCTGGGTGGTAGCTTTTTCCTTGGGCCCATGGTTCTCCTAAATTTTGTAAATCGGAGTGTAGCCAGATATTCTACTTGGATTACATGCTCAATGATAGGTTCAAAAATCTGGTCATCTGTTCCTCCCCTCAACTTCAGATTCCATTAATTCCTGCATAAACCTGATTGCTACTGTTGAATCTTTTTGAAAAGGGAATTGCAACCGTGTGAAGGGAACTAAATTCTTATGATAGTTGACGTCATCCATAATTTACAGAATGTTTATGAAGAACCTCATGACATATGATATAGGACACCAGTTTGGAATGCTCCAGAAAGCATTTGGACCACTTCATAATGGACAAGGTTGTCAGTGATTACAAGCTCTGGTGTCTAGGAGACTTTCCATGGCATGGGAGGCAGGCAGAATGCCTCTAAAGAGCAGCTGGTGTACTTATGTCCTGTTTGAGTACTTCTGTATGCAGCTGGTTGCCACTGTGAGAACAGGCTGCTGGTCTAAGTGAGCTATGGGTTCAATTCCACAAGACATTTATTTATTTATTTATTTATTTATTTATTTATTTATTTATTTATTTATTTATTTATTTATTTATTTATTTATTTATTTATTTATTTATTTATTTATTTATTTATTTATTTATTTATTTATTTATTTATTTATTTATTTACCACCAAATGGTCCCAGGGTAGATTACAGTAAGAATAAAACATATCAAAAGAAAAAAAAAACATAATTAAAAATATCACCCCTCCCTCTTCCCACCTCCACCCCCCTCCCTAACAGGACAACACCCTGATGAAGCTATTTAGATGCCAAAAGCATGGTTGAAAAGATATATTTTCAGCAGATGCTGAAAAGTATACAATGTAGGCACCTGGGAAACCTCAAGAGGGAGGCTGTTCCAAAGTCTAGGGGCTACCACAGAGAAGGCCCTCTTGTATGTTCCTATGCCACGTACCTCTGCAAGAGAAAGAATGACAAGAAGGCCCTCTCCTTGAGACCTCAGTGTATGGGCTGGTCTATATGGGAGAAGGTGCTCCTTCAGATGCCCGGTGCCAAGCCTTTTAGGGTGTTAAATGTTAGTGTCAACACCTTGAATTGGGTTTGGTAGCAAATAGGTAAGCAGTGCAGATCCTGGTTCTAATGTTCTAATATGAACAAAGTGCTTACACAAAAGCTTGAAGTTCATTCAGGCTGTGATCAAACAGAGCAAAAGAAAAAAAATATATCTGAGGTGCCTCTGAACTGCTTAATGAAGGCCTTGGGGTGGGATAGTTCACACATGAGCCTGCTCGTCCCCCCTCTCCTGAGCATTCTGTGCTTTTAAAAAAAGATGGATTAGAAAAGACTTGGGAACACAAGGGCCACATGCTGTCTCTCTAGGGAACCTGTGAAGTGCCCCTTTTCTTATGTCTGCATACAGCCTTTCTCACTGTAACACTAGTGTGTTGGCAGCTCTACTGATAGCAAGCATATTTAATGAGATATTAACCACCCAGTCCTCAAGATAGGTAATTCTTGTGTACTTTGATAAAGCAAAAGATATATCTGTTGCAATTGAGAAGCTAAAAATAGAGCAAGCAACCTGAAGATGAATTGGATTTTTTTTTAAGAATATACCACATTTGAAGAGAAAGGATGTATGCTAAATTTTGCTTTCTGATGCGACTTTTCAAAACTAGTCCTCAGCAGTAGGCTTGACGTTGTTTAGGATTGATGAAAAATGTTTGAGCCATTTGTGACATGTAGGAGTAAAAGGAAGGGAATGTACCTTTTTCACTACATTTATTTTTCTTTTCTATGTTTCCCCTGTACTTTGCCATCCATGAGAACTGGCTGTTCTGTTGAAAAACTTGGATGAAGTGTGGGTAAAAAAATTATAACAAATAAAGAAGATTGCTAAATTGACAGCTTAAGAAATAAATTATGGTTCCTGTCACAGTGAACCATTTCCTTGAATTTACTCAGCTGTGCCCACCTCCCTTTCAGAAGAGAGAACGAGTGAGTGATTATGCACTGGAAAAACCCTGGCTTCAATAATTGTGACAAATTCATATTTGCTCCCAAAATAGCAAATTGAAATATTTCCATGAAGTCAGATGTTTTACTGTGCATTCCCCTCAGGATGGAACAGAATTGCCGAGCCTTTCATTTTGTTCCAAGAGTTGGTGTTAACAATGGCTTGCCTTCACCCCCACCTCTATCCCACCTGTTTCATTTCTAAAAATGCCTCTGCTTCACTTTTTGGGTAGGTTTCCTGCTAAGAAATGCTTTTCCCACTGTTGAATTCGTACAGTACTGAACTGTATTGATGGGAACAAAATAAATTGAAATAGGGATTTAAGTTTTATGAAGGACTTTGGTGATTTTTAACCTGAAAACAGAATAGTACAGTATATTTCTACTGTAATTTTTTTTTTTAGTACATCTTTATATTTTAAGACACTGTCACACCTTTAGTTTAGGACGACTTCAGGATGTCTTCAGGTTGCATTATTCACATTATTTTTATTCAGTTCATTTTCCAAGCCAACGTATCTCTGTTAGACAGTTTTAACCAGAGTCCTCTTGTCCAGAGGACTCGGCCCGTCCTGGCACCCTGGGCCATCTTCACTTCCTCAGTGTGAGCAGGGAGACAGGCTAAAGGAGGCTGAACTGTGGTGGGTGGGGTCCAGTCTTTCATTTCAGCCAGTGTGTATGCGCAGAGTTCATGTGGTACCTCCACTTCTCTCCTCAGTTTATATGTATGATTCTTCTATCGAGCATTTTTTCACAAATTTTAATTTTACAATTTATCACACAGAGAAGAAAAGCACATAAAAAAAGGAAAGGGTATGTGGAGGCTGGGGAGCAGCCTTTAAAAAGAACTGCTTATCACACACCCTTGCCTCCCTTGAGTGACCCAAAGGCCTCAAATAAGAAAGGAGGTAGATTTGATGCAGCAAAAGGTATGGGGAGCCAAGAGTTCTGTGGTGGTGCTGGTTCAGACCAGCCTCCGCACTGATCTCAAAGCTCTCATGAGCTTCAGGGTCAGCCTCTGAGGGTTCCAGATGGCTAGTAGTGAATGTTCCTAGCCTTGGAGCCACCAGAGGATCCATTTTGGAAGCACACTTTGGTATGCTGCCAAAATTGGTACTCTGGTACTCTGGAAAATGGGGATGTGCCTTCTCCACCCCTCTGTGATTCTGACCATCCCAAACTGGTGTGGCAGTAGATTTGTTTAATCAAGTCTACTAGTGATCCAGATGGCTTAGAGTCTCTGCCACATGTTGAGGATCTCTGTGCATGTGCCTGCAGTGTGTTATGTGTGTGATGTCATTGGGAGAGAAGCTGAATAGGAAACTTTTTCATTCTACCCTGTCCCATTCTACTCATGGAGGCCCAAAGCAGCAGTCCAAACCACACCTACATGAGGCTCTACCACATGAGGCTCTCCTGGTGCTTCATTCACCACCTTTCCTGTCACCAGCCAGAGTACTGAGCCCTCTGGGGGAGCATTTAGTATAGAAAATAAGGGAATCAGAGATATTAGCTGAAGAGTGTGAGCATCATTGAGAAATCAGGAGGGTGGTAGCAACAGCACAGGCTGCTTTCGCCTCAGGGTGTACCTCCCCCACATGGATCCCCACATTGCAGGCCCAGCCTTCAAAGGGCCCTGTAATGCCTCTGGATATGTGAACAGCAAGCAGGTGTATTCTCCACTTCATGGCATTCCTTGCATGTACATGAATTCGGCTCATCTCTAGTAAGCGCAGAAAGATTCTTCATTGCTGCTGCCACCACCTCAATCCTAGATCAGTTACCTGGGTACTCTCATTCAGTTTGAATCTGCACAATGCATGACGTGACATCACAATGCTGTATAGTCAGATATAGAATATAGTGGTGACATCACTGAGGACAGGAGAACCCCTGAGTGTGAAGTGAAATGAGGACAGTGGAAATAACCAGAGGAAAGACTGCTGAGAAAAAGACAAATACAGAATTTTTTTCAACATTGCTAAAAAAAACTTTTCTCTTAAGTGTATTTATAAATGGCTGTTTTTAACCAGACATTGAGTGGTGTCTGGTATTAGTGTCTTGCATACCTCATAAAGGAGACAATTCTACAATCTATGTAGTTACTATAGGTCAGGCTGTTGCCTCTCAAAAGCCATAGGATTCAATAGCAAGTTAACTAAGATTAAGAACTGAGAAAGTCTATTTAGGAGAGGGTATTATAGTTTGTATACATTTCCAAATCGGTGTCTCTATTTTAACAAAGTCATTTCGTATGCACTACTGGAATGGAAATGTTTTGTATGTCTTATTTCATCACATCTGTGCCATGAGCTGTATTGATAACTGAGCAAGACAATATAATATCAGTCAAACATTTCTAGATTACAACTTGAACAGTCTCTGACCACTGGGACTTACTGGAACTGGAGTTCTTCAATATTTGGAGGGCATCATGATAGTGGCTGGTGGACCATGGAATAGGGGTGTCACAAATATTCAAAAGTATTTGAAATTTGATTGAATTCGTTTGAATTTTGACATCTGAATTTGAATAGAATGTCCATAAATTCGAATTTAAAAATGCAAACAAATTTTGAATTTCAGATCTATTCATTTGAATTATTCAGACATTCGCATGTGTATGGGTTCGTACACAATGCGTACTTGCACATACGCATCTTTCCCACATCCACATGCATTTGTATGGATCCATATGGGATGAAAATGGATTGCATATGGAATAACTACGGGATGCATATGGATGTGTACAGATGTGTATGGAATGCGTAATAATGCGTACGGGCACATATGAATGTTGTTGACCTTCGAAAGTGCAAATTTGAATTGAAAATTCAAATGAATAGATTTGAATTTGCTTAATTCAAATTTGGTTAAATTCAAATTTTAAAGATTTGATTTGCATTGAAGTTTTGGATATTCGATTCAAATTGGATTCCAAAAATTGTATTTGTGCACACCCCTGTCATGGAAATTATAACTCAGAAGTGAACCTTCCAAACTCTGCCTAGTTGTATTCTTGACCACGACTATGAAAATGACTGGTCTAAAACTGTGATCAGACACAGAAAAAATAAAGTACCAACGAGGTGCCTCAGAGAAGAGTTTGAGGTGGGATTGTTCACACACCAGTTTGCTCCTTCCCCCTCTCATGAACATTTTGTGCTAGAAAATGTGGATTAGAAAAGGGCTGGGAACATGAGGGTCACACAGTGTCTCTTTGAGACACCAGTCCCTTCTGTTAGGTCTAAATACACCCCAAGATTACATGATGATATATTGGCTGAATCATGCTTGGAATTAATACTTTCTAACAACCAGTTTAATTGCAGTAGGTTTGTTGAAAAATATATTCCAAAATTGAATTTGGCTAAATATGACAAATAGTGATTGTCAACACGGATATCTTATACCATAAGGAAATTTTAATTCCTTAGACCCTAAGGAAAGCTCTTCAGGCTTTCCAGTATTGTACTGAAGAGAAAGACAGGAGTAAAAGTAGTTCATATTGGACCCTACCATTGTTTGTCTTCACTTACTAATTTATTTTGTTATGATTCTGAAAGTTCCAAGCTAATTCCAATCACATCTGTTATTTTGCTCCAGTGTTCTCCAAGTAATTTTGCTTCCATCAGCGGAAGACATGCAGAAATCCATAACATTTTAGGCTGTGTTCAGACATAACAAAAGGTGTGCTTCAGAGATGCCTCAGAGAGACAGTGAGCACTAGGGATGTCCACAGATGCAATTTTTGGGATTTGATTCAAATAGAATATCCGAAGATTTGAATCAGTTTGAATGTTTAAAGGTCGAATGTATTCACATTCGATTTGAATCAAATACATTTGAATGTACTTGTATGAATTTTAAATTCATATTTGAAGATACAAATGTTGACAATATTCAAATGTGTCCATACGCATCCAAACACATCCCATTTTTATCCTGTATGCATCTCGTTTTCATCCCATACATATCCATACAAATGTGTATGTATATGAATAAGATGCATACGGATACTATGTAATGCACATGTATCTGTACACATATGAATGTCCAAATATTTCATATGAATGAGTCAAAAGATTTGAAAATTCATTCGAATGTTAAATGCAAATTTAGAGACATTTGATTCGAATTTGAATATCCGAATTTGATCAAATTTGATTGAGTTTTGAATGTTTTGAATATTCGTGCACATCCCTAGTGCCTCTTGTGTTCCCCAAGCATCTCTGATAACCTTTTTAACACAGGGATGTTCAAGAGAGGGGGGAGGGCCAGTATGTGAACAATCCCACCTCAAAGCCTTCTGTAAGCTGCTTCAGAAGTGTTTGTTGCCATATCTGATCACAGCCTTAATGTTGATGCTGAGTAGTTCTCCAGGGGTGGTGAAAAATGCAAAGTGAGATGGATAAATACATCTATGCTTTCTTTCTCCAGTTTTGATTGTGGCCTTGAAGGCTTTTTCAGTTTTTGTTTTTAAATGTTAGCTAAAAGAATGAAACAGTACTGAATTTTTACACCTCATTTGGGACCAATTTTTTAGCTGTTAAGAGTGAACTAAACTAGTAAATCAGATGAATGATTTCAGTGTCCAGAATCATATACAGAAACACACATCCTGAATTTGTGGTGTTGAATGTCTTAGTGTTCATCAAACATTTTTAAAATTCTTATTACCAATGTTGTATTTGCAAAAGGCACTTGTTTACCTCTCAAGCTAGTAATGACAACTATAGTTTGCTAGGAGAGGCGTCATCATGTTTATGTAAGCCCACTGGCATTCCTGTATTTTTAAGCTGGTTTAATAGATTTTGTATCTCCTTCAGCATCTCGAGGTTTTAAAACTCAGAGTTTTGCTGCCTCTGGGCTAGCTGTTGGATCTTGGATTAAGTTTTGGATCTCCCCTGGTTACGAAGGTAAAGGGAAGTGTTATTCTGTTTTGATGTTCCTCATTACATCTTGACCCTGATCCCTGATGCTGAAAAATGGGAGGCCAATCTAAGGAATAGGAGAAGAGCGATGACAGGGTGATGTGATGGGAAGGCAGAACTGTCAGAACAATCCCAGCTGGCGGTGGAAAGAGCCTCTTGGTTGTGACTCGTGAGGCTGGCATTCGCGTGCCAGGCATGGGAGGTGAAAATCTCTCTTAAGGCAAGGGATGGAAATGAAGGCCTTATAAACCAAAAGAAAACAAAGGCATATACAGGGCTTTCATTATCAGGTCTGGGGGGAATGGATTAGGGCCACACATTGAAGATTGCTCTGGATGCATCTGATTTTGACTAATAAGGCACAAAACCTATGCACTTCAGTAAGCCAAAAAACAAAATGTGCCAGAAAAAGGCTAAAGGCACATTTAGTGTCTTGGTGAGTCAGAACAAAAAACATTTAAATGACAACTAGTGCCATCCCCACACCTTTGCAAGGGGGAGGCTGCCATATAAAACAGAGGTACATAAATTCTTATCTGATCTCCCTATCTAGCTGTATTTTGTTTTGATTTAAACAAGTGGACTAAAATTATTCCTGTTTATTCCTATTGTGCCTTCCCTGCCTGAAGCAGCAATATATGTTTTCTACTTCACTAGCTATTTCTGCTCATTGTGCTTGAATTTAGTTAGCAGACTTGCTACTTAGTGGGTTTGGGGTTGTGTTTCCCCCACTTTTTTTCTTTTTGGCTAACATTCTCCAACCCTGCATTTGCTATAGATTGCTTACATTTGAGGAGTCTGGATTCCTCCCTCCCTCTATTCTAGGAAGTGTATGATTACAGAACAGCACAAACACTGTTTTAATAATGTACAGCCTGCTTCTGAGAACTCCATCAGAGCAAGCCAGTAGAGCGTTCACAAGCAAAGTACAGTAAAGAAATGATAATGATCAAATGTCATGCCCCCACCCCAACTTGCAACTTATTTACTTGAAGGACAGAACACGGAAGTTCAGCATATTAGATAGGACCTCAGTGTCACCTGAAGACTCTTCTGTTGATGCCTGAAAGGGAACATATGAGGATCAGGCCACAGCCCATCTAGTTCACCAACTACAGAGGCCCTGGTCACACCTATATGAGTCAAGACGTCCTAGTTCATAATTTGAATTGAGGCCATACCAGTTCTGTTTACACATAGATCATTATAAGTCTTCCTCAGGCCATCCTCGCTTTGGACTGCATTGCTCACACCATTCTCCACAATTGACTATGGAACTCTTGGCTCTCCGCCCTTTTTGCTGCATCAAATCTATCTCCTTTCTTATTGGATGGCATTGTGTCACTCAAGGAAGGCAAGGCATGCATGTTTGTGGTTCTTTTTAAAAGCCTGCTCCCCCACCTCCATGCCCCCTTCCTTTTTTATGTGCTTTTCTCCATGCAATTAATTTTTTAAAATAATAAATTTGCAGAAAAACACTAGATAGAGGAATCATACACATAAACTGAGGAGAGAAGAGGGGGTGCCTCATGAACTCTGCACATGCCATCCTCTCCAAGACATTGGACAAAAGGAAAGACTGAGCCCACCCACCACAGCATGGTTCAGCCTCCTTTAGACTGTCCCCCCACTCACCTTGAGGAAGAGAAGATGGCCTGGCATGCCAGGATGGGCTGAGTCCTCTGCAAAAGAGGACTCTGGTTGAAACAATCTAACGGGGGTAGGCTGGCTTGGAAAATGAATAAAAATAATATGAGTAAAGTAACCTGAGGATGATCTGAAGTCATCCTAAACTAAAAGTATGACCCTCACACGATGTTAACTTCCAGTTCAGGGAA
This sequence comes from Aspidoscelis tigris stejnegeri, assembly GCA_023333525.1. Classification (NCBI taxonomy): domain Eukaryota; kingdom Metazoa; phylum Chordata; class Lepidosauria; order Squamata; family Teiidae; genus Aspidoscelis; species Aspidoscelis tigris. The sequence continues at coordinate 84,173,551 of JALMGA010000003.1, forward strand.
CTGAATCCCCCACTTCAAGAGATGGCTGGCCAACTCATGATGCATGAAGATGCATTCAGTCATTGTCACCTCTCAATGCTTCCACTTCCTCCACAACCACTGGGGTGCTGTTGATTCTAGTTGGATTCTCCTTCCATCTCCCAGGGGTCCAGTAAAGGCCTGTTAACCCACACTGACACTAAAGACTCTTTCTGCTGAATCATCAGTAAAATGGATCTGCATCTTTCTAAGAAATGGTTTATGACAGGTTATAGGCAATGCTGCAAAATATATGGTCACACAACTGCCCTTAAAAACCCATAGATTAGCTGTCAAGGCCTCACAGGGCAGAAGGTGAACTATTTCTCCACAATGGTTCAGGGTGTACTCTAACTCATATTCCAAAGAAATGAAAGAGAAGATAGGGTTAAGTGGCTGATTGTTCCCTTTCCTTCCTGCTCCTATATGGTATACATCTACGTATCATGCCATCATCCTGCTTTAGAACCCGCCCAGAGACCTTCGGGTATGGGGCGGGATATAAATCTAAATAATAAATAAATAAATAAATAAACAAACATAGGAGAAGCCCTGCTGGATAAGGCTACAGCCCATCTAGTCCAGCATCCTGTCTCACCCAGTGCCTCTACACCAAAGGGCTTTTAGAGGCATCCTGCTTGTCTTTGCAGCCTGGAGGAAGTACCTAGACATCTATTTCTGTCGCCACTGATACATCTGTCATCCATGAATGCTATCTAGTCTGGATGCTTTCTGAATGCTATCTAATCTGGCTGCTGTTATCGCCTATTCTGGCAGCAAAGTCCATAGACTGTTGTCCCTCTCGGTGAAGAAATACTTCCCCTTGCTGATCTTACTCTCCTATCTATCAGCTTCATAGAGTGCCCCTGGTTCTAGTATTGTGCAAGAGGTAATTTTTTTTCTCTACTTACCTTTTCTATACCATGCTTTATTTGATATACTTCAATTAGATATTTCAAGGCTGAAGAGACCTAGAGTTGTAGCCTAGAGTTTCATAACGGTTCCAGCCCCTTAATAATTTCAGTTGCCCTTTTCTGCACTTTTTCCAATTCTACAACATCCTTACTGAGGTGTGGTGACTACTAGATTTCTACACAATTACAGTCATCCAAATGTGGTATGAATGTGGATTTATAAAGAGGCAAAATGACACTTCCTGATTTGATTTCTATTCCTTTCCTAATTATTTGTACCACTGAATAAGGGGTTTTTTTGCCGCTGTGCACTGGGTTGACACCTTCACTGAGCTGTTCACCAGAACCCCGAGATCCCTTTCCTGGTATAACACAGAAAGGTCAGCCCCCATAAGTTTATAGACATAATTAGGATTATTTGCTCCTAGGTGCATTACTTTTCACTAATTAAGATAAAAGCACATTTTTCACTTGGTTGCCTGCTCACCCAATTTCAAGACATCCCTAGATTTAGGCATCATTAAAAGAAGTTCTCCGATTGTGGTTCAAGTGATATTTTAGTAGTATATTTATCTTGCTTCAGTCATGATTCTCCTGTTTAGCCATACCCAAACCTTTGATAAAGCCAGTACTTTTACTGACTTCACCATATTCTACTCCAGAGCATTAGAAATTTTATTGTTACAGAACATGAGAAGCCTAAGCAAGAAACCATACTGGTTAGATATTATTTGTAGGACAAGACAGATGAAGATAGATTTGTTGTGATCATTAGTGAATGGCGCTCCTTGGCTGGCAGCCGGAGGCATGAAAACTCACAGAACCTCGTCAGACTCCTATGAGTGTTGAGATCCCAGCTTTGATCTTGAAGAGACCACGTTACTCTTAGTTCCTCTGTCACCAGAGTATGTCTCACATATTATGCCTTTTATTCTCAGTTCATCTGTGATTTGAAGCAGTGACGATGAAGGAATTCAGTGCTTCTTTTTATGTGTGCCAAGCTGGTTATTCTTCTTACATCTGAGTCGGAGTTGCTGGGTTGGTGCTCATCACCCTCTAGGGAAGCTTTTGATGACTCATCTTTTCTGAAAAGATAAATTATCAAATGACTGAACCCTTAGGAAAGGAATTGCCTCATTCTGATTTCCTCTAAGTCAATGGCTATTCTGTGTACGCTTATGTCTTTGGGAGCAGATGCAGACATTGATAGTTTTATTCTCGTTTTCTTGAGGCTTCTGTCTCATCCAGCTTTTGCTGTTTCAATATTAGGTCCATTATGTGTGAGCAATAAAATGAATTAGATAAGACAGTACTACTTCTAGGTTGGATAAGTGATAGTGCTGGGATAATAAAATAGTACTGTATAAATTTGTTGCTGCCTGCATATTCCTTTAAATGTTACACCTTTTTTAAAAAATAATTTTAAAATTCTAATGGCTGCACCATTTCTAAATGCTGTGGTATGTGTATTGCAGATAAGTATGATGAATGTAAGAAATGCCCCACTGGATGGTACCTGTGGCCCATCTAATTCAGCAGTCTGCTCTCACTTTGGACAGCCAATTGCACATGGAATCCCACCTACAGGATATGAGGATCCAGCATTTCCTGCTTGCAGTCTCCCAACAACTAGCCTTTGGAGGCCCACCACTGCCATCAGGGCTAATAGCTACTGATAACTCTGACTTCTATGAATTGGTCCAAAGCTTTTTGAAGTATAAGGACATAGAGCTTTATCACATTTTGGTGATGGGGTAAGCCTGGAGACGCTTCAGGATGGAGCAACCACACAACACGGAGCCACTTCCATCTCAGAGTGGGAACATCCCCCATTGCCCTAAGCTGTGGAGCAGTAAAAATAGTTCCACAGCTATACTAGGAACACCGTCATTCTCCTAGTAAAGCCTTACTCACACCCTTCACATTACTTCTGTGTGGAGGGAGCAGGACAGCGGGATAGCAGGGTGGAACAGTTGCCTGCCACATCACCCATTGCCATAGCAACAACCTACTGCCCATTGCCATTGCTGTGGCAAGGAGGATGCTGCCAAGTGGCAGCATTCATACTTACCCTGCTACAGGGTAAGTGCCAGGTAATTATGGGGCATGGCTGGCATTACGCAGTATGAACACCAACCTCCATTCCTAATCTTAACTTCCCTGGGGCAGTGTCCTAAGGAAGTTAAGTGTTCAAATCCCTATAGTAAGAAATGCCCCACTGGATTAGACTGTAGCCTACCCAGTCCAGCAGGACAAAAACTTCTATGCTTGAGACTCTGCTGCAGCTTTGGCCATTCTCTTCCAATGCCCCTGCAGTGTCCATACTTGCCATAGCTGGGGGTTCTGAGAACTGGGCCTTCCATTCTGATCTTGGTCCTTCAATCCTCCATCAGAGACGACAGTGCCTAAGCAGCATAACTGAGAGGTTATGTATCTATTTTGCTTTCTTTTTCTTTTTGCCTGTCTCACTGTTTTATTGTTTTATGGCCATAAATAATAAGTAAAATTAAAGAGCAATGGAATGAAAAAAAAAGCCACCATGCTTGTGCAAAGCTATGCTAGCAGCAGAGGCGGGGGAGTGGGGAAGAGATTTCAGCCATATAATCCCCGACTCTGAATTTGCTGAACATCCCCTCAGGGAAAGCTGTATAGGAGTAGACAGCACTGACAGTCATCTGGTGGGATTGAAGGGTCTCCTCTCTGTGCCACCTCCTTCCCCAAGCTACAGCAGTTCTCTTCAGTCCCAGCTGTGCTTCTTCAGATTACTCTAAGGGAGTATTAGTATCATCTAATAACTCCAGCAGACTTCTTACCAAGGGATTTATTTTATTAATTTGAAGGCTGGGTACAGCAAATAGATTGGAGCCTCAGCCAATTCACAGAATTTACTAGGTTTTTTCTCTTTGCTTAATCATCAGTTTGCCTTCTCTAACCCAGTGGTTCCCAACCGTTTTTGCACCAGGGACCAGCTTCAAGCAAGACTATTTTTCCATGCCCCAGCAGGGTGAGGGGGTGGCAGGGGTGGGGCTTTGGTCATATGGGGGTGGGGTTATGGAGGGCTGCAGGCTGGCACAAAAAAAACCCAGTGGCCTGTCACGGTCCATTGACTGTTGGTTTGTGACCCCTGCTCTAACCTGCCCTGCCTCAGCTCTGTACTCTCTGCTCTTTGTAGGGATTATTTATTGAACAAAGTGCTGTGGATTACAAACAGAATTCAATGAAGGTGTGTTATACTCTTTGCTATGGGAGCTGAGAGTTGCTTGCTACCTTGGCTTTATGAGCTCAACTGTGGCCTCAGAGGGAGCTGTGTATCATTGTCAGCAACACTGCCCAGTGTGGGGGAGGCACTAGTCTCTCTTGCCCATTACTTGGTCCTTTTACCCCATAGCTTGCTGATCTTGATGATCATGTTACCCTTTATGGTCTACAATGGTTCCACTCTCCTTTACAAAGGAAGGCGGGATCCATTCCTAGACTTCAACATTAGCTGAGACCAAACTGTGTTTTTGAGTAGGTTTCATTGTAGGCTGGCCTGAGGCATTAGGGCAGTGATTGCCAACCTATGACACGCGTGTCACAGGTGACACTCCAAGCCCTTTTGGGTGACACACATGGTCACAATGGCACCTGGGCGTGTAGTGTTTGCTTGTTCCTGAAGTGTACGAAATACCAACTTTCAACTGAATATTAGCAAACAAAATTCAGCAACAAAAGTCACTAATGTAAAGAATTATGTGTTTTTGCTTTTAATAAAATACATATATCAAAAATATAACTTTTTTACTAGAGCTACAAATATCACAAAATTATGGATATTTCTAGATGTGACACAGCACCCGAGTTAAGCTAGGTTTTCTTGTGAATTTTGACACACCGAGCTCAAAAGGTTCACCGTCACTGCATTAGGGTATAAGGCAAGAGAGAAATGTGAAATGAAAAATAAATACAGGAAGAGTTGTAGCATTGCGCCCAGTCCTTTATCTCACAGTAGCTTTAAAGGAACTGCAGAAGAATGGGGTTGGGCAAGCAGGTGGGCAGCAGCAGGCTGATTGGAGGGTTAGTTATTCCCAGGGCACTGTGGGAGCCTCTGTGTGACTCAGGGGTGGGACTGGGTCCAAAGGCCCACAGGCATTTCTCATCCTTGTTTGAAGAAGCAAGGTCCCTTTGAAAGATCAAGAGTATGTTTTTCAAAAAATGCTTTGGCAGCTTTTTCTGTGCAATACAGTTCACAGGAGTCTAAATTGCCCACCCCTCCTTTGCAGCGTAGACACATGGGCCAAATGGCCCTTCTGGCCCTTCCTCTGATTAACCCTTGTCAGGAATCAAAAGTGCAACTAGACATGAGGAATGACGTTACGTTATTAATGTTTTAAAAAGGTTAATAGCAGCTGCTGGGAGAGAAGGAATTGCATCAGGATCACATTGCTGGCAGACGAGCTTTAATGCTTTCCTGTTGCTGGTTTTAGTGAAGATTTACACCTAGAACAGCTCTTCGCCAGCTGGTGAGCTAACAAACAAGTAATAAACTCAGTTTCCCATACCACCTTTGGTCTTAACCTTTGGGCTTGTTACCTGCTGCATCTAAGGGCAATTCCACATCAGCTGGACTAGCAAGTGTATTAGGAGCTTTTCTTCTGCTTGCTGGTGTAATCTAAGGAGGGTCCTTGGGGTCCACTAATGCCACTTGTCTGGATTTCAAACAAGCCTGATTCCATCTCTGACTGTTTTGTCTCTTTTTGGATGGGAGGAAATCTACAGTGATCTAGTGTCTGGTAACTTTCAGGCTAGACTACTGTAATGTAGGGATGTGCACAAATGCAATTTTTGGGATTCAATTCAATTTGAATCTTTAAAATTCAAATTAAACCAAATTCAATTTGAATTAAGCAAATTCTAATCTATTCGCTTGAATTTCTGATTCGAATTTGTACTTACAAATGTCGACAACATTCGTATGTGCCCGTATACATCCTTATGCATCCTGTAGTTATCCTGTATGCAACCCGTTTTTGTCCTGCATGGATCCATACAAATGTGTACGGATGCAAGAAAGATGCAGATCTGCAAGGTTGCATCGTGTATGAACCTGAACACATGCAAATGTCTGGATAATTTGAATGAATAGATTCGAAGTTCACATTTTTAAATTCAAATTTATGGACATTCTATTTGAATTCGAATGTCAAAATTCTGACGAATTCAGTCGAATTATTGAATACCTTTGAATATTCCTGCACACCCCTATTGTAATGCACTCCAGGTGGAGCTATCCTTGAGAACAGTCTGGAATCTGAAAGTAGTGGAGAATGTAGCAGCTTGACTACTGATGGGAGTCTCTGACCAGATGCACATCATGCTGCTCCTGAAAAAAAAAACTGCACTGGTTACCTATTCACTACTGAGTCCAATTCAAGGTGTTGGTGCTTATATATAAAACCCTAAATGGCTTGGGTCCTAGTAGCTGAAGGAGCATCTCCTCCCATATAGACCTGTCTATTGAGATGTCAAGGAGAGGGGCTTTTTTGTAGCTCCTCCTCCCTTGGTGGTACAAGGAACCAAAGTTCACAAGATGGTATTCTTTGATGGCGGCCCCCACACTTTGGAAAAGTGTTCCTCTGAAGGTAGGGATGTGCCCAAGGTTTTTGTTACCTTCACATTCAAAGCTCCTTCAGAGCTGTTTCTGAAGAAAAAATTCAATTAAGCTTTTCTATGTAATGTATAGCCTGCTGTGTTTTTTTTTAAATGCACAACAAAGCAAGACAAAGAATTTAGTAAGAGGTAGGAAGATTGTCTGTACATGGGATCCTCTAAATCAATTGCAGCAAGGCAGAAGAGGCAAAGGAGGAGTTGGAGAGGATTTCAGTTTAAGGTTGATCAAAGGAAAGTTTGCCACTGAGAGGGGACCAGTTCTTTGCTTCATGACATTCCTTCCTCTTCCCCTCTTCCACCTATTATTTGTAGTATTTCCCAGCAGAAACTCACAAAGAGCAGGAGTAATCTGAGCCCCAGCATAGCAAGATAGGTGTAGCTAAAGAGATCAAGTGGCCAAGTAATAGGAGAAGATGCCTTTCACTCCTAGGTCAATATCTCCTTTTCATCCTGGGTTGTTCCCATCTGACAGCTGTTCAGAAACCAGGATTAGGGGATTCTCTGTTAGATAGCTGATAGGTGTTCGCAGAGCTCCAGGGAAGGGAGGCCCAGAAAGATCTTGTTTTGCCTCCCTTCAGAGTTAAAAATGGAGGGCTGTGTCAAGGGAGTTGAAGTCAGGGGAGGCTCACCCTGTCTTAAATGCTGCTTATTCTGGGTCAGCTGAACGGCCTCTCTTTTTTTCCTCTTCCCTTCCAGAACTGTCATTATAGCACCTTTCATCAGCGACAAAACTCACATGAAATATTTAAAACAAAATGCCCCAGACATTTCGTACTACAACTATGACAATGATCTGAGCTATGTGATCCTTTGTTCCTACTCATCTCCCTTGATCTCTCTCCCCCTCCCTGTTTGCTTTTCTAGCCTACCCAGGTGGCCAGCGTTGCACCTGACAAAAGGCAGTCACCCTGCTGATGCTCATTTCAGTGCAGCTCTTAGCATCAAAGAGCAAAAGCAAACAACTTGGGCTTGCAGTATGGTGCTCTACAAAGCCCCTGTAAATTGGCCCTGCATCTAGGACAAAGGAAACCCAGCTGTTCTCTTTTGTCAAGAGACTTACCTTTCTCTTTTTTGAAGAGCTAGAGAAGGGGATAACCTCTGCCCAGAAAGAAAGCTTGTGATCACTAGCATTTTTAGAAAAATTGTGGAGTCTGAACTACCTTCTGAGTTCGGGCAGACTTTTTTTTTTTTTTTTAGTTTCCAATGAGGGAAGAAAGCAAGCAGATGAGCAGGTGCCAGGAACTTCTGGAGACTTAAGTAGATTCAGGAATCAAGAAGTGAAATGATCATTTGTGGCAAGGCTTTCTCACCACTGTTAAAGAAAAGTTAATATACAGTAAGTTGAGAAAGGGGACAATTCCTAGTGGATGAGATCTGGCACAGAGGCAAGGATCACTGGATAAGTGAAAGTGGTTTATCTAGTATTTTAATCAGCTCCAATTCAAAATTTATTTTTGCCAGAATACTTTTGTTTTATGTCCACCAAAAATGAAAGTATTTCCACACAGCTATACCAGCAAAAGGATGAGGTATTACTTGCAAAATGGGAAAGTATATTTGGAGTTTGGTACTATCTATAATATACTTTCAACATATTTTATTTCAACTGAAGAATGCCAAGTCTGAAGTCTATGAAGAATGTCCAACCAAGTATCTTCAGAAAAAGCCTTTTCATATCAGCCTCCCAACCTTGTTTAATTTTATTTGAAAATGTCCCATTTAGGGATCATAACAGTTCTTTTGTTGAATAAAATTGAAATGTCTTCAAATTTTGTGGTTGGTCTTGTCATGGCCGCTTTATAGATTTGCTTGTATATAGTAGCACAAAGTAAATCAATTCCTGTCCTTTGTATATTTGTTGTTTGTTACTTATCTTGCAGCCATAGGATATGTTTGGGCATTTTACCTCTATTGTATAAATACTCTAATTTGTTTATATGAGCAATTTCAAATTCCATTAATTCCCTCTGTCTGAGTCCATCTGATATTCCAGATATGGCAATAATGATCATTTTTGGTGATGGAAAGCCTAAAACTTTATTTTTCTAGCATTACCAGCCTTTAATTGTGCAAGTTAAGGATGCATTTCCATAATTTCCATTCTTATTTTAGAAGACAAAAACAGCAGATTGTTCTTATTTTCTAGTAGTTCTTTGAATTCCAGTTCTATCCAATCTGTCTTATCTTTGTTTTGTAGTCTAAATAGTTTCTGTATTTGAAAGGGCACACACACAGAGAGACAGTGGCCTCCCCTTAAGCTGGTTCATGGTGCAAAAGGGAGGCTTCTGGAGGAAGGCTTAAGAGGAAGGCCCTTGGATTGCTTCATTTTCCCCAGCACTGGACTAAGCAAAAATTTCTCCACCTATCCCAATGCTGTCTCTGATGTATTTTACTTTCCCCTTTGCCTTTCTAGTTAACTTCAAGTGGATCAGGCCGCTGGGCAGGCTTAGTGATTCCTGTACTAAGTAATGTGGAGATGTTGAAAATAATATTTTTATGTATAGCTTGGTTCTGAATGATAGTGAAATAGCATCTTCTGGAATACTACTGAAATGTAGGTGTAAACTATTCTGTTTTCATTTCAGGAATTGTCTGTGATGTGCCAAAACATCTACATTGTTACCATTATCAATCCTTATTCTACAAAGCTAATCTATTTATTTGAATCTCCTTCATCTTTGGCTGTGTCCACATTATGGAAATGTACAGCCCTCCAGGTTTTGGGTGGGCTGAGAGGAGAAATGTTTCTTTCTCCTTTCCACCTCATACTTGTGGAGATCCAATGATGTGAGCTTTCAGAAAGCCTTTTTAAAGTACTCTGATGGTGCGTCTCCATGCTACTTTGGTACGGTTCCGAACGCAGGAGTGGCAAGGGGCATCCCCATGTATTTTGGATTGGGCCTGTGAAAAGCGTGCCAAATCCCCCCAAACCGTGTCAGAAGGGTGCCAAATTTGATACCCCCCAAAACAAGTCTTGGCACAGTTTGGGGAACAGGTACGCATTGCTCAGCGAGGCAGGACCATGCATGGGGATGATCACGGGCTAACGGGGAGGAGATTCGCACTCATGTCACTGGAGGTGGGATGTGCTTGCTGTCCTTGCCCTGTCCATTGAAGATCGCAGCCACTGACTTTTAAAAATGCTGATCGCAATGGCAGGCTGGATAATGGCTTGATTTTTTAAAATTTCTTTGGCATTTCCATGGAAGTCATTTCAACCCCGTTTCATGAATGCCAAGGCAGGCTGCATAATGGCTTGATTTTTGTTCCATTTCCAACCCCCATTTCTCAGGTCATGAAGGCAATCATAAATGAAGGTTTGATTTTCTGCCTTTTAAAGTTGACAGGTGTTTTCGCAGTTCCCGGTGGAGCGGAGGTGCGAAAAACTGCTCAGGCGCCTACTGCCGCTAAACCTCATAGCTGCTTTTGGTCTTTTAATTTTTTAAAATAAATTTATTGTTATGAAGTAAGCTTTATTTTAACTTTTTCCCCATGCCTCCCAGCCCAGTCCTGGCTCTCAGTGCCGCTAAGGGGGGGGGGGGATATGGCTGACATCAGTCCAGCTTCCAGTGAGGAGAGAGGGGGCAGAGAGGAGGTGGCACTGCTCCCCCATACCAGGGTTCAGCACGGTTCTCATGGGAACACCTCCATTCACGCCCAACCGTACCTGTCCCAAGTTGCCGGGAATGACATGGGGATGCCTGAGATTTGTTCTCAGTCCCACACCCGCCCCATTTGAGCCCAAACAGTGCCCAAACAACACCAAACTGCTTGCATGGGGTCATGGCCTGAGACTGTGTTCACACCTAAGTTTTAATCCAGCTTCAGTCCACTTCCAAAATGGGAGAATACATCGGCAAAGTGTCAAGCTGTTTTCCTTCAGTATTATCTAACCCTGAAAAGCCACCTTTAGATTAGATAAAGAGAAAAAAATGATTACTTAGCTGATGTATTCTTTTGCTCTGAAAGTGCCCTGAAAATGGATTAAGACTTAGATGTCAACCCAACCTATGTCCATTGCATCATTGGTATCACTATATATTCAGTCCTGGGCTGCTTTGTTAACATCTGTAGTGATCACAGATTAAAACCATGGTCAACAAAATGATTCCAGCTGCACTTGGGCTCTATTCCCCATGGGTGCAGACCACCTGCCAGTGTTCCCACGTCAGCAGCTCTGTGCCCCAGCCTGCCTCCACCTCTCATGAGGGTGTTGCCTTCACCATATCTAACTGCTCTCTAATCTATACTGATTTTTAACCATATTAAACCACTTTTGTATTTTTCTTCTTCCTTCGTCTCTTGTTATTTCTTGGCTTTCTAGGTATGTTCTGTCATGCAGTGCTTCATCACAGAGTCATTACTCTCTACTCGTTTCCTGTATCATAACTTTTAAAAATCAGATCTAGTTAGTCTAACTGTGGGTTCCTCCCATCCTTTTGAACTTATTGATAGATGCAAAACATAAAGGCTCTGGGATATGGAAAGTCACTTAAAGCCTGTCAGTCTCATTTAGTGCTGAGAGAGAAAAAAAGGCATCTAATGAGAAGGGTAGAGGAATTTTAAACTCAGTGCAGAGATCAGAGAGTGAAGATGAACTGTTATGGGCAAGGGGAACAGAAAATAAGTTTTTCCTTTAGGCTGTTCTAATGTATTAAGTCCCTTTCCTAGATCAGAAAGGGCATTGGTGGGCACATATAAATTTGTTGGAATTATACTGGAAACACCAACTGTAAATAACCAGTTTCCAGGGCCTAGTGGAATAGGCCGCCTTTTAAAGATGGCTGCCTGTCTCTCTCTGTCTTTCTCTTTTTTATATACGGGAAACTCTGAGTTTGCTGAACACTTGTTACTTTCGTGAGTTGTAGCCTCAGATTTCACTGAGAAACAAGCGAGCAAGGGATTTGTCATTGCTTATATAACTAGCACTGGGCTTGACAAAATGGCAGTCATTCCACAGCAACATAAGGAGTTGGCCCACACCAACCTCATTAGACAAATGGTGGTTCATCATCAGGTTCGCCATGTACTTCTGAAGCATCAGTTTTACTCATGCTGATGGAAGCTATGGCTCATGTTGTGAATCTGTGCAGCTTCAGGAATGAAAGGAAGCTTGACTCCTGGGCTTTCTATCTATCTCTGTGTATATGTAGGGGGCAGCTCTGACAAAAGAAGGCTCTGTGGGAGGAAGAAAGTGACGAATGACTCCTTGCAATAGCAAGCAGAAGCATCTGCCCTTCTAAAAATATTTTCTGATGGCCCACGTCTCTGACCAAAAATGCATAGTTTGATGAGCTGCAGAAAGTTGACTACAATAGTGTCTTAAGTTCTGCTTTTTTTGTTTGTTTGTTAAAATCTCCATCCTGTTGCTGGAGTATTAGAAATTAGTTTGAAAGCATGTAACCTGTCATTTTTCCTAAACCTGATTTATTGGAGCCAGGTTTGGGAGAAGGGATAACATCTTACCACGTCAGAACTGCAGTTTACTTAAATCTGTTTCAATGATCCTCAGTTCAACCCTTGCTCATCTTGGCTTATTAGAGCCAGCTGTGTAAGGGTACTTGGGTTGATCCAGATAATTTTTAAAAAATATATATTGAGAATTTCTATCCCAACTTTCATCGGAAGATCCAGTGGTGGGACACAACAATTAAATAAATAATACAATATATAGAATACTTTAAAAACATATTTAAAATGTAACCCACCCTCCCTCCTTGGCAGAACAGTACTTGGAGGAAGCTAAACATCAAAAGCTTGGGTAAATGCATCTTTGCATGATGAGTAGCTCTTTCAATTTTAAAACCTTATCTGGACCCAGAGGTTTACTCCAACTGCTACCCTGTCACCTTTTTTTGTCAAGCTGCCAGAGAGAGTTGTAATAGTACATCCACAGGTGCTCTTAGAAGAAACTGAGTATCTCGACCCATTTAATTTTGGTTTCAGACCTTGTTTTTGTGCAGAAGTGGGTTTGGACTCTGATGGATGGCCTCTTGCAGAAAAACACAGAGGAAATGCAATTCTCTTTTCAGCAGCCCTTGATGTCAACTACAATACTGTGTGTTGCAGTTATTCAGCTCCTATTTGCTTTTTTTTTATCACATCAGAATCAGCTGAAGTTGTGGCAGTTCTCAGTTGATCCCTGGATGGAGGGATGCACTGGATGAAGGCCAATAAACTGGGGTTAAACCCTGAGATATAAGGCCTTTCTACACTTACCTTTATAACACTTCAGTGTGAGGCCTTGATCCCTTTTGGGTTTCTTGTTCTGAACTCTGGCTTGAAACAGAAAAAGGCCTTTCCCCTAGGCCACTATGTATTGAACGGAATTTAGCCTGATCTATATAGCAAGGTTGGAATCAGTAGATCTTTATAAAAAGGTCTACCTGCAGTCTAGGGGCTGCTGGAAGGAAACTGGGTGGTATGCAGAATGGAGGATTCCTCCTAGTTTAGGGAGTGGATTTGGAACACCAAATTGCATCATTAAAACTAGTCCCTTGGGGCTCCAATGCCAGAAACCATTGTTCTTGAACACCAGAGTCCTTGCAGCTGGCTCCAAAACTGTCACCTACTCTCATCTCCCAGCAAATGGCTTTTAGAGGCATCCTGGCTGTTTCATCAGCCCAGAAGCAGTACCTAGGCATCCATTGTAGTAGCCATTGATGTACATGCCCTTGATGAATTTGACTAATCCTTAAAATTATCTGAGCTGTTTGCTGTCACATTTTTTGTAGTAAATTCCATAAATTGATGACTGTAAGGGTGAAAAGAATACTTCCTCTCGTTGGACTGTACACTGCTGCTCATCAGTGTCATAGAGGGCTTCCCTGATTCTAGTATTGTTCAAAAAAGAAAAGTTTTCCTCTTTCCAACTTTTTTACACTCTGCTTGATTTTATGTACTCCAAGCAGGTCACCTCTTAATGCTGAAGAGGCTTAGACATCGCAGTGTGATTTCATTAGATAGGTGTTCCAGGCTTCTTTCCTAAAGGACGTAAGTGGGATTTGGGAGCTCAGAAGCTTTGCTGGCACCAGAAAGAGTGTCTGTTACAATTCTGGATATTATGTTGGTGACCCCTGAAGTATGGCATTTCTTCATATTTTGCTCAAATAGTGCTCTACTTACATAAGAATTTAAAAGGAGACCTCCCAGATCAGGCCACAGCCCATCTAATCCAGCATCCTGTTTCACACAGTGGCCCATCAATTGCTTCTGGGCAACTTAAGCAGAAAATAAAAGCTCTTGTAAATGGCCTTTGCAGACATTCTTCTTGGAGACAGTACCTAGGCATCCATTCTAGGAGCCATTGATAGACCTGTCCACCATGAATTTTTCTAACCCTTATCTGAAAACCACCAAGATTCACTTTAGTTGAGAAAAACGCTTTGTGATGCAATGTTCTCCCGCATTCATATGCTTCTTGCTGGTCTAAAGTTTTGTTCTGATTTTTAAAAGATAGGGTGCACTGCATTGACACACAGTAATAAAATTAAGCCAGTATGCTGTCTGCCTTGGCGATTGTGATTTTAAAATGTCAGCGGCTGCGATCTCCAATGAACAGGGCAGGAATAGCAAGCACATCCCATCTCCCAATTACATGAGCCCCAATCTCCTCCTGGATAGCCTGCGATTATCCCTATGCGCAGTCTCAGCTCACTAACCAATGTGTGACAGAACCCCAAACTGTGCTGAGACTTGTTTTTTCAGGTGCCAGATTTGGTCCTGGTCTGGCACGGTTTGGGGAGATTTGGTCCGCTTTCCGTGGACCTAATCCAAAATGCATGGGGACGGCCCTTGCCAATCCTGCGTTTGGTACCATACCAAATGTGCATGGGGATGTGGCCTTTGTATTCCAAAGCCAGGTTGTCGGCCATCACTTTATTCTGTTATAGCAAAATATGTGATTTAACTGTACTCTTCATGAAAAAATAGTCCCACCTGACTGACCTGACCTGACTCTCCTGTTGCTATGCTTTATTGGATGACCCTCAATTATTTTTAACCTAAGAGGATGAAAAACAAAAACATTATTCACTTTCAACATACTAATCTAGATATCATAATTTTTTGAGTCCCCTTATGTCTGAGTCACTTTGGGTCTCCCAATGAAGGATGTTTTAACTAAGAAACTGTTTTAGCAGTTTAGAAAAAGGGCTGTTCTGCAGTGGGACAGTTAAAAAGAAAAGGTAGATTATTTTCCAATAGTTTTCCTTCTGTTCACCCAGAATGCCTTTTATATGGATGCTCACTTTTTCTTTCCATTCATTTGCACAAAGTGCATTTCCACTACTGGCTGCAGAAACTCCTTAGGTGAAGGACCCAGTAACATTATTCTTTCACTCTGGGGCCCACTCAGCCATGCACTAGAGGTTGTTTTCCAAAAACTCCATATTTGTGTTTTCTGAAAACTTCATGATATCATCACCTTTAATCACAGGAAAGCAGAGTGAGCCCCAAACACTTCCTAATTTGGCTCTTGCAATGGTTTTAATGTGAATTCCTTTTAGCGTTGAAGAAGGAAAAACATTAAAACAAGTTAGAAAAAAGGAGTAAATACAAAAGTACAATTTCTTGTGAGGTTCTTTTGGATCTGTCATTTGTTTATACATATATGTATGATGTTTACCTTATATTTTGTATTAAATTACATGTATTCTGTTATTATGTACTATGATATATTTCTTTTTGTTGTAAACCACCTGGACAATTTGTTTGGAAAGGCAATATAAAAATAAACAGTGCAAGTACAATACAACCAATAAATGCTCTTGTATCAGGCTTCTGGCAGTTCATCTCCTTTGTTTCTTATGTTTCTGTTTGAGATCAGGAGAGGTTAATGTGCTGGAGAATTATTTAGTGGAAACACATGTACACA
Organism: Aspidoscelis tigris stejnegeri; assembly: GCA_023333525.1. Taxonomy (NCBI): domain Eukaryota; kingdom Metazoa; phylum Chordata; class Lepidosauria; order Squamata; family Teiidae; genus Aspidoscelis; species Aspidoscelis tigris. The sequence continues at coordinate 84,189,007 of JALMGA010000003.1, forward strand.
CAGAACCACAACTTGCTTAAAATAGGATAGGCTCAGCCTCACATTCATCCAAAGCAGATGAAATTTTGAAGCAGTGGGAGAATAAGGGAGGAAAAAAGAAGCTTGGTTTGTTTTTTGGGGGGAGAAATCTTCCAAGAAAGGAAGGAAACTGGTCTTTAGGATAGCAAAAAAATAATTAATTTGGAGCAGTGTGCTAGGTAGAAAATCTCTACAAGCCACATTGAGTTGTTTTACCTCATTGTTGGAAGGAACCAGAACCTCCAGCAGGGCTAATTAGTTCACTTCACATAAAAAGTATCTATGTTGGGTTAAAAAAAAAAACAAATCAAATGTTAGACTTCTGTTGGTCCAGCCCAAGTGTCCAAAAGAATGTAGCACTTCCACATTCTTCATAGTTCTTCATAGTAATCTGAGGAGAAATTGCAGAGGACACATGGGAGGGGGGGGGAAGGAAGAAGAACTGAAGGGAAGGAGCTTCCATATATCTCCCATGAAGAATGCTCACAGACTATGTTGGATAGGAAGAATTTGTAAGGGCAGCTCTTTCTTTGACAGCATTCAAACATCTCGGTGTGGATCCAAGACTACTTATAAATTCAGGTCAACCATTGCAGAAAAAGGAACTTTTCATTTTCTTCTCAAAACAAACATGAATTCACATGAATCAGAGTATCCTGTCTCAAGAGCAATGTAGTATATGGAATCTTGCCTAAAACTGTGTGTGAAATGAAATGACAAAGAATATTCTAACCAATATTCTTGCAAGAATTGACCAAAGATCTGATTCTGGAACCTTTCTCTTTCTCCAGGCAGATAATGATATTTCTACATGCATAGTGGAAAGGGAAAGTAAACCCTGTCCCTTGCATGAGTGGACTGATGGCTATAGATGGGTTACTCTCAAAAATAACTTTTCATTTTGCATGAAATTGATATTCATGCAAAGAAACTAAGCAGCTTGTGTGTGTGCATGTGCGTGTCTAATACTTTTTTTTCTCTTTCTCTTTCCCTCTCTTTCTCCCTTCTCCATTTCCTGCCTCCTATATAAATGCTCCACAGATGCCAATCAAGTTCCAGGTGAGTATTGTGGTTGCTAGTGTGGAAAACTGTTCTTTGAGGGCAGGGTTAAGAATACATTAGAATATCTTTTACAGATTTTAGAGCAAGTAATTCATGTCTGCAGAAAAACACTCGATTGCAAGAATAGAGTGAAGCATACGTTGCTTGGATGCACATACTAAAATGGCAAAACATTATTCTGTGCAACAAAAATAAAAATAGTGAAATACCCTAAGTCTTTTCTATTTCATGTTGGGAATCATCTAAAAACAGAAGACTTCGTGATCTTCTATTATGACACCATGAAATTTTGATCAACAAACAAATGCTATTTCAGCTGAAATGTTGAAAGAGCTTCACCAGAAAAAAATCAGTGAAAGTGGAATATTCCAGGCCAAAAGCTGAACTTATTGTTGGCCAGAAATAATCCTTTTGGGAGACAGTTTAAAAGCTTCCCTTATTTGTGTGAATGAGATTTTATTTAGTTTTATTGTGGTTATACTCTAAAGCTGGGGGGGACAGGGAATCTGAAAAGTACACTGATTTTCATAATATAAGCTGATTCTTCTTTTCCTTCTCACATGTGTCTGTCCATTTTGGGATTGAGAATTATGTCAGAATGAATGAATGAAATGAAATATCTAAGTTTATATATCATGGAAATTAGGAGTCAGATAATGAACTCAGGGTATGTCTATAAAGTAATGTTTTTCCTATGTCTTTGGCAATTGGGCTGTGCACTGGACAAAAACTAAAAGTAAGACAAGAAAAAGAGACTAGTGGCTAAAACTGGATAATTTATGTGCAGTAATGAAGAGCTGTGGCTGTTTTCCATTGCCATGCTGGAGGCAAATCTTTTCCATTGCTATGCTGACAAATGTTGTTAGTAGTACAATATGGCAAGATAAAGAAGCAATTAGTAAAATTTCCACTGTGCTGTGTTGGTGCGCAACAGCTGGTTGATTGCTGAGGTCTTCTATGCAAAACCTGAGCTGGTAGAGGTCAGCTGAATGTCAATGACTTGTCCTTCCACTCACTCATTCATTTGTTCACTTTTGAACTCCCTGGAGGATTTGAGGGAGAACCATTGTTTTGCAGCTTACCTCATCAGGCACCACCTCTGCATGTAACAACTCAAGGTCTGTGCAGAAGATTTCACCAAGACTTGGCTACATGGGTGCTTCAAAGGGACCTTGATTCTGCCATAGTCTGTACTAGTACATGAACGGCAGGTCCTTATTCTGAGATAGAATATAGAATAAAGCCCAGTGCTGAAAGGGTCTATTTGCTGCCTTCAGCTATTTGAAAGAAGAGAGATGGGACATAAAAGGTGCCGCAAATGCAATTAAAAAAAAATGAAATCAAGTTTCAGATGGGAACTGTGCCACATGTCTGGAATAATATCTTCAGAGAAAAACAGCAGGAGAATAGCTACAATTCCTCCTACTTTTCTAGCACAGGGTAGGGAAAGTTGTGGTTTCTATCACAAATTCTAGACTCTGGTTGGGGAGGAAAACCAGGGAGGCTGAAGAGAGATTGTAGGGTACTATGACGACACTGGAATGCTTAGTTAGCATCTGCTTAAGAATAATTATTGCACAGTAGCTCCCCACTCTGAACTACTGCACTTTATTCATGTTCCTGTAATGGATACAACTGGCACTTATTCTATAGTCTGCATCCTAGTACACTTCCTTCTATGTTCCAACATATGTTTCCAAGTGAATATAACAACATAAGAGAAGTCCTGCTGGATCAGTCCACAATTTATCAGGTCCAGTATCCTTTCTCACACAATGACCCACCAATTGCTTCTGGGCATTCTCAAGCAGAAGACAAAGGCGCAGCCTTCATCTGCTCTCAGTTCCCTGCAAGTGGGTTTTAGAGGCATCCTGTCTGTCTTTCCACCTGGAGAAACTACCTAGGCATCCATCTAGAGGCCACCGATACACCTGTTCTCCATAAATCTGTCTAACCTTTTCTTACATCTATCTAGGCTGGTTGCTGTCACCTCTTCTGATAGGAAATTTCACAAACCAATGACTCTTGGAGTGAGAAATGCTTCTCCTTGTTAGTCCAAATTCTCCTGACCATTGGCTTCCTAGAATCCCCCTCGTTATAGTGTAGCGTGATAGATAATATTTATTTATCTATTCACTTTTTCCATATCATGCATGTTTTTATGTACTTCAATCAGGTCCTTTCTTAAACACTGTCTTGCAAGGCTGAATATACCTGGAAGTTGTAGCCTAGCTTTGGAAGGAAGGTGTTTCAATCCCTTGAACATTCTGGTCACCCTTTTATCCATCTTTTCTAGTTCCACTATATATTTTTTCTGAGGTGTGGTAACTGGAATTGTACCAAATGTGTCCTCACTGTAATTTATAAAGAACCACAATGATGATTGCTGGCTTTTTTTTTTTTTACTCCATTCCCAAATACTATTAGCACTGAAAATTTTCCCTGCTATTCTGCTCTGGGTCAACCCCTTCACTGAGTTGCCCACCAGAACCTCAAGATCCCTTTCCTGGTCTGTCACAGAAAGCTTAGTGGTTTATGTGTAACTGCATTCTGGAGGAGAATGCATAGATATATTTTCTTTCTCAAGGAGATATTTCTTACTAATATAGCCATCTTCACATAAAGAAACCTATTGTAAAATAGGAGTGTCATCACATCAGCAAAACAAAAAAGGAGCATCTCTGAGGCTGCACATAGATAGCCTGGAGATGGGATTGTTCAAACACCAATCTGTCCCTGCTGCCTCTCATAAATATTGGGAGCATAAGGACCACACACTAGGGCCTCAGAGATACCTCCAAGTTGCCCATTTTGTTATGGCTGAATACAGCCTAAGATTTATTCTACTATGTTTGTACATTCTGGAAGAAATCATGGATATTCCAGAATAGTCAAGCTTTATTCCATAGTATCTAAATATAGTGGAATAAGTAACCAATATCTGGATGCAGTCTCTTGTTTCTAAATAAATCTGGCTTAATTGTCATCACCACAATCCATCATGAATCTACTAACAGATAAAGGTCTCCTGAATCAGATGATCATATATTGAATGTTTATGTCACAGTAAATAGCAACATAGAGGATGGAATGATCAGGTTCCAGAGAAACCCAAGGTTTGCAGATGGAAAAACAAAGCAAAAACAAAATGTTAAAGAAATGAAGAAAAAGAAAAATTTCCAGAAAAGCTAAATGTCTTTGAGTGGAGAGGAAAATCAGAAAGGTAAGGAGGAACTGCATGACCAGAAATAGGGCATGGATGATTTGCCAGAAATCCAACAGCAGCAAGTCACACTGTAACATTTCATTCCAAGTCTCACTTGGAACAGATCAATATGCAGACTTACAGTATATGTGCATTTGAAGATAAAGCCTCCAGAAAATGTAACCCTATTAGGTGAAGCGTTAAAATAAAGTAAAAAATTCTGCAGCACCTTAGAGATTAGCCATGCGATAGTAGGAGATTTCATGGGGGTAGGAACCACTTCATCACGTGCCAGATGCATCAGAGAAGTAGACCGCAGTTCAAAATGGTTTATGCTAGAGGCTCAGTTTTAAAATGTCAGGGCATTTTTCATTGAATTTGAATCCCCATTTATAGGGGATGTCGGAGAAATCTGAACAAAACAACCCTTAGATGATTTGCCCCAATGGGTGGGATTAGGTAATTTAAAGGCTGAATTTGCACTTCCTTGTCTGTCTGGATTCTTCTCAGTCTGTGTTCAATTTATTTATTTATTTATTTATTTATTTATTTATTTATTTATTTATTTATTTATTTATTTACATTTCTATCCCGCCCCATACCCAAAGGTATGGGTTAAGCTGCATATTTAATATAACTGACATCAAACACTGTTGTAATGTACTGTAGTTTTACTTACAATATGTAAGTTGTGTGCTGCTACTGAATAAATAAACACTGTAGTAGCCTTTGTAATGTTAATTCAGCAGTTTCTGTAGCTTTGCTTAAACAATTAATATAACTTCTAATGTAAACTCATAGAAACATAATTCTAAGCTTCACTGTAAATATACAATAAATTGTTCTTCTGATTCTTCTGTGCTGGAGAAAATTGAGTAGAAGGAAGGGTGGACACTCAGATTAAGTTTCTTCTTATTGGTCTATGGAATTTACTGTCAGAAGAGTTGGTGACAGCAACCAGTCTGAACGGCTTTAAGAAATGGCTAGATAAACCCATGGATGACAAGTGTATCAATGGCTACTAGAATGGATATCTAGGTACTGCCTCCAGGTTGGACAGACATACAGGGTGCCCTTCAAGGCCACTTACAGGGAATTGAGAGCAGGTGAAGGTTTTGCCTTTGTCTTCTGCTTGAAAATGCCGAGAAGCAATTGGTGGGCCACTGTGTGAGACAGAATGCTGGACTAGATGGGCCGTGGCCCAATTCAGCAGGGTGCCTCTTATGTTTTGTGCATACCAAGCTTTGTGTTATTCCTCTTATTGAATTTCTATGTAAAGACATTTGGGATGGTTCATTTCTTACATTTTAAATTTCCCCATAATTAAAGCTGTAAGTTTTTTAAAGAAAGAAACCATCTTGATTAAAACTTGGTGCAGCTGTTGGATGCACAGTAAAATGGCTGTGAGGGTTCAATCTCACCTGTGGCCTATCCATTGGCTACTCCTGATGCAATTTGTAAAGAAGGTGCCTCTAGCTATGTCTACCAGAGACAGTTTCAAAATATGTAGGTTGGAGATTGAGCATTTTGTATGTAGCTGTTTACCCACAGGTGACAGGAAGGCTAGGAAGGAAACATTGATTAATCTGTCTTGCCAAGCAGGCAAGCAAACACTAATATTGCAGTAACTCACAATCCCTAAGAACAGCCAAAGATAAGCTGCAGCAAAATGAATATCCCCTGGTAAAACAGGACTGAGAATATAGGGTCAAATTAAATTTGATTTTAACAAACTAATCAAAGTTATGCTAACTATCTGAGTTTGATGAGGAATTCTTGCTCCTATTAGTGAAGATCCGCCAAGAGGTATGAAACATTGTCATACATGTTCCTTTCCAAGATCTTCCTTATTTTACTTCTAGTATTAGGCCATGTTTATTTGGAAACTTACCTCTAAACTACACTCTCTGCTCTCAGGCACATGCCATGTGTTTCTATCCACCTTCTCCATAAATAATGCTCCAAATTTTTTTGCAGCTTATTATTATTTTTGTGAAAATACAACATTCATAATGAATATAACAAATTTCAGGAAAAAACATAACACAAATAGTGGTTTGACTTGTGATATTCATTCCTAACCAATGTTTTAAAAAGGAAAATATAAAACACATGTTAAAGTTGCAATAAGCTGGCGAGAATAACATTAATGTCATAGACCAATAGTCGATGTGGAGACAGTGAAACACAATTTCATCTAGATTAGAAGCAAGCAAGCAAGCTGTAAAATGGGAAATTACAAATGCAAGATTGGTGGAGGCAGTGATTCTTAACCTTTTTTACTTGCTTTTCCTTCATGTTGAGCTAGGATAAATATGCTTCCATTCACTTTGCAAACATTTGTGGGACCTTTTGTCTCTGGAAAAGTGAACTTTATCAACTTATGAGAGCAGATGGATGAATTCTAATACTGCTCATGGAGGTGATCTTACTTTCAATAAGGTGATACCAAAGGTTGGATGGGACCTCTTCCTTTCAAGAAACCTCTGAAGCACAACTCTTAATTGTCTTTCCCTTCCTAGAAGCACTCCTCTCTTGCTGTGTTCAAAATACAAGTTTGGAAGGGTTACAGTGTGTTCCCTTTCAATCCAGCAGTTGGGGAGAATTTGAAATTAATAGGTGCTTTCTTTAAGTAATTGAGTCCTGAAAGAGTCTTGTAAATTATCTTTCTTTCCCCCCCTTAAATATCAAGGAATGTTTTAGCAGAACAGGATTAATAGCAATTGAAGTGGAAGGGATCACACAGGTTTTTTTTCTTCCTCCCTATATTTTTGGTTAGGAAGTTTCCTAAAGTGAAATGGCAAGGTGATTTTGGAGATTGCTGCTTTTGGCAAAATATTTAAGAAAGCTGAAAGAAGAAAAAATGCATAGGTAAGATGTGCAGGTCTACACATTTCTACACATCTGTCTTAATGGTTAAGAAACTGGGCTTTTACAACCTTCATTGGCACACGGTGGCTGTTTCAGAGTCAATGGCTAATTAAAATAGTCTCTTCAGAATGCATACAGCTTATAAGAAATGTCGCTAGTGTAGATGTTGGACAGGTTGTCATAGAATCTTGGGAATTTTGGGAGAAGTGGACATTCTGGTGAATCTATTAGCAGCACTTCTTGCATGGTGAAAATTTCAATAGAATACTTCAGGTTCCTGTGTAATGCTTCTATTTGTTAGCTGAATAGTGCCAATGTGCTATGTCCTACTTCATAGGATCTGAATACCTGTCACTGCTGAGTCCAAATTGGCCTTCAAACCATTGGAGCTCACCTGTTCACAGTAGACGATAACAGCTGTGAACAAGTAATATATCACTTGGCAGCAGCCTTGCTGTGAATCTTTTCAGTGGGGATTTATTTAGGTGTCCAGTGTAAACTCACTGAAACAGATGGAAAAGGCTGCATAGAAGTGTTGTTTGTTGAGGCCCACAGCATATTCAAAGTAACAGAGATGCTTGTTCTTATGTTTTGTGTACTCGTGTTTTGGTTGGCAATAACAAAAGTTAAACAACAGAAAACAGCAAGACTGCACAGTACAGGGAAACAGATCTTGGTAGGATAAAAGTATTCCATTAAGATGCTTTTAATTAAATTTCTAGTGGAGAAGAAAAAGTCATGGTTCGCTTGGACAGAACTCTTTCACTGTGATGGTTCTCTTGGTATTGTGTGCAATTTTATAATGTATTATGTATAACATTTACTGTATTATTTTGCACTGAATTTTTTTCTATTGTAAATTGCCTTCAGCTATTTTTTGGAAAGGCAGTATATAGATAGGGATGGATGGATGGATGGATGGATGGATGGATGGATGGATGGATGGATATCATTTCATTGGTAGATCAGAAAGCAGACCTTTGAGGCCAGTCTTTTACAGCTGGCAGCTTCATGTGGAAAGAGGTTGTGTCTGACTGAATCCAGTTTTTGGTTATTTATTCCACAGTATTTGGATATTTTAGAATAAAGCATGAATATTCTGGAATATTCAAGCTTTATTCTGAAATATCCAAATATAGCAGAAGAAGTAACTGACATCTGGATACAGCTATAAGCTGAGCCTAACTTTTCATGGTTTGTCTGTAAAATGTCTTCCAAAAGTAACCCAATCTGTACGAGCAACTTCATATCATAGAATCATAGAATTATAGAGATGGAAGGGACTTCTAGGGTCATATAGTCCAACCACCTATTCAATGCAGGATTTCCTAAACCATCCCAGACAGATGTCTGTCCAGCCTCTTCTTGAAGACCTCCAGTGAAGGAGAGCTCACTACCTCCTGTGGCAATCTATTCCATTCACTGATTGCCCTATAATGATTAATAATATTACAAAATCTAGAATTGTATCTCCATAATGCTGCCCTGGCATTATCACTTCCTAGCTGGGAGACCTATCTTTGAGTGTTTTGTGACATGCACATCTGGGTATTTGACTGGTGCTGAATGTCCATATGTGCACATCCCACCACTATTAATGTATGGCCATCTGGCATGTTAAGCAGCAAAAAGACAGAGTTATGATAGTCCCTAAGGTAGGCAAATACACTGTTGCTGGAAAACCTGAGGCCAGCACTGGTTTTGCCAGCAATAGTTTCCCCCCCCCACATTTTTTGGGGGAAGGAAGTTGGGCTATGATTGGTTTGCCATAGCACTGTATTCCCTCCAGCCTGAGCAGGAGCATTGCTATTACAGGAAATCTGTTTTCTTGAATTGGGATTGCTCATCTTTTATCTGCCAGCTTATCTTGCTCTATGAAGGCTACATGTTAAAAGCAATTTCTAATAGCCCTTCCTTACACTTTTTGTGTGTGCAGCACCTTTTGTTTCTTCTTAGGCTGTGTCCAGACTTGGGAATACTGTGCATTCCAGTGTGCAGTAGGGCAGAAGGTGTCACACCCGATGCCCGATACTTTGTAGTGGCAGTGCATTATGCCGCTGCTACTGTGAATTTATCTACTGCGGAACAATGAAGACTTGCTCCGCAGTATGAGGTAAATGCGAAGTTTACTGCCATCCTGACAGAACAGCAAGAAACAGCCAATAAGAGCTGAGCCTGCAGCTCAGTTCCCATTGGCTGCCCCATCCCACATGACTCTGCTGGAGTCTGGATGGCCTGCTGTGGCTTCACAGCCAGGTACACTGACTATTTTGTTATAACTGTGGATTTAATCCACAAATCTGGACCCAGCCTTTGTCTGATAAAGGCAGTTTGTCAGGCCAAATTCTACAGCATTCATAGGAATGGCTTTAGATCTTTTGCAAAAGTGTTTCAGACAAAAGGTTAAACAGCAAAAAAGAGAGTTAGTAAAATTTCCAAACTATAAAGAGCTTTAATGCTTTTCATTTTAACACCAATAATAGAATGCTGATTTGTTTTTACAAATGATTCCTGTTCATTTGGAAGCTGCATCCATAAATATATATGCTGTCTTGCACAGACAAAGGTTTAGATTGTCCTTTCAGCAAGCTGGGTACACAAATATATTTGAAACAACAGAATTATTTTTTTTCCTAGTCAAATTATTCTGTGTAACATATTTCATCTAGATTTAATTCATTCTTCATGTTTACATACACACTGTGAGTTATTTTACCCTGAAACTTATTAGTATTATTTTTAGTAACGTACAAAGATATGTTGCTTCCATCTCAGTTTTAAGGGTTGAAGATGGGAGCTATATCTCTACTTTTTCTACCAATTCTCTTTTTTAATACACTTTTTATCATGTGCTGATTTACATGTAAGGTGATGTTTGCAGGAGGAAGTTCTTCCTTTTTGCAGTAGCAAGTCAGTTGTCTTGCTACTTAATATTAATCATGTGCATGGCCCAGAGGTGGGTTGAACACTAGCATGTTCCCCTTTCCTCATCTCCACTGTGCAAGAGGAAGCAGAACTTAAGATGTGATTTGATGAAGACATTGCTTAAATTTTATTCATAGTCCTGATTTGAATTTGATGAGATCCTATCACAGGATATGAGCATGCACCAGGTTAAATTTACTCGCTTGTATTCATTTCTGACACCAGATGTTCAAAAAGTGAGTCTGAATACTAGCACCTAGGTGGGACTTTGAGCTCAGACAAGCTCTTCCAGTTTTAGAGTCCTGGAGGCTAAAAAAATGGAAAGCCTTATATTACATGTTGCCTGCAATATGAGTATTCCAGCTAGTCTGTTTCAATTCATTGTTGATATGTTATTCATTTCCTCCCCCCATTTTATTTGTATACTGCCTTTCAAAAAGAAAATTTGCCCAAGGCAGTTTACAACAAACAGAAAATACACAATGCAAAATAATAATCAAAACATAATAAAAATACATTATAAAAATCACACATCATACAAAACATTGCAAAATAAGACAAACACACACACACACAAATTGAGGCAGCTGAGGCCAAGTGGGATCCAGAGCAGATGACCAAGGGCCCCAGTCCCATCAAGAATCATCTCCTCCAAGATGTTTTTGCCCAGCCACGCTGGAGAGTCATCCAGAGGGCAGAGTGGTCTATGCTGCTACCATTATACCATCCCCAGGAGAGATGGCAAGGTTCTCCTCCTCAGGCAGGGCTTCCGGCAACTGAAAGCCATAAGAAGCTGTCATTTATGATCTCTGATGTAGCTGAGACCAGGTGGAGTCCAGAGCAGCTGACAAAAAGGCCCAGTCCCACAAAGAATCATCTCCTCCAAGATATTCATCAAGGTGTCTCTATTTAAATTTAAATAACTCAAATTAAGCACAGAACAATTACTCTTATCTTTTTTTCAATCTTTTGAAGCCTACCACATCAAAGAAGGATGGGGAAATATTTTTATAACCCATATTACTTTGGAAATTTTTTACACTCTATCATTGAAAGAGACTTCCTTGTTTTTGAAACATCTCAAATGGGGAGAGAAGAGATAGAATAGGACAGCTTTTATGTGTAATTGGATTGAAAATGGTCCTCGGGCTACAATATGTCTCTTTAGCTTCTAGCTGTTTTGCTGGGGCCCATAAAGAATGCCTTGGCAGTTGTATATGCCATTGATTTATCAGAGAAGAATGGTCATTTTTGACTCTAGTTACAGTTTTACTCGGTGTTGAAGGCTTGCCAGGTCTTATGTATAAGAGAGATGAGGAACTCAATCACATTTTAACTTACTCAACAAAGACTCTAATCGGTTGGGAGTGCCTCTCTTGGCATTTTGATTTCCCCACTTTCAAGGATCATGATTTTTCTCTGTTCCTTAAGTACCTCCTTTAAAAAGTCAACTTGTGGACTTCCCTTTTTTTTTTTTTGGAAATTTCATTCTTAATGTGAGCTGTTCTCCAAGTGGCTTGGGGGTTAAATCCTCCTGGGGTGGCTGGGAGTCATCCCCTCTAGTCAGTGTGGCAGTCCTGTGAAGGACAAAGCCCAGTCCTTTCTGTGTGGCTAGATATATGTTTTGCCCACTGCCATTGGTCTTAGGAACTAAATGGAATCCATGGCCCATTCTGTTCTTAACCCATAATGCGGTTTAAAGAACCTCCTACTCTGGATCCTGGGCTTCCTTATCAAGAAGTTAATGTGTATTAAGGATGTTCCCCCACCCTGCTCAGCTCCATCTGCACTGGACTGAGTCAGATCCAGATTAAGTGGCCCTTAATACGGATCTCTGCTGGACCTATTTAATCAGGACCATGGAGACAACACACTTCTGTGTCCTGGAACTACTAGGGGTGCTTTTCAGTGGTGCACCTTAGCATACCACCAAAAAACAAATACCCCTAGGCTCTAAGGCTAGGAAGTTTCATTCCTAACATTTGGAGGTGTGCAGAAAAGGGCCATTCATCTTCCATCATATTAGTATTGCCTTTCTTCCTCAAGTGACACACACACACAGGGACACAATCACACAGACCCCTTTCTCTAATCAGTGTAGCATTTGCTGGATTCAACAGGGCAAACTTAAAACAAAGAGATGGAGTTCCTTCAGTTGTCATTTCAAGCCTTTTCTTCTCTCTCTCTCTCTTTATATACATATAGCACACTTCTACTTCATGCTTAGTGGCTTTAATTTTTTTGCTCTGTAAGTGCTAAGAACCTAAGCATAATTAAAAGTGACAAGAAATGCTGTTGTTCCAAAGTTTCCATTGTAATCGCCCCACCCTTAGCAAGTGCCCCTTAATAAGTCCTCAGACATGAGGGGCCACTGTTTAATTACGTTGCTCTTTCATGTAATTGCACTCTGAAGCTACTTTTAAAAATGTCCTCATGGCTTCCTGCAGATCCGAGGGTTAGCCCTTAAAGTGGTTTGTGTAATTAGCAACACTTAATTCCTTACTTTCATATGGAAAGTGGGACTGCACACTGCTGCCCTTTTCCTTTTTTTAAGGCAGCTTTAACTTTTGAAAACGGTACTTTTGAGATCTTTGGCATGATTAAAACGAGCCTTTTAAAAGGATATGGGAATATGAGACAATCACACCATGCTTACAGCAGGGCTTTAGAGTGCTCAGAACATAACACTGCTTTAATAAATGAGTCTATTTTTAAGTATTGTGGATTAGTGTTATCTTTCTTACTTTCTCCAACCATATATGTAAGGAAATAGATAAAGATATAGCCCCTTCTGTGCAGAATCTTATTCTGAATTATATCTTAGAATAGGAACTTATCTATCTGGTAGAGCAGAATATGGCAGGCCTACTGTTATGAGATCATTAAACCAACAGGTGTCAGGGGTGGGTGTTGGTCTCATTGTAAATCCAGCAAACTGCCACCATTTTTTAAGGTGGCTGGAAACTGACTTAATTTCACATTTTGTCCTTCCAGAGAACAGTCTAGATTTATTTCATTGAGTACTGTATTGACTAGCTTGACCTTCTAGTAGTTTCAACAGTTTTCTCCAGCACAATGCTTCAAGAGCATCAATTTTCCATTGCTCAGCCGTTCAGATTGTCAATTTCTCAGGGTCATAGATTATAGTTGCCGTAGGTTATTGCTCTCATTAGATGGACCTTTATTGGCAATGTGATGTCGCTGCAGTTGAATATCTTGTCCAGATTTGCTATAGTTTTCTTCCCCAAAGCAAGCATCTCTTAAGACCATATAAGTTAGAGGTTAGCTATGGTTTATCATCCCTTTCTAAAGAAATCTGCCATCTCCATCACCACCATGTAGGGAGGCATAACTCTTTTATCACTGTTCTTAAAACAGTGAGATTAAACTGTACTTAAAAACATGGGACGGGCATTCACTTTCAAATGAAAAATGTTCCCCAGACTAAGTCTCTAGAATCTTGTCAACATCAGGATTACTCCCTTCTTTGTCCTGGGGGAAGTTCGCACTGTGGGAAGCAAAGTCTGAACTTGCCCATGCCTGCACATGTGATCCCATCCCCCATGTGTCTGGACACCTACTTGAAGCGTGAATGGATGTCTGGGTGCCACATCTTCTTTGCTGGTGTTAGTGCAAGTGCACGTGCACTGGCCCCATCACCGGACAACCATGATCAGTCACTGCACTTGAGTGGTGTGTTAGGTGACCTCCCCAGCACCCAGAAGAGGTCTTACCAGTTCTGGTGCTAGGGAAGAAAAAAATCAACGCGTGGTGCAGATTCAGCCTGCACCATGTGTAGTTCATCTGGGGTATGCCCCTGCATGGTGTTTCTGGTGCAGAAACAGCTCTTTGCAGCATGCGTGCTCTATCTGGGAGCATATCCTGGATTAATTACTGGGCCAAGTGTGGAAGTAGCTTCCTTAGCCAAACTGTGAAAATGGAAAGAGCTTTGGCTAAGCAGAGATAAAATCCTAACTGGTCCTGTAGGTCTCTGATACTATGCAAGTTGTGAATGGCCAGTTCTTGTAATTATGAGGTATGCTTGTTTTAGAAGTGGAGCCTTGTGGTGTCCCCAGGTTGGGCCAAAAATTTGTTTAAGAATCTATGATAAACTTATGATAAGGACTAAAATTTTCATCCTTCTCCACCACCTTTAAAATCCAGTAAGATATATTACATATAAAATCCAAAACAAGCCTTTCTCAAGCACACACAAACAGATAGGCCCTTTCTGTACTTACCTTTAATCCAGAATTAAGGACTGTGAAGATCTCTCCTGAGTGTTATTGATCCACATAGTAGTGTGGATCTGTGAGGCCCTGCCTCCCATTGGCCAGAGCATGATCCAGGTCAAGGAAATCCTGCCCTGATTGGAATCATTGGTAGAGTTGTTCAAATTGGTCTTCCAGCAGACCAGTTGGCACAGGGCTAGACCACAGAAGTGACTTGCTTGCCCAGAAGGGTATGAAGGAAAAATACAAGTGTGAGAACACAAGTTCTAGAATCAGCATGTTCTGAAGCAGTGATCTTTAATACTCAGTCGTTTCCATTTCACTTCCAGTTCTGCCACTGAATTGTGGTTTTTTTGAAGGGGGTAGTGATCCATTTGAAATATATATATTTCAAAATCTGAGTCAAGACCAAACATATGCATCATGCATACATTTATTTACATTATAATGATAGAAAATATGCACCAAAAGCCTAGGTATGTACAAAAGACTGTAGGAACCTAAGTCTTTAGTTAAAAATGGATGTCCATGGAAATCAAAGTTTATGCAAACAAAATTCTGATATTCATTAAGGTGTCTAGAAATTTGCCTTCAACTATAGCATAACTCATGTCTATTTGTTTTCAATTATGTTGCTAACTCATTCGGTGCCTCCAGACACGCACTATGCTGTGACATCCCTTCACAGCCGCTTCTGGTCCATCAGGTGGGAGGATCAGAAGCTGTGAAGAGAGGGTGTAGAAGCTTCTGGTCGATCAGATGGGATGCTCCATTTCCTGCAGTAGCGGTGGAGCATTCTGAGATAAACGAGAAGTTAAAGATGCTGTTAACCCCTTCAATAGGTGGGCTTAAAAAAGCTGCACAGGGAGGCACCCATTGTAGTGCCCGCTCCCCAGTCAGGCTGGGTATTTAACTTTCCAGACCCTCCAGTCCTTCTATTTTATTTGTTTTAGGTGGCATTAAAGAAGCCATTTCAGCCGAGCCCTTCCCAGCCCTGCACTGCGAAGAATGCCACTTTCACTCCTTTCCTCTTAATACGCTGTGAAGCAGTTCCTGTAGCAGCCGACCATGGTGCCGCTCTCTCTCTCTTCTCTCTCCCTTAAAGCTACAGAATCCCCCTTTTTTGCTAATGTTCTGCATATAGCTTTAGGAAATAAATATCATAGAACAAGTTCTTTCAAAACAAGGAAACTGTTCTTTATTGTTTACACCTCAGTTATAAATAAAGCAAGGAATGAATGATTAACTTTATCAACTCAGCATGCTTAGCCTCTAGCTATTGTTAAGGATCCCCTGTGCCTGCCTTACCAAGACCAGAAGACCCAGATCTATCCTTGTTTCCTTTCCCTCACAAGCGCTACTAGCCCCCTTGTGAACCCTGGACCAAGGAGACAAAGCATAGAACCCTTCTTTCAGTGTGGCATCACTTTTTATACTCTCTGCTCAGCACGTGCTGCTTCTAATTGGCTGCTCCTATAGGTTACTCCCCGCCTTTAGGGTAATTGCATAAATTCCACCCACTGCTTACCTGTTTCTCCAACCTTAACTGCAATTAAATACATATTATACAATGCATTCATACTTTGCAATAAATACAATAAATACTTTAAATCAACATGAAGCACCACACCCATTGTTTATTTTTGTTGTTTTTTGGTGATGTGAAATCACCGTTGGAACAAATGAACCTTTAGGACATTATTGCTGAGACTAAGGCTGCATGGAAACAGTGAAAATAAGAGTTCTGTTGGCCCAGTCTGTAATCAGCCTACAAGGCAAGAAATCTTCCCCTGGAAAAGACTTAGTGATAAACACCAGAAATTATCTCCAAGGGCAGATTTTGTCCTCTTGAGCCTCTCCTGCCACCACTAAATAGAGAGCAGTAGCAGTGATGACTTATCAAAGCAGGTTTCTGGCTGGTGAGATTCAGTACCAGACAGAAAATAACAAAATTCTGGGGGCATTGCCTGATTTCTGTTAAGCCATGTTGGCTGGAAACATTCAAGCTGTAGAATCTTTGTCCAAAACTTCAATGACTCCTGGGCTAGGAGGTGACCACCAAGATGCAGACCAAGTAAACAAAAAGTGTAATTGGAGATTGCTGAGAGACAAATGTGAATATAGATCCAAATGTTAATTACACAAATAAATATACACACAGTACTCCTAGGAAATGTCAATGATACACTGATTTAGCACGGCTTTAGCACTTCTTTTTCATGTAAGTTTGTTTGCATGCCTCAACATACTTAGGGACTTAAATCACTTTTACAACAAGGATTGGAACTGAACCAACAAATGATTTTCTTCTTTAACTGTACTGGTATTGCAACCATAAAATGAGTTGCATGCCAGTATCTTTGAATGAAGTGAAATACATCATTCAACCATGTCTTATAGTTTATTAAAAAATAAAAAAAATCAGGACATGTCTTAATCAAAACAAATCTGCTGCATTTATTTATAGCAAAGCAGGAAGGAAAATGGTTGTTAAACCTGTGATTTCTGATTATCTGCCTTCTGAAATCCCCAGTAATCTTAAACATTTAAATATCTCTGTGTGTGTATAGTTACAGTTATTACAGATATTAATCCTCTTCTCTAGGAGAGAGTTCTTTTGGATGAATATTTGCTGTGAGTGATTTGGATTTTATATTTCTAAGGACAGAAAAATACAAAAATATCAACAAATCACTAAAAATGGAAAACTGCCGCTGATGGGGAAATCTGATGGATGAATGTGACAAACTCCAAACTCTAAAATATGGCTTCTATGCATTTTGCCTATTTTAAGGAGATCTCCTGTGTGTATATTCTTTTGTGAGTGTGATTACAGAGCCTGAAATGAGGTAGTACAGAAATTGAAAATCAAGTATGCAAAGCAAGTGGCGTGTGGCTAATGGGGATTCTAAGACTTGAATGAAGAATATGGGCTATGTTTATGGCATACTCATATTGTTATAGTTGACAACAAGTGTGAATGTGCTACACCCATCAAAGGCTATCGGTACTATTCCTTCCTGATATCAAGGAAGGAAAGTGTGTGGTGTGTATTCTCCCTTTCCAGCCCAAGCACTCCCATTCCTTATGGGAAATAATGGGTTTTTCTTCTGTATATGTCTGGTTGCAGTTCTGTTCCTTTATGTCTTCTTCTCCAGTGTTATATAGCTGCTATATAAATGACAGACACATGTCTTAATACTTCTTTCCTCTCTCCTTTTCTATTCCTGCTTTCTCACTTCCTTCCTTTCTCTTTCTCTTTCCCTAAGGCCTTTCACACCTGATGATGGGCGAACAAGGTAAGTCATGTTTTCTCTGGTTTTGCCAGCAGGTGAAAATGGCTACAATGACCCATGCACCTTCCTAGCCCTGGCTTGTTCTACCTAAGTCCATATACACAAAGCAGTCAGACTGCTTTGTGTTCCTGTCATCTCATGGCTTCCATAGCTCATTTGATGAACTTGGCTTTCTGCAACAGAGATTCAGAAGCAGAGTCCTTTAACCTAGCTTTTCCCAGAAAAATTTGGACTCCAGTTTGCAGCAAACCCACCAAATATGGCCAGTGTTTAAGGACTGCAGATAGATGAAGGGCATCATATTTGAAATAGATGCACAGGAGGATAATGTTAGGAAATCTGAACTCTGGTATCCTGACAATGAGTTGATGTGATGAAAGCAAAGCTGAAGAGACGTGCTCTTTCTCTTTCTTTCTTTCTTTCTGCTTTTATTTTAATATCTGCCTAGTGACTTTGTCTCCCTGGTGACTCCAATCTTCATAGCACCTTCCTTGTTTCTTTGAAGTGTTTTACATGCACATTTCTTTGCAGTTTCACAGAGTGAGCCCACATCCTTGAAGACAATTTCTAGCATTCTAGCTAATGCCCTTGCTATTTCAAATCTGCAGTTTGTTCAGTGTGTAGAGGTCCAACAAATGAACTTTGATATAACCTGGGGCCAGCCTGCAAAATGAGTTGGCTCTAAATCAGAGGCCCAGTTCTGTGTGTGCACGCATGTTTGAGCACGCATGCCCTCGTGCATGTCCCTTGATGACTGGGTGGGATGTTATAGTGTAGTGACTGAAAGGGGAAGAATGAGCTTATTAAGCAGTAATGTAAAGTTTGAGAGAACAACAAACATGCAGGGAGTGAGAAGAGGGTTTTCTGCACCTGCTGCGGCCTTCAGTTATCTTGCTGTGTTGCTTTGGCCATTTCTCCTTCTGGATATGACAGATTTTGGAAGAAATGCTGAATAATAAACCTTTGTTTTTCAAGAAAAAGAAAGAATGTGTTTGATGAATGAGATTAGTAAACTGGTGCCTTTAGCAGAAGGCTGGTTGTTGGTATCTCAAGTATATAAATGCAAATATAACCAGAGCATCAATCAAAGAGCTTTCAACTTGAGAATCCAAGAGCCGTGCTCTAGTCCAGGTATCCTGTTGCTTATTTAAGGTTCCTTTTGTATGGAACCAAGTTGGGATCAGAGCACTGGGAGGCCCAGCAGAGTTATAGAGACATAGCAGAACATGCTTTTTCTGAATTTTTGATGCTGTCACAAGCAGAATCATGCTCTGACACTGCTGCCACGATGATTTGCCCTGGCAGGTAACAAAAAGCAATCCACCCTCACTTTCTCAGTAATATAATTCATCAGACAAATTGTTATATATTGGCCCCATAAGTTATATTTTTATATTAGGTTTTTAGCTTGCTTAGAAGTGCAGGTTCTTCATTTGTGGAGATAGAAGAAATAGCCTGTTGGATAAAATAAGGACGAAATCATTAAGCTACAGTATTTATTTAAAATATTTATCTACCACTTCCCGTTAAAATATAATCTCAAAATTGGTTTACATAACATGGATAATAAAAACAGCTAAAATCGTAAGTTATATAAAATACGATTAAAATCATGGATAAGGGAAACAAAAATTCACTCTTGAAATGCCTGAGTAAAAAGATAAGTCCTCAACCAGTATCTAAAAATCAGAAATATGGGTATCCTATGAAGGGAAACTTTCTAGAGGGTGGGCACCACATACCACAGAAAAGCCCCAACTGTAGGTTGCCATAAGATGACATTCAGCAATCTGTGGTACTCACAGCAGATTTGCCAAGTAATCTGCACCCAAGTTGTTAAGGATCTTATATGCCAAAGATAAAATCTTGAATCTGGCCCGTTAGCTTAAGCACAGGTGTGATATGTGCATAGTGAGGTGCCCCACTCAACAGGCCAGTCTTCCCTCTGCAGTTACACTTAACTTCCATGGGTAGGCTGCATCTCCCTTTTGATTTGTATTAGCTGACTGGGCCTCGCTTCCTCTGTGTTATTGGCTTACATTGGTAGACAAGACCTTCATGGTTCCCTTGACCTTTGGTTTTCCATAAGAAACAACTACTGGTATAACATGTTTTGGTGTTACCGATTGGTCTGTGAGAATGAAAGCATAGTGTTATATGAGCAACAACTGTATGTGAAAATAATTACTTATAGGCAAAGCTACATATGATCATAATTATAAAGTTCTACATTTTGGCAGGGAATGAAAGTGAAGCCCATATTGGGTCACTCTAAAAGGAGATCAGCCAACACCCTGTGGGCTCCATATGAAGCTGGTGAACAGATGTTTGCTGTTTTGGGGTGCTTCTAGCACAGACTGTCCCACCAGCCAGTCTTGCCTTTGAGTGTGAAGTTTACCTCACAGGAATAATGGAGGGCTGCTGATTTGGTGTTCTGGAGACTAAATCCATAACCCCAGCTCAAAGCCACTGCAACTTGAGTTTGTAAAAAAAGTACTACTTATTGAATGGAGGGATTTTTTTCCGAGACAGACAGCAAGTGCAATAGGAGAAAGACAAATCACACTGGGGTCTTGAAGTTAAAAAACCATCTATCCCATGCACTGGGCCCCTGATACAATTTAGGCCATCACTATACTTGCTATGTCTAGAGAGATGGACTTCATCAACATTCTCTGGCTACTGGACCTTTTTCCCACTGTTGGCCAGGGAGTGTTGATGGCAGTGGTAACTGCACAGAAGGTAGACTCACCTTCTAGGCACAGGTGCAACAGCTCATTCAGTCTCCTTGGCCCATCTTGATGGGCCACTGAAAGGCATATAGATCTTAGGTCCTGCTCTGTTACTGCTGTTTTGTATGATGAATCTTTCTTTTTCTTTTTTCCTTCTCTCTTGCTCTTTTCAAAGTACATTGTTGGGTTCCAATATGTTCATTTTGCTCTTTATCTCCCTCTCTCAGCCCTTGCTTAGTCTCATTGGCAGGATCTACACATCAGTTGAAACATGATAAGAAGAGCCATATGAGTATAGTGCTCTTCATACCATACTTCAAAGGCAATGTGTATAAACCATGCTGAGAAGAGCTGCCATAAGCAGCCTTTGTAAACCACATAGAGAAGAGAGCTAGGGACGTTGTGATGTTTGCATGCTTCCCGCCACTCACAGCCACAGGAATATCACAGCCAGGGGACTTTTGTTCCTCAGCTGCAAAGTTTTCAGATGGAGAAATTTCCCTAAATACAGGAAATAAGGCATGTAATGTGACCCAAAGAAAGCAGACTAGGTAAGTATACATGGGTGGTGGCATGACAGCAGTAGTAAGAGCTGTCATTGTGGTTGCTCCCATTCTACCTTTTACAGGATTCTAAAGAGTGCTCATGGCAGGATACCATGTGGATTGTGCCATGTGGACATGCAATATTTATGGCAATCATTGTGGTGCCATGTGCATCCTATCAATTATAGGAAGCTAGCATAGAGAATGTGTTGCACTTGGGACATCCCGATCATCCTAGACAGTGCAAAACCTCCCAAGTGCTGCCTGTTATCAGTGACAATGGTTTTTCCATCTTCTTTCCACTGGCCTGGTGCCTAGAATTAGGAACCAATGACCTCTGACATTTCTCTGCATCACTCCTTATCCATCTCATTGTGGCAAGTAACTGGCTGTATGGTTCTTTCCAGCTAATTCTTTCTATTGTTCCATTCTGATGAATATCTGTATAGCATATATACAGTGCTGATATACTTCTGCAAGTGGATGTTCTGGTATAAAAATATTATATACAATGGCAATATAATATAAAGATACAGTGTGCATCTTCACTCTTACCAATGGCAATATAGTCTAATTCCATGTGACTATTAGTAGGTGGAAAATATTGAGGAAATATATTTCCACAGGAGAGTGCCCCTGCTTTGCCCCTAAGTGTTT
Organism: Aspidoscelis tigris stejnegeri; assembly: GCA_023333525.1. Classification (NCBI taxonomy): domain Eukaryota; kingdom Metazoa; phylum Chordata; class Lepidosauria; order Squamata; family Teiidae; genus Aspidoscelis; species Aspidoscelis tigris. The sequence continues at coordinate 84,210,550 of JALMGA010000003.1, forward strand.
CCTTTGTGGTTGTGGGTTTGCTGTGGTGTGCTGTGACATATTAGCATGCTGCTGTGGCATGGGAAGTTGTCTTTCTTCTTATCAAGTTGGAGCTAAAGAACTAAAATTGTCCCTTATCTTCTGCAGTGTGGCTTGATGTGAGTTTTGTGTGCTGCTGCTTCTTTTTTACTGTGTTATATGCATGTTTGCAAATTGTCTTTTGGCATTGTGCATAGTGTTCTAATTTTATTTTTTCTTTGTATTGTTTTATCCTTCCTCCTCTCCTCTTTTTTCTTGCTTTCCCTTTCGTGGACACTTCTCCGCACCTGTGCATATGTGGACACATAACTTCACAACCTATAGGTAGAAGTAAAGGTATAGATCATTTTATTTTGAAAAGAATAACTCTGATTGTTTACTTGCAAAATGTTCAGGTGCATGTGATCTATATTAATGATTTAAATGATCTTATTTGCTGATTTTTTTTGGTGGGGGGAATATTTCCATTTATATTGCACTCTGACAATGCAGAACTGTGTGCCTTCGAGTTACACAGAAATAGTATGAAGAAAAGGGTTGGTTGTTGTTTCTGGAATTTTGACATATAATGCATGATAGACCAATGATAGGAGGTTTCCTCTAAGGTTCCTCAAATGAGCACCTATACATGACCTGGGAGCAGGTTCTGCTGCTTCTGCTTTGTAGCAGCTCCTTTTGAAGTCTTCTACCTGCATGTTCACCCCTTACACCCTGTTCAATTGCTTGCTTGTTCCCAAACCAAAAAAGTGATTAAGAGGTATTGAGCACACAATCAGGAGACTGAGAAATCAGCTGCCAGAAAGCCCTGGAAAAAGTAAGAGCCATAGGACTTGTTCTCAGCTTATGAGTAGAAACTTGTTTGTTCCAGCTGTGTTCCCTTATAAGGAGCATTGTTATGTAGTTGTGTAGATGTTGTATTCCAGTTTCCATCAGCCCCAGCAGACATAACCAGTAATTAGGTTGATGGGAATAACAATTCCACATTTCTTGAGAATCACAGGTTTTTCATATCAGCCAGTTACAGGTGTGCTAATGAAGCATCTGGAGTCTCTTTTACTATTTACATCTAAATGAGCTGGGCATGTGCAGCATCATTTTAAAACTTAAAATAAAGGGGAAATGATTTTAGGAAATAAAGGCTTATAGTTGAAATGCATAGCTGGACAATGATGGTTTTTTTGTAACTGAATAGCAGGTTTGTACTGTTCCTTTTTCACTACTGTGTTCACTTAATATGATGATGGAGTAATAAATGTGCGGACAGCCAGATGCTGCTGTACTAGGTTTCCCATGATTTCTTGTCATTGGCTATAACTGATGCAGGCTGTTCTACAAAAGCCTCATATTTGCCATTCCTAAGGAAGTATGTGCCATGTAGAAGCCATTAGATGAAGTTATGTAGCTCATCCCTAATTGGCTAGTTTCCATACTGAAGAGGCTATTTCTGATTTCTGTACTGTTAAAGCATGTTGTTACTAAAAAGGTGTGAAAAGGAGACAATTTCTGTCCAGTCTGAAATACTCCTAGTGTCTCTTTTTGGTCAGAATAGTACACAGGAATGGTTTCTGACTTGCCTTGATCCTGTGGCCTTCAATTCTTGTTGACTGACAGGATATTAAATACTGCAAATTGTCAGTGCTCTCTTGTGTTTTAGACTGATTTATTTTTGCTTAGTTTGATAAAGATAAGATATAAGACCTGTCAAAGAAGCCTGATGGTGAATTGGTGGCATCCGTGATGGAGAATTGGTGGTGTAGTAGGCCTCACACCAATGATCCCCAAAATCTTCTGTTTTCCAAAATGTGTTTCCTTTTTAGGTGTTTAAGGTATTCACTCCTGAAAGAAGACCAATGTATGTGTCAATTGTTGTCATGAACATAGGGAAATTAGCCCTGTATTTAAAAACTTGGCCTGTGTTTGAATAAATAACTAAGAACTGAACAGGCTGACACAATTTTATGAATAACGTTGATGCCAAGTAGGATAATGCCAGCTAGCCAACAGTCATAATTTCCTGCCATAAAAGACAATGTGTACAGTGAAAAGTAAGCTTCATGAAATGGAATCTTGAAAGCTGCAGATATTTACAGGGCATTTGACATTGGAATAAAGCATGATTACAAAACTGGGGAACTACAGTAAAAATGGAAATTGTCTAAGCACAAAATGCCTTGTTGCAGTAAAAAGCAACATAGGTTGCATGCCCACAGGGACATGATGGAGCCTGGAACCACCCTGAGTTGTGAAAATCAGGTGTGAGCCAACAAATGGGCAGAATACATTGTGAGCAACCACAGTGCCCCTTTTAGCAGCTTCAAGCCTCTAAAATCTTGTTGCTGTGCAGAAGTCCTCTTGCAGCAGAGATGCTTCTGACCAGGTATCTATGGTGTAGGGCTGGAAGTTGCCCCAGAAGTTGGCTTTTCAATCCTGGGCAGAAAACAGGGCAGTAATTCACTCCTCCTCCCCCTGACCATCTGCATGAAGAAGGGGAAGTGACCTAACCTGGATGTACCATCCTGAGAGCCATTTGAAGATAAGTCAACTCTTGAGGAGATTGGGATAACCTGGCACCTAGTATGTAAGGGGGGAGCCTCATTTGGCTTCACCTCTCCTCCCTCCGAGTGGCATAACCTGTTGCGGAGATTTATTGATAAGATAGCAGAGGTGCACTTGGTAGGTTGCACAGTGTAACGTGATCAGAACACTGGAACCCACAAGCAGAGGTTGTAGAGACTTGACTGTATTCCAAACAGAAGGTACTTTATTCCAAATGAGTGCAGGTAAAAACTACATAAATGCAAAGTATAAGTTGTGTGGATATGAGAAATAAAATACAGGTATACAACTTAATTCTAATGTGAATACAAGGATACAGCTTCTTATAGCTTAGCTAATATAAAAGGAGGTAAAGGAAGCATATAGCTTCTGGATCACTTAACATGATTATAAGCCTTGATATAACTTGGCCTAACAGTCTACTAGATATATTGCATACTGCTGCTACTCTCTATTGCTACATATCACACAAAAACATAATGGATGCATAGAAGCAGATCTATCCATGTGGGGGTCATGACAACACAGGAAAAGGCAGGATAGTGCCCATCTTTGGTCAATCCAGTAACTATAAGTACTGTAAACGCAGTAGTTTCACATGGCTCTACTTTTGTCTCACACATAAATAGCAATTATTATGACTTGGTAGCAAAGCGTGATAAGGCAGCTGGGTAGCTTGTTATTGTATTCTGGTGTTCTACAGGACAGATTCCCAAAAAACACAATTTGTTTTAGCAGGTTCTAAAGCCTGTAATGTGGACCTAGCATTTGGTATTTGAATCTCCATCAATACTTCTGTATTGGCCTAGCCAAAGTTGTGGAGTAGGTGGCAATGTGATATGTTTTCCATTGGAAAATAAAGTAAAGATAAAAGCAACTGTAAGAAGAGGATTTATTTTAAAAGCATTAACTCCCCTTCATGCTTTATTTAGAGCCTATGACTTGAATGTTGTAACATTTTAGAGTCATATCAAGTGTCTGGAGATGCATAACAGGCCAAATATGATTGAATAAACGTGGATTGGCATTAAAATGGCAATTATAGTGAGGTGGGTAGGAATGAAGGAACTTCTGTTAAGATTATTTTCTAACCTCATTAAATAAATGAAGGCAAAATAGATCATAAATAACCTCTTTTTAATTTGCTGTTAAATGTGAGTGAATGTCTACTTGCATTTTACTGTCTCATTTGTTCTCTGAACAGCATTTTCTTAGGGAAATGATAATTGACCTTCCTGTTATATTCTACCAGAGATTTCCTGATTTCTGCATTTATTTATTTATTTGCCTACTTTTTAAAAATTAAAGAATCAATCTTGGTTGGCCACACAATGGTTTAAGTTCTCTTTTCCCACTTGTAGAACAAGTTGATTCCATTTTCAAGCCTACCAGCTGTACAAATGTGGGAAACCTCAAAAGTAAACAGGCCAATTCTTTTTCTCTCCTGAGGAAATATAATTGATTTCACTCTTGGCAAAGTTGTTTCTCATTTTTGCCCTTTATTGTAAAAAGATACAAAGCCCCCATGGAGTGCTGACATGGTACAAAAGTAAATAACATGAAGCATAAAGCCTCCTGTTAAATTCTCACCTTAGCTATAAACTTACCTGGAAGTTACTTTCTCTATTTCACTCTTTTGAGGATAACTATCAGGACTTAGGAAGGTGCTTAATACCATATGCCACTGCTGTTCATCTGGTTGAGCCTCTCATAACGCGGTTGACCATTTATTCTGTCATATGGTACCAAACACAATTGGCTACCAAAGGTTTTCATATTGGATTGGTCACAGCCCGGATTAAAAAAAGGACCATGTTGGATGGTGCAGGTATGGGGTACAAGATGAAAAGCAAGCTACAGGGCTCAGCTTCCTTTGCTGCATAGGGAACTATAATATTACCGGATGAAAACCCAAACTGGGAAAAAAGGTACATTCAGAAAATTGAATAATAATTACATAATTACACCGTCTAGTGGCTGTTATGACTCGTTTAGTATTCTGAGTATTGGATCCTTCCCAAGAAACTAGACTAATCAGAGGTGTTGCAGCAGAATACATGCTCTTCCCATTAGTCCTGCCTCTTGTAGCTGCTCAAGGTGTTAGAATGTTGCTCCTGTTGCTTTGGAACTACATCAAGGGCACCAATGACTTCTGGCACAGTTGCTGTTCATCACAGTGACCATTATTTTTATTTTGTTTACAAATAAACAAAAGGATTGAAGGTGTTAATCTCTTAATATATAATTAAATATGGCAAAAAGCTGTATTTGCAGCTTTTCTACAGATGTTCTATGGATGGACAACAAGAAAATCTCGAAAACGGCAATGACATGGGTACCATCAGGTGGTCACAGGAAAAGAAGAAGGTCACATAACACCTGGCATCAAACATTTCTAAAAAATCTTGAACAGATGAATGTAAAATGGTATGAAGCCACAAATCTGGCTGCTGAACAGAGTCGCTGGAATAATCTTGTCGCCCAATATGCTAAATAGAGGAGCCAGCTAACTAATAGCAAAAGCCTCCCAAGGAAAAGTAGCACAGTACTGTCAACCTCACTTAAATAAGGAGGACAACCTGAATATTAGTTCTTGTCTTTCATTGTTTCATTGACTGAAGATAGGCAGGTGTCTCAAGGGAGAAACTTTCATAATTTGTCCTGATTTCTGGTCATCCATAGCAGATCTCAGCTACTCCTGATATGAAGGATTTCTGAGTGCACCAAAACATTCATCCAGATGTCTAAAGAAGTGGGGTGGCATTCTAAAATGGCAAATTAAGAACATTGAAAAATGCGATGGACAGATGCTAATATATGTTTTATTATTGATTTAAATGAAAGCTTAAACATCTCTAATGTTGCAATCCAAACTGTCTACTGCTAGATCTCTGCCATGAAGATCTTCTCTGCTTATCCTTTCCCACCCCGGAACTTCTAAGTAAATAAGTCAGGAAGAAACCGTTTGTTGATTGTGGGGAAATGGTAGTTCTGTGACTTTGCCTTTGTATGATGAATCGGATCTCAGTCCTGTTTGTGCTGTGGCCATTGCTCAGGTGCAAGCTATGCAAACTATATGGCTTACAGGGATACATTTTCCCCCTCTTAGCAGCACCTGCTCTTGGTCTAGTGGGATGCTGAGTCGTTGATCCACCACCAGTCTTAGTTCTCAGGATACCATTTCAGGGGTTTGAATTGCCTAACAGGAACACAAACTCTTCTTAGTGCAAAATCCTGCACAAGTATCGGTAGTAGTTTTGATGTTGATAATCACACTTAAGGGATTCCATTCCACATTCTTTGATGCTTTCATATTGAATTGCACGAACACAATATGTGTTTCATGCTTGATGTTTTCCTCTCCCCCCCTTTTTTTTTTGGAAGTGTGGTAGACCTGCCTGAGATTTTGGTGTATTAACAGATCACCTTGGTGTGGATTGATTTTGCAAGTCCCTGCAGAATAAGCTCTGCTTCAATTTCTACTACTACTTCTTTTTAATGTAGAAGCTGCTAAATTTTTAAATTTGCATGTGTAAAATGGAGAGGCAGTAAACACATGCTCTCAACCAAAATTGGCTATGGTTTCTTTCTGAGCACTTGAGCACCGTCCACACAGGCACCTTTTGTCACTCAGGGGTTGGGACATTCAAAATCTCAGTTACCGAGAGCCTTGAACACTCCTACCCCCATCAGACTGGCTCATTCCCAACTGAGGAGGCAAAGAGTCGGGAGAAGAATATCCAGTGGGCTAAATCTCCCCTAGACCGTGGTCACATCATCACTTTAAACCTTTTTCAGTCCCTCATCAGGAAAGTCCAAATAGAAGGTAGAAAGTCCACAAATAAAATGGATAGAAATGAAAAGGTGTGAAGTCAGACATGAGGAGATGGAAACTGAGACAGAAAAAAAAATATCTGAGAGCCCTCTGAGGCAGCTTAGAGAAGACCTCATGTAGGATCGTTCACACACCAGGCTGCCCCTCCTCCATCTCATGAACATTCTGTGCTGGAAAAGGTGGATTTGGGAGGGTTGGGAACATAAGGACCACATAGTGTGCCTCTTAAGTGCCCTTTTTGTTGTGTCTGAACACAGCCTAAGAATGGCCAGCTTTGGGCACCATTTCTGGTCCACTCAGTGAGTCCAGGCAGGATCCTCACTGCTTTGATGGGAAGCTTTCTTTTTAACATAGCTCCTGGGGCTGCCCACCGCTATACAGTTTTTGTTTACTGTTTTGGTTGCTCATGGGGTCCCTGTTTTAGGGGCTTTGTGAATGAGGCCTTAGCGGCACTACTTAATAAAATAGTGGGAGGAACAAATGAAGCAAGACTGCAGGAACATAACAACTTAAATACTGGAAACTTCCCCCTGTGTCATTCATTTGAGTTTGCAAATGAGCAAATACACATCCTACAAGATATGAAGAGAAAGGAAACCTATGGTGTTATGTTTTCCTTTAATTGCTTTGTGGAGTTTATTTTTAAGTATAGAAGCAAGGTGAAAAGTTCTGAGTGGCAGGTGACAAGAGGACAATTACTGACCTCCATTTGCATGCTTAAATAATTAGTGGCATTTAAATGAGTTATGTGCAAAATATTTTTCCATTTCTCTTTGCCAGCAGCACCACTAGGAATTAAGAGGCTTGTGAATAAGATCAGCTTAGTAGCCAAAGGTTTATGCAAATATTTAAGCAAACCATCAGTGACTAATTATTTTTTTTTAAATTGCACTCTAATAGTATCTAATTATAACTGAAAAAGGCATCATTAAATCCACACTACCAGTTTGGCTATCATTCTTAAAATTTTGATTTATCCTATAGAATGAATGCAGAGTGCTTTTTTGTGTCTTGAACATCTATGCTGAAATGCTCTAGCACTTCTTGTCAATTTTTTCTATGAAAAATTATTTTTAAAAACCCAGGTTTTTGGTTTATTAAGCAGATGGCATTTCAGATCAATAATTTGTATTTTGTTATTACTGTTTTTTTTTTAAAAAAATAGCCTCTTAAAATTTTTGTGAAACAGTGAATCCTCAAACTCTGAAATGCAAAGACAGATTCTGAGGAAGTTGTTTTGAAAAGCTTGTGTAGATATCATTGGCTCTCTCAATGCTTTTGTAAGAGTAAGCTTGGATTGTTGGAACTGGCAACATTTTCCATGTGTGATTTACTTACACATGAGTGTATAGGCTAGATGAAATTAATGCCCCATCCCCAATGGCAAGATGGTTAATGATCTAATTTAGAGTGGGGCCCTGAAGTCCCTTACAAATGGCATTCCTTTCCTATTGCGGTACAGCTGTGCCTATACATGGGTCTCAATTCAATCTCTGAAGCTGAATTACACAGACCATAAACTTGAAAGAAAACAAAACAATCCAAAACTCAAAAGTTACAGAACAATCTAATCTACAAATAAATGTACTATATTATGAAATCAAGGCTGTAGACACACCTTGCTGAAATAGTCTTTCTAAGAAACAGGACTAAGTCTGACCACACCCAATTCCTGATAATCTTTCCTCAGTTTCGGTCACTATACTCACATCTTTTTCTTCCTGTCCTGAGACTTCTTTATGATGCTTTTTAAGATCTCCACTTCCACCTTCACAACACCCCCTCCACTCTGACTGGACAAAAGTTCTGTGACTCAACAGCATGTAATTACATATTGGGCAAAAGGGAAGGCAAATTCATGCAGTATCTACCCACTATAGTATAGTTCAGTCCCCTTTAGTCCTCTTCCCTGATAACACCCAAAAATGGCTTTCTAAATTGGCTTGAGACCTGTAAAAATGAGGCCTTAGGAAAGTACAATTGAAGGGAGGATAGAAGTTGCTCCACACAGTGTGTATGCCCTGTGCTAGGTCATATGTGGACTTCCCCGGTAAGCAGGGTGTGAAAAGCCCTGAAGGCTAAAGGCAGCCTTTCCCCATTTTTGCACGGAACCATCAAAGACCTGAATCTTTAATATGAGGTCCCCTGTTGAATCGGGTTCTTGAGGATCTGGATCTCCAGGAGGGCCCCATACGTCTGCACGGAACATGAAGACTTCTTTTTAATAGGTTAACTGCTTTGGCATAGACCCTGAGTGCCATGATCAGAAAGAAGCTCACAGATGGAACTATTCTGTCTTCCATGTTTGCATCCCATAAAATCTACCTAAGGTAGATGGTCAACTAATCTGCCTGAATGCTCTTCAGAAAAAATGCTGGAAAAACCACAGATATCTATAGCTTATAAAAGAAATGCCCTGTTCATTCATGGTGTTAATTATACTAATTAATTTCATATTATTTATTTAAAATATTTATATCTTTCCCCATATCCTAAGATCTCTGGGCAGCTTACAGTAAAAACTCATATACAAACAAAACAATACATTTTATATTTTTAAAAACTTTTATTTATTGCTTTTAGATATACATTACCCAAACTTAACATATAAGATGTAACTCAAAACAACAAAACCAAACTTCACATTATTTTAGTTCAATGAGTCTGATCTTTCTATTTAGCTAGAATTATTGGAATTCCTATTGGTAATACTGAATTCTATATAGTCAAGAAATCTGTTAAAATTCATGACCTAGTAGTGTATTATATTGAATTGTTCAGTTTGTGAAATTTATTATAAAATGTTTATATAAAATATGCTTTGGGAGGAAGCAGGATCTTAAGGGTTATATATGTGACATGTTATTTGATATTTATGTAGACAAAACAGAGTGGAACCTTTTTTGTCTTGTAATAATTTTTCCATAGTCCTTTTAATGATGCTTGTATTCTGCATAGAATGTGTGTAAGTGAAGTGCACATAACAATGTGTTAGGGATTATACCAATAAGTAATTTGAGCAAACAAGCACTAATGTCTTTCTTTTATGTTAAAACTGTTCCTCTTTATATGTGAATAAGCATCTGACTCTGGCTTGGTTTTAATTTTCATTAAGAAGAATGATTCCTCTGGGAGTTGCAGGCATTATGGTTGCATTGTGTGTAAACAGAAGCAGAAATATTGTCCTCTGATGTATTATTGTAGTGTGCTGTTTTTGATGGGCCTCAGGTTTCACTCTACACAAAGTGAATATTTAATTGATATGACTGAAAAGCGTGCTCTCTCTCTCTCTCTCTCTCTCTCTAATTTGAAGCATTCAGTGGAGTGTAGAGATGTGGATGCAAAGAACCAGGCCATATGTTTTGTAAAAGCTGGGCTAATAGCACTTCTGATGAATGTCTGATTTTTAAAGTGCTGTATCTTTCATTAAAATTTACATGTAAAGTAAGGGCAAGCCCAGTGACATGAAAGCTAATGCAACTTGCCGATCTTGACATAATAACAATCAGAAGAAACTGGAGATCCCAGATGGCAGCTTGGCCTTTGCCATCCTTTTAATAAGCTACTAACTGCTAATTATTGCACTCTTTTGGGCAATTTAATTTACTGTTGACTCTTAAAGAGACACTGCTCCTTTTCCTGTCACACAGCTATTTCTGTGAAAGACTTTACATCGGGGGTGCTAAAATACAGTTCTCCAGTTCTTCACAACTACAACTACCAGCATTCTTTGCCAGCCCTTGTAAGGCTAGCATTGAATTCTGGGGGTGAAATACTAAGGATTGTAGTTCAAACATCTGGAGGGTCTCAACTGAGCACTCTTGTTTTAAATGGTGCATATGTTTTCCTAGGAAGCTGCTGCTGCCAGAAGATTCATCTGCTTCCTGGGACTCCAGTTTGAGAGATTGAGAGACTGGGGTTCAACCTGGCTTAACCTGGTGGAGCACTGCCTGTGTTGCTGCTGCTGCTGTTCTGGATTGAACATCATTGAGGGACAGTGGCTGTAGCTGCTCCAGGATCCCAGCAGTAGGGAGTACTTGCTGGACTCTGATCAAGACTGCCAGAGCACCACACCTGCTAACACGTGTGGCTCTGAGACCTATATAGGCTGCTGCCTGTGGCCTCAGATGGAGGCTGTGGCCAAGAGTACATACTCCCAACCACAGCTGATCTGCCAGTTGAAGCCTTTTCTGGGAAAGATGACTTGGCCACAGTTATCCGTGCTCTGATAATTTCCAGACTAGACTATTGTAATGCATTCTACATGGGGCTGCCATTGAAGATGGTTCGGAAGCTGCAGCTAGTGCAGAATGCAGCTGCTGGATTGCTGACTGGGACAGCTGGCCAGACACGCATCATTCTGGTCCTAAAAGAGTTGCACTGGACGCCTGTTTGCTACCATGCTTAATTCAAAGTGTTAATTTTAACTTATAAGGTCCTAAATGACTTGGACCCCAAATATCTGAAGGAACATCTATACCCATATCCACCTGTCTGTGCCTTAAGATCTGGAGGGGAGGCATTCCTGGTTGTCCCACCATCCTCAGCAGCAAAAGGGGTGGGCACCTGGGAGATGGCCCCTAGGCTATGGAATAGTCTCCCCCTTGATGTTTGTCTGTCCCCTTCACTGTATACATTTAGGAAGGCAGTGAAGACGCATGTCTTGCAGATGCAGTTGTTTTAATATATACTGTTAATTTTTAAATATGTTTGATTTTAAATGTTGTTACATGCCCTGAGACCTCCAGGTGGGATAGTTAATAAACAAACAGACAGACAGACAATAGTAGATAATAGTAAAGATGAGAAGCATATTGAATTTTCAATATTGTCTTACAAATATGAATTTGTATCCAAGGTTGGGTATGGGATCTGGAATGGGTTGAGATACTGCATAGGAGGCTTGAAGTTACTCTGGAATATCAGAAGTGGTAGACAAAAAGCTTGCCTCACAGACGTTTCTGGACATCACTGGGATGTTTTTGCAAGGGACTTTCTCTTGCAGCTGTGAGATTTCTGCCCAGGCCACTTCTCAGAGCAGCAGAGGTGGCACCAAACATCAGCCAATTTTGGTATTCCAGAAAGCGTCCAGGATCTATTGATGTGCCTCTTGCCTTCTCTGTGCATCCAAATGGGAAGGAAGGTGACTTAAGAGCTTTTAAACCAGGATTATTGGTAAGGCATTTCAGGTAGACATTGGGAGTGTGCAGTAGCCTATAGAGAGAGGCAGTGTATGGGCAGACAGGCCCCTAGGCATCCTACTGCTTGGACCTCTAAGGCCTCAGGATATCTGGCAGATGCATTGAATGCACGTGACTGGTCTTTCTGTGTTCCTATTTGCTCTTTTCATGCTTCTGAAATTTAGAGATGACCACAGGGCTGGGCATCATTATTCTTGACTTTTAATGATCACAAGTTTTGTGAATCCGTAACTGTAGAATTGTACAGTGTGTATTGAGGTATTAGTGCCAGAAATTGGCACCTTACCAATTTTGTCAGTCTTCAGGCATGACTCCCCCTAGGCGGATTCACCCATAGGCACAATAACGTTAATATTTTTTTATTTGGAAATTCACAGGGTGTTCTAGGAACTCAAAGTTCACAAGTAAGGAGGGATGATGGTATTAACCATTCAATTTGAGTCTCATTTTCTTGTATGGAATGAGTGTTTACATGTCTATCCATACAAACGAATTCTCCTGAAACACAGTTCGTGCTGTTGTAGTTTGCATAGGTACATAGTTTTGATATGAACTCAGCTGTAATATACAATACAAGCTGTGTGTGTACAGAACAAACTGCATACAGAATGTATTTGAATAGACAAATGCATTCGGACATGGCTGTCTATGGATTCAAAATCTAGTAGTCTCATGCATACTGAATTTTGATATTGGAAAATTTAAAAAGACAGATTTTTAAAAATTAATATCAAAGTGAATGTCCATTGAATTCTCATTCATCTCTTGATGTATTTGGTTTTTTTAATTGTGCTTTGAACTGTGATAGTCTTTCTGAATTAATGTGCAGGTTAAAAGCTAGTTTTCTACTTACTTTTCTCTTCCCAAATGTTCTTTTTTTTTGTTTACTTTTAAGAACCTTTAACTTGTTTTTATTAAAAAATCTCAAGTTTTGTGAATTGTTTGAATTTTTCTTTTGATGATGTTGATATATTTGTAGATTAAATGAAGGTAGCTTTCCCATAAGAGTATACACATGCAGATATAGACTGGGAATAACCCTTAAATAATCCATTCGTGGATTATATGCAATAAGGGGATGCATAGGTTGGAGATTCTGATAATGAATAGTTTTAGAATTGGACAGACTTTCACTTGTGACTCAGAAGCAGTGGCAGGTTTCATCACAAGAGAAGCCTTGTTGGATCAAGCCACAACCCATCTTGTCCAACATCCTGTCTTGCACAGTGGTCCTCCATTTGCTTCCAGGTATTTTAAGGCAGAAGGCAAAAACACTGGCTCTTGACTCCCTGCAAATGACCTTTAGATGCATCCAGCAGACTCCTTGCTAATGGCCTTTAGAAGGAGAGTTGGCTTTTCTACTCAAAGCGGCTGACAAAGCTTTCTAATCTCCCCATAACAGAACACCCTGTGAGGTAGGTGGGGCTGTGAGAGCTCAGAAGAGAGCTGTGACTAGCCCAACGTCACCCAGCTGGCTTCATGGGGAGGGCGGAATCAAACCTGGTATTGCCAGATAAGAGTCCGGCTCCCTAACCACTAGACCAAACTGACTTTAGATGTTGTGTATCTTTAATACACGGTAATGTGTTCTACCTGTGGCTCTGCTTCTTTGTTGATATAGACCGCGTTCCCATTATAAGCTTTAAACAGTTTTGAAACGGTTTTGATCCTCGCAGTCCCCACGTCAGGTTGGCTTAACACGCCTTTCGCGTGTTAAATCGCCCCAAAGCGTTGTAAATGTTAACACTCATTTCAACAGGTCTCGCTCTGGTTCGTGCATTTGAAACGTTTTACATTTCTCACTGTGGGAACGGTATCATTTTAAGGGATGAGAATGCGTGTTTAGGGTTTCCCTCCCCCAGCAGCTTGCTTCCAAAGAAAGTGATTTCACTGTAAAAATCCAACCTGCCCGCCCCCCGTACAGCAGCGGTGACTGTAGCAATCCACCCACTTCACATCTGATAACAATGTTGCAATTCTGCGCAATTCTGGCTCTTTAAAAGTCCTGACCTTTAGAAAGGGAAAGGAAGGAAAGCTGCTGCAGGTTCTGGGAGATGTGTGAATGTTTGAGGCTGTGTGTGCAGGCAGCAGCAGCAGCAGAGTGAGCCAGCCAGCCAGGGTGCTTTTTTTCGGAGGGAACCCCTGCTGGGATGGTGGCTGTGGAGGTGAGCGGGCGAAGGGGGCTTGAGTTGCCGCTGCTGCTGTGTGCCCTGGGCAATGGGGAGAGGAGGGGAAAGAGGAGGGGTGCGGTTTTTCATCCATCCATGCAAGCAGTAGGGCGCCCTGCCAGCCACCCAGCCACCCAGCTAGGCTCCATGATGGGGTCCCTTATGGTTGGTGCGTTCACGTCAGGAGGAAGAGGGCAGGGCAGCCCCGAAAAGCGGCTTTTAGGAAGTAGCCACTTGAGTCCCCCCTTGAGTCACGTACGCCACATACAATCCTCAGAATCCGGATTGAACGCGATTAAGTTGAAAGTAATGGGATCAGGTAAATTTGTGTTAGCATCCGGTTCTATTATTTTGGTTTAGGAAAACCATTTTAAGCTTGTAATGGGAACCGGGGCATAGATTTGAACAGAGGAGCTTCTGTTCCCAGAACAGATTGTTGAAAAAGGAAGTGTGAGGACAGACAGGGATGCTGATAATAACTGTCTAAATCCGGAAGCAATTTATTTTTAAACTGGATTGAAAGCCAGGGTGCATGTTCAGTTCAATAAAAAATTGAGCATGACACATTTTGGATGGGGCCACTTGTGTGCACGTTAAGTTATGTTTGCTGAATTTCTCCCATTGACAAAATCCTCCGTACTCTTACAAACTGAGGACTACATATTTGAATGTCTTCATGCAGTTAGGCACATTTTAAACTTCAGAGTTCTGTGAATTGAATTCTCCCACTGCAGACTTTTTGTTACCCAGCTAGATAACAACTTCACTGCATTGGGCACTAAGAAGGTGGCATATCAATTATGTAACAAATTCCAAGGAAAACAAGTACGAGAAACATTCCACAGAGTAAGCACCACCACAGAGACTGCCTGTTTTAGAGGCGTCATAGGGTACCATTCAATGGCCTATTGTGCTCACAGTAGGACCTCCCCAGGTAATCTCAGCCATCTTTCTGCTTTGCAACAAGGAAGGTGGACTGTTGTGTCACAGTTCCAAATTGTTTGGGATCTTTTTTTCAGTCATAAAACCTTGTTTCTGGACCAAAAGCTTGTAGGCAACACTGTTCCAAATAATTCTTCAGGGTGCTGACCTGTTAGGGAGGGTGGGTGGGCCTGGGAGGGAAGGGGTTATATTTTTAATTATGCTTTAATATTTGTTATGTTTTATCCTTATTGCAACTCACCCTAGGACCATTTGGTGAAGGGTGTGATAAAAACAAACAACAAATATTCAGTTAGAAACAGGTATAATATATTTATATGTCAGCGTCCTACTCAGCAACGAGGCTGCCATATTCTGCACCAGTTGCATCTTCTGGAGCAGGTTCAAGAGTAGCCTTACACAGAATGCTCTACAGGAGTTGACGGGGCTTTTCTCACTTAACTGAAGTGTGAGATTATCACATTGCAAGTGCCAACCCAATCCCAAACTTCACACAGACCTACCTAGGTCTGGGTAAAGTGTGAATGCTCCCATGCAGGAGTATTCACCTCGCCACAGCAACAGCCATCTGCCCTGGGCCATTAGTATGGCAGTGTGCAACTGCACAAACAGCCAGGCCGTCCTGCCCTCATGCAGCCTTTGCACAGAAGTAATGCAAGTTGTAAGCTCTCCTAGTGAACTGGTGGAGCAGGTTTTACTGCTGTACAGCTTCTGAAGATTGAGGACTGGCATGCACACTAGGAGTCATTGAGGGATGGAAGCACCATTGTCAGAGTGTGTGTGGCCATCCTGGAAGGCCGAGTCAGAAAACCCCCAAGTGTGAGGTTACTAGTCCATGAACAACAGACATAAGGCAATTCTAAGTAGGGGATCTATCTGGTACATCAGCTGGAGCTATTAGTAAGCACTTTTGACCACAGTTGGCACTTGGTCCAACAGAAGTAGCAGTGATATTAGAAGTATATAGCTGTTCCTTCTGAATGAGTGCAACCACACTTGTGGCTGAACCACTTCTTTTTTCAAGGATGGTGGTTCCATCCTGTCCCACAAGCTTGCCTATTTATCCCTCCACAGTTCACCGTGATGAATCAAGAAGGGAAAGGGTGGAAAGGGCATATTGTAGGTCAGTCACCGTCAAGTGCCTTGTCCATGCCATGAGTTCTCAGCAAGTAATTTCCCCCCCACAAATCTGGACAAGGCTTTCTGAGAGACACCTCATAAGGTACTGCATCAAGTGATTTTATCCTCAAATTGCCTTGCAAATTTAGTTACAGCAAACAGCTGACAGTAGCAGCAGAGCAGAGGACAACAGCACCATTCTGAGAAACTCTGCTTGACAGCTACTCAAGGATGAAAAAAAGAAGAAAAAAAAACCAAAGACCCTTTTTTCAGCTTTTTCCTCCAGCAGATAGAATCATGTGCTTTCACATGTGCTTGGTCATCCATTCCAGTTGATTGTCCCTAGAAAACCAAGGATTACTGTGGGTTCCACAGCTTTGGAGAGCACCCTCAGGAGGCGTTAGTTCAGTGACCTGTCATGTATAAGTTCATGATGATTTCAGTAGTATCTCTGTCTCTGGCTTCTGGAAATTTTACCAGTCTTTAGTCTTAGCAGCTACATTTTGGAAGTTGTGGGGTGAAACTGGACAGGCTTTGGCCAGAAGGTGTTAGTAAAATCTTCTAAACGATAAGTGAACAAAACATCATGCATAGTGGGATGCTAATTTGACTTCATTTTCGTGCTTCTTTCTTTTGCTTTTGATAAGAGCATGCAAAGGGGGGAGGATAAATTTACATTTAAAGCATGTCATTTTTTTGGGGGGGGAAGGGTTCTTCCTCTTTAATTGCTGAAAGCTGCAATCAAAAGGAGGCCAATGCAGGTTTTGCATTGAGAGCTTGTTTGAAAATGAAGGAACAGCTGCTGTTTTAAATGGACTCTAATTTTGACAGTTTATGCTGTTCTGTGAATGTATGATTCTCTGTGATAATGTTTGGAGGGACTGATGGTGGGTAATAGCTTATTTCCTGGGCTTTATGGTAATGCAGCAAAGTGATTATAATAATGTCATCATGAATTGAAATAGACCTCCTTGTCACACACATCAGACAGCCCTGCAGAAATATGAAGCTCAATGAAAGATGCTTTAAGGCTCATTGTAGCCTTTCATGGACGAGACTGATAACGTTAAAGCAGTGGATAGTTCGTAAAATATATGCTGTGTAAGCTGGATTGGAGGCACGAAGCATGGTTTTTCAGTGAAAATATCTTCACCAGGAGGTAAGCAGGCTATAAAACCAATTCCTAGACTTTTATGTCTAAGAGGACTTTCAGTTTCATTAAGGGGCTAGCTACACACAAGCCTTACCTTGCATGGCAGAATTGATTCTACAGGAATTTTACAGTTGTGGTGCATTAGGTCTCCTAGCTCACTGGAAAGAAGTTTTGTGTCAGTTGTGTTCTGCCACTACATCTTCTCATCTGAAATTCCTTCTTGTGACTGTAAATGAAAAGAAAATCTTCCCAGCTCTCCTAAGGAGCACTCCAGTTGAAAACTCACTAAAAGTTATGTAGGGAGCACAGCAATTTTAAGTGCCGAGACCTCTATTGCCATTCACACCCAGGACGTGGAACACTGTCCCAAATAATCCAGAACAGCCAAGTACCATTTACGTAGGTGTGGTTTATACCTCTGAAATCACTTAGGGGCTAGGAACAGCATTTATCAGGGCTCACCTGCTTCATTTCAGTCCACCATTCTTGTCTAGGTCATGCATCTTTGTGCTATGTTGCTTGACAACATACAGTTTTGACCTGCAGAGTCTTCCCCAGACCTCTGCTTCCCACTGGAGGGGATTCTAGGCTGAGGAAGCCCCTGAAAGGCCTAAAATTAATGCATCTGATCAATAGACGATCTAACACTCTTAGCCCAGAGAATGGCAGGAAGCTGATGTACAGTAAGTGACCTTAGCTGCTTCACCTAGCTCTTGGGTGCCAGTAAAATCATTCTAACACACTTGTACACTGTTCCTCATTTAAGATGGTGCATGGCAGTTCTGAATTACTTCGAATTACAACTCTAGTTTTGATTTTTCAGTAGACAGTTGATCAAGAAAAAACAATTGTACCTGCTGGGTAGAATCATGCGACAAAAAGCAGCTTTGAAATATCTTGGAGGTAGTAGTATGTGGCACTAGTGTTCCAATTAGTCTGTCTCCAGTCCCCTTGGAATGAATTTCTCTGGTCATCAGTGTGCTTTAGAGGTAGATGAATGCACTGGGAGAACTAACGTGTGATAGTACCACTGCAGAACCACCTCTGAGTTGCCTCTGAAGTAGGGATGTAAATGAATGGGGGGGGGGGGGGTTGCATTCGATTCGTATTGAATCAAATGCACAAAAATTTGTATTCATTTGAATAGATCCCCTTTGAATGTGGTAGCATTTAATTTGATATGAATGTTCAATACAAGTCCCTACGTATGCCCTACGTATCCCATGTGAACCACCTATGTATCCAATATGTATCCCCTATGTATCTGCTCTGAAAGCATCAAATCCACCCTGAATCCACTTTGAATCTGCTCTCAATCCAATTCGAATACATTTTGGATCCATTGAAGATGTCACTGGTGCAGTTGCTTCCCCACCCCCACCGCCCAGGTTCAGAAATGTAACAAAGCTTCGTATGAATGTTCTGAAGCATTTGATTCTAGTTCAAATGTCAATCTTCAAATGTCACAACATTCAATTCAAATACCAATGTACAAATTCGGATGGATTTGTATGAATTTTGAATGTTACAAATATCCATGCATATGTCTGTCTCTGAAGTATTTTTCATTTAGTGCGGTGATGGCCAACCTATGACACGCGTGTCACAGGTGACACACCAAGCCCTTTTGGGTGACACACATGGTCACCCTGTTACCTGGGTGTATAGTGCTTGCTTGTTCTTGAAGTGTATGAAATACCAACTTTCAATTGAAGATTTAGCAACAAAAGTCACTAATGTTAAGAATTATTTGTTTTTGCTTTTAATAAAATACATATACTGGTATCAAAAGTATAACTTTTTTACTAGAGCTACAAATATCACAAAATTATGGATATTTCTAGATGTGACACAGCACCCGAGTTAAGGTAGGTTTTCTTGCGAATTTTGACACACCAAGCTCAAAAGGTTCGCCATCACTGTAAATGCAATCTGGAATTTGAGAGCGAATAATAAATGAGAATAAAATTAAAATTAAATTAAAAAAAGAGAAGAGAAGAACCCAAGATGCCAAATCTTCTTCTTCATTTTATCCTTCAGAAACCCTGTGAGGTAGATTAATTCTGTACAGTAATAATTGGCCAAAGATCACAGGGTATGTTTCCATTTTTAGGAGATAATTCACACCCAGATGGGTTTCTAGTTTCTGTTGCAACACTCCAGCCATTAGAAGAAGAGTTGCCTTTTCTACCCCCCGCTTTTCTCACCCATTTAAGGGGACTCAAAGTGACTGACAATGCTGTCTTTCAAAACATACGCAATCTATGTTCTGTACAGAGTCTCCAGATACATGTGTTCTGCTTTTGTGATGTCACTTGCTCTACTTCCAGTGGGAGCTGCCTGGACTGAACCCAGACATCATTTACTTAATCTGCTATATTTGAATATTTCAGAATAAAGCACAGATATTCCAGAATTTCCATGGCTTATTCTTGAATATTCAAGTATAGTGTAATAAGTAACTAATGTCCCACCAGCTCTAAAGCCTACCTGGCATCATTGCTTGATTGACAGATATAATTCTGAGGGGAAAAGATTATTTGTATTTCAAGGGGCAAGTTGTCTCCATGGTTGCTTATCAGGGTAGCAGTCATTATTATTTTTGTTGTTATTGTTTATGGACTGTGATATCAAGCTGCAAGTTCTTTAGCTGATATCGGCCTTCATTTTGCATCAAGTTCTTTCCAAGAACTTAGGATGACATGATGTATGAGTGTAAAACCTGTGTGAGTCCAGGCAGTGTGGCCTTTTGTATTTGGCCAGTAGAAACCTTGTCAATATTCAGATATTCTAGGTGCCAACTGAGGTTTTTGGTATGTCACCCATTGTGCTAATAACCAACCCAAAAATCTTGGACAGCACTTAGAACATCATCATCATCATCATCATCATCATCTGCCTCTGCCTCTTCAGTGACATTTTTAAAAAGTGAATTTGGCTGTGTACTTCAGTATGCTCTTGCGTTTTGCAAGGGCTGTACAATTTAGATAGAAACTGCTGGGAATTAAAATAGGGTGAGAAAAACCTATGGCTCTGCAGGTATTGTTGACTTCTAGTTCCCATCAGCCCCTCCTATAGTCCATGGAGGTTTCACATACATATCCATAAGCTACTTATAGGTCTTAAAATGTATGCACCATGTCATGCAGCTGCAAATTAAGCTGTTGGCTACATTATCTGTTTCTTGAACAGCTTGAAAAGTCAATAGGGAAAAAATGCACAAGAGCAGAAATGAGAATTTGCCTTCGAGTCTGTCCAGACTTTTAAAACATTTTGGCACTTTCAGTGTGTGGTGTTAATTTGTACAGTTTCAAGACCGTTCTACGGTACTGACCTCAGTCCCTCTTGATGCTTATATTTCCCTGAACAAAATCCATTCACATTAGTGATCATCAAAATCTCATAGCAGTGCACTCCACTGGCTAATGACGCATTGCATGAATTAGTGCCTCCTGTAGTTTGCCTTAAATCTTTTGCTAATCCATTTGATTGGGTGACCCTGAGTTCTATTGGTTTCATAGCTAAGCGAATAATGCTCTCTAAGTCATCCTTTTCATGCTTATTTTGATGAAATGTACTGCACCTCCCTTAAGTGGCAAATCTATAATAATAGTGCACCTGTTTGGTTAGTGTGTTGATGCATTTTAAATAAACTAGGAATAGTGATTTATGAAGCATTTGGTTGTGCATTATGTTTTTATTTATTTGTGTATTTGTATCCTGCCCTTTACTCAAAGGTCCCAGGGTAGGTCACAATATATATAAACCATAAAACATATATTAAAATATTCTCCTCCCTCCCTGGCAAGACATGATTTAGGGGAATCTAAACATCAAAGGCTAGGGTGAATAGGTATGATTTTACCAGGCATTGAAAGATGTACAAAGTTGGTGTCTGATGTATCTGTAGAGGGAGGCTGTTCCAAAGTTTGCAGGCCAACATAGAAAAGACCCTCTTATGTGTCATTGTCTCTTGTATGTCTGAAAGAAAGGGACTATAAGAAGGCCTTTACTTTATGATCTTAATTCTTGGGCACATCTGTATGAAAGAAGATACTCTTTCAGATAACCAGGGCCTAAGTCATTTAAGGCTTTATATGTTAACATTAGTGCTTTGAATTGGGCTCAGTAGTGTGTAGGTACCCTTTGCTGATCTTTCAGGATGTGATGTGTGATACACGTCCAGTCAGAAACTCCTGTCCGCAGTCTAGCTACAGTACTACCTCTGGCTTCTGAATTGTCTTCAAAGATATCCTAATATAGAGTGCTTTATAGTTGTCTAATCTGGAGGTTATCAGAGTGTGGATCACTGTGGCCCAGTTGTCCTTACCCAGGAGGGCTAAAGCTGCTGAACCTGGCAAACCAGTTGAAGGTGGAGATAAGCGTTCCTGACTACATGGACCACAAATGACACCTCACTTCAGAGCTCCTGATGACCTCTCCCAGTGCCTTCATATGGATATTAAAGAGCATGGAGGACAGAACCAACCGTTGGGGAACTCCAAATAAGAGATCCCAGGGCATTGAACACAAGACCCCATTGCTATGTTCTAGACCCTACCTCACATATAGGGAGCACCGGGGTTGCCCTAAGAAGATCATGGCTCATTCTGACAGATCCATTTAACTGTCAGTTTTCCAACAGTGATATTTCCCAATTGAGCCAAATCTTCTCAAAATAGGGGGTTAACCCCCTCAGGCTCACCCCTGTAAGCTGTAACCAGGTCTAAGGGAGGGAAAGTGGTGAGGTAAAATAAATAATCAGTCAGCTTTGACAGATTAAGCCAATAGCTCTGAGCCTATTCTTCTTTCCCTTTTATCTTTTTTTCCTTTCCTATGATCATACCAGACTGTGTCCTTTCCTTACTTAAACAATTTCTTTTGTTCCTTGATGCCATAATGCTGGATGAGCCATCTTGTGTGTGCGCGCCTTGAACTGCGACTAAGGATGAGTTGACAGAGGGCACAGCTGGAGTGCTATTTATAGTTTTTGCTGCACCCCCTATTGGTTGTTATGGTTACTGTAGGAGAGGATAATCCAATGGTATTCTGCTGGAGCCATCTGAGAACAAGAGGAACCAACAGGATCACATTACTCCTGTTCTTCTCCCCACAAAGGTTGCCCATTTTGGTGACCAAGGCAATCTCAGTGCTGAACCCTGCTTGAAATCTGATTGGACTGTTTTTGGATAATCTGTTTTCTCCAATTATGTTTGAAGTTGGATAACCAGCACTCTTTCCAGCACCTCTTTTCCAAAGGTGATATTGTCAACCAGGTAGTAGTTATTAAATATCTCTAGATGCAGGGAGGTCGTCTTAAGTGTGGGTTTGCTACAGTTTCCTTAAGTGCCCCAGGCATCTTCCTCTTATGCAGAGAGGCATTTATTCCTCAGACCCACCCAGCCATGCTCTCTTGGATAACTTTTAGTAGCCATGGTGAATAAAGATTAAGATAATTTATTGGCCAACTCCCTACAAGCAACTTGTCCACTTCCTTAGACTGTAACAATTAAAACTGATTCAATATAACAGTACCAGACAGTGTCCCAGATGCTTCCATCAGATAACTGCTAACTGTGGAGACCAGTTCCATGTGAATCTGAATGTCTGTCTTGAAAGTGCCTCACAAATTGATCTCAATAAACTTCCAAAGGTGGCAAAGACATATTCTTGTGCTGGATAACTATAGTCCTCTGCCACCCAGAACAGCTGTTCTGGATGGGCATTTGAAAATGGGTTGTCTTTGCTGCCACCACTGTCACATGGTAGATATGTGTGTTAAGCCAGATTTAGTCAAATTCTCATTGAGATTATGCCAAATGCACTCTAGCCATTCGCCCTTCTGCTTCATGTCTTCACTACACCAAGGTGACCTATTAGCTCTGTAGGATCACTGAGGACATCTCATGATTCCAAAGTGAGACTAGAGCCTCAACAGGAGTGCCAGCCGTGTCAACTGGAAACTCCCCCGGAGTCATTAGGAATTTTTCAAATTTCATAAGTCTTCAAGAGTGGACCATCTCAATAGATCTTTACTCCTGCAGTGCAAAACAGACACCATAAGCACTAATTTCACTAGAAAATTATTTGTCCATGACAGTGAGTTCATCACAGGCCCGCCGACCAACAGATTCTCACCCGTCATTCTGTAGGAGAGACTAGGCCAATGCTATGTTCTGCAGCATGAGTAAATCCCACAACATGGGATAACCCCATGATTGTCATGGACGCCATGAAGTCCTGATACTATTCAGTATAAGGAGCTTCCAGTAGTGGTTCACTGAACAGTTGTATATAAGTGGTGCCATAAATATGGCAATAAATTGTGAAATGATTTAGAGCATGAGTCCCCAATCATATATGGTGGGGGAACATAGTGGAATTTATGAAAAAAATATTGTGGGTACCAGTACAAAAATGAGCATTGAGAAGTATGAAAAATCACACTAAAACTGGAGTTTTTAAAATTATCAAGACAGAGAAAGAGGAGGAAGGGCTTTTGACCATAGAGACCATAGGAAACATCTCTCATTTGACCATTTTGTTTTAGTGAATTCAGTTATTCTCACAGGAAGATATATGTATGGTTATAGTATCATGTCGAGACCCCCCATCTTATAAAGGTAAAGAACACCACAGAACGGAATATTCAATACTGGAATAATGTGTTATCCTGGAACAAGGCTTTATAACACTATGATATATGTCACTGTGAATGGATGTTTGTCCTTGTTTTCTGTTTTTCCCATCATGCACCAGGTTTAGTACAAAGATCCTTGCTTAAATAAGATTTTGTAGTCATCTTTCAGCCGGAGAAATCTATTTAATGTTGGTTTGCTAATCAGGAAAATAAGTAATGTTGTTATGGTTTTGAAATGCTAAACGATTATCTAAACCATGCTATTACGTTTAGTTCCATTATTCTTTTTTAAATATAATGAAATCAGCAATGCTGTAATTTGAAGAAGAAAGCCAATACCAGGTGAAAGAAGAGGCTTCCTAATTATTTTCTTTTGTCTTGGTTTCTGGTCTCCCCCCCCCCCCCCCCCGCCCCCTTCTAAGTTTCATTACCACCACTGGGGGAAATACAATAGTTCTCATAATTTGTACAAGGTTGATGTTCTTTTTTTGGAGGGAAAAAATTAGATGAGAAAACTGCCAGTTTTCTTATCTCAGACATTTGCTTCAAATTGCAAGTCCAGTGGTGGTATCAGTGCTGGCCCAAAATAGTTTGCTGCCTGATGAAAAGTCAAGCGTTGACTGGGTAGGCAGTTGAATTTTATTTTGATGTGAATAGGGTCATTCATCGAATCTAAGAAACGCAGGGTACTTAAGGGAGTCAGGGCAGGCCAAGGAGCTCATATATTCAGGTCTCCAACAGCTAGCAAGTAGGAACACCAAGATCTGGCCCGTGGAAGGGCCTGGTGCTAGATGGTTTTGCATATAAATAACTAAAATGTAAATAATGGTGAAAGCACATGCAATTGAGATGCACCTCAACCTAATAAATCCAAATGCACAGGAAACTTTCAGAGATTAAGTTACTTTTGAAACTTTCTGGAATCTGAAGGCTCGCAGTTCAAAAGAAAGGGTGCCTCCAGACAGAGATGAAAACAGCGAAGGCACATTAAAAATATGGAAACTTACTGTGGAATGCAAACTTACCATGGAATGTTCTGCCATCCTTGCTGGTGACTGAGCTTCCCGTCTGATGGGAAGCAATGTGGCAGACGAAAATCCTCTGTGCAGTGTTAAGGAGCCACTGCACAGCTTTGATGGTGTCTGGAGACATCCAAACCTTAGAACCTCATTTGCTGTTGCAAAAGACAAATGCTCTAATGCTTCTTTTCCCCTGGCTGTTCTTATACTGGAGTCATAACGTATATTCAGTATCCGTTGTCTTAGGAACAGAGTCAACTGGCTAAAGTATGGCAAACTGGACAGTGTCTCATATTGTCCAATATCTCATCTCTCTTACCAATTTGTCCATATTCTGATTCAGGGATGACCAGTGTGTGCATAATCCATTACATTCAGTGAAGTCAGTTTTCATGTAAACTTAATTACAATTTGTCCTACTGGTGTCTCATCTGCTATTTATTCTACCTGGTCTAACCCCAACATGGCTTCATTTCAGCTGTCTTACCTTCTCCCCTCCAGTTTCACTGCTTAGCAGAATACTTCAAGAGCAAAACAAAACTCTCACTGATGAGCATTTATGCACATTTTTACAGACTCAGCCGCATTTACTAACAGTTGCCACACTGTGGTGTCTGGGACAGTGAATCTCGACCTGTATATGAATAACAGAAGAGCATTTAAACATAACTGTTGTGCAGTGTTTTTGTTTGTTTGTATTTAAGTGTTGATGGTGTTAAATCTGATGTTTGAGGAGTTCCTATTTTGAAAAGCTGTCCAGTCGCATTTTCACTGGTAAAGCTATAAGTGTTGTGATTCAAGGGAAGGGAGACTATCATTTTTAAAATTATTTTTGCCAACATCCAGCTTTTATTTGGAACATCACATGAAAGCGTTTATAAGTTTAAATCACATCTTGTTCCGGTGATCATATTTAATTATTTAAAAAACCTTTATGTTGCCTTTAAAGTTATAGCCTTTTGCAAACCCACCACAAGAAAGATAACTGGTTTTCAAACTCAGTGCTAGAGCTGTTTTGCTTCTCACCCTTTTACAGAATTTAATGATTTATCAGCTTGTAGCTAACCCTTATGTGTTTGCTGATCCTCTTTCCTTTGACAATATTAATCTATGACTGTTTGTTGTAAGCAATGAATTATTTCAGAATTTAAACAACACTCAAAACAGTTTCCTTTTCCCTTCCCGCTGTGATCTATTTTTGAAAACTTTTACTGCTCTGGAATGCATAATGCTTTTTGTTGACCAGTGTGCATGTGTGCAAAAGTGAATGTAAAGAGCAAATGATGTGAACAAATGGCCTGGACACAAGAACAACAGGTTTTGGCCAGTGGCTCAGCTAGTCCTGCAGCCTAGTATCACAGTCACTAACCAAATGCCGGAAGCCTATGTGCAGGACCTCTGATCTTGGAGACCATAGATCTATCACAACTAGTTTCCACTGATGCCCTATTGTGGATGAATCCTTTTTTAATCTCCCTTAAGGTAATCCTTTTCCATAGATGTAATCATGTCTGTCAATTACTCTAATTTTCTTCCCTCCTCCTTTGTAACTGTTTATATACAGGTAGAAATTTAGTGCTGCAGGATGCCAGCTGGCAGAGATACAAGGAAATTCCTCTGAAATTTGTCGATCACTCTTGCCCCATTGTTTCTCATAGCTTTTGTATGAAACATGAAGGAGGCTTTTTAGGATTTCTGAATACTACAATGTGCACATTTTTCCAAACAGTTTTTTGGCTGCACCTGACATTGTGTGAATTTTGGGTTCAATTTATACAATATTTTGCACAGGGCAAGCAAAATGTAAGTATGATCAGCCCCATGCCCTAACATAGGGATTTTATAGCACGTGGGAAGGGTATCTGGAGTTTCAGACCCTTGGAGAGACTTGGGATGTTTAGGAAAATGGGCTGCATGCACAGACCCAGAAGGCCTGTGTTGGCTTCCAAACAGCACTGAAATGAGCCCAGAGATGCTATCACGACCTCTGTAAAAGTAAGGGACTGTGCCAGAGTGGAATGGGAGGCTGCAGTCACGCTTCTGGTTTGCACACACTTCTGGGTTTGCTTGCTCCATCTTCTGGATGGAGAGCTTTGCATGCAGAACTGGAAGGGCTACTTCAGCTAGACTCTGAGCAATGCACAGCAGTGGCAGGCAGGGAAGCATGTGTGTGTGTGTGTGGGGGGGTTCACTTTATTTCATTCATGAATATTCAAAGAAATATATGTGCACAAAGCCGAACCTTCCCACATTCATTGGGGGGAGGGATTCAGCTGAAGTCAAATATTCCCTTATTCAATTTGCATTGAATCAAATGTGGGAAATTGACTTTGTGCACATCCCTACTTACTATGTCTTGTTCTGGACCAGTGGGTCTAAACCATTAGGCCTGCTGATCTAGAACAGCACCATCTGCATGACAGCACTGGTCCAGACTTCAAAGCTTTGTGGCAGCATGTTTTGGTGCACCACTGACATAGGTCCCCCAGGAGTCAGAATCATGGAAGACTGAAGGAAGGACGTTTTTTACACCCCTCCCTTAAGAGCTCAGAATACTACTATTTCATGAGACCAACAAACAGCTACTGTTTTATGAGACCAAACTCTCATATGTGGGGGTTTGGACATTATTTTGTTTTGTGAAAAGCAATAGAGAGCCTTGTACCTTTGCTCACATGGTTTTTAAAGCCACAGCAAATGGGAAACACTTATAGAGTGTCAGATTGATTTGGTTGAGCTCCCCTCCATTTAAACTTGTTTCTTAGTGCAATAATTCCAAAATATCTTTCTTCCAAAATATTATGCATCAAACTAGTTTGGTGTGCAACATGCCTGTGAGTGTGTGAAACAGTGTGTGTACACACATGCTTTTAGTTGAATTTACTCCATCCCTTCCTGCAGCTTTTTAAGCCACAAAGTGTGAGTAGTAAAGGTTGCTTAGATTAAGTGTCACTCAAAAGATTTTTGCCTTTTTAATGGTTCTTGAGGAGCCAGATCTGTGAAGTTTTTGATTCATTCTGTGATGCTGGGAATCAAACTGTGAACAGTTATTTTCCAGACCTGTGAATGTAGATAAAAGAGCCTCACATAGCTCTTGGCTTGTCCTGTGAGTATGAGAAATAAAAACCTCGGCAGTGTGTTGTGTAAGATTATGGAATATAGATTACAGAAACTTGGTTAGATTTGCATGCAAGTGTAGTTTCAGCACTATGGACAGCTCCTAGGAGCTCAATCTTTAGCTTGTGGCTCAAGAATGTTTCAAATATGATAAACAAATGAGGTGTGCCACAAAATATTGCACTGTAGAGTGCTCCTGCTTAGGGGGTCAGCGACTCGTATCTTCTTGCAGGGCATAATACTCCTGCATTATGTATGGACTGAGCAAACTTATAAAAGATTTTAGAAAAATCTTTCAATAACATATGGCTGTTAGCCTGGTATTAGGAAAATAAAGACAAAACACAGCAATTGTGTAGGTTTCTAGATTCAGTTATAGACAACTCCTGTCAAGGTCAAATATTTTGTGAAGATATCAGGTTTGCAAAGACTTGGGATGCATCCAGATGTTGCTTAATTATTCTGTTACAATTTGGATACTCAAGAATAAAGCATAGGCATTCTGGAATATTCATGCTTTATTCCCAGAATATTCAAATATAGCAGAGGCAGACATTTAAGAGCACTTTACAGCAATATTTTAGGTGGTGGTCAAAACCCAGAATCCTGAAGTTAACTTTATTTAAATATTATTTAAATATTATGTATGTGTGTATAGAGTATATATATTTATAAATTTTTGCTTCTGTTTTGGCAAATACTTCATGAACAGAGCATATATCAGTACAACATAGAATTAATTTTAAGCAGATTTTAATGGTTACTTAGAAGCAATGATAGGTCTTCTAGCTCATGGAAAGGTATAGACCTGGCCTGGCTTTTTTCCATTGTGAGTCATAGGAAGCACCTGGTAGCTTCATGAAGCTGTATGCCAGTTGTTCATCTTCAGAAGCTAATGAAATATAGCAGGAATTATTGGAAAATTCCTCCTCTTCTATGCTGTTGAAACCCTGTGCGATGTATAGCATTCTTGCTTTCTGGTCACCAAGTCACTTGTCATTTTATGTAAGCTCTTCCTAAGTGCCATCAGATGCATATGGGAACAAAGTGCATACTTAAAATATTTAAAGCTTAAGAATTCAGTAGCAATTTTCCATGTCTTTATCATCATTGCACAGATTTTTGCTACATATCCATTGTTGATAGGATGAAAAGCAGTAAGAAAGGAGGAGTGAGATGACATCAACATGAGACAATTCTCCAGACAGGAAATCAATAAGATTTTTTAGCTGCTTCAAAAAAGCATCCATGGCATCTTGGGCAAGCTGAAGAGGTTGCTCAGTCTGAGGGTGTAAAAAATAAACTTTATAGACACTCATAACAGCTGAAACTAGGCCAATGCCAACAGTAAAAAAATCTTCAAACTTCAAAAATGGATCAAAACAGCTGGCAACATCAAGCAGTCTGATCTTTCTTGAAGGATGTAGCAATGGATCCTTTACTGAACAGTGGTTTACATTTTCAGAGGAATTATCTGTTTGGAGAGTTGAGAAAACAATTCTGGTTTGAACACTCTTCAAATCAAGAATGGTTCTTTTCTTGTCTTTCTCCATTGCCTTCCACTTTCCACCATTTTGAAAATATTCATGTGAAACACTGCATCACTGTTCGCCTAGGGATGTACACAAATATTTGTCACATTTGAAATTTGTCCAAATTTGTATGTTTGTATTTGAATCAAATGTTGGGTGTTTGAAGATTGACATTTGAATTCAAATTAAATGTTTCAGTACATTTGTATAAAGCTTCGTTATATTTGTGAACCTGGGGAGGTGGGAAAGTGGCTGCCCCATTCACATCTGCAATGGATCCAGAGTGGATTCAAACCATATTCAGTGAATTGAGAGCGGATTTGATATATTCAGAGCAGATACATAGGGGATATCTAGGTGATTCATAGGCAGTTCGTAGTGAGGACTCAAATCGGATTTGTATTGAACATTCATATCAAATTTGAATCAATCCTACCACATTTGAAGGATCTAGTCAAATGAATATGCATTTTTTTGCATTTGATTTGATACACACCAAACTAGAAAAAACATATGCGCACAGCCCTACATTTTCACAGGTTTTAGCCTAGTGATTATCTGCCAGGTTTTTCATTGGCTCAGCATCCTCACAGAAACTTTCTTCAATTTCACAAAGCTCATGCCAGATTTTACCAAAGTCTCTGGCTTCCCTGTATTTCTTATGCAGATGCAGGTGAAGCCTCTTCCCTACCCTGATACAATTTCTACTTTTGTTTTTAGGGTGAAGGCAAGCACAGGATGGAGGCCAACATACCAGCAGACCCTCAAGTTTTGCTTTCTTCAAGCTAGGTTTCTGACCCTGGGTTCGTGTTGATAGTGCTTGTCTCCTCCACCACCACCACCACATTTACCCCCAAGATCTCAGAGTGCTTTACATAACAGATTAGCTATAGATATTGCACATAAAAACATATTCACTCTACATGAGGTTGGACCACCACTTTGAGCTGATGGATGATCTTCCCATCTTGCACTTTTCTTCTACCTCCTTCAGGCAAGGTGGCTCTTTTGATGTCAATTTAAGGAGGGAGGGGGCACTGCTGGGAGCTAGTGGAAGATTTTCCCAGCACACTCTTTTTCCTCTGCTTCCCTCAAGCATAGTGCCTCTTCTTTTACATTACTGCCATTCTTAAACCTAAGAAGACGTTAGAATGATGTAGCCTTACTATGTGATACCACGTTTCAATCAAGATAAGCTATTCATATCTGTGTTGGCACCTTGCATCTCCTGACATACATACTTTGTGAAAGTCATCAAAGGAAGGTCTCTATTTTAGACTTATGCAGATCCAGTTTACTTATTCCACTGTATTTGAATTGGATATGCTGTAATAAGGCATGGATATTCTGGAATATCCATGGTTTAATATGAATATCCAGATATAGTGGAATTAGTAAGCAATATCTGGATGCAGCCTTACTTAGTGCTACTTTTGGGGATAAGAAAAATTAGTTATTGTTAGCTATTGTATCTTTTGGTACAGCTAAACATTCAACAACTTATTAATTCATCTATAACATTCGTTTTAACTACATGGCACAATCTCTCACTGTGGTTTCTCCTTGCAAATGTTAGGGCATGCCAGCCAGTTAGCTAAAGAGATTTTTAAGCAGCATGTGATGGACATTAATTTTTTAAATTTTTTAAATTGATTTTAAAAGCAATATGACATAAAAAAACAGTTAAACAATATCTATCATACAATTTCTTGTATCTTCTCTTAGTGTGTATTGCTTTATTATTCTGTATGACTTCCCCCGTTTCTCCGACTTCTTAGTATTGCTTGTTTCTTTGCTTCTTTCATCATTCTTGTCATTTTCTGACTGCCTTCTTCATTTTTAGTCAAAGCCTTCTGTCGACACTTGTAGTTTGTGTAAATAGTTAATAAAAAGGTGCCAATCTTCTACAAATTTATCAATTGTTCTATCATTTAACAGGTTCGTCAATTTATCCATTTCTGCCAGATCAACTAGTTTATTTAACCATTCATATTCCGTAGGAATCTCCTTCTCCTTCCACTTTTGTGCGTATAGTAGTCTTGCTGCCGTCACCATATATGATACCAATACATTAATATCATCCAAAGAGTTATCTATTATACCCAACAAAAACAATTCTGGTTTAAATAAAAAATGCTTCTTTAATATTGATCTCATACTCTTATAGATTTGAGCCCAGTATTTCTTTGCTTTTTTACATGTCCACCACATATGATAGAATGTTCCTTCTGCTTTCTTACATTTCCAACATTTGGTTGATATATTTTGGTAGACTTTTCCTAATTTGTGTGGTGTTAGATACCATCTATACATCATTTTATAAATGTTTTCTTTTAATAATATACAATTTGTAAATTTTATATTTTTTGTCCACAGTTTTTCCCATTGTTCCATCTGTATATTATACCCAAAATTTCTAGCCCATGTAATCATACATTCTTTAACCTGTTCATGTTCCATATCGATCTGCAAAAGTACTCTATAAACACACCCAATAGGTGTGCATGTGATGGACATTAATGAACAAAACAATATTGCTATCCTTTCTAACATAAAATCACCAAAATGGCTAGCACAAATGAAATCTATTTTCCATCTTGAAAAATATTTAGTTTACAAAATACCCCATTAGTTAAGGCAACAATTTACTTATGCATGTTTTGAACTAATTGACTCCATGGTGAATTATGGGAGGAAGACTTTGTGTTTGTGGTGCAGCAGTGGTTGAAGATCTTTTTCATATCTTGCTTACCTATCACTTTTATTCTTCAATGAGAACAACTTGTTTTGGTACCCTTTTGCAAAATGTGTCCCACTGGAATGCAGAACCCAAGGTGACTTAACTTCTGCAGGGAGAAAATGTCCAGGTGACATATAGGGTAGCTTTGTTTTTGTTAAGGCTGCCTGATTTAGGAAATTATTCATTGAGTTGAAAGGGTGATGAAGGCAAATAATGATGTTATTTTTATTGTGTTTCTCAATTTTGTCCTTGTATGTTTTATATGATTTTATCCTTTGTAAACTTGATATGGTCAAATGATTAATCAATAAAGTTAAAGTTATAACATATATTTCCCAGGGTGGTCACAACACGTGATAAAATAAGCACTAAACTTATTTAAAATATAGTCCATCCAGTCTTTTTGGGTGGCCTTACCTTTTTTGGAATGTTACAGAAATGAATTTAAGCAATGAATTCATACAGATACCTCAAAATCTATATTCTTGAAGTAAAGCAAGTAAATATGGAATGATTCCTCTTTTTGTCCCCTACTATACGATGTTTTTACATTTCCACCCCCAGCACATTTCCTAGTATAATGCAGAGAAACAAACTTACATGGCTTGCAAAAACATTTCTGTAAGTTATTACCAGCCATGGAAAGCCAGTAACTAGAGGAAGTGGCTATCACAAGCATTCTCCTAACACAGCTGCAAATAATGAGGCGGTTTCCTGGGATTAGAACGACTGCATTATACAAGCAATAGTAATATATAGAGTGGCTTTCCCATTTGCTATTTGTCTTATTATTAGAATCTCTAGCTGAAGAGTCAAGGTATCATTTCAGCATTACATACTGCTTATAAATCTCTTTGCACATCACAATTATTTCATTTAATCAAAATCAATCACAATTTTCATGGCCAACTGAAGAAATTTTCATGGGATGTGAAAAGCTAATTGGGTTGCTGGTTATTTTTGAAGTACTATACCCAAATTTTTATAATGTCCCACAGTGTAAATTGCAAAAGTCAAACTGAATGTTAACTACTATAAATTTTGAGGCACACAGATACTTTATAATTGGGAGAATTTATTAGTATTAATTTTAAACTTCTAATTATAGATATATTTAAAAAAATAAAAATCTGCTTTGAGTATGAATTAACTGAATAAACTTGGTAGATGCTATACTTAGAGCAAATGTCTGCTGGTAACTGCAGAAAGATCAGTGATAAACTGTAGGCAATTTCACTATCAGTATTGAAAGAACAGCTCAGTTGTAAACAATCCCATTAAATATTTACTGAGTAACAATATATTAAAAGGAATTTGTAAACATTGAGACACACAGTCACTTGATGTCCAACAAGATGGCCTTAACTTCAAGTCCTCAGGGGCAAGTAGTTCAGAACATAACGATATAAGAGGACCCCTGCTGGATCAGGCCACAGTCCCACTGGTTCAGCATCCTGTCTCACATAGTGGCCCATCAATTCCTTCTGGGCATCTCAAGCAGAGAACAAAGGCACAACTTCGTACAATAAAATTGCTTTTTGCACAAACAAAAATCACAGTGGAGCCAGCTGCTCTCCAGCTGCATTTCTTTGAAATGCTTGTTGACCTCATCAGCCGCATCAGTGATAGACTTCATTCATAAACCTTTTTAGTTTGGAGACATTTTAAAGAATAGCATGAAACTAAATATGTGTTCATGGTATACATTCAATAAATACAGTGATTGCGATTGGTAATTATGAGTAGTACTTTTCCAAATTTAAAAAGTTAGTCCTTCAGAAGTCCCCTGCTTCAGCTACATCACTTTAATCCAGTTAGCCTTTCTGCACTTATCTTAATTCAAATAATGATCCCCTGTAGTCTTCTTCGGGCCTTATTTTGCCTGCCCACCACTGGTAGGCTTAATTTGAACCAGATGAAGTATAATCCATATCAGGAGGCTTCTGTACTCGATCACTGATAGTCCTTGACATTGAGGACTACTGGTGTGTGAGTGTGGATAAGTCTGGGTCATGTGGATTGTGGAAGCATGCATGGGACCAATTAGGAATTTAGCTAATGCATAACAAACTCATTGTAGGATCACTGGGTTATGCTGAAAGTGAGAGAGCCACTTTTTTTCTTTTTTCTTTTTTTTGGTAATGTTTGCAATTACTAGAAGCTATGTTTGTAACAAGCTGGAGGTATGATATGTCAATGGTATGTTGTCTCCAATGCTTCCTTGTAGTTGGCCTGTGATGAATTTATTTACAACAGTGACCCAAATTTTTGCATGCAATCCTTGAAGATTTATGGATTTTTGTGTCTTCCAATGCTGTGCCAAGTAAGCATTTGCAGCAACTAACAAAAATTCCAGAAAGGGTGTTTTGGGAATTTTATTTACTGTGTTCTCAATTAATTTGTCAAATATGTTTTGAAGCTATCTGAGCTGGTGACCAATATCTCTCCTTGTGATAGTGAATTCTGAAGTATACATATCGTGTAAAGCAGTATATTCTTTCAAGATTGGATGACCCCTGCTTTAGAATTTGGAGAAATGTATTTTTCTTTGTGTACTTTTCCCATACCATTTTTTTTAAATATATAGACCACTATTATGCCCTTCACAAACTTTGTTGTGCACAATTTTCCTGGGGTGATCACACCACCATTAATTTATATAAGACCTTATAATATTCACAGTTTTATTTTTCAGTGCTATTATTTAAGTAACGAACTCAGCATGCAAACTTGAAAAATGAAAATTCTGTTTCCAATGTTCAACTCTGTTTATATCAAGCTTGCTTTTATACTCTGTTTATAACATTCACTTGTTATGTCTGTACACTTAGAGTTATTACGGTAGCTATTGCCATTATTGAGTTCAACCCAATATTATATTCTTGTTATGTAGGATTGTATATGAGAAGTCCACTGATACTGATAAATTCAGAAAAATGATGGAGAAATAATCTTTTGATAACATGGATGCAGCTATCAGGATAAAAGCCTTCAGAACCAATCCTATCTCCAAATTATGTCTGCAGATCTCAGTATGAACATTTTAGGGCTTGTTCTTGTAAGGCAAAAAAAAAAAAAAAATGGCACACCCTCTCCAATGCAGATTAATCAACACTCAATGCAAGGGCAAAAGGCAAGGATTGTGCAAAGCCATCAGACCAGATTAAGGGAGGCATGACATAATGAAGTAGAGCAGAGCAAATCAATCCTGCCCTAGCAACAGTTCATTATCATTTACATAGCAAACATTTAAACCAAGGATAGAGAAACCAGCCTGATTTCCTATAGGTGACGTGCTGGATTTAGAAGAAATAATAGAGACATAAAAGCTGGTTGGCCGAGTTGTGACTAGCTTCTGCAATATAGCTTTCAGCCTTTTGTAAAATAGTCATTGGCAAAGATCTGCTCATGAGCAACAGCTGATATTTTTAAATTAAGAGAGAATGCGAATGTATCAAGTATAGTAAAGTTTTACTATAACAGTTAAGAGCCAACCCACTTCTTCCCTTAGGCCTATTCTGCATTTT
This sequence comes from Aspidoscelis tigris stejnegeri, assembly GCA_023333525.1. Lineage (NCBI taxonomy): Eukaryota > Metazoa > Chordata > Lepidosauria > Squamata > Teiidae > Aspidoscelis > Aspidoscelis tigris. Next base: position 84,246,117 of record JALMGA010000003.1, read on the forward strand.
TTTTGCTGTTTGTAGAAGGAAACCATGACAAATACATGGATCTGCTTAGCAGCGAAAGAAGCATAGTCCTTTCTGCATCTTATTAGCCTGTGGAATAATAGCTCTAGTGCTACATCTAATACATTTTAGGTGAAGGATGGATCCCAAAGTGAAATTTGGACCCCAGTGTGAAATTTGGGAAGTATTCCTGTGGAATTTGCCTATGTGAATGTGAAGCTTTGAACTCTTTGAAGCATTTGTTTTTGCAGCTGCAAACAGACAGACAGACAGACAGACAATCCAGAACTTAGATGCAGACACAATTTTATTGCCCGTTTAAAATACAGAGAGATTGTCTATACATGTTGGCAAGTAGTTTTCCACCATGAATGATCAGAATATGCCATCCAATATATAGAAACGAATAGGCAACATTTGTGCAACTATCTGCCCACTGTACCAGTGTATGGGGGGGATGGCTCTTTACCAGCACACTAGGAAGCACAACCACAAGAAGGTGTGCTTCCAAAAAGACACTGGCTGGAAAAGTTGAAGTTCCAGGCTTTTGAAGCCAGTAAGTAAGGATGGGCCCAGAGAGCTAGTCCAGCTCAGTGTCTATGGTGCATCCCTCTCTGGAACCAGAGGTGTTGAATATTTATTGCCCTGCTGTCAGTTGCCCCTTTTGCTCAAGTGGATAATGGTGGCTTGATTTAAGGTACTGTATGCTTGGAAGAGGTAGATCAACTAAATCCATTTCAGTCTGGCTTCAGGAATGGTTATGGCAGTGACACTATCTTGGGTTTCTGACTGGTGGTCTGTACCAGGCAAGGGATGGGGGAGTGTGGCTGTATTCACTTTCTTTGATCCATTTTCTGTTTTTGATGTCATAGACCATAATATTCTACTGTATTTGGAAGTGGGAAGCATTGCTTCATAATGCTTGCACTTCCAGCTCCAGGACAGAGTGCAGGCAGTTTCACAGGAGAAATTTTACTCAGTACTCTGGGATCTTACTCACAATTTTGTCTTCTACAGTGTATATGAAGCTGTTGGGTATTGACATCAGAAAGTTGAGTGGGGTGCTGCCAAGCTTTGTTTTCCCATATTGTTTAATTTCAACCAAAATTGTTGTTTCAGGTGCTTGACCATTGTCTGAAGGGAAAATTAAGGTGAATTTAGAGCAATAAATTAAAACTGCATCGAGCTGAAACATAGTTACTACATGTTATAGAGTATCAAGTCTAGGAAGTAGGAAACTTTTTTCATTGGGGTTTCATCAACCTAGAAATGGAACGTGAAACATATGAAATTGATTCCTATCACTTGAGACTGAAGTGGAATTAGAGGCATAAGTGCATACTTTAAATTATGGCTGGCTCACCAGCTCAAGCTGTACCTCTGTAAAGCTAACGTAGAGACCAGTGATCCATGCTCTGGTAACTTCTGGATTAGTCTATTGTCATCTATTGTTCTCCATGAAGATAGTTGGAAGCTCAAGCTAGTATAGACTGCAGCAGTGAAACTGTTGATAGCTCTTGATGGAAGGTCTGTACTTGCTCCTAATTTGCTACCAAACCCAATTCAGAGTATTTAGTGATTTGAGGCTGAAAAGTCTGAAGGTATGCCTCCTCCCATACAAATCCATCCTCACTGAGAGGCTTTGTTAGCCCTCTGGGATCTGAGATGGCAACACGTGACAGAATCATCTGGCTTGCAGCAGGTGCCTTTAGGTTTCTAGTGAAAATACACCTGTTTATTCAGTATTTTTAACTGGTGGTTTTGTTTCTTTAATCTACAGGCTTTTGTATGTTTACATCTCTTGTCTATTAACCACCCTGGACCTTTAGATGGAGTACAGGAAATCAAGCAAACAAGCAATAAACAAATGAACTTCCATTATTTACAACTTGAAGAATGTCAGTTTCAAGAGCCTTTGGATATCCCATTTTATGCTCAGTAGAGGACGACGACATAGGGTGATTCCACCTTACCTTGCATACCAGACCAGTAAGTGTACAAGGAGCCTCCCTTAGAATGTACCAGATGTGGAAAGGAGGCTCCTAGTATGCTTGCTAGTCTAGTATATCAGCCAGTGCAGAATCACCCATAGACAACCCAGCTTTCCCCTTTATTTGGCTCCTATAGAAAAAAGGACTACACTGATTTCATGATCTCATGGACTAGAACATGCCAAGCTCTTCTGTCCTTTTCTTTCTCTTGAAATCACCCAAGCTCATGTCCATTGCTTCCATGAAACTTTCTATCCATCTCATCCTCTGCCATCCACTTCTTTTGCCTTCAATCTTTCTCCGCATCAGGGTGTTTTCCAATGAGTCCTGTCTTATTAGGTGTGAAAGTATTTGAACTTCAGCTTCAGTATTGAACAGTCAGGGTTGATTTCCTTGAATATACGTTGTAGCATACCTTTTAGTGGTGACCGATTACTACATTATAGCCTTCAGGGTTTTTTTTTAAAGAAAACAAAATGCAAAAGCTTTCATTCTTTTCTCAAACAACCATCTACTTCCACATTATTTTTCTGTGTCCCAAGGAAGTGAATAATGGTATTTTGGATTCTTTCCGCCTCTCGCTTAAGATTTTTATTTAAACCAGTATGACTTTCTGACTCATTTTCTCCTTCAGGTATTTTTGCTATCCATCCACCAGCTTAAAGTTGTGCCTCTTCTATCAGGCAAGTTTGGTAGATGTTGATCAGTGCATGAAATCAGTTCTTAAATGACTGCAAAATTGCCTGCCTTCAGACTGTTTTGATCACAAGGGCTTTCAAGTGTCAAAGTCATTTGGAGAACTAGATAGATAAAATGCATGAGCATTGAGCTTTTTCCAGGACAGAATAAATAAATGTGTTTTCAACTGTGTGCTTTGCCTTTGATAGTGATTTGTTAAAAAGGGGGTTAAAAAGAGAGGCAATAATATTAAATATTTACAAGAGTGATTTAGTTGTATAATCTTGTGCTGTGTGTGTCCCTGTTCAATAGTGAAATCAGCTACTGTTGAAGGAAATGCCATTAAACTGGTCGTACTGTGAAGGTCACTAGCTGTGCAACGTTGAAGCAATTTATTGAGAGTAATGATTTTTCTCAGCTTTCCATTGCACCCCTTTCTCCTCACTTTTTGGTTTCCTTTCCCCCAAATAACTTGAAAGCAATAATGTTTGGGACTCAGTTTTTCATTCTGGTTCCATTCTTACAGATTTTGCATTTGGAAAGTCTTCTCAAAGTTTCTTTGTTTCATGTATTTTAAAAGGCAGATGTGGATTTTGCTTTTCTGGACAGAGCCTATTGCATTGGTAGGGTTTTGAGCTTAGAATTTTTTTTTATAACTTTGGACTTGAAATGCTTTCTGGAAAGTAAATATAACTTGGCTGACATGTTTCAAATAAGACTTAATTTACCCTGGAAATACTGTATATAAGTCTATTCATAATATTGAAGCTTAATCATATATTGGTGTGGTAGAGACACTGAGAGATGATGTTACCACATTTATGAAATGATTTCATTGTATTGGCAGGGAATATATTTGAGAATGTTCTCATAGAATGATAGCTGATGACATCACAGCTAAATAACAGTTTCTTGCACATGCTCTGTAGTTTAACAACTTTTAAAATTAGTATTCTTACCTCCTGTGACTGCTTCAGCTGTTCTGTTTCTACTGGTGAATTCCATCTCCTGGAGCAGTCCACATGGCCCTGAGCAAGGCCATCTTTGGAAGGTTTCAAGAGCTAGGAATGAAGGCTTCTTGACCTTGGAGGACCCATTTTGGCAGTGCAATAAGGCACACTGCTGAAATGGCCCTCCTAATATATCAAGCCACAGATTCATATGCATACTCCATGTTGCAGTGTGTCAGTAAACCTCTTTTAAAAAGTCAGCTACTATACTGGACATGGCAGCCACTGTGCACTGCCTAGTCTGCTCTACACTCTTTCCTCTGCAAATGGAAAGAGACTGCATGTGAAAGAAAGGTCCCTTAACTCCTTCTTAGACTGTTCTAACTGCAAGTCTAGAAACAACCTAAAAGTTTTGCTTAGGACTTGTAAGAAATGAGAGGAAAAACTGGATGTGTTTTGCCTCTGTAGGAAAACATTTAAAAAAGGTTTGTTAGTGGTCTGTAATACCTGGGGTTATTAGCAAAAGTCAGGGTAACTCCTGTGTGGTGCATCCACGCTAAGTGGAATCATTGGAGGTGCAGGTGGGGCATGAGATCAGTGGTAAAAGTGCAGTTGTGCAGTGCATCATTTGGTTGCCCTGACAACAGTGCTGGTCAAGCATGCTGGCACCATTGTCTGGGCTCCATGATTCACACATAGCCAGCACTTGGTAGAGTGCCAGCTAAGTTTCAAATGGTTTGGGTGTCCCCAAGTATGGACACCTAAAGCATCCTATCACTTCTCGCTAGGATGAGAGGTGAAGTGCAAATTCGTCTACAAAACTTGCACCTTCTTCTGGTGAAAATGTGGCATGTGGGTGAGGTGGGAAGGCTGTGGCTGCTCAAAGATGTGCTGAATCACAATCACCATGGCAATGGTCAAGTGTGCAGCAGAAATCAATGCAGCCATTGCCATGGTGATTTGGGCAGTCTGGGGAGGAGAATCTGTACTGCAACTGCTGGTAGTAAAGTTGGAGATAGCACTGGTGCTCGTAGTGTGAATGTGGGTCACCATCCCCAAACCTAACTGTGCTAAAATGATGTAGTCGCATCATTCCAGGTAGTTTAGATGGGCCCACATCTGGAGACCAAAGTTTGGAACATCTGATCTAAAATATGTACCTGGCACACCAAATATGTAGTAGTTGTCTCAAAAGAGAGGTAGAGCTGAAGTTGTGTTCTTCATTTTCTCCCTTTTCTGTAGTTTTTAATTATAACTTTTCAATGCTCTGAGTTCAGTTAAAATTCAGCAAAGTCTAGTTTTACCTCTCAAAATGATTTATGGGCAAAAGGTATTACTTGCTCCAACTATAGAAGTGGAATGTTTTACATGAATTCATTCACAGCCTTTGTAGATCCCTACTTTGAGTCCTAGGTCTGCATAGTCAGAATCAATTTGAATAATTTAAAAACCAACCATCCATAACAAAACAAAAGAATAGCAAATCATAATACTGTTTCATGGGACATTGCTTCTACAGTCAGAATCCTGAATTCCTACTTAACTTAAAACAATGTTTTAAATTAAGTCATAAGGCCTTCTGTTCAATTATTTCTAAGGGCCTTTCTGTACCACTAAAAGCTTCCCTACCACATATTAGTGGGGAATACAGGAAGCTCCCCCCCCCACAGTATACTCTGTTACTATAGAACAGGGGTTCCTAATACAGATCACTACCAACAGACTAGGTCAGGCCAGGTGAGATCACAGAGATGTGCGTAAGGGACGCCTCCAGTTCTGGACTGTTGGGGGACTCTTTTTGGTGCTGTCCATGTATTTGTTAGATCCCACCCCATGTATCTTAAACTGAACCAAGAGTGAGCTTTGTGACATCCAACTTCTTTTCCAATTTTCTAAGCCAAAAATAAGTTTTTGGTTTGGTGTCTAAATAGCAGAAACTGACCTTAGCTCAGAGTTAAAGCAAATGCTTGGAAATTGTAGTGATCAGAAGTCAAAGCTAATTTGATTGCACCTAACAACAATAGAAGATAATAAAGGTACATGTCAGTTGTACTGAGTGTGTAGATTTTATACAGTGCCTTTGTGGAACACACTAGGCCTTTTTGCACTTACTGCCATAGTAAATGGGGGTGGGGGGGTAAATCCATCTGCACTTTATAGAACCATTTCTTAATCAGAAATGCCTCCATGCATCCCAGAGCACCCCCCCCCCATGGGAAATGCAAGCATCATGCAATTAAAATTGCACCACACTTATACTAGCGGCAGAGCCAGGAAGGCTCTGAGTGCTCCATAGGCAGTGCAGGCATGAAGATGCACTGCATTGCCAGGTTGCCCAGGTGACAGCACTGCTGGTCACTGGAACTCTAGAAAGCCACAATCCCAACCACCATTTACGCCTGGGATAGGTTTCGAGTGCTCTAGCCATCTACTTTGCATTGTAGCACATTTCCTCCCCTTTGCAAATTTCATCTAGGTTTCTCATTTCATCTTATGATATAGATCTGGTCATGGGATGCTAAGAGAGACCTCTCTAACAGTTCTTAACATCCAAGTTGGACTGTAAAAATACCCTTATTCATAAGTGTCTTGAACCCCAACCATACTAGTATCATGGCCTGTTTCTTGTGAACAAAAAAAAAACAGATAAGAATTTATATATAAATTGTAAATTGGAGGAAAGCTGGACAGTGAAAGGGAGTCATGATAGCATGACAGGTGTTTTATAGAATGTAATGCAGAGGTCCTGGTCTCCTTGACAGTTAGCAATGAGAAATTGCAGCATAAAAATAAGCTATGAGCTATGACCAGTTTGTAAAACCCAAATAAATATTTTAATGTGCAGGGGAAGATGAAAGAGAAGTAACATGGGAAGGAAACAAGGTTTGACCAAGGAAGGAGGCAAGGTGGGATGTTAAAAAAAAAAAAAGAGAGAGAAGTCGGTGCAGGAGCTGTATAAAAATTAGAAAGAGGCAAGGGGAGGAGAGAATGAGAGATGATAATGTTGAAACACTACCAAAAAAGAAAGAGAGAGAATTTTGAAAAGACATTTACCAAAAAATAAAAGTATGAATGATATAAGAAGAAGTAAGGGGAGCCAAAAATCTCCAGTAGAATTAGCTATCAAAAATGGATGATGACAAGTATAAATCATTGTCAAGAATCAGAAGTTGAAGCAGAAGAACATCTCTTTAGTAAGGAAAAGGCAAAGTGCTAGCCCAAACAGACCAAAAATGGTGTTCTGAATAGTTTTGGATTTTAACTCTGCTAATGAAATAATTTATTAAAACTCTGAACATTTTTTTAAATGTTCAGTCGCATATCAGAAGCAGATCGATCTGTGACTTTGAAAGGACAAACTAAATATGGCATGGTGATTTCTTTGCTATTCCTTCAGTAATTCCCTCTTTTAAGTGAAAAGCCAGCTTAGAATCTGGAAACCAAAAGCCAGGGAGCATGATGTACCTACATCTGTTCACCCACAAGGAGAAAAAGAAATTGGTAAAATAATTTTGATCTTAAAAATTGCTGGTGGACAAAGAGATACATAGCTGGCTATTCTCTGTTTACACAAGGACTGCTCACAGGCCACTTTGTAATAAAACAGAGAGACCCAAGGTCAGAGAAGAAGGTGCTACATAGGGTTGTTTAATGGGTCCTTAATGGGTCCTTAATGAGTCCTTCTTAATGGGTACTCTAGTGCTAGTGGGAAAACACCCTAGGGGGCATGCAGATGCCCCCAGGTTACTTGGGGTGGAGCTTGGCAGCCACAGTATTAGTGGGCATAGTTTTGCCCCTGCTCTTTGTTCCTGCCATGCATGCTGAAATCAGACCATGGCAATCTGTTGGCTGTTAAGCCACATAATAGTTGTGAAATTAAAAGGCTTTCACTCCTTCAGGATTAGTTGATCTGAAAGTGATTGAGACAAGTCGACCTGAATTGGGAGAAAATTTTGAGCCGGTTGCGAGTAGGGGGTGCCCACTGTCATGCCCATGTGCGCACCTCCACTAATCTGTGGCTGCCAAGGAAGGGAATGATCTGCTTTTATTTATACTTTTAACTAACTTTTGGTTATGCTTTTAACTGTGGTGGCCAAGGAAAGGAATGATCTTTGTGTTCGTGGAGGTGTTTGCCTGTCATCGCTGCAGCGGGCGGGACAGGTTATGGTGATGGCAACCTGGCTTCCTATTGCGGGAGAGGGTGGGTGGGGAGAAAAGGCTACAGGTTCACACTACGGCTTCCATGGGAAAGGCACGTACGATTTGAATCTATGTTGTCCCAAACCACATGGGGACGCGCCATGGGGACACGCCCATAGTCAGTTTTTGGAGGCCTTTCGCCACCATGGTCTCCTGTTCCATTGCAGTGTTCTCCCTTACCTTTACAGAGGCTGTGGTGGCATATCTGAGCCTATTTCAGTGCTCTTCAGAAGCCAAAAAAGCACTTCTGAGTCATTTGCGCATGCAGCTCTTCATCCAGGGATCACACAGTGCAGTGGGAGCTGCGTGCACAAACCCAGTAGTGCTTTTTCAGCCTCCAAAGAGCGCCAACACAGGCCACCCTGGCCTCCGTAAAGGTAAGGCCAAAAAAGACTTCCAGATTTGCATGCACAGCTCCCCATTTGGAGATCATGTGATGCAGTCTAAGGCCTAGAAGGCCTAGGAGAAAAGTGCATGGTTGGGGCGATGGCAGCAATGGCAGATGAGTGGGGGGGCCAGAAAGGGAGGAGTGGGGGGTTCACTTTCTTTTGTGCATGAATACTCATATGAATATTCATGCATGAATACAAAGCCCCCCCCACACACACACACACATTTAGGGGGCGGGGAGTCAGCCAAAGCCGAATATTCCTACATTTGATTCATAACAAATTGAATGTGGGAAATTGGCATTGTACACACCCCTACTATGTATCTGCATCTTCTAAGTCCACATCCATCTAGAATATTTTTCTTTGTTTACCAGGTCTGTACAGAGATCCCATGTTATCTCCATTAGGCCTTGATGCTGTATAATACCTTTTATAATTCAAAAAATAAGATTGGCTTTCTGGAGAAAGAAAGACCTAGATTTTCGTTGATTGGTTTGTTTCAACTTTAAAATATGTTCAGGAAAAACAGTTGAACTGATAAGTCTAGTTGGAAAGCCCTTTTGTTTTCAGAATGCTTTCCTTAGGATGAGGTAGGAAGTGGGGAATTCCATTAGCAAGCACTAGTCTCCTTTAAAATAGGTCCATAGATTCACCCAGTCTGTTAATGATGGCCAAGAAGTGAAGGGACAATAGAACAAAACAATGAAGAAAACTCAGAGCTTTGTGATGATGTAGTAGGATTGGTATGTATCAGTTGCCTTTCATAGTGGTTTCTCTCTATCATCATCTATCAGCTTTGAGTGGTGTGCCAGGTACAGGCTTACCTAGATTATGATAATTGAGCCACCATTATCCATGATCACTTCATGTTCCATTTTAATTACTGCAGGATGTTATATGTAGCATTGCTTTTTATGTGGTGTAGAATCAGTGCCTGTTCCAGAACTGGGTCACAAGGCTATTAACTAGGAATGCAGATGTATTAATTAGATTAGTATTTTGTCAGTGATATTGGTTTCTTGTCTGTTTCTGGCCCAATTTAAAGTGCTGGTTTTAACCTTTAATATCTTGAAGAAGGGCCCATTTAGGTCTGCCTTGACCCTATTGCCCTGTGTGAACTTTGTAATCCTCTGCAGATACCCTACTTTGAGTTGCCATTGGAGAAAGTGCTTTCTTTTCTTTGTGCTGGTGCTCACATAGCTTTCACACTAAAACTCCTCTGTCGTTATTTTTCCAAACTTTTAGACTGGGAGTAAAAAGTGATAACTTTTTATTCACCTGCAATTTTTAGGAAAAGTAAGTTGACCTTTCTCCCTAACTAGTTTGACATTGCCAGTACAAAATGTATTTTCAATTGCTTTTTCAATTCTATGTTTTCTGTATTTCAAGCCACCTAAAGAGCTGTTCTTTTGTCTTGAAGCTATTTGGAGTAAGTAAGTAAAAGAAAGAAAGAAAAGTTGCATTGGAGGAAAGGGCCAGAATGAAACTCAAGAGACTCAATAAATGATTAGCCACTAGCTCTGTGATGCCAGCTGTGAGCATATCAGGTAAATATTTATTTAAGTGCAACAAATAAACATTTAGGAGCTTACCTTGCCTAAGCAGTATGCTGCATTATCTACAAAACTTCATTTTGTTGAAGGCATTGTTTGCTTACTTGATGTCTGGTGAGAAAGTATCAAGTTGCTGTGTAGGCAAATAAAAACTCAATGAGCCTTTATTTGGAAATATGAGCCCTACGGTTTGCCAGGAAAAGGGATGGTTAACTTTCATTGTACATGGAGATTTGGCTTTGCTGCTATAAATTGTAGTGATAAAGAATGAGCAAGGGGAAAGAAAAAGGGGACACTGGAAGAACAAAGTGAAATCATGCATCTCTTATTACTAAATTATCTGGCTGGCTCTTGACGTGACTGCATATTTATTCCATGAGAAGGCTTTGGTTACAGGCAGGTGACTGCCAGTGTTCAGGTGTTTGCCGACTGTCTTTTGGGATACTGCATTAACAACTGTAAATAGAGCTAGTGATTCAATCCATTCGTACAAAGGTTAAATTGCAGGTCTTTGGACTTCCCAGGGGGACAAATAATGGAGCAGCACAAGTGGAAGTACACAACAGGCCCTTTTTGCAGCCAGTGGAGCTTCCTATTATTGTTATTGCTTCTGCTGGCTGGAATGTTTAAAAATGGAAATCTGATGTTTAAATGATTCCATTGTGAATGGAGGGCATCAGGTGCTGAAAATGGGTGACTAAATCCATTTTCAGTGGTGAAGTGCATGACATTGTGAAAGAAAGAATGGACTAGTCTATTTTACCTGTTATGATAAATAACAGACCCACTAGAAGATCACTTCAAAGGGTTATATATAGACTTTCAGAATGTATCTTTTTATTCTGCCTGCCATCCCTGTGGGTTTTTTTCTAATTACCATTCTCCATATGCAGTTAGCAAACCAAGGATCAGTTTTTTCATTATGTTATTGATATGTATTCATGCAACAAGATTTGGTGACATCTGTGAATACTTATCTGTGTAATGCCTAGAATGTGGCGGCACATTTTGTGCCTGTTAAGATTAGTGTGAAGACCTTGCCCACTACCAAATTTGCATCCAGAAATTACATTTCACGAAGCACATTGAACCAACTATAGCACACTGTCCATTGTAGGTGGACAGATACATTTTATAGGGTTCAAAAACCCATAAAATTGTGGTCTTAGAAAGGGAGGAATTAAGCAAGCCTCATGTTTGTGCTTAAAATGTAAGTGCGTAAGAGTTCTTGTTATATCTCCACTTACCAAGCAAAATGCTTGGTATTGTGTCTTCTACTGTGATATCTTATCAACAGTGGCAATGCATGTCTCATGGTGATCAGGGCATCTCATTGCCAGATGGGATCATGGACGGAGGTAGCAGTCTGAGAAGGCATGATTTTCTGACCTCAATAGAGGTGCTTCAAATCACTGTTTGAAATGATGCCTCCATGCTCACAAATGGAGATGAGGAGGGGTCTTTTTGAGTGATGACCACGGTGCCTCCCTCAAGTACCTAGGGAGAAACTGTCTCCATTTCACAAGCTCCGTGGGCTTGCTTTAAAATGTCTTTCATTGGAAGCTAAGAAACATTTTGAGGGGTCACTTCAAAATCTAGACTGTAGCTGTGGGTTATTCCTAACTAAGTTGGCATTCATCCTACTAACAATGGTTAGTCTTCCTAGAAATCTCTTTTCATAGAATATTGGTGTATCGATACAATGAGTGGCACCCTTTGGCCCTTAGGAGATAAAAGTTTAGAACTCACAGTTGTTTAAGTGCCATCAGTTCCAGATAAAGGCTTATTAAATCATTATTGTCTACAAAACCCTGCTGTTCTAATGATATAATCATCACTGTTACAGCTATGACTATTATCTCTGGTTTTATTCTAATTGGGTGCCCAGAGCACTTCAGATATATTAGAAAGCCCTTTACTAACTTGACACTCTTTACATTTTGGACAACTCCTACTGACTTCAACATCTTCATTTTGTAGTTTGAGGGGGCATGAAGAGGACTTTTTGGCTTCACTTACTGCTCCTCAACTGTGCGTTTGGTGCCTCCAGGTGGAGATGGAAGCAGCAAAGGGACTCTGTTGCTTCCATTGCCCACAGAATTCCACCCCACCATGCACATAAAAAAGATGCTGAGCTTTGAATGTTCTGCCACCCCAGCAAACGGCAGAGCTACCTGTCTGGTGGACTGGAGGCCACTCCTCAGGGATGCCAAAGCTACTGGTCTACCAGTCTGGTGATCTGAAATGTCCTGTTGCAGCAAGGGGCATGTCTGGAGGCACTCAAAATGATGGCTTTGGCATAGAGAACCTTTTCTCTTCCTATTGGGTCTGCATATGTTGCAATACCTGCTGGATACTAAATGACAGGAGGAAACTTCCTATCCATGTTTGTGGAAGATGGTGAAGTGAGCTGATTCATACTCTGTCTTCCCATTTGTTGATTAAGCAAAGAACGCCAGGATATAGAGCTGTTATCTTTCTTATAACCTTTGTGACCCTATTGTGTGACAGATCATAATCTGTCTGGTGATGAGGAGAATCAAGCTGCTTTGAGATTCTGCCATGCATTCATCTGCACTTCCAATCCTTTCTCTAATAAAGTATCATTAAAAGGGCAGATGGAAAAAGTGCATTAAAAATGCATTGGAAGCTATATTTTCAACCAACATATATATTTTTAATTTTTTTTTCTCAGCATTTCCAAGCCTTTATGGATTCTTTTTTTTTGGGGGGGGGGGAAGAAACTGAAGTCACATTTACATGATGAAAATAATGCATTTGCTTGCTATTTCTATTCAGTTCTTCTATGTGATATACAGAGCTGAAAAAAAGAGGCTTTTCCCAAGTCTATTAAAAGTACTTTGAAGTTATATGAAATGTAAGGAGTGCTTCAAAGTTCTGTGTATACTGCTGTCAGGTGGATGGGAATTCCCTGTCAACTGAGTAATCTGGTTCTGTGTGAAACAGTAGGGTTTTATCTTTCGGTGCCACTGTCCACTTACTGCTATAAAGTAATACATTGAAATTTATTTTTCCATGACTAGAGACAAATATATCATGTACAAATATCACAAATTAAAAACACAAACATCAATTAAAAGGAAATAAATTGTAGAATTTGCATTGTGAAAGAAACTAATCTGAAACAAATTACAGGAATCTTACTTAAGTTGAATATCAAGCTAGTTACCGTATTTTCCGGCGTATAAGACGACTGGGCGTATAAGATGACCCCCAACTTTCCAGTTAAAATATAGAGTTTGGGATATACTCGCCGTATAAGAAGATGACACCCAGCGTATAAGACGACCCCTGACTTTTGAGAAGATTTTCCTGGGTTAAAAAGTAGTCTTATACGCCAGAAAATACAGTAAGTACTTGCTTTCTCATTTGCTACATTTTTTGTAAACATAGAATTTGTTCCAGAGAGAAGCTTATATATGTTAAAATCATTTGAACTGTCAGGAAACTGAATTAATATTGAGGTGACACACTGGTGTCTAATATCCCCATAAAATAGAAAGTAGGATAGGTGTACATGCTGTTTCTATTTCATAATCTTGACAAAGACATAAACAATAAGAAGTATTTTCCTGCATCTTCCACCCAAAACTATAGAAGGAAGAACATTGAAGTACACAAAAAAGAATGTTCTACATTGTGCTGGAAGCTGCAAAATAGACAGTTGGCTGGTTGGAAAGTATTATTAGTTTCACAATTGCCATGATCATTTTAAAATGAAAGCTCCCAAAATCATTAGTTTTTACTTGATAAGCTTTACATGTATCTATAGGTAGGCCTCTTGTGACCAATGTCTTTGTAAATGTTTTTATCCAAGATAAGAGGGCTCAACCTCACTGGTTGAAAAATAAGTTTAAGTTCTTGATTTTAATGAGCCAAGCACCAATTCCAGAGAAACAAGACCAGTCTTCATTCATAAGGCTGCATTTGGAGTACAAAAAGGAGCCCAAAGTATGGTTCATAGGAATTTAGTTACTACTGTATTTTAAATCCTGTATCATCTTTAGATGTACATAGCTGTAAATGTAACTGTTGAAGAATAACTGTCCTTTCAAAGGTTTTTATTGCAGCAGAAGCAACCGACCACCTTTTGCAAAGAAGAACGTAGCAATAACATTTAAGTTTTTTGGGGCTGTTGCAGTAGCATAGACACTCTGTGCCTTGGTTGACCCAGTTTCTTGAAGCACCATGCCAAGATACTTAAATGTCTTAACTTGGCTGATTGTATAGTCATCTAGATGCCAAGTATATTTATAGAATCTTTTATGAAATACCATTATTTTAGATAATTCATACATAAGCCTTCCTTGGCACAGTAGTCAGCAGGAGTCCGCAGGGTTCTTCACATTCCAATTTCAGAGATCATAAGGATTGCCATATCATCCACATATAACAAAACTGGTGTTAGTTTCTTTGCTGGCTGAAGGAATGGAATATGGGATTTTTAAATATCTGAGTCATAGATACATCCATGGCTCACCTGTTATACTAACAGCTTTCTGTTGTGATGGCTTCAAGTTTTTCCCAAAGCTTCTTGCAATATTTTAAAAAAGAACATTGAAAATGGTGGGCATATTTGCACATGGTAGATGACCCACCTTATGTTGAATGGCTATTCAGTCTTTCAAATGAGGAAGTAAGACACATTCCATTCTGTGTTTTTTGACTTTTATTTAAAATTATAGCCAACAACAACAAAAAATAATGAAATCAACCATTAACCACATTGCCTGAAAACATTCAGAGAATAAAAGTTTCTGAATTACAGTATTGTTTCTCCTGTATACAAGAATTAAATCATTAAGTCCGGGAACAAAGATAATAGTTTATATTTTACAGCTGAAAAGGAAAAGGTGGAGGAGGGTCGTAAAGCAGGATTGACCTGGACCTGAACAATAAAAGGTGTCCATTTTTTTTAAATATAAATTGAGCTTGCTGTTCCAAAGCCTGCATTTTATATTACTGGGCCGTGATTAGCTCATTAACAATGAGGTGCCATACAGGGGTGATCCATTTTTTCCTTCTTCAGAAGATCAGGGTTCTTCCAATGGAGTGCTATTTCAGCCTTAGCCACTGTTATAATAGACCTGATCAAATTCCTGCTACATTTAGGGGCTGGATCATCCTTAAAACATAGTAAAAAAAACTACAGCCGGGGAGAGCAAAATATTCTGGGATGTAATTTCACTAAGTGTTGTTTGAATTATTTTCCAGAATTTTTCAACCTTAGGGCATTGCTACCACATGTGTAGATACCTTTGTTTCCACAGTTATTCCAACACATGGGAGAGAAATGGTTACTAATTCTATGAAGAGCAATGAGGGTATAATACCACTGAAACAGGACCTTAGAGGAAAGTTCCCTTTTGGCTTATGACTTGAAAGAAGAATATATCTTATTCGATATTTTGAGCCATTCATCTCTGCTAATAGTTATATCACAATCTAATTCCCAAAGGCCTTTTATACTCAGAAGTCCCACTATTGCTTTCCAATAAAGTTTTATATATTACCGAGGTTATACCTTTTTCTCTAGCCTTATCCTCTAAAATCAAATATTCAAATGGAGAGATTGCATGCACCATCCCCCATTCTTTGCATTTGGAGAAAGAAATTCCATGTGGACAAAGGGGTAAGTCAGTTTTTAGAGGTCTCTCCTCCTATCAAGACACGGATTTCTTGTGAATAATATGAGGTCAACTTATACTCTAAAATCATGAAGTGTGACCAGGCCTTTACTTTTAAGTGTTTCCCATACATTGTCAGGGATTTGATTTGAGGCCTCCATAAGGGAAGAAGGGAGAGAGAGAGGTGAAGGTGATGGCCCCAGATTTCTTTGCCAAGTTTTCCAATCTCCAAGGGTAGAGAGTGTAAGCTGGTTAGGAATATTAATCAAGCTTGAGTCAATCTTTTTTGCTAGATAGTCATAGATTGAGCTACTTAGTTCAGATAATTCCATGCTGGCCCACAGTGGAGGTGTTGGAGACAATAGAGATAAAAACCTATGTAACTGGCAGGCATCAGAATACCATTGGATTGTGGGATATCCCCAACCTCCTAGTTGAGTGGGCTTCCGTAAGATGGCTTTAGATAATCTGGGATGTTTATTCAGAAATATATAGTGATCTATCTTTGTGGACCAGGATTTGATTAAGGCAGGGGGGATCGTTATAGGAAGGGTGTGAAAAAGATAGAGGATTTGTAAAAATGGGTCCAAAAAAAGATGAGTTGAACTGGTTGGAAAATCTTGAAATGCTACCTAGTAGTACCTTTCTGATGACCCTGGAAGGGGAAGAAAAAATGGTACCAGCTTCATTACTTCTCTAGCAATTTTTCCTTCTTATTTCTGACTGATAGAAAAGAAATGGAGAGTGAGAGATGCATTGCTTCCTCTCTTCCCTTCTTTATCTTAACCAGATTAAGGAGCAGAAAACACAAATAGGAGTAAAATACTAAAGGAGCATTGTGAGAAATTGAATACCCCCCCCCTACTCTATGGGGATATGCATCAGTGATCCTTACTAGGATAGACATTAATGTCCTAGAGTGAAGTTGCTGATGGCTTTCCTTGTATGGGGTGCCTCTAGCTTCTTGACAATTTTTGAGGTCTTTCTTTGAACCATTTTTAGTTGCACTATATCCTTTCTGAAATGTGATAACCAAAACCCAGTTGTGCAGAGTGGTAAAAACAAAAAGGAACTGCAAAGAATTCCAAAAGAATCTTTAGGAAGCAGACATCAAAATGGGTTTCAATGTGAAGAACTGTGAAAAGATGGAAAGAGATCTTGGAATTAAGATGGATAGATAAGAACTGATCTATCCATGTATGCATATGCATATGTATATATATATGTATATGTGTGTATACTCTACACACACACACACACACACACCAAGAGCACATTAAGGGTAATAAGAAGTATTACTGAAAATAGAATGCCCTTGTATAAAGGTACAGCTGACCCTGAAATATTGACCATACCTGTCTTAGTGAAATTAGAAAAGGCTCAAAGGTAGACAACTAAATGGAGAAGTGGCTATAGAGGCACTCCCCTACAAGATAGTGAAACATGATCCACAGGGCTTTCTGCACTTTCCTCTGTTCTGGTCAGGATCCTTCATGGTCCTCTCCAGGGTTCCAATGGTCTGCACATTACTGCAGATCAATGAAGCCCTGTCCACTGCAGAGGACAGAGTATAATCCAGATCAGGGGCCCACTTCTGTGGATTAATTACAGTCTTTGACATCAAGGACTACTGGTATATCAGCTCCAGTAAGTCTGGAACATGGAGGTGTGCAGAAGATATGCTGCTGTTTTCTGAACTATGGGAGAACCCATTTTGGTGGCACACCAAAGTGCATGACCAAAATGGGTTCCTCGGGAGCTCTGAGGCTAGGAACTTTCATTCCTAGCCCTTCAGAGCCTTCACAGGGTGGCCTCAAAGCTTGCATAAGCTTTGGGGCTGGTGCAGAGGTTGGTTTCAACCAGGGGTGTTATGCATATGGCACTGTTCCAGAACATATTGTGCCATGATCTGGCCCAGCAGGCCAGATCATAGTACGGGAAGAGTAAAGGCCCTGAGTAGTACTCCATCAGGGTTTCTGCCTAGAGAGAGCCTGTAAATGTTTCAAAATGCATACTGTTGAACACACTAGAAACCACATTTTCAAAATCTCTCAACCGCTAGAGAGAAATAATGGGAAGTTATATTAGCCAGAAACTGTTCACAGGAGATCGTCTGGCTAACAGAAATATGACAGTTTTAAATTTCTAAATATAAGTGCCAGATACACTTGATTCTTGTTGTTAATTAATTTAAGGCATGAGTGCTTGCGATAGATCTAACACTCAGCTGCATGATTTTTCTCTGACATAGTGCCCCATATAATGTAACTAGAAAAGCTAATTCATTTCTGATTGACATATGTGTCTTGTCCAGTATCACTACAGGAGCTTGTTGATAAGGTGTTGGAAAGAACAATGAAAAAATAACATGGGAAACTGGAAATAATGTCAGATGAGTTAGGAACAATGAGTTGGAACAATATTTTGTGCTCCCAGTTAGTCTTCATAGGACTGATATTCCATCAGTCAGAGATAGGAGATTTCATGCTGTGGGCAAACAACTTTTAGAAAAGAGCAAGCTCGATGTCACTGTTTTGTAATGCATTGCTAGGTGTTATTATTTTTCCTCTCTTGATCCAACCTAATTGCTCTCAGAATAGTAGCGGCTGCTACTACTAAACTTCATTAGTGGCTTCCATTTGCGTTAAGGGCGGTGTGCTGACCACTTATTTGAAAATGCAGTTGTGCCTTTCAGGTACTGCTGGACATTGTTCTGTATAATGATATGGTGCAGGACAGCAAATAGTCTAGTTTTCCAGGGTGTCTAAATGCTGGAATAATGTCATTTGGAGCTCAACATCTGAGAAGGCCACGGATGTCCTTATTCACTTGAGTTACCTCAGTCTCTTGGGTCTTTGAAGTTAGAAGGACAGTTGCAAGAAACCCGTACTCCTGAGAGGTTCCTGATAATTGTAACATCTGTTCCACTTGCACATGCTGCAAAAGAGGTGCTCAGGGGATCTTGCAGGGATAATAGATCTCAAATGGAAAGTCACTGATCCAAGTGCATGTGAATGTTGAGAGAGATGTACCTAGTGGTTCAGGCAAACCCTTGATTTAATGAACTCCAGCCATGTTAGATTCAGGCAATCATGCACTTATTATTTGTGTATTTTTATTATGACTATTGCTCTCTGTAAAATCCTGAGTCAGTGTAAATGCTACTTCTGATGTTGCTTTCCACAGTTTGTCCTGGAAGCCAAAAGGGTGGAAATGACTAAAAATGAATGTCTTCAATGCATGTGTCATGTGTTTTATTAATATAATCTACTTAGATGTGATGAATTGTCTAACACAGTTATTTCATAAAGGTGTGCATGCAGACACATATACATGCATGCTGATGTTCCCATTCTAACTCTTTTGTTTGTTCTTTTTGTGCTTCTGTAATTTAACAATTTGGTGAGTACAAAGTATTAGCAAAAACAATTTAATAGATTTGAGTAAAGAAATATAATGTGTTTTGTAAACTGTACCCGTACATAAAAGGGCTGGCTGAATAAAACTGTAGCCTGGAATAGATACAAGGAACACTCCAAAGTTATTTTAATAATAATAATAATAATAATAATAATAATAATAATAATAATAATAATAATAATAATAATAATAATAATAATAATAATAATAATAATAATAATAATTTGTATACCGCCCTGTGGCGAACCAATCCAGATGGTTAACAACAATAAATATAAAAAACATCATATAAGAATAAAACATTATGGTCCCTCCCCCCCTTAAAAAGTATTAAACAATATGACAAGTTAAAATACAGTATCAAAAATATAAAACATAATTAAACGGGCTAACAGCCCAGTGTCCCTCCGGAGCTCCTCAACCAACACTTATGATGGGGCCACGAGGGGAATGAGGGGGTCAGGGAGTCCGAGCCGGGATGGTTGATCTGGAGAAAATTAATCTGGAAAGGCCTGCCGGAAGAGAACCATCTTGACAGCTTTTTTAAAGCTGTCTAGTGATGTCAACTAGACATGAAACAGCTAAATATGGTATACAATTGTCCTTTATTATTCATGGTTTTCAGATACATAAATTTTCATTAGCTACATATGTACATTTCTGATGCTCTTTGCTACTTGTAAGAGCATGATATGTTAGGAGGATTTGAACCTTTCCTTGGTTGGGAATTGGAAAGAGTATGAGGAAACAGCCAGCTTCTACACTTACGATTTCTTCCAAGTTTGTAGCAACCTTTTGACAAAATTTTTCTACACGCCGTCTCCTGCTCCTTGTAGCCACAGCGGTTCCTCCTACCTCACACCTTCTTAGTTCTGTTGTCCCAGATTTCTCCAGTAGGCACTTATTTTGGCCATAGGAGAACCTAAGGGCCTTTATGCACTTACTTTTGGGGCAGTCTATGATGTAGACTCTGAGCATCCCCTCTGTATTGTAGATTTGCTCATCTGCACAGGATGGAGCATAAACTAGATCAAAGGGGCTCTCAATCTGAATCATCAGTAGACATGACTAAACAGGTCTACCTGTAGATCAGCAGGCCCCGATCCAGAACATGGAGGTGTGCAGAAGGTGTGTCTCTATTTTCCAGACTAGCAGGTGACCCATTTCTGTGATGCATCAAAATGTGCTGCTGAAACAGATCTCCCAGGGGCTCCAAAGCTAAGGCGAACCCTTAGGAGTCTTCTAGACCAGTTGTTCTCAAAATGGTCCTCCACATGTCCCTGTACATTCCACTCCTAGCCTGGCATAGAATCTTGAGAGTTGCTGTTCAGAAACATCTGGAGAACTACAGTTTAAGAACCACTGTGATAGCCCTTACCTATCTCCTATCACCACTTCTGCCCAATGTCCTTACAGGCTTAAGCTTTGAGAATATTACACCATTTTTACATTTTCATGGTGTAATCCAGTACAGGTCAGACAACCCCATAATGGGATACACAACCCATGCCAAATTGAGACTGATTTCTCCTAGGATGGAACAAGGCCATATTTGGATCATCTGTTCTGCACCAGCTCTTGTGTAATGTTCTGAAGCTCGCACCAGCTTTGGAACCAGCATGGGGTGGGCGGAGGACTTCAAATGCTCTGAGGGTCATGGACAAAAGATCCCGGCCTTCGGAGCCTCTGGGGCACTCCTTTCAGTGGCATGACTTTTTCGTACCAAAGTGGGATTCCCATAGTATACCAGACCACAGAGATATGCTGTCCACATGCCCCCATAATTTAGTATACCACAACCTAGTATACCTTGACATTGAGGTGTATGAGTAAACCAGATTAGAGCCATGATCACACCTTGCTGAAATAGTCCATCCTGTTAAGAAACTGAACTAAAGCTGTCTTGATCCTGTTCACACCCAATTCCTGATAATCATTCCTCAGATCATCCTCAGTTTGGGCTGCTATGCTCACACCTTTTATGTTATCTCCTCGAGTCTCCTTTATACAACTCTTTAGCTCTCCACCCCTCTAGGTTGCATCAACACCACCTGCATTCCAATAGGATAAAGTTCTGTCAGTCAACAGTGGCAACAGAATATATTTGGAGTTGTGTGGTGCTGATGGCAAACTCAGTGGTAACACAGGATACTGTTGGGGTAAGGGGACTGTGCCCCCGAACAGATGGAGCCAAGGCAATCCCAAGCAGCATGCATCTCCAACTCTGCAGCCATTCCCATAGAAAAATAAGAGGCTGCACTTTGCCGTTTGCCCCAAAGCTGCTGAAGCACTTTTGCTTTTCAGTAAAAAAAAATAAAATCACTTTTTACTGAAATAAAACATTGTTTCCCTTGCATATTGCTGAAGGAAAATGGAAAATACATTGTCTTTAGAACTGTATCATTTATATTCTTGCTCTACTCTTTCCCTCACTCTCTCTCCCAACAGTGCTCTTCTGGCCATTTGTTTTAAAAAAATCCTTCCAGATTTTTTTCCTAGTTGTCCCACCACCTTCGGTAGTGAGGTTGGTGGGCACCCGGGAGAGAGCATTTTCAGTGGTGGCCCCCAAACTGTGGAATGGTCTCCCCCGTGAGGTGCGCCATGCCCCTTCCTTGTTATCATTTAGGAAGGCTGTAAAAACATACCTTTTTGCCTTGGCCTTTGGCTGAGGAGATACATTCTCTCCCCAGTTATAGTTCTTATGAATATACTATGGAGCGAGCAGCTTATATCAGAATTTTTAACCAAGTACCTTGTTTTAATTTGTATTGTGTTTTTAATTGTGTTTTTAATATGTTTTAATCTGTATTCTGTTCTTAATATGTTTTTAAATATGTTGTTTGATTCGTTGTTACCCGACCTTCGGGTATGGGGCGGGATAGAAATGGAAATAAATAAAATAAATAAATAAATAAATAATTTTTTTCACAAAATCATTAGCGAGTGAATGAAAAAATATGATCTCTTGATTTATTAGTCTAACACAAAACAAATTTATATTTTTAAAAATGATGAATAGAGTCCACCAGTGTGCATTAGGAACAAAGGGGAATTGGGGGGGGGGAGGCAAACAAAGAAGAAACTACCACCATGATTACACCTTTCTGCCAAATCTTGCCTCCCTTGCAAATATGGCACCTCCAGGGGGGGGGGGGGGGTTCAGAAGAAATGCAAAAGGATGAATAAAGGGAGAGGTATGCATAGAAATTGTCTCTGTGTGATCCACAGTCAGACATTGGGCAGGAGGTAAGGCTGGATCCCTCCCTCCCTCCCTCCCTGTGGATTGAGTCCTGTACAATGGTAGCCTTCGGAGAGGCCAACCTGAGGAGGTACAGTCAGCTCCCAAGATGAACCCGGGGGAAAAAAAAGACCAATACAAAAAGTGGACAGCCAAAGAACGTCTTGAACTATAGGTGTGATCATGGCCCAGGACACCATTTATGGTGCCCTAGCCCAGTCTGACTTGTGCGGATGGAGTATACTAGGAGGAGGTGCCTTTCTTTTTCCCACACAGGAGTGCAGAAGGGAGGCTGGTAGATATTTTTTTATATCATGCAAGGAGTGCATGCCGAAAAGGTCTTGATTCTACATGTGAAAAAAGAAAATGAACTGCTTAAAATGAACTGATCCTGTTTCCAAAGCAGTCAGTTCTAGGCATATACTTTTCTTATGTTTTCTTTTGAAGTATGATAAATGCAGGGTGGGGGGGGAGAGTCTGCAATCTTTGTCAGGTACAGGACGGAGACTAGTACAAGTATTTGAAAGACAATTCTGGGCTGAGCAACATTATTATCTTTTTCCAGCTGGTGATTTAGTTGTCATTACGAGGATGTGACTCAGGCCTTCCTTTCTGAAGAGATAAATCATTCCCAGCAGAGTAAATGTCACATGCAGATGTATCTGTGGCTCCAGCAAGTGTTGCCCTTTAAGTAGCTTCCTAGTAACATTTATTTTTTTCACAGTTCTCGGATGAATGCAGTGACAAAATAAAGGGAGCACCCTGATCCTCCTCTGTGATGCATTTCACAGTTTGTCACATTTGCCTTGGAGACATCACTTCTGAAAGGGTGTGATTCAGAAGCATACAATTTAAATAGGCTTCATTGTCAAAGTGTATAGTGGTCTTGTAAAGTAAAGCAAACAGAAACTAAATTTTATTCTGCATCCAGTAATTTTAAGACTTAGTTTTTCAAATAGAAACTTGATAATTAAGTGGCATGCCAGGTGAAAAATGAAACAACCACCTGTTCCTTGTGTTTAATAGTATACTATTTTTTATGACTCTTCCTTTTCTTTTGCTATGATTTGCTTCTGATCTGAACATGACAGTTCCTCTATTTATACTGTGTAGTACCACATTTCCTTACAATCTGGCACCATAATTAATCATATCCATATGCAGAATAATCAAGAAATATGGTAGCTGGGACCAAAGTACCAGTACTACATGAAGCTAATGTCCTCTAAGAAGTGAAGAACATCAAATGGTGGGGACTGGGAAGAAACAAGAAATAGAGGTTTAAAGGGCATGTTGAGAATGGTTGGTATGGCTAATGATAGCTTTGAGTCATCCATGGACAACAAAGTTGCCACCTGCCACTCCAAATCAAGGAACATATTTTGTGAACCAAAGGGCCTTTCTGCATTGCCTTGCCATTATCCAAACCAGTGTATCTGTACCTGAAAGGGCTGCTGGGTCAGGCCACAGTAAGGCACAGTCTGCTAGTCCATACCACCTCCCACACTGGTCCTCAAGCTTACAGTCTGGTCTTTGAAGAAAGTTCTGCACTTCAGTTATTAGCAGAAATATAATTGGTACACCTGCATATTAGCAAAATATATAAAAATGTGAGCTTTCTATGTGTACTCTTCTGTTTGTTTATAAAACCTCTTTGATCAAATAGTCAATTTGAAGAGATGTGCAAAATGCAATTTGAGTTCAACAATTCAATCACACTGTTTGTGTTTGTGGATATTCACATCAAAATGAACATGAGGTTGTTCAGATAGCTAAAGATTCAATTAAAGCAAAACAGTCTCTCGCTTGTGAACATGAACAATTTGTTTGGACATTGGTGTTTTGTTGTGTTTTTGCCTATGAGAAGTATTTTTTTTAATTGAAAAATTGCACTTTTCTTTTCAAACCAGTGCAAAATAAATGCAAACAACTCCCCCCCATTAAATAGTTTGATGGTGAAATGAACAAATGTGTGATTGCTTTGACAATGAAAAGAACATGAAAATTTCATTCATGTGCATCCCTAACTATTTCTGCTTGTACATTACATTTTACTTCTTTGTAAACTACATGGTATGATGCAGTAAATTACATGATGCAATACCAGTCTGCCTAACAAGAGGTTATGCCCTCATTTTACCCCATACCTTTGAACTGTTGGTTCTCCTTGATCTCTGGGTGGCTTTTGATAACTTTGACCATGGTATCCTGCTGGAACAGCTTCAGAGATTGGGATTTAAGGCACTGTTTTACAGTGACTCTTTTCCTATCTCTGTGATTGGTCTCAGAAAGTAGCAATGGCAGACTTTTCTTTGATGCCTGGGAATTTTCTTGTGGGGTTTCCCAGGGGTGAGTCTTTTCTCCTGTGCTGTTTAATATCTATATGAAGCGACTGAGAGAGGTCATCAGGAGTTTTTACATGAAGTGTCATCAGCATGCTGATGATGCCCAACTCTCTCTCCATTCCTTCTAGGTCAGTGAAGCAGTTCAGGTGCTTGATTGCTGCCTGGAGGCAGTGAAGGGCTGGATGTGGATCCAGACAAGTTTGAGGTGTTATGCATCGAATTCTAGATGGGGTTGTTTTGCCCCAGAAAGGACAGGTGCATGATTTGGGGGTGATCCTGGATTCATCGCTGTCATTCAAGATCCATATGGCAGTGGCAGACAGGAGTGCCTGCCTCTGTCTCTGACTGGTTCATCAACTTTGTCCTTTCTTAAATAAGAATAACTTGGCCAAAGTTATCCATACTCTGGTAACCTCCAGATTTGACTACTATAATGTGCTCGTTGTGGAGCTGCCTTTAAAAATGGTCCAGAAGCTGGAGCTAGTGCATAATGCAGCAGCCTGACTGATGATTAAGTTTCTGGCCAGATGCACATTGTGTTGGTCCTGAGCAATCTGCATTGGTGCCTGTTTGCTACTGAGCCCAATTCAAGGCCTTGGTTATTTGCCCTGGTGTTGAAATCTCAAGGAGAGGGCCTACATGTGGTTCCTTTTGTCTCAGAGGATCAAAAGGGCAGCGGTACACAAGAGGGCCTTTTCTGTGGTGGGCTTTAGACTTTGGAACAGCCTCTCTCTGGAGGTCTACCAGGTGGCTACATTGTTAAGACATACTTCTTCACCCAGGTCTTAGATGTTTAGCTCCTCTGGGCATAGTCCTGCTGGGGAGGGTGGGAGGCAGACAGGAAGTGTTATATTTTAATGATGCTTTAAGAATATTTACTACTACAGTGGTACCTTGACATACGAGTTTAATTCTTTCTGTAACCTTGCTCTTACGTCAAATCACTCGTATTTCAAAGCAATTTTCCCATTAATCCATTCCAGCTCCCAAAACACCACCTCAGTTGTTTTTGTTATGTACTGTACTGTATTTACATACTCGTATCTCAAATCTTGCTCTCATCTCAAAGCAAAATATCACTCGCTTGGCGGCTTGTATCTCAAAACACTTGTATGTTAGGGCACTTGTATGTCGAGGTACCACTGTACTACTACTACTACTACTACTACTACTACTACTACTACTACTACTACTACTACTACTACCCTGAGGCCTTTTGGTAAAGGGTGGCATATAATAAACAAACAAACAAACAAACAAACAAATAAATAAATATCTGTTTGCATTATTTGGATGTTGGAAAATAAAATAATGTCCATATGTATCCAGCTTAAGTGTCACCAATGCATGCAAAAGGAATTTCTTTACCCCAGTTATTGGTTCTCTTGTTTGTAATGTTTGCATGGGCCATTGGTTTTCCTTAATTCCACATTGAGAAATGCTGACTAATTACACAATACCTTTATTTAACTGAGTTCATTTGAATTAAATACAGCTTAAGTTGAAAACATTTGGTTTGGAGCTAGCTTATCTCTTCATTCAGCTTTCATGCTCATTTTTTTTCCAGTATAAGAACTGCGGTTTTGCAGAGTATTTTGAAATTGCTTTTTAGTATGAATAGATTTGACATAGTAGTCACCTTTCAAAGAGTATCTCTCCTACTTGAAACATTACATTCTGCATTTCCCTCCTTATTTTGAACTTTCTCATCCAGGTTTGAGTATGATGGAACTAACTCTGCTTAGGCAACAAGGATTGGTCCACATGCGTTGCTTCTAGAAATGTGCCAAGTTGGTTCATTTTGGAACCTGCAATTCAAGCCAAATGGGTCAGCCAGTTCGGATTCAAACCAAATACCCAGTCAGTTTGAGCGGACAAGTTCAGTTTTGAAGCAAAAAATGTTCAAATAAACAGGTCAACCCCCCTGGTTTGAGTTGGAACTACTTAGGCTGCAACTCTTTGCCCTTTTAAAAGAGGCATTTTCTATGTAGTTTTCCTCCAACAATGGGGTCAAACTGGATCACAGTGGTTCAAAATCAAACCAGATTCCCTGCTGGTTCAAAGGGTGAGGGTCAGCTTGGATTGAGGAATGTTTGGTTCTGTTCAAAGTGCATAGTAAATCTAAGTTTGTGCACCTCTCTAATTCCTTCCCCGCCCTCCACACCAGAATGTAGATATGAAGGGCAGCCCTAAGACAAATAAGATGTCTACAGTTGCATTCTGGGGGGGGGGGAATTCATCGAGGATCCAAAGTGGGAAGACTGAGTTGTGTGCCAGCGGATATATGCATAATTTGCTTCAATATGGCCTTCAGTCTTGGTGGGGTGGAATGCTGCTGAGAGGAAACTACCCTCAAAGGAGTGATATTTCTGCAAGGCTGACTTTTGGAAGCACTGGAAGTACAGCCACAAAATGAGCCATTGTTGGTGGTTTGGAAAACATCCTGGGTAGCAGCTGGCTTTGGTAAGTCTCCTCTTCCTCCTCTCTGTGCATCTATCCAGGACAGGGTGTCCCAGATTGCAATCATTATAAGAAGCAACAAAAGATAAAATACATGTAGCAATCTAAAGCATATTTTAGAATTCTCCCTCCCTGGCAGGACAACACTCAGAGGAAGCGCAACATTAAAGGTCTGGTTAAAGAGGGACGTTTTAACCAGGCGCTGAAAACCATGTAATGCCAGACCCCTGGCAAATTTCCAGAGGAAGAACATACCAGAGTCTGGAGGCCATTCCAAAAAAGGGCCCTCATCACTTGTATCTCTGAGAGAGGTGGAACTACAAGAAGGTCCTCTCCTTTTGATCTCCATACTTGGGCATGCCTAAATGGGAGAAAATGTTCCTTCAGATAGCCAGGGCCCAAGTCATTTAGGGCTTTATATATCAGCATCAACATCTTGAATTGGACTTGATAGCGAATAGGAGATCTTTCAAGATTGGTGTGATGTTTGTCAAGGCAAAAACTCACATCAGAAGTCAAGCATTATTGACTAGTTCTGTCTTTAAGGGTAGCTGTTTATAAAGCTCATTACAGTAGTTTAGTATAGAAGTTAGCAAAGCATGGCTCATTATGGTCAAGTTGCCACTATCCAGGAAAGACAAAAGCTGGTAAACCAGTTGGGTATGGAGTTAGGTTCTTCTGGCTGTCACATGGGTCTTCATGACAGCAGTGCATCCAAGAGTTTCACTAGATTATGTACCTGCTATTTCTGGAACAAAACAACTCCATCCAGAATTGGGTGACCTTAACTTCCTGGAGTCAAGATACTTGCCTGGGTTCTTTTCTGGTTAAAGGAAAGTTACCTTACAATAGGGTTGCAATGACTTAGGGATAGATGCTTGTGAAAGCACTGCTCCAGAGATATACAGGTGTGTTAACACCCAGCTTCTGGGTCAACTGGGAGAGACACCTTTTGCACTCCATGTGGTTGTAACCCCCAATTCTGCTGAATGAGCCTAAAATCTTTCTTAACCAAGTTCTCAAATTGTGAAAACCAGGAGCAAATGCTTCAATACTCCTTTTCCTACATATGATTATGTGCACACAACACTTAGGTAGGGGGTCTTTCTCTTTTTAAGAGGTGCTTAAGGGTAGGAGGACATTTGATCCATAGAAGAATTAAAGCATAATAACATAAATACAGTGTCCTGAGAAAAGCATCTTCTATGAGTGAACTTGGAACATCAAATCTATAAGTCAGTTTCCATGAATGGTGTGTGAGATCTTTAGGTTCCACCATGATTCATCCTCACATTTTTAATAAGACTGTTTTAGAAAACTATCCTTCAATGCCCTATTTAGAGCTGTCAAGGAATGATGGCTGCTGTTTCAGAGCCATTTGGTGAGTCAAGGCCTTTTCTTCATAAGACAGCTCATTTGCTTCTTTTCCCTCAGGTTTGAACTTCTAAAGTACTTTTCTGCTCATTGTTCCAGTAGACTGGCCCACCATGGGTTGGGTTACCTAGGGTGGGCCAAGGTGGCGCAACATGGTCCTCATCATGTAAAAAGGTCTTAAGAGTCCTTTGATTCAAATCTCCTCTCTACCATGGAAGCTTGCTGGGTTCTCTCAGCTATTGATAAAGTAGACGACTCATTGCTTTATGCATTCCTTGGCAACGGCAAAAGTTAAGGAAATAAAGCCTGACAGAAACTCTGGAGTGGATCCCTTAAGGCTATTGGACAGACCATAGGCCATCTTTCTGGCAGCTCCTGCAGTCAAGTCAAGTCAAACCAGTGCCAAGTACCATGTTTGTACTTCTTTGGATCCTGCTGTCAAAGCCAAGAGGAAGAACTCTTGATAGCTGGCAAAATCAGAATTTCCATACTTTCATGCTCAGGCTCTTTCTATTTTATTCCAAAGCAGAGGGATGCCAATAAATCAAATTGCAATGCCTTTCCTCAGTTTATCAGTGTAAGGGAGAGGGAACATGAAACTTCAAGTGCAAGAAACTGTCTGACTTGGTTATAATAGTTTGCTCTTTGTGGATCTGATATTTATATATCCGTTGTAACTTTGTTGATATTCCATTTTTGAGGTTACCCAAAGTGTGGTACATGCCACATCTAGAGGTAGGGTATAAACTTGATTCTAATGCTGTTATCAGACACAGCAAAAATATTTTTAAAATCTCTGAGGTCCCTCATAGATTGTTTTGAGGTAAGATTGTTCACACTCCAGTCTGCCTCTCCCCCTGCCCTTCTAAACATTCAGTGCCAGAAAAGGTGAATTAGCAAAGGCTTGGGAACAGAAGGGCCACACACTGTCTCTCTGGGGTGCCCCTTTTATTGTTTATGAACACAGTTTATGACAGTGGTGAAAAGGTGAGGCTTTGACTGGAAGCTTTGCCCCTTCCCTCAATGAACTGCAATTCTTATCTGTGGGCTACCAATGTTTACAATGGTGACAGAGACTGGAAATTTAAAGCACCCTGTTTCTGTAGCACTAGCTAGGAAAGTTGGCTTTAGTTAAGAAATGAATTCATCATGGTTGTAAATGTATAAAATGAGGGGTAACAAAGAATAAACGCAAACATAGCAGGTAATTGGTATTCTTGCTACTGTGGCATGTGCTATGTAATATATAATTATGGATTGGAAGGGTCTCTTGCTGTTAATGCACACAAACACACACAGCCATCCTGTTTGGTACTTAAGTATTCATTGGCAATTGCCTTCATTGTTTGCCACTTTATTAGCTTTCACCAAGTAGTTCAGCTTTTACTAAGGGCAGTGGGGTTTATGGCAGCAATATTTCTCATAGTGTCAGAGATAAAATATCAGGCTAATAACAGACTCTCTGGTAATGTAAATTGTGGAAGAAAAGCAATCTCACTTAGAAGAAGTCCTGCCTGGGAAAGTTAAATCTCCCATTCAGTAGAAGCTGCTCACAAAATTCACAACACTTCTACATTTGCTAAGAAGATGAGTAATTTGTCTTAAATGACAGGAGGAGAGAAAAGGTATAATTTGCACTCTGTTCAGGATAGCCTGCCATTGCATCCTCTGAGGGTTTTTGGCCTCATACTAAAAGATTCTGAATTTCCACAACTCTACTAAATTCCATCAGCATTGTGGGTGGTCAGTACCTATTCCATCCAAAGATGAAAGATTATTCCAGCCTTACCTTTGGAGGAAAAAAAAATCACGAGCAAGTGGAATCATGTTAATGTGGAAAATAAAAGTAGATGCTGCAAGCAAGCAGGGATGTATTTGCCCTACAGATATCTGCCTCTTTTATGCCAGTCTATTTGTCACCTTTTCTGTCAAAGGACCTTCTGACACTGAAAGACTGGAGATCCAAACCAGTGGATCTGGATCAGCAAAGACCACTAGTTCAGACCACAGCCAAGTGTGATCTGGAATAGTGGGGTCTGAATGATGACCAGTCACTGCACCAGCCCCAAGGGGCTATGAATGAAAGTTCCTAGCCTCAGGGTCACTGGGGAACCTATTTCATGGCACACTTCAGTGTGCACTGAAATGGGTCCCCCAGTAGTCAGGGAAATGGAGGCATGCATTCTGCATGTCCACATGTTCCAGACTAGGCCAAGCTGGTCTGTGCACTAGACCTTGATATTGATGTTTACCACTAATCCAGATCAAGGCCCTGTTGATTTGGTTTACATTCAGTCTTATGCGGATGAAGCATATCAGCAATGGTCAGGACCTACTGTATTCCACATTGTTTCAAACAAGAGGCTCATAATCCGCTTTCTAATCCTGCCTAAGTGGCAGTGCAGAAAGGCCCAAAGATTCTTTGAATTTGTAGCCTGTTGACAGTGCAAAGAGTTTCAATAAAGTGAGAAAAAAAAAAAGAATAGTTGAATAGTAACTAAATACCTTTTTACCTAGGATCACAAATGGTGATTGACAAATCTGTCAAATTTCATTTCTCATAATTTAAAGCTCCACATGCTTTCATTTTTGTAGCAGTTTCTCATTGTTTTGCATTTTTAAAAGTTGTTTTTTAAAAAAATTATATAAGCATATTTATTGAATCTCATCTAATATATATGTCATTAGCTTTGCCTCATAAGTTAAAGTGTAATATACACAATTTGACCACATGCCAGGTTTCTAAAATGCCTGCCTTGTAGAGATACCTCTCTAAAGAGACTTGAATTTGAGTTTGCATACAAAGCAAATTCTGTGCTAGGGGCAATAAGAGACAATTAGGAAGGATATAGAAAACAAGTGACATTATGCCTCTTTATAAATTAGGAGACCTGATTGAAGTACATTGTGTGGAAAAGGTGGATAGCGAATTGTGCATCAGTAGAACCAAGGGGACTGATGGCAGGAGATTTAGGACAACAAGGTGAAGTATTTTTTCACCCAGAGTGTTATTGGTCTATGGAATTTACTAGCAGAAGAGATGGTGACAGCAACCAACCTGAATAGCCTTAACAATGGGTGAGAGTAATTCATGGAGGGCATGTGTCTCAGTAACTACTGGAATGGAGCTGCTTCCTCCAGATTGGAAGAAGAAGAAGACTTGGCTTTTCTGCACTGCTTTACTCACCCAGTTAAGGGAACTCAAAGTGTCTGACAAACGTTCTGTTCTTATCCCCACAACAGAACTTCTTGTGAGGTGGGTGCGGCTGTGAGAACTCAGAAGAGAGATGTGACTAGCCCAAGGTCACCCAGCTAGCTTCATGTAGGAGTATGGAATCAAACTCATTATTCCCAGATAAGAGTCCATCTTCTTAACGACTAGACCATGCAGGATTTGCCATTTGCCTTCTGCTTGAGAATGCTTAGAAGCAGTTGAAAAACCACTGTGTGGGACAGGAATAGTAGGCTAGAGGGGCTGTAGCCTGATCCAGCAGGGCTCCTCTTATGTTCTGTGTTAGCTTGAAAAGTGTATGCTTTGCATATTTGTACATTGCCATTTCTATTAACAGAATATATTTTTTCAAAATACAGTTAGAAAGTGTATCAAACAAGAGAACTGGTAACTCATGTATTTTCTTCATTCTCGGGGGCTCTCATATTTAACAGTGTTGTTGCTGTGGTCATGTATACCTCATATTTAAAGGAAATGTGTCATATTTGATATTCCAGAGCAAGGCAGGAGAACTTTGAGTGGCATCTTTTAACTGGAGAGAGAATGATTATATCTGTCTTTATCAGAGTGTGAAAAAGCAGCACAGGCTAAAGAACTTCATGTGCTAGACAAACAGTAATTCCTCTGTGGTGCCCACCAATATGTTTCAAGAAGTGGAGAGGTTATTACTTTTTGATAGACCTAGTTCTGCATTTATTCCTTCGCTGCCAGAACAATAAATAATATGCCTGTCTCTCATTCATATCAGAAACATGGGATGTCCACGCACCTGGCCCCAGAGGACCCACTTGCAAGAGGTTTCAACAGAAAGTTTTATAAAACTTCACATCCAGGAAGGTGTGTGTGCCTCTCTGGACAGCCTACTTGGGCCTTGGAGGAGTGCACAAATGGCACCAGAGGATGCTGAGGATGTGGCAACATTTGGGGGTAAGGGAATGTGGCTGGGGGGCATGGTAGACCAGGGATGGGCAGATCTGCCCTTCATCAAAGCTTCTATGAAGGCTGGATCCATTCAGTTTGCAGAAAATTTGCCCACAAATGTTGAAATTCATATGAAGTCTTATGAATTTTGAATTGCACAAATATTGATTCACATTCATACTGTCGAGGAAGAATCATCCCAGCTCAGTAAAAAAAAAAAAAGATTCCTAACAGATTGATATAGTCTAAAATGTTGCAGTTCTGAGTGTTTTCAGAGATAAAGGTTGTGAGGCTGTGGAGAGAATACGTAAGAGATCCATATTATAAAATGTTTGTTATTCTTCATATTACTATGAAATACATTATGGTGAAATTTTCATGCAACAGATCTTTAAGAAACAAGAGAATATTGTTACACTTACAATGGAGTGTGCTTAGGTCTGGATGCAACTGCTTTCTTCTTCTTCTCTTCTTCAAAGGGTTGGGCAGTATGCACATGCAGTCTCCAATATGGATGTCCAGGGGCATCAGTTTTCATTCTGCCATTTGAATATCTTTCCTTAAATTGATTTTTTCTGTTCCTTTCCTTTAAGTGTTTGTTCCCATTTTAGGGGTCAAAAGTTGAAACATTACATACAAGCTGTTTGGCACTGTTTGGGTGCCGATTGGCTCGCATGGGACCTGGTGCAGGACCGAGATTGAATCTCGGGCATCCCCATGCCATTTGCCTGAAAGCGGGCTGGGGGCGGATTCAGCCATCCCCAAGCAAACTGCACCAGGATAGTGATTTTGCTTACTTTCCCAGGGAAGCCACTTGCTTGCCTTGAAAGGGAGTAAGGGGATGCAGAGACTCTACACCCCCTCTTTCCAATCTGCTGACAGAAAGAGGCTTGGCTTTACTGCCAAGAGGGGGTGTGGAGGCTTAAGATTTCTCTCTTTTCCTGGGAGGCAACCTCATTGCCGCCCTGGAAAAGTGAGAAATCTCAAGCCTCTGCAACCCCTGTTCATGATCTTGGCTGACACAACAGAGTCTTGGCTTTAAAACTCAAACCTCTTTCCTGTCAGCCGAGATTGTGAAATCCAGCACCATCCCCATGCATGCTCTTGGCTCACTTGGCAATGCGTGCTGGGTCCCCAAACTATGCCGAGACTTGTTTTTTCAGGTACCAAATTTGGTCCTGGTCTGGCATGGTTTGGGGCAATTTGATCTGCTTTCCTTGGACCAAATCTAAAGCACATGGGTATGCCCCTTGCCAAGACTGTGTTTGGTACCAGATCAAACATGCATAGGGATGCACCCTTATAATCAGTAACAGTACTATTTTGTCACTCTACCTTGACATTTTGTGAAAGCGTTCTTACCATGATACTTGTAATGATAACATAATGAGGGATGTCACACATAGAAAGCCCTGAAAAATGTTGCATATTCAAATGTCTGAATCCATGCTTGTGCATGTACTCTTTAGATATGAAGTGATTATTTCAGGCTTCGTTAAGAGTCAAAACATTAAGATACAAATTGACTCACATTATATGCTTACCTGGGAGCAAACTTCATTGCAAACTATGAAGCGTACGTCTGATCTGGTATGTCTAGAATTACACTCTTGGTAGTTTATTCATTCTATTAATGGTTGTATATTGTGCACTAGGGAATGTAGCTCAGTGGTAAAGCAAACTACCTGGATAGCAAAGAACCACCAGATCAATCCTTAGCTTCACCCTGAAATTAGTCAATGACAAAATACTTCTGTACCTCTGCCAAGAATACTACTTAGTGGTACCCAACAACAATTTTGCACTAAGGTGCTTCTTGTGTAGTGCAGTTGATTATTTACAACAATAACAACAACAATAGAATAATGGGCACATTACAGTAACTAAACCATGCATGTATCTTGTTTTAGGAAAAAGATAAAGAATATAAAATTGAATGTGTTTATTGGCTGTTTCAATAAGATGAACTCAGCCATGTAGTGAAATGCTTTAAAAACCAAATGATCTCATAGGAACTTATGGATTGCAGCCACTGTGTGTAAGATTCTTCTTTAAACGGCATAACCAGCATTATTATTAGGCAAAACAAAACATTGCCTTCATTACGTATTCTCTGAATAATGCCAGTATCGAGGTTCTGTCATACTTATTTTAATTGGTGAACTAATTGATCAATTGGTTAAGAAAGCAAAGTATTTAATCACCTACAATTAGGAGCAGCAGACAGGTCTGAAATTTCCTACGAAGAACATGTGAAAGTTTTGCTGTAGTGATAGTGTGGAGGAGTGGTTTGATCATCTCTGGGGGTGTGTGTGTTATAATGTGCTATGAAAATGATCTGCTGTTCGTAGTGAGTTCCTTGTGAATGTTGGAGTGAGCAAATCCCCAGTGATAAGAATGCTAGTTGGGGGCAAATGAAAGCAGGAATTTTATTTGGCCAAGATTGCTCAGGCATTCACAATGCAATAGTTGTGCTGGTAGGGCAAGGACCAAGGTCCTTTCTGGCAGCTCGGGTGATTGATGACCTCAGAGACTGCATGTAACATAAGTAGTAATGTGATAGAGGGTGCACATTATAGGCAATTACTATTTGAATAAGTTATCCATTCAAGGTGGGAATGGGAAAGCTGGTTTATTAACCCCCTGGTGTTATGATCATAACACTTTGGGGAGAAAAGTTTATGAATTATGAGCACGGTGACAAATGCTGAAGCCCTGAGAATTCCTGATCACAACCTCTCCAGCAGGCAATATTTTATCCACACAGTTTAAAGCAGCAGTCCATATATTTCACAGAACTGAAGGAGCAAGAGATATGGAGGTTGAAACACTTTGAATTTGCTCAAACATCCCAGGGCAATTTGTTTATTGGAGAGTTGTTTATAAAAGAGGTTTTTTAAGATTAGAAATGGTGCTCTGAATAAAGGGTAGGATCTAAATCTAAGACCCTAATCCACATTAGCTAGATCTGTATTACCTAGATCTGGGTCATCAACAGGCAGAGGCATCTGCATTGAATGAGCTGTAGAACAGCAAATGTGTGCTAAGGAATGCTAGCATTTATTCACAGTACGATTCTGCTATCTGCAACTAATCTAAATTTAATGTGACTTCCACACATCTTGTCATACTAAAAGTATGACTCTGACAGAAAATCTGGACTAGAGCCCCTTTAGTTAGGTGGGCAACAGGTCATCCCTTCTGTAGCCAGCCCAATGCCAAACATCACAATGGATCACATTGATGAGGCTGAGAGGAAAACTTTGATCATCAGGCAACCCAGAGATTCTATACCTTCGTGCCCAGATCCATCAGAATATTGCCCCACTTACTAAAGGCCTTTCCTATTCTAATTTTAGATCCTTTACACTGGAGACTTGGATCTGAGAACTTCAGTATTCAATGAATTGATCAAGCAGGCAATTCCATTTTAGAACAGTGACAGTAGTTATATGTTTTCTTAGCATGCACTATGGATAGATGTATCTCTCAAACTTTGCTTCCCATATGTTTCTTGTATTTTGAAGATACAATTTGGCTCTCTCCATTTTTATGTACAATAGTATCTAATATGTGTTTTACTCTAGTCTAATTTGTTTTCAATGTTATTCTCCTATTTCAGGATGTGCATTTTGTGCACCTTTTTCACTAGAATATGTTTTTCTATAAACACAATATATATTTTATTGTCAAACACTGAATTGTAAAATTTGGCTCTGTGCATTTTGTCTTGTGTATTGGATTTGGAAAGTGCAAAATTTGTAAATTTACCTTTATATGTGAACTAATTTGATTTCTCCTGCTTTCCTAGGACTTATAGCTTCAGAAACAGCCAAAATGTCAGAGGAAAGCAGTCATGCTTTCATCCTATATCCTGTTTTTGTGGGCAGGGAAATTTATTCAGATTGCATAAACTATTTCTCAGTGTTGTCGTTATAAAGTTTTCAGGACAGGCATTAAAGAAAACAACATTTCTTGGGAGTGATGGATTTTTCACACTGATTGATTGGTTATGAGCAAATATTCAAACAGTACCCTGAATAGTGATACAGAAATGATGTTTTGTGGATGAGGAAGTTTTGTTAAGAACTTGAATTTAAAATGCGGTCATTAAAGTCACTTAGTGGAGGACTAACAAGCAATTTATTAACTTAGTGCAATGTGATTCAAATAATAAAAACTGATGATCACTATTGATGTATTATGAGCCAATCAGGAACCACATGCCAGGAATGAAGTCACCATATGGTGCATTTGGAAGCAATTATTGATTCTCATTATTTTTAAATGATTACAACCATTGCAGGTGTTTTGTAATAATCTCTATTGTCTAATTAGAACATGCATGAAATGAATTCATTTTGGCTACTAACAAATATTGATTTGGACAACCAAGTCCTGCTTTACATGAATAGAAAGAGCTTGTTGGCTGAGAGATGGTTTCCTTGTTCTAATTACTTTGCTAAATGGATAATTGGTAAAGAAATCTGGAAAAGCCCAAATAACTTTGCTTCTAATTTCTTATACCATACCCAGTCCTACTTTCCTAGGTTCCCAAATAGCCTTTTTGTTCTCTTAATATTGGAAATCTACATTTGACATCTAGTGATGCTTTCACTTTCCAGTTTAGTTTGTTGATATTGTGCAGGATTTGTAAACTGTCAAGCAATGGCATTTAATACATGATATTAATGATAGCCACTAAACAGTGATACAGGACAGTGATTTTCAGCTTCTTGCTTTCAAAGAATACCTTTCATACTGACATCTACCAAATGTTCTCTACATCTTCTGCACAGGAGAAGCTCTTTCAAGGCCTGGTGGTGAACAAAGGAATCAGGGTACAATCATGCTGATAGATGCAGTGTTTTGACCCTCTTCCTTTCTCTCCAGCACAGGTTTAATATAATGTGGATTGGAAATGCATTTGGAGTTGTCAAAGTCATTGCATGAATCTATGTGGCAACCCTTTCCCACCATCAGACCACACCCAGTTTATTAGTGGTCTGAGCATTCCTAGGGCATATTCTTAGGTACTTTCCCCACAGATGTGGGATCTACTATGAAGCATGAGGGTCCAGGCTCAAGGGTGTGGGTATGTGATCTACATCAAGTGCCAATGCAAAGACGCAATGGAATAGGGCTGTGGAGAAACGTGGCTGGGACTGAAAGTGTAGGCATCCACATGGGGGCCAGAAAGCAACTGTCTCTGGCAAGATAACCTCTGAGTAATTTAAGGTGATTGATAGGTAGATTGTTTGTGTTGGGGGTTGTGGTGACATGAGGAGGGAGAAATGGGGATGGATGTGTTTTTCCCAGCTGCTGAAATGGCCAGGATTAATGACTGTGTGGATGGTACATTAGATGCATTTCTAGTTTGCACTTGACAGTGCTAAATTTCAACAAGTTTCACTATAAACCAAAAATGCACTAAAAGAAATGCAACCTCTATGTGTAAATGTGTTGTAGAAAACACTTTTGAGAGCCAATTTGTCTCTTAAGGTGTCCTTGTTAACTAATAATCCTTAATAACCTTCTAAGCCAGTTTGGTTTTGTGGTTAGGGAGCTGGACTCTTTACCTGGGAATACTAGGTTTGATTCCATTCTCCTTCATGAAGCCAGCTGGATGACCTTGGGCCAGTGACAGCTCTGACCTTCTTCTTCACACAAGTTTCCATGAAAGATGGTTAAAAATGTGGACATGGTAGAAGTTCTAATACAAACTGAGGCTACTGTGTCCATATGCTGCCTGTGGGTTTCTGTGGATCTTATTAACCCTTGTGAGAACAGTATAGTGGTCTAGACCCTCATCTTATCCAGCAGAGATCTTATGCTAATATGGCTGCTTTCATAGTTATTTTTCAATCACCAGTAAGTGAAGCAATTTAGACCCATACTCAGTTTTCAAAATCTTAAAAGATATTTTATTTTGACAAGTAGTAAATGGTTTGAAATTAAGTGCTAATGTGCAAAACCTCTCCCCACCCCCATGAATGGAATATGTTAAATATATGGTGCAAACCTATTTTCTGTATCTATAGAATCCATATTTTAACAGGTATAGGGATCAAATTTTGTGGTTAAGGTCACACATAAGCAAAAAAGAAGAAGCTTTTTTTGAGATGGTTTAGAGAAAGCTTAGATATGGGATTGTTTACATACCAGTTTGCCCCTCCTACCTCACATAAACGTTATGTATTAGAAAAGATGGATTGGGGTAGGGTTGGGAAAAAGAGTGTCACACACTACTGCCTCTGAAACATCTCCATGCTTATACTTTTGTTATGTCCAAACACAAACTGAGTCTTTTAGAATTCTGTATACAAATGCTCAAAAGGAGGCCTTGGAGGCTCAGGTGTTGGATTTAAAAGAAAGAAAGCAATCTACAAAGTTAAATATCAAACCAGAGTAGAAACTCTGATCTGTCAGTTCCAATGAGGCAGAGGAATTCTTGGGTCCAGGTAATACATATATGAGTCCAGTAACAACTCAGTTTGGCAAGGTGTTAAGCATACCATCACTGAGCAGATTAACCTTGGTGGGGTGTTCTTGCCAAGAAGTCTGGATGACAGCTGGAGCCACTGGCAAAGGTAGTTCCATTTATACCTAACAAGCTTGCCAAGGCAATTGGCTACTGAGTTTCAAAACTAAGCAAATCATTTGCTAGAAGAGGCAGGCAATGAAGCCACTGACCTCTTCCGAGAAAAGATAAGCAGGGCATCAATTTTTTATTTTATAAATAAATGTTTTATTTATTGTGTAATATCCTGTTTGGATATAGGCGGCTCATAGTGGTGAACAAACAAGGTAAAGCAAACTAAAGCCGCTCTTTTTTTTTTTTTTAAATCACATTTGAATGCAGAGCTGTTAGTACATATACAAATTTACTGTTACTGAAAGCCTGGCTGAGGTGGTGGATCTTTGGGTCTTTCTGCGCTTATTTGTTTTATTTCACATCAGATGAGCCAATTCCGGCAATCCGTCTCAAGGCTGAGATGGATTGCTCTGGGCTGGTACACCACCATTTACCAGCATCTGTTCTAGCCCAGTCTCCAAACCAGTCGTTAAAGGCACGTGAGCTATAGACCTTGGAGCCCCTGAGGGACTCATTTCAACACTGCAATAAGGTGTGCCACTGAAATGGGTCCCCTGTGATAATCCAGAACACAGAGTCTAGCACCTCCTGCATACCTCTGTGTTTCAGATTTTCACCTGCTAGTGATCTGGATCTATGACCTTCCAGATCTGGAATATGCTCAACCTGGTGCAGACAGGTTATACTAGCAGAAGGCAGGACATCCTGTATTCTGCATTAATGTGCAGAAGGGAGGTTGGTACTTCACTTCTTGGTGTGGATTTGAGGTAAGTGCAGATAAGTCCTTTGTAGTTCTCTAGAATGATAACCTTTGTATATCCCTAGGGAATTCATTCTTCAGCCTTGATAAGGCTACTATGAAGGCATGAACTAGTGGAATCTGCTAGTGGATCATTCTCAGTGATCTAAATGGGTAGTGGGGATCTTGCAACAACTGAATTCAAGTTTCCGTTAACTTGGGCCTAACAGAGTATTGTAAATTTATCCTGGAAAAATATTGACAGACAATGCAGTTCTTGAAAAATAGACATTATATGATCTCTCCAGAATGTACTGGAAACTATCTGAAGACCTCCTAGAAATGCAGCTGTACACTGTGCACATTGTAGTTGTCTAACATGGTTTTGAACCTTTTTTTTCCCCAAGGAAGACTGTGGTATAAGCTGAAGCTAATAAGCACTTTTCTGCTTATGGTCCCAAGGTCAGATACTAAGGTGAGATCAGGACCCAGGAGCATTCAGCTTAAGTTTTTCCTATCCTAATGTCAGAGTTTACAACCATGAAGTGCTTCCTCAGCTGCAAGTCCAAATAATCTTAACATTGCTTTATTTACTGGTGGTGGGTTTATTAATTTTACTGAGCTCTTTTAGAATCTTATATTTTTCACTTCCTCTACAAATTTAAAAATATTTCTATCCCACATTTTTTTACCATTCTCATAGGATGCTGACATATGAAGCATGTCTGGGAATCCCTCTGATCAAACATGCATGCCTCATTTTTAGTTTTACACTTCAGTAGCTTGTACCTTTAAATGCCTAAAGTGTGAATAAGGCAAATAGATTATAAAAAAACAAGTAAATTCTGTGCTCCTTGAATAGATGTTGCAGATCCATGGAAGACATAAAGTCAGTGGCAAGCTTTGCTTTGCCTCTATGCAAAGCTGGTTGACAGTTCTCTGGATCAAGGTGTGATCAACTTTTGGTTTTCCCTTATATATCAGCTGTGTAAGAAGAAAGGGAAGGGAAGGAAATGTAGCTTGTTTTGTTTGATTAACATCACAAACCACCTTTTAAATTTCTGGGCTAGAGAACTTCAAAATAGCTAAGTTTGGGAACACATTACCTCTTTACCTACTTGCCCACTGACTTGAAATGAATTTTTCCTTTCCCCCCTCTTAACCTCTTCCTTAGTTCCTTGGTTATGCTTTTCAATTTCCCTAAATCTTTCTGCAAGTGGCAACTCATTTCTTGGGATAATCAATAGCCTACTCAGCTGAAACACTGTTACCAGGGAAACTCCTGCAAGCACCACACCAAGACATAATGAAATGCATCAACAGTGACAGGGCTTTTGGGAGAGCAGATATGGTTGGCATGGGTAGGTTGGCACTGCGGTCTTAACCATATGTTTGGATGAAACCCACATAATTTTTGGTTTCAGGAGGGACAGCAACTGAAATTGGTGACAGGGGCATATATTTTATGAGAAAGACTTCGTTGGACAGAGATACGAACAAATAAGTTATGATATTTTCCCAATATTGTGGGACTTTTCTTCTATGGATGAAGGGTTTTCTCAAGGTCTTCACTGAAATCTTGACTAAATTTTGAGTGATCACTGCTCATACTGTTTGAGAAACCAAGAAAACCATTGCACGACTGCACGTACTCTTTGAGAAGCCAAGAAAATTATATATACAGTGTGTATATGTACAGTATATAGAGGCGGGGGGGGGGGGGCTCGGTAATAAACTGAAGACAGCAGTGGGGTCCATATTAGCATGTACTAAAATACTACATGGTTATTCTTCTCAACTTCTGAGCCTACAGCTATTTTTTTATTTGGAAAAACTGATAATCCTTTTTTCAGAATAGGCTCTGCAAAGTGGCTCACAGCATGTCTAACAAATCCAAATCCAAATACAATATAAAGACCTTTAAAATACTAGTTTTGTAATGATACTAAAACTCAAAGAGGAACACAGATATGAATAAAATTTAGTCAGATTTCAGCAGAATACTCCTACTTTTCCTTAACTATTAAAGACTACAGAGAAGGAGAAATGACCCACTTAGATGGCCATAGGGCAAGCAGATGCCTAATCTCAAAACATGTTGAGGCTCCCACGAAGGCTGTGTTCACCTCCTGTGAAAGGGGAAAAAACAACTTAGAAACAGCTTAGAGGTAGGATCATGCAGCACTAGTGTTCTTATCCTATCCTCGTCTCATTTCCACTCCTAATGCACTTTGGAAATGTTTTTTTTTGGCTTTAATGTGCATTAGAAGTGGGATGAGCAGATGTATGTGTGGCAGTGCCACCTCTGACTCATCTCTAAGCTACCTTTGTGAATGCAGCCTAAGGCTGTTTCTGTAGCTGCTGTACTGAAATTGAACTGTACTGTTTCAGGAGGAGAGCTGCCATCTTCAAGGTCACCCTCCTGTCATCTCCTGTCTTATGGAGCTCTGGGGGATGCATTTTGCTGTGCCACTTAAATGGGTTCTCTGCC
The DNA here is from genome assembly GCA_023333525.1 of Aspidoscelis tigris stejnegeri. Classification (NCBI taxonomy): domain Eukaryota; kingdom Metazoa; phylum Chordata; class Lepidosauria; order Squamata; family Teiidae; genus Aspidoscelis; species Aspidoscelis tigris. The sequence goes on from JALMGA010000003.1 coordinate 84,288,341, forward strand.
AAACTGGAACAAGGAGGTGTGCAACCCTCCACCTGTTCTGTTCTAGCAGCCCCTATACTGCCACTAGCTTTTTCAAAAAATCTAACTGTGTTTCAGTTTGGCTTCCAGGTCCAGGCCATGCTCTGTCCAGTGCAGACAGAGCATACTAGTGGTGGGCATGGCTTCCCTTAAACCTGTTCACCATGTGGAAGGAGGACCACTGGACTCCTTCATGGACCAGTTCAAAAGTGCGGAACATCCTAAGATTCTGTTATTCCTAGTTTTATTCAGTAATGGACACATAACCAGGCCTTCTACCACAGAGTTCAAAGTTTTGTTACAGAAACTCATGAGGCACTTCTCCTTGGCTAGAAGATTCCACAAGGAGCACTAAAGGGGCCAAATAAAAAGTATATACATCTTTCCCCAAAACGGCAACCTTTAATAAGAATAGGGTGGTCAACAATTATATGATTGCAATTACTGGGCTAAGAATCCTAATTATGTCTATAAACTAATGGGGGCTGAGCTTTCTGCAACACACCAGGAAAAGGATCTTGGGGTTCTAGTGGAAAGCTCAATGATGGTGTCAGCCCAGTGTCATAAATCTGTGGTGAAGCCACATTTAGAATACTGTGTACAATTCTGGTCAAGACACCCCAAAAATGAAATTGCAGAACTGGAAAAGTTGCAGAAAAGGGCAAACAGAATGATTAAAGGCAAACAGAATGATTAAGGGGTTAGTACCTCCCTTATGAAATGAGATGCCCTCTTCAGTCATCAGTGTATGGAATCTGCTGCCAGAAGAGGTGGTAACAGCAACCAGCCTAGATGATTTTAAGAATGGGTTAGACAAATTTATGGATAACAGATGTATCAATGTCTATTAGAATGGGTGCCTAGATACATCCTCCAGGCTGGAGAGACAGGCAAGTTGCCTCTAAAGGCCATTTGCTGGGATTCAAGAGCTGGTGAAATTTTGCTTTTGTCTTCTGCTTGAGATGCACATGAGCAATTGGTGGGCCACTCTGTGGGATAGGATGCTGGACTAGATGGGTTGTGGCCTGATCCAGCAGGGCTCCTCTTATCTTCTTATACAATTGATAGAGCATTTTGTTGGGTAAATTATCATCAAACATGTCAATTCACTTTGTATATTCTACAAGGCATGTCTATGGAAGAATTAGCAGTAGCTGGACTCATTCTTCTTGCATTCTGAACTGCAATACTTTTTTGATTTAGCAGCAAGAGTTTGTGAAATTACCAAGATAACACAGTAAGAAGGGAGTAGAGGCACAACTGCAACAAGCCACTCATTTTGTGCAGATGTACCGTAGTTTTCTACGTGAGGCCACCTACTGCTTAGGAGAAAAAAATCATTTACCTATGTATTTGCTATTACATTGTAAGGAACACCATCATGCATGCACAGAGGAGATCTGGAGAAAACACCAGAGTCAGAAAATCGGAAGTCTGCCATTTTTGTGTGTGTGTTTTTGTTTTTGTTCCATAAGTTAGAATAAATTGCAATGCAAATCTATCACCATGTAGATAACAGATGAGAGACTGGCCTGCACCATTACAGCTCCCCAAAGGTGACTTCAGTGGTATAAGGGCTAAGTGGATTAATGGTTCCCTATAGTACAGTATGATGTTTGACTAGAATTGGGCAATCCAAGTTCAGATCTGCACTCTTCTTCAGGCTCTTTCTGTACTTACTTGTTAGTCCAGAACAAGGAATTGCTTAGTACACATCATCTGCACAGGACTAGTATTAATCCAGATTAGATCTGTGCTCAGGGCACACTGATCCATATTAGTTGCAGACCCAATAAATGTAGTCTACATCCATGCTAGAGATGTCTGATCCAGATCAAGGAAGTGATATCTACACATAGAACCAGTCTAGGAAGAATGTGAGTGTGGTTGCAAGTGACATGTACAGTCACAACATGGCTGTGAAGGCACCTTTGCAGCAGGGTGTCTGCACTAATGACAGTGGTGTCATTGTGGTGCCTGCAAAGACCCACAGCTAAGGTGTCTTTGCAACATGGTGTGGGTGGTTCCTACGGCAGTAGTTTACATCCACTAATGCTGGACAGGGCTAAGGCATCTGCATTGCATTGCTTCTTAGTCTATGTTTGTTGCCATCTAGCAGAGTTAATACAGATGCTTCTGCCTGTGGTTGATCTGGATCATGCTGATCTAGATCTATGAATTCATATTAAGGGCAGTAAGTGTAGAAAAGGCCTCTGTCTAACCTACTTTGCAAGGTTCTTTTTCAGATAAAAGAAGGGCTAATCATGCCTCTGCCTTTGAAGGTGAGTGTAATAGTAAATCAAGCAATCAGTATCAATTCCTGTGTTTATCTTTAATTGTGATCAAATGTGCAAGTGTTCTCTGCAAGTAACATCCTGTGCTGTGCAGGATATTTGCAGGGATAAACTATTGGTTTCATGCACACATGAGCAGCTCCCTGGAGATCCTTTTGGGAAGATCAAATTTACTGTTACTGTGAGTGAAAGCTCATCAAATGTGTTGCTGGCCTTTGCTGCTCTGTCAATATACAGGCCCAGGAGACTCACAGCCTCTTCCGCGCGGCCTTATTATGCACACTCATGACTGAGTAGGCTTGCTTAACAGAGCAGAAGAACTAGAGGAGAGCCCACCTCTGAACCTGGCTCATTTTCCCCTTGACCAAATGTTATCCGGGAAAGAAGGTTAGTGGAAAGTGTTTGATTAGATACAGGTTTGTCTTTTTTTTCTCCCTTTTCTTTATGAGAGAGTTAAGTTAACACTTAATTGGAAGTCACTGACTTAGTTGAAGGGGTTCATTGTTCAGGTTGATCTGCTACCTGTTTTTATTGTGTCTCTTGCTGGCTGTCCTTTTCAGGAGCAATGTTGCTCCCTAGGGAGAAGAGGTAATGTGGGAGGGCCAAAGATGGAGGTCACCTAGATGCCAGTTTGATTCCACACACCAGAAAAGCTTTCTCCCCCTCTTCTTTCCCCTATTGGCTTTTTTTTTTGTTCTCTTATCATTATTGGGGGGAATGAATGTTACTGGCAGCAGGGAGACAGAGTTCTTTCTTGTGACACATTGCAGACTGGCAGCTTCCAAAGTCATTCTGTATCTGCCAGACTGGGGACGCTGTTGTTATAAGAGAAACAATCTGTATGTTTACGCACTGAATGCTGATGAAGATGGTACTAAGAATAATCCTAAATGTAACAAATTACGTGTAAATGTGAAGGGAAATCCATGTTTAGTCTTTTTTTTTGAATCTCGCACTAATCCTTTTCATAATCAAATGTGCCAAGATGAACTCCTTTGATCCCTTGCAGGGAGCAGGCGCCTGGTGTTCACTCTTTTGGATTGGGATGATCAATGGCAGTGGGAGAAAGTAATGCACAGATAGGTTAGACAAGATGGCACAAAGCTCTTGAAAATTTACACTTTCTGGCACTTCCTTGTTTCCGCTTTTTCGCAGTCATTTGGCATGGGGCTGAAGACTAACTAATAATGTGTTTAATTCCCCAACTGTACTGACACTTTTGGAGATACGTAGTTGGAAACATCTGGAATGCTTCTCTTGAAGGAGCAACAGCATGCTTCTAAAGGCCACTTGCAGGGAGTCAAGAGCGGATGCAGGTGCTTGAGAATGCCCAGAAGCAATTGGTGGGCTACTGTGGGATGCTGGACTAGATGGGCTATGGCCTGATCCGGAAGGGCTCCTCCATCATTCTTATGTTTTTAGACTGTACATTGGTTTTGGTCCACATGGAGTATTTTTGTAGATAGGCCTACAGAGGGCTTAGTTTGCTAACTATTTGGATGTTTTGGAGTAGACACAATGTTACATGTCAGTCCATTCTGGATTATATATCCTTTGTGGGGTTTATAGGATCCCTGGGCTCAGAATACTTGTCCTTTCTCCATACTTCAGGCAAGTGAAGGGACACTTTTATATTGAATGGAGACATGCAAAGTTTTCTGTTCTTCATTTGCTTATTTATTTATCTCTTTTCACCTTGAGGTTCCAGAGTTTTTTACGTAACAAACTACAGCTACCACAAATAAAATCACATTCACTCTGCATGTGGTCAAGTCACTGCTGTAAACTGCTGGAGATTCTTCTTAGCTTTCACTTTCTCCTCCATTCCCCTCAGGCAAGGTGTTTGCAGTTGAAGGAAGGATTAAGGGGACATTGCTGGGAGCTGATGGGGAGAATATTCTCCGTTCTTTCTCTTCCAGTTCCCTCAGGCAATACAGCTCTTATGTTTTCAGTAGAGGGAGGGAGGAGCTGCTCGTGGGAGTGCTGGAAGATTTTACAGCTTGCTCTTTCTCTTCTGCTTCCCTAAACCAAGGTTGGTTGAACTTCATTAAGCCCAATGGAAACCCCATGTCCACAGAATTTTTGGTCATTCTTGTTTTGTTCATTATCCACCCACCCACCCACCCACCCACCCACCCACCATCTTTTAAAAAGGAACTTTGCCCAATTTTCTGTAGACACACTTGCCTTCTTCACTTGTTCAGAATTAGTAGTTACAAGACTCATTTCAATTTCTTTTCAGGCATCTTAGTGCTCTGATGGATAACCTTGGTTAAGAGAGGCAGTGCAACCCTGTTGGTTCTCCTTGATCTCTCATTGAGTTTTGATCCCATTGATCATGGTTTCTCACTGGAGAAACTTTGGGGATTGACACTTTTTTATTTATTTATCCAGTTCCCTCCTCCTAGGAGGAATTTTCATTTGATTCCTTGGGAACTCCCATGTGAGGTTCTTCGGGGGGCAGTTCTGACTCTTATGTCCCCTTTAACATTTATATAAAGCCATTGTTAGATGTCATCTGGAGATTTGGAATAAGATGCAGTCAATATGCTAATGAATATCTCTCCGTTCTTTCTGAGTCAGGGGAGGCAGTGGAGGTACTTGATTTCTGCCTGGAGAAGTCTGCCTGGGCCAGATGTAGATCAATATACTGAAACTGAATCCTGACAAGATGAAGGTACTATGTCTCTGATTCAGGAGTTTAGTAGGCACTCAGTTCTGGGTGAGGTTGCTTTAGCCCAGAAATAAATGATATGTGGTCTGGGGGTGATGGAGGCGCAGGTGATGGTGGTAGCCAAAAGTGCCTATTTCCATCTCTGACTGGTTCATGAGCATCAGTCTTTCCTGGATCGACTGGCCACTGTGATCCATGTCTTGGTAACCTCCAGACTAGACTACTGTAATGCACTCCATTTAGAGCTACCCTTGAAATCTGGAAGCTGGAACTAGCACAGAATGCAGCATCTTGTCTGCTGATGGAAGTTTCTGGCCGGATGCACATCGAGCCGGTCTTGAATGATCTGCACTAGTTGCCTATTTGCTACCAAGTCCAATTCAAGGTGTTAACATATACAGCCCTAAATGGCTTTGCCCCCAGTATCTGAAGGAGTGGCTTCTCCCATCCTGACATGCTCAGATGTTAAGATGGGCAGGGAAGGCTCTTTTAATTTCACCACTCACATGCATGCCAATGTATGTACATACATACATATACACATAAACAGACAAACAACAACAACAATAATAAATGTTTTTGGTTCATGTGGACAGTGTTGCATACTATCAACACAGAAGGGCAGGACAGGTTAGTTAGTTTAAGAATTTACTTTCCGCATTTACTTGTTCTCTCCATATCGCCAGTGGCAAATTAAACATGATTTTCTGTCATCTTCCCTGGCTGCGCCCCATTTCTGTTTGTCTCTCACGTATTCTGATGTGCCTGACAGAAAATGTTGCAGTGTTGGAGCTGACAGTTCTCTGAAAATCTTTGCTGAATGTGCCATGTTGAATAACAAACTGTAGGGAGAGGAAAAATAATGGTCCTAAAGCACAGGAAGTATTATGCCTCTATGAAGCATGTGGTTTCATCTCATTGCAGAATATGGGATACAGTTATGCTTCCATTGCCTGGAATTAGAAAGTAATGTAAATGCTTTGCTGGGAGAAGCTGGGTGAGAAAGTATGTGATAGAAGGAATGGTTTTAATAATATTTAGATTTTAAAGGTTGATGAGGACAGCATCACATATACTATAATAATCAATCAGTGCATTTTATTTTTTTATTTATTTATTTATTTATTTATTTATTTATTTATTTACATTTCTATCCCGCCCATACCCAAAGGTCTCTGGGCGGGTTACAACAAGTAACCAGGGTTACCAGGCTGCAGTTGGCACACTGGCTGAAGCCAAATTGCTCCATTTAAGTGCACAAACAGAGTGCAATCTCTTCTTAAAATAGATGTTTTCCCCTCCATTGTTAAGAAAATTAGCATGACTTTCCCCTGATAACAAGCACAGAATTTCTCTCCCTCTCCCAATAATGTGAAAGAAAGAGAGGGTTCACTGGACAGCTTCTTTGCACAGGCAGCTGCAGGGAGTTGAGCTGCTTTCAGTTTTGCTTGTAACTATGTTACAAGCATTAGTTATGGAGAGAGCTAGCTGCTTTCAGTTATACTTTTAACTCTTTGCAACTAAAAGGGATGATCTGTGTTGTGTTGTGGTTCAATTGAGGGTTTTGCCTGTCATCGCTGCAGTGGGCGGGTTGTGGGGAGAAAAAGATGCAGGCTCACAAAAAGCGGCTTGCATGGGGACAGGAAAGTACGTTTTAAATCTGTGTTGCCCCATACCACATTTCGAATTACAACCCACATTTTTAAAATCCGATGCAAGAGAGAAGCAAAAAGGGACCATGGAGGCGCGCCCTGAGAGAGCCAGGCCTCTGCCTTAAATAGAGTGAGATCCTGGTGCACCGACTGGCTGGATTTTGGCGCACTCTGAGGGAACTCCTCCTTCCTGTCACTCAAGCTTGCAAAGTCCCCAGGAAACTTTCCAGCTCTTTCCCACTTACAGAAAATGTTTGCAAAGGGCCTGGGAAATTTTCCCGCTCTTTGCAGCCTGCACCCTGTGTCTGTGACAACTATTCTTTGAGATCATCCCTGCAGATGGGATCAAAACTTAACACATTCTACTTTCAACCTGCATATACAATCCAAAAGGATAGTGTGATTTGCATTATCAAAAGCCACTGAAAGATCAAACTGGATCAATAAAACTGCACTGTCTCTCTCCAGCAACAGATCATCCATCAGGGCAACCAAAACTGATTCATTCCCAAATCTGAACTCAGACTGAAATGGGTATAGATAATAAATTTCATCTAAGAAAACCTGTAATTGCACAGCTACAACCTTATACAGAAAGGATGTTAACCACTGGGCAGTAATTAGGACAAGTCTACATTTTGCAAACAATACATTCTACTTACATTGTGGTTAAACTCCAGATGCCAAAGTTCTGTACCTTTCGGCAGGTTTTCACTCAAGCTTTTGGTTTTTAGAATTCTTCTATTTTTATGTCAAAGTTCCTTATTTGAATAGTAAAAAGTATCAAAAATATACAAGAGTATACAAACAACTATCCAACCAACAACAACACAAACAAAAACCCAAACATGCACTGCAAAAAGTAGACAACTGTCATCTCACAGATGAAGAAACTAAAAGTTTCAGTCAAGGCACCAGAGGTAGGAAATTTTCTGTCAACATAACATGATGATGTCTCAGTAGACTCAAAAAATTCAGGAAAGAAATGTTGATGTTGCTGCCTTGCATAACTTTGACAAGTAATCAGTTCTAATGTCTGCTTTTAATTTTGACCCATCCTGAAGAATAGGATTTAAATTTTAAAAGTAAATGATAAAAGAGTTGTTTGGGAGTCTGGCAGTGCAGTTTAGTCTGGAAAGAGATGCACAGCAGAACATTATGTGTAAAGCAGAAGTGTCAAAAATGCAGAGATAATAGGTGCACCTGTGTGTGTTAGGGATGTGCACAAATATTCGAGATATTTGTTATTTGATCAAATTCAGACAAATTAGAATTCAAATCAAATGTCCCAATATTCATTTTTTAGTATTTGAACGAATATGAATAGTTCAAATTATTCACATGAATAATTCGGACATCTGTATGTGTATACATTTTATTTGTATCTGTACAGATGCATATGGGATATGCCCAGGATAAAAATGGGATGCGTATAGATACATACAAAATTTGTATCATCAAATACATATTGATTAATCATACTAATAAATACGAATGTATTTGTATTGGTTCAAATGTCCAGACATTCATTCTTCTTTATTTGTACAAATTCAGATATTCGGATATTCGAATATTCAATTTGAATTGAATCAAATTTGAAAGTTGCATTCGTGCACACCTCTAGTGTGTGTTTATGAGAGATTGGATCACTTTCAGGTGATCCAACTAGATTTGCATTCCTCAGGTGCATATGCAGGTAAACCAATTACTGCCTGGTTTTCCCACATCTACAAATTTTGCCGTATTCCCAGCTGAAAGATATATATATAAATAGCTGTAATATTTTTGATTTTACTCAGATGATATGACAAAACTGCACGACAACATTCAGAACTGTATCTTCTCCAGGACAATAGGAAGTCAAGTGAAGGAAAAGAAATAGAGCAACCGAACCTAGTTCTCTGAAAATAGCAGAGTAGTAAGAGTGGGGCAGATTTTTTTTTTTTTAAAGTGTGAATTTTGCCAAATTTTACTGCCTTAAATCAAATGAAGATGGACAAGATTATCTGTAGTTTGTTTAAATAAGGGGGAGTAGAAGAGTATGAATGGAAAATAACAGATTTTAGCCTTTAGAAAAAGCTTATTTGTCATAAATTTAGGTAAAAAAAAGTATGCTTCACAAAGTCTTTAAAGGAGTTGAAATAGAGGCCTTTCTACAGTGGGCCTTATGCCAGATTATATTCTGGAATAGAGGCCTGTCGTCCACATGCTAGTGCAGACAACAGAAGGCTCCACCCATAGTCTGCACCTTCATGCGGAAGGCAAGTCCCTATTGGAATAAGGCCCATTGCAACAAAGGTCTGCTCTGCTCTGCTCTGCTCTGTCCCGTGGGCCTTCTAAGCTAGGGCTAATGTGGAAGACTCACATCCGTTGTTGGATCCATTGCCAAGGATAAGAAAAATCCTGGGCTGGAGAAGTCAAAAATAATATGCTGCAGCAGCAGCAGGAGAAATGTAAGCCCCATGTAATTTTGGTTCCTGAATACATTTCTAAACCTTTTCTTCTAAAGGGTGAAAAAGTGCCACTTATATCTACTGGGAAAAACACACTCATTTTGGTTGGTTTTCAAATTCAGAGATAGTCAATAGAAATCTTTATAGATGGGGACAAAATGATTGTGTTACCTCTTTGTATGTTGAATCCGACATTTAGGACCATTAATCAGTTCTGAGCTTCAATTGTGCTATTTCTTGGCAGCTCAGGAGATCTCTATAGATAACTGTCATTTGAACACCAATCCTGTTCTTTTCTTTAAAGATACCCTCCCTAAAAAAAAGTGTAGGAACAGAAAAGAGCACGAAGGACGTCTAAGGGAGTCTTACAGTTGATATGAGTCCCTGGTTCCCAGCAGTGCTGTATAAATAACAAACGATAAGGAAAAGCAATGGGCCACCCGCCTCTGCTGAATTGCTTATGTGGAAAAACTAAAGAAAACAAGCTCACCACCTATGATAAGATCAAGCTTGGCGGCTTGCAGAGCTAGGACAATGTTTATGGGATTTAGAGGGGAAAAATTGGTTTTTTGAAGCATTTCTTAAATAAAATGGATTCTAAAGAAGGCACGATTTAACTCTTTGTCAGTATGGAAAGGAATAGACCTTCCTTGCTGGGACCATAGAAAGGCAAGGCTGCTGTTAGGGGCTGAAGGACAAATGCACATGTCATAATTGCAAATAAGATGCCAGCCAGTGAAGTTCAAGGGAAGTTACTTGACCATGATAAGAGGATCCTATAGCTACTGTCCAGGGAATGGTCACAGTGAAATAGCATTTAACTAGGCAGACTGTTCTGCCAAGAAGGTAGTAGTGTTGCCAATAAAGTAGATGTAAGGACTATTTTAAGTAGATTTAAAATATATCCTGTGCTTATATTTTAATAGGCATCTGTGACATTTTAAAAGGTATGCTTTTACATACTGCGTAAAATGGCACCAAGCTTTGCAGAAGCCTAATGTTCTTTCTGTCTATACAGAGGAAGTGACTAGGAGTTCCCCAGAGGAAGAGTGGATTAAAAATATAATATGCATGATTGTGCAGAGAAAGGAACAAGAGCTCGTTTCCACACAGCTTCCATTATCCCATATTACACCAAAGGCAACTGAGGCATTGATTCCTGCTTCTCCTCCCATTCTATTGCTAGTATTTTTGGTCAATGCTAATAGCAATTAAAGGTGTCAAAAATTACAGGAGTTGTTATGGCAACTATGTCCTCAAAATTGCTAAGAGTTTTTTCTCTTCTTTTTAAAACCCTGGTTTATCTATTTCATGATTAAAATGCAGCAATCTCTGTCCCCCACCCCCCACTACTACTTTCTGCACTTTGAGAGGCGACTAAGGTATGGAGGAAGAACATTTACAGGTCCTGCTTGAGGTCTAGAAGATACGTTGGGGGGAATGATAGAGAGGTGATTACTAAGCTTGTCCCATTTCAAACAGAGGTGAGGAGAAAGATGAACTACATGCATTCAAGGTAACGACACATTATGCTCCCATGACAGCAGCTTTGATCTCTAAAATGAAGCAAAACGAAGCATAACTTGAGTTGTGTGAACAGAAGATGAAGAATAGTTAGCTTTTCTACCCCATTTTTCTCACCGATTTATGGGGACTCAAAGTGGCTGACAAAGCTTTTTATTCTTCTCCCCACAACTGAACACCCTGTGAGGTAGGTGAGGCTGTGAGAGCTCAGAAGAGAGTTGTGACTAGCCCAAGGCCACCCAGCTGGCTTCATGGAGGAGTGCAGAATCAAACCTGGTATTCCCAGATAAGAGTCCAGCTCCCTAACTGCTAGACCAAACTGGCTCACTAGACCAAACAGCTGTTTGTGTTAGTTCAAGATTGGCCTGTTTTGGACAATAAAGGCCGTGTTCAGACATAGCAAGAAGGGTGCTTCAGAGACATTTCAGAGAGATCATGTGCCTTTTCTAGTACAGCATATTTTGGAAGGGGGAGCAGATTCATATTTTGGAAAATCCCATCTTGAAGTCATTTCTGAGTCACCTCAGAGGTGCTTTTTTCACTGTTTAATTAGTGAGGAAGCACCAGGCCCATGCGGCTCTTTTTCATTGGCCCTGAATATTTCTTCAGCTTACTGTTTTTTTTCCAAATCCCCAGGTTTCCACAATCTGCCAAGCTATGCATATGTAAAGAATTCATGTCTGTTATCACAGAAGGGACCTTAGAGGTAATCTAGATCACATCCCTCCTTGGGGCAAGAATTGGCTGACATTTCTATTTACCTGGGAATAGACTCTCTCTGAGCCTCTCTAACAAACTGTGATTCTAACAATCCACAGTTAAAAAAATCAAACTATCTATTCAAATAGTCTTTCCTAAGTAGATTTTCTGTTCTAAAGCAAAAGTGGTATTTTGACTGTTTTTAGTTAACAAACAAATCCTAAAAACAAAGAAAAAAACATGCATTAGAAAATTTGGGGATCTGAAGAGAAGCTGGTATAATTGAAGTCAGTTTACACAGGAAGGGATAAAGTTCAGATTCCTCCAGCAGTTTCCCTAGTAAGATCAGAAGGTTAGTTCTGATGAATTGGTTAGTGGGGGGAGCTGAAATCCAGATGTCAGTGGCTGCAGTGTTACCCAGAAATTTTTGCAGGCAGTCAAGACATTTTTTTCTCATAAAATTTGATTTTAACTTCTATGGACAAATCTTACAAAATTGAGGGGTACAGTGAGGAACCCTTTTGGGTAAATCCTGTGTTTTGCCCAAGTCACCTGTGGAGTAAGATGCAGAGTGCTTTTAATTTGAATGGTTTAAATAACAAAATGGATGTGTTTTTTTTCTTACCTACCTCTATTTATTATTTGTTCTTTAGTATTCCTCTGCTGCATTTTAATCAAGAAGTAGATAAACCAGGGTTTTAAAAAGAAGAGAAAAAACTCTTAGCAATTTTGAGGACATAGTTGTCATAACATCTCCTGTAGTTTTTTTGACACCTTTAATTGCTATTAGCATTGACCAAAAATACTAAATTTATTATTTACATTTATATCCTGCCCCATACCCGAAGGTCTCTGGGCAACAACCTTAAAACAACCAGATTAAAACAGAATATACATTAAAAGACTTTAAAAATTCAACAACTCTAAAACAATACACATTAGTGTCTGTCCTGGGGGGAAACATAATCAGCTCAGCCAAAGGCCAGGGCAAAGAGGTGCGTCTTCACTGCCTTCCCAAATATATATAAGGAAGGGGCATGACGCACCTCGAGGTGGAGGCCATTCCATAGTCTGGGGGCCATCACTGAGAAGGCTCTCTCCCGGGTGCCCACCAACCTCACTATTGAAGGTGGTGGGACAACCAGGAGAACCTCACCACTTGATCTTAAGGCACAGGCAGGTTGATATTACTTTAATGTAATGCCTAATGTAATGGATTATTTAACACATTCTCTGCTGTTTCTGTCTTGGAGTAAGATAAAGATGTTAGGATTATGGTGATGATATTTGTTCTTTCTTATGCATCTGTGTAGACAAATGCATTTTTGCATGCCCACCTGTAGATTTAAATATACATGATCGTTAGCTCTCATCCCTTTTTGCTCATCTGGAATGGAGTTTTTTCCTCTCCATTGCCCCAGTATGGTACCACCTTCCACCATTTGCCAAAGATGGAGCCATGCCACTGCTTTGGCCTCATGTAGATGTGCCTTATGTCAGCTGCTCTTGACTAGCTGAAATTCTCAGTTCTTTTCTTCCTTCTGTGTTTCTTACAGCCAGAGTACATATTCAGTAGTAATCTACCACACAACCATTTTAAGGCTCTATCAGTTTAGTGTGATGTGGAAATTTTGTATTTATTCTCATATTCTTTTTTTTTAAATCATTTGCATAAACCCAATTTTTTAAATGTCACTTTGTTTTTTCTAAAACAAAATAGTTATCAGGGCAGCTTACTACTTTACATATAAATATATACATGGGAAATTGTACCCAGAGCCTTTCTCTATAAAACCTGATTCCTACTATATTCTGTAGTGTCTTGTTGATATTACTAGCTGTGAAGTTTGTTTATATGTGATATATATATTTATTTAGTCATCTGACTTTTATTATCTCTGCTGAACTGTTTAGACTGCAAATTATTATTTTTATGATACTTTAATATTATGACACTGTATCTTAATTACTCCTTATCAAATTATGCTTTCCAAAAACAGCTAGCTTGATTAAAATAAAGTAAAACACACATATACGCCCTTCTTTGCTCTCCATCATAGTAGTATTTAGGATAAACACCCACTGTGTTTTCCCTTTTAAAACAATTTGCAGAGAGTCATTAAGAATACTGCCAGATGTCTTTCTTGCCTAACCATATTGGGGTATTTCTGGCAGGGATCACAGTTAGAGTGGGCAGTGAACTTTTTAATTCTTGGTGCTGATCTCCTCCCTGTTTTTTGTAAGGATGTGCATGAATTTTTTTTGTGTGTGTGTGTTTTATTCAAATAAAATTGAATATGCCATGTTCACATTTGTTCGAATAGAGCCCCTTCAAATGTGGTAGGATTCAAATTTGATACAAATGTTCATTGAATGCTATTCAAATCTAATCCAAATCCCTGATGCCAGTCAAACCTACGGATCCACTCTGAACAAATGTATAAAAGCTTTCACTTCACATTCAAGTGTCACTCTTCAAATGTAGCCAACATTCTATTTGAATTCAAATGTTCATATCTGAACAAATTTGATCAAATTTCAAATGTGGCAAATATTTGTGCACATCTGTAGTCTCTTGCACATTGTAGTGTTCAGCAGTATTCCCTGTGTCAACTGTGAAAATTTGGGATAGGAAGTTATAATAGTTTCTCCTCTAGAATAATTGCTTGGTGATGGGATGGAGAAAAATGTGTCTTTGTGTTGGGGTAGTATGTGTGTTCTTAATGCGTATAGCCATATGCAATATGCACTGAGTAAGGTTTGTAAGGTTTTTATGGCAGTGAATAAGTAAGATTGCTTCTTCTTTTTTTAACCATACTCACTTCTGGGTATATAGTCAATGTAGGTCTTGAGTTATAACATAAAAACATAAGAGTAGCCCTGATGGGTCAGCCACAGCCCATCTAGTCCAGCATCCTGTCTTACACTGTGGCCCACCAATTGCTTCTGGGCATCCTCAAGTAGAAGACAATGGCAAAACATCCTGCCCATCTCTCCAACCTGAAGGAGAGTTGAAAAAGACTGGTCACTTCATGGTATACTGAATCTACTTGTGAGGTGCCTCTAATTGCCCAATCCATGTTCTTCACAGATTTTGATTTAGGTACAGTATGACTGTGTTCAGACATAGCAAAAGGATCACTTCAAAGATACCTCAGAGAGACAATGTATGGCCCCTGTGTTCCCAAGCCTTCTCTAACCCACTTCTAGCACAGAATGTTTAGGAGAAGGGGGAGGGGTAATTAGTGTGTAAACAGTCTGACCTCAAAGCCTTCTATGAGGTGGCTCAGAGATTCCTCAGAGATGCTTTTTTATGCTGTGTCTGAACACAGTCTTAGATGTTCCTTTGAATTTTTCATTGTTTGCATTCTTAAGCTGCTTCTGCTGGTTGTCATTTGTGTTGTTTTCTTAGTTCTACTTACTACTAAAGAGTTATTTGCTTGGCACCTTCCAGTTTTTATTGAGAAAGTCCTAAGTACATACTCTACTCTTAAAAACCATAGTAACACTTCTGCTCCTCATGGAGAAGTACTGGCAGAGAACCTTGGAAGAATCCCTTGGCTTGAATCTCTGCTCTCTTGTGGAAGCTCATGGGGTCTCTCAGCTATACGTAAAATAACCTTCCTGCCTTGTGAGGGAAGATAAAAGTGAAGGCCGAGTAAAGAAACCCGACCAGTAAATCTGGAGGGGATCCTCTGGTGGATAGGCCACACCACATCTTTCTGGCACTTCCTGCCATCAACACAGTGCCAGATGTATTGGAACTCCTTTAGATCACACTGGAAAAGCCCAAAAGGGAAACCCTGGTTACCAGACAACCCAGAGTTTCCATGCTTTTATGCCCAGTCTCTTCCATTGTTTTTCAAGACAGAATAATTTTATATATTTACCTACTTGCTTTCCCATTTCAATTCAGAATTATTTCTTTGCACTGTACAGTCAAGTGTACAATTATATTTCAAGTCACCAGTCTAGAAGAAAGTCCATAGGTATAAATGCACATCCAGTGTTGATTCTGTGTATTGATTTAGCCATTGACAGAATCAGGGTTAAAGGTAAGATAGTCTTGGATCAATAGTTCAAAGTAACTTTCACAAAACACTTTCAGATGGATTTTTTATTGCCTCTTTCTATCCTTATTTGAAATTACATGAAATATAAGAATGGTGAGGAAAAAGAAAAGCAATTGTTAGACAAACACCACACTCTGATAAAAAATAAATAAATCAAATGTTTATAATCTGAGTATGGATTTGTCAAACTATGGCTGCCATTTGTGTCTTCTCCCATCCCTATCTCTGTCCATTATCTGTTTCTGTCTCTTTTTTAAATGAGGAAGTCAATCACAGATTTGCAGCAATGATTTTGAATCTATGTGAAATGAAAGTTATTATTTTGTTCACTTCTGTTTAAGGTGTATATCAGAACACCATGTCCTATCTCCTGCTTTGTATTTATTATTATTCCTTTTAAAAGAAGAGGAAAGGATTGTATAGTCAAGAACAACTATGACAAGCTTGGACTAGGGGTATGCACAAATGCAGTTTTCGGGATTCGATTTGAATCGAATATCCCAAATTTCAAATCTATTTGAATGTTTAAAATTTGAATGTATTCACATTTGATTTGAATTAATTTGAATCTATTTGTGTGAATTTTTGTTTGGTATTTGGAAATACGAATTTCAACAACATTCATATGTACCCATATGCATCCATACACGTCTTGTAGGCATCCATACGCATGCGTATACATCCATACGCATCCATAGTTATTCTGTATGCTTCCCGTTTTCGTCCCGTATGGATCTGTACAAATGCGTACTGATGCGGGAAAGATGTATATGGGCAAGTACACATTGTGTACATATCCATACACATACGAATGTCCGAATAATTTGCATGAATAGATTCAAAAATTCAAAATTCATTCAGATGTTTAAATGCAAATTTATGGATATTTGATTTGAATGTCCAAATTCAAAGTAATTCTATTGAATTGGACTGTTTTGAATATTCATGCACATTCTGCATCCCCTGATTGTCTTTGAGCCTGTTTCATTTAACTCAGTGGGATGGTATAACAATGTAATCCCACTGAAGCAAAGATCAGGCATGGAGGGAAGTATCCACACTTCAAGTACTGGTGCATTCCCCAAATGGACAACCATGAGTTAAAGTGCAGATGTCCCACACCAGACAGGTGAAATCACCATGGCAATGGCTGCAGCAATGGTTTGTCCTGGGACATTGCCATGGTAATCTGGCCACAGCATGTGATTGTGCAGCTGCCTTATCCTGTTGACTTGCAGCATTTGCACTTGGAAGAGGTTGCCCTGAGTGTGAATTCTGAGGAGCTTTACTCAAAGTAACACTGATCGGAAAGAGGACCTTTTTAGTGGTGGCTCCCAGATTATGTAATAGCCTTCCAACCATGGTATATTAGGCAGCTTTACTTTATATGGTCAGAATAGCTGTGAGGACTCTTTCCCTTGGCCTGTGGCTAAATAAGGAAACAGGCTCTTCCTCCCCGCAATTCAGGCACTGTTTTGAATATGCCCATTTTATACTTGGCTTTTAATGTTGTAACCTGCTCTGAGATCTTCAGATATAAGGCAGGATAAGAATTTAAACAAACTTTTTTTTTTGCCTCCTTCACACTAGAGAGCATGCCCAAGAGTAGACTTTAATGTGTGTTTGGTCATATTTGTCAGAGGTTTTCTTGCAATTGTATTATAGCCATTATTCTACTCTCTGCCTGGGGATATATTATGAAGCTTCATGGATCTGCTCAAAGAGAGACAGTGCATGGGAAGTATCATATCAGTGGCCAGGGCTATCTCACCACTTCTGAGATCAGAGAGAATATCAATAGGGCACAATAGAAATGAGCTGGTTTGACACAGGTTGTCAAATCTTCCACTTTCAGATTGCCATGATTCTGTCCAGTTGAAGTCATCAATTCTAGTGTAGGCTCATTTATGATTAAAGAATGTGTTGAAACACCACCATAGTTGCAAGGATAGCAATGAGGCCTTGAGATGCTCTGGATGTGGCAGAATATTGTAATCCCCTGGAATGATGCACTTCAGTGGTGTCAGGAATAAACCTGAAACTACCTCCATCTAGGGGTGTGCATGAAGCCATTTCCCCACATTCTATTCAAGTTGAATAGAAGGTGGAAAATTTAGGCTCCGGCTGAATACTCCTCCCCCTGGATGTGAGGGTATTTTAATCCAAGCACGGATATTCTATAGAATATCCATGCCCAGAATGGATCCCCCACTCCTCCTTTCCCACCCCTCCTTTCCCACCCCCTCTCCACTTACCTTACCTCCTTGCCATCACCATCCGTGGCCTGTATTTACCTCCCAGGAGCCTGCTCATTGTTCGAGAGGGCCCTGGAAAAGGACTACACTGCCACTGGAGCATGCTGCCCAGATAAGGGGGCTCTGGGGAGGTGGGCGGGTGCATTCCGGTGGCAGCGTGGGCCTTTTTTAGACCCCTGTGTAATGGCTAAAGAGTTCTGAGGGCTAAATACAGGCCTTCCTCAGAACCCTCCCGGAAGCTTCTATGGATAATGGATTATCTGATTTGTAGATGGATAGGGCCCTTCGAATAAGTCCATGAATCTCAGAATCCAGACGTATTCATCTGGATTCCAAATGCACGGATAATCCGTGCACATCCTTACTGCCATCAGTTCTGGTTGAGCAGCAGGGATGTGGCTTTGAAGGAAAATTAATTTGGGAAATTCTCATGAGATTCTACATCACGATGTACTCCTCTGCTGTAAGTACAGGAGGTCTGACTGCCCAAGATGCCAACAGTCTAAGATTGCTAGTCAGCCTGTGAATGGAATTGCATATGGTCCTTTGATATCTAATGTATTGTCTCATGGTAGCACAAATGGAGAGAGGGCAATGAGGAGTCAGGGGTTCCCCAAGGGTCTGTGGGTAGTAATGTGCATGAACAAAATTTGCTAGTTCAGTTTGCCATTGAACCTAAAATCCATTTGTTTGGTTTGATGGCAAGCTATTTAATCAAACAAATGGTTGCTTGCATTTGATTTTGAACTTGTTTGAAAACAATAAATTTTTTCCAATACAAAAATCATTTTTGAGGGGAAAAATACAGTGAACATGAGTTATTCAATGGAATCTTTTGTATTCATCAGCAAGGGACTAGTTTGGTTCAGTTGAATTTTTCTATACTCAGGCCACTGCATGTTCAGTTCCATGTGAGCATCCAGAAACACAGATGAAACTTTGCACATCTTTGTTGGGGTGGCGGTAGCTTTTATTGGCACAGTGTAGTAAATTCTTTCCTGCTTCCTTTTTCTCTGACAACATCCTTTCATTCATCCTGTCTTCCTGCTGGAATAAATAACTGTTAATTATATATTCAGTTATGATTCATTAGCCCAGGGCAGGATCAACAGTAGAAGACCCACTCTGTCCCCAGTATTCAGTGGAAAGTGCAGGCAAAGGAACTGAGTATTTGCTTAGACAGGAATCCTAGGAGTGGGTAGGAGTGGAATAGAACTTCTGGGTGTGTCTAGACTTGTTAATACTGCATAGTGAAATGCACAACCTCATTGGAGGCATCACACACGTGATCACTGGATCATAGTGGCGACGCATTATGGGCCTTTTCCCACTAGGTCTTAGAACCATTCTAAGACCACATTAGGAACCCATTTAGTACTTGATTGGTAGCTGAATGGACCCCATCTTCAAGGCCCTGTCCCCAGGAGGGCAGAGGAAATCTGGATTTAATGGGTCCTCCAGGCTCTTAAATCTGGATTTCATGTGGACTTGATTAAAGGTGTCCACAAAGGGATCTTCAGGCATCTTCAAGATCCAGATCTCCAAGAGGACTCCATCTCAAAGATCTGGATCTTGAAGATCTGGATCTTTGACTGTGCTTGGAAAAGAGGGGTATACCAGCGCTACTGCAAATTTACTTAATGCTGATATATAAGCACTCCTTGCACACTATTAAGAAACGTTGAATCTTCCTGCCAGTCCAGACAGGACAACAAGAACAGCCAACAAGAGCTGGGAGGGCAGCTCAACTCCCAGTGACTGCCCTATCCTACATGACATGTGTGCCAATGCAAACTCTGGCAGCTTCCCTAGGAAGCTATGGGAGGCTGCTCTAGATAAGCTGTGAATTTTCCTACAACTGTGGATTTTAGCCAAACTCCTTCTTGGTTTCCTGTCCTTCGACAGCAACACCAGTATTAGTAGGTCTACCAAACAAGGAAGCATTATTAATTGATTGATTGATTGAATGAATGAATTATTGATTGATTGATTGATTGATGCCCCTGTCATATGGTGCTGATGCTTCCAGATGGAATCAGGCTTGGGGAGCAGTACTGGGAAACTCACACCGTGACCTGCAGAACTAGTTAAAAACTCATCCTATGAATTGAGCTGAGATGGTCAATAGAGGCTGTTATATTATCTGTATGCTGGTTTGATATTAATGTGACTTATCTGCCTTTGATTCCCCCACCCCATCTTAAGAATTCCCATGGAACTCTGAAATTAATCATCTACATAAAGTGAAGGATTATCCTTTCATTTATATTGCCTTTAAAGCATAGAGAATTGCATACTCTGTTGGCAATCTGTGGGCTGTGTTTTTTTTTTTTTTTGAGGGAAAAACAATGTAATTTTAGGAACCAGGTCACCTTAGGTCAGCTGAAGAACTAATTGATGAGGCCAGAACACTTTCTAAATAAAAAAATCAAATTCAGTAATGATCTCGTTATAATTAAGATGCAAGTGAAAATTTTATGAATGTTCTGACAGTAATTTCTTAAATATCTAGCATTTCTTTTTTAAAAAAGTATATCAAAGCACACTTCTGCAGAATAAATTTTAAAGAAACAACTGGGTAATTTCCATCCTCCTCAAAATAGCAGATGGCTCTGAATTTCCTAAAAAATGTCCATACTTTATTATTGTGAACAGTTTTTAGAAAAGAGAATTCACACTGGTTAACTAATTTGTATTTTTTATACTTAGGAATTTGCAGAATTCAATTTGCATTTAAAAATTCAATTGAACAGTTAGTGTTTGTGAATGCTTGCATCAGTCTGCCCCACAAGATCATAAACAATTCAATCAAACACTTTTGTGTTCAATGTGTTTTTTCCTTAATATATTTTCTTATATATATATATATTCTTCTTAAAAGATTAAAAAATGAACATGAATAATTGTTTGTTCAATTAACCAGTTATTTATCAAACCAAGCAAATGGGTGTTTGGTTCATTGGTGAACCAAACACACAGTTTTTGCTTGTGTACATCCTTAATAGCTGTTATTATGGAATATAAGAAGAACCCTGCTGGATCAGGCCACAGCCCACACAGTGGCCCACCAATTGCTTATGGGCATCTCAAACAGAAGACAAGGGCAAAATCTTCACTTGCCCTCAAATCCTAGCAAATGGCCTTTAGAGGCATACTGCTTGTCTACCATCCTACCTGTTAGACAGACTTTTGAACTAAATTGCAAACACTGCTGTTTTAAAACTTTTTTTGTATTTTTTAATGCTGGCTTTTTAAATTTTGTACTTGTTTTTAGGATTGATACAGTTTTGATATGTTCATTTTTAAAAGTTGTGAGCCACCCAGAGACCCTTGGGTATGGGGCGGGATATAAATATAAATAAATAAATAAAATAAATAAATGCATATTGAAAATTACACTCTGAAACTACAAATGAAGCTAGCATTGATGTATGAGTTGACACTCAAAATTTTGTCTTCACTCACATTAGAAGGATGAGAGCTGGCTAATGAGCACATGGGGAGAGCAGGCCTATGGAAGAAATTAAAAAAGAGAAGGAAGAAGGAAGAAGAAATGATCATGGCAGAAGTTTGTGGAGGAAGGAATCTCCTCAGAGGCTTATCACTCTAGCCCAGGAAAAGATAAAGAAAAAGCAAAACAAAATCTACAGAAGTGAGGACAGGATGTTTTTATGTACTTTACCCCTCATGTAGCTCCTTGATAGTGCAGTCAATGTAAGAGCAACATTCATACCCCATCCCCTTCACGTGTGAATCAAATATATTTTGTCTTTGTCAAAGCTTTGACCAGAGGGCTGTGGGAACTCCTGCCCACCCACCCCCTACCTTCTCCCCATGCTCTGGCCACTACCTAATTTGTCACTCTCCCCCATGCCCTCCCTCACCCCTCGCCCTTTCTTCTGCCACTGCCATCCCACCCCACCTCAGAGGCTCAAGCCCTCCTGGAGACATGCACGGGGTTGAAATGGCTGCCCGATTCCCCAGGATTCTTTGCAATATTCTGGAATTCTCCACAATTCCCTGGGATTCCTCATGATTCCAGGGGAATCGGGTGGCCATTTCAGCCATGCACATGCTTCCGAGAGGGCTTGGACCTCTGAGGTGCAGTGACTGTAGACAAATGGGAGGGGAGGGAGGGGATTGGGACTTTCCTTTGCATGAACATCCTTCGGATGGTTGCATACAATGTTGAATATTTCCTCCTTTGATTCTACTCAAATAGAAGGGGGAATGTCCTTCATGCATGCCCTTAGTTTAGTTAATTATAACTTAACTCTTATAAGTTAATGTTAGTACCTTGAACTGGGCTAGGTAGGAAATAGGCAGCCAGTGCATTTTTTAAAGGTTTGGCATGATATGCATCCAGCCAGCAGTGCCAATTATCAGCTTCCAAACCATCTTCAAGGGCAGCCCTATGTGAATATATTACAGTATTCCAATCTGGAATTTACTAGAGCATGGATCACTGGGGCCAGACTGAATGAAGCTTTCCCCTTGATTCTGCACATATGACCCAATCAAGCTCAAAACGCTTTTGTTTGTTTGTTTGTTTACTACCCAGGCTGGATTTACCTTTTTTCCTCTGAAAATCCAGGGTTTTTCCATAATTAATTCCCAAAATAATTGATCCCTTCCCAGTATTTTATTATCAAGAGAAGTATTCAGTAAGGTGCTTAAAATAATGATGCATAATTAGTAAACAGATTTATTGGGCATGATTTCAGGTTTGTTTCTTGAATTGAAATAGTGTATACTTAAATTAAGAAAATTCCAGAAATGTCATCCTGCTTATCTTCTAACAGGATCCCAAGTATAACTTTTCACATCATGGAATGCTCATTTATTTCCTCCATGTATTCGTATTTTAGGTAAAATAATCATTTATCAAGGCTAGGTGAATTTTAATATTTCTGTAATGCAAGTTAACTTGTCATACTTGATATCTTCCTTGTGGTAGGCTCCCATCTGTTCCTTTGTTATTTTTGACGTGGTAAAACTTAGCTTTGGGCAGGGGAGGACATGTTGAAAAGAACTGTTTGTTACACTCAAATGAAGGGCAAATGTCAATTCTTTGTAACTTTGCACCAGATCATAAATGAACTGTGATGAAGCAAAGAAGCAGAGATCATGTTCTGAGGATTCTTAGAATAAATTCAGTTCAAACTTGGTGGTGTGTGAAAGTGAAAGTAATAGATGTGCCAGTGCGTGCAACTGAGCATAGGACAGAAATGAAAATGTAGATGCCCATGCATAATCTGTATTGGGTATTTCAAGTTAAGAAATGAAGTAGAAATTTGTTGATCTAAACAGGAAAAGAGCTGTTGATGTGTTTAGTATATGCATCAAATATATTGTTAACACCAACTATGGCGGTGTTGAGTATGTTGCATTAAATTTGGCAGTACTGTACAAGAAGTCTTACTACTTCTCTGTGGGGACACCTGGATAATGGTGCATTTCACACAAATTCTGTACAGACTTCCGAAACTTTCTGTTATTTCTCATCAGCATTTTGTGCAAACTGTAATGGCCATTAACATGGTATTATGAAAATTTTGTGTGCACACACTTTGCAGTTTGTTACAAAATTCATTGAAGTTACCTTTTTTGGAGAGAGTTCAATAGTAGGGATGTGCTAAACTGCAGTTTGTTAAAGCACAAACTGCAGTCTTGGCTCCCTTTAGCACCTTTACATTCCAAGTCTGTGTGTAGTGGATAACCTATCTGTTTGGTCACAACCATTATAGGCCTGCTATGGGTGGGGCTGTAGTGTGCACATGTAGATGATATTGTACATGTGTAGGGAGCATTGGTGCATGCTGGGATATGTGCACCGGTGCATGCCACAGCCTCACCCACAGAGGAGGCAATAATGGTGGCATTATTCTGAAAACTGGGCAGGTTCTCTGGGCCACCCAGACTTCCTGGGAATTGCATAATGGTGCCAAAATGTCAGGACTATCAGGTAAAGCACCTGACAGTTCTAGTTCTCTACTGCAGTTCATGCTTAATAGTTTCTCTGAAAGATTAGATAAAGCTAAGTGACTGGACTTTTAGAAAGAAAGAACTCCTTCTGCCTCATTACAATTCAATTTCTCCTTGCAAAATTTGTTCCTTGCCTAAATAGGAGAAATATTGTTCTAAGGGAAGTGGGTTGCTTGATTTTTCTCAGCATGATTGTGTGACTCACTTAAGTACCTATTTAATTTGTTGTCGAGACAGAATTTATATGAAGGAGAAACTTCCATCTGCTACATCTTATGTACGTAATTTCAAATAACGTTGTTGCAGAGACCTATGAACAACTCCCAGTCTAATGTGCACTTATGCATATTTTTAAAGCCCAAGGATCCAGCTACATAGTCTTTCAATACTATTTCATTTGATGCCATATATAGTGTGCCATTTTAAGCATTTTTGATCAAGATATTCTGTTCTTGATTGAACTAATATGGAGAAGTATTCTGGGGGAAGAGATCATATGTTGCAGGAGAAAAGGTTAGGTTGCAACTTCGGGTTTATGGAGGTGAGCCAAAGAGACTGCCATGCTTGGTGTTGCCTTTTAACTTGGACATGTTGTTTTCTGTTACCATTTTAAATATAATTCACAAACCAGTGACTTTGTAATCTAAAGACAAGAGGGAGATCATATCAATAAACTCAGCAGAATGCTTGCAGATTTTTTAAAAATTTTTTTACTATTCCCATTTTCCAACAACCATTGGGAATAATGGAGATTTTGCTATGGACTCTGATTATGTGGCTATCTTTGGTGTTCTGAATAAGGATGAGGGAAGTAAGAACAGATTATATTTAATGTATTCACAAAAGGTAGACCTTACCTAAAGAAATTGCTTTGAATTCCACACTTTTTAAGCCTCTGAATTGTAAAAAGATAGGAAACCATGGATTAAATGAAAGCATGAATTTAGAGTAAGAATTTTCTGTATTCCCAGGATTATTTAGGTTTCAGAGCAAATAGATTCACAGCTAACTGAATCAATATAAATAGCCAGGCATGTGATGTTCTTCTTGCTTTAGGTCCATCTTACTTTGGCCTTCACTAGTGCTCTTTTCTTCTTGTGTTCCCTGATTATGCACTGCCATCTCCTGGAACTATGAAGTTGGCTCTTTTTATATTTTTTATTATGGAACTTTGTGATTATTCCTTACATCAGCCATTCTAACACACTTGGCACTCTGTTTTCAGAGGAAGGAGAAGGCTAGTTGCAAAGAAATTGGATTTTGAAATTCTCAAGGCAAGAACTGTTGCTGTCTCAGGGGCTGCCCTGTCAACAAGGGGAACTCCTGACTCTTTTGTAGGGAAATTCATGGAAAAAATCCACAGGTTCATTTTACTGTCAAAGCAAAAGCTTTTAATTTATTTCATTACTGAATCATTTAATTGAAAAAACAGATTTTCATATTTGTTTTTGAACTTTTTCAGAAATAAGAATACCATTTTTTCCAATTTCTTACAAAGCCCTTTTCCTAATCAAAAACACAGCAAAGCACAAATGTTCAATAGAAACTGTTTAGTTTCGACTGAAATTTTGAATATGCAAGAAACTGGATTTTCCCTTCAATGCAGATGTCCGCAGAATACAAAATACTTGGTTGAATTTGTGAATGCAAATTGAATTTTGCATATCTCTACTCTTTGCCTGTTTTGGCCTCCTGGGAGGCTGTCAAATTGGCCAGTCCTGCATGACAGTGCTTTGTGCCATTTTCCAGTCATGCACTCAGAAATATTTAGAGCAGCCGTATCACTGAATGAACTTGCACTTTGAGAGTACATCCAGCTCTAAAGGCCGAGTAAATATAGCATAATCATTTCATATCATTTTTACAGAGACAGTTAAAATGTTTCATTCATCTATTACATTCCTTTTTAAATACTTCATTCTGTTAAGTATAGGTTCTGGTATGTGTTTTTGACTGAGTACAGAATTACATACAATTGCCTGCTAAGGGATTCTGGGGAAGGATCAGAAGGTGAGTCTTTTCCTTCTGTTCCAATCAAGAGCAGCAAGTCAGGATTATATTCACATCGGATTGGAAGCTTGCTGGGTTGTTTCCAGCTGTAAATTACTCCAACAGTGATCTCAATATATGTTGCACTCAATTCTTTTATCCATATAGAGTGAGAAACTGAGTGTACTTTGACAAAAGGGATTTGTGAGGGGGGGAAAGCACCCAATGATCACAGTTACAGCCTATGGGAAAGGGGCAGGGTCAAAATACCAACTGTCATTTCTGTTACTCTGTGACAAAATAGAATTAAGTAGTGGCAGAATCTGCCTTTCTCATTGTACTGACTAGTGGCATTGATTTTGCAACTGTGAAAAACACAACACACATGCTGTTTTGTAGAAGTGACACCATGGCATAAAACAACATTGTAAGGTACAGCTGTGCTTTTCCGGTCATCCACAAAACAGCACATAAAGCAAGTATCACAAAGAGTTTCAGGATGTACTAAGCAATAAGAGAGAATGGCAGAGTTGACTTCACTTCTCCCATGGGACTTGGCAGGATTATCGTATTGCGCATTCAGAACATAAGAGTAAACTACGTAGGTTTGATCAACTTACTTTTTGAATTAAACAGGAGTAGGGATAGGCATGAATATTCATAACATTCAAAATTCATATGAATTTGGCAGAATTCAGACATTCAAATCTGAATCAAATATTGGCACATTTGAAGTTTGGCATTCAAATTGGAATCGAATGCTTTGGAATGTTTGTATGAAGCTTTGTTACATTTGTGAACCTGGGGAGGTGGGAAAGTGGCTGCTCCAGTCACATCTGCAATGGATCCAGAGTGGATCTGAAGTGGATTGGGAGCAAATTCAAAGTGGATTCAGGGCAGGTTTGATGCATTCAGAGCAGATATGTAGTGGATATGTAGAGGATACGTATGGGATATGTATGGGATTCATATGGGGTTAGTACTGAACATTCATGTCAAATTCGAATCTTATCACATTCAAAGGGGATCTATTTGAACAAATACAAATTTTCTTGCATCCAATTTGCTATGAATTAAGAAAAACATTCATGCACATCTCTAAATAGGAGCCAGAAAATGATGCTATAATCAACCTGTGTCTAACTAGAGCCTTACTTTATGATGGTGCAACAACAGCAAAATGGTTTGGCACACGTTTGACAGGTTCACATTCAACAGCCTGACTGAATAGGGGTGTACATAAATGCAATTTTTGACATTTGATTCATAATCAATTGAATATTTTAAAATCCAAATTCGTATGAATGAAGAAAAATGAATGTCTGAACATTCAAACCGATAGGAGTATATCCGTATCTATTTGTTCAGATATTCAGTATGTATCCAATGATACGAATCTCATACACATCTGTACACATCCGTAGACATCCTGTTTTCATCCCATATATATCCATAAGGATCTGTACAGATACGCACATATGCATTCACATATGAATGTCCAAATTATTCATACAAATAACTCAAAATATTCATATTAGTACAAATGCTAAAGTACGAGTGTCTGGTCATTAGATTTGTATATTAATGTCCGAATTCCTCCGAATTTGTACAGATAACAAATATCTAGAATATCCGTGCACATCCCTATGTCTGAGTTCCAGGTAAAATATTATTTGCTTAACTTTTAAATATGTGGTTATGTAGCAAATCCAGCAGTGGCTCAGAGGACCTTTCTGCACAAATCCTTAATGAGGATTAAGGATCCATATAGTATGCCTCTAGGTTTCAAAGATCTGCACATTAATCCAGGTCTAGGCGGCCACATCCCTGCTGGTCTACTTTTTTGCTGTGTGTGACCCTGATTAGGGAGGGCTTACTCAGGATTACTGGTAGACCCTTGATGGAGGTAAACTGTGCCTGATTTCTGATGAAGTAGATGATTTATTAGCAGATAGTTCGTGGAACTAGGCAGATGACCTGTTTTATTTTAGGGATGTTCTTAAATTCTCACCTGTTCAATGAAACTCTGAAATTTGTAACTCAACTTTTCTAACCTCAGTAAACTTCAGGCTTTCTTGGTGGATTATGGATTAGTCCCCATTCTTGTGAGTTCTTTGATATAACTGTATTCCAGAAAGAATATTTATACTGGTGTGAGTTGGCCTAAATTATTTCTTCCTCTTCTTCCTCCTCCTCCTTCTTTTGTGATCTTACTGTCTATTTCCTTGGCTCCTTTACAAAAGAACATGGACTATAGAATGAGAAATGAATGAAGTAAATAATACATAGCAAAGGGTCCTTGGTAACTTTCACAGCTTTTTTGTTCATGCCTGTAAATTGGACAGATACAGACATAGTGACCAAGTGCTATCCTTTGCTTTTTATGCTTCTTGTAACAAATACCACAAAGCATTTTCAGCTGCAATAATTCACAGCTCATTTTTTCTTACCCTTTAGTACCTTTAGGACCACTGCTTCTTTCTCCTCCTTTTGTTTCCTCCCTCCCTTCCTCTTTACTTACCTTTATGGAGGAACCAACAGACACACAGCTACATATCGTCAATACTGGCAGGAGAAGTCAATAAGTGGCCAGACAGGGAGTGAAATTGAGGAAGGCAGCTATAGATTTCCAGGCTTATTTCTTGTGAGTTTTTCAGAATTTGTGTGATTCCCTCTTGTCAGAATCTATTCTGAGTCAGGCCAAGATGAACACATTTCCTTGGTGAACTAAATGCCATTGTGTATGTTCTCACTTTTCTACACCATCCCATTGAGCTTCCTCCCTCCTTCCCTCCCTGCCTGCCTTCCTGTCATGGCCCATCCTGTCAGTCCACCTTCCTCAGAGGAGGAGAGTGTGCTTGCAATGGAACCACAGCTGGTGCAGCAACCAGAGCCTGGCAGCACAGACATTGGGGGTCTGCAGCCAGTGTTGGGGGAGCTCTCGGACTCCTCTGGAGATGAGAGCTCAGAACCCATAGTGCACCCCTCCTCACTTCTTCTCTGCCAGGAAAGATGCAGATCTCAACGGTTGGCCCACCTGAGTCGGCAAGGGCGTGGTGCTGCCTCCCCTACTTAATTGAGCAGCACACGTTGCGCTGACGTTGCAGACAATGCTGATACAACTTCTGTCGTGTGGTATCATGCCTCTTGAACCTCTGGAAATCCTGATCTTGTATTGCCTGACTCTTGCTGTGACTTTGCCGTATCTCTGGAACTCTGATTTTAGGACCGACTGAGGCTGAGTACTTCTGAACCCTCAGAGACTGTAGTAAACATGTGTGCATGTGTCTTGCCTCACTGCCCACCCTGCCTGGGACACTCCCTCCCTCCAAGATTTCTGATAAGAAGGTGAAGAGTGAAATCACTTCTATTTTACTTCCAAAAGCTGACACAAAAAGATGTTCTAGGGGAAGTCCAGACATGTAGGAAGTCAGACCAGAAGTCAGAAAGTGAGAAATGTTGAGAGGATGTGGCAGTTGTGAGCCATCCCTAGAATGGCAGAATGTGTTAGAAGTATTGTTGTAAAATGGAATGAACTGAGAATTCACTGGAATGTCAATAGGACCATGCTAGTTGGGCTTGATGGTGACTTAATAAAAGATGATGAAGGAAGGGGATCAGTTAAGAGAGGCCTGTTAAATGGGATGGGGTGAGGATGCTGAGTCACTTTCTCCCAAGGCTGTACAGTTTTCTGGGCAAATATGGCATATTGAAACATTGGATAGATGCATTACACACTTTGAGGAAGTCATTTTGGGTACTGACAGTTGGCTGTGGATAACATAGACTTAGGGACTTGAACCAGTTTCTGTGCAGCTGACATAATTCTGCATTCACACCTAAGTTTTAAACTAGCTTCAGTCTGCCTTCTGGGCATGAGAAAACATCAGTAAAGTGACCAGACATTTTTTTCCACATTATCTATCCCAAATATGAATTTTCTGAGTTAGATAATGGCAAAGGAAAATAGCTTCTCACTTTGCTGATGGGTTATCTCACTCTGAAAGTGGACTGAAGCTGGATTAGACCATAGGTGTGTCTGTACCCAATAAGATAAAAAGATATTGTGATTTTCTTGAATATTTCCAGTTGTTGCTTT
This sequence comes from Aspidoscelis tigris stejnegeri, assembly GCA_023333525.1. Taxonomy (NCBI): domain Eukaryota; kingdom Metazoa; phylum Chordata; class Lepidosauria; order Squamata; family Teiidae; genus Aspidoscelis; species Aspidoscelis tigris. The sequence continues at coordinate 84,318,056 of JALMGA010000003.1, forward strand.
TGTACTTTACCTGGAATTTTCTGCATACAAAGCTGGAGTGAGAGAGAGAATGGAAAAGAGAAACATGTTGGACTTGGAACTTTGTTGGACTATTTGGATACTCAAGCTGCTTCCACACCATATGCTTGATATGGGCCAAAACAGGAGTGGTGAACAGCAGAGTCTATCAGCGGTGGCAAAAAAACAACAACACCCTAGTTCAATCCTAGGAATAATTAGGAAGGGAATAGAAAACAAGTCAGCAAGTGATATTTTTCCCCTTCATAAATCTATGATGAAGCCACATTTGGAATATTGTGAACATTCTGATCACCACACTTCAAAAGGGGCATTGTGGAACTGAAAAAGATGGAGAAAAGGGTGACCAAAATGATTAAGGGACTGGAACATCTCCCTTACAAAATCAGACTGCAATGTCTAGGCCTCTTCAGCCTTGAAAGATGACATTTAAGAGGGGACCTGATTGAAGTATATTAAATCATGCATGGTATAGAAAATTTGGATAGATTTATTTTAAAAAATTATCTATTGCACAACACTAGAACCAGGGGGCACTCTATGAAGCTGATGGGTAGGAGAGTCAGATCAGACAAGGGGAAGTATTTCCTCATCCAGAGAGTCATCAGTCTATGGAATTTGCTGCCAGAATGGAGGAGGTGCTAACACCAGCCAGCCTAGATTGATTTAAATAATGGTTAGACAAATTAATGTTGGACAGGTGAATCAATGGCTATTATAGTGGATGGCACAGTACTTCCTCCAGGCTGGAGAGACAGGCAGGCTGCCTTTAAAGGCCATTTGTAGAGATCTGAGAGCAGGTGAAGGTTTTGCTTTTGTCTTCTGCTAGAGATGCCCATAAGCAATTGATGAGCTACTGTGTGGGACAGGATGTGTGGGACAGCAGGGCTCATCTTATGTTCTTATGTGCTCTGGAAGAAAAAAATGGCCAACTTCTTGTAAAGTTGTCTCAAAAAATGATATCGTGCTTCCCCTACCATCAGAGCTGGTTCATTACAGGAAATGCTCAGGAGGCCACTTTAAAGAAGTCTCCTTTTAGCACTCTCCCTAGAAGCATTCAGCACTGGGAATGAGGCCAGATGCTTCCCAGGGACTGCTGTAGCATGCAGGCATCACAGTGTTCAGACATCCATCCTATTCACCTGTGGTAGAACTAGGTTTGTGACTGTTAGGAGAAATCAGTTGCAGAAAGAGCTAAATGATAAGGAGATAGACTAGAACAGACCATTAACCAAACTTGCTTAGGACAGGGCAGCTTAAGCACTGATCCCTGTATTCTTGCTCTTAATTAACTGAGCTTCTGGTACCTGAAAAAGCCCTGGAGCTTTTGGCTAAATCAGATGCTTAGGGGAAGGAAGTTTGCTTGCCACCTTTTCTGCTTTCCAGCTGGATTTTCTGCTTATCCACCCATTATCTGGAGCTGATGTCAGAGCAAGGGGAGGAAACTGTTAATATTGCAGGAGGTCAGTGAGCTCACATGGAGGAGGCTAGAATAGAAACTGGATCTCCTTGTTATACACAAGCATTAGTCTCTCGCTCTCCCTGTGGACTTTCCCCTTTACACATGGTTCTGACCAGTTCCTCTATTAAAGGTTCTCTTCCTCCCTCGGGTACATCACCACATGACTGAAAGCTGATGAGTGTTCAGGGATCTAGGGCTAATTGGTATACCATAGTTGTCTCAAAGATGCTTATACCTCAATTGCTTGTAGAGTGCATGAAGTGTTTAATTGTCCCAGTGGGAAGCTGCCGGGGGGGGGGGGGGACTTTGTGCTTGAAAGGACCACACTTGCTGGTGTTAATGCAAAGTGACAGCTGCTACAAGTGGAAGAGTAGATGCTGGGTAGCTTGATGTGTTTACAAAGCCAATACTGTTTCTTGAGAGGATATGACATGGAAAGGGAGGAATGCCGAGCTTCTGGGCTACTTTACTTGCTAGTCAGTGCAAATCCTAGTTTTGACAACTTCCTGAGATGGGAATGGTATGGAACCAGTTTGATCTAGTGGTTAGAGAGCCAGACTCTTATCTGGGAATACCGGGTTTGATTCTAAACTCCTCCATGAAACCATCTGGGTGACCTTGGGCTAGTCACAGGTCTCCTCTGAGTTCTCACAGCCCCACCTACCTCACAGGGTGTCCTGTTGTGGGAAGAAGAATAGAAAGCTTTCTTCTTCTTTATTAAATAGCACTCTGTCTTTTTTGTTATGTTTTCTGTTCTGGTAGGTAGCCCCTTGCGTTTGTCCTCTAATAGACTAAGACACAAGACAGAAACAAACTACTGGCTAATCAAAAATACCTAGCGGACATTATTTATTCATTCATTCAAAACTTGCACTATTGCCCAGTAAATGTATCTATTTATTATGTTTATATACAATGGATTTCAAATGACTCTGTACGGTTGACAAATTAGCAGTGATTTGTAATCTGTTATTGTAAATTTATACTGTATACTCATGATAATTCTTTATTAATGTATTGTTGTGCATGACAATTGACAGATAATATTGTTGCATCCATTTGATTTCAATGTGATGCACACTCTGCCCTCTTCAGCCATATCACAGAATCATAGGAAGTGATTCCAAGTTTTGGGTCTGTTGAACTGAAAACGTTTTGTCCTGCCTGTTGCACTCTTGTGGTGCTTTTATTTTACTGATGTGAATCATAGCTGGACAAATAAGGTTACTGAGCAAATAAGGTTCAAATTGGCAGAGAGAAGTAAGATTATGTTTGCTTTGGGAGCAAGAAATTCCTTTAGCACCAATAGAGGCATCCATGTATGTATGCATGTATGCATGTATGCATGTATGCATGTATGCATGCATGCATGCATGCATGCATGCGACTTTTTATCCCACTCTGTACCCAAAGGGTGTGGTGTTGCTTCCCAGGTTACAGAGTATAAAATGAACACATTAAAACCATAACAATGCCTGGATGTGGGGACGAAAAGCTGTTTCCTTACTTACCCAAAGGCCAGGGTAAAGAGATGTGCCTTCACAGCTCTTCTGAACACGTAGAGTGAAGGTGCCTGAGACACCTCAGGAGGGAGACTGTTCCATAATCTGAGAGCCATTACTGCACCAATAGCTTCGGCTGGGGATGGAGCTTTCCTTAAATTTACATATAGGTGGGAAGAATTAAATCATCATTCCTTATAGCTCCAAAGTTCATCACAGCACTCTATAATTGCTATAATCATCTAACTTCATCTAGCTATCTTAGCATGGAATGTAGTTTGATTCTTAGACCATTTCTGCACTTAATTTAGGTAGTCTAGATTAAAGCATCCTATGCAGAGTCAGGCTAAGGAATCAATCACAGGTGTGGGTGGAGCCTTTACAGTACTGGAACAAGGGTGACCGCACTGGGACAGCTATTCTAGCCCAGCCTCTGTGCTAGCTCCAAAGCTTGTAGCAGGCTTGAAGCTGACTCTGATGGACAGAAATGAAAGTTCCTGGTGCTGCCAAAAGGGATCACCTAGGTGTTTTAGGTCACACAAGTGTTTTAGGTTGACCTCAGGTTGTCTTCAGGTCTTGTTACTCACATTATTTTTATTTAATTCATTTTCCAAGCCATCCTACCCCTGTTAGATCATTTTAACTGTAGTCCTCATTTTTACTGGACTGATAAGGATTCAGCCTGTCCTGGCATTCCAGGCCATCTTCACTTCCTCAAAGTGTGAGTGGGAGGATGGCTAAAGGAAGCTGAACTGTGCTGTGGTGGGTGGGCTCCAGTCTTTCCTTTGGCCAATCATCATGCATGGAGTTCATGAGGCACTTCCCCTTCCTCTCCTCAGTTTATGTGTTGATTCCTCTATCTAGCATTTTTACACAAATTTATTATTATTATTTTTAATTAATTGCACAAAGAAGAAAACACATAAAAAAGGAAGGGGACCATGAAGGTGGGGGAGCATGTCACCTTTGCCTCTCTTGAGTGACATGAATGGCATTCAGTCAGAAATGAGATAGATATGATGTAGCAAAAGGGGAGGAGGCTCAGTTCAATCATGCAGAAAGGTGTGAGCAATGCAGCCCAAGGCAGGGACGGTCTGAGGACTACCTACAACAATCCAGGTGTGAACTGAGCTGGTATGACCTCGATTTGAATTAATGAATAGGCCGTCCTATCTTAGTCACCACCACTTTTCATCTGCACGGTGGTGGGAAGGGAAGAAGGCAGCAAGTGCCCTCAAAGTCATTTTTGATACTCTGCATGAAGGATGCTTCCAGGGGTGTTTGTCATCTATCTGATGAAGGGCCGTGAAGGACACTCAGGGTGAGTCAGGCCTAGTCACTAAGCCCATTGGGCTTCTCCCACATGCCTTTTCATGCTAGATGGATCCTGCTGTTGTTCCTCAGGCTATTCCTCCTTCTTGGGTTCCTAATCAAATGGGTATGAGGGGAAACTGTTGCATTGCCCTTAGCTAGGCAAACTGATACATTTTGTCCAGCTTGGGACTGTCTGAAGTGAATGGTGAAGCTCTGTCTGAACCACAAGGAATTGGAGGCATTGATCTGGGGCTGTCAGAGGGGATAATATAAACCCCCTCCCAATGAGTTTGATTTACTTTGTGTATTGTAATCAGATAGCAGTGTAAGTTGTTCCCAGCAAGTTCCTTTAAATCATTTTTAGTACGTATTGAAAGTGACAACACTATATTTTATTGCTGAATTGCTGTCCTCCAGTAATAACTAACACATGTCATAAGCTTTAGCTAGGGCTACAACATCCTTTTTCTCTCACTTACACACTCCCTTTCTTCCAGACCGTTACACAGTCGTTCACTCTCTGTTTGAAACCATGTGGGCTCGCTAAAGAGCCAAGTTTTTCTGGTAATGCACATTGTCGTGACACTCTGAGCTTTGGAACAGACCTGTCTTCTGCTTCAAAGGCTGCTTGGATTTGTAGTTTATTGATAGGAACAACTTAAGAGAAGGGTAGAAAACTGCTGCCAACAGAAGAATGTTTGCGTTTCATTTAAGCATGAGAACTGTGTATTTAATGTATCCGTTTGTTTTGTATTTTTCTGGCATTTACAACAATCAAAACATCAATATTAATGTTACATTAAAAATATTTTTAAAAAACCTGGAGAGAGACCTCAAAAAATATCAGGGTACTTAAAACTAACTAAGGCCCCTTCCAGATAAGTGGATTAAAACTGCAGTATTAAAAAATTTCATAGCTTACCTGCTGCAAAGCGGCAGTCCGGCATCCAGACTGCAGCGCCCCCCCACCCCTGCCAGCTTCCTGCTCAGGGAGCTGTGAGACTTCCGTGTGGTGCATGCAGTCACATGGGGTGAGGTACATGTCACATGGGATGGGGCAGCCAATGGGAGCTGAGTTGGCTCTTCTCACCGTCCTGTCCAGACTGACAGGAAGCTTTGAATTTACCTAATGCTGTGCAGCGAGTGCTGCTATATCAGCATTAAGTAAGTTTGCAGTAGCATTGCTCTAAAGCGATGTGACTGCGAAGTATTGGCTATACATTCTGATGTGAGCATCAAGAAGTCTGGACACTGCCCAAGTTTAAAGACATGGGAAGCTAATCAAGTAAAAAAAAATCTTTCAAACTAAACCTATGCCAAAAATCTGGATGATCTTTTGAGTAATGTATTCATTACAAGAGCCTTTCATGGTTTGCTGTTTTATGCAGAAGATAAAAAAGCCTTAAGCTGTGCTGTTGAGTTTATAGCTTTAATAACCTTTCTGTACTTGCTAGTGCTCCACACCAGCAAGTGTACTAAGGATCCCCTTTCTATACATTAGTGTATAATACAGAAAGCCTTCCATACCTCTGTTCTCAGTCAGAAAGCTCCTGATTCAGATCACTGGGGGACCTTATTGGAGTACTATTAGGGCCAAAAATGGATCAGAGAGGCATGATACTGAGACACATCATCTTATGACTGTTTTGCCATGCTCTAAGTTGGTTACCAGAGGTAGCAGTGCCCATTACTGTCTCAAATAGTAAAGCATATATTTAGGTGGTAGTTTGCAAAAAACCTATGAGCTACTAGCTGTCATTATCAATTCCAAAGGCATCCTGTGAACCAGATGTGTAATATATGAAGTCTTCCAGTAGTGTGTGAAAATATTTCCACCCCTTTTGTGAGCTGCTCCCTTGAAAGAGGGGAGTATTCTGTGTAAAGTGTCCCATAAGGATATAGTGATACAGCCGCTGCTAAATGCTCAAGAGGAATCTTTCTTCAGGATATTCTTCAGAAGAGAGGGATTTGAGTTGCTGTTGTAGGGTACCACTGAACTGTGAATGACTCTTGGTTGACTGCATGAGTACCTCTGTGCTGTTTTCTTGGCAGGCATACAGAAGTGGTTCGCTGTTGCTAACTTCTAGAGAGAAGCTCAGGACTGAATTGGCAACTGTTTCCTAGGCAGTTTGCTCTAGCGCTGAACTATAGCCCCTCCAAGTGCTCTGGGTACAAAATAATAATAATGTGCTGATTTCTTGATTATTGTAAAAGATGGAAAGTTGGTAGCCTAAAAATACGCATAAACATTCTTATGGTTTGACTGAAGCAACAATAGGCAGCATACTTTTGTGTGTGTATAACTGATATTTAATAATGTACTCATTTTGAAACCCTCCATTTTAAAGGGTACTTTTTAAATGTCATGCTGTGAGGCAGCCTTGGGGCATCTGTATCACATCTGAGTCAGATCCCCTCTCTTCAGTTAACTCCCGTTCAACTCGCCTCAAACCCCAGTGTGTACACAGCCTTCTTGATTCTCAAGGAGGATTTTTATAACAATCTCCTATTCATTCTATGAAAAAAAAAATACTTTGAGTGCACATGCTGGTCTACAACCAATTTTGATTTGATAAGATATATCTTTAGGACAGAACTTCTCAGTTTGTGGTTCCAGCATTCTACTCCCAGCATTCTGTGATGGATTCCACTGTGTGGAATGCTAGGAGTTGAAATTCAGGGCCATCTGGAGGGTCATAAGTTGAACAGCCCGATTTTAGGACAAAGAGACCTCCCAAATGCTGATGTCATAAAGCGTTCCTTCCTTTCCCCTCTGTGTGTGTGTGTGCGTGAGAGGGAGACAGAATGAATGCAGGAAAAAAGTTTTAGCATGGTGCATGAACTCCCTCATGTCTCCGAGTCTTTCACATTTAGAAAGAATTTGGGATGATAAAACATTCTAAAAGATATTGGCAGATTATAACCAAAATGCCATGACAATTTAGATTAAAACTTCCCCGATAACGGACTCCTGAAAAACCACTTGTTACGGCCTTGTCCCTTAAAGCAATGAGGAAATTGATTTTGAAATGAGACCCATCAGAGTAGTTTAATTTATACCCTGCTGAGTAAAAACAGACAGATTAATTAGCCAATCCTAAGTGGCATTGAATCCTTTGGGTTCTTCCTCCCAGAACATTCAACAGCATCACTGAGTAACATGACTTCTTTGTATTTAAAATGCATGCAAAAATAATGGCTTTTTCCACATTTGCCAGTAGTGTGGAATAAAAATGGGTCTATGAGTATCTCTTCTGTATGGTGGTACATTTTAAAGGAGGCCTGCCCCCTCCTAATATGCTCTGTTCGCACAGGGTGTAACATAGGGTACCTCAGACATGAATGAAAAATGCAAAGTTTACCTATTCTGAAGTAAAGGAGCTCTGCAAAGAGAACAGAACATCCCTACATTCTCCCAATATTTTGAAGCAGTAGAAAGGGCTCTTCTGATCACGTGGCCAGCTCTTCCATCTCTGAGAGGCCTGCTCCTTCCCAGGTGAGGGCAAACTCTTGTGAGATCTTGCCCAAGCACCCAGGAAAATGCAGAGGGAAGGGAAACTCTGCAGCTGATGCTGATGTAAGTAGCAGGTATTTTTAAGCTTTACATCATTGGGCTTTACTTCACAGGGACTGAAACCTGTCCGGCACTTGGACAGCTATCTGGATGCAGCCGTAGACTGTGCTTAAATGCCCAAAATAGTGTTCTGGTCTGATCTACTTCTTTTCAGGTTCTACTGGCATACTAGGATTGGTGTACTTGACCATAGAGGCATGCAGACAACATGGACGTTTTGACACTTCCCTTCCCATCCATTGGACAGGAAAGGAGCGTGATTAACCAACGTTGACGAGCATGCGGGCTTGAAGCACTAGTTAACTTTGCCTGTTCCCTCACACAGTGATCAAATACCTTATTCAATCCTGAGGCCAGTCCTCTTCCAGGCGCTGCCATTTTGGCTGCAGCACCCTCTGCAACTATGTGTGGGTCAGTGCCATTGCCTTGACAACACTGACACTATGTGCATGCGCAGCTGCATCTATGGTTATTTGAGGTGCCAGCATGCTTGCGCAGCACCTCAGGTGACACATGGCAGCTCAGACAACACTGGAGCACTGGAAGAGGTGTGGATGATCACACCACTGGACCCTTGAGGCAAAGTTTGGTTAAGGTGTGGAGCACAATTTCATGCTCCACACCTAATCAACAATTAGTGAACTTCTGATGAAGGAGGGCACACTTGGAGGTTTTAACAGCCTTCTCCATGTGCTGATGTTCTTCACCAGAAATTCACTAATTCTTTACTAGAGACTGTAATGCAAATAGGCCCCATGTCTCTGTGGTCTGGCATACCTCAGGGAACCCATTTTAGTGGCTCAACAAAGCATACCAGTAAAATGAACCTTCCAGGAGTTCTATGCATGCATGAACTCTGTGCATGCACATTGGTTGAAAGGAAAGACAGGACCCACCCACCACAGCACAGTTCAGCCTCTTTTGCCCCACCTCCCTGCTCACAACTGACAAAGAGAAAACAGCCTGGAATGCCAGGATAGGCTGAGTCGTCTGAAAAAGAGGACTCTGGTTAGAACGATCTAACAAGGGTCGGCAGCTTGGAAAACAAATTGAATAAAACTAATGTAACACGACCTGAGGATGAACTGTAGTCGTCCTAATCTAAAGGTGCGATGAGGGCCTAGGTTTTGCCAGGTGAGCTATCTTGTAGGACCTTATCTCTTTCTCCTTGGTTAGAATTCAGATACATCTAAATTTGTGTCATATGTTCCACAACTCTATACATAGTAGCATAGCATACACACACATAACAAATCATAGTAGAGATTTTTGTGTGTTTTAATGCATGGGGAGTTGGGAATCCTTTGTTTGATGAACTGTTTTCTGCATCACTTGAAGTGTAGAACAAATATGACTAGTGTGGGAGCATAATATTCAGAGTGAATTTAGAGTGCTGAGCACCCCCATTTGAATGCCCACGACTGCTATCTCAAGCAGTCTGCCTTTTCTCTGGAGGACAATTGGATACCTATAGGCTAAAAGCTGCTCTGCAGGAAGTCAGAACAGTAATGTCAGTGTTAAATATTAATAACTGAATAAGCAGTGTTTAAAAAACAAACAGGATAAGAAACCCAACAGGCATCTGTCCAGGTTGGCTGGCATAAAATAAATGGCAATGCTGCCAGCAAAATGATTGCAGAAGTGACTAGAACGAAGATTGCCTAGCTTTCCATATTCAGTTTGGTTTAGCTGAGTTGTTTTAACACACTTATCCAGCACATCGTCAATGGAAGAAACATGTTTCTTCTTCCATCACTAATTGGGAGAATTTCTGCTGCCTGTATCCAAGCCGTATTTCTGATTAAGGGTGCCTCCAGAGGTGAGTAAAATTCTCCCAGTGATTGACATGATTCACTTTAACTTAAGTATGGTGACAAAAACAGTTGCACTGGGTTCACAGGTAACACAAAAGGAGGAAAAAAGCAGCTCCAAAATACCTTACAGATGGTAGCTTGCAGTCCACATAGTCTCATCTCATCTGAAATCCACCTTTTCTAGCCAAGAGTGGGGAGGGGTGAACTGATTCGTGAACAATTCCAACTGCAAGCCACCTCTAAGCTGCTGCTTCTTAGCTATCTCATTTGATGCTCTTTTTTCTTTCTTTATTTTTAACTGCATGTGAAAGTTGTAGTGTGTCATACTTCAGGTGCTGGTAAAGCCCTATACCAGGCCAGCAGCACTTGAAGTGAGAATGGTCAAAGTAGGGCGGGGCGGATTGCCGTGGCAGTGACAAAGCCAACATCTGGCACGTGCTCAAATGTTGCCATGGTGATCTGGAACTGCACACGACTGCACAGCTACATCCCATGCCACATCCAGAAGAGGATGTGGATGCTGCTGTCTGGAAGACAGATAGCCTCTCCTGATCAACCTTTGGATTTCTTTCTAGAAGTCCACAGCTGGATTGCTCTGGGGAGGAGCTAGCCAATTCCAGGAGGAGGCAACAGCAGTAGCGGCAGCATATGGACCTCAGTTCTTTTTTTTCTTCTGCAAGCAGTATAATATTGCCAGCATTTTAACACATTTTATAAAAATACATGCAAGTCTTTTTTGGAAGGCACTTTTAAACGCAATTGTAGGTAAAAAAAAGGGGGGAGCAGAAGAAGTAAGGATGTTAAAGCATGATTTTATTAATAAATAATAAATAATTGACATTTCCATGGCTTCTACCATACAGCTATTCCAAAGCGCTTGATAGTGTATGCAGATACAGGAATTTTCATCTAGTTATGAAATCCAGCCATCTCTGTTAACCAGGCTTCAAGCAGAGGAAGGAAGGAAGGAAAGGAGGAAAGAAGGAAAGTTGTCAGTTTGAATTAGTTACAGGAAAGAAAAGTGTCTGATTAAAATTATTTGGAAAAAATTAAATGGCATTGTGGAACAAATAACTTAACTTTTATTCAAGAAAGAATGCAATAAAACTCTAAAAGCCAGTGGCAGAAAATCTGTGAGATTTATTGATCCCCCCCACCTTAGATCCCAAGACAAAATGCTCAGATTTTATAAGTGAGGGAAATATAATTCAAAAGAATTAAGTGATTTGCCAGAAGTCATACATATTCTATGGCAAGGATACCACTGCATATTTGCACATAGGTGAAGAACTAGACTTTAATGGGGCCACAGCTTTTCACATGTTATTGTTGGTCCATCTCATTTTTATTGGGTGAAGATGACATAAGGGCCATGTTCCCATTACAAGCTTAAAACCGTTTTCCTAAACCGAAATAGAACCAGATGCTAACACGAATTTGCCTGATTCCATTACTTTCAACTTAATTGCATTCGATCCAGATTCTGAGGATTGTACATGGCGTACGTGACTCAAGGGGGGATTCAAGTGGCTACTTTCTAAAAGCCGCTTTTCGGGGCTGCCCTGCCCTCTTCCTCCTGGTGTGAACGCGGCACTCATAAAGGACCCCTTCACCAAGCCTACCTGGGTGGCTGGGTGGCTGGGTGGCTGCCGCTTGCCTGGATGGATGAAAAATGGCACGGGCAACCAGCGATTCTTTCTCCTCCTCTCTCCATTGCCTAGGGCACACAGCAGCAGCGGCAACTCAAGCTCCCTTCACCCACTCACATCCACAGCCACCATCTCCAGCAGGGGTTCGCTCCAAAAAAAGCACCCTGGCTGGCTGGCTCTGCTGCCATTGCTGCCTGCACACACAGCCTTAAACATTCACACATCTCCCAGAACCTGCAGCTGCTTTCCTTCCTTTTCCCTTTCTAAAGGTCAGAACTTTTAAAGAACCAGAATTCCAGAGAATTTCAACATTGTTATCAGGTGTGTGGATTGCTACTGTCACTGCTGCTGTACGAGGTGGATTTTTACAGTGAAATCACTATCTTTGGAAGCAAGCTATTGGGGGAGGGAAACCCTAAACATGCATTCTCATCCCACTAAAATGGTACCATTCCCACAGTAAGAAATGTAAAACATTTCAAATGCATGAACCGGAGTGAAACCTGTTAAAATGAGTGTTTACATTTACAATGCTTTGGGGTGATTTTACATGTGGAAAGTGTGTTAAGCCAACCTGATGTGGGGACTGCGAGGATCAAAACCATTTTGAAACTGTTTTAAGCTTGTAAAACAGTTTCAAATGGCCCCAAGCAGTAGCTAAAAGTTATCTCTAGTACATACTCTCATTATTGCAGGGAAGTGTTGAATAAATGAAGTAGAGAGGGAGTATATAAAATGCCCCCCCCCCCCAGCTCCAAATGGAAAAGAATAGCTTACCAACTCACAGAAGTTCTTTGGATTCTGCAGCAGCTCAGGGGCTGATCAGGGATTTGGACACAATGTCAATGAAGACCAAGACTCATACCTCCTACACCTGGTTCTTTGCTCTGCCTGTAACCTTAGGCCCTAACTTAATCCAGGATTGGTTAGAATGTGTTGTCATGTGACATTGTGATGGCTGTTGGCTAAAATCAATACAAGAATGATATGTAAATATTTGTCATCCAATTTGATGGGCTGTCGTGTGTCTCTTTCCCACCATCACTTCTTCACCAGAGCTACTAGGAGTTGAACTACACACAAAGAACCTGTCATGCCACTGAGCTACAGACCTTTCTTCATTTCCTTTGCAGCTCGATTGTGGAATGTGGCCAAAATATGAATGCCGAGGGAAATATAACTTTTGAATAACTGGCTGCTATTAGATGCAATCTTTGCTTGTAATTAACATTCCCTTTTTTATACTGATTTTTCATGTTCATTACTTGCTTGTTTACTTGACAGAGAACTATGATCTCAGATTTCAAAGATGTTGCTCTCCATTGAAAAGGGAAATATTAGTTCTGAAGGAAAGGATTAGAAACTATAGATCCCATTCCCTCAGACATTTGTCACTGCTTTTTGGAGGTCAGGGACTGGAGAAATTAAGAGCTTATGATGAAGAAAGGAGGGAACTAAGAGAGTTTGTGTAGCAATGGAATATCTAGATCACAGAGAACCATCTGGAGAAAGTGATTAGTGATGTGTATTTACACTTGCTTCCGATATTATTGGAACTAGAGGGCATCCAGTGATATTAAGAAATGGTGCATGTTTAAAGCATACTTCTCCTCATACATTGCACATTGAATCTACTGGGAATAAGAAGAAATTTTAGAATATAATGATGTCAAAAATATGTTCTTCATTTGAGCAAAGATTACAAATTCATTTATTGTTTTAGAGTCTCTCTATACAATTGAAGGCAATGTAGCACCATAGTTTGATTGCAGAGGACAAAATTTCAGGGCTCTCAAAAGCTTCAGGTTTAGGCTGTGGTGGTCTGGGATGGGCGAGAGGTAGGCAAACGATCCCCTTCTTCTTACTAATATATATCACTATTCAAATATCACCATCAAATTAGTCACTTTTTATCCTTGGCTATCTGTATAAAATAATTCTTCAGTTTTCTGAATATTTACTAGCCCAGATTACTCGTTCTAGTGGATAAAGTGGTGCGATACCCAAACATGTGGTGATTAACAAGGCTTCGGATGATTTCCTCCTCCTTACTTTCTGCCACAGTGACACAGGTACATAGTCTAACCCTGCCAGTTGTTGCATCTCTCTCTTCCCTCTCTCGTCCCTCCTTTAAAATCTCCCCTACACCCATTTAGCAATTTTGCTTTTGCAAAGCATTGTCTATTCTTTGCATTAATCTTTGAGCTAGTCACAAGGACAGAGCAGATATGCATACCAGTATTTGCCGAACTCTCAGATAAACTCTAGTTCAAAGTTGGATTTGAACAGCTCTTGCCTCATGTTCAATTTCTGGAATTCTGTAACTGTTCTATCAGCAGAGACTTTCATAGCTGTGGATCACTTAAGAACATAGGAACATAAGAGGAGTCCTGCTGGATCAGGCTACAGCTCATTTAATTCAGCATCCTGCCTCACATTGTGGTCCACCAATGGTTTCTGGGCATTCACAAGCAGAAGATGAAAACCAAACCTTCACCTGTTCTCAAATCCCTGTAAATGGCGTTTAGAGAAATTTTGCCTGTATTTCCAACCTGGGCCATGGTCACACCTTCATTTTAAACCTTCAGTCCATCTCCAAGTCTGACTGCTCACAATTTTTCTTTTCTGTCCATTTTATCTGTAGACTTTTCATTCAGGAAAGTCCAAATGGAAGGTGGAAAACCCACAAATAAAACAGAAATGCAAAGGTGTGAGCAATCAGACCTGAAGATGGACTAAAGAACATTTAAAGTGAAAGTGCAGTCATGGCCCTGGAGGAGGTATCTAGGCATCAATGGTAGTAGCCATTCGTGCACTTGTCCTTCATGAATTGATCTAATTCCAAATGCAGCTGGCAAACTTGCAGCCTTTTTTGTTAGCTGCCCAAACAATAGAGTTTCTCCAAGTAGATGGAGAGGGCAGGGGTGGAAATTTGTCCCATCCTGATTTGTCTGAGCCGGAAACTGCCAAGCTGAATTACTGTGAGATTTGTACCAGTCAGGAAATTAGAAGTATATTTTGGCATTGCTAAACACTAACTGAGCAAAGTTTGGAATTCCTTCTAGGAGTATTAAGTTAAAATTTTATTATGTTTTTCAGTTCTCTCAAATTTCTAACTAAAGCCTTTGACCCTCCACTAATCTTTTGCTACTCCTTTAAACCAATTTCCCATGCAGGTTTTCAGCCTTCCTGACAATATTTGCCCTTCCTGTGCTGAATTTTCAAAACATGGGTTCCTGACAAGTATCCTTCAGAGGCTGACCTAAAATTCTGAACAGCCTTAGCCAATATGAATTATAACAGCTGAAGATCCACCGTATTACCTGTGCTCAAAAACTGAGTATTTCACAACTGAAAGCTAAATGCAAAATAGCTAAAACTCCTAATTCTTTCACTTAGCTATGTCAGTTTCCCATTGTTCAGTGCAAGGCCCACATGTCTAATGAGTGCTGTGTTGAATGTAGTCTTCTCACAGTCACCTACTGAGACACAATAGGTGTCCTATGTAACAGTCGCTGTTGTGCCAGCAGCAAGGAATGAAATAGGCCAGAGGAGCAAGAAGACTGTTATGAATTGCACCTCAGAGTTTGAATAGCCAGTGTTTGAAGACCTAATAATAGGGACTCAGCAATGTTCAAGGCAAAGCAGATTCTAGGGATGTATTGAGACATCTCAGAGGCACCTAAAGTGTGTGGCCCTTGCATTCCCAGCCCTTCTCTAGTTCACCTTTTCTAGCACATAATGTTCATGGAGGGAGGGGCAAACTGGTATTTGAATAATCCCACCTTGAAGCCTTCTGTAAGCTAAGAAGTGCCTCAGACAGAAGACTGGAAAAGCACAACCTGAGACACAGTTAACTGGATGCTAGATCCATGTCTGAGCAGCATACAACAAGACTTTCTCTGCATTGTTTCCTACCTCTCCTACTCTTACTGTTGACCCATCACTGCTATAGTGGAAGGAATCCAGGCCTGTAAGTTCATCCTAAGAATATGGCAGACATACCAGCCTCTGAACCCGGCTAAGATCCTGATTCAGATCTGCTAAGATCTTTTACTTACCTTAGTAGATCTAACATGATCTAACCGGTTAACAAGGATTTGGTACATCAGAACATTTAATATTACAGTAGAAAACAACCATCTTGAGAATGGAATATGTTTGTCAATACCACTGAAGCAACTTCTTTTTATTTGTTTTTGTTTTTTGAAGTAATTTGGCTCTGTTTACTAGAAAAAGGAATGACTGTAGCTCAGTGATAGATATGTGTTTTGCTAATGTTTTATTTGGTGCCTGTTTCACGGTCCCCATCTTTGCCTTACACCCTCTTGCAGGTGCAAAGCCCTTCTTCTCCAGCTGTCTCTGATACACCAGATAGTTACACCTTACCTGGCCTGTAAGTAGCCAGTTTCAAGGGTGGCATCCAATTCCAAATGGATCTAAGATATTTTGCACTCAAAGTGCCAAGTAAATATTTCACAGCAGTTTTGAGATGATGAAGGGGGCTCGTCTTCCTTCCCACCACCCAGAGAAGTTCAGCTAGACAACTACTGGAGAATGAAATGATGGTGTTGAAAAAGTATCTTCCGAGCCCTCACCATTGTCCCCACCACTCTTAATACTGTCTGGTCAAATGTGCTCTGGGATTTACACCACTTGTGCTCTAGCTGTTGACCCATCCATTTCATTTTCTACAGATCAGACATTAAGCCTATTTGTGCAGTGCATTTCAAAGGCTACGCTCCTGATTTGCCTATTCATTGACATAAAATGTGACATAAGGCAAGTTCAGGTTTATTTCTAATTCTCTTTCGGTGTTATGCACATCCACAAATGTGGGATGGGTATGGAATATCTGCTTGCTATTATAAGGCACTTTGAGGTCACTGGATTTGATCTGCCACTATACTGCCCTGGTTTTGCATCATGAAGCTATACTGAAATCAGAATTGTATGAGTGTTAAAAATGGAATAATACAGTAATGATTCAGGCCTTTAGAGCTTAGAGCACTCTCCTGAGGCACTAAGTACAGCGATTATCCTGGACTTGAATCTAGGCATTGCTTAAAATGTAATAAATGGCAAATTCATTTGTTATGGGTGGGGTGAATAGCTCTGATGAGTTGGATATGTTCTAGTAGCAATGAACTTAGCAGAAACCTAGTATGAGAGAAACAAAGGCCTATTTTTCCTTTGCTGTCTGTACACACTTTCATACTTGACAGCCCTATCTTGCTCACTGATGCACAAATAATATGTTTAGGTTTTCTACATCCTGGAATGGCAATTGTTACATTTTTATATGTTGGTTCATTAGATACCTAGTTGTTTGTTTACTTCCTTTATAAACAGAAAAATGGGCACATGGCTTGCAGATGACAGGCATGCTACTGTGGGAAGGGATGGTGGATATATGTTATGCTCTTCCTGTACATTAACTGCAGTTCAAAGGTCATTCTTCTATATTACCACTCTATAGAGAAACTCATGCAGAACTTTCAGAATAGACATTAATGGATTTGATGGCACTTGCTCCCAAAGAGGTATTTGCAAAGTACTGGAAAAATAAAGAACCAGCATATTACTTACCAACTAGAAATAATGAAAACCTATGCTGATGTATGGTCACCATTGTTACGGACTATCCCAAACCTAGACATCTATTTAATTCCACTAGCACATGTTATTTCATTCTTAAAT
The DNA here is from genome assembly GCA_023333525.1 of Aspidoscelis tigris stejnegeri. Lineage (NCBI taxonomy): Eukaryota > Metazoa > Chordata > Lepidosauria > Squamata > Teiidae > Aspidoscelis > Aspidoscelis tigris. Next base: position 84,335,089 of record JALMGA010000003.1, read on the forward strand.
CACCATGCTACGTGGTTTAGGGCTTTTTTGCACCTACCTGACTGGTAGGGTATAATAATATCTTCAAGTATAAGGCAGGGTAGAAATATATATAATAAATAAAGACTACCATGTGAGTCAGGTAAGGTGGTAGCTAAATAAAGACTACCATGTCAGTCTAATAGAGTGGTAGCATCGTGGTGGCCATTCACACCACAAGTGCTAAACTAGTCTCTTATCTAGCCAGCAGTGCTTTAGGAGTGAATGGCCAGCCCAGGCCTGGTCAGATGACCAAAGGAACATACTGTGTGTCTTTGAACATTGCCATGGTGATCTGTATGGTATGCACATCTCCACAGCCTCAGGGTGCCACCAGACACAGGTAAAAGCAGTAAAGGGACTGCACTGCTTTGATCACCTGCAATAGGGGTGCAGTGTTCTACTCCCCACAGTAAAAAGCTGCTAATATATCAGCAGTCTTTTATTGTGGGGTTTCCCTTGAATGCTGTGCTTCTTCAGCAGGTGACTGAGCTTCCTGCCTATCTGACAAGAAGCAGCAGTGGTATCCCTGAGCTGCTGTTGATCGTCCTGTCTGACAAACGAGAAGTGGCAGCGATGTCCCTTCACAGATTCTGGTCTTCCTGTCTGTCAGGCAGGAACTGGCTGTGGAAGGATAGTGTATCTTTTGCTGTGTCTGGAGGCCATTCCCACTTGGTGTGTGCCACACCTGAAAAAGGATGCAGGTTCAAAGTTCAGATGCAATCTAGCCATTCCTTGTAAGTGTGTGGGCTGCTTTTTAGTAGTCTACAGCTGGATTAAGTTGCCATATTTCCTCAGTATACATGGGTGTGACCAGTGAGTGGACCACAGGTCAGTTCCTAGTTAAGTGCAGACAGGCCCATAGTCTACCTTCAGCATAAGAGAACACCTCAACGAAGTGACTAATCATTTTTCCTTCTACTTTATGGAAGGTGGATATTCTGACATAGATAACGCCAAACAAAAACAGTTTTTTATGAATATAGTTTCATTTCATTTTGGTCACTGTAAAAATTCACAAGACCTCTTATATAGTGAATTTGTTGTTACAATATTGGTTAACCATGTGATACTGGTTTAGTATGACTTGAATAGATGTATATTTTTCATTTAATACATAAAAATGTTCAAAGAAGGAGAAGAAAGGTCAGCCGTACCATGGATTTTTATGTTCCGGTCTGCATAGCAAATTGGCAATTCATTTGAAGAGCTTATTGTGTATTTTCCAAGCTCTTAAAAAAATTAATAAATAAACTGCTGGTTTTTATTTCCCAATAAGCTTTGTTGTACAATTAATCAAAATGTCCCTTGGGTCTTGGATGTGCAAGTATATGTGTTATCTCTCTTGTCCAGAATTCCAGGTGGTTATTTGGCTTGGGTGATATTCCCCAGGCTATTCCCTGGAGAAATATGATGTTTCTTTTAAACAGAGACGATGGAGTTGAGCCCTTACGATCTTAAAATGTGCACATGCATGAATATGTGCACCTAATTCAAGAATGCTAGAGAAGAGGAAGCTGAACAATGGCACACATGCACACACAAAAAAAATCTAGCACATCTTCTCAACAGTAATCCCATATAAGATGCCTGTCTCAACTGCTTTTTCTCAAAATGAATACTGTGTATTGTCTTTCTGTTAAGCATTTAACCGTATTCATTTCCCATAAGATAATAGAAGGGGAAATTCATGCTTCCCTTGCTGCCTGCTGTTTATATAACTGGGAAACCCACTTCAAGTCTTTCTGATCTTCCTGTGCTGTGACCAAGCCCAGTGTGTGTGAAGCAGTGAGGCGTGCTGGTCCAGATTATGGCATGGCTTAGTCTAGAACAGTACCATTTCCATGATGACCCTGATCCAGCCAGCACCTGCACTGGTCTTGATGTTCACTCTGAGCCCATTTTGATGGTGTGCTTTAGTTTACTACTGAAATGGGTCCCTGGTAGCTTGGGCCCAACTGATCTGTGGGAAGTTTGTCCTTTGCTTCCCACCCATGGGAAGCAAAGCACAAACTTCCCCCTGCATGCACTAAACATTCCCAATGGGCAATATGCACTCAGACACAGTACAACCTCAGTCAAACACAGCTAGCTGAAGCATTATTTGCTACAGGAAAATCATTCCCCAGTAGAGGCTGGAGAACTGGAAACATCAAATATTCATTTTATTATTCATTTTATTCACAATGTTTAGTACTATTCAACCCCTCCCTCCACATGTCTGGACACCTACCTGAAGAGTAAATGGGTGTCCGAGTGCCGTCCAGGTGCCTCCAGCTTCATCTAATGTGCTGGGCTGGGGCAACAGTGATGTGGTGGTGCATTTGTGTGTTATGTCACGTAACCCTCCAACACCCAGAAGAGGTATGAATGATGCATCCAAACCCTTAGTGGCTCTGGTGCTAGGGAAGATAAGTCAACGTATGGTGCAGATTCAACCTGCACCACACATAGTTAATCTGGGAAATGTTCCTGTATGGAAGGAACCATTTCTGGTGCAGAAATGGCTCTCTCCAATGCAGATGCTTTGTCTGGGAGCATTCCCCAGATTAACTACCAGACCAAGTGCAGAAAGCCCCCTGGATTATGCTCCATTGTGAGCTGATGAAACATACCAGCATAGAGTGAGGCCTCACTGGCCTGCACTAGCCTGTGGATTGATGAGGCCTTGAAGTCTGCCGTGAGGCTCCTGTTCCCAAAAAGTGGTAAGTGCAAGAATGCACTCAGAATCATGTCAACATTCTACTTCTTTATAAACAGAATTTTTCAGAGATAAAAACATAAGAGGATCCCTGCTGGATCAGGCCACAACCCATGTAGTCATCTTGTCTCACACCAATTCCTTACGAGCATTCTCAAACAGAAGATGAAGGCAGAGCCTTCACATGCTCTCATTTCGGTGCAGATGGTCATGAGAGGCCTACTGCCTGTTCCTCCAAGCCAGAGATAGTACCTAGGCATCCATTAAAGTGCATTTTTTAAAAAGACCAGATGGGGATTAATTTAGAACTGTTCAAATTAAATCATTTGATTTGACCTCGTTCAACTGAACACTCTTGATGCAGTTTGAACCAAACCAGCCCCCTTCAAATAAGGGGGTTCAGCATGAATTTAGCTGGGATGAATTGAACAGCTGAATTCAAAAAGTTCTAAACTGAACTAAATTTGCACATCTCAGATGAGCATCTATTTTATATAGATGTCCTTGTTTTTTTTGGAGGGGGGGAATTTTTGCCCACGACAGGATCAAACCAAGCTTACTTAGAAATACAGTTGCTTGGAATTACATGGAAGCAGCCCTTTCTGTAAATCGGTTTCTTCCAAATTTTAAGAACTTGAGTAAATTGGTTTCTTCCAAATAGAAGAACTTTGTTTCTTCTATTCTGATTTTTTTACCTGCCTTTCACCTTTTTCTTGTATTAATGCACATTTTCAATGTTAGGTAAGCACAGTCATTTCCCTGTTGTAATAAAATGAATATTTGGTGTTTCCAGTTCTCCAGCATCTACTGGGGAATGATTTTCATGTAGCAAATGATGCTTCAGCTAACCGTGTTTGACTAAGAATGTAGTATGTCTGAGTGCATATTGCCCAGTCTGAAAAGAAAAAGGGACACTAAAAAATGATATGAGTGCAGTGGTATCAGAATTAACTGAAATATTCCCTGCTGCCACCACTTTCATGTAATCTGTCTGGGGAAGAAGGACTCCTTGTCCAGTCTCAACAATTATTTTGCTTTTCTATAAGCAAAAAAAAAAAAAAAAAAAAAGGTGGAATGCTCCATATGCAAGTGGAGTAACAATTCGTACCATCTAACATCTCTAAAATAATCTTCAAACTGTCTCTATTCCAGGGCCTTCCTGCAGGGACCTTTAATCCAGAGTCCATGTAGAACACCTCTAGACCACATGGATCCGAACATTAATGCAGATCTATGAGGCCATGGCCCCTCTTGGTCCTGCTCTGTCTGCACAAGACAGAGTTAGATCTGGATTAAGGAGGCCCTTAATCTGGATCTCTTGTTCACAAGACGACTAAGGTCCTTGTTCTGGAGTCTTCACCTTTTCTTCACCACTGACCTTTTTTTGCTGTAGATCCCCATCCCCCCTCACATCCCCCCTCACCCCCACCTTGTGTCCCCTGCCTACCAACCCCACCCAGTGCCACTACTAGCCTACTAGAAACACCCCAGGAGGCCCCAGGAGGGAAATGGTCCACCTCTATGATCTGGAGCTACAGATAGGCTACCTTTTAGTAGCATGACATAGTGTGCTTCTGAAAAAGACACTCCCAAGCCCTGAGGCTAGGAACTTTCATTCCTATCCACTGTGTATGCATGTAAGAACATAAGGGAAGCCCTGTTTGATCAGGCCACAATCCATCTAGTCCAGTGTCCTGTCCCACACAGTGGCCAATCAATTGCTTATGGGCATCTCATGCAGAAGACAAGGGCAAAACCTTCACCTGCTATCAAATCCCAGCTAATGCCCTTTAGAGGCATCCTCTTGTCTTCTTGGCCTGGAGGATGTACTTAGGCATTCATTCTGGTAGCCATTAGTACACCTGCCATCCATAAGTTTGTCTAACCCTTTCTTAAATCAATCTAGGCTGGATGCTGTTACCACCTCTTCTGGCAGCAAATTCCACAGACAGATGACCCTCTGGATGAAGAAATACTTCCCCTAGTCTGCCCATGTCTTCACCTCGCCTGGCTCACACCTCTATACGATCCAGATCAGGAGGTCTGGTTAATCTGGATTAACTGATCTGGATCAAAATGGAGGTAAAGGCAGAAAAGATCCTAGCCTAGCCTCTGTTCAAGAATCTCCAGTTTACTGGCACAAAAACATATTGCTTAAATTGTCAGTGCACAACTAAGATCCCCAACCATTTTTGTGTGCAAAATGAGGCTAATTTGCTGAGCATGTTCCTCAGTGGTGCTAAATATTAGAAAACGATACAATGTAAAACCAAGTGGAACAAATAAACTGTCTTGCAAATTTAGACAGCAGGCAGGAATTCACTAGATACTTGGAATTCTCTGTTTCTGAATTATAAAAGCAGTCATTGAACCATAGATTTTTCAAAGAAAGCAGTCAAGCATTTTTTGATTTTTTAAAAAATATATCTAGAAACAATCAGGAATATCCTACCTTTTCAGAACTTCAGTTTTCCTAATTAATATCTAACATCCTTCTGCAATTTTACTTATAAAAATGTGGGCAGATTGTTTTGTTAAAAAGCATTCATTCTAACAAGGGCTTTTTTTTGTAAGGCCAGTGAAAGGATTGACCCTGTTCTGGACTTTTCTCTTCCATGCCCTGTTGTGGACTAAAGAGGTCCAACCCTTCAGTAGGTTGCTGTGTCTACCCAGTCTAAGTCATGATACCAGTTAACCTCTTTTAATAGGTCTACTGGTGGCCCAGGAGTTGCTATACTAGCCCAGGGAGGTGCCCAGAAGAGCATACATCTCCATGGGCCAGAGTAGCAGGAGACCGATTTAAGTAGAGCATCAAATTTCACTACCGAAAATGGACCCCCAGGTGTCCATTTTAACCACCTATACCAGGACAAGCTCCATCCCAACACAAATGGATTGGTCCAGGGAGGGGTGGGTGGGATCTCTTTCTTCTTCACCAGCATGTGGAAGAGAAGGGCCTGAAGAGGGCCAGATCCATTGGTAAATGCAAAAAATCTCCAGAGGTTGGATCTACATCTGTCTGGAACAGTTTAAGAAATCCTGCATTGAGCAGGGGGTTGGACTTGATGACCCTAGAGGTCCCTTCCAAATCTATGATTCTATGAATTTAGGAAGCACCTGATTCTAGATGGGGTTGTTTTGCTTCAGAGAAAATGTGGGTGCAATTTAGGGGTCCTTCTGGATTCATCACTGTTACTTGAGATTCTGGTGACAGCAGTACCCAGGAGCATTTACCTCCATCTGTGACTACTGTAATGTCCTGTACGTGGACTACTGTAGAAGATAGTCTTGAAGCTGGAACTAGTGCAGAATGCAGCAGCTTGACTGCTGATGGGTTTTTGGCCAGGGCCACATAATGCCAGATGTGAAAGATCTGCATTGGTTGTCTATTTGCTACCAGGGCTGATTCAAGATGTTGATGTTAACATATGAACCCTCTATGGCTTGGGCCCAAAAATACCTGAAGGAGCACCTTCTCCTACATGGACTGTTTGACTATTAAGATAACAAGGAATGACTCTTGTTATAGGTCTACCTCTGTCAGGGGTGTCAGGAGTTGAGGCATGTGAGGGGGCCTTCTCTATGCTTTTCCTCCAGTAGGGGTATTCCAGGCATCAACATTAAATGGTTTTTGGTGCCGTATTAAAACATAAGCCTTCACCCAGGTCTTTGATTTTCACCTTCCTCTGGATGCTGCCTTGTTGAGGGGGAAGGATTGTATTTTTTATACACGTTTATTGATTTTATTGATATTTTTATTGGATGTGAATGGAATATGAATGCTTAAATAAAAAGAAAAATAAATAACGATGATGCTGATTGAATTTTCCTTAGAATAATCACAAGTAGCGGGGCCGTTTTAGAGTCTGGATTGATTAACTGGCAACTGTCCAAGCTCATCCAATGAATTTTGCATTCAAATGGGATTATAATGATCATTTGATGACAAGTATTAAATATTCTGTATTGTAAGATAGCATTAACCCACCCATGTAGTTATGTTTAATGCTTTTCATGCACATGTACGTATGGCCACAGTCCAATGACAGCGCATTTGCTCTGGATGTAGAAGGTTTTAAGTTCAATCCAGGATAGGACTAAGATCATTGTCTGAAACCTGTAGAGCCACTGCATACCAGTCTTCGCAGTACTGCAACAGATGTATCCATATCCTAACTTGGCATAAGGCAGCTTCCTATATTTTGCGAAATCATGTTCTGTCAGCATATTTGCAGTTGTAAAGTGTGGACTGTGTAGATTTTAAGCTGAATTTTGCTATGCTGCTGCATTCATAGCTTGTTACTTCCTTACTACAATGCAGAGCTGAAGTTTAATCCCATCATATGGCTAGCTTGTTTTATCTGGGGCTTACGGTGAATCCTGACAGTTTGCAGACTTTCTGAATTATTTCAGGGCTCTTTACTGGCAGTCTCAAATTGATACTTTAGTGATAAATATTTTGCTGCATTTGGATCAGTAGAGAAGAAGAGAGTATAAGAAATCTTGACTTTTCAATTCAGGGTTGGCTGATGTGTTTATAGCCTGCTCAATTCAGTGGGGTTGACTTTTGTGTAGGTTTGCATAGGACTGCAGCCTTGTAGGCCCTTTCTGCACTTGCCGGGAGTGTGGATTAAGATGGAGTCGACAAACTTTCCTCCCACATAATGATGTGACTTAAGGGAGGGTTCATTCCCTCCCAATATGCTCCATCTGCATAGGATTAATGTAGACCAGGCTAAGATACCCCAAATGGTCCAGCATGCCAGTGTACTAGGCTGTGGCATACCATACCACACTGAGGTATGCAGATGACACACCTTCCTGTACCAGTATATCATGGGGGGCCATTTTAGTCATGCAGCTATGGACAGTACTGAAATGGGTCTCCTTGTAGCTTTGAAGTAGATTGTGTGTGTTTCAGTGGTTAGCTCTGCTCCAGCTGGTCCATTTTCACAGAGTGCCATGGCTATTCCAGGCTAGCCTTCATGCTGGCTCTGATGCTTGCATGGCCTTCAGATACTGCCTCTGCAAGCTTCAAGGACCAGCAAGAAAAGTTCTTGGCCTTGGAGTTCCCAAGGGACTTGTTTTGGTGGTAAACCTTTTTATGCTGCTAAAATGGATTTTGCATGGTAAGCAAGCATAGAAGTATATTATCTGCACTGCTTCATGGTCATGTTTGCCACTGGCTAGTATGGTGGTAAACCTTTTAAAACAGGTCTGCTGATAGTCCTGATGAGAAGGCCATTTTTGGTCTTCTGATCCAGACTATATTCTCCCTCCTGTGTGGACAGCATACTAGCAGGGGTGGGGCCTCCCCTGGACCACAACAGCATGAAGAATAGAGGTCCCCAGTTCCCTTCTTTGACGATTCCAGTGATAAGTGCTTTTAAAAGAAGAGGGGTCTTTTCTGCACTTACCATGGTGGTAATCCAGATCAGTGGGCCAGTCAGTGCTATCTGTATGTATGGTGCTGATCTGGCTCATGATTCACCACACATAGATTGCACGAGCTTTGCAGCCACCCTCCCAGTTCCTAGCCTCAGACCCTCCCCCCACGTTAATTCCAGATCATGAAAGCTTGCTATCTGTACACATCCTGTGATCCCAAACACAAGGGCCTTAGCCTGAATGTAGACCTGATTAAATAGGTCTATAACATATCTAGATTAAAGGCTTCCTTAATTTGGCTCTGGCTCTGTTTAATGCAGATCGAACTGGACCAGCAGGGACAGGGCCTCCTTAATCCACATTCACATGCAAATCTGGAGGTCCGTGAATTCAGTTAAGGTACTCCTTAATCTGGATCACCAATGAGTGCAGAAAGGGCCTTGGTGATGCAGACAAGAGGCTGCATTCAGACATTGGTTACTTATTTGGCCATATTTGGATATTCCATAATAAAGCATGGAGATTCTGGAATAACCAAATATAGGAGAATAAGTAACTAATGTCTGGATGCATCCAGATTTAGTGGCGGCTGAGTCAGAGCCAGTTCAAGCTACCCAGTTTTGGTAAGAGTCCCATACAAATGACACACAACTCTCATTACTTTTTATAGTCTGTGCAGCAATTTTCTTATATTACTGTTAGAAAGGATCATAGGGATCATCTAGACTTACCTCTGAAAGCTTAGAGAATGATGACAGGGGGACAAAGGAGTCATGGAGTAATAGGGCAGAGAGTCTGCTTAGGAATAACAGGTCTCCTTAGCAGGAATTGATTCTTTCAGTGACTAAACTGAAATAAGGAAAGATCTTCCTCTCCCCATTCTAAGTTATTTTAGTGTGTTAGCGTTTTAGTATGTTCATTTTATATTTTGTTTCTATTGTTGTTATTCTGAGACCTTTGGGTATAGAGCAGAATATAAATGCAGACAAACAGGCAAATAAGAAACTGGAGTCCTTATGGAAGCCATTTCCAGCAGATAACAATGGCAAGCTGCTTCCAGAGAGCTGCCAGATACAGCAGCTTTTGTTGATTTGTGCCTACTGGCGAAGTGCAATCTGGGCAGTTTGGCTGCCGTAGAATTTTTGGATGTGCCTATGACCAGTTCCACACATGCTTGGAGCCTCTTTTGGCACTTGATGGAGCTATGATTGCTGCTTTATCCAGAAAGGTAAATGGCTCCCTAAAAAGTGCTTCAGTTGGAAAACCCATGAACAGTGTTGGGTTATCCAGCAAAAGTCAAAAGCAATTTTTAGGGGCAAAAAGTGGGTCTATGGTGGAGTTTCCTATGGTACATGAGGTAACTCCACCACAGCAGTGTCCTAATGGTGTTATACAGTATTCATTCTATCTGAGTGAGGCCGCAAATGTGAGAGTAAGTCAACTATCCAGAAGTCCAAAGATCAGATCCTCAAAGAAGGTAATTCACTGGTTGGAGCCCAAGATAGAAGAGATGAAGATCACAAAACAGGCACGTACTCAAGGGTGCAAAAGAGTCATGCAGTGTTGAACCAGAAAAACTTGCTAGGCTTTCCATTGTCTAAATCAGTCTTGACTTTTCCTTAATACTCTCATTACCTCAGTGGAATAAGATGCATGTGCACATCTAGGGACAAAAAGCTTCTCACCTGAATTTTCTGAATGGCATAGCCCATGTTCACACAGTAAATTCTACTTAATACTTTTCATGACTTGAATCGGAATGTTAATTTTGCATGGTTTTGTATGGGTGGTTCAAGTAACGAGAAGAACTTAAAAGTACCAGCTTCATTGTGACATTAGCAGACCTCTAGATTCTTTAAGCAGAAACCCTTCAGTTCAACTAACAAAACAGAATTTCTTAGTGCCTCCAAGTATGATAGACAGAAATCCCAGAGGGAGAGCTGGATTAAACCTTATGTTTAAGAGTTGGAATATAAGGCAAGCTATTTGCAAAGGAGCAATACTCAAGTTCTTCCTTGGACTGGTACGTCTCTCTATTCTAAAGGCTCTTCCACAAATTAAGGACCTCATTGTTCTCCTAAAAGTGGTTTGGCCGGGGACATTGTATAGGGATGTCGTCTGAACACACTGTTTTTCAGATGATCCTTTGAAGTCCGAGCCAATTCTACATGTTAGTGCTCCGTTAATCTTGCAAGCTTTACAGGAAAGGATGTACCAGTTAAAGATAACTGACATTTGTAAGAAGGATTTTACAAGCCTACATTTGTAACCAGAGACTGGGGAAAAAAATTCTGTACATTCAAGTTAACATTGCATAGAGCATCAGGTCTCAAAACTAGAGTATAAACTGGTACAATCTAGTTTTAATGCCCTCTGCTGAGTAAAGTACATAAAGATAAAAAAAAACACCCTGATCTGTTGTTGTTAATCATGTTGTTCTTTCTCCTTTGAATATTTCCTTGTGTCTCTTGACCCTGTCCCTATAATCTATCCCTAGATTCTCATTTCAAAATCTTTGATGGATTTTGATGTCCTCCCACTAACGTTCCCCCCTTCTTGTTCTCAATAAATGAAAAATGCCATTTATTTGGAGGCAATTGTTGCTGGAGGTTTTCATGTGAACCCAGCCCTCTTAATCCTAGCAAACAGGATTCTCCCCTTAATCCCTAATCCTCAAGTACTTTAGCTATTAATCTGGAGATGCTTTCCCCCTTACCCCACTGAGATTAAGATGAGAATGGTTACCCATGGTTACCAATTCTTTTTCTTTTGCTGTCGGATAGAAAAGCTGAGAGTCTCTTAAAGTGCTGGTCCCACATTCGACATTCTGATTTTGCCCTTCTGGGTCTTACCATTCCTGATTATAAAGTCTAAATGCTTTTTGTCTGCCTTTTAGCTTTAAGGGGGACTTGATGGAATGCAGAAAAGACTAGCATGTACTGCCCTTGGTTAATCCTGTCATAGCAGAAATAGAAAATGGTAATTCTGTGTATATATATGAGTATCTTGATTGCTTCTGCACACAGCAGTGTTCAGATTTTTTGTTTTTGTGGGTTTTTACCCTGATGTGAGTAATATACATTACTTGATAGAACACTTCTAAAGTGCTTAGTAGCTCATATATTTCCTCCCTTTCACCATCACATCCTATGATAGAGGTACTATGTTGCATCTTATAGGGGGTGCTGAAGGGATTGCTGTGACTCAAGACATCTGTTTAAGGACCAAGCTTCACACAACCCTTGCTTTGCACTTCAAAAAGAATTTCTGGTGAGATTGCATGAGTTTAAAGAGATTACAGACCTATTAAAGTACATCTAGTGTGTTTGTTCTCAGGACAAGAGCTCTGCTCCCTGCCACACCCTATATGAAACATCTCCTCCCTCTGTCAGTCACTGCCAGTTCTCTTCCACTATTTCAATACTCAAGTGCATTCCCGTGCAAAACTGTAAACTGACAAGTCTAAAATGCGTTCAAACAGAACAAAAAAAGAAAAAAAATCAGATTCAGGGGTATTTTGAAGATTACTTGGCTTGTTTAATCTGGAACCTTTGCAAGGGAACCTGTAGTTCTAGAGGCTGCACCTGTTTCCTTCAGCTTGTGTTCTTTTATCTTCAGGAAACTTGGCTTTGTAATTTTTTAAATGCCACCTCTTTTAGCCAAAGCTCTGTGCACAGGTAAGCATTGTCACCTTCCTATAGATCTCTAAGTGACACCCTCCTACCCACCCCTAGAATATTAACATCTGGCTTCTGTAAATCTGTACACCTAAAAACAATAGTGGTAGAAGCAATATGATTCACACATATATGTGTGTGGTACGCTGGAAAATGTACAATGCAAACGATATGATTCAATTGAAAATACTACACATTTGACATGCAAACTCACATTTTGGTATGGTTTTACCACAGCTGAATCTGATTTGAATATACTATTTGCTTGCCACTGTCATCCAGGTCAGAAACAATGGGATTCCCACTAGTATGTGTTCCTTTACTCTAACACAAGGGAACTTCTGACCAAATTTAAAGTCTTCTGTTTCTGCCAGTTTAACACTTATGTCTAATGGACTTTAATGCAATGAAACTGAATCCAAACACTCTGAATTTTAATTGGAGTGAATTCCCACTCATGGAATAAAGTGGTTTACAAACGATTTGGATCCTCTTCGTCCCCATTCCCAATCAGATTCAGGGGTATTTTGAAGATTACTTGGCTAAAAAATGGAATAAATAAACACCTGTTTTTTCAGGTGTTTTTTTTTTCTTTCAGTTGTTGCTTTTAAAACGCTTCTTCCTTACTGCTGTGGGAATGCTACACCCTGTGCAGGGACCAGCCCATTGTCAGATTTGTTAAAGTGCCAGATCCATATTCAGCAGAGAAGTAACAATTCAGCCTTATAAGGTGTAGCAATTCACCCACTCCACACTTCACACTCATAAAAAAGTTTCATTTTTCACTCCCCCCCCCCCCCGCAACTTTCTCTTTGCCGGGAAGCTCACACTGGAGGCTCCTCTTTTGTGTTGCTGAGCCCTGGGAAGGAGAGAAGCACCTCCCCCCCCATGCCCCACCAGTGACTGAGAGTGTGTGTGTGCAGCCAGCTGGGCAAGTGGGCACTCAGCTCTCTCTCTGCTGCCCCTCTTTCACTTTTCTGTATTTGCGGAAAAGTGAAAAAGCACCAGTCCTGAGTTTACAGGCATTTGTGCGTGTACCAGCTGGTGCTTTTGGTGATGTGCATGGGAGGAGAGCAAGAGGATGAAGGTGTGTGTGTGTTTGTGTGTGCATGCATATGCACAGGACTGGCAGGACGCAAAAGCATGAGGGGAGGGGAGAGGAGAGGGGGAGCTGCAATTCTCCACCCTTTGCCATGTCATTGCGGGATCCAATCGGCAGGCAGGGGGGGTGGGGCTCCCGCTGGCAAGAGGGGGGAAGAAAAGATTCCCTTTCCCTAATGCGATTCTGAACCATTTTGGGTGGGGACAGCAGAGTGCTTGATAGCAATTTAAAGCGATTTAAAGCCACTGAAGTGGGGACTGTCAGAATTCGTGTTTGAATTGCTTTTTTGTTTTGTTTCATTTTTAAAACCATTTTAAGAGACATGAGTGGAAACAGGACCTTGGAGTAGTATAAGAAAATATGAAAGTGGGAAAAACAGGAAGTATATACAATAAGAAAGTAAGCTAAAATCAACTAAACTACTATATTGAATTACATGATGTATATTGTTTTTAACTATCAAAGGATGGTGTGGGAATGTAGATTTAGTAACTGAGAGTCATAATATGAAGCCAGCTTGTGCAGAGTTTGCATAAACATTTCATGACATCCCACAAATTAAAAATGATGTGTTGTGGGATTTTTTTTTTTGGAACATGTCCAGGATGGAGGTTGGTTCAACAAGTATGCAGGGAGGATATTTTGCACACTGCTCACAAATTCCCACAGATGCTGGGGGAACATGGCAGGTTAATTGTGTACTTTTTGCATAGCACACCAAAGCAAATAGATAAGAAGCCCAAACAACCCACTTCTTATCTGCAAAATAGTTTTTCACTTTGAAAAAAAAAATTCTAAATAAAAAGGCAGTGGACAGATGGGGAAATGTAATATTTGGATGGAATTTTTAAGAATTAAAAAAGCAGACAACACCTCTGAAGCATGTGGGTGGAAAAGACTGATAATAAACCAGCTGCCATGTCCATCTACACTCTAAGCACAAATGGCAGGACAATGGCTGTTTCCCCATTTACCCCACTTGGAGTGGTCAAATTGGTCTGCTCCAACCTGTCCCAGCCCAAGCTCAGCAAATACCATTGTGAAGGCAGAATGCTGTCTGTTCCAGACCAACAGTGGCAGCACCGCAGAAGCACCATAGCTGTTCTGGTCCACACACTTGCTACCCTAGCCAACCATTGGCCAGGCCCCATCACTTGTAAGTCTACTTTGGAGAATACATGTGGAGCTAATTCTGCACTCTTGCCAATGTCTAGCTGTCATCTTTAGTGTTCCAAACTGACCACCATATGACCCTTTTTGTCAATGTATTTGACCTTCTTCTTGTTTTAAAACAAGTTTCATCTTCACTTCATGGATCTACTTTTGTCCTAGAACAGGCTCCACATGTGACATAGTGTGCCCCACTTGTAAAAACATAGAACATAAAAATGTGATCTACAACTATATTAGTGGCCAGGCTGGGACAACCTAACATGCTCCTTTTGCACCTCTTCTGGATGAATCGAGTGTGGAACCAGGCAGCAGGTGGTTGCCACCTGGCATTTGGTTGCATGGCAATGCTACTGCACATGTGCATTGCCATGACCAGGTGATCCCAGGAAGCAGTGGGTAAGTTTTGGATGCATTGGGACTCACAAAGTGTAGGTGCACAATGCATCCTAGACCTTTGCCAGCCTTTGTGTTATTAGACAAAAGTGTAAAAAGGCCTTTATTCTGGGATAACAGGGAAGTGCAAAAATAGCTAATGTTTACATATTATACCTGCTGTACCATAAAAACTGAGCAAATCTGAACAGTAGTTCTGAATGCTTGTCAAGATTAAGAGTTAAAACTCACCTGCCTCCTGGTTTCTCCTCCCAGCAGGTGGAGTTGTATAGCTTGATGCTGTTATCCTGAAATTGTTGGGTCTTTGTGCAGCTCAATCAACCTTGGTCAGAATAGAAAAATGTTTCCTTCCCCTTGCCTTTATAGAGGGTCCAACTTGTAAGAAGTTAGATCTTCCAAACCCAGACCTCTTGCAGCTGTGGAGGGCTAGGCTTGCAGAATGTGAGAACTTTTGGTCCTGTATCTCTTTGGGCAGTTCAAAAAGGTCAAACTTTGGGCCTTTTGGCACTTTGCTTCCTGTCCCTGGGAAGCATAGGTTAAAATGACCCAAGAATGCAGATGCTCAGGGCATACTTAACCCTCCCCAACCCTCCCCAAAGCTTACTTGTCACGTTGCCTGCCCAAATAGTGTTCACGTCCAAATCCTGGTGCCAGTACCAGTCCGTGCGCATTGTACACCAGGGCAATCATATGACATGCCATGTTAGTTTGCTTGCACGGTGCATCTCTTGCCCCTCCAGCACCAGAAGAGGTGCAATATAGGCCATCTGGAGCCATACCAGCTCCAGCACTAAGGAAAGGTAAATGCACACGTGGTGCAGTTCAACCTGCACTACATGTAGTCAACTCAGGGTGAGCTTTCATATGGAAGAGCCATTTCTTAATGAACTTTCTGGAAGTTCACCCCACATGGGCTACTGGACCAAATGCAAATTGGCTATTTGATTTGACACAACCTAATAGACAACCAGTACAATTATTTAAAAACAGGTGTAGTTTGGATGAAATGTCTTGTCTGTGTTTATAGATGAAATGAGCATTACCTGCTAATGAAAAGCACTTTGATCAATTTGTTTTAAATATCAGAATAATGAAACTTCGGGTATTGGCAACAGTTTACATTCTTCACTATACTTTCATTGTCTTATAAATGAACTCTTAGTGAAATGAATACATAAAGGGATGTAATTAATCTTCCTTTGCCCTTGCTCCCTCAAAGGTGATGACCTTTCTAATGAGAATGACCTAGTAATTAAAATGCCTCCCATGGGTATTTGATCTCACTGCCATGGCAGTCTCCAATTTGACATATGCTCGGAGAGCTCACAGAGAAATTGGTTGAACACCAGCCCTGCTTGACCATGAAGACTTGTTGAGTATATTTGGAGCAAGCACTGTCTTTGGGCCTTTTCACACTTAACTTCCATGGGACACTGTTCCACAGAAGTTAAGTATTCAGAACCTATGGGTGTACCAGGCCATTGCTACAGTGGTGTGTGACACAGCATGCAGTTGCATAGCAGCAACAGCAGCTGCCCTGCCCTGCCCTGCCCTGCCCCAACCCCACCCCACATAGCCTTCACACAGTAATAATATGAAAGCTGTGCATGGGATTGTATTAGCTGGGCCATAGTGCTCCTAGTTAAGCTGCGAAGCAGGTTTTATTGTTCCACAGCTTCTGAGTATTGGGATGGGCACACATGCTGGAAGCCATTTCAAGCTAGAAACAGTTCTTTGGGGTGCGTATGTTCAATGAGGCCAACTGAGAAAAGACTCTATGTCTTAGGCTATGGTCACATAAAATCAAGCGAATGATATTAGTCAGTGACATCCCTTGCACATCAAGATCTCTTCTGACTGTTTTGACTCCCTTCAAATTAAGGACCTCATCTATGAAGCAGCACCCCACCTGCTAGCACAGAGTTTGAGACGACTCTTCATCTGTATTTCAATTCAGAGCTGGTGAGAACAATGCATTATGTTCAGTGGGTTCAATTTCCATGTGGGTTTTCATAGAATTGCAGCCTCTTCACCACCTGCCACCTTGAGTGACTGAATCTTGGAGACATGCTAGATGCCCTGCAGCACCAAATGGAAGGCTGATGAGCATTAAAGTCCCACCCACAGCATCAAACCCCTGATTGGACTCAAGCGTGAGAGTTGGAAGTGCAACTGGAAGGGTGACCCAGGCTACAGGTTTGGCTTTGGAGTGGCTTTCTCCCCACACCATTCATCCATGTGTGGGTAAGCAAGTAAATATTCCTTCCCAAAACACCATCAGAGGACCTGAAAGAGATTTCAGGTAAAGTTGGGATACCCATGTGGATGATCTCAGTGTGTCACTTCTCAATAGGTCTACCTATTCAGACCCCTGGTACTGCCTCATTTTTGCTGTCTTGACCTCTAGTGCACCAGCCATAATGGAAAGCAGCTACCTCTATTGTCTACAGGCCACAGAGTGATTTGGATAGTTACTTGTAATGCATCTCTCTTGTGTGTAGAATGTTGCATTTTGGTTAGATAAGGAGACGGATTTTTATTCAAAGAATAAGTTTGGTATTAGCATATAGGATTAACCCAACAAAGCACATTTTCTTCATGTGAGACAGGGTTCTAAAGTTTTCTCATCTTTTTCCTTATCGATTTGGGAGGAGAGTCTTATTTGTTAATTGAATATTGACAAAGAATTTAGGGGATGGGAAAAGATGGCAGAGATCTTTGTTTTAGTTTACAATAGCCATGAAAAGTAGAGGGAACTTGGCAGACGAAAAGAGGGAAGGAAGAACGTGTTTCAAAACCACAGCTAGGAAATTGCTCTTCCAGTCTGTGTCGCCAAAGCAAGATCAATTTTCAATTTGTTTCTTTGTCTTTTTGTTCCAAGGCCCTTGCATTTCGCTGGTGTCCACTGTGATCTTCCAGAGACTGTTTGTTTAGAACAAATTGCCCCTGAGTTCCTTTTTTTTCCTCACAAAGTTCATAAAAAAAGGGGAGGTAAAGAAAAACAACAACCCAAACCTCAGTTGCTGGTTTCACCTTAATCAATTTGTATTAATGCAGCTCATTTTATTCTGAAGTACATCAGTGTGAAAGATAGATTGAGGCAGCGTTCCCACTGGGTCTTTTTGCGTGTTGAAAACATTTTCAAAATACTTTGTCTGCACTGAAAAGTGGCTTCCTGCACTTTCAGAAGAGTACATTTATATAAAAAATACTCATTCAAACAACTCCCGCTCCCATTTTTGTTGGTAACACACTTTATTTTTGCTTTGGGAATGGTACAAGCACAGTATATGGTGCTCATGCCTTGCCCATTTGCCATTTTGGCCTCTGCCTCTGCTTTGCCTGCCCACCATTGCTCCCGTGGCCATGGCCTCAGCTTCAGCTGCCATTGCCTCTCGCCCACCGCTGTGGCCACCTTGCCCCCCACCACTGCGCCTGCGGCCACAGCCACAGCCTCAGCCGCCATTGCCTCTTGGCCACCACCACCACTGCCTTGCCCTCCACCATTGCGGTGGCTGCTGGCACCTCGCTCACCTGCCTGGCCTTTTGGGTTACGCTGCTGGTGCCTACTGAGCAGCCGTGGTGCAACCAAGGCATGGGGAGGAGGAATACCAGGTGGTCGGCGAGTGAGTGAGTGAGCGAGCCCTGCCTTCCCTCCCTCCCTCCCTTTCTTTCGGCCACTGCTTCTGCCGCCATGCCACTTCCTTGGTCCACTTTTTAAAGTGGAATTAATTTAAAAATGGGAACACGCATAATGCATGTTCGCATCTGTTTTGGTTAATTCTGCTTTCAATAACTCAAGCGGGATCACAACCTGAATATCACATTAGATTCAAGAGAAAATCCATCTTTCAAAAGCTCTGGAGTCACTGCTGCAGGCAAAGGGAGCCTGCTAATAGGACATGCTCTGATGATGGTTGATCCAGAGGTTGGACCCATCCTGGGTTAAGTAGCAACTTTAATCACATCTTACTGAGGCACAATCCACAAGGTGCTGATATGGAGTGGCATCTGAGGAAGGAGAGGAAGATTCTGCCACAGCAGTGAAAGAGCCTAAGGTGAAAGTCCAAGTTCTTGCAGTAGAACCTGGAATAATGCTGCTGGGGAAGTTCTGGCAGCAGTAGCAAGGGTTCTGCCAGGAGTCTCAGGGACTGATTGGAAATTTGGCCATTTTATGGTCTATCCCAGCAATTTTCAGCCTATTTTGCTTAGCCTTCCTGTCCTCCACTTGGTCTGATACCATGCATCCAAATGGGTGCCCGGAGGTGAGTCCATGGAAGGGAGAGACATGGAAGTTCTTTCTTCTACCTTTCCTTGATGATGCATGCATTGTGGGTCAAGGAGGGATTGGGGCTGACTGGTGGTGGGACCATTTGCCCATGCTACCTCTGGTTGGTACCTAAGTAACTGCAAACAGTTTTATGGTAGATGCCTGAAGGTACCCTCAAAGGTCCCCTGGACATGGCAGTCAAATGCCTAGTACAATTGCCACTGTAGATCACTCTGAGAAGGTCACTGGAGGGCCTCTAGTGCATCTTTAATCGGAGTGTTAAAAACCATACCGATGGATCCCATCACACTCTTTTCTATAATTTGGATAAACACTGGCAGAGAGTGTGCCCTTCATAGCCTATGCTACATAGGCATTGTGCTGGCAAAGGCCTACTTCCAGGGTCTTTTCTGGCATGAGGAGGCCTCTCATGTTTGAGCTTACAGCTCAGCTCCGAAGACAGAGAAGCATGAGCTTCTACCTTAGCGTGTCTTATACTTCTAAGGTGTGGGTGCAGCCTGATTCTCACTTTTGAGACTTAAAAAGAGTTTCAGGTTTCTTTGCTGCTGTTGCCGCTGAGCAATAGTTATAGCAAAAACTTTCTCTGGTCCATTGATTAGCTGGTATCAGGCTGCCAGTGACTATGGAGGATTGGGAAAGAATCCCCCCCCCCCAGTTACTATTTCAAAGTCGATATTAACAGCTCTCCTTAAAGTAGCATCAACTGCTGCTGAGTTTGGGGCTGAAAATACAAAATCCAGGTTTTTTGCCCTGACAGAACTGCATTGTTCAGGTCTAGAAGTGGCCTCTCTCACAGGATTTCCCCCTCCATTTTTATTCCAACTGTTTTAACGAAGAGAATGAATTGGCTCATGCAAGATTACCCAGTGGACTTGATGGTTGAAAAGAGATTTGATCATCTCTAGGTTGAAACCCCAAACCATAGCCTCTGCGTTACCCTGACTGTTGCACTGGTGTTCTTTTCACAAAATCTGCATGCATGCATAGATACAAAACTAAAGTCTCTCAAGGGACACCTATAAAAGTATATGTATCCACCAAAACCTTCACCTGCACTTGCAAAAAGAGTACCATAATATCTGTTGAAACAAAAACAGAAGGATTTCTGCTTTCTGGGTTCAGAGTAATTTTTACTTTCTGTTCTCTGCAGAAACATGATACATGATCCCATGGCTGTCTATGGGCCTTTCCGCACTTGGCCTTATTTTTGAATATATCCCAGGATAGGGGCCTGTTGTCTGCATCCTAGTGCAGACTATGGTAGGCTCCAGGTAAGGCCTACCATAGCCTTTATTAACATGTGGACAACAGACCCCTATCCTGAGATACATTCTAGAATAAGGCCTAGTGCGGAAAGGGCCTAACTGGACATTCTGCTCACCCTTTTCAAGGCTAGCCAAATGTGAAGAGCAAGAGACTCAATTTTGAGCCTACATTATTTGTTCTTTTCAAAGCCCCACATCATCCATTTTGTCACTGGTGCCCATACAATCTCTTAAGAATTCTATGTATGGCCAATGGCTTGGAAAGTTTGGGACCTCTGACATACAGAATGTTCTTTTTGGGTCTTGCTATCAACCAAGGGTACCACTTTAATGTACTGGATCAAACTCCATGAAATTATTAGCTGCAATATATCTGCTAGCCTCTAAAGTGTCACAGGAATATTCTTTTGTGCTTTGGGACTTATAAATCTGACTCTTATTTAAATATAGGTCTTGTATCAAATCTGTAACCTGGTATATATACATACAAAGATGGTATTAAAAATGGTGCACAAAAAGAGATTAAACAGGGCAGACCAATGTGGTGGGCAACATTTTTTGCTTCAGACTGTGAAGTTTTCCTTTTTCTTCATATTCCTCTTTATGCTTTTCATTGTAATTTTTCCCCCAGTAAATTTTAGAGAAGACATTTTCATTACTGATTATTATCTGCATACTTTTTATCAACTATCTCTCTCTGTGTGAGTTTGTGCTAGCACTTATATTGCCTGCTGTTTGTATATGAAATGTTTTTAATTTACATTTTTATTGATTTTTAAAGGAAAAGAATAAGCATAATTCCTTTGAAAATAATCATAGTGATAGCAAAAATGAAAAAAATGCCCTTAGTTAATACATAGAAGCGACATACAAAGAGTAGTGTCACTGATAAAATATAATCTAATTGCCAACGATGGGTTGAAATAATTTAAGAAATTGACCTATAAATAATGGCATACTTGTTAGTCCTTCCAATTGCAAAATTCACTGGGTTGCTGTATTTATATTCAGTTATTTTAGCATTGCTTTACAATGTTTGTGATTCAGGTTTATTTAAATAATGGGGTAAAATGAATTAAAAATACATTTCTTATAAGGGTTCCTGAGTAATAGGAAATCAGAAATGGTGCTCTAGGGGGCCCTTTATTTGTGGGAATGGCATCTTCCAAACCCTCAAAAATACCATATTTATAAAAGGCAGATAATGTTTATGGGGAAATGGGAGTTAGCATCCCATCTCTCACAGTGGCCTACCAATTGCTTCTGGGCATTCTCAAGTAGAAGATGAAGGCAAAATCTTCACCTGGTTTTGAATCCCTGTAAATGTCCTTTAGAGATATCCTGTCTGCCAAGAGAGAGTCCCATAGCACACTGCTGAAAATCACCTCCGACACGCCCCTAAACTAGGAACTTTTACTCCTAGCTGTTGGAGGGTGGGGGGTGGGGTATCTGTGAAATCTGTGTGAGCTTTGCACCCTCGGGGAGACCAGATCTATGGTTCCTGATTGCAGAAAGGGCCTTTCTCTTCTACTCCACTCAGGCATGGTGTCGCATCTGGAGAGTGCAGAATGGATGCCCTTGTCTTAATAAAGAGAAAGTGAAGAGTTTGCAAGTTTTGCTATAAAGATGTGTCTTGCACATTGGAAATGGTTCCTTCCCAGCCACTGTTTTGATTTGTTTAAATTGCATTTATTTAACTGTAATACATTTTAATTAACCTAGGTGTTTGAGGTGAGGTGTTTTAGAGGCTCCCTCCTTCCTTCTGTACACTACTTCAGGATCCTAAGTTGGAAAGTTGTATTTAGAAAATAATTAATTATTTCATTAGTATGAGTGATATCCAACCTAAAATGTAGAGCAGAACCATATATCTAAAGCAAGCACTGGCTTCACTTGAGGACAGACTTCCTGTTGTGACTCTTTCTGTGAGAGTATAAATGTTTCATGATCTTAAACCAGGCCATTGACTGCCCAGCTGGTTTGACTTGATAATATTTAACCTTGTGCTGGCTTCAGCTCAGCTGCTGGCAGCATGCCTTCCCTCTGGCCGGCTGGGATGTGCTTGTCTGATTAGGGAAAAAGGTGTTCGACACGGTTGAATTACTTTTGACCGATACTGTCCTTCGTACATAATAATTTGTAAGCTTGGCCTATACTCTGTTCATCTTGCCTTGCACTCTCTTCCCCATCTGTGCTCTTTTTCTCTCCTTTATTTCATTTTATTGGGCTGATGTGATGCAAATCTTTCTTGCTGTTGATCAGTAGCATTCAAGAGACAAAAAAATCCACTTGACTTGAAAGTGTATGGGTTCAGCATCATTGCCCAAAGCCAAGCCCTCTCTGATTTTATAATGACAATTCTAATTGGTTAATTGGGAAGTTTCTAGTTAAGAGAATTTCATTGCTAGGTATTTCTGGGCGTCACTGCTATTTTGTACAGATTTCTTTGAATAGCTCCTTTGAAAAGTGCTTAATTCTAGTTCCAGTTCATTGACTTTACAGAAGAACATAAGAGGAACCCTGCTGGATCAGGCCACAGTCCATCCTGCCTGTTGCTCCATCCTAAAGGCAGTACCTAGTCATCCTTTCCTGTAGCCATTGATACTTCTGTCTCTGAATTTGTCTAACCCCTTCTTAAAACTATTCAGGCTGGTTGGTGTCACTATCTCTTCTGGTAGTAAATTCCATAGACAGATGGCCTACTAGGACTAGTCCTAGCTCAGGGTTTTAAAATGAACTAATTCAGTTTACCTTCCTCCAAATCAAACTTCAATAATCCTGATCTGTCCCAGACACTCCTATCTGGCCAGAAGGAACTGTCTTTATTGCTTTGAGCCTTTTTTCATTGCACATCTACGAAATAGGTGTACTCTTATCTTAAATAGCAGCTGTGCTCTGTTTTTGCTTTCTTAAATCCTCTCTTCCTGTAGTCCCTCTTCTTATAAGAAGGCACACTATATTTAAAAGGATACATGAAATTTCTTGTGCATGTATTTACATATTATTCCTATTTAAACATTTATATATAGTTACGTGTTTTCACAGAGTACATAAACAATGTGCTTTTGTAAGTATACTGAAACTGAAACATTACATCTAGGATCATTTATAAATTAGTAACAGTTGCATTCACATCCAGTGATATCTTTGGGAACACTGGAATGGAGCAGTTTCCTGCAGGTATTGAACCATCTTGACCTAGTCAGATGTATACATATATTCAGCTTCATACTTTATCACAGACACTCAGACAAGCTACTTATCTGTCTAATCTTTTGCACTTCCTATACCAAAAGAAGAAAGGGAACAGACTTCCCCATCATCTCATATTTATAAACAGAACTTGCCATGAGTTGAACCTGAGATCTCCTTTGGGTAAAGCATCAGTGAACTTGGTCCATTTCCATTTGTCTGTTTCATATTGGGTTCTGGGTTCCTCATCTGACTGCCACAGATTGATATACATTGTTCCATTTCAGCAGAAGCATTTTCAGTCAGAAGAGGATGTTCTTTTTGCATGATAGTTTTGAAAACCACCTTCCTGATGACAGGGTGTACTGAAAGGTATGAAATTATTATCATTGTAGCACAGGAAGACTATTATACTAGTCAGCACAAACCATGAAGAACAGTGAGTTCGAGCTCTGATGAACAACAATGACTTTTTGTACAAATATCAGGACTGTCTTTTTCAGAGCAATAATTTGAAGATCTGAATGTCTGTGCTTAAGACTTTGGGACCTTAACATATATTCAGCAAAGAAGACAGTTTCTTTGTAAAGCTTGACACAGCTAGCTGATGTGATGGACAATCCAAGAAGATGCCTGTAAAAAATGAGCATCAGGTACTACACATGGAATAAGTACCCTCCTTGGTAGGGGATGGAATGGAAATAAGAAATGGTCTTGCCAGTTTGGTCTAGTGGTTAGGGAGCTGGACTCTGATCTGGAGATACCAGGTTTGATTCTGCACTCCCCCACGAAGCCAGCTGGGTGACCCTGGGCTAGTCACAGCTCTTCTGAGCTCCCACAGCCCCATCTACCTCACAGGGAGTTCTGTTGTGGGGAGAAGAATAGAAAAGCTTTGTCAGCCACTTTAAGTCCCCTTAAATGGGTGAGAAAAGTGGGGTAGAAAAGCCAACTCTTCTTCTTCTACTGCATCAGCTTTGGCTACACCTCAGCTGGTTGCTGAGTAGCTGCTAAAATGGATGCACAGCAGCATTGCCTGAACTAAGTCTGGTCAAACTACATCTCAGAGCAATTTTTCTGAACATTGAAACTGATTGCCAGCTGTT
This sequence comes from Aspidoscelis tigris stejnegeri, assembly GCA_023333525.1. Classification (NCBI taxonomy): domain Eukaryota; kingdom Metazoa; phylum Chordata; class Lepidosauria; order Squamata; family Teiidae; genus Aspidoscelis; species Aspidoscelis tigris. Next base: position 84,359,392 of record JALMGA010000003.1, read on the forward strand.
TTACCAGCCATATTTATTGTAGTTTATTAATTAATCCACTGCAGCCTTCCCCAACTGTGTGCCCTCATTTTTAAAAACTTCTTGGTCATTAATCTGCGATAGCACATAATATTTTAGAACTGAAATCAAAAATAGCAGAACTGCCTTGCTCTGTGACATGCTAAAATGAACAATATCTAATGTCTGGACATATAGAAGTAACCCTGCAAGTGCATTATATAAGGAACTGGGCAAGTGATGTCTGGAAGTGGCTAAAGTTCATGTATTTAAATCAATGCAGAATGGGAAGAACCTTCAAACAGATTTTTGTTTGTTTTCAAACAGAGTTTGATGAACACGTTTCTAAAAATTCATTGGAATTTTAATGGATCCGGAATTTTTTGTCTACCTTTAACCGGATACAATTTTCAGTGGTCACTTGGAACCAACCATAATTTAAATCATCCTCTGCTGTTCTGATCCTGAGCTAATATTGTGATGATCTGTGGTTGGTGAATGATAGGAAAGTCCAAAATGACATGGCCTTCAAAATGACTGACTACAGCCACATGTTGACTTTTCCCAGCATCTTCTTGCTTTTCCTCCACTTATTAAAGCCTAAAAATCTGGAGCCAAAAACGCTCTTCTTGTGAGAGTTTCTGGAAAGCAGCACTGAAGCAGAACTTTCATGTCTCAGCTAAGAAGAAAATAGAATGAGGAGAAACAGTACATAATGCCCCACTAGTCCTGTATGTTGTGTTCCTGTGAAAAGAAAAACCAAGGTGAAAAATAAGGGCAGGAATTATCTGAAAGGAAGGAAAACACAGGTGTCTATTTGCGTATGTGTGTGTGTGTGTGCAAAGATGGAATCAGCAGAATGATAAGGAACCAGAGGCGTTTTTGCATTAGGGCAAAGATGCCTCAGGACGCTTCGGCCCAAATGTGTTGAAGCCACTTTCCCATCTGCACTGGCAAGTAAAGGATACGTTCCGAACGCATCCTTTCCCTGCCTACATGCAAATGGAAAAGTGGCTTCAACACATTTGGGCCGAAGACCCTTCCCTGGCCTCCCCCAATTGACTGCCTTGCAGATGGTTAGTTGAGGCCAGGTGGGTGCCTGGCCAATGAGGGGCCGCCCCGCAAGCATGCTCAGAATGTCGCCGGCCTATTCTAGTGAGAATCGAGCCGGCAGCCCCAGGTAAGTGCCGTTCATGCGCGTGCGACCCCGGGGTGGTTTGAGGGGTGCTGGGTGGGGGTCCCACCACTTGCATGGGCCTGATCCAGGTCGATACTAAATTATTTAGGGTAGTAAAATCTGAAAGAGATTGCCAAGAGCTCCAGAGGGATCTCTTAGCATTGGGTGAGTGGGCAACCAAGTGGCAAATGTGCTTTAATCTTAACAAGTGTAAAGTAATGCACATTGGGGCCAAGAATCCAAATTACGTCTATAAACTGATGGGGTCTGAGCTTTCTGCAACACGCCAGGAAAGGGATCTCGGGGTTTTGGTGGACAGTTCAATGAAGGTGTCAACCCAGTGTGCGGCAGCAGCAAAAAAAGCAAATTCAATGCTGGGAATAATTAGGAAGGGAATAGAAAATAAGTCAGCAAGTGTCATTTTGCCCCTTTATAAATCTATAGTGAGGCCACATTTGGAATACTGTGTACAATTCTGGTCACCACACCTCAAAAAGGATATTGTGGAACTAGAGAAGGTGCAGAGAAGGGCAACCAGAATGATTAAGGGTCTGGAACACCTCCCTTACGAAACCAGGCTGCAACATCTAGGCCTCTTCAGTCTGGAGAGACGGCGTTTGAGAGGGGACCTGATTGAAGTATATAAAATTATGCACGGCATAGAAAAGGTGGATAGAGAAAATTTCTTTTCTCTATCGCACAACACTAGAACCAGGGGGCACTCTATGAAGCTGATGGGTAGGAGCGTAAGGTCTGACAGGGGGAAGTATTTCTTCACACAGAGGGTCATCGGCCTATGGAATGTGCTGCCAGAAGAGGTGGTGACAGCTACCAGTCTGGATGGCTTTAAGGTAGGGTTAGACAAATTTATGGATGACAGATGTATCAATGGCTACTAGAACGAATGCCTAGGTGCATCTTTCAGGCTGAGGGGGGGGGAGGAAATGGGGCGCTTCTAGGGCCATCTGCTGGGACTCGAGAGCAGGAGAATGTTTGTCCTTGTCTCTGCTTGAGATGCCCATGAGCATTTGGTGGGCCACTGTGTGCGACAGGATGCTGGACTAGATGGGCTGTGGCCTGATCCAGCAAGGCTTCTCTTATGTTCTTATGTTCTTATGATGCAGGTGGCAGGACTCCAGGGAAGGGACCCAACTAGCCTCCCTACCCATGGCTGCAAGACAGGCAAGCAGGGGAGGCCAGGGGAGGGACCCACCTGTCATGGAGGGAAAACGTGCAAATGCTTTCCCTCTGTGGCAGCTGGGGGTGTTCCAGATTGTTTGGAATATGTGGAAAGCACTTTTTAGTGCTCTTAAAATGGAATGCATCTATGGCATGTCGGGACGATTGGGGCGGCCTGGAATGGCTCCGGCCACCCTACAAGAGTGAATGCTGCATCCCAATGTGTCATAGACGTGTTCCAAAACCCCTTGTGTGAAAAGGCCTCAGGTGAAAATTGACCCTATCTGACAATTCAAAAATACAGTGAGTTGGAAGCAATCTAATATATAGCACCAAAGAACAGTAATTGTATAGCAATTAAATAATTTTGAGGTTGAGTGAATTAGTGTCTGCTTAAAAGCTTGCCAATGGCACCAATTCTTAAAAATCCTGCTTGGGCTGCCTTGGCATTTGGTTAAATAGGGATATGTGTACTCTTCCCACTTCTCAGACACTGCTATTGTTTTAATATTTACTGTTCGTTTTTAATACTGTATATATATATCTGGTTTTAAATATTGTTTTCCGCCCTGAGACCTTTGGGTATAGGATGGGATAAAAATGCAAATAAATAAATAATTAGGTCCACCACTGCAGTAAATAAACACACAAACACACTAAAATGTGCACTTTTCAAATTATTGCTAATGTCTCCCTTTTAATAGATGTTTTACCTGTAATACCCTGGCCCATCTGGCTTTAACAGGGAATGGGCAGATAGAGGTCACTGACATCCAGTTACTGACCTTTTCCTGACCCTGGAATATCCTTTCTGTCAGCAATGGTAATATGTGTCAGAATAACTTCCCCTAATCTCACCCAAGGAACTTAGTAGTTCAAGCATGATTCCACTTTTTTTTGATAAAAGATCACAAAAAGTATAGTGCTGTTCAGAGGAAATATCAAGCTTCCATTCCCACCTTTTCTACCCAGTTCCTACAGTCCTTCCAAGTCCCACAACACAACTTTTGACTTCTCAAAACAACTAGCAGTTCTCAGCAATCCCTTTTCAGCACACAAGAATTAACCACAGCAGAGAGGAAATTTAGGGTCTCGGAAAAGGACAAAGATGAAAGCACAGTGGATATGTTCAGACCATGAACAGGTCCCCTGCCTTATTCCCACTGGTAGTCGTTGGTCCTGGCAAAAAGGATACACCAGGACTAGGAGAGGGTCAGTACTGCTGGATGAGATGAAGGCCTCTAAATAAGGAAGTCTGTTATATCCAAACCTTTCCAATAAAAATGAGATTTGGGTTGCAATGTGAATCATTAAGTTTAAATAAAAATGCACAGGTGCTGTTTTTCATTTGCTGAAAGAAATAGAAAAGACATCTGATAAGCAAACCAACCAACCAAACAAAAGCATTAAAATTAATTCATAGAAAATATGTTTCCAAAGTAAGCAGGTGACCTTTAACTGACAATTACCATTACCAAAGTATGATTCAAATCACATTACCAAAGTGAAAGCCTAAATAGATTCTAAGATAATCAGAGAATTAACCATAATCTATTTATTCTGTTAGTCAATGTATTTTATATGTACTCATTTGCTTCTTGATAAGATTTCTTTAAGCAAATTAAAAAATGCAACACACTGAGTTTAGTTTAGTTCCAGCCCTTTTTTTCCTTCTTGCTAATAGAAAATAACTGTGCATCCCCATGAACTATAGTGTGTCCCCATGCACTATAAAGTCTGGACTTCCCTATAGTGAAGGGTCCCTAGCATGTACTGCTAGCTGCCTCTCTGGTCTTGGCCCAGATGAAGTTATGTGGACCAAGACCAGCCTCTGCTATGAGTGCTGCATGCAGAAGTGATTGGGGCTGTGATCAGACACACACAAAAAGGCACCTCTGAGGTGACTTAGAGAAGGCTTTGAGATGGTATTGTTCACACACTACCTTGCCCTCCCCCCATCTCCTGAACATTCTGTGCTAGGAAAGGCCAGTTAGAAGCCTTGGGAACACAAAGTCCACACACTATCTCCCTGAGGTGCCTCTGAAGTACCCTCTTTTGTTATGTCTGAACACAGCCTGGGAGTTCTAACAATTAGTTGTATATAACCTTATTAAATTAGTTGTATATAACCTTATTAAAATAAAAGTATGACTTTGACTCAAGACTAGAATGCATGTGTTTGTACTCACTTCTTTCAGTAATGGATTGTTTCCTCCCATTTTTTAGAGATAGAGAAATAGCCAGCACTGGGTTTCTTATTTAGATTTGGTCCTCTTCGTTCTTAAATTTTCCCTCTAGTGATTTATAAAAAAAATAAACAACTTGCAAACAGGCAGAAAGCTGACCTGCTTAACTTCATAAGTGTTTTGCCCTCACTTTCATGTCTTGATCTTCCCACCAATCATCTAACAAAAGATTTGATTAATTAAAGCTATCTGAAACTGTTAACTGTAACTTTTTTTGTATTTTGAGTGAATAGTGTGTCTTACCTCTTTAGTTGGACAGGGTGAGGGAATGAACAGATAACCTTGCCATTTGCTATTCCTGTTTCCTATACTTCACTTTAAGTCAGAACCCAGAATTCTACAATCTGTATGCAACATCCCAATACTTTTGCAAACTGTCCAAAGAAAGAATGGTATTTTCAGCTTTCTAGTAAGTATGGAGGAAACAAGGATTTTTCTGCAAGACAGAATTCTCAGCAGAAGAGTTCAAAGGTGGTCAATGGGATCAATGTGGTATATGGCCTTTTCGCATTTGACTGAGTAGTCAAGGAAAGTCCCAGACAGTGCCTCCACACTGCATAGAGCCATTTCTTAACTAGAAATGACACCACGCACCCTGGAGCATCCCAAAAGCAGTATAGAAATGGAGCACTTAAAACTAGGGGTGTGCATAAAAAAATTTTTTGCATTCGAATTTGAGTCAAATCGAATATCCAAACATTCAATTTGATTCAAATGTTTAAAATCTGAATATCTGAAAATCCAATTCGAATCTGTAACATTTGAATCTATTCGTTTGAATGTTAGATTCGTATTTAAAGATACTAATGTTGACAACATTCATATCTGTTATACGTATCTGTGTGCATTCCGTATGCATCCCATTTTACCCTTATGCATCCCATTATCATCCTGCATTATAAGTGCAAATATGCATAGTATTTGCACAGATGTGTAGGTAATACATACAAATCTGTACATTCAATCATTTGAATATTCGAATGAATGTTTCAGAAAATCCGAAATCCGTTTGAATGTTTAAATTCGAATGTCATTAAATCTGATTTGAATTTGAATGTCAACATTCAATGGATTTGAATTGGATTTTTAAATTTTCAAATATTCATGCACATCCCTACTTAAAACTGTTCTACATTTATACTAGCTGCTGGGATCAGATAGCCTGGCAAGTTCCCATTCACACCTCTTCCAGGTGGAAGCGATGCAGGGGTAACACATGACCAGTGATTCATGCCCAATTATGTGCTTGGTTCCCCCCGGCAATGGGGCATACTGGGGTTGTTGTGTGGCTTCACAATGGTTGCCTAAATGTTGATCATTTGCACTTAGGCTAGATTTGAAATATTCTAGCCATGTTCTAGCACTTGCTTCCTAATGAATGAAGGCAAAGTGCAAAAAGGCCCTATATATTAAGAACACTATATTTATTCTCCTTTCAATATCTCTTTATTCAAAACTAAGGGTCTTTCTGCACTGCCATTTATGCATTATCAGAAAATGGGCTCCAAGTTTCCTTTCGAAAACTCGACTGCAGTGAAGGGTGGAAATGACTTTGCTTTGCTCAATAATGAACTGTGCCTAGTCAAAGCCATGCCTTAGTTATCTATCCATCACTTCTTAATCTATGGCCAGATGGTCTTAAACATTGGGTTGAGTACTTGCACAGCATTTTAGCAGTGTTTCCTCCCAACTGCTCTGGCTTGGGTGTACTTGGCATGTATTTTCCTGGCCATATCTAGAGTTATAAAGCATTACACAGCATTTTACCAGACTGTCTAATCTGGACCCTGATTCTCATCTTCAATATTTGATACTGTGTAGTTCTAGAGGCCAGAGAAAATTCTTGGAGATGCTCAGAAAATGTAGGAGACAGGCCAACTTAAAGTAGGGACTTGTGAGTCTGATCAACTTTATAATGATGAACTTAGAGTTGTGAATTGGTGAGCTGAAACTGACCCAAATATAACATGATTTATTGGGTTCTTATGCTGGCATCATCATTCCAGTAACTGATTTGGAACCTGATTTTGGCATTCATTGCTCTACAGTGGTAACTAAAGAGCGGGAAAATCCAAACTGTAACCTTTCTTGTTTGGATTTGCTTTAGCAACCGAGTCCTGAATTCCTTTTTCTGCTTCCTTCCTTCCTTCCTTGTTTATCTGGTGCTTCAGTATTTGTCATACAATCAAGGCCAAAGTGACCCAATCCTGTAACAGAGTTAAATAATAGATGTCAAATAATAGGGCTGCAGAGCAGTGCAATAGTTAGAGGAGCTTTCAGTGAAAAGGATGATGAAGAAAAGGCAAAATAAAAAGTCAGCTGGATATATATAAATAAATAAATATCGCTTCTTCCAGTAAAAGTGAAGCTTATAAAATGGGATCAAGTAGCTAGAATTTTCTCTCATGTTCATTTTCCTCACCCCCACCCAAACCATCTTATGCTGTAGTGCTGGGTTAAATTGCAGAGAGCAGTCAGTCAAGAGCAGTGCAGAGTTTCTCTGTTATCTCCTAACCTTCTTAATGCATTCATTCTTTTCCTCTATGCCGTTAATGGATTCATTCTTTGGACAAGAAGATAATAAGCACCCCAGACATTCCTCAGGCTAGCCTTGTCTGCCTCATCTGGAAGGAGAGTTTGCCTGACTATGACCATATGTGAACACTAGGGGTGGGAGGACATATATGGATGGGGAATGAAAACCTGAAGGCAGGAAATAAGTATGACTAAATGGACATACCAGTTGGTCTTTCCTCTTACACATGCACACATATATTCACACAAACAGGCCAGTTACCCCACAAATAGTGAAATAGTGCAGAAAAATATGACAATAATGAAATAAAGGGTACTGGGCTTTTTCAATCTGGACTAACACTGTATTATTCCCCATGAACTCAGACCCCTCCATGTTTTGGTTTTTTTTAATATAGAGGTACCAGGTGTCAAATAATGCATCCCAGTAAACATATGTAGTTATATCCTATACACTGTATTACTATCCCTGTGCATGTGCAGTTCGTACTATTATCACTGAGATGTGCTCTGTCTGTGTCATGCACAAAAACCCAGAACTCCTTGGCAGAATAATGTTTTTCTGACATCCATCTATCCAGAGTGCAATTCAAGTAAATAGAATTCCAGACAAATCGAAGCCAATTTCTGTAGTCACCTATACAAAACTTCCCTCCAGGAGAACTCTTTGGTTTCACTCAGGGTTATCTTTCCTCCCCCCTTATTTAACCTTCTTCTTTTTTTTAACTTAGCATCTGGGTTTCCTCTGATGAGTCCTGCCTTCAGATGATGTGGCCAAAGTAGAAAGACAAATATTGAAGCTAAAGCAGATAGACTGGAAGTTGTAAAATAAGAAAGAAAATGACAAATCTATGCTTTCAGCATTCTAGAAAAAGGCAGGAAAGAGGTGGCAAGGTGGGCAGAAGCATATTGGTAACATATTGATTTTGCCTCATTTTGCCCAGTTGTGGCAGACACTTGGTGTGGGCGTTGTTTCTGCTGAGATCCACATCAGCATTATCTGATTGCTTCAGCAACTGAATTTTTTTAGCAAAAAGATAAGTGCATAAACAGGTTCCATTCCAGTCTTCAGTTGTACACAATATAAGGAAGCAATAATATAGTTTCTCATACTCTCTTTTTTTTTTAACCTTGGTATGAAGGCACACTCTGGAGAGGTCTATTAGAACAGCCTGCCATGATACCACTGTAATGCCATACTATTTAGGTCATGTGTAGGCCCTGTGTGGTTTATGCTCAGCTCCTCCCAGGATAATGTTTTTCCTCATCAGAATCTCAGCTATTAACAGGATTCTTACCAATGAGTCATCAGCCTTTTCATCAACTTTAAACTTGTGGCCTACAAGTGCTCAGCAAAATACAAAATGTATCCCATTGAAAAGTGTTTACTGTGTGAACAAGCTTACATTGCATCTCCATTACACACCAAAATGGCCACCTAGTCCAAGATTCTAGCAGACCTTTTATTTAAAAAAGTTTTCTGGCAGACTCCTGCATGCTAAATTGGATCATGGAGGCTTGCAGATGCAGCATGCCTCAGGCTTTCTGTGGGTAACCTATTTTGGTGGCACACCCATTTTGGCATTCCTGGCTGTTGGAGCCCTAAGAGCCAGCTCAAAAGCTGAAATGAACTTTGGACCTGGCAAGGGTGCTGTCCCCAAACACTTGCACAATGCAAATGGCTTTGTTCCAGGAAAGTTGGACTGCTCTAGCTAGTGGACCACTCCAGCTGATCCCACTGGAGTGTTCCACTCTTGAGTAGTTAGTTTTCTTGAATTCCCCAAACCAAGGCAGCCATGTATAATTTAATGAAATGTAGGCAGCTGTACACATATCACAACAGATCCTCTAACTGTACTATGAGATAAGACCAGACTAAAATTCTTTGGGGCAAAGTATTTTGTTTTGGTTTCTATTTAGTCATGTTTACTGATTTTTAACTACTCATTTGTTTTATTATTATTTTGTCACATGTTTAATATTGGCATTACGTTAAAGCTTATTTAGCTGTTTTCACTGTTGCTGAAGCATTAAGGGGTTGGTTTCTCTTTGTTGTTTAAGCACTCTTTGGGTGCATTTAGTCAGGAACTGAATAAATGCAGCATCTCTTTTTCTGTTCCTGTCTCTTTTACTCTCTCTCTCTCTCTGTATCTTTCATTTGTCCCGAGAGCTCTTTGGCCCCAGAAGACCACAGATAGTTAAAAGCCAGAGACAGTCTGTGAACGACTAGCCATCCATGACCCTGGCCAAAGTGAAGTAGCACAAAGAGTTGATTATCAGTTACATCCTCTGCCAGTCCTTCTATTCCTGCTTCTCTTGCTCTATAGGGTGCCAATGAGGTGGAAAATGAAAGGAATAATGCAGGTTTAAGATACTAATAATCAGGTCACAGCTGATCCCAGTTCAAATCAGTTGACAGCTGGTGCCTATGATTTCAAAAGCCATCCCACTGCCTACTAGGGGCCAAGGTCTGAGATAGAGGTCCCCCCCCCTCCTCTAGCTTATCCTACTCTGTTGGGTGGGGTGGGGGAGAAGAGTGGGATCTACAATTAAAGCTTCAAATCCCCTGTGTGATGAGCCATTTTCGTAGAGGTCTGTGCTATCCCGAACAATTTTAATCTTGTGTTTCTGGTATGTTTGCTTCCTTAAACAAGTAAATTTACTTGACTCTTCCCTAGTGGTAGATCCTCACAAATGTGACACATTTTTATTGCTCCCACTTTCTCTCCCCCATTGCCGCACCCCAGTAGCCAAGCCTAATCTCAATGTTTGCTTGTTTTAGCTTCCCTAATCCTGTTGTCTCACAAATCTCAGCACCATAATCCTGCCTTTGTCTGTCAATACAATTTGTTTGCTGTAGGGATCCAGGAAGGGTGGGGGCAACATGACTTCAACAGAAGGAAACTGCTGGAGTCAGACATGGAGCTTTTAAATGAAAAAAAAAGTGCATTTATGAAGACTTGAGAAACATGGCACCAACTGCATTCATCTGAGGTTTCAGGTTTCCCAGCTCTCATGTTTATGTGCATCCATTATTTTCCTGTTCAGCTATTTTATTAAAATCAGTTGGGCTTCTAAGTTCACATGAAACGTTTTTGCTGGGGCAAATTCATTTTTTGGAACACAAGCTGCATTAATTCTCATGATGACGATGATGATAATTATGCAAATTCCACTCCAGCTGTGTATGTTCCAGCCGGTTCTATGAACTGGCCTTGGTGGATCATATGGAAATGCAAGCAGTCCAGATCAGAAGGCAAGAACTTCCTTCTATATGGCCAATCAGAACAAAAAGTGATTTAATCCTTTCTATGTGAAATGCTTGGTCACACAGCTTTGGTGATCTCTGTAGTGGTAATTTTGTTTCTGTACAGGTAATTTCACACAAGCTTAATATCTGCATATAAGGTAGAACTACAAAGGTCTGTAGTGTCTCCCGCTAAGATTGGGGTGGGATCTGGCATAGAACATGGAACTCTACACACAGAGACATGAGTCTACAACCCCATAGGTCCAAGGGAATGTTGTTGCACAGCAGGTGGATTGTGCACACATTAGTTAATTCTGATTAATATTAGCATCACATTTGATGCATGCACAGAATGGGCAAACCAGCCAAAATAAAAGTGCTTACCAACACATGGGATGAAAGGTGCTACGCTATATGAGAATCAATGGTGAGTTGCTGTGCATCTCTTGCACTGTTTCCAAGATGGTGTCTCCACAGCCACATTGAAAAATGCCTGGGGCTGGACTCCTGTGCAGAAATGCCCACTCTTGCTGCATTGCTGCGTGTGGTCACATATTCTTTTCTAGAGTGGGAAAGTGCCTAGGAACACCATGACTGTAATGTTTCCCCTGAGAATGCTGTTTTGTCTGGCATTTGTCTCATGTGTCTTTCACTGCTGATAATGCAGACAAGATGCCCCAGATACTTTACGGAGGCTTCAGTGAGTTTTATGGAGATTCTGGACATACAAAGGTGTCTTTCACTGAGTCAGGGATATAGTCTCTATTCTCTTAGGGTGAATTCCCATTACAAGCTTAAAACGGTTTTGAAACGGTTTCAGTCCTTACAGTCCCCATGTCAGGTTGGCTTAACACGCTTTCCGCATGTTAAATCACCCCAAAGCATTGTAAATGTTAACACTCATTTCAACAGGTCTCGCTTTGGTTTGTGCATTTGAAACGTTTTACATTTCTTACTGTGGGAATGGTACAGTTTTAGTAGGATGAGAATGCATGTTTAGGGTTTCCCTCCCCCAATAGCTTGCTTCCAAAGATAGTGATTTGTAAAAATCCACCCCTTACAGCAGCCGCTACACTGTAGCAATCTACCCACTTCACACCTGATAACAATGTTGCAGTTTTGTGCAATTCTGAAAGTTCTGACCTTTAGAAAGGGAAAAGAAAGGAAAGCAGCTGCAGGTTCTGGGAGAATTGTGAATGTTTAAGGCGAAGGGGGCTTGAGTTGCCGTTGTTGTGTGCCCTGGGCAATAGGGAGAGGAGGGGAAAGAATCGCTGGCTGTCCGGTGTAGTTTTTCATCCATCCAGGCAAGCGGCAGCCACCCAGCGACCCAGCTAGGCTCTGTGAAGGGGTCCCTTATGGGTGGCGTATTCATGCCAGGAGGAAGTGGGTGGGACAGCACGAAAAGCAGCTTTTAGAAAGTAGCCACTTGAGTCCCCCCTTAAGTCACGTACGCCACGTACGATCCTCAGAATCCGGATTGAACGTGATTAAATTTGTGTTTGCATCCGGTTCTATTATTTTGGTTTAGGGAAACCGTATTAAGCTTCTAATGGGAATGCAGCCTTAGTTCTCATCCATAGCCAAGAATGTTTGAAGGACTAAAGACTAAAACAGACATTATTTGCAGCAAAAGTCCTTCACAGAACTATAGCTTTTTCCTTCTTCTTTGGAAGCAAGAACTTTCATGAAAATAAAGCCAGACCAAATCCCCCAAAATGAAGCAAATAATAATAATTTAGAGCTTGTTTCCTCACATGTCTGAAACAGAACATAAAGTGACCCGTGTTGGGATAGATTGGGTCTTTTTGAATTTAAGAGTTCAGACTTTTTGGACTACTTGTGCTGTGTATGAAAACAGTTAATGTAGGGCAGCATCTAGGGAAGTTCTTTAAAAAAAAATCAAGAAAAGAAGATGAGTCCAGTTTTGGTTTTATGGACCATTGTAAGAGATAAACAAGCTTTAGCCTCAGATGTCCTGAAATGGGAGTGGAAGTGACCCTGTTCAAATGCATGAAGCCAAACCCTTTACATAGCTCTGTCTGTACAGATAACAGAACACTCTAGTGAATATGAAAGGAACTCTCCTACCCCCTTTTGGTCTATGACTGAACTGCAAAGGTTTTCTAGTGAGGGAAAAATCCAAAAAGGTTATGGATACAGTACTTGTACTGACTCTTTCTTTCTTTCATTCTCACACACAATATACTTGATAAAAGTAGTTCTTATTAATTTATTATGTTCTTGGAAAAGCAACTGTTGTGCAGTCTGTTAACAATCAATCATTCAGTCAGTCAGTCAGTCAGTTAGTCGGTCAGTCAATATTTTAAAACATACAGATCTATATTTTAAAAGCTATATATAATTGTATATAATTAGGAAGGGAACACAGGCCCATTCTACATTGCCTCTTATTCCAGAACAAATTCCAGAATAAATGGCAACAATCTATATAATAGTGGTGACCAGGCCAAGCTGTGCCCCATCACACTTCATCTGCTTTGGGTGAAGTGTAGACCAGAATAGGACACCAAAAATGGCACCAGTATAGCTGTAGACCTTCTGCATGCCTCCTGTGTTCCAAGTGGGGTACTGGTCCTCCTGGTAGTACCAATTAATTGGTACTATCAAAGATCTGGATTAAGTGTCCCCTTAATCTGACTCCTACCAGCAAGGCGGTGGGGTCTCCATGATCTGTATTAATGTGTGTATTATAGGGATTCTTAAAACAAATTAAGGGCCCACAGAGAAAAGGCCCTGCCCTGATCTTTAGAGTCTTGGCTCTCCTCCAAGTGCTTTCTAGAGGCAGTGGTAAAGGCTGGAGCCTGAACAGGCTGTCTAGAAGTGAATGGTCACATTCTACTCCACTGGCAACTCAACTCAGCTTAGGACAGGTTGCTTGTTCCAGGGCAAGTAACCTGGCCTGTCCTGGAACACTGCACAAATGTGTTGAAAGGGCCACATATGAAAACTGGCTATGATAGGTTTCTTGGAGACCTGGGGTAGTCAGGAAATCACATGAGGTTTCTCATAATTAATGTGAAATCCCACAAGATTTCACAGGAATTATGGGAAATGGAGTGCAATTTCCCTTTGTCTGAAATATGTGTGCTTTTTAGTAACGATGGTAGGACCTAGAATGTATCCCCCTTGGATATGGAGATCTGACTATACTGCCTTTGATGCTATATAGATTTGATTTCCCTCCCTCTTTCTCATGCAGTTCATCAGACTCTCCCAGAGGCCCTAAACATGTGCTAATGGCTCCCCTTACAACAATGCTTATTGAAATATGAATTCAAGCCCAGAAATTGGTTGTTGCCCTGAAGTCAAATAATTGCCCGTAACTAAATGGTGCATTATTAACTTAGTTGAAATCAATGACAGTATACGCAGTGTAAGGTAAGTGATTTTATCTTTCAGTGTTACTACAGTATGATATAACTTTTGTTAGCAAACATTATCATCCAGACGCTTTGTTTTGAAAGGTAAAGGTATTTTGCTTTTGTTCTTCCATTAGCTTAGAGTTAATTACTTTTGAAGCTCATACTCATCTTCCAAAAGGTCTGAAACTGTGGGGAAACAGTTCGGAATAAAATCAGATTCTTAAAAGCTTCCTTTGTGACATGGCACCATCTGAAGTGTGGCTAACCTGTAAGGGCAACAGTGGCTCAGAGTTGTGCCAGCTCTTCCCTTCACTAGGGATATGCACAAATATTGGTAACATTCATTATTTGTATTCATGTCAGTTCAGACATTCATATACAAATCAAATGTTGCGACATTTGTGCACTGACATTTGTATAAATGCAGATGTTTGGGAACATTTGTGAAACGGGGAGGTGGGAAAGCGACTGCACCAGTCACATCTGCAATGGATCCAGAGTGAATTAGACATGGTTAGAGAGTGGATTCAAAGTGGATTCAGGGCAGATTTGATGCTTTCAGAGCAGATATGTTACGGGATACATATTGGATCAGAATCAGATACATATTTATTTATTTATTTATATTTACATTTATATCCCGCCCGATACCCAAGGGTCTCTGGGTGGCTCACAACATTTAAAAATACACATGTCAAAACTGTGTAAAACAATACTAAAACCAGTACAAGGTTTAAAAATCCAGCATAATGAAAACATTAAAAAAAAAAAAAAGGGTACAAGAACAGTTTAAAAAACAGTATAGTGTGCAGTGGGGGAAACATGGGGAACATTTAACCAAAGGCCTGTGTGAAGAGGTACGTCTTCACTGCCTTCCTAAATAAAAAGAGAAGGGGCCTGACGCACCTTGAGGGGGAGACCATTCCACAACCTGGGGGCCACTACCGAGAAGGCCCTCTCCTGGGTGCCCACCCGCCTAGCTACTGAAGGCAGAGGGATAACCAGAAAAGCCTCCCCTCCAGATCTTAAGACATGGGCAGGTCGATATGGGAGAAGGTGCTCCTTTAGATATGCATTTGTATCAGATATTTGTGTGAATTCGTATGAATACATTCAAATAGAATAGAATCCTACCACATTTGAAGGGGATCTGTTAGCACAAATATGAATTTTTGTACATTTGATTCAATACGAATTGAATGCAACCGCCCCCCCCCCCCAAAAAAAACCATTCATGCACATCCCTACCCATACATATTTCAATACAGGATTGGCTAACGCATGGGCATGTTCACTCAGTGAACTTAGTGTTCATTGTGTTTATCTAAATTTCAATACTACCCTTCTCCTAAGTCTTGAGATGTTTTGCATAGGATCGAATCCTTAACAGCACCCCATTTACCATTGGTTCTACATGTTCTGAACCTTGGTGACGCCACCTTTTAGTTGTCTCATCTTCTGCTCCTCCAGGAACCATGAGCACCAGTAACAACTGCATTAACCTTCCAGGTGTGCATGGGAAAGCAACTGTCCACAGCCTATTAAAGAATGCCAGCTTTTCCTTCTGACAACCATAGTATGATGTTCCACTGCAGGGAGAAGATTAACGGCTACTGATCGTGCTTGCTTTGGAACAATACAGAGAAGATTAGCATGGCCACTATGCAAGTATGACAGGCAAATTCATGAAGTTTTCCATTATTTTTTTAAAGGCTGCTGATCTATGGTCACATGACTAATCATGTGACCGCCAAGTCTACAGAGGCTGTGAAGCTTCCCTTCGTGTCTGGAGGCACCCTGAATGAATGAATGAATAAATGAATGAAATGGTGGATGGATGAATAAAATGTCAATGTAAGAATTCAAAAGCTTTAATCAGTTAATAAACAATGCAAGCTGTTCAACAATGATTGCTCCAGGAATGTGGGAACAGTATAATAAGGGAACACCTGGCTGTGGGAAATATCTAAGAGAAGAGGTTATTAGCTGGAATTTGTCACCAACAACTGTTAGGTTTGCAGTGAGCTATTTTAAGCCAAAGGTACAAAGACTCCTACAGGGCAAGAGGTTTGCATGGCAGGAAGTTCTTTTAGTACCAGAAGAAGTATTATCTATCACCCTGGAGCAGAAGCTGGTGACACCCTCTAATATAACCAGATGGTCCCTCAGGCAAGTGTATACATTTATTATGAAGCATATTAATAAATCATCTTAAAATAAAGCACACTTTTTTCCA
Organism: Aspidoscelis tigris stejnegeri; assembly: GCA_023333525.1. Lineage (NCBI taxonomy): Eukaryota > Metazoa > Chordata > Lepidosauria > Squamata > Teiidae > Aspidoscelis > Aspidoscelis tigris. The sequence goes on from JALMGA010000003.1 coordinate 84,375,395, forward strand.
TTAGAAATTAATAGAAGACATTTGTTGCATCGACCTCAGATTTTTACTAAAGCCTGGATAGCTATAGCAACAAGCCTAGCAATGGAAAGGGGTAAAAGGATAGGCAAGCATTTCTACCCTCTGTGACAATGAAATGATATCACTTATCTGCTGTAGTTAAGTGCCCCCAAAACCATCATTTACCTATAGAAACTCTGTGGCTTAGGATTCTGTTCCTGTGCATTATTACAGAGTGAAGGTCTGTTCATACTTACCTCTTGGGCATGCCCAGGGATACTTCATTCACCCTTCTCACCACCTCCAGTGTCTAAGAATCAGCATCCCAACTGTATATGGCTGCCTCCAGACTAGTGGAATAAATCTGCAGTTAAATCTAAAAGCGGACAACTGAGCATACTGACTGGAAAGGCAGCTCAGTAGCTTCCCCTATGGGATCTACGAGAGTTGAGGAGGCCATCACACAGGTTGAGGCAGCCAATCAAATTTTGAGCTGTCCTTCCTGCTTTGGTGGCATCTCATCTTTTCTCACCCTCCTGCTTGCATTGGCTTGAGGCTCTGGACTTTCCTTATACTGCGCAGTGAGTGTCGTCAAACCAGCATTAAGGTAAGTGCGCAGTTCCGATTATGTAATGCGATGCCATGACAATCAGTCGAATGCCGTGTGTAACGGCTCGATTGGAACTGCACATTTCAATGTGCAGTATAAATGTGTCTGGACGCAGCCTATAATATAGTAGCACCTTGAAGTCATATCTGCCTGGAATTATATATATAAAAAAGATGATATATTGGGTTTGCTGTATTTCCACTTACAGCTATTAGTTTTATTAGGACAGGCGTCTGGGAGTTGCATGTCTCCCAAAGAATCCAGCTGTGATTTATGAATTGGCCATCAGCAGTTATTATGCTGTCCACTGCATGCATCCATTCTAATAAATTCCCTGCATCTTCCTTAGCAGCTTGTTTTACTCTCATTTATTGATACCATGGTCTTAACAAAAGCAGCACATCAGTTATAGTAATTGCATCGGCTGTGGCTGAGAGGCCTCTGAGAAGCTGGGCAAGGCTGGCTGGGGATTGCAGGCTATCAGGAAGTCCTGGGAAGAGAACAGCCAAGTTCAGTTGATACCTGGGTAGATTTCCCTAGGCATTTGCTCGCCATTTAAAAATGAACTTTGCAAAATGGCAGGGGAGGGAGACAGAATGAAAAGGTAAATGTATGCAAAATCCTGATTCTCATTAGTATAATATATAGGTTTTGATAATGTCTTTGTCCCTGTTTTTTTTTTTAATGATTTTGAGTTGTCATTGCTGAAATATAAGTAGGTTTGTCTATCAGAATTCTGAGATGTCACCTCTCTGAAGCTTTGGGCCATGAGTAAATAATACTGTGACCAATATATGTGTCACTTTCCTTCAATTGGGAATAAACAGTGCTGCAAATTCCTGGATGTTATTATATCAAAGAGTGGTCAGCCTGTACTGGCAAATTGGGCTGGTCCCCACCACACCCAGTTGCTCAGAGGGACCGGAAAGGCAAAGTTGCCCACGTGTTTACTAAGCATTTGCACTGGCGAATGCTAGTATGCCCAGTCCTTCTCCCCATGCACCCAGACACTTACCTGTGGTGCATATGATGTCTGGACAACACCATCTTGGTACCCCAATGCTAGTGCCAGCATCCATGCACCAGTGCTGTCACTGAGGCAACCATGACATGATGTGCGTGCACACTTGCATGCCACATCACACAATGTGCCAGTGTGCTTGTGCAGCATGTCAGGTGACCCTCCAACACCATAAAGGTGTGAATGGGCTGCCCAGAGCCTTACCAGCTCCAGCATAGGTAAAGATAATCTCACATGTGGAGTACTTAATCATGCTCTACATGTAGTCACCTTGTGGTATCCACCTACAGGAAATGAGATGTATGTATCTGGTTTGGAAACAGCTCCTTGAAGTGCAGATGCTTTGTCACTGTAGCATTAGCAGACTAAGGGATGAGCTATACTTACGTTTTGATCCACATCCATCTTTAGAATGAAAACCTCATCAGCAAAGGAGAATCAGTTTTTCTTTCACATTATCTAACCCAGGAAATTCCCCCTTGGGTTAAATAATGCAGAAAGAGGAGCCCTTTCCCACATGGTCCTCTTTAGGGCCTCATTGGTCCATGTGTTAATGCAGATCAGTGAGGCCTCACCCACCACTGTAACACTATCCATCTGCTAAGCTAGAACATGATAATACAGAAGGAAAGGTTCTTCCTCTTGTTATTCTAGAACTAATTCCAGAATAACAGGCAGCAGTCCACAAGCTAGGGCAAGTCTCACCCTTGTCATACTTCATCTACATTGGATGAAGCATAGCTCAAGCTTGGACACTGAAAATGGTTTCCTAGCCAAGTGTAGACTGGGCCACAGAGGAGTGTTCCTGGAAGTGATTTAGGAAGCTCTGCCAGAAATACCGGCCAGACAAAAGGCTGGGAATGAACATTTTCAGTCTTTGGAGGCTTGTGCCACTGCCTCTGAAGGCTTCCCAGAGGCAGCAGCAAGGGTGGAGTGGACAGGCCATTTGAATGCGGATCACTCTGTCCTGGTTCAGTGGCAACCTGTCCCAGCCTGTTCTGGGACAGGATGGGGCTTCACACAATGTGGAAAGGCCCAAACTATCTTGTCATAAGTATAGATGGACATTGATACTCAGTGATCCTGCCAGTATGAGGACAAAATAAAGCGGTTCTGTTGCTTTAGCATGGAAGATAGATTGGTACTTGACACATTAAGCATATGCAGTAGATTTATGCAAAAGACTTTGCCCCCAAGTGCAATAATTCGTGTACATTTTAAAAAGATGTTAAATAACATGCTTTTTAGATGGTGTATTAGAAACTGCTTTGTGGCCATGACGTGAAGAAAAATGTTCAAAAAATATTATTTATTTATTTACATTTTTATCCCACCCTAGGCGTCTCTGGGCAGATAACAACATTTAGAGTCAAACATGATAAAACAAAAACAGTATATATTAAAACAAATTGAGACCATTTCTGCACTCAAGGACTTTTCACTGTTTCAGCCCAGTGCCCACTAGTGTACTGCTAGACCTCAGTATCCAGATCAAGAACTCCTTGATTTGGATCATGCTCCATCCTGAGAGGACAAAGAGTACTAGTAGTGAGTGTGACCTCACTGGTTTGCACTAATGTATGAACCACTTGGGATCCCATTCTGGAGCAAAGGTGAGTGCAAAAATGCACTCCTCCTCTGTGGTCTAAGTGATCCAGTGCATAAAATCCATCCCCAACTGGGTTGGAGTGCACCTGGACTGAAACAAGGCCATGTACATTGGGACAGCCTGTTCTAGCCCAGCTGCTCCATTTGGAGCCATTTGTGCCTGCTCCATTTGGAGCCATTGTAGAGGTCCTCTGAAAGATCTGATTTGTGGCTTTTAGAGCTCTTGGAGACCCAATTTGGCAGTGCATACTTCCTTTGTCTAGTATACCATTCCCGATACAACAGTAGAATGGACAGGGAGCCATTTTCAACTCCCTGGTGCAGTTTGTATGCCATCCTGTGTGAATGGAGCATCCTAGGAGGTGGAGCCTCTCTTAGACCACACCAGAATGTAGAAGAGAAGTGTGAAAATGGCCTGAATCTCCCTTCCCTTGGGAATATGCTGGAAAGTCTGTATAACACTGCATTATACAAAGTAAAGGGCCATTAAGCAAAGTAAAGGGCCACAATCACAACCCTTTTGTGTTCTTAACTCTCCCCATCTGTTTTAATCTGTTGGAGAACAGAACTGTGTATGCTGTATGGTCCCCCCCTCCCCAACCAACTGGCCTTGTTACCTCTGATGCAACAGAGGATGTTTGCATGTTTTCATCCACTTCCAATTCTTCTGGTTTTTGCATATGGACTGGTGAGGGGCACTCTCTTGTCTTTTTCCTTTTGCAGCAAAATGTCTTGGGTTGGTCCTGTATCTGGCAGCTGTTGATATAAATGAAGCGGGCAGGTTTAATTTTAGTATCAGATGAGATTGGGACCGGCAACTCTGCATAATATTCTTGCTGAGCGGTATATTTTTTCCATGCTTAGACCGTATCTCTTTTTAATCTTTTCTTTGCTAGGATATTTAAAAAAAAAACAAAACCCACAAGTGTTGACAACCTTTAATGTTAATTGAAACCAGTGAGACCTATTCATGAATATCTAGGTGCAAAATTTTGGCCACCAATCTATTGCACAAAGCACTACTATAGGTTAGAAAGAGGTACCGTTTCTGCTTACAAGTGCATGAATTAATCATTCTCTTCAAATAGCCCCGCGGAGGATTAAAATTCACCTCTTTCCCCCCCTCTTCATCCCTGGATTATTCCCATTTCTTTCTGAGAAACGATCACTTAGTACAAGGGCAATATGTTGATTTCCCCTTTATGGTTATTGCATTTTCTGTTCCTAAATCAGGAATTAATTTGGCTTTACTAGGTCCCTTGGTACCTTTCTGTTTAATAGCCAAGTATATCTGGGCCATGTAATCTAACGAACAATGCCACGTAGAGGCAGAAAAGAGAAGAAGCAGGCTGTAGCTGCTCTCCTTTCTTCAGAGCCTAGAAAGAATGTTCCACCACCACCCACCCCCATCTTCATCCAACCCCTCATCTGAGGCACACTGGCACTTACAGATAAGCCTTCTGGCATTGATTAATACTTACAGCAGTTACCAAGTTTCTAGCATCTGAAAATAAAGCAAAATGGCCATAAGAGGTCCAGTCATTATAAACTGGTATTGAGACAAAATTCCTTATCTTTTGTGCATTTGTCCTGCTTTTCATTCCAATGCTGCTTTGTTAAGTCTTGAGATGCTTTTTTTTTTTTTGCTCAGCGTGGAGGGGAGGTGTACAACAACCCTGAACTGAAGTGAGAACTTGAAGATATGTTTATTGAGGAGGAAACTTAGAGCAGTTTGTCATCAAGAAACCAGGGACCACTTCAGGATAGAAAACCAGTGGAAGACAATTGCAGGGATGGGAAAGAACATACAAAAAGCCCCTCTGAGGTAGCTTAGAGACTTTTTGGAGACAATTTGCAGGTGGGGTTGTTCACACACCAGTCTGTCCTTTCCCGTGCCATGAACATTCTAAACTAGAAAAGGTAAATGGGATGAGACCATAAGGGCTACACTCAGCTGTCACTCGGGTGCTTTTGAAGGGCACTTTTTGCTGCGTGTGAATGTAGCCTTAGTATGATCTGGATTACTGTTTGAGGCCTAGATCTTTTCTGATGTGGAATAGAGAGACCGCGTCCCCATTAGCATTCTCCATCTACATCCAAGTGGCCCAAAATGGTAGTCATGCTCTATTCATGGGGCAAGCAGAAAGACACTCAGGCCCTTTCTGCATGGACCATTATACCACATCCTGCTGTATCAATCATATAGCATTCTGGAAAGGTGTGATGATTTTCCTATGTTTTAAAAGAACTCTGGATGGAAACAGCCCCCCCCCCCCGGGTGCAATTGCAGACTACTGTAGATATCTGGTATTTAAACTGGAAGGTTCAAAGCATGCATATTAAAGACGAAGAGTTGACTTTTCTGTCCCACTTTTCTCACCCACTCAAGGGAACTCAAAGCGGCTGACAAAGCTTTCTGTTTTTCTCCCCACAACAGACACCCTGTGAGATAGGTGAGGCTGTGAGAGCTCAGAAGAGAGCTGTGACTAGCCCAAGGTCACCCAGCTGGGTTCATGGAGGAGTGCGGAATCAAACCTAGTATTCACAGATAAAAGACCAAACTGGCTCACCGTAATATATACAATACATGGACAAAGAGTTTGAGATTCACAATCGAACTTCCCTGGGAAAAGACATTTAGTGGTATAATATTTATTTTTATTTCATGTATTATGGAATTCCTAAACAGGAATCAATATCTATTGATTCACTAGCTACTGATCCACTCAACCACAGTCAACCAAAAAGTTTATACAGTTCAGTAGACATGTTCATATTATCCGCATCCTTCACTTAGTTCCAGGGTGGTATTTAAAATAAAAAATAAGGACAATAAAAATATAAGAAACCAAATAAAGCAATAAAATACTATAGGAATGGAAATATTACAATAATATTTCACTAACTATCCCCATGTGTGCACCTGATGGGCCTTTGAAGTTCACACGTACTTCTCAAACCCTATTGGCTACGGCCTGTCATATCCTGCACTAATATGCAGATAGCTGGACCCTATTCTGCGATGATTTAAAATAAGGACCAGTGCAGAAAGGGCCAAAGAATAAAAGACCCTTTCTGCAAGCATCCTTAATCCATATTAAGGAACTGGGTTAGTATGCACCTGTCCTCCATATCCATGCATTACTGTGGATCGTCGATTCCTATTGGCCCAGCTCTGTCTGAAGAAAACAAAGCAACATCCAGATGAAGGGAGGCCTTAATCGAGATCTCTGGTAGGCCCATTTAATCAGGTCGACTAGAGGTACCACCACAGTCTAATTCAAAACATGGGAGAAGGAACACCTGCATGTTCCAGGATTACTGGAAGGTATTTTTCAGTGGCATGCCATAGCATGCCATCAAAAAACACCTCTTCCCATAGGCCACAAGTCTAGGACCATTCATTCCTAGCCTTCAGAGATATTAGGGTATGGCCCTGAAGCTCACACAAACTTTCAGGCCATCAGTGCAGATGCTGCTGAGCAGACCACATTGTTCCGCTGTTTAGATTAGTGGGTTGGGCTAATCTGAACCTACTGATCTAGACTCCAGGTAGGTAAGTACAGAAAGGCCCAAAGAAAGAAAGAGAGATGAGAGGTGTTAAAATCTTTCCCTCCATCCCCTTCCACGTGACTAGTCTAAAAACAACACAAATTTCAAAGAAAAAGGTGGCCAATAAATCAGGACAGGATTTTACCTCTGCAATCTTTTCTCTGATCACGTTAGTTGACTGGAGCATAGAAAGGGGATAAAGAGACCCCAGGCAATATTTTACCTCTATCTGGATGTGACAGTTTAATAAGAAGTCTGTTAGCTTCAGGCCAGGGGACTTTGAAGCCTCTGAGGACAGCTTGTTCAAAGCTGGAAACGTTAACACAAATATCTCTGGGCAGTTAACTCTGCATGGATAGGAAAGACTTGTTGTCTGTAGGTAAGCGATATTTTCTGAAGGCTCATTTGGATTAAATATCAAGAATAATCAAGAAGCCACACCCTTTGCAAGCCGTTATGATGACATTGTGGATGACTTAGAGCCAGGGATGAAGTATTTTCACTTGCATTTTCACTTCCCTGGGAAAACCTCCCAGGGAAGTGAAGATGGGAGATAGATCCAGCGTTGGCACTTTAGGATGTTAAATCTATCCCACGCCTCACCAATGTTTCCATACACACTGGTGAGGTGTGAAACACCACTATTAAGGAGGCAATCACAGAGCCCTGGCAATGGTGCCAAAGCGCTTTCACAATGCTGTTGCTGTGGTGACAGAGTGATGAGGCACTAACTGCGCCTGTGCTGCCCCTCCCAGGCTCTGTTTGAACCTCTTCCAGCTGGAAGAAGTGCATACGGAGCCTCTCCAGGAAGCAGGTAGGATAGATGTCTATACAATGTGGATAGACCGTGCAGGAGTTTCCCCTGTCATTGCCTTTTCACCAAGTTCAAAAAGACTGATCAGGATTTGTCTTTCTTCAGTTTAAGGAATTAAGGCCCTTTCTGCATTGGAATTTATTCCAGATTATATTCTGGAATAGGGACTTATTACCTGCATGCTGTAGTATCTATTAGCATGTGGATGGCAGGGCCCTATTCCAGAGCAGAATCCATAATCAGGCCCTGTGCAGAAAGGGCCTAATACAGTCATTATTGTTTGTTGCCTTTGGCTTAGGCAAACCTCCAGACAGGTTAGAAACAGATGAGCATTCTAGGGATCTGTTTGCACTTATATATTGGGCACAGATTAGGATGTTTTATCATGCTCACCTGCACGCTAGAGAGCCACCTTTGTTCTAGAATGGCCTAAAGCACCCATGAGTGCCCTGATCCTCCACAGCTTGATTGAGAGCATCTAGTACACTTCTGGTAAATTCCTAGACCCAGCATTCATTCCTATGTCAGTTGCAAATGCTGTGTGAGGAGGTGTAAGTTGGCTGCAGTTGTGTGCCACACCACAATCACCATAGCAGTGGTCCATCACACAGTGGAAATTGCTATGGTGATTGCTATGATGATTTGGATGGTCCAGGGCAGACCGTTGAGACAATACCAATCCTCAGTACTGAGCTTAAGTGCAAAAAGGCCCTAGGTCTTATTGTAGTGGTTTACTGCAAAAAAATTTCCTACATACTTTATCATCTGTCTGTTGACTTTGAGAGTGGAAATTTTTGTTTTCCCAGATTTAAGGTTTTTGGGAGACACACAGTCAAAGTTTGTCCTGCTATAATCCTACAAATATAATTATTTTTAGATTTTAGGGATTCTCTTTTTTCTTTAAAGTTCACAGTTGAATTATAGATATTTCTTTTATGTACACTTTTATTGTACTGATTGTGCATCACAAAAGCACCCTGGAAAGTAGGCAGTTTCTCTGGAAGTTATGTTTTGATCTTTAGGTATACACCTGTTCCTTATGGAACTACAGGTGTCTATTTAATTATTGGTAATTTCACCAAATGCTCTTTCTCATTTTCCTTGTTGGTATCTTTTTAAAGTAGACATAGACATAAATAATAATAAAAAAAATCAGTGGCTGTAATCAGACACACACAGAAAAACACACCGCACCTCGGGGGTGACTTACAGAAGACTTTGAGTTGGTATTGTTCATGTTCCTCCCCAGCCTCATGAACATTCTTGCTAGAAAAGGTGGATTAGAGAAGGGCTGAGACATTGGGGGCACACACCATGTCTTTCAGGCACCTCTGAGGCACCCTTTTGTTATTTCAGAATTCAACCAATAATAACTGGATTTTGTTGTGGTAGACGTTTCTGCCCTATTTTCAGACTTCTCTTTGCTGCATCATCAGAGTTCCCTGAGCGGAATTTTCTTTCTGCAGACACCTTACCACCAGGGAACTCCAAGGTTGCAACATTCTAACCCTGAGTTACAGATATTCACCACTTTAGCAAAATGTCTTCTTAAAAATAAAACAAAGCTCTAGAGGTACAAACTTATTTCCATTCTTATTCCTCAGAACTTCATATCTTTACTTGAGGTTATAACAGGGAATGCTCAGATTGCAAAACTTTGCATATTTGCCTTTCCTGCACTGGTCATCATTTCAGATTACATCCCAGAATAAGAGCCTGTTTTTGGTCTCAGTTTGCATAGTAAGAGGGTGCTTCTTTGCCAAAGGCCCCATTGCCCTTGCTTGTGTTTCACCATGACTGTGTTTCACCATGACTATGACTGTTATAGCCAAAAAAGTAAAAGAGAACCTCATTGGTTGATGGGAAGATCTGGCTTTTTGTAGCACCATGGCAAATAATATTTAAACTGAATTAATTCACTATCATTATGCAGAACTATGTAATCCTTTTCTTCTTTCCTTGTGGTCTGAAATATGATGCCCCAGACCGTCACAGATTCTCCCCAACTTTCCACCCAATACTTTTTAACTTAAAAAATAAGGAAAGGTCTTAATTCTAGCTTCCAACAATTGCTGAGACTGTTCCGTTAAAGATAGGATCAAATAGTGTCACATTTTATCTGCTTGTCTGTAAGAAATGGTCAATATCAAACAGGCTAATCTGAGGAGACTGATGAAGCATTGATCTTTTGAGGCTTATCAAAGGTTCAGAATAAAGCTGGGCTTGGTAAGAACAGATTCTTTAAAAACAAAACTGTTAGGAAGAAAGGAAGAATGTTGTTTGTTATGGAAAAACCATAGTGCATAAAATGTCTGCTTCAGTCAGTATAAATAGAGGCACCATAATAAAAAGCAAGGTTTCTGCTCACATTAACTCCAGGATTAAAACTCTTGTGAGTTGTGATAGATTTAGCAGGTATCTCTAATAGATGTATGCATGAATGAAAATAACATGTTCTGTTTGAAATTGAATTGAACATCCATTTGTTTGGCTCCACAATGAATTGTTTAAATAAACAATTGTTTCCATTTAATTTTGAACTAGTTCAAAAATAAATTTTCCACTGAAAAAGGCTCCCTTTAAGGGCAAAAACACAGGAAACGTGAACTGTTCAATCAAAGAGTTCACATTTGCAAGTGGAGAACTGGATTGGTTCAATAGAATTTCTGGATATCTGAAGCACCGTGACATTCAGTTCAATGTGAACAGCTTTGACATGAACTCTTATTTTTTTGAATAAGAACTAAATTTTGCAAATCTCTGATCTCTAGTTTTTTATGTCAAGAGGCTGCACACATGGTGTCTGTGGGGAGCATGTGCCCAACTGTTCAGCTTTATGAATATGTACTATGGACTCTAGTTGGATGTTAAATGCCTGTTGTTCTATAAATGTGTGTTATAAATTTTCAAGGAAAAAATAACTTTGATTAAATCAGTCAAAACTAAAGTAGAAATATTTATTACAGAAGTAAAATTAAAAGGAAGCTCAGCTGATTAACCATTCTAAGCAAAATGCTCTCTTGGGTAAGTTATACACAACAGCAATAAAGGCACAGCATGTAAAGACCACTCATACAGCAATATTTGCTCACTACTCTAAGGAGCACAGCAGAGCTTGCTGCAGCCCTGGTGGTGCAAGCATTATCCTCAGCCTTTGAAGTGCCCACACTGTCTTTTGAGTGCTCTTCAAAGGTGGTGACTAAGCATGGTGTGGGAAAGGCCATCTGAGTGTGGATGACCCCATCCAAGTTTAGTGCCAACCCATCCCAATGTGAAACAGTGAGAAACTGCAAAAGTGGCCTGAGAGGAGAAAGAAGGGGAAGAGTGACATTGGTGGGAGGTGTGAGATGAGAAAACAATGAGGAAATCAAGGAGAAGAGCTGCTGGAGTCATTCCTGGTGCTGGAGAGACGGACAAGCCAAACTATGAAAGGTTGAACTGCGTCCATATGCTTATCTGAAAAGACTGTGTTTCTGAACAAATCAAATTACATAGAAGAGGAAGAAGAAGAAGAAGAGTAGGCTTTTCCACACCGCTTTTCTCACCCATTTAATGGTGAGAAAAGGGGACTCAAAGTGACTGACAAACCTTCTGTTCTTCTCCCCCAAAAGGAACATCCTTTGAGGTAGGTGGGGCTGTGAGAGCTCAGAAGAGAGCTATGACTAGCCCAAGGTCACCCAGCTGGTTTTATGGGGGAGGGCAGAATCAAACCCAGTATTCCCAGAGAAGAGTCCAGCTCCCTAACCACTAGACCAAACCGGCTCATAGAAGAGTGTAGAGAAAAGAGATGTCAAGCTGAAGAGTTGTGAGCTTGGCCATTTATCTAGGACTTTGGAAAAGAGACTTTTGGGGAGAAAAGATTTCCTCCATAATAGATTTATTGTGTTGTTTGTGTTTTCAGACGAATAGTAGGTGAACAATTGGGTTATGTTCATTTTCTTACATGTTTTCTATTTCAATAAATGCTATACTCTTTTGATAGAAACTGTCTATAGTCCATCTTTGTCAGTACACCTGCAATTTTTGACCGCACCACACAGAAGTTGGCCATTTTTCAGTGTTTTGAAAGCAGAATGCTACATCAGTATGATCAACTATGCTGTTTTGTGGGAGAAACTTCAGGGACTGGGACTGGGAGACACTGTTTCAGTCTCTGAGTCCCAGAAGTAGAAATGGGGAGATTCTTTTGAGCACCGTGGAATTTTCACATGGAATGCCTCAGGATAAGCTCTAACCCTAATGCTCTTCAACACCTATATGAAGATGCTAGGAGAGATCATCAGAAGATCTGGAATAAGGTGTCATAAGTATGTTGATGGCACTACACTCTGTCTCTGTGTTACATCTGAATCAGGGGTTCAGGTGAATCATTGCTTAGAGAAGGTAATGGGATGGATGTGGAGTAATAATTCTGAATCCAGACAAGATATTATAGGGCCTCAAGACAAGAATATAGGAACTTAGCTGATTCTGGATGGATTTGAAGTATGTGAAATAAATGATTACCAGTGAATCAGTCAATCAATCTCTGTGCTACCATGTCCAACTTTCTTCAAAAAATCTCAATTCAGTTTCATTTTGAAAATAATTACTTATTGACTACCCTTTTACACACCATTGCCAGCCTTTGGAGTTAAGTGTCCTCAACCCAGAGGCCAAATCAGACTTTGACCCATAGTCTGAAATTAGTCATTTGGGCAGGTGCATCTGCACTTTCAGGGGTGTTTACAACCTAGAAGTGTCCCTTGCCTGCCCAGAGGGTGTCTAATTGCAAACTAACTGTGGTGCATGAAATCGTGCACCACAATCCCACTAACGTTAACCAAATCCTTACCTAATGCATCCAGCAGTGACCATGCAAGATCTAAGATGGCAATGTGACTGATCCCAAGTAAGTGATCGATTGCATGTGGGCTAGGTTATCATTGACTAACACTTGCAGGTGTGAGTGCTAGTCAACGTTAGTCTCTTCTGCACCTTTCCCATCCATCAGACAGGAAAATAAGTGCAGAAACACCCTAGGTCTTGCACCTTGCTTGCACAGACAACCTGATTATCTGCATTCCTGCAGTTTAGGAAAAAGTCCTATGTCCCCTGAAAGTAAAACTTACTAATTAAGTTGAAACATTGGCAGCTTTCGTAGGCTATAGAATTAGGATAATCCAATATGGGCATTTCTGTGTGATCCATATTAATGATGTGTAGTAAGGTGTGGCTCGGTGCTGATCCCTCCTCCTCCCAGCTGGCAGGGCTTGGTACTGAATGGACTTGGAAAAGTAGAAAGCTTTATGAGCTTCCTTAAATAAATTTCTGGCAAATATTTTGTGCTGGTTCTAGATGGTGCTAAATCAGGTTACTGTGTACAGAGGCTGCTGAGTTGGCCTGGCTGTTAAATTTGTGCATGTTGGCTCAGCAGCCTTTGAATGCAGTGCCTAGATTTAATATTGTTTACTGTCAATGAGAGATGGTTGCCAGCTCTCTGTTTAAGGACGCTCTGCATCCTTCTGCTTTTGCATGAAGTCATACTGATCTCTGGACATTTTTGCACTTAATGTTATGTTCAGGGATGGTGGCTGACTTTCACATTGCAAGCATTGGCCCCATTCCAAGCTTAACCCAGGCTTACCTGGATCCCACTGAAGTGTGGACAGTCCCATCCAGGACCATCTGCATTGCTGTAGCAATGGCCATGCATGGCAGGCCATTGCTTTGGGGGTTAGCATCATAGCGCATGACCACAGCAAAAGCTGTGGAAGTAGTTGTGCTCTCAGTTAAACTCTTAAAAAAGACAGAAAAAGCTATATAAAAGTTTGAAAATGTATAACAACTCAACTATTTGTACATGGTCTCTTATTTACAAAGGCTATATTATCTCTAAATCTGAATTGTTGCTTGATACCACAGAGTCAAGGTCAGATCCTTTTGACAATATAAATACATCTATTAAGCATTCTTAGTTTGCTGTTAATTATTTCTGGGAAGATGCTAGGGATGGAACTCGAGACCCTTTGTTTTGTAGGTAGTTCCTCTGCCAGTCCTAATCTGTGGACTGCAAAAGACATGATAATCCTCGCATGAAGTGCACCACAGAAGTTTTCACCGATACTTAACATGCCAAATTCCCATCATACTGCGACTCTGCAGGCTGTCTGGTGGCATACTTAGTTTGCAAACTGATTTGAAATTTTGGACTACTTTGCTTTGGAGCAGCAATAGCAGGTTCAGCAGCAGCCATTGAGTCATTTTCTGAAGGCCATCTGATTTTGGCTTGTTGAGCACTTTTCGATCTGTTCAGATGGCATGCAGTTATCTGAAGGAGTCTTGATGAATTATTTCTGCACAGTGCACATTGATGCAAGCTGTTTAGGACTGGTTTGGGCCCAGACCAAGTGATCCAGATCAGGACTGGAGCAAGAGCCTACAGCTTGCATCACCAGCTGCCTGCGTTTTGACAGTGTAGTCAACCTTCAGAAGCTGGGTTCCAACCTTCATACTTGCCAGCTGGGACTTTTTCCCAGAAATGACAAACTTCTAGGGCTGTTCCTAGATGTCAGGCAAAATGGCACTAAGCACCACCCATTGGTAGACCAGGTGAGAGTGCTGAAGTGCACTAAGGTTAGTACACATGGGTGACAGAGCCACCATTCGCTTTGGCCAGTAAGGGACGCATCCATGCTTTGTCACAAGGCTGTACTAATTGTTAGCCAGAGGCCTAAGTGTGAATAGGTCTTAGGTGCCTGCACAGTGAACTGATGGCCTGGTTAACTATGTGGGCTATATGGGAGATCACTTTAAAGCAGTTTCCTATAGGAGTGAGGTTCAATTATTAAATTAATCAATTAATTAAAGTCAGATATCATTTAAAAAAATAGAAAAAAGAAGTGTAGCTGTGAGTGAACATTTAATGTTGATGGAGGCTATTTCTATTATGTTGCTGTTTTGCTTTATTTATTCAGAAAAAAATTCTCATTGACCTGAATTACTTGTGCTGAGCAATTAACTCTATAAGCAAATAGTTTTTATGCACATATGCTTGAGCACTTCACTTGGTTATTTGCCTCTTCTTCTTGTAGACAGTAAAATATGTTTTATGATTTGGTTGCTCTTGAATCTTAGTAATAGTCCTGCTCTTTTTGACAGATGTAGAGTTGAATTCTTTTTGTTTCTTTTCATAAGTAGAGAGTCATTTTGTCCATTATATTTTGGTGGAAATGCATTGCTTTCTTGTACAAGGACCATACAAATTATAGCCAGAGATTTTCCTCTTGAACACAGTCATAAAGAATTCTCCTTTCTTGCTGTCTTTTGGTCATATTTCAACTACTTATGTGGTATGATGTGGAAATTCCTTTTAGTAAATATGCCCGGCCTGAGTTGGCAATTAAACCAGTCATGGAGTGTATTATTTTCAGAACAGTCATTCTGAGGGGAATATACTTTTATCTCTTTTTTTAAACTAGGATGCTACTATACTCAAAGAGAATGGTGTGTTAATATGAATGTTTTGTTAATAAATAAATCTTCAGTGTGTTCAACTATTAAGTAGTTCACCTATTTAATCCATTTTTTTCTGTAACAACGTAGAACTCCTGAGAATACAAGTATAGATTTGTAAACACAGGGAAAAAGGAGATTTTCTGCAATATCTAACTGGATATAAAAATGTGAATGATGCTTGTGTCAGGATACTCTCTTTCTACCCTGTCTGTAAACCTTTCAAAATCATCCACATGAAAAGATATATTCTGAATGGTCTCAATGTGCTGATGTTCCAAATTATTTAAAAGTGTGCGAGAAAGATAGTGTGTGTGGGGGGGAGTTAGGGATGTGCATGAATGGGGTGGGTTTTTTTAGAAAATTTGTATTCATTTGAATAGATCCCCTTTGAATGTGGCAGGATTCTATTTGATACAAATGTATTCGTATGAATTCATATGAATATCCGATATGAATGCGTATGTCTCCAAAATGAATGTATACGTAGCCGCTGCATATCTGACACGGACGCATATGTATCTGATACGTATCAGACAAGAACGCATACATATTTGATATGCATCTGATACATATCCCCAGTTTAATGAATGTCTGAACTATTTGGACGAATGTTCCAAAACATTTTTATTTGTACAAATGTTAATGTACTAATGTTGTAACATTCGATTTGCATACTAATGCACAAATAATTAATGTTACAAGTATTCATGCACATCTCTAGTGAGAGTGTGTCAGACAGACAGAAGGCCTTTTTACACTTCACCTTCTCTGGGAAAACACTCCTGTTATGGAATGGTTTGGATGTCTGCACTTGGGGATGCCCAAACCATCCAAAACTTACCTGGTGCTTAACTACACATCAGCTAAGTGCAAATCACCTTGTTGTGCATTACCATGGCGACAGGGCAACACAACGTGCAACTGTGCCTGCCCTGCCCAGTCACACGCTCCATTCTAACCTCTTCCATTTGGAAGAGGTGCCAATGTAGCCTGCAGGAGTTTCCCGGATGGTGGCTAGAGTTGTGGATCATCTATCCAGCACACTATGCACAATGCTTCATATGGGAGCATACATGGAGTATTCCTTTTTGCCAAGTGCAAAAAGGCCCAAAGAGAGAGAAAACAATCTTAGGATATAGCATCTGAAGAATGAACAGGGCCTTTCACAAGTCCTTTTCCACATAAAGACTAAGATGAGACAAGTCATCCTAGCTAAGTTGTTCTCAAAATCATAAGCAGGGGTTCCCAACCTTTTTTGCACCAGGGACTGGTTTCAAGTAAGGCCATTTTCCCATGGCCCGGCAGGGCAGGGATGGGGCTTTGGTCATATGGGGGGGGGGTCTGGAGAGGTGACTGACCTCCTAGTTTGCCTTGTGGGAGGGACACCTGAGGGGACCTGGGTGGGGGTGCTGGCTGCATGCATCTAGTAGAGATGGAGGCCTTGGGCAGGTCAAGGCAGACTGTGCAGCAGAGGGCCAAGTAGAGCCGCTTCTCCAGCTTGATGCTGCCACCTCCTCGCCCTCCTCCTTCTCCCTCAGCTTGAGTCACTTCTTGGGTGGCACGTCAGAGTCCCGGTCTCTGCCAGGCTCAGGCTGCCCCTGCCAGCCACCACTCCTTCTCGCACCCACACCCTCAGCCCTGACTGGTAGCCCAAGCCACTCCATACCCCCATGCCGGGCCCCGCCACCTCCCCCAGCACCAGCAGGGCCCCTGCACCCACAGCCATGACACCACTACTGGGCTTCCACTTGGCTGGCCTCGACATGCTCGGGCTGCTGGCTGGCTCGGCTCACTGCGGCTTTAGCTGGCAGCAGTACCCAAGGCTGGGCTGGTTGCCTCAGCCACTGCCATCTTTGTTTGCCCCCTCTCTCTGTCACTCCTTCCTTCCTCCACTTCTCTGCCTCAGCAGCCGCCACTGCCAAACCAGGCTGCTGCTTGCCTCATTGCTGCATACCCCGGCCACCAGCCAATCCATGCGAGCCTCTCTCTCCTGGGACCACAGGCCCCACAGCACCCACGCCTCCTGGGCAAGCATGTCCAGGTGTGTAGCCAGGGCGAGACAGGCAGCCGCCTTGCCCAATCGCCTCTCCTTGCCCCTGGTGCTGCACGGCTCCTAGCAGAGAACCTTATGCAGGGTGTGGCAGGGTGGGGCAGCTTGTTTAGTGCAGACCAGCAAAAAACAAAACAAAAACAAAAAACTCAGCACATGAATTTCATGTAAGTCCCAAGTTCAATTCCTTTTTACAGAATATTGAATGTAATAAACTGTAGAGGCTTAGGTGGCATCTACCCAGCCCTGAGACACTGGTCTTCTGTGGCATTTCTTCAGACTGGTGATATACCACCTGGGCTTATGGATGATTATGCTGTGTTATACAGCCAATAGAGTGCTTTACAGTGACATTTGCAACAAATTTCCCAGCAGGCAGCACAGCAGCCCAAAAGGGCTTCTCCTTCAGGGCTGACATATGAAAGTCAGTTATGGAAGCTGAACAGTATACCAAAGGGCGACACAAGGTGACAATGTATTATGCTAGTGTGCACAACTCGGGGATGTTCATGCTGATGCATAGACTCAATCAAAGACTTAGGTTTTATCTACAGGACTAGTCATCAGCATAGCTGGATGCCTCTGAGGTAGTTTATGTCTATGCCCTGACCCCTGCAGGCCCCTGAGCTGCCCTGCAAGAGTTGCTCTTACTTTAATCCTTGGGAGACAATTTCAAAGGTAGTTACAGAGAGGCCAAATCACCTCTATACATTGTGTGGATGGGTGGAGTTGGGAGATGCTTTGTTGGCTATTATTCCCTCTCGGACTACTCTCCTTGCCACCAAGAATGGCTAATTTCAGGCCATACTTCCAGTGTTACTACAAGCAGCTCAAACAGGAACATTGCTGTTGCTCAGAGAGCAGTGCAAAATGCCAGCATCCACGGGTAATTTGCAAATGCATATCAAGAGAAAACTCATTCATGCAACTTTGAAACCTATTTTTTCCTGAGGAATGATGTGGATGTGGTATGAGTGCAGAACCTCATTCTTCTAAAATCCCAGCCTTCAGCATTATTATAGAAGCCTCATTGTTTCTAGGTCCAGGCCTGCTTGCATCAGCAAAGAGAACGTAGCAACAATGCTATCAGTGGGCAAAATAAATTCTTAAATGAAATAAAATACAAGCATCGCGATGCTGGCTGGATTGCATTGCTCAGTCAGGTGCTGTTCCTTTAAAACAGAATATAAGAACACAGCAGGGATAAAAGTGACTAGGGATGAATGCTGGTGAAATGTAAATGATACAAAATTAGGCTGCTTACTGCTGACAGCATCTATCTGCCAGGACTGCATATAAAAAAAGATTTTGAAAGTCTGAGCCTGAGCTGCACCTCTCTAGGTGTCTGCTGCTATCCTCAAAAGACTTCTGCTTTACCAGCAGCAACACTGGTGGTAGTGATTAGAGTAAACTGACCCTGACTGTGGTCTGGGAGTATCTGTGCTGTATTCGTTTACATAACACTGCTCTTTTACATCCCCCAAGGAAGCAAAAGCAAGATCTCAAAGCCTTCTTGAGATGAAGTACAGGCACATCACAAGCAGAGGCCAAGAGCCTCATGGTCCCCCTGCCTTCTTTCTTTTCTCATTCTTTCTATGGACTTGGGAGCAATGCATACATCTGGTGAAGAACTCTAATTGTAACCGGCAGAATTTCTCTTGCCCCCTGGCCAGGTGTCCAGCCTGTCACAGTGAATTCACCAGAGGCTGGCATGAAGGATTGGAGAAGAGTACCAGTCAGAGGTTCAGAGGCATGGCGGTGACGGCTTCTACGGCTTGTGGAGCTAGAAATAAACCAGGGCTACTGGGATCAAAATTGCCCGGCTGCTTCGTGGGCCTTTGTCCCAAGGGTCTTCAACCTCATTTGAGTGTGTGATTCTTTCTACATGGAGATAAGGCAAGGAACAATCAGCATCAAAATCCCATGGCTGCCAATGCTGATAAAGAGAGCCCCCGGCAGATCCATTTGCATAATGGTTAAAAAAAAAGTGCACAAACAGCAGACCTAACATTGCGCACCTTTATATAATTATGCACACATTCTCAAACCCTGTTCTCTCCTCTGTCTCTGGGTGTTTTATCTTTAGCACAACAAGACTTCAAATCTCCATTTTCACAGCGGCCTGGGGCGGGGGTAGTGTTGGGGGTTGAAAGGCATTATATCCTCATTGTTATGTCCCCACGAAGCAAATTAAATAGTGGTTATTTGTGGCTGTAAGCAGGGGAAGCATTTCTTGCTTTAGCTCAGGCCTAATATTCATAGCTTCTTTAGAGAGGAAGCTTTAAATCATAACGGGCCTTTTTTCAAACATGATGCCAGTCTAATATGGTATAATTAAATAATGTACATCTCCTAATCACTTTTGGGTGATTCAGGCTCATTTTCATCTGCTAGAGTTTAATGCAGGAGTGGATAATTAAATACTTTTGTTTTATAATAAATTATCTCTACATAAGCGTCTTGTGGGATTTTTTTAGACTCAGTTTGAGGTGCAGAGTTATGGACTTGGAACATCATAAATGTCTGTCGTTGAGATTACACAATCCAGCATTTCAGCTCTCAGCATTGTAGATGCAGTTAGATGCAGTCCAATACACTGTTTCTCATGTGTGAATGTTTACAGAATGCCTGAAGCCAGGATTGTAGTGGCATGGTTGGGCGAGAGAAAGGATTTCATTTGCTATACAAATCCTCTCTCAGACAGAAACCCATCCCATGATCCTGCTGCAGCTGACCCATAATAGCACTGATGTTCCATCACATTCAGCTGTCCAAAGTCTGAGGCCGGGTCTCTACCTCATTAGGGAAACAGATTCTGTGCAGGCACCTAGTGGAGATACCATGATTGCCACTTGAAAGTATTCCTCTGCATTTCCATTTGCATCATTTGAAGCAAGGGCAGGAAATCACATCTTGTTTAAAAAGCATCTTGTAAAGCAATTGCACCAGAAAATGGTCAGCACACTTGCCACCAAGTACCTATTGAGATGCAGCAGCTAAGATCCATTTCTAGGGATGTGCATGAAAGTGTTTTTTGGCATTCAATTCATAACACTTCAAATGTTAGAGAATTCATATTTGTTTGAATAGATTCCGTTTGAATGTAATAGGATTATATTCGATACAAATGTATTAGTACAAATATCCAATATGAATGGATACGTATCCATTCATACATGTATCTGTTTGCATTGGGTACATATCCATTTGTATTGGACATGTATCCGATGCAGATCCCCAGTTTAATGAATGTCCAAACTATTCCTTCAAATATTCCAAAACATTTATATTCATACAAATGTTATTGTATGGATGTCGTAACATTTGATTCGTGTATGAATGCACGAATTTGTATGAAAAGCAAATGTTATAAATATTTATGCATGTCCCTACTCATTTCCAAAGAGTCACTTCCCAAGATAAATGGAGATGCAGCCTGAATCATCTACTTTCCCTTTGCATATTTTAATTCAGGTTTGGCCATCTTGTCCATCAGGGTTCTCAGCGTGGTTAATAGAGACCTTCTGGGGGTTGAAAGGACATTTCAAGGACTTCATTCCATTTATTTTTCCATACATATATATTCATGGTGGTTAATGAAAAGTGTTTGGGCTCCCAGAGAGCCAATGAGCAACAAAGTTCAAAAACTGATGTGATGCATAATCTTACGAAGAATAGATTGGGTATTGTTTAATGTGGTTTGCTCTTGTATGGCTAGCAGAACCTGTTCAACAGGAGCCATGTTTTCTCCCTACCACTTTCAGTGGCCAGCTGCAGCTACTTTTACAGACCTTTCTGTACATACCTGATCAGGATTACTGGTAGATGTTGACACTGAGGTCTATTGGCTAACCAGTAGGTCCTGGTCTAGACCTTCTGCATGCCTCCATGTTCAGGACTACAGGGAAACCCAATTGGGGTCACACCAATGCATATCACTGAAATGGGTCCCCCGGAGCTTTCAAAGTAAGGAACCTTTGTTCCTAATCCTTTGGAATGCTTCGAGTCCAACCCTGGGGACTGGTCTGAACAGCACCATCATGTAGACAACACTGTTCCCAGACTATTACTTTCTGTGGTCTGAACCAATGGACCTGACTGGTCCAGACGCCCTGGTTAAAATCACAAAGAGGTAAGTGCAAAAAAGGTCTAAGTCTACCAAATAAATCTATTTAGGCTTTCCATACTGCTGTGTTAGGCAGAGTTTGATGGCATACTTGCCGGGAAACAGGACTGGAGCTGAGTTTAAAAGAAAAAGAGAGAAAGAGAAGATCACATAAAACACAAAACAGCATAACATGTGGGAGTGTCATGGAAGCTAATCTCTTTCACTTTCTAGGTGCTTCACACCGAAGCTGACAGGAGATCCAAGTGAGATTTATAGCTAGTCCAGCTGTGTTGCTTTACTTTGCTATTGAGTGTCCAAACAAGGTTCAATAAGCTACATTTCATTGTGAGCATACTCTTATCAATCAACTTAATTGAATGCTCTGATGGTATCAGTTATGCCAGACAAAGATGTGTTCTTTATTTTCAGTTTTTCAACTCTATTTCAGATCTTCATTCCATATCTCTTAGAATAGGATCCCCAAAAGCTAAGTTGCAGTCGTCATGTGTGGTGTTAATTATGGTTGCGCCCTACCATCTACTATACTAGCATAGAAAGGGCAGCCCCCAAAATTTGGCTCTAGATGATTGGGTTGTTGACTGCCTCTAGGCAGGGTATGGTGTGTAACAGCTTCTTCATTTATAAAAATGTTGTATCTGGACTTACTGATACAGTTGTCTTGGAGACAGATCACCACACCAGCTTAAAGATATTTAACGTTGAGCTCCTATGGCTTTAATCCTTAAAAACCAACCAAACAAACAAACATCATACACTCTGGGAATGTATAGTAAAAGGCAGACCTAGAAATTGAAATAACTAACAGAATGCAAATAAAATAGAGTGTTCTGCTACTGTGGACTTAAACTTTCCCGCAAACACTTCTGAAAATCCTCCTGCATGCAAGCCTGAGGTCTGTAAAGCTTATAATTTGCAGAAATGCTGCAGAGCTAACATTTGATACTATGTGGACATCAGACACAGGGCTTGTTCACACTTACTGTACAAAAGTGCTTCCAGTTTCTCCTGGAGAGGCCTGTCTGCACACCACACACTGATGCTGTTGTCCCAGAGTGTCAGCATTCTCCCTCCAGCTGCCCTGACCTTCCCTAGGTGTGGACAGGTAAAACCTTCTCCATAACTTGACTGGGCAGGCAGCTAGGCAGCTCCTGATCAGCATTATTCACACCCTCTTCCAGGTTCAATGCTGTGAGGGGGCAGGTCAGCTTGGCTGTGCAGTTGTGCAGCTGTGGGGCTATTGGCATGGTTGGTTCCATGCTCAGGCCAAATGTTACCTCAACCACTGCCATAGCAACCACTGCCATAGCCTGTCTGGGCCTGACCATCTGCACTTCAAGTGCTGGTGGTCAGATTCAGGACTGCCCTGGCACTTGTAATGTAGAGTGCTCCTTTTGCAGTTGATTTTTGCAGTTGTTATACCATCCCACTGACTTAAGTACAAACAGGTCCATAGTTTGCACAGACTGCAAATGTTCAATGATAGTCGGAATGGTGCCTTCTACATTTTGTGAATTGCAGCTTTCTTAAACCCAGGAAGCATGGGCAAAAGTTAGCAATAATGACAGTTGTAGATCAAAAGTATGATTATATCATCATATTAGCTATAGTGCCTTGCTGGATGCTGGATGCAAAACTATTTTGCATTGTTATTAATCATCATCATCATCATTAATCTTGAGAAGCTAATTTGGTTAATATGCCATACATTTTTATTACAACTATTTTATGTAATTCCATTTATTTACTTAATCTATTTGCATGCTTGCCTTTTCAGTCTTATTAAATCAAAGCAATTAAAAAGGAAACATATTTTTAAAACATTTTTTAAAAGTCTTAAACTCACTGTGTATGGGTTAATAATATATATCATTGGCTTAATAAAAGACAATTTAGAAATAAGCATTTTAGACAGTGTGGCAAACTTTGCTATGAAGAAGTGGAATTCCATGAAAATGGCTTCAGAAATCGTCATGCAATGCACTGATGGATAAGATCATAGCAATGTTATATTCATTTTTGGAAAGTTTAAATACAGTTCAATCATTTATGAATGTTAGGAATTTATAGAGTAATGGAAAAACAGAGTGGAATAAGGTCATTTTCAGTCAGAAGTAGCAGCTATATTGTGAAAATCCAAGGCTATCTAAATTAGATTGATCTGCTCAGACTATATTAACTGTATAGTATAATCAAAGTTATTTTCTTTCCTGTTTTGCTGTCTTTTACTATTGATCCATGAAGTTCCTTATATTTTATACAACAGCTTGTACATTTCTGACTTGGAGAAATTTGCACGTTGCTTTTTGATAAAGGCTTTTTCCATTTACTTGACTGGCATGGTGTAATAATACTATGCCAGACAGGTAAGATTGATGATGGGCATTTTCACTGCACATGCTGGATTAGCCCCATACCTGACAAGCAGTGTGTGTAGTGTGAATGGCTTGCTAGACTGCCATGGTGAGGTCCAAACTGGCATCCAGTTCAATGGTTGGATATTGCCACGAAAATCCAGCAGCTGCCAACAACTACACAGCCACAGTCACATACCCCACAGCTTCTTCCCTTGCAACATTCAGAAAAGGGTCCAGAAGTGCCATCCCAGAAGTCATTCAGCCACTGTTCACAGCCTGTGGACTGCTTTCCAGTTATCCGGAGCTGGATTGCTCCTGGAAAGGCTGAGGCACTTCTGGGTGAGCTGCAGTAGTGTCTGGGTACAGACTGAGACTGCCTCCAGACTCAAGTAAAGCTGCACTGTCCCAGCGAAGCAGCCTCCTGTCCAACAGACGTGACGATCAGTAGCCATGCAAGGATGGCACAGCTGCTTCCACTCCACCTGATGAGTGGATTGGAAGCTGTACCATCCCTGTGATGCATCTTCCTTTCGCCAGATGGAACACTCCATTGCCCACAGTAGTGGTGCAGTATTCAACAGAAAAAGTAAAAAGATGCTGATTAATCAAATGCTGCACTGCTGCTGTGGTCTTAAAAGGCTGTGCAGCTTTTGATGTAGTCTGGCAGCAGGCCTGGACTGTGCCACCTGGATCAGTTGAACCAGATTGTGCAAGGTAAGTACAGAAAGGCCCTGTGTCTTGAACCATCTTCCACTATGGGGGGAATGTATTTTTACAGATATCAAATAACTACACTTAGATATTTAGTCTCACAACCAAAAACCTCTGTTAGAACTTATGTCCTTCCTCTTTGTTTTTCTGAACAAATGATATTCTGCAAATTTGTTGCAAATCAATCTATTTTTCTAAAGCACAGAAGTGATAGGTAAGCAAAACATGGGGATAGAACCAAGGAGAACTAAAAGCTTGGAACAAAGGCATGATGGGAGTGTGTTTGCATTTGATTATAAAATTGCATCTATTATTATTATTTGTGTGTGTGTGTCGTCTGTCTGTCTGTTTCAAGGCTTCTAATCTGCTTGCCCTAATCCTCTTAGGGCATCTGCTCTATCATACTTTTATTGGATCTTTTTGTCTCCCAAACTGTCTAGTCTTCTTACATTTGAGTTGCATTTGCCCCTTTACTAAAATAGTATCTTGTATCTTTCCTTTTCAGTCCCAGGCTTTTTTAGGCTTCTCATTATGTCATACTTCCATTGAATGGTGATGGAAATTGGAAGTTGAAGACACTGAACTGCAGTGGTTTTATGCTTTGTTTTCCCACCACCTCTGTGCTTTAGCAAAATACATTGATTGATTTGCAACAGTACAGCAGAATACCATTATTTCAGGAAAACAAAGTGGAAGAGGGATAGAGCACAGGGTCTTTCTGCACTTACGTTGTGCAATCCAGTGTTAAGGTAGACCTTAATTGATTACAGGTCTCTGGCATCAGAGAGGCCTGCCTTTCGGCCACCAAAATAGGGCATTCTCCTGCGTGGAACACTCTGCCTGCAAGTACTCGAGCAATCCAAGAATTGTCTAGTGTTTTGAGAGCTTGCAAGGCAGCGTTGTTCTGCTAGGCTTTTGGCTAGCTTCTGGCTAGCCTTGGGCTGGCCTTAGTCTTACTGTAGTCTTTACTAATACTGTCCCTGTGGATGTGAATTTGTTTGTGTTGGAGGTGTGCTGCTGTTTTTATGATTGTTGTGTGGAAATCTATTCTGTGCCACTGCGGGGGATACCTGGGGTTTATGACTGTTTAAATTGTTTAAATATTCTTTTTGATTTTATATAATTCACATTGTATGCTGTATTGAATTATTCTGTATTTTATATTTTTACTGTGAGCCACCCAGAGCACACTTGTGGGGTGGGTGGGGTATAAATCAAAGAGTAAAGTAAAGTTCAGTTGATCTAGACGGAACAGTCCTCAAGTGCCCCCCCCTTGAGGTAGGGATATGGCAGTCACATGAGATTTACCTCAATACTTCTCCTGAAACACCACTGTGTGGGGAAACCCTGTTATAACTATGATGCTTTCATGCCAATGAGACCACCAACAGATCAAAAATGGAGGCTTCCAGCCATTTAAATACTCCACCTTTATTGTGTCTGGGGAGAAATGGTAGCCACTGAGTTGTTCATTTTCCCTCCAGACTTCCACATGGGAGGAAGTGAGTCATCCACCACCACCTTTCATCAGAGTACTTTTACTTGACTTATGGGTAAAGATTTTTCCATGGCCATCTGCAGAAGCTCAAGGGCTGACCAGTGGTAGAAAATGCAACAGAGGTGCAAGAGAGCCGACCTTCCACCTGGACAGGCATAGCTTAACACTTTTGTGCTACTATTTAAGAGAAGATAGCGTAGGATCCAAATGAGTGACAGCATTGTTAGTCAAAGGACTAACATTTTCTGAGAAGCTACACATTTTGGTATGTTTGTTGAGCAGCTCTTTTAGCTTCCCTTTCCATTATCATGACACCTTGTGAATCTCTCCATAAACTTCCTTGCTAGCACAGCAATAATTGAATTTCTAAGTGCTGTTTACTTTGGTGATGTACAGGACTGAGGTGGACTAATTATTCTTGAATGGCTTGGCTACAAGGATCCATATAAATACAAATGAGTCCAGAGTGAAAACTGAGACTTCATGATACAACAAACAGAACTGCTTGCTACCTAGGAATTTGAGCCAAGGCCCTTTCTGCACTGTGAAGCAGTAGATCCAGGGCAGTAGATCTGGATTTGCTGGATGTGTGTGTGTGTTTCGGGGGGTGATTTTTGGCCGTGTGCTATGGCTGAATGACAGTTCCCAATAATTCTAGATTACAGAACATTCCATCAGCATACCTTCGCCATCTGGAATTGTTTGTAGACAATTGATGTGGATCAAGGGCCTGATTCTATCTTGTGCAGGTGGAGCCAGCATAATGGGGTGGGGCCTCCTTGATCCAGATTAATTTGCAGATCAGGAGGCCTAGGGTCTGGATCAGAGGCCATTTGACTTGAATCTAAGGGCTAGTGTAGAAAGGGCTCATTAGACAACATTTTCACAATCCCTATGGACCATACCAGATCTTCATTGTATGCCTTATGTCTGCAAGCTACTGCACACCACTGAATCCATGCCTGGGACGGCTCAAAAAGCAGTGCTTGCAAGGGCTATTCTGGATATTGGGTCCTGCTGCTACCATGCAGGCGGGTGGCTGTAGCATGATGGCCCATGGCCTGTTTCAGAACTAGAGCCCTAGTAACAAGTAGTTTAGGTTGACCTCAGGTCATCCTCAGGTCTTGTTACTCAAGTTATTTTAATTTAATTTGCTTTCCAAGCCAGCCTACCCCCCCCACCCCCACCCCAATTAAATCATCTTAACTGTAGTCCTCATTTTTACAGGACTGACAAGGACTCAACCCATCCTGGCATTCCAGGCCATCTTTGCTTCTTCAAGTTTGAGCAGGGTCATGGGCTAAAGGAGCCTAAACTGTGCTGTGGTGGGTGGGGTCCAGTCTTTCCATCAGCCAATCAGCACACTTGGAATTCATGAGGCATCTCCCCTTCTCTCCTCAGTTTATGTGCACGATTGCTTTAACTAGCATTTTCACTCAAATTTATTATTATTATTATTCTTTTTAAAATTAATTGCGCGGAGAAGAAAAGCACATAAAAAAGGAAGGGGTGTGTGGAGGTGGGGGAGCAGGCTTAAAAAAGAACTGCAAACACATATTCTTGCCTCTCTTGAGTGACAGAATGGTATCCAATCAGAAAGGTGATAGATTTGACACAGGAAAGGGGGTGTGGAGAGCCAAGAGGAGGCTCAGATCAATCTCAGAGAAAGGTATAACCAAGGCAGGGATGGTCTGAGGACGACCTATAATGATCTAGGTGTGACTAGGACTGGTATGACTCAGATTGAATTAATGAATAAGATATCCTGTCTTAGACTTGTGTGACCACAGCCTAGGTAACAATTTGCCAAGCTCTAGAACATGGCTTACTTCTGGGGTCATTTCTAAGGATGTGATGAAATGTCCTTGGAACTTTTGTCTCCTGGCTTCAAAACTAGTCTGGCTCAGGCTGACTGAGGCCAGCCATTGAGGGGACAGCCACCACTCAATTTCTCTCTACCCCCTGCTTTCTTGGCCCAAAACACTTGTTTAAAGAGATGGACAGCAGTGGAAAAAATTTGTTCCCTGCAGTCACCTCATAACTGCTCTGTCCTTCTATCCCCCATGGCTGACTGAAACTTCTGATTGTGGTCTGATAGAAAGGAAACTCATATATATTGTTATATTTAAAGTTAAAAATCAGATCTATGTGAGCCAACTGCGATCCATAGCAGTATTAATCATTGTTTGATCCTATACTGATCCAGTTAATTGCAAGAGGTCTATCCCAATAGATTAGATGAGCACTTCATAACAGAATAATGTTGTCCTGACCCATCTTATTTGTGAGAAATAGTCATGCCTAGTGGATTACATGACTGGTTTGGTACTTTAACAGTCAAATTCTTCCAAAGATCTAAAATAATCTGAGGTATCTCAGCAGAATGCAAGATGTGCCCAGCAGTCCTGCCTTTGGTAGCTGATAGATAGTGACTCTCTCACTGCCCAAGGTGTTAAGGTATCATTCCAGATCTTTCAGGACTACATCAAAGGCACCAACAATCCACACAGTTGTTGCTTCCTTTTGCAATAGATGCTCAATTTCAATTTGCAGTTCTTGGTATCACGGTTATAATTATTTTAATGAAAAGGTTCATTGAAAAGAAGTGTTATGTCTGTATTTGGGGGAATCTGCTTAAGAACCAATTCACACATTGCTGTTTTAGTCTTCCAAAACTCCACACAGCAGCTGCTTGTTTGTAAGCTATGGCGTATGGAGACAACCTGCTGCGTCTCAGTGTTTCTCCTTCTCATTTTCTTTCCTCCCCCCTAGAGAACCAATCCACTGACTTAATGAGGGCTAACATTGTAATTAATCACCCATGCCTGTGGCACAGCAGTGCTCAGCACCTAAATGGATGTGACAGGGGCTTGCAGGAATTACAGAGGAAAATCCAATGATGATGGTGAAGAAAAGTTCTGCTGTTAAAAAAACAGCTGTCACAATAACAGAGAAAAAAGCAGAACTGTACAAAAATGTTGAGCTCTGAAGTAAGAGAGGAATGGAAACAATTTTTGCTCCTCTTTCAGGTCTACTTTCTTCACTTCCCTGTTCTCTTGTTTTTTCTCACAGAAGAACAGTAGTGTTTTTAAGAGGAGCAGTAATGCCACAAGTGATTGGACAGGTGCGTCATCAGAGAATTCTTTCAGTACCTTGGGCCTGCCATCTTTACTACTTTTTCAGAACAGGGATTCTACTGAAACTCTCATCAGATCAGGTGAAAAAAGTACACAATTTATGGACAGTGAACTTGTTTTATATCCCACTTGTTTTTAATCTCTGCACCCAGTCATATATGGCAGATTTATGCAGGAATATTTCTTGAGGGTGAACAGGGAAATGTTCTGAAATTGTACTACAGAATCATCTTTTTTGAAACTGCATACAAAAATACACCTGCACTTTCACTTGGCTGAGGTACAAAGTTTCCGCACCTATATTGATTAAGGTTAACTAGTAGGGCTTGAAAAAAATACTGATTTCAGAACTTTGCTTCTTCTAGGAATCTGTGCTCTGATTGTCCACTGTGTGGAATAGAAATGCATGAGCAGGGAGTTGTTTGATACAAGGCACATAGAAACAAACAAGCAACAACAAAGGGGTGACCCCAAAAAGCCTTGACTGATCATGTCTTTATATTTTATACCATCCACCCTAATCATCCTTTTCTAGCTTAGAGCATTAATAAAAGTACTGAAGGGCAGATTGGCAGAAGGGCTTTTATTACTACATGTGAACACAATAGGGATGTGCATGATTCCCCCCTCCTGCGTTCACTTTGCATCAAAGCAAAAGGGATTGAAATTTGCATTCGTGCGAATGAAGCCACTCTGAATGTGCTAGACTTTGACTTCACTTTGAATTTTCATTGAATCCCTGCCGCACCAGTTGCACCTCCAAATCCGATCCAAATCCACTCTGGAGGTGAGTGGACAGCTGCTTTGAATGTAACAAAGCTTTGAACAAAGGCACAAAAACTTTCACTTTGCATATGCAGGTCAGTCTTCGAATATGCGTGTGAAGCTTTGAACCTGTGGAATTCATATGAATTGCAAAGGTGACAAACATTTTTTGCCCATCCCTAGAACACAGATTTTGGGTGCATCCGCAAGGAGTTAAAAAAAAAAAGTGGGGTGGAAGTGAGACAGCTTAATGCGAATCTTGATTTGCATTAAGCTGTCTGCATGGTAATGGAGGACAATGCGGGTTCCAGGCAAACCTGCCTGTCCCCATGAAAACCACGGTAAATCCCTGCATCAGGATACCACCCCTCCCCCCTTGCCTGAGCATGCAAACACACACACACACACACACAGACAGGGTGGAATCCCTCCTGGAGGAACATCTTCCTCCTCTCCTCCCTCTCTCTCTCCCTCCTACACACACACACACACACACACACACACACAGATGGTGGAATCCCTGTCAGAGCCCTGATAAAATGTCTAAAAGAGCAGCAGCTTTCACAGCTTTCACAGCCAGTCTTCCTCCTTCCCTCCCCTCTCTCTCTCCCTCCTCCAGTCCCTGAGCCCTCCTTCACACACACATACACGCACAGACAGACAGGGGAGAATCCCTCCTGAGGAACATCTTCCTCCTCCCCTCCCACCCTCTCTCTCCCTCCTCCAGCCCATGGTGAAAGCTCGCTGCATACTCAAGGTTGCAAAAGGAATGGGGTGTGTGTGTGTGTGTGGAAAAGGAGGGAGACAATGAGCTTTCACCATGCTATAATCGTTTCATTTGCTCTGCATACTTGGTGGCTACAAGTCTGCCTTGTAGCCAGGAAGTATGCAAGGCAAACAACAGGATTTTAGCAAGGATTTTAGCATAAGGGGGGGGGGGGGACAGTTACCATCACAACATTAGTGGTGGGGACAGTGGTGCCCACTAATGCTGCGATTGTAACGTGTGAGTGTCCCCATGCCCCCTTTATAACCTGCTCTTGCCCCCTAATTTGGGGTGAGTACAGTTATAAAGGGGGGTTATTTCCAATTAAAGGATATTGTTCCTCTTTTAGCCCGATTTAGGGCTTTGCATGTGGATGTTTGTAATCTCCCTGCCATGTGGATGCACCCTCTGTTGTAGAATTGAAACCTGAATAAACAGTGGAAGAGTAGGGCAGAGGTACATCATTTTACCATTTAGAACTTCTGTAGTGAGGTCCAAACACAGGGTCCAAACTCCATTCATTGACAGCCCTGGAAAGAAGAAATTGTGGTTGTAGTTCAGGGACATCTGAAGGGACATAAGTGAACACCTCTGATCAAGCTACTTTTCTGAGAATGACTGTATCTACTAGGAGACCAAACCTTCATCGCTTTCTTTTTTACATTTTAATATGTTCTTCTATTCTCTAAGCAAGTGATGGAACTGAACAGAGAGGGGAAAAAATAAAAGAAAATTTGAATAGCAAAAGAGCTGCCAAAGAAGTTAAAACAAGTTCAATATTTATATAGCACTGCTCTAATTAAATTAACAGGCACACAGATGTGCAGAAGAGACATCAGCCACCCATCTTGCCCCCTCCTTTCTGACCCATTTCTCTTTCATGTGAGCAGCAATTATACTGACACAACTCCAGCTCCATTTCACTTTCATTATTTAAAAGGAAGAGGGAAATGAACTGAAGTCAGAAATGATTATTCTTTAAGGGAAGGTCAAAAAGAAGGTGAGAAAGACTAAATCCAGTCACTTCTTTGTGGATTGCTTTCTTTCAATGATTGGCTATGATTAGTGCTTAATTGAAAAAAAAGTTGAGGTTGAGAGCTATCAATTTTACATATTTTAAACCAACTTTTTCTCACTGAAAACAACACCACAAACAGCTCTGCAAACATTCTATGGGTGCTATTTAAGACAAATTAGCATTATTGTCATTACAGGATCCTGGTGAGGGTGGCTTGTTTTAAGTCATTGAGCCTTCTCTATTCAGTGCTCTGTTAGCCACTACACTGTACATACAGTTTTGAGGCCTT
The DNA here is from genome assembly GCA_023333525.1 of Aspidoscelis tigris stejnegeri. NCBI lineage: Eukaryota > Metazoa > Chordata > Lepidosauria > Squamata > Teiidae > Aspidoscelis > Aspidoscelis tigris. The sequence continues at coordinate 84,407,211 of JALMGA010000003.1, forward strand.
GAGGATTAATCCACAGATTTGTCCTTTGCTAGTTTTGAGGACCTAGACAACTTCTTTAAATATTTCTTCTCTTAATCCATAGTGTTTTTCAAACAAGATATGGCTGTCACAGAATCCTTCTAAGCATCTGTTTTATCCTACCTGTAGGCAGGCAGACTTGTACCCTGAGCATGATTTTAGTTCTGGGCTCCCCCACACCCTAGTTTTCCAGCTACTTTATCATTTGAAAATATCAAATCATGGACTGAAATGATAGTTTGAAAAGCTTTGTTTGCAGTAGTGGTGAAGAGCGAGGCAGAAGGGCTACCAGGAGAAATAACAGGTAGAGATAATGGCAGGTTTGACACCAGTAAGACTGTAACTCTGTGGAAATCCACATTAATATTGACTAGGGGTGTGCACAAATGCAATTTTTGGGATTCACTTTGATTCAAAACAAATACAAATTTACCCACATTTGATTCAAATTAAGCAAATTCGAATCTATTCATTTAAATTTTCGATTCCAATTTGCACTTACAAATGTCAACAACATTTGCATGTGCCTGAATTCTGTATACATCCATACACATCCTGTATTTATCTCGTATGCATCCCATTTTTGTCCCATATGGATCCGTACAAATCCGTACATATCTGTACACATACAAATGTCCAAATAATTCAGATAAATAGATTCAAAAATTCAAAATTTGTTCAAATGTGTAAATTCAAATTTATAGACAAGATTTGAATTCGAAGGTCCAAATTTGAACGAATTTGATCAAATTTTGAATGTTTGAAATATTCATGCACATCCCTAATGATGACTCCAATGAATATGGTGCATTATGCACACATTGGCCCATACTATATTGAAACATGAAGAATAAAAAGAGAGTGAATGTCACCCTTTTTACATGTGCTCATGCTGCATATGAACCAAAGTTCATTGCAGGAAGAGAGAAGGAGATTGCAGAAGAGGAGAACAAAAGGTAGAATGGAGAGCATTAGAATAAAAGTTGGAGGACAGTATATAAAACATCAGATCAAATTCCATTCTCAGTAGAGCCATAATTCAATTAAAGTATACATTATGTATGCACAAAGCCTCAGGTTCAGATCTAGGTATTGCCAGATAAGGGTAGGAAACTTCCCTGTCTGAAACTCAGGAGAGCTGTTACTATGTTGGACTAAATAGAACAGCAGCCTGGCTGGAATCAGGAAGAGGGCAAGGTGCTGGAGAGACCAGTGCTTTACTTAGCTATAGGCAAGCTTGGAGGAAATAGGTTATCTAGACCAATCTGGTTCCAGTTGGGGGTATGGCACTGAGAAGGCCTTGATAGCCCTTTATTGAGAGCGGAACAGGGAAAATTTAAACCTGTTGGTTCTCCGCAGTCTCTCAGCAGCTTTTTAAAAATTATTCCTTTATTTTAGTACAATATTTATTAATGAATGTGGAGATGCTGGTGTGCATATCCAGGCATTTGAGATGCTTGAATGCCTGGATATGCGCAACACTAAAGCACTAGGAGGAGGTAATTGCAGAGCAAAGATTTCCCGCATTATTGCCTCCTAGTGGGATATCTGTTGGCTGTCCAGAGGAAGCCAATATAAAGTATTTTCCTATGTTCCAGGTTTGGAGCTTAAACATCTCCACTTGATGGCTACCACATGGAAACAATGTAGCTGTTGCAGTATTGCAGGATGGAGCAGCTCAACTGTGGATGGGAGTCTCTAGGCAGACACACATCATCCTGGTCTTGAAAGATGTCCACTAGTTGCCTCTTTACTGTCAAGCCTTGTTCAAGGAGCTGACTCTTAACATATAAAGTCCTAAATTGCTTGGGCCTAAAATATTTGAAGAAGCATCTTTTTCCATATTAGGGATGTGCATGAATATTTGAAAATTCAAATATTCAATTCGAATCCATTGAATGTTGACATGCAAACTCGAATTGGATTTTCAAAAATCCAAATTTGAACATTCGAATTCAAATACCGGATTTTTGAAAATCCGATACGGATTTTTGAATAATTTGAATGTGTAGATTTGTATCTGTTGTATACGAATCTGCACAAAAACTATACGTATCTTGCACTTAAAATATGGGATTAAAACAGGATACTTATGGGATAATATGGGATGCATACAGATTTTTACAGAATACGTACAGATACGTATAACAGACACGAATGTTGTTGACATTTGTTTCTTTAATGAATCTAACATTTGAACGTACAGATTTCAATGTTACAAATTTGAATTGGATTTTATGACATTCGTATCTTAAATATCCAAATCAAATTGGATTTATTACATTCAAATCTACTAGGATTCGAATGTCAAAAATACATTTGTGCACATCCCTATTCCATATACATATAAACTAAACTTTCCTGGGTATTAAGATGACAAGGGAAGGTCCTTTATATAGGGAAGACACTCAGAAGATTTTTGTGTGTTGCATGCAGTGGGGGTCTTTTCTGTTGTAGCCCCCAAATTCTTAATACCCTCCCAGAGGAGTTACATCAGGTACAGTATAGCATGTCTTTCAGTGCCTGGTTAAAAAAAAACCCTATCCATCCAGACTTTTGACATTTAGCTAATTCCCAGTGTTGTCTTGCTGGAATGGGAGAGTGCATTGCAATTTCACTCATGTTTTATAATGCTGGTTGATTTTATGCATGTTCTTATTAAGTGTTGTAACCTGCCCTGAGAACTTTGAGTGAAAGACAGAAGCAAATATTTAGATTTTTTTTTAAAAAAATCTCTCCCCAGTAACTTGTATCCAATTTCCTAAGAGTAATTTAGTGATAAACAATATGACCTTTATGTGGAGAATGCATAGATGCCCTGTAATAGCAAGCCATCTTCTCAATTATTTCCTAGCATTTATGTTAAATGTCATCCTTCCCTTCTTGGAATAATGCAGTGGGCTATGGCCCACAGCTTTAAAATGGGATTCTAGAAAAGCAATGGCATTCTAATAATTGAGAACTCTTTGAAACCTAATGATACATAGACATTTTGAAACCTAATTGAAAGTTTGTTTTCCCTGGAAATGTTTAAGGTTGCAGTGCAGTCACATTGATTTTAATCCTCCTAAACGGTCCCAGGATTTTTTAGCTGGAAATCCACAATTAATATTGCAGGAGAAGAAAGTGCTTAAGGGAGAAAGATGATTTGCTGGCAAATATACCATATAACCATCTGGCAAAGAGTATCTTTTAACACATCTTTATAAAATGTGGAGAAAGGAGTAAAGATGTGCTTGCGTTCATAACTCCCTGGTTTTAATATACACCTCAATAACAGAAATTGTGCAACAAAGTTTTACACATAAATGATTAATACTCTGCAGACAGCTGTAAGCCTGTCTCAATGTAAAAATTATGCAAAGACACTATTGAAGTTACCTAAGAGAAGGCACATAGCATATGCACAACAGCACCTTATGCAGATGTTTACCACTGCCTGAATCAATTGCTATTTTCATAATTCCGACAAGTTCTCCTTTGCCTACTTCTCCCGTTTACACTTGAGAAAACAGAGAGGTGTTCAAGGAGTTCTGGTTGGAAATCACATGTTAATAACTGAAAGTGTGTCTGTGTGTGATTCACATCATGATAAACGTTTGTCACGTTTTTGATGCTTAAGTTCGTAAGCTCTTTAACCTTTTAAGTCAAAGGTAGGGATGTGCAAGAATATTCAAAACATTCAAAATTCAATCAAATTTGTTCGAATTCGGACATTCAAATTTGAATTGAATGTCTATACATTCATTTTTTAACATTTAAACTAATTTGAATGTTTTGAATTATTTGTACAAATTATTTAGATGTTAGTATATGCACAGATACATATACATTACATATGTATCTATACACATCTTATCCGTATCCATACACATTTGTAAAATTGGTATGGGACAAAACCAGGAAGCATATGAGATAAAAACGGGATGCCTACAGAAGCATACGGACACATAGTGTACAAATGTTCTCGACATTCGTATCATCAAATACGAATAGAATATTTGTATGAATAGATACGAATGTATTCAAATTGATTCAAATTTTAATACATTTGTTTTTTCTCTATTTGTACTGAATATTCAATTTGAATTGAATGTCAAAAATTGCATTCGTGCACACCCCTAGTAAAAGGTAATGTGATCTATATGAGTACTGTGTTAGGTCCTTTTTGCATCCATATTAAGGGTCTACATGGTATACTTTTAGATATAGATCTGTGCATTAATGCAGATCTGTGAGGCAAAGCCCCCCTTGATTTGCTTTGTCTGCACAAGACAGAGTGAGATCTGGATTAAGAAGGCTTTAAGCTGGATCGCAGCTAGTACCCTTTAATCGGTACTTCCAGAGAGATCGGTGCTTCTGATCTGGAAGTGGCATACATGGAGAAGGCACGCCTCCATGTCCCAGGACTTCCGGGGGTGCTTTTCAGCAGTGAACTATCATGAGTTGTTGAAAAATACCCCACACAGGCTCCAAGGCTAGGAAGTTTCATTCTTAGTCTTTCAGGACATGGGGGTGCAGCTGGCTGTGAAGTGCAGATTATTTATTTGTTTGTTTGTATTTCTATCCCACCCTATATCTGAAGGTCTCAGGGTGGACAATAACATTTAAAATCAAACATATATTAAAACAGCAACAGTATATATTAAAACGGTAACAGTCGAAAATTGTGAAGAGAAAGCATATTCCCATTTAACCAAAGGGCATGCCTCCTTGTGATCTGGATCAGTGGATCAGGCTATTCCAGGCCCACTTACCTGGATTAAACACAGGTGAGTGCAGAAAGGGCTTTATTCTCACACTCACATAGCACACTTCCTTCTTTCTCTTACAGACATGAATAGGAGCATTCCCCTATCTTCTTTTCTTTCCCCTCTCTTTTTCTCATATCCATCTATTCCCTCAGACATGGGCATCCATGCACAAACACATCCCTACACATATTGTTGGACTTCTAGTTAAGGATGAAAGTAACTTCATAATATATAAATGTTACATGCTTTATGTAAAAGGTGTAATTGTGGGCCGTGGTCACAACTTCACTTTAAATCTTCTTCAGTCCATCTTCATATCTGACTGCTCACACCTCTTCATTTCTGTCTGTGTCACTTTATGGAACTAAAATTGAAAGCAAAGTCAGTGCTGTTGTATAATGATCAGTGTGAGGGATGATAAATTGCAGCCCAGAAACTCATGCTGTATGGAATGATGGGTCTGTCTGTACCATCTTCCCTATGCCTGAAAGTCTCAGGGCAGGTCACAATAAAATCAGTCTAATAACAGATCAAATATGTTAGCTAAAACAGTGATCATCCTGTTCAATTCTCATCCTGTTCAATTCTCTAAACACAGTGTATGAGTGATGGGGTTTGTGTCAACTGCTGGCAGAAGTGCGGGGTGATTTAAGGGGAAAGTCAGTTGTGGACACCAGAACAGCTGTAGCACCTCTGCATTGCTGCCCATGTTGATTCAGAAGGGACAGCATTCCCACCTCACAATGTAGACAGCCTTGCTGTGCTTGGTCTAGATAGGATGGAGTGGAATACTTAGACCACTCCAAGCATGGTGAGTGTGGAAACAGTAATTATTTCAGACTTCATGGTGATATTTCTTTATTCCTATCTTTTGTATGTTTCAACACGCCAAAAGTGTCTCCCTCATCTTCAACATTTTCAGCTGAGAACTATTTAAGATTTTCCATTTCCTGAGTTGAACTGCTTGTACATGGGCAAAATGTGGACTCTCTTGATACAGAATGTTATATCCATGTCCACTCTGGTTGATCCAATCATTCTTAGGTGTGTGGTTTTTTTTAATGTATCAGCCTGCTAGAACTGCATGTTTGTGGACTCTGAAGGCTCTTTTCTACCTACTTATGGGCCAATTGCAATCAAGACAAACTGTGAGAAGGTTGCTATATAAACTTATTTATATTATCAACTACTACATACCTTGATATGGCAGTATATTTATGTTAGGGCTTCTTCTTCTCTTTTTTTTTAAAGGATCAGGGCATTGAACATCTTTCCCAGTTCTATTTTTATAATTTTGTGAGATATGATAGGATGAGAGACAGGGACTGCCTCAAGGTCCCTACTGGAAGTGTATGGCCGTGGAGATTTGAACTTTAGGGCCTTTTCCCACTAGGGCTTAGAACCCCCTAAGGCTCCATTAGGAACCCAATTAGTACCTGATTGGTACCAATTGGGAAGGCCCTGTCTCTGCCTGGAGCCCATTGAAGGCCCCATCTGCAAGGCTCTGTCCCCACGAGGGCAGGGGAACTCTGGATTTAATGGGTCTGTAAGGAATGAAGAAGTCAGTGTGTTTGCAAAAACATAAGAGACTGATAAGGACCCTTCAAAGGAGTAACAGGCCTGGATCAGCCAACTTGAATTATACTGAACTGTTCTTACTTTGCCTTTACTGCACATGTCAGAAAAATCTGATATGTACTTCTCCTCCTTACTTGGAAGGCGTTACTGGGAATATTGTAACTTCCAGCCAGGTTAGGTATAAAGGTCAGGCTGGAATGTGAGAAGTTCAAAGTTTGTCTTTATGGGGTTTCTGGAAAGCAGGCTTCCTGTGCTGTAGCATAAAAATTAAAGAAAATCTTTTCTCTCTGACATTTCTGCTTATTAGGAAACTGATATGGATACTATTTGCTGATAGAGTACCAATTTGCTTTCATAATAGTTTGGAATTTTCCAAACAGGTCCTTCCCTCCTTTAAATCTGGATTTCATGTGGACCTGATTAAAGGTGTCCACAATGGGGTCTTCAGGCATCATCAAGATCCGGATCTCCAAGAGAAGATCTTGAAGATCTGGAT